>CM060908.1:1027546495-1032546495 GCA_030737815.1 Allium fistulosum
TTTTAAAATATTTAAAATAAGATTTAAAAATAGTTTTTATAATAATCATATTTAATTTAATAATAATTTAAAATTTAATAAGAATTTAATTTAAATAATATATATATAATATGTTTTAAATATTTATTTACAATTTATATTAATATTTTAAAATAGATTTTGTAATAAATTTATTAAATAAAAGTGGGAAAATAAATTAAAGTTGATTGGTAATTTAATTTATTTGAGAATTGAATTTAAATAAAATTAATTTGAAACTTATTGATTTTGAGATTTTGAAAGGTATGATTTTATAACTTGATTTAATTAAAGGTGATTAAATGAATATTTTCAATTTAAATAAAATTGAATATTTAATTTTGATTTAAATTTGTAATTTGAAATTTTATTTAAATGCTTATAAAAAGTAATTGGGTGAATATTTTAGAATTAAATATAATTGAAGTTAGAATATTTAATTATTTATTTTAGTTAAATTTGTAATTTGAGATTTTATTTAAATGTTATTAAAAATGATTAAGTGAATATTTTCAAATTTAAATAAAATTAAAGTTGAATTTTGAAATATAAATGAGATTTATCAAATTGAGTTATTGTAAATTATTTGAATATTTAAACTCTAAAATCTATTAAAATTGGAGGTGGTTTTAAATTTGTAATTCAAACCTAGATTTGAAATGGATATAAATTAAAATGGGTTAACGAGAATTTGAATTGAACCTTAACCCTTTCAATTGAAATTGTTAAACTGAAATTGATTTAAATTGAATTATGGAATTAAAGTTGATTTGAATTAATTTGTGAAGTTGGAAGAAACAATTCTACTTTGAAACTATTTTTAATATATAAACTATTTTTAATTTATAACTATTTCAATATATATAAACTATTTTAAATATTTAAATTGTTTAAGTTGGAACCGTTATGATTTAGATTTAATGGATTTAAATGCGAATATTTTGATATGAAGGTTTAAACTAATTTGTGGTTATGATTTTAGAAGCGGATATAGTTTCGAAAGTGAATATGATTTGAAAGTGATATGATTTCTAAAGTGATATGACTTTGAAATGAATATGATATTTTGATAATGAACTGTTTGAAATATAAAATAACCACGGTGTGAAATAAGCATTTGGTTGTTAAAGAGACCGGGATCAGATATTGTCATACTCTCTGCCAATACCGAAAACCACTTTAACAACTGTGCACGTGGTGGAGATTCCTGAACGAAGTAGGATGGTTTGGCGACGATTCTATATGAGGTATTAATGCAGCACTAACCCCCGCAAGTCAGCTTGATGTGACTAAAACAGAAGCTATACCGGGCCAAGTGAGGTCACACCTCCGATCGAGCATGCTTCATCGATACCATTCTATTACTTTGTGATTTGATTGGGTGCACCTTTGATTTGGGAGTGTGTCTCAAGGTGGGTGGTAGTAGCTGCTATGCGTTACCACGCCCACTACGAGTTTGGTTTGTACCATACCTATGGAGTGCCCTCTGACAGCCCTCCAGTTTACGGAGGAATTATGGTACTGTATAGACTACGGGAATATATAAAACGTGTTAAGGGGGATATGTGTAACGCCTTAACGCTATTTTAATATTTTACTTTACTATAGACATTATCTATGTAGCTTATTGTACTATGTATGTAGATAGTTTAACGGATCTTTAGAGGATGGGTATCCCAAACATCCTTTAAGTTATATTGCATTTCACCAGGACATTTCACTTGAGTTGATTTACTTGCATAAGAATGTTAATCCTGACTGGTTTGTTTTGTGTTTTTCTTTATGCTCAGGTCAGACCGAGTGTCACAACATTTGAGACTCGTCTTTGGAGCTTGGAGCTTTGCTTGAAGATCTGTTCTTATCTTATCAGCTTATAGTTATTTCTGTTATTTCCAGTTGTTTATGTTCAGACTTGTCAGTTGCTTTTGTATTAGTGACTTCTATGTACTTGGGATTTTCTATTGTATTTGTTTCAAACTCTGATGTTTTATAGTAGCTTCATGAACTACATTTATCTATTCCGCTACTTATTGTTATATTACTTTGTGACTGTGATTCTGTGATTGATTTATTTACTGTATATGCTAAGTTTTGCCAAATATAAATTAACAATCTGTTGTTTTGAGCAATTCAAGTCTGATATGAGTGGATGATTGTCAATTTGAATGGTTCGAAATAGCAGGCCATTACAAGGGAGAAGGAGAGGTCAGCGTAATCTGGTCTAGAGGATTGGAAAAGTGGAAAAAATAGAGGGTTAGAGAGCCTTAAATAGAGCAGATAGCAAGGAGAAAATATGGATCTAGATCCCTATTTTTCTCTTGCCTTCTCTCCTCTTTTTAATTCAAAATCTAACCCACCCTTAGCCATTATATGGCTGGCCTCCTGTAACGACCCGATATTTTCAACCATTCGCATCCATTATAAGTGTATAGGTAGACACTCATGCCGGAGTTGAATTGCTCAAAATACCGCGTTGTAATTAAAATTTGGCAAATCTCAGAATATACAGTAAATAAATATAATCACAGATCACAGACACAGAGTAAAATAATGCAGCGGAAGTAAAAGAAATAGTAGTTTATGAAGCTACTATCTAAATATGTCAGAGTTACATAAGATACAACAGAAGAAATAGAGTACAACAAAAGTCTTAATAAAATAACCAAGTACAAGCTGAGTAGAACAACAGAATTGAAATAGATAGGACATGATAAGCAGATAATCTCCAGCGATTCAAATCTCCAAGCGAGTGGAAATCCAAATCTATGAATAACTCAGGCTGACCCGAGCGTAAAGCAAAACACAAAACACTCGAGTCAGGACAATATATACTTATATAATGTAAACCAACTCAAGCGAACTGTAATAAGGGTACAAGTAACTTAGAAGATGCTTGGGACCGCCCATCCTCTAAGGATCCGTTAAAATATCTACTATGTAGTAATATTCGCTATTATAATAGTGTCTAAATAAGTAAAGTATAATCATATAGAAAATAGCGTTAAGGGGATGGAGAACCTTAACGCGGTCGGATCTTAAAATCATAATCGTAGTAAAGCTCGATATGGTAGGTGACACGGCACAACTAGGCAATGCCAGGGTAGATATACCAATTACGCACACGGACTGATGGATACGCATAGCAGCCACTACCGTTCCACCTCGAACAACACTCCCAAATCGGAGGATGGCCATCTAATCAATCACAAGTAAGAGTATAATATCGAAGAAATGTGTCCGAGAAGAGGTGCTACCTCACTGGTCCGAGATCGCTCCTGTTTTAGCCACCTTATGCCAACTCACGGGAGTTTGGTCCACGTAACATACCTTAAGAACGTCGCCACCATCCTACTTCATTCTGGAAACTCCACCGCGTACACAGTTGTCAAAGTGGTTTTCGGTATCGACAAAGAGTATGTCCATATCCGATCCCGGTCTCTTTAACAACCAATCGTTATTATAACCCGTGGTTATAAGTTTAAAAACAGTTTATACTTCGAAATAGAATATCATTTCAAATCCAAATCTTTATCAAAATAAAGATTAAATCAATTCCAAACCATTTCCATATTTTTAAAATATCATATCATTTTAAAACTTCATTTCAAATCATTTTAATATTCCAAAATATCATTTGAGTTCAAATCTAAATATTCAACTTTAAATACCTTTTAAATTTCAAGATATACTTCATTTATTATCATTTCAAGTCACCTTTTAAATAGTTTATATTCCAATCAAATAATTCATTTAAACCTTTTAAAAGTGTAATTATTATATTTTCAAATCAAGTATTCAATTTCCAAAGTTTCAAACCATTCTGAGTTCGTTTACTAAGTCAAAAACCCTAATTATTAAAATTTCAGCATTTCACAGCATTTAAAAACAACTGCTATAAGTTATATTTGAAAAACATTTTTAATTCAGCAAAGACAGCACTTAAAACTGCTGTTAAAACTCAGTTTTAGTTGAATTATAGTTCAAAACAGAAAAGACAGCATCTCAGAAGTGCTGCGGTAGTTCAGATTTCAAAACAAGGGTTAAATTTGGTTTCAGCAAAGACTGCAGACCATTATAGCATTTCCAGAGAGTGCTATAATAGGCCTGAGTTCAATATTAGCCTATAAGTTCCACTACAGCAACTACATCATTTCAGAAATGCTGTAATAGCTCCTTTTTACACAATTTTAGTTCAAAACAGAATCTATAGCATTTCTGAATGCTATTAAAAGTTAATTTCAGGTGTTAGTGTATTTCCAGCAATTAAATAACTTTAATTTAAAACACATAAACATTTTAAAAAATCATATTTTAACATTTAAAAATGTTCATTTACATATTATTTAACATATATCTTTTCACAATAAATTTCTTATAATCAAATCCAATTTTCAACAATTTACTTAATAAGTTTAAGTGTAAAAGTTCCAATTCTTCACATTTCAACAAATAGACTTAACACTTCAAATTTAAATTACCATTTCACAATTTAACAAAATTTCCAATTTTATTTAATTAACTTAAACCTTTAATTAAAACCAAATTTCACATTTCCTAGTCAAGTTATATTTTAAAAGATCACTTTTAAACATTCATTTATTTAACCACTTAAATTCATAGAAAAATCAATAATACTTTAATAAATCACTTAAATTCAAATTTAATCAAATTATCATATTTACCATTTCCAAATAAAATTTAATATCCATTTTATTTATATAACTTAAATATCATTTTTAACCAAAATTCCAAAATTCCAACTTAAGTTATATTTCAAAAATCCAGTTAAACCATTCATTAATTACATTTTTAACACATAGAAAAAAAATCATAATTTCTTAATTTTAAAACATTTCAAAATCTATTTAAATCAAATTTCATAAATTTATAATTTTTAAAATACTTAAAAATATCCAAAACACTTTATAAAATAACCACGGGCCTGTATATAATTTTCTAACCTAGGTCAAGTGATACAGATATGTATCATTTTAATCCGCAGTTAAAAAAGAAAAATCCGGGTTCTATCATTTCAAACCCGCAATCCCAAGTTAAAATAAATTAAATAAAAATCGTTCAGGCCTATCATTTCAGCCCATAACGATTTTTCCCTATTCTAAAGTCCGTTCGGGTATGTATCATTTCAACCCATAGTGATTCTAGTCTACAGGGAACTTGCAATGGTGATAACAAATATAAATAACAGAATAACATTAAATAACAGTAACATATGATATAACAGGTGTAATAACAGGTGTGAACATCATATGATAATAATATAAGCATATATAACATGATAATATATTTCTACAGATTCGCAGGGTGTCAATTTACTAGTTATATAGGTACATATTGTCTGGTGAGAATAACTCACATGTTAAAGCTGGAGATTAGCGATCAAAACACACAGAATAGATTCCAGAAAGCACAACAAGCACGATATAGCATGACTCTTGATTTGAATAAATGGAGAGCCTTGATATTTATCTTGTAAACAACCCAAAACAAGACAATATAACATATGAATATTCAACACAGAATTATATAGAAACAAGTTGAAATACAAGGCAATAAAGACAAGACCTTGTCTTTACCATTCGAATGCTCGACCAAGGTGGATCATGGGCTCAGCCAATGATGTGTTAAGCTCAGGTTTGGCACCATATAGGTCAGGTTTGGGTCAGGTAATGGCATCAAAACAAGTGGAGATGAAGGTGTAGTGGTGCTAACATGAAGCATACCAAAGACAATGCAAAAGAGGCAAGTTGTTTAACTTTTTGGCTCGGCTTAGGTCAATTGGAGCTCGGCCATAGGGGGTTCCAGATCTGGTCAGTGGTCATGTGGCAGCCAGAAGTGATGTAGATGATGGTGGTGGTGGCTAAGGAGTGGCCAAAGGCAACTATGAAGGTAATAGTGGAGTATAGGCTAGGCTAGCCTTGTTTTGGTGAAGTTTGGCAAAGCTTTGCAATGTTTTTGTGGTGATGGTTTCAATTGGATGGCAAGGCTTGTCATGGTCAGAGGAGGGGAAGATGTTTGCTGCTGTAGATGGTGGAGGAGATGGTGGAGCCGATGGTGGAGGTGGTAGGCCGAGAATCATATGTGAAGTCAAGGCAAATTTAAGCAGAAAACAAGGCAAATTCAAGGAAGGAAGGTAGAAAAGAATAAAGAGAAGCCATTAACTTGGAAATTTTTTTCTCAAATGAGAAATTGCCGTGAGTTGAAGAGGATGAGAAGTATTTTCACGTGAAAGGCAATGGGAAATGTACGGCTATCAAGGAGAAAATGAAAAGCCAAGGAAATGAAAAGGCGGAAGAGGAAAAGACTTAGGAGTTTCAATAGTTTAAAACCTTTCATATTTCTTTATTTTAATTATATAACTTTATATTTCTGGAAATAATAATAATCCCAGATAAAATTTCGAAATTTTATCAAAATATAATAATTTATATAAATATTTATCAATTATATAAAGTTAAATTAAGAAAACAGCTAAAAAGAGTAAACTAGTCTAGAAAATTTGAAATTGAATAGAATAAATTTTAGAAAAATTCATATGAGCTTGTAATATATTTTTAAACATAAATAATAACATAAAATAAAAATATATTCATAAAATAAATATTTAAAATTTAATTTACATATAATTTCTAATGAAGAAAATAGGAAAACAGCCTTTAAAAATAGGAAATCATCATAGTAAATTTTGGAAAAATTCTATTATTATTTTTGAAAATATTTAGAGATGAAAATATACATAAATTAACATATTGACACAATTTAAAAAATATAACAAAGAAAAAGTAATTTATACAATTTAAAATAGACAAAATTGTTAAATAAATAGTTTATACTCAAAATTGAAATGTACATAACTTTTACATTTTAACTCCGTTTTCAACGAAACAAAAAGCAATATTCATGTTATTAAATCTATTTTCATAATAAAAGATAAAATTTATAATTTCAAATATTTAAAATTTAAATTTTAAAAGTCAAAGTTTGACTATTGACCAAAATTCACATTTTCTGGAAATATTAAATTTAGTCATATTTGGAATTCTAATCCACATCAAAATCAAAGTTTATACTTAAAATAACAAAATTTATTCTTTTTCATAAATAAAGCCTTTGAATCTGGAAAAATTAATTTAAAAATATTTGAAAAAATACAGGGTTGTTACACCTCCCCTAGGCTAACCATGACCGCACTCTATCAAGCCCAGCATAGGAATTAAATCATTTCATGCTCGGTCAAAAAATTAGCACATTTAAATCCAATTTAAATGTGTATCGATATCGTATATCGATCAGTGTATTTATAACTACTATATACATATACATTTAATATAGATCAATAAACATAAAATAAAATTTTATAATTAATATTTCATTAATATTAATTGATTTAATTAATTTATAAAAATTTTAATTTAAATTATAATTAAATCGGGTGGTAGGAGGAGTATTCAGTTGTATAATTCTTAGGTGTAAATTTGACTAGCGATGAATATCGAAAAATTTGAATATTAACATTCACACGTCACTTAGTAGGTGGTGTGACATTATTACCAAATGCTTACTTGGTTTTCGTAAAATCCAATTTTACTTTATTAAGCATTACTCGGTATTGACCATTATTTGCATCAATTCTCTTCGTCAAAACTATATCACATTAGGATTTATGAAATTTAGTAACGGTCAAAATTCCAATATCATCCATATTCAAATCTATAGTACAAACACAAAGATCTTGATTCAATGATAACAATTATTATTAACCGAACTGCTCCGGCTATAGACTTTGACTTTGAGTTGACTTGAGTTGACCATGATACTAACCACATATAACTGAAAAGACGAATTCTATCTTGAATAATGTCTCACTTCCAATGCTTTCACTCAACCCAACTACAGTCATTCGATGGACTTCATGTCGTGATTTAACTATATCGAAGCGGATTATCCACATTGAAGCTCGACGGTATTCTCAAGTAGAGGGAATTATGTAATATTGTCACATCAACATTTCTGTTTGACCGTAGATATATTAACCAATAGAAAACTATAGAATGAGTCGGTAACAACCCGTACCTTAATAGGCCTAAATTTTGACAAAAATCAAAATTCAAGTCCACCAAATCATAGATCATTGGATTTGGTACCTACAAATAAGCATAGGCATTATTAGAGATCGATAGAAACTAAACTTGCAGTGAGCGTGGTGGGCCTATAACCCACAGAATAGATTTAGAGGAACATGTCAATGGAGCCGGATGTGTTTAGTTGTTGGAGAAGTCTTCTTTTCTCTCATGCTTAACCCGTACCTTAAAGAGCCTTAATTTTGAAAAAAATCGAAACCCAAGTCCATCGAATCAGATATCGTTGAATTTGGTACCTGCAAATAAGCATGAGCATCATCAAAGGTTGATAGAAATTTAAACTCATAGCAAAAACAATAATAGGATAAGAATACTGATTATGACTACTACCTTGGAATTAATGGTATTCCTTGGATAGTAGATTGTTACATAAGCATCGAGCATGAGAGAAAAGAAGACTTCTCCAACAACTAAACACATCCAGCTCTAGTGACATGTTCCTCTAAATATATCCCGTGGGTTGTAATGAGGAGGGGGTCAGAACAAAGCTTTAGTGACTGGAAAATCTTTAAATTGTCCATAACATAAATTTATACTGATTAGTTTCCATTTAGTTGTTATTTCTATTAAGTTAGCAATTCTAATCTAACCTTGCAATGCATACTCGATTACTTACTTATCTATTCCTAAGGTACAAAATACTGACGAAGCCTTATCAACCACCCAATACTTCCATACCCATTTGCCACTTAATACTTCTAAATATGAAGCGGGCTTCTACTATCACCACATAATACTTTTAAAAGTGAAATAGGTAGACTTTGCCATTTAAGACATCAATTGAGGGAACTCCATCAATTAAGACCTATTCCCAAGATAGACTTCTAGCATCGTCATTATTGGTCTATTAGTCCTTACCACAGAGACCTTTGACAACTATATATGACCTTATAATTTATAATAGCCATACCACTATTGCATCTATCGTTATTAAAGTCTTAGCAATGTGAGAGACTGTACCCAAGCCACTTAACAACTCATTAATAAGGACTAAGCAGACCTTTGACCATTTAACACCTATTTATAACGACCCACTTTTCCGAACAGTTTAAGCAGACAATCAACCACACATGACCCACTAAAAATGAATGGAAAGGTGGATAGTTAGAGAGAAGAAATAAGAAAGAAGACAAGAAGAAACCAAAATAAACAACATAGAATCTCGCAACGGAGCGAATAATCTATAATATAAACAGATCTTTACACAAAGAAAAATGTAATATACATACACCAATCAGTATACTAACCTGTTTCAGACCGGATAGTTATAACAGCCCGTCCTTACAATTTCTGATAAATACAACTAGCAGACAACACAGCGGAACACAAAGAAATACATAGATATGTCTTGGACCTCCAGCTCGTTTACTATGCTCCATGCATCCAAGAAATATGTAAAATGCTCGGTCTGACCCGAGCATTATAATAAAATAACACCTGAGACAGTCTGGAAAACCAACATGAGAAAAACACACCCAACTGGATTTTAAATTCATAAAAACCTTTGAAATCTAAAGCATCTCGTAAAACTATGCCGCACATAAACACGTACGGGTTTTTACCTTACGATAACCAAACCATTTCAAATGAAATTCTTTGATATTATAATAGCATCTAAGATACAAGTACTTATTAATCATAACCGAAATTGTTACATTAGCTAAATTCCAGCATAATAGGATACAACTAAAATCGTAAAGTCACGTATTGGAAAATGGATTTCATACAGTGACTGGGCTACTGGGGTACCGCTCGCCACGGTGCATCTCTAGATAAAATAACATTGAGGACCTCATCTGGATCCCCTACCAACACAGAACCGGCCTACCACTTGACTAGTAGTACCGAATATGATCACCCCTCCATTAATAGGCCCTGAAGCATACAAATAAGAGATCATATCAACTCTAAATAGAGATAATCGTACCCTACTTGGGAGCGATCCACTTAGCCCTACATCATCTTCCCAGTTTTAGTCATTCCCGGTTGATGAGGCTTGAGGCTACCTTTTACCTCTCATATAGCACTTCCTACTTGGAATGTTAACACTGCCTCCAAGCAACAATGCAATGCCAACATTCATCCATACAAGTTCATTCTAGGTCTGAATGAAACCGAATGCATTACTTCTACTACATCCATTTTGGAATCATCCTCAGGATTAGTAGCAAGTAGCCCTTGCACTTCAAAAAGCTCCGCCTTCAAATTCCATCATCTCCAAGATGTTTTCACTTCAAAAAGCTTGAGTTGGATCGATGTGGTTTTCGGATAACATATCTGATCTTAGTCTCTTCGAAATAACATTTGATAGTTTCTGGTAAACTCAACCCCGATTCTTTAGGAAATTAACAGTCAAAGATAAGAGCGGAGATGTAACATCCCCCACTTGGAAGCCCAAAACTAACGCCTATGATGTTGCAGTCATCCATAGTTATTAATTCTCGATGATCAAATGCGGTAAAGTTAGATACATTGATATAATAGAAACACGTGGATATGAAAATTATTAAATTTAACTTAAGACAAATTTCTCATTCCACTTAAAATCTTATTTCAAATTCATTACATAATCCCAATGTGTGAACCACGTTCAGAGAAAATATAATTATTACAAAATATGCCAAAAGCGACATATGAAGATGCCCCCTTGGTTAATCAGAGTCTAAATATAGGCAGATAAACAACTTTGCCATTACAACTGAAACACAGTGGAATCAAAGAGAAAAGAAATCCTGGTAGCGAGCTTGCCTCCTGCATGTCTCTAGAAGCTTATTCGTCTAAAGGAGAACCTGAAAATCCTTAACTCTCAAACTACTCAAAATCAATTGAGCACCCGAGAGCTTAAGAGGAAAACATAAACTTTGAGTCAGACAAAAAGCTTGGTATGAATAATAACCTACCATCTCGAACCGTATAGATATCCAGTGAGACCACGCTACTTAGAGGAACAGGTTTTCCCCTCACTAGTATCTTAATCAAATTTATAATAACCATATACTGTGCACCTGCACCCATAATGGTTAAGACATAACTAATAAAATATCATGATGATATGCAAACATGCCATATATTCTAGATTTCCCATCTCCATTAATTTGACTATCTGTCTTAGTTATAGTTTCTTAGGTCATAATTAACTTATTAGTTTTCATGGGCGTAATAACCTGTTCAAAGCTTATAGGCTATCTGCCCGGTTTCATAGTTTTCATCGGTTCACTTAGAACCTATTGGCCGCTGCCAATAACTTCATCCAATTATAGTTTTCATGGGTTCACTATGAACCTATTGGGTTCTCTAATAACTTCCCTCATATCGTAGTTTTAATGGGTTAACTATGAACCTATTGGCCCCTGCCAATAACTTTTTTCATACATAGTTTTCATGGGCTTAGTATGAACTTATCTAAACTCAGTCTTTGGGTATCCTATATTCTAGTCTACTTGACCTCCTGGATGCAATTCTACTCATATAGGAGTTAACTCAATTTATATTACTACTAGGTCAACCTAGCTGGTTTTCTACCCTTAATACCCCAAAATGAAGTTATGGGTGAATTATAAAGTGAATATGTTTACAAAAGAAGCACACATGATAACTGGTCATAATATAGTAATATGAACATCTCTGGTTTAATTTCTTTGTAATCATTTTTCAAATGAACTATGATTAATACCCTTAACCTATTATCTTTAGCAAGAAAAGCTTCTTCAAAAACACCAAAGTTAAATGCCATTTAAAAAACTCTTTCATATTGCCATGGGTTTATCTTAAAAATTGAGATTAGGTTCCTTGTTTTGAAAACTAAGGCTTTCGAAACCCTAGACTCTCTCTTTTTGAAACCATTAAAATATATCCTTCGAAAGTATTCAAACCTTTTTTTCAAAACATTTAACTATATGCCTTTTGAAACACTCAAAACATCTCTTTCCAAAGCATTAAAACGTTCCTTTCGAAACCATTAAAACATCCCTTTCGAAAGTATTAATGCTTATCTTTCAAAACCACTTAGTCCAAGTAAATTTTATAAAAGCATAGCTTCGAAACCATTCGAAAGTATCTCTTTCAAAATCTTTGGGTTTAACCTTAAATATAACTTCTGGGTCAAAGTGAACATAGGCGAAAGTAACCCTTTCAAAAACATTAATCTCCAAGTAAAAGAGTTTGGGGAAACAGTTGGCTTCGAAACCACTCTTTCGAAAGCAATAACCTTTAAGTAAAATAATAAGGGAAAGGATAGCTTCGAGACAACACTTCGAAACCATTGCCTTCGAAACCTTTAATATAAGTGACTACAGGGACCCTTTCGAAAGCATTGGGAAGTGGCTTCAATATTAATAAAATAAAAACTTCCCTTTTGAACTCATTGTTATAAGGCTATAAAGAAAGCGACCTTTAACGCATTTGAAAGGTATGAAGATGGAAACTAGGTTTCGACCATGTTCAAAAGCAACTACCCTTCGAAAGCTCCTTTTTAAAACTTAATATGAAGCTACTCAATCAAAAGATACTTTTCAAACAAAGGCAAGCGGCAATCCATTCGAAAGCTATTTAAAAGTAACTTTAATCCTTTCGAAAGCTTCTTGGAAAACAAGCGGCAACTCTTTCAAAAGCAAGACAAAGGCAAGTGGGTTGATTCGAAAGCTATTAAAAATGGTATCAACCCCTTCGAAAGCAAGCTTTCGACACCATTCCCTTTCACCTTTCTCCAATACGCTACATACCAACTATTTGATATCGTGTGTATTGGTTTCAAATGGGTTTGAAAGGCTATCTAGGATGATTTCGGAAGCAAGCAAATGGAAGTGGCAAGTTTGTAATTCAAAGCAAAACTGACTTTATACCTTTAAAAGAAATTCCTTTATACCTAACTTGCCTTATTTATCAAAATATGATTGGTCGTCAAATCCTTTACCAAAATCTTTTTCTAATAGGCTGCTGAATTCATCCATTAGTAATTAGTAATACTTTAGTAAAGAAGCCCTTCCCCTTAACAAAACAATTAAGACATTTAAGTCCTCAAACTTAATTAATTTAATTTCCATAGTAAATCACTTAGGAAAAATCCCCAAAAATCATCTTAATTCACTTTTAATATGTTTTCTAATATATATAAATTTTGGACCCAATATACTTTATGTAATTGTCGAAATTAATTTTAAACCCAAATTATCCATTTCTTCCATTCAAAATTCATAATAAATTATCCATAGCTTGGATAATTATGAAAATTTAAATCCGTCTCCAAAATAATGTTTTACATAACATATTAAATCCTCATGGCATTTGAAACCCATTTTATACAATTTTAACCTTAAAATCGAATCAAACCATTTACAAACATACATGTTTAAATCAAACATGGCATATAATCAAAACATATCATCATTCAAATCATCCAAACGGTTTTAAACCTTTAAACCCAAAATTAAGATGTTCATTAAAACATATATGAGATGGTTTAGATTATTATTCACCTTGTTTGGATAAGGAACTTGAGATCTGATCTTGCCTAATTCTTCCTTGCTTGAATCCTTAGCTTCTAGTTGATTTTTAATCCCCATTTCCCCTAAGGTTATGGCCAGCCTTGAATCTACCTTGTTTATGTTTTTATTTGTGGAAACATGAACGAGAATGAGGTAAGGGTTTAGGGGTTATGGGATTATGATATACGGCTATTTCCCATAATACCCTTTCCATATTCTCTTGAGTAGTTAACTTATAAAACAATTTCATAAACTCATTTTTATGATTTCATTTAGTTAAGGCATGGCCTCTATTTAGTTTTCAAATCTCAATCCCCCTTATCACTCTAGTCTATACATTATTCTATTTAATTTATCTAATTAAATGTCACATACCGAATTTTTCGACTTTCGAAAATTCGACATCGATACTCCCTTTATCGACTACCGAGAAATCGAATGCCGGAAACCCGAAATATGATGGTTTAGAAAGAAGAAAGAGGCAGAAGAAGAAGAAAACAGAAGAAAAAGAGAAGAAAGAAGAACAACAGAACAACATCAGAACAGAAAACAATATCAGAATCTCACATATCGCAGCGGAACAATATACAACAGATAATTACTAGTCTTTTAAAACAAAGAACTATATCAGTTTATACATACATCAATCAGAGTCAATATACGACTCAATACAACACAGCACAACAATGGACAGTTATATAAACTTGTCCTCATACAGAATACACAGCGGAATAAATAATATCAGATACAAATACTACGTCTCGCCATCCAGCTTATCTCCAAAGGTCCAGAATATCCTGATAACATAACTCTAGGCTGCCCGTGTGGAAATTGGTGGGCACCCAGAGTTTAGAAGGGAACAATAAACTCCGAGTCAGTCATGGTGACTGGTGTGAGATCGTAAAACAGTTATTTTTCACAAAGAAAATAAAACAAATTCGCAATGCTTTTGGAAAATGAAACTACCATAAGACCTCCCACCACACACACAATGCAAACGCAGAATTGGAGGAGATTTCTTCTTATGATAGTCAAAGATGCTTACTACGCAAAATCAAATCATTGGATATTATTATTAGTGCATAGTGCAGAAAACAGTTCGAAAGTATAATATTAATCTTAGCCAGCATAGACATTTCGAACTATGCCTACTATAGCTAACATCCAAACAGTGGGGCGCCACCATAAGTGAATGATAGGTTCTACAACTAAAACCGTACAAGGCTCGTATTGTTTCTTTGGATTTCCAACAAATGGTCAGGCCAAGGAACTTCCTATGCCACGATGGGTACGTCCCTGGAATAGACGACCCGAGAACCTAACCGGATCTCTGCCAACACAAGGCCGGGTTACCTCTGCAAAAATAGGTAACTACTGACACGCGTATGCCATCCCCCGATCGTAACCGATCTTCCCGAGGATCCCCGATTTCCAACAAACCACATCAAAATAATAATGCAGCAACCACATAGGTTAAGTATCTGGGCTCCATACCATGATACCACCTCTATCCAGAAGGAATGACATACACTAAGGGGCGCTACTCCCTAGAACCTTGCTGCATCCTTCCTGTTTTGACCATTTCCGGGGTGTGAGGCTCGACGAAGTCTCGTCCACAAAGCTACGCTTTCTACAAAGCCATGCTTCGGGTCAACAAATGATCAACCTATGATCACAAAGATATAAGATCAAACAAATGATCATATCGTAAATGATCAAACACTGATCATTTCACAGCAATACTCAGTATGCCACGTTACCAAATTGGGAATATATCGCTGATAAATTTCAACTACATAACCTCTGAGCTCGTACTTCTCAGAGAAGGGTGTTAAGCTAAGAGAATAAATTCTCCGTCACCAACAGAAATGTATTTGAAAGAAATCAGCTTTATATCTCAAATTGTAACGTCAGACACACAATCCATACAAGTCTGTTCCGGGATCGAACAGAACCGAAGGCACTTCTCACGAAGCCCTTGCATATCCGGATAAATTTCTACTCACGTCCGGACTTCCCGTCACTAAGGGTGATAAAACCTCTAAATCGGAGATCAGCCGATGTAGAGTAACTCGACGGTAATCCTTCCGTTTTCAAAAATATCCGGTCTTCAACACCGGTCTTCGAATGCAATTCATAACGACGTATCACATATTCGGAATGGGTTATACGACCCCATGGACCTTTCCCGGCTAACCCGAATAGTGAGCGATTATTCAAAAATAAGTGTGGCATTCAAATTCATCCAATTCACAACAAATACCATATTCAAGGTAATTATTGATAGTCGGTTATTTAACTATCAATAAAGATGCGCAACATCATCAGATTCCAAATAATTTTCCCAAATAATTTTATCTTCCAAAATATCTTTTACAAAATTTCCACACTTAATCATTTGAAAACAATTTCAAATCAATTTCCACATTTCATTTTATCTTTGAAGATAAAATCTCAAAACAGTTCATTTCATATTGGAAAAGCATTTCCATACTTATTTAAAAATAAGTATTTCACAAATCTATTTATTTTCAACATTTGAAAATATTCTATATACTTAGATCAATATTAAGTATACATTTCATTCTTTAAGGAAATCATTAATTTTAACATCTATTTGAGTCAAAACGAATGTTGCGTAAAACATCGTTACGACGACTCGAAATCACTAGTATAGGGATTCGGATTTTAAGATAGGTATATAAATCCCAATACTAGATAAAAACATTTCCTTTCGAAAATCATTTACTATAACAACAGTGTTATAGTCCATCATTTTCTTATTCCTCGAAAACGTCTATTTCAACAATGAATGTTGAAATCTATGGTTTCAATATTTAACACATTTTAAAACATCTTTTAAAATAATTAACTTCATTTTTAATATCACTTCTTCAAAAATAAATCCATTATATTTAACAATATATTCACTGTCCAAAATCATGAATATAATTCACTTAACCCAATTTCAATCATTTCTACACATTTTATTTCAAGGATAATTCGCTATCCAAAATCGCGAATATATTCCCTTTAATAACCTTTTATATTTAATTTATCAAATTCAATTGATTTCCGAATTTATAAAACAACGTTTATAAATTCTATGTCTATTTTATAACAACTTCGATTTATAAATCTTTTTTATATTAACTTCTATATTTTACTTAACAAAATAAGTGATCTCGGAATTATAAACACATTTATAAATTCTATTTATAAAAGCTTCAATACCAGATCAATTTCAATCTTCATTTCTAAGTAAATTTCCCATTCCAACTCATTTTATATTGACTTTCCAAATTCGTTTCAATTTTCCAATTAAATTTATAGTTGGACTTCCAACTTATTTCCTTTTAAATAAATTCCTCTTAAAGAAAATAAATTTCAATTTGTTTCTTTCAATCTATTTAAAAATCCAAATTTTAAATTAAATTCTTCAATTTATAATCACTATTTTTTACGAAATCCATTTATTTAACATTTTCACTTGATTCTGGAATTAATTCGATAAGATTATAAAAATTAACTTTTTATACTTTAAAATTCCTTTCTTCAAAATTTATTCAATTTCTAAAATTGATTCACTTAGAAATTTCTACTTGAATTTCAAAAATTCAACTTCGTTTATCTTTGGAATCCAATGATATCAAACATCCATTCAGCTAAATTTTAGCTTTCAAACAATTTCCAAACATCAATTCAATAACATCAATAATCATTCACAGATTATCACATCACAATAGAAATAAATTCAATCAATGTGAGGGGTCCAGTTGGATCCCTCCAACCTGTTTCCCTGCATCCAAAGACGTTAGCACAATACCAATTCCACTTCGAGGTGGAATATCGCGGTATATGGGTTTTATAAAAATATCCGCTTACTAACGGCGCAATAGGGTCTCATCCGCTATACGAGGCGGGAAATCAATCAATCCAATATATACATATGCCAATATGTATATATTGCTATATATAGATATATATCCTACTATATCTTATATCACATCCAATAGCAATCAAATCAATAACTGAAAATTCCACTTTTCAATTTTTTTGAGTGAGAAGATCTCACCTTTGCCTTTTTATTTTGCAATCCGTTTCCAATTTGGCTTGATTCTCGATTTGAAACCTTGTATAAACAATTTTATACAAATTATTAATATTCGAATAAATCGACCCATTAAATTCTCATTTCAACAAATTCAGTTCAACATTTATTTTATACGGTATCTTTATCAATTTATTAAATAAGTTCATTAACAGATTAATCCCGTATTTTGTTAAACTTTATATATATATATATACTTACTGTAATAATTTAAATACTGATTTCACATTTTTATTTTATTTTTTTTTATTTTTTTCCGAATGGGAAAAAAATGATTTCCTGGAACTAATGATTTAATTCCTGTTTTAACTTAACAGTAATTTATTTAAACTTCAACATTAATTTGTAAAACTAAAGAATACCTCACTGCAACTTGAATTCGAAATTATACTCCATCGATGAAGACCGGCCATCCTCTTCGACTTCGACCCCACTGCTGCCACCGAGCTCTTACCGAAGTCGCGAGAACCACCACATCACCAGAAGTCGAACAACCCAGCTGCTCCATTCAATCGCGCTCCCCCAACGCCTACAGATCGCAAATCGATCGCGAAACCCAGCCGACCCTCGCTCAATTGCCTCGCGACTCGACTCGCGTACGCGGCCACCCATCGCCCCGAACTCGCGCCCCCTGGTTCGAAACCCTACTTCGCCTTTGCCGCTGCCCTAAATCGCCACCATCCCAACGTGAACGCGAGCCTCCCACTTCGCCACTCGACCCATGCTTCATCACGTCGCCGCCTGCTCTGCCATAGCCGCGAGCGCAGTCGCCATCCCTCTAATTAGATAGAGTCGCGTACCCTCCAAGCTTCTCACGAAGCCACCATTTTTATTTGTTGAACGAAGATAGTTTTTCGTTCAAATCGAAGAGAGGAAGGTACGTGATTTTAAATGAGAAGGCGGCTTCCTTTTTCGTGATTTAACTAAAGAGAAAGAAGGCGTGTACGAGAGGAGACAATAGGGGGGTGGGCTGTACGAGTTGTTGGATTATAGGAAAGCAATTTGATTTTATTTAAATTCAATCGGTCCCGGTATAAATTTCTACGCGTTTATATATCGTACGCTCACATATCAATTCCGAAAAATACGAAAATTGAAATCCGACAATAATTCAATATTACGGATCCAATGGAACTGGTTTCGTTGAGTTCCGAGACTATGCCTCGGACGGCTATTTTCAAATATCAATTCAAACGATAAATTTTCAAAACTGAATACATCATTTTCAAATTCGATTCTGAAGCTTCAATTATCTTCAGTATTATCATTTCGAATTTTAATAGTTTTTGAAATATTTTTCTTCAGCTTAAAACTGAAGATTCAAATCTTTATTCAATTCAATAGATTAAATTTTAAAGTTTAATCGCAAAATTCAGAGTTATATCGGGGATTCAAATTAAATCATCGTTCAAATATTTAAAATTAATTAAATATTTTCAATTTAATTTGTTCAAAATTCTGGGTCGTTACATTAAATCTCCTGAATAATGTTATTTATAATTAGAGGTGTTACTAGAGATCACCTCCTAACTGTTAGTCGACAGATTTCCTTATCATTTGTCCTAGGAGAACGAAACGAGATTTATACACACAGTACAACATCATCGGAGATGAGTGTGCCATATAACTCACATGTTTCCCCTAGATATTTCCAAAGTTATGTTTTGGGTACATATTTGATAGTCGATTATTTAACTATCCATAAACACACATCCAAATCAGGGATTTATTCCAAAGGAAAAACCAACATTGGTTAACCACATAAGCAACCGCCAGCCTCCTTAATTAATCTTTTCATTAATTAAAGTCAACTTGTAAATACTTGTATCAAAATACTTTTACAAAGATATATTCACAAACCCCTTATATTTTCAATACTTAGAAAATATCCATAACTTATCTCAACGGTATAAGTATATTCACAAGACTGAGAAAAATTCTCTCTTTTTTATACAATTCAAAAATCATTTATAAACACTTTTATAAATCCCAAAAAATCATTTATAATCTCTTTTATAAATCTCAAATATTTATAAACTCCTTTTATACTTTTTTAAAAATAATTTATAAACCCTTAATTAGTCTCTAAAATCATTTATAAACTCTTTATAATTTATTTCTTAAGTCTTTTATAAACTCTTTATAAGTCCATAAAACTCATTATAAAACTCCTCTTGTAATTCTATAACCTATTTCTAAAATTTGTTTATAAACATCTAACAATTTATAAAGCCCTTTTACCTTGTAAATAATCTTCCATTTAGTCTTCAAACCATTTTATATAACCCCTCTTATAAAACAAACCCCACTTATAAAACTATATTTATAAGCCTTGAAAACATTATAAATAAATAAAAATCATTTACTTCAAAACGCTATTATATAATAATAATTATTAGCAATAAACATTATAAATAAATAATTATTATTAACTTCAAAACATCTTAAAAATAATATTTAATAATTCCAAAACATTTTTAAATAAACAATATAATTAATTTTTACCATTATTATAAATAGTAATAATTTATTTTCAAAACATTATTAATAAATCATTATTATTAATTTCAAAACATATTAATTATTTAAATAGTTAACTTTTCAAAATATTAAAATATTGATAAATAACTTTAAAACAACATTAAATATAAATAAATAATCTTTAAAACAATATTAAATATAAATAATCTTAAAACAATATTAAATATAAATAAATAACTTAGAAAAGAAAGATGAAAAGGTTGGAGTAAAATGGAAGTTAAATCCTTTAAAAAAATATTTTTGAAACCAAATTTCATAGCTAAAATCTTATCTTGTCTCAGAAACCAACTCCAACTCAAATGACAATTTATAGTATTTTTAAAATACTAATTTGAGGCCAATAGCTACCCAACGATTAGCCAATATGGATATTAAGTTTTAAAGATATAACAATGTCATAACCAATAAAGCCAACAATAGAGTTTAATATCCAATAATTCATATGATAGGAATATTATTCAAAACAATTCTACAATAGCAAGGAATCCCGTTGAATCCCTCCAACCTATCCCTCTGCATCACAAATAGTATATAATCATATAATATGAGTCATCTGCTACTAGGCGGGTATATATAAAAGGTCATCCGCTCCAAGGACAAGAATAAAAACCAAACCAACTGATAAAATAGTAAATCATCCAAACATTCAATCAACAATTTTTATCAACTATATAATACCAAAAAGGTGAGTTTAACTAACCCTGATTCCAATAATCGTTGAAGTGTTGCGGTTTGAATTTAAATCGAACAGACGTTTAATCTTAACCCAAATTCGTATTAGCTCCAAATCCATCTAATCCCACTCCATAACGTAGTATTCGCTGATATGATTGTAACGCAACTTGTCGCGCTTGATTCTGACCTCATATGAATTATTTACGAATTAGTGAATGTACGAGACTATTTAAATTTTCATTAACTTAAATTAATTAATTATTAAACTTATTTACCTTAATCACTTTCCCTCCCCCAAATCTCCTCTCTCTCCCGTTTGCATTCAAGCCCATTTCTACCCGCGACTACGATCGATTGTCGTTGCTGCCTCGCTACAGCTCCAACCACTGCACACTACCAAAAGACCGTGCAGCCTCCCCTGCTCCGATTGCGACCTGTCCCACCTTCAACCATGGCCAGTAGCTCGAGAACGAGCCAAAGTTGATTTTCCGTTCATCTTGGCATTTCTACCGCCTTAGGTGATGCCTAACCCCTGCGTCCACACTAGAGCTCCGCCTCGACGCCCCCTTCCTATCGACACCGACCTCACCTCCAAAGACCCCCTATAGCGCCACCCCGAGGTCCATGATCTCGTTTTCCATCAAATTGCCTCATCGTCGCCACCGTCCACTTCAGAATCATTCAATCGTTGATTGGCTTCACTAAGTCATCGTGAGCAATTAGTTAGTTGAAGTCGACATCAGATTTCACCTCGAGTGGCTCCGATCGTTGGCGGTCGTAGGATATAAGGGGGAGCAAATTCGAATTTGAGAAACGCGTGTATTCTTTGATATACACGCAGTTTTTAAAGAGAAGGAAAGGCATGGGCAGAGATGTGGGAAGGGTATGGTTTGCACAGTGGTGAGGTATGAGCTGGGTATAGGCTTAATAGTAAAGTACATATTATTTATTATCAAATGCTCTCAAAATCCCATCTTTTGGAAATTGATTGATGGGTAAAAATAAAAATAAAAAACAATGGTGACTATAGCTTCATCGTCCTTGAAATTTCCGTCATCGTTTTCTTTTCCTTCTTCTTCAATTTCATCTTCGCTCTATTCTAATTTACCCAATCACAATACCGATCTTGTTCCTTTCCCCAAGCGATCTTATGCTCAGGTGATTAAAGAAGGGAAGGCTTCTATTCCTCATTCTATCCATAGGAAGCCTGAAGTTGTGAATTGGGTTTACTCCAGAAGAGCAAAGAAGATTTGTTATAGATGCGGGGGTTTGTCTCATGTTGCAAAAGATTGCCGCCACCCTGTTCGTTGCTTTAAATGTGGTGTCTTTGGTCACAAAAAGTTTGAGTGTTTGGTGAAATTCAGATTCACTCATGTTAAACGCAGAGATCCTTCAATTTTGGAACATGGGTTCTTTGTTGTCTTGAAGTGTATGCAGCTTAAAAGAATTCTTCTAAACCACTTATGGGTTCAGAGATCAGAGGGTATCAATTTACTAGAGGAAGTGTTCATTCATTTTAGCGTGGTCAATGACATTAATATCTGTAGAGATTATAGCAAGAAATTTGATAACTTTGAGGATTATTTTGGTAATTCAGATATTTCTTTGGATGGAGATGTTTCTATTGATGATCTGTTGCCAATTCATGTCGACAACAAAGAAGTTTTGGTTCCTTCTGAAGACGTGAATATGGATTATGTTATATCAAATGCTTTTTAAAGAGATGAGTGTAATTTTTCCGATTCATTTTTATTAGACCCTGCTTTGATGCATTATAGTCTGGAATCCAATTCTTTAAGAGCCAAGGATTTTGGATTATAATTTAGTTACAAAGATGAGAGGAATCCAATTTTTGCTGTAAAGTCTTGCGAGGTTAACAAAGATTTTGTCTCAGTTCATAATAAAAAGTTCAGGAAAAAATCTTATGAAGTTGGAAATTTTGATCTAGTCACCAATAACAGGTTTGATTGTTTGAGTTCTATGTTGGATGATAATGATTTGAATCATGCTCTGTTTGTAGGAGAAGATATATATACTCTGGGTAATGATATTAATAATGTGGATCCTTCTATTGATTCTTTGATTTAAAACAGTGCCGAGTCTCTGAATCTTGGTGATGATGTTGAAAGCAAGTTAGTTGAACATATTCAATGTGAGCATATAAATGATGAAGAGCAGATATATAATGGTGCTTTAGTGATACAAGGGAGCAATATCAATTCTGATAAGCTATTACTTGAAGAAGTTGATTGTCTTAAACAGAATATTTCTGATCATGGAGCTGTTGGAGTGATGTTTACATCTGTATGCGTGGAAGAAGCAGATAGAAATTGTGATGATAAAAGTGAAGCTTTTTATTGTAAAGATAACTGTGTGGAAGTTGTGACCAGAAAAGGTCTAGATGATGTTAATTATAGGTACAATGAAGTTTATGGAAATCAGAGGGAAGTAGTTACTGGAAATCAGAGGGAAATAGTTTGATGTGGAGGTCAGAAAGTCTCTAAGGTGGTTAGTAGACCATTCGAGTGCTTTGATGTTATTAATGTGCTTCAATCTGGTGATTTCAGAGGTTCTATGGTGGTTGACATGCACAAGAGTAAAGATACAGTGGAAGACATGTACATGAATAATTATGTAGTAGTTGATCTGCATATAAGTAATATTAGTAATTCTTTATCATATAGTGATAAAGGCAGTGGGATTGCAGATGTTGATCTAAAGGATGGACTGACTGATCGGTTGTTTGGAGTTAATGGCGAAGTTGGGTGGAGTTTGTTAGATCACGGTGCTGTAGTGGATGAGGCAGTTGATAAATCAGAGATGAGTGAATCTTATGATGTTTATGTGATAATAGAAGAGGAGTAGTGTGTACGTTCTCAGTGTGCACATGAAACAAGTATATCACAATGCGAAACAAAAATGGAATTTCTAGCTGGGATTGAAAATGATGATGCTTCCAATGATTTTATGATCGAGAATATGGTGGTTCTATCTGAGTGTATTGACAGTTAATTGCTTGTGGGGAGTAAGGGTGGTGAAGAGATAATAAGTATTTCTAATTCAGATATTAAAGCTATCTCTATTTGTGCTGAGTTGAAGGGGAACAAAAAGTTAGTGGATTTATCTCAATTTTCACGAAGCATTGAGTCAACCAAATATGGTGAACGCATAGATGAAAAAAAACTTCACTTTTTTCTCCATCTTCAAGGAGAGGTAGACGTGGGAAATCTGTTGCTACAAGTGGGTCTATTTGCCGTAGTGCCAAGATTCGTAATAGTCATGCTCAATCTTTAGGTGAGGTACCTGATTCGAGTACCATGTGTGGCACTAGGAATTTAGGCTTAGGTATGATTTCTGATTTGGGCAACACTTATTCTGCTTACGCACTAGGTAGTTTGTCTTCCATTGAGTTATGCCAGTTAGCAAGGGATAACACTTTTGTTTTTTCTGATGTTGAATTAGATTCTGCTTATATTAGAAGTAGGGAAATTGAGAGGGCTAGATCTGTTGGTTTATGAGGATTACTAGCTGGAATATTAGAGGTCTGCACGATTTAAATAAATGCGATAAAATCAGAGCATGTTTTAAAGATTATTTTATTGACATTGCACTTTTACAGGAAACTAAAATTGAGCGTCCTGACATTCATTTTTATAGAAGATTAGGTGGTTCTCACTTTAGGAATTGGGCTTGTTTACCTTTTGTTGGAGCTTTTGGGGGTTTACTTATTGGGTGGCGGGATAATTCTTTTAAACTACTTCAGCGTATTTCTAAGCAACATTCTTTGCATATTACTCTCATCAACCTTAGTGACAACTCTATTTTAAATATATCTAATATTTATAAGCCAAACTCACAAATTGGTCGTCGGGTTCTATGGAATGAATGTCTAGAATTTAGATCATTAGCTCTTGGTTCTTGGATTATGGGGGTGATTTCAATGTTACGCATTTTCTAGGAGAGCATTCACCATGGGAATGTGATTTCTCTTCTATGGAAGAATTCGATCATTTTATCATTAATTCTAATTTGATTGAAATACCTCTTTCTAATAGAGAATCCACTTGGAGTAATACTAGAGAGTCCCCTTCAATGTCCCTTCTAGATAGATTTTTCATCAATGACGAAATTGAGGATAAATTTCCTATTTGTAGAGTTTCTGGTTTGCCTTACACTTATTCTGATCATTGCCCTATAATTCTTACGTGTGATCATCATAAAATTTTTAATAGAACTTTAAATTTGAAAAGATGTGGCTATTAGAATCCAATTTCTCAAATCTAATTAAAAATAAATAGATTTCAATGAATTTTTATAATATCAAAAATACGGACAATTCTGCAAAGAATTTTGTTTTAAAACTTAGGGATCTTAGGAACTTTCTTGAAATTTGAAGTAAGAATGTTTTTGGTAGTATTAAAATTAAAAAAGAAAATTTACTTTCTTAAATGCTTAAAATTAATAAGATAGAAGAATCTAGACAACTAAATCTAGGTGAGCGTAACGTTTTAGCTAATTTAAAAGAAGAGGTTATGTGGAAATAGAGATCTGGAATTCAATGGATTAAATGAAGGTGATAATAATACATTTTTTTTTCATAATATGACTAATGGTAGAAAACGTAGTAACACGATAAATTCTACTTTTGTGAATAATGTAGAATTGGTTGATCAAAGGGATCTTAATAAGGCATTTACTGATTATTATAGAGATATTTTTGGTACTAAGAATAAACAAAGAATTAACGTTAGATGGAATGTTATTTATCTTATTGTTCTAGAATTGACTTTTCAGAATTTGATAATCCTTTTTCTGAAGAGGAAATTTTGAAGGCTATTAATGACTTGCCTAATGATAAAGCCCCGGGCCCTGATGGATTTCCTATTTTAGTTTACAAAATATTTTAGGATGTTTTAAAATTCGATTTAATTAGCATGTTTAATGATTTTCATAATGGGAAATTACAATTAGGAAGATTTAATTTTGCGAACGTAATTTAATAACATAAAAAAATCGGTGCTAATAATTTAAAAGATTTTAGACCTATTTCTTTAATGAACTTTTCTGTTAAAATTATTTCAAAAGTTTTAGCTAATAAACTTAACACAAGAATGAATGATCTAATTGATTGTTCACAATCTGCTTTCATTAAGGGTATAAATATCACTGATGGAGTGGCTGCTGTTTAAGAATACATTAATCATTGATGTAAAAATAATATTACATGTGCTCCACTAAAATTAGACTTTGCGAAAGCTTTTGATTCGGTTGATTGGGATTTTCTAATTGATATGTTATTGGCTAGAGGTTCCAGTCGTAAATGGATTGTTTGGATTATGACTTTGCTTAAAACTTGTAATTCTAATATAATGGTTAATTGTATTTTAGGAAATAAAATTCAATCTAAACGAGCTTTACGGCAGGGTGATCATTTATTGCCTCTTTTGTTTAACTTAGATGCAGATGTTTTTGCTATGCTAATTAAAAAAGCGGTTGGTAATGGATCTTTAGGGAGTGTTGGTAGTGAAATCTCTCGCAATGGTCTCTCTATTCTCCAATTTGAGGATGATACCTTACTATTTACTTCCCATTTTCCTAACCATGTCATTACCCTTAAATTTATTTTATACAACTTTGAACTTCTTTCAGGGCTAAAAATTAATTTAGATAAAAGTTCTGTTTTAGTATTAAATAACGTTGATAAGGTTGAAGGTTTAGTTGCTAATACGCTTGATTGTAAAACTATGACTTTCCCTTTTGATTGTCTTGGTTTTTCGACTAGACCACCTAAACTTAAGCATGATGACTGGTTAATTATAATAGATAAGATTAAAAATAGAATTTCTAATTGGAACGGGAGGTTTTTATCGAGAGCATGTAGATTAGTTCTTATCAACTCTATTTTATCTGCACTACCGATCTATTGGATGTCTACGCATCTTTTCCCAGATTGGGTGATTAATAAAATTGATAAAGTAAGAAGAGACTTCTTATGGAGTGGTGATAATTCCAACAGTAGTCTTAAATGTTTAGTCAATTGGGAAACAGTTTGTAAATTGAAAAAGGAAGGTGGTTTAGGAGTTATTAATTTACGTAACATAAATTTGTCTTTATTAGGGAAGTGGTTATGGAAATTTAAGGATATAAATGATAATTTTATTTGGAAAGAAATTATTTCTAAACATTATTATAGTGGACCTACAGTTATTAATAAGTTGTCTAATTTTTGGAAATCAATTTTAAAATGTCATAAGATTTTTAACCTTGGTACTAATATAATTGTTCATTAAGGAAATAATACTTCTTTTTGGCATGGTCGTTGGATTTATGTAATTCCATTTAGGATAAAATTTAAAGAGCTTTACGAAATTTGTAACTTTAAGAATGCTTTAATTTTAGATGTTTTTTCTCCGGATAATGATCCCCCTTGGAATTTTAGTTTTAATAGAATTTTAGAGGGTACAACTCTTAGGCAACTTTCTTTGCTTTATGCTAGATTGAATTTATATAATATTGATAACAAAAATGATAATATTAACTGGAATGGGATAAGAGTAAGAAATTTACTTCTAATTCTTTTTATAAATTTCTTAAGTTCTTAGGCGTAGCTAATAACTCTTTTAAACATATTTGGAAAACTAATGCTCCTCCTAAATCTAAAATTCATATGTGGTTAATCATGCATGGAAAACTAAATATTAATGAATTTTAAAAAGAAAAATATGTAAATTGATAATTAAATGTTCTTTTTGTAATCTTTATTTTGAAGATATTAAACATGTGCATTATGATTACATGGATACTTACTACATTCTGAATAATACTCTCAACGTCTTTAACTTTAGTCTTACAACTAAAGTTACTGATTGTGATTATTATTGGAATAATTTAAGATTTAAGTTTAAAAAGGAAAATAGAATTTTACTTGATACTTTATTCATTATAATTTGTTGGTATATTTGGTTTGTGAGAAACCAGAGACTTTTTAACAATAATAATAGTCATTTTAATAAATTGATTTTTATAATATCATCATTTTGTTTTAACTGGATCTCAAATCCTAAATAAAGATTAGCTAAAAATAATCATTTCAAAAATATTTTAATAAGGTTAATAATAGTATTATGATATTTAAACATAATAACAATATTTTTAATATTAATAATTATAGCATTAACATTTTTTCTAATTTAAATGATGATTTTACTGATTATCATAATATCCTTTTGATTAAAAGAGCATAAGGATAATTTTTAAATTGTTTTAGTTTATAGGATTTTAACTTTTTATTTTGTTAATTTTTACCTTTTAATTTTGATATCTCTTTTTTACATCTTTAGTGTTGGTTAAGATATTGCATAATGAGCTTGGATTCTTTTTTAGTCTGTTTCTTATTTTTGTTGCTTTTGTGTCTTATAATTTTAGCTATAGTATTATTACTTTTACTTCATTAATACATATATATGTATATAAATTTCATTTATTTACATATATGTGTATTTTTCTTATATTTTTCTTTAGTTCCATTTACAGATACAGGTTTAGGCCAAAAATAGTGCTAAATTACTATTTGCAGGTTCTCGGGATTGCTGGTGACAGGATTATAGCGAGACGTTCATTCTGGACCTTCCGCGTTCGCAGTGAGGAGTTATTCGCAGTTCTTCTGCGTCCGTATTATGGCATTCTTCATTCTGGATCATTCGCATTTGCAGTGAGGCATTCTTTCCAGCTCTTGTGCATCTATAGAGTGGCATACTTTATTCTGGATCATCCACATTGGCAGTGAGGCATTCTTTCTGGATTTTCTGAGTTTGCAGTGAGGTGTCTTTCTCTCTCAACTGGAGCTGTCTATTGATATCATCCGCACTGAGTAGCTTCATGATTTTTTCGGTACTTCTAACACCTCATTACGAGTGATGGTCTTGCCGGAGCTCGATAATGAGGTGTAATGGGCGGTGGTCTTGCCGGAGCTCATTCTAGTTGTACCTAAGTCCTTTTCATTGTTTTTTATATTATGATTAGTTACCTGCTAGGCATGTTGGCAGCACTTTTGTTTTCAATGATATATATACACACACACACACATGTGTGCTCTACTCTACTTTAGAGGATCACACATTTCTCTCAAAAAAAATCCTACATTTCACGTTTAAAAAATCTCAAAATCCTATCGAGACATGCCACCTAGCGTTTTATACGAAATACCCCTATTCTGAACATAATGGAACTAGTTTCGAGACCTAATTCGATCATACAAAGAAGGTAGCTTTTCAAACCCAGTTACATTATATTAATTTCTGTAATTGGTTTCTAAGCGTTTCAAGCTTGCACGACCAAACGATACGTCAGATTGCTTCATTAGCATACAATAATTCGCTATTACAGATCGAATGAAATTGGTTTTGTCCAAATCCGAGAGAGTGTCCCAGATGGCTATTTTCACAATTTAATTAAAATGATTTTTTATTAAAACCAAATAAATCACTTTTAAATCTAAATTTTAAAAGTTTATTATTCCATTCTTATTTATTCTGAATTTAAATAAGATTTCAAAACCATTCTTATTTATATAAAATTCAATATTTAATCATTTAAACAATTTCAAATATTCAAATAACCATTATATCTTAAATTCAAGTTATTTAACTTATAAAATTAACCTTTCAATATTTAAAAGCAATTAAATATTCCAAATTCGAATGACTGAAATTCTAGGTCGTTACATTCTTCTCCCTTTAAAAAGAATTTTGTCCCCGAAATTAGCAAGTAAGAAAAATGCCCAAACCCAGTAACTTCTTAAAACTAATTAGTTGAAATAGATTACCAAATCTTTTAAACCTTTAACTTTCCAAAATCAATTTGTTGAAACTTTGTTATCACCTTTTCTACGTCTTTAAATTCATTCATAGTTAACTAATACCATTCCAAGTTATAACATAAACATCAAATTTTGCAAAATTCTCAAAAAAATTCTAACATCTTAAATTTACGGAAAATTTCGCCAATGTCTCATTTGCGCGGTCCGATCGATTTTTTTTTACAATATATATATATATAATCACAAATATACATCTCATCTTTAAGGATGAGACATCCCGTAGGAAAAAATATAAATGTATGATACGTAATCCGAGATGTGTACCTTTTATTAGCATTAGCAAGCATATAAAATCAATATAATGTGAAAGCGAGCTCGAAATGGGAAGCATACGCCATCTGCACCTACTAATCACTCAACAACTAATGAGAACATGTATATAGAAAGTAATATCAATATATAACATAGACTATACAATAACCATATGCAAATGTAGCAAATGTAACCAAAGAATCCGTCAAACAAATAATATTCATCTAATCAATCCATAACCATATCAATTTGCATTTTCCAATGTCAACATTTAATTTATTAAAGCCCACACAATGTATATATATTATCCATACACAATATCAAATCTGACCGCTCGCTCGATCTCACCATTTCACTTCCGAACTAGTATTGTTCACATGACCGCTCTAGTGCAGAATTAGATCTGGTTCCTTGATTAGAAACCGCCATTCTCCTTGCATAGCTATATACTATGATAGAGAGAACTCCAAAATCAATCAATAATCCATATCCAGTGTTCTCCGTTAAGAATCGAGTGAAAAATCCTAACTCGGACCGATGTAAATCATCTCGAAATCATGTACTCGAATCTGGATCAAACAGTTATGCGAAAAAAATATTATATGTACAGCTTACGTATTTATTTCAATTGGTTTCTTATTATTCAAATTCTTTTATTTACATTCATTTATTCATAATCATTATTCACATTGCTCCATTCACATTTATTTATTACTTAGTATATTTCTTTCAATAGTAATGTCACTTAAGAACTATTCCATCAAATTTTGCTTAAGTTTATTATAAACGTTTTATACAACACTTCTCATGTTTATTTTCACTTTACAACTTTAGTTCACATTCATTTTAAATCAATTTCAATTAACTCATTTTATTATTCAATCCAATCAAACAACATTCTAAACCATATTCAATTCACTAATTATTTAATTAGTTCATTTCATTAATTCATTTCAAATCACAATAAATTAAAAATCATTTCACTTAACTTAACTTAAGTTAAATTTCATTTCAAATTTTCTTATCTTAACATTTATATTCAATAAATTTAAAATTTTGTTTTAACTTATTATTCCTTAATTTATAAACTACAAAACTGATTTCTTATATTTTCAACAAAATACTTGGATAAAAAATTTCACAATTCAAACACTCTATTTTATTTCGACTCTATTTTGAAATAATACATAATATAATATATATATCTCTTTCCATATAAAAAATCATACTTGGGATTTAAATCAAGACTTTTTTTACCAAAAAAATCTCCTACGGTAGTAATTCCTCTCTTGGAAACCTGAAATTGACCGTCGATGATGCTACAATCATCATCGAAATTATTTTCCAGCAACCGAAGTGACTTTAGTGCTTTCTTAACACTTTTAAATTCCATTTTAAAATATTTCCATTTAAAAATATTTTCCAAATAATATTACTTTTTTTTCAAAATTTTGAAATAAAATTCAAAATCAACGGGTTTTAAATTCTCAAATTCTTAGCTTTTAATCCTTTTTATTTACAAATTATATTTATCAATTTTCCTCATATATATAATTTCACTTTGGTTATATAAAACCATTTCTTAACTATTTATCTTTGTTTATATTATAATAACAACAACTTTTATTAGAACACAAACAACAAACAACAAATGATAATAATCAAATATTATCATTCACTAACAAACAAACACACCATATTTACTATTATTCGGGTTTTTAACCCAGTAGAATCCAAAGGAAGTCGGAAGAGCTTGAGCGAATCTGAGTAGCTCAAGACCCAACCAAAAAGACTAGAGCAATTAACCAAGAGAAGTAAGAGGAATGGAAAACAAAAATATGCAAAGGTGATGGATCACTAGAGATCCATCATCTGTGGATCACCAGCGACCCATAAGCTTGGCTCTTGAATTAATGAATTCACTTGCATTAGGGTCCCATGGGTATTTTAAGGACAATGACCAAGTATGATGGAATTCCGAGCTAGTTAAATCGAGAGGCAAGAATTTGTCTAGTTCTATCAACAGCTTAATGCAACCAGTGTGCAGATCGTCATCAAAACAAGGCAAAATGCTACAAAATTACATGGAGGGCACCAACACGAGACAACAAATGCACCCAGAAGACAAAGTCCAAAAATCAGCAAAGTACATAGATCTATAGCTATCCATGTACTATGGATCACTAGCGATCCATACCATTTCGTCAGATCGCCATGAACATTGAGGTAGAAGGTAAGGGAAGCATCTCAAGTCGTTGGGTCGCCATTGAGCCAAAAGCTATGGATCGCTAGCGATCCATCAAATTAGCTCGGTTCAAGATGAAACTTGAAGTGCGTCTTCCTACAGCCATTTGCAAGCATATGGCAAGAAGGCCTAGCCCAATGACTCTTCAACCTCTATATATACTCACATATCTGCAACATAAAGGGGATCCTCTAGACTAGCTGCTGGAACTCTGTAGAGATTATTCTTTACTCTTCCCCTCCCTCACAATAGTCATACAAGGAGTTCACTGTGATTCTCCATTGAACTCTAGCATTGGGGACTTAGTCTAACTTAGTATATTCAACGACATTGTAATCCAATTCACCTTATAACAACAATCAGTCAATAATAAAAGTTATAAAATGGACGTAGGTTTCATTAACAGCCGAACCACTATAAAAATCTTCTCGTGTTCTTACTATTTCTACTCTTTTTACATTTATTCTCTATATTATTACTCTGTAAGAACAGGGCTGGTGCTTTCACACTAAATCCAAGGCGTTGATCCATTTTTTTGGTTTAACAGTTTGGTGCTTTCATTGAGAACTCCAACTCAGGCTTAGATCTAGCTATCTACTTTGGATCAGATAGGTTCAGAAGTTAGATCCTTAATCTCTATTCAAAAGATCTGCTGCTAGAAATCAATGGCTCCGGGAAGAAAAAGAACTTCTTCTGGAAGATCTATAGGGGCAGTAATAGCCTGAGAAGAGGCGAATCATCAACAAATTGAAGTAAATGGCACCAATGCGGGAGATTAGGGGCGAGGATTCTCCCATCAATGCGAAGTCGTTACAAGAGATGAATTGAATAAAATGGTTGATGAAATCAATAAGAAAATGGAAAGCATTCGGAGAGCTCTTATGGATAAGCTTAATGCCCTCTTGAACTTACAATCACATCCTGCTCCAAGAACTATGGCAGAACTCGTGGCTACTATAGAACAAGAAAATTCTTCCATTTTTGGACAAAACAGAAGAAACGAAAAGCAGCCTTAAAGAGGAGTGATAGCTAGAACCATGGGAATCGATGTAGAAGGAAACACATGTACTCCACCAACCGTAAGGCAACTAGGTATGAACTTGAACCAAGGAGCGAAGACCCCACAAGAGGATATACCAATAGACCTCTTCGACTTAGAAGATGGAGAGCAATTTAACAACGGTAAGTTGGAAAGAAATGCAAATGCATTCGATAACGCCAGGAATGTCCAAACTTCCCTAATCAGGCCAACCGTAAGCCACGAGGGAGTGGCTCTTCCAAAGACAGGAGAGCTTAGGCTTCAACCCACTCACCAAGACCGTTTGTAGAGCCAAACACTCGATGTAGTGACTAACAGCCGACCCTCGGACTACCGGACATCAGAGGCATTTATCACGGATATGGGCAAGCGGCTGATGGATGAGAATAAGAATAGAAGAGATGATGAGTGGGGATCCGCTCCTAGTCGGACTCCCTTCACTAATGAGATCTTGAATGAGCGATATCCAGAAAAGTTCACTATGCCAACTATTCCACCCTATGATGGAACAAAAGACCCAAAACTGCATTTGTACAAGTATAGTTGGTAAATGGACGGAGCAAATGCTTTAGACGCTGTTCGGTGTAGATGTTTTCCAATTTTTCTAGAAGGGATTGCTTCCATGTGGTTCACTAAGCTTTCGCCAAGATCTATCTCTACTTTAGACTAGCCAGCAACGAGATTCCTTGATCAGTTTAGACTTCACACAGTGCAGCCTAAAGGTGTGATGTGTCCGGCCTATTCCAGGGACGAAATGAATCTTTGAAGTCTTTCATGAACCGATTTAATACCGCAGTGATAGAGGTAAGAAATCCGAATGAGGATATGGTTTTCATGGCTTTATTCTGCGCCATCCACCCCAAAACTAAGTTCGGAAAATGGATCAAAATGAAATAACCAACCACTAGGAAGGACTTCAACCGTAAGGCGAGTCAATACTTGAGATTGGAAGAGGCGCAGGAATTAAAAAGGAAGACTACTAGCGTGCAACCGATGAACATTTGGCAGAGCGACATGGTGATGAACCGGAACATGAACGCCTTTGGGACCGCTGAAGAAAGTGCAGGAAAAGACGGAAACCAAAAAAGGAAAAACCAAAATTCCAATAAAAGAAATGGAAACAATAAATGACTTAAAGGCTTCAGGCCCGAGGAAACAAGATTTGTCTAAGTCACTTCATTTCTTTTTGTCCAAGTCACTTCTCTTTTTGTCCAAGTCACTTCCCTTTTTGTCCAAATCACTTTCCTTTTTGTCCAAATCACTTCCCTTTTTAACAACTAGACCAGCATTCAATGCAGGTCGAAGCATATGGTTACCCGGTTGGTTAAATGCTATTAATGAAAATAATAATTACACCTCGATCAATGATACTCCGAAAAACATCTACCTCGCAACACAGGGGATAGATGAGTATGAAAGAAGGAACCAACTGAACAAAAAAAGCACTTAGGGAAGTTCTATCGCTTAAACGAGACGCATGGTCATAACACAAACGAATGCCGTCATCTAAAGAACTTGATTGAAGAGCTGATCTAGAAAAATAGCTTCAGCAATATGTGAGAAAATCGCAAAATCCTGACCAACGCATGGTTCTCCAAGTTCCTAGGGATCGAAGCAACCAAGCTGGAACCAACGAAGAGGGATCTAAGTGAACTGACCAGAGACTCATTATCGGAATGATATTTGGAGGACCTCATCTCGCACAAAGGAGTTGGGGAGAAATGGAGCGGTATACGAGTTCGTTAAAGCATGCTCCGAAGGACTCGTTACTCACAATCGAAGATGGAGCTCCAGCCAAGCATCAGAAAACTTTGAATGATGATATAGTATTCTAAAATCGGGATACCGAAGAGTTCGAAGTTCCAACTCTCGATCCCATGGTAGTGACAGTAGGGATCGGACCCGCCGTGGTCCGACGAGTATTGGTTGACAGCGGTAGTTCTGTGAATATTCTTTTCAAACGTACCTTTGACCAGATGAAGATCAGTATGAAAGATGTATCTGCATGCCAAACAAAAATACAAGGATTCACCGACGAACCCAAACAACCCGTCGGTATGATTGACTTGCCAGTAGAACTTGGGGAGGGAGATCGAAGAGTCACCCTTATCCAGACTTTCGTAATTGTAGATGAAACATCCGCATAAAATGCCTTCTTCGGATGGCCCACGCTGACGGATTTCAGAATCGCTCTAGCCCAGTGGTGCCTTACCATGAAATTCCCAACGGCAAACGGAACCGGGGTGGTTAAAAGAGATTAATGCACCGCCAGAGAATGTTACATTGCAGAACTGCGCGAATCTAAAAGGAAAGAAAAAAGGAAAAATATAGGGGGAACTCTCCACATTCGCGAACCTGCCGAATAGCAACAACAGAGCCGTCCCTGGCTTGGGGACCATAGCCAATTCGACAAAAACTCTGGGTACTCAAATTTTTACGAGTAGCCAAGGGATTTAGGTTAGCTTTGACGAATACTGGAGGAGCAATGGAGCAGGAGGCTTCAGCGTTTGTAGATATATAAGTGGTTCCGCTATGTTGATCTCTGAGTCATTTGTTTGAGTTGTATCTTGAATTGTAATAACTAGACAAGTGTTTATAACTGTCTAATTTGTGATGTATAAGCTGTGTATCTCTGATGTATATGATACTATGTAATATCTTATGTGATTAATAAAATTTATTCGTTCCGCTGTGAGATTCTGATATTGTTGAGTTCTTTCTTTTCTATCTTTTCTCTTTTCTATCCCTTTCTTTCTTAAAGATGGTGCGAATTTCTGTGGAGAAAAAGTCGGGTCATTACATTTGCTGCTTTGGACCCTAGAAAGAAGAGTTCAGAGGAGGATCAGACAGCACTGGCAGAATTAAGGGTGTATGTTCCTGTCGATATGGATGACCCAACGCGGGTCTTGTGTAACGACCCGTAATTTTCGAAAATTAAATTTACTAGTTAAATAAGTTTTGAAATTTAATGTTGTGGAAAAATAAAAAATTTAAGATTTAATAATGAGGAAAATAACTAGAATGTAATTTTTATAATGTTAATTTAAGGCAATTGATAATTAATTTAATGCAATTCCAATTAACTGAAATGATTGTAAATATAAAATTTGGTTATAAATTGAAAATAAAGAAATAAACCAAATTGTTGTATTAAATGGTGAAATTGTAAGTAATAAATTGAAATTGGTTAGTATAGAACAATTAATCGGTATGTGAATTTATTAGTTGTTTGTTAAGAATAAAACATAGAAATGTGTTGAATTGGTAAGTTGTAATAATGGTTAATTATAAATTCACTATATAATTCATTGAAATAAATTGGAAATCAATTTGTAATTAATCTACTGAAATATTGCAGTTAATGTAAATTAAAAAGATAAGTGTAGAATATTGATGTAATAATTGGCGAACCAATGTTAACTATATCCATAGAGTAATAATGAGTTGAATAATAAGATGAGAAATCAAATAAATGGATTTATTGGAATTTAAAATAATAATCAATTAAATTTATTGCTATTAAAATTGAACACTGTCATTAGTGTAATATTTAACATTGAATTGATATGGAAGTTTGCTATCTTTACTCCATCTCGTGCATCCGTGCTTCCATCCGACAATTCCCATCGAGCCTATGACATGGTTGCACCAGATTTAATCTCCAAATCCAACGGTCTGAGATCCACAAGTGGCACTATAAATAAGACCCTAGGCCTAGCTGTTTTTCTCATTCAGATTTTCTCCATCTGGGTTCTATGCCTGAGGCTGGACCCTAAAAGGAATATTTTTCCGAGGAGAAGATTTTTTTAATTAAAATGATACCAAGTAAAACACCCCACACCCCTTAATATACCCCAAAAGGGCACACTAAAGAATATGGTGCGTTTTAGGTATAGCTAAAAACTTACAGAGACTAAGATTCACAAGACAAAATAAAAAAACAGTGGAAACATTTAAAAACAATAACTTATTAAAAATCAAACTTCATAAAATAAGTCATAACCAAAATACTTCTCAAAATACCAAATACATATGTCTTATGGTAAACATCATCTTAGTCACAATATCAGAGTATATACATAAAACCATCCCTCTCAACAAGTGCCAATACATGAAAATAAAACTGAAAAGAAGAAGAAGAATAGATGAAGAAAAACTCTGTAGCTGAATCTCTAAGAAAATCCGAAATCTACTGTCCCTGCCTTTGTTGTTCTTTGGGGGAAAAATGGGAAATAGAGGAGTGGGTCAGACTAAAAGTCTGGTAAATGAAAGTAATCACTAGTATTCTTAAGCAAGGTAAAGATAATAGGCTTTGCAACAGTTCTAGTATAAAAGGAAACAAAGGAAAAGATAAAGCTGGAATAAAATACGGTTTAACTGTCTGCTTTGCTTAGATAGTTCGATTGGATTGTTTGCACTTTTCTAAAACTGCTTTGATTAGGCTAAAATCCCAATCCTAGTTTAATTAGGCTGAAGTCCTAACTCTACCCTTTGATCAGCCTTCTATCTCTATTGTGCCTACTGTGGGCTAGTCCCATCCTGTGGGTCCCATAGCAAAAGACACCAGTTAGCGCTTTGGAACTCAATAGCGACTTATCTCCCTGCACCGAGGCCGCACGCTCGACCATCGTTAGGCTTGCGCTACCTATTGCTCCCTCTTTGGACCTCTTATTTACCCTAAACAACATAAGCGTGCCCAGCCTCACCTCCGTGTGTTGTGAGACCACCAGTTCCTAACTAAAGGGGAATACTACCGATACAGGTCCTAACAAACAAAATCTAGTTGCGCCGCTTGTCCAAATCCCCTAATTTGAACTTCTAATTATTGACCACTTATCTACCCTAAATAGCATAAGCGTGTCCCAAGGGAAATGCTGCCGGTATAGGTCCTACTTCTATCTTTGCTTATTAACTTAGTATAAGTCTTTAAAATAAGCCTTTTTCAGTTTTGTCTCTAATTATAACCTATGTGTTATAACTTTGCTTATTTACTTAAACCAAGGCTTAAATTTAAAAATAAGCTACTTCTGCTATTCCTTCTATTTTCTCTTTTTAGTTATAATTACATGTTATAACTATCTTGCAAATGTCTTAAATTTGCCTATTTCAGTCTAAGTCCAATTTATTACAGTTCTTCTTATTTTACATCCCATTTTCTATAAATTCAGTGTTTTTATATTTTAGTCCATATTAACAAATTATTTTCTTCTATTTATTCCATTCGCATAAAAAGGGAATTAAAAAAGAAACTGACATTTACAGAATAAATCCTAATGTAGAATAGATGTAAATAAAACGTAAATAACAGTAAATAACTATAAATACCATAAATAACTATAAATAATTGGAAAAGCTATAATTAACAGTAAATAATTGCAAATAACTGAAATAGAATAGCTAAAAGAAAATAGACTAGAAAACAAGTCTAAAATTTACTTAAAAATAAACTGTAAATAAACTTGCATAAAGGTTATCCCAAAATTGTAGAAAAACTACAACTATTGGGAACCCTATTATTTTAAATTACTTAAAAATCTAAAATAATTACTTAAACACTCACCTGTGGTCCTTATCTCTTTCCTTTGGCCTTCCCGGATCCACTTGAAGGGTATAAAATATTTTAATTAAAAAGATCTTCTCCTTGGAAAAATATTCCTTTTAGGGTCCAGCCTCAAGCAATGAACCCAGATGGAGAAAATCTGAATGAGAAAAATAGCTAGGCCTAGGGTCTAGGAGCAGTGTTGATGCAAGAAGGGAGGGTGGTATGTTATGGGAGTAGACAGTTGAGGACGCATGAGAAGAACTACCCTACCCATGATTTGGAGTTGAGAAAACACACCGAATTGGATTTTAAAGTTATAAAAAAACCTTTGAAATCCAAAGTATCTCGTAAGACAACGCCGCACATAAGCACGGATGGGTTTTTACCTTACGATAACCAAAACATTTTTATAGAAAATCCTCTAATATCATAATAATGTATAGAATACAAATACTTATTAACCATAGCCGAAATTGTTACATTAATTAAATTCTAGCATAATAGGTATATAACTAAAACCGTAGAGGCTCGTATTGAAGAATGGATTCCATACAATGATAAGTTAAGGAACTACCTTCCAAAGGTACATCTTTAGATAAAATGCACCGGGGTCTGACGAGAACACCTTATACCTCTTCCAAATAGGACTGGCCTACCACTTGACTAGTAGTACCGAATATGATCACCCTTTTCATTAATGGGCCTCGAAGCATACATGAGTGGATAATAATCGATCTAGATTTGAAAAACCATACTCTTATCGGAGCGACCCACTTGGCCTTGTTGCAAGCCCGATTTTTGTCATTTCCTGGCTGATGAGGCTCGAGGCTACGTTTTACCTTAATATAGCACTTCCCACTTGGAATGCTAACATTGCCCTCCAGGTGCCAATGCAATACCAACATTCATCCATACAAGTTTGTTCTGGGACTTTGAAGCGCTTGATTTGGATCGAAGTGGTTTTCAGATAACATACCTGATCCCGGTCTCTTCGAAACAACTTCCGATAATTTTCGGTAAAATTAACTCCGGTTCTTTAGGAAATAAATAGTCAAAGATAAGAGAGGAGATCGCCTCCTAACCGTTAGTGGATAGGTTTCGTTATTATCGTCCTAGAAGAACGAAACGAGATTTATACACATAGTACAACATCATAGAAGATGACTGTGCCATATAACTCATGTGTTTCTCCTAGATATTTCCAAAATTACGTTTTGGGTCAAAATTCGATAGTAGGTTATTTAACTATCAAATAACAAACATTCAATCATGGATTAATTGAATAGGAAAAACCAACATTGGTTAAGCACATAAGCAATCACTTGACTCTTTTAATAATCTTTCATTGTTTGGAATCACTTTGTAAATTACTTGTATAAAAATACCATTACAAAGATATATATATATATATATATGTGTGTGTGTGTGTGTGTGTGTGTGTGTATGTATGTATCCACAAATCCCTATTTCTCAATACTTGAAAAAAATATCCATATACTTATCTCAATGGTGTAAGTATATTCACTAAACATTTAGGGAAGATTTCCTTTTTATACAATTCTAAAATTATTTATAAACTCCATTATACATCCACATAACCATTTATAAAACTCCTTTTATAAATTTATGAACCCATTTTCTAAAATTCTTTTATAAATATGTAAAATCATTTATAAAACTCTATTATCTTCTTGATAATCTTCCTTTAAGTTTTCCAAACATGTTATAAGATTCCTCTTATAAAACCCACGTCTGTTTATAAAATCCTATTTATAAACCCCGAAAACATTTATAAATAAAATTCTAATCATTTACTTTAAAACACCATTATATAATAATAAACAGTTTAAATAAATAATTATTAACTTCAAAATATCTTACAAATAATAATAATTAGTAATTTCAAAACCATTCTTAAATAAACCATAATAATTTATCTTTAACATTATTATAAATAATAATAATAAATTTCCAAACTTTATTGATAAATAATTATATTTAATTCCAAAACATATTAATAATTTCAATAATTAACTTTTCAAAATATTAAAATATTGATAACAACTTTAAAACAATATTAATATAAATAAACAACTTTTAAAACATAAATATATTTTCTTGATAAGAATCCATACTTAAATTTTCAACATGATCATTCCCATATTTATATAACTATATTTAAAAATCTCTTTCTATTTTTATAAAACTTCCTTTCGTAAAACCCCTTTATTTTGAACTCCATTTATAACTCTATTTTTCCTTTGTAAATCTCACTTATCCATAAATCCCATTTAAAAACATTTATCACCATCTGTTTTTAACGTTGCCCCTATGGATAGATTCCTTTTATAAATTCCTTTCTATTTATAAAATATCATTTAACATTCCTAAATTTACCCTCACCTTCGGTTTCCAAAATAGAATCAACTATTTTCTAAAACATCATTCTACATCTATAATGAATCCACCATTTGATTTATTTCTCCAACCTATTAAATGATAATAGTTTCCTTTTTATTTTAAAAACACTGTTTATAAATCTATCCCTTTATAAATAAAATACGATTTTACAAATCTTCACCTTATTTGTAAAATGTCACTTTATACATATTACCTTTATAAATTTCCATGTTTATAAATAAATCTTAATAGTTGTATATATCATATACATATCACTTCATATAAAATGGCTAATAAATATGTATACCAAATATTTCCATCTTCTTTTTAAAACCATATTCCTTTACTATAAAACATAGACTTATTTTTAAGATTTTAAAAAACTTTATTCACAGTTCAAAATCTCAATTTAAAATATTTTATAAAACTATAAATTTATAATCTCTAAAAAATCATGCTTTTTATTTTAAAATAAATTTCATTTTATTTTAAATAATTTCAAAAATAATTATTAAAAAATATATAATTTCTAAAATCACTTGAAATCCCTTTTAAATCAAGTCATTATTTTATAGTATTTTGAAATACCAAAAATAAGGCCCATTACTACTAAGCACTAATTAAGAAAAATCATATCCATATCATCAAATATGGCATCCAACACATCATATACCAAATTATATGAAAAATAAAATCAACAGTGTGAGGAATCCTATTGGATCTCTCCAACATGTCCCCCTACATCACATACAGTATATAACCAAATAATATAAATCAACCACTTCGAGGTGGGATCGTATACAAAGGGTCATCCACTCTTACATGGGAACGTAATAGGGTCTCATCCGTTCTAGGGGCGGGAATATATCCAATCCAAATAATAAAATAGTAAATCATCCAAAACAGTCAATAACAATCAACAGTAAAATATCCACACAACCAAACAATAATTTTTATCGACTATATAATACTCTGGTTAACAAAAAAGGTGAGTTTAACTCACCGAATTTTCTGTTGTCGCCGAAGTGTTCTGTTTGCGCCAAAATTGGTCACAAACCCCAAATGTTGTGAAAGCACCAGTGTATGAATATAAATCAACAATATTCACACACAAATCTCAAATATAAGCAAACAGAGTATCACAATTCAGAAATAATGAACAGAAACACGAGATTTATAGTGGTTCAGCGATCTTGCCTACGTCCACTCTGAAGTTGATGATTTTATTGATATTCGCTTGATGATTACAATTTCTTCTGTTGTAATACAACTGATTTTAAGATTAGAATCTGAATCTAGGGAAGCAGTGGTGATTCTGAGTAAATCTGGCAAAGTCTGGGCGCTCTTTAGCTCTTAGAATTGTCCGACCCCTTTTCTGAATGACCAGGGGCTCTATTTATAGGTGTAGGAGGCTGATATTTCGCCTAAAATCCGGGGAGACCACTTCTGGTATGTGAGGGGGCCCACATACCCGCTTTTAGGAAATCCGGGCCCACTTTGGGATCGATTCGACCCTTGCTTCGAATCGATCAAGATTTGCTCCGATTGAGATGAAACTTGGTGTGAACATTCTTCATCATGCGCTTAAGCTTCTGTGAAAATTTCATAGCATTTGGACTTGTAGATCTCAAGTTATGATCGATTCAAGTGATGATCTTCGTCATATGGATTCAATCGAATCGGTAGGGTCGAATCCATATGTTTGGCCTATGGATTCGAACTGAGGCTTGTTCTATGGATTCGAACTGAGGCTTGTTCTATGGATTCGAACTGAGGCTTGTTCTATGGATTCGAACTAAGGCTCGTTCTATGGATTCGAACTAAGGCTCGTTCTATGGATTCGAACTAAGGCTCGGCCTATGGATTCAAACTAAGGCTCGTTCTATGGATTCGAACTAAGGCTCGGCCTATGGATTCGAAGTAAGGTCATAGGATGGATTCGAAGCAAGGTCATAGGATGGATTCGAAGGAAGGTCATAGGATGGATTCGAAGTAAGGTCATTTTCTCTATCTTGAATTGATCATAGCTTGAGCATACGAACTCAGATTGGCTTGAAACTTGAACCGCTGGTTTCTACTGATTTGCTTATCATGTCTTGTCAATTGTGGATCAATCCGGACTTGGGCAAAATTCATCGATATTCATGGCGAATCTGTGTATAACGATCTTTTACGACGAACTGTCTTTAGTTTTCCAGTCAACTTTTTGGTGTCACGGCCTTGCCAAAAGGCGGGATAACATTTGCCCCCCAAAACATGCCTTGCGATTGGAAGGTGTGTTTTGTAATGCCATAAGCCGGATGTTCATATCCTGTTGATGACCTGTAAAGAAATTGATAGTCTTTCCTGACCATGAATGACGATCGTTCACGACCATATGTCATTTGAGATGATATGTGACCGTTCGAGGTCAGTTGCCGTTCATGGAAAATAATGAAATGGGACCGTTCGTGGTCGGATGCCGTTCGCGGCAAATAAAGAAATGTGACCGTCCGCAGTCAGATGTCGTTCTAGACGAGTTGCGACCGTTCGTGATCGTGTGTCGTTCTAGGCGAACTATGACCGTTCGCAGTCAGGTGATGTGGAAAGAGGAATGTGATCGTTCGCGATCGCGTGCCGTACGGGGCAAAAATGTGATCGTTCGCGATCGAATGTCATATTAGGTGAATTGTGACCGTTCGTGGTCGAGTGCCGTACGAGGCAGAGTGTGATCGTTCGTGATCGAATGTTATACTAGATGAAGTGTGACCGTTCGCGGTCGGGTGCCGTTCGAGGCTAATGGTGACCGTTCGAGGTCGGGTGCCATTCGAGGCTAATGGTGACCGTTCGAGGTCGGGTGCCGTTCGAGGCTAATGGTGACCGTTCAAGGTCGGGTGCCGTTCGAGGCTAATGGTGACCGTTCGAGGTCGGGTGCCGTTCGAGGCTAATGGTGACCGTTCGAGGTCGGGTGCCGTTCGAGGCGAATGAGTGTGCTCGGGAGGGGGACTTAGTATTATCAATGTCAGGTTCACGTTCGGGTGAACTTCTGAATCAGCGATCGTGGCGGTTCGTCTAGGCCTGTAAACGGATACTTTCGGATACAGATAGTGCTATATCCGTATCCGTATCCGTATCCGAAATCATTTTCGGATATCGGATATCCGTATCCGCAGATGCGGACGGATATCGAATATTTATCGGATATTCTTCGATCAGTTTACAACTGATAAATCTAAACAAATAAATAGAAAATTTTGATTTATCATAAATTTGTTTTTGTACTAAATATATAGAAATAATAAATACACTAAGAAAAATAATTTTAAGCGGTAAAAATTGATTTTTTACATACATATTAATTTTTTTATCGGGATATAATAGTAAACGACAATCATTTTATGTACTAAAATACATAAAAAAATAGCTATAATCTTGATAAAGACCGAACGGATAATTATCGGATACGGATATGGCCATATCCGTATCCGTATCCGTTTTTTGGATATCGGATAATTTTTCATATTTCGGATACGGATACGGACGGATTTCGGATTTTTCGGGTACTCATTGACAGCCCTAGGTTCGTCGCCATACAAGGTGTGCTTGTGGACCGTTCGCGATCCAAAGCATACGCGAGTAACTTCTTCTACAGAATTGCAAATATCAAATTAACGTTCATAGAAATATTCAAACAAACAAAGTCTAAATGTTCAAATCAACATGAAACAAAAGCAAAGCAAGGATGTCAAAGTGTAAATTCTCACTACGAGACGATCAATAATCATTCAGAGCATGCCTGTGGATCGTTCGCGATCTCATACATGTGTGAATGGTTTGATGTTGTTAGTGAGAAGTTTACGACTTGTTCATCGTTATTCAAATCAATTGATAACCAAACGGTGTCCTGGTTCAGGATCACCCCTAGCTGATGTAGACGGTGGTTGCTCTGGTTCCACCATTGGAGCTCGCCTCCTCACATACTGAAGTAGCCTACCGTTCCTGATATGCCCTTCTACTTCATCCTTCAGGTGTCTGCAATCATTTGTGCTATGTCCATTCAGCTCGTGGAATAAGCAATATTTGTCTGATTTTCTCTCGTCGGTAGTTGGATCCCGTCGTATTGGCCTACGATAGGCAACTTGCTCTCGGGTGTCTTGATAGATTCGCTCCAAACCCTCGTTTAGTTCTGAATAGGTGGTAAATCGCAGCTCCCTCCGTTGCCGCTTTGACCTATCGTCATTTTCTTCAACTTTTCGCTTCCCTTTATCAGTCTCTGCACCCTTTCCAGGTGAATTACCGCCTCTAACTATGTAAACATCGATTTCTTCTTCTTTCTCTGTACGAGCATCCTCTAATCGTAAAAACTTTTTGGCTTCATGATAAAATTCTCCTAGATCCATAGGCGGATCCTTAGTTAATGAATTTTTGAATTCCGTGCCGTCGGCTATTCCGGACACGGCTGCCATCATAACCATGGATGGATCTAGCCCATACACCGATGCTGCTGCCGCATTGAACCGCGTCAGGAAATTCCTTAGAGACTCCCCAGCTTTCTGTTTTAGCGTTGCCAAACTCATCACATTCTTGGGTCTTGAAATGTGAACCCGGAATTGCCTCATAAATTTCTCAATCAAATCGGTCCATGTCCCAATGGAGCCGCTCTCTAGCTGTCTGAACCATAAAGCTGCTATGTCTGTCAAATACAATGGGAAGCACCGGGCCATGACTTCCTGTGATGCCCCCAGCACTTCCATGTGCCTTATATACCTCGTTAGATGGACCGCAGGGTCCGTCCTCCCATCATACCCTTCTACTATTGGCAGTTTGAATTCTGGTGGGTTCCTAGCCAACCTAATCGCAGGAGAAAAGGGACTCCTGTTAACGTCTTCAAGATCTCTGTTTACTAATCCTCCTCTCATGGCTCGCCTGACCATCTCTGCCAATCTATCATTGTCTCCAAGCTGTAGTCCTCGTTCACTACCTTCGATCTGCCCCCCGAGTCCTTGTGAGCTTTCGGTGTCTGCCCCCCTGGCTGAGCGTTCATCCCTCTATCGCTGCCAAGTTGCTCGGATGTCCTTGTCTCTCTTCCCGGGTTCGGATCAACATGTCCTAAGTGTGTGCCCCCAGCTCCGGCGCTGCGTTGGATGGTCCTGCTTCGTTCTGGACTCTGGTTGTTCCTTGATTTTGCGCTCCAAGTTGCCCAATCTGTTGAAGCAAGTTCTGTATCATTTCTTCTTGTCTTCTCATCATTGCCTCTATCTCATCCCTGGTGACGAAGGCTGAAGCTTGGTTTGCTCCTGAGGAAGCCTCTTGACTTCCTTCGTGCTGACTTCTCTCAGCTCTTTGCCTTCTACTTGGTTGTCGAGTCATTGTCTTTCAAATTTTCAAATCCTGAGTTCAGCCTTCTCAGTGAAAGCACCAAAGTGTTTGCGCCAAAATTGGTCACAAACCCCAAATGTTGTGAAAGCACCAGTGTATGAATATAAATCAACAATATTCACACACAAATCTCAAATATAAGCAAACAGAGTATCACAATTCAGAAATAATGAACAGAAACACGAGATTTATAGTGGTTCAGCGATCTTGCCTACGTCCACTCTGAAGTTGATGATTTTATTGATATTCGCCTGATGATTACAATTTCTTCTGTTGTAATACAACTGATTTTAAGATTAGAATCTGAATCTAGGGAAGCAGTGGTGATTCTGAGTAAATCTGGCAAAGTCTGGGCGCCCTTTAGCTCTTAGAATTGTCCGACCCCTTTTCTGAATGACCAGGGGCTCTATTTATAGGTGTAGGAGGCTGATATTTCGCCTAAAATCCGGGAAGACCACTTCTGGTATGTGAGGGGGCCCACATACACGCTTTTAGGAAATCCGGGCCCACTTTGGGATCGATTCGACCCTTGCTTCGAATCGATCAAGATTTGCTCCGATTGAGATGAAACTTGGTGTGAACATTCTTCATCATGCGCTTAAGCTTCTGTGAAAATTTCATAGCATTTGGACTTGTAGATCTCAAGTTATGATCGATTCAAGTGATGATCTTCGTCATATGGATTCGATCGAATCGGTAGGGTTGAATCCATATGTTTGGCCTATGGATTCGAACTGAGGCTTGTTCTATGGATTCGAACTGAGGCTTGTTCTATGGATTCGAACTAAGGCTCGTTCTATGGATTCGAACTAAGGCTCGTTCTATGGATTCGAACTAAGGCTCGTTCTATGGATTCGAACTAAGGCTCGTTCTATGGATTCGAACTAAGGCTCGGCCTATGGATTCGAAGCAAGGTCATAGGATGGATTCGAAGCAAGGTCATAGGATGGATTCGAAGTAAGGTCATAGGATGGATTCATAGGATGGATTCGAAGTAAGGTCATTTTCTCTATCTTGAATTGATCATAGCTTGAGCATACGAACTCAGATTGGCTTGAAACTTGAACCGCTGGTTTCTACGGATTTGCTTATCATGTCTTGTCAATTGTGGCTCAATCCGGACTTGGGCAAAATTCATCGATATTCATGGCAAATCAGTGTATAACGATCTTTTACGACGAATTGTCTTTAGTTTTCCAGTCAACTTTTTGGTGTCACGGCCTTGCCAAAAGGCGGGATAACATGTTCCGATTTGGAACTAAAATCGAACGACGTCCGATTTTAGCCCAAATTTCAACTATCTTCAAATTCATCCAAACCAGTTCCATTACGAAGCCTTCGTCGCTACTAGCGTAATGCAAAAATCTATGTCTTGATTGGACCACGTATGGATAAGTTATTAAATTTATAAGTTAACGGGATTTAAATATAAATAAATTCCACTAATTACTTTAATTATAAAAATAATTACATCACTAAACATTCTTCCCATTTCAAACAACCACCTAATTCCAGTACTCCATTCCATGGTCGCCCCTTTGAACATCCCATCTCCTCCTCCAGTCATCGAACCACCTCGCCGTTACCACCTCTGACTTTTCCATCACCTCCTTTTCTCGACCATCCCACTATGTGACCACCCGCACCTCCCCGAGTCACCGTGACTTCGCGCCAATCCAACACCGACCGTACAGGTAACGAGCATACCCACTCCACTGAGCCACTCCAAATCTTGGCCGCAAGTGCCAATCTCCTCCACGAATATAACTTCCATTTCACTAAATTCCAACTCTACTTTACAAAAAAAATAAAAACCTAGATAAGCTTGCCCAAAAACTTTACTGGAAACTATCGAGCAAGAAGAAAATCAGGTCGCACTCCTTAATTGCATATACACTTGTGGATCTCAACACTAGCAACCCGAAGATCCACCCTTTTTTTTAATTTTCTGATTTTTGAATTTGAAGCTTTAATTTTCTTGTTTACTGGGAGGAGATATAAATAGGGATGGAGGTATGGTAGGACACGATGGGGTATGGGCACAAGACGAGGGGTATGGGTATAAAATAGTGTGTGTATATATATATATTATTTTTAATTAGAAAATATCTAGCTTTAAACGTTCGAAAATCTCGAACTCCAAACGAGGCATGCCATCTGGCGTTCTATATGTTATACCCCTATTCTGAACACACTGGAACTAGTCTCGAGACCTAATTCGATCTTATATAGAAGATAGCTTTTCAAACCTAGTTATATTATATTAATTTTGAAATTAATTTCTAAGTGTTTCAAACTCATATGAACACATGATACATCCAATTTCCACGAAATTCATTAACTTGTAATAATTCACTATTATGGATCCAATGAAACTGGTTTCATCAAAATCCGAAGGCCTCGAAAGGCTATTTTTACATATGAATTAAAACGAATTATTATAAAAACCAAATCAATCACTTTTATACTATCTTCATTCTTATTTAAATAGGATTTAAATCAACTTTCGAAATCGTTTTCATTTACATAAAATTCTAGGTTTAATTACTTAAATAAATTCCATATATCCAAATAACCATTTTATTTGAAATTCGAGTTATTTAACTTATAAAATTAACTTTTCAATATTTAAGACCATTTAAATATTCTAAATTCAAACGACTAAAATTCTAGGTCGTTACAAATAGTTTGGTTGATTAATACTCAATATTGGATTTATAAATTATATCTTTTATATAAGTATAAAGAATGTTGAGAATGTCCCAAATGATGTGCAAAGACACCTTATTAAAATGTTTAATATGGAATATGTACGATTGGATTCCTTAAGCTTTAACAGTAGGAATTATCATACATGTTTTGTTGTCTACATTATCGTAATTTTCTTATATATTTGATGCATGAAGAAAATATCAAATCCAAATTAAGATCACTAAATGGTAGTTTAGAGTATTCTCGAATATTTATGAAATGCTAGAAAATTGTTTCCAGTAACAAAAAATTCCTTATGAAGGATTGCTTGGACTCGAACTTCATAAGTGATATCGAGTACAATATGTTAATATTAAACCCACGTTCAAACCTTAGTTATGGACTCTTAAGTTAGCAGTGTTCCAAACAGAAAGTCGTGGCTAATTCAATGAAAATGCTAAGTATATCGTCTTGAATAGCACCACGATAAAAGCAATGTATAAATATAAATGCATAAATATAAAACTGAGCTAGTGTGATTTCAAGTATTAAAAATACTACATTATTGTTATATGATAACAATGTAAAACGCTTACTAGAATTCATGAAACATACTTGTGACACCCCGAAAGCTTAGCCTAAAACTTAAATAAAAGAATTAGGTTTAAATATAAATAGGGGCAAAAATAGAATTTTCACAAATGTTCAAATTCGGCTACAAAATTTGCATCGTTGCATTCGTAGAGATTTTTTGGATAATTTTGATATAAAATGTTTTGAAATCGAAGCTAATATGAAAAATTATCAACGTTTGAAAATTCGCAGTTGAATATAATTAAATAATTAAAATAGGAAATAAATATTTTTATTTAAAGAAACCCACCGGTCGACACCCGAGATTGGACTGGCGACCCCTAGTGGTCGACCTCTCCAATCTAAGCGGTCGATCGATTGACGTTATAGAATTAGGGTTTTGAGCCACCGAATGGCCCATATTTTATAATATTGAATCTAACAGTTCAGATTCGTTTCTATCCCTATAAATAGAAGCCTAGGCTAATTGTCAGAACCCTAATTCATTAACTGTACGTCCAAACTCTATCAAAATTTTCTTTCTCCACAAATCAAAGTTTCTTCAAACCAAATTAAAATTATTTACAGAAACTTAAGAAGAGATTAAATCAAAGCAAAGAAAGAGGAAGTCTAGAACAAGCGGCGGGGATTCTAAGCGTATTATGGAGGGATAGCCTTTTTAGGTGAGTGGGTTCATAATTAGTAGGATGATTTACATGTAATTAATTTTATTATTTCTACTTGATCTAGAATTGTCTAATTTAAATTGGAAACACGGTTTGTTTAGACTGGGGATTTCACAGTAATTAGAAGTTATATTAATATGATTTATTTCTTTTAATCTATATCTGGTTAATATAAATCTGTTAAAAAAGGATTGATTCAAGTTTAATACACCAATTTTATCAAATTAAATATAAATTGGAATAATCTTGTTGATGATAAACCTAATTGAATATGAAGTTGGAATAATTATAAAGTATAGATTCACAAATTTTGGTAAACTATTATTAGGGTTACTGTTTGCCAATTTGCAATTGAAGTTACTGCTATTGGTAACGAAAATAATTAGCAAACAAATGATGATAATCCATAATTAAAAATACAGTAAACAACGATGGTCGATCAATAGGCTCACTGGAGTCAGTCGACAGCAAGCGGTCGAATGCTTCAGTGACCGATGGTCGACCGGTTACCACATTCTGGATGTGGCCTAAACCTCGGCCTAAGGCCCTAATTATAAATAAAATTATATTGTGCGTGTGTATGTATATGTTAGTATAAGTATGGAAATTACTTCCCAATGTTGGTGACACTTGGACGTTACGGGATTGGATAAATGATATTTATCCATCATGGCCGATATTCGACTGGGGCGATTCTATCACAAATTGCGCTCACATGAGGTTTTATGGTGGATGCACAACACTGACCATGATGCTTAGAGAAGTGTGTGTCCCGACACTAACGGGAGTTCCTTGGTATTAACAGACACGGCGTGATACTATATTATTGATGGATTCTGCGGCGGTGCGATAAGAGGCATTGCGTTACCATTGTGAGGTGGACACAGATGCAACAACCTTGAGATGTCTTTGGCGTGAGTCGACATTGCAGGCCTCCCCTCAATGCGTAAATATAATACGTGTAGTCATAATTTAGGAAACATAGTCCTATGGGTGAAATTGTAGGTAATCCTATGTTGAGATAGCTCTAGTAACTATTGGCCGATCCTTAGTTGTTTCGAGGTTCAATTGGTTATTCAACCCTAAGTACAAGCCTTCATAAGATGTTAGTGCAGGTATATTTAAAACTATACCCCTTAGATAAATGAAAAGAGTAACCCACAGACACTAGTAGGACACCCTAGGTCACATAAAGTATTAATAAAGTCAATTGCATGTAATCACCATATATTAATATTATAACTCATTCACCGGACTTTTTACTAACTCACTCCTTTCATTTCTTTTCCTCCCAACCAAAGGAGGACAGGGTAGCAGGTGATAAGCCCAGAGTGGAGAGGCGAGCTTGACATTGGAGTTGTTATTTATTTTCTATTACTCTCCATGTAACTATTTATCTTACTTAGTATTTATTGGACTATTTGATGTGTTTCTGTGTACTCTAGATTATGACTACGTACTACTTTGTGATTTTTTTATCTAAGATATTATTCGGAGATGGTTATTTTCTATACTTACATTTCATTGTCTTCCGTTGTGGGATCTAAAAGTATAAAATGTATTAGATCTTATCTGTATATTCTTAGTCTTTATAACATTTAAAAACTCGTTAGCTCATACTTTTCGGCACCGATGCGAGTCCAAAAGTCATCTTAGGCTTTGGATTGGTGTGTCGGGTGGTGCGTGTTGTCATAATACTCTGAATAGTTCTGCATGACAAAGGTAGTTTATCAGCATTAGAGAGAGTTGATTGAAAGACTATAAAATTAAAACAACATCATAGGTTCATTCATGAAGGGTCTAACACGATCAGTTATCATCAAACTGATTGGAGGGATGTGACAGAGATTCCATAATTGGCTCCAAGTGCAAATATGAGATTGATAGAGTTAGGGGTATGACCTAGGGGCCAATTATGTAATTGTTACATATATATAACTCGATAACCAATCTTGTTCGAAATAAAAGGTGTTTTATTTTTATTATATACTTGATATAATTAGTTGTATTAATTAATTAATTAATTTAATTAAAAGTATATTTAATGGAAAATCGATAAATGGTATGTTTTGTGATAGTAGTTACAAAGTGTTGTAACCATGAGTAATTTATCACAATGAAATTAAACATACTATTTTAAATATTCCTAGTTAAGATGTATTGAGACTGGATATTGATACATTCGTCGAGACAGAGTACGTAACGCTCTTCAAATGTTGGGCAGTGTATTACTCATGACTGCTGGGGGCACCATGGGGTTACATATTGATAGTTATATGATGACTACGGAATAACTCACTCGATAGTTTTCTATTGGTTAATATAACTAAGTTCAAATAGAAAATATTAATGTGATAAAATTACACAGCTCTCTTGACTAGAGAATACCGTTGATCTTCAATATAGAAGCTCTACTTTGATTATAGTTCAATTGTGGCACAACGTCCATTGAATGACTATAGTTTGGTCGAGTGGAAGCAATAGAAGTGAAACACTATTCAAGAGAAGATTCATCTCCTCAGTCATATGAGGTTAGTATCACGATCGATTGAAGTCAACTCAAATTAAAATTCTCTGCCCAAAGCAGTTCGGTTAATAATAATTGTTATTATTGAACCAAAGATTTTGTTTTTGGACTATAAAGTTGAATATGGACGATATTGTAATTTTGATCATTACCAAATTCCATAAGTCCAAAGTGATATAGTTTTAACGAAGGGAGTTGATGTAAATAATTATCAATACCGGGTAACACTTAACAAAGTAAAATTGGATTTTATCCAAAACAAGCAAGGAATAAATTTGGCCATAATGTCACACCACCCACTAAGTGATGTATGAACGTTAATATTTGAAATGTTCATTATTAATCGCTGATTAGATTTACACCTAAGAGTCACACAATTGAAACGTTGAATATTCATACCATCTGATTTAATTAATTTATAAATTGTTGTAAATTAATTAATATTTGTGAATATTAATTATAAAATTTTATTTGATGTATGTTGAGCAATATTAAACAATGTGTTTATAATAGTTATAAATATACTAATCGATATCGGATATCGGTATGCGTTCAAATAAGATTTAAAATTGCATTGAATATTGTGCGGATTTTGACCAGATATGATGCCCATATGAGCATTGTAACAACCTGGCATTTCGAACCATTCAAATCGACAATCATCCACACATGTCAGACTTGAATTGCTCAAAACAACAGATTGTTAATTTTATATTTGGCAAAACTTAGCATATACAGTAAATAAATCAATCATAGAATCACAGACACAGAGTAATACAACAATAAGCAGCGGAATAGATAAATAGTAGTTCATGAAGCTACTACAACATCAGAGTATAAAATAAGATACAACAAAAATCTCAAATACAAGAAGTCTCTAATACATAAGTAAATGACAAGTCTGAACATAAACAACTAGAATCAATTGAAATAACTGGAAAACTGAGTAGATAAAGATATATCTCCAAGCGAAGCTCCAAGCTCCAAAGGTGAGTCTCAAATGTTGTGACACTCAGTCTGACCCAAGCACAAAGCAAAACAAAAAACACTCGAGTCAGGATTAACATTCTTATGCTAGTAAATCAACTCAAGTGAAATGTCCAAATGAAATGCAAATAACTTAAAGGATGTTTGGGATTCCCATCCTTTAAGGATTCGTTAAACTATCTACATACATAGTATAATATGCTACATAGATAATGTCTACAGTAAAGTAAAATATTAAAATAGCGTTAAGGCGTTGCCCATATCCCCTTTAACGCATTTTATTTATTCCCGTTGTCCATATAAATACTGTACGCTCCACCAAACCGGTGGTTTACTCAGGGAGCACTCCATAGGTACGGTACAAACCAAAGTCGTAGTGGGCGCGATAAGGCATGTGACAAGGCACGCCAGACAATGCCTAGGGTTGGATTCTACCATATGCAGAACCGGGCTGGTGGTAACGCATAGCAGCTACTACCACCCACCTCGAGACACACACCCAAAATTAAAGGTGCACCCAATCAAATCACAAAGTAATAGAATGGTATCGAAGAAGCATGCTCGATCGGAGGTGCGACCTCACTTAGCCCAGGTATAGCTCCTGTTTTAGCCACATCAAGCTGACTCGCAGGAGTCAGGGCTGCGTTAACACCTCATACAGAATCATTCGCCAAACCATCCTACTTGGTTCTAGAATCTCCACCACATGCACAGTTGTTAAAGTGGTTTTCGGTATTGGCAGAGAGTATGACAATATCCGATCCCGATCTCTTTAACAACCAAACGCTTATTTCACACCGTGGTCATTTTATAAAATCACTTTTATAATCATTTTAAACAATTCATACTTCATATCAAAATATCATATCCATTTCAAAATCAAATCACTTTCGAAATCATATACACTTTAATTTATAATTCACTTTAAATTATAATTCACTTCCAAAATCATAATCACGAAATAGGTTAAACCATCATATCACAATATTCGCATTTAAATTCATTAAATCTAAATCACAAGAATTCCCACTTAACAATTTAAGTATTGAAAATAGTTTATATATATTGAAATAGTTATAAATTAAAAATAGTTTATATATATATATTTAAAAATAGGTTATAGATTGAAATAGTTTATATATATTAGAAATAGTATATATATTAAAAGAGTTTATATCAAAATAGTTTCAAATTAGAATTATTCCTTCCACTTTCACAAATCAATTCAAATCAATTTTAGTTCCAAAATTTAATTTAAATCAATCTCAGTTCAACAATTTCAATTCAAATTCTCATTAAAACCATTTTTAATCTATATCGATTTCAAATCCAGGTTTGAACTACCTTTTAATCCACTTCCAATTCAATAGGCTTAAAAGTTTAAATATTCAAACATTTACAATAACTCTATTTGATTAATTTTATTTATATCTCAAAGTTCAACTTTAATTTTATTTAAATTTGAAATTATTCACTTAATCATTTTTAATAACATTTAAATAAAATCTCAAATTACAAATTTAAATCAATATTCAATTTCAATTTTATTTAAATTTGAAAATATTCATTTAATCACCTTAATCTAAATCAAGTTATTAAGGTATAAAAAAATCATATCTTTAAAAATCTTAAAATCAATAAGTTTCAAATCAATACTTTATTTAAATTCAATTCTTAAATCAATTAAATTACAAGTCAACTTAATTTATCTTTCCAACCTCATTAAAGTTATTAAAAATCTTTTTTCAAAATAAAATTTTAAATAAATATTTAAACACACTATATATATTAGTTAAATTAAATTCTTATTAAATTTTATTAAATTAATTATTATTAAATCTATTTTAAATCTTATTATTATATATTTTACAAATAATAAAGTTATAAGTAAAATTTTATAATTTATATTTTAAAACATAACTTATAGTATTAAAAATTTCCGAAACATATAATTTTAAAAATCTAAATTTTGCACATATATTAAAATTAAAATATCTTATATTATATTCTAAAATCAATATTTATTAAAACCCAGCTGTTTCCTCTTTAAAACTTTGGAAATCATTTTTCCAAATAGACCAACGGTGTCCACAATAATTTAATATCCTATGGTCAAGTGATACAGATATTTATCATTTCAATCCACAATAATTTAATATCTACAGGTATATATCATTTCAACCCGCAATCCCAAAATTTCAAAATCAATAAAATCGCTTGGGTTTATCATTTCAACCCACAACGATTTTACCTAATCTATAATATCGTTCACGTATGTATCATTCCAACCCATAGGAAATTCCTAACTAACAGGGGACTTGCAGTGTGAGAACAATAAAATAATAGCATGAATTAGCATAACATATTAATTACAGCATATATCATAATTAAGAATTTAAATATATTTACAACATGTTTTGGTGTCATATATCAATCATAGGTGAACAAATAATAACATATCATATTCAATAATTTAATCACTAATCAATTTAAATTTAACAACATATTTCAATCGTCATTTTATGTGAATTAAATCTTATTAAATATAAGATTGTTAATCGTGAGTGACTGCTCACCTTTCGTGGCTATGGATACAATGATGGCAAAGAAGATGACACGAGCGTGCATATGGATACGGACACGAACTAGCGGGACAACGACAAGCTATAAGCTACCGTGACAAGTTCCGGACAGCGGCAAACAGAGCAAAACGAACTTGAATCGATGGATCAAAACATATATATAAAAACTTATATATATATATATATATCTCTTTAAAAATCAATATTCAAATTAAAACACATATTAAAATTAAAATATTCATATATTATATTTTTAAATATCAATATTTATAAAAGCACTTATATAATTTTCAAAAAAATTCTTATATATATATATACAAAAATAACTTTATATTATGTTTTTTTTATGGAGAGCTGTATGCTACAAGGTGAAGCAAGGACAACGGGAAGCAAGGCAGATTTATCCACTTTCCTTTTACATGGCAGCCTAGGGTTCGGCCAGAGGAGGACTGGTCGGAGGGGGTTCAAGTGCTCAAATGGTTGTGTGGCGCTCGGGTAGGAGAATGGGTTGGTGATTGGTTTCAGGTTGGTGATGTGGAGGGGAGAGTGGAGATGCATGCAGGCTCATGGTTTTGATGCGGCTATAGTGTAGAAAATCGAAGGTTGCATGCGGCCAGTGGGGCTTCAAAGGCCCGAGAGGGGTGTCGGTTGCAGGTTGTCGCGTGGAAGTTGATGGACGTGGGTTTGTGGAGTAGGCGAGGTCGAGCCAAGAGGCGAGACTTGGCTGCCTATGGCACGGCCGTGGTGGGGGTACTGGTGGTGATTCGCTGTGAGTAAACTTCGGTTCAGGGGAGTTGTGTGCGGAGGTTGGCCTGATGGAGTGGAAGGGGCACTATCATGGATTGAAGGTGATGGAAAATGGAGGGTGGTTGGCGGCTGCCTGTGGTGGAGGCTAGAGGCAGGTCAGGCTGCGAGCGAGAAGGTGGATTAGTTTGTGTGGGCTATTCGTGTATGGGAGATGACAAGATGGAGCAGCTGGAGCATTTGGGTGATAGGAGAGAGGTCGCGTGCTCGGTGATGGGGTGGGAGTTGTGGCACGGTGAAGTGGATGGGTGGCCGGCTGAAGGTGGACAGGCAGATGTGGTGGATGGCTCGCGTGGGGTGGGGTGATCAGCAGGTCCGCAATGCAAATTTGGTGAAGGTGAAAGAGCAGATTCAAATGCAAAATATATGAATGCAACAGTAGAAAGAAGAGAAAGAAATAATATTATATACGAACTTAATAAAAAAAATTATTTTATATGAGAATGGCAGAACGAAAGAGCAGGGAGGATGGGGAAAAGATGAGCGAACCAGGAAATATAAATTGAACAGTGGAAAAGAAAAAGTCAAAACTTAATTCAAGGAAATATTAATAGGTAGTGGCTATTAGTTTTTCAACCGGTGAATAAATTAATGGCTACAGGGAATCGAAAAGTCTCAAACGGCTACCGATATGGCAAACTATATCGTATATTTCACCTCTATCGGACGTCGAAATGCACAATTGAATATACTGTGGAGATCAGCACGATGAGACGAACAGAATGGTACATAGATATGAGTGATACGACCCACCTATCAAAACTCGATATTCACTGCCAAACTGCTGCTAAAACACCGAAAATAAGATAAACGGAGCTATAGCAGTCCAAATTTGGCGAAATGAAATATGATGCCTCACTTAGAAAATATTTTTTTTTAAATATTTAGATTTTGAAATCATTTTATTTTCATCAAATCAACCGATTTTAAATTGAAATTGAAAATTCCACAATAGAACTAACTTTCATATTTTTCGATGAAAATCTGCAATTTACTATGTTAAAATAGACGCATACCAAATATAAAATTTTCATTTCAAAATTTTATTGCTTAACTTCATGAAAATTTAGTTAATTACGTTATTAAAATTGTTAAAATTTCCGGGTCATTACACTCTCCCCCACTCAAAACTTTTCATCCCCGAAAAGAAACGAGATAGGAGAATAGAAGCAACAGAAAGGAAAGATAGATTCAAAATACATAGTACCAGATACAACAATTAATTCAAAACCATATAAATTTCATTAGTTTTCAAACTGATTTATATTCAACAAATTTGATTTTAATCCATTTATTCACCCAATAAATATTCATTGTATTCACATTTTGTTGATTTCAATTCAATGTATTTTCCTTCAATTGATTTGCTTTCAATTTATTAACATTTGTTACAAAAAATTTCTTTCAAAACAAAATTTATTTTATTTAACTCATTTATTTAATCCATTTGACTTCACTTAAGTTAATTCCACTTAAAAATTCAATTCCAACTATTCTTTGTAATTTACCTTTGTATCACAAACAGTTTTCAAAATATAAATTTATTTATTACCCGTTTAGTTTCTTAAGTTCATATTCATTTACTTAAATAGCATTTCTCTTTTATTACTCAATTTATTTCACTTAATATATCTTATAACATAAATTAAGTATATAAATATTTTTTACAACAACTAAATTTTATTTATAAGTTCCCTTAACAAAATTTCATTTTTGGACATCTTATTACTTACATTTTATATTGTATACTATTCAATTACATGTTCTCATTACATTCAAACTTTTCCCAGGTAAGTTTTATTAATATTTCCAAATGTAATTGAACACTATACAAATTTTTCCTTTCATTTACAACATTTCTATTAAGCAAAATTTAGTTCGAACATTTTTATTACTCAAGTTTTCTCTTGTATAACCTTCAATTACATATTCACATTAACATTTTAACCTTTTGAATATTTCAGGTAAGTTATATATGTTTTAAAAATGAAATTAGGTATTATACAAATAAATTTTATCCTAGTTCAACTATTTCAAGTTGTTTCAGTTTCATTTCTCATTTTAGACCCTCCAATTATTCAAAAAAATTGCTTCATTTCAATAATGAAAACCATCGCTTAACATAAAATTTAAGAGTTCAATTTCCAGTTTCACTTCAAACCATTTTGAAATATATATATATATATATTTTAATCAAATCATACTCAACAAATTCAAATCAAATCCATTTTCCAAAACAAAAGTGTAGCAAAGCTACTAAGTGGTCTCCCCACTTTGAGATTTGTAAATGAATATCAATGATGCTGCAGTCATCACCGAAATTATTTTCCAGCGACAAAAGAGGAGATTATTGACTTACTTCTTTTAAAATTCTTTGAAAATAATTTCCATTCCAAAAATACTTTCAAATAATATATTTCCAAACTTTGAAAAGCACCGGAAATTAAATCCTCAAATCCTTAATTTAAATTCATTTCATTTGCAAATCAGATTCATAAACCATGTTTTAAAATTTCATCTCCTTATAACATACAACAATAGTTAATGGTTTAGGGATGTTGACCAAACAATAAATGATAATCCAGTATTATCATTCCTAACAACCAATTCATTTAACTATCTAATCTCAGAAAATTATACTTTTATACATAAAATATAATCATACATAAAATTATTTCATTTACCAAATTTGAAAACAATATTGTGTCAGTTTGCTCTGTTCAAGTGTTTTGGAATACCTATCGATAGCGTTGGCTAGACGAATCGATCAAAACCCAAAATTCACTTAACAACTCAAACAACACAATATAAAACATTTTTATATCAATTAAAAATACGCACTCTCGTAGGATGATTCAAGATTGGATTTTAGAACAAGGATAGAGAGTCAATTTAAGGGGACCCTAATCAAGAGAATTCTAAATAAGAAAATAGGCTCGAACAAAAGATAAGATAAGAAAATTACAAAAGAGGAAAGATGGATAGACTTATATTAATCGCGGCGACCTTAACCGGGTCAGCCGAGACTCCAGGAATAAGATCTATGCGGAATTCAATTTCCCGCTAGGGAGGTAAAGAAGTGACCACACCAAAAGATATCCGAAAATAGATGGACCATAGAGGTGGACTCAAGATCACTAGGCTGAGAATCAAGCGAAAATATAAAACTGCCTGCATAATCCTGAGGCAATCTACATTTGATCACAAGAGAATTACCCTGGTCGTCTAAAAAATAGTTCGGGCTTGCAAAGAATAACAACATCATAACCGAGGATATAGAAATCTCCGGTGAATCGACGCCTGTTGTAAAGGAGTTTCACCCCTTTACAAATCATATTAAGGTTGGCGGGACCGCCGATGGGATTAATCACACACAAGGATGAAGTTGCCAATTAAGGTTTCAAGATGTGCTCAAATTTATAATAGAGATCAACATAAATAGAGCTATGGGATGCTCTGGTATCAAGAAGAACACGAACAGGAAAATGATGCAAAGAGAAGGAGGAGTGGAAGAGACCCTGGCAAAGACTCCAGATGTCATGCCTCTCTGCTGGGTAGGACAAGAATGGATTTCAGAACAAAGGGAAAGTTCCAAAATTCAAAAGAAATCCAAATCTATGAGGATCCTATCAAAGAATTTCAAGCTCGAACGAAGATGATTTTATAATTGATTCTACTCATTCTAGGGTATCACTACCCTATCTCTAATGAGTTTTTACTCCATATGCTAAGTTTGGCCTAAACCGGAGCTCTGATACCAACTGTAACGACCTGGCATTTCGAACAATTCAAATCGACAATTATCCACACAAGTCAGACTTGAATTGCTCAAAACAACATATTGTTAATTTTATATTTGGCAAAACTTAGCATATACAGTTAATAAATCAATCACAGAATCACAGACACAGAGTAATACAACAATAAGCAGCGGAATAGATAAATAGTAGTTCATGAAGCTACTACAACATCAGAGTATAAAATAAGATACAACAAAAATCTCAAATACAAGAAGTCTCTAATACATAAGTAAATGACAAGTCTAAACATAAACAAATGGAATCAACTGAAATAACTGGAAAGCTGGGTAGATAAAGATAGATCTCCAAGCAAAGCTCCAAGCTCCAAAGGTGAGTCTCAAATGCTGTGAAACTCAGTCTGACCCGAGCATAAAGCAAAACACAAAACACTCGAGTTAGGTTAACATTCTTATGCTAGTAAATCAACTCAAGTGGAATGTCTAAATGAAATGCAAATAACTTAAAGGATGTTTGGGATTCCCATCCTTTAAGGATCCGTTGAACTGTCTACATACATAGTACAATACGCTATATAGATAATGTCTATAGTAAAGTAAAATATTAAAATAGCGTTAAGACGTTACCCATATCCCCTTTAACGCATTATATATTCTCATAGTCTATACAGATACTGTAAGCTCCACCAAACCGGTGGTTTACTAAGGGAGCACTCCATAGGTACGGTACAAACCAAAGTCGTAGTAGGCGCGATAAGGCATGTGATAAGACATGCGAGGCAATTCCTAGGGTAGGATTCTACCATTTGCAAAACCGGGCTGGTGGTAACACATAGCAGCTACTACCGCCCACCTCGAGGCACACTCCCAAAATCAAAGGTGCACCCAATCAAATCACAAAGTAATAGAATGGTATCGAAGAAGCATGCTCGATCGGAGGTGCGACCTCACTTGGCCTAGGTATAGCTCATGTTTTAGCCACATCAAGCTCACTCGCGGGAGTCAGGGCTGCGTTAATACCTCATACAGAATCGTTTGCCAAACCATCCTACTTTATTCTGGAATCTCCACCACGTGCACAGTTGTTAAAGTGGTTTTCGGTATTGGCAGAGAGTATGACAATATCCAATCCCGGTCTCTTTAACAACCAAACACTTATTTCACACCGTGGTTATTTTATAAAATCACTTTTATAATCATTTTAAACAATTCATACTTCATATCAAAATATCATCTTCATTTCAAAATCACATCACTTTCGAAATCATATACACTTTAAATTATAATTCACTTCCAAAATCATAATCACGAAATAGGTTAAACCATCATATCACAATATTTTCATTTAAATCAATTAAACCTAAATCAGAACAGTTCCCACTTAACAGTTTAAATATTGAAAATAGTTTATATATATTGAAATAGTTATAATTTAAAAATAGTTTATATATATTTAAAAATAGGTTATAGATTAAAATAGTTTTTATATATTAGAAATAGTGTGTGTGTATATATATATATATATTAAAAGAGTTTATATCAAAATAGTTTCAAATTAGAATTATTCCTTCTACTTCCACAAATCAATTCAAATCAACTTTAGTTCCAAAATTCAATTTAAATCAGCCTTAGTTCAATAATTTCAATTTAAATTCTCATTAAAACCATTTTTAATCTATATCAATTTCAAATCCAGGTTTGAACTAAAATTTAATCCACCTCCAATTCAATAGGCTTCAAAGTTTAAATATCCAAACATTTACAATAACTCAATTTGATAAATTTTATTTGTATCTCAAAGTTCAACTTTAATTTTATTTAAATTTGAAATTATTCACTTAATCATTTTTAAGAACATTTAAATAAAATCTCAAATTAAAAATATAAATCAATACTAAATATTCAATTTCAATTTTATTTGAATTTGAAAATATTCATTTAATCACCTTTATCTAAATCAAGTTATTAAGTTATAAAAAATCATATCTTTAAAAATCTTAAAATCAATAAGTTTCAAATCAATACTTTATTTAAATTCAATTCTTAAATCAATTAAATTACAAGTCAACTTCATTTATCTTTCCAACCTTAGATTTATTAAAGTTATTAAAAATCTTTTTTCAAAATAAAATTTTAAATAAATATTTAAACACACTATATATATTAGTTAAATCAAATTCTTATTAAATTTTATTATATTAATTAATATTAAATTAAATCTTATTATTATTAAATCTATTTTAAATCTTATTATTATATATTTTACAAATAATAAAGTTATAAGTAAAATTTTATAATTTATATTTTAAAACTTAACTTATATTATTAAAATTTTCCAAAACATATAATTTTAAAAATCTAAATTTTGCACATATATTAAAATTAAAATATCTTATATTATATTCTAAAATCAATATTTATTAAAACCCAGCTATTTCCTCTTTAAAACTTTGGAAATCATTTTTCAAAATAGACCAACGGTGTGTGTGTATAATTTTCTATCCTATGGTCAATTGATACAGATATTTATCATTTCAATCCGCAATAATTTAATATTTACGGGTATATATCATTTCAACCCGTAATCCCAAAGTTTCAAAATCAATAAAATCGCTTGGGTTTATCATTTCAACCCATAATGATTTTCCCTAATCTATAATATCGTTCGGGTATGTATCATTTCAACCCATAGGGAATTCCTAACTAACAGGGAACTTGCAGTGTGAGAACAATAAAATAATAGCATGAATTAGCATAACGTATTAATTATAGCATATATCATAATTAACAATTTAAATATATTTACAACATGTTATGGTGTCATATATCAATCATAGGTGAACAAAAAATAACATATCATATTCAACAATTTAATCACTAATCAATTTAAATTTAACAACATATTTCAATCGTCATTTCATGTGAATTAAATTTACTAAATATAAGAACGTTAATCGTGAGTGATCACTCACTTTTCGTGGCTATGGAAACAATGATGGCAAAGAAGCGGGATAGCGACAAGCTAGAAGCTGCTGCGACAAGTTTCGAACAGCGGCGAACAGAGCAAAACGAACTTGAATCGATGGATCAAAACATATATAAACTTATATATATATATATCTTTAAAAATCAATATTCAAATTAAAACACATGTTAAAATTAAAATATTCATATATTATATTTTTAAATATCAATATTTATTAAAACACTTATATAATTTTCAAGAAAATTTATATATATATATACAAAAATAACTTTATATTATGTTTTTTTAATGGAGAGCTGTGTGCTGCAAGGTGAAGCAAAGCCAACGGGAAGCAAGGCAGATTTACCCACTGTCCTTTTACATGGCATCCTAGGGTTCGGCCAGAGGAGGACTGGTCGGAGGGGGTTCAAGTGCTCGGATGGTTATGTGGCGCTCAGGTAGGAGAATGGGTTGGTGATCGTTTTTAGGGTGGTGATGTGGAGGGGGGAGTGGAGATGCATGCATGCTCGTGGGTTCGATGCGGCTACAGTGTAGAAGATCGAAGGTTGCATGCGGCCAGTGAAGCTTCAGAGGCCGGAGAGGGGTGTCGGGTGCAGATTGTCGCATGGAAGTTGATGGACGTGGGTTTGTGGAGTAGGTCAGGGCGAGCCAAGAGGCGAGGCTTGGCTGCCTATGGCACGACCGTGGTGGGGTACTGGTGGTTATTTGCTGTGAGTAAACTTTGATTCAGGGGAGTTGTAGGCAGAGGTTGACCTATGTTTTAATTTGAATATTGATGGAAAATGGAGGGCGGTTTGCGGCTGCTTGTGGTTGAGGCTAGGAGCGGGTCAGGCTGTGAGCGGGACGGTGGAGCAGTTTGTGTAGGCTGTTCGTGTATGGGAGATGACAAGGTGGAGCGGCTTGAGGGTTTGGGAGATAGGAGAGAGGTCGCATGCTCGGTGATGGGGTGGGAGTTGCGGCACGGTGAAGTGGATGGGTGGCCGGCTGAAGGTGGACAGGCGAATGTGGTGGATGGCTCGTGTGGGGTGGGGTGATGAGCAGGTCCAGAACGCAAATTTGGTGAAGGTGGAAGAGCGGATTCAAATGCAAAATATATGAATGCAACAGTAGAAAGAAGAGAAAGCAATGATATAATATACGAACTTAATATTTTTTATTATTATTTTATATGAGCATGGCAGAACGAAAGAGCGGGGAGGAAGGGGAAAAGATGATCGAACCAGGAAATATAAATTGAACAGTGGAAAAGCAAAAGTCAAAGATGAATTCAAGGAAATATTAATAGGTAGTGGCAATTATTTTTTCAACCGGTGAATAAATGAATGGCTACAGGGAATCCAAAAGGCTCAAACGGCTACCGATACGGCAAATCGTATAGCAGATTTTGCCACGTCCCGGACGTCGAAATGCACAATTGAATATACCGCGGAGATCAGCACGATGAGACGAATAGAATGATAAACAGATATGAGTGATACGACCCGCCTATCAAAACTCGATATTTGCTGCCAAAACTGCTGCTAAAACGCCGAAAATCGGGGCTATAGCAGTCCAAATTTAAGGAATCGAAATATGACGTCTCACTTAGAAAATGATTTACATTTTTATAAAATTATTTAGATTTTGAAAACATTTTTTTTCTTCAAATCAACTGATTTTAAATTGAAATTGAAAATTGCACAATAGAACTAACTTTCATATTTTTTGATGAAAATCTGCAATTTGCTACGTTAAAATAGACGCATACCAAATATCAAATTTTCATTTCAAAATTTTGTTGTTTAATTTAATGAAAAATTTAGTTAATTACGTTATTAAAATCGTTAAAATTTCTGGGTTGTTACAAGCATGATATTTTCGGCTATAGGAGGCTTGATTTGGTCGGCCATCTGATGGCAAATGGAGAGGATTTTGAATGATTAAAAGAGTGGAAATAGTAAGAGAGAGTGATATGCGAACATGATCCACTTTTCAATCCCTTGACTTCCAATTTATATGCTACCTCTTTACATCATTTCTTTAAGACTTTTGCGCTCCTTCCTATTTGAAATTTTTGACTAGCAAACCTCTTCTCCAAGTCATAAAAATCCAAGTACAAAATTACATCAAAACTCTTCGATTCAGTAGTCGGTGGTAAGGCAGTTCGGGAGCTAGCAACTTTTAATTGGTGAACGAATTCAAGGGCATCAATTCAACGTTTCAATGTATGCCCAAGGGCTTTGGTGAAATATAATTCTCTATTTTATTTAGTTATATCATATTTATATATATTATTTATATAATAGGATGTTAGATTTTACGAATCTTGTATATCGAAATGCTGTAACAAATTTATTGGTTGTGTATATTACTATATCAATATAAAAATTATTTTTGTATGCTCGCTTATTAGATGCTTGCTGCCTACAAATAAATAAGTAAATATATATCGATATATAATATTATTAAATGATTTATTTAATTAAAATCCATGTTTAAAAGGTTAATATATATATATCATAGGTTTAAAAAATTTTAAAATTTTTGTTCATGCATAAAATGTATTCGGCAACAAATAAAAAAGATTTTTTAATTTCTTATAGATATATTAAAGAGGTAATTAGTTTAAAAGAAAAACTTTAAACTAATTTTGAAACCAAAGACGCAACATTTATAATTTAGGCAGAAGGACAGTAGCGTGTTTTTTCAATTTCCCAACTTCAACAGTTTCATCCGCCTTCGTCCAAGCTTGTCCTAGCCGTCGTCTACCTTCAGCTGCTGCTTGCCCTAGCCGCCGTCGTCCAAGCAGTCGTCATCGTCTAAGCCGCCACCTCCAAGCCTCTCTTGTCGATGTTCGAATCGAATTGAATCTTCCATTGTCGACGTCGATTTCTCCAAAACCGAGAAAGCTTAACTTGACGCCTCATTCCAAACCTATGTCAGAAATTACTCTACCTTTGAATTCAAGAGCTGCAAATTCAAGATCTAAGAAACGAATGAAAAAACAGAATCTTGAAGAAGAAGAAAAAAGTCCAAAATGTATCATGAATTTCGAATGATAATTAGAGATAGCATTTCTATATTTGAAACACAGTAAATTTAGTTTGTGTTTAATATGCTAAATGATAGACTAATATAGCATTTGTAATTTTAAATATAGTATCATTATCTGACTATGCAAAATGATAGTTGAATATAGCATAAACATATTTCAATTGAACAAGGATGAAAAAATATGCAACATGATACTTGAATGTAGCATAAGTATATTTAAAGTGAACTAGCATGAATAGAATATACAAAATGAAATAAGTATTCCTAAAGAAAAACCACCATGAATAGAATATGCAAAATGATAACTACATATAGCATATGTATTTTTTAATGTAACATTTTAACCACAAAGTTCACTACCATATTTATGATATGCAAAATGATAGTTTAATGTAGCATTTGAGTTATGTAGTTCACTAACATGTTTAAAACAGCCAAAATGATAGTTTAATATAGCATTTTAATTATAAAGTCCAATATTATGATTATAATATGCAAAATGGGATTTAATGTAACATTTTAATCACAAAGTCCACTACCATATTTATAATATGCAAAATGATAGTTTAATGTAGCATTTTAGTTATGAAGTTTACTATCACGTTTAAAATATGCAAAATGTTAGTTTGATATAACATTTTACTTATGAACTCCAATAACAAAGTTACAATATGCAAAATGGTATTTAATATAACATTTTAATCACAAAGTCCACTAGCATATTTAAGGTATACAAAATGATAGTCTAATGTAGCATTTGAGTTATGAAGTCCAATGTCGTATTTACAATATGCAAAATGATACTTTGATATAGCATTATACTTATGAAGTCAATATCATGATTACAATATGCAAAATGAGATTTAATGTATCATTTTAATTATAAAGTCCACTAGCATATTCAAGGTATGCAAAATGATAGTTTAACATAGCATTTGAGTTATGAAGTTCACTATCATGTTTACAAAATGCAAAATGATATATTAAAATAGCATTTCAATTAAAAAGTCCACAAACATGTTCAATTATACTGAAATGCTATATACAACTAGCATACTGCAAAAACTTGATGTTCAATATTTGTACTGTGAAAATCATAAACAACGTTTGAGTACTTAGAAATGCTCAAAAATATTAAATACACCTGTGAATTCCACAATATTTAAGAATAATGCAAATAGTTAACTATTAACATAAAATGCTATATACATATAGCATTACACTTTAACAAATTTAACAGCAGCATGAAGCTTACCAGTAGAAATACAATCAACATCAAATACACCATCTAATACTAACAAGATCAACATTCAACATCAGATACACAATAATAAAACAATAAAAGGTTAAATTGCATAATATATACAGGAATGCTAGTTTCATATATCATAATAATATGAAAGATACAATAATCAGATGCAAAAATAAAAAACTGATCAAAAAACATTACAAATCATCAATCATTCTAGTACATGTCAAACCTTCAGTTAAGATCAACATCGTGTTAGAACTCCATAGCGTTCACAAGCAGGCGACGACGCACTCAAATTCAAAGCGCTCACGGCAGCATCACTTATTCTCGACATCACAAAGCACATCGAGGATGGCGAACTCGACTCAAGCAATCTAGAATGGAGGAGCGACGATCTCGATCTTCATCTGAGAGAAATAGTGAAGTGAGATGCATCTTCGAGTCGGCATCTTCAAACGAATAACAACAAGGAGTTTGGGAAGATGGAGAGGCGAAGTTTATTCAAGGAGAAGCAAAGATCAATTTAATTTTTGGTAGTTTGCATGATTTGACATCGAGATTGAAGAGGACGCATGATTTAATTTTTTGTAAAGATTTTCCTTCAGCCTAAATTATACAACCCGCGTCCTTAAAAAAGAAAAAATATATGCGCGTCTCTCAAGCAAAAAAACGTGATATGTTTTTCCTTTAGCCAATTTTCCTGTATATTAAATATCTATTTAACCTAAAATTATTTATGTCATTTAAATATTTGTATATATATATATATTTATTTATTACGAATAATAAAATTTTGTATGAAAATATTACATAATATATATTATACATAACATTTTCAAAAATAATGTTTTATATATTTTTTTTAAAACTTTTATACGGATTTTAATTTTTATTATGATTTAAAATGCAAAACCAAAAAGAAAATTATAAAAAATAATAATATGTATGGCCGAGAGCAATATCTGCAGAAATATAATTAAAAAATATTAATTTTATTATTATTAATATATATATATATATAGTTATATATAATTATATGTATTGTATAAATTAATTTAAAATAAAATATTATTTTATTAAATTATTCATGGCTTTCATATTAAATTATATATATATGTATATGCTATAAAAAATTATAAAATTAATTTAAAGATTTGATTTTACATAGGTATAAGTATATAAATATAATTTTAAATGTTTTATGTATAAATTGTTTATAACTAACAATTAACATATTTTTGTGTGTGTGTATTTGTTTATATTTATATTATATATTTACTTATATATATTATTATGATGTAAATATACAAACATTTAGATAGCAAATCAAATACAAGATAACATGTCCGTTGAAGTGTAACTTCCAACATCTATACAGGAGCATGTTAAACCATTGACACATTATTCTGTTGCATGTGTAAGCACGCACATATGTGTATATAATACACACACACACACATATAAAACCTAGTTTATAAATTCAAATAAAATATAGATTTTTTTAACAGAAAATTTAGTAAAATTCTAAATGAATTAGACTATATTGGCCCATTAATGATCCAACAATGAATTACTTTTTGAAATTTACCCATTTACCATGTTGCGCATTGGCCTGGTTCCAATAGTTTTATTTTCTTCTTTTAGGGATCAAGTCCACGTAGTTCTATTTTCTACTCCTCTTGCATCCAAATACTTGTTTGGACATTGCAACCATAGCATCTATGCAACCATTGCAATTATCACAAACAATGCAATCGATGCAACTATTGAAAAGAGAAAAAGTAGAAAAATAGTATTCCTACTCATCCATCTCAAAAAATCACCATATGGGGCAACCATAATAATAATAGTACATATCCATCAGACATGAACAATATTCAATGACAACCTCAATCCATCAATTAAGAAAAGCGCAACACACAAATATATTTACATACACCATCATCAATATAAATCATCAAATGTATACTAGTCCAATCAACACTGGCTTCACAACATCCATCATCAAACAACCATAATTAACTATCCATCAACTAGTAGCAATAATGGTAAAATATCGCACTCATAAAAATGTGATATCATCATCAAATATCAAAGTAGAACTAACAATCAATCACGTTTCAACAATCATTAAAATAATATTTGCATCCATCATTTTCTTAAGTATAAAATCATTTTTTTTATTTTTTATTATAAAATCTTTTTTATTTATTCATCCCAAAAACAATAATAATACCTTTTATTACAAACATTATAAAATCAATCATTTCATTGTTTACACAAAACAAGACTAATTTCACTGAAATTCACATTATTATTATTTAAAGTTTTATTTTATTTTAATAAACTTTCCAAATATCGATTAAATATAATTTTTTTTATTTATGAATTTCCCCAGAAATTTATAAATAATAACTTTATTTAATTTCATACTTTAATTTGTGCAAAATTTTCTAAATCAATGTTATTTACAGAAACCGTCTAAAATCTGTAAATAATGTTATCTGTCATTTATTTATTTAATTTTCTCATTATTATTCAGTTTATTTTAGTAACTACTTTCCAATTCAAGTTAACAATTAATTATAATAAAACACCCAAAAATATTACAATCGACAATAATTACCCAACCAAGGCACAATACGTTCAAAATATTGTAATAATCAAATGATCATCCATAGAACATAATATACATCAACGAATATGATTTTTCATCAATAATTACTAGCTTTATAGTTTAAATTTTAATTAAATTAAATAATTCATACCAACATGTTTTTTCTAACAGCCTTCAACCAATGCCAAATCGTTCAGAATTCTACAACGAATCCAACGGTATAAACCGCGTGTGAATCAAAGTTCGTTTGCAAAAGATATTCGAGTTAAAATTAAAGAATTTCAAAATGATATGAAATATTGGATAGCAAAATCGTAATTTCTTCTACCATTTTCTTCCCGCTCAGGCCACACTCGAACTCGTTTCATCTCGCCATTGACAACGCCAGACGCTACCATGACCCATCCAATCGACTGCCTAGGCACCACTGCTCCCAACTCGACCACCACCAACCACTTACTGCATCGCCGGCCACCTAAGCCATGCCAACCGCCACCCAAAAACGAAGACATAGACAAATTTTTCCAACGATACTATGTAGATTTGACCTTATCGAAATACATGGATGAACTCCTTGTGCCATCGTCGACCCATCCCTACCAATGACGTCGCCTATCATCGTCGTTAGTGAAACACCAAAATCGACGGTTTAGATATGTTCATCAACTTCTTTCAAATTAGTGTATCGATCTGGAAAATTAATCTCGAACGTATCTCTGCCTCGTAGAGATGTTTGATTTGGTATATGATATGTATGGGTTTAGCACAATAATTCATTTGGTGTTAATTTTGGGATTAAGAGTTCCAATCTCCATTAGAATAAAGGAATTAGATGTAAGGAAGAAGAGAATGTTAGAAATGAAGAAGAATGCTGAATGGTGGCTACTAGGGTTTCTTTATAGTAGTCTATTTATAGGCAAAAAATGAGATGTTTTAGACCAAAGCGCTCACAAAGGCCCGAAAACTCTCTTTGCACTTGAACAAAAATATATCATATTATATATCAAAATATATGTTTTCGATATTTCTAAACCTAATGAAACCATTAAAAATTCCTAGAAGACAATTCTACAAAAATTTGTCATTCATCATCAAATATTTATTTTGAACTACTATTTTAAAATTAATAATTAATTGTTAAATATGCGGGTCGTTAAAAATCTTCCCCCCTTTAAAATAATTGCGCCCTTGCAATTCCCTAACACAACCTTTAACAAAATTAATAAATCATATTATTGGTCTAATCTTGACATATGGGAAAATACATCAATCACAAGGTAATCACTTTTAAAGCAGTATATAATGACCATATGCGCAACAACTCAAAATTTTGGTCATTTGATTTTAAATGTTTAATTAATTTTAAATGTTTAATTAATTTTAAATATTTAAATAATTGGATTTGGAATTTAATAACTTATAATTCAAATATAGGGAATGTTTAAATATTTGAATTATGAATTAAATATTAATTAAACGGATTTAATAAATTTATTCAACTCCTTTTAATTAATAAGTAATGTTGATGAATTCAATTTGTAAATTTATTTACAAATATAAGTAGATCGAATAAATGTCGATAATTGGATCAAAAATATAAAACGATATTCAAATTTGTGAAATTAACATTCTAGGGCACTGTCTCGGTGAAACCAGAGCCATTAGATCTGGAATAATAAATTATTGTCTGCTGTTAAGTTTCGTAACGATTGGACGTATCGCTTGATCGTGCGAACTCGAAACGCATATCGATTAATTTTAAAAATAATTCGATTTAAAAGGCTATCTTCTATATATGATCGAATTAGGGCTTAAGACTAGTTCCATTGTGTTCGGAATATGGTATAACATATAGAATGCATGGCATCACATCTCTTCTAGAGTTCGATATTTTTGGGTATGCTAGGCCAGATATTTTAATATAAAATAAAATAATATATGTGTAACGACCCGTAAATTTCGACAATTTAAATTTGTTAATTTAATAAGATTTTGGTAATTTGATATCGAAAGAAATAAAAATTTGTAAATTAATAGTGAAATAATAACAAAACTGAAAGGCAAAAATGTTAATTAAAGTTAATCATTAACAACTTGAATGAAATTCCAATTAATTAAAATAATTTAAATGTTATACTTGGCTATGAATTGAATATAAGGAAATAAGTGTAGATATTGAACCAATTTATGAATTAGTATATAATTAATGATAATTTGATAAAAACAATGTTATGTAAGCAATTGTAACATTTGTTTGTTAATAATAACTTATAAGTGTAATTAAACGTAAATGATAACAATTATTATGAGTTAACCATTTATTTAGTCTATTAAATTGAAATTGGTAATCAATTGCAATAAATCTAAATTAAATGTTATGTTGGTGTAATTTAAGGTGATAATTAGAAATAATGTTAATTTATTTCATAATATGACAATTGGTTGGATAAAAAGAATGGAAACCAAGATTTATCAATTTATTGGAATTTAAATTATGATAATTGGATTAATTGCAATTAAATGAAATTTAATACTTAATTATTACGTAAATAGAAATTAAGATGAAATTGGGAGATATTAATATATTAAGATATAAACCAATGATGAGTTATATCCTTATTGTAATAAAAGATGAAATGACCCACCTATTTCCACACTAATTTCATTAGTGATTTTTTTTTTAGAGATGATATATAGATATATCATCCATTACAAATATATTTCCCAGGGTCATTTTCTTTCTCTAATAAACAAAATATATCCAGGATCTTTCACAATATAAAAATATTGTTTTAATTCTAAATCATTTTTAACATACATATATGAAGATATCTATGTTATATTCTACTTGAATCAGAGCATGATAATAAGTAGAAATCCTTTTAAATCTATTAAAATGTGATAAATTCCCTTTTTAAAAGATTACTTATTGCATCCTAATCTTTGTCTATAGTGTCCACTGGAAATATGTACTTTAGGCTGTTATTATAATTAAGAAATGATCAAGCAATAATCAGTGGAAAGCAAGCTTATAATATAGATATTGTCTTAAAGTCTGGATAGCATCAAACTCAGGTTAAAAGAAAGTGGATCATAAGTGAATACAAGCAACATCTAGGCGTAATGGAAACGCGCCTAACTTATACATGCAAGGTCACGAGTTCGAGTACTATGCTGGTCGGTTCAAACACAATTTTTGTTTTTCTTTTTATTTTCTCCTGTATGGTTTGAAATCTGATACCTACCTATATATATACTCAATTTTTACTTATAATCTATCATACAAAACAATATTTCTTGCTTTATTATTTTTGAAACCCTTTCCTACAACTGTTCTAGGAATTTATATTTATATTTTTGCCCAATATCAACATGTACACAGATATACATGTACATGTCAATGTCTTTGTTCATTTTCCAGAAAACTGAGCTCAAATGTTCCCTTGCTTCATTGATTTGAAGTGAAACATTTGGCCTGACCAGAGGTCTAACCATGTGGTTAATCTGCCCATTCCTTTGTTTGCATTTTACAACCCAGAATATACACAAAACATTGATACCTCTCCTTTTCAAAAACATGTTTATATATATTTGTATGAATCAGACACCTTGTGATCAGATATATATCATTCTTCCTAACCATAATTCTCTTTTAAAAATACATCTTCAGAGTATAAACACTTTTTCTTGCATTTGGACATATATCAATATCATAAATTGAAAATATAGCAGTTTAATTCTTTTCTGGGTTTACCCAATATAATTTTCTCTATATTCTTTTTGAAAGAACTCAGGATTAACTGAGATCATCATGAAATGATTATGCTTATAAAATCCAGGTTTTTCCTCTAAATCAAAACAACTTTAGTAAATAGGTTTTCAAATCAGTTTAACATCAAGATCCTTAGTACATACCAAATCAGAAATAACCAGAAACAACATAGCACATGCCTCTTACAAGTTCTTCCTACTTAATACATTTAAATAGCCATATCAATCAGGGAATACATGCATGAATTAACACATTCTAGCTTTTATTTCTAATTATCTTAGCATCCTCTATTCCATATCTTTTTAATCTTGCTTACTTAGCTCCATCACAACCTGCAAAAGCATTAGTGGCTGCCCCATTATAAATGAGACACCCCCATGTGCCATGAGCAATAAGGGTCAGATCTATGATCTGGTGTGAGCATTTCTAACATACCCATGATATTAAGCTAAGGATACAGCATAAATATACTTTGCATACTTGACAGGTATTATCATGTACAATACATAAGAGCAAACATATGCATTCAAACAACTTTTATCTGGAACCACAAAGGTTGCCTTTTCTTCTTCTTATAAATTCCTGGCCTCATCTGCTATAAGGAATCAAAGGGACACATTGCCATGAACTAATTAACATCATGGCACAAAGATCTCAGGACTTAATCAAGCCATGTGCCAACTTGTCTACTTCAAATAGGACAAGCATTCCAGCAGCCTTCTTGGCACAAAATCCTTAGTTATATCACTAAGTGTATTTATGTTCATTCTATCAATGATAGCTAGGTGTACAAACCACCTGTACACATGAAGCATACTAGTTACCTTGCAGACATAATATTGCAAGCAAGTTAAAGGTTATTTTCTAGAGGTATAACACCCCAGTCATTTCATCTCACATTATTTAGCATATAAACACCCTATTCAAGCATATACCAGAATGTTTGCAACTGAGAATAAATGCATGGCTCTATTGGGTTTATTTTGATTTTTGCAAGCAACTATGTTTAGCTAGATTTTTAATCTTGTTTAAACATAGTTTTTAGGCTTGTAAATTTCTGTTTGGTTTTGGGCTCAGCACTTATAGAGAAAGACTCCATTGCACCCTTAACCAATTATTTCAAGCCTCAGCACCATACCAATGTATATGCAGCTCATAGTTTTCTTTTTTTTTTTTCATTCTTTGTCTTAAGCCATGATTCAGACTAATTACAAATACTCTATTATATGTTCTTTAAGGTTCTGGTATAACATACAGAGATGAAAATAGAACAACAAAGTTATACATCCAGCATAGCAGATCATATCTCATCAAGCATTCATGAAACCATCAGTAGCCAATATAGTTTGTAAATCAAAACATGCAAAATATAGCATATAAAAGCTTGGCTGCCTAATCCCAGGTCTTAATGCCATGTATATGAGTGAGGATACTCACCTAATGCTTACACAAGCTTAAACCAGAAAACCCCTCAAATCTTTAGCCTTATCTTCCTCTTCTTCCTTAGGTTAATTAATTAGTGAGAGAGCAGTTTTCTGGTTAGGCTCTTGGTTTAAATAAGGGTTCTATCTAGGGTTTTGGGTGATGCAAAATCCCTATTTTAACCCAGACCAGAATCATGCATTTGGCATTGCATAATCCCTCCCTCCTAACCCTTAATGTCCCGGCCAATATTTTAAAACAAGGCTAAATTGTGCCCATTTTCTTTTCTTTTCAGAAAGTGATTACTTTAAGTATTTTTTATTATACTTACCTCAAACATGATAATGGTGTGACTTTCTATTTTCTGCCTATGTACATTTGCTTTCTTGCACTTTGGTTCTTACTGTTTTAGTGATTCCTTTATTAATTTTCTGCTCAAATAATATCTGGATATATATATACATTTATACAACTATAGGTGTTAATTTAACTTTAACCTTTTATTTGCAGAAAACATGAGCATACTTATGTGCATTTCTACACCTATTATTCAAATAAAATTTCACTTATTCATTATAAATCAATGTTCTCTTCTGTCTTAATTTTCAGACAAGTCATACATATGCATATATATAGATATATATATATATATATACACACATCCTCAGGAATTTTTAATATTCATGTCTAGGTCTATATTTCCTTTATTTAAAACATTTTATCTAAATGTTTTCCTTCCTTGTTTTATCATTCAGGAATTCTGGATTTTCTCTTAGTGCCATAACTAGTGTGCACGTGCACACATGCACACAACCTTGCACCACTGAAAATCCCACCTATATAATAATTCTGATTTTCCCCCAGAATTTTAATCATTTATTTAAAAGAATTTTCCTCAAAAATCTTGGGGTATTACAATCACCCCTTCTTTTAGGAATTGTGCCCTCACAATTTGCAACATATTCTTTGAGTACTCCTACTTTCTTAGGGAAAAATTATTCAAATGTGCATGAGCAAATCAATTAGTCACTGTCTATCATACATATTAAATTTTCTTAGTAATCTAAGAATTTACCTTTTAAAATTTGCAAAGAGCCTAGGGTAATCCATCCTGATTTTATCCTCTAGCTCCCAAGTACAATCACTAGGATCTATACTCCATTGAATCTTTACAAGCTTCAATGTCTTGTTTCTTAATTTCTTTTCTTCCCTTGCCACAATTCCCACTGGCTCTTTCTCATAGATTAGATCTGGATTAATCTGAACTTCAGTAGGCTTTTCTAAGATTTCCTCCTTGTCATGCACCCATTTCCTTAGTTGTGACACATGAAACACATTGTGCATTGCACTCATCTTTTCTGGAAGCTCCAGCTTATAGGCTAGTGAGCCTATCCTCTCCAAAATCTTGTATGGTCCAACATATCTGGGTCTGAGTTTCCCCTGCTTGCCAAATCTCAATACTTTCTTCATTGGTGAAACCTTAATGAAGACATAATCATCTACTTTGAATTCCACTGACTTCCTCTTTGCATCAGCATACTTCTTTTGCCTATCTTGAGCTACTGCCATCCTCTTTCTTACCAGTCCTATTTTCTCTGTGATGTCCTTGACATATTCTGGCCCTAGGATAGCTTTCTCTCCTGCCTCAGCCCAACACATAGGTGATAGACATGGCTTTCCATATAGGGCTTCAAAGGGTGCCATTCCAATTGTACTTTGGTGGCTATTATTGTATGTGAACTCAGCCAAATGGAGGTGGTCCTCCCAATTTCCTCCAAAGTCTAACACACATGCTCTAAGCAAATCCTCTAAAATCTTGTTTACCACTTCTGTTTGCCCATCTGATTGGGGGTGATAAGCAGTGCTTAGGCACAATTCACTCCCCATAGCTTCTTGGAAGCTCTTCCAGAATCTTGAAGTGAAGATTGTATCCCTATCACTCACTATAGTTTTAGGAACACCATGCAATTTTACCACTTCTCTCATAAAAGTTTGGGCTAACCTAGGTGCATTTCTGTCTGCTTTTACTGGTATAAAGTGGGCTACTTTAGTCAGCCTATCTACAATCACCCAAATACTTGTATTTCCCCTCTTGGATCTAGGAAGACCATCTATAAAATCCATAGATATGTCTTCCCACTTCCACTGTGGTATACTAAGTGGCTGCAACAACCCTGAAGGTCTTTGGGTCTCAGCTTTTATTTGTTGACAAACCATGCACTTAGCAACATATCTAGCTACATTAGACTTCATTCCCTTCCACCAATAGTCCCTTTTTAAGTTTTGGTACATCTTGGTGCTGCCTGGATGTATGGAATATTTGCTCCTATGGTACTCATTAAGGATTTCTTCTTTCAATTCTATGATGTTTGGGACACATATCCTACCCTTGTACCTTAAGTATCCTTTTACATCAATGTGATAATCCTTCACTTCCTCCTTCTTTAATAGGAGAGACCTCTTTTCTGCTAAGTCTTGATCTTCTTCTTGCATCTTTGCCACCTTCAAGGCCAAGTTTGATTGTAAAGTAATTAAACTTAACCTTCCTTTACTCCTTTCTTCCTCAATTATCTCCATACTTATCCCACTGCTCTCATCTATTTCCAAATCAGTGAGCATGGTCAAGTCTCTAAACTCCTCCATCATCAACATGGCCACTTTTGCATGCTGCCTACTCAATGCATCTGCCACTTTATTAGCCTTGCCTGGTGTATAAAGTATATCTAAGTCATAAGCAGCAAGAAATTCAACCCATCTGTGTTGTCTCATATTTAAATCTTTCTGTGAAAAGAGATACTTTAAGGCCTTGTGATCAGTGTATAAAATGAACTTTGCACCTAATAAGTAATGCCTCCAAAGCTTCAAGGCATAAACTACTGCTGCCAACTCAAGATCATGAGTTGCATATCTAGTTTCATGGGGTTTTAGTTGTCTAGATGCATAGGCTATTACCTGATCTTGCTGCATCAACACAGCCCCTAGCCCTGACCCACATGCATCTGTATATACAACTAATCCCTCATTGCCTTCTGGTACTCTCAACACTGGTGATTTTACCAAAGCCTCCTTGATCTGGGTGAAAGCTTGTTCACACTTATCAGTCCATATAAACTTTTGGTTCTTCCTAGTCAGGTTAGTGAGTGGCATTGCTATTTTAGAAAATCCTTGTATGAACCTCCTATAGTATCCTGCCATCCCCATGAATGACCTTACTTCACTAACATTGTTAGGCTTCTTCCATGCTTGGATTGCTACTATCTTATTGGGGTTTACAGAAATTCCTCTAGCAGAGACAACATGTCCAAGAAAGTGTACTTCCTCTTGCCAGAACACACACTTAGAGAATTTTGCTTTCAAATCTTTTTCTCTTAATCTAGATAAGACCAAATGTAAGTGGTTCTCATGTTCCTCTATTGTTTTAGAGTAGATTAGAATATCATCTATAAAAATCAGAACAAACTTGTCCAAGTAATCTCTGAATATCCTATTCATTAGGTCTACAAAGTAAGAAGGGGCATTTGTTAGCCCAAATGGCATAACCAGAAACTCATACAATCCATATCTTGTGTTGAATGCTGTATATTTAACACTTGATTCCTCAACCTTCATCTGATGAAACCCAGATGCCAAGTCTAGCCTAGAAAACACTTTAGCTCCACTGAGTTGATCAAAGAGATCATCTATCCTGGGTAATGGGTATTTGTTTTTGATGGTTACTTTGTTTAATTCTCTATAATCTATACACATTCTTAAAGTACCATCATGCTTTTTAACAAATACTACAGGAGCACCCCAGCATGAATTACTTGGCCTTATAAACCCCTTGGCTTCTAATTCTTCCAGCTGGTTCTTTAGCTCCTTTAATTCACTTGGCCCCATCCTTGTAGGCTTTTTGATAACTGGGCTAGCCCCAGGCATAAGGTTAATCTGGAATTCAACAGGTCTATGGTGTGAGACACCTTTTACTTCCCCAAATACATCCAAGTATTCTTTAACTATGGGGATTTCATTAATAGCTATTTCCTTGGGATTATTTTCTAATTCAATTAAATGATTTAGACTGTTTTCTTTGATAGGTTCACATAGAATTGTAACCCTTTGGCCTTTAGAATTTTGTAGTGAAATGGTGGATGCATCTAGGTCAATTATGGCTTTGAATTGTCTTAGCCAATCTGCCCCTAATATAACTCCTATATTTGGGAAATTTAGAACATATAAATTGGAAACAAATGTGTTTCCCCCTATGTTCAAATTCACATCCACACAAACCATATCTAATACACTAGAACTTCCTAAAGGGCTTTGTATTAACAGAGGTATTTCAGCCAAATTGCAGTTCATTTTCAACCTTTTAACTATTTCATGGGAAATGAGTGAGTGGGTTACCCCGGTATCATATATTACAGCTAAAGGTATGGTACAAATAAATAGTGTACCTTCCACTTGACCATGGTTTTCTGCATTAGCCTCAATTATGGCCTTGCCCCTACCTTCCAGGTTTGCCACTTTCCCTTGTTGCTTGTATTCTGGGCAATTTCTTTTCATATGCCCTTCCTTCCCACATAGATAGCATTTGAAAGCTCCCCCTTTAAGCTCTGGGCATCTTGGCTTAATATGGCCTTCTTTCCCACAATGGTTGCAAACTATTTTTCTTTTGGCTTCATTGGGCTTTGCATCTACTGCCTTCTTACCATCTGCCTCTCCTTTCTTCTTATCATAAGGATGGTACTTCCCTTTGTTCTTCTTGTTGCTATTGTTTTTGAAGCTCCTAAACTTATCTCTTTCCTTGTCATGCTGCTCAATCTTCAGAGCCAAATCTATCACTTGATCAAAAGTTCTGTCAGCATAAGGTAGTATAGCCCTGCTAAGCCCTGGGTTCAATCCCTTGATGTATCTATCATTTTTGGATGCTTCATCAGCCACTAACATTGCCCCATAGGTTGACAATCCCTCAAACTTCTGGGTGTATTCTGTGACATTCATAGTCCCCTGTCTAAGTTTGATGAACTCCTCAAGTAAAGTGGTTTTTGCTGAGGCTGGAACAAACCTTGCCTCTAACATCTCCTTAAATTGATTCCAATTAATATCATTTTCATTCCGGCCAGCTATGATCACCTCCCACCAACTCAAAGCTGCACCTTTTAATTGCCTTGAGGCCACTTGCCTCTTCCTTTGGTCATCTAGTTGCATATCAGTGAAGATCCTCTCTAATGTCCTCAGCCATGCTTGAATCTCCATTACACTTTCAGTTCCTTCAAAGCTCTTGCCTCCCAAGTTGGTATAAGTCTTCACTAACTTGGAGAGCTCCTCATGTGGGTTCTCAGGTCTGTGCCCAATTCCATCTCTCAAAACTCTCACAAATTCCTGCATGTCAAGCATTTGTGGTGTGCTAGATCCTCCTTGATGATGAGACCCTCTTCCTACCATATTTCTAAAAGTATATGTATTTCATCTTATTAGTTTATAACACTTAGCTTTAATTTTAAATTGGTTGTATCTTTCCTATTTAATCATGGTGTATGTCACATGCACACACATACATACATTCAGGGAATACTTATAAACAGTCAAATATACAAACAAACCTAGTATAAACATAAACATACAAACATTTTGCTATGTTAATTGAAACATAGCTCTGATACCAAATGAAATGACCCACCTATTTCCACACTAATTTCATTAGTGATTTTTTTTTAGAGATGATATATAGATATATCATCCATTACAAATATATTTCCCAGGGTCATTTTCTTTCTCTAATAAACAAAATATATCCAGGATCTTTCACAATATAAAAATATTGTTTTAATTCTAAATCATTTTTAACATACATATATGAAGATATCTATGTTATATTCTACTTGAATCAGAGCATGATAATAAGTAGAAATCCTTTTAAATCTATTAAAATGTGATAAATTCCCTTTTTAAAAGATTACTTATTGCATCCTAATCTTTGTCTATAGTGTCCACTGGAAATATGTACTTTAGGCTGTTATTATAATTAAGAAATGATCAAGCAATAATCAGTGGAAAGCAAGCTTATAATATAGATATTGTCTTAAAGTCTGGATAGCATCAAACTCAGGTTAAAAGAAAGTGGATCATAAGTGAACACAAGCAACATCTAGGCGTAATGGAAACGCGCCTAACTTATACATGCAAGGTCACGAGTTCGAGTACTATGCTGGTCGGTTCAAACACAATTTTTGTTTTTCTTTTTATTTTCTCCTGTATGGTTTGAAATCTGATACCTACCTATATATATACTCAATTTTTACTTATAATCTATCATACAAAACAATATTTCTTGCTTTATTATTTTTGAAACCCTTTCCTACAACTGTTCTAGGAATTTATATTTATATTTTTGCCCAATATCAACATGTACACAGATATACATGTACATGTCAATGTCTTTGTTCATTTTCCAGAAAACTGAGCTCAAATGTTCCCTTGCTTCATTGATTTGAAGTGAAACATTTGGCCTGACCAGAGGTCTAACCATGTGGTTAATCTGCCCATTCCTTTGTTTGCATTTTACAACCCAGAATATACACAAAACATTGATACCTCTCCTTTTCAAAAACATGTTTATATATATTTGTATGAATCAGACACCTTGTGATCAGATATATATCATTCTTCCTAACCATAATTCTCTTTTAAAAATACATCTTCAGAGTATAAACACTTTTTCTTGCATTTGGACATATATCAATATCATAAATTGAAAATATAGCAGTTTAATTCTTTTCTGGGTTTACCCAATATAATTTTCTCTATATTCTTTTTGAAAGAACTCAGGATTAACTGAGATCATCATGAAATGATTATGCTTATAAAATCCAGGTTTTTCCTCTAAATCAAAACAACTTTAGTAAATAGGTTTTCAAATCAGTTTAACATCAAGATCCTTAGTACATACCAAATCAGAAATAACCAGAAACAACATAGCACATGCCTCTTACAAGTTCTTCCTACTTAATACATTTAAATAGCCATATCAATCAGGGAATACATGCATGAATTAACACATTCTAGCTTTTATTTCTAATTATCTTAGCATCCTCTATTCCATATCTTTTTAATCTTGCTTACTTAGCTCCATCACAACCTGCAAAAGCATTAGTGGCTGCCCCATTATAAATGAGACACCCCCATGTGCCATGAGCAATAAGGGTCAGATCTATGATCTGGTGTGAGCATTTCTAACACACCCATGATATTAAGCTAAGGATACAGCATAAATATACTTTGCATACTTGACAGGTATTATCATGTACAATACATAAGAGCAAACATATGCATTCAAACAACTTTTATCTGGAACCACTAAGGTTGCCTTTTCTTCTTCTTATAAATTCCTGGCCTCATCTGCTATAAGGAATCAAAGGGACACATTGCCATGAACTAATTAACATCATGGCACAAAGATCTCAGGACTTAATCAAGCCATGTGCCAACTTGTCTACTTCAAATAGGACAAGCATTCCAGCAGCCTTCTTGGCACAAAATCCTTAGTTATATCACTAAGTGTATTTATGTTCATTCTATCAATGATAGCTAGGTGTACAAACCACCTGTACACATGAAGCATACTAGTTACCTTGCAGACATAATATTGCAAGCAAGTTAAAGGTTATTTTCTAGAGGTATAACACCCCAGTCATTTCATCTCACATTATTTAGCATATAAACACCCTATTCAAGCATATACCAGAATGTTTGCAACTGAGAATAAATGCATGGCTCTATTGGGTTTATTTTGATTTTTGCAAGCAACTATGTTTAGCCAGATTTTTAATCTTGTTTAAACATAGTTTTTAGGCTTGTAAATTTCTGTTTGGTTTTGGGCTCAGCACTTATAGAGAAAGACTCCATTGCACCCTTAACCAATTATTTCAAGCCTCAGCACCATACCAATGTATATGCAGCTCATAGTTTTCTTTTTTTTTCCATTCTTTGTCTTAAGCCATGATTCAGACTAATTACAAATACTCTATTATATGTTCTTTAAGGTTCTGGTATAACATACAGAGATGAAAATAGAACAACAAAGTTATACATCCAGCATAGCAGATCATATCTCATCAAGCATTCATGAAACCATCAGTAGCCAATATAGTTTGTAAATCAAAACATGCAAAATATAGCATATAAAAGCTTGGCTGCCTAATCCCAGGTCTTAATGCCATGTATATGCGTGAGGATACTCACCTAATGCTTACACAAGCTTAAACCAGAAAACCCCTCAAATCTTTAGCCTTATCTTCCTCTTCTTCCTTAGGTTAATTAATTAGTGAGAGAGCAGTTTTCTGGTTAGGCTCTTGGTTTAAATAAGGGTTCTATCTAGGGTTTTGGGTGATGCAAAATCCCTATTTTAACCCAGACCAGAATCATGCATTTGGCATTGCATAATCCCTCCCTCCTAACCCTTAATGTCCCGGCCAATATTTTAAAACAAGGCTAAATTGTGCCCATTTTCTTTTCTTTTCAGAAAGTGATTACTTTAAGTATTTTTTATTATACTTACCTCAAACATGATAATGGTGTGACTTTCTATTTTCTGCCTATGTACATTTGCTTTCTTGCACTTTGGTTCTTACTGTTTTAGTGATTCCTTTATTAATTTTCTGCTCAAATAATATCTGGATATATATATACATTTATACAACTATAGGTGTTAATTTAACTTTAACCTTTTATTTGCAGAAAACATGAGCATACTTATGTGCATTTCTACACCTATTATTCAAATAAAATTTCACTTATTCATTATAAATCAATGTTCTCTTCTGTCTTAATTTTCAGACAAGTCATACATATGCATATATATAGATATATATATATATACACACATCCTCAGGAATTTTTAATATTCATGTCTAGGTCTATATTTCCTTTATTTAAAACATTTTATCTAAATGTTTTCCTTCCTTGTTTTATCATTCAGGAATTCTGGATTTTCTCTTAGTGCCATAACTAGTGTGCACGTGCACACATGCACACAACCTTGCACCACTGAAAATCCCACCTATATAATAATTCTGATTTTCCCCCAGAATTTTAATCATTTATTTAAAAGAATTTTCCTCAAAAATCTTGGGGTATTACAAAAGACTTGAATAACAAGGTTTAAAAATTTAATAAATGGATTTTGGGATTTTAATTTATAATTTTTGAATTTAATGGAATTGAAATTTAACACTGAAATTGATAAATTAATCAACTTTAAATTTACATCTAAATTTGTTTAAACTATTGTAAGTGATTAAGAAATCAAAAATGATAGAAGTTGTAAATTATTAAAATTTAAACGAAAAATGTGATTTAATTGATTTAATTATTAATTGTTTAATTAATGTGAAAATAGCCATTTTGGCTACTGAATCGGATTTCGACAAAACTAGTTTCATCGGATCCATAACGGTGAATTATTGTAGGATTTCAAGTTTCGTAACGATCGGACTTATCATTTGATCGTACGGGCTCGAAACGCCTAGAAATCAATTTAATTGAAATCAATTGAAATCAAATTGAAATAAGCTGATTTTAGCATAACTTCTCCATACGATGGAATTAGGACTTGAAACCTGTTTCATTGAGTTTAAAATTTATGAAAACATCTATTTTGATATATGGGTTGACCCATTTTCGTTTCGGAGGCAGAACGGGCTTTTTGGGTCGATATCGTTCAATCAAATCTGATCCGTTCTTTCAATTTTCAGCCCTACCTAGATATATATCCAGTTATAAACCCTAGCTCCTTCTATTTGTTTGTACGTACATCTCTTTCTCAGCTCCTCTTTCTAATGGTAGACAAATCAAACCCTAATTCCCCAATTGCAATTTCAATTCAAAATTCAACTTCAAAATTCAAACTCCTCAAACTATATCGAATTATATATCGATTTGAAGCTCTCGACGAGCGCATCTCAGATTTGTAATTCGTTTTCCAATTTGAAGCACTGGTTGTCCAGAAATTGAAGAACAATCCGCGGTCGTTCATCGCGCATTGATCGACTTCATCGGATCGTCGAATTGATTTATGGGTTTTGTAGAGTAGACCGAGGGGAGTTCATCGACGTGAGTTGCTTAGCATTTTGACGGGTAGATCGACGGCAATAACTTGTTAGGGTTTAGTGTGTATGGTCGGCGGCTACTTGATTCACGAGCGTGGGTGGCTCATCGGCTCACATGGCCGAGGGAGGAGGCTCGTCAGGGGGTAGCGGCGTGTCGGGGGTAGCGGCTGTGGCCGCGATCGGCCTGCTGGTGGCGCGCGTTGAACGATTGCAGCGGTTTCATCGTGTAACATGGGTTGCTGTAGGGTTCAGACATGTTCGGCTGGAAGGAGCTTTGCGTGATGATGACGTGGTAAATAAAAGGATATTATTTAATTTAATTTAATTTAAACTGTAAATGTTCTAATGTGTGTTACTTGTACATACGAGGTCGAATTCAGGCTCGGTTTCTTGCGTTGGGATCGTATCAAAATTCTGGACATTTTGACGCTAGTTTGGACGGATTCTGAGACTGTTTGAATTCGGGCCCTAATTTGGATTTAAATTCAATTTAAATTCAAAGGTGAGTGTTTTGACCCACTCACAACTTCTAAAATTTCTTATGTTTGTTAAATTAATTTATGATGTGATTGGAAATTTATTTATGGCTGCTTAGTATATTTTAAATCGTCATTCCAGTTAATTTGAATTTATTTGAATTAAATTGTCATATAATTTATTATTGAATTTAAATTGCCAGTTAATCACCTGTAATTGATAACCTGTTATTTGTTGATATTTATTAATTGATTTGGATGATGATTGTGATGAATGTTTGATTTGTTGTATTGGATGAATGGATGTTGTATTTATATTGTTATAAACTGCAAGTTCACTATGGGTTGAAATGATACATACCCGAATGATCAATAGATTAAGGAAAAATCGTTACGGGTTGAAATGATAGACTCGAGCGATTTTATGGATTTTATTATTAATTCAAGATTGCGGTTTGAAATGATATACAACCGTAACATTAAAATTGCGGATTGAAATGATAAATATCCATATCACTTGACCCTAGGGTAGAGAATTATATACAGACACCGGATTGGTTAAATTAAATGATTTTAAAATCCTAAATTTTCGAATTTAATAAAATGATATTTTAAAATAAAATTTGATTTATATGAATTGAATTTTTATTGAAAAATCAAGTTTTTGTGTTGAAATGTGAATTGGTTTAAAAGGAATTGCTTTAAGAAATAAATTGGAAGTTTAAAGTTAATCTTTTAAGTATAAATGAAATTATATCGAAATTAAGTTATTGAAGTTGTTTGAAAATAGCTTTGAAATATTTTTGAAATTGGAGTAATCCGAATTGATATTTGAACATAGATTGAAACGATATGAAAATTCAATAGTTTATTGAAATGTTAACTATAAAGGTTTGGAATTTGGTTTGTTGACTTGGAAATTGGAAATGGTCCAAATGTGTTGAAATGAAATGAATAGTTTAAATTGATATAAATTCCAAATTCATGTTTTAATATAAACTGTTTTAAAAATATATTATTTCAAAATTTCTAATTATTAAGATTTCAAAGTATTAAACTATTTTAACCTGTATTAATTATATTAAATCATTTTAACCTATTTTAAACCATTTAATTTATTTAAACTAATTAACCTGTTTTAACTTATTTTAAATCTAATTAATCTTTTTTAAAGCTATTTAATCTATTTTAATTATATTTAATCTATTTTTAAATCTATATTAACTATTTATAACTATTTAAAACTATTTTCTTCTAAATTCCAAACTAAGTAAAATGGATGGGTTTATATTCAAATTCTCGATTTTTAAAGTGAATGTGGTTAAGCGACATTATAACCTAAGTTGGGATTTAAATAGCATATTTGGTTTAATATGATAATTTTGAAATGAGAGTTTAACATATTTTGGAAATATGACTTTTGAAAGGAAATATAATTTTGAACTATGATTTCAAATGTGATATGACTTCAAAGGTGAATATGATTTCGAAAGTAAGTAATGATTTCGAAAATGATATAATTTGAATTGAATATGATATTTTGATATCAATTATGAAATGGTTTTGGAAATGTAAAAGAACCATCCGGTGTGAAATAAGCGTTTGGTTGTTAAAGAGACCGGGATCAGATATTGTCATACTCTCTGTCGATACCGAAAACCACTTTGAAAACTGTGTACGTGGTGGAGATTCCAGAATGAAGTAGGATGGTGGGCGACGATCCTATATGAGGTATATACGTGGACCCGACTCCCGTGAGTTGACTTAAGGTGGCTAAAACAGTAGCAATTGACGGGCTAAGTGAGGTCATTCCTCCGATCGGGCACATTCCATCGATACTATATTCTGACTTTGCGATTTATTTGGTGGCCACCCTCGATTTTTTGATTCGGGAGTGTGTTCCGAGGTGGGCGGTAGTAGCTGCTATGCATTACCACCGGTCCGGAAGTGTAATTGGTATATCTACCCTGGCATTGCCTACTTGTGCCATGTCACCTACCCTATCGAGACCACTATGAGTTTTGTTTGTACCATACCTATGGAGCGCCCTCTGACGACGTCCAGTACGGGCGGGATTACGGTACCGTATAGACTATGGGAATATATAAAAATGTGTTAAGGGGGAAAATGTAACACCTTAACGCTATTTTAATAGTTTATCTTACTGTAGACATATTATAATAGCGTATTGTACTACATAGTAGATAATTTAACGGATCCTTAGGAGATGTGAATCCCGAACATCTCTTAAGTTACTGCACTCACGTTAGACATTGGATAGGAGATGTCAAACCCCGTAAACATCTCCAACGCCGTTCCACTCATATTTATTTACCGTTGATTTAACTTACATAAGATCTTTTAGTTCTGAATCGAGTGTTTTGTCTTTTCAATTCGCTCAGGTCAGCCTGAGCATTTCAAGATTTAAAGACTTTATTTCTGGAGGATGAAGACGAAGATTTGTACTGCTATTATTTACTATATTTATTCCACTACATTCATACTGTTCTACTGCATTCATACTATTCCACTGCATTATTTGTTTATCTCTGATATGTGTAACTCTGATTTTGTATTGTATAAGTATAATCAAATGTTTTGTACACAACTTCATGAACTGTTATTTGATAATTATATTTTGTCATTCCGCTACGAGATTCTGTTTTTTTTCTTCCCTGCTTTTTCTTATTCACCCCAATAACAATCCGCCCTTCTGTATGGTTTGAGTCGGCATGCGTGTCTGCTTAAAACGTCCAGAAAGGCGGGATGTTACAATATGCCCATATACAAGACCATAACCATCTATCTCAACCCATACCCTATCCTTTCGACCACCAAACCCTCATGTACACTTCCATACACCTTCTCTCTACTTAAACAATGCCTGTAACATGAAGAGAAGCTTCCTCTTACAACATAAAACTTTAAAAATCCATAACTAAGGATTTAAGAAACTAAAATCAAGAAAAAATATATTTGAGCTTGAATAGGAGTGTGCTTCGATTTTGAATATATACCTTTCAGGATAATTAATATTGTTTAGATTTATAAAAGTGATTAAAAATGAGGTTTATTATCTTTCGGGATAATTAATATTGTTTAGATTTGTAAAGAGATTATAAATGTGGTTTATTATCTTTCGGGATAATTGACGTTAATTTAAATTTAATAAAAGAATTTAAATTTGATTTATTTTCTTTGGAAAATTTATGTGGTTTTAAAATTGTAAAAAAAGAGTATTATAAATCATCCTCTAGGAAGATTAACATTATTTAAATTTATCAAAGATATTTAAATTTGTTTTATTATCTTTTGGGATAGTAAATATTGTTATAAATTTACAAATTAAAGTTTATAAATGAAAAGTCTTTTAATAGAATTGTTTAAAAAATAAAGCTAAGTGTAAATTATTTTGAATTAATATTAAACAATGTTTTAATGACCTTTGTTTTCCATTGTTTTAATACACTTAGTATTATAAATTTGTCCTTTAAAATATCAATTTAAAGGATATTTTTAAAGTGTTTTTCTAATATTGAAATGTCAAAATCAAGCACAAGTAAGAATCAAATGTTTTATTAAGCGTTTGATTCATTTCAATTGTGGTAAGTGCATGCAATTTAATTCTCATACACAAATCACGTAGTTATTCCCGACAGTTGATTTCTCGACTATCGATTTCGATTCTGCTATCTTCTTTATTTTTCGTCATTCTAGGACAATGTTTGGCTTCGTTGAGCTTTATTATCCTTTATCGAAAATGACTAACCCCAAAGTGTGGATATGGGGGATGCACCTCCAGGTCATTGTTGTGCTTCGTCATTCTAAGATGATTTATCACTCGTTTTGAGCATTGGTATCCAACACCGGAAAAACTAAAACCAAAGCGCGAGAGGGAGCCAAGCCATGCAAGTAGCACCCATCAAGGTATGTTCTCATCTATCTTGCATTGATGTGAAATATTTGGATGCTCGTATGAAGCGGGTTCCAGCTTGGAAGTTCCCGAGAGTGACGTTTGTGCTCTCAGGTATATTTTATCTAGAGGTATACTTTCGTTGAAGGGGGGAGCATCCTCCTAGTTATGTTAGATAAATCCATTCTCCTTATTTGATTTGAATCTTCGAATTGTTTTTCTGTAGTTGCAACGGGAAGAGTCAACCACTTTTTACGATGTTTGATTATAGTTTTTGTCCACTCTGTCAAGTTTGGATTGTTATCTTGTTTTATCCATTATGTCTTGGATTATTTTTAGTCTTTCAAGCCTAGTTTTTAATACTATTTATGCCCGTTCTTTTGTTTTCTGTTTTTTTATCTCTACTCTTTCCTATATGGATGTTATTTTTGTGAGGTAAAAACCCGTTCCACGTTAGCTGTAACGACCCGTATTTTTACGGATCGAAACATCGTAAAACTGTTGTCATTAGGTCGTTAGTGTAGTAGTTAAGTCATTCATAGCTTAGGTCGTGAAGTAGCCTAGGTCGTGTAGAAGTCTAGGTCAGTTGAGTGACTTAGTGAAGTGGAGCGACTTAAGGATTGGAACGACCTAAGCAGTTAGGTCGTGTGATAGTTAGGTCGTGTGATAGTTTAGGTCGGTCGAGCGACCTAAGGAAGTAGACGACCTAAGTAGTAGACGACCTAAGGAGTTTACGACTTAAGGGTTTGGAGTGACCTATAGGGGTTAGCGGCATATGAGAAGCGACCTAGTAGTTAGCGGCTTAAGGGTTAGCAACCTAAGGAAGTTAGGTCATGGACGACCTAAGGGGGGCGGACGACCTAAGAAAACTGCCTAAAAATAGTCGGGTTCTTCTTCATTTTTGGGATCCGGATTTTGAAGCGACGAAGTGCTGACATTTTGAGAGCTCGAGTTCTATACTTCTTCACTTCTTTTCTCCACTCTAATCTTGTGATTCCTTCCATCCAAATCGAAGATCCAAGAGCTTAGATTGAAGATCTCCATCCATCGAAGAGAGATTTCATCGTTTGAAGTGGAGTTTTGATAGATCGAGTTAGATTCTTTGCTGTCCAGATCTGAAGTGTGTTGCTTTTGAGGTGTTTAGGTGATTTGGTGAGTGGTGATTATCTCTCACACGGATCCAAAGGAGTATATCGGATTGTTGGCTTGATTTGGTGTTAAAATAGTGATTTCCATCCATTTTCATAAACTTAAGTGTAGATCTATTGTTCATGATGATTTGACATCCATTTTACTACATGTTAACCTATGCAAGTTCATTCATCAAGTTATAGAGATATTGTTCATGTTTCATGCTTGTTAGATTTAGACTCTTTATTTATGAAATTTCCATTATTGTTATTTAGATCATGTTTGAATGTTTGATTACTTGGATTAATGTTTGACTTGATTGATTATTGTAAATTAGTTGATTGATGATTTGATTTGGACAAGTTAGTCGAAGATGATTCAAAAGCTAAGGGAAAGGCTCTTGAATTGGAAAAGCTGCTCGTGGCATATGTGGTGGATGATGAAGCTCATATGGATAGATTTGATGATGTTGATGTTGAGATGAGGCTTTGCTATGATGAGATGAAGCGAGGCATGATATGAGATAGCCTTGGTTTAATCCAGACGGGATCATTCCAAGCATGTTGATAACTCGGTGAAATGGTTCGAGTTGAGGATAATGGTTTGCTCGAGAGGCGCTTGGGCTAGTATGGAAATAGTCGTCGAGGAGGATGAATAGAAGGCTGAGACTTCATCGTTGTTGAAGGTTCTAGCAGGCTCAAAGCAAGAGTACGTTGGGCAGATTCGATAGTCCCTAAAGACTATGATTGTAGTCGAGTACTCTGGGCAGATTCGATAGTCCTAGGCACGGGCTGTGACGACGTGCGGAGTTCTGTCTAGAACCAGGGTTGCCATTAACCCTTGACGGACGGCTGAAAGAATGTGCCGGTCATTCAATTAATGGTGGTATCGAAGCAATGATAACAGTGATAGCCAGAGTCATGGATGTTTGGTTGTATCGTCATTCGGTCTCAAGAGCGATGTTTTCTGGGTGCTTATCTGATCTTGGTTTAGGCCTTGGGGGTTTGTACTTGGAAAACACCGACCTTGAATCGAGTGATAATTGCTTTACTTTAAATGTCTGCTTTGCTATGTTTATTTCTACTTAGTGTGTCTGGGGGCTATCACTGTAGAAAGAGGTGGAGTGGGAGGGTTGGATTCCTATTCCTTTTTCCTTTATGCTCTTTTGGTATGTTGTTAGTTAATTTACCGCTCAATAAGACTGTTGTCTGACTCAAGCCTTTATGTTTAACTCTTATTGCCTTGGGCTGTTCATCCGCTTTGGGATGGGCAGACTAGGTAGCAGGTGACAGGTGCTGTTCTTAGTTTCTGACGATGCTGATGACGAAGACGAGCTGGAGGCTTGCATATTATTTTCTTACTATATGTACTGGATGTTCCGCTGCTTGTATATTCTCTGAGTGATATGTAGTGAGGCTTGATGTATTGACTATTCAGATGTTTGTACCAAACTATTATGAAGTTTAATTGAGATTCTGTTCTGTAAAGCTTCACTATATATACTTTCTATTGTATTTTATCCATGCGCTGTGAGTTATACGATAGATTCTGCTGTTTTAACTTAACCTTGGCGATCGTCCATGGCTGCCTGGCACACTTTACAGCGCACTATTCCTATGTTCAGTGCAGGGGTCATGGGCGGTCTTCACATTTGGTATCAGAGCTTTGGTTAATCGATTTACCCAACGCTCGTTGACGTAACTACGTATGAGAGACGTAATTGTATTTTGATGGATGATTACTATATATATAATATAGTAGCTTAGAATGATTTGAACCCCTTATGTAGTTGTTCTCAAGGTGTATTAATCATTCCTTTTTATAGATATTAAGAATGAGTCGAAGAGGGAGAGCAGCTGCTAAGGAAGGCCGTGCTACTGAGGGGGCTGCTGATTATGTTGCTATGTTCGAAGCTATGATGACTTCGATCATGAGAAGGATGCCAGCTCTGGGGCCATCAGTAGATGTTGGAGTTCAAGTTCAAACTCCAAAACCGGTGGATTTTGCTAAGCTCGGTAAAGACTACACTGCTCTTGGAGGAAAGGTTTTCTTAGGGACAGAGTCAACCATTGAAGTCCAGAGGTGGATAGATGCTTGTAGAAGGATCTTTGGTGATTTGGGAATTGAGGATGCAACTAAAAGGAAGCTAGCATCTAGACAGCTTCAAGGGAGAGCTTCTGACTGGTGGAACTCTATCACCATTGATACTCCGGAGGAAGAAATTACTTGGGAGCAATTCCAAGCCAGATTTGAAGCTAAGTTCATTTCTACAGCTCAAAAGTCTGTTCTGTTCAAGAAGTTTGTGGAGCTCAAGCAAGGTGGAAGACCAGTTCTTGAGTATGTTTCTGAGTTTGAAGCTTTGTCCAAGTATGCCCGGTCGTATATTGAATCTGCATATCAGAAGAATGAGAAGTTTGTGACAGGCTTGGACAGTTATCTTGGGAGGCAGTTGGTGGATCATTTGGATGATCCATTTGAGAAGCTTGTGGAGAAAGCTCTCAGGCACGAGAATCTGTTTCCTAAGGAAGGATCTGTTGTTGCTGTAACCAAGGAAGAGTCTAAACCACAGCAGAGTGGAAACAAGAAGAGGAAGCAGCAGCAGCAGAAGGGTAAGGATGGCCAGAAGAGACCGAAGGGCGAAGTGACTTGCTACAATTGTCAGCATAAGGGCCATTTCTCTAGAGATTGCAAGAATCCGAAGGTGCCGGTTAAGTGCCACAACTGTGACAAACCGGGGCATATCAGGAAGAATTGTCCAGAACCGCGGAAGGACAAGTAGATTGTGAAAGCGTATGCTTTGGGGGCTGTTCCATCATCTTCGAAAGCACCTACCGCTGAAGAGAAAGGAAAGAGTGTGGTGGTTCAATGTACTCTTTCCATATGTGGTGTTCCAGTTAGAGTGTTATTCGATACTGGGGCGTCATATTCCTTTGTTTGTAGTGAACTTGTAGGCCGGTTGGGTTTAGAACCGGATATTGTTGATAGGCCATTGGTTGTGACTAATCCAGTTGGGGGTTCGTCTTGTCTATGTATGCTATGCCGTGGTTTGATTATATCGAGTCATGATTGCTCTTTTGTTTTTGATTGTTTTGTTCTTAACTTTGCGGGGTTTGGAATTATTTTGGGTATGGACTGGCTTAGGAAGTATGCGGCAAAGGTTGATTGTGAAAGGTTGGAGGTGACGGTCGAGAATGTGGAGGGGCGAAAGGTTGTGATACGATGTAAGCATGAGGAAGGCGTCTTCATGAGTTTCATGTATTCGCTGGTTGTTCCACGGGATGGACTATCATCTGTGCCAATCGCTAATGGATTTGTGGATGTCTTTGATGTGGTGAAAGGGTTACCGCCGCATAGAGAGATCGAGTTTCGTATCGATTTAGTTGAAGGAGCCAGACCTATTGTGATGCCTCTTAGGCGGATGGCGCCTAGGGAACAGCAAGAGTTGAGGGTGCAAGTTGATGATCTTTTACAGAAAGGATTCATTCGGCGTAGTGTCTCCGAATGGGGTGCACCAGTTGTGTTTGTAACCAAAGCGGATGGATCGTTGAGGTTGTGTGTGGATTATCGTGAGCTGAATAAAGTGACTAAGAAGAACAAGTATCCATTGCCGAGAATAGATGACTTGTTTGATCAGCTTCACAAAGCGAAGGTGTTTTCTCAGATGGATTTGGCAACGGGATTTCACCAGTTAAGAGTGGCTAAGGATAGTGTGTCGAAGACTGCTTTCAGGACACCATCCGGTTTCTTTGAGTGGCTGGTAATGCCATTTGGATTGACCAATGCACCAGCATATTTTGTGGATCTTATGAATAGAGTGTTCAGAGATCAGTTGAACAAGTTCGTACTAGTGTTCGTGGATGATATTTTGATTTATTCCAGAACTGAAGAAGAGCACAAGACGCACTTGCGTATTGTTTTGGAAATCTTACGGAAACATCAGCTGAAGGCTAAGTTTTTGAAGTGTCACTTCTGGAAGAGTGAAGTGAGGTTCTTAGGCCATATTATCTCTGGAAGCGGAATAGCGGTTGATCCCGCCAAGATAGCAGCAATCCAGGATTGGGTTAGACCTAAGAATGCATCTGATGTGAGAAATTTTCTTGGATTAGCAGGATACTATCGTCGATTTATCAAAGACTTTTCCAAGGTGGCTGCACCGTTAACAGGATTGACGAAAAAGAACCAAGTATTCAGATGGGATGCTAAGTGTGAGCAAGCTTTCGGAATCCTGAAAGAGCGACTGACAAGTGCTCCTGTTTTGACTATTCCAAGTGGAAATGATGAGATGGTGGTTTACACCAATGCATGTGGTACCAGACTTGGAGCAGTGCTGATGCAGAAGGGTAAAGTTGTTGTGTATGCAAGTCGACAACTGAAGCCGCATGAAAGGAATTATCCGACTCATGATTTGGAGTTAGCGGCGATTGTTTTTGCTCTGAAGATGTGGAGACATTATTTATTGGGAGTTCGATTCGAGTTGTTTACAGATCACAAGTCATTGAAGTATCTTTTCTCCCAAAAGGATTTGAATCTTAGGCAGCAACGATGGATAGAGTTTTTGGCATCATATGATTTTGGTATAGCCTATACTCCGGGAAAGGGTAACGCAGTGGCAGATGCGTTAAGTCGAAGACATGCAGGATTGGGAGTCATGTTTTCAGAATGGAAGAATCTCGAGTATTTAGCTGGATTTGACTTCAGGCCTAGATGTGAATTGGAACCTGAGATGTTGGCAAACTTATCAATAAGACCTACTCTTGTGGGAAGAATTGGCGAAAGCCAAAAGCGAGACGATAAGCATGTCAAGGTTATCCGTGATTTGGAATCTGGGTTGGACCTAGAAAAGGATAAAGGATTCAAGGTCGATCGAGAGGGTTGGCTTCGGAAGCAAGGACGACTAGTTTTTCCCGATATAGATGAATTGAGAAATGAAGTTCTGAAGGAAAGTCATCACTCGAAGTTGACAATTCATCCAGGTGGAAATAAGATGTATCGGGATATGAAGAGAACCTTTTACTGGGAAGGTATGAAGAAGGATGTTGGAAATTTTATTTCCAAGTGCATGAACTGCCAGTTGGTAAAAGCCAAACAGAAGAAGCCAAGTGGACTGCTTCAGCCATTAGAAGTTCCTACATGGAAGTGGGAGCAAGTTTCGATGGATTTTATTGATGGGTTACCTAGAACAAGAACGGGAAATGAAGGGATTTGGGTCATCGTAGATCGTTTGACTAAGAGTGCAAGATTCATTCTTGTTCAACTAGGACTGCATCAAAGTTCGCTGAGCTATATGTTAAGTGGATAATTCGATTCCATGGTATTCCGAAGAGTATAGTGAGCGATCGAGACCCATTGTTCACTAGTGGATTTTGGAAGAGCTTCCAGAAAGTTTTGGGAACCGAGTTGTGTTTGAGTACAGCTTATCATCCCCAAACAGATGGTCAGACCGAGAGAGTCAATCGAGTTTTGGAAGATCTCCTCAGAGCTTGTGTTTTAGATTTCGGAGGATCATGGGAAGATCACCTTCATTTGGTGGAATTTTCGTATAATAACAGTTACCAGTCAAGCATTGGTATGGCACCGTATGAAGCATTGTATGGAAGATCGTGTAACTCTCCGACATGTTGGTTAGAAACTGGAGAAAAGTTGATACTTGGGCCAGAAATGATTCGACAGACTTCAGATTGCATCGAGATCATTCGGCAACGAATGAAGACAGCCCAAGACCGATAGAAAAGTTATGCCGATAAGCGTCGTAAGGATTTGGAATTCGACGTAGGTGATATGGTTTTTGTAAAGATTTCTCCACTGAAGAATGTTATTCGATTCGGGAAGAAAGGAAAATTGACTCCGAGATTTGTCGAACCATTCCCGATCATCGAGCGAATTGGAAAGCTCGCCTATAGATTGGAGTTACCAGAAAAGATGTCGGGTGTGCACAATGTTTTTCATATATCGTATCTACGGAAGTATGTGCACGACTCGAATGCAGTAGTTTCTGCTGATAGTTGTGAAGATTTCGAGATTGATACAGTCGATAAGAGACCTCGTAAGCCGCTTCGTGTTGTGGAAACTGACACGAAACAGCTTAGGAGGAAGGTAGTTAGGTTGCTCAAGATACAATGGAGTGATGATGATAACGACTGTACATGGGAGGTGGAAGAGAGGATGAAGGCAGCTCATCCTGAACTCTTCGAGGTATGGCCATAAGGTGTCGTGTCATCTCACGATATTGTAACTTGTTCTAGTTTTAGAATTCTGCATGCTAAGCTAGAATTGGATGCATGGTTTGTTGATTGCTATGGATGGTAGGCATGCATAATAGCTTTTGATTGCTCTTGTTTGTTTGGAATTTCGGGGGCGAAATTCCTAAGGGGGAGAGAATGTAACGACCCGTATTTTTACGGATCGAAACATCGTAAAACTATTGTCATTAGGTCGTTAGTGTAGTTGTTAAGTCATTCAGAGCTTAGGTCGTGAAGTAGCCTAGGTCGTGTAGAAGTCTAGGTCAGTTGAGCGACTTAGTGAAGTGGAGCGACTTAAGGATTGGAACGACCTAAGCAGTTAGGTCGTGTGATAGTTAGGTCGTGTGATAGTTTAGGTCGTGTGATAGTTTAGGTCGGTCGAGCGACCTAAGGAAGTAGACGACCTAAGTAGTAGACGACCTAAGGAGTTTACGACTTAAGGGTTTGGAGCGACCTATAGGGGTTAGCGGCATAGGAGAAGCGACCTAGTAGTTAGTGGCTTAAGGGTTAGCGACCTAAGGAAGTTAGGTCGTGGACGACCTAAGGGGGGCGGACGACCTAAGAAAACTGCCTAAAAATAGTCGGGTTCTTCTTTATTTTTTGGATCCGGATTTTGAAGCGACGAAGTGCTGACATTTTGAGAGCTCGAGTTCTATACTTCTTCACTTCTTTTCTCCACTCTAATCTTGTGATTCCTTCCATTCAAATCGAAGATCAAATCGAAGATCCAAGAGCTTAGATTGAAGATCTTCATCCATCGAAGAGAGATTTCATCGTTTGAAGTGGAGTTTTGATAGATCGAGTTAGATTCTTCGCTATCCAGATCTGAAGTGTGTTGCTTTTGAGGTGTTTAGGTGATTTGGTGACTAGTGATTATCTCTCACACGGATCCAAAGGAGTATATCAGATTGTTGGCTTGATTTGGTGTTAAAATAGTGATTTCCATGCATTTTCATAAACTTAAGTGTAGATCTATTGTTCATGATGATTTGACATCCATTGTACTACATGTTAACCTATGCAAGTTCATTCATCAAGTTATAGAGATATTGTTCATGTTTCATGCTTGTTAGATTTAGACTCTTTATTTACGAAATTGCCATTATTGTTATTTAGATCATGTTTGAATGTTTGATTACTTGGATTAATGTTTGACTTGATTGATTATTGTAAATTATTTGATTGATGATTTGATTTGGACAAGTTAGTCAAAGATTATTCAAAAGCTAAGGGAAAGGCTCTTGAATTGGAAAAGCTGCTCGTGGCATATGTGGCGGATGATGAAGCTCATATGGATAGATTTGATGATGTTGATGTTGAGATGAGGCTTTGCTATGATGAGATGAAGCGAGGCATGATATGAGATAGCCTTGGTTTAATCGAGACGGGATCATTCCAAGCATGTTGATAACTCCGTGAAATGGTTCGAGTTGAGGATAATGGTTTGCTCGAGAGGCGCTTGGGCTAGTATGGAAATAGTCGTCGAGGAGGATGACTAGAAGGCTGAGACTTCATCGTTGTTGAAGGTTCTAGCAGGCTCAAAGAAAGAGTACGTTGGGCAGATTCGATAGACCCTAAAGACTATGATTGTAGTCGAGTACTCTGGGCAGATTCGATAGTCCTAGGCACGGGCTGCGACAACGTGCGGAGTTCTGTCTAGAACCGGGGTTGCCATTAACCCTTGACGGACGGCTGAAAGAATGTGCCGGTCATTCAATTAATGGTGGTATCGAAGCAATGATAACAGTGATAGCCAGAGTCATGGATGTTTGGTTGTATCATCATTCGGTCTCAAGAGCGATGTTTTCTGGGTGCTTATCTGATCTTGGTTTAGGCCTTGGGGGTTTGTACTTGGAAAACACCGACCTTGACTTGAGTGATAATTGCTTTACTTTAAATGTCTGCTTTGCTATGTTTATTTCTGCTTAGTGTGTCTGGGGGCTATCACTGTAGAAAGAGGTGGAGTGGGAGGGTTGGATTCCTATTCCTTTTTCCTTTATGCTCTTTTGGTATGTTGTTAGTTAATTTACCGCTCACTAAGACTATTGTCTGACTCAAGGCTTTATGTTTAACTCTTATTGCCTTGGGCTATTCATCCGCTTTGGGATGGGCAGACTAGGTAGCAGGTGACAGGTGCTGTTCTTAGTTTCGGACGATGCTGATGACGAAGACGAGCTGGAGGCTTGCATATTATTTTCTTACTATATGTACTGGTTGTTCCGCTGCTTGTATATTCTCTGAGTGATATGTAGTGAGGCTTGATGTATTGACTATTCATATGTTTGTACCAAACTATTATGAAGTTTAATTGAGATTCTGTTCTGTAAAGCTTCACTATATATACTTTCTATTGTATTTTATCCATGCGCTGTGAGTTATACGATAGATTCTACTATTTTAACTTAACCTTGGCGATCGTCCATGGCTGCCTGGCACACTTTACAGCGCACTATTCCTATGTTCAGTGCAGGGGTCATGGGCGGTCGTCACATTTGGTATCAGAGCTTTGGTTAATCGATTTTACCCAACGCTCGCTGACGTAACTACGTATGAGAGACGTAATTGTATTTTGATGGATGATTACTATATATATATATAATATAGTAGCTTAGAATGATTTGAACCCCTTATGTAGTTGTTCTCAAGGTGTATTAATCATTCCTTTTTATAGATATTAAGAATGAGTCGAAGAGGGAGACCAGCTGCTAGGGAAGGCCGTGCTACTGAGGGGGCTACTGATTATGTTGCTATGTTCGAAGCTATGATGACTTCGATCATGAGAAGGATGCCAGCTCCGGGGCCATCAGTAGATGTTGGAGTTCAAGTTCAAACTCCAAAACCGATGGATTTTGCTAAGCTGTGTAAAGACTACACTGCTCTTGGAGGAAAGGTTTACTTGGGGACAGAGTCAACCATTGAAGTCCAGAGGTGGATAGATGCTTGTAGAAGGATCTTTGGTGATTTGGGAATTGAGGATGCAACTAAAAGGAAGCTAGCATCTAGACAGCTTCAAGGGAGAGCTTCTGACTGGTGGAACTCTATCACCATTGATACTCCGGAGGAAGAAATTACTTGGGAGAAATTCCAAGCCAGATTTGAAGCTAAGTTCATTTCTACAGCTCAGAAGTCTCTTCTGTTCAAGAAGTTTGTGGAGCTCAAGCAAGGTGGAAGACCAGTTCTTGAGTATGTTTCTGAGTTTGAAGCTTTGTCCAAGTATGCCCGGTCGTATATTGAATTTGCATATCAGAAGAATGAGAAGTTTGTGACAGGCTTGGACAGTTATCTTAGGAGGCAGTTGGTGGATCATTTGGACGATCCATTTGAGAAGCTTGTGGAGAAAGCTCTCAGGCACGAGAATCTGTTTCCTAAGGAAGGATCTGTTGTTGCTGTAACCAAGGAAGAGTCTAAACCACAGCAGAGTGGAAACAAGAAGAGGAAGCAACAGCAGCAGAAGGGTAAGGATGGCCAGAAGGGATCGAAGGGCGAAGTGACTTGCTACAATTGTCAACAGAAGGGCCATTTCTCTAGAGATTGCAAGAATTCGAAGGTGCCGGTTAAGTGCCACAACTGTGACAAGCCGGGGCATATCAGAAAGAATTGTCCGGAACCGCGGAAGGACAAGCAGATTGTGCAAGCGTATGCTTTGGGGGCTGTTCCATCATCTTCGAAAGCTCCTACCGCTGAAGAGAAAGGAAAGAGTGTGGTGGTTCAAGGTACTCTTTCCATATATGGTGTTCCAGTTAGAGTGTTATTCGATACTGGGGCGTCACATTCCTTTGTTTGTAGTGAACTTGTAGGCCGGTTTGGTTTAGAACCGGATATTGTTGATAGGCCATTGGTTGTGACTAATCCAGTTGGGGTTCGTCTTGTCTGTGTATGCTATGCCGTGGTCTGATTATATCGAGTCATGATTGTTCTTTTATTTGTGATTGTTTTGTTCTGAACTTTGCGGGGTTTGGAATTATTTTGGGTATGGACTGGCTTAGGAAGTATGCGGCAAAGGTTGATTGTGAAAGGTTGGAGGTGACAGTCGAGAATGTGGAGGGGCGAAAGGTTGTGATACGATGTACGCATGAGGAAGGCGTCTTCATGAGCTTCATGTATTCGCTGGTTGTTCCACTGGATGGACTGTCATCTGTGCCAATCGCTAATGGATTTGTGGATGTCTTTGATGAGGTCAAAGGGTTACCATCGCATAGAGAGATCGAGTTTCGTATCGATTTAGTTGAAGGAGCCAGACCTGTTGTGATGCCTCTTAGGCGGATGGCGCTTAGGGAACAGCAAGAGTTAAGGGGCAAGTTGATGATCTTTTACAGAAAGGATTCATTCGGCGTAGTGTGTCCGAATGGGGTGCACCAGTTGTGTTTGTAACCAAAGCGGATGGATCGTTGAGGTTGTGTGTGGATTATCGTGAGATGAATAAAGTGACTAAGAAGAACAAGTATCCATTGCCGAGAATAGATGACTTGTTTGATCAGCTTCACGAAGCGAAGGTGTTTTCTCAGATGGATTTGGCAACAGGATTTCACCAGTTAAGAGTGGCTAAGGATAGTGTGCCGAAGACTGCTTTCAGGACACCATCCGGTTTCTTTGAGTGGCTGGTAATGCCGTTTGGATTGACCAATGCACCAGCATATTTTATGGATCTTATGAATAGAGTGTTCAGAGATCAGTTGAACAAGTTCGTACTAGTGTTCGTGGATGATATTTTGATTTATTCCAGAACTGAAGAAGAGCACAAGACGCACTTGCGTATTGTTTTGGAAATCTTACTGAAACATCAGCTGAAGGCTTAGTTTTCGAAGTGTCACTTCTGGAAGAGTGATGTGAGGTTCTTAGGCCATATTATCTCTGGAAGCGGAATAGCGGTTGATCCCGCCAAGATAGCAGCAATCCAGGATTGGGTTAGACCTAAGAATGCATCTGATGTGAGAAGTTTTCTTGGATTAGCAGGATACTCTCGTCGATTTATCATAGACTTTTCCAAGGTGGCTGCACCGTTAAGAGGATTGATGAAAAAGAACCAAGTATTCAGATGGGATGCTAAGTGTGAGCAAGCTTTCGGAATCCTGAAAGAGCGACTGACAAGTGCTCCTGTTTTGACTATTCCAAGTGGAAATGATGAGATGGTGGTTTACACTGATGCATGTGGTACCGGACTTGGAGCAGTGCTGATGCAGAAGGGTAAAGTTGTTGCGTATGCAAGTCGACAACTGAAGCCGCATGAAAGGAATTATCCGACTCATGATTTGGAGTTAGCGGCGATTGTTTTTGCTCTGAAGATGTGGAGACATTATTTATTGGGAGTTCGATTCGAGTTGTTTACAGATCATAAGTTATTGAAGTATCTTTTCTCCCAAAAGGATTTGAATCTTAGGCAGCAACGATGGCTAGAGTTTTTGGCATCATATGATTTTGGTATAGCCTATACTCCGGGAAAGGGTAACGCAGTGGTAGATGCGTTAAGTCGAAGACATGCAGGATTGGGAGTCATGTTTTTAGAATGGAAGAATCTCGAGTATTTAGCTGGATTTGACTTCAGGCCTAGATGTGAATTGGAACCTGAGATGTTGGCAAACTTATCAATAAGACCTACTCTTGTGGAAAGAATTGGCGAAAGCCAAAAGCGAGACGATAAGCTTGTCAAGGTTATCCGTGATTTGGAATCTGGGTTGGACCTAGAAAAGGATAAAGGATTCGAAGTCGATCGAGAGGGTTGGCTTCGGAAGCAAGGATGACTAGTTGTTCCCGATATAGATGAATTGAGAAATGAAGTTCTGAAGGAAAGTCATCACTCGAAGTTGATAATTCATCCAGGTGGAAATAAGATGTATCGGGATATGAAGAGAACCTTTTACTGGGAAGGTATGAAGAAGGATGTTGGAAATTTTATTTCTAAGTGCATGAACTGCCAGTTGGTAAAAGCCGAACAGAAGAAGCCTAGTGGACTGCTTTAGCCATTAGAAGTTCCTACATGGAAGTGGGAGCAAGTTTCGATGGAATTTATCGATGGGTTACCTAGAACAAGAACGGGAAATGAAGGGATTTGGGTCATCGTAGATCGTTTGAATAAGAGTGCAAGATTCATTCCTGTTCGATCAACTAGGACTGCATCAAAGTTGGCTGAGCTATATGTTAAGTGGATAGTTCGATTCCATGGTATTCCGAAGATTATAGTGAGCGATCGAGACGCATTGTTCACTAGTGGATTTTGGAAGAGCTTCCAGGAAGTTTTGGGAACCGAGTTGTGTTTGAGTACAACTTATCATCCCCAAACAGATGGTCAGACCGAGAGAGTCAATCGAGTTTTGGAAGATCTCCTCAGAGCTTGTGTTTTAGATTTCGGAGGATCATGGGAAGATCACCTTCATTTGGTGGAATTTTCGTATAATAACAGTTACCAGTCAAGCATTGGTATGGCACCGTATGAAGCATTGTATGGAAGACCGTGTAACTCTCCGACATGTTGGTTAGAAACTGGAGAAAAGTTGATACTTGGGCCAGAAATGATTCGACTGATTTCAGATTGCATTGAGATCATTCGGCAACGAATGAAGGCAGCCCAAGACCGACAGAAAAGTTATGCCGATAAGCGTCGTAAGGATTTGGAATTCGACGTAGGTGATATGGTTTTTGTAAAGATTTCTCCACTGAAGAATGTTATTCGATTCGGGAAGAAAGGAAAATTGACTCCGAGATTTGTCGGACCATTCCCGATCATCGAGCGAATTGGAAAGCTCGCCTATAGATGGGAGTTACCAGAAAAGATGTCGGGTGTACACAATGTTTTTCATATATCGTATCTACGGAAGTATGTGCACGACTCGAATGCAGTAGTTTATGCTGATAGTTGTGAAGATTTCGAGATTGATCCAGTCGATAAGAGACCTCGTAAGCCGCTTTGTGTTGTGGAAACTGACACGAAACAGCTTAGGAGGAAGGTAGTTAGGTTGCTCAAGATACAATGGAGTGATGATGATAACGACTGTACATGGGAGGTGGAAGAGAGGATGAAGGCAGCTCATCCTGAACTCTTCAAGGTATGGCCATAAGGTGTCGTGTCATCTCACGATATTGTAACTTGTTCTAGTTTTAGAATTCTGCATGCTAAGCTAGAATTAGATGCATGGTTTGTTGATTGCTATGGATGGTAGGCATGCATAATAGCTTTTGATTGTTCTTGTTTGTTTGGAATTTCGGGGGCGAAATTCCTAAGGGGGAGAAAATGTAACGACCCGTATTTTTACGGATCGAAACATCGTAAAACTATTGTCATTAGGTCGTTAGTGTAGTAGTTAAGTCATTCAGAGCTTAGGTCGTGAAGTAGCCTAGGTCATGTAGAAGTCTAGGTCAGTGGAGTGACTTAGTGAAGTGGAGCGACTTAAGGATTGGAATGACCTAAGCAGTTAGGTCGTGTGATAGTTAGGTCGTGTGATAGTTTAGGTCGTGTGATAATTTAGGTCGGTCGAGCGACCTAAGGAAGTAGACGACCTAAGTAGTAGACGACCTAAGGAGTTTACGACTTAAGGGTTTGGAGCGACCTATAGGGGTTAGCGGCATAGGAGAAGCGACCTAGTAGTTAGCGGTTTAAGGGTTAGCGACCTAAGGAAGTTAGGTCGTGGACGACCTAAGGGGGGCGGACGACCTAAGAAAACTGACTATAAATAGTCGGGTTCTTCTTCATTTTTGGGATCCGGATTTTGAAGCAACGAAGTGCTGACATTTTGAGAGCTCGAGTTCTATACTTCTTCACTTCTTTTCTCCAATCTAATCTTGTGATTCCTTCCATCCAAATCGAAGATCCAAGAGCTTAGATTGAAGATCTTCATCCATCGAAGAGAGATTTCATCGTTTGAAGCGGAGTTTTGATAGATCGAGTTAGATTCTTCGCTGTCCAGATCTGAATTGTGTTGCTTTTGAGGTGTTTAGGTGATTTGGTGAGTGGTGATTATCTCTCACACGGATCCAAAGGAGTATATCAGATTGTTGGCTTGATTTGGTGTTAAAATAGTGATTTCCATGCATTTTCATAAACTTAAGTGTAGATCTATTGTTCATGATGATTTGACATCCATTTTACTACATGTTAACCTATGCAAGTTCATTCATCAAGTTATAGAGATATTGTTCATGTTTCATGCTTGTTAGATTTAGACTCTTTATTTACGAAATTGCCATTATTGTTATTTAGATCATGTTTGAATGTTTGATTACTTGGATTAATGTTTGACTTGATTGATTATTGTAAATTAGTTGATTGATGATTTGATTTGGACAAGTTAGTCGAAGATGATTCAAAAGCTAAGGGAAAGGCTCTTGAATTGGAAAAGCTGCTCGTGGCATATGTGGCGGATGATGAAGCTCATATGGATAGATTTGATGATGTTGATGTTGAGATGAGGCTTTGCTATGATGAGATGAAGCGAGGCATGATATGAGATAGCCTTGGTTTAATCGAGACGGGATCATTCCAAGCATGTTGATAACTCGGTGAAATGGTTCGAGTTGAGGATAATGGTTTGCTCGAGAGGCGCTTGGGCTAGTATGGAAATAGTCGTCGAGGAGGATGACTAGAAGGCCGAGACTTCATCGTTGTTGAAGGTTCTAGCAGGCTCAAAGAAAGAGTACGTTGGGCAGATTCGATAGTCCCTAAAGACTATGATTGTAGTGGAGTACTCCGGGCAGATTCGATAGTCCTAGGCACGGGCTGCGACGACGTGCGGAGTTCTGTCTAGAACCGGGGTTGCCATTAACCCTTGACGGATGGCTGAAAGAATGTGCCGGTCATTCAATTAACGGTGGTATCGAAGCAATGATAACAGTGATAGCCAGAGTCATGGATGTTTGGTTGTATCGTCATTCGGTCTCAAGAGCGATGTTTTCTGGGTGCTTATCTGATCTTGGTTTAGGCCTTGGGGGTTTGTACTTGGAAAACACCGACCTTGATTCGAGTGATAATTGATTTACTTTAAATGTCTGCTTTGCTATGTTTATTTCTTCTTAGTGTGTCTGGGGGCTATCACTGTAGAAAAAGGTGGAGTGGGAGGGTTGGATTCCTATTCCTTTTTCCTTTATGCTCTTTTGGTATGTTGTTAGTTAATTTACCGCTCACTAAGACTGTTGTCTGACTCAAGGCTTTATGTTTAACTCTTATTGCCTTGGGCTGTTCATCCGCTTTGGGATGGGCAGACTAGGTAGCAGGTGAGAGGTGCTGTTCTTAGTTTCCGACGATGCTGATGACGAAGACGAGCTGGAGGCTTGCATATTATTTTCTTACTATATGTACTGGTTGTTCCGCTGCTTGTATATTCTCTGAGTGATATGTAGTGAGGCTTGATGTATTGACTATTCAGATGTTTGTACCAAACTATTATGAAGTTTAATTGAGATTCTGTTCTTTAAAGCTTCACTATATATACTTTCTATTGTATTTTATCCATGCGCTGTGAGTTATACGATAGATTCTGCTGTTTTAACTTAACCTTGGCGATCGTCCATGGCTGCCTAGCACACTTTACAGCGCACTATTCCTATGTTCAGTGCAGGGGTCATGGGCGGTCGTCACATTAGCGGCGTGGTCTCACAAAGATTTTATATGTTCTCCATTATTTGAGTTTTCTCGCGCTGGTATTTCCAGATTGATCCGGGTGTTATATTATTATAATACTCAGGTCAAACTGGGTATTTTTCTAGGTTGGCTTTGTTGTTATGGAGATCTTAGAGAGGAGCTGGAGGTTCACCTTTTGTAATGTTTTATTTTACGTTGTATTATATAGTATCCATATCAGCAATTGTAAGGTTGGGATTTTATAACCATCCAGCTGATAAGGTTTGTTTAACTCTGATATACTCTATATTTTTGGAGTGTCAGTCTTTACTGTCCTTGTTATATTATATGTTGTCGATTCCGCTGTGAGATTATGTATTTCCCTGTTTTCTGTCCTTTTCTTTTTATTTACCCTAACAATATGCCTTTTTATCCATTAGATGCTTAACATTTGAACACAATGGTGGTATTCTATGTCGACTTTCGATGGTCAAAAACACGGGTCGTTATAACATGGTATCGAGCATAAGGTTAAGCGGGAAACTTGGCTTTGGTAGTGTCTGGCTCATAAGAGATAGTGTAACAACCCTGTTGTTAACTACATCATTAATTAAATTTGATTGTGGATAAATAAATTCTAAATTATGATTTGTGTAATTTAATTATGAAATTAAATCTAGTTTTGTAAATAGTTGATTTAATTTATCTTAAATAATTTTAGGATAAAAATTTAGAATTAGTGTAATTTCCGATTTATATTTAACTTTGAGATTTAATAAATTGGAAGTTCAATAAATATTATTTTGTGAACTTAATTTTTATATTTAGTAATATAAGAATAATTTTGGAGAATAGCGTAAATTTAATTAAATATGAATATTGTTATTTATTTTCAAAATGGGAATTTCAAAATTAATGGTTCAATTATTTTATTGAAATAAAGAGAATAATTTTTATTAGTGAAAGTTATATATATATATATTTGAATAAGATATTTCAAAACCTGTAGAAATAGGAATTTTATCTTGTGAATGGATTTGGTAAATTTTGAGAGATTAGTTTATGTAAAATAAAACATTGTTTAGGATAAGAATGGTGTTTTATAATTTAGCAACACTTCTGATTGGTATAAATTTAGTAACATTTCCTTATTGGATCCTTACCATACCCTCTTGGCCAATTTAGCATAAGTTTGAGAAGTGAAATAAAATACGTACACTTTCTTCCTCTTCTCATTTTAGTTCCAGAAACAAGAAAACTAAACCTTTAAAGTAGAAAACCCTAACTCCTAAATCATCTCAAATCTAGTGCAAACAAAAGGGCTTTCGGTAAATACTTGTAGAAATCAAAACTAGGTAATCTTCTCTACCTTCTAGATCCATAAACGTATGATTTTTATTTCGTTTTTAAACTTAGTGCTGCTAGTTGGATTTAGGTTTTTGAGCGTTTAGGTGTATTTGAGATTAGCAAAGAGATTGCAAGTTAGTAGCAAGGCTTTGGACAAGTTTAGCAAGCTTTCTTCATTTTTAAATTAGTGGTGAGTTGCAAACTCACATATCTATCTCTATTAAGTCTTAATGCTCTAAATTGAGTGATAAGTATTACTAAATAGTTGAATGGTTTGAGTAATTTGATTGAATTGTTGAAATTTGCCAATTGGTTGCTGAAATTTATTTTTGAAAATCGCTGTAGTAAAACAATGATATCTCGGTTTAGAATGGTCCAAAATGACTCAATCCATTTGTGGTAGAAATTTCTTTCAGTAAGCTACAAGTTATCTTCTAATCACTTTTTGAAATTCGGCGGTTTAAAGGGTCAAAATTGAGTACGAAACTTGTGACGACCGCCCATGACCCCTGCACTGAACATAGGAATAGTGCGCTGTAAAGTGTGCCAGGCAGCCATGGACGGTTGCCAAGGTTAAATTAAAACAACAGACTCTATCGTATAACTCACAGCGCATGGATAAAATACAATAGAAAGTATATATAGTGAAGCTTTACAGAACAGAATCTCTATTAAACCTCATAATAGTTTGGTACAAACATCTGAATAGTCAATACATCAAGCCTCACTACATATCACTCAGAGAATATACAAAGCAGCGGAACATCCAGTACATATAGTAAGAAAATAATATGCAAGCCTCCAGCTCGTCTTCGTCATCAGCATCGTCGGAAACTAAGAACAACACCTGTCACCTGCTACATAGTCTGCCCATCCCAAAACGGATGAACAGCCCAAGGCAATAAGAGTTAAACATAAAGCCTTGAGTCAGACAACAGTCTTAGTGAGCGGTAAATTAACTAACAACATACCAAAAGAGCATAAAGGTAAAAGGAATAGGAATCCAAACCTCCCACTCCACCTCTTTCTACAGTGATAGCCCCCAGACACACTAAGCAGAAATAAACATAGCAAAGCAGACATTTAAAGTAAAGCAATTATCACTCGAGTCAAGGTCGGTGTTTTCCAAGTACAAACCCCCAAGGCCTAAACCAAGATCAGATAAGCACCCAGAAAACATCGCTCTTGAGACCGAATGACGATACAACTAAACATCCATGACTCTGGCTATCACTGTTATCATTGCTTCGATACCACCGTTAATTGAATGACCGGCACATTCTTTCAGCCATCCGTCAAGGGTTAATGGCAACCCCGGTTCTAGACATAACTCCGCACGTCATCGCAGCCCGTGCCTAGGACTATCGAATCTGCCCAGAGTACTCGACTACAATCATAGTCTTTAGGGACTATCGAATCTGCCCAGCGTACTCTTGCTTTGAGCCTGCTAGAACCTTCAACAACGATGAAATCTCAACCTTCTAGTCATCCTCCTCGATGACTATTTCCATACTAGCCCAAGCGCCTCTCGAGCAAACCATTATCCTCAACTCGAACCATTTCACCGAGTTATCAACATGCTTGGAATGATCCCATCTAGATTAAACCAAGGCTATCTCATACCATGCCTCGCTTCATCTCATCATAGCAAAGCCTCATCTCAACATCAACATCATCAAAACTATCCATATGAGCTTCATCATCTGCCACATATGCCACGAGCAGCTTTTCTAATTCAAGAGCCTTTCCCTTAGCTTTTGAATCATCTTCGACTAACTTGTCCAAATCAATTCATCACTCAACTAATTTACAACAATCAATCAAGGCAAACATTAATCCAAGTAATAAAGCATTCAAACATGATCAAATAAACAATTATAACAATAATGGCAATCTTGTAATTAAAGAGTCTAAATCTAACAAGCATGAATTATGAGCAATATCTCTACAACTTGATGAACGAACTTGCATAGGTTAACATATAGTAAAATGGATGTCAAATCATCATGAACAATAGATCTATACTTAAGTTTATGAAAATGCATGGAAATCACTATTTTAACACCAAATCAAGCCATCAATCCGATATACTCCTTTGGATCCGTGTGAGAGATAATCACCACTCACCAAATCACCTAAACACCTCAAAAGCAACACACTTTAGATCTGGACAGCGAAGGATCTAACTCGATCTATCACAATCCCACTTCAAACGATGAAATCACTCTTCGAAGAATGTAGATCTTCAACTTTAGCTCTTGGATCTTCGATCTTGGATGGAAGGAAGTACTAAATCAAAGTGGAGAAAAGAAGTGAAGAAGTGTAGAACTCGAGCTCTCAAAATGGCAGCACTTCGTCGCTTCGAAATCCGGATCCCAAAAATGAAGATGAACCCACCTATTTATAGGCAGATTTCCCTTAGGTCGTCCGCCCCTTTAGGTCGTCCACGACCTAACTATCCACGACCTACGACCTAACGAACCCTACGACTTAACAGATCCACCAGTCTATGACTTAACGACTCAACACAATAAGTCCTCACGCGACCTAAGAGCTAACGACCTAACACTTAGCGATCTAAAAATCTCGCGACTTAACAAACCATACGACTTAACCTTGCGCGACTTAATATGCGCGACCTAACGACAAATGCGCTTCCACGACCTAACAATGCCACGACCTAAGACAATGCGCGACCTAACGACTCAATACCTACGCGACCTAACTGGGTAACGACCTAACACCTCACGACCAAATACTTAGCGACCTAACACTTAACTCGTTCACGACTTAACTTCCTTAGGTCGTAAACTCACTCAACCCCTAGGTCGCTAACTGCTACCACCAGCTTTCTTAGGTCGTTGCCGACCTATCCTCCTTAAGTCGCTAACTCACCCAGTTTCCTATGCCGCTAACTCTTAAGTCGCCGTTCTCTTAAGTCGCTTACTAACTTAAGTCTGCGAATCCTATAAGTCGCTAAACACCTTAAGTCGTTCACTCGACCTAAGCCACCACACGACCTAACTTCTACACAACTTATCCCATAATCCTTAGGTCGCCAACTCCTATAAGTCGTCTACGACCTAACCTAACTTCTGCACGACTCATCTCTGGGCGACTTATCAACATTAACGACCCAATGACAACAGTTTTACGATGTTTCGATCCGTAAAAATACGGGTCGTTACATTCTCTCCTCTTTAGGAATTTCGCCCCCGAAATTCCAAATAAACAAAAGCAATCCAAACTATTCCACATGCCTATCATCCATAGCAATCAACAAACCATGCATCCAATTCTAGCCTAACATGCAGAATTCTAAAACTGGAACAAGTTACAATGTCGTGAGACGACACGACACCTTATGGCCATACCATGAAGAGTTCAGGATGAGCTGCCTTCATCCTCTCTTCCACCTCCCATGTACAGTCGTTAACATCATCACTCCATTGTACCTTGAGCAACCTAACTACCTTCCTCCTAAGCTATTTCGTGTCAGTTTCCACAACACGAAGCGGCTTACGAGGTCTCTTATCGACTGGATCAATCTCTAAATCTTCACAGCTATCAGCAGAAACCACCGTATTCGAGTCGTGCACATACTTCCGTAGATATGATACATGAAAAATATTGTGCACACTCGACATATTTTCTGGTAACTCCAATCTGTAAGCGAGCTTTCCAATTCGCTCGATAATCGGGAATGGTCCAACAAATCTCGGAGTCAACTTTCCTTTCTTCCCGAATCGAATAACATTCTTCTATGGAGAAATCTTCACAAAAACCATATCACCTACGTCGAATACCAAATCCTTACGACACTTATCGGCATAACTTTTCTGTCGGTCTTGGGCTGCCTTCATTCATTGCCGAATGATCTCTATACAATCTGAAGTCTGTCTAATCATTTCTGGCCCAAGTATCAGCTTTTCTCCAGTTTCTAACCAACATGTCGGAGAGTTACACGGTCTTCCATACAATGCCTCATACGGTGCCATACCAATGCTTGACTAGTAACTGTTATTATACGAAAATTCCACCAAATGAAGGTGATCTTCCCATGATCCTCCGAAATCTAAAACACAAGCTCTGAGGTGGTCTTCCAAAACTCGATTGACTCTCTCGGTCTGACCATCTGTTTGGTGATGATAAGCTGTACTCAAACACAACTTGGTTCCCAAAACTTCCTGAAAGCTCTTCCAAATTCCACTAATGAACAATGGATCTCGATCGCTCACTATACTCTTCGGAATACCATGGAATCGAACTATCCACTTAACATACAACTCGGCCAACTTCGATGCAGTCCTGGTTGATCGAACAGGAATGAATCTTGCACTTTTAGTCAGACGATCTACGATGACCCAAATCCCTTCATTTCCCGTTCTTGTTCTAGGTAACCCATCGATAAAATCCATCGATATTTGTTCCCACTTCCATGTAGGAACTTCTAATGGCTGAAGCAATCCATTGGGCTTCTTCTGTTCGGCTTTTACCAACTGGCAGTTCATGCTCTTGGAAATAAAATTTCCAACATCCTTCTTCATACCTTCCCAGTAATAGGTTCTCTTCATATCCCGATACATCTTATTTCCACCTGGATGAATTGTCCACTTCGAGTGATGACTTTCCTTCAGAACTTCATTTCTCAATTCATCTATATCGGGAACAACTAGCCGCCCTTGCTTCCAAAGCCAACCCTCTCGATCGACCTCGAATCTTTTATCCTTCTCTGGGTCCAACCCAGATTCCAAATCACGGATAATCTTGGCAAGCTTATCGTCTCACTTTTGGCTCTCACCAATCCTTTCCACAAGGGTCGGTCTTATCGATTAGTTTGCCAACATCTCAGGTTCCAATTCACATCTAGGCCTGAAGTCAAATCCAGCCAAATACTCGAGATTCTTCCATTCTGAAAACATGGCTCCTAATCCTGCATGTCTTCGACTTAACGCATCTGCCACCGCGTTACCCTTTCCCGGAGTATAGGCTATACCAAAATCATATGATGCCAAAAACTCTAGCCATCGTTGCTGCCGAAGATTCAAATCCTTTTGGGAGAAAAGATACTTCAACGACTTATGATCTGTAAACAACTCGAATCAAACTCCCAATAGATAATGTCTCCACATCTTCAGAGCAAAAACAATCGCTGCTAACTCCAAATCATGAGTCGGATAATTCCTTTCATGCGGCTTCAGTTGTCGACTTGCATACGCAACAACTCTACCCTTCTGCATTAGCACTGCTCCAAGTCCAGTACCACATGCGTCGGTGTAAACCACCATCTCATCATTTCCACTTGGGATAGTCAAAATAGGAGCACTTGTCAGTCGCTCTTTCAGGATTCCGAAAGCTTGCTCACACTTAGCATCCCATCTGAATACTTGGTTCTTTCTCGTCAATCCTGTTAACGGTGCAGCTACCTTGGAAAAGTCCTTGATAAATCGACGATAATATCCTGCTAATCCAAGAAAACTTCTCACATCAGATGCATTCTTAGGTCTAACCCAATCCTGGATTGCTGCCACCTTAGCGGGATCAACCGCTATTCCGTTTCCAGAGATAATATGGCCTAAGAACCTCACTTCGCTCTTCCAGAAGTGACACTTCGAAAACTTAGCCTTCAGCTGATGTTTCCGTATGATTTCCAAAACAATACGCAAGTGCGTCTTGTGCTCTTCTACGGTTCTGGAATAAATCAAAATATCATCCACGAACACAAGTACGAACTTGTTCAACTGATCTCTGAACACTCTATTCATAAGATCCACAAAATATGCTGGCGCATTAGTCAATCCAAACGGCATTACCAGCCACTCAAAGAAACCGGATGGTGTCCTGAAAGCAGTCGTCGGCACACTATCCTTAGCCACTCTTAACTGGTGAAATCCCGTAACTAAATCCATCTGAGAAAACACCTTAGCTTCGTGAAGCTGATCAAACAAGTCGTCTATCCTCGGCAATGGATACTTGTTCTTCTTAGTCACTTTATTCAGCTCACGATAATCCACACACAACCTCAACGATCCATCCGCTTTGGTTACAAACACAACTGGTGCACCCCATTCGGACACACTACGCCGAATGAATCCTTTCTGAAAAAGATCATCAACTTGCACCCTCAACTCTTGCTGTTCTCTAGGCGCCATCCGCCTAAGAGGCATCACAACAGGTCTGGCTCCTTCAACTAGATCTATACGAAAATCGATCTCTCTATGCGGCGGTAACCCTTTGACTTCATCAAAGACATCCTCAAATCCATTAGCGATTGGCACAGATGACAGTCCATCCCGTGGAACAACCAGCGAATACATGAAGCTCATGAAGACGCCTTCCTCATGCTTACATCGTATCACAACCTTTCGCCCCTCCACATTCTCGACTGTCACCTCCAACCTTTCACAATCAACCTTTGCCGCATACTTCCTAAGCCAGTCCATACCCAAAATAATTCCGAACCCCGCAAAGTTCAGAAAAAAACAATCACAAACAAAAGAGCAATCATGACTCGATACAATCAGACCACGGCATAGCATACACAGACAAGACGACCCCCCTACTGGATTAGTCACAACCAATGGCCTATCAACAATATCCGGTTCTAAACCCAACCGGCCTACAAGTTCATTACAAACAAAAGAATGCGACGCCCCAGTATCGAATAACACTCTAACAGGAACACCACATATGGAAAGAGTACCTTGAACCACCACACTCTTTCCTTTCTCTTCAGCGGTAGGAGCTTTCGAAGATGATGGAACAGCCCCCAAAGCATAAGCTTGCACAATCTGCTTATCCTTCCGCGGTTCCGGACAATTCTTCCTGATATGCCCCGGCTTGTCACAGTTGTGGCACTTAACCGGCACCTTCGGATTCTTGCAATCTCTAGAGAAATGACCCTTCTGCTGACAGTTGTAGCAGGTCACTTCGCCCTTCGGCTTCTTCTGACCATCCGTACCCTTTTGCTGCTGCTGCTTCCTCTTCTTGTTTCCACCCTGCTGTGGTTTAGACTCTTCCTTGGTCACAACAACAACAGATCCTTCCTTAGGAAACAGATTCTCGTGCCTGAGAGCTTTCTCCACAAGCTTCTCAAATGAATCGTCCAAATGATCCACCAACTGCCTCCCAAGATAACTATCCAAGCCTGTCCCAAACTTCTCATTCTTCTGATAAGGAGATTCAATATACGACCGAGCATACTTAGACAAAGCTTCAAACTTAGAAACATACTCAAGAACTGGTCTTCCACCTTGCTTGAGCTCCACAAACTTCTTGAACATAACATACTTCTGAGCTGTAGAAATGAACTTAGCTTCAAATCTGGTTTGGAATTGCTCCCAAGTAATCTCTTCCTCCAGAGTATCAATGGTGATAGAGTTCCACAAGTCAGAAGCTCTCCCTTGAAGCTGTCTTGATGCAAGCTTCCTTTTAGTTGCATCCTCGATTCCCAAATCACCAAAGATCCTTCTACAAGCATCTATCCATATCTGAACTTCAATGGTTGACTCTGTTCCCAAGAAAACCTTTCCTCCAAGAGCAGTATAGTCTTTACACAGCTTGGCAAAATCCACCAGTTTTGGAGTTTGAACTTGAACTCCAACATCTACCGATGGCCCCGGAGCTGGCATCCTCCTGATGATCGAAGTCATCATAGCTTCGAACATAGCAACATAATCAGCAGCCCCCTCAGTAGCACGGCCTTCCCTAGCAGCTGGTCTCCCTATTTGACTCATCCTTAATATCGACAAAAAGGAATGATTAATACACCTTAAGAACAACTGCATAAGGAATTCAAATCCTTCTAAGCTACTATATTATATATAGTAATCATTCATCAAAATACAATTACGTCTCTCATACGTAGTTACGTCAGCGAGCGTTGGGTAAAATCGATTAACCAAAGCTCTGATACCAAATGTGACGACCGCCCATGACCCCTGCACTGAACATAGGAATAGTGCGCTGTAAAGTGTGCCAGGCAGCCATGAACGGTTGCCAAGGTTAAATTAAAACAACAGAATCTATCGTATAACTCACAGCGCATGGATAAAATACAATAGAAAGTATATATAGTGAAGCTTTACAGAACATAATCTCTATTAAACCTCATAATAGTTTGGTATAAACATCTGAATAGTCAATACATCAAGCCTCACTACATATCACTCAGAGAATATACAAAGCAGTAGAACATCCAGTACATACAGTAAGAAAATAATATGCAAGCATCCAGCTCGTCTTCGTCATCAGCATCGAACAGCACCTGTCACCTGCTACCTAGTCTGCCCATCCCAAAACGGATGAATAGCCCAAGGCAATAAGAGTTAAACATAAAGCCTTGAGTCAGACAACAGTCTTAGTGAGCGGTAAATTAACTAACAACATACCAAAAGAGCATAAAGGTAAAAGGAATAGGAATCCAAACCTCCCACTCCACCTCTTTCTACAGTGATAGCCCCTAGACACACTAAGCAAAAATAAACATAGCAAAGCAGACATTTAAAGTAAAGCAATTATCACTCGAGTCAAGGTCGGTGTTTTCCAAGTACAAACCCCCAAGGCCTAAACCAAGATTAGATAAGCACCCAGAAAACATCGCTCTTGAGACCGAATGACGATACAACCAAACATCCATGACTCTGGCTATCACTGTTATCATTGCTTCGATACCACCGTTAATTGAATGACCGGTACATTCTTTCAGCCGTCCGTCAAGGGTTAATGGCAACCCCGGTTCTAGACATAACTCCGCACGTCGTCGCAGCCCGTGCCTAGGACTATCTAATCTGCCCAGAGTACTCGACTACAATAATAGTCTTTAGGGACTATTGAATCTGCCCAGCGTACTCTTGATTTGAGCCTGCTAGAACCTTCAACAACGATGAAATCTCAGCTTTCTAGTCATCCTTCTCGACGACTATTTCCATACTAGCCCAAGCGCCTCTCGAGCAAACCATTATCCTCAACTCGAACCATTTCACCGAGTTATCAACATGCTTGGAATGATCCCATCTGGATTAAACCAAGGCTATCTCATACCATGCCTCGCTTCATCTCATCATAGCAAAGCCTCATCTCAACATCAACATCATCAAATCTATCCATATGAGCTTCATCATCCGCCACATATGCCACGAGCAGCTTTTCAAATTCAAGAGCCTTTCCCTTAGCTTTTGAATCATCTTCGACTAACTTGTCCAAATCAATTCATCACTCAACTAATTTACAACAATCAATCAAGGCAAACATTAATCCAAGTAATCAAGCATTCAAACATGATCAAATAAACAATTATAACAATAATGCCAATCTTGTAATTAAAGTCTAAATCTAACAAGCATGAATTATGAGCAATATCTCTACAACTTGATGAATGAACTTGCATAGGTTAACATATAGTAAAATGGATGTCAAATCATCATGAACAATAGATCTATACTTAAGTTTATGAAAATGCATGGAAATCACTATTTTAACACCAAATCAAGCCATCAATCCGATATACTCCTTTGGATCCGTGTGAGAGATAATCACCACTCACCAAATCACCTAAACACCTCAAAAGCAACACACTTCAGATCTGGACAGCGAAGGATCTAACTCGATCTATCACAATCCCGCTTCAAACGATGAAATCACTCTTCGAAGAATGTAGATCTTCAACTTTAGCTCTTGGATCTTCGATCTTGGATGGAAGGAAGTACTAAATCAAAGTGGAGAAAAGAAGTGAAGAAGTGTAGAACTCGAGCTCTCAAAATGGCAGCACTTCGTCGCTTCGAAATCCGGATCCCAAAAATGAAGAAGAACCCACCTATTTATAGGCAGATTTCCCTTAGGTCGTCCGCCCCTTTAGGTCGTCCACGACCCAACTATCCACGACCTACGACCTAACGAACCCTACGACTTAACAGATCCACCAGTCTACGACTTAACGACTCAACACAATAAGTCCTCACGCGACCTAACAGCTCACGACCTAACACTTAGCGACCTAAAAATCTCGCGACTTAACAAACCATACGACTTAACCTTGCGCGACTTAATATGCGCGACCTAACGACAAATGCGCTTCCGCGACCTAACAATGCCACGACCTAAGACAATGCATGACCTAACGACTCAATACCTACGCGACCTAACTAGGTTACGACCTAACACCTCACGACCAAATACTTAGCGACCTAACACTTAACTCGTTCACGACTTAACTTCCTTAGGTCGTAAACTCACTCAACCCCTAGGTCGCTAACTGCTACCACCAGCTTTCTTAGGTCGTTGTCGACCTATTCTCCTTAAGTCGCTAACTCGCCCAGTTTCCTATGCCGCTAACTCTTAAGTCGTCGTTCTCTTAGATCGCTTACTAACTTAAGTCTGCGAATCCTATAAGTCGCTAAACCCCTTAAGTCGTTCACTCGACCTAAGCCACCACACGACCTAACTTCTACACAACTTATCCCATAATCCTTAGGTCGCCAACTCCTATAAGTCGTCTACGACCTAACCTAACTTCTGCACGACTCATCTCTGGGCGACTTATCAACATTAACGACCCAATGACAACAGTTTTACGATGTTTCAATCCGTAAAAATATGGGTCGTTACAAAACTAAAATACATACTCTACTCTATCAATTTTCTAAGTTGAAACCTAAAACTAAAATCGCCATAACTTTTTAACCGTAAATCCAAATTGTGCAAAACTTTTTTGATGGAAAGATGAGACTTTAAGGAATAATTTTAATGCTGTAAGTTTTTGAAAATTCTGAGGATAAATGGGTCGAAATGGTGTTCAAAACTGAAAAATCTGCCATGACCTATGATTTGTTGCTATGTTTGTGATGTTGTTTAACTGTGCTTTGAATGTTCGGTCGTTATTGTTTTGATATATATATATATATTCATTGGTTTGTTAAGTTATAAATTGTGTTTAGAGATGATATGAAAATCAAACCTTATGGAACTATTGGTCGTTACAATCTTGTGATATGTAATAGTGAATTTCTTGTGCTTTATGGACTTTGAATCATTTTTGATTCAAAGCTCTGAAAATTTATAAATTTAAATCTACCTATTTTGCAAATGTATATAAGTGCTTTGTTTTATATACAAGTAATTTAGCAAAGAGAGTTTATTTAAGTTCTAAATATCAAACTTGGTTTCTAAAGTAGTCTAGTTACTTTTATAAATGATTTTATGGATTTGGAATTTCAAATTTTCAAAATATAAGTGTACGAGGTTTTAACTAATTATTAGAGTACTATATTGGTTTTGAAAATGGATTTATGGATTCACAAATAAATGATTACTTTTATAAGTGGCTTTTAAAATATGGCGTGTAAACATTATTACCTTATGGAATTTAAAGAATCAATGTGATTTTGGAACATGAAAAATCTTGTTTTGTAAAATAAATACACTTGGAATAATTTGGAATAACGGAATATTGTGATAAGTGACAAATTAAATAAATGTTTTGAGAACCTTAATTCGATAATTTGGAGAGTACTAATAATAAAATTAGTGTTATCGATTGGTTTAAATGCATTTGAATCACACTTCGTCGAATATGGCACATCCCATTGAATAGAATGTTTGAGTGGAATTTACTAACCCATTAGAGAATACTAAAATTCCACAGGGTAGTATGGGATGCCTTGGTTAAATTCTTGTGATCGTATTTGGAAAAGTACTTAAAACTTTAGAGTTGTATTCTCTTCTGGTGTGCGACAAGTGGTTGCTAGATCCTTAAGAGAATGTAGTTCAGGTTTTCCAATGCTATCCGTAATAAGTGATATTTACTAGCTTTTGGTAAATACTTGGATTTCACTATACAGTATGGGACGTATTGGTTAAATCATAGTAATTACTGAAGGCGATAGTATTTGGCACTTTAGAGTTTACTCTCTTTTGGTGTGCAGCAAGTGGCTGCTAGATCCTTAAGAAGTTACTCCTGGATTTCTTTTCAAGTTTAATAATCTAAAATAAATCTAAAAGATTCGGTCATGGCCGATATCCTTGAGATCGTCTTATGATCCTGTGATTCCCGTTTTGTGTATGATCCCTGGTATCAGATCGGTTCGTGTGATACCAAATTGTTTGTTTGTTTGCTAGGTTCTGTATACGATCATTACGATCGTTTGGAGTAAGGTCTCTTGGATTCTGGATATTTGGATTTTGTGACTATTCTGTGTTCGTGAAATAAATATATATTCTTGGGTCTTGTGTTCGTGAAATAAATATATATTCTTATGTCTTTGTTAGTGAAATAAATATATATTCTTGTGTCTTGTGTTCATGAAATAAATGTATATTCTTGTGTCTTGTGTTGGATGCTAAATTAAGTTAATTCTATTATTCTATGTTTAGTGACTAGTTTGTGTCTATGACTTAAACTTATAACCCTATTCTGAGTTAAATTAATTCCCTAACTGGTTATATCCTGGACATCTGTATTTACTTATATATTGTTTATTCTTGTGTTATATTATGTTCTCACCCTATTGGATATTTAGAGATAGTCTGACCCAGGTGTTATTTTGCTCGCGTCAGGCCGAGACTTTCTAGGTTACAGGACAAGTTGACCTTTGGATGTTTGGGCTAGCAAAGAGATAAACATTGACTTTTTAGTTTATCTCATTTAGGAAATTTGTGAATATGTTTATAAGATGTATAAATGAGATTAGAGAATTGTTAAACTTGTATAACAATCGAGTTTAGTATTTCATTTTGTAAACTCAAAATTTATATATATGTAAGTTGAGATTTATTCCGCTGTGATCTGTGACTGTTATTTATATGATAGATTGTTCTGATTCTAAGAAATCGGTGTGTCTATTACTTTGTATTAATATTGTAAATGTCAAATTTAGTTTAGATATTAAGTGAAAAGGTATAAATGACGTGTCAGTGTTAGCATAAAGATATATTCATATTCGATTGCCCTTAACAAACCGTATTTTTCGGATTGGCAAACGACATTACTTGTAATGTTTTTTGCTAATCCGGGTATCGCAGTGGGGTTGTTACAGTTTTGTCTCAGAGCGGTGTCAGAACATTATAGCATATAATATTGCGGATCCGAGACCCAGATGACTTAGAGTCCTGTCCCTTGGGGTGTGTGGTAGATAGTTATATTAATTATCTAATTAGGGATAGGAATGTAAAATGATTATCAGGAAAATCATTTGGGGCGTAAATTAATTTAAAAATTTTAAATTGATAAATTGGACTTTGTGACATTAAAACCTTTGGAAAATAACGAGTAAAATCTTTTAGAGTTGAGCAAATTTTGGAATTAAATTGGAATGAATTAAATTAAAGTGAACTATTTTCTTTTAATAGAAAATCTGTGAAATTTGAGTAAATAAGTTTAATATTTAAATGATCTAGGAATAATCATAGTTGCACAGCGGAATTTCAAACATTGAATTGTTTCACTGTAAGTGATTATGTATGTTTTGGTTGATTGGTTACTAGGAATGTATTGTTTGCTTGCATTTATTTAAAATTAGATGCATGGATATTAGTGATAATAAAATAAATGCATCTAAACTTGAGATTATCTATTGTGTTGACTTATCCGTACATTGTTTAAGGATTCTGATCGATATGTGGAACGTCATGTTATCGATAGGGGTTCCTAAACATCGAATGTGACATTTTGACATAAGTAATAATTAAAACCTGAAAATTTAAGTACAGATTTCTTTTGTTATGGAATATTGTGATGTCAATCTAATTAAAGTGTAACCATGAATTATTATTATCTCTTATGTGGTATGAATTTGATATTAAATACTAATATGAATTTTTGAAATGGGTGCAGGTATTTGATGTTAAATAGATATCATTTAAAAGATTATAAATTGTTTGCTTAAGGAATATTAGCGGACTTGCTAATATTTCAAATATAAGGTACGTATCTCGGATTAAATATCACATTTTTGTGTTTTTCCCTACGGGATGCCTCATCCTTGAGATGAGATGTATATTTTGTAATTATATACCTATTGTAAATTTTTGAAACGCTAGCCGCACAAAGGAGACACGCGAATTTTTTTGCAAATTCGTTAGAATATTTTTGAGAATTTTGATAGCTGAAAATTTGAGTTTAGTGTTATAATTTGGAGTGATATTAATTGAATGTTTTGGAAATGAAATTAGAAACCAGTCAATAAAATAGTTGTTTCAAGAGAAAAATTATGTTATGGATTTCTTTCCTTAAGGAAATTACGGGGACGCAATTTCCTTAAATGGGGATGTCAGTAGCAACCCTGTTGTTAATTAAATCATTAATTAAATTTGATTGTGGATAAATAAATTCTAAATTGTGATTTGTGTAATTTAATTATGAAATTAAATCTAGTTTTGTAAATAGTTGATTTAATTAATCTTAAATAATCTTAGGATAAAAATTTAGAATTTTATTAGTGTAATTTCCAATTTATATTTAACTTTGAGATTTAATAAATTGGAAGTTCATAAATATTATTTCGTGAACTTAATTCTTATATTTAGTAATATAAGATAAATTTTGGAGAATAACATAAATTTAATTAAATATGAATATTGTTATTTATTGTTTTCAAAATGAGAATTTTAAAATTAATGGTTCAATTATTTTATTGAAATAAAGAGAATAACTTTTATTAGTAAAAGCTATATATATATATGTATATATTTGAATAATATATTTCAATACTTTTAGAAATAGGAATTTTATCTTGTGAATGGATTTGGTAAATTTTGAGAGATTAGTTTATGTAAAATAAAACATTGTTTAGGATAAGAATAGTGTTTTATAATTTAGCAACACTTTCGATTGGTATAAATATAGTAACACATTTCCTTGATGGATCCCTACCTTACCCTCTTGACCCATTTAGCATAAGTTTGAGAAGAGAAATAAAATACATACACTTCCTTCCTCTTCTCATTTTAGTTCCAGAAACCAGAAAACCCTTTAATGTAGAAAACCCTAACTCCTAAATCATCTCAAATCTAGTGCAAACCAAAGGGTTTTTGGTCAATACTTGTAGAAATCAAAGCTAGGTAATCTTCTCTACATTATAGGCCCATAATAGTATGATTTTTATTTTGTTTTTAATCTTAGTGATGTTGATTGGATTTAGGTTTTTGAGCATTTAGGTGTATTTGAGAGTAGCAAAGATATTGCAAGTTAGTAGCAAGGCTTTGGACAAGATTAGCAAGCTTTCTTCATCTTTTGAATTAGAGGTGAGTTGCAAACTCACATATATATCTCTGTTAAGTCTTAATGCTCTGAATTTAGTGATAAGTATCACTAAATAGTTGAAAGGTTTGGGTAACTTGATTGAATTGTTGAAATTGGCAAATTCGTTGTTGAAATTTATTTGTGAAAATGACTGTAGTAAAACAACAATATCTCAGTGTAGAATGGTCCGAATTGACTCAACCATTATATGGTAGAAAGTTCTTTTAGCAAGCTACAAGTCATCTTTTAATTAATTTTTGAAATTTTGCGGTTTAAGGGGTCGAAATTGAGTTTGAAACTTATATACACGCTCTGCTTTGTTAATTTTCTGAGTCGAAATCTAAAACTACAATCACCATAACTTTTTAATTGTAAGTCCAAATTGAGCAAAAAAAATTGATGGAAAGCTGAGACTTTAAGGAACAATTTTCATGCTGTAAGTTTTCGAAAATTCTGAGGATAAATGGGTCGAAATGGTGTTTCCAAACTAAAAATCTATCATGAACTGTGATTTGTTGCTATGTTTGTGATGTTGTTTAAATGTCCTTTGAATGTTCGGTCGTGATAGTTTTGATATATATATTTTCATTGGTTTGTTAAGTTATAAATTGTGTTTAGAGATGATACGAAAATCAAACCTTTTGGAACTATTGGTCGTTACAATCTTGTGATATGTAATAGTGAATTTCTTGTGCTTTATGGACTTTGAATCATTTTTGATTCAAAGCATTAGAAATTTATAAATTTAAATCTACCTATTTTGCAAATGTATATAAGTGCTTTGTTTTGTATACAAGTAATTTAGCAAAGAGAGTTTATTTAAGTTCTAAATATCAAACTTGGTTTCTAAAGTAGTCTAGTTACTTTTATAAATGATTTCATGGATTTGGAATTTAAAATTTTGAAAATATAAGTGTACGAGGTTTTAACTAATTATTAGAGTACTAAATTTGTTTTGAAAAGGGATTTATGGATTCACAAATAAATGAATACTTTTATAAGTGGCTTTTAAAATATGGTGTGTAAACATTATAACCTTATGGAATTTAAAGAATCAATGTGATTTTGGAACATGGAAAATCTTGTTTTGTAAAAGAAATACACTTGGAATAATTTGGAATAACAGAATATTTTGATAAGTGACAAATTAAATAAATGTTTTGAGAATCTTAATTCTATAATTTGGGGAGTACTAATAATCGACATAGTTTTATTGCTGGTTTAAATGCTTTTGAATCATGCTTTGTCGAATATGGCACAACCATTGAATAGAATGTTTGAGTGGAATTTACTAAGCTATTAGCGAATACTCGAATTCCACCGGGTAGTATGGGATGCCTTGGTTAAATTCTTGTTATCGTATTTGGAAAAGTACTTAATACTTTAGAGTTGTATTCTCTTCTGGTATGCGACAATTGGTTGTTAGATCCTTAAGAGAATATAGTTCAGGTTCTCCAGTGGTATCCGTATAAGTGATATTTACTAGCTTGTAGTCAATACTTCGATTTCACCATACGGTATGGGACGTATTGGTTAAATCGTAGTAATTACTGAAGGCTATAATATTTGGCACTTTAGAGTTTATTCTCTTTTAGTGTGCGGCAAGTGGCTGCTAGATCCTTAAGAAGTTACTACTGGATTTCTTTTCAAGTGTAATAATCTAAAATAAATCTGAAAGATTTGGTCATGGCTGCTATCCTTTAGATCATCTTGTGATCATGTGATTCCTGTTCTGTGTACGATCCGCGGTATCGGATCGGTTTGCGTGATACCAAATTGTTTGTTTGTTTGGTACGGTTCTGTGTACAATCATTACGATCGTTTTGAGTAAGATCTCTTGGATTTTAGATATTTGGATTCTGTGACTATTTTGTGTTCATGAAATAAATATATATTCTTGGGTCTTGTGTTCGTGAAATAAATATATATTCTTGTGTCTTGTGTTAGTGAAATAAATATATATTCTTATGTCTTGTGTTCGTGAAATAAATATATATTCTTGTGTCTTGTGATGGATGCTAAATTAAGTTAATTCTATTATTCTGTATTTAGTGACTAGTTCGTGTCTGTGACTTAAACTTATAACCACTACAAGAAAACTTGTTTTTGGTTGCATTAGTTGGTTGCGTTTCAAGGCATATGCCACCGTTGGTCATTTTAAAATACAAAATGAAACGATGAAACGCTACTAATTGGTCCCGCTAATAATTCATCAATATTTTGCTAAAATTTTCCACGACCGCCCAAATTTCCTTTCACACCACTTTTTTCCTCTCTCAAAATTGCGATGGGAACAAAAAAGTCTCCGTCTTCCAATCCCTCAGAGCCTTTGTCTTCGTCCCCAAAATCCCTCATCTTCCTCATCTGATATCCCCAAATACGTCTTCCAATCCAGCATCGCCTCTCTCTTTTACCTTTGCTATGCAGCAATTTAGAAATGGCGAAATATACAAGTTCAGATATAGGGGCAAAAACTCCATTGGTTGGTTTGGGCATGTAGGAAGTCACACTTGCTGAAAATGTGAGTGTTTCTATCCACTTGCTATTGCCCCACTTCATGAAAGCAACTGGGTTTTAATGTAAAATTTAACTAAGTTTAAAATAATTTAAAAGGGAAGGGCGATCCTCGTGGATTTGGTTTGTATTTGTATCTTACTGTTTGGGTTACAACGTTCATTACTAAAGATTTTGATGTAACTTGTTAGAATGTTGCTAGGACTAAGAGAGATGGGATGTAAATTTTTCGTTGATATAAATTATTTATATATCAAATATCAAATTCAATATGAAGAAGAGAAACATGTTATAGTTGACTATCTATACACGACCGAGTGAGATGTTCAATTGAACTGTAATAAGTCATTACTGAAGATTTAGGAATATGCTAATTGATGATATTCTATTTCTCATAACATGAAGGGTGCTTCCACTATTTTTGAGTGGAGAATATATTGTAGTTTTTGTTTTAGCTGCATTAATAAGAGCGTATAGCTATTTGAATGTTTAGATTTGTTCTAATATGAATATGAAGTGTTATTTATTGAGATTATATATTTAATTTTCATGTTTTCAGGTCATATTAGCATTACCGTTGATGACGCTTATAAAGCATGTGAGCGATTTGAGAGCCTAGGAGTTGAATTTGTTAAAAAAACCCGATGATGGTAAATGTGGAAATTGATAATACAATGACTATTGATTTTTTTCTTTATTGTTTTCTTTATTTGTCCAGTATTAGCACAATTTTATGTAATCATTAGCATTCTTCTTTATTACAAGGATAACTAAGATGTTATTTACATGCAAGGTCCATACACTTAGGCTTTCAATATTTGAACAAATTATTATAAGCTATTGAAGATCGAACGAGTTTTCTTGTATATATCATATATGTTAGGTATCCTCATGAAATTATCTTTTCATAATGAGGTATATCTTCATCTTCCAATTTGTTCTGCATAATGTTTTATTTCATTTTATCGCCCATGGCTATTGTCATTCTTCTATTCTCCAAATCATTTTGTGCAATTACTCTAATGCCCTTGTTCCAGAATTGTACACTGAACCAGGATAGACCATTTCCCCCACAAACATTCATTTTTTTGGCTATATTTAGACAATAATTTTACATGGCGGGGAGGTAAAGATTATGCCCCTCATAGTAAGAATAATAAAGTATTTTATAACTTACCTTTTTTGCATGTATTCCCATAGGCTAATACTAAAATTTTGATTGACTTCTCTTCTGTTCCACCATCTCAGTTTGTTTGTTTTAAGACAATCATTATTTCGTTGATTTAATTTGCTGATTGATTAGTACTAGTTTGCTTGCAATTCACTTCCAATTGAATGCGCTAGATGAAAAATGAGTTTAAAAATAGATTACAAATGAGTATACTTCCACTGTGAACTTTTGATTTATGTGTATCAAATGATTCGATGTTCAGATTTGTCAAATACTTCATGCATGCCGTCTTAATTTTACCTCTGACCATACGTTGCGAAACAACCATAATGGTGGTATTACAGGCAATATTCTAGTATTGTCTTAGAATTGAGATGTTCTATTGAGTTGTCATTTTTGCATTTACATTTTTTTTAAATGCAGCTATTACTTGTTGTTAGTAGGGGATGTGATGACTGTGGGTATTTGAAGGTATGGAGCAAGTCAATGATTTGTGGGGTTGTTTATTTGGTAAGAAGTGTTGATTGTAGGGGATGGTTATTAATATTGACAGGGTTGCAAGGGATGCTTGCTGAGTTTGTTATGCGTATGTAGTGGAGATGGGAAGTGGCTATGGTGGTTTGATGTTCAGATGGTGCTTGCATGTGGGTCAATTATTACCCAAAATGTCCACAACCGGAGCTGACACTTGGTCTCTCAGCTCATTCAGATCCAGGTGGACTCACTATATTACTAGCTGATGATCGTGTCAAAGGTCTTCAAATACGAAAAGGAAATGCCTAGATTATGGTTCAGCTAGCTCCTAAGGCCTTTATTGTCAATATCGGCGACCAAATTCAGGTACTAAGCTTTTTCTACGTGAATGCTTATTTGTGTATATTGTTATTGTGGTTGTCAGTATTTTGATGTCCAATTCCATGGAACTAGGAGATTGTGGTGCTCATGACAGTGGTCCAGATAATAAAACAGGAAGACAAGTCGATAGTGTTTATCTTGTTTTAATTATTAAACTATTCATTAAACAGGGACAAATCTTTATCCCACATGTCTCTTACATAATCAGTTCTTGCTCAGATATGGATTCATACAAGTTCAATTTGATTATGTACTCTAAGACTATAAATTCAATCTAGGATTAATATAGTTCCCATAGGAGCCCCACAGAGATTCATATGTTAAAATTGTTGAATCTTGGTGATGCTTAGCAGTTACCGTGGGATTAAAAGGATGATGTATCTGACAGTGTATGGTGATTGGGAGCAGGTTGACAGTGTATGATTGAGAACAAAAGAGCAAAATAGAAGAATATGGATTTGGGGCCTCGATAATTGTATATGCTGAATCCTTGTTATGGTATTAACCTTTCTTCTCCTTCACTTCACTTCCTTGAGTGTTATCGTATTCTTTAGAAAAAAGGTAAATGATATAAGATTATTTTTCTTTCCCATGAAACTAAATGAAGAAACTGGCTATTTATGCTATCAAGTATTATTGCACAGCTACCTACATGCACAATGGTTGAAGCAATCTTGATGTTGGTCGTGAGTATATTTAGTTGTTTCTATACATTGTTCCCAAAATTTCTGTTTTACTCATGTCAGCAATTGTAATGATGATGCAGGGGAAGTACTGTATCAAGATTGGTTTGGCATCAAAGGTTCAATATACTAAAATCGGTTCATGATATATATAGAGTGGATGCTTATCGGTTGAAGGTGTTCAACATTACCCTCATTCTATAAGTCCTAGTATAAGCATTGTACATCAATCAGCTTATAAGTGTTTAAAGGGTTGGTAGTTTAGGTGGATGTTCTTTCTCCTTTTTTCCTCTAATTTTTTAATATTAATAGCAAACACCAATATTTTTCATTCCTGTTACTACAGAATCAGTGTTTCGTTTATTATCAAGGCTGCATATTATTATTATTTTGAAATATAACTCTTGCAAACTTTGCAGGAATTCATTTATGAGGAAGGGCTTAACAACTTTGTTAAAGCATGAGTTATTTCTAAACTAACTGTAGCCTTTTCTTGTGAAGGTCCTTTAAAAGAATATGTGCAGCATAAGATGATTGAGAAGGTGATGTTTTACTTCTTACTACCTTCTGCATATTCAGATTACCTTCCAAAGAATACGTGCATCATTAGATAATTTCTCTTCATGCTGTAGTTTTTAAAAGTTACATTGAATGAACATTTTAACTAGGAGTAACTTTTAGTCGGTGTTCATTATTATGTAAATGCTCGGCTTAAATAGTGCAAAATAACCTTATCTCAGACACATCATTATGTGTGCCACTTTAGTACAGTGACTTATTAGAGTTAAAAAATTGTATACCATGCTGAGCAAACATATAGATATATAATGATGATTGTTAAAATTAAAATAACTTTTATAAAATTAACTAAGTTTAAGTTAACTAAAATTTATAAATAATAATAATATAACTAATTTAACAAAGTTTTATAAATAATAAGAATGATTATGATGATGATGATGATGAATTAACTATGTTTATAAAAATTAACTAAGTTTATAATAATAATAATATAATTAAATTAACCGAGTTTTACTAATAATAATAATAAATTAACTAATTAAACCAAGTTAATAAAAATTAACTATGTTTTGTTAAAATTAACTAAGTTTAAGTTAACTATATTTTATAAATAATAATAATATAACTAATTTAACAAAGATTTATAAATAACGATGATGATGATGATAAATTAACTTAGTTTATTTAATTTCGTTTATAACTTTGATTATTTATATGACATTATTTATAATATGATATACTCGTACAATGTTGAAGAGATTTCCATCAGGATTGCTAGCAGCTAAAGTGCAGATAGATTTTTGGTAAAACGATAAAAGTACATAAGTAGGGGTGTTATATTCGAATTGTGATTGAATGATTGTGATTGGTGGTTCAGGTTCAGGGGAGGGAAAATAATTGATGGTGAGGAGTTATGTATGGATTGTGGTGGAATGTTAGTGATGCAGTTTTAAGTTCAGGTTTTGTTTTCTCACTCTTTTGTTCTGTTCTTTGTTGACAGGTAGTTCAGGTTTTGAAGACATCAACAATGACAGGTAGTTCAGGTTTTTATGGTGGTTCAGGTTTTGCTCGGTACTTTGGTTATTTCAGACGTTTATTTCAGATGTATATGTACGGTTATGACACTTATGGTAGTTTGGTTATAACACTTATGGTAGTTTGGTTATAACACTTATGGTAGTTTGGTTGTGTATGTGTACGGGTAGCTTTTTGTCGACACCTATGTATGTGGATGTATGAATGTCTATGTATCTTGTGGATCTTCAATGCGTATACGTATTTTGTAGTTGTTTAATATATTGTGTTCAAAAGTATATGTGCTTGCATATTCTGTTATTATATAATTGGATGCTAGATCAGGGGTAAATCTGGAGTAGTAGATGGAGGGAAACAAACGCTACTGGATATTATTTATTTTGGTAGCATTAAAATGTCGCTACAAAAGAGTGATTAAAAACTCAAGTACACTTATGCTGGCGTTTATTAAGCGCTACAAAAAATGTATATAACGCCATGAAAAGGTAACGTGGAGGAGAAAACCCTTTCGGTGGCGTTAAACAGGCGCTACAAAAAATTTAGATAATGCCATAAAAAAGTATCATGGAGGAGAAAACCTTTTCGGTGGGGGTAAATAGGCGCTACAAAAAAGGAATTCTATGGCGTTATAAAAACGCTATCAAAAAAACAAATTTGGTGGCGTTTAAAAAAGTGCAACTAATACTCGAGGATTTTTAGTGGCATGTTTTCTCGTAACGATTATCGGAACGCCACTAAAAATACGTAGTGGCAGTTTTTGTGCGCTACAAAAAATCAGTTTTCTTGTAGTGAACCCTGGTCTGCTCGTTATATCCTGGACATATGTACTTACTTATATATTGTTTATTCTTGTGTAATATTATGTTATCACCCTATTGGATATTTAGAGATAGTCTGACCCGGGTGTTATTTTGCTCGGTTCAGGCTGAGACTTTTTAGGTTACAAGACAAGTTGACCTTTTGATGTTTGGGCTAGCAAGGAGATAAACACTTTTGACTTTTTAGTTTGTCTCATTTTGGAAATTTGTGAATATGTTTATAAGATGTACAATTGAGATTAGAGAATTGTTAAACTTGTATAACAATCGAGTTTAGTATTTCATTTTGTAAACTCAAAATTTGTATATATGTAAGTTGAGATTTATTCCGCTGTGATCTATGACTGTTATTTATATGATAGATTTTTCTGATTCTGAGAAATCGGTGTGTCTATTACTTTGTATTAATATTGTACACGTTAAATTCGGTCCAGATATTAAGTGAAAAGGTATAAATGACGTGTCAGTGTTAGTATAAAGATATATTCACATTCGATCGCCCTTAACAAGCCGTATTCTCCGGATTAGCAGACGACATTGCTTGTAATGTTCTTTGCTAATCAGGGTATTGCGGTGGGGTTGTTATAGTAAGTGTCATCCTAGGATGAGTTTGAGAGTATTATATACTGGAGAACATATTTTTTAATGTTATAAAAATATATTATGATAATTAGTCTATTTCGTTTTTATAAATTCTGGTCGAGACGTGGGACGCCGCGGTATCGATAAGGATTTCTAGACACTCGACAAAGGCCAATGGACATGATATTGAATTTTTGAAAATTTGGCGAATTAAATATTTTGCCTAAAATTATATTTTATATATATAAAGGAATAATTTTCAAAACTTTATATAGTTATAGAGTGTGTTTGTTTGAATGTGATAATATTTATTTATTATCACTATTGTTTGATCAGTCATGCTCGATTATATAAGAAGCATTGATTGCCATTTGTTGATTGTTGATTATTTGTGTTTAGATTATTTATAAGCATTTGTTGTTTGAATTAATAAATGAACCCCTTTGTGAATTAATTTTTCACAATTTGACTATAAAAGGTGTTCGGAGAAAATGTTAACTTGAAAATTCACCTTTTAATAATGGTGGCTTAAGGATTAAACTTTAATAAATAGTTGTGAATATAATCTAAATGGTGGGATAAGATATTTAGAGAATAAGTATTCGAGATAGATCTATTATAATAAAGAAGAATTATTATAATATGAAATGATTTTTATATAAAGGAAATTTTATATAAATTTAGTTTGTAAAATGTGTTGAAAAAGGATTTTTGAATCTAAATCCCGAAAATTTTGAAAATAATTTTGGAAGAATTTTGAGAAATGAAATAGTAGTATTTTTGGAAGTACTTGAAAGTAAAAATAATTTGGAAAGTAAATTTTTAAATAGAATGCATTTTCTTAGGGATAACTCGGAGGAAAACATCTCGATTAGTTTTGTGGTGATATGAATAATCTTCTAAGTGACGATCGAATGTTTTGTTAGGCGAGCATTATGAAATACTTCATAAATTATTCTATTTATCATTATGCGATCGAAATGAGTTCAAATCCGATGAACCCAAAGTGAGTTTTAATAAATAAATCGTTTGAAGTTATTATATCTAAAAATGTAACGACCCCCTTTTTGACATTTTAAGCAGACACACGCGTCAGACTCAAACCATTCAAAAGGGCAGATTGTTATGGTGTAAATAAGAAAAATTAAAAAGAAAGAAAACAAATACAGAATCTCACAGCGGAATGACAAAATATAATAATCAAATAAACAGTTCATGAAGCTGTTAATACATTGATTATACTTTTATAATACAGATCAGAGTTAAAATCATCAAGAATAAATAATAAATAAATGCAGCGGAACAATATGATGCAGTGGAATAAATATAATACATAATACTAGTACAAGTCTTCATCTTCATCCTCCAGAAAGCAGTCTTCAATAAACTGAAAAGCTCAGACTGACCCAAGCGAATTGAAAAGACAAAGCACCCGAGTCAGAACTAAAAGATCTTATGTAAGTTAAATCAACGGTAAATATGAGTGTAACGGCGTCCGAGATGATTACGAGGTTTGACATCTCCTATCCAGTGTCTAACGTGAGTGCGGTAACTTAAGAGATGTTCGGGATTTCCAACTCCTAAGGATCCGTTAAACTATCTACTATGTAGTACAATACGCTATTATAATAGTGTCTACAATAAAGTAAAGTATTAAAATAGCGTTAAGGCGTTACCCATATCCCCCTTAACTATGCCCGTAGTCTATACCGTTGATTTAACTTACACTCATACGCTATTATAATAGTGTCTACATTTTATATATTCCCGTAGTCTATACTATGCCGTAGGCTCCACTAAACCGATGGTTTACCCAGAGGACACTCCATAGGTGCGGTACAAAACAAACTCGTAGAAGGCGCTCTAGGGCATGTGAACACGACACTCGAGGCAATGCCAGGGTAGATTTACCAATTGTAGAACCGAGCTGGTGGTAACGCATAGCAGCTACTACTGCCCACCTCGGAACACACTCCCATAATCAAAATCAAGGGGTGGCCACCAAATCATCACAAAGTCATAATATGGTATCGAAGAAGCATGTCTGATCGGAGGAATGACCTCACTTGGCCCAGGTATAGCTCATGTTTTAGTCACATCTAAGCCGACTCACGGGAGTCAGGGTCACGTCAATACCTCATACAGAACCATTCGCCAAACCATCCTACTTCGTTTCTGGAATCTCCACCACGTACACAGTTGTTAAAGTGGTTTCGGTATTGGCAAAGAGTATGACAATATTCGATCCCGGTCTCTTTAACAACCAAACGCTTATTACACACCGGATGGTTCTTTTACATTTCAAAACATCAATTCACAATTGATATCAAAATATCATATTTGATTTCATATCATATTTCTTTTGAAATCATATTCACTTTCAAAACTATATTCACTTTCAAAATCATACTCACTTTTGTATTTATCGATAAGATAGGTTAATTAAAGGGATAGTTTGGCTCACATCCCTAACAAGTTTTAAAATAGATAAAACAATCTTCACAACCAACATTTACGTTTCCGCTCCCTATTTTCAAATTCACGCACGCAAAAATACACAAATACCCTTTATGTTTTAAACTTTTCAAACGTGTATAACTTTATTTACAAAAACCTGATCAACATACCGTTTTCACCAAAAAATCACAAATTTTATGATCTTTAAAATGAGATCCATTGTTGATACCAAAAATTTATATTTGTATTAAAGGTGCAATTATTTCAAATATTTGCAAACAATTCAGCAAATATTTAACAGTTCGATTTTTTTTCAAATTTATAAAAATTGCACAAAATTGCAGATATTTCTGCAACTATATGGTATAGTTGCAGAAATTTATGCAACTATTGGGTATAGTTGCAGAAATATCTGCAACTATTGCATATAGTTGCAGACATTTCTGCAACTATTGCAAATAGTTGCAGAAATGCAACTATTGCAAATAGTTGCAGAAATGTCTGCAACTATTGCGTATAGTTGCAGAAATTTCTGCAACTATTGCTTATAGTTGCAGAAATAACTGCAACTATTGCGTATAGTTGTAGACATTTCTGCAACTATTGCAAATAGTTGCAGAAATGCAACTATTGCAAATAATTGCAGAATTATCTGCAACTATTTGCAATAGTTGCAGAAATTTCTGCAACTATCAGATATATTTGCAGAAATTTGTTGCGATTATTTATAACTGCAAATATTAAGAATATCATATTTCGTAAAAAAAACTTGATTCGTCTTCAATTTAATTGCAGTTTTTCATTTAAATCGAAAAAAAAGAAGAAGAATTAGAGCTCGCAGTGAAACGCAGGGGTAATTTGGGGAATAAATTAGCGGAAAACAGAAACAAGGACGTAGAATATATATTCTTTATGACAAGGACCCGCTTTGAAATTAAGTTCCGTTTTAAGGATGCGTGACTAATTTTCACTTAATTAAATCCTAGTTTCAGAATCATTATATTTACTCAAATATGTCATTTCACAAAAATGTCAGATTCCAAATTCCAACTTAGTTTGTATCATCATCAAGAATTTAAATATAAATACTTCAACTTTACACAGTCTGAAATTTTAGAAAATAGTTTAGATAGTCATAAATAGTTTTAATAGGTTGAAAATAATTTAAAATAGATTAAAAATAGTAAGTTAGTTTAAATAGATTTAAATTTGATTAAATTTGATTTTATGATTTTAATAGATTAAACATAGATTAAATAGATTTTTATTAGATTTAAAAAAAATGATTTAAATAGATTAAATATAGGTTAAATAGATTTAAATTATATTAAATAGGTTTTAAATAGATTAAATAAATTTAAAATTGAGTAAATAGATTTAAACTATATTAATTAGATTTAAAATATATTAAATAAATTTAATTTGTTAAAAATAGGTAAATTAGATTAAATAGGTTATAATAGATTTAAAATAAGTTAAAATAGTTTAAATTGATTAAAATAGTTTAAATTGGTTAAAATAGATTTCAAAGTTATATCCAACATTTCAATACTCAATTCCAATAAATTCATTTACATTTTTGCCACTTCAACTTTGAAATTTCAATTTAAATCCTTTGAACAATGCATTAAATCAATTCCAATTTCAGCATTAACGGTTGGATTATCGAAAAATAATTCAGTTTATTTAAATACATCTCTATTTCAAAATGCAATTAACTGAATTAAAAATTTAAAGAATTAAAATCATTTAATTTAACCAATCCGGTGTCCGTATATAATTTTCTACCCTAGGGTCAAGTGATACAGATATTTATCATTTCAATCCGCAATTATTTTATATTTACGGATATATATCATTTCAACCCGCAGTCCTGAATTTAGTTACAAATCCATGAAATTGCTTGAGTTTATCATTTCAACCCATAACAATTTTTTTCTAATCTATAGATCATTTGGGTATGTATCATTTTAACCCATAGGGAACTTGAAGTGTTATACAATATAAAAATACAACATCCAGTCATCCAATATCAACAATCAAACATCCATCACAATCATCATCCAAATTAACCATTAAACATCAATAGATAAATGATTATCATTAACAGGTATTAAATTGACAATTAAATCCAATATTAAATTAAACGATGATTAAATGCAATAAAAGTCAAATTTAACTAGAATGACAATTTAAACCTACCAAACATCAACCAATAAATTTCTAATCACATCATAAATTGAGTTTAACTAACATAAGATAATCTAGTAGTTGTGAGTGGGTCAAAACACTCATCTTTGATTTTAAATCGATTTGAAATCGAAAATAAGGTCCAAAATTCAACAGTCTTAGAATTCAACCAAATTAGCTCTATAATGTCCGAAATTCCGATACGATCCCAACAAAGAAAATTGCGTGTGAATCCGAGATCGTATTCAAAAGTTATTAACGTTAGAAGATTGGAAAATTTCGACTTCGGGTCTTACTTCGAGTCACCGCCTCAATTATCCGGTGCTTGCTCTGAGTTTTAGCCAAAATGACCCGAGACCCGAGTCATTTGGCTCCTGACCCGAAGTCACCCCAGGATTTTCGCCTTTGGAACTCGAAGCGTGCCTAGATCCTTCTTATTTGGCCTCGAACTCTCTCTGACCCCAAGTCGCTGCAGGGTTTTCTCCTCTGAAACTTGAAGTAAACCTCTTCCCGACTCGAAGTAAACATGGAGTAAATTTTTTGTTTTTGGTTTTTTTTGAAATTAGGTTTTGGAATTTGAGAATTTGGTTTGAGAAGGAGGAAGAAGATGTACGTACAGAAATAATAATATGAGAAACAACTAGGGTTTATAACAGCCTATATATAGGCAGAGTTGGATCGAAACGACTACGCGACCCAAAAAGCCCGTTCTAACCCCGAAACGAAAATAGGTCATCTCATATATCGAAATGGATGTTTTCGATATTTTTAAACTCAATGGAACATGTTTCAAGTCCTAATTCCATCGTATGAAGAAGTTAGGTTTTAAAATCAGCTTATTTCAATTGAATTCAATTAAATTGATCTCTACGCGTTTCGAGCACGCACGATCAAACGGCAAGTCCGATCGCTACGAAACTTGAAACCCTACAATAATTCACCGTTATGGATCCGATGAAACTAGTTTCGTCGAAATCCGAGTCAATAACCAAAATGGCTATTTTCACGTTAATTAAATAAATTAATATTAAATTAATTAATCACTTTTTAATTCAATATTTATAAACTAACCAATTTTCATCCTTTTTGATTACTTAGACATTTATAATAATTTAAAACAAGTGTACATAAAATTTCAGTGTTGGTTATTACACTAATTACAGTGTTCAATTTCAACTGTAATTAAATCCAATTAATTATAATTTAATTCCAATAAATTGATCTAATTTGGTTTCAATCTTTTTATTCAATCAATTATTACTCTATAGACATAGTTCACATTTGTTTACATCTTATTACACAAATATTCTACAATTATCATCTTTTACCTTATTAGTTGCAGTATTCCAATAATATTGAACCTTTGTTGACTTTGACATTAATAAAAATTTTAAATCCCACAACTTCATTTTCTTGGTTTCATTTTTATTAATAAATCAATTTATTGCCTTATGAGTGTAATTGACATTTATGTACATTTTATTACATTCCCAATCTGCAGTTATTGTATTAACTCACATTAATTGTTAGCACCAAAATTGGTCGCTAACCCCCTTTAGAAAGATTATGTAGAGAGAAAAATGAAGAAGATAAATTAAGACAGAGAGATATAAACTAAATTAAATACGGAAAATGAGAACACCAGATTTATAGTGGTTCAACGTAACTGCCTACGTCCACTTTGAGTTTTGATCTTTATTGCTTTACTTGATAATCGATTACAGATACAATTTGTACACCAATTACTTGGATACAATTGCTAAGTAAAAAGTTGAGTCTAGAAAGCGGTAGAGTATCCCCAGTGTTCTCGAAAAAAGGTCCCTTTCACTATGCCCCTGCCCCTCTATTTATAGACGAAGATGGGTTGGACTTCCCTGGTGGGCCTATGATTGAGATATCTCGGCCCATGGTGAGTGACTTCTGCGTGCCGAGCCGTAAATGACGAACGTCAAAGGCTGAGCCACATGTTCAAGTCGGTCGAGGCTTCTATGCCGAACGAAGCAGTGCGTTGCGCTAAGTGTGTAGGCCGAACAAGGCTGGAATGCCAAACGAGGCTGTAGTGCCGAACGACGCTTGGATGCCGAACGAGGACAGATGCCGAACGAGTATAGATGTCGAACGACGCTTGGATGCCGAGCGATGCTGGATGCCGAACGATGCTGGATGTCGAATGACCTCTGAATGCCGAACGATCCAGCTGTGCCGATCGACCTAGTTGCCTGGTCAAACCTCCAGGTAACACTTTCCCCCCAAAGTGCATCATGTGGTCGAACGTGATGCACTTTGAATCATGAGTCCCCCGTGCTTCGCTTCGAGCCTTGGCTTAGTATTCTCGATAGTATTTTCTCTGGGATACCGATTGAGGCAATGTATGCCGAACGACATGCTGATGCCGAATGACATACAAATGCCGAGCGATAGAGCTGATTCCAAACGAGGGATGTGCTTTGACCGGTTCTACCGGTCATGGTCCCTTCGACTTCCCTTCTTCCCCATATAAAGGTCGACACTTCCTTTCTTCTTTTCTTTTCTTACTTTTACCTCCGCTATCCTGTGCTTACGAACCTTGCTTTTTAACAGACTCCAAAGAATTGAGCACCCTTCCTTCCTTGAACATTGTACGTTGCCTCCCTTCCTTCCCAAATAAATCGAAACTAATTTAAACCGCACTCCTTACTCCAAAATTCCCCCAAGTTTCGAGCCATTTACTAGGTAATGACATGTCTCTTTAAACACATACCCCTGGTTAATAAACTTAGCATGAGATTCAAGTTCGCGAATCTCTGTACAACCGTGGCCAATAGGAGTCGCGTGGATGAGGGAATCGAATCGCGATTAGGATACGTTCCAAGGCTAGGCAGTGTGGAGGAAAGGAAAAGAGGTTATAGGTATGTGAAGGAGGGAGTTAGTAGAAATGTACTGCTGTGGTTCGGCATGGTTCCTCCACGCCGAACGAGGCTGGAGGGAAGAGTAGAGGAGGAGTAGGAATTGGCTAGAATGCCGAACGACAAAGCCCAGTATGACTTGCCGAACGAGTCGACCATGTCATTCGGTAGGTATGAAGGAAAAGGATGAAATTTGCTGTTAAGTACGGGGTGCCGAGCGTCGCGGCTCGGTGTAACTTCGGTTCGACATGTTACGCCGCATGCCGAACGGTTGAGTTGATAAGTGGAAGGGTGTCGTTGTTGAGAGTAGAATGCTGAGTGATGTGGCTCGGCATGTAGGTGGTTCGGCATGACTCCCTTATGCCGAACGGTGGAGAAGACAGATGGAAGTATGGAAGGCCGAGCGATGCGGCTCGGCATGTTGTGGTTCGACATGGCTCCCTTATGCCGAACGGTAGGGAAAACAGTTGGAAGTATGGAAGGCCGAGCGATGCGGCTCGGCATGTTGTGGTGGTTCGACATGCCTTGTCATATGCCGAACGGCAATGGTAGGTGATATAGGAGTTGTGCACAACAGCAATGCTAGTCAAACCTAACGCACAGTTGACCTAACACATCCCATGCCTGAACATATGTTAATGAACAAGGATGGACTTAAACAACAAAGCATATTGAATAATCCGGACTTATAACTTCTATGTTTTTAAAGAGCTGAAAACTTGGACTTAATCCTGCTTAATAGTTAATAACCATTCAAATGCAATGACGATGTCGAGTTCAAAATATAAACCGTCTTGCGACAAGCCTTCGTAGACGGTCAGCGATGACGGTCTTCGAAGACGACAATTTGAAGCTCAAACTTATTTTCTCAATCCAGTGTCTTTCCATTCGCTTGGCACTTACATTTGAATAATCACACTAGTTCACACACCACACGGGGGGAATACTTATGTTGTTAAGTCTAATGTTAATTTTTTTTCAAGTATAGTTCAAACAGGTGCTTTGTCAGATTCAATCTTTAACAGAGATGTCTAGGAAATCTAGCTCTGCTACGATCTCGGATAGACCCAGGCCATCCTCTCGACAAGAAGTTATAGGAACCTCAAACCCGTCAACCACCCCTGCTCAAGACTTACGAAGTCCTGCAACGGCGTCTGTCGACTTGGCTCCCGACGCTCTGGAGGCAGCAATTTTCTTAGATGACCCAATCGATTCACAGGCCTCAAAGATTAATGAAAGTACACTCCATCGGATATGCTCCGTCCATGGAATCCCCTTCGATGAAGTGTTAGTTCCATCGGGGCATGAACGTCCGCACTTGCCCCCAGTCGGATATACAGCCTGTAACAGGTTCATGTGCTGGGTCGGCAGTGTTCCACCATTCAATTCCTTTCTTCGCGACGTGCTATAATATATCGAGATTGTCCCCTCACAATTACATCAAAATAGCCATGCATTCATATACGGGACTTGCATCCTCTTCATGAGTGTCCTTTTCAGGCTTCCTACCTCCGGCGATATTCGTTATATCTACCGCTTCAAGAGACGGTTGGACAGCCCATCTTTTATATTTCTAGAGCCACATAGTAAATACCAAATCCTGACTGGGGCATGGAGCAAATTTTCCCAGTACAAGCAAGAGTTGTTCTATGTGCGTTGTCCTCCCGGTTTCGCCATGAGATGGGTAGAAGGAAGTAAGTTCATTTTCTAGATCAACACTTGAATTTGGCGAAATTTGCATCTTTTCTGACTCTTTATCCACTTTTTCAGGTATCAATCCACGTCCCGAAGGCTCCGGGTACTCTGAAGCTGTTGCAACTATCCGGGCCCTCCCCGTAGAAGATCGGGACATCAGATCTCTCATTTCGAATGAGTCACTTACAAGGTTCGGGCTGCTGGAGGAAGGTCGCCGAATAAGCCTTCCCCAAGGTGTCACTCTATCTAGACCTGCTTCGCGCAAAGGAAAAAAAGCAGGCCGGGCCTTCAACACGTAACGCCCCTGACACGCCAGAAGAGGGAGAAATTAGAGAAGGCAAGACGCCCGAAGTACCGGGTGAAAATGTTAGTCCCACTCAGGACCCGATAGTCGAAGTCCACGATAATGAGACATCATCTTCCCCTTCAAAGGGAAAGAAGAAATTGACCTATAAGTTGAGGAGGAAGAAAGTGGGTGGAACTTCTAAAGTTACTCTTATTCCATAGGAGAGAGAACCTTCCTCTCAACCCTTAGAAAGTTCACTGAAAGGTCTATCGAACCTCACCATTCCCGATGATCTGCTCAATTATGGTTTCGATGACTCAGAGGCGCTTAAGCTTCATTCGCCCGCCAGAGGCAATGCGGGCGCTCAAGCCCATGTCCAGGGAGAAAAAACTCCTATTAGTATAGATAAAGAAACCGGTCCGTCGGGGGGAACACTAGGACACACATGGACACGTGCACTTCACCCTACACTTCAATTTCATCCATCACCCTGATCTTTTCTAACCTGTCGTTATTCTCATTCTATGCAGGTGACATCGGATGCAGCCACAGAATCGATTGTCTTCGCGGCTCATCCATTTTTCATCATTCTGGCCGGGATTCGGGCACCGGCAAGCGCCGAGACCGAGATGACTCCGGAGACCGAGACAATCGCCCCCGAGAATCGACTTACCGAAGGAAATCATATACACAGTCTTCCTATTCCCGTGATCTTCCTTCTCAATCAGAGCAAGGCAGAGAGAAGTCTTCGCAGAAGGGGTCTCAATCTGAAGTTCCCCGTGACCAACACTCTGGTTCATCAAGCACTCGGCAATCCCAGGAACATCGTAAGAAAATGGAACTTTCAAAGCCACCTCCCCCTGTTCCCGCAGCAGACCCGACGATATCGGAGAAGCTAGCCGAGCTTAAAGTTAAATTCCCCAAAATCTACTTTGATGGTCTGAAGTTCCTTCTAGCGATCCATCACATTCTGAGGCATGTCAAGCAGAGTGCCATCGCTTGCAACAACGACGTCTATGTCCAACATGACGCGTTTGTCCATCTAGTTGAAAAAGTCTCGGAAGTCTCTGTCGAGCGTCAACAGGAAATCGACCGCCTGAAGCTTGAAGCTATCTTCGATAAAGACATTATCAAAAATCAGGATGAAGAGCTCTCTTCGTACAATTCCCAGCTCGAGGCTGCCGAACAAAGTGCTAAAGATACTGCGCAGGCCATCACTCGTCTAGAGATGACTCATAAAAAGGAACTTGACGAAGTGGTCCAACGCTGTGGGGCCCTGCCTTTAGAAAAAGACTCTGTTCAAAAAGAAAGGGATGCATTCGCCCTGCAGGTTAAAGAGTTGAAGGAGCTACTCTCTAAGGAGAAGGAAGAGAAGATAGCTGCTCAAGAGGAGTCCCAACGATACTGCAACGAGATTGTTGATACATGACTCTTGAAGGCAAAGCTCGACGATGAGCTTTCTAAGGTTGGGACAATGAAGGATGAAGCCCATGAAGATGGCAAGAGAATAGCTTCCGCGGAGATTGACTCCCGCCTTGAGGCAACTGAAGAGGCCGGCAGAGAGGAGATCAAGTGCCTGTTCGACCCGCTGATAGCTGAATACAACACCCGTGTTCTCATGCATCAGGACTTGACTTTTCTTGGCGAGGGCTATCTCGAATCTCTAGCCGAGGCATGGAAAACTTTAATAAAGATTAGAAAGGTGGAATCGGGTACCGAGGAAGTAGATAAGGATGCTTTAGTAAAAGAGTTTCTCAGGGGGAACGAGCCTTCAGACTTGTCCGCAGCAATGGCCCTCTTTGGCAAAGGCTCTTCTCCACCAAAGGGGAAAAATGACATGGTTGGTCCATTTGGAACCGGGCCTTCAGCTCCTCCTCCTACTAAATCGGCTGAACGACCAATACTTGATCCGTTCGAACAACACGCCGGTTATGATCCGGAAGACCCTGGCCTCGGCATTCATGTGCTATCTCCCATTCTAGAGGGTGAGACTCCTTGAACGGTCGAAAGCAAGCAAGAGACCGGTATATAACTCTTTTTCCTAAAGTTCGAAGAACCGTCGCTTCCGGTGAAAGGTTATTGTATTCTAACGTTCGTTTTTTGTGTTTTTATGCAGGCCGCTTCGATCCTGAACCGACTCCAAGGAGCGATGATGCCAAGGAGGAGATGGGGAAAGCGAGCGATGCTACTCACGCGGGAGTAACCCCCAGTCCTGATGCTCAGGTGATTGGGGCGCTTGACGAGGATAAGTCTGAAACTTCATCTCCCATCAAAGGAAGTTATGAAGTTGAGATTACGGGCACCTCAGGACACACTTCAAAAGTGAGCATGAAGGAGCAAGTTGCGGAAGAGAAAAGGAAGAAAGTTGAGATCAAGGTCAAGTCCCAAGTAGTAGAACTTAACGACCTGTTGAATATGCCTCTAAAAGTCATTCTTCCTGGCAAGTCCAAACCACTGGATGTTCCTCCTCCCACTCCTGACACTGTTTCTCTGGCTAGCAAAACGACCAAGAGAAAGCGTGTGGGGGAGGAGTCGTCTGAGAAAACAAAGGAAGAAAAGAAGCTAAAGAAATCGAAGAAGTAGCCACCACACTCGTTCAATGAGGGTTAGCTTAGATCATGTAACTACTTTTACTTATTTATTTTTGTAGTCAACGTAGACAGACTTTTGACTCTGAGTTTTGGAGGAGTGGTTGTATAACCCCATTTTGGATTAGTGAATAAAGTTTAGTTTCTTTGTCTTTCAAATGATTTCTGCTTTTTAGCTTTCTGTATAACTGTGGTCGAAACTCAAGTTCTTATGAGTTACATAAATTCCCAATCCACTTTCACATTTCTCGGTTATTCTTTGGAATTGTACATCTCTTGTTTCAGATTTTTGGTACTCAGAATATTTTTTAACCCGCACTCTGGGGACTTAGAGTACTCCAGTCCGCGTTCAGGGGACTTGGAGATTTAAGTCGTTTATACTCTAGTCCGCACTCCGGAGACTTAGAGTACTCCAGTCCGCACTCAGGGGTCTTGGAGATTTAAGTCTTTTATACTCTAGCCCGCGCTCTAGGGACTTGGAGTACTCCAGTCCGCACTCAGGGGACTTGGAGATTCAAGTCGTTTACACTCTACTCCGCACTCTGGGGACTTAGAGTACTCCAGTCCGCACTCAGGGGACTCGGAGATTTAAATCATTTATACTCTAGTCCGCACTCTGGGGACTTAGAGTACTCCAGTCTGCATTGAGGGGACTTGGAGATTTAAGTCGTTTACACTCTAGTCCGCACTCTGTGGACTTAGAGTACTCCAGTCCGCACTCAGGGGACTTGGAGATTCAAGTCGTTTACACTCTAGTCCGCACTCTGGGGACTTAGAGTACTCCAGTCCGCACTCAGAGGACTCGGAGATTTAAGTCGTTTATACTCTAGTCCGCACGCTGGGGACTTAGAGTACTCCAGTCCGCGTTCAGGGGACGGAGATTTAAGTCGTTTACACTCTAGTCTGCACTCTGGGGACTTAGAGTACTCCAGTCCGCACTCAGGGGACTCGGAGATTTAGGTCGTTTATACTCTAGTCCGCACTCTGGGGACTTAGAGTACTCCAGTCCGCGTTCAGGGGACTTGGAGATTTAAGTCGTTTATACTCTAGTCCGCACTCTGGGGACTTAGAGTACTCCAGTCCGCGCTCAGGGGACTTGGAGATTTTGAGTCGTTTATGTGAGTTCGTACGTCAGACAGAATAATGTAACTCCAGTTGTTTGTCACCAGACTATAAGGTACAGAAACATCAGTAATTCATGGAAAAGATGGCTTCAAGCCTTTATTAATGAAAACAAACTAAATTGTCCGATTACATGCTCAAAAAGAAACTAAGAAACAATGGAACAAAAACATACGGGAAATAACTGCACCTAAAACACGAAAGAAACAAGCTAAATATAATAACGTCGCAAATGTTCACTATTCCATGCTCGGGGGAGTGTCATGCCATCAACGGTCGCTAGCTTGAAAGTTCCCTCTCCAAGCTTCCGTTCAACGACATATGGACCTTCCCAGTTGGGATTCATACGTGATGGCACCGGGAAAACTCGTTTCAAAACGAGATCACCCACATTAAAGATTCTTGGGCGGACTTTTTCGTTGTAATATCGCTTAACTCGGTGCCTATATGCTGTCGCCCTTAACTCAGCTTCTTTGCGTTTTTCATCAACGAAGTCCAGTGATTCCAACAAGAGATCCTGATTCGTCCTAAGATCATAATGTGTCACCCGATGTGATGGAACTTCAAGCTCCATGGGTATAACAGCTTCCGAGCCGTATGCCAATGCGAATGGAGTGTGGCCAATTGCGGACTTGTGGGTAGTTCTATAAGCCCATAGCGCTGTTGGAAGTTCATCTACCCACTTGCCTCCAGCCTTTTCCAAACGCTTCTTCAATATGGACTTGATTATTTTGTTCACGGCTTCAACTTGTCCATTAGCCTTTGGATGAGCAACGGCGGCGAACTATTTCTCAATGCCGTACTTTAAACAGAAATCTTTGAATTCTCTACTTTCAAATTGAGTTCCGTTGTCTGTAATGATGGTTCGCGGGAGGCCAAAGTGGCATATAATGTTTCGAACAATGAAATTAATGACCTTCTTGGAGGTGATTGTGGCTAAAGGCTCTGCCTCGGCCCATTTGGTGAAGTAGTCGACCGCAACTATCGCGTATTTCGCACCACCTTTGGATATAGGCAAAGAACCGACTATGTCGATTCCCCAAATTGCAAACGGCCAGGGACTAACCATTTGCGTGAGTTCCGTTGGTGGTGCTCTTGGGATTTTCGCGTATCTTTGACACTTGTCACATTTTCTTACATAATCTTCAGCATCCCGATTCACAGTTGGCCAATAGTATCCGTAATGGAGGATCTTTTTTGCTAATATCTGCCCCCCAGTATGGTCGCCACATTCTCCTTCATGAACTTCCTTCAAGACCCGCTTTGTCTCATCATGGGCAATGCACCGTAACAAAGGGACCGAGAACCCCTTTCGATACTTTACTCCACCCTGCATCACATATCGCGCGGCTTTGCGAATGACCTGTCATCTTTCGCTTCTTCTTTCGGGCAAAGTCCCGTTTATCAGGTATAGTCTGAATGGGGTTATCCATGACTCCTTCTCGATTTTTGTTTCCAACACAAAATCGACCTCCATCACATCTATGCTTGGAGCATGTAAGGTTTTGACGGGAACTAATCCCATTTGCTGTGCATCTCCAGTACTTGCGAATTTGGCTAACGAGTCGGCTTCCTTGTTCTGTTCACGCGGGACATGCGAAATGTCATAATGTTCAAAGTTCGCCAATAGTTCTTGAACCAGAGCAAGGTACGGAGCAAGCTTTTGTACCCTTGCTTGGTAATCTCCTTGCACTTGGTACACCACCAACTGTGAGTCACAAAAGATTTCAACTGACTTTACCCCGAGTTCTCCAATAAGCTTTAAACCGGCAATCAATGCTTCATATTCTGCTTCATTGTACGTAGCCGGGAAATTGAGCTTCAAAGCATAACAAATCGATCGATTTTCCGGAGTCACAAGAACTACACCAGCCCCAAAACAATGGTCGTTTGATGCCCCATCGGTGTACAATTTCCATCGAGTGGGGGTAATGACACTGTGACTATCTGGTTCGTCTGATACAGTAAACTCAACGATGAAGTCTGCTAATGCTTGCCCTTGTATGGCTCTCCGTGGCAGGTAGGTAATATCAAATTGACTCAACTCGATATTCCATTTTAACATCCTTCCATAAGTTTATGGTCGTTGGAGTACTTGCCGCAAGGGCTGATCGGTATAAATACTGACTGAATGTGCTTGAAAGTATGGGCGCAGCTTACGTGACGCAATCACCAAGCAATAGGCCAATTTCTCGATTTTTGGATAATTTCTTTCTGCCCCCGTTAAACGTTTACTAACGTAATATATCGGCTTTTGAACTCGGTCCTCCTCGCGGACCAAAGCCGCACTTATAACATGCGGGGATACGGCCAAGTATACGTACAACATTTCATGGTCTACTGGTTTCGACAGCACTGGAGGACTTTCCAAATGCCTTACCAGATCTCGAAACGCTTCCTCACAGTTGGATGTCCATTCGAAATTCCTCTTTTCTTTCTTTATTATATCGAAGAATGGAATACACTTGTTTGTGGCTCTGGATATGAATCGACTCAGTGCAGCCACCTTTCCATTCAAGCTTTGTACCTGTTTTATAGTTCTGGGCACTTGTATATCTCGAATAGTTTGAATCTTTTCCGGGTTAGCTTCAATACCCCGGGCATTAACAATGAATCCTAAAAACTTCCCCGACGCAAAGCCGAAGGAACACTTCAGAGGGTTGATCTTCATCCCATAAAATCTGAGTATGCCAAACATCTCTGCTAAGTCTCGAATGTGGTCGTTTGACTGCCGTGGCTTCACGAGCATGTCATCCACATAGACTTCCATTGTTCTACCAATCTGATCTTTGAACATTTGATTCACCAAACGCTGATAGGTCGCTCCCGCGTTTTTCAATCCAAAAGGCATTACTATGTTGCAATATAGCCCAACGTCTGTGACAAAACTAGTGTGTTCCTGGTCCGGAATGTGCATCGGGATCTGATTATATCCCGAGTACGCATCCATGGACGACAATAACTCGTGTCCTGCTGTGGAGTCGACCAACTGATCAATTCTAGGTAATGGGAAACTGTCCTTAGGGAACGCTTCGTTTAAATCGGAATAATCTACGCAAGTTCTCCATTTCCCGTTCGCCTTTTTTACTAGCACGGGGTTTGACAGCCATTCAGGGTAGAGGGCGTCGCGGACGAACCCATTAGTTTTGAGCTTGTCCACTTCCTCTCTGAGAGCAGCGGACCTCTCCGGGTCCATTCCTCTCCTTTTTTGTTTGACTGGGACGTACCTCGGGTCTATGTTCAACATATGACTTGTGATAGCGGGTGAAATCCTGCACATGTCGGAATGTGTCCAAGCGAAAACATCGAGATTCGCTCGGAGGAAATCACTAAGGTCCTCGGTCATCGAGGGGCTGAGTTGTGATCCAATCTTTAGTACTCGCGATGGATCGTCTCGGCTGACTGAAATGTCAATCGTCAGTTCAGCTGGTGCTGCTTTTTCTTCCCTGGGTTCCTCATCGTCGTCTCATGGATCTATGTCTCGGTAGATCCGAGAATTTTGCCCGAGCCAGGGCTCGGGCATTACTTGTCAGTATTCTGAATGCGGACAGAATTGTCCGCAACCTTTCCTTTCTCCCTCTGCTAGGCCTCTCGGAGCTCAGACACATAACATGCACGACCGGTCGCTTGGTCGCCAAGAACAACACCTACTCCTTTGTCAGTCAGAAACTTTAAAGTCAAACACCATGGGGCCAATGCTGCTCTAAACTCAGCCAGGGCGGTCGGCCAAGAAACACATTGTATGGAGAATCTACATCCAAAACTACGAAAGGTAGGATTCGCACCCTCCTACGCTCACCTTGTCCCAGTTCAACTGGCAACTCAACATACCCTACTACATCAGTCGCTGCGCCATTAAAGCCATGTATACGAGCTTTAGATGGCTTCAAATCCTTCGTCTCCATCTTCATTTGGTCATAAGCCTTCTTGAAAATGATATTGACAGAACTTCCACAATCAATCAAAATTCTTTTTACAAAAGCCGGTCCGATTGTCGCAGATATGACCATCGGGTAAATGGTAGGAACCTCCACCTGGTCAGCATCTCTGCTCCTGAATACTATATCGTCTGTCATCATTTGCAGCTGTTTAGCGGGGGTCCCATCCTCCACGTTAGAACAACACTCAAAATCTGCATGCCTCAAGGAATTAGCATACCGCTCCATTTCTTGCTAATTCTTATCCGCAGGGTGAGGTCCGCCGATGATCGTGTTTATGACCAGTCTGCCCACGGTCCGAGCAGGCTCCTCGGGGTGACGTGGAGCTGGTGCATGACTGGGATTGGACGTTCCCTGTCCACCTTCTTGCGGATTCTTTACAAACTCCTGTAACTTTTTCTGCCTAATCAACTTCTCTATAGCGTCGTGTAGTTGTCTGCACTCTTCCGTATTGTGCCTGTATGTCTCATGAAAGCGGCAATACTTCCCAGTCAGCTTTTGTTCCTTGGTTGACTCCTTTGGGCGCGGCTTTATGTATTGAAAGGTATTACAAGTTGATAGGTAAATGTTCTCAAGGGATGCATTCAGTGGGGTGTATTCATTGTAGTTTGGAATTCTCGGCTTCCATTTCCCCGCTTCTCTTTTCTTCCCCTGATTTCTTCCTCCGGATTCCTTAGATTGCCCGGGCTTGTTCTGGACATTGACCTGAACATTCCCCGAGTTGTCTCCAGATTGCTTCACAGCAATGTTGCTTTTCATGGTCTCCTGAACAGGCCCCGGTGCCTTATCTCGCCTTATCCACCTGGCTTCCTCTCTTCTTATGAATTGATGAGCCTTTGAGTAAAAATGCTCTAGAAAAGTTGGAGGTTTTCCTGCTAACCAATCTCCAAACTCTGAATCCGGATCCACACCTCGCATCACAGCCATAAGAATTGCGTGATCATTAAGGTTGCTAACCTCCGTAGCCACAACATGGATTCTCTGTAAATACTCCTTCAACGACTCCCCAGGAGCTTGGATTACACTTGATAGAGACATCACGTCCTTTGGACAAGTTGTATGTATTCTGAACTATTCTATAAATTTCGTTGTCAACTCCTCGAAACTGGATACGGACCGTGGAGGAAGTCGGGTGAACCACATGGTAGCGATTCCAGATAGAGTTATCGGGAAGCATCACTACAAGAAATTTTATTTTTTGTAGCGCTCAAAAAACGCTACAAAAACTTTTGGTGGCATTTTGATAAACGTTACGAGAAAACATGCCACTAAAAATCCATGATTTTTTGTTGCATTTATTTTAACGCCACTATAAATGCATTTTTGGCAGCGTTTTTCAAACGCCACCATAAATCTTTTTGTAGCGTTTAAAAAACGCCACCAAAAGATTTTTTGGCGCTACTAATAGATTTTCCAACTTTACCCCTGTTTTACGGTTGCATTTACTCAACGCCACTATATATATTTTGGTAGCGTTTTTGAAACGCTACTAAAAGTTGTTTATTATTTTACACCATTTTTTCAGGTTATTATTTCCTGTTAATGGTCTATTTTGGTTCTATTATATCAATCAACAATCACTCACATAATCATCATATTCAAATAAGTTAAAAAACACATTAACCATATAATCAAATAAAATATCCATAACCATTCCAATACAATAGTTTTCGACAAAATAACCTAACTCACATACAATAACCATTTGTATACAAATTTACACATCGGGTACTAATAAATGTTATATCTAACTTGTGCTAACAAAACGTTTGATTACCCATAATTCTTTGTTGCATACACAAGTGAAAGCTAGCATCATCAAGTTCAAATTTGCTCTCTTCAAAAGTCCGATGCCTACACAAGTGAAAGCACAACAGATAGTCAAACAATTACGTTAACTCGTAGGACTTCAAAAATGAGATCAAACATCTACAACATTATACAAGTATATCCTACTATAAATGATGTCATATAAATTATCAAAGTTATAAAAAAAATGAAATAAAGTCCTTTCTTGAGCTTAAATAGTAGAAATCAATTTTGCACACTTACGAACCCTCCTTTGATAGAATGGTGAATTAAACAACCTGAGCAAGAAAAAAATGACAATGTAAACACCTAAATTCATAATACTTCTGTAAATTGTAATACTGCATAGTTCTACCGCATACTGAAAAGGGAATACATTTTACCTCAGTGGCATACACGCACACAACAGTAGCATATGTAGCGTCTATAGCAAAACAGCCAACCAAAATAACATCCTGTGTTTGAGTTTCTATCAGGTGAGAATAGAGAACAAATCCTTTTGCCTTCTTCAGAGCGTCTATTGATGATTGCATTTTGCAGGGTAATTTCTTCACTTCAGCAATTACCTGGGAAGGTAGAAGAGCATGGAGACTGATTAACTAGCTTCAACTTCTGCAAGAGCAAGCACAGCTTCATTACAAAGTCGAACGGATGCAATGTGAATGTTCCTTAATTTATGACATGACCGACCAAGACATTCGATTATGCTAACAAGATCTGTAAAATCGTTCTCTTGTTTAGTAAAATCTAGAGATATCTCTCTGAGATTAGGACAACTAATAACCTGGAAAGGGAAAATTAAAACGTTAAAAATAATAATGGATAGCGAGAAAGAAAATAAAATAACATGTGAAAGTTGCTTACTGTCTTAGAAATATACTGTAGATCAGAAAGCCAAAGTGTTGACAAGCTCAGTGAAGTAAGATTTAAAGATCCAAGATTTGTGCACCCTTCGATTTTAAGGACTGAAATACTTTTTTTCTCGGAAACAAAACGACCCAATTCGTCTCTGCAATTTAATCATGGTATATACAATTTAACCAAGTATATCGAGAATAGTACTATGGTGGATACTGGGTCTCAAATTATACATGATAAGGCTCTGATACCATGTAAAGATATAACAGAGATTATATTTGAGGATTAAAGGAGAATGAATATTATCTTTTACTGATAATTGAATTACAGCAAGAAGATTGTTTTATTACAAATGATTTCTGGAGTACAATGTAGCTTCACGGCAGCAAATGAATGATATATAAATAAATACAATACTGGGCTAGAAAATTAGATTTTGTAACCACCATGGTCATCTTTGGCCATCATGTCATGAATTACAATACATACATTTATTATGCCACGATGACGAACTTGGAAACCACAGACGGGTATTCAATCATTTTTGTATATACTTTCATAAGCCTTTGTTTAATTAGCTTCAATAAAGTAAATGGATTTTTAGTTACCTAAATAAGCACTCCGCCAGGCATGTATATATAAGGTAATTACTTGGTGATGGAACTCCATTCTTTGCTAGATCGAAATCGTATACGAATACGATTTCTCTAATATGTTAATATCGTCGTATATAATAAAATAAATGTTTCATGAGATACCATAGCTACTAAAGTCAATGCATGGTGCATACTTCCCCTGGCAAAAGTGCATAAAATTATTTCAGTTCCAATGCATACATTCCAGGCAGTGAAACATTTTAAGCAAACCTCCTTTTATTTTTTATCTCAAGTGGTTCCAAAACTAATAACAGAGCACATTTTATCTTCTAATGAGGTAAAATTCCTAGCAAGGTACCTTATACTATTACTTTGATGAGTAGATAATATGACGAAATGGTGACGTTCTAAAACGATGATGATGAAACTTTTCAATTACCATAAGTCAGATTTTCGCCGAAATAATCTTTAATTAGTTTACAGTGGTCAGAACAACAATTTCTTCTATGTGTATAATGTCATATACCAGGAATATTTTCTACCGATTTCACTATTAATTATGTAACATAACCAAAGATGCGTTAATTAATGTGACATAGTTGATGTCAAATAAATTAAAAAAAATTACTTTGTCTTTGGAACACCATTCGCACAATTATTGAGAAATCTGGCAATTTTTTTCGTGGAATTAGTAATTTAGTGGATGCTTGAATAGGAAATCCAGTAATATGTACAGTTTGTAGGTTGTTATGTCTACCTGAACTGATTGTCTATGAAGTTATCATTTATGTGATATTTGATTACCAGGTAAATATTTTTTCTGGGTTCCTGCCCACTATTTTGTAATTATGCCACTGGGAATTATGCATGCCTTTTTCAAAAGATTTCCACTTTCGAAGTCACTGACGTTTATTTCTTAACAGTTGGCATAGTGGACTTCAGAAAAACAATACTTTATATTTTTGGCTAATCAATATAAATAGTGCGAGAATTCAACAGTTTGAGGCTAAAAAAATAAGTAATGCTCAGTTGTGACTTAATATCAATGATTATAGTTTCTCATATTGCATTATTTAGAAAAACAAAAAAAGAATTCGAGCAATTTGGTTAAAATAAATATGGGTTAAGAAATGAATTTATTATCGTAATTATCCTTCTAGAATTGCCAAAGACTTTCAGGCAGCCTTTTATTTTCATGTAATCCACTAAACCTATCCATATAATCATTTATATCAAGTTTCACATCTAGATTTTCGTAATTCCCAATTCAATCTTTATTCATATAAATATATACAAAAGAAACAAATATACCCAAAAAAAAGTGAAAACATACAATCAAAGAAACACATCTGTCGATCAAAATCAAGTTGCAACTAAAATTGAAAGAAAATAGATACCAGTAATTTAAACTGTGAAGATCTATGCCATAGCCCATGGGTAAAACCCCTCCTTCGAAAATACTACCTTCTCTTCTTCCTCTTTTGCTCCGTTCGCGTCTTTTAGGTTGGAAGACTTTCTCGAATTGAAAAGGGAAATGACTGGAACTTCCTCGATTTTAAATTTCATGAAGAACTTGTTGAGGACGTGGAACTTGAATTTGACGGGGAAGTGAACGGATTTGGACTCGGGATCAGAAGTGGCGATGTCGAGTTTGGTTTTGGATCTAAAGCATCGTCGTCGACGCTGGACTGAGAGCTGGCATCGGTGGTGGTGTCGAGTTTGGTTTTGGAGGAGAACTCGAGATCGAAGAAGGAGCCATCGTCGTCGGCGTCGAACGATCCGGATAAAATGGAGGTGAGTTTCGGGACGTTGGATCAAATCACCTTCACCGCCCCCGCATTAATTCCACAATCACCTAAATCCAGTTCGAAGTAAGCGTTAGGAGTTTTGATTTTGGTAATTGGGATTTTGATTGGCGAAACTTGAAATTCTGCTTTTAAAATCGCGTTTACTTTATTTTAGTTCGGTCGCAGTTTTTGAATTAGGAAAATTAGGGCTTGTGGAGTAAATTGGAAGAGACATAGTTTGAAAAGAAGAAAAAGTGGCAAAGGAAATTTAAGCGGCCACGAAAAACTTTAGCAAAAAATTGCACGAATTACCGGCGGGAGAATTAGCCGCGTTTCTTTGTTTATTTTTATATTGTAAAATTATCAACAGTTGCACAAAATTTAAAACGCCACCAATTAATGCAACTAAAAATAGTTTTTTTTGTAGTGCATCTACACTTGGTTGCATCATTCGCTCTAGCTGAATCCATCATCCATTCGTAACTCATCACATGCTGCCTGGGATCAGTCTTTCCTTCGTAAGCCGGGATAGTTGGCATGCTAAACTTCCTGGGGTACTCAGCCCGTAGGACAGTGTCCGTGAACGGAGTATGACTCCTGGATACCCTCCAATCATCATTTGACAAGCCTTGATTCTCTTTCGTCAACTGTCTGACCATAGCTGTTAGGTCTGAGGTTTGAATGGATGATGGAAGGTTGGGGTCTGTCATATGGGATTGATCAGGTTGATGCCTCCTCTACTGGCGATCTGCCAAACGTGCATCTTGAGGTTCGGCATCATTGGCATCTTGGTGAGCCGGGCGTCCAGCCTCCATCTGTGCTTCAGCTCCTATGTTTCCCGTTCCTGCTTGTTTGCGGTCTCCAAGGTGTAAGTGACCCCTAGTTGTTCGATCGGCAACACCTGCCTGCGTAGTTTCAGTCTTGCGGCGTCTACGCCTGGGAGGTTCATCGGACGAAGTCGAGCTGTCAGATGAAGAGTAAGGAGCTGGACTACCCCCAGCATTCTGATGCTATTGTTGAGTGAGTTGAGCCATAAGGTTGGCGTTAGCTTGAATATGTTCTCCAAGTTGTCTCCTGCTTTCCATGAGCTCTCTCATCAATTCGTTGAACTCTGTTTTGGTGACAACTTCCATTTGGTCTTGGGTGGAAGCCCCTGCACCCAGATTTGCTTGTTGATTGCTAGGTCCTATTTGATGTACGCTAGTAGTCTCATGGGCGTCCGCATTATGAGAGGCTGATCTGGTACGTGGTCTTCCCATCGTAGAGTTATTGGTAAGAACTCTGAGTAGAATCAACGGACGTCTTATGAATGACTTGGATCTCCTTCGGGGGATTTATTTAATCCAGTAGCTTCAAAGCAGATCCTTGTGGTCTGATAATTCGATTCTCAGTGAAAGCACCAAAGTGTTAGCACCAAAATTGGTCGCTAACCGCCTTTAGAAAGATTATGTAGAGAGATAAATGAAGAAGATAAATTAAGACAGAGAGATATAGACTAAATTAAATGCGGAAAATGAGAACACCAGATTTATAGTGGTTCGGCGTAACTGCCTACGTCCACTTTGAGTTTTGATCTTTATTGCTTTACTTAATAATCGATTACAGATACAATTTGTACACCAATTACTTGGACACAATTGCTAAGTAAAAAGTTGAGTCTAGAAAGCGGCAGAGTATACCCAGTGTTCTCGAAAAAAGGTCCCTTTCACTGTGCCCCTGCCCCTCTATTTATAGATGAAGATGGGTTGGACTTCCCTGGTGGGCCTATGATTGAGATACCTCGGTCCATGGTGAGTGACTTCTGCGTGCCGAGCCGTAAATGCCGAACGTCAAAGGCTGAGCCACATGTTCAAGTCGGTCGAGGCTTCTATGCCGAACGAAGCAGTGCGTTGCGCTAAGTGTGTAGGCCGAACAAGGTTGGAATGCCGAACGAGGCTGTAGTGCCGAACGGCGCTTGGATGCCAAACGAGGACAGATGCCGAACGAGGACAGATGCCGAACGGCGCTTGGATGCCGAACGACGCTTAGATGCCGAGCGATGCTGGATGCCGAACGATGCTGGATGCCGAACGACCTCTAAATGCCAAACGATCCAGCTGTGCCGATCGACCTAGTTGCCTGGTCAAACCTCCAGGTAATACTTGCCACATTTAACCACATTTGTATGTTTATTATTTACAAACAAATGTTATAACAACTTACATAATACTAATTCTATCCAGTTACCTTTTATTACACATTATTTCATTAATTAATACAACCTTTAATTTATCAACTACTCTTTTAATCAAATTATCAATTAATACACACATTATTACAATTAATTTACAATCTATAACCAATTATAACTTTTTAATCATTTTAATTAATTGGAATTACATTCAAAGCCATTATCAATTACCTTAAATTAATACAATTTCATTTCATTCCAGTTATATTCTTATTATTAAATCACAAATTTTTATCTCTCCCAACATTAAATCACAAAACTCTATTAAATTAACAAATTTTTTATTATTGAAAATTACGGGTCGTTACACTCTCCCCCACTGAAAACTTTTCATCCTCGAAAAGGAAAAGAAGGGAAAAGAAGGAATTAAGAAATCAATATATCTTATTCAAAATATTAAATTTATAAACAATTAATTTACATAATTAAATACTTTAAATAAAATATATCAATTTATAAATAATTAAATCCTTTATATTCAAGTTAATGAAAGTTTGGAAAACATTTCACAAAATTTTCGACAGAGTCTCCTTTGTACGGAGAGGTCTGGGAGAAATAATAATATCAAAAATAACAAAATATATCACATATTTCAAAATAATATATCCCAAACAATGGGAAAACAATATAATATTACTAGAAAACCGTAATCTGAAAACGTACCTATTTGTCGGGCAAACAACGCTTATTTATGAAACCAAAAGCAGTAGCAATTGCTTCCATAAACCTGTATTTCACTTATATAATCCAAAGAGGCTAATAATTAAGTAAATGAGAAAAGATTTAACTTGTTTCAATAAATAACAAACAATACATCACCACATAACAATAACCATTTGAAAACAACAGTACAAACATCATTTCCAACAAAGAGAGCAATCATCCATCCATGGAAATCAAAACAAAAGGTTTGCTTGGGTTCAGAAACTTTTTATCGTAAAATGATAAAAAAACTATGAAGTAAATAATACACTCAACAGTCGTAGATAACTTTATAGATTATTTATACATCTTTATACAAAATAGGGGTATCCTTTCCCAACCAATCCATAAGCCCAACAACCAAAGAATTCAACACATTTTTAAGTTTACTCTATTTATCTTTTTCACATCATTTATTGTTCATTTTTTCATACAATGATTTTCTTTAATTCACGTTCATTACTTATAAAATTGTAATTTCAATCCATTCATGTAAGGTTTATTTCATTAATTTACATTCTTTTCTTACATAAGTTATATCCATTTCAATTATTTGGTTCATTATTGAAGTATTGTATATATTTTATTTCAGTTTACTTCACATTTACAATTTAGTTTGATTTCTTTTTTTCTTTTCACATCATTTACTTTTCTTTTCTCCTTCATATAGTGTTTATTTTCATTAATTTACTGTGACGACCCGGCTTTTTCTCCACAAAAAGTCGTATCATCAAGAAGAAAGAAAGGGATAGAAAAGAGATAAGATAGAGAAGAAAGAAAGAAACACATCAGAATCTAAACAGCGGAACGAATAAATTATATTAATCAAATAAGATATTACATTGTATCATATACATCAGAGATACACAGCTTATACAACACATACTAGACAGTTATAAACATCTGTCTAGTCATTACAACTCAAATACACTCAACAAATGACTCATACAGACTAACACAGCGGAACACTATATCTACGAACGCTGAAGCCTCCTGCTCCATTGCTCCTCCAAAGATTCGTCAAAGCAAAACCTGAATCCCTTGGCTACTCGTAAAAATTTGAGTACCCAAGAGTTTAATAAAACAGAAAATAAACACTTGGGTCAGACATGGGTCTGGTGTGAGTAAACGGGTTAAAGTTGTTTAACTTCAAAGCCTTTTGAAAACAAAGGTATCACGTAAGACTTCCCACACATAAACATGGAAAAGTTTTTACCTTACGCTAACCAAAACTTTGATAGGAAATCGAGTTATATTATAATAGGGTCTAAGGTTTTCAAGTAAATAAGAAATAGCTGAAATTGTTACATTATTAAATTCCAGCATACTAGCCACAAAGTGGGTTATACAATCAAGTCCGTTGGCACTTATTGGAAGTTGGATTTCCATACAATGGCAGAGCTACCGGGGTACCGCTCGTCACAGTACGTGGCCTAGATCAACGTACCGAGGATCACTCCCAATCCCCTGCAACACAAGGCCGGAACATCCCTTACTGGATAATTCCCGCATAAGAAACCCCAGCGGTTGTAGCTATTCAACCGCCCACACAGCCGAATAAAAGAAGGGACCTCTAGACAGAGGAATCTTATACTACTTGGGTGCTACCCACTAACCTTGCTGCACCTCCCCTGTTTTAGCCATTCCCGGTTTGATGAGGCTTGAGGTCACGATTACCTTTAATCAGAACACATCACTTAGAATGCTCATCGTCCACCTGACGATGTGCTGAAAGCATTCAATCCATACAAGTTCGTTCCGGGTTCGAACGAAACCGAAGGCATTATCTCGTTACACTCATTTTGGAATCACCCTCAGAGTTAACGACAATAACCCTTGCACTCTGAACCTTCATCTTCACTTGAGATTCACGACCTATCGTTAATTTGGATCGATGTGGTATTCGGGTCTCCAGACCTGGAATACCGGTATACGGAAACCCGATCCCGGTCTCATCGAAATCCAAAACGTATCTTTTAAGGCCAAGTTGTTTAAAGGTTAAACCATTTGATTCAATTCAATCCTTTGAATTCACACAGCATTTAACAGATAAATATCACACATTTATCATAGATATATCCAATATCATATTACAGAACATCACAGCATATCATCCAATAGATATCATCCAATTGAGATATTCTACACAACAATCATCCATAAGCAAACAATTATTAACCCTATATTATAATTAATTTAATTAACTTAAATTAAATTAATTACTTAAGAATAAATTTCTAACTTTGCTTAACCAATCATTAATTAATTTCACCTTTAATTAATTAATTACTCATTAACTATTAATCATCCTTATTCATTAATTACATAAAGTAATTATCCTTTAATTAATTTTACAAATTAATTATTCTTATTCATTAACAGTAATTAACCTTTAATTATTAATTACATTAATTAATAATCCTTAATTAATTATTTCCATAAATTAATTAACAAAAATTAATTTTATTAATTAATTAAACTTTAATTAATCATCTCTATTAATCCACCTTAATTAATCATAAACAATAATTATCATCATGTAATTACTTACCTTAATTAATTATCTTCTTAATTAATTATATTAATCCATTGATTAATTACACCAAATAATAATCCTTAATTACTTTTACAAAGTAATCATACTTCAATTATTTCTTACTAAATAATTCCCTTTTATTAATTACATCCTGTAATTATACATTAATAACTTACAATAAGTAAATACACTTATCAATCTTATTAAGTATTCCTACTTAATCCTTTATCAAGTGATTTATCTTTAATTAATCCACAAATTAATTAACTTAATTCAATCACATTCATTTCACTAATTATACTTGAGTAATTCATCCTTTAATTACTCTTAAATAAATTAATTAATCTTTAATTACAGATTAATTATTCTTTTAATCATTAATTAATAAACCTTAATTATCAATTAATAAAACTTAATAACAGTTTAATTAATCCTTAATTACTATTTGATTAATCCTTATTTACAAATTAATTTATCTTTAATTACTTAATTAATTAGTCACTAATTACAACTTAATTACTTAATTAATTAATCACTAATCATTAATTAATTACTAAATTAATTAACCACTGATTATAAATAAATTATCTCTAATTATCTAATTAATAATTCTTAATTACAAATTAATTAACCTCTTAATTAATTAATTTATAATCCTTAACAATTAATTAATTAATTACTTAATCAATAATTAATATAATTAATCATATGTTAATTACTTCATCTAATTATCAAAATCTTAATTACCTTTAAGATAAATCATCATCTTTATTAATTACCTAATCACATTATTTAAAAACATTTAACATGCTTATCATTCCTTTGATCTTTGCTTCGGGTAAAATCTTTACCCTGCTCGAGTCCAACCCGAGTTGCCCTCCACCTTCTTCTTAAGCTTGTGTATTATTTTATTTTTTTACAAAAATATTTAATTCAACTTTAAAACTATTAAAACCATAACTGTTAACACTCACTAACACGATACAGCCTCGAGTCTATCTTCCAAAATCCCGAGTATCCCTTCGAGTCGAACACGAAAAAAACAACGCATCTCTCCCGATCTAACTCTTCTTCCCCAAATCCAGAAACTAACCCAAATCCACAGACGTGCACACGTGCACGTGCACATCCCCTCCGGCCACCAGAGATCGTCGCTTCGACCTTCAACACGTCGCCGAACATCTCCTCAGATGAACTGACCACCCAGATCATCCAATACAACCGGAAATCGAAATCGAACGAAAACGAGCAACTGGAACCAAACCTTCGCCAGAAATCGCCTCGAACCCAACGTCCCCGATCACCAGAGTCTCCGCGACCCCAACCACAGCTTCCCCGATCAACCACGCACCTTTTCCCCCACCACCGGTCGACTCCAATGCATTGACGACAACGCCTTCACCAAATTTCCGACTTTGACTTCGAAACCCCCTTAAACCCTAATTCACTTCATTCCAGTCACCATGGTTCAAAATAAAATACAATCACATTTTTCCCATGGTCGTCAGACCTCCAGCCAACGTCGACCATGATTCCGATGAAGTTCACCATGCCGATCACCAGATAACACTAAAAGATCATATTCTGGTTAACCCAGAATAACTCGTTCGATCCAAAACTAAAAATCATGATTTTCAATTTAAAAATCATATTATCCCGAGCTGATTCGAGTTATATAATTGAAACAACAAATTAAAATACTTGATTTTTAACATACTATTAAAATTACTACTGTATCATCTTGATTCCAGGAGATTTCAAACTTAAAATACTTGAATCTATTTTTAAAATCTAGATTAAGTTTAAACTAACTATCTTGTTTGAAATCCTAAGTTTTATAGTGAACAGATAAATAGATTTGCACTTTCTTTTTTTTTTATCAAAACTCAACTCTATATTATGAACAGAGGTATGCTCTGATATATCAGACATGCATGCTTATATGCATTTATAAACACAAAGATACCACTACATATATATATACAAGCAACCATCATTCATCCCAGAGACAAACCAAACATAGAACAGGTGCATGGACATTAAATTTGGTTTGTTTCAAACCTGTAACTATGAAACAGGGAAAAACTAACATGCATAATTCAAACACAACAAACATACAGGGATTCACTTTTGTATATACACATGCAAAGCATAATTTTAATCAGGAATCATATAAACAGTTTTAATTTATTTAAGCCTTTTTAAAAAAAAAATAAGATGTTTACTCACAAGTTTAAAGCAGAGGACAAAGAACATATTTTCTAGTCTGTGAATACAAATATCAAAGGAAGATCATCCTACTCACAGATGTTCATAGCAGTTTAATCCATATTCCAAATAAAAACATTTAAGCAACCATATTACAACATTCTTATACATATTTATCACATGCATCAACATAAGAACAGGTTTTAAACTGTTTTTAAAAGAAAATTTACTCACCAGAAAATGTTGAACAGAGAAACAGGTTTTGTTCTTTATTTGATCTGGAAATTTATTGATTTTGAAAACCGATCTGCTTGATTTCTGGAATTTGAAAAACTGAAGCTTTGAAAACTTTGAATTGCAGAGATGATTTAAGACTTGATTCCAGGTTGAAATTTGAAGATGAAATCTTTGCTACAGGCCTAAGATCTTGGTTTACAGGTTTTGGCTTTGGGTTTCAGACTACAGGCTTTTGCATTTGAGAAGAGAAATGAATTAATTACAGGGTTGATCTTTTGATTGAGAAATGAAGTATCGATTTGTTTAAAATTGAAGAAGGTTTTACTGGAAATGATTTCTTTCAGGTTGTAGAGTAGAATAGGTTGAGTTTTTCTTTGAGTTTAGAATTAAGAAGATAGAAAAAGATGGGAAAGAGGAGATATAGGTTTATATAATGTAAATTAGAATTTATTTAAAATTAAATAAAAATGAAAACAAATCATGCCACTTGTCTTTCACCCTATCTAATTATCTAACACATGTTATCAAGTAAATTTATATGCTAACACATGTATTCATTTATCTTTTTATGTATTTTTAAATTGATTAAAGAAAACTTTTATATAAATTTCCTAATGAATTAATACATTTCTAATTTATAAATGCTTTTCTAAACCTTATATAAACACAATTTTTAAAAGAAAATAGAATAAAAACCAATTATACTTAAATAAAATCATATATAGTATATTTAATCCAATTTTAAATGATAATTCAAAAGCTTTTGTATTTATTCCTATTAAATAAATACTTTTTCAAATTTCTATAAATAAATTTCTTTAAAGAGGAAAAGAAAAAAAAATCTTATTTCTAAATAAAAAGTTTATTCATATATTTTAAATCCAAACTATATTATTATTTTTATTTTAAGATATATATATCCTTTAATTTCAAGTTTAAATCCAAAATATTTAAAATCATTATCTTTAAAGATTCAAATTTAAATTCAATTTAAAAATCCAATTTAAAATCAACTCATACATATATAAAATTAAATAAACACATTATTACCTTGAAAATAATAATTCTATTTTAAAACCCACTTATATCTATTTTTATAAACATTTCTTTATTATTATTTATTATTGTTTGAAAATAACAAACTTTACCAATATTCATTAATTAATTTAAAAGATTATCACATTTTAAATTCCTTGAAATTCCGGGATATCACATTTACATTCGTTATTACTTACAAAAGTTCATTTACCCTTTATTCATACAATGCCATTTTCTTTCATTTTATTACCTTACATTCATTGCTTAAATAAGTTATTTTTATTTCAATTATTGGATTATACATTATTAGGTAAGTTTCTTTACAATTAAATTCACCATTTATAGATTATTTCTTTTTTACATTCATTCTTCTATATAAAGTATTATTGAATATTAACTCCATTTCTAAATCATTTCCAATGTTTTCTGAAGTTCTATTCATTCAATTAATATAGTACTCAGTTTAATTATAAATGGCTTCAATATTAATTTAAGTTTATAATTATTTACTTACAGTATTCACCTTTTATTATTCAATTTAATTATAAATAACTTAAATTGTTAACTTAAGCTTATAATCATTTTTCTTACATAATTCACTTTTATTACATTTAATCAGTAGAATTTCAAACTATTAACTTTAGTTTATAACAATTTATAACATTAGAATTCTTTTTTATAGAAGTAATTCCATTGAACACTTTCATTTACTAAAGTTTTACTTGTACAATATTCTATTACATATTCTTATCGACATTACGACTTTTAACATTTTGGTAAGTAATATATACGTCTTAAGAATGCAATTGAATATTACCCAAGTTTCTCTTATTTATTTAGTTAACAAAATGTTCAATAGTTACCATTTCTTATTTTCATTTCCTTTTTATTTACAGTTTTCAAAATTTCAGTTTCTTATCTATTTCATTAATCATTTTAACATTGAATTTCTTATTTTCATTTTAGAAGTTTCCAATTATTAATATAGTCAAGATTCCATTCATTATAATAATTGAAACTACTAATTATCAGAAAAAATCTAAGAACTAAACTCCGGGTTCATTTTAGTCACTTAGAAATTAATATATATATTTATCCTTTATAGATAAAATCATATTTAGAAATTTAAAATTAAAATTCGTTTATCAAAACAAGGTGTAGTAAAACCACTACAACCGTCTACCCACTTTGAAACTCGAAGTTGAACGTCGATGATGCGTGCACTCATCACCGAAATTATTTTCCAGCGACAGAGAGGGGAGTACAACACTTTTCCTTTAAAAATTCCTTTTTAAGACTTTCTTTCAAATCAACTTGAAATATTCATATCAGAAAATACTACTAATATTATATTCCAAAACCTTTTGAAAGAAATTTCAAAATCCCGGAAATTAAGTTCTAATATTTTCCAATTCATATTTACTTTATTTGTAAATCCTATTTCCAATCAATATTTATAAAATTTCACTACTTAACTACAAACATATTACATCCAACTATATCATTTATAAAATTTATTATTTTATATACAAAAATATGGAAAAATTATTTCATTTACCTATATTTCAAAACAATATTATGTCCATTTATCCTATTAAGTGTTTAGAAATTCCTATCGATGCCATAGCGTCCTATGTACCGACTAGAATTTATAAATACAAAACGAAATAAATTAACACAATACAAAAACCCTTTTATAACACTAACAAATATGCTCTCTCATATATATACACTCAACGACTCATTCTAGGGTATTACTACCCTATTCTATATGAGTCAGACCCCACAAAGCTAAGGTTATCGCTAAACCAAATGTAACGACCCGTATATTTTTAATAATTAAAGTTGTCAATTTAATAAGATTTTGGTAAATAGATTTGGAAGAAATAAGAACTTTGTAATTTAATAGTGAAATGAATGAAAAAATGAAATGTAACAATGTATTTAAAACTAATTATTAACAATTGAAATGAAATTACAATTTATTGAAGTAATGTAAATTGTTATACTTGGCTATAAATTTATGTAAGAAAACAAATGCAAACATTAAAATTTATAAAAGATTTAGTATGAAATAAACGACCATTGAATAAAGATTAGGTATATAAGAATGGTAACATATGTTTGTGAACGATGAATTCAAAATTGTGATTAAAAGTTATAGTAACGGTTGTAAGTTACTATTTAATTGGTCTATTAATCTAGTTGTAATTGTTACATTTGGGTATAAAATTGAATATAAGTAAATAAATGTAAGTGTGGTATGGATAAATGAATTGGTATATAATTTATGGTAATTGGATGAATTAAACATTTTGTAAGCAATTATGATAATTAGTGGAAATAATAAACTAGAGTATAATATAAAGATAATGATAACATTTATTACAAGTTACATTTTATTTAGGCTGCTAAATTTAAAGTTGGAAATCAATTACATTTAAATGTAAGTAAATGTTCATTAATATGAGATAAGACAGTAATGGTAAAAGTTGTGAATGTAATGAAATAGAAGGAAATGTATATTTTATTCATAGATAAAAATAAAAGGAAGAAACCAAATTGAATAAATTGATTAAGGTTTTAATTATAATAAATGTATTTGACAAATTCAATAATTGAAAATAATAGCTAATACAAAGGAAAGTTGGAAATATGAATTTTGGAATTTTCCAATGTAAGTTTGAAATTTGTTTGTAATTTATTTTCCAAAGACAATAAAATAAATAATTTCTGTAAATTTTATATTTTGGTCAAATTTGGTCAAATTTTGAATTTCAGTTTAAAATTTTTAAAATTTGAATTTTTAAATTCTAATCTTTTTATTTGAAGCTGGATATGATTTTTATATTAGTCCTGCTTTTCGTTTCATTAAATTCTGATTTATACTTTGTAGATTGGATAACATACAACGTTTTAAAAGCAATTAATTTCTGCGTTTTATTTATATGTTTCTATATCCATCTCCTTATTTTATTTTTCTATTGTGTTTGTATAAACTTTATTTTGTTTATTGAATGTTTCTTTGTATATATATCTTGTAATTAATGGCTAGGAAACAAATTTATTAGACGCATGTTACTTTGATTTAAGTTGGCATAGGTTACATTTGGTTTATTTCTTGCCTTTATTTGCTTGTCCTCTTTAAATTCCTACCATAGCCGTTCCTAAATTGTAGCCATTCATACCTTATCAATTCACGTGAAAAAGAAGAGTATCTCATCTCATTTTCCATTTGTTTCTTTTTATTAAATAGGTAACAAATCCCTTCAAATCTCTAACCATTTAAAACATTTAATTGCTTGCCGTTTTCTTTCTACTTGATTAGCTGTGAAAAAAATCCTCTAGTAATTACTTATTCACGTACAAAAAAAAGTTTCTCATTTCTCATTTGTTCCTAGAGAAAAAATACAGTAAGTCATGGCCTCCTTCTTCTTTTTCCTTTTCTCTTTTATTTTGTTTGTTTCCTCCTTTGCTATGCTCGGCCTCTCCACCATATTCCGACCTCATCCCCTTCTCCACCTCCTCCATGACCGATCCTCATCATCCCATGACCATGCCATGTCCATAGATGAAGATCTCATCACCAAACAATGATAATAAAACCCTAGCCGAGCCACTATATGCATCCAAACCTCATTCACTAGCCTCGGCCACCTCTTTTGCCACCACCTTTGCCTTGCTTGGCCATGACTACATCACCATAGCCATGCTTCATGTTGCCTTGACTCATGCCAGAGCCATGACCGAGCACATAGAGACTTAGGGCTGAACCAAAACCCCTCTTGCCTTTGACCTTTTGGCCTTCCAATGAAGTTGTAACCTCCATCTCTTCAAATTCCTCACCATAACCGTGTACACACCACTTTGGCCAAGCCTAGGTGCCTCTAAACATGATGAGGCCGAGCACTACATGGTGTGGTCAAGCCCACTTAACCATGGCCTAGCCACTTGATTGATTTAAAGCAAGGTTATGTCACTTTGATTCATTCTTTTCATTGTTTTAATCTATAAATCTTTGTGTTGAATTTTATTCTTATAATTTTGTAAATTGTTTGTATACAAGATTGGATCTTGACTCTCCATCACAAAAAAATCTTGTTCGTGCCTAGTTGTGCTTTCGGAATTTGTTTTGTGTCTCTTGTTTGTTATCTCCAGCTTTAAAAAGGCGAGTTATTCACTATAGACATTCGTACTTATATAATTGTGAAACAATGACATGTGAATTGTAGAAATTGTTATGTTATGTTAATATGTTCATATATGCCTGTTATAAGATTATATGATGTTAAATTCTGTTTATATATTTGTTACATCATCTGATATGATTTTGTGTTCTACTGTTCATTTATTTACTGATTCTCACAGTGCAAATTCCCTATCACTATGGGTTGAAATGATACATACCCGAACGGACTTTAGAATAGGGAAAAATCATTATGAGCTGAAATGATAGGCTCGAGTGATTTTTATTGTATTTTATTTGACTTGGGATTGCGGGTTTGAAATGATAGAACCCGGATTTTTCTTTTAAATTACGGATTGAAATGATACATATCCGTATCACTTGACCTAGGTTAGAAAATATTATACAGACCCATGGTTATATATTTAATAATATTTTCTGAAAATTTTCAAGTATTTTTAAGTTTTAAGATATATGAAAATTTTACTTAAAAATTTGATTCAATGATTTTAAATATATGGAATTTTTATAAGTCAATAAGTGGTTTGATTTAAATTATAAAGTTATATTGGTTTCTATAAGTTGGAATCTTTATATATCAATAATTGGTTTTAAATTGCTATTTGAAGATCTTTATTGATGATAAATAACTTAATAATTGAATTTGACTTAATATGGAAGTTTTAAATCTAACCTAGTAATTGTTATGAATTTTACTTTATGAAACAGACATGTTTTGTGTAATAATTAATGTATTTTGAACTAATAAAATGGAATACAGTTTTAATTGGACATTTTGTAATAAAATTTATTTAAAAAGAAAATCATAGTTAATTGATGTCTAAATGAATAGATCTAAAGGAAAAAATTCGATTGTTATATTAACTATGATAAAATATTCTTTTGTGAAATGTTATGTTTTGTAAAAATAATAGTTATGATTTTTAAATGGAAAAATGTAACTTTAATTATGACCTAACTTGATAATTGGAAATTTGGTTTTTCAAATGGAAACTTTAAGTTAAGTTAATAAATATAAATTTAGTTTTATTTATGAAATGGGTATTTTAAAATAAAGTGTTAGGTTAGTGGTTAAAAATAAAGGTTAAGTAAAATAGTGTAAATTGACTTAATAAATGAATTATGGTTTAAATTGGATATTTATCTATACAAAAATTATTTTATTAAATCATAAGTTAAATGATATCCAAATGAATATTTCTGAAATGTGAGATATGTTTTATAAGTTAAAAATGGCTAAAATTGAAGTTTAAATGTTTCTGAAATGTTATAATAAATCTGGAATTGTATTGGCAACATTTCCAAAGTGTTGCTGTTTCTGAAATTTAACTATGTTCTGAAATAACTATGATACTACATCAGTTTATAAGTGCTGCTGTTTCTGAAACTAAACTGTTTTGAAATACTAATATATCTACTGCAGCAGTTTATAAGTGCCACTGTTTCTAAAATTAAACTAGGTTTTTGAAATACTAAAATACTTACTACAGCAGTTTATAAGTGCTGCTGTTTCTGAAACTAAACTGTTTTGAAATACTAAATACCTACTGTAGCACTTTATAGGTGCTGCTGTTTTGAATTTGACAATGTTTTTGAAATGTTAATATATTTACCGTAACACTTTATAAGTGCTGTTGTGGCTGAAATTTCAATGAACTTTGGAAATGATTATATTTTGGAAGATTTTGACATTGAATTTAAATGGTTTAAATGAATATGTTTTGAGGTGAAATATAAACCATTTTTGAAATTTATAAGTTAATACAATGTTTCGAAATTGGTATAATTGAACGAATGAACTTAATAATGATATAACTTTGGTAATGAATATTAGTTTTAAGGGTGTTATGATTTTTCTAAATATTATGATTTCCAAATGATAACATTTTAAAATTGATATGGTTTCAAAGTATTATGGTTTCAAAGTGTTTGGTTACAAAGGTGGTATAACTTTGAAAGTACTATGATTTTGGAAATGAATTTATTTGAAATAATATTTAATTAAGAATTGTTTTTAATATATTGATTTGCATTTTAAGATTTAAGAATATGGCTTTATAAAAGTGGTTTTGGTTTAAGATGATTTAAAAAGGAATATTTCAAGTTTAAATAAATTGAAAGAAATATTCAGTGATTGGAAATTTGGGTTTGTTCAAATGATATTTTGGTTTTGAAGTATAAACTAGTTTTGAATATGATATTTTTGTTTTGAGGTATAAATTAGTCTGTAACATTCCCCCTTTTGACCACCTCCAATCGGTAGTTAAACCAACTCGAAACGTTCAAAAAGGCGAATTGTTATTTATTTCGTTTTTTTATTAATAAACTTGTGCTATTTAAATTTTGTAGATAAAATTTATTTCCTTTTAAACATCATTACTTATTTTACATTTATTTGCATATATCATAGCAATTTCAAAAATGTGAAGTTTTTAATTTAATCGAACAAGATGAATTCGATTTTTTAAAATCCAAAGATTTTATATTTTAAAATTTTAAAGCAGATTGTCTTATTATTATATAAATCCCGATTCAATTTTAGATTCAAATCTATTTCTCATTTTAAACTTAACGAATTCAAACAATTTCGCAATTTAAATCAAAATTTAATTCAAATTTCAATTTAAAATGGTTTAAAAATTCGGGATCGTTACAAACTCCCCTCCTTAAAAACTTTTCGTCCACGAAAAGGAAAGGTTGTTAAAATTTCATCGATATTTATACTCTACTCAATTTTTCTAAGCTTGAAACTCAATACAAATAAATGAATATAAGATTCATTCCATTTGTTTAATCTCATTAGTTTTGCTTATCTTCTCTTTTGTTCATTGATTTTCTAAACTCAAAACCCAAAAGTCTTTTGCTATATTTTTCGATTTATAAACTCAGATTCAAACTTAAAACCCGTCATGCTAGAGATTTATAAATTATCTCTTCCAAAGCTGTGGACTTTCAAAACATTACAAAGATCCTCTTCCTTAGTTCATTAGGTAGGAATTTTGAAATTTTAATTTCAAATTATTGACTTGCTATTTACAGTTTGAAAATACTTGCTAACTCGAAATTTAACAAGTCCATCTTCGTTCTCACAGACATTAGGCATACGCTGGCCAGGCGCAGGTCTAAAAATCTCCGAGTACTAAACATACTTGCTTCAATTCCCAGTGAAAATACTTTTAAAAATTCTTTTAAAAATGGATATGGAAAGCACGTTCCCCCATGGATTACAGTTCCACCCGGCGGTTACGCTACTATCCCAGTAGAGTCGCTTGTGGCTGTAGATTTCTCATCTCTTAAATTTCGCCATGGTTGTCGCCATAGATTGCAGTACACACGGCGGTTACGCTACTATCCCAGTAGAGTCGCTCGTGTCTGTAGGCATCACGCCCCTCAAATTTCGCCTGGCATTAGATTGCAGTTTACTCGGTGGTTACGCCACTATCCCAGTGGAATCGCTCGTAACTGTGGGCATCTCGCCCCTCAAATTACGCTAATCATCAATCAATCTAATCTCATCGCGATAATCTATCGCGAAGGATTTCCGATTCAAATAGTCACTCTGACTAAATGTAAATTCTACGTAGCTACGAATTTCAAATGGACACTCTTCGAGAGTTCCAATACCTTCTCTAATAATAAATGGAAGGTACTTTTCCACATCCTCAGTTTAGAAAACATAATATCATATATGTAGTACTTTCATTTCACATTTCGTACATATAACATCTATGTAAACATACATAAGATTTTCATAACAATGTCTTTCTAAACTAACGGTTTCAAATTTACCGTATTCATATATATAAGTTCTAAAACTTACACATTCCATATTCACAACAAAATAGAGGATTTCAAAATTTTCCTCTAAGTCGATTTGGAAATTTAAGGTTATCTCAAACCTAATTCATATTCATAATTCCATTTATTATCGACTTTCACCTTCAATTTGGATTTCACGCTTACATCGTCAATTCTCAACACAGAATTGATGTCTATCGATATATAACCTCTGAGCTCGTACGTCTCAGAGAAGAGTGTTAAGCTAAGAGAATAAATTCTCCGCCACCAACAGATATATATTTAATAGAGATCAATTGCTATGTCATCAATTCACAATGTTAGACATACAATCCAAATCATCATCTGAAATTCAAAGCTCAACTTATATTGTCTTTGATGTCGAAGTTAAACTCAATTTTAACTCAACGATTCAATCTTTTTGAAAAATTTCAAATTGAACAAATTGTTCAAATTTCTCATTTAACTTTTCAACTTCGACTTCAAAAATGAATTTCAAATCATTTATTCCTTACGGAATATATTCACAACATTTCATATTTGGAAAAACATTTCCATACTTATTTAAAAATAAGTAATTCACAAATCCATTTTATTTTCAACATTTGAAAATATTCGATATACTTAAATCAAAATTAAGTATATATTTCATCTTTAAGGAAATCATTCTCTTTCACATATTCATTTGAGTCAAAACGAATGTTACGTAAAACATCGTTACGACAACTCAAAATCACTAGTATAGGGATTCGAAATTTAGATAGATGTATAAATCCCAATACTATACAAAACATTTCCTTTCGGAAATCATTTACTATAACAATAGTGTTATAGTCCACCATTTCCTTATATTCGAAAACGTCTATTTCAACAATGAATGTTGAAATCTATGGTTTCGATATTCAATGCCTTTGAAAACATCTTTTTAAAACAATTTACTTCGTTTTAAAATATCACTTTCCCCAAACATGTCCATTTTATTCAATAATATATTCACGGTCCAAAATTGTGAATATACTTCCTTTAACAGCTATAAGAATTTACTTATCAAAATAAGTCATTTCATATTTATAAACAACGTTTATAAATTTCATTCCTATTTATAAAGACTTCAATTTATAGAAATTTACTTCATTAACCATTTCTTCTATAACTCAGTTTTATATCAGAAATTTAATTTATAAGTAAATTACTTATAAATTCTTTTATTTTTCAACATCAATTCATTTTTATAACTTCACTTATGAAATACATTTATATTTCATTTTTAACACTTATACAAACTCATTTTATAATTCCAATATAACATCAATTCTTTTCAAATCTTCTATATAAACCGTTTATAATAATTCAAAATTTTCATTTAAACTATTATACAAATTTATCAGTTTTCCATTTCCAAAATAATCAACTAGTTCTTTAGTAAATCATCCATCGACTTGGTTTTCAATTTAATCACATTTGATTCATTCACATTGGATGTTACTAACATTCATTCATATTCAATTAGTTTACTTTCACTAATTTATATTCAAGTTGGTTTGCTTTCAATTCAAATCAAAATTGATTCTATTTAGATTTACGTATCTTTCAATTTGAATTCAATTACTTAACTTTCAATTTCCATCAATTCAATTTCATTAATACTTAATGAATTTCTATACAATCAACTGGCAAAACCAAATTTATTTACTTTGCTTACATTCAATTTGGTTTAACACAGTTAATTTCAATTGGTTTATATTCTAATTCAGATTGAATCCTTACTCACCATATTCACTAATTCACTTTTACAATTAAAGTTGAATTTCCTTTCTATAATTCAAATTCATATTCATTACTTCACTTTATTAATTCATTTTGATATCAAATTCAACTTGATTCACTATTACTTAAGCCATGTTTCATTTTATCTCTACTTGCATTTATTTTCACCATAAAACTTAAGTTCGTCTCAAATTTATTTGAAATTCTATTTTATTTAACTTTACTAAAGTCAAATTCATATCACATTTCAAAATGCAGATTTTGTTTACTTAACAAAACTATTTAACCATTTAAAAACTGGTTTTACTTAAACTTTCTCATTTTATAAGTTAAACAACTTATTAATTTAAACTTTCCAATTCATATTATATAATCACTTATCTTTTAAGTTTAACTTTCCATCTCAATAATTTATCTCATCCAGTTCAATTTATTTAACTTCCTTTAGTTAAATTTCAAATCCATATATTTATTAATGCTAACTCAGTTCAATTTAACTTTTCTTAAGTTAAAAATCTTTATTTCATATTCAATTTTATTTATCAAAACAAAACTTCTTTAGATTTGAAAAACATTTTCTTTAAAGTGTTTCTAGTAACTATTCATATTAAACATCATAGACTAAGCTTTGTGTAAACCAAAGCTCTGATACCACTCTGTAACATTCCCCCTTTTGACCACCTCCAGTCGGTAGTTAAACCAACTCGAAACGTTCAAAAAGGCAAATTGTTATTTATTTTGTTTTTTATTAATAAACTTGTGCTATTTAAATTTTGTAGATAAAATTTATTTCCTTTTAAACATCATTACTTATTTTACATTTATTTGCATATATCATAGCAATTTCAAAAATGTGAAGTTTTTAATTTAATCGAACAAGATGAATTCGATTTTTTAAAATCCAAAGATTTTATATTTTAAAATTTTAAAGCAGATTGTCTTATTATTATATAAATCCCGATTCAATTTTAGATTCAAATCTATTTCTCATTTTAAACTTAACGAATTCAAACAATTTCGCAATTTAAATCAAAATTTAATTCAAATTTCAATTTAAAATGGTTTAAAAATTCGGGATCGTTACAAATTAGTTTTGAAATGGATATGATATTTAGTTTTGAAGTATAAATTATTTTGAAATAAATATCCATGGGTTATAATAACGATTGGTTGTTAAAGAGACCGGGATCAGATATGGGCATACTCTCTATCGATACCAAAAACCACTTTGACAACCGTGTACGCGGTGGAGATTCCAGAATGAAGTAGGATGGTGGAGACGATCCTTTTGAGGTATGAACGTGGACCTTACTCCCATGAGTTGGCATAAGGTGGCTAAAACAGAAGCGATTGACGGGCCAATGAGGTAGCACCTCTGATCGGACGCATTTCTTCGATACTATTCTATTACTTTGTGATTTATTTGGTAGCCACCCTTCGATTTTTGATTTGGGAGTGTGTTCCGAGGTGGGCGGTAGTGGCTGCTATGTGTTTCCACCAGCCCGGATGCGTAATTGGTATATCTACCCTGGCATTGCCTAGTTGTGCCGTGTCACCTACCATATCGAGCTTTACTACGAGTTTGGATTTGTGTCGTAGCCTGTGGAGTATTGAGGGTAGCTCCCGATCTGGGGGTACGCTGATACTGGATAGACTACTGGGACTATTATGTGTTAAGGGGAATATTGGGTCACTCCTTAATGCTATTTTAAAGTAAGTTTATTTTACTATTAGACATTATTATAATAGTGAATATTACTACATAGTAGATAGTTTAACGGATCCTTAAAGAATGGGTGATCCCAAGCATTCTTTAAGTTACTTGTACCTTTATATTACAGTTCACTTGAGTTGGTTTACATTGTATAAGTATGTATGTCCTGACTCGAGTGTTTTGTGTTTTGCTTTACGCTTGGGTCAGACTGTGTTGTACCAGTATTCGAGGCTCACCTTTGGAGCTGGAGCTTCGCTTGGATCCATCCATTGATTCTGCTTTCAGTCTGTTAACCCTGAATTATCCACGACCTAAGAAGTATACGTCTCAAGACTTAACAAGTTAAGGATTGCAAGACTTAGCAAGTTGACTTAGATATTCTACGACTCAGTAGACTCCGACCTAAGGAATGGTCCTACTCAGCGACCTACGAGTCAAAAGGTTAGCGACCTGAGACATGGTGGGACTTAACAGTTTACGAGCTAACAAGTTTACGACTCAATGGATGTACGACTTGAGGGCTTGACGACTCAGCGAGTTCAACGACCTACGACTTAAGAAGTTAAGAAGTATCCGACTTAACTACTCAACGAGTTAAAGTCTCTACGACTTAAGAAGGTTTCGACTTAACATGCTACGACTCATCAGGCTTACGACTTAAAAGGACCTTACAACTCACAAAGTCTGTACGACTCATCAAGCTAAGCCGCCTACAACTTAAGAGCTTTACGACTCATCAAGTTAACTCTTCTACGACTTAAGAGACTCAGCGACTTAGCTTGCCTAGTGACCTAACTATCTGGAAGGCCTTAAGTCGTCTACGACTCATGATCCAGGCGGTTCAACGAGTCAAGAAGAGTTACGACTCATGAGGTCTTACGACTCATCAGTCTTACGACTTATTAGATCTACGACTTAAGGGCTATCAAGCTGGAATCCAAGGCCCTTGCCTGTGCTACTTTGATCTGATGAGTCGACTACGACTTAGCACTTCTCTTCCAACTGAGCCACAAGATGGACCAAATATGGCGCCCACGAGACATCTTAAGTCGAATACGAGTCACGACTTACCATGAGTCGGTCACGACTCATGACTTGGCCAAACCGAGAGCTCAGAAATCTGCTCCTATAAATAGGCCACCACTTCCAACATGAAGGGGACTAGGGGGCCATTCATTTCTCCAAGCGCCGTTACGCTGTCGAAGCCTCCTCTCATTCAGCAATCAAAGATTCTCAAGCATTTGAGACACTACAACAATCTTCGAGAAGAGCTCCTGACATCCTACACGGATTCGTCGAGTTTCATCATCAAAGATTGAGCTAGTAGTCGAGAGTGCTTTCATAATCAAGTTGTATTGTATTTTGAAGGATATTGTATCGAATTGTAACCGAATCAGCAATAAAAGACTATAAAGTGGACGTAGGCTCAATTACGGGCCGAACCACTATAAATCTGTTGTTCATTTACTGCTTTTCTGCTATTTTTAGCTTATATTCTGTTCCCGTACCAACGGGTGGTGCTTTCACAATTCTATTACACACACCGGGTGTTAGCGTTCACTTTTTACCGTTAACATTTTGGTGCTTTCACTGAGAATTGAACTCAGGCGATCATCCACCGTTGCTTCGCAAAGATTCATAAAAAGAACCTCTCTTAAAAACCAGATCCGAAATAATGGCTCCTGGAAGAAGAGGTAGACCTGTCAGATCCGGAAATGCTCACGAAGGAACTTCTGCTTCCCCAACAACAGACCAAGCAACTCCAACCGTTGGAGTCACCAGGGCTGAATTGGATGACGCAGTTTCTGGATTATACCAACAAATTGAAACTCAAAATGCTTTGATGATGGATAGAATAACTGCCCTGTTCGGGGCAAATCGTCAACCAGAAAACCATCAAACCACCCTTCCTGAAATGCCACCTTTCCAAGCTGATGGTTCTATGCCGCAACCAACTTGTCATGAACATATGCCCGGGCAAACTTCCGAGGGAAGAACTGATGCTTGCCCGGAGGTGTCTTTGAACAATAAAGAGTACCTGTCTGAAATGGTTGGCCGCATCATGAAAGCGAGCATGCAAAGGGAAGAGGATGAGGCTGACTGGGGATTTGCACCAAGCAAAACTCCATTTACTGAAAGGATCCTGAGAGTGGAATTTCCAAGGAAATTTGCACCTCCTACTATCCAAGCCTATAGGGGAACCACTGACCCTAATCATTTCCTATACAAATACGATTGGCATATGACCGGTGCAAGAGCATCAGACGAGATCAAGTGTCGATACTTTCCGGTATACCTCGAAGGCGTGGCTTTACTTTGGTTTACAAAGATTCCAGTTCGGTCTGTAGATAAGTTCTCCGACTTAACGCAAAAGTTTAAGGAACAGTTCAGATTGTATGCTTCAAAAGCTAAGGATATAATGTCATTGTCTAACCTTGAACAAGCGCCCGAAGAATCAATCAAATCTTTCTTGAGCCGTTTCAATATAGCTTTGGCCGAGGTAGAAAATGCAGCACCACGCATGATCCTGACTTATTTGATACGAGCCATTGATAAATCGAGTAAATTTGGAATATGGCTAAAGATGAAGGAACCGAACTCACTTGATAAATTTTATAAAAAGGCCGACGAGTTCATTCGCCTTGAAAGCCTTTCTACGACGTCGAAGGTGGTTGCTGCCCAAACTAATAATAACAGTGTCCCATCTAAGAAAAGAGAGTCTGAAAGTCAGAAAAGGGAGAATGAAGGAGGAAAGAACCAGGGAAATGAAAAGAAACCTCGCCGCTTTAATTCTTCGGATTATACTCCTTTGACTGATACACAAAGAAATATCTATTTTGCAACAAAAGATGTTGTCCGGTATCCTAAGCCACCTGAGATGACGAAAGGTGCGAAGAGTAATGGAAAATTCTGCCAATATCACAATCAACCTGGCCATGACACTGACCAATGTCGCCAGTTAAAGAAAGTGATTGAAGAATTGCTGGAACAAGGTAAACTCCAACAATACGTTAAGAGAAGCGGAGTCGATCCAACCTCATCCACTCGGGATCAACAACACCGTACCCATCAATTCGATTCTCACATCAACACTGCAGTGCAAGATTCAGAAAAGCTTGTCATTAATGCTATCACAGGGGGACCATACCCAGCAAGCAGAAGTTGGGATGACTATTAATTACCCACAAAACTGCGACTGGGGCATCTCTCACTTTCTCTGGCATAAAAATCCAAAAGCTGTGAATCAAGCACAAATGGAAATCCAGCTTGGAGATTCTGAAACAACAATAACTAGCATTCATTTTTACTTAACAGCATTGCTTGAATTTGTAAAAATAATGATGGATGTGTAACTTCTGCATTGTAAACCGTTGAGAAATCAGCGTGACTCAATAATGAAAAACTATGCATTCTGTGTTTTCTATTATAAAATGCCTGTTATATTTCGATGTATAAATACTCTAAATGTATTGCTAAAATGTCGATCTAATACTGCAGGTCATTAAAGCAAAGCTCACCCATCGCAAAGCTAAGCGAGCCTTACAAATCATTTATTAAAGAAAATTTCAAGCGACAAAAATTTTAAACTCAAATCCCATACAAGAGGAACTTCACATAAAAAGTTGACGGCTCCACTGTGTCAAGCCCTCGTTAACTGGTTGCGATCGTTGATATAAAAAGGCATCCAACCAAATAACTTGCGTTTACTCTGTGGAGTCATTCAACGGTGAAGTCTACTTCTTCGGATAAAGCAACTTACTTGCAAAAGAAAGGAAGACGCGCTTGGAAACGATGATAAAGGATCGCAGATTGGCGGATGATGATACAACATGAGCGGGCAAACGTGGAAACAGCCAAAAGGATGTATGCCTCTCAACAGGAAAGCAGGTAGATCCACTAAAGGGATACCTTCCCAAGCAGAAGGAATAAGACCCTCGCTAACTGATTGTGATGCATCCGATCAGGCAGCTTGTGTCCATCCCATGGATCTACTTGCCCCTAAGACGCAACCTTCCTGGCACACCAACCAAAGCCCTCTAACGAGGCACGCCAATAAATGGGAGTGCTTTACTCAATCAAAAAGATCGGTGGGACTACCAAAGGGGCACCTCGTTAATTGATTGCGATTGTTTGTACAAACAAACATCCAATCAAGCAACTTGCGCCTGTCCCGTGGACCCCTCCGACCATGAGAAAGTAACTTCCAGGCAATCACAAGCCCTCTTCGGAGGCACAAGCCCTCTTCGGAGGCACAAGCCCTCTTCGGAGGCACAAGCCCTCTTCGGAGGCACAAGCCCTCTTCGGAGGCACAAGCCCTCTTCGGAGGCACAAGCCATCTTTGGAGGCAAAAGCCCTTTTCGAAGGCACATTTCACCTGTGTAGAAGTGCAAAATGCTTCTCTTCGGAGACCCACTTCACCAGAGCTGAAATGCCAAAACTGCTTCTCTTCGGAGACCAAAATTGCTTCTCTTCGGAGACCAAAATTGCTTCTCTTCAGAGACCAAAAGACCTCTTCAGAGGCGTACTTCACCTTGCTTGAAGTACCAAAAATAAACCCTTTACTGGGGCATAAAATCAAGACCTTCTTCAGAAGCTCATTTCATTGTACAGGAAAATTCACTTTCAAACAAATAAAAGTGATCATTCCCAGAAGTCGAAATGTTCTTCAGGAAGAAAAAGAAAATAAAAATTTCTCCAAAGACAAGATATACTCTATTAAAAAGCAGAATAATTCTTCCTTGAAAAAGTAGAAAGTTATTCTCTAAAATAAGAGTATCGGTCTTGTGAAAGCAAGAAATATTGCAATGAACTTGTGGTATGTGGGCAGTATTATACAATTCAGTTACAGTAATAAAAGTAATATACAAGCGACATACCACAAGTTCATTGCAATATCACGTAATAAAGATGTGGAGTAAATGCGTTCTTGAAACACAGACAAAAAGTTTGTACAAATAGAAAGAATCGTTTACTCTACACTTCAAATGAAAAACAGATGTATTCCTACATACACAAGGATTTGTACAAGAAAAATATCTGTTTATTTCAACACTATGAGAAATTTTTTACATTGTACAGGTTACAAAAAGAAGCGGAGACCGGTATCCGCACAATCCCCGGTCAATACAAAAAGCAGAAAAGCCAAAATCAAACTCATTTCCCCTTTTTCCCACCCTTGGAGCTTTTACTCGGCCTGGTAATTAGCTTCGTAGGCCGTATCGGAGAAGAAGGAGAAAGAGACTCAGTCGGATCAATCTCTGCTTCATCCCCAGCAGCAGAAGAACTCTTCTTTCCTTTCTTCGAAACCGCACGCTTTCCTTTCTTCTTGGAAGAAGACTCGCTCCCCGGAGCAAGAAATGTAGAAAGCTTTGTGTCGTAGTCAAAAGACCACTCCGGGGTCTTCTCGCTATCTTCCAGACCTTCTGCCTTCTGTTCTTCGGAAGCAAGTGGTTCGTCTAAACCTTGAAGGGCTGCTATTGGTTCTTCCTGTGAACCTGGTTGAGAAGTTGGAAGAGATATGACTTGAGAAGGAGGAGGAACGACAGCTGAAGAAGGAAGAATTGATGCAGTTTCCGGCACGACTGCTGCATAATAAAAGAAATCAAAATCAGTATTCTCCGAGAAAAAAGAAGACCGTGAATCGTCAAAGTTACCTGGAGAAGCCGGTTTAGCGAGATCAATCTCAAATTCCCGAGCTTGGAAGTCCTTCATTGCCTCTTCCTCTGTAGGGGTGGTTACAGTTTCTTTGTCAACCTTAGCGGGAGGCGTGGAATGAGAACTAGAGCCAGTAATATCCGCATGAGCTAAAGCTGAAGTATAAGCAGGAGCAATAGGAGGTGTTTCTTTCTCAGGAAGCTTCTCTCCCGTCGCCTCGACCCGCACTCGGATAAGCTGCTCTTTTCCTTTGGCAAGGGCAGCGCGATCGCTCTCACTTAAGTAGGTAGCTTGAAGATCTGTTTCAGAATATCCGGCACCACCAAATAAGTCAATGATTGCCTCCCATACTTCCGCTAAGGTGGCTTCATACTCTGGTCCCAAAAATGAAAGGCTCCCACGCCCCAGGACACAATGCATATAAAAGTCGAACAGAGTCGCGTCAACGGTGGCTATGGTCGCCTTATGGGATTCTTCGGCTGCAGCTTTACCAGAAAGAACTTCATCACGTTCTCTTTCAGCCTTCAGTAGCTAAGATTGCAGTCTTATAATTTCTAAATCTTGAGAGCTGACTTTCTCTCGAAGCTGAACAGCATCATCGCGGTATTTTCTCGTAACCTACTGTTCTGCTTCGAGTTTCACCTCAATATCTCTCTGAGCAGCATGGGCGTCTCGAACTTGTTTTTGAAGCATTTCTTCTTTCTGAGAATAAGAAGTAGAAGAAGTAGCAAGCTCTTTTTTAAGTCTTTCAACTTCAGCTTCGAGCTTCCCATAACCATCGCTAATGCTTTTCATCTCCGCGTCATGCTGCTTACGCCATTTGTCCCACTCGGACTTATCATTCTCCATGGTCATCATCGCCTCGAGGTTCATATGGTTGACCCTTTGAAGTTCATCAACCAGCTTCTGCCATCCAGACATTCTTTCGATGTCAAGCTTTACAGCATCGACATTTTTCAGCATCGCCTGCTTATCAATGGGGACCAAATCCAAATCAAAACGCACTCCTTTCAGACACCAATTCGGAAATCGGCTCTGGAGTGTGGGAGGACCATCTCCAGCTTGGTACTGTGGCCTATTAATGATTGTCTGGATGTCAGACTCCTTAAGGGCAGGAGAACCAGAAGATGTATTAGGAGGAATAGAAGCGGTAGTCTTTTCCGAGATATTAGATGTATCTTTCTCGCCAAGCCTGATCCGTTTGCTGGAATCATCGGAAGTATGACTCTTCCCCTTGTCATCGTAAAATTTCCTCTTGTAAGGATCGTCGCTTCTGCGGGAAGAGTCACGTCGCTCGTCCCTACTCCCATGGTATTCCTCATCTTCTCTCCGGCGACGCTCTTCATGAGCTCGCCTCTCATGAGCCTTTCTGGTAGCCCTCTCCTCATCAGTTTCCTTCACAGCACCAATATAACTCCTAAAGTCATAAGCCTCACGGCTTCCGTAACGCTGGAATTTGTTGTAGTAAGAGCCGCTTCGCCCCATCAGAGAACCTGAAATTGAAGAAAAAGACCAGTTTTAGAAATCCTCAAGTTGAAGAAGCTAAGTGCATATAAGTGCCAAAATTCTAAGTGTGTGTGATGTGCAAACTGCGCGCATCAGACTACAAACCACTTTTGGGTGTAGAAATGGCAATAAGTTGTGTGGAAGGCGTTGTGGTTTGTTGCAAAGAAGAAGTTGCTTCGACAACAGGAGGGACCACTTTAGAAACATCATCTTTAAAAAGCTCCTGAGAGGTTATCATGATGTCGCTCAGACTGTCAAAAGTATCATCGCCATGGTGCATGGGAGAATTCTCTTTTTCAACTTCCACCTCAGCCGTCTTTTCAAGAGTGTGAAGATTTTCCTCCTCTTCAACAACCGGGGCAAGTGCTAACTTACTGGACGGTCCAGCAATGTCGGTAGAAGTAGAACACTTTACCAATGAAGTCTCAGCGGTAAGATCTTGCGGTAAAAGTTCTTTAGCAGGAAGAGGGGCATCTGACTCCTCGGCAGGAGAATCAGGGACTTCATGTGGCTGAGTGGAACGGGAAGGATGTAAGAGTTCAAATTCGTGGAGGAACTCATCTCTCAATAGAAATTGAACACTCCTCTCCTCAACCGGCACGGCCATAAGCCTCTCAAAGGTAATCTTGTGACGAGGTTCCCTAGAGGGGGGAGGAAGCGCTGAAACAGTAGAAAAAGAAGTTAACACTTGACAATTTGGACTTCAAAGAATTTAGAAAACACAGGGAAAAGATAGATAATCGTACTTCCCACTCTCCAAATGGCATAAAATCCCGGGGGACAACGAACAAAGAAAAACTGGCTCAGAAACCCAGGAACGCTTTCGGGAAGACCAATAATCAGTTTACGATTCCTGGCACTCCTTACAACTGTGATAGAGGGATGGTCTTTGGTCTTTGTAAATGAGCATAGAAAGCAAATTTCTCCAAAACTGGGGAAACGGTCCAGCATTCTCCTAAAAAGCACACACAGTCCCAGCAGGATGGCGTAGCCATTAGGATGAAGTTGAAAAAGGGAGATAGATAATCGAAGGAGAAGTTCTCGGAGACAGTCATTAAACGGGGGAATCGCTCCACTCAAGCACATTTGGCGGTTCACTGCGATGAAGCCGTGGGGCGGCCTATCAGCAGTGTCATTTATTCCAGGGAGCAAAGCGTCAGATTCAGCGATGCCAAACTGGGTGCATAGTTGACGGAAGACTTTATGACTCAGAGTGGTAGGAATCCTTTCCGGGGGATCATTCAGCGGGGTAGCAATTGGAAAAGCTTCTCCAGCTGATTCCAAGTCTTCTTGATGGGATGCCATTCTACACAATCAGCCGAATGTTCAAAAGTGAAGGTGCACGTTTCCTAAAAGTGTGAAGTGCTGTGCAAAACTAATGAAAATAAGAAAAAGCAAGTATAACTGGAATTAAACTAACTGACAATCAGTCGATTACGAGATTTCAAAACTTGTTAATGCTCAAGTGCAGTGTTAATGCAGACAAATCAGTTTTAGTTAACCATTACGATTCTGCTTTAATACTTCACTTGAGTTGGTTATTGTGTAGCATTTCACTCATACAGTTCATTTAATTTAATCTTTATCAACTAATCTGTCATCCGATATGGGCAGTCGGTGGCAGTATATTCGTCCCAGTTTTTTGTAAATGTTATAACAGGCAGTTAGAATTATTGACAATCTATAAAAGAGTGCAACAAAACTCAAGAGTCCAAAGTTCAAACAACTCAAGTCTTAGCATTCAAGGCAGTGGGAAATTTGCTCAAGTTTTAACTCGATCACAACTTAGCATGGGGCAGATTTTCCTAAGTCCTAGCTCGTTCACGGTCTAAAAGATATGCCATGAATCAAGTTGAGTCGTAACTCTCCAATCGTACCACACATTCAAGCGAAGTGAACAAGTGTTGAGTCGCGAACGACTCAAATGGTTCCTACGAGCTAGGGTTAACTATTCTCTAAGTCATAAGTCGTGGGGTTTAAAAGGGGACTTCAATTCTCCAAGTCGTAAGTCGTAACTCGGTTACGACTCAAAGCTTGGTTGCTGTAAGTGATAAGTCGATCCAGAATTTAGTCCATCTAACTCCTGACTCGTTTGATCCCTAACTCGTTAACCATATATCCATCCAACTCCTAACCCTTAAATATCCAACCCGTTAACCCATTCACCGGTTAGCTTCTTCGTCAACCCTATTTCTAAACCACCACAGATCACAAATCATTACAATCCATATCAAGCCACCTTAATTCCATGAATATCCTACATAGCAGTATTCGCAAGGACCGAGGGAAGAATTCATGGAGAAAGGTCGATAGCAATGGTCAGCGATTGGGAAAAGGGAGAAGACGCTTACGTGATGTAACTAGAAGTGGTTGGAGGTAAATCGAGTCGAAATCGCCTTTGGAAGCTTGAGATCTTGTTAATGGCAGATACGACTTAAAGCACGAGTGATAGGAAGAAGAAGATAAGAGGTACGACCTAAGCGTTTTATACCTCAGGTCGAAGGAATTGGAATCGACTCGCACGAACTAAAATGAATCGAAACACACGACCTACGACTTAGGCGTGTATTTCGAGGGGCAAATGTTAACCCTGAATTATCCACGACCTAAGAAGTATACGTCTCAAGACTTAACGAGTTAAGGATTGCAAGACTTAGCAAGTTGACTTAGATATTCTACGACTCAGTAGACTCCGACCTAAGGAATGGTCCTACTCAGCGACCTACGAGTCAAAAGGTTAGCGACCTGAGACATGGTGGGACTTAACAGTTTACGAGCTAACAAGTTTACGACTCAATGGATGTACGACTTGAGGGCTTGACGACTCAGCGAGTTCAACGACCTACGACTTAAGAAGTTAAGAAGTCTCCGACTTAACTACTCAACGAGTTAAAGTCTCTACGACTTAAGAAGGTTTCGACTTAACATGCTACGACTCATCAGGCTTACGACTTAAAAGGACCTTACAACTCACAAAGTCTGTACGACTCATCAAGCTAAGCCGCCTACAACTTAAGAGCTTTACGACTCATCAAGTTAACTCTTCTACGACTTAAGAGACTCAGCGACTTAGCTTGCCTAGCGACCTAACTATCTGGAAGGCCTTAAGTCGTCTACGACTCATGATCCAGGCGGTTCAACGAGTCAAGAAGAGTTACGACTCATGAGGTCTTACGACTCATCAGTCTTACGACTCATCAGATCTACGACTTAAGGGCTATCAAGCTGGAATCCAAGGCCCTTGCCTGTGCTACTTTGATCTGATGAGTCGACTACGACTTAGCACTTCTCTTCCAACTGAGCCACAAGATGGACCAAATATGGCGCCCACGAGACATCTTAAGTCGAATACGAGTCACGACTTACCATGAGTCGGTCACGACTCATGACTTGGCCAAACCGAGAGCTCAGAAATCTGCTCCTATAAATAGGCCACCACTTCCAACATGAAGGGGACTAGGGGGCCATTCATTTCTCCAAGCGCCGTTACGCTGTCGAAGCCTCCTCTCATTCAGCAATCAAAGATTCTCAAGCATTTGAGACACTACAACAATCTTCGAGAAGAGCTCCTGACATCCTACACGGATTCGTCGAGTTTCATCATCAAAGATTGAGCTAGTAGTCGAGAGTGCTTTCATAATCAAGTTGTATTGTATTTTGAAGGATATTGTATCGAATTGTAACCGAATCAGCAATAAAAGACTATAAAGTGGACGTAGGCTCAATTACGGGCCGAACCACTATAAATCTGTTGTTCATTTACTGCTTTTCTGCTATTTTTAGCTTATATTCTGTTCCCGTACCAACGGGTGGTGCTTTCACAATTCTATTACACACACCGGGTGTTAGCGTTCACTTTTTACCGTTAACACAGTCATTTAGTTTATTCCAGTGATGTATTCAGATCTTGTATTTGACTATTGTATTGAGACTTCTGTTGTATTTTGTTAACTGTGATGTATATATATATATAGTAGCTTCATGAACTACTATTTCTTTGCTTCTGCTGCATTATTATATTACTCTATGTCTGTGATCTGTTATTTATTTACGGTATATTTTGAGTTTTGCCAAATTTATATTTACAATTCAGTATTTTGAGCAATTCTAGTCCGACATGTGCGGATGCGAATGGTCCAAAATAGTGGGTCTTTACAGTTGGTATCAGAGCTTTGGCTCTAGGCAAAACTTAGCATATATGGTAAATTTATTTACAGAATCACTTTCGTTCGAGCTTGAATCTCTTCCTTTTGACTCGATTTCTTTTGAATTTAGGAACGTTTCCTGCAGTTCCAAAATCCATTCTTGTCTCGCCCTATTTGTCTTCTTTTGATTCTGGAGTATCCCATAACTCCACTTCGAATGATCTTAAAATGAATAGGCGGTCTCGCCTATCTTCGAATGATTGTAAAGGGGTGAAACTCCTTTACAAGAAGCATTGATTCACCGAAGATTTCTGCATCCTCGGTTTACGATGCTATCTATCTCTTGTTATCCCGAATTCTATCTCTTGAGATCTGATGTAGATTTACCCCCAGAACCCCACATCGATCTTATTTTTTAAGTCACGATTGACCCGGTTAAAGTTGCCGCGATTTATTTAAGCTTATTCATTCCCTTATTATGTTATTTAATCATCTTGTCTTTTGTTTCCAACTTATCTTCAAACCATTCTTGAAGTGTATTTGTAAACTAATATTTAAATGTTTTAATGTACACTGTGTTGTTTGAGTTGTTGACGTTGATTTGGGTTTCCGATCGATTCGTCTGATCAACGCTATCGATAGGACCTCCAAAACACTTGAACAGAGCAAACTGACACCATATTGTTTTCAAACTTGGTAAATTGGAGAAATTTTGTATAATTATATTTTATATATGTATAATTTTCTGAATTTTATAGTTAATTGAATTGGATGTTAAGAAATAATATTTGACTTTGTATATATCTTGTAATCATTGGCTTTTGTTTCATATATAAATAATTGAACTATAAAATAGGGTTATAAATTAATTTGGAAATTAAAATGGATTTAAATCAAGAATTTGAGAATTTAATTTCCGATGATTTCGAACTTTGGTTTTAAAGTTTTAAAGGGTATATTATTTAAAGTATTTTCGAATAGAAATTGTTTCCAAAGAATTTTAAATGTTTAAATCAGTGCTCTTTTCTTTGTCGCTGGAAAATAATTTCGGTGATGAATGCAGCATCATCGACGTTCATTTTCGAGTTTCGAAGTGAAGAGACCATCTTGTAGCCTTGCTACAGTTCTGTTTTGAAAATTTTAATTGATTTGAATTTCTAAAATATGACCTGATTTATAATATATATATTGGTATATGATTTCAAATTTGATTTGATACATATATTGTTTGTATATTTAGTTATCTCTAAAAAAATTGTTTGAAGTTAATCGAAAATTTAATTCTTAAATTTTATCTTAAAGTATGATTTTAATTATAAAATGAAGCCAAAAATTTTGAATAAATATTTAAGCTGAAAAATTGAATTAGAAAGTTTTATTTGTATAATACTCAATCGCATTCCAATATAACTTACCTTTTAATCACTCAGAAGTTAACTATGTAATTGGATAATGTACAATATAAAAGGATTTTATAAATAAAATTTGAGTGGTTATAATAAATGCTATACACTTAAATTTTAGTTATAAAAGATTAATAGAGGTGAATAGAATAAAAGGTTAATTTAATAATTTACAATATAAAATGGTGTTAAAGGAATTTATAAATAAAATTGGGGTAGTTATAATAAGGGTAAATATACTTAATATATGTGATTAGACATATTAAATGGAATAAATTTAATAATAATTTGGAATAAAGTAAAATTAAAATTTATTGAATAAATTATGAGTATAATAAATTTTCAAATTCATAAATTTACGAAGTATTAATTGGATGATAAGATAATGAAATTAGAAATAGTCAAGATTTATTTAACATAAGTAAAATCAAATGGATGAAATCAATTATTAATTTAAGTTGAAATTTCCATGGTTTTAAATTTTATTATCTTCTTTGCTTTCCAATCTCTTTTCTTTCAGGTTGTTTCTATTCTCCTACCTTCTTCCTTTTTGGGGACGAAAGGTTTTGAGTGGGGGAGAGTGTAACGACCCGTACATTTTTAATAATTAAAGTTGACAATTTAATAAGATTTTGGTAAATAAATTTGGAAGAAATAAGAACTTTGTAATTTAATAGTGAAATGAATGACAAAATGAAATGTAACAATGTATTTAAAGCTAATTATTAACAATTGAAATGAAATTACAATTTATTGAAGTAATGTAAATTGTTATACTTGGCTATAAATTTATGTAAGAAAACAAATGCAAACATTAAAATTTATAAATGATTTAGTATGAAATAAATGACCATTGAATAAAGATTAGTTATATAAGAATGGTAACATATGTTTGTGAACAATGAATTCAAAAGTGTGATTAAAAGTTATAGTAACAGTTGTAAGTTACTATTTAATTGGTCTATTAATCTAGTTGTAATTGTTACATTTGGGTATAAAACTGAATATAAGTAAATAAATGTAAGTGTGGTATGGATAAATGAATTGGTATATAATTTATGGTAATTGGATGAATTAAACATTTTGTAAGCAATTATGATAATTAGTGGAAAAAATAAACTGGAGTGTAATATAAAGATAATGATAACATTTATTGCAAGTTACATTTTATTTAGGCTGCTAAATTTAAAGTTGGAAATCAATTACATTTAAATGTAAGTAAATGTTCATTAATATGAGATAAGACAGTAATGGTAAAAGTTGTGAATGTAATGAAATAGATGGAAATGTATATTTTATTCATAGATAAAAATAAAAGGAAGAAACCAAATTGAATAAATTGATTAAGGTTTTAATTATAATAAATGTATTTGACAAATTCAATAATTGAAAATAATAGCTAATACAAAGGAAAGTTGGAAATATGAATTTTGGAATTTTCCAATGTAAGTTTGAAATTTGTTTGTAATTTATTTTCCAAAGACAATAAAATAAACAATTTCTGTAAATTTTATATTTTGGTCAAATTTGGTCAAATTTTGAATTTCAGTTTAAAATTTTTAAAATTTGAATTTTTAAATTCTATTCTTTTTATTTGAAGCTGGATATGATTTTTATATTAGTCCTGCTTTTCGTTTCATTAAATTCTGATTTATACTTTGTAGATTGGATAACATACAGCGTTTTAAAAGCAATTAATTTCTGCGTTTTATTTATATGTTTCTATATCCATCTCCTTATTTTATTTTTCTATTGTGTTTGTATAAACTTTATTTTATTTATTGAATGTTTCTTTGTATATATATCTTGTAATTAATGGCTAGGAAACAAATTTATTAGACGTATGTTACTTTGATTTAATTTGGCATAGGTTACATTTGGTTTATTTCTTGCCTTTATTTGCTTGTCCTCTTTAAATTCCTACCATAGTCGTTCCTAAATTGTAGCCGTTCATACCTTATCAATTCACGTGAAAAAGAAGAGTATCTCATCTCATTTTCTATTTGTTTCTTTTTATTAAATAGGTAACAAATCCCTTCAAATCTCTAGCCGTTTAAAACATTTAATTGCTTGCCGTTTTCTTTCCACTTGATTAGCCGTGAAAAAAAACTCATCTAGTAATTACTTATTCACGTACAAAAAAAAAGTTTCTCATTTCTCATTTGTTCCTGAAGAAAAAATACAGTAAGTCATGGCCTTCTTCTTATTTTTCCTTTTCTCTTTTATTTTGTTTGTTTCCTCCTTTGCTATGCTCGGCCTCTCCACCATATTCCGACCGCATCCCATTCTCCACCTCCTCCATGACCATAGATGAAGATCTCATCACCAAACAATGATAATAAAACCCTAGCCGAGCCACTATATGCATCCAATCCTCATTCACTAGCCTCAGCCACCTCTTTTGCCACCACCTTTGCCTTGCTTGGCCACGACTACATCACCATAGCCATGCTTCATGTTGCCTTGACCCATGCCATAACCATGACCGAGCATATAGAGACTTAGGGCTGAACCAAAACCCCTCTTGCCTTTGACCTTTTGTCCTTCCATTGAAGTTGTAACCTCCATCTCTTCAAATTCCTCACCATAACCGTGTACACACCACTTTGGCCAAGCCTAGGTGCCTCTAAACATGATGAGGCCGAGCACTACATGGTGTGGTCAAGCCCACTTGACCATGGCCTAGCCACTTGATTGATTTAAAGCAAGGTTATGTCACTTTGATTCATTCTTTTCATTGTTTTAATCTATAAATCTTTGTGTTGAATTTTATTCTTATAATTTTGTAAATTGTTTGTATACAAGATTGGATCTTGACTCTCAATCACAAATAAATCTTGTTCGTGCCTAGTCGTGCTTTCAGAATTTGTTTTGTGTCTCTTGTTTGTTACCTCCAGCTTTAAAAAGGTGAGTTATTCACTCTAGACATTCGTACTTATATAATTGTGAAACAATGACATGTGAATTGTAGAAATTGTTATGTTATGTTAATATGTTCATATATGCCTGTGATATGATTATATGATGTTAAATTCTGTTTATATATTTGTTACATCATCTGATATGATTTTATGTTCTACTGTTCATTTATTTACTGATTCTAACACTCCAAATTCCCTATCACTATGGGTTGAAATGATACATACCCGAACGGACTTTAGATAGGGAAAAATCATTATGAGTTGAAATGATAGGCTCGAGTGATTTTTATTGTATTTTATTTGACTTGGGATTGCGGGTTTGAAATGATAGAACCCGGATTTTTCTTTTAAATTACGGATTGAAATGATACATATCTGTATCACTTGACCTAGGTTAGAAAATATTATACAGACCTGGTAATTACAGCAACTACAGCATTTCAGAAATGCTGTAGTAGCTCCTTTTTACACAATTTTAGTTCAAAACAGAATCTATAGCATTTCTGAATGCTATTAAAAGTTAATTTCAGGTGTTAGTGTATTTCCAGCAATTAAATAACTTTAATTTAAAACACATAAACATTTTTAAAATCATATTTTAACATTTAAAATATTCATTTACATATCATTTAACATATATCTTTTCACAATAAATTTCTTATAATCAATTCCAATTTTCAACAATTTACTTAATAAATTTTAGTGTAAAAGTGTCCAATTCTTCACATTTCAACAAATAAACTTAACACTTCAAATTTAAATTACCATTTCACAATTTAACTAAATTTCCAATTTTATTTAATTAACTTAAACCTTTAATTAAAATCAAATTTCACATTTCCTAGCCAAGTTATATTTTAAAAGATCACTTTTAAACATTCATTTATTTAACCACTTAAATTCATAGAAAAATCAATAATACTTTAATAAATCACTTAAATTCAAATTTAATCAAATTATCATATTTACCATTTCCAAATAAAATTTAATATCCATTTTATTTATATAACTTAAATATCATTTTTAACCAAAATTCCAAATTTCCAACTTAAGTTATATTTCAAAAATCTAGTTAAACCATTCATTAATTACATTTTTAACACATAGAAAAATCATAATTTCTTTAACTCAAAATATTTCAAAATCTGTTTAAATCAAATTTCATAAATTTATATTTTTAAAATACTTAAAAATATTCAAAACACTTTATAAAATAACCACGGGCCTGTATATAGTTTTCTAGCATAGGTCAAGTGATACGGATATGTATCATTTCAATCCGCAGTTTAAAAAGAAAAAATCCGGGTTCTATCATTTCAAACCCGCAATCCCAAGTTAAAATAAATTAAATAAAACCATTCAGGCCTATCATTTCAGCCCATAACGATTTTTCCATATTCTAAAGTCCGTTCGGGTATGTATCATTTCAACCCATAGTGATTCTAGTCTACAGGGAACTTGCAATGGTGATAACTGATATAAATAATAGAATAACATTAAATAACAGTAACATATGATATAACAGGTGTATAAACATCATATGATCATAACATAGTCAAGTATAACATGATAATATATTTCTACAGATTCACAGGGTGTCAATTTACTAGTTATACAGGTATATATTGTCTGGTGAGAATAACTCACCTGTTAAAGCTGGAGATTAGCGATCAAAACACACAGAATGGATTCTAGAAAGCACAACAAGCACGATATAGCATGACTTTTGATTTGAATGAATAGAGAGCCTTGATATTTATCTTGTAAACAATAACCAAAACAAGACAATATATACATGAGCAGGGCCGGCCCTGACAACTTGGAGGCCCAAGGCGGAGAAGAAAGGAGAGGAAAAAATGAAAGACCCTGAAAATACTAAATGCAGGGTTTGAACCAGAGACCTCAAGGTGGAAGTGGAATGTCTTTACCACTGAGCTATATTACTTTATATGAAGACTACAAACATCTTATCAAATATCATATATAAATCAAAGACTGAGGCCCCCAGATATCGGAGGCCCTAGGCCACCGCCTTGGTGGCCTTGGGTCAGGGCCGGGCCTGCACATGAGTATTCAACCAAACTACATTGAAATAAATTGGAATTAAAAAGCAACAAAGACAAGATAACTTAACCTTGCTACAACCATTCCAAAGCTGGACCAAGGGGGTTCATTTCTCAGCTATGATGATGAAATAGCTCAGGTTTGGCATCATACTCATGGCTAGAAGGAGTATGGAGTGGTAGGGTTATAACATGAAGCATACAAATGGTCAAGGCAACATATATGAAGAAATTTGAGCACAACAAGACTAGGCCTTGGGTCAAGTGGGGCTTGGCCATACTTGTACAGGTTTGGACATGTCAGGTCAGATCTGAAACTGATGGTCAGAGGTGATGTGATGGCTGGAGGTGGTGGCTATGGGGTGGCCAAAGTGATAGGTGAAGGATGTAGTGCAAACATTGGCTTGGCTAGCATGTTTTGTGGAGTTTTGTGGTGATGGCTTCAAGTGGAAGGTCATGGCCTGTCTTGGTCAGAGGGAAGGGAGTGTTTGCTGTAGTAGATGGTGATGGTGAGTGGAGTTGAAGGGTGGAGAGGCTAGTGGCCGAGCAAACAAGGTAGGAAGAGGAGGCTAAAACAATGAAGAAGAGGAGAAAGATGTGAAAAGAAACAAGCCATTTTTTTTATTAGAAGAAGATAGCCGTGAGTTTTTTTTTTGAGGATGGTGAGATTTTTTCTCACGTGAAATGAGAAGGAAGTCACAGCAATAACAAAAAGATATGGTCGGCTAAGCAACTGAATGCAAGAGTTAGGAAATGAAAAGGCGGAAGAGGAAAAGACTTAGGAGTTTCAATAGTTTAAAACCTTTCATATTTCTTTATTTTAATTATATAACTTTATATTTCTGGAAATAATAATAATCCCAGATAAAATTTCGAAATTTTATCAAAATATAATAATTTATATAAATATTTATCAATTATATAAAGTTAAATTAAGAAAATAGCTAAAAATAGTAAACTAGTCTAGAAAATTTGAAATTGAATAGAATAAATTTTAGAAAATTCATATGAGCTTGTAATATATTTTTAAACAAAGATAACAACATAAAATAAAAATGCGTTCACAAAGTAAATATATAAAATTTAATTTATATATAATTTTAATGAAGAAAATAGCAGAAAATTAGAAAACAGCCTTTAAAAATGGAAAATAAATACAGTAAATTTTGGAAAAATTCTATTATCATTTTAAAATATTAAAAGACAAAAATATACATAAAATAACATATTGACACATATTAAATAAAATATAAGAAAGAAAATATGATTTATAAAATTTAAAATAGGCAAAATGGCACAATAAAACAAATTATACTAAAAATTGAAATGTACATAACTTTTACATTTTAACTCCGTTTCCAACGAAATGAAAAGCAGTATTCAAGTTATTAAATCTATTCTCATAATAAAAGATAAAATTTATAATTTCAAATATTTAAAATTTAAATTTAAAAGTCAAAGTTTGACTATTTGACAAAAATTCACATTTTCTGGAAATATTAAATTTAGTCATATTTGGAATTCTAATCCACATCAAAATCAAAGTTTATACTTAAAATAACAAAATTTATTCTTTTTCATAAATAAAGCTTTTGAATCTGAAAAAAATCAATTTAAAAATATTTGAAAAATACAGGGTTGTTACACTCTCCCCCACTCAAAACTTTTCGTCCCCGAAAAGGAACGAGGTACAGGAAAGCACATAAAAAGATAGAATGAATAGAATTAAGACAAGATGATAAGAAGATTGGAATTACACCCGATAACTATTGTTATAGGTAAGTTTAACAAGATGGAGGTGATCAAATCAAGAACACAAACACTAAAAAGATCCTCTAGAGTCAGAATCACCCCTTTCACTTGACCGACGGTCTATGAATGGAAAAACAGTGTTCAGATCCAGATGAGTAACAAAAATTATCAAAGATTACAGAAAGATTTCTAAACGGATTGGTATAAGCAATAGCCTCCCCATTCTGTAACAAGAAAAGAGAAATAAGGACAACCAAAAGGTAGTTTGAAAAACAAGATAAGATAATAATTTGAAACCATAATGCTTTGAAATCATAATAATTTAGGGATGTTTATCATTTGGAAACCACACTACTAAAATCATAACACTTTGGAAATGTTATTCTAAAAAAAAACATAACACTTATAAAAATCAAAACACCTTTTAAAAAAAACTTCATTTAAACCATTTTAATTCAAGGTCAAATAATATTCATTTTAAAGTTGTAACATTTCTAAGTTCATTCAATTATAAAAATTTCCAAAACACTGTATTTTCAAAACAGCAGCACTTATAAAATGCTACAGTAGATATATTAATATTTCAAATCAGTTTAATATCAGAAATATTCATTTGGATATCATTTAACTTATGACTTATTAAAACAAACTTTTATGAATGGAATATTCAAATCAAACTATACTTCATTTATTAAGTTTAAAAGTTCACTATTTTAGTTAGCTCTTAATTTAACACATAACCTAACACTTTATTTAAAATACCCATTTCCCAAATAGATATTCCTTTAATAAGTTACACTTAAAATTCCATTTGAAAACCAAATTCTCAATTATCAATTTTTAGTGATGTTAAAATACATTTTAACTATTTAAATTATAATCATTCATTTTTCAAGACATATCTATTTCATAAATAAAATATTTATATAGCAAATATAACAATCAAATTTCTTTACACATTTATTCATTTAGACATCAATTAAACTATGAATTCAAGTTAAATAAACTTTATTACAAAATGTCTAATTCAAATGTATTTTATTTTATCTATTCAAAGATCATTATTTATTATACAACATACTCATTTTAGGAAATAACCTTTATTAAAATTCCTAGGTTAGATTTAAGGTTCCATATTAAATCAAATTTGATTATTAAGTTATTTAAAAAAATCTCTTTAAATTCCTTTTTCACTATTTACCTCTGTTAATCTTTTATAACTAAAATTTAAGTGTATAACATTTATCATAACCACTCAAATTTTATTTATAAAATCCTTTCTATATTGTATATTATCCAATTTCATATTCAACTTCCGTGTAATTTAGGTAAGTTACATTGGAATAAAATTGAGTGTTATACAAATAAAACTTTCCAATTCAATTATCTCAATTTTGAATCATTTATCCAAATTTTTGATTTTTTTCTTCTTATAATTGAAATTATTCTTCAAGATAAAATTTAAGAATTTGAATCTTCGAACATCTTCAAACCATTTGGAGATAAGTAATTATATATACATAATATGTTAAATCAAATTTAAATCATATATCTATATATATTATAAATCAAGTCATATTTTAGAAATTCAAATTAATTAAATTCACCAAAATAAAGCTGTAGCAAGACTACAGAACAGTCTCTTCACTTCGAAACTCGAAAATGAACGTCGATGATGCTGTAGTCATCACCGAAATTATTTTCCAGCGACAAAGAGAAGAGCACTAAATTTTTAAACTTAAAAATCCTTTAGAAACAAATTTCTACTTGGAAATACTTTAAATAATATATCCTTTTAAAACTTTAAACACAAGGTTTGAAATCCATCGGAAATTAAATTCTTAAATTTCTTGTTTTAAATTCATTTCAATTCCCAAATAAATTTATAAACAACTACTTATAAATTCATTTATAGAACAATAAATGATAAATCAAGTATTATCATTTCAAATAATCAATTTAAATCAATTTATTAAGTTCCATAATATTTACTTATATCAAAATTTATTTCATTAACCAAATTTAAAATAATATTGTGTCAATTTGTTCTGTCAAAGTGTTTTAGAAATCCTATCGATAGCGTTGATCAGACGAATCGATCGGAAGCCCAAATCAACATTGTTAACGATAAAAGGTGAACGCTAATACCCGGTGTGTGTAATAGAATCGTGAAAGCACCACCCGTGTGACGGGAATAGAATTTAAGCAGTAAAAGACAGCAATTTATAGTGGTTCGGCTTGATATTAAGCCTACGTCCACTTTGAATCTCTTTATTACTGAATTCGGTTACAAATCAATACAAATCTCTTATCACAACAGTACAACTTGATCAAAAGAAACAATCTTGACTACTAGCTCAATCTTCGTCGATGAAATTAGATGAATCCATGTTGGATGTAGGGAATTATCTCTTGAAGATTGTTGTAGCGTCTTGAATGTTTGAGGATCTTTGATTGCTGGATGAATGGAGACTTCGACAGAGTAACGACGCTTGAAGAAATGATTTGGCAAAAGTCCCCTTCATGTTGGAAATGGTGGCCTATTTATAGGAGCTGGTTTCTGGGCAGAAAATTTGACTAAGTCTTAGGTCGCGTACGACCTTAGTTAAGTCGTAGGTCGCGAGCGACCTAAGTTAGGTCGCAGTCTCCTTGCGGCTTAAGAGATTAGCTGGTGAAGCAGTACTTGGCTTTATTTGATAAAGTGGTAGGTCGCAGGCGAGTTAAGGAACAGCTGTGGGAGCTCTAGGTTGTTGAAGCCATAGCTTGTTAGCCTCTTAGGTCGTAGGTCCCTTAGGTCGCAAAACTTTCCTGTAGTTAGGTCGCGAACCTTTCCTGTAGTTAGGTCGCAAACCTTTCCTGCAGTTAGGTCGCAATCTCAAGTCCCTAGGTCGCAAACCTTCCTGTTTTTAGGTCGCGAAGCTCTTCTGTTCTTAGGTCGCGAAGCTCTTCTGTTCTTAGGTCGCGAAGCTCTTCTGTTCTTAGGTCGCGAAGCTCTTCTGTTCTTAGGTCGCGAAGCTCTTCTGCTGCTAGGTCGCAAAGCTTCCTGTTCTTAGGTCGCGATGTCCTCTTAGGTCGCTATCCCCTTTTAGGTCGCTAAATTCTAGGTCGTGGAGATAATGGAATTAACATTGCCCCTCGAGGCATATGACTATGCCATAGGTCGTATGCTTTGATTCAACCTTGCTAAGTCGCAAACGACCTAGAACTTTACGCCTGTTCGCCTCCCATTCTCAGCTTCATATAAATTGGTTAGGTCGCACCTTCTTCCTCACCTTGCTGTTTCGAGCCTCCATCGCCATTAACGATTTTTCGAGCTTCCAAAGACAAATTCGACTCCTTCAACTAATGATTCATTCTCACTAATCATAATACGTAAGTGGATCGACCTTTATTTGTCCATAGTCACTGCTTTGATCACGAATCGTTGTTACTAGTCCTAAGCCCAATTTCATGCATCATGCTTTCTGAGCGGTAGTCTCAACTGACTTTCGTTCGTGTCGTGGTGATTTGCGATCATACGAAAGCTTCTACTACAGTTCTGTAGGGTTTGCCATTGATTTGTTAGTTAATCGGTGGTACGTTGAGGTAGGGTGAAGGGGAAGATGAACTCTTTTTGAACTGGCGGTATTGGGTTATTGGACTCAATATGATGTTGCTTGGAGAGGAAGTCGACAACCTATCAGATTTGAATGACCTAAGAGTTAGGTCGCGTGGGAACGCCTAGCGACTTAAGCCTTTGCGACCTGACAACATTTGCGACCTAGAGAATCTCCAACCTAAAAACAATTGTGCACGACCTAGGACTTAAAGAAAATTGCCTCATCTTAATCCATTCAACTGCAACGTGCGACCTACAGAAAGCTTGACCCATGATAGGTCGTTGAACGACCTAATACTTAGACAATTTTTCTCAGCCCTGAACTTTTAACCTGAACAACTCAGCATAAGAACGTTGCAACCTTTGTTAGGTCGTAAGCGACCTAACACTTAGAATTTTTTAGCAGGACTTGACTGATTTTCTGAATTTGAATTGTTTTGGACTTTGTACTTCTTTTCAGATTGCTTCAACTTTAATGCTAATAACCTGTTTAGAAGCAACATTCACAGAAAAATGGGACGAATATACTGCTATTGATTGCCCACATCAAACAACAGATTAGTTGACAAAGAATATCAAACTTAAATGAACTTCGTGAATGAAATGCTGTGAACTAACAAATCTAAGTGAAGTATTAAAGCAAAATTGAAATGATCAATTAAAGCTGATTTATTTGCATCAACACAACACTATTCTTGGATTTAAGATATCTAGCCCTGAAACTTTATAATCGACAAGTGTCAATTAGTTTAGTTTCATTTACATTTGCTCGTTATTGTATTAGTTTTGCACAACACTTCACTCTTTTTAGGAAACGTGCACCTTAATATTTGATCGTCCAGTTCCTTGTGTAGAATGGAATCTCAACAGGAAGACTTGGAAATAGCCGGAGAAGCTTTTCCAATTGCTACTCCACTAAACGACCCTCCGGAAAGGACTCCTACCACTCTAAGTCATAAAGTCTTCCGACAACTGTGCATCCAATTTGGCATTGCCGAAGCAGATGCTTTACTTCCTGGGTCAAGCGACACTGCTGACAGGCCGCCTCTTGGCTTTGTTGCTGTGAACCGGCAGATGTGTTCGAGTGGAGCCATTCCCCCATTTAACGACTGTCTTCGAGAACTTCTCCTTCGGCTAACTATTTCTCCCTTTCAACTACACCCTAATGGATACTCCATCCTACTGGGATTGTGTGTGCTTTTCAGGAGAACGTTGGACCGTTTTCCCTCTTTTGACGAAATTCGCTTCTTGTGTACATTTGCAAGGAACAAAGACCATCCCTCCATCATACTTGTAAGGAGTGCCAGGAATCGTAAACTAATTCTGGACTTGCCTGAAAGTGCCCATGGATTCTTGACTCAATTCTTTTATGTTCGCTGTCCTCCGGGATTTTATGCCATCTGGAGAGTCGGAAGTAAGATTACCTTTTACCGATTCATTTTCTAGATTTTTCAGAATTCGAACCGTCAAATGCTTAATTCCATTCTTTCTTTGTGCAGCACTTCCTTCTCTTCTTCGAGATACCAGCCGCAAGTCGATTTTAGATACTTTGAGTGCCGTTGATGCCGAAGAGAGGAGTGCCAAATTCTTGCTGAAAGATGAATTTCTGCACCAGTTTGGTCTTTTACATCCTTCTAGATCGACTCAGATTCATGAAATTTCTAGTTCTGATGCGGAAACGTTAGTTGCTTAGGGCTCTCAAGCAGAGGCCTCGAATGCCCCCTCTTCTGTAGAAGAAATTGCATCAGAAGCACCTGTTGTAGAGGCTGCTTTGATAAAATGTTCCGCATCCATCGATGTTGTAGGGTCAGCTAGCAAGTCGGCACTTGCCCCAATTATTGAGGAGGAAGAGAATCCTCGAGTTTCTGAGAAATCAATCGATACGGAAGTTGAAAAGGAGAAATCTGCTGAGTTCCAAGGTGATGACACTTTTGATGGCTTGAGTGATATCATGATAACTTCTCAAGAGCTTTTCGGGGATAATAATCCAAAAGTGACTTCTCCCGTTGTTGAAGCGACTTCCGCCCTAAAACAAACCCTGACGCCTACTACGCCAGTCGTCTCTGTTTCCACACTAAAGCGTGGTCTGTAGTTTGACGCATGTAGCTTGCACGCCGCACACACTTAGGATTTTTCAGCACTTATAAGCATTTATCCTCTTTTTCTGGAAATCTCTAAACTTTACTTCTTTTCCATTTCTCAGATTCTCCGATGGGACGTACCAGCTCATACTACGACAACTTTCGGCGCTACGGAGGGCGTGATTCTTACGATTATGGACGTTATCTTCCCTCCCGCAAAGAATCTGACGAAGAGCGGGCAGCTAGAAAAGCTCAAGAAAGGCGTGCTTACGAAGAGCAGCAAAGAAGGAGAGACGATGACTCTCATAAAAGAAAATATCATGATGACAAAGGGAAGAAGCATGCTACCGATGACCCAAGTAAACGGGTTAAACTTGATGAGAAGAACGCGTCTGAAATTTCTGAAAAGGCTGACGCTCCTATTCCTTCTGATACTCCGGCCGGCTCTCCTCCTCTAAAGAAGTCTGATATTCAAACAATCATTAACAGGCCACAATATCAAGTTAAAGACGGCCCTCCAACGCTCCAGAGTCGATTTCCAAATTGGTGCCTAAAAGGAGTGCGCTTTGACTTGGATTTGATTCCAATTGATAAGCAAGACATGCTTAAAAGTCTTGATGCGGTCAGACTTAATATCGAGAGGATGTCGCAATGGCAGAAACTTGTCGATGAACTCCAAAGGGTTAACCACATAAATCTTGAGGCGATGATGACCATGGAGAATGATAAATCAGAATGGAACAGATGGTGTAAGCAACATGATGCGGAGATGACAAGCATTGCAGACGACAACGCAAAGCTTGCATCTGAAGTCAAACGACTAAAGGAAGATCTGGCCTCATCTTCTGCATCGCACACCCAAAAGGAAGAAGTCTTTCAGAAGCAAGTGCGGGATGCACATGCTGTGCAAAGGGACGCCGAAATGAAGCTTGCAGCTGAGCAGCACATTACTGAGAAATATCGCACAGAAAATACTGAGCTGTGGGGAACAATTGTGTCCCAAAATGCAGAGATTGAGATGCTGAAAGCTAAGCTTCTTAAAGTTGAGAAGGAGCGTGATGACGCGGTCACTGGACAAGTTGCGGCCGAAGAGTCTCACGACGCCACTAAAGCTAGCATCGATTCTACTCTATTTGACTTCTATATGCACAGCGTTTTGGGCCGCGGCAGCCTTTCATTCTTGGGTCCCAAATATGAGATTACACTTGCTGAAGTTTGGGAGACCATACTTGATACATTTGCCGGTTATGCGGAAGCAGACCTTGTAGCGCTTTATCTAGACGATGAAGCACGTGATGCGCTTATTAGAGGCAAAGAGCAACTTGCCGAAGCTAGAGCCGGGACAGCGGTAGAAGAATATCCAGAAAAGACAACATCACTACCTACCCCTGTCCATACTTCAACTTTGACTGATGTTGATATCATCGGTTCTAGCTCTCAATCTCCACTTGCTGCAAAAGATGCTGAAGCTAAACTCGATACTTCCGAGACTCCTCTTTCCCAAATTGAAGAGAAGAGCCAGGAAGAAACTGAAGCTGATAAATATGAAATTGAGCTTGCGAAACCAACTCCTCCAGGTAACTTTGGCGAAGTTCCGGGTCTAATGAACCAGTTATTTGATTTAACCGAGTTTGATGACCTTCTTACTTGTTACTTGAACTTTGGTGAACCGATACCTTCTCTATTTTCGGAAGATGTTGATTTTAACTTCTTTTCTTCTACAGCGGAGGCACCAAACACTGCACAAGTTTCCACTCCTTCAGTTGCCGTCCCTTCATCTTTACAGGTTACTCCTCCTTCTGCTTCCCAGCCGGGATCACAGGCAGAGAAAATCGAAGCCCTTCAAGGCCTGGATGACCCGGCAGCTTCGCAGGAACAGAAGGCGGAGGACCTTGAAGACGTCGAGAAGACCCCGGAGCAGTCCCTTGATGATGACACGAAGCTTTCAACACTGCTTTCTACTCCGGGGAGCGAATCTTATTCAAAGAGGAAGGGGAAGCGTGGCATAAGGAAGAAGAAGAGAAGTGCTTCAACTGGGGAGGAAGCAGAAGTTGATCCAGCCGCGCCTCTTTCTCCTTCTGCCCCGACCCATCCACAACGGCTCCAAAAACTAATCATTAGGCCGGGGAAAGGATCCAAAGGTGGCGAGAAGAAGGGATAACAAGCTAGATTTTTTTTACTCCTTACTTTTGCTTTTTGCATGTATCGACCGGGGATTGTGCAGGTACCGGTCCCTGCTTTTGCTTTTTGAGATATCTGCACATGTAAAGAATTTTCATAGTACTAAATAAAACAATTATTTTTAGTGTAGAACAAACGATTCTTCTTACTTGTGCAACCTTTTTGTCTGCGTTTGAGAATGCATTTATTCCACATCATCTATTTTTCATGATATTGTGATGAACTCGCGGTATGTTGCTTGTATATTACTTTGCTCATGTAACTGAATCGTATAGTATTGCCCCCATACCGCAAGTGCATTGCAATATTCTTAGCTCTTTTTTTTTTCTGAAGAACACTTCAACTTTTAGGGATGATCACTCTTATTTGTTAAAAGCGAATTTCCCTGCGCAGTGAAATGAGCTTCCGAAGAAGGTTTTGATTTTGTGCCCCAGCAAGGGGCTTATTTTTGGTACTTCAAGCAAGGTGAAGTGCATCTCTGAAGAGGTTTTTGAAGAGAAGCGATTTTGGTCTCCGAAGAGAAGCAATTTTGATATTTCAACTCTGGTGAAGTGTGCCTCCGAAGAGGGCTTTTTATTTTATGCTTCAAGCATGGTGAAGCGTGCCTCCGAAGATGGCTTGTGCCTCCGAAGAGGGCTTGTGCCTCCGAAAAGGGCTTTTGATTTTGTGCTTCAAGCATGGTGAAGCGTGCCTCCGAAGATGGCTTGTGCCTCCGAAGAGGGCTTGTGCCTCCGAAGAGGGCTTGTGCCTCCGAAGAGGGCTTGTGCCTCCGGAAAGGGCTTTTGAGTGCCTGGAAGTTGCTTTCTCATGGTCGGATGGGTCCGCGGGGCAGGCGTAAGTTGCTTGATTGGATGTTTGTTTGTACAAACGACCGCAATCAATTAACAAGGTGCCCCTTCGGTGGTCCCACCGATCTTTTTGATTGAGGAAAACACTCCCATTTATTGGCGTGCCTCGTTAGAGGGCTTTGGTTGGTTGGTGTGCCAGGTAGGTTGCGTCTCAGGGGCGAGTGGATCCACGGGACGGACGTAAGCTATCTGATCGGATGCATCACGACCAGTTAGCGAGGGTCCTGTTCCTTCCGCTTGGGAAGGTGTCCCTTTAGTGGATCTTCCGGCCTTCCTGTTGAGATGCATACCTCCCTTTGTCTGCCTCTTTGTTTGCTTGGAAACTTTCTCTCATCATCTGCCCATTAGCGATATCTTATTATCGTTTCCAATCACATCTTCTTCTTTTCCTCTTACAAGTAAATTGCTTCATCCGAAGGAGTGGACTTCACTGTTGAATGACTTCACGAGACAAACGCAAGTTATCTAGTTGGATGTCTATTCATAACGACAATCTCAACTAGTGAACAAAGGTTTGTCACAGTGGAGTCGCCAACTTTTTATGTGAAGTTTTCCTTGCTTGGGATTTGAGTTTGGAAAATTTTTTTTGTTGCTTGGTTTTCGTGTAATAGCTGATTTATAGAGGCCGCTTAGCTTTGTGATGAGCAAGCATTGTTTTGATGTCCTGCAATTTTGAATCGACATTTTAGCAATACATTTTAAAGTATTTACATATCGAAATAAAACAAGCATTATGAAATAGTAAAGAACACAAGATTTATAGTGGTTCGGCCAAGAATCGGGCCTACATCCACTTTATAGCTTTCATTCATTCACACTGATTTACAATATTTTACAATACAACTGATACATTCATCGTTATTTTACAATTTTGAACCAAGCTTTTTCTTTCAAGTAAAATAAGGACGTAAGTGGTTGCTGTTCCAGGCTCTTGGAATTGGATCTCCTTCAACAGTTATGAGTTTGAAGGTGCCATCAAGAAGTTTAGTGCCTATGACATATGGTCCTTCCCAATTTGGCCCAAACACACCAGTTGCTATCATGATCCTTTTCAAAACCAAGTCTCCGATCTCAAAGCTGCGTTGTCGAACCTTAGAGTTGAAATGCCTGGCAATTCTCTGCTGATGAGCTGAAACTCTGAGCCTAGCTTCTTCTCTTTTCTCATCAAGAAAATCAAGTGCTTCAAGTTGCAGTTTCTCATTTTCAGCTTTGTTGAAATGAACTCTTCTATGTGAAGGAACTTCTACTTCCACTGGAGTCATTGCCTCTGATCCGTATGCCAGTGAAAATGGAGTGTGCCCAGTCGCAGTTTTGTGAGTAGTTCTGTACGCCCATAGCGCTAATGGAAGCTTATCAACCCAACCACCTTTTGCTTTTTCGAGTTGCTTTTTGATAGTTGACTTGATGATCTTATTAACTGCTTCCACTTGCCCATTTGCCTGCGGATGAGCCACTGCTGAGAAGCTTTTTCGAATTCTGAACCGTTTGCAAAAATCCTGGAATTCTTCACTTTCAAACTGAGTACCGTTGTCTGTGATTATCTTCTGTGGCACACCATATCTGCAAATGATATTCTTCGTTACAAAATTTATCATCTTTTTAGAAGTGATGGTGGCCAAAGGTTCAGCTTCAGCCCATTTGGTGAAATAATCAACGGCAACAATAGCATATTTAATCCTTGATTTGGCGATTGGTAATGGTCCAATTAGGTCTATCCCCCAAATGGCAAATGGCCATGGGCTGACCATTTGTGTGAGTTCGGTGGAGGGTGCTCTTGGGATTTTTGCAAATCTTTGGCATTTGTCGCACTTTCTAGAGTAGATAGCAGCATCTCGGTTAATGTCAGGCCAGAAATACCCATACCGGAGAACTTTCTTGGCTAAAGTTTGACCAGTTGAATGATCTCCACATTCTCCTCCGTGTACCTCGGCAAGAATTGTCTTGGCTTCTTCCTTAGTTACACATCGGAGCAGAGGCATTGAAAATCCCCGTCTGTATAATCGACCATCTTGAAGTATATATCTCGACGCTTTTCTCAATAATTGTCGACGTTCCTTAGAACTTTCTGGCAGGAAACCACTGAGTAAGTATTCTTTGATTGGAGTCATCCATGATTCATGCTCTTGAGACGTAGCCATAATCCAATCAATATCCATTTCATCAATGCTTGGAGCTGACAGAACTTCTACAGGAACTAATCCCAGTAATTGAGCTTCTCCAGAACTTGAGTACTTTGCTAAAGAATCTGCCTTCATATTTTCCTCTCGGGGTATGTGGCTTATTGAGTAGTGATCTAAATCATTGAGGAGTTCGGAAGCTTTTGTCAAATATGCAGGCAAATTTCCTCCTTTGGCTTGAAATTCTTTCTTCACCTGGCAAACAATAAGCTGAGAATCGCTGAAAATCTGTATCGCTTTGATGTTTAGTTCCTTGGCGATTTTTAAACCGGCAATAAGGGCTTCATATTCTGCTTCATTGTTTGTCGAAGGGAATTCTAGCCTCAATGCATAACATAATGATCGTCCTTCGGGAGTTTCAAGCACAACTCCTGCCCCAGAATAATAATCATTTCTTGAGCCATCAACATACAACTTCCACTGTACCGGAATGCAGTTAGTTGTTTCTTCCTTGATGTCACCTTTGTCAGTGGACTCTGCAATGAAATCTGCTAAAGCTTGTCCGTTAATTGCTCTCCGGGGATGGTAAGTGATGTCATATTGGCTGAGTTCTATGTTCCATTTCAAGAGACGACCCGAAGTTTCAGGACGATACAGGACTTGCTTTAGAGGTTGATCAGTCAGGACCTTGATAGGATGAGATTGAAAATAGGGCCTCAACTTCCTGGAAGCGATTAACAAACAAAAAGCAAGCTTTTCTATCTTTGAATAATTCATCTCTGCCCCAGTGAACCATTTGCTGATGTAGTAGACTGGACGTTGTATTTTCATATCTTCTCGTACAAGTGCTGCACTTAGAGCATGGGATGAAATTGCTAAATAAATGAAGAGGTCTTCGGCATCACTAGGCTTGGAAAGGACCGGAGGAGTTCTCATATGATGAATCAGTTGATCGAAAGCATTCTGACATTCGGGAGTCCATTCAAAAATTTTCTTTCCTTTCTTTAAAGCATCAAAGAAGGGAATGCATTTGTCTATGGCCTTGGAGATGAAGCGACTAAGAGCGGCAACTTTTCCATTGAGACTTTGAAGTTCTCTCTTTGTTCTAGGGGCTTTAACTTCTCTCAGAGCTGTGATTTGAGCAGGATTGGCCTCAATACCCCTAGCGCTTACGATGTAACCCAGGAATTTCCCAGATTCTACCCCGAATGAACATTTCAATGGGTTGAGCTTCATTCCATACTTTCGAAGAATTGTAAACATCTCCTCCAAGTGTCCCATGTGATCTACAGCTTTCTTTAATTTTACCAACATATCGTCGACATAAACTTCCATGGTTCTACCAATCTGAGGCTTGAACATTGCATTGACGAGTCTTTGGTAGGTTGCCCCAGCATTTTTCAATCCGAAAGGCATAACTTTGTAGCAGTAGAGACCCACATCTGTGATAAAGCTTGTGTCTTCCTGATCTGGTTCATTCATCATAATCTGATTGTATCCGGAGTAGGCATCCATAAAAGACAACAACTCATGTCCAGCCGTCCCATCTACCAGTTGATCGATTCTAGGCAACGGGAAGCAGTCTTTGGGGCAGGCTCTGTTTAGATCTGAGAAATCAATGCATACTCTCCACTTTCCATTTGCCTTCTTAACCATTACTGGATTTGAAACCCAATTTGGATAAGTGGATTCTTTGATGAAATTATTCTCCATGAGACGATCTACTTCTTCCTTTAAAGCTGCTGACCTTTCTGGGCCTTGAGTTCTTCGTTTCTGTTTTACTGGTGTGAATTTCGGATCAACATTCAGAGTGTGGACAGCAATTGTCGGAGAGATTCCACACATATCAGCATGACACCAAGCGAACACGTCCAGATTCACTTTTAGAAATGATATCAGTGTGTTTTGAACTGTTGTACTTAGTTGCGAACCCACATTAAGTACTTTGTTTGGGTCTTTGGAGTCGACAGGTATTGGTATCGTAACTTCCACGGGCATCACCCTATTATCCTCTGCACTGGATTTTCTGGGGTCCATTTCTCGTCTTGCGCCACTATGCTCACCAGTGCAGGGACCACCCTGTATTTGCTACAAGGTTGGGTTTTTGATGTGGAGGGGAGCTGCCGCATCTTTACCCATTTCTCTCTTTCTGGCTTCTCGAAGCTCTATAAGATAACATTCACGTCCAGCATTTTGATCTCCCTTGATGACACCAACACCATTTTCTGTAGGAAACTTCATAGTTAGGCACCACGGGGCCAAAATGGCCCTGAATGCAGCTAGAGTTGGCCTGCCTAGGAAAGCATTGTAGGCAGAAAATCCATCGACAATTACAAAGGTTTGCTTGCGAACTACACTTTTCTGCCCTTCCCCAAGTTCCACGAACAACTCGACAGTTCCGATTGGTTGCTGTGGTTCCCCAGTGAAACCAACAATCTTTTGTGACGAAGCTTGAACGTCAAACATTGGGATCTTCATCTGGTCAAATGTTTTCTTGAAGAGTATATTGCATGAAGCACTGCAATCATTGAGCACTCGTCTTACTATTGCCAGTCCAATTCCTGCAGAGATAACCAAGGGATCTATGGTGGGAGCTTCAACACCCATAGAATCCCTAGCTTTGAACATAATATCATCATCTGAAATCTTTTGCTGTTTCAGCGGTGCAGCATTTTCTACAGCAAAAACGTCTTCCTCAGCTGGGATGTATTTTAAAGCATGAGCATATCGTTCCATTTCACCCCAGCTTCTGCCCGCTGGGTGTGGACCCCCCGTAATCACATTGATAACGGGCCTCTCAGATTCTTGTGCCGCGGTACCTTTACCTGAACCTGATGGCCGAGTAGGGAGTTGCTGCCCCTGAGTTGACGAAGATGGGTCACTTCTGTTCTTCTTAACATACTGTTGCAGCTTGTTTTCCCTCAACAATTCTTCAATTAAGCTCTTTAAGTGGCGACAGTCATTGGTATCATGACCGGGTTGGTTGTGAAAACGGCAGAACTTTCCATTTCTCATAGCGCCTTTTCCCGGTTTTATCTCAGCCGGTTTGGGATAATCCACAGCATCATTGGTGGCGAAGAAGATATTTTCCAGAGTGTCGGTCAATGGAGTGAAATCTGAGGGTTTGAAGAAGCGAGGTTTCTTTGTATCCTTTTGTTTCTTCCCCTCGTGATTTTCCCTTTTCTGACCTCCGGAATCTTTCTTTTCCGAAGCGGCAGTATTATTGTCCACCTTTGCTGCCACCACCTTCATCGATGCTGGAAGATTTTCCAAGCGTATGAATTCATCAGCTTTCTTGTAGAATTTCTCGAGAGAATTTGGCTCTTTCATTTTCAGCCATTTTCCAAATTCGCTTGATTTGTCGATAGCACGCATCAAATAGGTCAAGATCATCCGTGGCTCTGCGTTATCAACTTCTGCCAGAGCTATATTGAAACGGTTCAGGAATGATTTAATAGGTTCTCCCGGATTCTGTTCAAGACTGGATAATGACATTATGTCCTTTGCCTTTGAAGCGTATAGCCTGAATTGCTCTTTGAACTTTCGGGTCAGATCGGAAAACTGATCAACTGATCGGACAGGAAGCTTGGTAAACCAGAGGAGTTCCACTCCTTCCAAATATACTGGGAAATACCGGCACTTAATTTCATCAGTTGCTCTTGCGCCGGTCATGTGCCAGTCGTATTTATACAAGAACTGATTTGGATCACTCGTTCCCCGATAAGCAGGAATGGTGGGGGGAACAAACTTTCTAGGAAATTCAGCCTTTAGAATCTTCTCGGTAAACGGAGTTCTACTTGGTGCGAATCCCCATTCGCTCTCATCTTCATCCCTCTGCATGCTCTCCTTCATTATTTGCTTGATCATGCCAGAAAGATATTCCTCGTTGTTCAAAGATTTGGCGGAATAGACCTCAGCCATTTTCTCAGAAGTCTGTCTGAGCAGATGTTCGCGGAAAATCGGCGATGGCCTAGATCCTTCAGCTTGGAGGGGTGCTCCTTCAGCAGCACCTGATCCTCCTTGAGGAATATTTTTTCCTTCGGAGTTGCGAAGAGCATCAGCGATGTTTTCTTCATTACCCACTGGTCTTTGATTGGCGCCAAGCAGAGCGTTTAGTTTTTCCATCATCAAATTGTTTTGAGTTTCAATCTGTTGGTATAGTCCAGATACAACAGCGTCTAGCTCCTCTCGCGTCACCCCGACGCTTGGAGCCGCATGACTCGGTGAAATAGAAGTGGCGGTATTATCTTGAACATTTTCAGATCTGACAGCCTTTCGTTTCCTTCCAGGAGCCATTATGTCTGATAGATTTCTGGTTTTGTAGGAAACTTTTTCAACAAACTTGTGTGAAGCAATGGTGAATGGTAGCCTGAGTTGGGTTCTCAGTGAAAGCACCAAAATGTTAACGATAAAAGGTGAACGCTAACACCCGGTGTGTGTAATAGAATCGTGAAAGCACCACCCGTGTGACGGGAATAGAATTTAAGCAGTAAAAGACAGCAATTTATAGTGGTTCGGCTTGATATTAAGCCTACGTCCACTTTGAATCTCTTTATTACTGAATTCGGTTACAAATCAATACAAATCTTATCACAGCAGTACAACTTGATCAAAAGAAACAATCTTGACTACTAGCTCAATCTTCGTCGATGAAATTCGATGAATCCATGTTGGATGTAGGGAATTATCTCTTGAAGATTGTTGTAGCGTCTTAAATGTTTGAGGATCTTTGATTGCTGGATGAATGGAGACTTCGACAGAGTAACGACGCTTGAAGAAAAGATTTGGCAAAAGTCCCCTTCATGTTGGAAATGGTGGCCTATTTATAGGAGCTGGTTTCTGGGCAGAAAATTTGACTAAGTCTTAGGTCGCGTACGACCTTAGTTAAGTCGTAGGTCGCGAGCGACCTAAGCTAGGTCGCAGTCTCCTTGCGGCTTAAGAGATTAGCTGGTGAAGCAGTACTTGGCTTTATTTGATAAAGTGGTAGGTCGCAGGCGAGTTAAGGAACAGCTGTGGGAGATCTAGGTCATTGAAGCCGTAGCTTGTTAGCCTCTTAGGTCGTAGGTCCCTTAGGTCGCAAAACTTTCCTGTAGTTAGGTCGCGAACCTTTCCTGTAGTTAGGTCGCAAACCTTTCCTGCAGTTAGGTTGCAATCTCAAGTCCCTAGGTCGCAAACCTTCCTGTTTTTAGGTCGCGAAGCTCTTCTGTTCTTAGGTCGCGAAGCTCTTCTGTTCTTAGGTCGCGAAGCTCTTCTGTTCTTAGGTCGCGAAGCTCTTCTGTTCTTAGGTCGCGAAGCTCTTCTGCTGCTAGGTTGCAAAGCTTCCTGTTCTTAGGTCGCGATGTCCTCTTAGGTCGCTATCCCCTTTTAGGTCGCTAAATTCTAGGTCGCGGAGATAATGGAATTAACAAACATCAACAACTCAAACAACACAATATATAAAACAAAACATAGATTTACAAGTACAATTCAAAATGTTTAGGAGATATTTTGGAAACAAAACAAGATGATTAATTATCAAAATATGAAGATGGATAAGCTTAAATAAATCGCGGGCAACCTTAACCATGTCAACCGTGACTTAATGAATAAGATCAAATGTGGATTTTCTGGGGTAAATCTACATCCGATCTCAAGAGATAGAGTTTGGAGTAACAAAAGATATTAGCATCTAAACCAAGGATAGATATAAATCTCTGGTGAATCGATGCCAATTTGTAAAGGAGTTTCCCCCTTTACCAGAAAATTAGAATATTGGTGAGACAGCCAATTCACTATAAAGATCATTCGAAGTGGAGTTATGTGATACTTCAAAATCAAAAGAAGATGAATAGTGAGGGACAAGAATGAATTTTGGAACCGCAGGGAACGTTCTAAAAATTCAAAGGAAATTCGTGTGACGACCGCCCATGACCCCTGCACTGGACCTAGAGAAAGTGCGCTGTAAAGTGTGCCAGGCAGCCATGGACGATTGTCAGGGTAAATTAAAAAAGACAGCAGAATCTATCGTATTACTCACAGCGCATGGACAAAATACAATAGAATATATACATAGTGAAGCTTCACAGAATAGAATCTCATCAATAAAACTTCATAATAGTTGAATACAAACATCTGAGTAGTCAATACAACAAGCCTCACTACATATCACTCAAAGAATATACAAACAGCGGAACATCCAGTACATATAGTAAGAAATAATATGCAATCCTCCAGCTCGTCTTCGTCATCAGCATCATGGAAAGCAAGAACAGCACCTGTCACCTGCTACCTAGTCTGCCCGTCCCAAAATGGACGAATAGCCCAAGGCAATAAGAGTTAAAACATAAAGCCTTGAGTCAGACAACAGTCTTAGTGAGCGGTAAATTAACTAACAACATACCAAGAGAGCATAAAGCAAAAGGAATAGGAATACAACCCTCCCACTCCACTTTTTTCTACAGTGATAGCCCCCAGACACACACTAAGTAGAAGCAAACATAGCAGAGCATACAATTTAAAGTAAAGCAATTATCACTCGAGTCAAGGGCGATGCTTTCCAAGTACAAACCCCCAAGGCCTAAACCAAGATCAGATAAGCACCCAGAAAATACCGCTCTTGAGACCGAGTGATGATACAACCAAACATCCATGACTCTGGCTATCACTGTTATAATTGCTTCGATACCACTGTTAATTGAATGACCGGCACATTCTTTCAGCCGTCCGTCAAGGGCTAATGGAAACCCCGGTTCTAGACATTACTCCCGCACGTCGTCGTGACCCGTGCCTAGGACTATCGAATCTGCCCAGAGTACTTGACTACCAATCAGTAGCCTTCAGGGACTATTGAATCTGCCCAACGTACTCTTGCTTTGAGCATGCTAGAACCTTCAACAACGATGAGATCTCAGCCTTCTAGTCATCCTCCTCGACGACTATTTCTATACTAGCTCAAGCGCCTCTCGAGCAAACCATTATCCTCTAACTCGAACCATTTCACCGAGTTATCAACATGCTTGGAATGATCCCGTCTGGATTAGACCAAGACTATCTCATATCATGCTTCGCCTCATCATCATCGTAGAAAAGCTTCATCTCCACATCATCATCAAATCTATCCATATGAGCTTCATCATCCGCTACATATGCCACGAGCAGCTTTTCCAATTCAAGAGCCTTTCCCTTAGCTTTTGAATCATCTTCGACCAACTTGTCTAAATCAAATCATCAATCATCTAATTCATAGCAATCAATCAAGTCAAACATTAATCCAAGTAATCAAGCATCCAAATATGATCAAAATAGACAATTATAACAATAATGGCAATTTCGTAAATAAAGAGTCTAAAGTCTAACAAGCATGAAAACATGAGCAATATCTCTATAATCTTGATGAATGAACTTGCATAGGTAACACTTAGTAAAATGGATGTCAAATCATCATGAACAATGGATCTACATGGATCTATACTTAGGTTTACAAAAAAATGCATGGAAATCACTACTTTAACACAAAATCAAGCCAACGATCCGATATACTCCTCTGGATCCGTGTGAGAGATAATCACCACTCACCAAATCACCTTAACAACCCAAAAGCAACACACTTCAGATCTGGACAGCGAAGGATCTAACTTGATCTATCACAAATCCACTTCAAACGATGAAATCTCTCTTCGATGGATGAAGATCTTCAATCTAAGCTCTTCAATCTTCGATTTGATCTTCGATATGGATGGAAGGAATCACTAGATTAGAGTGGAGAAAAGAAGTGTAGAAGTCGAGCTCTCAAAATGGCAGCACTTCGTCGCTTCGAAATCCGGATCCCAAAGATGAAGAAATGGACGAGTATTTATAGCTGAAATCCTCCTTAAGTCGTTACTCGGAATTAGGTCGTCCACGACCTAAAGAGATCCCGCGACCTACGACCTAAGCCCATGCGCACTCACGACCTACCAGACCCACCTGTCTATGACTTACGACTTAGCGGCTTAACTCCTAAGTCGCTCGCGACTTAACAACTCCTAGTTCGCTCACGACCTAACACTCAGCCAAAACCCAGCGACCTAACGCAGACACACTTCCTCGTGACCTAACAACTCAACAGAGTTACGACCTACGACTTAACTGAGATGCGACCTAGCAACAGCTCCGACCTAACAAATCTGCGACCTAAACAGACCGCCTCTTCGCGACCTAACGCTCCTGCAACCTAACACATACATGACCTAACACTCACGCGACCTAACACCTTAGGTCGTCTAACGGCCTAACTACTCTACTACTGGACTTAGGTCGCTCACGACCTAACTACGCTAACCAGCTAACCCTTAGGTCGCTAATTCCTATAGGTCGCTCACTGCTACCACCAGCTCCTTAGGTCGTTGCCGACCTAACTTCTTTAGGTTGCTAACCTGCCTATCTCCTAGGTCGTTAACTCGCTACCTCCTATAAGTCGCTAACTCTTAGGTCGGAAATCCTTAGGTCGTCTAATTCTATAGGTCGCTCCAATACTTAGGTCGTCCACTCGACCTAACCTATCCCACAACCTAGGCTATCACACGACCTATCTCCTATACGACCTATCCTAAACTCCTTAGGTCGTCTACCCCATAAGTCGTCCACTACCTTAGGTCGCCAGTTTCTATGAGTCGCCTATTTCCTTAAGTCGTCTACGACCTAAGCCTCAACCTACGACTTATCTATCATACGACCAAATTGCTTAGGTCGTTCCAACCTCTTAAGTCGCTCCACTTCTTAGGTCGCCTACTACGACCTAACCACCATACGACCTAAGATTTAACTCTGGACAACTTATCAACCATGCGACCAAATGTCAACTGTTTTACGATGTTTCGATCCGTAAAAATACGGGTCGTTACATTCTCTCCCCCTTAGGAATTTCGCCCCCGAAATTCCAGACAAACAAGAGCAATCAAAGACTATTCTGCACGCCTACCATCCATAGCAATCAACAAACCATGCATCCAATTCTAGCTTAGCATGCAGAATTCTAAAACTAGAACAAGTTACAATATCGTGAGATGACACGACACCTTAGGGCCATACCTTGAAGAGTTCAGGATGAGCTGCCTTCATCCTCTCTTCCACCTCCCACGTACAGTCGTTATCATCATCACTCCATTGTATCTTGATCAACTTAGCTACCTTCCTCCTAAGCTGTTTCGTGTCGGTTTCCACAACACGAAGCGGCTTACGAGGTCTCTTATCGACTGGATCAACTTTAAAATCTTCACAGCTATCAGCAGAAACCACTGTATTCGAGTCGTGCACATACTTCTGTAGATAGGATACATGAAAAACATTGTGCACACTCGACATCTTCTCTGGTAACTCCAATCTGTAGGCAAGCTTTCCAATTCGCTCGATGATCAGGAATGGTCCAACAAATCTCGGAGTCAATTTTCCTTTCTTCCCGAATCGAATAACATTCTTCAGTGGAGAAATCTTCATAAAGACCATATCACCTACGTCGAATTCCAGATCCTTACGACGCTTATCGGCATAACTTTTCTGATGATCTTGGGCTGCCTTCATTCGTTGCCGAATGATCTCTATGCAATCCGAAGTCTGTCGAATCATCTTTGGCCCAAGCATCAACGTTTCTCCGGTCTCTAACCAACATGTCGGAGAGTTACACGGTCTTCCATACAATGCCTCATACGGTGCCATACCAATGCTCGACTGGTAACTGTTGTTATATGAAAATTCCACCAGATGAAGGTGATCTTCCCATGATCCTCCAAAATCCAAAACACAAGCTCTAAGGAGATCTTCCAAAACTCGGTTGACTCTCTCAGTCTGACCATTTGTTTGGGGGTGATAAGCTGTACTCAAACACAACTCGGTTCCCAAAACTTCCTGGAAGCTCTTCCAAAATCCACTAGTGAACAATGGGTCTCGATCGCTCACTATACTCTTCGGAATACCATGGAATCGAACAATCCACTTAACATACAACTCAGCCAACTTTGATGCGGTCCTAGTCGATCGAACAGGAATGAATCTTGCACTCTTAGTCAAACGATCTATGATGACCCAAATCCCTTCATTTCCCACTTTGGTTCTAGGTAACCCATCGATAAAGTCCATCGATATTTGCTCCCATTTCCATGTAGGAACTTCTAATGGCTGAAGCAATCCACTTGGCTTCTTCTGTTCGGCTTTTACCAACTGGCAGTTCATGCACTTGGAAATAAAATTTCCAACATCCTTCTTCATACCTTCCCAGTAATAGGTTCTCTTCATATCCCGATACATCTTATTTCCACCTGGATGAATTGTCAACTTTGAGTGATGACTTTCCTTTAGAACTTCACTCCTTAATTCATCTATATCAGGAACAACTAGTCGTCCTTGTTTTCGAAGCCAACCTTCTCGATCGACCTCGAACCCTTTATCCTTTTCTGGGTCCATTCCAGATTCCAAATCATGGATAATCTTGACAAGCTTATCGTCTCGCTTTTGGCTCTCGCCAATCCTTTCCACAAGAGTGGGTCTTATCGATAAGTTTGCCAACATCTCAGGTTCCAATCCACATCTGGGCCTGAAGTCAAAACCAGCTAAATACTCGAGATTCTTCCATTCTAAAAACATGGCTCCCAATCCTGCATGTCTTCGACTTAACGCATCTGCCACTGCATTACCTTTTCCCGGAGTATAAGCTATACCAAAATCATATGATGCCAAAAACTCTAGCCAACGTTGCTGCCGAAGATTCAAATCCTTTTGGGAGAATAGATACTTCAACGACTTATGATCCGTAAACAACTCGAATCGAACTCCCAATAGATAATGTCTCCACATCTTCAGAGCAAAAACAATCGCCGCTAACTCCAAATCATGAGTCGGGTAATTCCTCTCATGCGGCTTCAGTTGTCGACTTGCATACGCAACAACTTTATCCCTCTGCATCAGCACTGCTCCAAGTCCAGTACCACATGCGTCGGTGTAAACCACCATCTCGTCATTCCCACTTGGAATAGTCAAAACAGGAGCACTTGTCAATCGCTCTTTCAGGATTCTGAAAGCTTGCTCACACTTATCTTCCCATCTGAACACTTGGTTCTTCTTTGTCAATCCTGTTAATGGTGCAGCCACCTTGGAGAAGTCTTTGATAAACCGTCGATAATATCCTGCTAATCCAAGAAAACTTCTCACATCAGATGCATTCTTAGGTCTAACCCAATCCTGGATTGCTGCCACCTTAGCGGGATCAACCGCTATTCCATTTCCAGAGATAACATGGCCTAAGAACCTCACTTCACTCTTCCAGAAGTGACACTTCGAAAACTTAGCCTTCAGCTGATGTTTCCATAAGATTTCCAAAATAATACGCAAGTGCGTCTTGTGCTCTTCTTCAGTTCTGGAATAAATCAGAATATCATCCACGAACACAAGCACGAACTTGTTCAACTGATCTCTGAACACTCTATTCATAAGATCCACAAAATATGCTGACGCGTTAGTCAATCCAAACGGCATTACCAGCCACTCAAAGAAACCGGATGGTGTCCTAAAAGCAGTCTTCGACACACTATCCTTAGCCACTCTCAACTGGTGAAATCCTGTTGCCAAATCCATCTGAGAAAACACCTTAGCTTCGTGAAGCTGATCAAACAAGTCATCTATTCTCGGCAATGGATACTTGTTCTTTTTAGTTACCGTATTCAGCTCACGATAATCCACGCACAACCTCAACGATCCATCCGCTTTGGTTGCGAACACAACTGGTGCACCCCATTCGGACACACTACGCCGAACGAATCCTTTCTGCAAAAGATCATCAACCTGCACCCTCAACTCCTGCTGTTCCCTAGGCGCCATCCGCCTAAGAGGCATCACAACAGGTCTGGCTCCTTCAACTAGATCTATACGAAACTCGATCTCTCTATGCGGCGGTAACCCTTTGACCTCGTCAAAGACATCCTCAAATCCATTAGCGATTGGCACAGATGACAGTCCATCCCGTGGAACAACCAGCGAATACATGAAGCTCATGAAGACGCCTTCTTCATGCTTACATCGTATCACAATCTTTCGCCCCTCTACATTCTCGACTGTCACTTCCAACCTTTCACAATCAACCTTTGCCGCATACTTCCTAAGCCAGTCCATACCCAAAATAATTCCGAACCCCGCAAAGTTCAGAACAAAACAATTACAAACAAAAGAGCAACCATGACTCGATACAATCAGACCACGGCATAACATACACAAACAAGACGAACCCCCAACTGGATTAGTCACAACCAATGGCCTATCAACAATATCTGGTTCTAAACCCAACCGGCCTACAAGTTCACTACAAACAAACGAATGCGACGCCCCAGTGTCAAACAGAACTCTAACTGGAATACCACATATGAAAAGAGTACCTTGAACCACTACAATCTTTCCTTTCTCTTTAGCGGTAGGAGCTTTCGAAGACAATGGAACAGCCCCCAAAGCATAAGCTTGCACAATCTGCTTGTCCCTCCTCGGTTCTGGACAATTCTTCCTGATATGCCCCGGCTTGTCACAGTTGTGACACTTCATCGGCACCTTCGGATTCTTGCAATCCCTAGAGCAATGGCCCTTCTGCTGACAATTGTAGCAGGTCACCTCGCCTTTCGGCTTCTTCTGGCCATCCTTACCTTTTTGCTGCAACTGCTTCCTCTTCTTGTTTCCACCCTGCTAGGGTTTAGACTCTTCCCTGGTTACAGCAACAACAGATCCTTCCTTAGGAAACAGATTCTCATGCCTGAGAGCTTTCTCCACGAGCTTCTCAAATGAATCGTCCAAATGATCCACCAACTGCCTCCCAAGATAACTGTCCAAGCCTGTCACAAACTTCTCATTCTTCTGATACGAAGATTCAATATACGACCGGGCATACTTGGACAAAGCTTCAAACTCAGAAACATACTCAAGAACTGGTCTTCCACCTTGCTTGAGCTCCACAAACTTCTTGAACAGAATAGACTTCTGAGCTGTAGAAATGAACTTAGCTTCAAATCTGGCTTGGAATTGCACCCAAGTAATCTCTTCCTCCGGAGTATCAATAGTGATAGAATTCCACCAATCAGAAGCTCTTCCTTGAAGCTGTCTTGATGCTAACTTCCTCTTAGTTGCATCCTCAATTCCTAAGTCACCAAAGATCCTTCTACAAGCATCTATCCACCTCTGAACTTCAATGGTTGATTGTGTTTCCAAGAAAACATTTCCTCCAAGAGCAGTGTAGTCCTTACACAGCTTAGCAAAATCCACCGGTTTTGGAGTTTGAACTTGAACTCCAACATCCACCGATGGCCCCGGAGCTGGCATCCTTCTCATGATCGAAGTCATCATAGCTTCGAACATAGCAGCATAATCAGCAGCCCCCTCAGTAGCACGGCCTTCCCTAGCAGCTGGTCTCCCTCTTCGACTCATTCTCAATATCTATAAAAAGGAATGATTAGCACATCTAGAGAAACAACTGCATAAAGGACTCAAACTCTACTAAGCTACTATATTATATATATTAATCATCCATCAAAATACAATTACGTCTCTCATACGTAGTTACGTCAGCGAGCGTTGGGTAAAATCGATTAACCAATGCTCTGATACCAAATGTGACGACCGCCCATGACCCCTGCACTGGACCTAGAGAAAGTGCGCTGTAAAGTGTGCCAGGCAGCCATGGACGATTGTCAGGGTAAATTAAAAAACAGCAGAATCTATCGTATTACTCACAGCGCATGGACAAAATACAATAGAATATATACATAGTGAAGCTTCACAGAATAGAATCTCATCAATAAAACTTCATAATAGTTGAATACAAACATCTGAGCAGTCAATACAACAAGCCTCACTACATATCACTCAGAGAATATACAAACAGCGAAACATCCAGTACATATAGTAAGAAATAATATGCAATCCTCCAGCTCGTCTTCGTCATCAGCATCGTGGAAAGCAAGAACAGCACCTGTCACCTGCTACCTAGTCTGCCTGTCCCAAAATGGACGAACAGCCCAAGGCAATAAGAGTTAAAACATAAATCCTTGAGTCAGACAACAGTCTTAGTGAGCGGTAAATTAACTAACAACATACCAAGAGAGCGTAAAGGAAAAGGAATAGGAATACAACCCTCCCACTCCACCTCTTTCTACAGTGATAGCCCCCAGACACACACTAAGTAGAAGCAAACATAGTAGAGCATACAATTTAAAGTAAAGCAATTATCACTCGAGTCAAGGGCGATGCTTTCCAAGTACAAACCCCCAAGGCCTAAACCAAGATCAGATAAGCACCCAGAAAATACCGCTCTTGAGACCGAGTGATGATACAACCAAACATCCATGACTCTGGCTATCACTGTTATCATTGCTTCGATACCACCGTTAATTGAATGACCGACACATTCTTTCAGCCGTCCGTCAAGGGCTAATGGAAACCCCGGTTCTAGACATTACTCCCGCACGTCGTCGTGACCCGTGCCTAGGACTATCGAATCTACCCAGAGTACTTGACTACCAATCAGTAGCCTTCAGGGACTATCGAATCTGCCCAACGTACTCTTGCTTTGAGCATGCTAGAACCTTCAACAACGATGAGATCTCAGCCTTCTAGTCATCCTCCTCGACGACTATTTCTATACTAGCTCAAGCGCCTCTCGAGCAAACCATTTTCCTCTAACTCGAACCATTTCATCGAGTTATCAACATGCTTGGAATGATCCCGTCTGGATTAGACCAAGACTATCTCATATCATGCTTCACCTCATCATCATTATAGCAAAGCTTCATCTCGACATTATCATCAAATCTATCCATATGAGCTTCATCATCCGCTACATATGCCACGAGCAGCTTTTCCAATTCAAGAGCCTTTCCCTTAGCTTTTGAATCATCTTCGACCAACTTGTCTAAGTCAAATCATCAATCATCTAATTCATAGAAATCAATCAAGTCAAACATTAATCCAAGTAATCAAGCATCCAAATATGATCAAAATAGACAATTATAACAATAATGGCAATTTCGTAAATAAAGAGTCTAAAGTCTAACAAGCATGAAAACATGAGCAATATCTCTATAATCTTGATGAATGAACTTGCATAGGTAACACTTAGTAAAATGGATGTCAAATCATCATGAACAATGGATCTACATGGATCTATACTTAGGTTTACAAAAAAATGCATGGAAATCACTACTTTAACACAAAATCAAGCCAACGATCCGATATACTCCTTTGGATCCGTGTGAGAGATAATCACCACTCACCAAATCACCTAAACAACCCAAAAGCAACACACTTCAGATCTGGACAGCGAAGGATCTAACTTGATCTATCACAAATCTGCTTCAAACGATGAAATCTCTCTTCGATGGATGAAGATCTTCAATCTAAGCTCTTCAATCTTTGATTTGATCTTCGATATGGATGGAAGGAATCACTAGATTAGAGTGGAGAAAAGAAGTGAAGAAGTGTAGAAGTCGAGCTCTCAAAATGGCAGCACTTCGTCGCTTCGAAATCCGGATCCAAAAAATGAAGAAATGGACGAGTATTTATAGCTGAAATCCTCCTTAAGTCGTTACTCGGAATTAGGTCGTCCACGACCTAAAGTGATCCCGCGACCTATGACCTAAGCCCATGCGCACTCACAACCTACCAGACCCACCTGTCTACGACTTACGACTTAGCGGCTTAACTCCTAAGTCGCTCGCGACTTAACAACTCCTAGGTCGCTCACGACCTAACACTCAGCCAAAACCCAGCAACATAACGCAGACACACTTCCTCGCGACCTAACAACTCAACAGAGTTACGACCTACGACTTAACTGAGACGCGACCTAGCAACAGCTCCGACCTAACAAATCTGCGACCTAAACAGACCGCCTCTTCGCGACCTAACGCTCCTGCGACCTAACACATACATGACCTAACACTCACGCGACCTAACACCTTAGGTCGTCTAACGACCTAACTACTCTACTACTGGACTTAGGTCGCTCACGACCTAACTACGCTAACCAGCTAACCCTTAGGTCGCTAATTCCTATAGGTCGCTCACTGCTACCACCAGCTCCTTAGGTCGTTGCCGACCTAACTTCCTTAGGTTGCTAACCTGCCTATCTCCTAGGTCGTTAACTCGCTACCTCCTATAAGTCGCTAACTCTTAGGTCGGAAATCCTTAGGTCGTCTAATTCTATAGGCCGCTCCAATACTTAGGTCTTCCACTCGACCTAACCTATCCCACAACCTAGGCTATCACACGACCTATCTCCTATACGACCTATCTTAAACTCCTTAGGTCGTCTACCCCATAAGTCGTCCACTACCTTAGGTCGCCAGTTTCTATGAGTCGCCTATTTCCTTAAGTCGTCTACGACCTAAGCCTCAACCTACGACTTATCTATCATATGACCTAATTGCTTAGGTCGTTCCAACCTCTTAAGTCGCTCCACTTCTTAGGTCGCCTACTACGACCTAAATACGACCTAAGAATTAACTCTGGACAACTTATCAACCATGCGACCAAATGTCAACTGTTTTACGATGTTTCGATCCGTAAAAATACGGATCGTTACAATTCGAATCAAGAGGAAAAGATTCAAACTCGAACGAAAGTGATTCTATAAATAAATCTACTCCATATGCTGAGTTTTGCCTCAAAGCCAAAGCTCTGATACCAACTGTAACGACCCGATATTTTCAACCATTCGCATCCATTATAAGTGTATAGGTACACACTCATGCCGGAATTGAATTGCTCAAAATACCGCGTTGTAAATAAAATTTGGCAAATCTCAGAATATACAGTAAATAAATACAATCACAGATCACAAACACAGAGTAAAATAATGCAGCGGAAGTAAAAGAAATAGTAGTTCAAGAAGCTACTATATAAATATGTCAGAGTTACATAAGATACAATAGAAGAAATAGAGTACAACAAAAGTCTCAATAAAATAACCAAGTACAAGCTGAGTAGAACAACGGAATTGAAATAGATAGGACAAGACAAGCAGATAATCTCCAGCGATTCAAATCTCCAAGAGAGTGGAAATCCAAATCTGTGAATAACTCAGGCTGACCCGAGCGTAAAGAAAAACACAAAACACTCGAGTTAGGACAATATATACTTATATAATGTAAACCAACTCAAGTGAACTCTAATAAAGGTACAAGTAACTTAGAGGATGCTTGGGACCGCCCATCCTCTAAGGATCCGTTAAAATATCTACTATGTAGTACTATTCGCTATTATAATAATGTCTAATAAGTAAAGTATAATTATATAGAAAATAGCGTTAAGGGGATGGAGAACCTTAACGCGGTCGGATCTTAAAATCATAATCGTAGTAAAGCTCGATATGGTAGGTGACACGGCACAACTAGGCAATGCCAGGGTAGATATACCAATTACGCACACGGACTGATGGAGCGCATAGCAGCCACTACCGTCCACCTCGAACAACACCCCCAAATCGGAGGATGGCCATCTAATCAATCACAAGTAAGAGTATAATATCGAAGAAATGTGTCCGAGGAGAGGTGCTACCTCACTGGTCCGAGATCGCTCCTGTTTTAGCCACCTTATGCCAACTCACGGGAGTTGGGTCCACGTAACATACCTTAAGAACGTCGCCACCATCCTACTTCATTCTGGAATCTCCACCGCGTACACGGTTGTCAAAGTGGTTTTCGGTATCGACAGAGAGTGTAACGACCCGACTTTCTTTGCCCAGAAAGACGCATCGTTATGAAGAAAGAAAGGGATAGAAGAAGAAAAGAAAAGAAGAGAGAACAACAATACATCAGAAATCTCACAGCGGAACGAGAAATATATTATCACATAAGATATTACATAGTATCATATACATCAGAGTACACAATTTATACATCACAGAATAGACAGTTATAAACTTCTGTCTATTATACAACACAAATATACCAGTACAATACAGACTAATACAAACACAGCGGAAACTCTATATATCTACTCGCTGAAGCCTCCTGCTCCTCAGCTCCTCCAGTATTCGTCAAGACTAACCTGAATCCCTTGGCTACTCGTAAAAATTGAGTACCCAAGGTTTAATAAAACAGAAAATAAACACTTGGGTCAGACATGGGTCTGGTGTGAGTAAACGGGTTAAAATTGTTTAACTTCAAAACCTTTTGAAAACAAAGGTATCACGTAAGACTTCCCACACATAAACATGGAAAAGTTTTTACCTTACGCTAACCAAATCATTTGATAGGAAATCCAGTTATATTATAATAGGGTCTAGGGTTTTCAAGTAAAATACAGAAATAGCTGAAATGCTTACATCTCACATTCCAACATAGTTGGGCACAACTAATACGTACGGCACTTATTGGAGTTTGGATTCCATACAATGGCAGGGCTACTGGGGTACCGCCCGTCACAGTACGTGGCCTAGATCACCGTACCGAGGAGTACGCCCGCTCCCCTGCAACACAAAGCCGGAACCATCCCTTACTGGATAATCCCGAACAAGACAACCCCGTAGTTGGCTGCAGTTCCAACTACCCACTAAGCCGAAATATAGAAAGGGACCTCTAGACAGGGATCTATCTTGCTCTCAGTGGGCGCTACCCACGAAGCCTTGCTGCACCTCCCCTGTTTTAGCCATTCCCGGTTGATGAGGCTTGAGGTTACGATTACCTTTAATCAGAACATATCACTTAGAATACTCATCGTCCGCCTAACGATGTGCTGAAAGCATTCAATCCATACAAGTTCGTTCCGGGTTCGAACGAAACCTAAGGCATTATCTCGTTACACTCGTTTTGGAATCACCCTCAGAGTTAACGACAATAACCCTTGCACTCTAAATCTTCATCTTCACTCTAGATTCACGACCTATCGTTAATTTGGATCGATGTGGTATTCGGGTCTCCAGACCTGGAATACCGGTATACGGAAACCCGATCCCGGTCTCATCGAAATCCAAAACGTATCTTTTAAGGCCAAGTTGTTTAAAGGTTTAAACAATTTAACTTATCTATACAGATAGATAATTCACAAGTCACAATTGATAATCACATTATCATTTAAACAGATGATTCATAATCAAATAGGTAATCCATATCAACATCACAATAGTTAATCTATATTACCATCATAATGCAACCAAGCATTCATACCACATATCATCTTATCTCATTACTGAGATTACATCCATTCAAGACAAATCAATGTCATCCATTCTTATATAAGCAATGATTTACTTAATCATAACATAATAAATTTAAAATTGATTTAAATTAACTATCTCTATCTTTAATTAATTTAAAGTGAATTAAATTAATTACTTCATCATAAATCTTACTTATATAATCATTAATTAATTACAAATAAATTAATTAATCTTTCTCTAATTATCCACTTTAATTAATCACCTTGATTAATCATTCTTTAATTACATTTAAGTAATTATCTTCTTTCTCTAATTATCCACTTTAATTAATCACCTTGATTAATCATTCTTTAATTACATTTAAGTAATTATCTTAATTAATTTCACAAATTAATTATCCTTAACCAAATACAGTAATTAACCTTTAATTACTTCATTAATTATTTAATTATAATTAATTACTTTAATCCTTAATTAATTACAATTAATCACTTATCATTTGATTAATTAATCTTAATTAATTAACTCTTAATTACATCATTAATTAATTATAAACTAATGATTCCTAATTACAATCTTTAATTATTTATATTTAAATTAATTAAATAATTAATCTTAATTAAACCATAATTATTAATCATGTTTGATTAATCTAATCCAGTAATTAACTTCCCTTAATTACTTCCCTTAATTAATTACCTTTAATTAATTACCTTAACAAATAATTAATTACCTTATTAATTAATCTTAATCCTTTAATTAACTTAATTAAATAATTTATTTAATTAATAACACTAAGTAATTAACTCTTAATCACTTCTTATTTAATTACTTTCATAAAATAATTATCCTCTAATTACTTTATTAAATATTTTATCTTTACTAAATTACATCCAGTAATTATTTCTTAGTTACTTCATTAATTAATTATACCTAATTAATTTATAAATGATTTTCTTAATTAATCACAAATTAATTAATTTAACTTAATCATTTAAATTTAATTAAATGATTCTTAACTTACTATATTAAAGGTTCTTAATTAAGAAACTATTATCTTAATTAAATCAACTATTTACCAATAACACTTGATAATTAAAATAATTTAATTATCTAAATTTCCTTTTCAAATTTAATTATCTTTAATTAAATCAACATCCTAAATACTTAAGAAAATTCTTATTTTAATTGATTACTAAATCTTAATCATTAAACCTTTAAATTCTTTAAACTTTTCCAAAATTATCAAATAAAATTTTATACAAAATTTATTATTAAAATTCACTTATTTTATTTTAAAAACCTTTACATTTCAAAATACAAGAACTTTGTTTAAAACATTAACTTAAAACGAATTAATTTTATAAACAAAACTTGTTTAACTTGTTTTAAAAACTTAGAAACATTTCTAAACAATTTCTTTTGTTTTTAAACATTTTTCTTAAAATTCCAAAGTCTGCTCCAAAACCAAACCCGAGTAAAACACTTAAAAACTCGAAGTAGCCCACGAGACCAACCCACGTTACCACTTGCTTCGAGTAAAACCTGATATTCCCCGAACGAACACCCGAGAACAAGCTTTCGTTCCCAAACCCATTGCTTCCCTGATGCACGCGATCGTGCTTGTGCACGTGCACACCTTCCGTGATCGACGACGAACATCGCCTTGGCCTCCGGCAACTCGAGTTCAACCACGACACCACGATCGACCATCCAGACTTCCACGATTCGAACGAGATACGAATTCGAGCATTCGAACCATCACCTGGGAACACAACCTCACTGGAAAACCCATTCGCCTCCGATGATCTCTGATTCGAGAAGCCTCACCATCCTCACCGTATCTCACACTCGTCTTCCAGCTCCCATAGCACGCCACGCGATCGCCTCCGATAACACCTCGACGTCGCGATCCCCTCTGAAAACTCGACGACACAAACAAGCATGAAAACCCTACTTCCTCGATTATCGATCAACCCTTACATCAATAAATTCCAATTTGATTTTTCTGATGAACTTCATCATCCCCTCATCCTACATGCTCAACCTCGGCACCCAGATCACCATAGTTCGCCGTGAATTGCCAGATAAACCCAAAACAGAAAATCCCAAAATTCTCTTCAATTACCAAACTATAAATCATGATATATATACTAAAATTCATGATTTCTTATAGTGAATTCAATTATGCAATTCAAACTCAAATTTGATTCAATTAATTTTTGACTCACTTTAAGATTTTACTGTAAATTATAAAATTTGAACTAAATATCCATTCTAAAAACCTAAAACTATTTTTAGATGGAAGGCTACCTGATTTCAAACATCTTTTGTTTACAGATCATAAGCAAATTCTAATTAAAAATGGAGTTATTGATCTTATTAGAGAAATGATATCTGTTAATATCACACAGAGCTCATATAAACTACACAGACATTCAAAACTGTATAATTCAAGCATGCATCCAATTTTAATTCCAATATCCAGATAACAGAAGATGTTCATTCACAAGAACGAGCAGAAATTCAAGATTAAAAACTGTTTTTAAATTTCATTTACTCACCAGACAAAATGCAGAGAACAGAGAAGCAGAAAATAGATTTGTTCCAGGCTGCATGTTCCAGATTTGAATTTCTTTTGCTTTGTTGAATTAAAAACTTGCAATTTGATTCTTGCTGTTGATCTTTGGTTACTAATTGATAGGTTTGAAACTGATTTGATCTTCTTTTGATTTGCAGTTAAATCCCCAGATTTTCCAGACTGATTTGTATTTGAGAATTCCAGATTTACATCTTCTTTGAATTTGGTTTCCAGGTTTCTATTTTGATTTCAGGTTTTTCATTCTTCTTTGAATATTTAGATTCGAATTGTATTAGTGGAGAAAGAAATGAAGAAAAGATAATCTTCAACTGAAAAGAGAAAACAGATTTTTCTTCTTACATATTAATTTTATTTATTTTAAAACCTTAATTAAAATATAGCCACTTGTCTTTTAAGTGTTAATTTGCTTACACCTATGCTTACAAATTTACAAATGTCACTAAACTACTCTAATATGCCAACAAGTGTTACTCTTGTTTTTAATAAATTTATTTAAGACATTTATATGTTTTTATGAAATATTTATAAGTATATAATGTATTTATCTCTTTTTATAATTTAAGCTTTTAGATTTTATATAAATATACAAATGTGAAAAACAATTATAAAAATAACTTATGCTTTAATCAAATACATATAACATATTTATAAATGCTTGAGAACTTATTTTAACTCTATATATATTTTTACAAACCTATTTTGACTTATATTTGAATATTTAGAAAAGATGATTAAAATAAATGAACTTCTTATTTAAATCTTATTTAAACTTAAGCTTACATATATATTTTTAAATAAGAAACTATTCTTGTTATTTAAATCATAAATATCATTTTCAAAAGTATTGAATTAAATTACAAATTTCCAAATTACAAATTATATATATATTAAAGTTTGAAAATACTTTATTAAATTCAAATTCAATATTCTTTCCATCCCAATATATACAAATATATATATTCTAAATGAAAATATTTTTAACATTAGCTTTGATAATTACTATATTGAATTTAATACATAACTTCAAATAACAATATATATATATACATATATATTATAATTTGAAAACTTATCCTTTTATTACATTAAAGATTCCCTATTTATAATATATATACCTATATATATTCATTATAAATATAAACACTTATATTAGTTTTAGAAAGATAAATCTTCCCAATTTTAAATTGTTAGAAAAGATATTAATACATATTGCCAATTAAAATATTATTAGCCTTTTAAAATGAATAAACTTGTCAATTTTATAAAATAAAATCATCAAATCAATTTAATTATTAATAAAGATTATTAAATTGATATTGCCAAATTTCCGGGATATCACATTCTTCCCCCCTTAAAATAATTTCGTCCCCGAAATTTAAAAGCAAAGATAATTTAATAACCCAGCAAAAGTTTTTAATTTTAAACAGCAATCACACAATCAATCATACACTATCAATCATAGCAACCATAGTAAACAATTTAATCAAACAAATTTAACTATCCAGTCAAAATTCTGGATAGAATTTCCTCGAGTTTCCCCAAGTATATATATATACCGGGATACTCGTTCTACAGGATCTTAACTAACTATCTACAATAATCTAGAACTCCTTCCCATCTAGATTACAAATCTGAAAAAAATATCAGACTAAACTCAAAACCATCCCAACTACCAAATCCTTCTGAACTGCTGATTTCACAACCAGTGACAGATCAAACACGTATTCCCTTAGAGATACATGAAATAAAATGAATTCCAGTTATCCGAACTGGCCATTTAATCCTATCGATCAAAGAACTAATCCTCTTGGGAACACAGAAAAAAAAACTCAAAATACTTCCGGAACTAGCTCTCTAATCTTACCAAATCTTATATCTCCTTTTATTGGATACAACTTAAACAATATCCAAATTTCAACTTCAAATTCCAAATTCCATCAATTCTTAACTGTTTAACTCTCCTGACGATCCTGAGTCACTTCATCTTTCCTGATCAGCTTAACCCTTGCTGATGCTTCTTGAAATAATCTAGACCAACATCAAACCAATTTCCGGATCCTACTCAACAAAATGGTTTCCAAAAATACTCCAAAATCCAGAACACAACTCTACTCCACAATCATTAGAGCACTTCGAACTACTTCTCCTATCTGAAATAGCCAAACAGTTGCACTTGACAACCTTACCTCCAAATCCTGAAAAATCCTTCATACTTAGAGATACACTTGAATTTCCTATAGAAATCCTTTACTCCAAGAAAATTACAACTTCTAGTTGCTTCCACTCTAGAATAGCTGCTATCTTGCTTCCGCTGCACAACTCTGATCTTGAATAGATGAGAATGCTGTCGAAGAAACTCGAGCACAAACTTGATCATCCACAGTTCACCATACCATAAAATCTTAGTGAACCACTCCACTTGGTCAAAACATCCCAGAAGAATTCCCTCCAGAAAATTAGGACTGATCAATCCCTCTCCAAACAATCTTCAGTTGCTTCACCAATTTCTTCTCTAGGAGACATCCTCCTACAAAGCTGAACTTCCGGTAACTCCACTAATCAAGTTGATACGGAATCTCAATTTCCAATAACCCATGAGAACACTCGAATTATCGCAAGTCACTTTTGCGATCAATCCGGTCCAGTATTTAAAGATACTATTCTCTCTTATCAATCAGAATAGCTTATACTTGACTAACTAATCCATCGAAGAAATGGATCCACTCTGCTGCTTTTGGATTCCTCCTCTAGAAAAACTGCTCAGCTAGAAAACTTCCTGCCAACACAGAACACTTCCGAGTTGCACCGCTGACACTGACGCCAAAGACTTCCTAATCCAAAACTCTTCGAGAAACTCGGACCTCAAATCAAACATAAACACCCCGCTGGACCCAGCCACAACACCGAAGCAGATATACTTCCTAAAACTTGCTCCAAAAGAAACATCTTCGGAAACATCCATAGTCACTGCGTCTCACCACACAGCTACTTCTTCCACAAGTTACCAAGATACCATCATTCGCTTTTGCTCATCCAATTTCAAAGATAAACTCCGAACCTTAACAGGTTTCCTTCAGAGATCGATGAAATCCTTCACCACAGTAAAGCTTACTCGAGACAGTATTAGGTCTACAGTCTCGACAGATACACTTCCAAACTCAACACTCAGACTCTAACTATTGGTAATTGTGTTACACACACTACCACCTTATCTACCTTTATAACTCATATTGGAAAACCCGAACAGGTAACCCAATAAATAGGTAGAATAAATATATATATAGTTATATAAAAATTACAAATACGCGCTCTCAAGATAGACACCACTCCAGAGCCTAGGTATTCACTCAACCTACCGCTCTGATACCAAATGTAACGACCCGACTTTCTTTGCCCAGAAAGACGCATCGTTATGAAGAAAGAAAGGGATAGAAGAAGAAAAGAAAAGAAGAGAGAACAACAATACATCAGAAATCTCACAGCGGAACGAGAAATATATTATCACATAAGATATTACATAGTATCATATACATCAGAGTACACAATTTATACATCACAGAATAGACAGTTATAAACTTCTGTCTATTATACAACACAAATATACCAGTACAGTACAGACTAATACAAACACAGCGGAAACTCTATATATCTACTCGCTGAAGCCTCCTGCTCCTCAGCTCCTCCAGTATTCGTCAAGACTAACCTGAATCCCTTGGCTACTCATAAAAATTGAGTACCCAAGGTTTAATAAAACAGAAAATAAACACTTGGGTCAGACATGGGTCTGGTGTGAGTAAACGGGTTAAAATTGTTTAACTTCAAAACCTTTTGAAAACAAAGGTATCACGTAAGACTTCCCACACATAAACATGGAAAAGTTTTTACCTTACGCTAACCAAATCATTTGATAGGAAATCCAGTTATATTATAATAGGGTCTAGGGTTTTCAAGTAAAATACAGAAATAGCTGAAATGCTTACATCTCACATTCCAACATAGTTGGGCACAACTAATACGTACGGCACTTATTGGAGTTTGGATTCCATACAATGGCAGGGCTACTGGGGTACCGCCCGTCACAGTACGTGGCCTAGATCACCGTACCGAGGAGTACGCCCGCTCCCCTGCAACACAAAGCCGGAACCATCCCTTACTGGATAATCCCGAACAAGACAACCCCGTAGTTGGCTGCAGTTCCAACTACCCACTAAGCCGAAATATAGAAAGGGACCTCTAGACAGGGATCTATCTTGCTCTCAGTGGGCGCTACCCACGAAGCCTTGCTGCACCTCCCCTGTTTTAGCCATTCCCGGTTGATGAGGCTTGAGGTTACGATTACCTTTAATCAGAACATATCACTTAGAATACTCATCGTCCGCCTAACGATGTGCTGAAAGCATTCAATCCATACAAGTTCGTTCCGGGTTCGAACGAAACCTAAGGCATTATCTCGTTACACTCGTTTTGGAATCACCCTCAGAGTTAACGACAATAACCCTTGCACTCTAAATCTTCATCTTCACTCTAGATTCACGACCTATCGTTAATTTGGATCGATGTGGTATTCGGGTCTCCAGACCTGGAATACCGGTATACGGAAACCCGATCCCGGTCTCATCGAAATCCAAAACGTATCTTTTAAGGCCAAGTTGTTTAAAGGTTTAAACAATTTAACTTATCTATACAGATAGATAATTCACAAGTCACAATTGATAATCACATTATCATTTAAACAGATGATTCATAATCAAATAGGTAATCCATATCAACATCACAATAGTTAATCTATATTACCATCATAATGCAACCAAGCATTCATACCACATATCATCTTATCTCATTACTGTGATTACATCCATTCAAGACAAATCAATGTCATCCATTCTTATATAAGCAATGATTTACTTAATCATAACATAATAAATTTAAAATTGATTTAAATTAACTATCTCTATCTTTAATTAATTTAAAGTGAATTAAATTAATTACTTCATCATAAATCTTACTTATATAATCATTAATTAATTACAAATAAATTAATTAATCTTTCTCTAATTATCCACTTTAATTAATCACCTTGATTAATCATTCTTTAATTACATTTAAGTAATTATCTTCTTTCTCTAATTATCCACTTTAATTAATCACCTTGATTAATCATTCTTTAATTACATTTAAGTAATTATCTTAATTAATTTCACAAATTAATTATCCTTAACCAAATACAGTAATTAACCTGTAATTACTTCATTAATTATTTAATTATAATTAATTACTTTAATCCTTAATTAATTACAATTAATCACTTATCATTTGATTAATTAATCTTAATTAATTAACTCTTAATTACATCATTAATTAATTATAAACTAATGATTCCTAATTACAATCTTTAATTATTTATATTTAAATTAATTAAATAATTAATCTTAATTAAACCATAATTATTAATCATGTTTGATTAATCTAATCCAGTAATTAACTTCCCTTAATTACTTCCCTTAATTAATTACCTTTAATTAATTACCTTAACAAATAATTAATTACCTTATTAATTAATCTTAATCCTTTAATTAACTTAATTAAATAATTTATTTAATTAATAACACTAAGTAATTAACTCTTAATCACTTCTTATTTAATTACTTTCATAAAATAATTATCCTCTAATTACTTTATTAAATATTTTATCTTTACTAAATTACATCCAGTAATTATTTCTTAGTTACTTCATTAATTAATTATACCTAATTAATTTATAAATGATTTTCTTAATTAATCACAAATTAATTAATTTAACTTAATCATTTAAATTTAATTAAATGATTCTTAACTTACTATATTAAAGGTTCTTAATTAAGAAACTATTATCTTAATTAAATCAACTATTTACCAATAACACTTGATAATTAAAATAATTTAATTATCTAAATTTCCTTTTCAAATTTAATTATCTTTAATTAAATCAACATCCTAAATACTTAAGAAAATTCTTATTTTAATTGATTACTAAATCTTAATCATTAAACCTTTAAATTCTTTAAACTTTTCCAAAATTATCAAATAAAATTTTATACAAAATTTATTATTAAAATTCACTTATTTTATTTTAAAAACCTTTACATTTCAAAATACAAGAACTTTGTTTAAAACATTAACTTAAAACGAATTAATTTTATAAACAAAACTTGTTTAACTTGTTTTAAAAACTTAGAAACATTTCTAAACAATTTCTTTTGTTTTTAAACATTTTTCTTAAAATTCCAAAGTCTGCTCCAAAACCAAACCCGAGTAAAACACTTAAAAACTCGAAGTAGCCCACGAGACCAACCCACGTTACCACTTGCTTCGAGTAAAACCTGATATTCCCCGAACGAACACCCGAGAACAAGCTTTCGTTCCCAAACCCATTGCTTCCCTGATGCACGCGATCGTGCTTGTGCACGTGCACACCTTCCGTGATCGACGACGAACATCGCCTTGGCCTCCGGCAACTCGAGTTCAACCACGACACCACGATCGACCATCCAGACTTCCACGATTCGAACGAGATACGAATTCGAGCATTCGAACCATCACCTGGGAACACAACCTCACTGGAAAACCCATTCGCCTCCGATGATCTCTGATTCGAGAAGCCTCACCATCCTCACCGTATCTCACACTCGTCTTCCAGCTCCCATAGCACGCCACGCGATCGCCTCCGATAACACCTCGACGTCGCGATCCCCTCTGAAAACTCGACGACACAAACAAGCATGAAAACCCTACTTCCTCGATTATCGATCAACCCTTACATCAATAAATTCCAATTTGATTTTTCTGATGAACTTCATCATCCCCTCATCCTACATGCTCAACCTCGGCACCCAGATCACCATAGTTCGCCGTGAATTGCCAGATAAACCCAAAACAGAAAATCCCAAAATTCTCTTCAATTACCAAACTATAAATCATGATATATATACTAAAATTCATGATTTCTTATAGTGAATTCAATTATGCAATTCAAACTCAAATTTGATTCAATTAATTTTTGACTCACTTTAAGATTTTACTGTAAATTATAAAATTTGAACTAAATATCCATTCTAAAAACCTAAAACTATTTTTAGATGGAAGGCTACCTGATTTCAAACATCTTTTGTTTACAGATCATAAGCAAATTCTAATTAAAAATGGAGTTATTGATCTTATTAGAGAAATGATATCTGTTAATATCACACAGAGCTCATATAAACTACACAGACATTCAAAACTGTATAATTCAAGCATGCATCCAATTTTAATTCCAATATCCAGATAACAGAAGATGTTCATTCACAAGAACGAGCAGAAATTCAAGATTAAAAACTGTTTTTAAATTTCATTTACTCACCAGACAAAATGCAGAGAACAGAGAAGCAGAAAATAGATTTGTTCCAGGCTGCATGTTCCAGATTTGAATTTCTTTTGCTTTGTTGAATTAAAAACTTGCAATTTGATTCTTGCTGTTGATCTTTGGTTACTAATTGATAGGTTTGAAACTGATTTGATCTTCTTTTGATTTGCAGTTAAATCCCCAGATTTTCCAGACTGATTTGTATTTGAGAATTCCAGATTTACATCTTCTTTGAATTTGGTTTCCAGGTTTCTATTTTGATTTCAGGTTTTTCATTCTTCTTTGAATATTTAGATTCGAATTGTATTAGTGGAGAAAGAAATGAAGAAAAGATAATCTTCAACTGAAAAGAGAAAACAGATTTTTCTTCTTACATATTAATTTTATTTATTTTAAAACCTTAATTAAAATATAGCCACTTGTCTTTTAAGTGTTAATTTGCTTACACCTATGCTTACAAATTTACAAATGTCACTAAACTACTCTAATATGCCAACAAGTGTTACTCTTGTTTTTAATAAATTTATTTAAGACATTTATATGTTTTTATGAAATATTTATAAGTATATAATGTATTTATCTCTTTTTATAATTTAAGCTTTTAGATTTTATATAAATATACAAATGTGAAAAACAATTATAAAAATAACTTATGCTTTAATCAAATACATATAACATATTTATAAATGCTTGAGAACTTATTTTAACTCTATATATATTTTTACAAACCTATTTTGACTTATATTTGAATATTTAGAAAAGATGATTAAAATAAATGAACTTCTTATTTAAATCTTATTTAAACTTAAGCTTACATATATATTTTTAAATAAGAAACTATTCTTGTTATTTAAATCATAAATATCATTTTCAAAAGTATTGAATTAAATTACAAATTTCCAAATTACAAATTATATATATATTAAAGTTTGAAAATACTTTATTAAATTCAAATTCAATATTCTTTCCATCCCAATATATACAAATATATATATTCTAAATGAAAATATTTTTAACATTAGCTTTGATAATTACTATATTGAATTTAATACATAACTTCAAATAACAATATATATATATATACATATATATTATAATTTGAAAACTTATCCTTTTATTACATTAAAGATTCCCTATTTATAATATATATACCTATATATATACATTATAAATATAAACACTTATATTAGTTTTAGAAAGATAAATCTTCCCAATTTTAAATTGTTAGAAAAGATATTAATACATATTGCCAATTAAAATATTATTAGCCTTTTAAAATGAATAAACTTGTCAATTTTATAAAATAAAATCATCAAATCAATTTAATTATTAATAAAGATTATTAAATTGATATTGCCAAATTTCCGGGATATCACAGAGAGTATGTCCATATCCGATCCCGGTCCCTTTGCCAACCAATCGTTATTATAACCCGTGGTTATAAATTTTAAAAACAATACTTTACTTCAAAATAAAATATCATTTCAAACCATATCTTTATCAAAATAAAGATTAAATCAATTTCAAACCATTTCCATATATTTAAATTTTCATATCATTTCAAAACTTCATTTCAAATCATTTTAATATAATAAAATATCATATCCTTACAAAACTTCATTTCAAATCATTTTAATATAATAAAATATCATATCCTTACAAAACTTCATTTCAAATACTTTTTAATAAAATAAAATATCCTATCAGTTCAAATCCAAATATTCAACTTTAAATACCTTTTTAATTCAAAGATATCGTTCATTTACTATCATTTCAAATCACCTTTAAATAGTATATATTCCAATCAAAATAATTCATTTAATCCTTTTAAAAGTGTAATTATTATATTTTCAAATCAAGTATTAAATTTCCAAAGTTTCAAACCATTCTGAGTTCGTTTACTAAGTCAAAAACCCTAATTATTAAAATTTCAGCATTTCACAGCATTTAAAAACAACTGTTATAAGTTATATTTGAAAACATTTTTAGTTCAGCAAAGACAGCACTTAAAACTGCTGTTAAAACTCAGTTTTAGTTGAATTATAGTTCAAAACAGAAAAGACAGCATTTTAGAAGTGCTGCGGTAGTTCAGATTTCAAAACAATGGTTATATTTGATTTCAACATAGACTGCAGACCATTATAGCATTTCCAGAGAATGCTATAATAGGCCTGAGTTCAATATTAGCCTATAAGTTCAATTACAGCAACTACAGCATTTCAGAAATGCTGTAATAGCTCTTTTTTACACAATTTTAGTTCAAAACAGAATCTATAGCATTTCTGAATGCTATTAAAAGTTAATTTCAGGTGTTAGTGTATTTCCAGCAATTAAATAACTTTAATTTAAAACACATAAACATTTTTAAAATCATATTTTAACATTTAAAATGTTTATTTACATATCATTTAACATATATCTTTTCATAATAAATTTCTTATAATCAAATCCAATTTTCAACAATTTACTTAATAAATTTTAGTGTAAAAGTGTCCAATTCTTCACATTTCAACAAATAAACTTAACACTTCAAATTTAAATTACCATTTCACAATTTAACTAAATTTCTAATTTTATTTAATTAACTTAAACCTTTAATTAAAACCAAATTTTACATTTCCTAGTCAAGTTATATTTTAAAAGATCACTTTTAAACATTCATTTATTTAACCACTTAAATTCATAGAAAAATCAATAATACTTTAATAAATCACTTAAATTCAAATTTAATCAAATTATCATATTTACCATTTCCAAATAAAATTTTATATCCATTTTATTTATATAACTTAAATATCATTTTTAACTAAAATTCCAAATTTCCAACTTAAGTTATATTTCAAAAATCCAGTTAAACCATTCATTAATTACATTTTTAACACATAGAAAAATCATAATTTCTTTAACTCAAAATATTTCAAAATCTGTTTAAATCAAATTTCATAAATTTATATTTTTAAAATACTTAAAAATATTCAAAACACTTTATAAAATAACCACGGGCCTGTATATAGTTTTCTAGCATAGGTCAAGTGATACGGATATGTATCATTTCAATCCGCAGTTTAAAAAGAAAAAAATCCGGGTTCTATCATTTCAAACCCGCAATCCCAAGTTAAAATAAATTAAATAAAACCATTCAGGCCTATCATTTCAGCCCATAACGATTTTTTCATATTCTAAAGTCCGTTCGGGTATGTATCATTTCAACCCATAGTGATTCTAGTCTACAGGGAACTTGCAATGGTGATAACTGATATAAATAATAGAATAACATTAAATAACAGTAACATATGATATAACAGGTGTATAAACATCATATGATCATAACATAGTCAAGTATAACATGATAATATATTTCTACAAATTCACAGGGTGTCAATTTACTAGTTATATAGGTACATATTGTCTGGTGAGAATAACTCACCTGTTAAAGCTGGAGATTAGCGATCAAAACACACAGAATGGATTCTAGAAAGCACAACAAGCACGATATAGCATGACTTTTGATTTGAATGAATATAGAGCCTTGATATTTATCTTGTAAACAATAACCAAAACAAGACAATATACACATGAGTATTCAACCAAACTACATTGAAATAAATTGGAATTAAAAAGCAACAAAGACAAGATAACTTAACCTTGCTACAACCATTCCAAAGCTCGACCAAGGGGGTTCATTTCTCAGCTATGATGATGATATAGCTCAGGTTTGGCATCATACTCACGGCTAGAAGGAGTATGGAGTGGTAGGGTTATAACATGAAGCATACAAATGGTCAAGGCAACATATATGAAGAAATTTGAGCACAACAAGGCTCGGCCTTGGGTCAAGTGGGGCTTGGCCATACTTGTACAGGTTTGGACATTTCAGGTCAGATCTGAAACTGATGGTCAGAGGTGATGTGATGGCTGGAGGTGGTGGCTATGGGGTGGCCAAAGTGATAGGTGAAGGATATAGTGCAAACATTGGCTTGGCTAGCATGTTTTGTGGAGTTTTGTGATGATGGCTTCAAGTGGAAGGTCATGGCCTGTCTTGGTCAGAGGGAAGGGAGTGTTTGCTGTAGTAGATGGTGATGGTGAGTGGAGTTGAAGAGTGGAGAGGCTAGTGGCCGAGCAAACAAGGTAGGAAGAGGAGGCTAAAACAATGAAGAAGAGGAGAAAGATGTGAAAAGAAAGAAGCCATTTTTTTTAGAAGAAGATAGCAGTGAGTTTTTTTTTTTAGGATGGTGAAATGTTTTCTCACGTGAAATGAGAAGGAAGTCACAGAAATAACAAAAAGATATGGTCGGCTAAGCAACTGAATGCAAGAGTTAGGAAATGAAAAGGCGGAAGAGGAAAAGACTTAGGAGTTTCAATAGTTTAAAACCTTTCATATATCTTTATTTTAATTATATAACTTTATATTTCTGGAAATAATAATAATCCCAGATAAAATTTCGAAATTTTATCAAAATATAATAATTTATATAAATATTTATCAATTATATAAAGTTAAATTAAGAAAATAGCTAAAAATAGCAAACTAGTCTAGAAAATTTGAAATTGAATAGAATAAATTTTAGAAAATTCATATGAGCTTGTAATATATTTTTAAACAAAGATAATAACATAAAATAAAAATGCATTCACAAAGTAAATATATAAAATTTAATTTATATATAATTTTAATGAAGAAAATAGCAGAAAATTAGAAAACAGCCTTTAAAAATGGAAAATAAATACAGTAAATTTTGGAAAAATTCTATTATCATTTTAAAATATTAAAAGACAAAAATATACATAAAATAACATATTGACACATATTAAATAAAATATAAGAAAGAAAATATGATTTATAAAATTTAAAATAGGCAAAATTGCACAATAAAACAAATTATACTAAAAATTGAAATGTACATAACTTTTACATTTTAACTCCGTTTCCAACGAAACGAAAAGCAGTATTCAAGTTATTAAATCTATTTTCATAATAAAAGATAAAATTTATAATTTCAAATATCTAAAATTTAAATTTAAAAGTCAAAGTTTGACTATTTGATAAAAATTCACATTTTCTGGAAATATTAAATTTAGTCATATTTGGAATTCTAATCCACATCAAAATCAAAGTTTATACTTAAAATAACAAAATTTATTCTTTTTCATAAATAAAGCTTTTGAATTTGAAAAAAATCAATTTAAAAATATTTGAAAAATACAGGGTTGTTACAAATGTATTTTGAACTGATGAAATGGAATACAGTTTTAATTGGACATTTTGAAATAAAATTTATTTAAATAGAAAATCATAGTTAATTGATGTCTAAATGAATAGATCTAAAAGAAAAGAATTGATTGTTATACTAACTATGATAAAATATTCTTTTGTGAAATGTATGTTTTGTAAAATAAGTAGCTATGATTTTTAAATGGGAAATGTAACTTTAATTATGACCTGACTTGATAATTGGAAATTTTGTTTTTCAAATGGAAATTTTAAGTTAAGTAAATAAATAGAAATTTAGTTTTATTTATGAAATGGGTATATTAAAATAAAGTGTAGGGTTAGTGGTTAAAAATAAAAGTTAAGTAAAATAGTGTATTTTGACTTAATAAATGAATTATGGTTTAAATTGGCTATTTATTTATAAAATTTTATTTTATTAAATCATAAGTTAAATGATATCCAAATGAATGTTTTTGAAGCATGAAATATGATTTTATAAATTAAAAATGGCTAAAATTGAAGTTTTAATGTTTCTGAAAAGTTATAATAAAATCTGGAATTTTATTGGTAACAATTCCAAAATGCTGTAGTTTTAGATGGCAATTGTTAAGTGCTACAATTTCTGAAATTTAACTAAGTACTGAAATAACTAAACAACTACTGCAGTACTTTGTAAGTGTTGTTGCTGCTGAAAGTAAACTGTTTTGAAATAATAACTAAGTATCTACTATAGCACTTGGTAAGTGCCGCTGTTTTGAAACCGAACTGTTTGCAACACTAAAATACCTACTGTAGCACTTTATAAGTGCTGCTGTTTTTGAATTTGACAATGTTTTGAAATATTACTAATATATCTACTGTAACACTTTATAAGTGCTGTTGTTAGCTGAAAATACAATGTTTTGGAAATTTTATAATTGAATGAATGAACTTAGAAATGCTACAACTTTGAAATGAATATTATTTGACAATGAATTTCAATGGTTTAAATGAATATTAGTTTAAGGGTGTTATGATTTTCTAATTATTATGATTTTCAAAGAATAACATTTCTAAATTGTTATGATTTCAAAATATTATGGTTTCAAAGTGTTTTGCTGTCGAAATTGTTATAACTTTGAAAGTACTATGACTTTTGGAAATGAATTTATTTGAAATAGTATTTAATTAAGAATTGTTTTGAATATATTGATTTGCAATTTAAGATTTAAGAATATGGCTTTATAAAGTGGTTTTGGTTTAGGATTATTTAAAAGAGAATATTTCAAGTTTAAATAAATTGAAAGAAATATCCAGTGATTGGAAATTTGGGTTTATTCAAATGATATTTTGGTTTTGAAGTATAAACTAGTCTTGAAATGGATATGATATTTTGGGTTTTAAAGTAAAGGATTTTGAAATAAATATCCATGGGTTATAATAACGATTGGTTGGCAAAGAGACCGAGATCAGATATGGGCATACTCTCTGTCGATACCGTAAACCACTTTGAAAACCGTGTACGCGGTGGAGATTCCAGAATGAAGTAGGATGGTGGCGACGATCCTATTAAGGTATGAACATGGACCCGACTCCCGTGAGTTGGCATAAGGTGGCTAAAACATGGGCGATTGACGGGCCAATGAGGTAGCACCTCTGATCGGACGCATTTCTTCGATACCATTCTGCTACTTTGTGATTTATTTGGTGGCCACCCTTCGATTTTTGATTTGGGAGTGTGTTCCGAGGTGGGCGGTAGTGGCTGCTATGCGTTTCCACCAGCCCGAATGCCTAATTGGTATATCTACCCTGGCATTGCCTAGTTGTGCCGTGTCACCTACCATATCAAGCTTTACTACGAGTTTGGATTTGTGCCGTAGCCTGTGGAGTATTGAGGGCAGCTCCCGATCTGGGGGTACGTTTGATACTGGATAGACTATTGAGACTATTATGTGTTAAGGGGAATATTGGGTCACTCCTTAATGCTATTTTAAAGTAAGTTTATTTTACTATTAGACATTATTATAATAGAGAATATTACTATATAGTAGATAGTTTAACGGATCCTTAAAGAATGGGCGATACCAAGCATCCTTTAAGTTACTTGTACCTTTATACTATAGTTCACTTGAGTTGGTTTACATTGTATAAGTATGTATGTCCTGACTCGAGTGTTTTGTGTTTTGCTTTACGCTCGGGTCAGACTGAGTTGTGCCAGTATTCGAGACTCGCCTTTGGAGTTGGAGCTTTTCTTAGAGATCCAGCTATCTATTTCGCTTTCAGTTATCCAGTTGATTCCAGTGATGTATTCTGACTTATACTTGATTATCATATTGAGACTTCCGTTGTATCTTGTTACTTCTGTTGTATCTTGTTTAACTCTGATGTATATTCTGAGTTTTGCCAAATTTTATTTACAATCTATTATTTTGAATTATTCAAGAACAAAATACAACAGAAGCCTTAATACAATAGTCAAATACAAGATCTGAATACATCACTGGAATCAACTAAATGACTGAAAGCAGAATCAATGGATGGATCCAAGCGAAGCTCCAGCTCCAAAGGTGAGTCTCGAATACTGGTACAACTCAGTTTGACCCGAGAGTAAAGCAAAACACAAAACACTCGAGTCAGGACATACATACTTATACAATGTAAACCAACTCAAGTGAACTGTAATATAAAGGTACAAGTAACTTAAAGAATGCTTGGGTCGCCCATTCTTTAAGGATCCGTTAAACTATTTACTATATAGTAATATTCGCTATTATAATAATGTCTATAATAAAATAAACCTACTTTTAAATAGCATTAAGGAGTGACCCAATATTCCTCTTAACACATAATAGTCCCGGTAGTCTATCCAGTATTAGCGTACCCCCATATCGGGAGCTACCCTCAATACTCCACAGGCTACGGCACAAATCCAAACTCGTAGTAAAGCTCGATATGGTAGGTGACATGGCACAACAAGGCAATGCCCGGGTAGATATACCAATTACACATCCGGGCTGGTGGAAACGCATAGCAGCCACTACCGCCCACCTCGAAACACACTCGCAAATCAAAAATCGAAGGGTGGCCACCAAATCAATCACAAAGTAATAGAATAGTATCGAAGAAATGCGTCCGATCAGAGGTGCTACCTCATTGGTCCGTCAATCGCTCATGTTTTAGCCGCCTTATGCCAACTCACGGGAGTCGGGTCCACGTATATACCTCAATAGGAATCGTCGCCACCATCCTACTTCATTTTGGAATCTCCACCGCGTACACGGTTGTCAAAGTGGTTTTCAGTATCGATAGAGAGTATGCCCATATCTGATCCCGGTCTCTTTGCCAACCAATCGTTATTATAACTCATGGATATTTATTCAAAATCATTTATACTTTAAAATCCAAAATATCATATCCATTTCAAAACCAAATACTATATTATTTCATTTCAAAAGCCAAATCAATATATCATTTAAATAAAACCCAAATTTCCAAATCACTGAATACTTCCTTAAATTTATTAAACTTGAAATATTCCTTTAAATCATCTTAAACCAAACCACTTTATAAAGTCACATTCTTAAATCTTCCATTTTAATAAGTTCCAAGTTAATATATTTTGAGACAATTCTAAATTATATAAAATTTCACACAATTTCATTTTCCAAAACCATAGTACTTTTCAAAGTTATAACAAATTTGAAACCCAACACTTTGAAACCATAATATTTTGAAATCATAACAATTTAGAAATGTTATTCTTTGAAAATCATAATACTTAGAAAATGATAACACCCTTAAAATAATATTCATTTAAACCATTGAAATTCATTGTCAAATAATATTCATTTCAAAGTTGTAGCATTTCTAAGTTCATTCATTAAATTATAAAATTTCCAAAACATTGTATTTTCAGCTAACAACAGAACTTATAAAGTGCTACAGTAGATATATTAGTAATATTTCAAAACATTGTCAAATTTAGAAACAACGGCACTTATAAAGTGCTACAGTAGGTATTAGAATTTCAAAACAGTTTATACTTTCAGCAGCAACAGCACTTACAAAGTGCTGCAGTAGCTCTCTGGTTATTACAAATTATAGTTTAGTTTCAGCAACAACAACACCTACAAAGTGCTGCAGTAGCTCTTTGTTATTTCAGAGCTTAGTCTATTTCCAGAAATGACAGCACTTAACAAATGCTGTCTTAAGACCACAGCATTTCTGAAGTGCTACCAATATTAATTCCAGCTTTATTATAAAATTTTCAGAAACAATAAAACTTAAAATATGGCCATTTGAACTTATAAAAATCATATTTTTCGCTTCAAAAATATTCATTCGGATATCTTAACTTATGATTCAATAAAATAAACACTTAATAAGTAAATATCCAATTTAAACAATAATTCATTCATTAAGTCAAAAGTAAATTATTTTCTCAACTTTTACTTTAACAATTAACTTAATACTTTATTTTAAAATACCCATTTCCCAAGTAAAATTTTAATTTCCCTTTATTTACTTAACTTAAAAATTTTCATTTAAAACCAAATTTCCAATTTCCAAGTTAAGTAATAATTAAAGTTACATTCTTCCATTTAAAAATCATAACTATTTATTTTACAAAACATAACATTTCATAAAAGAATATTTTAGCATAGTTAATATAACAATCAAATCTTTTCTTTTAGATTTATTGATTTAGACATCAAATAATTATGATTTTCTAGTCAAATAAATTTTATTACAAATATCCAATTAAAACTGTATTCCATTTAATCAGTTCAAAATACATTATTTATTACACAAAACATGTCTGTTTCATAAAGTAAAATTCATAACAATTAATAGGTTAGATTTAAAACTTCATAATTAAGTCAAATTAAAATATTAAGTTATTTAACATCAATAAATGTCTTTAAATTCTATTTAAAACCAACACATCTTTAAAATTTCCATTAAAGCCACTTATTGACTTATAAAATCTTAACTTATAGAAAACCAACATCTTCTTATATTTAAGTCATTTAAATCAAATCTTTAGCTCAAATTTCATATATTTAAACATTCAAAATACTTCATAATTTTTAGGAAAATATTATTTAAAAATATAAACATGGACCTGTATAATATTTTCTAACCTAGGTCAAGTGATACAGATATGTATCATTTCAATCCGTAATTTAAAAAAAAAGAAAAATCCGGGTTCTATCATTTCAAACCCGCAATCCCAAGTCAAATAAAAATATAATAAAAATCACTCGAGCCTATCATTTCAGCCCATAATGATTTTTTTCCTTATTCTAATGTACGTTCGGGTATGTATCATTTCAACCCATAGTTATAGGGAACTTGCAGTGTGAGATACAGTAATTAAAATGAACAATATAACATATAATAACATATCAGGTAATGTAACAGGTATATAAACAACATTTAACATCATATAATATATCACAGGCATGTATGAATAACATATTAATTTATACAGATTCACTTGTCATCATTTCACAATAATATAAGTACATATGTCTAGAGTGATAAAAACTCACCTTTAAAAGCTGAAGATAACAATTCTAGACACACAACTGAAACTCCGAAAAGCACGACAAAGCACGAATAAGATTTTTGTAGATGGAGAGCCAAGATCCAAACTTGTAAACAACACAATATCATAATTATAAGATTATGATTCAACACAAGAAATTTTAAACCAAAACAATACAAAGATATGAAGGGAAATGACATAACCTTTGGTAGAACAAGACAAGTGGCTCGGCTATGTCTCAATTGGCTAGACCACATCACACATGGCTCGGCCATGGTAGTTTTGATGCAAGTTAGGCTCGGCCAAAGGTCATGTGTGCATGGCTATGGACAATGGAATGTGAGGAGATGGAAGTTACAAATGCATGGAAGGCTACAGGTCAAGGGGATGAAGGACTTTGGGTTCGGCCATGGCTTCAAGTGGCTCGGTCTAGGCTCATGATTTGGGTCAGGTGGTCTGGTCATCATCTGAAGGTCATGTCAGGTCACAGCAAAGGGGCTGGAGGAGGAGGTGATGGCGGTGGCCGAGGCAAACATGAAGAGGAAGTGGATGGTGTAAAGGCTCGGTTAGGGTTTCTAACATGTTTGGTGATGGAATTGGATCATGGTGGTCACAGCATAGCCTAGGGATGGTCATGGTGGTGCTGGCCGTATAGGAGGTGGTGGTGATGGAGGGAGATGGTCAGCAAGGGGTTGGGTTTGATGGTGAAAGGTAGAGGTCGAACCAAGCATGTAAGTAAAGAAGAAGAAAAAGGAAAAGAGAAAGAAGAAGAAGAAGAAGAAGAAGAAGAAGAAGAAGGAAGCCATGAACTTACTTTAAAATCTTTGTTCAGGAAATAGAAATGAGAAAGAGATGAATGAGAAGTTTTTGTACGTGATTTACAAATGGTAGTGGCGGCTAGGGTTTGAGATATGAATGGCCAAAAGAATAAATAGTAAGAAAATATTAAAGGGGATTTATTTCCCATTTAATAAAAGAAACGTATGGAGAATCTTTAAATCAGAAGAGAAAGGACAAGTTGGGAAATATTTTGTGCGTGAATGATGAAGTGTAATGCACGACTAGAAGGAGTTTGGATGGCAAGAAAGTGGAAATGAATGTTAAGAAACGGAAAAGGCAGGAGTTACGGGAAAAATAAACACATATATATATATATATATATTCTTAAATTTGTATAAAATGTTACATTTCTAAATATGAAATCTTGTCAATTGTACACATCAATTAAGATTTAAAACCAATTAATTAATTTACCTTAGTTCCATTCCTTTTACCAATTTATTACTTTATAAATAAATTTACGTTTCTATTTATTTTATACATTCACACCTCCCGTTACTGCATAAATTCTCATTAATGACATTAAAGATTTTCTAATTATTTTATAGACTAAACATGCAACTTATAAAAGTTGTTATCACTACCCTTTAATTTACACTTAAGTTTATCATATATTCAACTAATTATCATAATTACTTACCTAATATTGAATTCATTCAATTACTATTAATTATACAAATTTATTTATTTATACACCACTTACCCTTATTTACTTATATTTAAATTTATACTCAAATATAACAGTTATAACTAAATTAATAGGCCAATTAAATAGTAACTCACACCCGTTACTATTACTTTAATCCAAATTAATGAATCCATTATTATTTTCAAATCAAATGTTATAATTACTCAATTAACACTGATTTACTTCAATTTTTATTTATCACATATTATTTCATTAATGATCCAACATTCACACTTGTTTCTTACATTCAAATTAATAACTAATTTACATTATTTCATCATTGGGACTTCATTTCAATTGTTACTAATTAGTTCTAATTACCATTGTTCAATTATTAATAGATAATTTTTTTTTCTCTTTTCTATATTAATAACCCAAAACTTATTAACCTAACAAATTAAATTATTGAAAATTTTACGGGTCGTTACACTGCGAATGGTCCAAAATAGTGGGTCGTTACACCAAAGCTCTGATACCAACTGTAACGACCAGCCTTTTTGGACATTTTAAGCAGACACACACGTCAGACTCAAACCATTCAAAAGGGCAGATTGCTATGGGGTAAATAAGAAAAAGCAAAAAGAAAGAAAACAAATACAGAATCTCTCAACGGAATGACAACATATAATGATCAAATTAACATTTAATGAAGCTGTTTACAAATACATTGATTGTACTTTTATAATACAAATCAGAGTTACATACAGCAAGAATAAATAATAAATAAATGCAGCGGAACAACATGATGCAGTGGAATAAATATAATACATAATAATAGTACAAATCTTCGTCTTCATCCTCCAGAAAGTAGTCTTCAATAAACTGAAAAGCTCAGACTGACCCGAGCGAATTGAAAAGACAAAGCACTCGAGTCAGAACTAAAAGATCTTATGTAATTTAAATCAACGGTAAATATGAGTGTAACGGCATCAGAGATGTTTACGGGGTTTGACATCTCCTATCCAGTGTCTAACGTGAGTGCGGTAACTTAAGAGATGTTCGGGATTTCCAACTCCTAAGGATCCGTTAAACTATCTACTATGTAGTACAATACGCTATTATAATAGTGTCAAGACCCGCAAATCCGTACTCCTTGATTAAACACTAATCTCCATTGATTAACTCAAGATGAACGGAAATACGAACCCTGAGGGTTTAAGAAAGAAGAAAGAGGTAGAAGAAAAAGAAAACAGAGGAAGAAGAAAGAAGAGAACAACAGAACAACAGAAACAATATCAGAATCTCACATATCGCAGCGGAACAATATATAATAGATAAACACTAGTCTTTTAAAACAAAGAACTATATCAGTTTATACATACATCAATCAGAGTCAATATACAACTCGATACAACAATGGACAGTTATATAAACTTGTCCTCATACAGAATACACAGCGGAATAAATACTATCATATACAAATACTACATCTCGTCATCCAGCTTATCTCCAAAGCTCCAGAATATCCTGATAACATAACTCTAGACTGCCCGTGTGGAAATTGGTGGGCACCCAGAGTTTAGAAGGGAACAATAAACTCCGAGTCAGTCATGGTGACTGGTGTGAGATCGTAAAACAGTTATTTTTCACAAAGAAAATAAAACAAATTCGCAATGCTTTTGGAAAATGAAACTACCATAAGACCTCCCACCACACACACAATGCAAACACAGAATTGGAGGAGATTTCTTCTTATGATAGTCAAAGATGCTTACTACGAAAAATCAAATTCTTTTTTATATTATTATTAGTGCATAGTATAGAAAACATTTCGAAAGTATAATTGTCACATCCCGAAAATTTTCGACTTTCGAAAATTCAACATCGATACTCACTTTATCGACTGCCGAGAAATCGAACGCCGGAAACTTCAAAAGTGAGGGTTTTAGAAAGAAGAAAAAGGCAGAAAAAGAGAACAGAAGAAAAAGAGAAGAAAGAAAGAAGAACAACAGAACAACAGCAGAACAGAATACAATATCAGAATCTTACACATCGTAGCGGAACAATATATAATAGATAAATGAATATCATTTAAAAACAAAAGAATTATATCTGTTATTACATTACATCACATCATATCATCAGAGTAAATAAACAACAATGGACAGTTATATAAACTTGTCCTCATACAGAATACACAGCGGAATAAATATATCAGGTACAAATACTACGTCTCGTCATCCAGCTTATCTCCAAAGCTCCAGAATATCCTGATAATCTAACTCTAGACTGCCCGTGTGGAAATTGGTGGGCACCCAGAGTTTAGAAGGGAAACAATAAACTCCGAGTCAGTCATGGTGACTGGTGTGAGATCGTAAAACAGTTATTCTTTAAAAATAAACAGCAGAAAGTTTTTAAAGTCAATTCGCAATGCTTTTGGAAAATGAAACTACCATAAGACCTCCCACCACACACACAATGCAAACGCAGACTTGGAGGAGATTTCTTCTTATGATAGTCAAAGATGCTTACTACGCAAAAATCAAATTCTTTTTGATATTATTATTAGTGCATAGTGGAAAACATTTCGAAAGTAGAATATAAATCTTAGCCAGCATAGGTACCATTATATTATGCCTGCTATAGCTGCCTCCTGAGGAGACAGGTTATACAATTGAATTCGTAAAGGCTCGTATTGTTTCTTTGGATTTCCAACAAATGGTCAGGCTAAGGAACTTCCTATCCACGATGGGTACGTCCCTGGAATAGACGACCCGAGAAATAACCTAACATTACGGTTAGATCTCTGCCAACACAAGGCCGGGTTACCTCTGCAAAAATAGGTAACTACTGACACGCGTATGCCATCCCCCGATCGTCACCGATCTTCCCGAGGATCCCCGATTCGCAACAAACCACATAGATAATAATAATGCAGTAACCACAGAGGTTAAGTATCTGGGCTCCATACCATGATACCACCTTTATCCAGAAGGAATGACATACACTAAGGGGCGCTACTCCCTAGAACCTTGCCGCATTCGTCCTGTTTCGACCATTTCCGGGGTGTGAGGCTCGACGAAGTCTCGTCCACAAAGCTACGCTTTCTATAAAAAGCCCTGCTTCGGGTCAAACAAAATGATCAACCTATGATCACAAAGATATAAGATCAAATAAATGATCATATCACAAATGATCAAACACTGATCATTTCACAGCAACACTCAGTATGCCACGTTACCAAATTGGGATATATCGCTGATAAATTTCAACTACATAACCTCTGAGCTCGTACGTCTCAGAGAAGGGTGTTAAGCTAAGAGAATAAATTCTCCGCCACCAACAGAAATGTATTTGAAAGAAATCAGCTTTATATCTCAAATTGTAACGTCAGACACATAATCCATACAAGTCTGTTCCGGGATCGAACAGAACCGAAGGCACTTCTCACGAAGCCCTTGCATTTCCGGATAATTTTCAATCACGTCAGGACTTCCCGTCACTAAGGGTGATAAAACCTCTAAATCGAAGATCAGTCGATGTAGAGTAACTCGACGGTAATCCTTTCGTTTTCAAAAATATCCGGTCTTCAACACCGGTCTTCAAATGCAATTCATAACGACGTATCACATATTCGGAATGGGTTATACGACCCCATGGTCCTTTCCCGGTTAACCCGAATAGTGAGCGCTTATTCAAAAATAAGTGTGGCATTCAAATTCATCCAATTCACAACAAATACCTATCTAAAGGTAATTATTGATAGTCGGTTATTTAACTATCAATAAAGATGCGCAACATCATCAGATTCCAAATAATTTTCTCAAATTATTTTATCTTCAAAAATATCTTTACTAGATATAAAATTTCCACACTTTAAAAAATAAATCAACGTTGATTTTTAAAACAAATTCCCATTCCATTTATAATTTCCATAGTGAATTTATATCTTCAAAATATCTACTGATATACGATTCTCAAATCGATATCAAGTATTCAATTTCATTTTATCTTTAAGAAGATAAAATCTCAAAACGTTTCATTTCATTTTGGGAATGCATTTCCATACTTATTTAATAATAAGTATTTCACAAATCATTTATTTTCAACACTTGGAAAATATTCGATATACTTAAATCAAATTAAGTATATATTTCATTCTTTAAGGAAATCTATTTTCTATAACAACATCAATTTGAGTCAAAACGAATGTTACGTAAAACATCGTTACGACGACTCAAAAATCACTAGTATAGGGATTCGAGATTAAATTAGATATGTAAATCCCAATACTAGATAAAAACATTTCCTTTCGGAAATCACTTACTATAACAATAGTGTTATAGTCCACCTTTTCCTTATATTTCTCGAAAACGTCTATTTCAACAATAAATGTTGAAATCTATGCTTTCGATTCATAACACATTTTAAAACACCTTTAAAATGTTTAACTTCATTTTTAAAATATTACTTCTTCAAAAATGAATCCATTTTACTTAACAATATATTCACCGTCCAAAATCGTGAATAAAATTTACTTAACCCCATTTCAATCATCCCTACACATTTTTATTTCAATAAAAATTCGCTATTCAAAATCGTGAATATATCTTCTTAAAAAATCTTCTATATTAAATTTATCACATTCAATCTATTTTCGAATTTATAAGCACGTTTATAAATTCTATTTCTCTTTTAATAACAACTTCGACTTATAAACCTTCTTTTATCAACTTCTATATTTAACTTATCAAAATAAGTGACTTTGGGTTTATAAACAACTTTTATAAATTTTAATTCTATTTATAAAAGCTTCAATACCAAATCAATTTCAATGTTGATTTCTAATTTTATTTTCAACGTTCGAATAAAATTTCCACATTGATTTCTCAAAAATTCATTTCTAAATATTAAATCAATTACAGATTGATTTCAAATTTTATTTATCACTACTAAATAAATTCCTTATTGAATTCATTTTACATTGATTTCACAACTTATTTTAATTTACCAATTAAATTTCAAACTGAATTTCCAACCTATCTTCTTTTAAATAAATTCCTTTTTAAGAAAATAAATTTCAATCGTTTCTTTCAATTTATTTAGAAATCCAGATTTTAAATTAATTTCCTCAATTTAAAATCACTATTATACGAAATTCATTTATTTAACATCTTCACTTTATTCTGGAAATAAATTCGATAAGATTATAAAAAATTAACTTTTTATACTTTAAAATTCCTTTCTTCGAATTTATTAAATTTCTAAAATTAAATTCACTTAGAAATTTCTATTCTGATTTCCAAAAATTCAATTTCGTTTATTTTTGGAATCCAATGATGTCAAAACATCCATTCAGCTAAATCTTAGCATTCAAATAATTTCCAGACATCAATATGGTCAATAACATCAATATAACCATTCACAGATTGATATCACAATAGAAATGAATTAAATAAATGTGAGGGGTCCAGTTGGATCCCTCCAACCTGTTTCCCTGCATCCAAAGATGTTAGCACAATACCAATTCCGCTCCAGTACGGAATTATCGCGGTATATAGGTTTTTTTATAAATCCGCTTACTAACGGCGCAATAGGGTCTCATCCGCTATACGAGGCGGGAAATCATCAATCCAATATATACATATGCCAATATGTATATATTGCTATATATATATAATAGATATATCCTATCATATCTAATATCACAATCAATAGCAATCATCAATAACTGCAAAAATTCCACTTCGAAATTTTGAGTGAGAAAAATCTCACCTTAGCTTTTATTTTTGCAATCCCAATTTCCATTTCAATTTGGCTTGATTTCTCGATTTATAGACCTTGTATAAATATTATACAAATTCATTAATATTTGAACAGATCAAATAATAATTTTTCTTTTGATAATTTTCGATTCACGAGTGATTTTATTTTGACTAACGAATTCCTTGAATAGATTTAATTAAATTTCCTTTTCTTACCTGAAATTAAAACTTAACCAAGTTCCCCTTTTAAAAATAAATTTGGTAACTAACAATTGAAATAAATTCATAAATCTCATAAGTTATCTTAATAAATTATTTTTAATAAAAAGAAGTAATTTATTTAACTAAAATTTTAACTTTACTGTTTTCTTTTAAAAAGAAAATAAACCTTACTGTCAATCTCTTGTTTATTTAAATCTGTATATACTAAATTTAAATAAAATAGAATTAGCTATTTCCTTCTTCTCTGTTTATATTTTAAAACTACAGATGAATATTGTATAAATTTCTTTTCATCATTTTTTTTTAAACTGTATATAAAATTCAACCCATAATTAAAATGAATTAAAAATATGTATACCTCACTGACAAACGCAGATTTCACCACTGCTCACGCTTGAACCACGTCGCCTCGATGTCGATCTCCACGTCGACAGTTGCACGCGAACGAGAGTCACGAGCTTCACCGCTACCTGACAATCTCGCGAACTCCCCTCTGACTGCGCATTGCCCTGACATCGCGGACCACCATGATGCGCCGCCTCACGCTAGCACGCCTCCCAATCGCGACACTGCTCCGTGCTTTGCACGCCTGAACGCCGCCCCTCCTCGAAATCGCGCGGCACCCAGATCCATCGCGACGATTTCCCTTTCGATGACAACGTGCTCGAACTCGCTTAGGGTTGCGATCGATTTCGCCTCGCCAGTCTTCAACTTCCACGTCGCGACTCGAAGTTTGTCGCTCGATTTCGAGAATCGATTGAGGGAAATGGACGCGGTGCAAAACGATTCTCGTTTCGTTCGCCATTGTTTTATTTTTCTCTGTTTGATTTGAACGGAATGAGTATACTTTTTTTTTAAAAAGAAAGAAAAGAGGGAGCAGAACTTTGTGATTTTGCAGAGAAAGAGTATGGTTTGGCACGATTACTTTTCGTGATTCTCGGCGAGTTTAAAGGGAAGCTACAGTGTTTTTGAATTGACCAAATATTTAAAGTTAAATTTAAATTGGATTTGCTTTAAAATTTCGATGCATTTACTCAACGTATGATCACGTATTAATTCCGAAAAATACGAAACTTGAAATCTGACAATAATTCAACGTTACGGACCCAATGGAACTGGTTTCGTCGAATTCCGAGACTGTCTGAAAAATGACTATTTTATAAATATCGGTTCGAACGATTCATTTCAAAACTGAACAAAACAGTTCGAAATTAAATTCTGAAGCTTCAATCATCTTCAGTATTATCAATACGAATTTTAAGAGCTTTCGAAATATTTTTCTTTAGCTAAAAATTGAATATTCAAATTTTTATTCAACTTCAATCGATTAAATTTTATAATTTAATCGTCAAATTCAAAGTTATATTCGGATTCAAATTAAATCATCATTTAAATATTTAAAATAAATTAAATATCCTCAATTTAATTCGTTCAAAATTCTGGGTCGTTACAAACTTCCCCCCTTAAAAGAATTTCGTCCTCGAAATTACAAGTTAGGAAAAGTGGTCCTTAACTCGTCTACTATTTTTCAAAATCCAATCGTTTTATCAAATTATCGAAACAAATCTTTCTACTAAAGATTCGTTATTGATTCAACTACATTTCCAACTTCAATTACCGATTTCAAACAACATTGTTTTCTTAACAATTCAACTTTAAGTTTAAATTCAAATTTAAACTTTCAAATTTTCTCAAAAATTTTCTAACGCCCTAAATTTTCGAAAAATTTCGCCAGCGTCTCCTTTGCGCGGCTAATACGGTACGACTACAAAACGTCCCTACGGACTCTCAGATTTCAAAAAGAAAAAGAAAAAGCCAAGCGGCTAGAGAGAAATCATCAAAAACTCATATAGAAATTAAAATACGTACCTTTTTCGAGCAATTCAAATTCCCTTCCAAATTAAAATCCCAATTCCTTTACAATACCTGTATATCTACTAGCCATTATATCTAGTTACAGCATTCAAATCATTTTGTTACAAAATTTTCAATATAAACTGCTTATACATTTCTAGCTTACTATTGAAGTTACATTCGTTTCTAAACAAAATGAATTCATATCTATTCAATTTTTCATTTCAAATTTCATTTGAATTACATTTCACATTTCAATTTCTTATTCGAATTCAATTCACTATTTTGGTTTATAACCACTTATCTTAAACTGAATTTCCAATAACATATGAATTTTTAATCCACCTTTAAATTTTCATTATTCAATTCAATTCATTTGCTTACGAATTCGAAATGAATTTTCAACTTTCAATTTCATACATCATAAATCAAATTCAAATTTTAGTTCTATTCACTTACAAATTCATTCTACTAATGAATTTTAATTTCAATTATCTTTTCTGGAATTCCATTTTCCAATTATAAATTCACTTACAAATTTATATTTACAATTTCATTCGTATGTGAATTCATCTCTTTATATTCTTAATTCACATTAATAATTCTCATTTGTTAAATGAATTTATTTTCAAATCTTTGGTTATTATTTTATTTCTCATTTTATAAGTTATATAACTTATACTTACTTTAATTCAACTTAAAATTCCTTAAGTTAAATTTATTCAATCTAAATTCACAACAACTTTGTATAAGTTATCAACTCATTTAGTATTCTCATAAATATTTTTATATAGCATTCCAGAGTCTTAATAACATTTTCAAAAATCATTTTGAAAACAATTCAAATCATCCTTTGAATTTTCTAAAACAAAATCCAAATTTTCAAAACAACTTCCATTTAAAGCAATTTGGCAGCAATTTCTCTTTTGGAAACCCGAAAATGAACACTGGTGATGTCGCGATCATCATCGGAATTATTTTCCAGCGACCGAAAAGAGTTTAGAGCTTTCATCTCTCTAAAACAATTTTCAAAACCTTTGAAATCCATTTTCAAATCAAAAATGATTCAAACTTCCAACTTCCCAAAAAAATTTCTCTGGAATTCCGTTTTAAATTACAATTCACATTTATAATTTACATTCTTTAGTTTCATTTGTATACGAATTCATTTCTTATCTTTAGAGTTATGATTCGAATTTCTTATTCAATTTCAATGATAATATTTCTCATATTATTACCTCTAACAACCATGCAACCATATACTATAGTAATTCATAGAAAAACATCCTTTTCTTTTATATACAAAAATAGTTTTGGGCAAAATTATTTCATTTACCCTATTTAAAACAATACTGTGCCGAATTGTTCTATTCGAGTGTTTAGAGATCCCTATCAATGATCGTTAATTACTCGTATTGACCAGAATCCATATACCACTCAATAAACCAATCATCACAATATAAAACAATTTTTATATTCAAATAACAAATACGCGCTCATATCTATTATTTCACTCAAACTCATTCTAGAGTACTGCTGACTCTATCTCTAATGAGTAACACCCAACAGAGCAGGGTTGTCGGTTAACCATATGCTCTGATACCACTTTGTCACATCCCGAAAATTTTCGACTTTCGAAAATTCAACATCGATACTCACTTTATCGACTGCCGAGAAATCGAACGCCGGAAACTTCAAAAGTGAGGGTTTTAGAAAGAAGAAAAAGGCAGAAAAAGAGAACAGAAGAAAAAGAGAAGAAAGAAAGAAGAACAACAGAACAACAGCAGAACAGAATACAATATCAGAATCTTACACATCGCAGCGGAACAATATATAATAGATAAATGAATATCATTTAAAAACAAAAGAATTATATCTGTTATTACATTACATCACATCATATCATCAGAGTAAATAAACAACAATGGACAGTTATATAAACTTGTCCTCATACAGAATACACAGCGGAATAAATATATCAGGTACAAATACTACGTCTCGTCATCCAGCTTATCTCCAAAGCTCCAGAATATCCTGATAATCTAACTCTAGACTGCCCGTGTGGAAATTGGTGGGCACCCAGAGTTTAGAAGGGAAACAATAAACTCCGAGTCAGTCATGGTGACTGGTGTGAGATCGTAAAACAGTTATTCTTTAAAAATAAACAGCAGAAAGTTTTTAAAGTCAATTCGCAATGCTTTTGGAAAATGAAACTACCATAAGACCTCCCACCACACACACAATGCAAACGCAGACTTGGAGGAGATTTCTTCTTATGATAGTCAAAGATGCTTACTACGCAAAAATCAAATTCTTTTTGATATTATTATTAGTGCATAGTGGAAAACATTTCGAAAGTAGAATATAAATCTTAGCCAGCATAGGTACCATTATATTATGCCTGCTATAGCTGCCTCCTGAGGAGACAGGTTATACAATTGAATTCGTAAAGGCTCGTATTGTTTCTTTGGATTTCCAACAAATGGTCAGGCTAAGGAACTTCCTATCCACGATGGGTACGTCCCTGGAATAGACGACCCGAGAAATAACCTAACATTACGGTTAGATCTCTGCCAACACAAGGCCGGGTTACCTCTGCAAAAATAGGTAACTACTGACACGCGTATGCCATCCCCCGATCGTCACCGATCTTCCCGAGGATCCCCGATTCGCAACAAACCACATAGATAATAATAATGCAGTAACCACAGAGGTTAAGTATCTGGGCTCCATACCATGATACCACCTTTATCCAGAAGGAATGACATACACTAAGGGGCGCTACTCCCTAGAACCTTGCCGCATTCGTCCTGTTTCGACCATTTCCGGGGTGTGAGGCTCGACGAAGTCTCGTCCACAAAGCTACGCTTTCTATAAAAAGCCCTGCTTCGGGTCAAACAAAATGATCAACCTATGATCACAAAGATATAAGATCAAATAAATGATCATATCACAAATGATCAAACACTGATCATTTCACAGCAACACTCAGTATGCCACGTTACCAAATTGGGATATATCGCTGATAAATTTCAACTACATAACCTCTGAGCTCGTACGTCTCAGAGAAGGGTGTTAAGCTAAGAGAATAAATTCTCCGCCACCAACAGAAATGTATTTGAAAGAAATCAGCTTTATATCTCAAATTGTAACGTCAGACACATAATCCATACAAGTCTGTTCCGGGATCGAACAGAACCGAAGGCACTTCTCACGAAGCCCTTGCATTTCCGGATAATTTTCAATCACGTCAGGACTTCCCGTCACTAAGGGTGATAAAACCTCTAAATCGAAGATCAGTCGATGTAGAGTAACTCGACGGTAATCCTTTCGTTTTCAAAAATATCCGGTCTTCAACACCGGTCTTCAAATGCAATTCATAACGACGTATCACATATTCGGAATGGGTTATACGACCCCATGGTCCTTTCCCGGTTAACCCGAATAGTGAGCGCTTATTCAAAAATAAGTGTGGCATTCAAATTCATCCAATTCACAACAAATACCTATCTAAAGGTAATTATTGATAGTCGGTTATTTAACTATCAATAAAGATGCGCAACATCATCAGATTCCAAATAATTTTCTCAAATTATTTTATCTTCAAAAATATCTTTACTAGATATAAAATTTCCACACTTTAAAAAATAAATCAACGTTGATTTTTAAAACAAATTCCCATTCCATTTATAATTTCCATAGTGAATTTATATCTTCAAAATATCTACTGATATACGATTCTCAAATCGATATCAAGTATTCAATTTCATTTTATCTTTAAGAAGATAAAATCTCAAAACGTTTCATTTCATTTTGGGAATGCATTTCCATACTTATTTAATAATAAGTATTTCACAAATCATTTATTTTCAACACTTGGAAAATATTCGATATACTTAAATCAAATTAAGTATATATTTCATTCTTTAAGGAAATCTATTTTCTATAACAACATCAATTTGAGTCAAAACGAATGTTACGTAAAACATCGTTACGACGACTCAAAAATCACTAGTATAGGGATTCGAGATTAAATTAGATATGTAAATCCCAATACTAGATAAAAACATTTCCTTTCGGAAATCACTTACTATAACAATAGTGTTATAGTCCACCTTTTCCTTATATTTCTCGAAAACGTCTATTTCAACAATAAATGTTGAAATCTATGCTTTCGATTCATAACACATTTTAAAACACCTTTAAAATGTTTAACTTCATTTTTAAAATATTACTTCTTCAAAAATGAATCCATTTTACTTAACAATATATTCACCGTCCAAAATCGTGAATAAAATTTACTTAACCCCATTTCAATCATCCCTACACATTTTTATTTCAATAAAAATTCGCTATTCAAAATCGTGAATATATCTTCTTAAAAAATCTTCTATATTAAATTTATCACATTCAATCTATTTTCGAATTTATAAGCACGTTTATAAATTCTATTTCTCTTTTAATAACAACTTCGACTTATAAACCTTCTTTTATCAACTTCTATATTTAACTTATCAAAATAAGTGACTTTGGGTTTATAAACAACTTTTATAAATTTTAATTCTATTTATAAAAGCTTCAATACCAAATCAATTTCAATGTTGATTTCTAATTTTATTTTCAACGTTCGAATAAAATTTCCACATTGATTTCTCAAAAATTCATTTCTAAATATTAAATCAATTACAGATTGATTTCAAATTTTATTTATCACTACTAAATAAATTCCTTATTGAATTCATTTTACATTGATTTCACAACTTATTTTAATTTACCAATTAAATTTCAAACTGAATTTCCAACCTATCTTCTTTTAAATAAATTCCTTTTTAAGAAAATAAATTTCAATCGTTTCTTTCAATTTATTTAGAAATCCAGATTTTAAATTAATTTCCTCAATTTAAAATCACTATTATACGAAATTCATTTATTTAACATCTTCACTTTATTCTGGAAATAAATTCGATAAGATTATAAAAAATTAACTTTTTATACTTTAAAATTCCTTTCTTCGAATTTATTAAATTTCTAAAATTAAATTCACTTAGAAATTTCTATTCTGATTTCCAAAAATTCAATTTCGTTTATTTTTGGAATCCAATGATGTCAAAACATCCATTCAGCTAAATCTTAGCATTCAAACAATTTCCAGACATCAATATGGTCAATAACATCAATATAACCATTCACAGATTGATATCACAATAGAAATGAATTAAATAAATGTGAGGGGTCCAGTTGGATCCCTCCAACCTGTTTCCCTGCATCCAAAGATGTTAGCACAATACCAATTCCGCTCCAGTACGGAATTATCGCGGTATATAGGTTTTTTTATAAATCCGCTTACTAACGGCGCAATAGGGTCTCATCCGCTATACGAGGCGGGAAATCATCAATCCAATATATACATATGCCAATATGTATATATTGCTATATATATATAATAGATATATCCTATCATATCTAATATCACAATCAATAGCAATCATCAATAACTGCAAAAATTCCACTTCGAAATTTTGAGTGAGAAAAATCTCACCTTAGCTTTTATTTTTGCAATCCCAATTTCCATTTCAATTTGGCTTGATTTCTCGATTTATAGACCTTGTATAAATATTATACAAATTCATTAATATTTGAACAGATCAAATAATAAATTTTCTTTTGATAATTTTCGATTCACGAGTGATTTTATTTTGACTAACGAATTCCTTGAATAGATTTAATTAAATTTCCTTTTCTTACCTGAAATTAAAACTTAACCAAGTTCCCCTTTTAAAAATAAATTTGGTAACTAACAATTGAAATAAATTCATAAATCTCATAAGTTATCTTAATAAATTATTTTTAATAAAAAGAAGTAATTTATTTAACTAAAATTTTAACTTTACTGTTTTCTTTTAAAAAGAAAATAAACCTTACTGTCAATCTCTTGTTTATTTAAATCTGTATATACTAAATTTAAATAAAATAGAATTAGCTATTTCCTTCTTCTCTGTTTATATTTTAAAACTACAGATGAATATTGTATAAATTTCTTTTCATCATTTTTTTTTAAACTGTATATAAAATTCAACCCATAATTAAAATGAATTAAAAATATGTATACCTCACTGACAAACGCAGATTTCACCACTGCTCACGCTTGAACCACGTCGCCTCGATGTCGATCTCCACGTCGATAGTTGCACGCGAACGAGAGTCACGAGCTTCACCGCTACCTGACAATCTCGCGAACTCCCCTCTGACTGCGCATTGCCCTGACATCGCGGACCACCATGATGCGCCGCCTCACGCTAGCACGCCTCCCAATCGCGACACTGCTCCGTGCTTTGCACGCCTGAACGCCGCCCCTCCTCGAAATCGCGCGGCACCCAGATCCATCGCGACGATTTCCCTTTCGATGACAACGTGCTCGAACTCGCTTAGGGTTGCGATCGATTTCGCCTCGCCAGTCTTCAACTTCCACGTCGCGACTCGAAGTTTGTCGCTCGATTTCGAGAATCGATTGAGGGAAATGGACGCGGTGCAAAACGATTCTCGTTTCGTTCGCCATTGTTTTATTTTTCTCTGTTTGATTTGAACGGAATGAGTATACTTTTTTTTTAAAAAGAAAGAAAAGAGGGAGCAGAACTTTGTGATTTTGTAGAGAAAGAGTATGGTTTGGCACGATTACTTTTCGTGATTCTCGGCGAGTTTAAAGGGAAGCTACAGTGTTTTTGAATTGACCAAATATTTAAAGTTAAATTTAAATTGGATTTGCTTTAAAATTTCGATGCATTTACTCAACGTATGATCACGTATTAATTCCGAAAAATACGAAACTTGAAATCTGACAATAATTCAACGTTACGGACCCAATGGAACTGGTTTCGTCGAATTCCGAGACTGTCTGAAAAATGACTATTTTATAAATATCGGTTCGAACGATTCATTTCAAAACTGAACAAAACAGTTCGAAATTAAATTCTGAAGCTTCAATCATCTTCAGTATTATCAATACGAATTTTAAGAGCTTTCGAAATATTTTTCTTCAGCTAAAAATTGAATATTCAAATTTTTATTCAACTTCAATCGATTAAATTTTATAATTTAATCGTCAAATTCAAAGTTATATTCGGATTCAAATTAAATCATCATTTAAATATTTAAAATAAATTAAATATCCTCAATTTAATTCGTTCAAAATTCTGGGTCGTTACAATAATATTAATCTTAGCCAGCATAGACATTTCGAACTATGCCTACTATAGCTACCATCCAAACAGTGGGGCGCCACCATAAGTGAATGATAGGTTCTACAACTAAAACCGTACAAGTCTCGTATTGTTTCTTTGGATTTCCAACAAATGGTCAGGCCAAGGAACTTCCTATGCCACGATGGGTACGTCCCTGGAATAGACGACCCGAGAACCTAACCGGATCTCTACCAACACAAGGCCGGGTTACCTCTGCAAAAATAGGTAACTATTGACACGCGTATGCCATCCCCCGATCGTAACCGATCTTCCCGAGGATCCCCGATTCGCAACAAACCACATAATAAAAATGCAGCAACCACATAGGTTAAGTATCTGGGCTTCATACCATGATACCACCTCTATCCAGAAGGAATGACATACACTAAGGGGCGCTACTCCCTAGAACCTTGCTGCATCCTTCCTGTTTTGACCATTTCCGGGGTGTGAGGCTCAACGAAGTCTCATCCACAAAGCTACGCTTTCTACAAAGCCATGCTTCGGGTCAAACAAATGATCAACCTATGATCACAAAGATATAAGATCAAACAAATGATCATATCGCAAATGATCAAACACTTATCATCACACAGCAACACTCAATATGCCACGTTACCAAATTGGGAGTATATTGCTGATAAATTTCAACTACATAACCTCTGAACTCGTACGTCTCAGAGAAGGGTGTTAAGCTAAGAGAATAAATTCTCCGCCACCAACAGATATGTATTTGAAAGAAATCAGCTTTATATCTCAAATTGTAACGTCAGACACACAATCCATACAAGTCTGTTCCGGGATCGAACAGAACCGAAGGCACTTCTCATGAAGCCCTTGCATATCCGGATAATTTTCTAATCACGTCCGGACTTCCCGTCACTAAGGGTGATAAAACCTCTAAATCGGAGATCAGCCGATGTAGAGTAACTCGACGGTAATCCTTCCGTTTTCAAAAATATCCGGTCTTCAACACCGGTCTTCGAATGCAATTCATAACGACGTATCACATATTCGGAATGGGTTATACGACCCCATGGTCCTTTCCCGGCTAACCCGAATAGTGAGCGCTTATTCAAAAATAAGTGTGGCATTCAAATTCATCCAATTCACAACAAATACCTATTCAAGGTATTTATTGATAGTCGGTTATTTAACTATCAATAAAGATGCACGACATTATCAGATTCCAAATAATTTTCCAAATTATTTATTTTCCAAAATATCTTTACTAGATATAAAATTTCCACACTTCAAAAATAAATCAACGTTTATTTTTTCTAAAACAATTCCCCTTTCTTTTATAAATTCCATAGTGAATTTATATTTTCAAAATATCTACTGATATACGATTTTCAAATCGATTTCAATATTCAATTTCAATTTATCTTTAAGAAGATAAATTCTCAAAAACATTTCATTTCATATTGGAAAAGCATTTCCATACTTATTTAATAATAAGTAATTCACAAATCATTTATTTTCAACATTTGAAAATATTCAATATACTTAAATCAAATTTAAGTATAAATTCATTCTTTAAGGAAATCATTTACTATAACAACATTTATTTGAGTCAAAACGAATGTTACGTAAAACATCGTTACGACGACTCAAAATTACTAGTATAGGGATTCGGATTTTGATAGATATATAAATCCCAATACTACATCAAAACATTTCCTTTCGGAAATCATTTACTATAACAACAGTGTTATAGTCCATCATTTCCTTATTCCTCGAAAACGTCTATTTCAACAATAAATGTTGAAATCTATGATTTCGATAGTTCACACGTTTTAAAACATCTTTTAAAATAATTAACTTCATTTCAAATATCACTTTCCCAAAACCATATCCATTTTCCTTAAGAATATATTCACTGTCCAAAATCGTGAATATACTTCACTAACCACATTTCACTATTTTCTACACATTTTATTTCAAGAATTATCCCCTATCCAAAATCGTTGATAAAATTCCCTTAATAATCTCTATATTTAAAATCAATCAAATTTGATTTATTTTCGAATTTATAAAAAAAACGTTTATAAATTCTATTTCCATTTTATAACAACTTCGATTTATACATCTTCTTTAATGACCCATTCAATTTATAAGTTAATATAACTTATAATTCATTTATTTAAAAGAAATCGTTCTTTTAAACTTCACAAAATTTAAAACTTTCAGATTTTATTAACTTATGAAATCCCATTTACACTTCATTTTAACACTTATAGAAACTTGTCTTATAATCCCAATATTTCAAATTTATAAATATCCATTTTTGTACATCTTTTAAATAAACCGTTTATAATACTAGAAATCCCAATTTAAACCATTTCATAAATTTCTTAACTTTTATTTCAAAAATCACACTTTGATTTTATTTCACAAAAATCTTAACTTTCATAACTTTTAAAATTTTAGACGTTTATTTATTTGAAATAAATCAATTCAAAAATTCAATAAAACGTCTACTTTCAAAAATCACTTTAAAATCCTTTTAAAGTAAAAGTCGTTATTTTTAAACTTCAAAACTTGAATCTGATGATGCAACAGCATCAATTAGTCAATCACGACAATAAACATCATATATCAATATATGATAACAGAATACATCACAATATCTGTAAATAAATAAATACTGGTGAGGAATCCAGTTGGATCCCTCCAACCTGTTTCCCTGCATCCACAGATGTTAGCACAATACCAATTCCACTTCGAGGTGGAATATCGCGGTATATGGGTTTTATAAAAATTATCCGCTTACTAACGGCGCAATAGGGTCTCATCCGCTATACGAGGCGGGAAATCAATCAATCCAATATATACATATGCCAATATGTATATATTGCTATATATATAGATATATATCCTACTATATCTAATATCACATCCAAATAGCAATCATATCAATCAATAAATAACTGCAATGCAAAATTTGTTTTGAGTGAGAAAAATCTCACCTTAGCATTTATTTTGCAGTCCATTTCCAATCCCATTTTGTCTTCACAGTATTAAACCTTGTATAGACAATTATGATAATTTATTAATATTTAGACTAATCCATCAAATAAATTTTCCATTTATTAATTAAATTAACTAATAATTTAGTTTTAATGATAAATTTGATTTTTTAACAAATTTCCCTTTTAAATCCTATTGATTTCACTAACGAGACAATTTAAATTTATATTTCCCTTAACATTTAAAAATCCAAACTTTATCAATACAAAAATAATTTTCTATTCCCACAACAACATACTTACATATATATATTTATTGTTCTAACAATATATCTTTGTTTAACCTAAAACAAATTGTCTTTACCTCACTGTAAAAGTGTATATACTGTTATTATTATTTTTCTTTTAAATTCAGCAGAAATTTTATCACTTGCAGTTAATTATATACATAAAAAAATAATTTTAAAATCGAAGAATAAATTGTTAACTGCAGATATACCTCACCGAGAACGCTCGACTCCTACTCGCGACTTCGAGTGAACTGCACGCAACCCCAGATCTGCCGACGAACTCCATCGACCACCTGACTTCGCAGTCGCCACTGCCCATTGTCTCGACCTTCCAGTATCGCGAAACCCAACCCATTCGAGAGCCACGCGTGATGTCGAGCTGCCCCAATCGAGTCGAACCCCTATCGTCTTCGCACCTTGCTCATGCGATGAACCCTAGCTACACGACCCCTGCCTCCTCGCGAACTCGATCGCCTGTTGCCGCCGCCTTCGTCATCGCTCTATCGCGACGTTGCTGTTCTGCCGAGCTTCCAGCTCCTCTCGCGAGTACGCGCCCCACAATCGATTATCCTTGCTTCAATTCGCGTTTGAGCCCAAGTCGAAGTCGACGAGCATCTCTCTGCCATTTTTCTCGAAGGGGTTTGGTCGCCATCGTTTTCAATATGAATTTATTTCGAACAGATAAAGGAAGAGGCTGGGTTTGATTTCGAAATTGAAGAGGAGATTTTATTTTCTTCGGCCATTGTTTTAAACGATCTCGTTTGATTTTGAACTAAAGAACGAAGAGAAAAGAAGTTGCGTAATTTGTAAAGGAAATGGGGAGGAGATAAGAGTACACGACATTGCAGAGAAAGGTCGGCATTGAAGTGAAATGGAGCCAGGAATCTCTGCTGCGCGATTTTAGGCGTGGATGAAGGAGATGTCGTGCTGCCATTTGACCAAGTTAAATAAATTTAAATTTAGATTTAAATTGAATTCAATTTAAATTTCAATGCGTTTAACCGCCGTACGGTCACATATCAACTCCGATTAATACGAAATTTGAAATCCGACAATAATTCAATATTACGGATCCAATGAAACTGGTTTCGTCGAATTCCGAGACTTTGCCCCGGAACGCTATTTTTAAATATCGATTCGAACGATAAATTTTCAAAACTGAACAAATCATTTTCAAACTCAATTCTGAAGCTTTTATTATTTTCAGTATAATCAATACAACTTTTACAAGCCTTTGAAATATTTTTCTTCAACTTTAAATTGAAGATTTAAATTTTTATTCAATTCAATAGATTAAATTTTTAAAGTTTAATCGCAAATATCAAAGTACGATCGGGGATTCAAATTAAATCATCGTTCAAATATTTAAAATTAATTAAATATTCTCAATTTAATTTGTTCAAAATTCTGGGTCGTTACAAATAGTGTCTACAATAAAGTAAAGTATTAAAATAGCGTTAAGGTGTTACCCATATCCCCCTTAACACATTTTATATATTCTCGTAGTCTATACAATACCATAGGCTCCAACAAACCGGTGGTTTACCCAGAGGACACCCCATAGGTACGGTACAAAACAAACTCGTAGAAGGCGCTCTAGGGCATGTGAACACGGCACTCGAGGCAATGCCATGGTAGATTTACCAATTGCAGAACCGAGCTGGTGGTAACGCATAGCAGCTACTACCGCCCACCTCGGAACACAATCCCATAATCAAAATCAAGGGGTGGCCACCAAATCATCACAAAGTCATAATATGGTATCGAAGAAGCATGTCCGATCGGAGGAATAACCTCACCTGGCTCAGGTATAGCTCCTGTTTTAGTTACATCTAAGCTGACTCACGGGAGTCAGGGTCACGTCAATACCTCATACAGAACCGTTCGCCAAACCATCCTACTTCGTTTCTGGAATCTCCACCACGTACACAGTTGTTAAAGTGGTTTCGGTATTGGCAGAGAGTATTACAATATCTGATCCCGGTCTCTTTAACAACCAAATGCTTATTGCACACCGGACGGTTCTTTTACATTTCAGAACGTCAATTCACAATTGATATCAAAATATCATATTTGATTTCAAATCATATTTCTTTCGAAATCATATTCACTTTCTAAACTATATTCACTTTCAAAATCATACTCACTTTTGAATTTATCGATAAGATAGGTTAATTAAATCCTAGTTCAAAAATCATCATATTTACTCAAATATGTCATTTCACAAAATGGTCCGATTCCAAATTCCAACTTAGTTTGTAACATCATCAAGGATTTAAATATAAATAATTCAACTTTACACAGTCTGAAATTTTAGAAAATAGTTTAGATAGTCATAAATTGTTTTAATAGGTTGAAAATAATTTAAAACAGATTTAAAATAGTTTTAAAATAGTAAATTAGTTTAAATAGATTTAAATTTGATTAAATTAAATTTTATGATTTTAATAGATTAAACATAGATTAAATAGATTTTTATTAGATTTAAAAAAAAATTAAATAGATTAAATATAGGTTAAATAGATTTAAATTATATTAAATAGGTTTTAAATAGATTAAATAAATAGATTAAATAAATTTAAAAAAGATTAAATAGATTTAAATTATATTAATTAGATTTAAAATAGATTAAATAAATTTAATTTGTTAAAAATAGGTAAATTAGATTAAATTGGATTAAATAGATTATAATAGATTTAAAATAAGTTAAAATAGTTTAAATTGATTAAAATAGTTTAAATTGGTTAAAATAGATTTCAAAGTTATATCCAACATTTCAATACTCAATTCCAATAAATTCATTTATATTTTTGCCACTTCAACTTTGCAATTTCAATTTAAATCCTTTAAACAATGCATTAAATAAATTCCAATTTCAGCATTAACGGTTGGATTATCGAAAAATAATTTAGTTTATATAAATACATCTATATTTCAAAATGCCAGTTAACTGAATTCAAAATTTAAAGAATTAAAATCATTTAATTTAACCAATCCGGTGTCCGTATATAATTTTCTACCCTAGGGTCAAGTGATACGGATATTTATCATTTCAATCCGCAATTATTTTATATTTACGGATATATATCATTTCAACCCGCAATCCCGAATTTAATTACAAATCCATGAACTCGCTTGAGTCTATCATTTCAACCCATAACAATTTTTTTCTAATCTATATATCGTTCGGATATGTATCATTTTAACCCATAAGGAACTTGCAGTGTTATACAATATAAAAATACAACATCCAGTCATCCAATATCAACAATCAAATATCCATCACAATCATCATCCAAATCAACCAATAAACATCAATAGATAACTGATTATCATTAACAGGTATTAAATTGACAATTAAATTCAATATTAAATTAAACGATGATTAAATGCAATAAAAGTCAAATTTAACTAGAATGATAATTTAAACTATCAAACATCAACCACTAAATTTCTAATCACATCATAAATTGAATTTAACTAACAAAAGATAATCTAGTAGTTGTGAGTGGGTCAAAACACTCACCTTTGATTTTAAATCGATTTGAAATCCAAAATAAGGTCCAAAATTCAACAGTCTTAGAATTCAACCAAATCACCTTTATAATGTCCGAAATTCCAATACGATCCCAACAGAGAAAATCGCGCGTGAATCCGAGCTCGTATGCAAAAGTTATTAACGTTAGAAGATTGGAAAATTTCGACTTCGAGTCCCGAGTGCTTGCACTGAGTTTTTGCCAAAAGGACCGAGACCCGAGTCATTTGGCTCCTGACCCGAAGTCACTCCAGGGTTTTCGCCTCTGGAACTCGAAGCGCGCCTAGATCTGCCTTGTTTGGCCTCGAACTCTCTCTGACCCCAAGTCGCTGCAGGGTTTTCTCCTCTGAAACTCGAAGTAAACCTCTTCCCGACTCGAAGTAAACCTAGAGTAGTTTTTTTTCGGTTTTTTTTTTGAAATTAGGTTTTGGAATTTGGGAATTAGGTTTAAGAAGGAGGAAGAAGATATACGTACAGAAATAATAATATGAGAAACAACTAGGGTTTATAACAGCCTATATATAGGCAGGGTTGGATCAAAACGACTACGCGACCCAAAAAGCCCGTACTGACCCCCAAACGAAAATAGGTCATCCCATATATCAAAATGGATGTTTTCGATATTTTTAAACTCAATGGAACATGTTTCAAGTCCTAATTCCATCGTATGAAGAAGTGAGCTTTTAAAATCAGCTTATTTCAATTGAATTCAATTAAATTGATCTCTACGCATTTCGAGCACGCACGATCAAACGGCAAGTCCGATCGCTATGAAACTTGAAACCCTACAATAATCACCGTTACGGATCCGATGAAACTAGTTTCATTGAAATCCGAGTCAGTGACCAAAATGGCTATTTTCACGTTAATTAAATAAATTAATTAATCACTTTTTAATTCAATATTTATAAACTAACTAATTTTCATCCTTTTTGATTACTTAGACATTTACAATAATTTAAAAAAAGTTTACATAAAATTTCAGTGTTGGTTATTACACTAATTACAGTGTTCAATTTCAACTGTAATTAAATCCAATTAATTATAATTTAATTCCAATAAATTGACCTAATTTGGTTTCAATCTTTTTATTCAATCAATTATTACTCTATAGATATAGTTAACATTTGTTTACATCTTATTACACAAATATTCTATAATTATCAACTTTTACCTTATTAGTTGCAGTATTCCAATAATATTGAACCTTTGTTGACTTTGACATTAATAAAAAATTTAAATCCCACAACTTTATTTTCTTGGTTTCATTATTATTATTAAATCAATTTATTGCCTTATGAGTGTAATTGACATTTCTGTACATTTTATTACATTCCCAATCTACAGTTATTGTATTAACTCACATTAATGTAACATTTATTTACATTTATTTGTAATAGATTAATTAAATTGGTAACAAATAACAATTGTCACCTTTTCTACATTTAACCACATTTGTACGTTTATTATTTACAAACAAATGTTATAACAACTTACATAATACTAATTCTATCCAGTTACCTTTTATTACACATTATTTCATTAATTAATACAACCTTTAATTTATCAACTACTCTTTTAATCAAATTATCAATTAATACACACATTATTACAATTAATTTACAATCTATAACCAATTATAACCTTTTAATCATTTTAATTAATTGGAATTACATTCAATGCCATTATCAATTACCTTAAATTAATACAATTTCATTTCATTCCAGTTATATTCTTATTATTAAATCACAAATTTTTATCTCTCCTAACATTAAATCACAAAACTCTATTAAATTAACAAATTTTTAATTATCGAAAACTACGGGTCGTTACAAAAAATATATGTAATATGCTTTCAAAAAATGAGTGTTTGAAATTAAAACTGGGTATCTAATTTTTAAGTTCCCTTAAAAGGGAATTGTTTTCCAAAACAAAAGCATTTCTGATAAGAGATTGTTTTAATAAATGAGATTTTACCCTTAGATAAGGTAGAGGATAGTTTAACAAAGGTTTAAATGGGTTAAATTGGATAAGAAAGTTTTGATAAACATTGTTTTAATAAACAATAACTTTTGATTAAAACATCTTAGTAGTGTAAACTATTTGTTAATTGGGTCGACCCATAAATACCTTCCATTTTAACACTCTAAGTTAAAGAGGCCGAGAAGTTGACTCAATTTTAAAAGACCGAAATTTTGATTAGATCTCCACCTAAATTGTGAATAGTAAAATAAAATTTGTATGTGCTCTTAGGATATATATGAGTAATATAGATGTAAATAAAGTGGAATAAGTTATTAGTTGATGTTTTATAATGAAATAACTTTATAAAATATTTTTAAACTTAGGTGAAAATTATGAAATAATTCATAAATAAATTTAGTATTGAATAAAATACTAAGAGAAAATATAAGTGATTTAGAAAAAATTAATGTAGTTAAGAAACCAATAAATAGAGCATAACTTTCCATTTTCTCCGAGTGAGTTTGGATAATCCTCTAAGCAATAACCAAAGGCTAATGAGCAAAACGGTAAGCTTAGATAATTATCAATATTTTTGGGCAATTAAGAAAGTTTTATACCTAAGTTAAGATTTGTTTGTTAGTCATTTGACATTTTGAAACAATGTTAAGGGTTAGTTTATTCCTTTACGGAATTTTATTGATTTGATTTGCTTGAATTTATTAAGTGATTTTATATACCATAGTTTATAGAGTTAAAATTTATAAACCATGGTTTTTGATTTGTTGTTATTTGACCTAAATCCCAGTGATTTTAGAAAAGGGATTTTGAAGATTTTGGGAAAGAAATAATATTTATTCACTCTAGTTAATGTTTTTGGAGGAACCAGAATACACTGGATGCTCCATGTGGTTTTGATTCTAGAGTTTCACCATACTTTATTAGGAGGAATTCTCTCCTTGTCATTTTGATTTTTGATCTTTGATTTAATTCCCGTCCGAGAAATTTGAAATTAAATTTTTGAATTTAGAAACCTGGGCATTTAGATCTAAATTTATCATTCAAAATTATTGGATATGTAGCGTTTGTTACAAAATTTTCTCTGTATTTTGTCACCTAAGACTGTTATGTTGTTGCATGTATTCTTATTTTATACTAGAGTTGCGTGTGGATTTATATCATGCTAGTTTTTCCATGCAAAAAGGTACATAATAAATTTAGAAATTTAAATTGGTTGATGATTTTATGTCCCGATTATGGGTAGCCACTTGGCTTTTGTTTTCTTTGGTTGGTTTAGAGCCCATAGAGGCAATCTGTAGTTGTTCTGGTCGAGCCGTGCAAAGGAGACACTGCCAAAATTTTCTGCAAAATTTTGAGATATAATTAATAAGTTTCATAACTCATTTTAATTAACAGTTTTAAACTTAAGGGTTTGGAAACATTTTCTTCCTCGAGAATTTTGGGGACGAAATTCTTTTAGGGGGGAGAATGTAACTACTCAAAATTTTGGTCATTTGATTAAATGTTTAATTAATTTTAGATATTTAAATAATTGGATTTTGGAATTCAGTAACTTATAATTCAAATATAAGGAATGTTTAAATATTTGAATTGTGAATTAAATATTAATTAAACGGATTTAATAATTTTATTCAACTCCTTTTAATCAATAAATAATATTGATGAATTCAATTTGTAAATTTATTTACAAATATAAATAGATCGGATAAATGTCGATAATTGGATCGAAAATATAAAAGGATATTCAAATTTGTGAAATTAACATTCCGGGAGACTGTTTTGGATTTTGACGAAACTAGTGCCATTAGATCCAGAATAATAAATTATTATACGTTGTTAGGTTTCGTAACGATTGGACGTATCGTTTGGTCGTGCAAACTCAAAACGCATAGCAATAAATTTTAAAAATAATTTGATTTAACAAGCTATCTTCTATATATGATTGAATTACACCTCGAGACTAGTTCTATTATGTTCGGAATAAGGGTATTGTAACGACCCGGAATTTTGACCAAATTTAATTGAAAATATTTAATTTAATTTTAAATATTTGAACGATGATTTAATTTGAATCCCCGATTTAAATTTGAATTTGGCGATTAAATTATAAAATTTAATCGATGGAGAGTTGAATAAAAAATTTGAATCCTCAATTTAAAGCTGAAGAAAAATATTTCAAACGCTTGTAAAATTTATATTGATAATTCTGAAGATAACAGAAGCTTCAGAATCCAATTTCGAATTGATTTGATCAGTTTTGAAAATTATCGTTCGTATCGATATTTAAAAATAGTCATTTTTCAAACAGTCTCGGAATTCGACGAAACCAGTGCCATTGGGTCCGTAATATTGAATTATTGTCGGATTTCAAATTCCGTATTTTTCGGAGTTGTTTTGTGAGCGCACGACGTAAAAACGCGTCGAAATTTAATTGAAACCAATTTAAATTTAAACTTTAAATATTTAGTCAACACACACGTTATCTCCCTCAAATCGCGGCTGAAATCACGAAGAATTATCATGCATCCCATGCCTCCTCCCATTTCTAAATAACCCTCTCCACTTTACCTTCGTTCAATCAAGACAATCAAATGGCCGAGTCTCTTTACAAACAATAATCAAATCGGATGAGGCGCCAACGAAATCGCGAGGCCAGGGAGCTCGTACACGCGAGAGACGATCGCCAGAGCGACTGTTGGGTTTGGGTTTGTTTTCGGCATCACGTTTCGCAATCGAGAGGAGCACGATTTGGGCGTAGTCGACATCGAGGAGCACGATTTAGAGGCAGCTGCTGTGGTTCTGGGTCGCGATACCCTCTGGTCGAGGCTAGTGCTCTCGCGCGCGCATCGGTGGAGGAAGAAGCTAGGGTTCGATCTGTGTTCGACGCGATTTCGAGATGATGGTGGAAGCTTCGGCGAAGATGCCTTGTCACATCCCGAAATTTTCGACTTTCGAAAATTCGACATCGATACTCACTTTATCGACTGCCGAGCAATCGAGTGCCGGAAACTCCAATAGTGAGGGTTTTAAGAAAAAGAAAAAGTAGAAGAAGAAGAGAATAGAAGAAAAAGAGAAGAAAGAAAGAAGAAGAACAACAGAAAACATCAGAACGACATCAATAGAAACACAGAACAGAGACAATATCAGAATCTCACATATCGCAGCGGAACAATATATAATAGATAAATGAATAATCTTTAAAACAAAGAACTATATCATTTTATACATACATCAATCATCAGAGTCAATATACAACAATGGACAGTTATATAACTTGTCCTCATACAGAGTATACAGCGGAATAAATACTATCAGATACAAATACTACGTCTCGTCCTCCAGCTTATCTCCAAAGCTCTAGAATATCCAGAATATCCTGATAATCTAACTCTAGACTGCCCGTGTGGAAATTGGTGGGCACCCAGAGTTTAGAAGGGAACAATAAACTCCGAGTCAGTCATGGTGACTGGTGTGAGATCGTAAAACAGTTATTCTTTAAAATAAACAACAGGAAAATTTTAAAGTCAATTCGAAATGCTTTTGGGAAATGAAACTACCATAAGACCTCCCACCACACACACAATGCAAACGCAGAATTGGAGGAGATTTCTTCTTATGATAGTCAAAGATGCTTACTACGCAAAATCAAATTCTTTTTTGATATTATTATTAGTGCATAGTGTAGAAATCATTTCGAAAGTATAATATTAATCTTAGCCAACATACGACCAGTATCGTATGCCTACTATAGCTACCATCTAAACAGTGGTGACCACCGTACGTAAATGGCAGGTTCTACAACTAATACCGTACAAAGTTCGTATTGGAGTTTGGATTTCCAACAAATGGTCAGGCTAAGGAACTTCCTATCCACGATGGGTACGTCCCTGGAATAGACGACCCGAGAAATAACCTAACATTACGGTTAGATCTCTGCCAACACAAGGCCGGGTTACCTCTGCAAAAATAGGTAACTACTGACACGCGTATGCCATCCCCCGATCGTCACCGATCTTCCCGAGGATCCCCGATTCGCAACAAACCACATAGATAATGATAATGCAGTAACCACAGAGGTTAAGTATCTGGGCTCCATACCATGATACCACCTTTATCCAGAAGGAATGACATACACTAAGGGGCGCTACTCCCTAGAACCTTGCTGCATCCTTCCTGTTTCGACCATTTCCGGGGTGTGAGGCTCGATGAAGTCTCGTCCACAAAGCTACGCTTTCTCAAAAAAGCCCTGCTTCGGGTCAAAAAAAATGATCAACCTATGATCATAAAGATATAAGATCAAACAAATGATCATATCGCAAATGATCAAACACTGATCATTTCACAGCAACACTCAGTATGCCACGTTACCAAATTGGGATATATCGCTGATAAATTTCAACTACATAACCTCTGAGCTCGTACGTCTCAGAGAAGGGTGTTAAGCTAAGAGAATAAATTCTCCGCCACCAACAGAAATGTATTTGAAAGAAATCAGCTTTATATCTCAAATTGTAACGTCAGACACACAATCCATACAAGTCTGTTCCGGGATCGAACAGAACCGAAGGCACTTCTCACGAAGCCCTTGCAATTCCGGATAATTTTCAATCACGTCAGGACTTCCCGTCACTAAGGGTGATAAAACCTCTAAATCGGAGATCAGCCGATGTAGAGTAACTCGACGGTAATCCTTCCGTTTTCAAAAATATCCGGTCTTCAACACCGGTCTTCAATTGCGATTCATAACGACGTATCACATATTCGGAATGGGTTATACGACCCCATGGTCCTTTCCCGGCTAACCCGAATAGTGAGCGTTTATTCAAAAATAAGTGTGGCATTCAAATTCATCCAATTCACAACAAATACCTATCTAAAGGTAATTATTGATAGTCGGTTATTTAACTATCAATAAAGATGCGCAACATCATCAGATTCCAAATAATTTTCCAAATTTTTTAATCTTCCAAAATATCTTTATTAGATATAAAATTTCCACACTTCAAAAATAAATCAACGTTTATTTTTCTAAACAGTTTCCCTTTCCTTTATAAATTCCATAGTGAATTTATATTTTCAAAATATCTACTGATATTCGATTTTCAAATCGATTTCAATATTCAACTTCATTTTATCTTTAAGAAGATAAAATCTCAAACATTTCATTTCATTTTTGGAAAAGCATTTCCATGCTTATTTAATAATAAGTATTTCACAAATCATTTATTTTCAACACTTGGAAAATATTCGATATACTTAAATCAAATTAAGTATAATTTCATTCTTTAAGGAAAATATACATTTTAACATCTATTTGAGTCAAAACGAATGTTGCGTAAAACATCGTTACGACGACTCAAAACCACTAGTATAGGGATTCGAAATTTAGATAGATATATAAATCCCAATACTACATTAAAAACATTTCCTTTCGGAAATCATTTACTATAACAACAGTGTTATAGTCCACCATTTCCTTATATTTTCTCGAAACGTCTATTTCAACAATGAATGTTGAAATCTATGTATTCGATACTTAACACGTTTTAAAACATCTTTTAAAACAGTTAACTTCATTTCAAATATCACTTTCCCACAATAATATCCATTTCACTTAACAATATATTCACTGTCCAAAATCGTGAATATACTTCACAAATCAAATTTCAGTCCTTTCTACATATTTATTTCAAGGATAATCCATTATCCAAAATCGTGGATAAAATTCCCTTAATGATCTTCTATATTTAAAATCAATCACATTTGATTTATTTTCGAATTTATAAAACAACGTTTATAAATTCTATTTTCTATTCTATAACACTTTGATTTTATAAATTTCCTTTAATGACCCATTCAATTTTTTTATAACTCAACGTATACATCAAAAATCCATATTATAAGTTAAATACTTATAATATATTTATTTTAAAAGAAATCGTTCTTTTAAACTTTACAAACTGTAAATAACCCATTTTAACATCATTTCCTTTTTTTTATCCACATTCCCAAATATTCACTTTTAACCCCGAAATCAAATCCCAAATTTGATTTCTAATTTTACTTCAATACCAAATCAATTTCAATATTCATTTCTAAATTTATTCCCCATCCCAAATCATTTTATATTGATTTTTCCAAACTTGTTTCAATTTGCCAATTAAATTTATAATTGGACTTCCAACTTATTTCGTTTTAAACAAATTCCTCTTAAAGAAAATAAATCTCTTTACCTTTTTCCAACTATTTAGAAATCCAAATTTTAATTAAATTCTTCAATTTAAACATCACTATTATACGAAATTCATTTATTTAACGTTTTCACTTGATTCTGGAATAAATTCGATAAGATTTTTAAAATTAACTTTTTATACTTTAAAAATTCCTTTCTTCAAAATTTCTTCAATTTCAAAAATTGATTCACTTAGGAATTTTCAACTTGGATTTCAAAAATTCAATTTCGTTTATCTTTGAAATCCAATGATGTCAAACATCCATTCAGCTAAATTTTAGCTTTTCAAACAATTTCCAGATATCAATTCAACAACATCAATAATCATTCACAGATTATCACATCATAGTAGAAATAAATTCAATCAATGTGAGGGGTCCAGTTGGATCCCTCCAACCTGTTTCCCTGCATCCAAAGATGTTAGCACAATACCAATTCCGCTCCAGTACGGAATTATCGCGGTATATAGGTTTTTATAAATCCGCTTACTAACGGCGCAATAGGGTCTCATCCGCTATACGAGGCGGGAAATCATCAATCCAATATATACATATGCCAATATGTATATATTGCTATATATATAATAGATATATCCTACTATATCTAATATCACATCCAAATAGCAATCATATCAAATCAATAACTGCAATTCAATTAAAAATCTGAGTGAGAAGATCTCACCTTCGCATTTATTTTGCAATCCATTTCCATTTTTTTGATCATTTCTTCACGGTTTAACCTTGTATAAATATTTATACAATTCATTAATATTCGAATAAATTGACAATAAATTATCGTCTGTTAATTTTCTTCAAACCAATTCTTTAATTTTTTATCAAATGATTCATTTTAAACAAATTCTCTATTAACTATTAAAAGGAAATAGGAATTAGAGAATTTGTTTAAAATGAATCATTTGATAAAAAATTAAAGAATTGGTTTGAAGAAAATTAACAGACGATAATTTATTGTCAATTTATTCGAATATTAATGAATTGTATAAATATTTATACAAGGTTAAACCGTGAAGAAATGATCAAAAAAATGGAAATGGATTGCAAAATAAATGCGAAGGTGAGATCTTCTCACTCAGATTTTTAATTGAATTGCAGTTATTGATTTGATATGATTGCTATTTGGATGTGATATTAGATATAGTAGGATATATCTATTATATATATAGCAATATATACATATTGGCATATGTATATATTGGATTGATGATTTCCCGCCTCGTATAGCGGATGAGACCCTATTGCGCCGTTAGTAAGCGGATTTATAAAAACCTATATACCGCGATAATTCCGTACTGGAGCGGAATTGGTATTGTGCTAACATCTTTGGATGCAGGGAAACAGGTTGGAGGGATCCAACTGGACCCCTCACATTGATTGAATTTATTTCTACTATGATGTGATAATCTGTGAATGATTATTGATGTTGTTGAATTGATATCTGGAAATTGTTTGAAAAGCTAAAATTTAGCTGAATGGATGTTTGACATCATTGGATTCCAAAGATAAACGAAATTGAATTTTTGAAATCCAAGTTGAAAATTCCTAAGTGAATCAATTTTTGAAATTGAAGAAATTTTGAAGAAAGGAATTTTTAAAGTATAAAAAGTTAATTTTAAAAATCTTATCGAATTTATTCCAGAATCAAGTGAAAACGTTAAATAAATGAATTTCTTATAATAGTGATGTTTAAATTGAAGAATTTAATTAAAATTTGGATTTCTAAATAGTTGGAAAAAGGTAAAGAGATTTATTTTCTTTAAGAGGAATTTGTTTAAAACGAAATAAGTTGGAAGTCCAATTATAAATTTAATTGGCAAATTGAAACAAGTTTGGAAAAATCAATATAAAATGATTTGGGATGGGGAATAAATTTAGAAATGAATATTGAAATTGATTTGGTATTGAAGTAAAATTAGAAATCAAATTTGGGATTTGATTTCGGGGTTAAAAGTGAATATTTGGGAATGTGGATAAAAAAAAGGAAATGATGTTAAAATGGGTTATTTACAGTTTGTAAAGTTTAAAAGAACGATTTCTTTTAAAATAAATATATTATAAGTATTTAACTTATAATATGGATTTTTGATGTATACGTTGAGTTATAAAAAAATTGAATGGGTCATTAAAGGAAATTTATAAAATCAAAGTGTTATAGAATAGAAAATAGAATTTATAAACGTTGTTTTATAAATTCGAAAATAAATCAAATGTGATTGATTTTAAATATAGAAGATCATTAAGGGAATTTTATCCACGATTTTGGATAATGGATTATCCTTGAAATAAATATGTAGAAAGGACTGAAATTTGATTTGTGAAGTATATTCACGATTTTGGACAGTGAATATATTGTTAAGTGAAATGGATATTATTGTGGGAAAGTGATATTTGAAATGAAGTTAACTGTTTTAAAAGATGTTTTAAAACGTGTTAAGTATCGAATACATAGATTTCAACATTCATTGTTGAAATAGACGTTTCGAGAAAATATAAGGAAATGGTGGACTATAACACTGTTGTTATAGTAAATGATTTCCGAAAGGAAATGTTTTTAATGTAGTATTGGGATTTATATATCTATCTAAATTTCGAATCCCTATACTAGTGGTTTTGAGTCGTCGTAACGATGTTTTACGCAACATTCGTTTTGACTCAAATAGATGTTAAAATGTATATTTTCCTTAAAGAATGAAATTATACTTAATTTGATTTAAGTATATCGAATATTTTCCAAGTGTTGAAAATAAATGATTTGTGAAATACTTATTATTAAATAAGCATGGAAATGCTTTTCCAAAAATGAAATGAAATGTTTGAGATTTTATCTTCTTAAAGATAAAATGAAGTTGAATATTGAAATCGATTTGAAAATCGAATATCAGTAGATATTTTGAAAATATAAATTCACTATGGAATTTATAAAGGAAAGGGAAACTGTTTAGAAAAATAAACGTTGATTTATTTTTGAAGTGTGGAAATTTTATATCTAATAAAGATATTTTGGAAGATTAAAAAATTTGGAAAATTATTTGGAATCTGATGATGTTGCGCATCTTTATTGATAGTTAAATAACCGACTATCAATAATTACCTTTAGATAGGTATTTGTTGTGAATTGGATGAATTTGAATGCCACACTTATTTTTGAATAAACGCTCACTATTCGGGTTAGCCGGGAAAGGACCATGGGGTCGTATAACCCATTCCGAATATGTGATACGTCGTTATGAATCGCAATTGAAGACCGGTGTTGAAGACCGGATATTTTTGAAAACGGAAGGATTACCGTCGAGTTACTCTACATCGGCTGATCTCCGATTTAGAGGTTTTATCACCCTTAGTGACGGGAAGTCCTGACGTGATTGAAAATTATCCGGAATTGCAAGGGCTTCGTGAGAAGTGCCTTCGGTTCTGTTCGATCCCGGAACAGACTTGTATGGATTGTGTGTCTGACGTTACAATTTGAGATATAAAGCTGATTTCTTTCAAATACATTTCTGTTGGTGGCGGAGAATTTATTCTCTTAGCTTAACACCCTTCTCTGAGACGTACGAGCTCAGAGGTTATGTAGTTGAAATTTATCAGCGATATATCCCAATTTGGTAACGTGGCATACTGAGTGTTGCTGTGAAATGATCAGTGTTTGATCATTTGCGATATGATCATTTGTTTGATCTTATATCTTTATGATCATAGGTTGATCATTTTTTTTGACCCGAAGCAGGGCTTTTTTGAGAAAGCGTAGCTTTGTGGACGAGACTTCATCGAGCCTCACACCCCGGAAATGGTCGAAACAGGAAGGATGCAGCAAGGTTCTAGGGAGTAGCGCCCCTTAGTGTATGTCATTCCTTCTGGATAAAGGTGGTATCATGGTATGGAGCCCAGATACTTAACCTCTGTGGTTACTGCATTATCATTATCTATGTGGTTTGTTGCGAATCGGGGATCCTCGGGAAGATCGGTGACGATCGGGGGATGGCATACGCGTGTCAGTAGTTACCTATTTTTGCAGAGGTAACCCGGCCTTGTGTTGGCAGAGATCTAACCGTAATGTTAGGTTATTTCTCGGGTCGTCTATTCCAGGGACGTACCCATCGTGGATAGGAAGTTCCTTAGCCTGACCATTTGTTGGAAATCCAAACTCCAATACGAACTTTGTACGGTATTAGTTGTAGAACCTGCCATTTACGTACGGTGGTCACCACTGTTTAGATGGTAGCTATAGTAGGCATACGATACTGGTCGTATGTTGGCTAAGATTAATATTATACTTTCGAAATGATTTCTACACTATGCACTAATAATAATATCAAAAAAGAATTTGATTTTGCGTAGTAAGCATCTTTGACTATCATAAGAAGAAATCTCCTCCAATTCTGCGTTTGCATTGTGTGTGTGGTGGGAGGTCTTATGGTAGTTTCATTTCCCAAAAGCATTTCGAATTGACTTTAAAATTTTCCTGTTGTTTATTTTAAAGAATAACTGTTTTACGATCTCACACCAGTCACCATGACTGACTCGGAGTTTATTGTTCCCTTCTAAACTCTGGGTGCCCACCAATTTCCACACGGGCAGTCTAGAGTTAGATTATCAGGATATTCTGGATATTCTAGAGCTTTGGAGATAAGCTGGAGGACGAGACGTAGTATTTGTATCTGATAGTATTTATTCCGCTGTATACTCTGTATGAGGACAAGTTATATAACTGTCCATTGTTGTATATTGACTCTGATGATTGATGTATGTATAAAATGATATAGTTCTTTGTTTTAAAGATTATTCATTTATCTATTATATATTGTTCCGCTGCGATATGTGAGATTCTGATATTGTCTCTGTTCTGTGTTTCTATTGATGTCGTTCTGATGTTTTCTGTTGTTCTTCTTCTTTCTTTCTTCTCTTTTTCTTCTATTCTCTTCTTCTTCTACTTTTTCTTTTTCTTAAAACCCTCACTATTGGAGTTTCCGGCACTCGATTGCTCGGCAGTCGATAAAGTGAGTATCGATGTCGAATTTTCGAAAGTCGAAAATTTCGGGATGTGACAAGGCATCTTCGCCGAAGCTTCCACCATCATCTCGAAATCGCGTCGAACACAGATCGAACCCTAGCTTCTTCCTCCACCGATGCGCGCGCGAGAGCACTAGCCTCGACCAGAGGGTATCGCGACCCAGAACCACAGCAGCTGCCTCTAAATCGTGCTCCTCGATGTCGACTACGCCCAAATCGTGCTCCTCTCGATTGCGAAACGTGATGCCGAAAACAAACCCAAACCCAACAGTCGCTCTGGCGATCGTCTCTCGCGTGTACGAGCTCCCTGGCCTCGCGATTTCGTTGGCGCCTCATCCGATTTGATTATTGTTTGTAAAGAGACTCGGCCATTTGATTGTCTTGATTGAACGAAGGTAAAGTGGAGAGGGTTATTTAGAAATGGGAGGAGGCATGGGATGCATGATAATTCTTCGTGATTTCAGCCGCGATTTGAGGGAGATAACGTGTGTGTTGACTAAATATTTAAAGTTTAAATTTAAATTGGTTTCAATTAAATTTCGACGCGTTTTTACGTCGTGCGCTCACAAAACAACTCCGAAAAATACGGAATTTGAAATCCGACAATAATTCAATATTACGGACCCAATGGCACTGGTTTCGTCGAATTCCGAGACTGTTTGAAAAATGACTATTTTTAAATATCGATACGAACGATAATTTTCAAAACTGATCAAATCAATTCGAAATTGGATTCTGAAGCTTCTGTTATCTTCAGAATTATCAATATAAATTTTACAAGCGTTTGAAATATTTTTCTTCAGCTTTAAATTGAGGATTCAAATTTTTTATTCAACTCTCCATCGATTAAATTTTATAATTTAATCGCCAAATTCAAATTTAAATCGGGGATTCAAATTAAATCATCGTTCAAATATTTAAAATTAAATTAAATATTTTCAATTAAATTTGGTCAAAATTCCGGTTCGTTATAATACCCTTATTCCGAACATAATAGAACTAGTCTCGAGGTGTAATTCAATCATATATAGAAGATAGCTTGTTAAATCAAATTATTTTTAAAATTTATTGCTATGCGTTTTGAGTTTGCACGACCAAACGATACGTCCAATCGTTACGAAACCTAATAACGTATAATAATTTATTATTCTGGATCTAATGGCACTAGTTTCGTCAAAATCCAAAACAGTCTCCCGGAATGTTAATTTCACAAATTTGAATATCCTTTTATATTTTCGATCCAATTATCGACATTTATCCGATCTATTTATATTTGTAAATAAATTTACAAATTGAATTCATCAATATTATTTATTGATTAAAAGGAGTTGAATAAAATTATTAAATCCGTTTAATTAATATTTAATTCACAATTCAAATATTTAAACATTCCTTATATTTGAATTATAAGTTACTGAATTCCAAAATCCAATTATTTAAATATCTAAAATTAATTAAACATTTAATCAAATGACCAAAATTTTGAGTAGTTACATTCTCCCCCCTAAAAGAATTTCGTCCCCAAAATTCTCGAGGAAGAAAATGTTTCCAAACCCTTAAGTTTAAAACTGTTAATTAAAATGAGTTATGAAACTTATTAATTATATCTCAAAATTTTGCAGAAAATTTTGGCAGTGTCTCCTTTGCACGGCTCGACCAGAACAACTACAGATTGCCTCTATGGGCTCTAAACCAACCAAAGAAAACAAAAGCCAAGTGGCTACCCATAATCGGGACATAAAATCATCAACCAATTTAAATTTCTAAATTTATTATGTACCTTTTTGCATGGAAAAACCAGCATGATATAAATCCACACGCAACTCTAGTATAAAATAAGAATACATGCAACAACATAACAGTCTTAGGTGACAAAATACAGAGAAAATTTTGTAACAAACGCTACATATCCAATAATTTTGAATGATAAATTTAGATCTAAATGCCCAGGTTTCTAAATTCGAAAATTTAATTTCAAATTTCTCGGACGGGAATTAAATCAAAGATCAAAAATCAAAATGACAAGGAGAGAATTCCTCCTAATAAAGTATGGTGAAACTCTAGAATCAAAACCACATGGAGCATCCAGTGTATTCTGGTTCCTCCAAAAACATTAACTAGAGTGAATAAATATTATTTCTTTCCCAAAATCTTCAAAATCCCTTTTCTAAAATCACTGGGATTTAGGTCAAATAACAACAAATCAAAAACCATGGTTTATAAATTTTAACTCTATAAACTATGGTATATAAAATCACTTAATAAATTCAAGCAAATCAAATCAATAAAATTCCGTAAAGGAATAAACTAACCCTTAACATTGTTTCAAAATGTCAAATGACTAACAAACAAATCTTAACTTAGGTATAAAACTTTCTTAATTGCCCAAAAATATTGATAATTATCTAAGCTTACCGTTTTGCTCATTAGCCTTTGGTTATTGCTTAGAGGATTATCCAAACTCACTCGGAGAAAATGGAAAGTTATGCTCTATTTATTGGTTTCTTAACTACATTAATTTTTTCTAAATCACTTATATTTTCTCTTAGTATTTTATTCAATACTAAATTTATTTATGAATTATTTCATAATTTTCACCTAAGTTTAAAAATATTTTATAAAGTTATTTCATTATAAAACATCAACTAATAACTTATTCCACTTTATTTACATCTATATTACTCATATATATCCTAAGAGCACATACAAATTTTATTTTACTATTCACAATTTAGGTGGAGATCTAATTCAATAAGGAATTTATTTAGTAGTGATAAATAAAATTTGAAATCAATCTGTAATTGATTTAATATTTAGAAATGAATTTTTGAGAAATCAATATGGAAATTTTATTTAAACGTTGAAAATAAAATTAGAAATCAATATTGAAATTGATTTGGTATTGAAGCTTTTATAAATAGAATTAAAATTTATAAAAGTTGTTTATAAACCCAAAGTCACTTATTTTGATAAGTTAAATATAGAAGTTGATAAAAGAAGGTTTATAAGTCGAAGTTGTTATTAAAAAGAGAAATAGAATTTATAAACGTGCTTATAAATTCGGAATAGATTGAATGTGATAAAAGTGTGTAGAAATGATTGAAATGGGGTTAAGTAAATTTTATTCACGATTTTGGACAGTGAATATATTGTTAAGTAAAATGGATTCATTTTTGAAGAAGTAATATTTTAAAAATGAAGTTAAACATTTTAAAGGTGTTTTAAAATGTGTTAAATATCGAAATCATAGATTTCAACATCTATTGTTGAAATAGACGTTTTCGAGAAAAATAAGGAAATGGTGGACTATAACACTGTTGTTATAGTAAATGATTTCCGAAAGGAAATGTTTTTAATGTAGTATTGGGATTTATATATCTATCTAAATTTCGAATCCCTATACTAGTGATTTTGAGTCGTCGTAACGATGTTTTACGCAACATTCGTTTTGACTCAAATATATGTTAAAATGTATAATTTCCTTAAAGAATAAATATATACTTAATATTGATTTAAGTATATCGAATATTTTCAAATGTTGAAAATAAATGATTTGGGAATTACTTATTATTAAATAAGTATGGAAATGCTTTTCCAAAATGAAATGAACGTTTTGAGATTTTATCTTTTTAAAAAAGATAAATTGAAATTGAATATTGAAATCGATTTGAAAATCGTATATCTGTAGATATTTGAAAAATATAAATTCACTAGGGAATTTATAAAAGGGAGACTGTTTAAAAATAAATATCGATTTATTTTTTCAAGTGTGGAAATTTTATATCTAGTAAAGATATTTTTGAAGATGAAATAATTTGGAAATTATTTGGAATCTGATGATGTTGCGCATCTTTATTGATAGTTAAATAACCGACTATCAATAATTACCTTTAGATAGGTATTTGTTGTGAATTGGATGAATTTGAATGCCACACTTATTTTGAATAATCGCTCACTATTCGGGTTAGCCGGGAAAGGACCATGGGGTCGTATAACCCATTCCGAATATGTGATACGTCGTTATGAATTGCATTCGAAGACCGGTGTTGAAGACCGGATATTTTTGAAAACGAAAGGATTACCGTCGAGTTACTCTACATCGACTGATCTTCGATTTAGAGGTTTTATCACCCTTAGTGACGGGAAGTCCTGACGTGATTGAAAATTATCCGGATATGCAAGGGCTTCGTGAGAAGTGCCTTCGGTTCTGTTCGATCCCGGAACAGACTTGTATGGATTGTGTGTCTGACGTTACAATTTGAGATATAAAGCTGATTCCTTTCAAATACATTTCTGTTGGTGGCGGAGAATTTATTCTCTTAGCTTAACACCCTTCTCTGAGACGTACGAGCTCAGAGGTTATGTAGTTGAAATTTATCAGCGATATATCCCAATTTGGTAACGTGGCATACTGAGTGTTGCTGTGAAATGATCAGTGTTTGATCATTTGCGATATGATCATTTGTTTGATCTTATATCTTTGTGGTCATAGGTTGATCATTTTGTTTGACCCGAAGCAGGGCTTTTTGAGAAAGCGTAGCTTTGTGGACGAGACTTCATCGAGCCTCACACCCCGGAAATGGTCGAAACAGGAAGGATGCAACAAGGTTCTAGGGAGTAGCGCCCCTTAGTGTATGTCATTCCTTCTGGATAAAGGTGGTATCATGGTATGGAGCCCAGATACTTAACCTCTGTGGTTGCTGCAAAATTTATTTCTTTGTGGTTGTTGCGAATCGGGGATCCTCGGGAAGATCGGTGACGATCGGGGGATGGCATACGCGTGTCAGTAGTTACCTACTTTTGCAGAGGTAACCCGGCCTTGTGTTGGCAGAGATCTAACCGTAATGTTAGGTTATTTCTCGGGTCGTCTATTCCAGGGACGTACCCATCGTGGAGAGGAAGTTCCTTGGCCTGACCATTTGTTGGAAATCCAAACTCCAATACGAACATTGTACGGTATTAGTTGTAGAACCTGCCATTTACGTACGGTGGTCACCACTGTTTAGATGGTAGCTATAGTAGGCATACGATACTGGTCGTATGTTGGCTAAGATTAATATTATACTTTCGAAATGATTTCTACACTATGCACTAATAATAATATCAAAAATGATTTGATTTTGCGTAGTAAGCATCTTTGACTATCATAAGAAGAAATCTCCTCCAATTCTGCGTTTGCATTGTGTGTGTGGTGGGAGGTCTTATGGTAGTTTCATTTTCCAAAAGCATTGCGAATTGACATTAAAGTTTTCCTGATGTTTATTTTAAAGATAAACTGTTTTACGATCTCACACCAGTCACCATGACTGACTCGGAGTTTATTGTTTCCCTTCTAAACTCTGGGTGCCCACAAATTTCCACACGGGCAGCCTAGAGTTATATTATCAGGATACTCAGGATATTCTGGAGCTTGGAGATAAGCTGGATGACGAGACGTAGTATTTGTATCTGATAGTATTTATTCCGCTGTGTATTCTGCATGAGGACAAGTTATATAACTGTCCATTGTTGTATATTGACTCTGATGATTGATGTATGTATAAAATGATATAGTTCTTTGTTTTAAAGATTACTGATTTATCTATTATATATTGTTCCGCTGCGATGTGTAAGATTCTGATTTTGTTTTCTGTTCTGTTGTTCTTCCGTGATGTTGTTCTTTTTCTTTCTTTTCCTTCTATCTTCTTCTTCTTCTACTTTTTCTTTTTCTTAAAACCCTCACTATTGGAGTTTCCGGCGTTCGATTGCTCGACAGTCGATAAAGTGAGTATCGATGTCGGATTTTCGAAAGTCGAAAATTTCGGGATGTGACAGAGTGGTATCAGAGCATATGGTTAAGCGACAACCCTGCTCTGTTGGGTGTTACTCATTAGAGATAGAGTCAGTAGTACTCTAGAATGAGTTGAGTGTAATAATAGATATGAGCGCGTATTTGTTATTGAATATAAAATTGTTTTATATTGTGATGATTGGTTTATTGAGTGGTATATGGTCCTTCGTCGGCACAGTCTTGCAAAACTGTATCGAAGGGGTTTCTAAACACTTGAATAGAACGGTTCGGCACAGTATTGTTTTAAAATAGGGTGAATGAGATAATTTTGCCCAAAACTATTTTTGTATACAAAAGAAATAATTTTCTGTAAATTATTACAGTATATGGTTGCATGGTTGTTAGGAAAGTGATAATGTTGAAATGTTATCATTATATGAAATTGGATAAGAAATTGAAATCATAACTCCAAAGATAAGAAATTAATCCATATACAAATGAAATTTGAGAATATAAATTATAAATGTAATTTGTAATTTAAAACGGAATTCCAGAGAAGTATTTGGAAATGTTTTGAGAAGAATTTGAAAATTTTGGAGATTTGAAAAGTTTAAATCTTTTGGATTTGAAAATGGATTTCGAAGGTTTTGGAAAGTATTTTGGAGAGATGAAAGCTCTAAACTCTTTTAGGTCGCTGGAAAATAATCCTGATGATGGTGGCCACATCATTAGAATTCATTTTCGGGTTTCCAAAAGAGAAATTGCTGCCAAATGGTTTTAAATAAAAGTTGTTTGGAAAATTGAGTTTTGTTTTGAAAATTCAAAAGATAAATTTGAATTGTTTTCAGAATGGTTTTGAAAGGTTGACAGGACTCTGGAATACTTTATAAGAATATTTATGGAATATGATTGAATTGATAACTTATACAAATAGAAATTGTTAATGTAAATTATGTAATTGTGATTGGAATTAAAGTTCATTAACAAATGAAATCTATAAATGTGAATTGAAAGTATAAGGAAATAAATTCATATATGAACAAAGATTATGAATATGAATTGTAAATATGATTCATAAATGAAAATAGAATTCCAAGAAGGTAATTGAAAATAAAATTCCTAAATGAAATGGAATTGTGAATGTGAATGTATAAATGATTGTATAAATCAAGATGTAGATAAGTTGATAACTTATAGAATATTTGAAACCTGATTGGAATGAAATTCAAAATTGAAGATAAATTGAACTCAAATAGAATTGGAAGTGTGAATTAAATTCAAATGAAATTGAAATGTAAAGATTGAACAAAATTGAATATATAACTTCAATAGTGAATTAGAGATGATATAAGCAGTTATATTGAAAATTTTGTAATTGAATGTACGAAATGGTTTGAATATATGTAACTAGATATAATGGCTAGTAGGATATACAGGTATAAAGGAATTGGAATTTAATTTCGAAGATAAATTCGAATTGCTCAACAAAAGGTAAGTATTTGAATTTCGATATGAATTTTTGATGATTTCTTGTCTAGCCGCTTGGCTTTTTCTTTTTCTTTTTGAAATCTGAGAGTCCGTAGGGACGTTTTGTAGTCGTGCCGTATTAGCCGCGCAAAGGAGACGCTGGCGAAATTTTTCGAAAATTTCGGGTGTTAGAAAATTTTTGAGAAAATTTTGAAGTTTAAATTTGAATTTGAATTTAAATTTGAATTTTGAAGTAAACAATGATGTTTGAAAACTATGAAAGATTGGAAATTTAGTTGAATGGATAACGAATCTTTAGTAGGAAGATTTGTTTTGATAGATTTGATAAAACCATTAGATGTTGAAAAATAGTAGACGAGTTAAGGACATTTTTTTCCTAACTTGTAATTTCGAGGACGAAATTCTTTTAAGGAGGGAAGTCTGTAACGACCCGGAATTTTGACCAAATTTAATTGAAAATATTTAATTTAATTTTAAATATTTGAACGATGATTTAATTTGAATCCCCGATTTAAATTTGAATTTGGCGATTAAATTATAAAATTTAATCGATGGAGAGTTGAATAAAAAATTTGAATCCTCAATTTAAAGCTGAAGAAAAATATTTCAAACGCTTGTAAAATTTATATTGATAATTCTGAAGATAACAGAAGCTTCAGAATCCAATTTCGAATTGATTTGATCAGTTTTGAAAATTATCGTTCGTATCGATATTTAAAAATAGTCATTTTTCAAACAGTCTCGGAATTCGACGAAACCAGTGCCATTGGGTCCGTAATATTGAATTATTGTCGGATTTCAAATTCCGTATTTTTCGGAGTTGTTTTGTGAGCGCACGACGTAAAAACGCGTCTAAATTTAATTGAAACCAATTTAAATTTAAACTTTAAATATTTAGTCAACACACACGTTATCTCCCTCAAATCGCGGCTGAAATCACGAAGAATTATCATGCATCCCATGCCTCCTCCCATTTCTAAATAACCCTCTCCACTTTACCTTCGTTCAATCAAGACAATCAAATGGCCGAGTCTCTTTACAAACAATAATCAAATCAGATGAGGCGCCAACGAAATCGCGAGGCCAGGGAGCTCGTACACGCGAGAGACGATCGCCAGAGCGACTGTTGGGTTTGGGTTTGTTTTCGGCATCACGTTTCGCAATCGAGAGGAGCACGATTTGGGCGTAGTCGACATCGAGGAGCACGATTTAGAGGCAGCTGCTGTGGTTCTGGGTCGCGATACCCTCTGGTCGAGGCTAGTGCTCTCGCGCGCGCATCGGTGGAGGAAGAAGCTAGGGTTCGATCTGTGTTCGACGCGATTTCGAGATGATGGTGGAAGCTTCGGCGAAGATGCCTGGTCACGAGCAGGCGATGGATGTAGGCAGAGTCGAGTTCGACTGGGGTAGGAGCTCGCAACCGTGAACGCGAAGTGATGAGAGTGGTGGTGTTGGCCGTGAGTTTTCCTGGAAACAATCTATATAGGTATAGCAATTTTATATTGGATTTACTTTTATATAAATTGTTTATATGCAGAGATTTTTATAAAAAGTAGGGAAACAAATTTTTTTAGTTGGTAAGGAATTAAATAAAATGAAGTTATATGCTGTTCGTATGATTAGGTTTAAATAGAAATTTTATATTTTGTAAGGAATAAAATAATTTTGATTTTGATAATATACATATATATATAGGAATCAGCCCACCTTTAAGAAATAGGTATATTTATTTGAGAAATTAGGATATATATATATATAACCTGCCACTGGATTTATAATTTGGGCAGAAAAGAAATGTAACTAAGTTAGATTAACGATCATTTGGAAATTTAGTAGATTGCTAGTTAATTTAATATTAAAATGGTAATTAATGGTCCGATTTATTCGAATATTAATAAAATTATTAAAGGAGAAATTTGTTAATCTAAAACAATTGAAAACGAAAATTAATTGTGCAGTTGATTCGAATATTAACCAATTGTATAAATTATTTATACGAGGTATAAAGCAAGAAAAATTGAGTCGAGTGGAAAATGGGCTTGCAAATTAAAAGCTAAGGTGAGATCTTCTCACTCACATTGAAAAGTGGAAATTTTCAGTTATTGATTTGATTGACTGTTTGATTGCTATTGAATGTGCTATTAGATATAATAGGATATATCTATATATATAGCAATATATACATATTGGCATATGTATATATTGGATTGATGATTTCCCGCCTCGTATAGCGGATGAGACCCTATTGCGCCGTTAGTAAGCGGATATTTATAAAAACCTATATACCGCGATAATTCCGTACTGGAGTGGAATTGGTATTGTGCTAACATCTTTGGATGCAGGGAAATAGGTTGGAGGGATCCAACTGGACCCCTCACATTTATTTAATTCATTTCTATTGTGATATGAATCTGTGAATGATTTTATAGTGAGGCTATTAATCATATTGATATCTGGAAATTGTTTGAAAGCTAAAATTTAGCTGAATGGATGTTTTGACATCATTGGATTCCAAAGTTAAACGAAATTGAATTTTTGAAATTCAAGTAGAAAATTTCTAAGTGGATTAATTTTTGAAATTGAAGAATTTTGAAGAAAGGAATTTTTAAAGTATAAAAAGTAAATTTTTATAATCGTATTGAATAAATCCCAGAATTAAGTGAAAATGCTAAATAAATGGATTTCATAAAACGGTGATTTTAAATTGAAGAATTTAATTTAAATTTGGATTTTTAAATAGATTGAAAGAAACGATTGAAATTTATTTTCTTAAAAAGGAATTTATTTAAAAGAAGATAAGTTGGAAATTCAGTTTGAAATTTAATTGGTAAATTGAAATAAGTTGTGAAATCAATGTAAAATGAATTCAATAAGGAATTTATTTAGTAGTGATAAATAAAATTTGAAATCAATCTGTAATTGATTTAATATTTAGAAATGAATTTTTGAGAAATCAATATGGAAATTTTATTTAAACGTTGAAAATAAAATTAGAAATCAATATTGAAATTGATTTGGTATTGAAGCTTTTATAAATAGAATTAAAATTTATAAAAGTTGTTTATAAACCCAAAGTCACTTATTTTGATAAGTTAAATATAGAAGTTGATAAAAGAAGGTTTATAAGTCGAAGTTGTTATTAAAAAGAGAAATAGAATTTATAAACGTGCTTATAAATTCGGAATAGATTGAATGTGATAAAAGTGTGTAGAAATGATTGAAATGGGGTTAAGTAAATTTTATTCACGATTTTGGACAGTGAATATATTGTTAAGTAAAATGGATTCATTTTTGAAGAAGTAATATTTTAAAAATGAAGTTAAACATTTTAAAGGTGTTTTAAAATGTGTTAAATATCGAAATCATAGATTTCAACATCTATTGTTGAAATAGACGTTTTCGAGAAAAATAAGGAAATGGTGGACTATAACACTGTTGTTATAGTAAATGATTTCCAAAAGGAAATGTTTTTAATGTAGTATTGGGATTTATATATCTATCTAAATTTCGAATCCCTATACTAGTGATTTTGAGTCGTCGTAACGATGTTTTACGCAACATTCGTTTTGACTCAAATATATGTTAAAATGTATAATTTCCTTAAAGAATGAATATATACTTAATATTGATTTAAGTATATCGAATATTTTCAAATGTTGAAAATAAATGATTTGGGAATTACTTATTATTAAATAAGTATGGAAATGCTTTTCCAAAATGAAATGAACGTTTTGAGATTTTATCTTTTTAAAAAAGATAAATTGAAATTGAATATTGAAATCGATTTGAAAATCGTATATCTGTAGATATTTGAAAAATATAAATTCACTAGGGAATTTATAAAAGGGAGACTGTTTAAAAATAAATATCGATTTATTTTTTCAAGTGTGGAAATTTTATATCTAGTAAAGATATTTTTGAAGATGAAATAATTTGGAAATTATTTGGAATCTGATGATGTTGCGCATCTTTATTGATAGTTAAATAACCGACTATCAATAATTACCTTTAGATAGGTATTTGTTGTGAATTGGATGAATTTGAATGCCACACTTATTTTGAATAATCGCTCACTATTCGGGTTAGCCGGGAAAGGACCATGGGGTCGTATAACCCATTCCGAATATGTGATACGTCGTTATGAATTGCATTCGAAGACCGGTGTTGAAGACCGGATATTTTTGAAAACGAAAGGATTACCGTCGAGTTACTCTACATCGACTGATCTTCGATTTAGAGGTTTTATCACCCTTAGTGACGGGAAGTCCTGACGTGATTGAAAATTATCCGGATATGCAAGGGCTTCGTGAGAAGTGCCTTCGGTTCTGTTCGATCCCGGAACAGACTTGTATGGATTGTGTGTCTGACGTTACAATTTGAGATATAAAGCTGATTCCTTTCAAATACATTTCTGTTGGTGGCGGATAATTTATTCTCTTAGCTTAACACCCTTCTCTGAGACGTACGAGCTCAGAGGTTATGTAGTTGAAATTTATCAGCGATATATCCCAATTTGGTAATGTGGCATACTGAGTGTTGCTGTGAAATGATCAGTGTTTGATCATTTGCGATATGATCATTTGTTTGATCTTATATCTTTGTGATCATAGGTTGATCATTTTGTTTGACCCGAAGCAGGGCTTTTTGAGAAAGAGTAGCTTTGTGGACGAGACTTCATCGAGCCTCACACCCCGGAAATGGTCGAAACAGGAAGGATGCAGCAAGGTTCTAGGGAGTAGCGCCCCTTAGTGTATGTCATTCCTTCTGGATAAAGGTGGTATCATGGTATGGAGCCCAGATACTTAACCTCTGTGGTTGCTGCAAAATTTATTTCTTTGTGGTTGTTGCGAATCGGGGATCCTCGGGAAGATCGGTGACGATCGGGGGATGGCATACGCGTGTCAGTAGTTACCTACTTTTGCAGAGGTAACCCGGCCTTGTGTTGGCAGAGATCTAACCGTAATGTTAGGTTATTTCTCGGGTCGTCTATTCCAGGGACGTACCCATCGTGGAGAGGAAGTTCCTTGGCCTGACCATTTGTTGGAAATCCAAACTCCAATACGAACATTGTACGGTATTAGTTGTAGAACCTGCCATTTACGTACGGTGGTCACCACTGTTTAGATGGTAGCTATAGTAGGCATACGATACTGGTCGTATGTTGGCTAAGATTAATATTATACTTTCGAAATGATTTCTACACTATGCACTAATAATAATATCAAAAATGATTTGATTTTGCGTAGTAAGCATCTTTGACTATCATAAGAAGAAATCTCCTCCAATTCTGCGTTTGCATTGTGTGTGTGGTGGGAGGTCTTATGGTAGTTTCATTTTCCAAAAGCATTGCGAATTGACATTAAAGTTTTCCTGATGTTTATTTTAAAGATAAACTGTTTTACGATCTCACACCAGTCACCATGACTGACTCGGAGTTTATTGTTTCCCTTCTAAACTCTGGGTGCCCACAAATTTCCACACGGGCAGCCTAGAGTTATATTATCAGGATACTCAGGATATTCTGGAGCTTGGAGATAAGCTGGATGACGAGACGTAGTATTTGTATCTGATAGTATTTATTCCGTTGTGTATTCTGCATGAGGACAAGTTATATAACTGTCCATTGTTGTATATTGACTCTGATGATTGATGTATGTATAAAATGATATAGTTCTTTGTTTTAAAGATTACTGATTTATCTATTATATATTGTTCCGCTGCGATGTGTAAGATTCTGATTTTGTTTTCTGTTCTGTTGTTCTTCCGTGATGTTGTTCTTTTTCTTTCTTTTCCTTCTATCTTCTTCTTCTTCTACTTTTTCTTTTTCTTAAAACCCTCACTATTGGAGTTTCCGGCGTTCCATTGCTCGACAGTCGATAAAGTGAGTATCGATGTCGGATTTTCGAAAGTCGAAAATTTCGGGATGTGACAGGTATAACATATACAACGCCAGGCGGCACATCTCGTTTGGAGTTCGAGATTTTTGGGTATCCTGGGCCGGATATTTTAATATAAAATAAAATAATATGCCCATATTCAAGACCATACCCATCTATCCCAACCTATACCCCATCTTTTCAGCCACCATACCCCAGGTACTCTTCCATACACCTTCTCTCTACTTAAACTAATGCCTGTAACATGAAGAGAAGCTTCCTCTTACAACATAAAACTTTAAAATCCATAACTAAGGATTTAAGCAACTAAAAATCATGAAAAAATATATTTGAGCTTGAATAGGAGTGTGCTTCAATTTTGTATATATGTTGTTGGGTTTAGCAACGATTTGGGTCGCTCCATTCCTTGACAGTCAACCTAGGGTTAGTGTCCTTGGGAGATGTGGTCGTCGATTGTCGAATTGGAGGATATATTTGCGTTTAGAGTGTCGATTAGCATCTCCGAGTGAATTTTTGGCAGACGTGGTTGCTTGAGAGGGGGAGCGACATTTGGGGGGTCAACGGGATGATGGGAGTAGGTCGCATTTTGTTAGGGGACGACGGGTGTGGGTTTTAATGTTCGGGCAAGTCGAGTTCGCGTAGAGCGATGCGTTGACGAAGACGGATTGGAGAATCGTCGAGTATTTCTACGTATCACTGAAATTATGCACGGCCATGATTGGGTTGCTGTGTTGTTGTGTTGCTGTGCGTGTTTGAGGAAGGAGGGAAGAAGATGTAGCTAGTTTGGGTTAGGTAATTAGGAAATGTAATTAGTAAACTAGTTATATTATTTGATTTCCGAAAACTTATAATTTGAATAAATTTTGCGAGGTTGGATTCGGACGACATTCATTGCATTGCACTCGTATGGGCATGGTGTTCGCAATGGAGTTGGTTTGGTTGGAATTAGAGCTAGTGGAATTTTTGGCTAAAATTGAACCCCCGTTCGGTTTAGTTCAAAACGGAACGTTTCGGCGAAAACCGAAAATCAATGTGAGTTTAACTCACATTAAATTTTACTATATCATATCTATGATGCTCTAAAATACTATAGATTGCTTGGATGTTAGTTAAACTGTTTAATTAATTATTTGGTTGATTTTTCGTTTGGAAAATGGATGACATATTAACATGATTGTTATGAACCCATATGATTATATATAATGTCCTTAACCATTATTTTGCATGGAATAGTTGTAGAGAGACCCTAAGAGGTTTCTCGGTAGTAATTATTTATTCACCTTCTTATGCTGTTTATATTGATGTTTAATTAAAATTAGCCATGATATTTTATTTAATTGTTTAAGTGTCGTTATAGCAATTTTCATTATACCGTCACTTATTGCATATCACCCCATAAACCCGTGTGTGTTTTGAACTTAAGCTTGTGTTTTCACAAAAATAGATGTTCAAAAATTCATTAATCATTTGGATTAATGATAATTTAAATTAATTAATCATTTTAACTAATGATTTTGAAATTAATTAAGCAATTTAATTAATGATGTTTAAAATTGGTTTATCTTTAATTTTAATTAATCATTTTTGCTAATGATGTTTTATACTTAATTAATTGTTTTAACTAATGATTATTTGAGTTTAATTAATTATTTTAATTAATGATAATGTAGTTTAATTAATGATATTTGAAATTAATAATCATTTTAATTAATGATGTTTAAGAGTAATTAATCATTTTAATAATGATATTTGAATTTAATTCATCATTTTTATTAATAATGTTTGAAATTAATTAATCTTTTTTGTTAATAAAGATTTGAATTTATAGTAGACATTTTAGTTAATGATATTGAACTTTAATTAACCATTTTAATTAATGATGGTTTAAATTTAATTAATTGTTTTAACTAATGTTGTTTTGAAATTTAGCCAATCAACTTAGTTAATGATGTTTGAATTTAACTAAATCATTTTAATTAATGATATTTGAAACATGATAAATCATTTAATTAATGAGATATTTTTAGTTAGTTAATTGATTTAATAAATGAGTATAAAGTAAATTAATTGATTTGATGAAAGTGTTTTGGAAATAATTAACTATTTTATTTAAGATGATTAATTTGTTTATTTAAAGGAAATTGTAAATTTAATTAATTATCTTTCGGGATAATTAATATTGTTTAGATTTATAAAAGAGATTATAAATAAGCTTTATTATCCTTCGGGATAATTAATATTGTTTAGATTTATTAAAGAGATTATAAATGTGGTTTAATATCTTTTCGGATAATTGATGTTGTTTTAAATTTAATAAAAGAATTTAAATTTGATTTATTTTCTTTGGAAAATTTAAGTGATTTTAAAATTGTAAAAAAAGAGTATTATAAATCATCCCCCAAGAAGATAAACATTATTTAAATTTATGAAAGATATTTAAATTTGTTTTATTATCTTTTGGGATAATAAATATTGTTTTAAATTTATAAATGAAAAGTCTTTTAATATAATTGTTTAAAAAATAAAGTTAAGTGTAAATTATTTTGGATTTATAGTAAACAATGTTTTAATGACCTTTGTTTAGACCATTGTTTTAATACACTTAGTATTATAAATTTATCCTTTAAACGATCAATTTAAAGGATATTTTTAAAGTGTTTTACTAATATTGAAATGTGAAAATTAAGCACAAGTAAGAATCAAAAGCGTTTGATTCATTTCATCCATGGTAAGTGCAGGCAATTTAATTCTCATACACAAATCACGTAGTTATTCCCAATAGTTGATTTCTCGACTATCGATTTTGACTCTGCTATCTTCTTTATTTTTCGTCATTCTAAGACGATGTTTTAGCTCCGTTAAACTTTATTATACTTTATCGAAATGACTAATCCAAAGAGCGGATAAGGAGGGTGCACCCTCCAAGTCATTATTGTGCTTCGTCATTCTAAAATAATTTATCGCTCGTTTTGAGCATTGGTATCCAACACCGGAAAATCTAAAACCAAAGCGCGAGAGGGAGCCAAGCTATCTGGGTCGCACCCATATTAGGGTATAAGCAACGACCCTAATTTTGACTAACATTATTTAGGACATTTGATTAGACAAATTAAACGAAATAATGTAAATGGTTAAGGGATTGAAGTTTGTAGGATTATAGGGTAGCCATGCCTTAACTAATCAATAAGCCAAAGAGAATTTAAAATGAAGTAAGTAAAGGTAATAAGATACGGGAAAAATAGGAATAGGTTATATTCTTATACCCTAAACCCTTATCCCACTCTCATTTCCAACGTTCACAAATAAAACTAAACATAGAGTTTGGATGGCCACCATTAGTAGAAAACAAGAGGAAAATAAGCAAGAAAACAAGTAGGAAGCTTAAGCGAATTAATCCAAGAGCAAATATCAACCTTCTTAACAATCAAGCTAAGGTGAATAATAGATTGCATCTCATTTTTATTTTTTTCGGTTTCTCGATGAGATCCGAATTTATTTTGCAAGTAAAATGCCATGATTTGATTGTTTAAATGGATATATATGCTTGTTGATGATTTATGTTGTTTCATATAGATTTAATGATAAGATTTGATTTGAAAAACCTAATAAATGACACCCAAATGGCTTGCTTTTTTTATATAAGGTCAAAAATATTATTTTAGAGATGGGTTTCAAGTTTCATAATTTTCTAAGTTGTTGTGGAATTATTATGAATTTTCTAATAAAGAAAATGGTTAAATTAGGTTTAAATTAATTTCGGCTATTATATGTTAGCTTTGGGCCAAAGTTTTAAATATGTTAGAAAACATATTAAAAGTGATTTATGGGAATTTTTGGAGAATTTTACTAAGTATTTTATTAAAGATATAAAATTATTTAAGGTATGAGACTTAAATGATTTCTATGTTTAAAAAAGGAGAAGGGGCAATTTGTTAAATGATTTAAAATTGTTAATTACTGAATTCGGCAGCACTTTTAGAAAAAGGTTTTGTAAAAGAATTGGCAGCTAATTATATGTTGACAAATAAGGCAAGTTAGTTGGAAAGATATTACTTTTAAAGGTTAAAAATCCGTTTTGTAAAGGATTACTGCTTCGCCACCTATAGCAGCCACCTTTAGACACCATACATCTGCCCTCAACCAAGTCGAAACCAATACACATGGTATCAATGCCTTGGTATGTAGTGGATTGAAGAAAGGCAGAAGGTATAGAGTCATAACGTGCTTTCGAAGGGGTAGAAGTAGCTCTTGTAAACTTGGACTATTTTGATTACAAATGAGGCTTTCGAAGGGGTTGGAGTGTGCTTTCGACTTAACCAACTTGCTTCTATTTAAATAAAGAAAGGGCTTTCGAATGGGTTGCCGCCTTTTGTTTTTAAAACAAGCTTTCAAAGAGGTAGAAACCCCTGCGGCCGCATTCAACCTTTCCAATCAATGCCTTCGAAAGGGTTCTTTTACCTTAAACTTTGAAGCCGCTTCTCCATGCTTTCGAAAGGGTTGGTTTCGAAACCATTCCCTTTCTTTTACTTAGGAATAATGCTTTCACCCCAGTTCTTTTAAGACCCTTAGATATATTGAAAGTTAAACTCAAAGGTTTTGAAAGGAATGGTTTTAAATGGTTTCGAAGCTATGTTCCATAAACTTTTAATTGAAACCAGTGCTTTCCAAAAGGTTTGCTTTAAGTAAAGGACTTTAATGCTTTCGGAAGATAGATAACAAAGGTTTCGAAGGGGAGATTCTCCAATGTTTTTGAAAGGTTTACTTTTATTATTTCAATGGAAAGTTTCCAATGCTTTCGAAAGGCAATTTTAAGGTATTTTGAAAATAGGATGTCTAAGGTTTTATAAAGCTTTCGAAGAGACACTTTCAATGATTTCGAAAGGTCTATTTTTAATGGTTTCGAAAGATATGCTTTGGCCTTTCGGCCTAGTGTTTCAAGGTAAAGTAGTTAGCTTATTTCGAAATGGGTACTTTCAATGGATTCGAAAGGGACTGTTTAAAGTTTTTAAACAAGTGTTTTGAAGGTAATATCTTGGATTTAAAACCTAATGTTTTCTAAGTCAAAGAAGGGCTTTAACTTGTTTTAATGGGATAGGTAACCCTATTGATTTAGGTTTCCATCAACATTGTTTTGTGTAAAGCATATATCATGGAAAAGATATTTGAGCAAAGCAAAAGGTATATTTTCCTTATTTAAGTATGATTTAAAGGGTTAAATCAATTTGAAAGAAATATTTTCAAGGAAAATTTGATGGGGTAGTTAACCCTAAGTGAATGACTCAGATATTAGAATACCAGATGGGGCTGGTATATGGTCACGCCCTATACTTTAGCTAATAGCCCCTAGCTATACGTCCAAAATTCCAGTGTGCAGGTCTTTGTCACAGGTAAGACTAAAATGGTGCTACAAAAAGAAAGGAATATACAGAGAAAGATAGGTTATTGGTGAGCCCGCAAAACCATTAGGATCAGTTGACCCTGGGAGAAGTAAGTTAAGGACAAACCTTCCAGGAGTGTGTCTAACAAAAGTTAGATTATTTATTTTGTCTGGTAGGCCCGAGTCAGCCAATGGTTAGTGGTTAGCCAAACAAAACTACATTGTTCGGACAGATAGTCCATTGATTACCTTATTTATGTGCATATATGATATTGCTATTATTGCTCTAATCAGTTTGATTGCAGGATTCTAATTTTCAAAAGATATGTTTTAAAAAGGTTATTAGTGAGGGGAAACTCGTTCCGCCACGCGGCGTGGTCCCATTTAATATTAGTAAACCGAGTTGTAATATATTATTCATAGCGGGCTTTATGTTTGACTCGAAGTTTATGTTTTCCCCTCAAACTCTCGGGTGCTCAAAATTAATTTGAGTAGATTGAAAGTTAAGGTTTCAGGTTTAGTAGGTTGGACAAATAGGCTTCCAAGGATGTATAGGAGACAAAGTTAGGAGCTATTTAATTTTATTTCCGCTGTGATGTAATATGACTGATATGTCTATTTAGTACTTTGATCATCTAAAGGGGCATCTTCATATGACGCTCTTGGCGTAATTTGTAATAATTATATTTGATCAAAACCTGGGAAACGTTTTGGGATTATGTATCTAAATATGAAATATTGATTTGAAATGTAATCAGAAAATCTGTTTTTCAATCTGTGTTGATTTTTAATTCATATTCATATGCTTCTAATATTATGGATACCATTAACGTTACCGTATTTTATCACTGGAAGTTAATACTATAGATGACTGTAGCATCTATAGCGCTTAGCTTCGGGCCTCAAGATAGGGGATGTTACAACTTGGTACGAGAGCATAGGTTTATGAAAACTTTAAAAGGAATTTCAAACTTAATATTATTTTGAAAACATAATCCTAAGGAATTAGAGAAAAGATTTGGGTATGGGATAACGCTATAGTAACGTAGTTGTATTTGCTATATATAAGTATACGCTTTATCTCTGTTCTCCCATCTCCCTTAGGCTATTCTTTTGTATTTTACAAAGATTCGAATGCAGATTGTAAGTACATAAGATATGAATGCTAGAAGAGGAAGAGTTAACATTAGTGGGTGAAGCACCACAACAAATGGAATGCCGGACCAAACACCAGAAGGAATCCAGGTTAGGCATAAGCTGCTAATGTGGGTGCTGGAATACCGCAAGTAGATATGGTAGCTATGTATCAGTTCTTCGTTAACATGATGCAGGCTGGAGTTGCTACGGGTTTAGTTGGAGGAAATGCTGAAGGGGGAAATCAGGGAGCTCCAGTGGTCAATAATTATGTTGTATTGAGCAGAGATTATACTAGGCTAGGTGGAAAACCGTTTATTAGAACTGAGGATGCAATTGAAGTGGATAATTAGTTACTTCATTGCGAGAGGATTTTTGCTGATTTCAGGCTCAATGATGAGCAGAAAAGGAGGCTTAGTTCTAGGAAATTACAAGGAGCAGCACCGTACTAGTGGAACACTGTTACGGTAGGAGTTAATGAGGAAACCATAACTTGGGCTGAGTTCAGAAGAAGGTTTGAGGAGAGGTTTATGTCGGAGATTGCGAAGTTAACTCTGCTCAGGAAGTTTGCTGAATTGGAGCAGGGAGATATGACAATGCTTGAGTAAGCAACCGGGTTTGAGGAGCTATTGAGATACAGATATGCTACGGTTGATATAGTTTTTAAAAGGAATGAGAAGTTTACCCATGGGTTGAAGCCTAAGCTTGCTAAGGCCACATTATCGCATATTAGAGATCCGTGCAATGTAGTTGTTAAGATGGCTTTAAGGCAGGAAGAAATGCTTGCTTATCTTGAGGGTAACAAGGCGGGGGAGCTCAAGGAGGGCAGAACCGAAAGAGAAAGTTTTTCCTTAAGAAGGGAGCTTAGAAGAGTGGAGCAGTCAAAAAGGGAAAGACAGAAGTTATCTGCTATAAGTATGATAAAAAGGGACACTATGCTCACGAATGTCGGATACGCAAAGGGAAGATAGTTACTGACAAGAAAGGAGTGAGATGTTTCAACTGTGATCCGATTAGACATTATAAGAACCAGCGCAAGGAGCCAGCCAAGGATGGGAAAGGGAAAGTGTTTGCATTGGAGCCAGCTACCTCGAGACCAACGGTAGAGGAAAAGGGAAAAGCTGTGTTGGGAGGTACGCTTTTGATTCATGGTGTATCAATTAGAGTTCTATTTGATACTGGTGAATCACGTTCTTTTATATCTCATTGTTTGGTAGATAAACTTAACCTAGAACCCTCATACCTAGTTACTTCCTTAAGGGTTGCGAATTCGATAGGAGGATATGCGACTCTTGGGATGAGATGTGACCACCTAGAATTTGAATTGTTAGGTCATGTATTTTATTGCAATTGGCATGTGTTTAATTTCGTAGGGATTGGAATTATTTTGGGTATGGATTGGTTAAGTACATACGATGCTAGGATATTTTGCCATGATAGGAAAATATCACTTAGACACCCTGACTGTAGTGATCAGATAATATACTCCGTAAAAAACTCTAGTTTTGAGGATGATCCTTTGTTGGGTGTTGTGGAGGAAGAAGACGAGTTGAATCGAATTTTCGTTGTTAGAGAATTTGCAGATGTCTTTGAGCCTATAGTAGGACTGCTGCTGAAACGAGCTATTGAGTTTCGGATAGATTTAGTACCAGGGACAGAACCGGTGAGTAAACCGCCAAGTAGAATGACACTTACCGAGATGAGGGAGCTAATGGTGCAGTTGGTGGATTTGGAAAATAAGAACTTTATCAGACCAAGCGGTTTGCCATAGGAAGCAACCGCAGTATTTCCAAGGAAACCAGATGGATCGTTAAGGTTATGTATCAATTATCGTAAGTTGAATGAGAAGACAATAAAGAATCGATATTTGTTACATAGAATTGACAATTTGTTTGACCAGTTGAGTGGAGCCAAAGTATTTTCCCAGTTGGATCTGGCAACAGGGTTCCATCGTTTACAGTGGCTGAGGATAGTATTCTTTTGACGGCGTTTAGAACTAGAAATGGATCATACGAATGGTTAGTAATGTCGTTTGGTCTAACTAATGCGCCAGCATTTTTGTAGATTTGATGAACCGAGTTTTCCAAGAGCACTTGGATAGATTCGTATTAGTTTTCATAGATGACATTTTGGTATACTATAAAGATGAAAGAGAGCATGAAGTTCATCTTAGAGTGGTGATTGAGACGTTGAGGCACATCAACTGAAAGCGAAATTTTTGAAGTATCATTTCTGGAAGAAGGAAGTGAAGTTTCTTGGTCATGTAGTCTCAGAGAAAGGGTTGTCTGTAGATCCAGCTAAGATCGAGGCGGTGAATAGTTGGAAGAGACCAGAGACACTGACTGAGACAAAGAGTTTTCTTGGATTAGCTGGTTACTATCGGAGATTCATTAAGAATTTTTCGCGGATAGCAGCACTGCTGACTAAGCAAACTTGGAAAGATGTGAAGTTTGTCTAGACTGATAAGTGTGAGGAGGCATTCCAGAGGCTGAAACACTTATTGAAAAATGCACTTGTGTTAGTTGTTTCAAAGGGGAATCATGACTTAGTGGTGTACAATGCATGTGGAATAGGGTTAGGAGCTGCATTAATGCAAAGAGGTAAAGTGATTACCTATGCTTCTTGACAACTCAAACCGCATGAGGTTAGATATCCAACTCACAATTTGGAATTAGCTATGGTAATTTTTGCATTGAAGGTATGGGACATTATCTTTTGGGAGAAAGATTCGAGTTGTATACGGATCATAAGTCATTGAAGTGTCTATTCTCTCATAAGGAGTTGAATATGAGGCAATAAAGGTGGTTAGAGTTTTTAGCCACGTATGACTTTGATATTGAGCACACACTAGGAAAGGGAAACAAGGTTGCGGATGCACTCAGCAGAAAACATCAAAATGCAGTATTGGAAATGATGACCGAGTGGAAGGATTTAGAAGTGTTGACTACATGTAGGATATAGTGGAGATCTGAAGCTAGGTCTATTAAGGAAACTGCTATGATGTCATGTTTAGAAGTTCGACCGACGATGATTGAAAAGATTGCTTCTAAGCAGAAGAAGGATCCATTATTAGTTTAACGGATCAGAAGGTTAAGCGATGGAATAGAGATCGATGACTTGAAGGATTTTAGTCTTGACCTAAATGGATGGTTAAGGAAGAAAGGAAGACTGTGTGTTCCGAATGTGGGAAACATTAGGAAGGAAGTTCTTGAAGAATGCCATCGTTCGAGGTTCACTATTCATCCGAGAGGAACTAAGATGTATCAGGATATGAAGAGAAGTTTCTTCTGGAAAGGTATGAAGAGAGATGTAGGCTTATGGGTGAAATAGTGTATGAACTATCAACAGGTAAAACCGAACATCAAAAAGCAAGTGGGTTACTTCAGCCTTTAGATATTCCCGTATGGAAATGGGATTCTATCTAATGGATTTTATGGACGGGTTGCCAAGGTTAAATAGAGGAAATGAAAATATATGGGTTATAGTGGATAGGTTGACCGAGAGTGCTCATTTCATTCCAGTTAAGTCAACTAGGACGATGCATGTTCTAGCTAAGTTGTTCGTGAAGAAAATAGTTAGACTGCATGAAATTCCTAGTAGTATAGTAAGTGATAGAGATTCCTTATTCACTAGCTTGTTCTAAAAGAGTCTATAGGAGACTTTGGGTACTAAGCTCAAGATGAGTACAGCTTACCATCCGCAGACAGATGGACAAACAGAAAGAGTTAACGAAGTCTTAGAAGATTTGTTACGAGCTTGTGTACTAGATTTTGGGGGATCATAGGAAGACTACCTACACTTAGTCGAGTTTTCGTATAACAACAGTTATTAGGCTAGTATAGGGATGGCACCGTTTGAAGCTTTGTATGGAAGGCCATGCAAATCTCCCGTTTGTTGGTTAGAGACCGGGGATAGGTTAGTTCTTGGTCCAGATTTGATTAGAGAAGCTGCAGAAAAGATTGAGCTCATTCGAGCCATAATGAAGGAAGCTCAGTCTAAGTAGAAGAGCTATGCTGATAGAAGACGAAAAGACTTAGAGTTCTCAGTTGGAGATCATGTTTTCGTCAAGATAACACTGATGAAAGGTGTAATCAGATTTGAAAAGTCGGAAAAATTAGCACCGAGATTCGTTGGACCATTTCCTATTGTAGAAAGGATCGCGAAACTCGCATATAAAGTTGCAAATGCACTTAGTAAGAAATATCAGAATGCAGTATTGGCGATGATAACAGAGTGGAAAGATTTGAAAGCATTGACAATATACAGAATAGAGTGGAGATCTGAGGCTGGATCTAGTAAGGAAACTGCTATGTTGTCATGTGTAGAAGTTCAACTGGTGATGAATGAAAGGATTGCTTCTAAGCAAGGGGAGGATCTATTATTAGCTGAATGGATCAGAAAGTTAAGGAATGGAACGGAGAGCGATGACTTGAAAGATTTCAGTCTTGACTAGAATATGTGGTTAAGGAAGAAAGGAAGACTGTGTGTTCCGAATGTGGGTAATATTAGGAAGGAAGTTGTGACGCCTCACCCCGAGACCCACATTAACAAAGAGAATTACTGGGTAATTCTGTCTGCTACAAAGGAGAATAGGGCTGGTTAGGAGCAACCATCTATAATCTTATCTTAAACATCTGTTGCATACATCGATAAATGCTCTATATATTTTTTAATATTTCAAGTGGATCGACATATCCAATAAATCACTACGCCATAGATTGCATACTGCAACACCAAAGAAGTGATGCAGGAAGTGCCAAAAAATGTTGTTGTAAGCTAAAAAAGGGCAAAGGTAACACTTTCTCGGTGATGCATTTTGCCGCGTTGCCTCAGACCTCAAAGGCAACATTTTGACTATCTAAGGCAACATAAGAAATATTGTTGCAATAGAACCCTATTTGGGTCTATAGCAACATCCATAAGTGTCTGTAGATATTAACTTTCTGAATTTGTGGGGCCCACAATGTAGAGCATATTTGATTTTTTAATAGAAATAAATATTTATTTAATAAAATGCTATTGCACAAAATTTGATATTCAAACAGTAATTTATTTAAACAAATATTTTATTTCAACATTTGAAATAGTACAAATTTCTGACTCCACTATTTTACAATTCAATGATATATAACACTGATATTCACATATACAAATATTCCTCACTACATCACTCAGTTCACTCATTACATATGCAGTTTCAATTTATATAGACACCGACACTGACAAATATATGACGAGCCGAGTGCCTAGCCGAAGGCGAGCCGAGTAGCGGGTCCGGGCGTAGCGCCGGCGGGGGTTCGGGGCCCCGCAGTCCCGGTTAGGTCGAACAAGTGGGCACCGCCCGATTCATCCGATTTCGGAAGATAGAGCCTTCTTTGAAACGACGTAAAATGATGCACAAATGAAGGCTGAACTTAGCAAACCCGCAAACCCCATCCTCAGCAACTTCATCATCCATTGGAACTACTGCCCATCTACCACTTACCTGAAACACGATTGCCTGAAACACTGACCATCTACCAAACACTGACCACACTCCCAACCTCTTTCACAAAACAACCACTCACTGCCTCATCAAATTACATCATCAACAACACCGCCTGGAAGCAGCATCGGCATACCATCCTCCATCACCGACAATCACCGCCTCATCCAAACCACAGTTCACTCATCCAAACTTCCTACTAGACAGCAACTCCTTCTACTTGAACACTACCAAACTTCAACCTCTACACTGCCACCATCCACTCCCTAAACTGCTGCAACTTACATCCCCTACATTTTCAAGTTAAAGAACAAGGTTAGCATGGTACCAGTTCAGTCCAGACCAAGCAAAACCAACAAAGCTCAACACACATATGTTTGTATATATCGTGGAAATCAAAACTCAATGTTCAGATTAGTCAACAGTTTTAGAAAACCAAAGATCACTTTCAAAGTTCTGATTTTCAAAAATGCAGAAGTTTTCAAGTGAAGCAGTTTTCAAGAGGACAGCAGAATACAAATACTTCAAGTTCTGGTTTAACAAATGCAGCAAGGTACAAAGGTATGTGAACAAGTTTAACAAAGGTTCAAGTTCTGGTTTAACAAATGCAGCAGAAAGGAGCTAACAAGCTCAGATCAGAAATAAAAATCAAGCCAGTGAACCAAAATCCAACATACCAAATAATATCACATTGCAATTCATCATCGGCAAAGCAAAATCAAGCTAGTGAACCAAAATCCAACATACCTATTCATCATCGCAATCCAACATACCAGATTTCTCAAAGTCCAACAGAAAGATTAAACTCGAGATTATAGGAAATAAAGCCTATAAATAAATCCCAATTCATCATCGGCAAAAGCGTGCGAGTGTAACCAAAATCGAGAATAATCAAGTAAACCAGAAGGCAGAAAACATACCAAATAATATCACATCGCACCCGACGACGAAGTCAAAGCAATTCGAGCAATCAATCAAGGAGAACGAAGGAGCAAGCTACCAGGAACGTTTCTCACACTAGATTCGATCAATCAGAGCATCAAAGCAACTGGAATCGCGTGCCCTAGTTTTCACAAAGAGGAACGAGAAAGAAAAATCGCATGCCCTAATTTTCACACAGAGAGGAACGAGAAAGAAAAGTAAAGCGGGAAATGGAAATTGCTAAGGTATGGATTGATGGTGTGGATTGATGGTTGAGATTTTGTTTTAAATGATGGTGTGGATCGTTGAGGTGTAAAATTTTATTAATTTTTTTAATTTGAATATATTTATAGCTACTGCAACATTTTGCTAATATCTATGCTAACACATTGAAGTGAATGTTGCAATAGACAAAAATAGCATAGTTATCGTTACATTGTAGCTAGCAACACCTTGTAATTTCGTTGCAATAGGCCATCTATGGCGTAGTGAATGCTTAATACAAAACTATAGGTGGCTAATGGATTTATCAGAACAAAATACAATAACTGAATGCATATCACATCACAGAACAGTAATCATCATATATATATATATAAATACATATACACAGATACATCCCAGTATGATACAAACTGATACACAAAAGTGGTACAGAGACCACACTATATACATCTAATCAAATACATATCAGAGTCAAGCGGAAAGAAATATAAACTACACAAAAGTGCTAGGCTGATATCCAAGCAGATGCATCAAAGCTAAGTCCCGTAACTGATAGCTAACCTGAAACAACTAGGTCTGACCCAAGTACAAAATACACGGGTCAGTCTAGCTAAAATAATCAGTTAATGAGGATAGACGATAATATGAAGCATAAGATACAAGGTGATAATTCTTTTCACATGAGAAGAGGCAACAGAAAGAATACAACCCATGACTTAAGTGAACTAATGTCACTTAATATACAAATACCTCAAAAGAGGTAAATTTAATAATAATACGCAAATAATATAAACATTCGCCTCATATCATCGGCGACATCCCAAAATGTCTACATGGTTTCCATGAACCATATCTCCTCAAAAGGAGAAACATCAATACAAACTCTCGCCAAAATGGCAAACATAAAACATTCTCAAATAGGATGATCCAAAACTCAAATATAGAAGAACCTCCAAATTCAATTATACCTCATCTCATCGGTATAAATGTATATAAATCTCAATCTCAACTCGCCAAAATGGCAAAACCCAGAATATCCTATAAAATCATGAAATCATCCAAACTCATAACTCAATGAACTTGATAAGAGTTCAAAACATCATAAATGAAATCACCATATATATAACATATCATATAACACTAGACTATCGATGTAATAAAATATCTTAAAATGGTGAAATCACAATAAAACAGAAAACTCAGAAAACCCGGATTGGCCAAATCCCCGATTGCAATGCCGAAGCAATGCTGCACGTGCTAAACTCAGATGGCTGAAGCCTCAGACAAGGTCGCTAACACCTCACAAAGAAGTTTGTCCTCATGATAAGGTCGTTGACACCTCTCCAAGCCATTTTGTCAGCCCTAACAAGGTCGCTAACACCTCCCAAAGCAGTTCGTCCTCATGACAAGGTCGCTAACACCTCTCAAAGCAGTTCTGTTAGTTAAACATCGTGAATGTGTCACAAACTCACGGATAGGAACCCAAAAAGTGTTAACATGTGTCCATACCACACGTTCGCACTTAGCGGTTTACTAGCCGCTAGTCGATGCCACACTAGGAACATCATAAAACTCATAAAATCATATCTTGCCTCGTTTCATTGGCGAGTGATAAAAAGACACCATACTCGTTTCACCTCATCGACAAGTAATAAATGGCATCGTAGCTTGTCTCATCTCATCGACAAGTGAAAACATCATGATGGTTCCTCATAAACCATAAATCTTAAAATATTAAATCATATACTCAAGACTTGCCTTATATCATTGGCAAGTAAATAAAGCATCGTGATGGTTCTCATCGACCATACTCCTAGATAGGAGATCTCAAACCATAATATTTGCGAAATATTGGCCATCTTAAATAATTCCAATAAATAGGAATTTTAAAACTCAAAATACGCCATAAAATGGCAAAACATCTCAGAATCAATAATCTCAAATAGCTTCGATCGTACAAGTCCGGAATTAACCGAAATAGTAAACGCACATGTCCCATACCACATGTTATATTATATCGTTTAATTCTCTTTCTCATACGTTTGAATAGTGTAAAAAGTGTATGTTTTATATTTAAAATAGTTTACTAGAGAAAACAAGCTTTTAAAACTTTTTCCCGAAATGATTAATAAAACCAATATTTAAAATTCATTTATTATAGGTAATAAATAGATTTTATATTAGAAAAATAATTTTAAAATACTATATAATAATAATTTGAAATTTCCATATATTTCAAAAATCACTTCAAAAATGGTTTAGTGAAAACCGTGCTCGAAAACAATCAAAAACAAGAAAGATAACTCAAGACCGATAACTTGAATTCAATACGAATTCAATTCAAATTTAACCCAAAATCAATTCAAATTCTATTTAAATTTGCATTTCAAATTCTCCAAATATAGCTAGCCTATTGATAGGCATCATAGCTCTCAAAACATCTCAAAAACAACATCAAAATCGAACAAGAATGAGAGAAAAAATAAGCTAATACAATTCTCAGGTCAATGATTGTTATTGCTGTCGTTTTGCTCTCGGGACAGCAACAAACAAACACAGTTTTGACCAAGCTAACTTTGAAATTTCAGAAAAATCAAAACATGAAACTTTTAGCACAAAGTCTAATCTTTTCGGAACATCTAAAATTATTGAATTTGGATAAGAAACGTGAAAGATATAGCCAAACAAATTACAGATATGAAGTTCACTACACCTGTCGTTTTAGTTTCGGGACAGCGATAATAGAATGAACTTTGGACCATGTAAACATCAAAATTTAACAAAAATCAAAACATGAAAGTTGTAGCAGATAATCTATGTTTTAGGGACATCAAGAATCGTCAAATTCGGACATCAAACGAAAAGGATATGCTCAAATTACCAACAACACTTAGCATAGAAAGTCACAGTTTTACAGTGACAGGGCAGCGAGTTTGAATTGGGCTTTTCGACCCTTTCTGCTCAAAATTTTCAGAAGTGTTTAACGTGAAAGTTATCACACTCTTTTCATGCTTTCCAAAACTTCAAAGAAAATCAAATTCTGATTTAAAACGAAATAGATATGTCCAATTTGCTGATAGCGATTCACAAATGATTATGCAACAAACAAAATTGAGATTTCTTACCTTGAAATCTCAATCAAAGGTAGAAAATGTGAATTTTAAACTCACCTTAGCAAAATTTAAAGCAAATATAAGCAAGGTTGAAGAAGATGATAGCCTTATGCCTTGATTATGCTTCAGGAACCTAAAAAAGAAATATATAGACATGCAAAGAGAAGCTGAAATTAAAGACAATACAAGTTCTCAAAACTAGAAATTGATGAAATTATCTTTGGTTTTGGATTGATTACCTGAAATAATTAGCTTCAAATTTTTTTAATTTTGCATAGAAATTGGAGAATTTGAAGATTTGGATTCTAAGCTTTAAGAGGGAAGAGGGTTTTTTTTCAGTTTTTTTCTTTTTGTTTACTGTAAACTGAACATGCCTACGTTCAGTTTGAGAAGGAGATGATTTCTCCTTTGTTAAAATGGTGAGTGGGCTTTAAACCCAAAACCCAATAGTCTATGTGTTAATACTTAATCCAATTAACTAAGTTATTCATGTTTTTACACTTTATTTCACATATTTTAGCCAAAACAACTTACATTTCCATAGTTTCAACTTTATAAAAGCATACAAACTTATTCTATGTTTAACAAAGTATTTTCACAACATATAAAAGATATTTTAGCCATCAAAATTATTTTCCATCATTAAAACTCTTATTTTTACTTAAATACTCAATTTACACTATAATTTATATAAAACAATATTTTAGCAACCAAAATCTACACAAAAATCATTTTCTTGTCAAATTAAATATAACAAACCTTATTAACATCATTCTTACATCCAAATCTTATCTTAAACAAAATTCCACCTTTTTAATTACAATATTTTGTTAAAATTAACAAAAATCAACATTTAGCAATAATTTGCAAAATTATTGCAATTTATCAAATTAAAACCATATAATATTCATTTTTCCTCCAAACTAACATAATAAAGCTTTTTAAAACTTTATTTTCATCATTTTACACTTATTTCAACGAATTAATGTTGATTAAATTATTTTGTCTCATTTAATTAATTCAATAAACTTCCAAATCATCGAATTTCCAATATTCACAATTTATAACCAACATTATCATCTTTTATTCATGAAGAATATTACAGCTAATCATCAAAACCACCGTTATAATTTAATATTACAGCTAATCATCAAAACCAAGGTTGTTACAGAAGTTCTTGGAGAATACCATCGTTCAAAGTTCACCATTCATCCGGGAAGAACTAAGATGTATCAAGACATGAAAAGGAGTTTCTTCTGGGAAGGCATGAAGAGAGATGTGGGCTTATGGGTGAAACAGTGTTTGAACTATCAACGGGTAAAAGCTGAGCATCAAAAATCAAGTGGGTTACTTCAGCCTCTAGATATTCCAATTTGGAAATGGAATTCTATCTCGGTGGATTTTATAGATGGGTTGCCAAGGTTGAATCGAGGAAATAAAAGTATTTAGGTTATAGTGGACAGATTGACCAAGAGTGCCCATTTCATTCCAGTTAACTCAACCCAGACGACACCTGTTTTGGCTAAATTATTCATGAAGTATATAGTCTGACTACATGAAATTCCTAGTAGTATAGTAAGTGATAGGGATTCCTTATTCACTAGCGAGTTCTGGAAGAGTCTACAGGAGACTTTGGGTACCAAGCTCAAGATGAGTACCGCTTACCATCCGCAGACAGATGGGCAAACGGAAAGAGTTAACAAAGTCTTAGAAGATTTGTTAAGAGCTTGTGTACTAGATTTTGTGGGATCATGGGAAGACCATCTACACTTAGTCGAGTTTTCGTATAACAACAGTTATCAAGCTAGTATAGGGATTGCACCATTTGAAGCTTTATATTGAAGGCCATGCAAATCTCATGTTTGTTGGTTAGAGACTGGATGGGGATAGGTTAGTTCTTGGTCCAGATTTGATTAGAGAAGCTGTAGAAAAGATTGAGCTCATTCAAGCCAGAATGAAGGTAGCTCAGTCTAGGCAGAAGAGCTATGCTGATAGAAGACGGAAAGACTTAGAGTTCTCAGTTTGAGATCATGTTTTCGTCAAGATAACACAGATGAAAGGTGTAATTCGATTTGGAAAATCAGGAAAGTTGGCACCAAGGTTTGTTAGACCATTTCCTATTATAGAAATGATTGGGAAAATTGCGTATAGAGTGGAGTTACCAAGTTGTTTGGCAGGAGTACACAATGTTTTTCATATTTCTCATCTAAGGAAGTGTATTCGAGATCCAGAGACTACTATACCATCGACTGTATTAGATAACTCAGTAGTGGAACCGAATTTGACGATAGTTAGAGAACCAGTTCGTATAGTCGCAAGGGATGAGAAGAGACTAAGGAACAAGATAGTCAGATTAGTCAAAGTCTAGTGGAGTGATGATGAGAGAGGCTGTACTTGGGAAACTGAGAGTAGGGTTAGAAATACTTATCTTGACTTGTTTCATGATATGTTTTACCTTTATGATTGATTTTATGAGTACCTTATCGTAATTTCGAGAACCAAATTCTTTAAGGTGGGGAGTCTGCAACGACCCTAATTTTGACTAACATTATTTAGGACATCTAATTAGATAAATTAAATGAAATAATGCAAATGGTTAAGGGATTGAGATTTGTACGATTATAGGGTAGCCATGCCTTAACTTATCAATAAGCCAAAGAGAATTTAAAATGAAGTAAGTAAAGGTAATAAGATAAGGAAAAAATAGGAATAAGTTATATTTTTATACCCTAAACCCTAATCCCACTCTCATTTCCAACATTCACAAACAAAACTAAACATAGAGTTTGGACGGCCACCATTAGAAGAAAACAAGAGGAAGATAAGCAAGAAAACATGTAGGACGCTTAAGCGAATTAATCCAAGAGCAAATCTCAACCTTCTTACCAATCAAGCTAAGATGAATAACAGATTACATCTCATTTTTATTGTTTTCAGTTTCTAGATGAGATTCGAATTTATTTTGCAAGTAAAATGCCATGATTTGATTTTTTAAATGGATATATACATGTTTGTTGATGATTTATGTTGTTTCATATAGATTTTATGATAAGATTTGATTTGAAAAACCTATTAAATGACATCCAAATGGCTTGCGTTTTTTATATAAGGTCAGAAACATTATATAGAGATGGGTTTTAAGTTTCATAATTTTCTAAGTTGTTGTGAATTTATTATGAATTTTCTAGTAAATAAAATGGTTAAATTGGGTTTAAATTATTTTTGGCTATTACATGTTAGTTTTGGGTCAGAAATTTAAATATGTTAGAAAACATATTAAAAGTGATTTATGGGAATTTTTGGAGAATTTTTCTATGTATTTTATTAAAGATATAAAATTATTTAAGGTATGAAACTTGAATGTTTTATATGTTTATAAAAGGAGAATGAGTAATTTGTTAAATGTTTTAAAATGAGTAATTTGTTAAATGTTTTAAAATTGTTAATTACTGAATTCGGCAGCATTTTTAGAAAAAGGTTTTGTAAAAGAATTGGCAACCAATTATATGTTGACAAATAAGGCAAGTTATTTGGAAAGATATTACTTTTAAAAGTTAATAATCAGTTTTGTAAAGGATTACTGCTTCGCCACTTATAGCAGCCACCTTTCCACACCATACGTCCCCCTCCAACCAAGTCGAAACCAATACATATGGTATTAATACCTTGGTACGTAGTGGATTAGAGAAATGTGAAAGGTATAGAGTCGAAAGGTGCTTTCGAAGGGATAGAAGTAGCTCTTGTAAACTTGGAACTATTTTGATTACAAATGAGGCTTTCAAAGGGGTTGGAGTTTGCTTTCCACTTAACCAACTTGCTTCTGTTTGAATAAAGAAAGGGCTTGCGAATGGGTTGCCACCTTTTGTTTTTAAAACAAGCTTTTTAAGGGGTCGAAGCCCCTGCTGCCACATTTAACCTTTTGAATGAATGCCTTCGAAAGAGTTCTTTTGCCTTAAACTTTGAAGTCGCTTCTCCATACATTCGAAAGGGTTGGTTTCGAAACCATCCACATTCTTTAACTTAGGAATAATGCTTTCGAAAGCAATGCTTTCGTCCCTGTTCTTTTAAGACCCTTAGATATATTGAAAGTTAAACCTAAAGGTTTCGAAAGGAATGGTTTTAAATGGTTTTTAAGCTATGTTCTACAAACTTTAACTTGAACCCAATGCTCTCGAAAGGTTTTCTTTAAGTAAAGGACTTTAATGCTTTCGAAAGATATATAACGAAGGCTTCGAAGGTGAGATTCTCTAATGTTTTGAAAAGGTTTACTTTTAGTATTTAAATGGAAAGTTTCCAATGCTTTCGAAAGGCAAGTTTAAGGTATTTTGAAGAGGATGTCTAAGGTTATATAAAGCTTTCGAAGGAACAGTTTTAATGATTTTGAAAGATCTATTTTTAAAGGTTTCGAAAGAAATGCTTTGGTCTTTCGGCCTAGTGTTTCAAGGTAAAGTGGTTAGCTTATATCGAAAGGGACCGTTTAAAGTTTAAACAAGGGTTTCGAAGGTAATATCTTGGATTTAAAACCTAATGTTTTCTAAGTTAAAGAAGGGGTTTAACTTGTTTCAAAGGGATAGATAACCCAATTGATTTAGGTTTTCATCAACATTGTTTTGTGTACAGCTAGCGTATATCATGGCAAAGATATTTGAGTAAAGCAAAAAGTATATTTTCCTTGTGCAAAGTGTTATCCCACTTTTTAGAAAAGTCGAGATATCAAGAAATTAACTGAAAATCAATGATTACTCATCAAAAATATCGGTTATACATCACAGGTTCACTATGGATGTCAATGAATTTTGTCCGAGTCCGGAATGAGCTACAATTGACAAGGCATGACAAGCAAAGACATGAAAGATGACGTTTCAAATTTCATATCAATCGGAGTTCATATGATCGAGGTATGATCGATGCAAGTTGAGAAAGATACGATGTTCGTATCCATCAGGAACGTATGATTTCAATCACGTTCGAATCGATCCACGGTCATGCTGTTCGAATCGATCAGCGATGTCCTGTTCGTATCCATACTTCGTTCGCATTCTGAAATCATGCTGTTCGCATCGATCTGTTCGTGTCCATGCTTCGTGTCCCTTTGTTCGTATCCATCAAATGTCCCGCTCTTCGTATCGATCGCATGCCATTCATTTCGTATCCACCCATTGAAATCGATTCGAACAAAACCAACTCCATCGATACGAACAGGACTAGTATGCAAGATAGCTTCTATCGATACAAATAGAGCCATGATTGATCGATTCTAATAACACATTGTGATCGATACGAACAGCGTTGAACCATCGATACGAACAAGGCGCAAGTACGACTCGGTCAACTCGGCGAGAAGGGTGGATCGATCCAGGAATTTCGTGCCACGTCATCTCGCGCACACATGCTACAGATCGAGTCGACGAGATCAATACGAACGTATCGAGTCGAACGAAACAGCCTAAATAAAACTCCAACTCGTATCGATCATATCTCCTAATTCACAAACCCCAAATGTAGAAGAGCATATCAGAAGTGGCATTTGGGGTTTGTGAATTAGGAGATATGATCGATACGAGTTGGAGTTTTATTTAGGCTGTTTCGTTCGACTCGATACGTTCATATCGATCTCGTCGACTCGATCTGAAGCATGTGTGCGCGAGATGACGTGGCACGAAATTTCTGGATCGATCCACCCTTCTCGCCGAGTTGACCGAGTCGTACTTGCGCCTTGTTCGTATCGATGGTTCGGCGCTGTTCGTATCGATCACAATGTATTGTTCGAATCGATCAATCGTGGCTCTGTTCGTATCGATATAAGTTATCTTGCATAATAGTCTTGTTCGTATCGATGCAGTTGGTTTTGTCCGAATCGATTTCAATGGGTGGATACGAACAGAATGGCATGCGATCGATACGAAGAGCGGGACATTTGATGGATACGAACAAAGGGACACAAAGCATGGACACGAACAGATCGATGCGAACAGCATGATTTCACGATGCGAACGAAGCATGGATACGAACAGGACATCACTGATCGATTTGAACAGCATGACCGTGGATCGATTCAAACGTGATCGATTCGAAATCATACGTTCCTGATGGATACGAACAACATATCTTTCTCAACTTGCATCGACCATACCTCGATCATATGAACTCCGATTGATATGAAATTTGAAACGTCATCTTTCATGGCTTTGCTTGTCATGCCTTGTCAATTGTAGCTCATTCTGGACTCGGACAAAATTCATTGACATCCATAGTCAACCTGTGATGTATAACCGATATTTTTGATGAGTAATCTTTGATTTTCAGTTAATTCCTTGATATCTCGAGTTTGCTAAAAAGTGGGATAACACCTTGTATAAGTATGATTTAAAGGGTTAAATCAATTTGAAAGAAATGTTTTCAAGGAAAATTTGACGGGATAGTTAACCCTAAGTAAATGACTCAGATATTAGAATACCAGATGGGACTGGTATATGGTCATGCCCTATACTTTAGCTAATAGCCCCTAGCTAATATAAGTCCAAAATTCGAGTGTGTAGGGCTTTGTCACAAGTAAGACTAAAATGATGTTACACACAGAAAAGAATATACAGAGAAAGATTGGTTATTAGTGAGCCCGAAAAACCATTAGTAACAGTTGACCCCGGGAGAAGTAAGTTAAGGACAGACCATCCAGGAGTGTGTCTAACAGAAGTTAGATTGTTTGTTTTTTCTGGTAGGTCCGAGTCAGCCAACAGTTAGTGATTAGCCAAACAAAATTACATTGTTCGGACAGATAGTCCATTGATTACCTGATTTATGTGCAAATATGATATTGCTATTATTGCTTTGATCAGTTTGATTACAGGATTCTCATTTGCAAAAAATATGTTTTAAAAGGGATTTTAGTGAGGGGAAACCCATTCCGCCAAGCGGCATGGTCTCACTTCATTTCAGTAAACCGAGATGTAATAGTATTATTCACACCAGGCTTTATGTCTGACTCGAAACTTAAACTCTCTGGTGCTCAAAATTAATTTGAGTAGATTGAGAGTTAAGGTTTTACAGGTTTAGTAGGTTGGACGAATAAGCTTCTGAGGACGTGCAAGAGGCAAATTTAGGAGCTATTTAAGTTTATTTCCGTTGTGATGTTGTTTGTACCAAAAATGGGCACAACACTCTTCGGAAGTTTTTGAAGAGATAAAAGTGAAGAAAGAAAATTAAACTGAGGATTATCTAACAAAAACTCCAAATAACAGAAAGTAAATTGCATAGAAGACAACAATTTAGAGTGGTTCGGCATTTCGCCTACGTCCACTATGAAGTTTGATGATTTTATTGCTCGATACTTGAAGATCACAATTTCTTATAATGTAGTACAACAGATTTTATGATTTAAGTCTGAATCTAAGGTAGCAATGGTGATTTGGAGTAAATCTGGCAGGGTCCGGGCGCTCTTTAGCTCTTAAAATTGTCCGACCCCTTTTCTGAATGACCAGGGGCTCTATTTATAGGTGTAGGAGGCTGATATTTCGCCTAAATTTCGGTAGACCACTTCTGGCACATGAGGGGACCCACACGCCCGACTTCAGGAACTTTGGGCCCACTTTGGGATCGATTCGAAATCCATTCGAATCGATCAAAGAATCATCCAATCGAGCTGAAATTTGGTGTGGACGTTCTTCAACATGTACAAAAGATTCTATGAAAATTTCATACATTTGGGCTTATGGATCTCGAGATATGGTCGATTCGAGCTAAGGATCTTCGTTAGGCTGCTCCGTTCGAATCGATTCATTCGAATCGATTGCTTCGAATCGATGGTGCCACGCGCTTTCACGAGGACGTGGAGCGTATCATGCGCATTGATCCGCTTTCTTCGCCTATTTGATCGAGTCGTCCCGGAGACTTCGCCGCCTTGACTTGATGGATTTGGAGGTATCAATTACATCTGGATTCGAGTGGGGTTTCGTTCGTATCGATCATGATGTGTTTCAGTCGATCGATACGAAATGACTGTACTTGATGGATTCGAAGGACTTCAACTTGATGGATACGAACCATGCAAGCATGAGGCTAATTCCTTCTGCCGATGGATACGAAGAGGTCAATATCGATCGATACGAAACCAGGCCATTTGATGGATACGAAATTATGATTTTTCCCTTCAACTTGCATCGATCAGAACTCGAGCACTCGAGCTTGGATTGACTTAAAATTTGGGATGCAGGCTCCCATGGCTGTGCTTGTCGTGTCATATCAATTGTGGCTCGATCCGGACTCGGACAAAATTCATCGATATCCATGACGAATGACTCTTGGCTTTCAGTCGGTTCCTTGGTATCTCGGCCTTGCCAAAAGGCGGGATAACATTTGCCCCCTAAAGTACGTTTTGTGTGAACATGACGTGCTTTGAGAAGCTGCAGTCTTTCATGCTGAACATTTCTGTCCAATTAGTTGCTTGACAGTCGTCTTTTAGCTGAAAACTATAATCTATGACCATTTCTTTAGATTCATGAATTGCTAATTGTCAGGAGGGTGTAATGTGTGCTGTTGTAACTGATTTGTCGTAATCTTCTGTTAGATATGCGTTCAATCAGTATGCATTGCTTTTATGGACACGAAAATCTTTGATGGATACGAAATTCTGATTTGTACCGATGAGTTCTCGTTGCTGTGGATCAAGCATTGATGGATTCGAATCGATGATTTCGAATCGACGGAGTCGAGTGTTTTCAGAGCTATCTTTGTTTTGCATTTCGTATCGATGAACTCAGAGCATACTGGATGGAGTCGAATTGATGGATACGAAAGGTGGTTTCAAACTAGTGGACGCCGACGTTTGCTTCGTTTCGATGGAGGCAAAAGTCGATGGATTCGAGCAAAGCACTTCGAATCGGTCTGGATTTTCACCTGTTGAGGCCGGTCATATACACCGGGAGGCGAATCGCCACTTGAGTTACTATAAATACTAAGGCTCTGCTCATTTCTTTCACTTTTTACCTCTGCTTCATTTTCGTGCGCGCTTCGAATCGATTCCAGATTTCAAGAACAGAGACGAACGAACTACTTTCTTCTTTGAATCGAACTAGCATCCAAGCCTTTCTCATCTAACTTCACATTTAGGTAGGTAATTCGACTAAGTATTTGGAGTTACAAGATCTGAAATCCCTTCTATTTCCATTCGTGTTCGTATCGATCTTGATGGATTCAAAATCGGGAATGAAATCAAGAGAGGCTTTCTGGAGAAAAGCAGGACCTTTCCTTCGTGTCGATCTGGAGTGTCGACAGTCGAATCGATCTGGTAGATGATACTTCTCCAAGGTGTTCGTATCGATCTGGTCATAAGAATTAGAGGTTTGTGGGTCAAATCGATCATAGGTGGCAGAAAATCGCATCGATTCGTGGTGATCGTTACGTTGAGTTGCCCCCTGTTATTGTTTCAAAAAATCTTATGTAGGCGATCGATACGAGGCCTGGGTTTACCTGATGTGAAGTTTTTTATCTTTTGAGATCGATGCGAAACTTCAACCGATGATGGATGCGAAGCCCATGCTTCCTGATGGTTCCGAATGATCTGCTGCGATCGATACGAAGTGTATCGATTCAGTCTGGATCGATACGATAGTTGGGCTTCTCCTGATCGATTCGAAACTAGACTCTTATTTTGATTGATTCGAATAAGCCTTCATGGATACGAAATTTTGCATAAACAATGGCATGATTCCAACGAGCTTCATCTATGCATATTTGGACTGAACTTTTATACTGCGTACTTGACTAGCCTTCGAAGCTCGTTGATGGAACTGTACTTTGACAAATAAAACATGAACTAATTGCCATGAATTTCGGACAATATGGTCTGTGACGGTCAGCAATGACGGTCATTTTAACAAAACTTCATAGTTTTCGAAGTTTTCATCTTGTCTTCAGTTTTGTTGAATTTACTAAGTATTAGCTACATTGCACTTCACATCACTTTCACACACCTCACACTGGGAAATGAACGGGTTTTTCATTTTCTTAACGTTACTTTCTGATGAGTTAGTCGGTGATGGAATCTTCAAGCTCTCAGCAGCAAGAGATTCAGAGTTCTCCCCCTTCGGTCCTCGAAATTCCAGACATCCCGGCGGAGATAGTAGATCCAGCTCCAGACGAGCTGCAAGAGGCTATATTTATTGAGGACCCTATAGACTCCGTTCAATCCAATATTTCTGAAACCTTGTTGGGAAGGATATGCAAGAGGCACAACATTTCTTCAGATGATGTGCTATTGCCGGGATCTAGTGACAGACCTCACTGTCCGCCCGAAGGGTACACTGCTTTTATCGCCATGCTTGTGTGGCTGGAACACTCCCTCCATTCAATCAATATATTAGGGAGATGTTATCATTTCTTGGAATTTCTCCCTCTCAATTACACCCCAACGGGCACGCGCTACTGAACAGTGCGTTCATCGTATTTATGGACCATCTCTTCCGTCCACCAAGGCCAACGGAAATAAGATACCTATTTAATTTCAAGAGTAGAGGTGATAGTCCATCCTTTACGTTTTTGGAGGCAGTTAGGAACTGCCAGGTTATAACCAGAGCCTAGACCAGACTCAGCTACTTTAAGAACGAATGGTTTTATATCCGGTGTCCTCCAGGTTTTGCCAGGCGGTGGCTGTCTAGGCGTAAGTGTCGTAACCCGTCGATGATTTCCTTGACTAATGGTTTTTTAGCATTGGTATTGACATCCTACTTTTCTTACAGCCATTATCTCCAGACCCGAAGGAGGGTGTTACAAGGGCATAGTTCGGAGCCTTCAAGAGATCCCGAGCGATTTGAGACACATCGACTTGGTGTTGACTGATTATAACTTAAGAGCTCTTGGCTTGATTGAAGTAAATCAAAGCATAGTCACCGAGGGGATGCTGAGGCCTGTTCCAAAGAAGAAGAAGAAGAAAATGGCGAAGAAAACGCTCGGAGTCGTGATAACCGAAGTGAGCGACGAAGAACGGACTCACACAGACGTCGAGCCGATGGCTGATTTTTCAGGCAATTTTGAAGAATTAGGAGAGAGACGGAAAAGCAATGCTGTCATTTCCAAAAAACTTAAATCTAAGGGATGGAAGTCTGTAGTTGTGTCTCCTCCCACTTCTGGAATCATAATTTCTGAGGTCGCCCCTTCTCAATCGAGAGATATTTTCAAAGGGCTTGGTGATATTCCCATCCCGAATTATATATCAATTCATCACAATCCCGAGTTGGAAGAACTCCGAGATGTTTTAGATATGAGCGAGCCCTTTCCTATTAGTGCGGTCGACACTTCCGGTTGGTCAGGGGGTTTACACATTTACACACACTTCCACAGCACTACATGATTTCTGCATATTGGACATTATTTTTATAGGGTGCTTAACTGTAGTTTCTTCTTATCGCAGGTGAGATGTCAGGTCGCGGATCCACACTAGATAGGCTCCGCAATGTCTGCCGAGCTTCCTCATATTATGAGTCTCGTAGGAGGGAATCAGACAGGGATTACGGACGTGGCTATACCAGCCATGAGCGTTATGACAGAGATCGAGATTACAGGCGTGGCCTTTCTGGTCAAGAGCGTTCTGATAGAGACAGAGGCCATCAATATCGATCACGATCACGTTCTCCTCCGCCTCCTAGGGCCCCTATAGATCCCTCTGAGTCTTTGCAGCAACAACAGCCTTCCCAATCTTCAAGGCCCGAAACTCAGCGGCAAAGAGTTGAACCACAGACACCCGCCATTGTTGAACAGGCTCCGGCAGAACTGACTGGTGAAGGAGCTATCAAGCTTGCTCAGATGAGAAAGGATTTTCCATAAATTTGTCTTGATGCATATGTCTTCCCTCCTTATCTCAAGAGGATTCCTCCGGGCGCTGAGAATATCACGCATGATTACATTCGTGATTTTTATGCTCAATATAAAGAGTGGTATAAGGCAGCCGCAAAAGCTTTGAAAGTAGCCTTTGACCGGGCAAAAATCATTGAGAAACTCGAGGCTGACCTTGCTCAGAAAGATCGCATCATCCAGGTTCTTCAATCAGAGACCGAGTCGTCTCGAGGTTCAGAAACTCAGGCGCTCAAAAAGGTTGACAAGGCCATGGTGAAGATGGCAAGGATGCAGCAGGCACACTGTGCCTTAGTAGAAGAGATGGGCCATCGCTATACCACCGTATCAGCCGGGCGGGATGCCGCCGTTAAAGAGCTGAATGAGCTTAAAGCCAAGTTCACTAAAATGGTGAAGGAAAAGAATGATGCAAACACCGCCGCTCAGGAGGCATGCGATCAAGCTGTATCACTTCGAGCTGAACTTGATGCGGCGGTGGCAAAGGTTAAGTCTGTGGAGGCAGAAGCCGAGGAAAAAATTAAGGCGGAGCAGTGCAGAATGGAGGCTGATTTTGATGATCTCCTGGTCACATATAACGCCAACGTACTGGAGCACAGAAATTTATCTTGGCTTGGGGATTACTCTATGCTTTGTACAATGCCTGGACTAGGCTGATGGAGGAAAAGAAAGCAGCGCGTCCGGACGAAGCACTGGATGATTTTGAACTTGAGAGGCGCTTGCTCACTGAGGAGGAGAGGAAGGTTCTCCACGAGGCGATGATTTCTGTGGAAAAGGAGAGGCTTGGTGTTCGGCAGATGGAGACCGGTGAGGGCTCGGGGGTCGAACATCATGAAACAAGTGCTGAAGTTTTAATTCCGACACTGCCCGAAGCCACTGCCGCGGTTGATCTCCAGCCTGTCCCTACTTATAATCCGGATCAGCCGCAGTTGTCTCCCATCGGAGCATTTGTCTCTGCACCAGCCCACACTTCGGGTCATGCTAAGGAAGGTATTTGAACAACCCCCGCATAAACTTAGAGTGGTGAATCTGAAGCAATACATTTAGCTAACAATCTTCGCTTTTTCACATTCAATGACCAAGGCTGTTATCTCTGCGCCTCCTGCATCTCAAGTCCTTTATCAAGCGCAGGAGGCCATTGTTACCGAGGCGATTATGACAACTGCCGTGGTCGTCGAAGGGGGAGAAACGAGCATGTTATCTTTCGATGCTCAGATGATTGAGGAACTTCTTAGACAATCCAGCGACCCCTTCGCAGATCCATCTTTCGCCATGAGCGGGGTTACTCCAGCTATTAGCTCCTTCATGCTAGCCACCAGTACATCCAGTGCGGCCAAGCACCTCGTGAGGATGAGGTTTTTGCCGAGATCAATGCTGAGATGGCGACTACGACAACAGGTAGTATTTCTGGGGGTGGTATGGCTCCGTCTGGCCCAGCTCCATTAATGATGATATCACCGGGCGACATTGTGGTTATCGCAAGCGCCCCTGTCCCACTTCCTATTACAGCTCCCATGCCTTCAATTCCATCCTCCAAAAGAATTTCTGTCGCCTCGAGCTCCGAGGAGGACGTTGACATCATGCCACAACCAGGAGACAAACCGGAGAAGAGCAAAAAATTGCGGAGGAAGTCGGGTAGCAAATCCAGCGGGACTACCCCGAAAAAGAAACCAAGGAAGAAGAAAGATTGAGCGCTTCTTTAGTTTGCTCTGTCGTATTCGGGGTTAGCGTTTTGCTTTGTCTTTTTGGTTTTCTATAGCCGTGTATAGATGTGGGCTCGGCCCCTGCTAGTAGGAATTTTTTGAATTAGCTTGTAATTAGGTTCCTTTTGTTGATAATTGAAATGAAACATATTCACTTTTGTCTTCAATTCAATATTTGTTTTGGTTCTGCCCCCAGCCTTGGGGATAAGCCGTAATAGGCGTTGTGCGAAATTATCCACGGTTTAGTGTTAACACCCATACTTTGGGGATTTAGAGTTGCTTTTTGGTTAATAACTTGGTTCATGAACATGTGATGCAACTAAGCTGAGGTGCGGTTGAAGTCGTTTGGCAGACGGATCCTCCTTCCTTGAAACCGCATTTGGTTATTTATTCTCCGGTTCGCGCTCTCAGACTCCGGAGTTCGTTAACGCTTACACCCAGCTCGCGCTCTCGGAGTACTCTGGGGTTTGTTTTATGTTTATACTCCATATCGCATTCTGGGAGGACGGAGTGGTTTAATGTTTATCCTCCGTCTTGCACTCTGGGAGTACGGAGTTGATGTATGTTTATACTCCATCTCGCACTCTGGGAGTACGGAGTTGATGTATGTTTATACTCCGTCTCGCGCTCTGGAAGTTTGGAGTTGATGTATGTTTATACTCTGTCTTGCGCTCTGGGAGTACGGAGTTGATGTATGTTTATACTCCGTCTCGCGCTCTGGAAGTACGGAGTTGATGTATGTTTGTACTCCGTCTCGCGCTCTGGGAGTACGGAGTTGATGTATGTTTATACTCCGTCTCGTGCTCTGGGAGTACGGAGTTGATGTATGTTTATACTCTGTCTCGCGCTCTGGGAGTACGGAGTTGATGTATGTTTATACTCCGTCTCGCGCTCTGGGAGTACGGAGTTGAGTGAGGGATTGTTGTGTATCAGCCCATTTTTAGCCTTGATGTGATGGCTTGCCCCCGAGCTCGGGTTTCACTTAGCGAGTGGCCGGTCGTATCACAACCACTCCCTACTTGAATAAATTCCACTGCATGATGGAATTTAGCTCTCCGTGCATCGTGATGTTGTGCATTGTATTCAATGAATCACAGCTCTGGCTCGAAGAAATGGCATTTTATTGCTGAAATAAGAAAATATGGCAAAGTCAGTTGCCTTATTACAAGTTCTAGTTTCGAAATGCAGAAACGAAATTGCAAAATGGAAAGATATAATGAAACAAATAAAGCCTATCATGTGTAATAGCGACGGAGACTCTCGTTGTTCCAGGCCCTTGGCAAATCAAGACCGTCAACTGTCGATAGTTTGAATGTGCCATCTTCGAGTCTTTGTGTAATCACGTATGGTCCTTCCTAATTGGGTTTCATGTGTGAAGGGACCAGATAGATTCTCTTAAGAACGAGATCGCCGAGTTCGAAGGTTCGAGGTCGAACTTTGGCATTGTACAATCGGGCGACTCGACTTCGATGTGCGGCTGCTCTCAAATCAGCCTCTTCCCGTTTCTCATCCAGTAGGTCCAAAGATTCAGCAAGCAATATAGCGTTCGTTTTCGGATCATAGTAAGTCACGCGATGGGAAAACACCTCCATCTCGACTGGAATAACGGCTTCTGAGCCATAAGATAGGGAAAACGGGGTGTGTCCGGTCGCAGTCTTGTGAGTCGTCCGATAAGCCCATAAAGCCATAGGCAGTTCGTCAACCCATTTGTCCCCGGCCTTTTCCAGTCGTTTCTTTAGAATGGATTTTATGACTTTATTGACAGCTTCGACCTGGCCGTTTGCCTGAGGATGTGTGACTGTTGAGAATTTTTTATGAATATGAAACCGTTGACAGAAATTCTTGAATTCTGCACTACTGAATTGGGCTCCGTTATCGGTGATGATAGTATGCGGGAGTCCAAATCGACAGATAATGTTGCGAACTACGAAATTGATTACTTTCTTTGTCGTAATGGTTGCAAGGGGTTCCGCTTCAGCCCACTTGGTGAAGTAATCAACTGCAACGATGGCATACCTTGCCCCACCTTTGGCCAGAGGTAGCGTGCCAATGATATCGATGCCCCACATTGCAAATGGCCAGGGACTGACCATTTGGGTTATCTCAGTAGGTAGGGCTCTTGGAATTAGGGCGTGTTTCTGGCACCTATCACATTTCCTGGCATAGTTCGCTGCATCTCGGTTCACAGTCGGCCAGTAGTATCCGTATCGGAGTATCTTCTTAGCGAGAGCTTGTCCGCCGGTGTGATCGCCACATTCTCCTTCGTGTACGTCATGTAACACTCGTTTGATTTCATCGTGCGCGATACATCGAAGGAGAGGAACAGAATACCCTCTTCTATACATGACTCCGTTCTGAATGACAAAACGTGAAGCTTTTCGTAGAATTTGTCTTTTCTTATTTCTATGCTCTGGCAACGTTCCATTCTCGATGTAATTTCGGTATGGAGTCATCCACGATTCTCTACTGGGAGCGGTTTCAAACACAAACTTCGTCTCTATTTGATCAATGCTTGGGGAGGACAAAGTTTCGACGGGGACAAGTCCCATTTGCTGTGCTTCACTGGTACTTGCCAGCTTAGCTAATGAGTCAGCCTTGATTATGTTCGCGGGGTATATTGTAAATAGCATAGTAATCAAATTGACTTAGTGCTTCTTGAACTTAGGCTAGATAGGCAGCTAGTCGTCGATCCTTGGCCTGATATTCGCCCCGAACTTGATATACAACTAACTGGGAATCACAGTAGATTTCCATAGCAACAATCTTCAGATCACAAGCAAGTTTTAAACCGGCAAGCAAAGCTTCGTATTCGGCTTCATTGTTGGTTGCGCGAAATTCGAACCTCAGAGCGTAGCATATGGATCGGCCTTCGGGAGTTTCAAGTACTATTCCGGCACCCGAACACTGATCGTTCGATGCACCATCAGTGTGCAGCTTCCAAATGCATTCAGGAGGTATAGTGGTTTCAGACAGATCTTATGAAACAGTAAATTCGGCTATAAAATCCGCTAGGACTTGTCCTTGAATGGCTCTTCGCGGAGCATAAGTGATATCAAATTGACTCAGTTCAATGTTCCACTTGAGTAACCTACCAGACGTCTCAGGCCGCGTGAGGACCTATCGTAACGGCTGATCGGTGTACACAGTAAGGGAATGAGCTTGGAAATAAGGGCGAAGCTTTCTTGAGGCAATGACCAGGAAATAAGCCAGTTTCTCTAGTCTTGGGTAATTTCTTTCAACTCCTGTTAGCCGTTTACTAACATAGTAGACTGGTTTCTGCACTCGATCTTCTTCCCGAACTAAAGCAGCGCTGATTGCATGCTCTGATACCGCCAGATAAAGGTACAATTGCTCGTGGTCAACCGGCTTTGACAAGATCAGTGGTGTGGAAAGATGTTGAACCAGCGATCAGAATGCGTCTTCACACTTTATGGTCCATTCAAAGTTTCGCTTCCCTTTCCGAATCAGATCGAAGAAAGGAATGCATTTATCGGTGGATTTTGAAATGAACCTGCTCAATGCTGCTACTTTCCCGTTGAGACTGTGGACTTGCTTTATGGTTCTTGGAGTTTGTAGGTTCCTTATTGCCCAGATCTTTTCGGGATTGGCTTCTTTCCCTCGAGCGTTAACGATGAACCCGAGGAACTTTCCAGAGGCGACACTGAAGTGACACTTTAAAGGATTGAGCTTCATCCCATACTCCCGAAGGATGCAGAACATCGAATCTAAATCTCTGACATGATCGGTGGAGAATCGAGACTTCACTAGCATGTCATCCACATAAACTTCCATAGTTCTCCCGATCTGGTCGGCGAACATCCGGTTGACCAAGCGTTGGTAGGTTGCTCCGGCGTTTTTTAGACCGAAGGGCATGACTCTGTAGCAATAGAGTCCCAGATCGGTCACGAAACTGGTATGTTCTTGGCCAGGCAAATGCATGGGTATTTGATTGTAGCCAGAATAAGCATCCATGAAAGATAATAATTCATGCCCAGCTGTCGAATCTACGAGCTGGTCAATTCAAGGAAGTGGAAAACTATCCTTTGGACAATCCTTGTTTAAGTCAGAGTAGTCAATGCAAGTTCTCCATTTCCCATTCGGTATTCGAACCAGAACGGGATTGGACACCCATTCTGGATACAAAGCATCTTGGATGAACCCATTTGATCGTAACTTATCAACCTCCTCTTTAAGGGCGGTAGATCTCTCTGGATCCATACCACGCCTTTTCTGCTTGACCGGGACATACCGCGGATCAATATTCAGGGAGTGACTTGCGATGTCCGGCGAGATCCCGCACATATCAGAGTGTGTCCAGGCGAAAACGTAGAGATTCGCCCGGAGAAATTCAACCAATTCCTATTGTGTCTGTTTGCCCAGTTGAGATCCAACTTTTAGCATCCTCGAATCATCACCCTCACTGATTGGGACGTCCACGGTCAGTTCGGCCGGGGAAGCTTGATTTTCTTTAGATTCGTCTTTATCTTCATTGTCTCTAGGGTCAAGGTCTTTATGGAATTGGTCGTGGTGCCCGGGCCGAGGCCCAGGCACTAATTGTCAATTATCAGCAAAACGGACGTAGAGAGATTCCTCTACGCCCTTTCCTTTCTCCTTTCGTTGTACTCCTCATAGTTCAGCAACATAGCAGGCCCTCCCCGCTGCCTGATCTCCTTGAATGACTCTGACCCCGTGATCGGTGGGGAATTTCAGAGTCAAGCACCACGGGGCAATGGCTGCCCTGAATTCAGCAAGGGCCGGTCGACCCAAAAATGCATTATAAGGTGAATCAATGTCCAAAACGACAAACTGCAACATTCGGACTCTCCGGCGTTCTCCAACCCCCAACTCCACTAGTAGTTCCGTCACTCCAGTGGGTATTGTAGCACTTTCATTGAAGCCATGGACCCGAGATTGGCAAGGTTTTAAGTCCTTCGCTTCCATTTTCATTAAATCATAAGCCCGCTTAAGTAAGAAATTTACGGAACTTCCACTGTCAACCAGGATCCTCTTCATCCAAGCAGGACCTACCTGGGCAGATATGACCAGTGGGTCGATTGTGGGGGCTTCGACCTTATCAGCGTCTCGGCTTCTAAATATGATATCATTAGACATTGTCTTCTGTTGTTTGGGCGGAGCCCCATCTTCACAATTACTGCAGCATTCGAAGTCCGCATGCCTGATAGAGCTAGCATACGACTCCATTTCCCTCCAGCTTCTGTCTGTTGGGTGGGTACCACCACTTATTGTGTTTATAACTAGCCTTCCGCCCGTACGAGCGGGTTCTTCCTGTCTTTCTTGATTTTGCACACAATTTTGATTTGAAGGGCCCGCACCACCAGATTGTGGCGCCCGCACAAAATGATCTAACTTTCTCTCCCTGATCAACTTTTCGATGAGGTCCTGCAAATGTCGACACTCATTGGTATTGTGGCCGTAACTCTCATGGAATCTAAAAAACTTCCCTGTTTGAACCTGCCTTTCCGACGAGGGCTTCGGAGCAGGCTTCTTATATTGCACAGTGTTGCAAGTTTGCAGGTACACGTTTTCCAATGACGTATTCAACGGCGTGTAATTATCAAACATTGGAGCCCTATGTCGTGGGCCTCGGTTCTGATCTCTTTTCTTATCCTGACCATTGTTGCCTCTCGGCTGAGTTTGTTTGTTCTGTATATTTAACTGAACTTTTCCGGAACTCTCACCGGACTGCTTAACTGCTACGTTACTTTGTATCCCTTCACTTCTGGGCCTCGCATCGTCCTGCTTCCTAGACTGTTTCGCGTCCTCCTGCTGTAAGAATTGAGCGGCTTTGGAGTAGAAACGGTCCAACAATGCGGGTGGTTTCCCAGCTAACCAATTTCCAAACTCAGAATCGGGATCGATCACTTTGGTTAATGCCATCAAGATCGAGTTATCGTTGGGATTACTAATCTCCACACATGCTACGTGGAATCTCTCTAAATACCGCCTGAGTGTCTTCCCATGAGCTTGGGTGACACTAGACAGGGTGTTAATGTCTTTAGGTCTAGCAACATGCATACGAAACTGTTCTACAAACTTTTTAGCCAGCTAATCGAACAAAGAGATGGATCTAGGTGGCAACCTCGTAAACCACATCGTTGCGATTCCCTCCAGAGATATGGGGAATCTTCTGCACTTCACTGCATCATCAGCTCTTGCAGCGCTCATTGACCATTCATATTTCAAAATATGTTGATTGGGGTCACTACTTCCTTCGTACATTGGGAGAGTTGGCATTCTGAATCGCCGAGGAGGATCAGCGTATAATATCTCGTCCTTGAAAGGAGTATGACTATGGGAGATTCCCCAGTCGTCATTGGTAAGCCCCTGACTTTCGCGAATCATCTGACGTATCATGGTTGAAATATCGGGCATCATCGCATTCTGTGCATGCTGAGCTAAGGTGTGGTCGGGTTCCACAGCGCGAGTTTGGACCGGACGCTGTCGACGGTCCATGTCTCGCCTCCTTGGCTCGGCATCTTCTGGGACGTATGGTTCAGGAGTACGCCCACGTTGCTGATTATTCGGATCTGACAGGTTTCGGGTATCAACCCTTGTTTCTACCGCGGCGGTTGTAGTGCGATTGTCAATGGTATACTGTGGAACAGTACCTCTTCGTGATGAGGGCCCAGTCTGGAAGCTGGTTGATGGCCCAACTCTCAATTGCCCAACGGTCAAGGCAGGTTGATATCTGGTAGCTTGCGTGTGACTCCCGTCTAATCGGGGACGGGTAGATCTGCCGTGATAGTTAGATGAGGCAGAACTTTCAGTGGATGAGTGGGAAACGTCATCCCTCCTGGTCCTCCTGCGCCTTCGGCGGTTTAATTGGTTGGTCAATTCAGCGTTAGCGCGTAACTGTTCAGTTAATTGTTGCCGACTTTGAGTCAGTTCTTGGAGCAACACTTGGAACTCTTGTCTGGTGACTGGTCCTGACGGATCTGAGTGAGCAGTGTTGTCTTGATTGGATGGCGGCTGCTGTGTAGGATTCTGTCTATCCCGACCTTCTTGATCAGCAGCTGTAGAGGTAGTCCTTGTGCTAACCATCTTGAGTGGTGGAGTCCTTTCCTAGACTTTACGCAAATCTGAATAGGATGGAAGGATTCCGGATTATAGATCTTGATCTTCCTCTTGGATTTATGCAATCCGGTGTCGATGGGAGATCCAAGTGTTTGATGTGATTTTTTGTTTGATGATAACAAATATATATATCAATTTATAAATGTGTTTGCAGAATATACTATACACATATAGGAATAAATATTCATGTTGAATAATAATACTATTGCACAGAATTTATCAAATTCAATCAGTATTTTTATTCAATATAATATTTTATACAATACAAAGTTTTTCAGCTCTCGTTACATACACTGATTTCATACATTTCACATTTACAATTTTTGTTCTCACTACAACACTCAACACTTAGTTCTTCACTCTGTCTGCATATCTGCATCTATCTGCATTGTCCAGCTCCAATACTTGTCCTGTCTCCTGTGTACCTGTATAATTAGCAACTACAGCAGTAATCTGAAAATAAACAAATTTGAATTTGCAAAAGTATAAATTTGTTTTTTATTAATGTCTCAGATATATGGGTTATTGTCATCATTTTTGATTATGTAATATCTGTGCATATCAGTATTTTTATCAAGGACAGGTAATCAGGAGTGGCTACAATACACACGTGTACATTTATACACGTGTGCACTGCCTCGCCAACTCGTGTGCGCATTCATCATGCACAACATAGACTACATAGTCAGACTGCACCATAACAATGCTAACATGAAGTGTTCACATACTCGAAGACTCAAACATGTCAAAAAGCACTGATTCAAGTACATCAGACACACATGAATATCAGTGAAGACTACAAGAATGCAACAGTCACAACTCTAATGCAAACTCAAATGAAGCATAGTGCACATATAACAGAGAAGTGCACAAGCACAGCTCAATCCCAAAGCAACCCAACAGCAATACATGCTACAGAGAGTATATGCAAAGGTCTGGACAAAATGGTCAATGCAAACAAGTACAATGAACAACAGACAAGTGATGATGCACTGCAACTCAAAGAGCTCGATGCTTCACAGTGAAACATGCTCAAAGCAGACAACATCAAGTGTACATGGAACACTGATTCAAATAAATGATAAATCACAACATCACAAATCAAGTGCAGTGAAGTGCAACAACCATTAAACTCAAAGACCAAGCTTGTAAGCATCTCAAAGCAAATACAACTGAAGTCAATATGATCGAGTTCACAAGTCAGTCCAAACAAATACAAGGTCAGGAAAATGGTCTAAGCAGTTTCAACATCAGGTTGCAAGTGCAATAGGTAAGGGATAAAGCACACAAAGCCAATGTACCAGTGAAACTGTACAAATGCCAAAGTCACAAACTACATCAAATGACCACAAAGACTACAAGTCAATAAAGAGTCAGAGAAGCAAGTGCACAAAATCAAGCGACAGGTCAAAGTGGTTTCAGGGAAGAATGTAAATGGCCAGAGTCGACATACAGGAACCAAAGAACAAAATCAACAAATGACAGAGACTTCAAAACCACGACCATGCCACAGGAATACATGTATACAGCAGAGACAATATCAAAGCAATGGTGATGGCTGAAGTTAATACAGAGTCGAGGATTCGCATACCCAAAATCAAGTTAGTCAAAACCGAAGTCAACAGTTCAATATCAAAGAAACAGTTCAAAGTCAGAACCGTGGTGAGAAAGGGATCAAACCAAGTCAAAGTCAGAGTTGTGACCATCAAGTAACGAAGAATATACGATTACGAACAAGTCAGGAATAATCACGAAATTTAACAGTACTGTATTGAAATAGTCAAAAATCAAATCCAAATAAAATAGGAAAGTTTCAGCCGTATCAATTAAAGAAAAATCGAACGCTTCAAAATCAAAGCCGTGGGTACGAAGCAAAATCATATGTACCCAAAATATCGCAACAAAATCATGGAAAGATTCAACAACGTGGAGGCCAAGTAAATCAAATCAGACGATAAGTATTAGGGTTTCTACCCTATATAAATATACCCAAAATCATCATCGAAAAATCATCGAGTTCAAGCATTCAATCAGAAAGGAAAAGAGCAAAAATCACATACCAAAGTCTTCTCGAACTCAATCAATTCGAAACAGCCGAAGCAATTAAAGGAGGCAGTCGATTGATAGAAAAGGATCACTGAATCATCTATTCAATCGAGAACTTGAAGTCGGCATCTTCGAATTTCACAAGCCCTAAATTCATAAAGAAGAACGAAGCCACCATTTTCTCAAACAAAGAAAAGACATCGGGCCAAATAAAGAAAATTAACAGGGCCGCGTTTTTTTTGTGATAATATTTTGGGGGATGGATTGTTTTGTTTAAGGGCAGAAAATTACTCAAGTCTTTTATTTATTTCTGCTCTTGCTTTTCATTTTTAAAGTCCGTACTTTTCGAATCAAATTTTGGTAAATCACCACCTAGGTTTTAGGTTGTGTCAGATTGTCTAGTTAGGATTAGTTCAGTAAGCAGGGTTTACGAGTTTGCAAAACTCTATAGGCGGTAGCAGGGTTTGCGAGTTTGTTAGAGTGTTTGTAAGCGGGAGACTGTTTAATTCTAATAGAAATCTGGGAATGCAGCAGTAGGCAGGGGTTGCCGAAGCTGGGTAAATTTTGTGTGTGATTTACTTTTCAGCATATTTACTTTTCTGCAGTTTGTTTAAATTCGAGAAAATTTGCTATAACCCTATTCACCCCCCCTCTAGGGTTAATCTAGATCCTACAAGTGGTATCAGAGCCCGGTATTTTTCTTTAACTCTAGAGTCATGAATCCACCAAATAATGCTTTTTCTGAGGGGCAATCTATTGCTAGGCCACCCATGTTTAATGGGAATGATTATGCTTATTGGAAAGTTAGGATGGGTATTTATCTTAGTTCTGTTGATTATGATGTTTGGGACATTATTGAAACTGGCTATAAATCTCCCACTATAACTGTTGGTGATACGGAGATTCCTAAACCTAAGGATAGGTGGGACGCTAACAATAAGAAATTAAAAACTACAAATGCTAAAGCCATGAATGCTTTGATCTGTGCTCTTGATAAAAATGAATTTAATAGAATTTCTCATTGTAAAACTGCGCAGGAAATTTGACATACCTTGGAGGTGACACATGAAGGAACTTCTCAAGTCAAGGAGTCTCGTCTAGCCCTATTCAGCAATGAATACGAGAACTTTGTGATGGACAAAGGCGAGAGCATAAGGACATGTTTGGACGCTTTTCAACTTTGGTGTACAATGCTAGAGCGCTTGGGAAGGTATTCACTGAGGTAGAGCTTGTGAGGAAGGTGCTACGAGTCTTACCGATGAACTTTGAGGCAAAAGTCACGGCAATACAATAATCGAAAGATCTGAGTAAACTAAGCATGGAGGAGTTGATCGGCAACTTAATGACATATAAGCTTGAGCTAAAAACAAAGGAGGAACGCAACAACTCCGAATCAAAGAAGAAGACGATTGCCTTAAAGAGCAAAGAAGAGAGTGATGAAGAAGAAGAAGATCCAATTTAAGAGCTTGCAATGGCTGTCAATAATCTTAGAAAATGGTCAAGATTCGGGCCACGCAAGAAGAAAACAAGTGGTAATAGGTCAAAAGATTATGACAATTCCGATAATGAATTGACTTGTTATAACTGCAAGAAGCCTGGCCACTTCAAACAAAAATGCCCACTTCTCAAAAACAACAAAGGAAAGAAAAAGAAGAAGAAGGCCTTTGCAGCAACTTGGGATGATGAAGAAGGAGAGGAAGCTTCGAATAATAGCTCAGAAGAGGCTAATTTGTGTCTTATGGCAATATCAGATTCAGAAGAAAGCTCAGAGGAATCTTGTGAGGTAAGTGACTATTCTTATAAAGAACTTGTTTTGATGTGTTGTGATTTTGCTAAAACAATTGATACTCTTGAATCTAAAATTGAAAAACTGAAATCTGATAGGAGAGAACTTGTCCATGAAAATACTAGGTTAGAAACTGAACTTAAAAATATTCAAAACCTAGACTGTAAAAAATGCAAAATTTTAGATTCAGAATTATCAAAACTTAAGAATAACTTTGAGAATCTTGAAAAAGAAAACTTGAGTCTTAAGGAAACCATTGACACTAGGAAAAAGGATTTTATAAATAGATGCAACTCACTTGTGACTGAAAACACAACAGTAAAAACCAAAGTCCAAATTCTTGAGAAAACTCTGAATAACTTTTCAAGAGGAGAAAAATCATTCAACATGTTATTGGGAAATCAACATTTTGCTAACAACAGAAAAGGACTAGGTTTTGGGAAAACACAAGTTGATGATAATGCAAAAGGTAAGAGTGTCCTTGCTAGATGTGAAATAATTGAACATCGTGCTGAAAATTATAGTCATAGGAACAAGAATACAAAATTTATACAAGTTTGGGTTCCTAAGAATTCTACAAACAAATTTCATGTCTATTGGAACAAGAATAAAAGGACAAAACAAGTTTGGGTGCCAAAAGGAACATATATTAATAGTTTTGGGTCTACTCAAACATATTCATCAAATTATTCTGCCACTAACAACCATGGACCTATAAAAAAAATAGGTCACAAAAATCTTTTACCGTGTAGGTGTGGTGGCAGGCTAAGGAACAACATTAGTGTTATCTGGATTCTGGCTGTTCCAGACACACAACGGACGACAAATCAACGTTCCTTAGCCTAGTATAAAGGTGATAGATTCACAATGGGCAAACAACAAAAGATTATCATACAGGTAAAACAGGTAATTGTATTTATTTTCAAACAATAGATAAAATGTGAAAATCTGCACCATAATCTGAATTAAATCAGCCAGTTATGTGAAATGATTGATGATGTTAATTCTGTTTTTTATTAACCAATCATCTTTAAATAGAATTACTTGAAGTAATTATGATGGTTGACAGATTATAACGTACTTGATATGATCTTACATGACTTGTTCTTATCTATGACTTTGATTTGTGCTTAAAAGTTGACCAACCATTTTTTTATTAAACTTAATCTGTTTGGTCAAATTATGATGTTGATTGATTACTGATTACTCATGCTATAAAAAGGTTTTTAAGAAATTGTTGAAATTGTTGAAACTTTATGAAATTGGTGAAACTTCAAGAAATTGTTTTGAAATAATGATAATGGTTTAATGACTGGTGATCCTACGAAAGGTATACGCACTCGCTCTTCATTTGATAAAAATTTGTGTGCGTTTTGTTGTCACAGTGATTTTATTTCTGAGATTGAACCTGATTCTGTTGAAATGGCTCTTAATGATGAAAGTTGGGTTTTAGCAATGCAAGATGAACTTAATCAATTTGAGAGAAATAAAGTTTGGAAATTAGTTCCTAGGCCTAATGACTATCCGATTGTTGGAACTAAATGGGTGTTCAAAAATAAACTTGATGAATCAGGAAATGTAATTAGAAACAAAGCTAGGTTGGTCGCAAAAGGATATAACCAAATAGAAGGCATAGATTTTGATGAAACATTTGCTCCAGTTGCTAGGTTAGAAGCCATTAGGATTTTACTAAGCTTTGCATGTTATAAGGGTTTCAAACTTAAACAAATGGATGTAAAAAGTGCCTTTCTAAATGGTGATTTAAAAGAAGAAGTTTTTGTTGAACAACCCCCCGGTTTTGAAAATTATGATTTTCCAAATCATGTGTATAAACTAGAAAAAGCATTATATGGTCTTAAGCAAGCTCATAGAGCTTGGTATGACTGTCTTTGTACATATCTTTTGGAAAATGGTTTTAAAAAGGGGAGTGCTGACACGACACTGTTTCTATTACATAAAGAAAGTGATTTTTTGATTGTTCAGATTTATGTGGATGATATCATTTATGGTGCTACTAATGAACTCTTGTGCGAGAAATTTGAACAAGTCATGCATGCTAAATTCGAGATGAGCTTGGTTGGAGAATTGAAAATTTTCCTTGGATTTCAAATCAAGCAAAGCAGTAATGGTATTTTCATTTCACAATCCAAGTATGTGTTGGAACTGTTGAAGAAATTTGGAGTTGAGAACTCCAAACCATTGAGAACTCCTATGAGCCGATCAACAAAGTTGGACAAAGACGAGAAAGGAGTTGCTGTTGATCAGAAGAAATATCGAGGGATAATTGGTTCACTTCTCTGCTTCTAGACCTGATATTATGTTTTATGTGTGTTTGTGTGCACGTTTTCAATCTAATCCTAAAGAATCTCATTTGAAAGCCACTAAACGAATTTTGAGATATCTTTCACACACACACAAATTTGGACTATGGTACCCTTCTTGTGAAAATTTTGATTTAGTTGGTTATTTTGATGCTGATTATGCGAGTTCATTGGTTGACAGGAAAAGCACTAGTGGGACATGTTTCATGCTAGGACATTCATTAGTTTCATGGTCAAGTCGAAAACAGAATTGTGTTGCATTACCCACCACTGAAGCAAAATGTATTGCTTTAGGAAGTTGTTGTGCTCAAATTTTATGGGTGATGCAAACTCTTTCTGATTTTGGCTTAGTTTATAAACAAGTTCCATTAAAATGTGATAGTAAAAGTGCAATAGACTTGTCAAATAACCCTGTTCATCATTCACGCACAAAACACATTGATGTGAGACACCACTTTCTTAGAGATCACATTGCTAAGGAAGACATTTGCATTGAATACATTTAAACTGAGGCTCAACTTGCTGATATTTTCACAAAACCCCTCCCCGAAGACAGATTTTCCAGATTACGTTTGGATTTGGGGATTATAGAAATTGACTAATCATTTTCCATTTTTTGGTTGAAATATTCTTGGATATTTATTTTCAACTTCAATTTCTAGGATTCAAACCAGTTTTGGATATTATTCAAAGATTGATTCAAATATGGTATTCAGTAGTGGAAATATGTTTGTTTTATTTTAAGAAATTTCATAATATGATTAATTTGGTAACTTATTCCACGACCATTTCTATTTCTACCATCTTTCTATCATTCATAATGGTTTTGTAAAATGAGAAGAGTGAATTATTTTTCAAAATTAAAAAGAATTAAAAAAAAATTATAAATATCTCTCATGCATCCATTCTCATTTAAAAGTCCTTATGGTTATGCATGGATGGAGCATGTGAGTCAATTATTTTTATTTTATCATCACTCCATTCTCATTTAAAAGTCCTTATGGTTATGCATGGATGGAGCATGATAGCTAATAAGTAACTGCTAATCCCATTTAAAAGTCCTTATGGTTATGCGTGGTTAGTAAGTGCTTATTTTTGTGCTTAAATGTCAAATTATTATATATTTTTTAAAAAAACATCTCCCTTCTCATTATATAAAAGCCGAATCATCGATCCATTCTCTACAATGTGGAAATTGTTATCTCGTTATGATATATTATGATTTTTCTTTGTTTTACATTTTTTCCTACTGTTCCATTATTTTTTTGTCAATCTTTTGATGATAACAAAAGGGGGAGAAGAACAAGATTTTGATAAGAAAGTAAATATTTTTGAATACTTCAACAAATTTGTTCAATGTTGTTAGTTAATTTTCTTTAGTTCTTTTATTCTTCTGTAATTTTCAAAATCTTCTAAATATGGAGTGGTCTCAGTGGTAGGGGGAGCATCTATATAGGGGGAGTATTCATATAGGGGGACTTAAATATTTCATGCTCAAACACATTTATCAGAATTTCAAAATCTTTAATATATATGTTTGTCATCATCAAAAGGGGGAGATTGTTTGATGTGATTTTTTGTTTGATGATAACAAATATATATATATCAATTTATAAATGTGTTTGCAGAATATACTATACACATATAGGAATAAATATTCATCATGAATAATAATACTATTGCACAGAATTTATCAAATTCAATCAGTATTTTTATTCAATATAATATTTTATACAATACAAAGTTATTCAGCTCTCGTTACATACACTGATTTCATACATTTCACATTTACAATTTTTGTTCTCACTACAACACTCAACACTTAGTTCTTCACTCTGTCTGCATATCTGCATCTATCTGCATTGTCCAGCTCCAGTACTTGTCCTGTCTCCTGTGTACCTGTATAATTAGCAACTACAGCAGTAATCTGAAAATAAACAAATTTGAATTTGCAAAAGTATAAATTTGTTTTTTATTAATGTCTCAGATATATGGGTTATTGTCATCATTTTTGATTATGTAATATCTGTGCATATCAGTATTTTTATCAGGGACAGGTAATTAGGAGTGGCTGCAATACACACGTGTACATTTATACACGTGTGCACTGCCTCGCCAACTCGTGTGCGCATTCATCATGCACAACATAGACTACATAGTCAGACTGCACCATAACAATGCTAACATGAAGTGTTCACATACTCGAAGACTCAAACATGTCAAAAAGCACTGATTCAAGTACATCAGACACACATGAATATCAATGAAGACTACAAGAATGCAACAGTCACAACTCTAATGCAAACTCAAATGAAGCACAGTGCACATATAACAGAGAAGTGCACAAGCACAGCTCAATCCCAAAGCAACCCAACAGCAATACATGCTACAGAGAGTATATGCAAAGGTCTGGACAAAATGGTCAATGCAAACAAGTACAATGAACAACAGACAAGTGATGATGCACTGCAACTCAAAGAGCTCGAATGCTTCACAGTGAAACATGCTCAAAGCAGACAACATCAAGTGTACATGGAACACTGATTCAAATAAATGATAAATCACAACCTCACAAATCAAGTGCATTGAAGTGAAACAACCATTAAACTCAAAGACCAAGCTTGTAAGAATCTCAAAGAAAATACAACTGAAGTCAATATGATCGAGTTCACAAGTCAATCCAAACAAATACAAGGTCAGGAAAATGGTCTAAGCAGTTTCAACATCAGGTTGCAAGTGCAATTGGTAAGGGATAAAGCACACAAAGCCAATGTACCAGTGAAACTGTACAAATGCCAAAGTCACAAACTACATCAAATGACCACAAAGACTACAAGTCAATAAAGAGTCAAAGAAGCAAGTGCACAAAATCAAGCGACAAGTCGAAGTGGTTTCAGGGAAGAATGTAAATGGCCAGAGTCGACATACAGGAACCAAAGAACAAAATCAACAAATGACAGAGACTACAAAACTACGACCATGCCACAGGAATACATGTATACAGCAGAGACAATATCAAAGCAATGGTGATGGCTGAAGTTAATACAGAGTCGAGGATTCGCATACCCAAAATCAAGTTAGTCAAAACCGAAGTCAACAGTTCAATATCAAAGAAACAGTTCAAAGTCAGAACCGTGGTGAGAAAGGGATCAAACCAAGTCAAAGTCAGAGCCGTGACCATCAAGTAACGAAGAATATACGATTACGAACAAGTCAGGAATAATCATGAAATTTAACAGTACTGTATTGAAATAGTCAAAAATCAAATCCAAATAAAATTGGAAAGTTTCAGCCGTATCAATTAAAGAAAAATCGAACGCTTCAAAATCAAAGCCGTGGGTACGAAGCAAAATCATATGTACCCAAAATATCGCAACAAAATCATGGAAAGATTCAACAACGTGGAGGCCAAGTAAATCAAATCAGACGATAAGTATTAGGGTTTCTACCCTATATAAATATACCCAAAATCATCATCGAAAAATCATCGAGTTCAAGCATTCAATCAGAAAGGAAAAGAGCAAAAATCACATACCAAAGTCTTCTCGAACTCAATCAATTCGAAACAGCCGAAGCAATTAAAGGAGGCAGTCGATTGAAAGAAAAGGATCACTGAATCATTTATTCAATCGAGAACTTGAAGTCGGCATCTTCGAATTTCACAAGCCCTAAATTTAGAAAGAAGAACGAAGCCACCATTATCTCAAACAAAGAAAAGACATCGGGCCGAATAAAGAAAATTAACAGGGCCGCGTTATTTTTATGATAATATTTTGGGGGATGGATTGTTTTGTTTAAGGGCAGAAAATTACTCAAGTCTTTTATTTATTTCTGCTCTTGCTTTTAATTTTTAAAGTCTGTACTTTTCGAATCAAATTTTGGTAAATCACCACCTAGGTTTTAGGTTGTGTCAGATTGTCTAGTTAGGATTAGTTCAGTAAGCAGGGTTTGCGAGTTTGCAAAACTCTATAGGCGGTAGCAGGGTTTGCGAGTCTGTTAGAGTGTTTGTAAGCGGGAGACTGTTTAATTCTAATAGAAATCTGGGAATGCAGCAGTAGGCAGGGGTTGCCGAAGCTGGGTAAATTTTGTGTGTGATTTACTTTTCAGTTATTTACTTTTCTGCAGTTTGTTTAAATTCGAGAAAATTTGCTATAACCCTATTCACCCCCCCCCCCCTCTAGGGTTAATCTAGATCCTACACCAAGGAGCAGGAGAAAAAACTGGTTTTTCTCAGTGAAAGCACCAAAGTGTTTGTACCAAAAATGGGCACAACACTCTTCGGAAGTTTTTGAAGAGATAAAAGTGAAGAAAGAAAATTAAAACTGAGGATTATCTAACAAAAACTCCAAATAACAGAAAGTAAATTGCACAGAAGACAACAATTTATAGTGGTTCGGCGTTTCGCCTACGTCCACTATGAAGTTTGATGATTTTATTGCTCGATACTTGAGATCACAATTTCTTATAATGTAGTACAACAGATTTTATGATTTAAGTCTGAATCTAAGGCAGCAATGGTGATTTGGAGTAAATCTAGCAGGGTCCGGGCGCTCTTTAGCTCTTAAAATTGTCCGACCCCTTTTCTGAATGACCAGGGGCTCTATTTATAGGTGTAGGAGGCTGATATTTCGCCTAAATTTCGGTAGACCACTTCTGGCACGTGAGGGGGCCCACGCGCCCGACTTCAGGAACTTTGGGCCCACTTTGGGATCGATTCGAAATCCATTCGAATTGATCAAAGAATCATCCAATCGAGCTGAAATTTGGTGTGGACATTCTTCAACATGTACGTAAGCTTCTATGAAAATTTCATAGCATTTGTTATGGATCTCGAGATATGGTCGATTCGAGCTAGGGATCTTCGTCAGGCTGCTCCGTTCGAATCAATTCATTCGAATCGATTGCTTCGAATCGATGGTGCCACGCGCTTTCGCGAGGACGTGGAGCGTATCATGTGCATCGATCCGCTTTCTTCGCCTATTTGATCGAGTCGTCCCGGAGACTTTGCCGCCTTGACTCGATGGATTCGGAGGTATCAATTACATCTGGATTCGAGTGGGGTTTCGTTCGTATCAATCATGATGTGTTTCAGTCGATCGATACGAAATGACTGTACTTGATGGATTCGAAGGACTTCAACTTGATGGATATGAACCATGCAAGCGTGAGGCTAATTCCTTTTGCCGATGGATACGAAGAGGTCAATATCGATCGATACGAAACCAAACCATTTGATGGATACGAAATTGTGATTTTTCCCTTCAACTTGCATCGATCATAACTCGAGCACTCGAGCTTGGATTGACTTAAAATTTGGGATGCAAGCTCCCATGGCTGTGCTTGTTGTGTCATATCAATTATGGCTCGATCCGGACTCGGACAAAATTCATCGATATCCATGACGAATGACTCTTGGCTTTCAGTCGGTTCCTTGGTATCTCGGCCTTGCCAAAAGGCGGTATAACAGATGTATTATGACTGATATGTCTATCTAGTACTCTTATCATCTAAGGGGGCATCTTCATATGTCGCTCTTAGCGTAATTTGTAATAATTATATTTGATCAAAACCTGGGAATCATTTTGGGATTATGTATCTAAATATGAAATACTAATTTGAAATGTAATCAGAAAAGCTGTTTTTAAATCTGTGTTGATTTTTATTTCATATCCATGTGTTTCTGATATTATGGATACCATTAACATTACCGTATTTTGTCACTAGAAGTTAATACTGTAGATGACTGCAGTATCTATAGCGCTTAGCTTCGGGCCTCAAGATAGTGGATGTTACAGTATGTTCACATCTATCTAGAGAGGTGTCGGCATGCATGCATTGAAGTGAAATAATCGGATGCTCGTGTGAAGTAGGGGCCATCTTGGAAGTTCCCGAGAGTGACACGTGTGCTCTCAAGTATATTTTATCTAGAGTTATACTTTCATTGAAGTGGGAGCACCCTCCTAGTTATGTTCGATAAATCCATTCTCCTTATTTGATTCGAATCTTCGAATTGTTTTTCTATAATTGCAACGGGAAGAGTCAACCACTTTTCACGATGTTTAATTGTAGATTTTTTCCCATTCTATCAAGTTTGGACTGTTACCTTGTTTTATCCATTCTGCCCAGTTTGGATTTTACTTGGATTATTTTCAGCCTTTCAAGCCTGGTTTTTAATACTATTTATGCCCATTCTTATTCGGTTTTGTTTCATGTTGTTTATCTCTACTCTTTTCTATATGGATGTTATTCTTGTGAGGTAAAAACTCGTTCCGCGTTAACGGCGTGGTCTCATGGAAATTTTATATGTTCCTCATTATTTGAGTTTTCTCAGGATGGTATTTCTAAACTGATCCAGGTGTTATTTTATTATAATGCTCAGGTCAGACCGAGTATTTTTCTAGGTTGCCTTTGGTGTTACAGAGATCTTGGGGAGGAGCTGAAGGTTCACCTTTCGTAGTGTTTTATTTTTCGTTGTATTATATAGTATCCATATCAGCAATTGTAAGGTCTGGATTTTATAACCGTCCAGCCGATAAGGTTTGTTTAACTCTGATATACTCTGCATTTTTGGAGTGACAGTTTTTACTGTCCTTGTTATATTATATGTTGTTGATTCCGTTGCGAGATTATGTTTTTCTATGTTCTATTTTCTTTTCTTTTTATTTACTCTAACAATCTGACTTTTTGTCGATTGCATGCTTAACAGTTGAACACAGTGATGGTATTCGGTGTTGACTTTTGATGGTCAAAAAGGCAGGTCGTTACAATATGACATTAACTTTGATACAATCAAATCCATCAACGAATTGAATTTCAAATTCATACCCATACATGCTACAATAACACATACACTTCCTCAATTATACAATCCAAACTATAGTATGTAAAATAACATTTCATTAATAAGGGTGAAACAATATTAATCATGGACTAACCCATATCATGCATTCTAATAATTCAACCATAATTGACTATAATTAAAGTCCACAACAAAACATAGGTTGATGTAGGTGCGAATTAGAAATGGCAATGGGGCGGGTTAGGATGGTTTTTTATGCCCCAGACCCACCTCGGATATTTTAGACCCCGTTCTAGACCCGTCCCGTGGGCCCGGTGTAGGTTTGGAATTTTGCCACAAACCTGAAATCCATACGAATCAGGGTAGACCCACCCCGCCCCAAGACCCGGTGAGGCTCTATGCATTGATTCAAAATTGTGTACTAATGTACATTTATTTATTTTAATTTGTGTGTCATCAAATGAAACATTAAATACAAATAACAATGTGTTTACAATGATAAGTGAGGATAATAAAAATGAGGTGTAAATAACAGTTCAAAAAAATATTCATATGTTATTGTATAATTATCGATGACGCAACTTAATACTAAATTTTTTTATAGCTTATTGATTGGAACATTATAATATCCATGTCATAATCACTTATATCTAAAAAGATTAACAAATTATCATTACAGTAATAAATCGATTTCATGCTATCTCAGTAGTACGGGTCGGGTTGGTGTGGGTCAGCCAAGCCCCGACCCGACCCTAGACCCGAAGCTCTCAAGAATGGGTCATGGGTCTACCCGTCCTGATAACTCAATGGAGCGGGTTTAGACGGGTCAAAACAGGGGTAGATCTGCCAAGTTTGAACCGTAGACCTGCCACATTGCCACCCCTAGCGCAAATAAATGAATAAATAATCGACATAGCCCATCCAAATAAACACACATATTCAAAATGATGCGGTATCATTACCATACTAACCCATCACCCAATAACACATGTGTATTAATTTTTATGATAACTATACACCCATCATAATATGCATACCCTCAAACTTTTGATGATCTTTCTCATAGTCTCTTCCTCGAGATATCCGATGTACCATTTCATACCTATATCATTCAAAATATTATATGTACCAGCCATTAGTCACATCCTAAAAATAGTATGTCATGACTACACCCTTCAAATGATTTAGTCATCTACTTGTGCTGCAACTACATCGATCCTTGCATCACTTGCAGGTTTTGGATATATGATAACTCGTACGATCATCCCTCTATCAGGGATGAATGGAAAAATCATGGTTTTCCGTGCACTCACTCATTAGCCCATACCTAACACTAGATCCATTTCACCGGTCTAGGGTATACGGATCCATTCCTTACGAATCCATTCCTCTAATTGGGGTAGTCATTCCAAGTACCCAATTAATTTCCTCACAATACCCCTGCTTACGAGTACATCGGAAAACACTTCGAGTATCAACAATCCATTAGCACGTGTATTCAAGCTATTTCCTTGCTCCATCTAATTTCCATCCATCCATAAGAAACCATTCCACATTCCTTTCTTTCCACGATAGAACCTTTCAACATTTTATAAACGGGTCACCCTTCCTAGAACCCGCCCTTGTGGATAATCAATCTCACGACTCCATCGATCGAGCCATCATCTTTGGAACAAAACTCCATCATTGTTGAGTCGTCATCAAAGTCCCGAAGTCATCATGTCGAAGCGTCACACCTTTGCCTCGTCAATTATGATCATTTCATTTTCCATAATGATTCCTTCATCCAATGACTTAGATAACTTACTCAATATACCAAAGTGGGACATGCTAGCAATGAGAGTTCTTATACACCTTAAAAGAAAAACATTTATCATAATATTTTTATTTTCAAATCAAAGCTTACATCCCCCTTTAAACAAAAGATCTCATTTTTTGCTAAAAATACACTATTCATTTAGAAAACAATTTCCATCATTTTAAACCAGCTAAAATAATTTTGAGAAAACATCGTTTTATATAAGAAATCAAATCGTACTTTCAAATAGAAACTCTTTGTTTTAAATTATTTATGGAAGCCAGAAATAGGTTTTTGAAATGCATACATTTAAAATAACGTATAATGGATCTCCCACCGTCCTTGATTCCACAGTAATATTCATCAAGCCTTTAGTCACAAAAATCCTCTAACCATTATTACTTATCTTCATTGAACCTCTTCACATTTCTTAGTCGAACAAGGTATGTACAATTATAATATGTCAAACTATAAGCAACCAAGTGAACAAGTAAGCAACCAAACAAACAACAACCAATCAAAACAAACAAACAACAAGCAAACAAACAATCAGCAACAACCAATACAAACAAAAGAGATTAATCCAAACAAGCACGATATGAATTAACAGGTGAATATCAAACAAATAAGTAATAAAAAACCAATCATAGTATAATAAACATTTAACAATATAACGAAATTAAGAATAATAATTCAAACAAGCATGACGTAGATTAATTAAATAAACATTCAACAAATAAGAATTAAAACCAATCATAGTAAAACAAACTATCAACGGCATGATACAACCATAAGAGATTAATTCAAACGAGCACGACATAATTAATAAATAAACATGGATAATAAGTTGCTAATTTTTTTTAACTACAATTAGTTTAACAAACAAAAATGCAATACAAATAATTCATTCAAAGTAAACAAATACAGACAACAAGGTGACTATCCCAAACATCAAAATGAACAGTCCCTTTTTCATATTTCAACACTTTTCATGGAAGGAAATAACAATACGTCCCTACAGCTCATTAGAGGAAAATCATACACAACAACCATAAGGGTAACGTCTCACAATGGACGTCGGGTAAACTCAAAATTCACCTTATCCCATCATCTTACACGCCATCTTACATAGTCTAGTTTCATAGTTTTCTCAGTTAAAAATTCAAATAAAACATCTTTTAAATGAAATACATTTTTAACAAACACCGCTAAAGTTTGTTATCTAATTAAATATTTTACTTTTTCAACCATTTCCTTTTCAAATCAAATCATCCTCATCTTAGTAAAATATTTTTCTTAAGGTATTGTAAAACTTGATGTTTTATAATACATCATTTCTTAATAATATATATTCTCAATAAAATAATTTTCAAATTAGCTATCTCTTCAACCAAAATATCTTTACCGAAAAGTAATTTCTTTTTAAAACATCATCTATCAAAGAGTACCTTTTTAAGTGGAAACCTTTGAACAAAAATTAATTTTCAAACAATTTTTTTTGAAATCAAACGCACTCATTTGACAACTTCTCAAATAAATATTTTATTACATTCTTCAACCCATAACGATACTTCTCAAATAAAATCATCAATTATTTTCAAATATCTACACCAATGAAATAATTTTCCAACTAAAAATATTTACACTATATTAAAAAAATTACTTTAAAATGATATATCCTTTTGTAGGAATAACTTTCCCGTAAAGTATCTTTAAAACAAATCTGTTCCAAATCATATAACATTCACTATAAAGAATGTTTCAACAAAATATTATTTTCTTTTTAAAATAAGATTTCTCATTAACCATTCTCCAACATGGTACTTTTGACGAAAACATTTTAAATTCCATACTATTATAATAATTTTCTCTTCCTGGAAGCATTTTATAAATACTCCTCAAACTTATAGTATATATTTTGACATATTCTTTAAAATAAATATTTTTTTCAAAATATCTCTCAACAAAATAATTTTGCAAAGCATTCTAAGTCATAATGAGGTTATAAAATACTTTTCAACATATACTTTTTTTCAAAAGATGTTCCCAAATTAAAACAATTTTTTTAGCTAAGATGTTCTCATTAAAATATTTCTACCAAAATAAAATATCTTGTAACGACCCAGCTTTTTGGACGGTTTACATCGACAATAAACCACACATGTCAAACTCAAACCATTCAAAAGGGAGGATTGTTAATGGGGTAAATAAGAAAATAAGAGAAAAGAAGGAAAAACAAAACACAAAATCTCACAGCGGAATGCAAAATATAAAAATCAAATAAACAATTCATGAAGCCGTTTTACAAATAACATTTGATTACACTTTTAAAATACAAATCAGAGTTATACATATAGTAGGTACAATAGGATAATGCAGCGGAACAATGATACAGTGGAATAATAATAATAATATAATACTAAACTCCGTCTTCGTCCTCCAGAGATAGAGTCTTCAACGCTGAAATGCTCAGGCTGACCCGAGCGTAATGAAAAGACAAAACAATCGAGTCAGAACTAAAAGATCTTATGTAAGTTAAATCAACAGTAAATAAATATGAGTGTAATGGATTCAGGGATGTTTATGGTATTTTACATCTCTTATCAAGTGTATAACGTGCGTGCAACAACTTAAGAGATGTTCGGGATTTCCATTTCCTAAGGATCCGTTAAACTATTTATATGTAGTAATATACGTTATATATATAGTGTCTATCAGTAAAGTAAAGTATTAAAATAGCGTTAAGGCGTTACCCACATCCCCCTTAACACATTTTATAAATGTCGTAGTCTATACAGTACTGTAAACTCCACCAAACCGGTAGGCTATCAGGGAGCACTCCATAGGTACGACACAAACCAAAATCATAGTGGGCTCGATAAGGCATATGACAGGGCACAAGAGGCTATACCCATGGTAGGATTCTACAGGTTTGCGGAATCAGGCTGGTGGTAACGCATAGCAGCTACTACCGCCCACCTCGAACAACACTCCTATAATCAAATCGAAGGTGGCCACCAAATCAATCACAAAGTAACAGATATGGTATTGAAGAAGCGTGTCTGGTAGGAGGAGCGACCTCACTTGGCCTTGTTATGGCTCCTGATTTTAGTCATATCAAGCTGACCCAAGGGGGGTCAGGGCTACGTTCTTACGTCATACCAGAAGTGTTCGCGAAACCATCTGTAACGACCCGATATTTTGGACCATTCGCATCCGCACATGTCGGACTTGAATAATTCAAAATACCGAATTGTTAATTTAAATTTGGCAAAACAGAGATATACAGTAAATAAATAATCACAGAATCACAGACACAGAGTAATAATATGCAGCGGAAATAAAAGAGATAGTAGTTCATGAAGCTACTATATAAATGTATAAGTTACATCAGAGTTAAACCAGATGCAACGGAAGAGTAATACGATACATCAGATACAAATCAGAATACATCACTGGAATCATCGAATACTGAAAGCAGAATAGATGGCTGGATCTTCAAGCAAAGCTCCAACTCCAAAGGTGAGTCTCGAATACTGGTACACTCAGTCTGACCCGAGCGTAAAGCAAAACACTCAAGTCAGGATTAATATTCTTATATCAATAAATCCAACTCAAGTGAAATAGCAACCGAAATACAAGTAACTCAAAGGATGTTTGGAATAACCATCCATTAAGGATCCGTTAAACTATCTACTATGTAGTAGTGTACGATAAGTAGATAATGCCTATCAGTAATATAAGATATCAAAATAGTGTTAAGGTGTTACCATTATCCCCCTTAACACATTTTATATAAGCGTTATAGTCTATACAGCACTGTAAACTCCACCGTAAACTAGTGGGCTATCAGGGAGTACTCCATAGGTATAACACAAAACAAATCGTAGTGGTCGCGTATATAGGGATCCAAGTATGACAAGGCACATGAGGCAATACCCAAGGTAGTGAAACTACCGTTTGCCTGATCCGGACTGGTGAGAACGCATCGCCGCAGCGACCTCAACACCGCGAAACAACACTCCCAAAATCAAGGTTGCACCAATCGACAACAAGTAATGAGTAGTTTTCGAAGAAGTGTGTTCGCTCGAGGTAGCTAGCCCCCATTTGGCCCGGCACGGCTCCTGTTTTAGTCATTTCCAATTTGACACAAGTGTCAAGGCTATCCATTATCGTTCACTTTCTTCAGTCATCACGTACATCATTCCAACCACTTCATTCTGGATCACACTCCGCGTGTAGTTATTAAAGTGGTTTTCGGTTTAGACAGTGAGTATGTCCCTAACCAATTCCGGTCTCTTTAATAACTTTCGTAATTATTACACCGATTGGTCGTTTAATAAATTTCAAAACCAAATCAATTACAATTTCAATTAGAATTTGTAAATCAACATTTCATTGTCTTTCTAAAACAATTTCCATAATTTATGTTTCAAAACATGCAAATTACCATTTCGAAATCTTCTAATTCAATTCCAATTTCTATTTAAAACAATTCAAATATTGATTCAAGTTCGTAAATAAGTTTCATTCCAAATCATTTAAATTAATTTAATTTAACCTTCAAATCAATTTAACTTCATTGATCGATTTAATTCAGTATTCATTAGGTAAATTTGTCATTCAAAACAATTTCTATTTAATTTCCAATTCATTAAATCAATTACTTAAGTTCAACTTCATTAAATCAAAACTTACAATTTTGAATTAAATTAAATTCGTCAAAATAATTTCTTTAAATTTCAAGTCTTACATTAATTTCAATAAATCACATTTTTATTTCTTGTTAAAGAAATCCAATTTCATGTATTTATTTACTTAATTACAAATTTCAAAACTTAATTATTTCATAACTCAACTTTACTTATTAAAGAAGTTCAATTCCACCTATTACGAAGTTCAATTTCACATATCAAGAATTCAATTCCATTTAATTATTAAATAATTCAAACTTATTTAATTATTAAATAATTTCAAAAACTTAATTATTAAATAATTTCAAACTTAATTATTAAATAATTTCAACTTAATTATTAATAATTTCAAACTTCATTTCAAAACCTTATTATTTATTCAAATAAAATCTATATTTTATTTTTAAAACACATTATTGACCAATCGGTTTTCATTTAATTCTCTATCCTAGGTCAAAGTTCAATTTGGGTATTTATCATTTCAACCTGATTCCAATTCAATTCAAAATCAAAGCATAGCAAAGGGAACTTGCAGTGTGATAACTGGGATGGTGTCAAAATAAATAAACAAGCAATAACAACAACCAATATCAATTCAATAATCAATTCAAATAATCCCGAAATAATCGTATTAATTCACATTGTTGTTTGTGCAAATTAATATAATTATTTCTAGAAACTACACTATCATTTCAGGTAGATTAAAGATTATTACACTAATATTAATACGGTTCTCATTTGATACCAATTAATAAATTTCATACTACATAAATTTTACAACATACATTCAAAGGTTCAAGGTGTGCTTAACCAAATTTCTACGTGTCAAATAATTTAAACATTTAAAGGGGTCATATTATGCAAATGTCATCTAATCAAATTCAACACATATGTCAATTCCAAATTTTAACTATCCTACGTCAATTTCAATTGCATAATATTTATCACTTTATACATTACAATTTACATCCAACATAAACAACAAACAATCAATCAATTATCAACCAAACGGGATTATCATCGTATAATTAACAGATAATGGTGTCAGATGTCACAGATGAACTGATACAGGTAATAACATATAAAACAATGTAAATAACTAACAACAGCATATTTCAATTGTCGTTTCAATTGAAATCAAATTTAATAAATAAAAGAACGTTAATCGTGAGTGATTACTCACCTTTCGAGGCTAGAGAGGACAAACACTGAAATCGAGTTACACATCCGAACACGAATCTCAAAACAAGGCAAGATTGAATTCGAGTCGACGAACGAAGCTGATAATAAGAAATTGACGAGATTCAAATTAGAACTAGATCGATGGAGATAAATGGTATAAGCAAACTTATATAACCATATATAACTATATAAAATCATATTCAAACATATATTAAATAGTGTATATATATTTCCAAAGTCATCGTTTTCAAAAAAAAACATATATCACAACAACTTATCTACAATATATAACATATAATCTATACTTTAAAATTAATATATATATATACACTCTATATAAAACATGCAGACTTCCAGTATTACCTATTTATATAAGCAAAAATTCTTATAAAGCTTGTATACGAAAGGTGCAGTCATCCCCATTTTAAACAGTATTATATAAAACTAATAGACCAAACAATATAACCTTATATAAAATTTTAACACCTGTCATATAGGCACTCTCATATATTGTATACTAAACCCAAACATAGCAAGGCAGAACAAGATTTTCTAGAATCCAAGTATATATATTGAAAATTTTATATAAGCTAATACTTACAAATTTTGAAGCCACAAGCAACTCTCTGTATAACTATTATAAAAATTCAAAATTTAGCTATCAATATGTAGTATGATATAAATAGCTAACCTACATAATTGACAATCGTATATACCCATGTTCATCCACTTTAAAACATTACTGAAAAACATATTTAAACAAAAACAGCATATACATATATTATACGTGATACATGCGAAAACCTGATATGAACAAACAAATGTAACTATGTGTGTACAAACAGAAGCATGCAGACAAGAGTTTGGACAAACAGAGTATATATACATATATTAGTAAATAAGTAGCCTGGGATATTTGTATAAACAACATAAAGTATTCATATACAAAACTTACACAAAAGAAAGGGAGGCTACCCGGCTTGGAGGCAGGTGGGTCAAGGCAGGGGGTGGCTCAGTGATGGTTGCCGAAGTCGTGGCCGGCCGGAGGTGAAGATGGTGGAGCGAGTGAGGGGCGACGGCCGACGAGGTGATGCAGGCATGGTGGACGAGGTCGCTAGGGCCGGTTGTAGAGGGAACAGGCGGAGGTGCAGTCTGTCGAGGCCGCTTTAAATCCGGCGATAGTGGTGGCCAGAGCCTAGGCGGAGGCGGTTACCGGTGCCTGTAGCCGGAGACCACTAGAATGACTCGCGGTGGTGGGATCGCTACTGCCTCAGGCTACTGGGTACGTACGTGCAGGCGAGATCAGGGAGGTCGGCATGGGAGGAAGTACATCGGAAAATTGGTGGCTGTGGTTGGCATCCCGCGGCTGAGCTTCGGTGAGGGGCGGCGAAAGGTGGGGTCGGCGCAGTGGCAACGTGAGGGAGGAAGAGTTGTAAGAGGAAGAGGGGGATGGAAGGCGTGACATAGGGAACAGAATTTTTTTTTTGAAACGAAGGAAATCAGCTATAGCAAAAAAAATCAAAATGAAACTGTGATATGTGAAAATATATATTTTCCTTTGTAACTGTTGTGATGATTCGAAAAAAAATGAACAGTAGGAATAGAGATGGTCGCCCTTGATTTTCTCAAAAAGTTACTGAACCAAGTAAATATTCTTTCCCAAGAAGGACGTAATAAAAAAATTGGAAAGAGTGATGAAGAGGAAAAGGCTCACGCAGCCTGACAGTAATTTATAAAATATAATTTGTTATATATATAATTATTCTTTAAACAGAGCAAATGAATGAAAGAAAACAGACTGGTCTAAATTGAACTAATAGAATAAAACGGTTAATAGCTAGATTTTCAGGAATATTTATGGAAAATAGTCGTTGGCATTGGACGAATATACGAAAGTATCCAGACCAAAAGATTTCAAAAAAGGGTACCGGTTCGATTAACCGCTTCAATGATTTCGTCGCGTACCGAATATCGAATCACACAAATGAATATACTACGGAGATCAGCACGACGAGACAATCAAAACGGTATACAGATATCAGTGATTCGATTGATTTATAAAATTTCAAATTTTCATACTAGCGGAAAATGCATGAAAAATGCAGAAAATAAGATCGACGGAGTTAAAGAAGTCCGAATTTGGAAAAACGAAAAATGACGTCTTGCTCAGAAAATGATTTAGAATTTTTCTATGTAAAAATATTTAGGTTTCGAAAACGTTTTATTTTCATCAATTCTTAACTGATTAAACTGAATAAATTTACGCACGAAAATAAACTTCATATTTTCGGATGAAAATTTACCAGTTGCTATGTTTAATTAGACGCATTTCAAATATGAAATTTTTTTTTCAAAATTTTATCGTTTAAAGTTTCACAAAATTTCAATTAATAACGTTATTAAAAACCGGTTAAATTTACGGGTCGTTACACTTATCAAGTGTATAACGTGCGTGCAACAACTTATGTAAGTTAAATCAACAGTAAATAAATATGAGTGTAATGGATTCAGGGATGTTTACGGGATTTTACATCTCTTATCAAGTGTATAACATGCGTGCAACAACTTAAGAGATGCTCGGGATTTCCATTTCCTAAGGATCCGTTAAACTATTTATATGTAGTAATATACGTTATATATATATAGTGTCTATCAGTAAAGTAAAGTATTAAAATAGCGTTAAGGCGTTACCCACATCCCCCTTAACACATTTTATAAATGTCGTAGTCTATACAGTACTGTAAACTCCACCAAACCGGTAGGCTATCAGGGAGCACTCCATAGGTACGACACAAACCAAAATCATAGTGGGCTCGATGAGGCATATGACAGGGCACAAGAGGTTATACCCACGGTAGGATTCTACCAGTTTGCGGAATCAGGCTGGTGGTAACGCATAGCAGTTACTACCGCCCACCTCGAACAACACTCCTATAATCAAATCGAAGGTGGCCACCAAATCAATCACAAAGTAACAGATATGGTATTGAAGAAGCGTGTCTGGTAGGAGGAGCGACCTCACTTGGCCTTGTTATGGCTCCTGATTTTAGTCATATCAAGCTGACCCAAGGGGGGTCAGGGCTACATTCTTACGTCATACCAGAAGTGTTCGCGAAACCATCCTACTTCGTTCTGGATTCTCCACCACGTGCATAGTTGTTAAAGTGGTTTCAGAATTGGTAGAGAGTATGACAATATCCGACCCCGGTCTCTTTAACAACCAATCGTTATATTTTTCACACCGTGGTCATTTTATAAAATATTTATAATAATAAATCCAGAAAACAGTTTATTCCATCATATTAAGATATCCATATACTTATTCCAAAAGTATAAATATATTCATAAATACCGAGGAAAATTTCTTTCAATCAATTTCAAAAATAATTTATAAATCTCTCTTAAACCATTTATAAACTATTTATATGCTTTAAAACCATTTATAAAACTATTATATAAATTCCAAAATAGTTTACAACTCTTCCTCTTTCATAAACTTCTACGCAAATTTTTTTTAAACGCTTCCAAATCCCTTTATACAAGTTATTTTATAAAACCCTTTATAAAAATCCTTTAAACCTTTATAAACTCCTTTATAAAATCATTATAAAAATCCTTTATAAAATCTTTTATAAAATCCATTATAAAATCTCTTATAAAATCATTTATAAAATCCTTTTACAAAATTCTAAAATCTTTTACAAAAATCCTTTTTCTATTAAAGTTATTATAAAGTCTAGATTTATTATCTTAAATCACACTATATTTATTATATTAAATTAAATTTAAAATATATATATTAAAAATATATTAAATATTTTATTAAATTAAAATTTAAACTATTTAAAATATATTTTTAAAACTAAATAAAATTATAAGTTAAAATCTTAAATTTACATTTAAAACCATGTATTAACTTATAATTTGAAGCTTTAAAACATATAAAAATAAATTATTTTCCAAATATAAATTTTAAATAAAATCATTACATTAAATTTAAAAATCAAATTTATAAATCAAACATACTTTACTATTTAGAAAATAATTTAAAACCAACCAACGGTGTCCGTATATAATTTTCTACCCTATGGTCAAGTGATAGAGTATATATCATTTCAACCCCAAAATAGTTAATTTTCCGGGTATATACCATTTCAACCCGTATCCCGAATCAATAATGTAACGACCCGACTTTCCAGTCCCGGAAAATCGAACCATTTGTGTTAAAGGAAAAGAGGTAGAAGAAGAAGAAACAGAAAATCAACAACAGAATCTCACATCGCAGCGGAATAAAATATAATATATACAAAACAGATCTTTACTCAAACAGAAAAATATATCTGTTTATACAATATATTTACAGAATACATCATCAGAGTTCATCACATCAATGATATACATCCAAATACACAGCGGAACAACAAACAAATACGGAAGTACGTATCGCCATCCAGCTCGTCTCCTGAGCTCCACAGCTATAATCTGAACCTGTTTATCTCGGTCTGACCCGAGCATCATATAAAACAATACCCGAGTCAGTCTGGAATACCAGCGTGAGAAAATCACACTCAATTGATTATTAAAGTTTCAAAAATCCTTTTGAAAATAAAAGCATCTCGTAAGACCACGCCACAAATAAACATGTCGGGTTTTTACCTTACGATAGCTAAAACACTTTTTATAAAAATCCTCTGATATTATAATAGTGTCTATTCACAAATACTTATTAAAATAGCTGAAATTGTTACATGATTAAATTCCAGCATACTAGCCACAAAGTGGGTAATACAAACAAAACTCGTACAAGGCACGTAGGGAGAATGGATTTCCAACGAATGACTAGGCACTGGGGTACCACCTGTCACAGTACGTGGCCTAGATCACAGTACCGAGGAGTACGCCCGCTCCCCTGCAACACAAGACCGGAATCATCCCTTACTGGATAATTCCAAGTAAAATCACCCCACGGTTGTGATCAGCAACCGCACCACTAAGCCGAAATAAAAGGGACATCTAGACAGGGATGACCTTACTCTCAAGTGGGGGCTACCCACGAAGCCTTGCTGCATAACCCCTGATTTTCAGTCATTCCCGGTTGATGAGGCTTGAGGCTAAACGTTACCTTCAGAACGTTTCACTTAGAATGCCCATCGTCCCCTGACGATGTCCGAAAGCATTCATCCATACAAGTCCGTTCCAGGTCCGAACAGAACTGATAACACTATCCCCTTATCAATATTACCCTCGTTTTCCCACGAAACGTACCACCGGATCGAAGTGGTTTTCGAGTCTCCAGACCTAGAATCCCGGTATACGGAAACCCGATCCCGGTCTCTTCGAAACGATCAGCGCATTTGGCCAATATTGATAGTCGGTTGTTTAACTATCAATTAACATCCATAACAACCATCAACAATCAATAATTTCTCCAAATTATTTATATCCCTCAAAATATCTTCACAAGATATTATTTTCATTTCAATTCCCATTGGAAACAATTTCAAACTATATTCCTCTCACGGAATAATTTCCCAAATATTTATTTTCACTGGAATACCAAGTACAAACCATTTTAGATTTTTAAAATAAATTTAAAACACCTTATTATAAAAATACTTTATAAGAACGCCTTTTTAAACTTCTTTAATATTTAAGTTAATATATATATTTAAAGATATTTGAATAAAACCATTTTAAAGAATATAAACAAATTTCCTTTTAAAACATATTATCAAATCTCATTTGTATTAACTACAATAATAGATTGAAAATTACTTATTTTAGAAATTTAACATTTGGAAATAATAGATTTTTAAAACTTGACTTTTAAAAATAACAATAAATCTTTAACAAATATTTAAAATTTCTTTTTAAAACAAAATGTACTTGGCTATCCAGAAAATACTTCTCTTTCACAACCTTTAAAATAAATCTCTGTTTATATTTTTAAAACAGATTCACAATCCTTTATAAATTCACACCTTGAATTTATATTAAAATCCGCTCCACTTTATAAACTCAGTTTATAGATCTCAAAATCTCATTCCTCTTTAAAATTTCCCAGTTTCAATATTTAGATCAATTCTACAATTTTATTTCAAATTTGCTTTATCTTGAAATAAAATTCCCTTATTTACCTTATTTATTTCAAATACAATTATTCGGGTTTTTAATTTTTAATTTCTAGTTAAAACCCCTTTAACTGAAAATTCCTATTTTAAATTCCCAACATTCCTTATTTACACTTTTTAATTAAATTAAATTATTAAATTAAAAGTAATTCCTTTATTTTCTCTAAACCAATATTACTTGAGTTTTCTAATCTTTATTTCTCCTCCGTAAATTTAAATTTCTTTTTCCTATATTTACTAAAATTCCAATTCTCTTTATTTTATCTTATTTTCAATTCACTTTTAAATTTATTCCAATTTACTTAAATTTCTATTCTTTATTTTCTTCAAAATTCAATTCCATAGATTTTCAAAATTTATTATACTGGGAATTCAATCAACCACAACATCCAATATCAGATCATCACAGGATATCAATATTCAGATCACAGAATAATAAAATAAATTTTTGAGGAATCCAGTTGGATCCCTCCAACCTGTTTCCCTGCATCCACAGACGTTAGCACAATACCAATTCCACTTCGAGGTGGAATATCGCGGTATATGGGATTTAAAATAAATCATCCGCTATTATGCGGCGCATAGGGTCTCATCCGCTATAAAATGCGGGAATATCAATCCAATATATACATATGCCAATATATATATATTGGTATATACTACTATATATATCATCATATCAAATCAATCCAAACAATCATTCAATCAATCATTTAAATTTAACTATTTAAATTTAAATTCAACTGAGTGAGATTAACTCACCTTTTACTTTGCTGTTTGCAAACCATTCCCATCTCGTCTTGTTCCCTTTACAATTTCAAACTGAATAAACATTTATACGATTTATTAATATTCGAAATAAATCAAACAGTAAATTTTTGTTTGATAGTTTAATTATCTATTTGTTTTATTTTTACACTGTTATATATAATTTCTTCAAACCTATCTGTATAAATAATTTTATCTGTAAAACTTCTGATTCTCATATTTATATCTACATATATATATACACTTATTAAGTTAAATTCAAAAATAAAACAGCCTATACTTAACTATATTTCTTGATTCACTATATATATACACATATATAAAATAAATGAACTGTGTGTGAATATATATGAACTTGCTATAATTATTTTTCTTTCTGTATAGAATTCCTTCTAATTATATATGTTTACAAATTTCATTTAATTGAAATAGAAATAAAAACGAGATTACCCTCACCTCGCAGTCTCGACTTCGTCGAACCCTACCCACTGCCTCGAAGGAATTCGCAGCCATCACCATGCCAACGCGAGCTTGAGATCGAAACCCCCAGATCCATCGCGAACGAGCATCTCGAGAATTCCCAGATCGAAACCCCTTCTTCGTCGAGCTGCTGGATCACCATCGCGAGCTACTCGCGAAACCTAATAATCGCCAGAAGCCTAACTCACTGCCTTCTTCCAAATCGTGCTTGCAACATCCTGAGACCCAAACCCTAACCACTTCATCGAACTCCCAGTTATGCGCACCTTCCCTCGACAACGCGACACGATCGAATCCCCTTCCGCCTATCACGAACGAACTCCGATTCGATCTCTATTCTAGTTTTGGAGAGGACGAGCTTCGAACGAGCTCGATTTGATTTTCACCCAAGCGAGACTTCGATTCCAGAAACCAAAGTGGAGGGAACGACATTAAAATGTTTTCGAATAAATTCTGGGATGTAATTTCTCAATTAAGAAGTTCGAATTTAAGCATTTCGTTCTTCTTGATTTTCCCTCTATTGATCGAATTTTGTTTTGAAAAAGTGAAAGAGGAGAACGCGTTAAAACTGGGTAAAGCTTCATGGGTACGATTGGTTTCAATTGAAAATAGGGAAGAAGACGTGATTTCAGGGAACGAGGTTTTCTCGAATTGAATAAATGAGGGAGGACCAGATAAGTTTAGAAGGAACGAGAAGTGTGAGATGGAAGATAAGGGTAGCGTGATTAAAATGAGAAAAGGAAAATATCTCTGCGCGTTCAGAAGGTAAGGTGGCTGATGTAAGATGTATTGGACAGGTTGGAATATTAAATTTAACTTCGAATCGGTTATTATCAATTAGATTTTACACGCGTTTATATATCGTACGCTCACACAACAACTCCAAAAGCTACGAAACTTGAAATCCGGTAATAATACAATATTACGGACCCAATGGAACTGGTTTCGTCGAATTCCGAGACTATGCCTCGGAAGACTATTTTTAAATTCAACTTAAACAATATATTTTTAAAACTGAACAAATTACTTTCGAATTCAATTTTAAAAGTTCTATTATCTTCAGTATTATTAATATGAATTTTAGGAGCTTTCAAAATATTTTTAATTAGCTTAGAATACCAGATTTACTATTTTATCCAATTTCAAATAAATTTAATTTAATAATTAAATTACTCAATAAACAGCGATATTTGAAATTTTAGTTAAAATTTAACCCTTTGAATATTGAAAATTAATTAAATATCCCAATTTCAAATGCTCAAAAATTCCGGGTCGTCACATTCCTTCCCCCTTAAAAGAATTTCGTCCCCGAAATTACTAGTTAGAAAGAATGATTCAATACCCGTTAACTATTCCTCAAATCCAAACAGTTTTAACAATACCCAAACAATCTTTTATTAATGATACACTAATCATCTTTTAACTTCCCAAACTTATTCATAAGTTCAACCCATACCACCTACTTATGCATTCAAATTTAAATTTGAATTCAAATTTTGAATTATCAAAATTTTCTAAAAAATTTTTTTTTTTCTAACTCCCTAAATTTCCAAAAAATTTTGCCAGCGTCTCCTTTGCGCGGCTAGCTCGGTACTACTACAAAATGGCTCTACGGCCTCCCAATCTCAAAAAGAAAAACAAAAGCCAAGTGGCTGGATCAAAAACCCAATCAAATTTCATATAGAAATTCAAATACATACCTTTTTGTCGGGCCATTAAATTTTATCTTCTAAAATCAAGATCCCAATTTATCCATTGCTTTTATACACCTGTATATCCTACTAAGCAATAATATTCAATCACAATCCCAAAGTCATTTTATACTTTCCTTTACAAATTTCCAATATTTGTTTTACTTAAGCCCGTACGATGCACATATATCATCCGTACGCAACATCACATTCGATCGCTCAATCGATCACACAATTCCGCTTCCAAACTAGTATTGTCCACCCGACTTCCTAGTGCGGACTCAGATCTGGTTTCTTGATCGGAAACCGTCATTCTCCTTGCATAGTCATAACTACGATAGAGAATTACCAGAATCAACCAACAATCCATATCCAGGTTCGCCGTCGAAAATCGAGTGAAAAATCCTAATTCGGATCGATAAAACTATCTCGAAATTCTGTGTTCGAATCTGGATCAAATAGCTATGCGAACAAATAATATACGTACACCTTACGTAATTAGCCCAATTGATTATTAACTATATCAATTCTCTTTTATTCACATTCATTTTGATTACATTCACTTATCCACAATTTCTCATTTCACAACTTCAAATTTTAATTGTTATTCAATTATTCATCTAGAATAACTTTCCTTAATACCAAATTACTTAAGAATCTCACCAAATTCCTTAAGTTCAAAATAAATATTCTACATACTGCTTATACTTATTTTCACTTCATTATTGAAGTTCATATCCATTTCTATTTACTCTTGTCTTTACAATTCCATTTGATTTCAATTTGGCTTTCACCCGAATATTTAATTAGTTGCACTTACTAATTAATTTAAATTTCAATTAACAGTTTATTCGCAAACTTCACTTCTTTAGTTCTTCGATTTCACTTCACCTTACATTCACATTTGAATTAGATTTCAATATCTAGTTTCAATTTCATTTGCTTAACAAATTTAAATCATTTATTGTTAATGGAAATTTTCAAAAATTCTAAAAATTTTCTAACTCCTGAAATTTACGAAAAATTTTGGCAGAACCTCCCTTGTACGGAGGGACTTCTGCGATATCGCAGGATGCACAAAAATGTATATACATCGGCCTCAGGCCGGAAAAAGAATCAAAACAGTTCATATTTCCTATTTTGAATTTTTTGCGTAGGCGTACCTTTTATTTAGCATTTTTAAAGCAAGCGGCGATTCATTTTAGCATTTTACGCAGTCGAAATCAGTCAAACGGCTTCCCTGAACCTGTACTGACTCAATTTAAACAGATAAGTGACGATATACAAAATTTTATAGCATTTCAATTAATCTCAATAGCAAACAAGTAGTTTTCAAAAGCCATGCACTTAAAATAATTTCCATAAGCAATTTATATGGTTTCAATACAATTTCAATCGTCTACAACCAATTCACATACCATTTCTATTCAATTCAATGTTTTGCAATACATTTTGTTCCATTCTATTCATTTTTAAGCGAAATGAATCCATATCCATTTCAATTGATTCAATTCAATTTAATTTGCATTTCACTTCCAAACTCAAGTTATGGTTTCCTTGTAAACAATTTATAATTTAAATCTTTGGTTTGATTTTCATTTGATCGAATCTATTACCTTTACTAATCCATTCAATTTGTCCATTCACTTATTCATTCTAAATTTCAATTTCCGTATTCAATTCACCGTGAATTTATTTAATCTTTAACAAGGAAATTTCCAATTTATTTTTAACACCATACATTTTTAAAATTTAGCTGGTATACTTACTGAATCCAATATTAATTCCAACTCATATTCAATAATTTATCTCTAACTTGAATATGATAGATATCAATCCATTTCACATCATTCCTACTTGAATTTTATTTACACTTCAAGTTATCACTCATATACTCCAATTCCAATGATCATTCACACTTTCAACTTTTATGATCAAATCCAAATTCCATTAACATACTTAATTTACTAATTTATTCCAAATTAGTGTTCTCCCATTTTAACCAATACAATGTTTGATTTTTATCCACAAAATCACTTCAGTTAATCTCCTCGGGTTTATAACTCAAGTCCTGGATTTCATTCAATTTTCAATTTCTAAACAAATTTATCTACTTAGCTATAACTTCCCATTTGAGTCTCAATTAATTAAATTTTCCAATAAATTTAATTTATTTACCCTTATCCAAGCTAAATTTATCTTAACTCGGATTTCTATTCCAAACTTCACATCTCTTATTCAACACACAATTCACTTTTCATTTTACCAATTCAACTTGACTCAATTAAAATCTCATTCTATTTTTATTACAAACAATTCTATTTGGGTTATTTATTTTACTTCAAATTTTATAAGTCACCTTCTTTTATATTCACACTTCCTTCTATTAAAAATAAATTTTATTCACAATTTACCTCTTAACTCCGTTTATACATTTTTATTTAGTTAAGTATATATTTTATTCTAATACTGTTTCAATTTTATTATAAACTGTCAAAACTTACTTATTCCAATTCAATACTTATCTTGTTACATTTATTTGGTCCAGTATATTTTATTATCTCATAGCCTTTAATTCAGATTCCAGGTTTTTAAACAATTTCCCAACATTTCAAAATCACCCGGTTTTCAATTTCAAATCATTTTGGAGTCTCCAACATCTCCAAATCACACTTCTCAAAATTTTAAACCAATCCTGATTTTTTTTTTTTTCCAACAAATTTCCTTTGGAAATTTCAAAAAAACTAGCCTTTCTGAATAAATCAATTTGGCAGCAATTCGTCACTCAGGAGTTCGAAAATAAATTCTGAAGATGCGGCCGTCATCCTCCGAATTATTTCCAGCAACTGAAATGAATTTATTGCTATATCCCTTTCGAAAATTTATTTGAAACAATTTCCCTTCCAAAAATACTTTCCAAAATAATAATGCTGGTGTTTATCTTCAAAACATTTTGAAACACTTCCAAGATATCCGGGGTTTAAATTTACCAATTTGATTAAATCAAATTTTTAGTTACAATTCATCTGTACAATTCATATTTATACAAATACCCATTGGTTATGTAAACCATTCTGATTTTACAATCTTACCATATTTTTTCTTTCAAATTTTATTTGTTAGAATATTTTAATCCAAACATCCAAATATATAATAATTCAAAAGAAATATTTCTTTTATATCAAAAATACATTTTTCGGGTAAAATTATTTCATCTACCCGTTTCAAAACAATATTGTGTCGAATTGCTCTATTCGAGTGTTTAGAAACCCCTTCGATACAGTTGCGCAGACTGTGCCGACGAAGGTTCATATGCCACTTAATAAATCAACCAACACAATATAAAACCATTTTATATTCACTAACAAATACGCGCTCATATCTATTAATACTCTCAAAATTTCCCACCAGAGCCAAGGTTATCGCCAACCTTTGCTCTGATACCACTGTAACGACCCGACTTTCCAGTCCTGGAAAATCGAACCATTTGTGTTAAAGGAAAAGAGGTAGAAGAAGAAGAAACAGAAAATCAACAACAGAATCTCACATCGCAGCGGAATAAAATATAATATATACAAAACAGATCTTTACTCAAACAGAAAAATATATCTGTTTATACAATATATTTACAGAATACATCATCAGAGTTCATCACATCAATGATATACATCCAAATACACAGCGGAACAACAAACAAATACGGAAGTATGTATCGCCATCCAGCTCGTCTCCTGAGCTCCACAGCTATAATCTGAACCTGTTTATCTCGGTCTGACCCGAGCATCATATAAAACAATACCCGAGTCAGTCTGGAATACCAGCGTGAGAAAATCACACTCAATTGATTATTAAAGTTTCAAAAATCCTTTTGAAAATAAAAGCATCTCGTAAGACCACGCCACAAATAAACATGTCGGGTTTTTACCTTACGATAGCTAAAACACTTTTTATAAAAATCCTCTGATATTATAATAGTGTCTATTCACAAATACTTATTAAAATAGCTGAAATTGTTACATGATTAAATTCCAGCATACTAGCCACAAAGTGGGTAATACAAACAAAACTCGTACAAGGCACGTAGGGAGAATGGATTTCCAACGAATGACTAGGCACTGGGGTACCACCTGTCACAGTACGTGGCCTAGATCACAGTACCGAGGAGTACGCCCGCTCCCCTGCAACACAAGACCGGAATCATCCCTTACTGGATAATTCCAAGTAAAATCACCCCACGGTTGTGATCAGCAACCGCACACTAAGCCGAAATAAAAGGGACATCTAGACAGGGATGACCTTACTCTCAAGTGGGGGCTACCCACGAAGCCTTGCTGCATAACCCCTGATTTTCAGTCATTCCCGGTTGATGAGGCTTGAGGCTAAACGTTACCTTCAGAACGTTTCACTTAGAATGCCCATCGTCCCCTGACGATGTCCGAAAGCATTCATCCATACAAGTCCGTTCCAGGTCCGAACAGAACTGATAACACTATCCCCTTATCAATATTACCCTCGTTTTCCCACGAAACGTACCACCGGATCGAAGTGGTTTTCGAGTCTCCAGACCTAGAATCCCGGTATACGGAAACCCGATCCCGGTCTCTTCGAAACGATCAGCGCATTTGGCCAATATTGATAGTCGGTTGTTTAACTATCAATTAACATCCATAACAACCATCAACAATCAATAATTTCTCCAAATTATTTATATCCCTCAAAATATCTTCACAAGATATTATTTTCATTTCAATTCCCATTGGAAACAATTTCAAACTATATTCCTCTCACGGAATAATTTCCCAAATATTTATTTTCACTGGAATACCAAGTACAAACCATTTTAGATTTTTAAAATAAATTTAAAACACCTTATTATAAAAATACTTTATAAGAACGCCTTTTTAAACTTCTTTAATATTTAAGTTAATATATATATTTAAAGATATTTGAATAAAACCATTTTAAAGAATATAAACAAATTTCCTTTTAAAACATATTATCAAATCTCATTTGTATTAACTACAATAATAGATTGAAAATTACTTATTTTAGAAATTTAACATTTGGAAATAATAGATTTTTAAAACTTGACTTTTAAAAATAACAATAAATCTTTAACAAATATTTAAAATTTCTTTTTAAAACAAAATGTACTTGGCTATCCAGAAAATACTTCTCTTTCACAACCTTTAAAATAAATCTCTGTTTATATTTTTAAAACAGATTCACAATCCTTTATAAATTCACACCTTGAATTTATATTAAAATCCGCTCCACTTTATAAACTCAGTTTATAGATCTCAAAATCTCATTCCTCTTTAAAATTTCCCAGTTTCAATATTTAGATCAATTCTACAATTTTATTTCAAATTTGCTTTATCTTGAAATAAAATTCCCTTATTTACCTTATTTATTTCAAATACAATTATTCGGGTTTTTAATTTTTAATTTCTAGTTAAAACCCCTTTAACTGAAAATTCCTATTTTAAATTCCCAACATTCCTTATTTACACTTTTTAATTAAATTAAATTATTAAATTAAAAGTAATTCCTTTATTTTCTCTAAACCAATATTACTTGAGTTTTCTAATCTTTATTTCTCCTCCGTAAATTTAAATTTCTTTCCTATATTTACTAAAATTCTAATTCTCTTTATTTTATCTTATTTTCAATTCACTTTTAAATTTATTCCAATTTACTTAAATTTCTATTCTTTATTTTCTTCAAAATTCAATTCCATAGATTTTCAAAATTTATTATACTGGGAATTCAATCAACCACAACATCCAATATCAGATCATCACAGGATATCAATATTCAGATCACAGAATAATAAAATAAATTTTTGAGGAATCCAGTTGGATCCCTCCAACCTGTTTCCCTGCATCCACAGACGTTAGCACAATACCAATTCCACTTCGAGGTGGAATATCGCGGTATATGGGATTTAAAATAAATCATCCGCTATTATGCGGCGCATAGGGTCTCATCCGCTATAAAATGCGGGAATATCAATCCAATATATACATATGCCAATATATATATATTGGTATATACTACTATATATATCATCATATCAAATCAATCCAAACAATCATTCAATCAATCATTTAAATTTAACTATTTAAATTTAAATTCAACTGAGTGAGATTAACTCACCTTTTACTTTGCTGTTTGCAAACCATTCCCATCTCGTCTTGTTCCCTTTACAATTTCAAACTGAATAAACATTTATACGATTTATTAATATTCGAAATAAATCAAACAGTAAATTTTTGTTTGATAGTTTAATTATCTATTTGTTTTATTTTTACACTGTTATATATAATTTCTTCAAACCTATCTGTATAAATAATTTTATCTGTAAAACTTCTGATTCTCATATTTATATCTACATATATATATATACACTTATTAAGTTAAATTCAAAAATAAAACAGCCTATACTTAACTATATTTCTTGATTCACTATATATATACACATATATAAAATAAATGAACTGTGTGTGAATATATATGAACTTGCTATAATTATTTTTCTTTCTGTATAGAATTCCTTCTAATTATATATGTTTACAAATTTCATTTAATTGAAATAGAAATAAAAACGAGATTACCCTCACCTCGCAGTCTCGACTTCGTCGAACCCTACCCACTGCCTCGAAGGAATTCGCAGCCATCACCATGCCAACGCGAGCTTGAGATCGAAACCCCCAGATCCATCGCGAACGAGCATCTCGAGAATTCCCAGATCGAAACCCCTTCTTCGTCGAGCTGCTGGATCACCATCGCGAGCTACTCGCGAAACCTAATAATCGCCAGAAGCCTAACTCACTGCCTTCTTCCAAATCGTGCTTGCAACATCCTGAGACCCAAACCCTAACCACTTCATCGAACTCCCAGTTATGCGCACCTTCCCTCGACAACGCGACACGATCGAATCCCCTTCCGCCTATCACGAACGAACTCCGATTCGATCTCTATTCTAGTTTTGGAGAGGACGAGCTTCGAACGAGCTCGATTTGATTTTCACCCAAGCGAGACTTCGATTCCAGAAACCAAAGTGGAGGGAACGACATTAAAATGTTTTCGAATAAATTCTGGGATGTAATTTCTCAATTAAGAAGTTCGAATTTAAGCATTTCGTTCTTCTTGATTTTCCCTCTATTGATCGAATTTTGTTTTGAAAAAGTGAAAGAGGAGAACGCGTTAAAACTGGGTAAAGCTTCATGGGTATGATTGGTTTCAATTGAAAATAGGGAAGAAGACGTGATTTCAGGGAACGAGGTTTTCTCGAATTGAATAAATGAGGGAGGACCAGATAAGTTTAGAAGGAACGAGAAGTGTGAGATGGAAGATAAGGGTAGCGTGATTAAAATGAGAAAAGGAAAATATCTCTGCGCGTTCAGAAGGTAAGGTGGCTGATGTAAGATGTATTGGACAGGTTGGAATATTAAATTTAACTTCGAATCGGTTATTATCAATTAGATTTTACACGCGTTTATATATCGTACGCTCACACAACAACTCCAAAAGCTACGAAACTTGAAATCCGGTAATAATACAATATTACGGACCCAATGGAACTGGTTTCGTCGAATTCCGAGACTGTGCCTCGGAAGACTATTTTTAAATTCAACTTAAACAATATATTTTTAAAACTGAACAAATTACTTTCGAATTCAATTTTAAAAGTTCTATTATCTTCAGTATTATTAATATGAATTTTAGGAGCTTTCAAAATATTTTTAATTAGCTTAGAATACCAGATTTACTATTTTATCCAATTTCAAATAAATTTAATTTAATAATTAAATTACTCAATAAACAGCGATATTTGAAATTTTAGTTAAAATTTAACCCTTTGAATATTGAAAATTAATTAAATATCCCAATTTCAAATGCTCAAAAATTCCGGGTCGTCACAAATAATTTCCAAATCAATAAAATCGCTCGGGTTTATCATTTCAACCCATAACGATTTTCCCTAATCTATAAGATCGTTCGGGTATATATCATTTCAACCCATAGTGATAATAGAGAAATAAACATCCAATCATCCAAAAATGTCAACAAATAAACATCCATCACAATCATCATCCAAATCAGCCAATAAATCACAACAATTAACTGGTGATCATTATCAGGTATTTAACTAACAATTTAAATTCAATATTAATATAAATGGTAATTTAATTCAATATAAATTCAAATTAAATTAGAATGTCAAATTAAACTACCAAATAGCAACCAATAATATTCTTATCACATCATAAATTTAATTCAACTAACATAAGAAGGTTTAGCATTTGTGAGTGGGTTAAATCACTCACCTTCGATTTATCGTCGATTAAAAATCCAATTAAAGCCCAAAATTTGAACAGTCTTAGAATGCAACCAAACCAGTTCCATGTTGTCCAAAGTTTCGATACGATCTCGATGGAAGAAACCACGTCCATATCCGAGCTCGTATGAAAATTTTATTAAGGTTAGAACGTTGAAATTTAATTTAAAATTAAAAATAACAAATGGCAAAGTCATAAATACTATCATCTCCCAATACGTTCAACACGCACGAAGACAGCAAACCAACCCATCAGAGCCGGCCTTTGACCGCCGACCTCTCCCTCTACATGCCGCAATAGGCCATGGCACCATTGCCACTGACCTCACCTTGTCGCCGCCTACACGCTCCCCACGTCCGAGCACCCAAAACGCAACCGGCCGCCACCCACTGACTAGGGTTTTCGAACCCTAGATTCAAAATTCCGACCACCTCAAGTGGAATTAATCAATGATTCCACCACCAATCGACCCCAAACACCACTCTCCACAATACCCATAAGCCAATTTCACCAATTAGCGCGCGAATCGAAAAGCCCCAAATCGCCAATTAGGGTTTCGCGATTTATGACCTTTGACCGCGATTCCAAATCGACTCGAGCACTATTTCTGAAAACAAACACTTGCCATGATTCTTATTGTCGAGAGCTTGAAAACGGTATAAAATATGACAAGGTTTGGAGAGTTTGAATTTTGAAATTGAAATTAGGGTTTCTGCGATGTCAGCCATTGGGAAGAAGCAGATGAGAATAGAAATTTGTATGTATAGAAATTAAATGAAAGGTTGCTAGGGTTTATAACAGCCTATATATAGGCAGAGATAGATATGAATGAATGGACAGATCGAATTGGGTTGAAACGATAACAACGACCTGAAAAGCCCGTTTCGTTTCCGAAACGAAAGTAGGTCATCCCATATATCGAATTATATGTTTTCAATATTTTCAAACTCAATGGAACTGGTTTCAAATCCTAATTCCATTGTATACAGAAGTTAGCTTTTAAAATCAAATTATATTCATTTAAATTCCATTAATCGATTTCTACGTGTTTCGAGCTCGCACGATTAAATAATAAGTCTGATCACTACGGAATTTGAAATCCTATAATAATTCACTGTTACGGATCCGATGAAACTGGTTTCATTGAAATCCAAGACAGTGGCCAAAATGGCTATTTTTACACGTTAATTAAATAAATTATTATTACATTGGTTTAATCACTTTAAAATTCAAATTTAAAAGTTAACAATTTTATCATTCTGTATTACATAGAAATTAATAATCTTTTAAAATTTAATATTACATGTTAATCTCAAGATTTAAATATTACATTAATTTCAACGTCAAATTACAACCGTAATAAAGTCCCAGTTAATTATAATTTAATTTCAATCAAATTCTTTTATTTCGATTCTCACTCTTATTATTGAATCAACTATTACCTTATGAATATAATTAACATTAGTTTACATTTTATTACATTCATATTCCACAGTTATTAACTTAACACATATTAACTGCAATATTTAATTACATTAAATTTCAACAATTGATTCCAACAATTATTTTATTCCTTATTTACAAATTTAACCAAATTAACTTTACAATTATTTCAATTAATTGAAATTACATTAAAATAATTGTCAATAACATTCAAACAACATTATTAATCATATTCTAATTATTTTTCTCATAAATAAATCATAAATTTTAATTTTTCTCACAATATTAAATTTCAAAAATCTTATTTAATTTAATCGTTTTAATTATCAAAAATACGTGTCGTTACATATTTTCAACCATAACACCGTTTCATAATATATTTTTCAAGTAGAACATTTTCCAATAATAATTTCTTTTTCCATGGATAAAATCTTCCTTTATTACAAAGTATTCCCCAAATTATAGCACCATTATAGAAATACTTTATGAAGGATGTTTAAAAAAACAATTTTCTTATACTAAAATGTTCCTTCAAGGCTGAATTTAACTTCCAATATTTAATTAAACATCATTTTACAAAAACACTTTCAAATAAAATAATTTTACAATATTTACTCTTTCTTATAAAATATCTCTGTAAAAGTATTTCATTTACCAAATTAAACCATTTATTTTTCAACAAGAATTTTAACGGATCACTTTGTATCATAAATTGTCATTTTTCCCCTTTTTAATAAAATGTCTTCAAAAATTAGGAATCTATAGTTCATGAATTTTCCAAATAAATATTATTCACTTAAAATTGAAAGCAGTTCCTTCTTATTTAGGGTCATGTCTCAATTAATTTAACACCAGGTGTATGTCCCTTGGGTTATAACCAACACTTAACCCCTCTTATAATTGTTCATCACATACCACTTCTAATTTATTTACTTTCCGTACAAAGGTTATCATAAATAAACACCATTTGAGGGTGAGGTAACAGTGGTTGAATAAACAAACCCCTACACACAAAGCACGAAATTCTCAATCAAATGCTCTCTTATTTATATTATAACCCTACCTAAGGCATAAAGTAAAATACCATAATTGGTTTAAACCTACCAAATGTTTAAGGAATCGCTAAACCTAAGCTTTGATACCAAGTGTCATGACCTATTATTTTTAAAATCTAAAATCAATTATAAATGACGTCAAAATTCACTTTTATCTAACTTCAGATATTAAAAGTAGTGGACCATGAATAGATAAAAAATTAAAAATTCTAAAACAACGAATAAAAAGAGAAACCTCACAACGGAATCAATCATCAGAATAAATGAACATTAACTCCATAATGCAATTTATAACATTTAATACATTAATTATCTATAACTCATGGACAATATAAAAACGGTTTAAAAGAATATATCAAATCAGCTTTCCACAATATTGTCTTCGTCCACCTTTCCATTCCCTCTTTTACTCCTACCTGCTACTTCACACCTCTATATATATATAAATGAAAACAAGGAAAAAAGTTCCAACTATGTTTGAACTATGCATAACCCTGTACGCTACGACTGTAACCACCCGAAATTTAACCCGTAATAATTAATTCGTTAATTAATTAGATAACAAAATAACTTTGCGAGATTATCAGAATTGAGCCACGAGGGTTGCACCATTGTGTCCGTGGTAATTTTCTGGTCAATTTCCATATATAGAACGTCAGAATTCGAGTTAATATGAGCAAAGAATTAAGTAATCAAAGAAATGAATATATATATATATATACAGGTCGACCGACTGGTCGACCTAGGTAAGGGGGCGGTCGACCCGCCTTGCCTTTTGGCAAGCGAACGAACGTTCGTTCATTCGAACGATTTGGTGACGATTGAACACGTATGTTTCATCATTCAAACTGATCTGGTCTTTCCGTTTCTACATCTGATGGCCCTTATTCAACCTATGATGTGGTTGCAACCTATTCAATCCCCAAATCCTACGGTCCGAGATCCACTTCTACCCCTATAAATAGACCCCTAGACCTAACACTTTTTCTCATTCTAAGTTTTCTCCAATTGGATTCACCTTTCTAGGAAGGACCCTAAACGGAATAATTTTTCCAAAGGAGAAAATCGTTATAAATTAAATTATTTTACAACACCAAGTGGATCCGAGAAGACCAAAGGAAGAGCTTAGGACCGGAGGTGAGTGATTGTAATTATTTTAAGATTTCTTTAAGTAATTTAAAATAATAGGGTTTCCAATAGTTGTAGTTTTACTATGATTTTTGGAATAGCCTTTTCAGTAATTTATTTACAGTTTTTAGAATTATTTTCAGTCTATTTCCTTTCAGCTATTCTTTTCAGTAATTTTAGTTTATTTCTATTAACTATAGCTTTACCGTTTATTTACAGTTTATTTATAGTATTTTAGTTTATTTACTGTTATTTATACGTTATTTACATCTTCTTTCTACGCTTCGGATTTTCTTCTATTTTCAGTTTTCTTTTATTCCTCATTCTTCTTCGCGTATGGATTAGAATAGGATTAACGCGAATATGGATTAAATTGTAAGAAAACTAAAATAATGGAATATAAGATGTAAATTTCAAAGGCTGTAATATAAATGAAATTGGACTGAAATTACACCTAATTATGACGTTAATTGGACTGAATTAAAAAGATTGGCCTAGTTATAACTTAGAATTATAACTAAAAAGAGTTAAAGATGAAAGAAGCTTATTTTCACACTTAGACCTTGGGTTAAGTAATAAGCATGATTATAACTTAGGTTATAATAAGAAAAAAAACAGAATAAGGCTTATTTTAAGACTTAGGAGAAATTAATAAGCACCAATAGTGGAGAAAAATGTAAAGGCTTATTTAAATAATTTACCTAAGTTAATAAGCAAAGATGAAAGTAGGACCTGCACCAAATAGCATTCCCTATTAGACAAAACGGTGAGCCTAGGGCACGCTTATGCTAAGAATGGTAGTAATTGGTCAAATAAAAGTCCAAATCAAGGGGTATTTGGATAAGGGGCGCAACTAGATACTGTTTGGACGACGGGCCAGTACCAACAGAATTTTCCCTATAGATTCTATGGACACATGGTGATCTCACGTTAGCCTAAAGTGGGATGAGGGGCACACTTATGCTGGAGTTTGAGTTAATAAGAAGACCCAATAGGTGGAGAAAAAGGTAGCATGGGCATGGTGGCAGTTACGCGTGCGACTTCCATTTGGGTGCTCAGTAATAGCTATGAGTTCCAAGCGCTTAGTATGAATGTCTTTCGTAGACATCATTGCCTTCTGTGTAGGGAGCTATATATGTCGTCCGGATCCACAGTGGTTGCTTGTGCATCTTTTGTACATACCATTGGTTGTTGTGTAGGGAGTTATATAGCGTCTAGTCCACAGTAAGGTTTATGGAGTAGTAGGCCGATTAAAAAAGGTAGCATTAGGGTTACATCCTAATTACAGGATTAGGAATTCAGCCTAATCAAAGCAAAAATCAAGGACAAGTGCAAGAAACCAAAGTTAACCTATCTTATAAATTGAGCAATATTTAATCGTACTTATTTCCAGTTTATTTCTTTCCTATTTGCTTTGTTATCTTTATATATGCTAGAACTATTGTAGAGTCTATTACTTTTATCTTGCTTAAAGACTCTAGTAATTACCATCATTCATCAGACTTTTAGTCTGACCCACTCCTCTATTTTCCCCTTCCTCCCCCATAGGCAATCAAGGGAGAAGTCTGTAGATTGTTGTTGCTTGGCGGTTTCTTGGAGGAGTTCTCTACTATGTATTTCTTTATTTTTAGCTTTTTTTCTTTCTCTATACTTATTATGAGGTATATTATGTACTCTGTTTTTTGAGACTATTAGTTTTTGTGTCACGAGACATATTGGATTTTTAGACATGTATGTGGTATTTTGTATTTTACTTATTTATGAAGCAATTATGAAGTTTTGTTTTGATTAAGTTATTATTCTAAGTTTCCGCTGTTTTTATCTATTTTTGTCTTGTGAATCTTAGTCTCTGTTAGCTTTCGTTATACCTACAATGCACCACGCCTTTTAATGTGTCCTTTTGGGTATATTAAGGGGTGTGGGGTGTTTCACTTGGTATCAGAGCCTAAGGTTACAGGATTCTTTAAAAAAATTAAAAGTAAAGTATTTTTCAAAATAACTTGTTTTAAAAGTATTTTTCAGAAAAGAACTTCTAGAAATAATTTTAAGTATAAAAGAGTTTTTATAAAAATCCCCTCATAAGTCCAGATCAATCTCCCTTTGACTCTTTCCTAAACTATCTTTTCCTTTTCGTAGAATGGCTATGCCCCGAACCTTCCCGAGGGATTCCAGTCCCACCCTGGTTTCGTAGGTACTTACAAGCCACGACTCTAGAGGTGCACAGGCCTACGCCCAATTTTGTACTAGCGGGTAGGAATCCCATCAACCCACCTGCCGCCATCAATTTCTCTAAGCTTTGTAAAGATTTTGCGAGTTTGGGCGGGAAGACTTTTTCTGGAAAGGAGACTTTTGTAGAGGCTAGAGCTTGGCTTAGGGACACAGAGAGGATTTTTGGTCTTTTGGGATTGGATGGTCAGTAGCGAGTTCAGCTAGCTGCTTGGCAGCTGAAGGAGGAGGCAACTTATTGGTTGGAGGTGATCGAGTTGGAGGGAAGGAATATTACTTGGTATGGATTTCGAGAGTGATTCGATAGGAAGTTTCTGTCTCAGGCGAAAGAGAGTGTTCAGCTGGAGAGGTTTATCAATTTGAAGCAAGGGAGTCTGTTTGTTAAGGAATACATCAATCAATTCAATGAGCTGTCGCGGTTTGATATGGATTTGGTGAACACGCCGCACAAGAAATCTATGAAGTTTACGAAGGGATTGAATCAACCCCTTCAGGGATTATTGCCGACTCATGTACTGATGGGAGCTACAGCTACTTATGAGTCTTTGGTCAAGATGGCGCTTATGACAGATACAGTCAAGGAGGGAGAGTCTAAAGAGAAGGTTAAGTCAGAAGGTTCAAAGAAGAAGTGGTGGGAAAAGAATAAGAAGAAGAAGAAAAGTGATGGTCCTCAGAAGCATATTAAGAAAGGAATAAAGTGCCATAGTTGTCGGAAGGTTGGACATATGGCCAAGGATTGCTGGAAGGAGAAGATGAAGGGTAAATGCTATACTTGCGGGCAGCCTGGTCATATGAGTAGGAGTTGTCACCAGGAAGCGAGTGCACCAGTTGCGCAGATTCAGGCGTTAGACACAGCACCTTCCAGTAGCATTCCAGATAGAGGTAGGAAAGTCACAGTTGAAGGTTTGATTTCTATATCTGCTTTTCCCATTCCGACTTTATTTGATTCTGGAGCATCACACTCTTTTATCTCTAGCTCTCTAGTAGATTGTTTGCACTTGGACATATCATTAGTAGTAAACCCCATTACTGTTTCAAACCCCATAGGAGGATCGGCACACTTATCTATGTTTGTATGGGTGTGAAAATCTTTACCCTAGGCGTAGAATTTGACTGTGACGCCTATGTTTTGGGATTCTCGGGGTATGGGATGATCTTAGGGATGGATTGGCTATCCACATACGGAGCTATCTTAGACTGTGAGAGGAGAGTCGTTAGACTTGAGACTTGCAGTGGTAGGACTCTAGAGGTATCTTACGACCCGCAAGGGTCAGTCATGTTGAGTTTTCTCTATTCCCTTGATTCATCATCATCAGAGTTACATTCGGTTCCTCTCATCAGAGATTTTGCAGACGTCTTTGAGGAGGTTAGAGGACTACTCCTAAGAGAGAGATTGACTTCAGGATTTATTTGACAAAGAATGCTAAGCCAGTAGCATTACCTGTGAGGCACATGGCACCTAGGGAGAGGAAAGAATTAAGCAAGCAGATTCGTGAGCTTTTGGAGAAGGGATTCATAAGAAAGAGCATATCGGAGTAGGGAGCGCCAGTCGTCTTCGCCACTAAGGCGGATGGTTCTCTCCGACTTTGCATAGATTATAGAGAATTAAATAAGCTCACCAAGAAGAACCGATATCCACTCCCTAGGATTGATGATCTTTTTGACCAGTTGGTAGGTTCTTCGGTTTTCTCTCACCTTGATTTAGCCACGGGATTCCATCAGCTTAGAGTCGCTGATGACAGTATAGATAAGACTACCTTTAGGACACCGGACGGATTATTCGAGTGGTTGGTTATGCCTTTTGGGCTAACCAATGCTCCAGCTTATTTCGTTGATTTGCTGAGCCGCACCTTTGGGGATGTCCTAAATAAGTTTATGGTAGTATTTGTGACGCCCCACCTCTATACTCACACTAGCCAAGGACACTACGGGGTAATGTCGTCGACTAGCACGAAGAATAAGGCTGTTGAGGAGAGACCATCTGTGTAATTGCTTTGTGCAAGTACCGATATGTCAGATAGTATGACATGCATTTCATTTCAAGAGGAAATCCAACATATCAAATACAAACTCAAAGCTACCACACAGTGGCTATGTGGCCTTCGGAAAAAAATATAGAAATAAGCATAACACAAATCAGTCACAGATATTCATATCACTAAGGCGGAAATAGATATGAATATAACACATAGAAGTGTACATCAAATTAGTGGTCAAACAAGATCCACTACATCACAAAAGAATAGGTACAAGTGCTAGACAAAAGTATATGTATACATCAAGGAGTCTCTATCTCGAATGTATAAAAACAAAAACTACTAAGCTAAAGTAGTTAGCCAAAAGTCAGAAGCTAGTCCCTGCTAAGAAGTCAAGTGGAAGCACCTGAAACACCTCGGTCTGACCCGAGTATTATTTAAGAAGAAAAATAATAAACAGATCAGTCTAGCTATAAATATCATATGAGATGAGAAAGGGTAAGAGATACCACAAAAACGTATGATAACAATAATGTCATACTTAGACAAGTATATATTTAATAACAATGAAAATCATACAATATCTCAAATCTCGTCAAATGTCCAAAAAGAATATCACATTCTTTAGCTTATTCACCAAACCCCAAATATTGACAAAACATATCAATGTCAATCGCAAAAATTGGTGAAACACGTATTCCAGAAATTAACAATTAGAAATCCAGAAAACACAAAGGGGGAGGCCTATCACAAACGAGAGCATGAAAACTCACCAACACGTGTATCACAGATGAGACGCTATCCCATAAAAATACGGGGCACAGTCCCCCACGCGGACGAATGACCCGAACATCGACGCACCCTAAAAGATACGCATCATGCAAAGACTCTGTCGTGGTACAGTCCCCCACGCGGACGAATGAGCCAAACATCGATGCACCCTAAAAGATACGCCTCATGCACAGACTCTGTCGTGGTACAGTCCCCCACGCGGACGAATGAGCCGAACATCGACGCACCCTAAAAGATACGCATCATGCACAAACTCTATCGTGGTACAGTCCCCCACGCGGACGAATGAGCCGAACATCGATGCACCCTAAAAGATACGCCTCATGCACAGACTCTGTCGTGGTACAGTCCCCCACGCATACGAATGAGCCGAACACTCCTCGAATGGTCAAAAGACCATGGGTCGCTACCCCACCAAATTGATGCGAAGCTCCATAGAATAAGTGTAAATTACACCAAGTTAGTAAATAAATGAGTTTAGCTTCATGTCCCATAACCACTGGCTTAACTTAAATATTTACGAACAAATTGTAGATTTCCACTCGAAAATACAAAATGATCATCATTGATAAAAAAAGAAGTGTAAATTACACCAAGCTAGTAAATAAATGAGTTTAGCTTCATGTCCCATAACCATTGGCTTAACTTAAATATTTACGAACAAATTGTAGATTTCCACTCGAAGATTGTCACGAGATTTTAATCGAACAAGTCCAAGAATTAACCGACGAAGTAAACGCAAGCGTTTCATACCACTTGTTTTGCTAAGTCGTTTAATTAAATTTCTCATACGAATGAGGTAAAGGTTTGTATATACTAATAGATTGGAAAATGGTTTTAAAAACAAGCTTTGTATTAAAAGTAACGTTGAAATCAATTTTTGTGAAAGAGTTTGAGTATTTACTACTAGTAAAGAAACCTTTGTATCTAAAAGTGACAAATCACAGAAATGATTGTAAAAACAATCTATCACCAAAAATCCACATTCGACGACGTGAATTCAAACCATAAAAACCGATAACAAATCCAATCAAATGGATATTCCCAAAAATCCATAAATGAAGTCATCAAAGTCGATAATAATTGACAAAAACTAACCGGATCAACAAAAATCGATAAAAATTGGAAATCCACTCAAAAATAGCCAAAATAGGCAAAACTGCACAGAATCAGACGTCTGGATTTTTCAACCAGACGTCTGGATTTCCTTCCAGACGTCTAGATTTTCTTCCAGGCATCTGAATTTTGTCTCTGCCTCTTTTCTTTTTCCAGGGACCCCTTCCAAACTTTTGGATTTTTCAACCAGACGTCGGGATTTTCTTCCAAACGTCTGGATTTTCTTTCAGACGTTTGGATTTTCATGCTCGGCAAAAATCAGCCTAGCCCAAAAAGGGCAAAAATCCAAACCGGAAGCGATCGAACGAGCGATGAATGCTAGAGATTTATGCCAATCGACAACCCAGCTCTATAGGCTCTTCGATACACCACCAAAAACATGTCCAAACATCCAAGATAGGATCTTTAAAGATTTTGACTTCAAAATACCAAAATTGGAAAATTCACCAAATCAATTCAAATCAAAAGCAATTGAACATGAAATAGATGTTAGGAATTCATACCTAACAACAAATGAAAGCCATAGACATAGATGTGAGTCCAAGAACTCGCCTTTAAACCCAAATATAGAAATGAGAAGCTCTAAAACAAGCAAAGATTGATTTCTCTTCAACAACACCTCTAGAATCTTCAATCTATTATCAAAGGTGAAGTTTTTCCTAAGTTAGGTTATAGGAATTTCTGAAAATTGAAGAGAGATTGAGATGGAGAAGATGAAGAGGATGCTTACCTTAGCTTCTCTTTGATTTTGGAGCTTGAATCTTGAATTTCCTAGTAATCTAGGGTTTAGGAATTTTAATTTCTCTTTCTTTCCTCCATTTTCCTTTAGCTTGAGTATTAGGAAATAATAGAATGAATGAAGAGAAGTTGGAGGAGTTAGGGTATTAGATGAGTTGGTGGGCTGAAACCCAAACCCAAAGCCCAATAGAAAAATAGAAAAATTCTACTCAACTCCAAACATATCGATGTTTATACTCAAAAAGGTCGCAAACGCCATTTTGGACTCAATAGAAGTGGTCTCGAGTCTGGATTCGACCATTTATGAAAAGTCACGTTTTGGACTTTTAAATTCAAGTAACGATGCTATATTTAAATAAATCATTTAAATATATTATCGTAAAAATATGCGGGTTGTTATAGACTCCCCGCCTTAAAGAAATTGTGTCCTCGCAATACTTAAGGAGAAAATAAAAAGTAACAACCATACTAAGGCATAACAACACAAAAGAAGAAATTTTGAAATGAGAAGTTCACCTTAAGGAGCACGAGAGAGTAAGTCCGGATGTGTTCGCTCGATGAATTCTCTGGATTCCCAAGAGCAATCCTTAGGATTTGCAAACCATTGAACTTTCACAAGCGGAACAACTTTATTACGAAGGCGTTTAACCTTCATATCAATGATACGAATAGGATGTTGCTCATAAGTCAAATTAGGCGAAACTTCAATTTCTTCAATAACACCGGGCTCAAGAATAGAATCGGAATCTCTAAGGCATTTCCGAAGTTGAGAGACGTGGAATACGTCATGAATAGAAGAAAAGTGAGCCGGTAATAAAAGGCGATAAGCCATGGAACCAATGCGTTTGGTGATGGGAAATGGGCCAATATATCGAGGTGCTAACTTTCCCGATCGAGTGAAACGCACAACACCCTTCATAGGTGAAACATGAATGAACACCAAATCTCCCACAGAAAATTCTAAATTCCTCCTTCAGTTATCAGCATAGGATTTTTGTCTAATTTGAGCTTCTTTCATCCTATGACGAATAAGGTCAATCTTTTCTGTGGAATCACGAATAAAATCTGGACCTAAAACCAGCTTCTCCCCGGCTTCAAGCCAACACGAAGGAGATCGGCATGGCCTTCCGTAGAGTGCCTCGAAAGGTGCCATACCAATACTAGATTGGAAGCTATTATTGTAAGAAAACTCAACAAGAGAAATATGATCTTCCTAACTTCCACCAAAATCAATAACACATGCATGAAGAAGATCTTCAAGAGTTTGATTCACACGCTCGGTTTGTCCATCGGACTGAGGATCATAAGCGGTGCTAAAAGAGGAGGATGAGCATCAAGGCTACATAAAACAAGAGATGAACATGAATCTTATTCACGATCTCGAATCTCATAAGTGGACAAAGTCTCGAGATCATTCCATTCGGATATCATCATGGAAACAACTACTTGTTGCTTACGACTAAGGGCATCGGCAACACGATTTCCCTTTCCGGGAGTATAGAGAATATCAAGATCATAAGATGCAAGGAATTCGAGCCAACGTTGTTGATGCAAATTAAGTTCCTTTTGAGAAAACAAATACTTCAAAGAATTATGATCGGTGTAGAGAACAAATTTCTCTCCCAAAAGATAATGACGCCAAATTCTAAGGGTGAAAACAATGGCCGCGAGCTCTAAATCACGAGTGGCATATCTAGTCTCGACAGGCTTTAATTGCCTAGAAGCATAAGCGATAACACGTTCCCTTTTGTATGAGAACGGCTCCCAAACCAACACGACTAGCATCGGTATAACCAATCAAGTCTTGGTTCCCTTCGGGAATCACAAGAATAGGAGTATCGAAAGGAGTTCTATTAATTTTGAAAAAGCAGCTTCTATGCTAAATCATTTATTTCATGATCCTCTTTCCCGAAAAGCTAAGACATTCAAAATTATAATTAACTTTATGTAATCATCTTTTTAGAAAAATTGACTTATTACAAGTCAATTTACTGTGTTTGACTGTCTCATCATAGCGTTTAGGAGATTCCTATCGATAACGTTGATCGGGCGCATCGACCAGAATTGTTAAAGCACTCAATGGGCAATACAACACAAAATCATCTTCTATTTGATAAACATGTCTCTTAAAATTTTACGAATATTCTTTGCTCGTTTTAAGAACAAAATCCAATTATACTTATAAATATCTTATTAAAAAGATTTGCAAAATTTAAATTGTTGTTTTCATCCATAATAAATGAATACAAGGATGGTCTCATCGAGATATTCGCAGAATACTCGATTCATAAGGTGGATGAAATAAGCTGGACAAACCGAATGACATCACAAGTCACTCATAAGAATCATAACGAGTGCGAAATGCGGTAAGTGAAATGCTACCCTCCGCAGCTCGTAGCTGATGAAAACCGATGGCAAGGTCGAGCTGAAAAGACCTTAGCACCACTCAATAGATCGCTTAGGTGGTAATCCTAAGACAAGATCAAAAATACTGGAAAATTCATAAACTACTTGAATGAGAGAAATAACATTTTCCTCATCATGTGGGTTTAAAGAATAAAATGATGCCACCGAATTGGAATAGAAATCATTAAGAAAAATTAAAAACCTACTTAACAGATTGAGAATGTCGAAGATGGATAGTCCTCTCGGGACATAGGATATGGGCTTCATAGTGATTAAGCCAATCCTTTCCCAAAAATAATTCCGAAGGCTAAGTAGCACATAACATGCAAATTGGATCGGAAAGCATAATCAAATAAAATAATCTCGACATTTTCACAAAGTAAACTGAGTGTTGCGGATCCACTAACCGGATTCGCTATACTCAGTGAAGTCATCAACCCCATAATATTTAAAGAAAAAGTATCAACAAGTTCTTTTGATATAAAAGAAGGAGATGCACCCGTATCAAAAAGAACTCGAATAGGAAGATCATGATATAAAATAATGCCATCAAGGACAGAATGAGAAATACCTTGACCAAGAGAAGTGTTACTAGGAGCTTGCACAACATTTAGCTTTCCCTCTTTCTTGTTTGGAAGTTTGGAACATGAAGATAAAAGATGACCCAAACCTTTGCAATAGCGACAAGTAAGAGGCTTCGGACACTTATTTGCATAGTGGTCCTTAGAACTACAATTGTAGCATACTCCATGGTTAGGGATTGGAGTCTTTGCTACCGAAGTTGCTTGCTTCACTTTCTTGTTGGGATTAGGGCTTTTGAACTTAATATGCCTCTTCTTGGAAACCCCAATATCACCATCACTTCCTTTATCGGCCTCTTCAAATCGAAGAGTGATATCTACAAGCTGATCGAAAGGAACTTCTAGTTTCAGAGGTAAAACCTGATCGAAAGGAACTTCTAGTTTCAGAGGTAAAACCTTTTTGGGGTTCTTACTCAAAGCACAGATAAACCTTTGATTCTTTACAAGATCCAAAAGTTGTTGGACAGACATGAGTTTAGCTTCATGTCCCATAACCACTGGCTTAACTTAAATATTTACGAACAAATTATAGATTTCCACTCGAAGATTGTCACGAGATTTCAATCGAACAAGTCCAAGAATTAACCGACGAAGTAAACGCAAGTGTTTCATACCACTTGTTTTGCTAAGTCGTTTAATTAGATTTCTCATACGAATGAAGTATAGGTTTGTATATACTAATAGATTGGAAAATTGTTTTAAAAACAAGCTTTGTATTAAAAGTAATGTTGAAATCATTTTTGTGAAAGAGTTTGAGTATTTACTACTAGTATAGAAACCTTTGTATTTAAAAGTGACAAATCACAGAAATGATTGTAAAAACAATCTATCACCAAAATTCCACATTCGACGACGTGAATTCAAACCATAAAAACCGATATCAAATCCAATCAAATGGATATTTCCAAAGATCCATAAATGAAGTCATCAAAGTCGATAATAATTGACAAAAACCAACCGGATCAACAAAAATCGATAAAAATTGGAAATCCACTCAAAAACAGCCAAAATAGGCAAAACTACACAGAACCAGACGTCTGGATTTTTCAACCAGACGTTTGGATTTCCTTCCAGACGTCTGGATTTTGTTTCTGCCTTTTTTCTTTTTCCAGGGACCCCTTCCAGACGTCTGGATTTTTCAACCAGACGTCTGGATTTTTCAACCAGACGTCTGGATTTTCTTCCAGACGTCTGGATTTTCCTGTTAGGCAAAAATTAGCCTGGCCCAAAAAGGGCAAAAATCCAAACCGGAAGCGATCGAAGGAGCGATGGATGCTAGGGATTTATGTCAATCGACAACTGATGTGCACGTAAATGTGTATATTTTTACCACCATATTTAACCTATTTAAATCAAATAAATGATCATATCGGGTATTTTAACTTGTTTAAACCAAAATTCATATTATTTTCAAATCGTCACATATTCATCTTCATCCAAGGGCAAAATGGTCATTTTTGTGCATATATTAATTTTCTAAAATTTAATTGAAAATTTCTATATTGTTTTGCAGGAATTTGAATTCATATACAAGTGGTTTCATGATGATATATGCATGCACAAGAGTGAAGAGAACAAATGAAGATGGAAATAATTCAAAGTGAAGATAATGGAGGACCCCACCTACCCACCTACCTTAATGTACAAATTGGAGGCTAATGCACATGCTTATGGAATTAATGGCTTCATGTACACTTAAATGATGATTAGTAGAAACTAATGATTACTTGGCCACCACACTACCTCAAGGGCAATTTGGGCATTCCCCAAAAATATGAATTAGGGTTTCATACATGTATAAAAACCCCTTATGTTTCATGTAACCTCCTCTCCCTTAGTCTCTCTTAGTTTAGTTTAGCTCACAAATAAACAAGCTCTTCTCTTTCTCTTTTCATGGCTATTTAGCCATTTTTATCTTCATGTAATTTTTCTTTTTATGCAATTTAATACATGATCTTCTCCTTTTCTTGTTTATTTCCTTTCATGTTGTAGTGTAGATCTCTTTTACTTTATGCAAGTAGAATAGTTTTTCCTTTCATTTTGCTCTCTTTTTCCTTTCTTTTTAGTTTCATGTTGCAAGCTACATTTGTTAATCAAATGACAAATATGAGAGGCTAAACCCCTTCAATTTAGCGGTAATGAAGCTCTCTAATTATGTAGCTTCAACTATTTGTTAATTCATGCTCTCTTTTTGTGCTTAATGAAGAATGATTGAAGTGGTTTAATTGTTGTTTTTGCCTTGAATTTGATAGCCTATATTGTTGACACCAAATAGGCCATGCTTAAACAATCACTAACACTAATTGCATCTTCATCAAAATATGATTATGGCAAAAGAAAGTGATTTGAAATTAAAATTTGATGGTCTATATTTTTAATCAATAGTTAATAGGCCATACTTAAAATAGATTTCATTTTTATTTTCATTGTCAAAGTTCATTAAAGTTAGTAAGTGGTTTAAGGGGTGTGTTATAGTTTGATGGCTTATGTTGACTAATCAATAGCACAAATATGCCATACTTATGATAAGCACATCAATTAAAGCACTAATGACCATAAAAGAGAGATATGATTTCATTTGTGTTGAACTACATGATCTAGAGAGTGGATTTATTCTCTAAATTGTCATTTAACTCTTATATTTGCATCTCTTTTCTCTTTGTTAGTTTTCTCATTTTTCTATCTTAACAATCTCTCGAATTTGGTATAATTTGATTGAATAGATTTTTAAAATCATCAATTCCCTGCGGATCGACCCGTATTGGCCACGTACTATAAGTGTACGCCGTGCGCTTGCGGTTATTTTTAATTTAAATTCGTTCGACGGTTTTCTAAACCGACAGAATTTCCGTCGACAAACAACAACCCAGCCCTTTAGGCTCTTCGATATACCACCAAAAACATGTCCAAACATCCAAGATAGGATCTTTAAAGATTTTGACTTCAAAATACCAAAATTGGAAAATTCACCAAATCAATTCAAATCAACAGTAATTGAACATGAAATAGATGTTAGGAATTCATACCTAACAACAAATGAAAGCTATAGACATAGATGTGAGTCCAAGAACTCACCTTTAAACCCAAATATAGAAATGAGAAGCTCTAAAACAAGCAAAGATTGATTTCTCTTCAACAACACCTCTAGAATCTTCAATCTATTATCAAAGGTGAAGTTTTTCCTATGTTAGGTTATAGGAATTTCTGGAAATTGAAGAGAGATTGAGATGGAGAAGATGAAGATGAAGATTACCTAAGCTTCTCTTTGATTTTGGAGCTTGAATCTTGAATTTCCTAGTAATTTAGGGTTTAGGAATTTTAATTTCCCTTTCTTTTCTTTATTTTCCTTTAGCTTGAGTATTAGGAAATAATAGAATGAATGAAGAGGAGTTGGAGGAGTTAGGGTATTAGATGAGTTGGTGGGCTGAAACGTAAACCCAAAGCCCAATAGAAAAATAGCAAAATTCTACTCAACTCCAAACATATCGATGTTTATACTAAAAAAGGTCGCAAACGCCATTTTGGACTCAATGGAAGTGGTCTCGAGTCCGGATTCGACCGTTTACGAAAAGTCACGTTTTGGACTTTTAAATTCAACTAACGATGCTATATTTAAATAAATCATTTAAATATATTATCGTAAAAATATGCGGGTTGTTACAGTATTCATGGATGATATCTTGGTATTTTACAAGAATATGGAGGAGCATATTGTTCATTTGGAAGAAGTTCTTCGCACACTTCGTAGTCATCATTTGAGAGCCAAGTTTTCGAAGTGTCATTTTTGGAGAGAGGAAGTTCGTTTCTTAGGGCACGTAGTCTCGAAGGAAGGTTTGGCTGTTGACCCCGCCAAGGTTATTGCAGTGTAAGATTGGAAAGCCCCCAAGAACATTACTGAGGTTAGGAGCTTCCTAGGATTGGATGGTTACTATAGGAAGTTCATTATAGACTTTGCCAAGATTTCAGCACCACTCATGCGCCTTACTAAGAAGAATAAAGCTTTCGTGTGGGACGTGTATTGTGAGGATTCCTTCACGAAGCTTAATCGAGCCCTTACTAGAGCACCAGTGATAGTTTTACCCGACGGAGCTAAGCCTTTCACAGTATACACTGATGCATGCGGAATGGGTCTAGGAGCGGTTTTGATGCAAGAAGGGAGGGTAGTGTGTTATGGTAGTAGGCAGTTGAGGATGCATGAGAAGAACTACCCTACCCACGATTTGGAGTTGGCTGCCATAGTTTTTGCACTTAAGGCTTGGAGACACTATTTGCTGGGAGAGAGGTTTGAGCTTTTTACCGACCATAAGTCTTTGAAATACTTATTCTCGCAGAAGGACTTGAACTTGAGGCAACAGAGGTGGATGGAGCTTTTATCCTCGTATGATTTTGAGATAGCTTATACCCCTGGCAAGGGTAATGTGGTTGCGGATGCATTGAGTAGAAAGAAAGCAACCCTTAGTCCTTTGTTCGTAGAGTGGAGGAGCTTGGAGTTTATTTATACTTTTGATTTTAAGCCCTCTACGGGCATTACTCCCGGATTGTTGGCGACATTAGAAGTGAGGCCTACCCTTATAGATCAGATTGGCTCGAGGCAGCGAGAGGATTCAGAGCTCATGGACATTATGCATAGGATTAGCTAAGGAGAGGTCTCGAGACATCTCCAATGCTATTCCATAGATAGCAGGGGGTGGCTTAGGAGAGATGGGAGGCTTTGTGTTCCACGCGCCAGTGACTTGTTGAGAGCAGTCTTGGAGGAGGCGCACCATTCCCGTATGACTATCCATCCGCGTGGTGACAAAATGTATCAGGATATAAAGAGGATGTTCTATTGGGGTGGTATGAAGAAGGATGTGGCAGAATTTGTAGCTAAGTGTCTCATATGCCAAAGGATAAAAGCAAAGCAGCAGAAGCCCGATGGATTACTTCAGCCCTTAGATGTGCCGGAGTGGAAGTGGGACAGTATTTCTATGGATTTCATTAATGGTTTACCCTGTTCTAGGAAAGGGAACACTAGCATTTGGGTAATTGTTGATAGATTGACCAAGAGTGTGCACTTCATCCCAGTTAAGAGTAAGCGTACGGCTTCATATTTGACATCCTTATATATTTGAGAGATAGTCTGTCTACACGGAGTTTCTTCTAGCGTTGTTAGCAATAGAGATCCCATTTTCACTAGTGAGTTTTGGAGAAGCTTACAGGAGGCGCTAGGGATGCAACTTAGGTTGAGTACGGCCTATCACCCCCGGACAGATGGCCAAACGGAGAGGGTAAATAGGGTGCTTAAGGATTTGCTGCGGGTGTGCATTTTGGACTTTGGAGGAACTTGGGAGGTGCATCTTCCGTTGGTTTAGTTTGCGTACAATAATAGTTACCAAACAAGTATAGGAATGGCACCACAAGCTTTATATGAGAGACCTTGAAAGTCCCCATCATGTTAGGTAGAGTCTACGAAGAAGTTTTTACTTGGACCCGATATGGTTAGGGAGACCTCCGAGAGGGTGGATTTGATTCGGCGAAGGATGAAGACGGCTTAAGACAAACAGAAGTTGTATGCGAACAAGCGGAGGAGAGACTTAGAGTTTGAGGTTGGAGACTTAGTTTTTATTAAAGTATCCCCGCTTAGGAAGGTGGTAAGATTCGGATCAAATGGAAAGTTAGCCCCTAGATTTGTTGAACCATTTCCTATCACATAGAGAGTTAGGAAGATGGCTTACCGAGTAAGGCTACCTAATAGGCACGTAGGAGTGCACGAAGTTTTCCATGTTTCGCACTTGCGAAAGTGCTTACATGACTCGGTGGAGATTGTAGAGCCTAGTTAGTTGGAGGAGGTGGAGGTAGAAAGGGAAGCTTCTGTTCGACGTATCCCCACGAAGATTGTTGGAAAAGACATCATGCGACTAAGAAATAAGGAGGTTCCACTGGTGAAGGTGCAATGGGGTGATGATGTTGCAGACGCCACTTGGGAAGCAGAAGAGAAGATTCATACGTTCTATCTTCATCTTTTTGATAGTAAGTTTTAGAATTCCTTTTTCCATCTTTAGATTTGAATAGGTTCTTTCCTTTATTATCCTTTGGGAGGGTATAACTTAGGATATAACCTATGGATGTTAGGATTTTAGGTAAACATGTTAATAGAACATGTTATGAATGATGTATGCTAGTGGTTGCAAGTGTTTGCTAGTGGATGCTAATGGATGCATATAGATACACTAGGCACTATTATTCTTTAGGGATCGACCTAACTAGGATACTAGAGCATATGCATATGGATGTGTGCGCATTTTTATTTTATTTCCATGGATGCTATAAATGGATGTTTATCACATGATTATTGCATTTGGATGAAGTTTGTAGCATGCATATAGAATTATTAGTATCATTAGGAAATTTTTGCATTCATTTGGATACATGGCATGGACATGATTGCATAAAAAGGAGGTCGACCGAATCAGTGGACCGCCTAATCTTTTGCATTAGTTAGGAACATTTACACTACACTAATTGCATAAGTATCATAAATTGTATTAGAATTTTTTTAAGAACAATGGATGAATGGTTGATGATTGAGTAGTTGGTTGTAGAATTGGATAAAAACATTTAGTACATTCTTTTATCCTTAGAGATTTCAGGGACGGAATCCCTTAAGGAGGGGAGAATGTAACAACCCAAAATTTAACCCGTAATAATTAATTCGTTAATTAATTAGATAATAAAATAACTTTGTGAGATTATCAGAATTGAGCCATGGGGTTGCACCATTGTGTCCGTGGTAATTTTCTGGTCAATTTCCATATATAGAACGTCAGAATCCAAGTTAATATGAGCAAAGAACAAAGTAATCAAAGAAACGAATATGTGTGTGTGTGTGTCTATATATATACATACAGGTCGACCTGCCTGGGTAAGGGGGCGGTTGACCGCGCTGTCAACCCGCCTTGCCTTTTGGCAAGCGAACGAACGTTCGTTCGTTCCAACGATTCAGTGACGATTGAACACGTATTTTTCATCGTTTAAACTGATCTGGTCCTTCCGTTTCTGCATCCGATGGCCCCTATTCAGCCTATGACGTGGTTGCATCCTATTCAATCCCCAAATCCAACGGTCCGAGATCCACTTCTACCCCTATAAATAGACCACTAGACATAACACTTTTTCTCATTCTAGGTTTTCTCCAATTGAATTCACCTTTCTAGGAAGGACACCAAACGGAATAAGTTTTCCAAAAGAGAAAATCGTTATAAATTAAATTATTTTACAACACCAAGTGGATCCAAGAAGAACAAAGGAAGAGCTTAGGACCGGAGGTGAGTGATTGAAATTATTTTAAGATTTCTTTAAGTAATTCAAAATAATAGGGTTTCCAATAGTTGTAGTTTTACTACGATTTTTGGAATAGCCTTTTCAGTAATTTATTTACATTTTTTAGAATTATTTTCGGTCTATTTCCTTTCAGCTATTCTTTTCATTAATTTTAGTTTATTTCTGTTAATTATAGCTTTTCCGTTTATTTATAGTTTATTTACAGTATTTTAGTTTATTTACTGTTATTTATACGTTATTTACATCTTCTTTCCACGCTTTGGATTTTCTTCTATTATCAGTTTTCTATTATTCCTCCTTCTTCTTCGCGTATGGATTAGAATAGGATTACGAATATGGATTAAATTGTAAGAAAACTGAAATAATGGAATATAAGATGTAAATTTCAAAGACTGTAATATAAAAAGAATTGGACTGAAATTACGCCTAATTATGACGTTAGTTGGACTGAATTAAAAAGATTGGCCTAGTTATAACTTAGAATTATAACTAAAAAGAGTAAAAGATGAAAGAATCTTATTTTCACACTTAGACCTTGGGTTAAGTAAGCATGATTATAAAGTAGGTTATAATAAGAAAAAAAACAGAACAAGGCTTATTTTAAGACTTAGGAGAAATTAATAAGCACATATAGTAGAGAAAAATGTAAAGGCTTATTCAAATAATTTACCTAAGCTAATAAGCAAAGATAAAAGTAGGACCTGCACCAAATAACATTCCCTATTAGACAAAACGGTGAGCCTAGGGCACACATATGCTAAGAATGGTAGTAATTGGTCAAACAAAGGTCCAAATCATGGGGGATTTGGATAAGGGCACAACTAGATACTATTTGGATGACGGCCAGTACCAACAGCATTTCCCCTATAGATTCTATGGACACACGGTGATCTAACGTTAGCCTGAAGTGAGATGAGGGGCACGCTTATGCTAGAGTTTGAGGTAATAAGAAGACCCAATAGGTGGAGCAAAAGGTAGCATGGGCATGGTGGCAGTTACGCGTGCGACTTCCATTCGGGTGCTCAGTAATAGCTATGAGTTCCAAACGCTTAGTGTGAGTGTCTTTCGTAGACACCATTGCCTTCTATGTAGGGAGCTATATATGTCGTCCGGATCCATAGTGGTTGCTTTGTGCATCTTTTGTAGATATCATTGGCTGCTGTATAGGGAGTTATATAACGTATGTTTCGTGGTGAGGTCTATGGAGTAGCAGGCCGATCAAAAACGGTAGCATTAGGGTTACATCCTAATTACAGGATTAGGAATTTAGCCTAATCAAAGTAGAAATCAAGGACAAGTGCAAGCAATCAAAGTTATCCTATCTTATAAATTGAGCAATATTTAATCGTACTTATTTCTAGTTTATTTCTTTCCTATTTCCTTTGTTATCTTTATTTATGCTAGAACTATTGTAGAGTCTATTACTTTTATCTTGCTTAAAGACTATAGTAATTACTATCATTCACCAGACTTTTAGTCTGACCCACTCCTCTATTTTCCCCTTCCCCACCCCATAGGCAATCAAGGTAGAAGTCAGTAGATTGTTGTTGCTTGGCGGTTTCTTGGAGGAGTTCTCTACTATGTATTTCTTTATTTTCAGCTTTTGTTCTTTCTATATACTTATTATGAGGGATATTATGTACTCTGATTTTTTAGACTATGAGTTTTTGTTTCACGAGACATATTGGATTTTTAGACATTTATGAGATATTTGGTATTTGACTTATTTATGAAGCAATTATAAAGTTTTGTTTTGATTAAGTTATTATTCTAAGTTTCCGTTGTTTTTATCTATTTTTGTCTTGTGAATCTTAGCCTATGTTAGCTTTCGTTATACCTACAACGCACCACGCCTTTTAATGTGTCCTTTTGGGTATATTAAGGGGTGTGGGGGTGTTTCAACGACCATATGCTCGATGGCGATTGCATAGAAAATAAACTGCCTACATACCCATTTTGGAAGATCAAGTTCACGTAGTTCTATTTCTTACTCTTCTCCTACATCAAAATACTTAATAGCATCCATGCAACCATATCATCCATGCAACCAGTGTAACCATCACAAACAATGCGATCAATGCAACCATTACAAATAGAAAAGGCAAAAAATAGTACTCTTACTCATCCATCTCAATAAATCAGCATATAGGGCAACCACAATAAACACAGCCATCAAACATCAACAATATTCAATAGAAAACATAATCCATCAATTAAGAAAATCACAACACACAAATAAACTTACATACACCATCATCAAAATAAATCATCAAATGTGTACTAGTTCAATCAACACTAGTAACACAACATCCATCATCAAATAACCATAATTAATTACCCATCAACTAGAAGCAATAACGATGAAATATCGCACACTCATCAAAATGTGATACCACCATCAAACATCAAACATCAAACATATGTGATAATTACAACAAACAATCAATCACACAGTCAACAACCATCAAAATAATATTTGCATTCGTTGTTCTCTTAAGTATAAAATCATTTTGCTATTGTTTATTATAATTTTTTTTATTTATTCATCCTGAAAACAACAATAATAATACTTTTTATTATAAACAATATAAAATCAATCATTTCATTATTCACACAAAACAAGACTAATTTCACTGAAATTCAAATTATTATCATTTAAAGTTTCAATCTATTTTAATAAAATTTCCAAATATCAATTAAATATAATTTCTATTATTATTTATGAATTTCTCCAGAAATTTATAAATAATAATTTTAATCTCATACTTTAATTTTAGTAAAATTTATTAAATCGTAGAAACCATCTAAAATATGTAAATAACATCATCTATCATTTATTTCAAGTAATTGCTTCTAATTCAAATCAACAATTAATTATAATGAAACACTCAAAAATACTACAATCAACAATAGTTTTCCAACCAAGACACAATACATTCAAAATATTATAATAATTAAAAAATCATCCATATAACATAACACACATCAACGAATATGATTTTTCATCAATAATTATGGGTTTTATAATTTAAATTTCAATTAATTAAATTAAATAATCCATACCTACGTGTTTTTTCTAACAGCCTCCTAACTCAGCAAAACTAGCGTCAAATCGTCCGAAATTCTACAATGAGTCCAATGGAAGAAACTACGCGTCAGCCAGAGTTCATGTACGAAAGATATTTAAGTTAGAAATGATAGAATTTTAAAATGACATAAAATATTGGACGACAAAACCGTAATTTATTCCACCATCTTCTTCCCGCCCATGCCATCCTCAACCTCGTTTCTTCTAGCCGTTGACAACGTCGGACACTACCATGAGCCATCCAATCGATCGCCCAAGCACCACTGCTCCGAAATTGACCATCGCAAACCGCCCGCTGCCCCACCATCACGCCCAAACCGTGCCAGCTGCCATCCAAAAACAAAACCCTAAATGAATTTTTTCAATGATCTTAGGTAGATCTGACCCCATCGAAATACATGGATGAACTCCTTGTATCGTCGTGGACCCTTCCCTACCAATGATGTCGCCTATCGTCGCCATTAGTGAAACGCCAAAATTTATAGTCTGGATTTGTTCATCAATTTCTATCAAACTAGTGTATCGATCTAAAAAATGAATCTTCGACGTTTCTTTGCCTCGTCGATATGTTTGATTTGGTATATGATATTTATGGGTTTGGCACAATAATTCGTTTGGGGTTAATCTTGGAATTAATAGATCCAATCTTTGTTAGAAAAAAGAATTAAGTCTAAGAAGAGGAGAAGATCAGAAGTGAAGAAGATTACTGAATGGTGGCTGCCATGGTTTCTCTATAATGGTCTATTGATAGGCAAAAAAAGGAGATGTGCAGGGCCAAAGAGGTCACAAAGGCCAAAAAATCCGCTTTCGCACCCAAACAAAAATATATCATGCTATATATTAAAATGTACGTTTTTGATATTTCTAAACCCAATGAAACCATCAAAAATTCCAAAAAGGCTATTCTACACAAATTTTTCTTTCACCATCAAATATTTATTTTAGACTATTACTTTAAAATTAATAATTAATTGTTAGATATGCAGGTCGTCACGATAGGAATTTATTCAAGTCGTCGACTACAAAGCCACAATTTCAATTTGACTAACGACTGTTAAAATTTCAATCTCAAGCTTTTTATTATATATAAAAAATGAAAAATGAGGAAGAAGTGCAACTTTGAATTTGCTGTCGTGGTCATTAAAATTCCAATCTCGATTACAAAGCCATGGTCGTGATTTGTTGTCGTGGCACATGCTCGAGATAACATGTGGCGCAATATTTCTCTTTCTTCATGATGACGTGACACTACCCACCCAATCAGGACATGCCATGCGGCTAACTCAATATGCGATAGCATCACTCTCAATAGCTCCACTAACAATCAATGTGTGATAGCTTCCTTCTATGGTCAACATGCGATGGCTATGTAGACTTCAACATATGATAGCTATGTGGACTTCAACATGTGATAGCTCCATAATCTTCAATAACACAATATGACTTCGTTACTTTAACTTATTATGGCTTTGCATTATCATCATCCTACGATAGCCTATATCATCAAAATGAGATAATATTCAACTTGCGATGGCTTTATATTATCATCATCTTTCGCTATAGATGACTCCTAAATACTGTAAATCCTACGTTATATTCAACAGGTCAGATTATTTGTGTAATTTCTGGTAGGCCCGAGTAAGCCAAAGGTTAGTAGTTAGCCAAACAAAACTATAGTGTTCGGACAGATAGTCCATTTATTACCTAATTTGTATGCATGCATGATATTGCTAATATTCTTTGAACCAGTTTGGTTGTAGGATTTGATTTGCAAAAGATATGTTTTAAAAAGGGATATTAGTGAGGGCAAACCCATTCTGCTAAGCAGCATGGTCTCACTTAATATCAGTAAACTGAGATGTATAGAATTATTCACACCAGGCTTTATGTCTGACTCGAAGTTTATGTTTTTACCCTTAAAATCTCGGGTGCTCAAAATTTATTTAAGTAGGTTGAGAGTTAAGGATTTATAGGTTTTAGTATGTGGACGAATAAAGCTTCTGGAGACGAGCAGGAGGCTGATGTTAGCTATTTAGGAGTTGTTATGTTTTATTTCCGCTGTGATGTATTAAGGCAGTTTTTGTCTATTTAGTACTCTGATCGTCCAAGGGGGCATCTTCATATGTCTCCCTTGGCGTATTTGTAATAATTATATTTAATCAATGCTTGGGAAACGTTTCGGATTATGTAATTGGATATGAAACGTGATTTTGTGAAATGTAATCAGAAAAGTTGTTTTTGAAATTTGTGATTTTGTTTCATATTCATGTGCTTCTTATATTATGGATACCATTAATATTACCGTATTTTGTCGCCGGAACTTAATACTATAGATGACTACATCATCTGTAGCGCTTAGCTTTGGGCCTCATGCTCGTCCGGAAGCTTTATTCGTCCACCTACTAAAACCTGTAAGTCCTCAACTCTCAACCTACTCAAATCAATTTTGAGCACCCGAGAGTTTAAGGGGGAAAACATAAACTTTGAGTCAGACATAAAGCTTGGTGTGAATAATACTATACATCTCGGTTTACTGATAATAAGTGAGACCACGCCGCTTAGCGGAACGGGTTTCCCCTCACTAATATCCCTTTTTAAAACATATTTTTTGCAAATCAAATCCAGCAACCAAAGTGGTTAAAACAATATTAGAAATATCATGCATGCATACAAATCAGGTAATAAATGGACTATCTTTCTAAACACTATTGTTTTGTTTGGCTGCCTACTAACCTTTGGCTGACTCGGGCCTACCAGACAAATTACACAAATAATCTAACTTATGTTAGATGCTCTTCTGGACGGTATATCCCTAACTTACTTCTCCTAGGGTCAACTGATCCTAATTGTTTTGCAGGCTCACCAATAACCTACCTTTACTCTGTATATTCCTTTCTGTGTGTAACATCATTTTAGTCTTACTTGTGACAAAGCCCTACACACTGGAATTTTGGACTTATATTAGCTAGAGGCTACTAGCTAAAGTATAAGGCGCGACCCCATACCGGTCTTATCTGGTATTCTAATATCTGAGTCATTTACTTAGGGTCAGCTACCCCCATCAAATTTTCCTTGAAAACATTCTTTTCAAATTGATTTAACCCTTTAAATCATACTTAAACAAGGAAAATATACTCTATTCTTTACTCAAATTACTTTGCCATGTTATATATACTTTACCCAAAACATTGTTGATGAACACATTCGAAACCTTTGTTTAAAACCTTTAAACAGCCCCTTTCGAAACCATTGAAAGTACCCCTTTCGATATAAGTAAACTACTTTACTTTATAACCTTAGGCCGAAGGACCAAAACATACCTTTCGAAACTATTTACAATAGATCTTTCAAAAACATTGAAAACATCTCTTTCGAAAGCTTTATAAAACCTTAGACATCCTCTTTTAAAACACTTTAAACACGCCTTTCGAAAACATTGGAAACCCTCCATTTAAACACTAAGGTAAAACTTTCGAAAACATTGGGAAACCACCCTTTCAAACCTTTAACATATACATTTCGAAAGCATTAAGTCCTTTACATAAATCAAACTTTTCGAAAGCATTGGGTTCAAGTAAAAACATATGGAACAACCCTTCGAAGGCATTGCTTCGAAAGGTTAGATGCGACAGCTAGGGGTTTTGACCCTTTCGAAAGCTTCTTTATAAAACAAAGGCACAACCTCTTTCGAAACCTCTCTTTAAAAAGCTATCTTATTCAAAAGCATTCTTTTCGAAAGCAAAGCAGGCGCATTTCCTTTTAAAAGAAAAACAAGGTTTCGACCCCCTTCGGAACCCCTGTTTCGGCTCTATACCTTTCACCTATCTTCAATCCACTACGTACCAAGGCTTTTGATATCATTTGTATTGGTTTTGACTAGGATGGAGGCGGAAGTATGAAGTCGAAAGGTAGCTGTCGAAAGTAGCGAAACAGCAAAACCTATGTAAGACTGATTTTTAACTTTAAAATGTAATTTCTTTTCAACTAACCTGTTTTGTTTGTCAACATATGATTGGTTGCTAATTTCTTTTCCAAAATCTTTTCTAAAAGTGCTGCCGAATTTCAGAAGTAAATAATTTAAAACATTTGCAAATTTCCCCTTCTCCTTTTATAAACATATAAAACATTTAAGTCTCATACCTTAAATAATTTTATATACTTATTAAAACACTTAGGAAAATTCTACAAAAATTCTCATAAATCACTTTTAAAATATTTTCTAACATATATAAATTTTTGACCAAAAGCTAATATGGAATAGCCGCCATTAATTTTAAACCCAATTAACTCTTTTCTTCACTAGAAAATTCATAATAAATCCACATTAATTCAGAAAATTATAAAATTTGAAACCCATCTCTAAAATATTATTTCTGACCTTATCTCAAAATCGCAATGCATTTGGATGTCATCTAATAGGTTTTTCAAATCAAACCTTATCATAAAATCTATATGAAATAGCATATATCCTCAACAAGCATATATATATCCATTTAACAATCAAATATGGAAAATCATTTACAAAACCATTTCAGATCTCAACTAAAACCGAAAACAATAAAAATATGAGATGTAACCTATTATTCACCTTTAGCTTGTGATTAAGGAGTTGAGATTTGACTTGGATTAAGTTGATTAAGCTTCCTCTTGATCTTTACCTTTTCTTCTTCTAGCTTTTTCTAATGGTGGTCGGTCTCTTGGTTTAATATTTTGATTGTGAACGTGTGAAATGAATATGCATGAGGGTTTAGGGTATAAGAATCTAACTTAGTCCTACATTGCCCCTTACCTATTAGACCTATTTCATTTTGATTTCATTTAGTTCATTAGTTATTTAGCATGGCTACCCTTTAAAATATACAAATCTCAATCCCTTAACCCTTTACATTTAATTTAACTAATTAGATGTCCTAAATAATGTTAATCAAAAGTAGGTTCGTTACATTGTCCCTCCCAACAACTCCTCGAGATCGCTCTCTTCCATGAGCATTTCCTCACTTCACTATCCCTACTTCTATCAACATGACAACGTCGATCACCAACGCCACGGGATTGATCGATACCAATCGATGATGGATCGGTACCAATCAATCCACTACAGGCGTTTGCTCCAAATACTACATTTCAACCAACATTTCCTTCTCCTATTTTGTTCTGATTCGCTCTTCGCCTTGCTGCAGAACTACCTTCATCGGATCTAAAAGGAGAATTTGTTCTTCCTTAACGATCTCTAGCGTGAAATTCTTCTCCTTGAGAGGTTGCCTCATCATATCAAATTGTTATCCATCAACATCCACGGCGTTGCTTCCATTTTTTGGTTGACTGTAGTTATCATTCCTTTTAATTCTTCTCTAGTAACAAGATCTAGAGGAGGTTGCTTAGTTCTTTCTCTTCCACTTAGATTTCCAGTGCTTTCTTCGCCATCTATCCCTCAAACTTGTTGTTCCATATTCTTTTTAGGACTCATTTGATCTGATATTGTACATCTTATCCAAATCCAAGTAACATAAGAGATGCGGCTTGATCTTCAACATTTTCAATGAAAGCACCCAAAAAACATCAGCTAAAAAATTGGTTTAACACCCTAAAAGATTGCGTAGAGCCAAAAATATGTGTAATTTTAAACTATAAATTTATGAGGATTATTGTCTTCGATTCGATGGATTGTATATCATTATTTTGGATCAAATAATATAAAATCAACAGAAAAATGGTAATATATTAAGAAAAAGCAAACCATAAGAATTTTTAGTGGTTTGTGTAACGACCCAGATTTTTCGATGTTTAATTTGGAATATTCAAATGGCCTTAAATATTGGATTTGGGATTATAATTTAGTTTGTAAGATTTTAAAATTAAAAATTTCAAGCGATTTCATAAAATTTTGAAATCGTCGATTTAATCGACGCGTTAAAATAGCGATCCAGGACACAGTCTCGGAATACGGCGAAACCAATTCCATTGGATCTGTAATAGCGTATTATTATCGGATTTCAAATTTCATAGCGTTTGGGTTTATCGTTTGGTCGTACGATCTGAAAACGCCTAAAAATAATTTAATTGAATTTAATTTAAATAGTCGATTTAAAAGGCTATCTTCTCCATACGATCGAATTGGGACTCGAGGCTTATTCCATTGGGTCTGGAATAGGGGTATAACATTAGGGACGCCTAGCGGCACGCCTCAATAGGAGTTCGAGATTTCCTGGTATGTAATACAAGATATTTTCAATATTTTAAAATTTATAAATCAAGTCAAAGTCAAATCGTAGCCGCCTCCTTTCCTTTTAAATCACGTCTTTCTCCTCTCAGTTCAAAATCTATTCAAGCCGCCTATTCACTATTTTAAAATCACGTCGCTCCTTTCTCCCTCATCAGTTCAACTAAAGAAATAAATTCGATTGTCACGAAGGAAAATAAAGAAAAGAAAACTCGTATGCCTTCTACCACTCCTTCTCAAAATTTGAAATCATGTACTCATCCTCTTCTTCGAACAAAATTAAGTTCGAACATAATAAAACGAAGAAGAAAAAAGAGGGGCGCGCTCGATTTTGAAATGGCGAGCGATTGTGGCGTCGCGCGTGAAGTGGAGGCGCGACATCGAAAGGGTCGAGGCGAGTTAGGGTTTGGGTTGAGCTCGATAGTGGTCGTGTACGCACTTTTGGATAGGGATGGAGTTCGTGTTCAATGGTGGTTCGCGCGCATCGTGGCAATCAGGGGGCGGCGGCGTCGAAGTTGATGAGGGTTGCAGTAGTCTTAAGGGAGTGGAAGCAGAGCAGGTCGAGGGTGTTAGACCTGAGAACGCGTGTGTTCATCTCGCTCGTGATTTGGAGAGTCGCGTGTGTTTCCTGTAGCTGGAGCGTTTGGGAAAGAGGGTGGTTTGACCTCAAGGAAAAGTGGCAGCGGTGCGGTGAACTGAGAAGGAGGCGGGCGTGGAGTCTGAACAACTGAGGTGGTCGGCGGCGAGTTGTCGATGGCTGCAGCATTGTCGTGAGTTAGGGTTCTGGGTTGTGAGTTTTGGCGAGCGATGGGAGGCCGGAACTGGTGGCTGTAGGCGCAATTTCAGGGAACGAGAGAAGAGGTATTACTGTAATAAAATTAATTACATATTTAGCTATTTAATTAAGAATATAAAAGGAGATAACTAATAAAATTTTATAAATTTTCATACGAGGTACAAAAAAAATCATTTAAACAAGTCAAGTTAGTTCGTATCTGGAAAATCTATGCTTTAGAATAGGTTTGGAATTTTTCGGAGGCATTTAAAATTTAAAATTTGGGTGTTTGGCAATTTAAAAATCAAGGTGAGTAAAAATCTCACTCATTTGGATTGCTAGTATAATTTAAAAATGTTGAATTTAAATTATTGGCTGTTTGGATGAATTTATAAATTATTATTAGTTTGGATGTTATATATATAGTAGTATATATATTAGTAGTTGGATATACCTGACGATTGAAGCGGATGAGACCCTATGCGCCCCGCATAATAGCGGATGACCCTATATACCACGATATCCCCCTCAAAGAGGGACTGGTATTTTTATGTTGTATTAACATTTGTGGATGCAGGGAAACAGGTTGGAGGGATCCAACTGGATTCCTCAAAAATGTTGATTTTATTTCATATTTAATGATATATGATGTGTTAGTATAATCTGTTATAGATCGTTGTTGTGATTTGAATTATTGGATGTTATAGTAGTATTGGCCTTAATTTTGGTATTTTAAATACCATAAATATTTTTTTTGAAATTTGAAAGGAATTAAAATGAGATTTTGAATATAAGAATATTATATGGATATTTGGTTATTTTAAAAGAGATTGATTTAGATAAAATAAAATTTTGACTTGGAATTGGACTTAACTATCCGTAAAATGTTTTAATTAGAATTTAAGAAAAATATTAATTATATAAAGGATTTTAACAGTGGAATTTTTAAGTGATATTCTGGAAATATGAAAAAAGAGTTGAAATCGATAATATAAATAGATTTGTGAAATATATGGAAATTATTAAGAAATGGATTTGTAGAAATGAGATTTTATAAACGGAATTAGTTTTATAAACAAGTAAAACCCAAAGGAGTTATAAAATTTATAAACGATGTTTATAAATAAGGAAAATGATAATTGTTGATAAATTGGAATAAAAATTCATAGAGTGAATTTATACCGAGATATGGAAATAGTTTTGGGAAAAATAGTAGAATCTATTTTTGGAAAGAGAAATGGCTAGGGAATTGGAAAGGAAATCGATGTGTCGTGAATCTAGAGGGATTTATAGATTGGAAATGGTTATTGAGATTTTTTTTGTTTTTTCAAAAAAAATATACATATTTTGATTTAGAAATTAAGTTGTTTTAGAAGGGAAATTTTATTTATGTAACTATGAAATTTTAAACTAGATAATATTAGGATATTTTAGAAAGTGGATTATTCAAATATAATTTTTTATTGAAATAAATTCTAACTTTTATAACAAGTTTTGTAAATGAGTTAGTTTTAATTAAGGATGGATTGAAAAATGAGTTATTAATGTTTTATTTAAAAAGTGTTTGATGTTTTCAAACAATTATTTGAACATGTTTCAAAAATAAATTATTATTCTTTAAAATACTTATTTTATATATACATATAATCTTGAATGATTTAAATTATTTATTTATTTATATACTCTCTCGAGATGTGGGAACGGATATGATTTTAGAAGTTGTAAATGCTTAGACGAAATTATAAGTGAGTATAATCGACCTTGGAAAAGGTAAAAAGGAATTAATATAAATTCCGTAAATGTAGGAGATAGGATAATAAAACTCCTAAGTATTGATATTAGAAATGATTTCGGGAAATGGACTTAGAATATTTTCCTATGTGATGAAATGGAAGGTTTTTGAAAATATTTAGAGGCGAAGGATTTATATCGAGATATTATCTAAGTAATGGATTATAAGTCGAAGTTGGAAATATTTCACTAAGTGTTGAAGTGAGGTACGGGTGGAAATATCCTGTTATGGAAACAAGTATTCGGAAAATGTTTCAAATATTGATAAGTTTGAAAGAGATTTGAATATATCTTTGTAAAGATATTTTGAAATTAATGTTTTAAGAATTATAAATAATGGCCTAGTGACTGCTTATGGATGTTAGTTGATAGTTAAATAACCGACTATCAAATATTGGCCAATTCCGTTGATCGCTTCGAAGAGACCGGGATCGGATTTGATTATCCGAAAACCACTTCGATCCGATTTGAACGTTACGAATGGATATCGTGAAGACGGTGACTCGGTTTGTCCAGACCCAAGACAACTTGTATGGACGAATGCTATCCAAAGATCATCATTGTAGGACGATGAGCATTCTAAGTGAAATTATTCTTGAAAGGTAATCGTTAGCCTCAAGCCTCATCAACCGGAAATGACTAAAGCAGAGGAGATACAGCAAGGCTAAGTGGGTCGCACCCAATTAGGGTATGTTATCACCTTTCTAAATGCCCTCAGATATATTAAATTATGGATATGGTTGTGCATGGAAAGTGAGCGCTCGATTTTAAGGGTGGGAACACCCAGGGGGATAACATATTCGGTTCTACCCAGGTTAGGGATAGGGTCGGTCTTGTGTTGTAGGGGATTCCGGCGAGATCCTCGATACATTTTTCTAGAGGTGTACTGTGATGAATGGTACCCCAATAGCCCAGTCATTGTATGGAACCCATTCTCCAATAAGCGCCGTACGGTTTTGATTGTGCCCAACTATGCTGAAACATGAGATGCAGGCATTTCAGCTATTTTCTATTTACTTTATTTAGACACTATTATAATATCAGATGATTTTGATAAAAATGTTTTGGTTATCGTAAAGGAAAAACCTGTTGTGTTTATATGTAATGCGGTCTTACGAGATACCTTTCTTTTCAAAGGATTTTGAAAATAGTAATAATTCAAATTGAGTGTGTTTTTCACACGTTGGTTTTCCAGGCTGACTCGGGTGTTATTTTATTATAATGCTCGAGTCAGACCGAGTATTACAGATTCAGGATAGGATGCTATGGAGCTCAGGAGACGAGCTGGATGACAAAGTCGTATTTTCGTACTTGATTTGTATTTCCGCTTTGTAAGGAAAAGTTATTAAACTGTCCAGATTTATTGTTGTCTATTGTACTCTGATAATGGCATGTATATTAACAGTACAATTCTTGTATTTAAAATCTGTTATTATATATTATATTTTGTTCCACTGCGATTGTGAGATTCTGGGTTGTTGTTTTCTGTTTTTCTTCTTCTACCTTTTCTTCTTCACCCCAAATGAATTGGTGTTTCCGGCAATCGATTGCTCGGCATTCTATACAGTGGACGTATTGATATCGATTTTCGAGGGTTAAAAATCCCGTTCGTGACATGTGGTATTAGAGCCGAAGGTTAAGCGAGAACCATGGCTTTGGTGGAGATTACTCATTTGAGATAGGGTCAGTAGTACCCTAGAATGAGTCTGAGTGTATTAATAGATATAAGCGCGTATTTGTTAGTGAATATAAATGGTTTTATATTTTGTTGACTTATCGGTGGAGTGTTTATAAATTCTGGTCGGTACAGTCTGTACAACTGTATTGATAGGAATTTCTAAAACTCTTAAACTAGGCAAACCGACACAATATTCTTTTTAAAAGTGGGTAAATGAAATAATTTTACCCAAACTATATTTTGATATAAAAGAAATAATTTTCTAAAATTATCATAGTAAATTGGAGTGTTTGGTTGATAATATTAATCTAACAAGATTATAAAATTGGAAATAGTTTATAAAAACCAAATGAAAATTGTACAAATTAATTATAATTGGAAGGATTCGAACTCGAATTCTGGAATTTAAACCCCGGAAGGTTTAGAAAATATTTTCAGAAGATTGTGGAAATGAAATTGGAGTTATTTCGAAAACATTTTTGAAATAAATAATGGAGTATTATTTGAAGATATTTTTGAATAGAAAATGCTTTAACTTAATTTAAAAATGGATTTTGGAAGTGGTATAGCACCGAACTCATTACAGTCGCTAGAAAGTAATTCCGATGGTGATCGCGAGATCATCGGTGTTCATTTTCGAGTTTCTAAGTGATGGGTTGCTACCGTAGTAATTTGATATGAGGATTTTGTTGAAAAAAAACAAGTACTGTTTTGGAATAGAAATTTGTTTTGGATAAAACCAAATTGGTTTTGGAAATTCCAAGAATGGTTTGTTAAAAACCAAGAAAGAGCTATATATTTGATTTCAAAATGATTTGAAATAAAACCGGGTGTTTAAATTCTGAATTTCTAGCTAAATGTTCTATAAAATATCATAAATAAGTTTTCTTAAAAAAATTTAAAGGGGGAGGATGGTATTTATAAGGAAAGAAGCGTGAAAATTGAATTTTGAAATTAAAATTTAAAGTGAGAAAGTTGAAATGAGATAAAGAATTTATGAAATGTGGAAAATAAATTGTATGAATTGGAATTTAACTTAAGATAAGTTAAATAAAAATTGAATTGGAATTAGAAATGTTATTGAGTTAAATTGAATATAGAGTTTAAATTATAAAATGATGAGATAACTTTAAGCTATAAATATTTCGAATGGAATAAAATTTAAAGGAAAAATTATGGAATGGTGAATAAATAAGTTTATATAACTTATAAAAATTGAATTTAATGAAACAAAAATATACTTAGGCTATAAATAGATGTATAATCTTGAGTTAAAAATAAAATGTGAATATACTCGGGTATAAAATTGATGGGAATGTGAAAAAAATAAGTAGTGTAACTCATTAAATTGGAGAAATGGGATAGAACAACCAAAATAAAATGGTGTGATATTTTAAAGTGAAGAAATAAAATCCAAACTTGAGTTATAAAATAGATTTGAACTCAAGTAAATTAAAATGGAGGTGAACCGATTAGATAATTAATTAGTGAATTGAATATAAAAATGGATATTAACTTAGTTAAGTAAAATGAATTATGAATTGAAACTGGAATTAAATATGGAACTTGAGTTGTAAATAAAATTCGACTGAATTATAAGCGAATTAAATAAAACTGGAAATGCAGTCGAATAAAATGGATACTGATTGAAATAGCAATGACTTGAGTTATAAATGAATTCATTTTAAGAGTAAATAAATTGAATATGGCTTTGGATATCATTTAAATGGATTCAAGAATGAATTCGAGTATGGAATTAAATTTGAAGTGGAATAAATGAATGAACTAATTAAATTAATTAGTAAAATGGAATGAAAATTGATTGAATGAGAATCAATCTGAAAATGAAAATGGGATTTGGTTGCAAGAGTAATAAACTTAAGTTATAGAGTTGAAATAATTTGAAATAAATGAATTAACTTGAGTTAATATTTTTTATGAAAGCTTGGCTCAAATAAAATTTGTGAAATGGTTATTTAATGAAGTAGCATGGAATGATTCCGAGTTTAATAAAATGGATTTGAATATAATGAATGTGGACATGAATGGAATGTAAATGAATTGATTGAAAATCAATTTGAAATGGAATAGAATTAAATATAAATTGATTTGGAATCAATTTAAAATAGCTATAAACTGAAATGGTTATTTTATTAAGTGAATATCGCCAAATTTGCATAGAAAAATTATCGTTTTACGTAAACGGAAGTAAATAAATGGAAAGTGAATAAATTGATTTTGAAATCAATTTGGAATGGATATGAATTTGTTTGGTATAAATATGGATTGAATGCAAATAATTGGGTTGTAAATCATTTCGAATTGAATGAAAAAGTATATGGATCGATTGAAGGTAATTAAATTAGTATCGAGACCTTAAATTGCTCATAAATCTATGTTTGGCATGTTGTTTATGAAATTCATGTGTTTAATTAGTTAAATGAATGAAATGTTAGTGAATTTCATATTTTGGTACTTACGTGGTTTAATTGAGTAAGTATAGGTAACTGGAGGCTATTGGGCTAGAGTTGGGATGCGTAATTGCATATAAAATAAGTCGCTCGCTTAAAAACGCTAATGTAAGGTACGTTTTTGGATTAAATACAACAAAAATATAAAATATTGATATATATTTTGTTTTCCGACCGTATGGGTCAATGTATACATTTTTATCTCTCTTGTCATATTGCAAAAGGCTCTCCGTACAAGGGAGACTCTGCCAAAATTTTCCGAAAATTTAGGGTGTTTGAAAAATTTTGAAATTTTTTGAAAAAATTTTCTTAACGAAAATTTGATTTTTGAATTGAATTTGAAAGAAAGGGTTTCGAATCAGAAGTGGGAACTAAATGTCGAGATGAAACTTAAGGGTTTAGGAAAGTGAATGTCAAGTTTTAACTAAGTGGGTTTGGTAAGTAATGGGTTTGGATCATTCGTCCTACCTTAGCAATTTCGGGGATGAAATTCTTTTAAGGGGGGAGAAATGTAACGATCCAGATTTTTCGATGTTTAATTTGGAATATTCAAATGGTCTTAAATATTGGATTTTAGATTATAGTTTAATTTGTAAGATTTTAAAACTGAAAATTTCAAGCGATTTCGTAAAATTTTGAAATCGTCGATTTAATCGACGCGTTAAAATAGCAATCCGGGGCAAGCCTCGGAATTCGACGAAACCAGTTCCATTGGATTCGTGATAGTTTATTATTATCGGATTTTAAATTTCATAGCGTTTGGGTTTATCGTTTGGTCGTACGATCTGAAAACGCCTAGAAATAATTTAGTTGAATTTAATTTAAATAGTCGATTTAAAAGGCTATCTTCTCCATACGATCGAATTGGGACTCGAGGCTTGTTCCATTGGGTCCAGAATAAGGGTATAACATTAGGAATGCCTGGCGGCACGCCTCAAAAAGAGTTCGAGATTTCCCGGTATGTAATACGAGATATTTTCAATATTTTAAAATTTATAAATCAAGTCAAAGTCAAATCGTAGCCGCCCCTTTCCTTTTAAATCACGTCTTTCTCCTCTCAGTTCAAAATCTATTCAAGCTGCCTATTCACTGTTTTAAAATCACGTCACTCCTTTCTCCCTCATCAGTTCAAACTAACGAAATAAAATCGATTGTCACGAAGGAAAATAAAAAAAAGAAACTTGTACGCCTTCTACCACTCCTCCTCAAAATTTGAAATCATGTACTCGTCCTCTTCTTCGAACGAAATCAAGTTCAAACATAATAAAAAGAAAAGAAAAGGAGGGGCACGCTCGAGTTCGAAATGGCGAGCGATTGTGGCTTCGCGCGTGAAGTGGAGGCGCGACATCGAAAGGGTCGAGGCGAGTTAGGGTTTGGGTCAAGCTCGATAGTGGTCGCGTACGCAATTTTGGATGGGGATGGAGTTCGTGTTCAGCGGTAGTTCACGCGCGTCGTGACAATCATGGGGCGGCGACGTCGAAGTTGATGAGGGTTGCGATCGCCTGAAGGTAGTGGAAGCAGAGCAGGTCGAGCGTGTTAGGCCTGGGAACACGTGTGTTCATCTCACTCGTGATTTGGAGAGTCGCGGGTGTTTCCTGTAGCTGGAGCGTTTGGGAAGGAGGGTGGTTCGACCTCAGGGAGAAGTGGCAGCGGTGCGGTGAACTGAGAAGGAGGCGGGCGTGGGGTCTGAACAACTGAGGTGGTCGGTGGGGAGTTGTCGATGGATGCAGCATTGTCTTGAGTTAGGGTTCTGGGTTGTGGGTTTTGGCAAGCGATGGGAGGCCGGAACTGGTGGCTGTAGGCACGATTTCAGGGAACGAGAGAAGAGGTTTTACTGTAATAAAATTAATTACATATTTAGCTATTTAATTAAGAATATAAAAGGAGATGGATAATAAAATTTTATAAATTTTCATACGAGGTCCAAATAAATCATTTAAACAAGTCAAGTTAGTTTGTACCTGGAAAATCTACGCAATAGAACGGGTTTGGAATTTTTCGGAGGCAGCTGAAATTTAAAATCTGGGTGTTTGGCAATTTAAAAATCAAGGTGAGTACAAATCTCACTCATTTGGATTGCTAGTATAATTTGAAAATGTTGAATTTAAATTATTGGTTGTTTGAATGAATTTATAAATTATTATCAGTTTGGATGCTATATATATATATAGTAGTATATATATTAGTAGTTGGAAATACCCGCCGATTGGAGCGGATGAGACCATATGCGTCCGGCATAATAGCGGATGACCCTATATACCGCGATATCCCCCTCGAAGTGGGATTGGTATTTTTATGTTGTATTAACATCTGTGGATGTAGGAAAACAGGTTGGAGGGATCCAACTGGATTCCTCAAAAATGTTGATTTTAATTTCATATTAATGATATATGATGTGTTAGTATAATCTGTTATAGATCGTTGTTGTGATTTGAATTATTGGATGCTATAGGAGCACTGGCCTTAATTTTGGTATTTTAAATACCATAAAAAAAATTTGTAATTTGGAAAGAATTAAAAGGAGATTTTGAATATAATAATATTATATGGAAATTTGATTATTTTAAAAGAGATTGATTTGGATAAAATAAAATTTTGATTTGGAATTGGACTTAACTACCCGTAAAATGTTTTAATTAGAATTTAAGAAAAATATTAATTATATAAAGGATTTTAACAGTGGAATTTTTAAGTTATATTCCGGAAAATATGAAAAAAGAGTTGAAATCGATAATTTAAATAGATTTTTGAAATATATGGAAATTATTAAGAAATGGATTTATAGAAATGAGATTTTATAAATGGAATTGGTTTTATAAACAAGTAAAACCCAAAGGAGTTACAAAATTTATAAACGATGTTTATAAATAAGGGAAATGACAATTGATGATAAATTGGAATAAAAATTCATAGTGTGAATTTATACTGAGATATGGAAATAGTTTTGGGATAAATAGTAGAATCTATTTTTGGAAAGAGAAATGGCTAGGGAATTGGAAAGGAAATCGATGTGTTGTGAATCGAGAGGGATTTATAGATTGGAATTGGTTATTGAGACTTTTTTGTTTTTTTTAAAATATATATATATATATATATATATATATATAGAAATTAAGTTGTTTTAAAAGGGAAATTTTATTTATGTAACTATGAAATTTTAAACTAGATAATATTGGGATATTTTAGAAAGTGGATTATTCAAATATAAGTTTTTATTGAAATAAATTCTAACTTTTATAACAAGTTTTGTAAATCAATTAGTTTTAATTAAGGATGGATTGAAAAATGAGTTATTAATGTTTTATTTAAAAAGTGTTTGATGTTTTCAAACAATTATTTGAACATGTTTCAAAAATAAATTATTATTTTTTAAAATACTTATTTTATATATACATATAGTCTTGAATGATTTAAATTATTTATTTATTTATAAACTCTATCAAGATGTGGAAACAGATATGATTTTGGAAGTTGTAAATGGTTAGACGAAATTATAAGTGAGTATAATTGACCTTGGAAAAGGTAAAAAGAATTAATATAAATTCCGGAATGTAGGAGATAGGATAAGAAAACTCCTAAGTATTGATATTAGAAATGATTTCGGGAAATGGACTAAGAATATTTTCCTATGTGATGAAATGGAAGGTTTTTGAAAATATTTAGAGACGAAGGATTTATATCGAGATATTATCTAAGTAATGGATTATAAGTCGAAGTTGGAAATATTTCACTAAGTGTTGAAGTGAGGTACGGGTGGAAATATCCTGTTATGGAAACAAGTATTCGGAAAATGTTTCAAATATTGATAAATTTGAAAGAGATTTGAATATATCTTTGTAAAGATATTTTGAAATGAATGTTTTAAGAATTATAAATAATGGCCTAGTGACTGCTTATGGATGTTAGTTGATAGTTAAATAACCGACTATCAAATATTGGCCAATTCCGTTGATCGCTTCGAAGAGACCGGGATCGGATTTAATTATCCGAAAACCACTTCGATCCGATTTGAACGTTACGAATTGATATCGTGAAGACGGTGACTCGGTTTGTCCAGACCCAGGACAACTTGTATGGACGAATGCTATCCAAAGATCGTCATTGTAGGACGATGAGCATTCTAAGTTAAATTATTCTTGAAAGGTAATTGTTAGCCTCAAGCCTCATCAACCGGAAATGACTAAAGCAGGGGAGATACAGCAAGGCTAAGTGGGTCGCACCCAATTAGGGTATGTTATCACCTTTCTAAATGCCCTCAGATATATTAAATTATGGATATGGTTCTGCATGGAAAGTGAGCACTCAATTTTAAGGGTGGGAACACCCGGGGTGATAACATATTCGGTTCTATCCAGGTTAGGGATAGGGCTGGTCTTGTGTTGTAGGGGATTCCGGCGAGATCATCGATACATTTTTCTAGAGGTGTATTGTGTTGGACGGTACCCCATTAGCCCAATCGTTGTATGGAACTCATTCTTCAATAAACGCCGTACGGTTTTGATTGTGTCCAACTATACTGAATCGTGAGATGCAAGCATTTCAGCTATTTTCCACCTACTTTGTTTAGACACTATTATAATATCAGACGATTTTGATAAAAATATTTTGGTTATCGTAAGGGAAAAACCCGTTGTGTTTATGCGTGACGCAGTCTTATGAGATACCTTTGTTTTCGAAGGATTTTGAAGATAGTAATAATTCAAATTGAGTGTGTTTTTCTCACGCTGGTTTTCCAGACCGACTCGGGTGTTATTTTATTATAATGTTCGGGTGAGACCGAGTATTACAAATTCAGGATAGAATGCTATGGAGCTCAGGAGACGAGCTGAATAACAAAGATGTATTTCCATACTTGATTTGTATTTCCACTGTGTGAGGACAAGTTATTAAACTGTCCAGACTTATTGTTGTCTATTGTACTTTGATAATGGCATGTATATTAATAGTACAGTTCTTATATTTAAAATCTGTTATTATATATTATATTTTGTTCTGCTGCAATTGTAAGATTCTATGTTGTTGTTTTCTGTTTTTCTTCTTCTACCTTTTCTTCTTCACCCTAAATGAACTGGTGTTTCCGGCACTCGATTGCTCGGCATACTATACAGTAGACGTATTAATGTCGATTTTCGAGGGTCGAAAATCCCGTTCGTGACAGTTTGACTATATCTACGTTCACTTTGATGGTATTTTACTGCTGTTTATTACTAAATCCAAAAGAAAATACAATTACAATGTGGAAATTGCATAAAAAACTATAATGATAGCACTTCTGCTGGATTATACATAAAAGTCCATTTTCTATTGCATGTGCACTTGTATCTATAGTTTTATTTGGATGTTATTTGATATTGGATTTGTCGATCTTCATTGCTAGTCCATAAAAAAATGTCAAAGGTCAAAATTCAAGAGAATAGGAGAAAAAACGGATAAAAATGACCAAGTCCAATAATGTGTCAAGATAAATTCCTGGAATGGTCCAACCTATTCGTAGTCGGCTCTGGGCTTGGGCTGTCTGGATAACCGCCCCAGGTCCACTTGGGAAAAAGGGCCCAATTTAGCAGGTTCAAGTGTAAAATTAAAAGATAACAACATTTTTATAATAAACAGTGCTGAATTAAGGGGGCGATTTTTAAATCTTTGCTCCTACATTATTTACCATCGACTGCTTTTTTTACAGTATATCCGGACTGCAAATTAAGTTCTCTCAACTTTGTCCAAGGCCCAAATTTAACTTGAGCCGGGCCTGCCCGTGGTAGTTATCTCAACCCCAATTTTTGACTCTAAACCACGTACAAAGAATGATTTCATCGGTGCTAACCACAGTTGAAATTATAATTTTCTGTTTAATAACTGCAGAAAACACCAAAAATAGAAACAGAAGGATTGAGCTTGTTCATTGTTCATAAAGTTGTATTAAGACTTACGTGAAAAACTTAACAAGACCCACAACGTTATCCTTATTTCTCTACATCATACCCTTTCGTATTGATGGAAAAATGCTCATCACTACCCATCATATCCACATGTAGTTACCGATCCTTCTTTATATAACCGAAGATAAGACATACATACGGCCAATCACCAGCTTCACCTTCGTACAGTACATATGCTGTTCAATCGGCTCTGGTAACTATGATTTTAATTATGCACAACTCAAAAAAGCAGACTTGAAAGAAATTACGCTAGTGGAGTAGAGGAACCTTGAAATATATACCACACAAACATCTTCTTGTAGTTTTCAACCTATCAAAAACGGCGATTTTGTTTAAGTCTATCTAATCTTAAGTAGCAGGTTAATATGTGAATGTGTGTCATCTATCCTCATCTTGAATGGTTGGTCTTCACATATATTTGCAAGGAAGCCACAGGTTCTCAAGCAACAGAAAAGGATGTTTCCTTATATATTGTTGATTTCATCGATGCATAAATTTCTCATTTTATATACCATCTTGTCCATTCAACTGCCTCAGTTCTTGTGCTCCAGTCTTGATCTCCCATATTTTAAATGGCGACTGCTGTCTCCACTGTAGGAGCTGTTAACCGAATTTTGGTACATTTTTTTTCATCTTCTTGATCAGATATTTTCATTACAGTTTCAATTTTATTGCGTGGTTCCTGATATAACATAGACAAATGACATTCAAGTTATATAATTGCTACTTTATTTTGTAGCCAATGCATGGTCGTTTACTTTTTTATTTGTTTACTTCTTTTTTGCTACTGCTAATCTAGTTGCTAAACATAATTAACAGTACACTTACATAGCCAAAATTTCGGTAAAGGATGACTAATTATGTCAGATAGGGAAAAATTGGAAGGAAAAAAAAACAAATCTTTTTGAAAAATTTAGTTAGGGCTCTAACCCCCAACTGACATTTATCTCTGTTCCAGGACATAACAAGGAAGAAGGAAGTGTGATCTTTGATCACAACCTTATCAAACCCAATTCTTTCTAATCTAGCCTACACCGGATCAGATATGAGTTACAGTTCATAAAAGTACTATTTACGAATTGAGTGTAGTATTTTTTTTTTTCAACTCGACGCGCCATTGTTTTAAAAAATCAGCCCATTTAATAGTATTATATTGACATATTAATATCCAGTAAGTCCAAATAATAATAACAATGTTGAAAGAAATACTTCATGTCACCATGATTGTGGTTAATCCAATGAAAGCACATATAATTGGTTACAAACATTTTGAGCAGCATATCAAAGTTGTTTGTAATGAACTGTAGTAAAATATGAAAATTCCAAAATTATTTTATAATGATGCTCTACTGAAATATGTGAGGTAGTAAATCAATTATATGTAATGGATTTTGGAATTATATAGTGTTAAAATTCAAACTTCTCAATTGAGATCATGACAATTTATTTTGAAATCTAAAGCATTTTTCAGCTTGAGTACAAGAGTTTTATAACCCAACTGAATCCATACTTCTAAACTGAATTCAACCCAACATAATATGAGGTCGTTCGGTTATGGGTTGAAATTTCTTTGATTTAAACCTTTGTGGTAGGTGAAGTATTTGGTCCAACCCAACTCTATTCAACCTTTATGCATACATATGTTCGATAACTTAGTATCAGTTTAGTAGATAACCTTAGTAGTTAAACTCCTATATTGGAAATAACTAAACCTTGCCATACTATAGGCATCATAACGATGGGAGGTACACACACATCATCTTTGTTTTGCTTACATATAAAATTTGAAGATCTTGTTAAGAACTTAACATATAAACCCCAAAATGAAATGAAAGCAAGCATGTAAAAAAGCAATTCTTAATTCACCTGGGTAAACTGAACCTCGAGACTCTTACTTTGGCATGCAGTTGAAACAGGGGACAAGCTCAGGAGCTTCAGTTCCAAGCTCTGCATTCTATGGAAGCAGCTTAAAGAAGTCTAACCTCAACACAAGCCATGGCAGAATCTCAACTGGAAGCTTCAAAGTCATGGCTGCAGACCTGGACGAGACAAAACAAACGAAAGCAGACAGATGGGCTGGGCTGGGAAGAGACATATCCGATGATCAGCAAGACATCACAAGAGGAAAGGGTTTGGTCGATTCACTTTTCCAAGCTCCAACTGGAGATGGGACCCACGTTGCTGTTTTGAGCTCTTACGAGTACATCAGTCAAGGGCTTCGCGAGTAAGGCCATATTACATATCAATATTTCATGCATTATGCATGATATGAAGGAACTACTGTAAGGTTATAAAAAACAAAATGGTTAGAAAATGCTGTATTTTGACATTGAGACAATATTTATGAAGGTACGGCATGGATAATACGTTGGATGGACTTTACATCGCACCTGCTTTCATGGACAAGCTTGTTGTTCACATTGCCAAAAACTTCATGAGCTTGCCTAACATCAAGGTTACTATATATATCAGTAGATAAATTTTCATGATATTTCACCATAGTTTTTTTTTTTTTTTTTTGTATTAACTAGTTAATTACTGTGTTGTTATACCAGGTTCCCCTCATTCTAGGTCTTTGGGGAGGCAAAGGTCAAGGAAAATCTTTCCAATGTGAGCTTGTGATGAGAAAGTTGGGAATCAGGTAAGTTCTCATAAATTTACTTCTATACATGCTACCATATAGGTATACATACCAGTATATAGGCATGGACATCGTGTACACACAAGCATACATACTCCAATTATTTCAGTTTGAAGTAAATGAGCGGTTTATGGTAATTAGAAGCGAATCTCCATTTTTCTTTCCTCTTTTCCATCCTCGCTATTGCATAAAAATAAAAGGAGTATATACATAAATTACAGTTTTCAAAACGTATAAAATATTCAATATAGGGATTTGTCAAAGTTATGGGCATAAATTTTCAAAATTACACAACCCAAACCCTCTTGAATTTCAATCAAGATTTGATAACTTACAGTTTTCAATACGTGCATGATTATTATCGCTATTCTTATCAATTTACCCAAGTGTGTGTTGTGGAATTAATTCACATATCTCTACACATTTATAAGCTAAGTTTAGTTTATCAGAATCTTCTTACTATAAAAATGTAGAATCACTTCAAATTATAATGACAATTCTGAAAATTTTCAGCCCTATCATGATGAGTGCTGGAGAACTGGAAAGTGGAAATGCAGGAGAACCAGCAAAACTGATCAGGCAAAGATACCGTGAAGCAGCAGACATTATAGCAAAGGGAAAAATGTGCTGCTTGTTCATCAATGATCTCGATGCAGGAGCAGGAAGAATGGGAGGCACAACACAGTACACAGTGAACAACCAAATGGTTAATGCCACCCTCATGAACATCGCTGATGCACCCACAAACGTTCAACTACCAGGCATGTACAACAAACAAGAAAATGCACGTGTACCTATAATTGTCACAGGAAATGACTTTTCAACTCTGTATGCACCTTTGATTCGTGATGGGCGTATGGAGAAATTCTACTGGGCTCCTACTAGAGAAGATAGAATTGGTGTGTGTACTGGTATTTTCAGGACCGATAATGTAAAGCCTGAGGATATCGTTAAGCTTGTCGACACCTTCCCTGGACAGTCTATTGGTATGTGTACCTAGTCTTCTGATTTACTGGGAGGCTTTTTTCACCAATTTAGATCGCTTTTCAAAACTTATTATACATCCATATACTTTTGAAAAGTAATAACAAAAATAGACCACTTTGTACCTACCAGGTAGAAAGTGTCAAATCTTACTGATGCACTTCGGGAGTGCTCTAATGCAGTTTTTTTAGTTGTTATTATTATTATTATTATTATCATTATTTTTTGAAAATTTGCACTATCACACTATCATAGTGAGCCAGCATCAATTTTAAAAAAATGCATTAATACAAAAATCCAGGTTCTACCACATAGATAAAAAGCGGTTGAAATTAGTTTGCAATTGGGTCCGAGGGTTTAATAAGTTTCAAAAAGTGGTCTAAATGCATTTGGGAAAAAAAATTCCATATTGGATTGTGTATTTGTACTGATTATGCGGTGTTGATGTAGATTTTTTCGGTGCCTTGAGAGCCAGAGTGTACGATGATGAGGTAAGGAAGTGGGTTAACGAGATTGGAGTTGAAAAGATAGGGAAAAGACTTGTGAACTCACTTGAAGGTCCACCAACATTCGAACAACCAAAAATAACAGTGGAGAAGCTATTGGAATACGGAAACATGCTTGTGCAAGAACAGGAGAACGTTAAGAGGGTGCAACTTGCTGACAAATACATGAGTGATGCTGCTCTTGGAGAGGCTAATGAAGATGCAATCAAGTCTGGACATTTCTTTGGTTAGTTAGCGAACTCTTAAGCTTCCACCCTGGAAAATCAATACCATATTAACATATGTATAATGAGAAGAAACATTGCTTGCATATACATAATATGCTAAAAAAATTAGTACACACAAAAAAATGATCATGCTTAGGGAAATGAAGTATGATTACTGACAAGACTTTAAATTTGTATTGCATTGCAGGAAAAGAAGCAACGAAGTAATGATCTTTATTCTCTAAGGTTATACTGAACCATCAGCAAAGAAGTATGATTCAACAGCTAGGACTGATGATAGAAGTTTCTTTTATCGGGTTTTGGTTTGTTTTTTCTAGTTTTATGCTGATGGGAGTTATGAGGTTGTTTTCTTTGGAGAAGGGGAATATGTTATTTCTGTATTCGGACATGAAGTTTGCTTGTAATTTTATCTTTTTCTGCTCTCTTTTTGTTTTTTTGGGTTCCTTTTAATGAAGAAATGTTATGATTCCAAACATGTGCATATATATTTAAGCTATGAAATGCTTGCCTGCTTTTACTAATTTATAATACTCAATTGTCATTTAGCTTGTTAGACACTGTGCAAATGACTTATATATTACTCGTTGTACTGTATGACCATGTTTTACAACATGGATCACTGCTTATACAGAGATTTGATGTTGATATTAAGTATACAAGTTGTTTGATATAATCTCTCACTCTATTTTAAATGTTAGACTAAGAATTTTTTGATAGATCTAATGTCGTTATTTATACAAAGGAATTAGTCCATTGCTCTAACAATTACAACGTAAGGTATGGAAAAGCAACTGCTTCAACTGGTCACAAAAACAAAATGAAAACATTGTGTTGGACAAAGTTTGTTTGCTTCTAATATTCTCATTAAAAATTCAGTCATTGGATAGTGGATTTTTAGGTGGTTTGTGATAGCGTACTCCACGCACACCTCTATTTTGTTATTGTTCAACAATCAGACTAGTTATGATTCTGAATAGATTTCCATACCTAACAAAACATGGGCCAAAAAATAAAATAAAAAATATGCGAATACAGGAAAGGGGTGCAACCCTTAGCTTCTAATCACTTGTAAAATCTTTTATCAGCCATATCGATCAGATTTACAGTTATAATCTTCGTAAAATAAGATAATCTCAGATAACCACTAGTATTATCTTTAGTAAATTTAACAAAGTTGAGTATGTATGGACTGGATTCACTGGACTATCAGTGTTTTACAAATTGACAATCTTCAACTCACAAACACAAAAAAACCCAAGGCCAAGCATTTAAGCTACAACCTACCCTTTTCAGATCATAGTAGTATTGATGTCAATAATGTTAAATCTGAAAATGTTTCTCCATTTAATATAGTGATAACAATATTGGGTACGTGAATAATTAAAGAATAAACAAAAACTTTAACAAAAAGATTCCAAAATCAAGTAATAGCAGAACTGAAAATTTAGGTCTCGAGCAGCATTAGTATTCTTAACAATCAAGTTCAATAGAGTACATTTGCAACCACAAATCTTCAAAGAAAGGTCAAGCAACAATATCATTTAGCTTTTCAGATATGTTAAACTGCAACAAAGGTATGGAGTTCATACAATTACCGAAGCAGAGAGTGCATCCTTCCAACCATCCCTCAAATTAGAGGGAAAGGAAAATGTATTATTTTTGAACTGATAGAAGAATTAATTAGAGGATATTCGTCTAGATTTCCATTAACCGATTTTAAAAGTGGCATTGTTACGAAGGATCAGGAACAAGCACAACGGAAGGAGCATAAATACGATGATTTACACTGGAAGAAATCAGAAACAAGCAGGGCCGGCCCGAGCAAATTGTTGCTTAGCCGAGTTCGGAAAAAATACCTCAAAGTAAATGCAACATGAAGTGAACCCTAGTCATTGGCTGCACTGAGCAATGACTAAATTGCGGAGACATAACACAATTATTAAGGGTATATTATTCAATTTTAATTAGTTTAAAGAATCAACATTGTCACCACCTTCATAGTTGCTCTCTCCACGTCCGTTGCTCTAGACAGCTGTTTTAGCGGACTTCCCTTAAGGTCGGACCTGAGAACAACAACATCATAATAGAAGAAGCATCTAATATAACTCTATCTATAGAGTTTGCTTTTGGAGTTTGATCACTGCGATCATGGATTAAACATCTAATTGTCCACGCCACAATGACAATACATTAGTTAGATGGTTCCATTTTTTTAATGCGATATTTATGAAGTTCAACAAAAAAGAATGCATTTTTTACATTAGGGAAGAGATATCGAAGGAGGAATAATGATGGTTTGTATCGTAGTTTTGAAGGCATGGACGTCGATCTGGCCGTGGTGCTATAAGGTTGGAAACTCCAATGGTTCGACCGATTGAAAGATCCATTCTTTGACGGTGGTGGTGTAAATTAATTATATATGCAATTATATATGGAAAGTGGTGTAAACTGTAAAATTATCCTAATATGATAGTAAATAATTCAGGCATTTGAATGAAAACTTGCAAACCACATGCTATGATCTTCTTTTCTTCCTTTCACGTACCACATAACCCAAAAAAAACTCAATTCGTATAGCCAATAAATTAACTCAATATACTCATTTATTTCTCAGCTTCTACTCAAAATATTAAGGTTCTAGTCGATTTAATGGCGGCTTAATGTAGATTCCATCCGAACTGTAACGACCCGTATTTTTACGGATCAAAACATCGTAAAACAGTTGTTATTAGACTGTTAGTATTGTTAAGTCGTCCAGACTGCATCACTACCACCTGTGACTACCTACGTACTCCTATCTAATTAGGTACCCAATTAGAAACAGGATCAAGCCAACGTAGTTCTCCTACCGCAAATAGGACTCATGGAGCGTATGATGCACAAACCAAATGCAATTCCCAAAACTACCCACTTAGGCTTAATCTTTAATTTAGATTTTCAAATCTAATTACCTTTACGGAAATTATCTCTTTGGACTTTATTCTCGAATTCTTATTTCAAAACTTTTGAAATATATATATGTACATATCTTTTATATTCAAACTAGTCCTTTACTTCGGGATCTGAAAACAAATCACATTTTGAAACGATATAAAAATACAAGCATACAAAACTATATGCTACCTGATCGGGAGGTTTCTAGCCATAAAAAGGCAACTGGGTTCCAGCCTTCCAAAAAATAAATATAGATATGCATATCCTCTACAACGAGAGCGACTTATACTGAGGCTACATAACATCTGCACCTCCATTGCCCACTTTTTAGTTATAAGTTGCCTGAATCATCGGTAACATAACAAATCACTTTATATCCCGAAGTAGCAAAATCATTTACACTAATAATCATAAATACTTCATATCTATAATAATTTCCATTTCCAAATCCTTTCAAAAAATTATCTTCAAACCATCGGATTTGGCCCTTGAAATTCTTTCCATTTTATAAAACCATTATTTATATAAATCACTTTTATATAATATAACTTCAAAATGTTCATTTCCAAATATTTTTATTTCTTTAAACATTTCATAAAATTTCATTTAGGAAAATCAACTTTGAAAACAATTCGTTAAATTGAAATGAACCAAATATTACCGTGAAACACCTTATAGTCAAATCGTGAAATAAATAACAAGGTGTTAGCCTATAATTGTTTTCTACCCAGCCCATGCATATGGATAATTAATTGCTTATAAGTTGGTCGAGCAAAGTCGACTTTTATTATCATTAGTAAGATTTAGCAGTCAGTATCTATCTTTTTTTTATGTGTTTATCAAGATTTATTATCATCTATTTATCTATCTATTTCATGGTATAAATACTGCTCGTACACCAGCATTTTGCTAATTTGATACTTATTTTCTCCTACTTCTCTTTGGATTATTCTATTTCATATGTTCAGATTATTTTTATTTTCACTTATGTAAATTTGCTTCTTTTCACCTTCTCAGTTTTAGTACTTGTAATAGCACCTTTGTAAATTCAAGTCAATAGGAATTATTTAACAAATTGGAATGGAGGAGTTTTATTCATCAAGCTATTTTAGTAACTGCTGTAACTGCAGTTTGGGTGAGTGTAATACCAAAATTATAGTAACAATAGTGGCCGTTTAAGTAAAATGTATGACGTCCATAAAGTTTAGTTGAGCTTGGATATATTAAATTGCCTATGCTAAATATGACTTTTCAATAAGTATAATACAAGTATTTTTGTCAAATTCCTACTTATTTTTGTCCAAGTAAAAAACTCTACTGATGATCTAATAAATCATGTTTTCTGCAGATCAATTTATCTTGATAACTATGATATGCTGTTATTATTGGGTCTAATGTCTGTAGTTATTGTACTATCCTCATTTAGTCTTTAGTCGATCTTTTGTAGAATCCAAAGCTAAGCACATCTGCTGCTATTTTGTTTAATTATATCTGTTAGATTGGATTAGTATCAAAATGAAGTATTATTTTGCTTTGGAGCATAGCAGGACATGAGCAATTTCGTCAACATAAACAAATGTGTTGATTGAAAGTTAATTTGCAAAACTTCGCAGTTTTTATGTGGATTTTGATTTTTGGTATATTCAGCGGTTTTTGATTAATTGTGGTTCTAATTCATGTTTTTGATTAATTGTGGTTCTAATTGATCTAATGATTACATTTAATAGGAATTAGGCGTTGAGAGTGAATTTTGTTTCTTAATGTATGTAAGTGATATTGTACAACCTATCTATTTCTAATTTGAGGATTAGCAAATTAACCCGATAAAATATTGTACAACCTATCAATTCATTCGCTCATATACCTATGTTAATCTCTTTAATTCTCCATGAAGTCTTGTATATGTATTAGAGTGTGTTTGTATATATGGACGTGCTTGTGATTACTTGGGTGGGTATGTAAATGAATGGGGACTGAGGTTAATTAAGGGAAGAATGGACTGTTACTTGGACCTGTCAGTGTAGGGAGCATCTCTGTTTAGCACAATATACACACAGCACTGTTCTTATGTTGTTCATCACACAATTCATCAAGTTACCTTTCCCTTTTTACTTGTATATGCTTGCTCAAATTTTGCCAAAAAAAGTGCAGGCTATTGAGTTCGGAGAAGAACGTAGTTGCAGAGGGGACAATAACAAGCACTGATCCTGATGCGTCGGTACATTTTGTAAAGCTTGGAGCATAAGCTTGGAAAGTATGGGTGGATGTAGCGGTGGAACCAGAAGCTTTTTTATTTAGGCCAAATTCAGAGATGTCCACTATTAAAGAGGCCGTTGGATCAACCGTCGCGTGATACAAAGACTTTATATCCTTAGTCTAGTATGCTTGTACTTAGAACTTGATATTTATAGCCGACTGTTATGTATTAATGCTTTATGAATTTGGGAGGTAAACTTATCTTACTTTTTGGAGTGTTGAAATTTTATGACTATCTTTAGTCTTTTCGCATGTGATTTTGGTTGTTAGTGCGTAATATTTATAACTGTTAAATTATTCATTATTTGTATGGATGTGCTACCTATACGTTGCTGTAATTTTTTTTAAAATTTGCATTTTTTCTGCAACGATCAAAACGCGTTGTATTATACTCTATTACAACGGTCAATAACCGTTGTCAAAATATTTTTTACAACGGTCGAAAACCGTTGTCAAAATGTTTTTTACAACGGTCAGGGAATGTTGTAAAACATGCTATCCATCTTGTATGATAGTATTTTGCAACGGGCAAAGAAGCTTGTATTACAGTCTATTACAACGGTCGGCGACCGTTGTAAAATTTTTACTACAACGATCTTTACAACATTAACTGCCCGTTGTAAAATATGGGTGACTTATTACAACATCGCCTATTACAACTGTCCGCTGTCCGTTGTAGAACACATATTACAACGGGCATTGCCCGTTGTAAAAAGCCTGTTTTGTTGTAGTGGTCAACAATCAAATAATAATCAGTGCTCATAAACTGGCCGAGCGCAACCCAAATAACCAAACAATTAATCAATAAAAATAATAAATAGCAACGCATCTATTTATTAAATAATTAACAATCAATATCAAATAGAGCAATTATCGAATAATAATAAATCTACACAGTTTATAATAGCAGAATGAGGATTTGTTCTGCTAATAAAATATCAATACTATTTTATCAATATTTTATATTTCACTAAATGTGTCAATAAACTAAAATAGTGTATTTTATTCGTCAATACGAATCTAACGTCGAAGACCGCGGGTTAAACGTACTTCATATGGGAAGTTATAGATTTTTAAAGTTTGAACATCAGTAAGCCCAATCCAATTTACCACAGTCAAACAGTGCCCAAAAACTGCTGTACCCACCTTACTATTTAAGTAAACTGACTAGAATTAATTAAGCTAATTATTTAACTAAAATTATATAAATCTCAGCCAATCCCACTTCAAAGCCCACCAAGGCCCAATGTAACATGCTCAACTATCTCCAGTACCCTACAACACCTCCCTTTACGCATGCATGCAATCGAACACAATTTCAAGGACTAAATTGCAAAACACATTCGCCTGCTACTTCATATTCTTTTATATGCATGCAATATGCTCATGTTTTCATGCGCCTGCAAATCATTTGTATCTCACGGCCAAACATCCCAAAATGGCCGATCCTCTTCTCCTTCATCTCTCAACTGTAATGCATGTGTCTCCTCCATTTGCATGCACACTAGCTTCCTTCATTTCACATATATACGCATGCATCTCCCTCTCTCCCACTTTATCTATGAAATTCCTACACATGTCCATGCATATGCCTCCTTCATTTCTCATATTCTCAAGTTGCGACATGAAGACTCACTAACTCCATCACCCCACACTTCTTGCATAGCTTGCTGTATTTCGTTCACAAAGGGGAAAAAAGAATTGTTGCGTGTGTTTCAAGGATAAAAAGAAAAGGAAGTAAGAAAATTTAGGTGGTTCCATATTTATGTAAAGGAGAATATAAAATGCTCTGTTGGCTCCCCTATTTCCCATTCAGTTAATGTGTACATATTATTATTCTCAACATGCATTCCAACAGTTTTTTTTATTTTGCAACCAAATGAAAAATGTGAAAACGTGACTTTGCCTCCTGCTCATGCATATAAAATGAAAGTTTTATAAACAAAAAGGAAGAATAATAGTATAAACTTTCTGTAAAAAAAAGAAAAAATAAATGTTCATTTACATGCGCATAGAATAAAGGTGGAAAGTGAAACTTTGCATGCAAAAATAAAATAAAATGGAAAGGTTAACGTCTCTAAAATGAAATGGGAAAAAAAGTTGCTGTGGGTTTTTATGTTTACATTGGACAGAGAGAAAAAAAGAGAAAGTGAAAAGAAGACAAATTTCCATGCGTACATTTGTAAATATATATGAAAAAAAAAATTAATGGCTAAGTAAAGATAGTACAATCTTTTAATGGTAACGTTCCATCAACCATTTAATGCAAAGCAAACATTTAATGAAAGCCACGAGCTTGAGAAAAATAACGTGTAATGGTATTTTGTTAAAAAGCTTTGGGTACGACACTACATCATATTCCGTTCTTGTATGGACAGCGAATGATCAAAATAAAAATATAATCGCGCATAACAACGTTGCGTGATCACAAAATAACAATAAAATAGACAAGTTAACTTATTCTATAAAATTTCAAAAGAACCATCGTTTGGCGCAAAATGCTTCAAAAAAATATATTTTATTTTCAAAATTAACAATTATGAGAAAATTCTATAAATTAAATTAAAATGACGTCATCAAAAATCAAGTCTTAATTTGAAATATATATTTTATTATAATTTAAATTCAAATCCGAATAATTATATAAATTAAATATTCAAAAATAATGACCCAAAAATATGGGTCGTTACAATCAACATTGGGTCAAATTGGTTATATACGAAAGTATCTCTTTCGAAACCAACAAAAACTAGAATTGAAAAAAATCGATGTTGTCGAAGCCATCTAGTTCAAAAGCAAAATATTTTAAAATTAAAACTTCGAAGGTCTGAGTCGAAACCCCCTTTCGACTCTCTCTCCTTCGAAACCCCAACCCCTCTCAAAAACAATTAAGAAAAAGGTCTGGTTTAAGGTAAAAACAAGTGCAACCCTTCGAAAGCATTACTAGTCAACATGGTCAAAAGGTAGAGTATCGGCTAGGCTTCGACTAGGTCGAAGCCTAGCCCTTTCGAAAGCTTTTGTTTAAAAAAGAAAAGAAAAATCCACTTGGAAAGCTAGTACTTTAGTATTAATATGGCAACCTGCTTCGAAAGCTAAACAAACACCCTTTCGAAACCAAACGTTTCGACTAAGTCAAAAACTTTTAAATAAAACAAGGCAAGGATTTAACTTATGAAAACAATACATGGTTTTGACCTCATCGGAAGCTTACCCTTCGACACCAAGGCTTCCGCCCATCTTCCAATCCACTACATATCTTCCAAGAGATACCATATGGATTGGTTTCGACTATGATGGTTTCGACAGTGATGGTTTCAACTATGATGGGTCAAAACCAAGGGAGTCAAAAGGTATTTTCCATTAAAGGCGAATCATCTTTTCTGATTAAAGACTGAATTATAGTAACTTTAAGTAATCTTTTCTTAACAACTTGCCTAGTTGTAAAACTCTGATTGGCTACCATAAAACTTTTTAATTTCTTTACTTCTGAAACTGTTGCATTTATTCAGATCCTAAATTAAAGGATTTAAACGTTAAAACCTTTCCAAATAACCGAAATCCGACATTTGCAGAAAAGCCACTCTTTCAAAATAATTTATTTCCCTTAGTAAATCAAATGGGAAAAATCCTCAAAAATCACAAAAATTTGAATTAATCATGTAATCAAACATACTAAAATTTTAGATTCAATTTCATCCTAAAATTCACAAAATAAATATTTAACCCAACCGTATCATATTTTCCATGAAAAATTCAAAATAAAATTTCCATAGCTTGGAAAATTCTGAAAATTAAAACACATCTCTAAAATTATGTTCTACTTAACATAAAAATTTTCCATGGCATTTCAAAATCAATATCTCGTGATTTTACCCTTAAAACCATATGAATTATATATATAAAGTAATTGCTTAAATCAAACAATTCATAATTTAAGCATATCATCATCCAAAATTTCATAGAAATGAAATAAAACATAAATCCGAAATCATTGAATTATAGAAACCAAAAAGGAGATGGAATAAATTATTATTCACCTTAGATTTGATAAGGAAATTGAGATTTGTTGTTGATTAATTCTTCCTAATTTGATCTTTGGTTTTAGATTAAAAACTCCGCTTGATCTTTGGCTTTAGATTAAGTGTAACGACCCATAAATTTTGATTGGTTTTAATAACGTATTTTGTGAAATTTTAAACAATAAAATTTGAAATAAAAAAATTTACTATTTGGAAGACGTCTATTTTAATATAGCAACTGGTAAATTTTCATCTGATAATATTGAAGTTTATTTTATTGTGAAATTCCATTTCAATTTAAATCAGTTAAAATTGATGATAATAAATTTATTTCAAAACCTGAATATTTTTCTATAGAAAATTTCTAAATCCTCTTCTGAGTAAGTCGTCATCTTTCGTTTTTCCAGATTTGGACTTTTATTGCTCCGTTTGTCTTAATTCTGGTAGAATAGCAGCATTTCTGGTACCGATTATCGACTTTTGGTCGGATGATCGTACCACTAATATCTGTATACCGTTTTGATCGTCTCGTCATGTTGATCTCTGCGGTATATTTATTTTTGTATTTTGAAGTCCGGTACACAGCGGAATCCACGAAACCGGTTACCGTATCGGTACCGGATCCGTGACCGTTTGATTTCTTTTGCCTTTCAAAATTTTAAACGCGCATCAATCAATTGCTTTAATATTTGTCAGCCCATCCAAGGTGATAGTTGCCATCCCATGACCATTTTTGAAAATCAACGTGTAAATTTGTATACGTTATTCATTTTGAACGGTCCGTTGTAACGGTACCACATTTTGACTTTAATACTTTCCTTTGGTTTTTTAAATCTCGAACGTGCATCCCAAACAAATTTATTGCTTTAATTTAATGACTCCCTGAAATCTTGTGCTTGACCATTTTTATTCCAAACAGTTAAAAATTTTGGTTTGTCCTTTCATTTTTCGGTCACCTTACTTCAAAAGAATAGACTATACTATTATAACAAAAGGTTTCCGTAGCTTGTCTATTCCTCTCCTCCAGCTTGTGTTTGTTCATCTAAAACCTGCTCCTCCATTTTTTTTATTTATATTTTCCTCCGCCATTCGCTTCTTCTAGCTTATTCCTTCACCCACAAAATTTTTATATCTGATAATATTTCTTTGTGCATCAGAAAAATATATTTTGGCTCGTATCATCCTCCTTCCCCATGCAACCGGACCTCCACACACCTACTCCCTCCATTCGCCCTCCCCTCTCTCCACTGCTGTACCGAGCAACCCATCGCCGACCCCCTCATCCACCACTTGAACCCAGCCTACTGCCCTTCCCCAAACCGTGCCTCTTCCATTCCATCATTTCCGTTCTGCACCTTCACTTCCAAGCTGCCGAGTTCAGCCGAGACCCCGCTTCACCCACCTCCTCTAGCTTTCGCGACCCACCCTTTGGCCGAAGTTTTTTGTTGAGGTATAATATACAAATATGTTTATAGTATAATGGTTGCGTGATTCCTTTTTTTTATGTCAAAACATTTCAGATTTTTTATATTATAAACTACAAATTTTAGTTTTTATACAGTATATGAGTTATATTATAAGTTGTTTTGATGCTCTTGTTATATTCAGCTTCCTTGTTTTATATATATATATATGTTTTAAAAATTTAATATTGGTTTTGTATTAAACATTGGGTTTAAACATATAATCTGTTTGTAAAGTATATATATATTGGATCTATATAATAGTTATATATATATTTGAATATCCTGTGGTAAGTTTATATCTAGACAAGTATACCATTTTGCTGTTCTGTATATGTATATAGTTGTTTGCTATATAAATAAGGTGTAGTTTATATGTTACAGTACATATATATGAGTTTAAAAAGGTTACAGTATTGTTATAGATTATATTATGAAGTGACCAATCACTTTACTCCTTTTATGAGCTATCACCTTACATATCAATATATATAAGTATATATATTAAAGATGGTACCTATTTTGTAATCGCATTTTTCTTTTGCTGTGCCGAATCAGGGATATTTGTACCTATACAAAGCTATGTAGTATATAATGTGTTTCAAAGATAATGTTTGCAGATATTTTATATTTGGAAGTGATATAAGGAAGTACAATCTATAATTGCATTGATATATATGTCACAGAGACAATATAAGCCTGTTATTTAATAAGATTTGGTCATAACATAATAGTCATGATCTGTTGTTTATGTTTCACCTGTTATTGATATGTTATCTATATAGTCATAGTTAGTTTATAGGTTAGTTTTATGTGTCATATATATAAGTTGAGTTTTTAAAACTGGTTATTTTTATACAAAAGATGGTTTTAAATATAACATATAGTGGTTATATATATATATATCAGATTTAAACTTTTGGGTTGTCGGTTGATTTTGTAAGTTATATAAATATATACTTTAAATTGTTAAGTTTTGATGCCTAAATTTATAATAGATCATTTTATATATATAAGCTGCTGTCCTTAGACGTAGGGTATATGACTTATTTTTCCTATTTGTAAAACTTATGAAGTTATATAAAAATTTGTTTGTTCGTATACATACAGGTTATATTAGTATTTTTGAAAATATACATAGTTATATATTATGTTATACTTACATGTATATTAATAGTTGGAGAGTACATATATGTATTTATTTCAAATTATATTATGTAGGTATGTTTGTTTTATTATATGGGTTTCATTTAAAGCAATGATTTTATTTACATATATATGCTTATTTCATTTTTATATTCGTCTTAAATTAAGGGTGTTGATTTCAAGGAAATATTAAATATATATATATATATATATATTTGTCCTATCAAACTGATTCTTTTCTATCTATCAGTTTTGTCGTCAATTCGTGCCAATCTTGTTCGTTTGGAAATTCGCTCTTGGATTCGTAACCCATTTCAAATCTCTCTAAGCCTCGAAAGGTGAGCAATCACTCACGATTTACGTTCTTATACTTATTAAATTTGATTTCAATTGAAACGACAATTGAAATATGCTGTTGTAGTTATTTAAATTGTCATATATGCTATTATCTGTAACTGTTCACCTGTGGGATATGACACCATATCCTATTGTTTATATTATATTGTTATTGATGATATATGCCTGCTTTTATATTATTATATTATCTATTATCACTCTGCAAGTTCCCTGTAGTTTAGAAAATCACTATGGGTTGAAATGATACATACCCGAACGGACTTTAGAATAGGAGAAAATAGTTATGGGTTGAAATGATAAACCCAAGCGATTTTCATTTGAATTGAAATTGGGATTACGGGTTGAAATGATATCTACCCGTATATATTTAAATTACGGATTGAAATGATAAATATCCGTATCACTTAACCATATGAAGATATATATACAAACACCGTTGGTCCATATATATAAATATTTTGAAAATAAAATTCTATGGATTTGGGAAGATAATTTTATTTAATTAAACCGATTTGAAACTTATTGAAATTGAGATTTAAGATATGATTTATAACTTGGGTTTGATTTAAGTAAAAATGAAATTTAAGGCTAGTTAAATGATATTGAATTTATTAAACGAATATTCCCTGATTAAATAATAATAAAGTTAAACCAAGAGCTGTATGAAACTGTTAAATTTAACTTTGAAATATTGAATATTTAAGCTTTGAAATATATTAAAAATTTAAAGGGTATATTTAGAACTGAATTGAATTGATGAATTAGGCTTTGAATAAATTTGAATTTGGAATTTGAGTTGATTTAAATCGATTTATGAGACTTGAGGAAATTATAAATACTTTACTTTATAAATTATTTAACCTATCTATACTATTTTGGGAAATAGATATATTTGAAATAAAATGATATTTTGGTTGGAAGTATAAATTAATTTGGAACGACCACAGTGTTATAATGTATATTCCCACCTTGTAGATAGTTCCACAGATCCTTAGAGGATGGTTATCCCAAACATCCTCTAAGTTAGTTGTATTTCAGTTGATATTTCACTTGAGTTGGATTTATTGATATAAGAATGTTAATCCTGACTCGAGTGTTTTGTGTTTTGCTTTACGCTCGGGTTAGACCGAGTAATACAGCATTTGAGACTCACATTTGGAGTTTGGAGCTTCATTTGGAGATCCAACTATCGACTCAGCTTTCAGCTTCTCTAGTTGATTTGATCAGAGAGGTCATCTATTCGTACTGAAGACTTCACTGTATTTGAGATATTCTGTTGTATTTTATTTTTAACCCTGATGTTTATATAGTAGCTTCATGAACTACTATTTTATCTTTTCCGCTGCGTATTATTGTATTACTCTGTGTCTGTGATTCTGTGATTGATTTATTTACTGCATATGCTGAGTTTTGCCAAATTTAAATTAACAATCTGATATTTTGAATTATTCAAGTCAGACATGTGTGGATTTATTGTCGATTTGAATGGTCCAAAATACCAGGTCGTTACAGTTGGTATTAGAGCTTAGGCTCTAGGCAAACTTAGCATATATAGTAAATTTATATGCGGAATCACTTTCATTCGAGCTTGAATTCCTTTTCTTGATTGGAAGTTCCTTTGAATTTTGGAACGTCCCTCGGTTCCGAAATCTATTCTTATCTCCTCTATTTATATTCTTTTGATTCTGGAGTATCCCATAACTCTACTTCGAATGATCTCTATAAGGATAGGCGATCTCGCCAATCTTTGAAGGTTTTGTAAAGGGGTGAAACTCCTTTACAATTGGCATTGATTCACCGAAGATTTATATATCACTCGGTTTAGATGCTACTATCTCTTGATATGCCGAATTCTATCTCTGGCGATCGAATGTCGATTTGCCTTAGATTTCCGCATCGATTATATCCTTGAAGTCACGGTTGACCCGGTTAAGGTCGCCCGTGATTTATATAAGTATATTCATCTTCTATTTTGAAGTTTAATTATCTCATCTTCGTTCGAGCTTATCTTCGAATCATAATTCTATTTGATTAAGAGTTCCTCTAATTTGAATCTCTATCTTTGTTTGAAATCCATTCTTAAATCATCTTTTGAAAAATCAGGCTTGTTTATATTTTAGAAATTGTTTTATATATCGAAATTATTATATTCTATATATAAAAGTGAAATGTTTTCGATAAAGATTATATACTTTTTTTTAAAATGATAATTTGAGGTTTCGAAAGGATTTGTAATTTTGAAAAATTTACATAAGAAATTTGATTTATCTAAAATGATTTTTAACTGAAGGATTTTAAATTTGAAATTCGAGAATTGAACTCCGGTATTCTGAAATTGGTTTTAATATTTTGAAATATATAATAATAATATGATTTAAAAGTATTTTCCGAATAAGAAATGTTCAAATGATTTTAATAAGTTTCGAATGATTTCAAAGAAATTTCAAAAGAAGTTTGAGAAAATAGAAGTCTAGAACCCACTTATGTCGCTGGAAAATAATTTCGGTGATGAGTGCACGCATCATCGACATTGATTTTCGAGTTTCAGAGTGAGGGATAGGCCACTTTAATAGCTTTGCTATGCGAGTGATTTTGTGAAACCATTTTTGATTTCAAATTCCGAAGTATGATTTGATATTCGAAAGATATATGTAAATATATTTGAAACGATTTGAAATGAACCGATGTTCAGTCCTCGAGTTTGGATTTGATATAACCCTATCTATTAAAATTGTTTTACTGATTTGTTGCTGATTTCCAACTCTTGAATTTGAAAATGATTTCTTCAACTATTTTGAGGGTTCGAGCACTTCCAAATCAAGGTTAACTTTTCAAAGCTAAGAAATGTTGAAAAGTATAAAATATATAAGTTTGGTATGTATGTTAAAGTATGTAGTAATATGGTTTAAATAAGTTGAAATTGTTTTGTTAAGTAAATGAATAAGGCAAATTTTAAATTTTCCTAATATGAAATTTAGATTTGAAATGTTTTGAAAAGAATTTGGTCTTCAAATATTTTGAATAAAGTTTAGTTAAATGTTTTAACTTAGTAACGTCCTTATGAAACTATATATTTAACAAGTTGGAATAAATATATAATTTGTACGTATGCTGTTTTATACGCATAATTAATTTGATCCAAGTTTGAGTGCACAAGTTCGAGGTGGATTACACCATTTCGTGTTAGGATTTTTCATTCGATTCTTGATGGCGAATATTTGATATGGATTTTGGGCTTGATTCTAGAATTCTCTATCATAGTATATGGCTATGCAAGGAGACTGATGGCTTCTAGTCGAGAAACCATATCGAAATCCGCATTAGGGAAGTCGAATGGACAATACTAGTTCGAAAGCGAACTTGTGGGATCGAGCGAGCGATCAAATGTGATTCTGCGAAATGATGACATATGTACATCTTATATTCTAAGATCATTGATATATTTTGACGCTGAAATTGAAAGCTGTCATGTTAGAATATCTTGGCTTACTAAAAGAAAATTTCTAATTTAAAATTACAAAGATATATAACCCATAAAAGCAAAGATATTCAATCCCATATGGCTCTTCATACAGCGAAATTTATTTTGTAAAATTTGATCCTTATATAAGATGGACCTTATGTAAATATAAGATGATTTTGAAAACCATTGATTTTGGAAATGAATTGGTTGACTTAAATTATATTGATTTGGAAAATTGGATTTATTTTCTAAATATATTATTTTGGAAACTTTGAAACTAAAGATATTTAATTTGAGAAGAAATAATTTGGTGAAATTGTATATGATTTTGAAATTGAACTGATATTGAAACAAATTGAAATTTGAGAACCTTGTGTTACTAAATACTTGATTTGGGAGTTGTCGAACTTATATAAAATTGATTTGTATGAGTATGAAATTTATTCGAAAACTATGGATTTGAAAAGGGTACTCAATTTGAAAAGTGAAATCTTATATAATTAAAGTCTATATAAGTGTGATTTGATATACTTTTGATTTTGGAAAAGTATTTGATTTGAAAATTAAATCTTATATATAATGGATATTATATAAGTACGATATTTGAAAGTGATTTGAAAAGGTACTATATGATACATATTTTCGAAGTAAAGATATGGAAAGTGCCTTCTGCTTGATATCCGATTTGTGGCCACACCTTGGATTCATTCTATCGATATTATTCTCTCTGATTTTTGGTTTTCCAGATATGATACTCGAGTGTCCTTCGAATTCCATGGCGTTACCCATGGTCTTACGATCGCGGATGCATAGCGCAACTGCCTGGCTGAGTCTTGCCTAGGGGTACGGATTGTTTCCTGGGGGATCCAGGCGTAACCATTGTGTATCCTGCATCTATGTAGGTCGCGAATAGTAGCGCAACTACTTGGCTGAGTCTTGCTTGGGGGTACGGATTGTTTCCTGGGGGATCCAGGCGTAACCATTGTGTATCCTGCATTCTACTAGTCATCATGGCGTAACTCGCAGGGCTGAGAAAGCTTACGGATATGGATTGTTTCCTGGGGGATCCAGGCGTAACCATTGTGTATCTGCGAACCATGGTTAGACAAAGGTTTTGTTTGTTTTGTTTGGATTGTACTTTCCATATCTATTTTTAAAAAAGTTTTTCCAGTATTTTCACTGGGTGTTGAAACAAGTCTACTAAGTACTTGGAGAATTCTAGCTTTGCGCCTGATCAACGCACTACCAGAGTCTGCAGGAACGAGGATAAACTTGTTGAAACATCGAGTTATAAAAGTATTTTCGAAAGAAAATTTGTTTCGTTATAAATGTATTTTATTATAAAGGTAATTTCAACAAAGAAATTCTGTATTAATATTTGAAATTGAAATTCTTATGGTTCTAAATTAATTATCTGTGCCCGATACTATTCTTTTGAATCTACCTTATCTGCTCAGCTTTATTTATTCACCTATATTCTATTTTTCCAAATCCTTCTTCTTTTCCTTGTTGACTATATTCTTTTAAAATATTGTTCAATTATAGACTACATGGTTTAATAGAAATTTTAGTGTTAAATATTTTTGAGGTTATTAATTAAATAAAACATATTTAAAGTAAATGATTATTGATTATTAATAATATTTGAAAAGTATCTTGAGATAAAAAAAATTAATAAATTTATGAATTATGGATTTAATAAGCTTCTTTGTAAATATAAGTAATAATGTAAATAATTGTTTTCAAATAGATTTCATATATTTATAAAGGTGTTATTTAAAAACATAAATGATATTTATAAAGGAAATAAGAAATTTTACAAATGGGTTTGAAAAATATTAAGGTATTAAAGATAATTGAATTGTAAATGAAGTTTTCAAATGAATATTTCAAGTAAAATTTATATAGTTTAAATTGTTTGTTTAGCCTTGTCTTTTAATCTATTTTTTCTGTCTGGTTGTTTCTATTCTCATACCTCCTTCCTTTTCGGGGACGAAAAGTTTTGAGTGGGGGAGAGTGTAACGACCCATAAATTTTGATTGGTTTTAATAACGTATTTTGTGAAATTTTAAACAATAAAATTTGAAAATAAAAAAATTTACTATTTGGAAGACGTCTATTTTAATATAGCAACTGGTAAATTTTCATCTGATAATATTGAAGTTTATTTTATTGTGAAATTCCATTTCAATTTAAATCAGTTAAAATTGATGATAATAAATTTATTTCAAAACCTGAATATTTTTCTATAGAAAATTTCTAAATCCTCTTCTGAGTAAGTCGTCATCTTTCGTTTTTCCAGATTTGGACTTTTATTGCTCCGTTTGTCTTAATTCTGGTAGAATAACAGCATTTCTGGTACCGATTATCGACTTTTGGTCGGATGATCGTACCACTAATATCTGTATACCGTTTTGATCGTCTCGTCATGTTGATCTCTGCGGTATATTTATTTTTGTATTTTGAAGTCCGGTACACAGCGGAATCCACGAAACCGGTTACCGTATCGGTACCGGATCCGTGACCGTTTGATTTCTTTTGCCTTTCAAAATTTTAAACGCGCATCAATCAATTGCTTTAATATTTGTCAGCCCATCCAAGGTGATAGTTGCCATCCCATGACCATTTTTGAAAATCAACGTGTAAATTTGTATACGTTATTCATTTTGAACGGTCCATTGTAACGGTACCGCATTTTGACTTTAATACTTTCCTTTGGTTTTTTAAATCTCGAACGTGCATCCCAAACAAATTTATTGCTTTAATTTAATGACTCCCTGAAATCTCGTGCTTGACCATTTTTATTCCCAACAGTTAAAAATTTTGGTTTGTCCTTTCATTTTTCGGTCACCTTACTTCAAAAGAATAGACTATACTATTATAACAAAAGGTTTCCGTAGCTTGTCTATTCCTCTCCTCCAGCTTGTGTTTGTTCATCTAAAACCTGCTCCTCCATTTTTTTTATTTATATTTTCCTCCGCCATTCACTTCTTCTAGCTTATTCCTTCACCCACAATTTTTTTATATCTGATAATATTTCTTTGTGCATCAGAAAAATATATTTTGGCTCGTATCATCCTCCTTCCCTATGCAACCGGACCTCCACACACCTACTCCCTCCGTTCGCCCTCCCCTCTCTCCACTGCTGTACCGAGCAACCCATCGCCGACCCCCTCATCCACCACTTGAACCCAGCCTACTGCCCTTCCCCAAACCGTGCCTCTTCCATTCCATCATTTCCGTTCTGCACCTTCACTTCCAAGCTGCCGAGTTCAGCCGAGACCCCGCTTCACCCACCTCCTCTAGCTTTCGCGACCCACCCTTTGGCCGAAGTTTTTTGTTGAGGTATAATATATAAATATGTTTATAGTATAATGGTTGCGTGATTCCTTTTTTTTATGTCAAATCATTTCAGATTTTTTATATTATAAACTACAAATTTTAGTTTTTATACAGTATATGAGTTATATTATAAGTTGTTTTGATGCTCTTGTTATATTCAGCTTCCTTGTTATATATATATATATATGTTTTAAAAATTTAATATTGGTTTTGTATTAAACATTGGGTTTAAACATATAATCTGTTTGTAAAGTATATATATATTGGATCTAGATAATAGTTATATATATATTTGAATATCCTGTGGTAAGTTTATATCTAGACAAGTATACCATTTTGTTGTTCTGTATATGTATATAGTTGTTTGCTATATAAATAAGGTGTAGTTTATATGTTACAGTACATATATATGAGTTTAAAAAGGTTACAGTATTGTTATAGATTATATTATGAAGTGACCGATCACTTTACTCCTTTTATGAGCTATCACCTTACATATCAATATATATAAGTATATATATTAAAGATGGTACCTATTTTGTAATCGCATTTTTCTTTTGCTGTGCCGAAGCAGGGATATATGTACCTATACAAAGCTATGTAGTATATAATGTGTTTCAAAGATAATGTTTGCAGATATTTTATATTTGGAAGTGATATAAGGAAGTACTATCTATAATTGCATTGATATATAGGTCACAGAGACAATATAAGCCTGTTATATAATAAGATTTGGTCATAACATAATAGTCATGATCTGTTGTTTATGTTTCACCTGTTATTGATATGTTATCTATATAGTCATAGTTAGTTTATATGTTAGTTTTATGTGTCATATATATAAGTTGAGTTTTTAAAACTGGTTATTTTTATACAAAAGATGGTTTTAAATATAACATATAGTGGTTATATATATATCAGATTTAAACTTTTGGGTTGTCGGTTGATTTTGTAAGTTATATAAATATATACTTTAAATTGTTAAGTTTTGATGCCTAAATTTATAATAGATCATTTTATATATATAAGCTGCTGCCCTTAGACGTAGGGTATATGACTTATTTTTCCTATTTGTAAAACTTATGAAGTTATATAAAAATTTGTTTGTTCGTATACATACAGGTTATATTAGTATTTTTGAAAATATACATAGTTATATATTATGTTATACTTACATGTATATTAATAGTTGGAGAGTACATATATGTATTTATTTCAAATTATATTATGTAGGTATGTTTGTTTTATTATATGGGTTTCATTTAAAGCAATGATTTTATTTACATATATATACTTATTTCATTTTTATATTCGTCTTAAATTAAGGGTGTTGATTTCAAGGAAATATTAAATATATATATATATATTTGTCCTATCAAACTGATTCTTTTCTATCTATCAGTTTTGTCGTCAATTCGTGCCAATCTTGTTCGTTTGGAAATTCGCTCTTGGATTCGTAACCCATTTCAAATCTCTCTAAGCCTCGAAAGGTGAGCAATCACTCACGATTTACGTTCTTATACTTATTAAATTTGATTTCAATTGAAACGACAATTGAAATATGTTGTTGTAGTTATTTAAATTGTCATATATGCTATTATCTGTAACTGTTCACCTGTGGGATATGACACCATATCCTATTGTTTATATTATATTGTTATTGATGATATATGCCTGCTTTTATATTATTATATTATCTGTTATCACTCTGCAAGTTCCCTGTAGTTTAGAAAATCACTATGGGTTGAAATGATACATACCCGAACGGACTTTAGAATAGGAGAAAATAGTTATGGGTTGAAATGATAAACCCAAGCGATTTTCATTTGAATTGAAATTGGGATTACGGGTTGAAATGATATCTACCCGTATATATTTAAATTACGGATTGAAATGATAAATATCCGTATCACTTAACCATATGAAGATATATATACAAACACCGTTGGTCCATATATATAAATATTTTGAAAATAAAATTCTATGGATTTGGGAAGATAATTTTATTTAAATAAACCGATTTGAAACTTATTGAAATTGAGATTTAAGATATGATTTATAACTTGGGTTTGATTTAAGTAAAAATGAAATTTAAGGCTAGTTAAATGATATTGAATTTATTAAACGAATATTCCCTGATTAAATAATAATAAATTTAAACCAAGAGCTGTATGAAACTGTTAAATTTAACTTTGAAATATTGAATATTTAAGCTTTGAAATATATTAAAAATTTAAAGGGTATATTTAGAACTGAATTGAATTGATGAATTAGGCTTTGAATAAATTTGAATTTGGAATTTGAGTTGATTTAAATCGATTTATGAGACTTGAGGAAATTATAAATACTTTACTTTATAAATTATTTAACCTATCTATACTATTTTGGGAAATAGATATATTTGAAATAAAATGATATTTTGGTTGGAAGTATAAATTAATTTGGAACGACCATAGTGTTATAATGTATATTCCCACCTTGTAGATAGTTCCACAGATCCTTAGAGGATGGTTATCCCAAACATCCTCTAAGTTAGTTGTATTTCAGTTGATATTTCACTTGAGTTGGATTTATTGATATAAGAATGTTAATCCTGACTCGAGTGTTTTGTGTTTTGCTTTACGCTCGGGTTAGACCGAGTAATACAGCATTTGAGACTCACATTTGGAGTTTGGAGCTTCATTTGGAGATCCAACTATCGACTCAACTTTCAGCTTCTCTAGTTGATTTGATCAGAGAGGTCATCTATTCGTACTGAAGACTTCACTGTATTTGAGATATTCTGTTGTATTTTATTTTTAACTCTGATGTTTATATAGTAGCTTCATGAACTACTATTTTATCTTTTCCGCTGCGTATTATTGTATTACTCTGTGTCTGTGATTCTGTGATTGATTTATTTACTGCATATGTTGAGTTTTGCCAAATTTAAATTAACAATCTGATATTTTGAATTATTCAAGTCAGACATGTGTGGATTTATTGTCGATTTGAATGGTCCAAAATACCAGGTCGTTACAGTTGGTATCAGAGCTTAGGCTCTAGGCAAACTTAGCATATATAGTAAATTTATATGCGGAATCACTTTCATTCGAGCTTGAATTCCTTTTCTTGATTGGAAGTTCCTTTGAATTTTGGAACGTCCCTTGGTTCCGAAATCTATTCTTATCTCCTCTATTTATATTCTTTTGATTCTGGAGTATCCCATAACTCTACTTCGAATGATCTATATAAGGATAGGCGATCTCGCCAATCTTTGAAGGTTTTGTAAAGGGGTGAAACTCCTTTACAATTGGCATTGATTCAGCGAAGATTTATATACCACTCGGTTTAGATGCTACTATCTCTTGATATGCCGAATTCTATCTCTGGCGATCGAATGTCGATTTGCCTTAGATTTCCGCATCGATTATATCCTTGAAGTCACGGTTGACCCGGTTAAGGTCGCCCATGATTTATATAAGTATATTCATCTTCTATTTTGAAGTTTAATTATCTCATCTTCGTTCGAGCTTATCTTCGAATCATAATTCTTTGATTAAGAGTTCCTCTAATTTGAATCTCTATCTTTGTTTGAAATCCATTCTTAAATCATCTTTTGAAAAATCAGGCTTGTTTATATTTTAGAAATTGTTTTATATATCGAAATTATTATATTCTATATATAAAAGTGAAATGTTTTCGATAAAGATTATATACTTTTTTTTAAAATGATAATTTGAGGTTTCGAAAGGATTTGTAATTTTGAAAAATTTACATAAGAAATTTGATTTATCTAAAATGATTTTTAACTGAAGGATTTTAAATTTGAAATTCGAGAATTGAACTCCGGTATTCTGAAATTGGTTTAAAGATTTTGAAATATATAATAATAATATGATTTAAAAGTATTTTCCGAATAAGAAATGTTCAAATGATTTTAATAAGTTTCGAATGATTTCAAAGAAATTTCAAAAGAAGTTTGAGAAAATAGAAGTCCAGAACCCACTTATGTCGCTGGAAAATAATTTCGGTGATGAGTGCACGCATCATCGACATTGATTTTCGAGTTTCAGAGTGAGGGATAGGCCACTTTAATAGCTTTGCTATGCGAGTGATTTTGTGAAACCATTTTTTATTTCAAATTCCGAAGTATGATTTGATATTCGAAAGATATATGTAAATATATTTGAAACGATTTGAAAGGAACCGATGTTCAGTCCTCGAGTTTGGATTTGATATAACCCTATCTATTAAAATTGTTTTACTGATTTGTTGCTGATTTCCAACTCTTGAATTTGAAAATGATTTCTTCAACTATTTTGAGGGTTCGAGCACTTCCAAATCAAGGTTAACTTTTCAAAGCTAAGAAATGTTGAAAAGTATAAAATATATAAGTTTGGTATGTATGTTAAAGTATGTAGTAATATGGTTTAAATAAGTTGAAATTGTTTTGTTAAGTAAATGAATAAGGCAAATTTTAAATTTTCCTAATATGAAATTTAGATTTGAAATGTTTTGAAAAGAATTTGGTCTTCAAATATTTTGAATAAAGTTTAGTTAAATGTTTTAACTTAGTAACGTCTTTATGAAACTATATATTTAACAAGTTGGAATAAATATATAATTTGTACGTATGCTGTTTTATACGCATAATTAATTTGATCCAAGTTGAGTGCACAAGTTCGAGGTGGATTACACCATTTCGTGTTAGGATTTTTCATTCGATTCTTGATGGCGAATATTTGATATGGATTTTGGGCTTGATTCTAGAATTCTCTATCATAGTATATGGCTATGCAAGGAGACTGATGGCTTCTAGTCAAGAAACCATATCGAAATCCGCATTAGGGAAGTCGAATGGACAATACTAGTTCGAAAGCGAACTTGTGGGATCGAGCGAGCGATCAAATGTGATTCTGCGAAATGATGACATATGTACATCTTATATTCTAAGATCATTGATATATTTTGACGCTGAAATTGAAAGCTGTCATGTTAGAATATCTTGGCTTACTAAAAGAAAATTTCCAATTTAAAATTACAAAGATATATAACCTATAAAAGCAAAGATATTCAATCCCATATGGATCTTCATACAGCGAAATTTATTTTGTAAAATTTGATCCTTATATAAGATGGACCTTATGTAAATATAAGATGATTTTGAAAACCATTGATTTTGGAAATGAATTGGTTGACTTAAATTATATTGATTTGGAAAATTGGATTTATTTTCTAAATATATTATTTTGGAAACTTTGAAACTAAAGATATTTAATTTGAGAAGAAATAATTTGGTGAAATTGTATATGATTTTGAAATTGAACTGATATTGAAACAAATTGAAATTTGAGAACCTTGTGTTACTAAATACTTGATTTGGGAGTTGTCAAACTTATATAAAATTGATTTGTATGAGTATGAAATTTATTCGAAAACTATGGATTTGAAAAGGGTACTCAATTTGAAAAGTGAAATCTTATATAATTAAAGTCTATATAAGTGTGATTTGATATACTTTTGATTTTGGAAAAGTATTTGATTTGAAAATTAAATCTTATATATAATGGATATTATATAAGTACGATATTTGAAAGTGATTTGAAAAGGTACTATATGATACATATTTTCGAAGTAAAGATATGGAAAGTGTCTTCTGCTTGATATCCGATTTGTGGCCACATCTTGGATTCATTCTATCGATATTATTCTCTCTGATTTTTGGTTTTCCGGATATGATACTCGAGTGTCCTTCGAATTCCATGGCGTTACCCATGGTCTTACGATCGCGGATGCATAGCGCAACTGCCTGGCTGAGTCTTGCCTAGGGGTACGGATTGTTTCCTGGGGGATCCAGGCGTAACCATTGTGTATCCTGCATCTATGTAGGTCGCGAATAGTAGCGAAACTGCTTGGCTGAGTCTTGCCTGGGGGTACGGATTGTTTCCTGGGGGATCCAGGCGTAACCATTGTGTATCCTGCATTCTACTAGTCATCATGGCGTAACTCGCAGGGCTGAGAAAGCTTACGGATATGGATTGTTTCCTGGGGGATCCAGGCGTAACCATTGTGTATCTGCGAACCATGGTTAGACAAAGGTTTTGTTTGTTTTGTTTGGATTGTACTTTCCATATCTATTTTTAAAAAAAAATTTCCAGTATTTTCACTAGGTGTTGAAACAAGTCTACTAAGTACCTGGAGAATTCTAGCTTTGCGCCTGATCAACGCACTACCAGAGTTTGCAGGAACGAGGATAAACTTGTTGAAACATCGAGTTATAAAAGTATTTTCGAAAGAAAATTTGTTTCGTTATAAATGTATTTTATTATAAAGGTAATTTCAACAAAGAAATTCTGTATTAATATTTGAAATTGAAATTCTTATGGTTCTAAATTAATTATCTGTGCCCGATACTATTCTTTTGAATCTACCTTATCTGCTCAGCTTTATTTATTCACCTATATTCTATTTTTCCAAATCCTTCTTCTTTTCCTTGTTGACTATATTCTTTTAAAATATTGTTCAATTATAGACTACATGGTTTAATATAAATTTTAGTGTTAAATATTTTTGAGGTTATTAATTAAATAAAACATATTTAAAGTAAATGATTATTGATTATTAATAATATTTGAAAAGTATCTTGAGATAAAAAAATTAATAAATTTATGAATTATGGATTTAATAAGCTTCTTTGTAAATATAAGTAATAATGTAAATAATTGTTTTCAAATAGATTTCATATATTTATAAAGGTGTTATTTAAAAACATAAATGATATTTATAAAGGAAATAAGAAATTTTACAAATGGGTTTGAAAAATATTAAGGTATTAAAGATAATTGAATTGTAAATGAAGTTTTCAAATGAATATTTCAAGTAAAATTTATATAGTTTAAATTGTTTGTTTAGCCTTGTCTTTTAATCTATTTTTTCTGTCTGGTTGTTTCTATTCTCATACCTCCTTCCTTTTCGGGGACGAAAAGTTTTGAGTGGGGGAGAGTGTAACGACCCATAAATTTTGATTGGTTTTAATAACGTATTTTGTGAAATTTTAAACAATAAATTTTGAAAATAAAAAAATTTACTATTTGGAAGACGTCTATTTTAATATAGCAACTGGTAAATTTTCATCTGATAATATTGAAGTTTATTTTATTGTGAAATTCCATTTCAATTTAAATCAGTTAAAATTGATGATAATAAATTTATTTCAAAACCTGAATATTTTTCTATAAAAAATTTCTAAATCCTCTTCTGAGTAAGTCGTCATCTTTCGTTTTTCCAGATTTGGACTTTTATTGCTCCGTTTGTCTTAATTTTGGTAGAATAGCAGCATTTCTGGTACCGATTATCGACTTTTGGTCGGATGATCGTACCACTAATATCTGTATACCGTTTTGATCGTCTCGTCATGTTGATCTCTGCGGTATATTTATTTTTGTATTTTGAAGTCCGGTACACAGCGGAATCCACGAAACCGGTTACCGTATCGGTACCGGATCCGTGACCGTTTGATTTCTTTTGCCTTTCAAAATTTTAAACGCGCATCAATCAATTGCTTTAATATTTGTCAGCCCATCCAAGGTGATAGTTGCCATCCCATGACCATTTTTGAAAATCAACGTGTAAATTTGTATACGTTATTCATTTTGAACGGTCCGTTGTAACGGTATCGCATTTTGACTTTAATACTTTCCTTTGGTTTTTTAAATCTCGAACGTGCATCCCAAACAAATTTATTGTTTTAATTTAATGACTCCCTGAAATCTCGTGCTTGACCATTTTTATTCCCAACAGTTAAAAATTTTGGTTTGTCCTTTCATTTTTCGGTCACCTTACTTCAAAAGAATAGACTATACTACTATAACAAAAGGTTTCCGTAGCTTGTCTATTCCTCTCCTCCAGCTTGTGTTTGTTCATCTAAAACCTGCTCCTCCATTTTTTTATTTATATTTTCCTCCGCCATTCGCTTCTTCTAGCTTATTCCTTCACCCACAAATTTTTTATATCCGATAATATTTCTTTGTGCATCAGAAAAATATATTTTGGCTCGTATCATCCTCCTTCCCCATGCAACCGGACCTCCACACACCTACTCCCTTCGTTCGCCCTCCCCTCTCTCCACTGCTGTACCGAGCAACCCATCGCCGACCCCCTCATCCACCACTTGAACCCAACCTACTGCCCTTCCCCAAACCGTGCCTCTTCCATTCCATCATTTCCATTCTGCACCTTCACTTCCAAGCTGCCGAGTTCAACCGAGACCCCGCTTCACCCACCTCCTCTAGCTTTCGCGACCCACCCTTTGGCCGAAGTTTTTTGTTGAGGTATAATATATAAATATGTTTATAGTATAATGGTTGCGTGATTCCTTTTTTTTATGTCAAATCATTTCAGATTTTTTATATTATAAACTACAAATTTTAGTTTTTATACAGTATATGAGTTATATTATAAGTTGTTTTGATGCTCTTGTTATATTCAGCTTCCTTGTTTTATATATATATATATATATATATGTTTTAAAAATTTAATATTGGTTTTGTATTAAACATTGGGTTTAAACATATAATCTGTTTGTAAAGTATATATATATTGGATCTATATAATAGTTATATATATTTGAATATCCTGTGGTAAGTTTATATCTAGACAAGTATACCATTTTGCTGTTCTGTATATGTATATAGTTGTTTGCTATATAAATAAGGTGTAGTTTATATGTTACAGTACATATATATGAGTTTAAAAAGGTTACAGTATTGTTATAGATTATATTATGAAGTGACCGATCACTTTACTCCTTTTATGAGCTATCACCTTACATATCAATATATATAAGTATATATATTAAAGATGGTACCTATTTTGTAATCGCATTTTTCTTTTGCTGTGCCGAAGCAGGGATATATGTACCTATACAAAGCTATGTAGTATATAATGTGTTTCAAAGATAATGTTTGCAGATATTTTATATTTGAAAGTGATATAAGGAAGTACTATCTATAATTGCATTGATATATAGGTCACAGAGACAATATAAGCCTGTTATATAATAAGATTTGGTCATAACATAATAGTCATGATCTGTTGTTTATGTTTCACCTGTTATTGATATGTTATCTATATAGTCATAGTTAGTTTATATGTTAGTTTTATGTGTCATATATATAAGTTGAGTTTTTAAAACTGGTTATTTTTATACAAAAGATGGTTTTAAATATAACATATAGTGGTTATATATATATCAGATTTAAACTTTTGGGTTGTCGGTTGATTTTGTAAGTTATATAAATATATACTTTAAATTGTTAAGTTTTGATGCCTAAATTTATAATAGATTATTTTATATATATAAGCTGCTGTCCTTAGACGTAGGGTATATGACTTATTTTTCCTATTTGTAAAACTTATGAAGTTATATAAAAATTTGTTTGTTCGTATACATACAGGTTATATTAGTATTTTTGAAAATATACATAGTTATATATTATGTTGTACTTACATGTATATTAATAGTTGGAGAGTACATATATGTATTTATTTCAAATTATATTATGTAGGTATGTTTGTTTTATTATATGGGTTTCATTTAAAGCAATGATTTTATTTACATATATATACTTATTTCATTTTTATATTCGTCTTAAATTAAGGGTGTTGATTTCAAGGAAATATTAAATATATATATATATATATATATATATTTGTCCTATCAAACTGATTCTTTTCTATCTATCAGTTTTGTCATCAATTCGTGCCAATCTTGTTCGTTTGGAAATTCGCTCTTGGATTCGTAACCCATTTCAAATCTCTCTAAGCCTCGAAAGGTGAGCAATCACTCACGATTTACGTTCTTATACTTATTAAATTTGATTTCAATTGAAACGACAATTGAAATATGCTGTTGTAGTTATTTAAATTGTCATATATGCTATTATCTGTAACTGTTCACCTGTGGGATATGACACCATATCCTATTGTTTATATTATATTGTTATTGATGATATATGCCTGCTTTTATATTATTATATTATCTGTTATCACTCTGCAAGTTCCCTGTAGTTTAGAAAATCACTATGGGTTGAAATGATACATACCCGAACGGACTTTAGAATAGGAGAAAATAGTTATGTGTTGAAATGATAAACCCAAGCGATTTTCATTTGAATTGAAATTGGGATTACGGGTTGAAATGATATCTACCCGTATATATTTAAATTACGGATTGAAATGATAAATATCCGTATCACTTAACCATATGAAGATATATATACAGACACCGTTGGTCCATATATATAAATATTTTGAAAATAAAATTCTATGGATTTGGGAAGATAATTTTATTTAATTAGATCCGATTTGAAACTTATTGAAATTGAGATTTAAGATATGATTTATAACTTGGGTTTGATTTAAGTAAAAATGAAATTTAAGGCTAGTTAAATGATATTGAATTTATTAAACAAATATTCCCTGATTAAATAATAATAAAGTTAAATCAAGAGCTGTATGAAACTGTTAAATTTAACTTTGAAATATTGAATATTTAAGCTTTGAAATATATTAAAAATTTAAAGGGTATATTTAGAACTGAATTGAATTGATGAATTAGGCTTTGAATAAATTTGAATTTGGAATTTGAGTTGATTTAAATCGATTTATGAGACTTGAGGAAATTATAAATACTTTACTTTATAAATTATTTAACCTATCTATACTATTTTGGGAAATAGATATATTTGAAATAAAATGATATTTTGGTTGGAAGTATAAATTAATTTGGAACGACCACAGTGTTATAATGTATATTCCCACCTTGTAGATAGTTCCACAGATCCTTAGAGGATGGTTATCCTAAACATCCTCTAAGTTAGTTGTATTTCAGTTGATATTTCACTTGAGTTGGATTTATTGATATAAGAATGTTAATTCTGACTCGAGTGTTTTGTGTTTTGCTTTACGCTCGGGTCAGACCGAGTAATACAGCATTTGAGACTCACATTTGGAGTTTGGAGCTTCATTTGGAGATCCAACTATCGACTCAGCATTCAGCTTCTCTAGTTGATTTGATCAGAGAGGTCATCTATTCGTACTGAAGACTTCACTGTATTTGAGATATTCTGTTGTATTTTATTTTTAACTCTGATGTTTATATAGTAGCTTCATGAACTACTATTTTATCTTTTCCGCTGCGTATTATTGTATTACTCTGTGTTTGTGATTCTGTGATTGATTTATTTACTGCATATGCTGAGTTTTGACAAATTTAAATTAACAATCTGATATTTTGAATTATTCAAGTCAGACATGTGTGGATTTATTGTCGATTTGAATGGTCCAAAATACCGGGTCGTTACATTAATAATTCCTTCTTTTCCACTTTGGTAGTGGCCGGCTCTATTAGGGTTTTGCGTTTATTTTGATTTGAGAAAATAAAATGAATGTGAATGGACAAAATGAGAAGTTGTAGTCATGTATAATTAATTGGTTATTTTACTAATATGCCCATGTGTAGTTTAATTAACCAATAAACCAATTTAAAACCCGTTTATCTTATTATTAAGCATGGCCCAATAAAATTTATTCAAATATCAATCTATTTATCATCATTATTCTATTTAATTTATCTAATTAAATCTCCTGAATGATGTTGTTAAAAATTAGAGATGTTACAATGTGTCATAGGTATATATCATTTCAACATATTTCTTAATTTATCCGAAATAATTCAAATAACAGTTTTATATATTGTCAACAACATACAGGGTGATAACATGATATATATAAAAATAAATAAACATCCAATCATCCAATATATTAACCAATAGCATCCAATCTCAATCAACATCCAAATCAGCCTATAAACCACAACAGTTAACTAGTTATCAATATCGGGTGTTTAACTAGCAATTCAATTCCAATTTCAAATTTAACTGTCGATTACAAATTCTTAACAATTCAATTCATATGTCAATTTAAATGTGAGTTAAATTACCAAATAATAGTCAATAAAGATAAATCTCTTCATGATTTCAATTTAACTAACATTAGAATATTTTAGTATTTCGTGAGTGGTTTAAAACAGTCACCTTTATTTGAAACTAAAAATTTTTTAGAGTCAAACAAATTTGAATCTGATTTCATGTCGTAGATGACTTATATACAATCCGATGCAACTTGTTTCGCTCGAATCCAACCTCGTATGAAAAGGTTACAAATTTATTAATATAATGAGATAATTAAAATTTAATTAACAAAATAATTAACATAAAAATATTAAGCCTCTCTTCCCTCTTCCTTAATCACGTGCTCGTTTATACTCCAGGCGCTTTCGTTCTTTTTTATTTTGGTTCGGACTCGATCGCTCGACCACCACGTACGACGCCGACTCATGCCGCGTCGCCCTTGCTGCAGCCGCCGCCACGCCATCCCACAACCGTGCACGCAAATCGAGAATGCAAAACCCAAAAATGAGCAGTGAACGGAGGCAATTTGCCACGTCCTCGATCGACGGTTCAACAAACCAACCATTGGTTAAGCTCGTATTGATGCCCTCTACATTTTCTTAGTTGAAGTCGAAGGCTAAAAAGCGCGTGGATTGAGAGAAAATGGGAGGAGAAGGTGACACGATTCTGGCCATTAAAAGATAGAAGAGGCGGCCTGAAGCTAGGGTTTCAATTTGCGCAAAATGAAAGAAGTTGATGGCTATATATAGAAAATTTCCCGTCGCACTATTCGTCCATGAAAATTTCGTACTCCAAACGAATCATGCCGCCTGGCGTACTATATGTTATTCCCCTAATCCGAACACAATGGAATGTATACCGGAAGCCAATTCCATCATATACAGAAGTTAACTTTTCAAAATCAAATTATTTTAATTTAAATTCATTTAATTAATTTCTACGCATTTCAAAATCGCACGACCAAATGATACGTCCAATCGCTACAAAATTCAACAGTATATAATAATTCACTATTACGGATCCGATGAATTAGGTTTCGTCGAAATCCGAGATAGTGCTTAAAAAGTCTATTTTCACACGTTAATTAAAACGAGTAATTTTCAAAATCAATTTAATCATTTTTAAATTCAAATTTAAAAGTTTACTATCTTCCTTCTTATTTAAATAGATTTTAAATCAACTTTTGAAATCATTTTGATTCACATTAAATTCAAGATTTAATTATTTAAACAATTTCAAATATTAAATATAACAATTAAACTATCAAATAAATCACCGTATTTGAAATATAAGTTACTTAACTTATAAAATTTTCTTTTAAAACAAATTCAAATAATAAAAGAACTACTTCCATTTTACAGTAATTCAACACCAATGCAATTATTGTATATAACAAAAGTTATTCATTTCTTACCAAATAAATGTTTTCTTATTTTTATATTTATACTTATCAAAAATACAGTTTCGTATAAATAAGCTTATGCTTTTACTTTTAATAAACATTTATTCGATTCTTTATTAACTTAACATTGATTATTTCAATTTCTGTTATCAGTTACTTACAATTCAATATCATTTAATTTACTTTCTAATATAAGTTATCATTTTTTTTGTCTTATTGAATTTTTTTATCATATCCAATAGATTACATTAATAAATCATTAAAAAAATTACTTTTAACCATTTTTGTTTAATAATTATATTAAATTTAATAATTTAAAATAGTTAAAAATACGAGTCATTACATGTAGACTCTTTGTATCTTTGATATAGATATCTTCCTTTCAATATAGTATTATATAACCCACACAAAAATCTCCAATGTGGATGACTGAGTGGTACAGGAAATGATTTGGATGATATTATGTGAATTTGAATGAATGTTATTTGATTACTTGTTAGAATTGAAAGCAACAGAGTATAAAAGCAAATAAATAAAAATCAGGACAAAGTGATTTTCTTTGAGATTGGTTCGGGGATTTATAAAAATATGTAGGGATGTGTATGAAATATTATAACTCTTAAGAATGAAGAGGAGTGATGCTTGAATGGAAGAGGAGTGATTGGAAGACGATCAACATGAAGAGATGCGAAGAAGAGACAATAGAAATAAAAAAAAGTGCATTCCAAGCTTCATAGGTTGACCCCTTAAGGTCCATAGGTCAAACTCTTGTTCTCACATGTCGACATATGGAGAAACCACATGTCCACCTGTGGAGTGCCAAGGGTAAACATGTTGGCTGATCTAAACCCCTATAGTTGAATTTCATTGTTTCTACTTCTATCTTCTTTTAACTTTGGAACTTCTTCTATTTTAAAAAATCATGAAAAGGTCTTAAAAAATTACTTTGGGATGTGTAGAAGGTTATTCCATATTTGGAGTGATTTGGAAATCATTTGTAGGGTTTAACAAATGTAGACTAAAATGACGATAAGGACTTGATAAACAACATACTTGACTTTAACGTCCGTTTGTCCATCTTCGAGTATTTCTTAAATGTTGATGTGCTCTATTAGATTTGTTGACTTCACTAAAATTCTTAGAATGCTCATTCTCTATTGTAGGTGCATCCGTTTGATTTGTTTTGATATTTTTCACATATTTGAATTTGTTGAGCTTTTTTTGGTTGCCATTATATCACAACTTCTATATAAGTGCTACTATATTGTCCCTGCCTTTTCTTCTTTGATCTCCTGTACAATCTTTAGTTGATGGAGAGAGAATGTAGTTTAAGTGCTAAAGAATTTATTAAGTGATTTTTTTGGATTTTGGTGGAACATGGGAAGATTAATTTAACTTGGTTGAGTTTTCTTATAATAGCTATAACACCCCGCAATTTTAGACAATTAAATAATCAAATAATTATAAACAGTGAAAATGAGCGTTTTTGGAATTGTCAGAATATCACCTTAAAACTTATACCATTGTGTTCGTGGTGATTTTCTGATTAATTTACATATATAATATGCCTCGAACGAACTTCGTATGAAAAAGTTATTGATGTTCGAAGTTCCGTATCGAAAAATAAATATACGTGTAAATGTGCGTAAATATATTTGTTTACAAATATATGCGCATATAAATTCCAGAAATAACACGTGTTTGAATTTCAAAATAGACGCGCGTCATAAAGGAAATTAATTGACATCGATAATTAGAGGTAATTAATTAACATTAGTGGGCAATGTTAATCAAATCAGCAATTAAAGGAAATTAATTTACATTAATTAAAAACATTTGACTTTCAAAATAAACATGTTATAATGGGAACTAAATTTGCAATCGATGAAAATTAATTAGAATGAATAGGCAACGGTTAAAAGTTATGATATATATTATCCTTAGATTCCCGTTAGATATTTTAATTCAGCATTTGAACTAATTTTAGCAATTAGTTCTACTAGTTAGTTATATTGAGACTGTAAATTTCATAAGAGAAGTACACTTATATTTAAATGTTATTTATATGGAAAAAGAAAGGAATCCAATTAAATATAAATAATATTAGGCTTAAAAGTTGTAAAGAAACGCATAAGCCTAAAAGTAAGAAATTTACAGTAAATTATGCTAAAACGGGAGAAATAAATTAAAAAGGGGAAAATTTAATAACTTGATTTGGAAGTTAGTGACAGATTAGTTGGTTGGTTTAGAAAAGAGAATACATTTCAATCGGAGTTCGTATGCTCAAGATATGATCGATACAATTCAAGCAATCAACTTAAAGGTCTTGTTCGTATCCATCAATCCTCTACTGTTCGTATTCATTATGCCTCAACTGTTCGTATCCATCAATCATCAACCGTTTGTATCCATCAATCCTCTACTGTTCGTATCAATCAAGCCTCAACTGTTCATATCCATCAATCATCAACTGTTCGTATCCATCAATCCTCTACTGTTCGTATCCATCAGGCCTCAACTGTTCGTATCCATCAATCATCAACTGTTTGTATCCATCAATACTCTACTGTTCCTATCCATCGGTTATATTGGTTCATATCCATCAAATGGTCGTCAATTTGTATCCATCACGATCGATACGAAGAGTGCAATGATGATCGATACGAACAAGGCAGAGGCGATCGATACGAACAGTGCAATGGTGATTGATACGAACAAGGCAGAGGCGATCGATACGAACAAGGTAGAGGTGACGATGCGAAGAAGATAGCCTTCGAAAAACACGAACTTGCATCGATCATATCTCACAATCTACAAGTCCAAATGCCACCAAATTTTCACAAGAGCTTGCGTACAACCTAAAGAATGTTCATGATCGATCTCGACTCGATCGGGCAAAATCTTGATCGAAAGGAAATTCATTCGTATCGATCACGGATCGAGTCAAAATCGCATGGGATCAGTCGCGTGGGCCCGTGCACGTGCCAGAAGAGGTCTCCTGAGATCTGAGCAGGATATTTGCATCCTACGCCTATAAATAGCATCCTAAAGCCTACAGAAAAGGGACTTTTGGCTTTTCTACGTCCAGACTCTGCCGGAATCATCATTGTACTCGAAATTGGCTGTTGTAATCAGTGGTAACTCGTTGTAATTAGCAAGCAAACATCAATAAAGTCATCAAATTCAAAGTGGACGTAGGCTGGAATGCCAAACCACTATAAACTATGTGTTCTTTACTGCTTTCCTCTTACTTTTCTGAGTGTTCTTCATTTTTAATTCTCTACATACTTGTTATCTGTGATCTGTGATTGTGAATGGGTGCTTTCATCGACAATTGAGTGTTTGTGACCAATTTTGGCGCAAACATTTTGGTGCTTTCACTGAGAGGGCTAGCATTAAGGAATTCTACCGCTTGGACTTCAAATTTGAAGGCTTGAAGACTTAGATCTGGACAACTATGACGAGGCAATCAGCAAGAAGACAAAGAACGGAGATGAGTCATCATGAAGGGAGTCAAGAAGCCTCCTCAGGGGCTAATCGGACTTCAGCTTTCATCACCAGGGATGAGATGGAGATGATGATGGGAGCCATGCATGAGGAGCTATTCAAAAGGCAAGAAGGGATAATGTAGAACATTTTCAGACGAATTGAGCAAGCGGGATCAGCTGGAGCTATTGGAGTTCAGACCAACGAAGCAAGACCGAAAGGACCAAACCGGGAACCAGAAAGAGCAGGACCATCAAGGGCAGCCCCTGAACTAGGGCACCCCCCAGGAGCATGTTGATCCAACCTTAGGCAGGATACCGGTTGAGATTAGGCCGCAAGGAGCTAACAAAGGAGCGGATGCTCGTCCAGAAGAGCAGATTCCAACAAACCCTCGCGAACTCGGGGTGCAGGTCGGAGGTAATGTACAAGGATTACAGCTTGGAGATAGTGATAGCTTGGCAGAAATGGTCAGACGATCCATGAGAGGCGGATTAGTAAACAGAGATCTAGAAGATGTGAACAGGAGTCCTTTTTCTCCTGTGATTAGAATGGCTAGAAATCCACCAGAATTCAAACTACCAACATTGGAACTGTATGATGGGAGGACGGATCCTGCGGTTCATCTGACAAGGTATATGAGGTACATGGAAGTACTGGGGGCATCAGAGGAGGTCATGGCTCGGTGCTTCCCATTGTATTTGACAGACATAGCAGCACTATGGTTTAGACAATTGGAGAGCGGTTCCATTGGAACGTGGACCGAGTTGACCGAGAAATTCATGAGGCAGTTCAGAGTTCACATTTCGAGGCCCAAGAATATGATGAGTCTGGCGACACTAAAACAGAAAACTGGGGAATCTCTGAGGAATTTCCTAACACAATTTAATGCAGCAGCAGCATCGGTGGATCGCCCAGATCCATCCATGGTCTTAATGGCAGCCGTAGCTGGCATCGCTGATGGAACGGAATTCAAAAATTCACTAACAAGGGATCCACGTATGGATCTAGGAGAATTTTATCATGAGGCCGATGGATTCCTGCGATTAGAAGACACAAATGTTGAAAGAGAGGAAGGAGAGGGAATAGAAGTTTATGCAGTCAAAGGCGGAAATCCTCACGAAAAAGATTCAGGCAAGGATAAAGAAAAACGGAAAGCCGAGGATAACGGTGATGGACCAACACGACCACGAAAGGAACCAAGATTCACCTCTTATACGGAGTTGAATGAGACTTTGGAGCGAATCTACCAGGATACCAAGGTGCAGATTCCTTATCGAAAGCCAGTGAAAAGGGATCCGACCATCAATGAAAGAAGATCCGACAAGTATTGCTTATTCCACGAGCTGAATGGTCATAGCACGAATGATTGCAGGCACTTGAAGGATGATGTTGAGGGGCATATCCGGAATGGTCTGCTATTGCAGTATGTGAGAAGGGGAGCCAGGACAGTGGAACAAGAACGACCACCGCCTGCACCAACTGGGGACGACTCAGGATCAAGGCGTCAGTTTATCATCAACTGATTGAAATAATGACGAATAAGTGGCAAACTCCACACCGACACGATAAAGTCATTTTACACATGTACAGGATCACGAACGATCCTCGGGCATGCTCTGGTACGACTATAAATCGCATCAGTGTAGGTGTTTGCACTTTGACGTCCCTGTTTTGCTTTTGTTTTCTATTTCTCATGTTTGGACTTGATTTTGTTAGACATTTCTGTTGAAAGATTTATTTTGAATGTAAATATGCTATTTGTGATTCCATAACAGCTAAGCCACTTACACATGTAAGGGACCGCGAACGGTCCTCAGGGATGCTCTAAAATGGCGATAAACCGCCATAACCAACAACTTAGAAACTCACTCGAACGTGAAATCTGACAATAATGATACTAAGTCCCCATCGGGCACAAACAATTTGCATCGAACGGCACCCGACCGCGAACAGTCACAACTCGCCTCGAACGGCACCCGACTGCGAATGGTCACAATTCGCCTCGAATGGCACTCGATCGCGAACGATCACAATTCGCCTCGTATGGCACTCGACCGCGAACGGTCACAATTCGTCTAGAACGACACCCGATCGCGAACGGTCACAATTCGTCTAGAACGACACCCGATCGCGAACGATCATAATTCGCCGCAAACAGCATCCGACCGTGAACGGTCACATACCGCCCCGAACGGCAAACGATCGCGAATGGTCACTAGTCACAGTTAGATAAGATAATCAATTTCTTTGCAGGTCATTAACAGGATACGAACATCCAGCCTATCGAACTACAAAACACACCTTCCTATCGCAAGGCATGTTTTGGGGGGAAAGTGTTATCCCGCCTTTTGGCAAGGCCATGACACCAAAAAAAAGAAACTGACTGGAAATCAATGACAATTCGTCACGAAGATCGGTTATACGCAGGCTCACTATGGATATCGATGAATTTTGTCTATGTCCGGATCGAGCTACAATTGACAAGACATGACAAGCAAAGCCGTGAAAGCCAATGTTCCAAATTTCAAGTCAATTGGAGTTCATATGCTCAAGATATGATTGATGCAATTCGAGCAATCAACTGAAAGGTCTTGTTCATATCCATCAATCCTCTACTGTTCATATCCATTAGGCCTCAACTGTTCATATCCATCAATCATCAACTGTTCGTATCCATCAATCCTCTACTGTTCGTATCCATCAGTCCTCAACTGTTCGTATCCATCAATCATCAACTGTTTGTATCCATCAATCCTTTACTGTTCGTATCTATCGGCTATATTGGTTCATATCCATCAAGTGGTCGTCATTTCGTATCCATCACGATCGATATGAATAGTGCAATGGTGATCGATATGAACAAGGCATAGGCGATCAATACGAACAGTGCAATGGTGATCGATACGAAAAAGGCAGAGGCGATCGATACGAACAAGGCAGAGGTGATCGATGCGAAGAAGACACCCTTTGAAAAACACGAACTTGCATCGATCATATCTCACAATCTACAAGTCCAAATGCCACCAAATTTTTACATGAGCTTGCGTACAACCTAAAGAATGTTCATGATCGATCTCGACTCGATCGGGCAAAATCTTGATCGATACAAAATTCATTCGTATCGATTACAGATCGAGTCAAAATCGCATGGGATCGGTTGCGTGGGCCTGTGCACGTGCCAGAAGAGGTCTCCCAAGATCTGAGCGAGATATTTGCATCCTACGCCTATAAATAGCATCCTAAAGCCTGCAGAAAAAGGGACTTTTGGCTTTTCTACGTTCAGACTCTGTCGGAATCATCATTGTACTCGAAATTGGCTGTTGTAATCAGCTCGTTGTAATCAGTAAGCAAACATCAATAAAGTCATCAAATTCAAAGTGGACGTAGGCCGGATTGCCGAACCACTATAAACTCTGTGTTCTTTACTGCTTTCCTCTTACTTTTCTGAGTGTTCTTCATTTTTAATTCTCTACATACTTGTTATCTGTGATCTGTGATTGTGAACAGGTGCTTTCATCGACAATTGGGTGTTTGTGACCAATTTTGGCGCAAACAGGTTGTTACAATAACAACTATTAATTGAGTATCGACATGGCTCCACTTAAGGCATTATGAGAAGACCGCATCGAACACCTTAATGTTGGCTAGATATTCAAGATAGATTGGTACTATGGTTAATTATAGTAAGAGAAGTGATTGACAAATCAAACTGATTCGAGAAAGAATGAAGAATGCTCAATTAAGATAAAAAGTTATGTTGGTTGAAGGCATAAGTACTCAGAATCTATCGTTGGTTATTATGTGTTTGTGAATATATCATATGAAAGGGGCGATGCGGTTGAACAAGCGTGGCAAGTTAACTGTAAGATATATTGGTCCTTTCTCTAACACATAGTGGGTGGATAGTACAACCTGTCAATTACTTAAACTAACTTTTGTGAAGAAGTCTGTTAATATAGTGGTGAAGTATTTAAAGAAGCCTAGGAATAAGATAATTAAGTTAAAAAATATTTGATGTTTATGATGTTCAATGTACGATATAGATGTATATCGTATGTAGTGTATGTACTTGTATAAATATAGATGAATACAAGTGATATTTAGTTTATTAATGTGATTGAGGATTAAAAAAAATTTGGTATTATTATGTTACCCTTGCACGAACTGCGAGGACATGATTCTTTGTAGTTGGGAGCATGTAACAACTCAACTAGCTCGTACTATTTATCATATTGATTATTTTCTTTATGAGACAAAAAGGCAAAATTGGCAATGATGAAATTATGTTGGGTAGCCAATAAATTAGTGTAAAGCTAAACAAAAATGTCATAAATTGTGAAAAGAGAATAAGACATAGATTTACCGTTTAATTGCGATAATGCTAATAAGGTTTTGTGTTGTGAGATTTGTGTTAAATGAAAATAAAGCGTTAAAGATATATGTTTGTATAAAATTTATAGTTATATACATAAATGCAGAGAGATAATAGCCATATCTAGTCAAAGTAATTAATATAAAAGTAAAAGCATTTGCTGGCAAATGAAATTTTGGAGGGGACTGAGGTGAAAATGATATATGTAAGGACCTAATTTCATTTTTTTCATTTCTCCTTCATCCATCAATTGAGAAAGAAATGATATATATTCCTAATCTTAAAACTTGAAGGCAAATCTTCTAAAAAACGAACCAATAATATAACGGGAGATGAAGAATTCATTCAAACCCACAATCCTTTAAAAGCAGTTTAACCAAGCATAGAGAAGAAATGGAGTGTGGATTGACTAGTGATGGATGGGTTGGCGATTGCATTTTCAAAAAAGTGGATCTTCATAATCATTACAGAGTCAGTTCTTAATTGTTGATTCTCCAATCTATTGATAATCATCACAGAGTCAGTTCATTCCTTATGCATAATCATTATAAGCAGTCCTTAGCTTATCTAGGGGAGTCGTGATGTGTAATTAAGAGATATGGATTGCAAAAGATAATATCCAAGAGTGAAGGATATAGAGTGGCCCCTTGTGTGATTTGATACCTTAATGCCCCATTTGGATCGACTTATATAAGCTACTTTTTAGCTTTTTGAAAGCCATAATGTATAACCTATTCATTTTGGCTTTCAACAAGCTAAAAAGTAGCTTATATAAGTCAATCCAAATGTAGCATAAGCATATGTTTATGCATTCAAATAGTGTCACGAGTACATAGTACCTTAGATCAATTGTGATCGAAAACTAGAGTACATCGTAGAATGATTGTAACAACCCAAAATGTAACCCATAATAATTAATCCGTTAATTAATTAAATAATAAAATAACTTTGTGAAATTATCAATATTGAGCCATGAGAGTTGCACCATTGTGTCCATGGTAATTTTCTGGTCAATGTCCATATATAGAACGTCATAAAACAAACTAATATGAACAAGGTAAGAATTAAACAAAATAATCAAAAATAAAAGAAATATATATATAAGGCAGGTCGACCGGCCGGTCGACCTGGGCACCAGGCGGTCGATCGCCCGGTCGACCCGCCTGCTGTTTTGAGGGCAACGAACAATCTTTCGTTCATTCGAATGATGGCACGATTTTTTTTAACCGACTATGACGTGTTTTGCATTCTTTAAACCAATCTGGTCCCTCCATTTTTACATCCGATGGTTGTTATTCAGCCTATGACGTGGTTGCATCCTATTCAATCCCCAAATCCAACGGTCTGAGATCCACTTCTACCCCTATAAATAGACCCCTAGACCTAACACTTTTTCTCATTCTAGGTTTTCTCCAATTGGGTTCACCTTTCTAGGAAGGACCCTAAAGGGAATAATTTTTCCAAGGAGAAAATCATTATAAATTAAATTATTTTACAACTCCAAGTGAATCCGGGAAGACCAAAGGAAGAGCTTAGGACCGGAAGTGAGTGATTGTAATTATTTTAAGATTTCTTTAAGTAATTTAAAATAATAGGGTTTCCAATAATTGTAGTTTTGCTACGATTTTGGAATAGCCTTTTTATCAGTTTTAGATCTATTTTCCAGTCTATTCCTTTTTAGTTATTCTTTTCAGTTAATTATAGTTTATTACTGTTAAGCATAGCTTTTTTTTATTTACAGTTTATTTACAGTATTTAAGTTTAATTACTGTTATTTATTGCTTTATTTGCATCTTTTTCTACGTTTTGGATTTTATGCAAGCGTTTATTCTCTTTTTCCTCCTTTTCTTTGCGTATGGATTAGAATAAATTAAATGCGAATATAGATTAGATAAGTGAGAATATTGAATGAAAAAAATAAGATGTAAATTATAAATACTGAAATAAATAATGGAATTGGACTGTAATAAATAATGGAGTTGGACTGAAATTACGCCTAATTATAATTAGAATTGGACTAATTAAAGATAATTGGCATAGTTATAACTTTAATAGAGTAAAAGATGAAAGAAGCTTATTTTCACACTTAGACCTTGGGTTAAGTAATAAGCATGATTATAACGTAGGTTATAATAAGAAAAAGAATAGAATGAGGCTTATTTTAAGACTTAGGATAAATCAATAAGCGTAGAAAATAGAGATGATAATAAAAGCTTATTTAAATAATTTATCTAAGTTAATAAGCAAAAATGTAAGTAGGACCTGTACCAAATAGCATTCCCCTATATTTTCTATGGACACGGTGTTTCACATAACCCTGAAGTGAGATGAGGGGCACACTTATGCTAATAGTGGTAGTAATTTGTCAATAAGTAGATGTTCAAATCACGGGGGATTTGGACGAGGGGCGCTGTTAAATATTGTTTGGATGAAGGGCAGAATTATGTGTAGGGAGCTATATATGTCGTCTAGTCCACAGTAACATTCTGTGTAGGGAGTTATATAGCATCTAGTCCATAGTAAATTAATGTCTTCTGTGTATGGAGTTATATATGTCGTCTAGTCCACAGTAACATTCTTTGTAGGGAGTTATATAGCATCTAGTCTACAGTAAATTAATGCCTTCTATGTATGGAGCTATATATGTTGTCTAGTCCACAGTAACATTCTTTGTAGGGAGTTATATAGCATCTAGTCCACAGTAAATTAATGTCTTCTATATAGGGAGCTATATATGTCGTCTAGTCCACAGTAACATTCTGTGTAGGGAGTGATATATCATCTAGTCCACAGTAAATTAATGCCTTCTGTGTATGGAGTTATATATGTCGTCTAGTCCACACTAACATTCTTTGTAGGGAGTTATATAGCATCTAGTCCACAGTAAATTAATGCCTTCTGTGTAGGGAGCTATATATGTCGTCTAGTCCACAGTAACATTCTGTGTAAGGAGTTATATAGCATCGAGTCCACAGTAAATTAATGCCTTCCGTGTAGGGAGCTATATATGTCGTCTAGTCCACAATAACATTCTGTGTAGGGAGTTATATAACATCTAGTCCACAGTAAATTAATGTCTTCTGTGTAAGGAGCTATATATGTCGTCTAGTCCACAGTGGGTGCTTTATGTATCTTTCATAGTTACCATTAGCATTCTGTGTAGGGAGTTATATAGCGTCTAGTCCATAGAAAGGTACTATAGAGTAGCAGGCCGATCAAAAGGGTAGAATTAGGGTTACAGCCTAATTACAAGATTAGAGATTCAACCTAATAAAAGCAGCAATCGAGGACAAGTGCAAAAAATCAAAGTTAACCTATCTTATAAATTGAGCGATATTTACTCGTACTTATTTCCAGTTTATCCCTTTCCTATTTCCTATGATTTCCTTATTTATGCTAGAACTGTTGTAGAGTCTATTACTTTTACTTTGCTTAAAGACTAGTGATTACTATCATTCACCAGACTTTTAGTTCGACCCACTCCTCTATTTTCCCCTTTTTCCTCCCTTTAGGGAATCAAGGGAGAGGATGGTAGATTGTAGTTGCTTGGAGATTTCTTGGAGGAGTTTGCTACCATGTATTTCTTTTCTTTCCGCTTTTGTTCTTTCTATGTACTGGCTTATTATGAGGGATATCATGTACTCTGATTTTGAGACTATGAATTTTTATTTCATATGACATGATGGGTTTTGAGATATGGATGTTGTATTTGACTTATTTATGAAGCAATTATGAAAGTTTTATTTTAAATAAGTTATTGTTTTAGTTTCAGCTGTTTTTACCTATTTTTGTCTTGTGAATCTTAGTCTCTATCAGTTTTATTTATACCTACAACGTACCACGCCTTTTAATGTGTCCTTTTGAGTATATTAAGGGGTGTGGGGTGTTTCACTTGGTATAAGAGCCTAAGGTTACAGGATTCCTAAAAATTTATTTTTAAAAGTAAAGTGTTTTCCAAAATAACTTGTTTTAAAAATATTTTTTTTTGAAAAGAACTCTTAGAAATGTTTTTTTTTATAAAATAATTTTTATAAAAATCCCCTCATAAGTCTAGTTCGGTCTCCCTTTGACTCTTTCCTAAACCACCTTTTTCTTTTCATAGAATGGCCGATGCCCCGAACTTTCCCGAGGGTATCCCAGTTCCAGCTTGGTTTCGTAGGTACTTACAAGCCACAACTCCAGAGGTGCACGGGCCAGCGCCCAATCCTGCAGCAGCGGGTGGGAATCCCATCAACCCACCTGTCGCCATCAATTTCTCTAAGCTTTGTAAAGATTTGTGAGTTTGGGCGGGAAGACTTTTTCTAGCAAGGAGACTTTTGTAGTGGCTAAAGATTGGCTTAGGGACACAGAGAGGATTTTTGGTCTTTTGGGATTAGATGAACAGCTGAGGGTTCAGTTGGCCTCTTGGCAACTGAAGGAGGAGGCATCCTATTGGTGGGAGGTGATCGAGCTGGAGGGTAGAAATGTTTATTGGGATGGATTCTGTGATATCCCGGAATTTTTGGCAATATCAATTTAATAATCTGTATTTAAAATTAAATTGATTTGATAATCTTTGTTAATAAATTTGAATTAATTTAATAATCTAATTAAATAAATATTTAATTGGTGAATTTTATCTTTTAAAAGTTAATAAAATGATTTCTATTTATAATATATATATATATATAATTGTATATATTGTAAATAGATGAGCTTTGGTTTGAATTTAACAAATGAAATTATGTTTTCAAATTCTAATATATTTTGGTAATTTGGAAATTATGATTTAATTTAATATTAAGCTTTTCAAAGCTATCTAATAAATAACTATATGGTTTAAAAAATACTTAAAATAAATGATTTAAAAAATAGAAGTTTAAAATACAATTTACATATGGTATTAATTCATTTAATAATAGCAGTAATTTATAATCTCTTTTATAAATTATTTAAAATTGTCAAATTTGTTATTTTCAAATACAAAAGATAGATATTTAAAATGTTTTGGATTTTAAAGATATTTGTATAAGCTTTTATTTATAAATATAATTGGTTTTATTTCTTTAAAATTATCTATATATATAGAAATAAGTATTTATAAACTAATATATATATATATATAAAAGCTTTCATTTAATATTTATAATAATAAGAAATACTTAAAAGACAAGTGTTATTTTCCTAAAGTCTCATTTTACAAGTGTTAACATATTAAGACACCTTAATAACATGTGTAAATCAATAAACAAAGATATATGACAAATGTCAAGTTTTTAATTTTAATTTCTTTTATTTTTATTAAATCATTTTTCAGCCTATATATAAACATATGCTTCTCATATTCTTTTCTTTTTCTATTCTTTTTCAAAACTTAAGAAACTTCAGCTGTAACAAAATCTCAAAACAAAATTTGATATTCAGTAAATCAAACACCTCTAAAACCAGAAATCATTTTCAAGAATCAAACCCTGTAATATAAAGATCAAAATCAAAGCCTGTAGAACCATTTTCTTCAAACAGAAATTCAAAAGCCTGCATTTTTCTTCAAATCTGGAATTTGTTCGAGGCAAGTTCAAGATCCAGTAACATAAAAGCAAGCATGCAGTTTTTAAATCAAAACAAAGAAGCAACTCAAGTTTTCATAAGCAAAAGACATTTTCCAGCAACTCAATCTTTAAAGGTGCAAGTGTTGTTTTCAAAATCAAAGGCTCTGTTCTTAAAATTTGTGAGTAACTTCACTTTTAAACTTAAAGTATACTTTTGGTTGCATGTTATTGCTGTGATCGATATTGTATTGTGAAGTATATTTGTGTATTTATATTGTTGAATTTATGATGTATGATGTATTCATGCTTGTAACTTCTCTGTTCTTGTTTTCGTGTGAGTAAACTTTTATTTAAAAAAACAGTTTAAATCTATTGCATGTGATAAATTTATATGGATATGATGTAATATGTTTGCATGAATGATTCTTTTCTTAAATATGATTGAAACTACCCTGTATATATGGATGTATATGACTGTGTATATATATCTTGTCCCTGTTATAATCACAGACTCAAAAACTTCAAACAAAAATTTCTATCTTCCATTAGAAGCCATTTTAGGCTTTGATTTCTGAAGATTAAATATTTAGAATGAGGTAACATTATTTATAAAAATGATTTCGAGTTTAATGGTTGAATATTTATCTCTAAAATGAAATTTACAGTGAAACTTTAAAAGTGTAGAAAAAAAATCAAATATCTTGATTTCATGATTGGAATCCATAATAAGGTTTGTGATTGTTAATAATGAATTTAGAACAAGAAATCATGATTTTTAGGATTGGGGTTGTAGAGAATTCTTGAGATGACTTGAATCTGGGTTTTCGCCTATTGCTGACGAACGGAGGAAGTATGGTCATCAGGCTTTGGTCTAGGGGTAGGGGGTAGCCTGATGGTCACTGGAAAATGATCGCCAGAATTATAGTTTGCCGTGGTGGCTAGGGGATGGCGAAGTAGGGTTTTAAGAACTGGTTTGGTCGACGTGAGTTTCGAAGCAAGTTCGTCAACGAGGAAGCATCGGACTCGACCAGAGTAGGGGGGATGGAAGCGTGGGACAACGGAGAAGCTTTGGTCGAAGTATCGAACATTCTGGTGACCGGAGGTGGCAACTCGGGGAGGTTTTTGGGTGATCGGTTCTTTCTAGTGGGATTCGATGTGGCTCGATTTAGATTTCGTGGTTGTCTTGAAGATCTGGGTGGTCGGAATCTAAGGTGAGGTTGTCGTCGACGTGTTGGAGGTGGTAGCGATGACCGGAGCAGCAGCGTTCGCCTATGCACGTGCACGCGTGTGCATTGGCGTCAGGTTGTGTTTGGGGTTCGGGGAAGAAGTCTCGATCTCGAGTTTTGTTCGTGATTGTTTCGGGTTTATCTCGAAGCGATTAGGGGAGCAAGTGTAGTAGGCTCGAGTTTGGTTACGGATTTTTAAACTTATCAGTGTTTTAGAAATTTAAAATGTTTTAAAAGTTTGAAAGCAGATTTAAAACAGGTTTTTAAATCAAGTTTAAGTATGGATTCAAATTGAAATTTTTATCCTAGTTTTGAGATAAATTAAAGTTTATAAAATCAAATATTTAAACAAGTTAAGGTTTAAAGTATAATTTGAAATGAAATTTAAAGTTAAATTTAAAAGCAAAAGGTTTCAAATGCATTTGTTAATAACAAATAAGTTATTAATAAGGATAATGTTTTTATCTTAAAGATAATTAAGATTTAATGATTTGAGATTCATTAAATTAATAAGGAAATTTAAGGGTAATTAGTTTAATTAATTAATGATTTAGTAATTAAGGGTTAAGTTAATTGATTTAAAGATTAATTAATTTGAAATTAAGGATCATTAATTAGATAAGTATGGATTATTAAATTTGGATATCTATATTTATTTGAATTGATTTGGATAGCTATAACAGTTGGGTTCCAGTTCATGGCGAATTGCTCGAATTTGATTTCTTGGCAATTTCTTCGATCTGAGTTATAGGGATCATCAACGAGGTCGAGGGCGATGTGTCGAAGTCAGCGTCGATGGTCGGAGTCGCTTCGTTCAGATGTACATGTACACGTGCACGTTTGGGCATGTTGTTTGGAGAAGACAAGAAGAAGCTCGGTGTCGCTCTCGAGATTTTGTGAGGGGGACTCGAAGTAGGTGAGTGTTGAAAGGAACTCGGGGTAGCTACCGGGTAGGTCTCGTGTTCGACTCGAAGTAGTTTTTAAACCGGGTTTTATAAGATTTTAAAACAAAGTTTTTTGAAATTTAAAAGTAAATTTAATTTAAACTTTCTTATATAGTGTTCCGCTGTGTTGGTTTCTCTGAGTCTTTTATTTGAGTTGTATCTTGAGTTGTATAATAGACAGAAATTTATAACTGTCTATTTTGTGTTGTATAAGCCGTGTAACTCTGATTATGTAAAGGCTATGTAATAGTTATGTGATATATTATATTTTGTTCCGTTTCCGCTGTGAGATTCTGATATTGTTTAGTTCTTTCTCTATCTTTTCTCTTTTCTATCCCTTTCTTTCTTATTAATGATGCGTCATTATGTGGAATGAATGGCGGGTCGTTAAATGTGATATCCCGGAATTTTTGGGCAATATCAATTTAATAATCTGTTTAAATAATTAAATTGATTTGATAATCTTTGTTAATAAATTTGAATTAATTTAATAATCTAATTAAATAAATATTTCATAATTTCCAAACTATCAAAATGTATATTAGAAATTTAAAAACAAGATTTTATTTATTTTTTAAATTTCAAACCAAAGCTTATCTATTTACAATATATACACACACATATATATATATATATATACATTATAAATAGAAATCATTTTATTAGTTTTTAAAAGATAAAATTCACTAATTAAATAATTATTAATTAGTGATTAGGAATTGATTAATCAAGTAATTAAAGAGTAATTAAGATAAAATTTAGAAATTAATTAAGTAAATAAAAATTAATTAATTGGTAATTAAGAATTAATTAATTTGTAATTAATGATGGTTAATTAAAGGTTTAATTACTTATGAAAAGTAATTAAAGGATTGTTAGTAGTTAATGAAGATCATTAACTTGGAATTAATAAATAATTAATTAATGTAATTAATTTTGATAATTAATTAGATTAGTTAATTAAATATAATCATTTGTGAAATTGTTTAAGTTTAATATGATTAGTTTAAATAATTAATTAAGTTTAATTAATGTAATCACTGAATGATTTGATAATAATTACTTAATTTATGGAGTAATTAAGGATACTTAATTACTTAATGAAATTAATCAAGGGATTAATTAAGAAATTAATTAAGGAGTAATTAATTTATTTAAAGAAGTAATTAAGGGTAGTTAATTACTGAATGTGATTAGTCAAGAGTGATTAATAATTATGATTTAATTAAAGATAATTACTTAATGTAATTAATTTAAATAAAGTAATTAATAATAAAATGTAATTAAGGATCATTAATTAATATAATTAATGATGTAATTAAGAATTGATTAATTAAGGAATAATTAATAAATGAAGTGATTAATTAATGTAATTAATTAAGGAGTAATGTAATTAATTATAGTTAATTAATTAATGAAGTAATTAAAAGTTAATTACTATAAGTGGTTAAGAATAATTAATTTGTGAAATTAATTTAATGCTAATTACTTGAATGTAATTAAATGTTAATTAATCAAGGATGATTAATTAAAATGAATAATTGGATGATGATTGATTAATTGATTGATAATTAATTAATAGTGATTTAAGCAAGATTGATAATAATAAAAGTAATTAATTTAATTTACTTTAAATTAATTAAAGATAAAGTAATTATTTTAATTCATTTTAAATTAATTATTGATGGTGTGATGATTAGATCATTGCTTATATATGAATGGATGATATTGATTGTCTTGAATGGTTTGAGATCTCAGATATGAGATAAGTAATGTTGTGTGATATGGATGCTTTGGTTGAAGTAGGATGATAATGTGAGTTATCTATTTGTGATGATAATGTAGATTATCTATTGTGAATTTGTGAATTATCCATCTATGTGTATATAGATAACAGAATTGAATTGTTTTAACTTTAAAACAACTTGGCCTTAAAAGATACGTTTTGGATTTCGATGAGACCGGGATCGAGTTTCCAGATTTGGATATCCGAATACCACATCGATCCAAATTAACGATAGGTCGTGAATCTCAAGTGAAGATGAAGATTCAGAGTGCAAGGGTTATTGTCGTTAACTCTGAGGGTGATTCCAAAATGAGTGTAACGAGATAATGCCTTCGGTTTCGTTCGAACCCGAAACGAGCTTGTATGGATTGAATGCTTTCAGAACATCGTCAGGTGGACGATAAGCATTCTAAGTGATGTGTTTTGATTAAAGGTAATCGTAGCCTCAAGCCTCATCAACTGGGAATGGCTAAAACATGGGAGGTGCAGGAAGGCTTTGTGGGTAGCGCCCATAGAGCGAGATATATCCATGTCTAGAAGTCCCTTCTTATTATTCGGCTGTGTGTGCAGTTGGTTGCAAACAACTGCGGGGTTGTCTTGTTCGGAATTATCCAGTAAGGGATGGTTCCGGCTTTGTGTTGCAGGGGATTGGGAGTGACCCTCGGTACGGTGATCTAGGCCACGTACTGTGACGGGCGGTACCCCAGTAGCCCTGCCATTGTATGGAAATCCAACTTCCAATAAGTGTCATCGGACTTGATTGTATACCTATGTATGCTGGAATTTAATGAATGTAACAATTTCGGCTATGTGAATATTTATTTGAAAACCCTAGACCCTATTATAATATAACCGAATTTCCTACCAAAGTTTTGGTTAGCGTAAGGTAAAAACTTACCCATGTTTATGTGTGGGAAGTCTTACGTGATACCTTTTGTTTCAAAGGCTTTACAAAGTTAAGCAACTTTAACCTGTTACTCACACTAGACCCATGTCTGACCCAAGTGTTTATTTTCTGTTTTATAAACTTTTGGGTACTCAAATTTTTACGAGTAGCCAAGGGATTCAGGTTAGCTTTGACGAATTGTGGAGGAGCAATGGAGCAGGAGGCTTCGGCGCTGTAGATATATATTATAGTTCCGCTGTGTTGATCTCTGCATTGATCTCCGTATTGTATTGAGTTGTAATAACTAGACAGATGTTTATAACTGTCTAGTATGTGTTGTATAAGTTGTGTAACTCTGATAGTCATTGTATACTATGTAATATCTTATGTTATTAATATAATTTATTCGTTCCGCTGTTGAGATTCTGATGTTGTTTCTTCTTTCTTCTCTATCTTTTCTCTTTTCTATCCCTTTCTTTCTTCAAGATGATGCGACTTTCTGGTCAAAGAAAGTCGGGTCGTCACAGATTCCGGGGGCGATTCGATAGGAAGTTTCTATCTCAGGCGGAAGAGAGTGTTCAACTGGAGTAGTTTATCAATTTGAAGCAAGAGAGTTTGGCTGTTAAGGAATACATCAATCAATTCAATGAGTTGTCATGGTTTGGTATGGATTTGGTGAACACGCCACATAAGAAAGCTATGAAGTTTGCGAAGGGATTGAATCAACCCCTTCAGGGATTATTGCTGACTCATGTACCGATGGGAGCTACTTATGAGTCTTTGGTCGAGATGGCGCTTATGTCGGATGCAGTCAAGGAAGGAGAGTCTAAAGAGGTGGTTAAGACAGAAAGTTCAAAGAAGAAATGGTGGGATAAGAAGAAGAAGAAAGGCAATGGCCCTCAGAAGCAGATTGAGAAGGAAGGGTTGAGGTGCAATAACTGTGGGATTGTTGGACATCTTGCCAAGGATTGTCCGAGAAATAAGGTGAAGGGTAAGTGCTATGTTTGAGGGTAGCCCGGTCATATGAGTAGGAGTTGTCCTCAAAGGGCTGGTCAGGGAGCGAGTGCGCCGGTTGCACAGATTCAGGCGTTAGACGCAGCACCTTAAGGCAGTGTTCCGGATAGAGGTAGGAAAGTCACAGTTGAAGGTTTGATTTCTATATCTGATTTTCCCATTCAGACTTTATTCGATTTTGGAGCATCACACTCGTTTATCTATAGTTCTCTAGTAGATTGTTTGCACTTGGACATATCATTAGTAGTAGACCCATTACTGTTTCAAACCCCATAGGAGGATCTGCACACTTATTTATGATTTGTAGGGGTTTGAAAATCTTTATCCTAGGCGTAGAATTTGACTGCGACGCCTATGTGTTGGGATTCTCAAGGTATGGGATGATCTTAGGGATGGATTGGCTATCCACATACGGAGCTATATTAGACTACGAAAGGAGAGCCATTAGACTTGAAACTTGAAGTGGTAGGACTCTAGAGGTATCTTGCGACCCGCAAGGGTCAGTCATGTTGAGTTTTCTCTATTCCCTCGATTCATCTTCATCAGATTTGCATTCGGTTCCTATCGTCAAAGATTTTGCAGATGTCTTTGAGGAGGTTAGGGGATTACCCCCTAAGAGAGAGGTTGACTTCAGGATTTATTTGACCGAGAATGTTAAGCCAGTAGCATTACCTGTGAGGCACATGGCACTTAGGGAGAGGAAAGAATTGAGCAAGCAAATTCATGAGCTTTTGGAGAAGGTATTTATAAGAAGGAGCATATTGGAGTGGGGAGCACCAGTCATCTTTGCCACTAAGGAAGATGGTTCTCTCCGACTCTGCATGGATTATAGAGAATTAAATAAGCTCAGTAAGAAGAACCGGTATCCACTCCTAGGATTGATGATCTGTTTGACCAGTTGGTAGGTTCTTCGGTTTTCTCTCAGTTTGATTTAGCCATGGGATTCCATCAGCTTAGAGTCGTTGATGATAGCATAGATAAGACTGCCTTTAGGACACCGAACGTATTCTTCGAGTGGTTGGTTATGCCTATTGGGCTAACAACGCTCCTGCCTATTTCATTGATTTAATGAGCCACGTCTTTAGGGATGTCCTAAATAAGTTTGTAGTGGTATTCGTGGATGATATCTTGGTATTTTCGATATAAACTCTTTTAATATATAAACTATTTTTAATTTATAACTATTTCAATATATAAACTAATTTCAAATTTTAAATTGTTTAAGTTGGAACTGTTATGATTTAGATTTAATGGATTTAAATGCGAATATTTTGATATGATGGTTTAAACTATTTTATGGTTATGATTTTGGAAGTGAATATGACTTCGAAAGTGATATGATTTTGAAATGAATATGATATTTTGATATGAAGTATGAACTGTTTGAAATGAAAATGACCACGGTGTGAAATAAGCATTTGGTTGTTAAAGAGACCGGGATCGGATATTGTCATACTCTCTGCCAATACCGAAAACCACTTTAACAACTATGTACGTGGTGGAGATTCCAGAATAAAGTAGGATGGTTTGGCGACGTCTATATGAGGTTTGAACGCAGCCCTGACTCCCGCGAGTCAGCTTGATGTGGCTAAAACAGGAGCTATACCGGGCCAAGTGGGGTCGCTCCCCCTATTGGGCACATTTCTTCGATACCATTATATTACTTTATGATTTGATTGGGTGCATATTTGATTCGGAGTGTGTCTCGAGGTGGGCGGTAGTAGATGTTATGCATTACCACCGGTCCGGGAGTTCAAACGGTAGAATACTACCCTGGCATTACCTCGCATGCCTTGTCACATGCCATATCGCGCCTTCTACAAGTTTGGTTTGTGTCATACCTATAGAGTGCTCCCTGATAGCCCACCGGTTTGGTGGTGTTTACAGTACTGTATAGACTACGACATTTATATAGAAATGTGTTAAGGGGGATATGGGTAACGCCTTAACGCTATTTTAATATTTTACTTTACCGTAGACATTATATATGTAGTGTATTGTACTATGTATGTAGATAGTTCCATGGATCCTTAAAGGATGGAATCCCAGACATCCTTTAAGTTATATTGCATTTCACTTGGACATTTCACTTGAGTTGATTTACTTGTATAAGAATGTTAATCCTGACTCGAGTGTTTTGTGTTTTGCTTTATGCTCGGGTGAGACTGAGTGTCACAGCATTTGAGACTCACCTTTGGAGTTTGGAGCTTTGCTTGGAGATCTATGGTTCAGCTTTTCAGTATTTCAGTTATTCCCAGTTGTTTGTATTAGTGAATTTTTTGTACTTGGAATTTTCTGTTGTATTTGTTTCAGACTCTAATTTTATGTAGTAGCTTCATGAACTACTATTTATCTAATCCGCTGCTTATTATTGTATTACCCTATGTCTGTGATTCTCTAATTGATTTATTTACTGTATATGCTAAGTTTTGTCAAATATAAATTAACAATCTACTGTTTTGAGCAATTCAAGTCAGACATGTGTAGATGATTGTCGATTTGAATGATTCGAAATAGCGGGTCATTACATATATATAGCTGAAGGTGGCGGTTCTCCTCTTATTTCGGTAAATATATATATATATATATATATGTGTGTGTGTGTGTGTGTGTGTTTGTTTGTTATAATAATAATAATAAAGTAAGTTTTTATATATATGTATATGTTTTCCATATTATTTTGCATAGAGGCTGCCTTGTTTTATATATATGTTTATAATTATAATGATTTTGAAATATAATATATAAAGATTTATTTTAATATGTGTTTTAAATTGAATATTGATTTTAAATTATAATAAATAAAGGTTTATTTTGAATATGTGAGTAAATTTTAGATTTAAAATATATATATATATATATATATATATATGGTTCATCGATCTCGAGTCCACCTTGCTTTGCTTTGGATTATCGTTCGGATTGGTCGATTGTTGAGTTTGTGATTCAATTCGTTGCCTGTTTGTTTTATCATCTTCATAGCCTCGAAAGGTGAGCGATCACTCACGATTAGCATTCTTATATTTAGTAAATTGATTTCACATGGAATGACGATTGAAATATGTTGTTAAATTTAAATTGTTAGTTATTTAATTGTCGAATATTATATGTTAGTATTTGAAAATTTTTAACCACTATTAATTGACATATGACACCATGACCCGTTATATATATTTTATTTAAATTGTTAATTATGATTATGTATGCTTATCATTGAGATGCATGTCATTTATGCTATTTTATATTCTCACACTGCAAGTTCCCTGTTAGTTAGGAATTCCCTATGGGTTGAAATGATATATACCCGAATAAATTTATAGATTAAGGGAAATCGTTATGGGTTAAAATGATAATCCCAAGCGACTTTATTGATTTTGGATTTTGGGATTGTGGATTGAAATGATATAAACCCGTAAATTTAAATTATTATGGATTGAAATGATAAATATCTGTATCACTTGACCATAGGATGGAAAATTATATACGGACGCCGTTGGTCTATTTTTGAAAAATGATTTCCAAAGTTTTGAAAGGAAATATATGGGTTTTAATAAAAATTGATTTTAAAATATAACATAAAGAGTTATTTTAATATGTGTAAAATTTAGATTTTTAAAAATTATATGTTTTGGAAATTTTAAAATTATAAGTTAAGTTTTGAAATGTAAACTATAAATTTTACTTATAACTTTATTATTTTTAAAATATATAAAATAAGATTTAAAATAGATTTAATAATAATAAGATTTAATTTAATAATTAATATAATAAAATTTAATAAGAATTTAATTTAACTAATATATATAATATATTTTAAATATTTATTTACAATTTATATTAATATTTTGAAAATAGATTTTTGTAATAACTTTAATAAAATAAAGGTTGGAAAGATAAATTAAGTTAATTTGTAATTTAATTTGTTTGAGAATTTAATATAAATACGATTTAATTGGAAACTTATTGATTTTTAGATTTTGAAAGGTACACTACAAGAAAATATAGTTTCAGTAGCAAATATTGGTAGCGTTTCCTTCTAAGTGCAACCAATATTGATTCAATTAATAAAAAAATTCCTTTATCGCTGCTAAAATATTTGCCGCTCGTCTGTCCCGCCAATAATTTTGGTCAAAAAATGTGCATCGCACAAACACTTCCTTACTTTTCCTCTTTATGTTATTCCATTTACTTGAAAAGAAAAACCAGAAGAAATTCAAAATCTTCACAAATCCTTTTTCATGATTTCTTCCATTTTAATTTTGTTCTCCCTCAATCGAATTTTTTTTGCAATTTCCAGAAATCTCAAAATCGCGCCGCCTGAAAGGTCTCAGCCTGGAAAACTCACGCCTTGTGCTTCTCCATGCTGCTCTTATTTCCCCGAATCATCGTATTCTAATCTATTTCCCCTCACGGTTGCCTCAAATTTGGCTATCGCCCCATCCCCCTCTGAGTCCATCAAGCTGCTACCGTCACATCCCACTTTAACTGTATCAAACCGCCGCCGCCCTATTCTCCTCCGACTCCATCAAGTAGCCGCAACGAGGATGAGATGAGACTACCTCGACGAAGCGACGACCTCGCGCCCCATTTTCCTCCGACCCCATCAAGTAGTTGGAATGCTGACGAGACGACCTTGATGCGGCGACGACTTTACAAGACCCGAGGACACAGAAGACGACAAGCCCTTGTGGTAATTTCATATTTCTACTAAGATTTTTGTCTTTGGTATTAATTAAGATAGAAGTCTTGTACCGATGTTTAGTAAGTTCAAATGTTAAGTTTGTGCTGGTTATCCTTTCTAATTTTTTTGATGCGTTCTTCGATCACATATAGTTTGGTAGAAGCTAGGCAGTTATGCATAGTAGATGTTTAAAGACATTTTCTGTTTTGTTCATAATTTTCTGTAGAATAGGACTAACTATTTAATAAGATATTTCTGCGTAAAGGCCAACCAATGTTATAGCTACTATTCATATAAATTTGTTTCTTAATTCTTGAATCAGACACAATATCATAGGAATCTTTATTTCTTAAAAACCTGAACACCAAAGCAGGATTGTTCCTATACAGTATTTTTATTGTTATGCACCTATAGCATTACAACTTGATGTACATTTTAATTTTAATTTTGGCCATTATGCATCCAGTTTGATCATTTTGTATTATATACCTAGGAGTTTATTTTCTTTCTCTTATTATCTACTTTGTCTCTTATTGTAAATTATATAATTCAACTATTTTGTTATTCGACTATTCTGGTTATGCAGATTTTGTGCAAATATGGTTTCTGCAGCGTAACGTTTCAAAGTTTTGAGTTAAAAGGGGAGAGTTAGGATTTGAGTCATAACCAAAACCAAGTTGTCACTACCAAAAAGTATCATCTATATATTTTTTCCTGATAATCTAGAGAAAAACAAGCCATTGATTATGCATAATGATGTTGACCAAAATGTATCATCTATGTATTTTTTGTTGAGTCATGATAGTTTACCATTTTGATTACAGGCAAAGGTATCTATGCAAGAATGAAACTTCTATGCAAGTGAAAATATTAATGGAACAGAGCATGTCTCGTGATACCCCGAACCCAAAGCTAGTGAAGTTGATACAGATACTTGCTGAACATTTTAGTATGTGATTTTATAACTTGATTTAATTAAAGGTGATTAAATGAATATTGTCAAATTTAAATAAAATATTTAATTTTGTTTTAGGTTTGTAATTTGAAATTTTATTTAAATGCTTATAAAAGGTGATTTGGTGAATATTTTAGAATTATATATACAGTATGGTGGCACGTCCGTTGGACGTGTGAAAAGAAGGATGTGAGCAAATTTTCTCTTTGCTATAATTATGGTATTGTGAGAGATTACTGTAAAGTTTTCGCTAACTGTGGAAAAAAAGAGGGAAACGATATGGCAACCAAACAAAAATAAGGTGGTGTAAGAAAGACAATGGATAAAATGATGATGATAAGCCCGATTAAGTTACATCAAACTTTGAATTATCTATGATATTTCAGGTTTAGTTAATAAGAAATTAATTAAGGCAAATTAGTTTTAACATAAAGAATTACTAAAATTGTTCTTCGGATAAAGTAAACACATGCTTAAGCAATTTATTACTTAAATTTTATATTTAGAAGAGGGATGTCAAAACCTAAGTATAGTAAATAGGATAACAAAAAGTATATAAAACCCGGTCTACTTGCCACATGTCCATAAAGAATTATGCACGGTATAGTTATAGTACATTCACATGGATGACAAGAACACTAAAGCACTGGATAAATTAGCTTTTTATTTAGACTATAACTCTTCAAATGCAATTGATATACAAAATTTCATCTCCTTTCAAATTCAAAAGCCATCGCAGTTTCTATTTATCTTTATCATTTGTGAATATCCTGAAGCATCGTTAGCGATAGCTTCCCAATCACACCAACTCTCTCTTTCAAAATTTAAAGAAGGCCCACTATGGACCATTGATCCAAACTCTTGACGCATTGATATCTGTAATACATGTAGAACTTTGGATGCTCATTATCAAGTACAGAGCTGAATAACATAGAGTACAGAGCTGAATAGCATAAAGGAAGGACATTAATTGTTTATAAAAGGAAGTAAATATATTATTAGAGTACTTATAATATGAAAATGTTTAGAATGATTCTGGGAAGTAGTTGTATAATTATTATGCATAGTTGTTTTTCAAAGGGTAAAGTTGTGTGAGAGAACTGATTTGTGACAGCCCGCGGTTCCGTACCTCTTGTATTGACATTAATCTCCATTAATGAACTCAAGAAGAACGGAAATACGAACTATTTGGGTTAAAGAAGAAGAGGTAGAAGAATAAAATAGAAAAATCAACATCAGAATCTCACAATCGCAGTAGAACAATATATAATAGATAATAACCGATCTTTACAGAAAGAAACTATATCTGTTTATACATACATCATCAGAATACAACATCAGAGTACAATATGATCAACATCACAATTTGGGACAGTTATAATAACTTGTCCCACATACAAAATACACAACATATACAACACAGCGGAATATACATCATATACGTGTGATACGTCTCGCCATCCAGCTCGTCTCCTGAGCTTCACAGCATCATAACCTGTATCCTATAATACTCGGTCTGACCCGAGCATTATAATAAAATAACACCCGAGTCAGTCTGGAATATCAGCGTGAGAAAATCACACCCAAATTAATTATTAAAGTTTCAAAATCCTTTGAAATCAAAAGCATCTCGTAAGACCACGCCACAAATAAACATGTCGGGTTTTTTACCTTACGATAGCCAAATACTTTTTATCAAATCCGTCTGATATTATAATAGTGTCTATAGAAAGTAAAATAGAATCTAGCTGAAATGCTTGCATCTCACGTTTCAGCAATAGTTGGGCACAATCAAAACCGTACAGGCACGTAGGGAGAATGGATTTTCCATCAATGACTAGGCACAGGGGTACCACCTGTCACAGTATGTGGCCTAGATCACAGTACTGAGGAGTACGCCCGCTCCCCTGCCACACAAGGCCGAAACCATCCCTTACTGGATAATTTCGAGTAAAATCACCCCACGGTTAGCGCGACCAACCGCCACACAGCCGAAATAAAAAGAGACATCTAGACACGGATGACCTTACTCTCAAGTGGGGGCTACCCATGAAGCCTTGTTGCATATCCCCTGATTTTCAGTCATTCCCAGTTGATGAGGCTTGAGGCTAAGCGTTACCTTTATAAAACATATCCCTTAGAATGCCCATCATCCACCTGACGATGTTTCGAAAGCATTCATCCATACGAGTCCGTCCCGGGTTCGAACGGAACCGAAGGCACTACTCCTACTACATCCATTTTGAAAATATCCTCAGGATTAGTAGCGACTAGCCCTTGCACTTCCCTGCTCCATCTCCGATTCCAAACTCGTTTTCCACGAAAATGTACAAACCGAATCGAAGTGGTTTTCGAGAAATTAATCTCGATCCCGGTCTCTTCGAAACGATCAACACAATGGCCAATATTGATAGTCGGTTCTTTAACTATCAATTAACATTCACAAACATCCATCAAACAATAAATAAATTTTCAAATTATTTATTAACCTCAAAATATCTTCGCAAGATATATTTCCATTTTCAATCCTTTGAAAACAATTTCAAACCGTCCTCTCATGGAATAAATGTAACGAACGCGATTTTTCGTCGCTTGAAAATCGACATTAATACGTCCACTGTATCAACTGCCGAGCAATCGAATGCCGGAAAACCGAATTGTTATGGAGAAAAAGAAGAGGTAGAAGAAAACAAAAGAAAGGAAAGAAGAAACAACAGAAACAATATCAGAATCTCACATTCGCAGCGGAACAACATATAATAGACAAATGAATAATCTTTAAATCAAAGAACTATATCATTTTATACATTACATCATCATCAGAGTTTACACAACAATATACAACACATTATTGGACAGTTATATAAACTTGTCCTCATACAGAATACACAGCGGAATAATAATATCAGATACAAATACTACGCCTCGTCATCCAGCTCGCTACTAAGCTCCACAGCATCCCGAATCCAGAATGACCTGATAACCTGACTCTAGACTGCCCGTGTGGAAATTGGTGGGCACCCAGAGTTTAGGAAGGAAACAATAAACTCCAGGTCAGTCATGGTGACTGGTGTGAGAACTAAAACAGTTATTTATCTTTAAAACCACAACAACAACAAAGGAAGTGGAGAATATTCGCAATGCTTTTGGAAAATGAAACTACCATAAGACCTCCCGCCACACACACAATGCAAACGCAGAATTGGAGGAGATTTCTTCTTATGATAGTCAAACATGCTTACTACGTAAATCATTGGATTATTATTATTAGTGCATAGTGCAGAAAACATTTTGAAAGTATAATATTAATCTTAGCCAGCATAGGCATTTCACACTATGCCTACTATAGCTACCATCTAAACAGTGGGGCGCCACCATAAGTAAATGGCAGGTTCTACAACTAATACCGTACAAGGTTAGTATTGGAAGATGGATTTCCAACAAATGGTCAGGCTAAGGAACTTCCTATGCCACATAGGAACGCCTCTGGCGGGATGCTCCGAGAGACAACCTGCTCTCTGCCAACACAAGGCCGGTTACTCCCTTCCCGGGCAGTAAACTTGAGATATGCCACCCCCGGTCCTTTGGGATCTTTATCCGAGCGCTCGGTAACCAACATCACACATAATAAATAAAGTGTGTCCACATGAGTAAGTATCTGGACTCCATACCATGATACTATCCTTTTCTAGAAGGAATGGTCATACCCTAGGGGCGCTACCCCTGAAACCTTGCCGCATCTTTCCTATTTCGACCATTTTCGGGTTGTGAGGTCTGACGAAGTCTCGTCCACAAAGCTACGCTTTTTCACAAAGCCACGCTTTGATCACAAATGATCAATAAATGATCATCACACAGCAACACTCAGCATGCCACATTACCAAATTGGGAGTATATCACTGATAAATTTCAACTACATAACCTCTGAGCTCGTACGTCTCAGAGAAGGGTGTTAAGCTAAGAGAATAAATTCTCCGCCACCAACAGAAATGTATTTGAAAGAAATCAGCTTTATATCTCAAAATGTAATGTCAGACATGTAACCATAAAAGTCTGTTCCGGGTTCGAACAGAACCGAAGGCACTTCAAAAGAAGCCCTTGCAATCCGGGTATTCACAATCCCGATAAAACTTCCCATCACAAAGGAAATCTCTATACCGTAGCTAACGGTGCAGAGACAATCGATAGGTCATCCTATCGTTTTCACAAATACCCGATCTTCACCACCGGTCTTCAATACGATCCATATCGTCGTATCACTAATTCGGAATGGGTTATATGACACAAAGGTCTTTTCCCGGCTAACCCGAATAGTGAGCACAAATATTCAAAACATATGGATATAGGATTTCAATTAAGTCACAACTTATTACCCAAATTCTTTCCTTTAAATGGTTTAAACAAATTACCATTTCAAATCTTTAAACAAAAAGATTTACTTCACAAGTTGACCCATTTTCACAAAGATTCATTCACAGATTTCCAAATCAATTTCCATTTCAATTTGATTAACCCATTAAATCTTTAAATCAAGATTTAATTTATAGCTTTCAAAACTATTCACAATTCAAGTCTTTTATAATATAAAAGATACACCATTTGAAATACTCTTTTATTTCAAAATAAAGTTTAATCATCTTCACAAAGGTTAATTCATAGTTTTTCAAACTATTTACAATTTCATTTCAATTTGAAAATTTTCGATACAAATTGGAAATCTTTTCACTTTATGAAAGGCATTATTATTTGAAAACGTATAGTTTTCGTTTTGGGAAAAACTGGTTACAATTATATAGGTTAAAGCCATTCAAGTATAAAACTTGAATATACATTTAAATTTCCCTAAGACCGTATTTTTAATTGGTTAAAAAAACCATAAAAACACCTTTTATAATTATAAAATCTTTTAAAACATAATTCCCAATTCATTGAATTCAATTTCAAAATATTAAATTCAAAATTTAAATCAAATGATTTAAATTCCAATTTTATTAAGTTATTTAAAATAACTTTTATTTTGAAACTCACTTTCAAAACTTTCAATTCCAATTCCAAAACCATTTTGGATTCAAAAACTCAATTTTCCAAAATTGATAAAAATCTGTGACTTAACCGATTTCCACGTGAAATCCACTTTTGTGTGTGTATTGTGTAATCCACGGTTTAACACAATAGTGCAACTACATTCAACCATCACAGATCAAATATAACAATATAATTGATAAGCGGTATAAACAATAACGCTTATCTTTCATTCACAGATCACAGATATATATATATATATATATATATATATATATATATATATATATATATATATATATATCACAAAGCATCACATATCAGAGATGTCAAACAATTCAACATTCAATATAATCCAAACATCCATAAGTAGGATTAATTAAATTATCTGATTTATTCAAATCGTATAAATTTCTATAAATCAATTTTACTAGTTATAGTAAATTAATAATCAATTAATTTCAAATTGATTTTCAAATTTATTTCAAAACACCAAATCAAATTTCCAAACATTTCCAAAAGATTTCCCTTTTAAAATAAATTTCTTTATCTCTTCAAATCTATTTAAAAATCCAAATTTTAAATAAATCCTCAACTGATAAATAATAATTTCGAAATCCATTTATTAAGCCCTTTTATACAAATTTGAAATTTAATTCAATATAGTTCAAAAATAAAACCTTTATCTTTTAAAACCCCTTTTTAATTTCATTCAATTATCAAAATAAATTTTTCGATAAATTTTACAACTTACATTTTCAAAAATCCAATTTACTTATTTCTGGTATCCATCGATACCAAAAATATATTCGGCTAAATTATATCCGACAACAATTTCAAATACAATATAATCACACGGCGATTATAAATAAATCAACATAACACTTTGAAATAAATTCAAATGTTTGAGGAATCCAGTTGGATCCCTCCAACCTATTTCCCTGCATCCACGGATGTTAGTACAGTACCAATTCCACTTCAATATGGAATATCGCGATATATGGGATTTTAAATATTATCCACTATTATGCGGCGCAATAGGGTCTCATCCGCTATATAATGCGGGAAATCAACTCTAAATACATATATAATACCAATTCCACTTCAATGTGAAATTATCGCGGTATATGTTTTTAATAAATAACCTCCGCTTACGACGTATACGGTCTATTTAACACAATAAATAACAATTTATCATCCAATCATCACAATCAACACTATCAACAATTTTAAATCTAACTATTTAAAATTTAAATCGAAACAAAATATTCGATTGAGTGAGAAGTTCTCACTTTTGCTTTCAATAACGGTTGCGGCGTTTTATTTCGGATAAAATTAAACAGACGTTTAATTTCACTCAAAATTTTCACTGTCTCTGATTGACTCCAAACCAGATCCATTGCGTAGTGCTCGTCGAAACGATTCCAACGCAAAAAGTTTTGTCAAAATCCAACCTCGTATGACAAAGTTACGTTATTTCAAAGTTTGAACGATTTAAAATACAATACTTTACAATTTCTTTTTATTTTTAAACCTTAAACATTTTCTGGCTGTTAGATTTCACTTTGACCAGATCTGGCCCGCTTCGCCCTCTCTTCTCTCACGCGTGACAAAACTTCCCAGGTCACGTTCGAACCCAATGCCGCCCTCCTCTTTGAATTAACGTGACCATCGTGTTCATATTTTCGTCGATCAGGGAGCGCCATATCGAAGACCACGACGAACTCCACCTCCACCAGCCAACCGCACGTGCTCGGTGCCTTAGTAAATTGCCATCGATCGACTCAACATTTTCCGATCATCACCGTTGAGAACGAAGATCTCACGTAGCTCTACAACTTTCATTCAGGAAGTTTGTCGAATTAATGTGTAGATTTGAAGAAAATTGAGGAGAAAGATCGGTGTTTCCTGGCCATTGGAATTGTTAATGGAGGCTGAGCATTGAATTAGGGCTAGGGTTTGCTTATGTTGCAAATGAAAATAAGGAGGCCCTTTTATAGAAAATTCAACGAAACACTATTCATCGAAAATTTTCCGAACTCCAAATCGATTTAAACCGATTTCGATGCGTTTTGGCTTGCCCCGGAGAAACGACAACTCCGATTGCTACGAAAATTGAACCCTTACAATAATTCAACATTACGGATTTGATAAAAATGGTTTCGTCAAAATCCGAGACTGTTTGAAAAATGACTAACTTTAGTCGTCAATAAAATATTAAAATATTCAATTTTCACAATTTAACTTTAAATTCAATTTTAAAAATTCTCAAACATCGTTCTAACTCCAATATGATTTATTATAACTTTATAAATCCTTTTTAATCACATTTAATTCAGATTTCAGTTATTTACCCAATTTCAAGTATTAAATTAATAATTTAATCGCCCAATTAAATCACTATATCGAAATTAAATTAATTCGACATCCAAATCTTACTTATTAATATTTAAAATTAATTAAATATACGAATTTCAAATGACGGAAATTCTGGGTCGTTACAATAAATTTTCCAAATATTCCTATTTCCACTGAAATCACCAAGTACCAAAAACATTTGATTTTTAAAATAATTTAGAAACACTTTATTCTAAAATATACTTTAAAACATTTAAATTAAAACTACTTTAATACTTTATTCAAAGATATATACTTTATAAATATTTAAAATAAAGCTACTTAATAAAATATAAAACTAGATTCTTTTATCATTTAAAACATAATACCAAACCATCTTTAAATAATTACTATTAAAATAGATTTGAAAAATACTTACTTTAAAGTTTAAACATTTAAAAATAATAGATTTTCCAAAACATACTTTAAATCAACTTTTAAATCTTTAGCTTATACTTAAAAGTTTACTTTGGAAATGTAATTGGCTATTCAGGGAAATACACTTTTCTTTCACATCTTTCAAAATAAATCACTATTTATTTTTAAACAAATTTCACCTATTTCTATAATAAATTCCCACCGTGAATTTATTCTTCCAAATATCCACTGATATATTTCTTCACTTTTATAAACCCAGTTTATAAATCCAAAGTCTCACTTCTCTTTTAAAAATCCCGTTTTAAACACTTAAATCAATTCCCAAATTGATTTCCGATTTACTTCACTTTTAAATAAATTTCTTTACTTACTCCATTTAATTCAAAATCCTTTAACTTTAAATTTCATTTCTTTATTATGATTGAAAAATCCCTTTAAACTGAGAATACCAATTCAGACTTTCCAAATTCATTTCTTATCCTTTTTAAATAAATTTAACCCTTGAATTTTAAAAATAAATTCTTTATTTCCGTAAAATAATAATGCTTGAGTTTTAAAATTCATTATTTCTCGGTTATTTCAAAATCCTCTACCCATACCCGGAATTTATTTACTAGAATTTAAATATCACTTTTATTCTTTCCAATTCATTCTTTAATTTATTCAAATTCTGTATAATTATTTTTCTTAAAAAGTCACTTCTTTGGTTGCTTTTCAAAAATCCAATTCTATATAATTTGGTACCGAAATATTCAAACAAACCATAGCATTCCATATTTCGATTATCAGTATAATTCATCACAGAATATCAAATATTCTTAACACAGAATATTAAACAATCTAAATAATTTTGAGGACTCCAGTTGGATCACTCCAACTTATTTTCCCTGCATCCACAGATGTTAGCACAATACAAATTCCACTTCGAGGTGGAATATCGCGGTATACGGGATTAATAAAATATCATCCGCTATTATGCGGCGCATAGGGTCTCATCCACTATATAATGCGGGAAATCAATCACTCCAATATATATACTACTATATATAATATACCATATCCAATCAATTCCAATCAACCATTCAATCAAATATTTAAATTTAACCATTTAAATTTAAATAACCCAGATGAGTGAGATTAACTCACCTTTGATTTTTTATGCAATCTATTTTCAATCCAGCTTGATTTCTTCACGATTTAGACCTTGAATAAACATTAGATGATTTTTTATCAACATTCGAATAAATCGACAATTAAATTTCCATATATAAATTGAATTATCCAATTCTTTTATTTCAGACTAATTATTTAATTTTAAGCTGATTTCCATTTTTATAAAATATTCTTAGCAACTAAAAGAATTGAATAAGTTTTATTAAACAAATCTATCTTCATAATACATTATTAAAAATAAACTAGTTAGTGAAAATATGTGTGTGTATATACATATTTTTAAATAGATAGGTTTACATATATATATTTCTTTGAAACTCATTCACTTAAAAACTCATTTATATAGATTTTAGATTTATATAACTTCCTTTCAACATTCAAAATTCCTATCTATTATCCAAATTTTATCTATATTTCTATTTCATGTTTCTGTACATAACCACACTAAATTTACCTTATTGTATATATAAATATGAAATATGTTATATCTTACTGTAATTAATTTCCTAACCTACCTACATATATATATATATATTAATACAGATTGGGTTTTATACTCATTGTAATATAATTTTTCTTTCCTAGAATATGTATTATAAAAAATTTAAATTGAAAAAGAAATATACCTCACTGCCGAAATCGCATCCAGACGTGAAACAACCCAGGTCCGATCGAAACTTGCCAAAACGCCTCGCTGCCGCCGCCTCGCCTGGCTTCGCCCTCAACGACCCAAGGTGCCGCCGCGACATCCCCCTAGCTCGCGCGCACTTGATCGGCTCTAGCCTCATAGCGCCTCGCTAACGCGCGCCCTAAACCACCAGATCTCGAAACAGCACCCCTCTCCGCCCTAATTTCGATCGCTATATCCATCGCGATCCCTTCCCGTATTTTTTCCAACGAAAGCGCCTTCACGTCGAGCATTTCGATTCGAACAAAGGGGAAAGGAGATAGATATACAAGATGATTGTGACTTCGGTTGGTACACGATTCGTTTGATCGATATTTTTTTTTTTAATTATTATTATAGTCGATTTCGCGAATCGATTTAGAGGAAAAGGGACGCAAATTCGATTTGGGGAAAACAGAGAACAGACCCGCGATTTTAATTGCGACCATTGTTTTTCTTTTCTTTTCGATTGGAACGAACGAAGTTATTTTGATTTTTATCAACAAAGAAGCGTGTTGAATGGATAAGCTACAGAAATCTTGAAGTGATATGGTAAAGTTCTGATGTGAAAGAAAGTAGGCTGATGGAAATACAGATTTGAATGTTGAAATATAAATATATGTATTTAAATTAATATTAAAATTGTCTCGAATTACGCACTCAAAATCTTGACCTCCTATCGAGACGTGCCGCTAGGCGTTTAGAATGTTATACCCCTATTTCGAACGCAATGGAAAAGGTTTCGTGTCCAAATTCGATCGTATGGAGAAGATAGCTTTTTGAATCCAGTTATTATATTGAATTTTCGATATAAATTTCAGCGCGTTTATATGTCGTATGCTCGCACAACAACTCCAATCACTACGAAAATTGAAATCCGATAATACTACACTATTACGGATCCAATGGAACTAGTTTCGTCGAATTCCGAGACTGTGCCCCGGCAGGCTATTTTTAAACGTCAATTTAAACAATATATTTTTAAAACTGAACAAAGCACTTCCAAATTCAATTTTGGCACTTTTACTATTTTTAGTATTATCAATATAGATTTTACAAGCCTTCAAATTATTTTTAACAAGCTTAAAACTCCAGATTCGACATTTTATCCAACTTCAAATTATTTAATTTAATAATTAAATTACCCAATAAATAGTGGTATTTGAAATTTAAGTTAAAATTTAACCTTTTGAATATTTAAAATCAATTAATATTCCAATTTCAAATGTCCAAAATTCCGGGTCGTCACATTCCTCTCCCCTTAAAAGAATTTCGTCCCCGAAATTACTAGTTAGGAAGAATGATTCAATACCCGTTAACTATTTCCCAAAACCAAACAGTTCTAACCACTTCCTAAATCTTTTATCAAAGACACACTATCACTCTAACTTCCCAAAGCCTTCCATAGTTTCCAACCAATATCACATACCCAACCAATCAAATTTAAATTTGAAACCAAATTTTGAATTATCAAAATTTTCTCAAAATTTTTCTAACTCCTTAAATTTTCGAAATTTTTTGCCAGCGTCTCCTTTGCACGGCTAGCTCGGTACAACTACAAAATGCCACTACGGGCCCTCAAATTCCAAAAGAAAACAAAATGCCAAATGGCAAAATCAGAAACCCATCAAGTTTCATACAGAAATTTAAATACTTACCTTTTTGTCGGGCAATCAAAAATCCCAATTTCTTTTTTTTCTTTTTAAACACCTGTATATCCTACTTAGCAATAGTATCCAATCATAACATTCAAAATCATTTTATTGACTTCTTTACAAAATTTCAATATCTATTCATTCAAGTCCATACGATGTACACATATCATTCGTACGCAATATCAAATTTGATCGCCCACTCGATCACACAATTTCACTTTCCAACTAGTATCGTCCACCCGACTTCCTAGTGCGGACTCGGATCTGGTTTCTTGATCAGAAACTGTCATTCTCCTTGCATAGCCGTACTATGATAGAGAATCTCCAGAATCAATCAAAATCCATATCCAGGGTTCGTCGTCGAAAATCGAGTGAAAAATCCTATCTCGGATCGATATAACTATCTCGAAATTCTGTGCTCGAATTTTGGATCAAATCGCTATGCGAATAAAATAATATACGTACATCCTACGTATTAATTCCAATTGATTTATCAACTATATCAATTTCCTTTTTATTCACATTCATTTTGATTGTTATTCACTCATTCACACTTTTCAGTTTTAATCTTCATTCAATTATTCACTTAGTATATTTTCAATACCAATTTACTTAAGAATTTCATCCTTTCATTTCTTAAGTTCAGTATAAATATTTTATATACTTCTTAAATTTATTTTTACTTCACTATGGAAGTTTATATCCATTTCTATTCACTTTGCCTTCACGATTCCATTTAAATTCAATTTGCTTCAATTTACAAATTATTTCAAATCTAAATACTTTTTCCCAATTTCCATTTAGATTTTCTTTTTCCATTTGCTTGAATTCAATTCATCTCCAACCTCTGAATATAGAATTTTATTTATCTTTATCTCAAATTCCAATTTTAAACCATTAGTCGTTAGTGAAAATTTTCAAAAATTTTCTGACTCCCAAAAATTTCAGAAATTTTTGGCAGAGTCTCCTTTGTACGGAGGAGCTTTTGCAATTTGACAAGAGATATAAATATATATACATCGACCCACACGGTCGGAAAAACAACAACAGTTCATATTTCCTATTTTTATTGCGTAGGCGTACCTTATTTAGCATTTTTAAGCAAACGGCTTATTATTTTAGCATTTTGCATAAACCAACCCAGCCAAACGGCTTCCATGAACCTATACTTATTCAATTAAACATGTAAGCACTATATATAAAGTTTATTAACATTTCACTTATTTTCAATAGCTAAATACATACATAACATAAGAAATAAGCACTAAACACTTTCCACGAGCAATTCATATGATTTCAAAACTAATTCAATTGCTTTCCACCTATTCATATGTAATTACATTAAATTTCAATGGTTTACAATTCAATTTCTTACATTCAATTCATTTGTAATCCAAACAACTCATATTCATGTCATTTGATTCAAAATCAATTTTGTTTACTTCCACTTTCAAGTTAATATTTGATTTTATTACAAAAATCACTTCATTACATTTCTTAAGTCAAATTCCATTTTGTAATTCAAGTTTGGATTTCTATTTCATTTCTACAATACAAACCAATTTTAATTTGGCTTATTCAGCCCACTTTTTAATTTTATAAGTCACACACTCATTTATTTTTCACACTTACATCCATTTACACTCAATCGTATTCATCTTTCATTTTTAATTCAAGATCTTACCTTTATTAAGCCATGTATATTTTATTTCAAGCATTTAAATTCTTAGAACTTTATTCTTTTAACCCACTCAAACTATATTTTTCAATTCCACCTTACTAACCTTCTTTAATTAACTTTATTCAATTGGTTTGTCTTCCTAACTTTATTAACTTTTTACAAGTTAATTTCATCCCAGGAAATTTTTAAACTTTATAAATTTCCAAACCTGTTTTATAATCCATAACATTTTTAAACCAATCCTAGGGTCTTCAATAATCACTTAAGTATTTCAAGAATCATTTGAAATCAATTATATCCAAAATTCTTTGGTAAATTCAATTATCTCTTTGAATTTCAAAATCAAACCCAGTTTTGCACACAAATCCAATTTAAAACAATTTGGCAGCAATTTCTCTTCTGGAAACTCGAAAATGAACATCGATGATGCTGTAGTCATCACCGAAGTTATTTTGCAGCGACCGAAAGAGAGTTAAATGCTTTTATCTCTTAAAAATCCCTCAAGTATTTTTAAATCCCAAATCTCCCCAGATTTCAATCTAATTCAAAATATTTCCAAAATAATATCACTATTATTTCTCCAAAGCTTTGAAAACCATTTTCAAACCCAAAAGAATTTAGACTTTTTCCAAAAATTCCAAATTCCAAACCCATCCAATTCATATTCAAACATTACTCTAGGATTTCATCTTAATTTCAATTATATATCATATTTATAGTTTACATTTACATATCTCATTGTATATGAATTTATTTCTTATCTGTTAGTTATGATTTCAATTTCTTATTCAATTTTACACTTAAATGATAATAATTTAATATTATCACTTCCTAACAACCAAGCATCCATATATATAATTATAATAATTTATGGAAAATTAGTTCTTTTATACACACAAAAAATTTGGGTAAAATTATTTCATTTACCCTAATTTAAAACAATACTGTGTCGAATTGTTCTATTCAAGTGCTTAGAGATCCTTATCAATAACGTTAATTACTCGTATTGACCAGAATCCATAAACTACTCAATAAACCAATCAACACAATATAAAACCATTTTATATTCACTAACAAATACACGCTCATATCTATTAATACACTCAACTCATTCTAGAGTACTATGGACTCTATTCTATGAGTAATCCCCACCAGAGCCAAGGTTATCACCAGCCTAAGCTCTGATACCACTGTGACAGCCCGTGGTTCCGTACCCCTTGTATTGACATTAATCTCCATTAATGAACTCAAGAAGAACAGAAATGCGAACTATTTGGGTTGAAGAAGAAGAGGTAGAAGAAGAAAATAGAAAAATCAACATCAGAATCTCACAATCGCAGCGGAACAGTATATAATAGATAATAACTGATCTTTACAGAAAGAAACTATATCTGTTTAAACATAGATCATCAGAATACAACATCAGAGTACAATATGATCAACATCACAATTTGGGACAGTTATAATAACTTGTCCCACATACAAAATACACAACATATACAACACAATGGAATATACATCATATATGTGTGATACGTCTCGCCATCCAGCTCGTCTCCTGAGCTTCACAGCATCATAACATGTATCCTATAATACTCGGTCTGACCCGAGCATTATAATAAAATAACACCCGAGTCAGTCTGGAATACCAACGTGAGAAAATCACACTCAAATTAATTATTAAAGTTTCAAAATCCTTTGAAATCAAAAGCATCTCGTAAAACCACGCCACAAATAAACATGTCGGGGTTTTTACCTTACGATAGCCAAATACTTTTTACCAAATCCATCTGATATTATAATAGTGTCTATAGAAAGTAAAATAGAATCTAGCTGAAATGCTTGCATCTCACGTTTCAGCAATAGTTGGGCACATTCAAAACCGTACAGGCACGTAGGGAAAATGGATTTTCCATCAATGACTAGGCACTGGGGTACCACCTGTCACAGTACGTGGCCTAGATCACAGTACCGAGGAGTACGCCCGCTCCCCTGCTACACGGCCGGAACCATCCCTTACTGGATAATTCTGAGTAAAATCACCCTACGGTTGGCGTGACCAACCGCCACACAGCCGAAATAAAAAGGGACATCTAGACAAGGATGACCTTACTCTCAAGTGGGGGCTACCCACGAAGCCTTGCTGCATATCCCCTGATTTTCAGTCATTCCCGGTTGATGAGGCTTGAGGCTAAGCGTTACCTTTATAAAACATATCCCTTAGAATGCCCATCATCCACCTGACGATGTTTCGAAAGCATTCATCCATACGAGTCCGTCCCGGGTTCGAACGGAACCGAAGGCACTACTCCTACTACATCCATTTTGGAAATATCCTCAGGATTAGTAGCGACTAGCCCTTGCACTTCCCTGCTCCATCTCCGATTCCAAACTCGTTTTCCACGAAAACGTACAAACCGAATCGATGTGGTTTTCGAGAAATTAATCTCGATCCCGGTCTCTTCAAAACGATCAACGCAATGGCCAATATTGATAGTCGGTTCTTTAACTATCAATTAACATTCACAAACATCCATCAAACAATAAATAATTTTTCAAATTATTTATTAACCTCAAAATATCTTCGCAAGATATATTTGCATTTTCAATCCTTTGAAAACAATTTCAAACCGTCCTCTCATGGAATAAATTTTCCAAATATTCCTATTTCCACTAATATCACCAAGTACCAAAAACATTTGATTTTTAAAATAATTTAGAAACACTTTATTTTAAAATATACTTTAAAACATTTAAATTAAAACTACTTTAATACTTTATTCAAAGATATATACTTTAAGAATATTTAAAATAAAGCTACTTAATAAAATATAAAACTAGATTCTTTTATCATTTAAAACATAATACCAAACCATCTTTAAATAATTACTATTAAAATAGATTTGAAAAATACTTACTTTAAAGTTTAAACATTTAAAAATAATATATTTTCCAAAACATACTTTAAATCAAATTTTAAACCTTTAGCTTATACTTAAAAGTTTACTTTGGAAACGTACTTGGCTATTCAGGGAAATACACTTTTCTTTCATAGCTTTCAAAATAAATCACTATTTATTTTTAAATAAATTTTACCTATTTCTATAATAAATTCCCACCGTGAATTTATTCTTCCAAATATCCACTGATATATTTCTTCACTTTTATAAACCTAGTTTATAAATCCAAAGTCTCACTTCTCTTTTAAAAATCCCGTTTTAAACACTTAAATCAATTCCCAAATTGATTTCCGATTTACTTCACTTTTAAATAAATTTCTTTGCTTGCTCCATTTAATTCAAAATCCTTTAACTTTAAATTTCATTTCTTTATTATGATTGAAATATCCCTTTAAACTGAGAATACCAATTCAGACTTTCCAAATTCCTTTCTTATCTTTTTTAAATAAATTTAACCCTTGAATTTTAAAAATAAATTATTTATTTCCTTAAAATAATAATGCTTGAGTTTTAAAATTCATTATTTCTCGGTTATTTCAAAATCCCCTTCCTATACCCGGAATTTATTTACTAGAATTTAAAAATCAGTTTTATTCTTTCCAATTCATTCTTTAATTTATTCAAATTCTCTATAATTATTTTTCTTAAAAAGTCACTTCTTTGGTTGCTTTTCAAAAATCCAATTCTATATAATTTGGTACCGAAATATTCAAACAAACCATAGCATTCCATATTCCGATTATCAGTATAATTCATCACAGAATATCAAATATTCTTAACACAGAATATTAAACAATCTAAATAATTTTGAGGAATCCAGTTGGATCCCTCCAACCTGTTTTCCCTGCATCCACAGATGTTAGCACAATACCAATTCCACTTCGAGGTGGAATATCGCGGTATATGGGATTAATAAAATATCATCCGCTATTATGCGGCTCATAGGGTCTCATCCGCTATATAATGCGGGAAATCAATCACTCCAATATATATACTACTATATATAATATACCATATCCAATCAATTCCAATCAACCATTTAATCAAATATTTAAATTTAACCATTTAAATTTAAATAACCCAGATGAGTGAGATTAACTCACCTTTGATTTTTTATGCAATCTATTTTCAATCCAGCTTGATTTCTTCACGATTTAGACCTCGAATAAACATTAGATGATTTTTTTTATCAACATTCGAATAAATCGACAATTAAATTTCCATATATAAATTGAATTATCCAATTCTTTTATTTCAGACTAATTATTTAATTTTAAGCTGATTTCCCTTTTTATAAAATATTCTTAGTAACTAAAAGAATTGAATAAGTTTTATTAAACAAATCTATCTTCATAATACATTATTAACAATAAACTAGTTAGTGAAAATATGTGTGTATATATACATATTTTTAAATAGATAGGTTTACATATATATATATGTATATATATATTTCTTTGAAACTCGTTCACTTAAAAACTCATTTATATAGATTTTAGATTTATATAACTTCCTTTCAACATTCAAAATTCCTATCTATTATTAAAATTTTATCTATATTTCTATTTCCTGTTTCTGTACATAACCACAGTAAATTTACCTTATTGTATATATAGATCTAAAATATGTTATATCTTACTGTAATTAATTTTCTAACCTACCTACATATATATATTAATACAGAAAGGGTTTTATAGTCATGTAATATAATTTTTCTTTCCTAGAATATGTATTATAAAAATTTTAAATTGAAAAAGAAATATACCTCACTGCCGAAATCGCATCTAGACATGAAATAACCCAGGTCCGATCGAAACTTGCCAAAACGCCTTGCTGCCACCGCCTCGCCTGGCTTCACCCTCAACGACCCAAGGTGCCGCCGCGACATCCCCCTAGCTCGCGCGCACTCGATCGACTCCAGCCTCATAGCGCCTCGCTAATGCGCGCCCTAAACCATCAGATCTCGAAACATCACCCCTCTCCGCCCTAATTTCGATCACTATATCCATCGCGATCCCTTCCCGTATTTTTTCCAACGAAAGCGCCTTCACGCCGAGCATTTTCGATTCGAACAAAGGGGAAAGGAGATAGATATACAAGATGATTGTGACTTCGGTTGGTACACGATTCGTTTGATCGATATTTTTTTTAATTATTATTATAGTCGATTTTGCGAATCGATTTAGAGGAAAAGGGATGCAAATTCGATTTGGGGAAAACATAGAACAGGCCCGCGATTTTAATTGCGACCATTGTTTTTTTTTCTTTTCGATTGGAACGAACGAAGTTATTTTGATTTTTATCAACGAAGAAGCGTGTTGAATGGATAAGCTACAGAAATCTTGAAGTGATATGGTAAAGTTCTGATGTGAAAGAAAGTAGGCTGATGGAAATACAGATTTGAATGTTGAAATATAAATATATGTATTTAAATTAAAATTTAAATTGTCTCGAATTACGCACTCAAAATCTTGACCTCCTATCGAGACGTGCCGTTAGGCGTTTATAATATTATACCCCTATTTCGAACGCAATGGAAAAGGTTTCGAGTCCAAATTCGATCGTATGGAGAAGATAGCGTTTTGAATCCAGTTATTATATTGAATTTTCGATATAAATTTCAGTGCGTTTATATGTCGTATGCTCACACAACAACTCCAATCACTATGAAAATTGAATCCGATAATAATACACTATTACGGATCCAATGGAACTGGTTTTGTCGAATTCTGAGACTGTGCCCCGGCAGGCTATTTTTAAACGTTAATTTAAACAATATATTTTTAAAACTAAACAAAGCACTTCCAAATTCAATTTTGGAACTTTTACTATTTTCAGTATTATCAATATAGATTTTACAAGCCTTCAAATTATTTTTAACAAGCTTAAAACTCCAGATTCGACATTTTATCCAACTTCAAATTATTTAATTTAATAATTAAATTACCCAATAAATAGTGATATTTGAAATTTAAGTTAAAATTTAACCTTTTGAATATTTAAAATCAATTAAATATTCCAATTTCAAATGTCCAAAATTTCGGGTCGTCACATGATCAAAGTATATTTATAGTGTGTTAGTAAAATTTGAATTTATAGTTGCAATACTAATTGAACAGAGTTTACAGTTATGTATGGGTCATTGGCATGGAGTGCTCTGTGCCACTTATAGCATGAAAAAGGAATGTGCTGAGATGAAATGACTTAGTGTGGAGCCTGCACAAACAGAATTGAAACAACTTATTGTGGAGCCTGCACAAACAAAACTGAAGCAAGAACTGGGGTATGCAAAGTATTGGCCATAGGGAGTCTGAGCTGAAGCATGAAAATTTACATTATATATGAGTTTGAGCTGAAGTATGCAAAGTATATTTTGGAGAACTTGTCTCTCTTCTAAGCTAACAAATCTCTTTGATTTATCCTATTAATTCAGTGATTACAAACTATGGAATATGGATCACACAAATGGTGTCATATATAGTTGCATTAAATAAAAAAAACCATGCCATAAGTATACTTAATATCTGTTGATACATTTTCTATATGTGCACCTTTGGATTAACTATTCTTTGAGATGGAAAATGATTGCATCACTTGAAGTCTATGGTTATTTATCTGATAATTATGTGCTAGAAGAGTAACATTTGGCAATAATAATTACTATGTTTAGATTATGGTAATTGAAGGAAATAAAAAATATATTAAAAAAACATATAAAATAAGTTACCTGGTGACTGTTGTCCATTCGTTTGTGCCAGCATACTTGGAATGGCTTTCTATCTTGCTTGCAATCTAGTAAGAATTTTAGTATCCAAATGAGTAGGATGAATGATAAATATAGAAGAAATCACCATAGTATTAGCAAAGTGAATATAAAGTACCTTAATAATACACACACACACAATGTAATAAATATAAACTTCTTCTTCATCTTTAGTTTTAACTATGTATTAAATATAAACAGTATAATAATTACACTCCTTTGTTGTTGTATTTGTAAATATATAATTAAAATTTATGTTGTTGTGGTTGACTTTCAAATCTACATTGTTTGTATTTGTAAACATATCATCAAAAATTTAGGTAGATCAAACTGAAATTTGTAAACACCTACAAAATTAGATATGTAAACCCCTACAAAATTAGATGTAAATAGCATTAAATGTTCATAACTGAAAATATCTTTCAGTGATTAAAAGTAATCAAATCAACCTTACATATATTAATGGTGCTAATACACCACTTAAACAAAATTAATAGGTTAAGACAATTATTAAAACAAAAGTACACCATAACTATCTGGTTTGTGATCATACATATGGTCCCTATGATCGAATCACAAATGCAGAAAACACAGGTGAAACATATTTTGTACTCTAACAACTTTCACTAATATAGAAAACATAAATTGTGGATTAGCCAAGCCTTTTATTTTCTTGCTTATATATAACTTCAAAAGTTCATATACTATATTATACGATATTATATTATATTATGCTTATAGCTCGATCTTCTTAAAAGAGTTATTTCTATTTGAAAGGAATTGTAAAGCTTCAAGTCCTATTATTATGTTAAGACCATGATTAAAAATATCTGATTACAACTAAAAACCATGCTTGAAACCGAACCTTGCTAGGGTAGCAGTAAAGACTGTAATGGAAGCAGCAGTGATGTCACATGAAAATATTGGAAACATCAGAAGCATCCTAAGAACATGCAGAGACATTTTCTTTGCTAAGGTCTATGTTGAGCAATATATGGTATTGGAGGATAACTTTAGGATTGTTTAGTTTTTAAAGAGAATATATAGTTACCAAATATTAGAGATGAAGTTCAAATATACCTCATTTTGCCAAAATGTGCCTTACATAGTTATAGTTTGACAAAAGTGATGGAGAGTATAACACGTAACAGATGTAGCCGAGTGAAGTGCAGAAAGAAAATGAAAAGGATGGTATAAAACAAATGAAAAAGTTGACTACTTTGTAATTTTTGGCAAAAAGTGTACAATAGGTACAGCGTGTGAAAGCTTTTGCGGTAGTAAAAAGTTAATGCAGTAGTAGTATTCAATAGGGGATAGGTAAGTACCGTCACACAAATTCTGAGTGATAGTAGGAAGTACTATCTATTTCATAAATGCTTGTAGGATGCTGTAGTACATAAACTTTTCGAACTGTACAGTTTATACTACTTGGTGAGTTGAAACTGTGTTTGATGCATGCATTTAACTATTGTAACACGCTTACTCAGTTAGGTTTTTTGTTCTCCATTGATTACTGAACAGTTAACTGTTATAAATCAAACAACTTATCTCCATATCCATTGATTATCGAACAGTTAATTTTATGCAGTGTGATGAAATTGCCAATTCACTTGTCACAAATATAAATCTTACAATTATTGAAATATGTAAATGTGTTACAACCTGCTGTGGGAAAAAAGTAAAAACACACAGCCAATAGTGGGAAAACAAAGAAATTACATATCCATTGTAACAAACAGAAATTTTAACATAGATACAACATAGAAATTAATTTAGTTCACTCCATCGAGAACCTAAAATTTGAAACAAAGATACATGAAGCGTAGAGGTAAATTTGGAAAGGGCAAACTATTGTTGGTAACATAAGAATATGTTTGGTTCAAAAGGCTAAATTTGTAAAATTGCTTAAGATGTGTAAACCCAAAACTCGTGTATGTACATTTTTCAAAATATATATTTTTCAAAATTGTTCTTGGTACCTTCAAAATTGAATGCAGTTATTTAAAACTAACTTATCATAATCCTCTACTTTCAAAATTTATAGATTTGCAACCGTTAGAAACTGACTCGTATAGAGCCTTGAAAATTATTACCTTTGAATCCATATACATATTTATGTCTGCTTAAACATGAACTCAAATACTCCAAACCATATATTTAAAAAACTGATATGTTCAAACTAATAAAAGCCTGACATACCCAAAAGTTTATTCAAGTGGAACCAATTTAATGACACATGCATATGTTGTACTCTGTCACGTTAAAATCTGGTATGTATCCGGCACTTATTTATAGTTAAAGCTATGTGTGCCCATATAAAACTATGCACAAAATATATAGATAAAACCTATATGTAGTTAATATAGTGTGAAAGGTAACATATTCAATGTTAGCGTGTTTTCAGAAATGTGTTCAATTTGAAAGCATAATATAGTTAAAGTTTGTGTAGTAAAAGCGTATAAAACTTTATTCTGCCAAAATTTGTGCAGTATGTATATTGTTCAAAATATATATTTCTGAAAACTGATGTTGGTAACTTCAAAATATATGTTTTCCAAAACGCTTACTGTAATTATTTAATAGTATATATAATTAAACTTCATATTTTAAAAACATTGAAGTGCGTGAAATTTAAATAGGATATTTGTGCATTTGAAAGGTAATATATGTTAGAAAGGAAACTGAACACAGAAGAAAATTCATAAATACATTTTACTTCACAATATATTCATGTTTTGTACATGTTTATTTATTTTTTAATATGATTTTTATGTATGTTTGTAATTTTAATCTAAGTTTTAAAAAAAATCTACTTTGCAGTTATTTAATATACACAAATATATAGATAAACCTGTACGCAGTTAATATAGCGTGAAAGCTAACATATTCAAAAGTTAGTGTGTTTTCAGAAATGTGTTCAATTTGAAAGCATAATATAGTTGAAGCTTGTGCACTAAAAGCGTATAAAACTTCATGCTATCAAAATTTGTGCAGTATATATATTGTTTAAAGTATATATTTCTCAAAACTGTTGTTGGTAAGTTCAAAATATATGTTTTCCAAAATGCTTAATGTAAATATTTAACAGTATATATAATTAAACTTCATATTTTAAAAACATTGAAGTGCGTGAAATTAAATAGGTTATTTGTGCGGTTGAAAGGTAATAGATGTTAGAAAGGAAACTGAATACAAAAGAAACTTCATAAATATATGTTACTGCACAATATATTTATGTTATGTACATGTTTATTTATTTTTTAATATGATTTTTATGTATGTTTATAATTTTAATTTAAGTTTTAAAAAAAAAATCTACTTTGTAGTTATTTAATATACACATACAGCAAAAACTTTGGAAACAACAATAAGAAAATTTTAATGTAACAATATGTAGAATAAAACAGTGCAAAAGATGATACAAAAAGTGAAATAAAACAGTATACGAAATGAAGTAGCACCGTGAACAACATAAAAACACATCAATTATTGTTTTTTGCATTTTTTCCACTGTAGAAGCACTGATAACTTCTCATTTAAGTTGGTTTGTGTGATTAACAGCGTGACGTCTGTAGAAATATATGCAAATTAGTAAGGTTTCAAGTTAAACCTCAATCTAGCATTTACAGTTGCAGTTTAGGCGTGTACAAAAATGGTTAAGAGCTGTGAACCCAAAGTTTGAGTAGTATAAATCTGAATTATATACAGTTCTCAAATCAACTCTATATATGAATCGCATACTGCATATATATTTATTAGAAGTGCTGACAACTTATTATTGTTCAAAATATTTATTTCTCAAAACTGTTGTTGCTAACTTGATAATATATATTTTTCAAAACGCTTTCTGTAAATATTGAACAATATATATACTTAGACTTCATATTTTCAAAACATTGATGTGCGTGAAATTCAAATAGGATATTTGTGCAGTTGAAAGGTAATATATGTTAGAAATGAAACTGAACACAGAAGAAACTTCATAAATACTTGCTAATGCAGAATATATTTATGTTTTGTACATGTTTATTTATTTTTTAATATGATTTGTATGTATATTTATAATGTTAATTTAAGTTTACAAAAAAAATCTTCTTTGCAGTTATTTACAATAGACATACATCAATTAGTGTGGAAAACCACCGCAGTTGAATCACTTTGAACAGCCTAACTGCGTAAAACTACGTTAGAACTTGAAATCCAACAGTCGTGTATACATGTGAATTATACAGTTGTAAAATAAAACATGTACATGAAACTGGCAGACATGAAAAATCAAAGGATGAGAGGAGGAGAAATTTACCGGACGAATTTTGTAGCTGATGGTTTCCAGCCCTGCCTGCCCTCCTACTTCCAATGGCTGCGTGTCTAGCTTGCTGACGCTGTGCGCGTTGAGTAGCTCGTCGTCGTTCCCACTGTTGCTACTCCATAAAATTATGGAAATATGAGTTAGTATGAACAAATATCGTGGCAAGTGCATATTTATATACATAGGTGGAAATAGACGTTGCTGCAATTGACGGAGGCGGAAATGGAAGAGGGTGAAGGAGTCAGAATTGTTATTTTCTGCCTAAAATACTAGGGTTAACGTACAAAAACACATTTAGGGTAGCATAACAGTCCGCAGTGGGACTGTGTAAAATTTGATCCATTTTTTAGGTGGAAAACCATTAACGTAATGGGTAATAACACAGATTGAAGAGAACAGTTGAAAGAGGAGCAATAAGAAGAAGGAGTACAAATTAGGTCTAAAATGAGGAAAACTGAGCCCATATTGTTCCTAAAATTAGGAACGTGGTACGAAGGAGGAAGAATGTAGGTACAGTTGGTGAAGGCGAGCATAGAGGCCAAAGGAAGGAAATGGGGAAATTGGAGGAAATAAAATCAGGTGAAGAGGGAGAAAGATTAGATTTTACCTCGGGAAACAAAGTCGGCCTCCTAAAATGAAGAACGTGGTACGGAGGAGGACGACCGTAGGTAAAGTAGTTGGTGGGGAACATAGAGGCCGAAGGAGGGAAATTGGGAAATCAGATGAAATAAATTCAGGAAAAGAAGGAGAAAGGGTAGATCTTACCTCAAGAAACAAAGGCGGCCGGTTGTTGGAGCTTCGAACAGTAATTGGGCACCAAATTGTTGTTGACGTCCGTCATAGGTATGGGCTGAGTGGTCCGTTGATGGACGACCATGACTGGGAGGGAGGGGAGTACTATCTGGTGTTGGAACAGAGTTGCCATTTTTGGTCATGAGAAGTGAAATTGGAAGGGTAGGGGAAAGAGGAAGAAAAGGAGAAGAGAAACGGAAGAGGTAGGTTACGTGCAGACAGTGAAGGTGGGAAACGTGGGAAGCGGTCAGTAAAAGACTGAGTTGCCCTTATGTACCGATTTCTTTCTACTATGAACGGTGGACAATTTGGGGAGTGGATAAAAGGTTTCACTTTGACCGCTTTGACCAAGGTTTTGCTTTATAGTATAAGATAAATGAAGTTAGATATTTGATTATTGATTTTATTTAAATTTGTAACTTGAGATTTATTTAAATGTTATTAAAAATGATTGAGTGAATAATTTTAAATTTAAATAAAATTAAAGGTTGAATTTTGGAATATAAATAAAATTTATCAAATTTAGTTATTGTACATTGTTTGAATATTTAAACTTTGAAACCTATTGAATTGGAAGTGGTTTAAATTTATAGTTCAAACCTGGATTTGAAATCGATATAAATTAAAAATGGTCTTAATGAGAATTGAATTGAACCTTTAACCTTTTTAATTGAAATGGTTGAGCTGAAATTGATTGAGACTGAATTTTGAAACTAAAGTTGATTTGAATTGATTTGTGAAATTGAAAGAAACAATTCTAATTTGAAACTATTTTCGATATAAACTATTTTTAATATATAAACTATTTTAATATATAAACTACTTTCAATATCCAAACTGTTTAAGTTGGAACTGTTATGATTTAGGTTTAATGGATTTAAATGTGAATACTTTGATATGATGGTTTAACCTATTTTGTGGGTATGATTTTGGAAATAATTATGATTTAAAGTGAATAAATGATTTCGAAAGTGAATATGATTTCGAAAGTGAATATGATTTCAGAAGTGATATGATTTTGAAATGAATATGAAGTATGAACTGTTTGAAATGAAAATGACCATGGTGTGAAATAAACGTTTGGTTGTTAAAGTGACCGGGATCGGATATTGTCATATTCTCTGCCAATACCGAAAACCACCTTAACAACTGTGTACGTGGTGGAGATTCCAGAACGAAGTAGGATGGTTTGGCGACGTCTGTATGAGGTATAAACATGGTCCTTACTCTCGCGAGTCAACTTGATGTGACTAAAACAGGAACCACGTGGGGCAAAGTGAGGTTGCACCTCCGATCGAGCATGCTTCTTCGATACCATTCTATTACTTTGTAATTTGATTGGGTGCACCTTTGATTTTTGGAGTGTGTCTCGGGGTGGGTGGTAGTAGCTGCTATGTGTTACCACCAGTCTGGATTCGCAAAATGGTAGTATCCTACACTGGGCATTGCCTCGCGTGCCTTGTCACATGCCTTATCTAGCCCATTACGAGTTTGGTTTGTATCGTACCTATGGAGTGCTCCCTGAGTATCCCACCGGTTTGGTGGAGCTTATAGTATCTGTATAGACTACGGGAATATATAAAAATGTGTTAATAGGGATACGGGCAATGCCCTAATGCTATTTTAATATTTTACTTTACTGTAGACATTATATATGTAGCGCATTATACTATGTATGTAGATAGTTTAACAGATCCTTAAAGGGTGGAATCCCAAACATCCTTTAAGTTATTTGCATTTCACTTGGACATTTCATTTGAGTTGATTTACTAGCATAAGAATGTTAATCCTAACTCAAGTGTTTTGCTTTATGATCGGGTCAGACTGGGTGTCATAGCATTTGTGACTCACCTTTGGAGCTTGGAGCTTTGCTTGGAGATCCATCTCTATCTATTCAGTTTTGTAGTTATTTCAGTTATTCCCAGTTGTCTATGTTCAGATTTGTCAATTGCATTTGTATTTGATACTTCTATAGATATCTGTGTATTTGGGATTTTGTTGTATATATTTCAGACTCTGATGTTCTATAATAGCTTCATGAACTACTATTTATCTATTTCCGCTGCTTATTGTTATAATGCTCTGTGTCTATGATTGATTTATTTACTGTATATGCTAAGTTTTATCAAATATAAAATAACAATCTGTTGTTTTGAGCAATTCAAGTCTGATATGTGTGGATGATTGTCGATTTGAATGGTTCGAAATAACGGGTCGTTACAGTTGGTACCAGAGCTCTGGTTTAGGTAAGCTTAGCATATGGAGTGAAAACTCATTAGAGAAAGGGTAGTAATACCCTAGAATAAGTAAAATTAATTGCAAAATCATCTTCGTTCGAGCTTGAAATTCTTTTTTAGGATCCTCCTAGATTTGGGTTTCCTTTGAATTTTGAAACTTTTCCATTTGTTCCGAAATTCATTCTTGTCTTTCCTGCTTGTGTTCTTCTTGATATTGTAGCATCCCAAAGCTCTATTTCTATTGATCTCTGTGTAACTAATTCCATCGGTGGTCTTGCCAGCCTCTGTATGATTTGTAAATGGGTGAAACTCCTTTACAATAGGCGTCGATTCACCAGATATTTCTATGTACTCGGTTTTGATGTTGTTATTTATTGCAAAGCCCGAACCATTTCTCTAGTAGATGACCAGGGTAATTCACGTGATAGAATGTCAATTGCCTCAGGATTATGTAGGTAGTTTTATCTTTTCATTTGATTTTCAGCCTAGTGATCTTGACTCTAACCAGATAGTCAGGGATTACCCTGATGCTTGGTGAAGTCCCTTCTCTTTTCCTTCTAAGCGGGAAATTGAATTTCACATCGATCTTATTCCTGGAGCTCGACCTATTGTCCTTCCTCCCGAAGAATGGTTTCTATGAATAGTTAGTCATGCCTTTTGGATTAACCAATGCTTATGCCTTCTTCGTTGATCTCATGAATCACGTTTTCCTCGATGTTCTCAACAAGTTTGTCTCCATTTTATTTGATGACATTCTCGTCTTTCTAAGTCTCGGTTGACCCGGTTAAGGTCGTTGCGATTAATATAAGTCTATCCATCTTTCCTCTTTTGTAATTTAATTATCTTATCTTCCTTTCGAGCCTATCTTCTTAGTTAGAATTCTCTTTGATTAGGGTCCCTCTAAATTTGAATCTCTATCCTTGTTCTAAATCCATTCTTGAATTATCCTATAAGAGAGCATATTTGTAATTGATATAAAAATGTTTTATATTGTGTTGTTTGAGTTGTTATGTTTGAATTTTGGGTTTCGATCGATTCGTCTGGCCAACGCTATCGATAGGAATTCCAAAACACTTGAACAGAGCACACTGACACAATATTGTTTTGAAATTTGTAAATAAAATAATTTTGTATAATTACATTTTATATACGAAAGTACAATTTTCTGAAATTAGATAGTAAATGAATTGGTTGTTAGAAATGATAATACTAAATTATCATTTATTGTTTTATTAATATTCCTTAACAATAACTATTGTTGTATGTTATAAGGAGATGAATATTTTTAAATATGGTTTATAAATCTGATTTGCAAATGAAATGAATTTAAATTAAGGATTTAAGAATTAAATTTTCGGTGCTTTTCTAAATTTGGTTTTCAAAGTTTTGAAAATATATTATTATTTGAATGTATTTTCGAATAGAAATTGTTTCTAAGAATTTTAAAAGAAGTAAGTCGGTACTCTCCTCTTTTGTCGTTGGAAAATAATTTCGATGATGACTACAGCATCATCGATATTCATTTTCGAGTCTCATAGTGGGGAGACCACTTAGTAGCTATGCTACACTTTTTTTTGGAAAATGGATTTGGTTTGAATTTCTTGAGTATGATTTGATGTAAATATATATATATATATATTTGTAAATATATTTATTTCACAATGGTTTGAAGTGAAACCAAAAATTTAACTCTTAAGTTTTATCTTAAGTGATGGTTTTCAATCATTGAAATGAAGCAAATTTTTTGAATAATTGGAGTGTTTAAAATGAGAAGTGGAATTGAAACAAATTAAAACAGTTGAACTAGATAAATTTTATTTGTATAACACTCAACTGCATTCTAAAACATATATATAACTTACCTTAAATATTCAAAAGTTAAATTGTTAGTATGAATGTGTAATTGAAGGTTATACAAGGGAAAACTTAAATAAAAATGTTCAAACTAGATTTTTGCTTAATAGAAATGTTGTCAATAAGAGGTAGATTTGTATAGTGCTCAATTACACTCATAACATTAATAAAACTTACCTGGAAAAGAGTTTGAATGTAATAAGAATATGTAATTGAATAGTATACAGTATGAATGTAATTAATAAGATGTCCAAAATGAAAATTTTGTTGTGGGAAATTAAATAAAAATTTGATTGTTATAATAAATGTTTATACACTTAATTTATGTTATAAGAAATGTTAATTGAAATAAATTGAATAATAAAAAGAGAACGAGTAAATAAATATGAACTTAAAGAAGCTAAACAAGTAATAAAAGAATTCATATCTTTGTAAACAAATGGTAAATTTCAATGAATAATTGAAATTGAATTATGAAGTGGAGTTAACTTAAGTGAAGTCAAATGGATAGAATAAATGAGTTAAATAAAAAAATTGTTTTGAAAAATTACTTTTGTAACAAATGTTAATAAATTGAAAGCAAATCAATTGAATGAAAATACATTGAATTGAAATCAATCAAATGTGAATACAATGAATATTTATTAATTGAATAAAATGGATTTAAACCAAATTAGTTGAATATCAGTCAATTTAAAACTAATGAAATTTATATGGTTTTCAATTAACTGTTGTAATTGGTGCTATGTATTTCGAATCTATCTCTCTTTTCTGTTACTTCTACTCTCCTATCTTCTTTCTTTTTGGGGACGGAAAGTTCTGAGTGGGGGAGAGTGTAACGACCCGAAAATTTTAACGATTTTAAATAACGTAATTAGCTAAATTTTTCCTGAAATTTTAAACAATAAAATTTATCAATGAAAATTTGATATTTGGAATACGTCTACTTTGACATAGCAGTTGGCAGATTTAATCGGAAAATATGAAAGTTAGTTCTGTTGTGAAATTTTCAATTTTAAATTTAAATATCAGTTAATTTGATGAAAATAAAACATTATTGAAATCTGAATATTTTTATATAAGAAAATTGTAAATCATTTTCTGAGTGAGACGTCATATTTCGTTTCGCCAAATTTGGACTTCTCTAGCCCCGTTTATCTTATTTTCGGCGTTTTAGCAACATTTTGGGAGCGAATATCGACTTTTGATAGGATGATCATAGCGCTCATATCTGTGTACCATTCTGTTCATCTCGTCGTGCTGATCTCCGCAGTATATTCATTTGTGTGTTTCGGAGTCCGGTACGCGGCGAAATCTACAAAAACAGTAGCCGAATCGGTTCCGTATTTGAGCCTTTTTGGTTGTCTTGTCCTTTCATTATCCACCGTATAAACCAAACAGCCCTTGCTTTTAATTTTTACCTGAATTCACGTTTTGACTTTCAACATTCCATTGGTCAATATTTATTTGTTGTGTCCTTTCGGTCTCTCTCTTCTTCATCGTGTTCATTTTGTTATATTTTTTTATATATAAAAATAAAATATATAATATGAAGCTTGCTTATACATATTTATTTCTATAACCGCCTGCTCCTATATTCTTTTTGCTCGCAACCTCCACGTCGACCGCCTTACACCTTACCGACCCACCACCTAGCTCCACCGCATGCGCCCAGCCAACTCCCTCCATGAACCACACCACTGCCAAGCTCCTCCTGCCCTCGCATAGCTCCTCCACCTGATAGATCTTCCTCCAACCTAGTTTCATCACCCACCACATGTGAAAACTCCACTTGTCAGCCTCCGATCCTTCCCTCTCCTCTTTGATAGCCCACACAGCCTCACCCGAAGCAGCTCACCACTCGAACACCGGCCCGCCTTCCTCTAGTGCAGCTGTCATGATCCGCCTGAGTACAGCCCTCACCACGCCTGCTCAAACCCAACCAATCCACGTCGTCGTGCCCTCTCCACATCCGCCACACCATAGACCCAAAGCTAACCATCAGCCCCGCGCCATCAACCGAGCCCCGCCATCTCACCCCTCTATCGTGCCTACCCACAACGAAACCCTTCGGCCTTTTCTCTGCCCAGACACCACTCGCCTAAGCTCCGCCTTGCTCCGCAATGCATCAGCTGCCAGCCCTCACCACGGCCTTGCTTGCTCGAGCAAACCCACCTATCAGCCACCAAGTCCTCCACGGTTTGCTCAACCCCGCCACTTTGATCCGGTAGCTGAAACCCATCCCTTCTCTTTCTTTGAATCATAGTTGATTTTTTTTTGTTTTATTTCAGTGAATATATATATATATATATAAAAGCTGAAAGTGGCGGTTCTCCTCTTATTTCGGTAAATATGTATATAAGTATACTTTTATGTTTTATTTCAGTGAATCATAGTTGATTTGTTTATGCTGTCTTGTTATATATATATATATATTTATAATAATAATAAAGTAAGTTTATATATATATGTGTGTGTGTGTATGTTTCCAAATTATTTTGCATAGTGGCTGCCTTGTTTTATGTATATATATGTTTATAATAATAATGATTTTGAAATATAATGTATAAAGATTTTATTTTAATATGTGTTTTAAATTTAATATTGATTTTAAAATATATATATATATATATGCAGATTTTATTTTTATTTGTGTTTTAAATTGAATATTGATTTTAAATTATAATATATATAAAGGTTTATTTTGAATATGTGAGTAAATTTTATATTAAAAAAATTATATATATGGTTCATTGATCTCGGGTCCACCTTGCTTTGCTTTGGGATTATTGTTCGAATTGGTCGATTGTTGAGTTCGTGATTCAATTCATAGCCTATTTGTTTTGTCTTCTTCATAGCCTTGAAAGGTGAGCGATCACTCATGACTAGAATTCGTATATTTAGTAAATTGATTTCACATGGAATGACGATTGAAATATGTTGTTAAATTTAAATTGTTAGTTATTTAATTGTCGAATATGATATGTTAATATTTGAAAATTTTTAACCTATATTAATTGACATATGACACCATGACCTGTTATCTATATTTTATTTAAATTGTTAATTGTGATTATATATGCTTGCCATTGAGATGTATGTCATTTATGCTATTTTATATTCTCACACTGCAAGTTTCCTGTTAGTTAGGAATTCCCTATGGGTTGAAATGATATATACCCGAATGATTTTATAGATTAAGGGAAATCGTTATTTGTTGAAATGATAAACCCAAGCGATTTTATTGATTTTGAATTTTGGGATTGCAGATTGAAATGATATAAACCCGTAAATTTAAATTATTATGGATTGAAATGATAAATATCTGTATCACTTGACCATAGGATAGAAAATTATATACGGATGCCGTTGGTCTATTTTTGAAAAATGATTTCCAAAGTTTGAAAGAAAATATATAGGTTTTAATAAAAATTGATTTTAAAATATAACATAAAGATTTTTATTTCAATATGTGTAAAATTTAGATTTTTAAAAATTATATGTTTTGGAAATTTTAAAATTATAAGTTAAGTTTTAAAATGTAAATTATAAATTTTACTTATAACTTTATTATTTTTAAAATATATAAAATAAGATTTAAAATAGATTTAATAATAATATAATTTAATTTAATAATTAATATAATAAAATTTAATAAGAATTTAATTTAACTAATATATATATAATATGTTTTAAATACTTATTTGCAATTTATATTAATATTTTAAAAATAGATTTTTGTGATAAATTTAATAAAATAAAGGTTGGGAAGATAAATTAAGTTAATTTGTAATTTAATTTGTTTGAGAATTTAATATAAATACGATTTGATTGGAAACTTATTGATTTTGAGATTTTGACAGGTATGATTTTATAACTTGATTTAATTAAAGGTGATTAAAAGAATATTGTCAAATTTAAATAAAATTGAATTTTTTTTTAAGTTTGTAATTTGAAATTTTATTTAAATGCTTATAAACGGTGATTAGGTGAATATTTTAGAATTATATATATAATTGAAGTTAGATATTTGATTATTGATTTATTTAAATTTGTAATTTGAGAATTTATTTAAATGTTATTAAAAATGATTGAGTGAATAATTTTAAATTTAAATAAAATTAAATGTTGAATTTTGAAATATAAATGAAATTTATCAAATTTAGTTATTGTAAATTGTTTGAATATTTAAACTTTGAAACCTATTAAATTGGAAGTGGTTTAAATTTGTAGTTCAAACCTGGATTTGAAATCGATATAATTAAAAATGGTCTTAATGAGAATTGAATTGAACCTTTAACTTTTTTAATTGAAATGGTTGAGCTGAAATTGATTAAGATTGAATTTTGGAACTAAAGTTGATTTAAATTGATTTGTGAAATTGAAAGAAACAATTTTAGTTTGAAACTATTATCGATATAAACTATTTTTAATATATAAACTATTTTTAATATATAAACTACTTTCAATATCCAAACTGTTTAAGTTGGAACTGTTATGATTTAGATTTAATGGCTTTAAATGCGAATACTTTGATATGATGGTTTAACCTATTTTGTGGGTATGATTTTGGAAATAATTATGATTTAAAGTGAATAAATAATTTCGAAAGTGAATATGATTTTGAAAGTGAATATGATTTAGGAAGTGATATGATTCGAAATGAATATGAAGTATGAACTTTTTGAAATGAAAATGACCACGGTGTGAAATAAGTGTTTGGTTGTTAAAGAGACCGGGATCGGATATTGTCATACTCTCTTCCAATACCCAAAAACCACTTTAACAACTGTGTATGTGGTGGAGATTCCAGAATGAAGTAGAATGGTTTGGCGACGTCTGTATGAGGTATGAACACATCCCTGACTCCCGTGAGTCAGCTTGATGTGACTAAAACAGGAGCCAAGCCGGGCCAAGTGAGGTCGCACCTCCGATCGAGCATGCTTCTTCGATACCATTCTATTACGTGATTGATTAGGTGCACCTTTGATTTTGGGGGTGTGTCTCGAGGTGGGCGCTAGTAGTTGCTATGCATTACCACCAGTCCGGATCCACAAAACAGTAGTATCCTACCATGGGCATTGCCTCGCGTGCCTTGTCACATGCCTTATCGAGCCCATTACGAGTTTGGTTTGTACCGTACCTATGGAGTGCTCCTTGAGTATGCCACCAATTTGTTGGAGTTTACAGTATTTGTATAGACTACGAGAATATATAAAAATGTGTTAAGGGAGATATGGGTAACGCCTTAATGCTATTTTAATATTTTACTTTACTGTAGACATTATCTATGTAGCACATTGTACTATGTATGTAGATAGTTTAACAGATCCTTAAAGCATGGAATCCCAAACATCCTTTAAGTTATTTGCATTTCACTTGGACATTTCATTTGAGTTGATTTACTAGCATAAGAATGTTAATCCTGACTCGAGTGTTTTGTGTTTTGCTTTATGCTCGGGTCAGACTGAGTGTCACAGCATTTGAGACTCACCTTTGGAGCTTGGAGCTTTGCTTGGAGGTCCATCTCTATCTATTCAGCTTTATAGTTATTTCCAGTTGTCTATGTTCAGATTTGTCAATTGTATTTGTCTTTGAGATTTCTGTTGATATCTGTGTACTTGGGATTTTGTTGTATTTATTTCAGACTCTGATGTTCTATAACAGTTTCATGAACTACTATTTATCTATTTCCGCTACTTATTGTTATAATACTCTGTGTCTGTGATTCTGTGATTGATTTATTCACTGTATATGCTAAGTTTTGCCAAATATAAAATAACAATTCGTTGTTTTGAGCAATTCAAGTCTGATATGTGTGGATGATTGTTGATTTGAATGGTTCGAAATAGCGGGTGGTTATAAAACAATTTCTCAGTTAACAATAAGGTCGTCTAAGTTAAGGTATTACTACCTCTCAACCCATGGCTCGACGGACATTCGTAATCTTCGAAATAACCGGGGTCTTCATACCTCGAAATTTAGTATTAAGTATAAGATGAGAACATTTTTCATATAGCTTAATTAATCATGACCGATTTATGGAAATTAATTCTCTCATACTTAACATGTTTCAATATTTTGACCTTATCTATCCCTCGCATAGAAAAGAGACCAGGTGAGCTAGGGCACTGGTTGTTCATGAACATCTTCTTTGTTTAAGCATCTCACATCCGGATCTCATGAATAGAAGGATCGGTCTACTCGTCGGCTTTAGTGTTAAATACGAGATGAATTACTTCCCATAAACATGTCACCGTTTTAATACTAATTAATCTAGTTTGTGTGGTTACTTAATGGCAAAGACAAAGAGATCATTTTAAAAAAAATAAGGTTTTTATAAAATAATTTGGAAAACTAACTCCTTTTCAAAGTCTTTTCGAAAAATCCTTAATTTATAAGAAAGTTTGTTACAAAAACCAAAGTCCTTTCTATAAAATAAAACACTTCTTTTAGTAAATAAATTATAAACCATCTTTAAAAATACTTTGCAAAAGATTGAAAATGAAGCCAAGTTCAAAAACCCTTTTTAAAACATTTATAAAAAGAGAAGGTCGAGATTCCAAATGTCACTTTAAACAATTTCAATCAAAAGATAAAATCACATGCTTAACAACATAACCAACCTCCACATAGGCATATAAACATATACATGTTCATCATAATCAAAGAACTCCTTTAGAGTTCATTATCACACATGTTTTTCGAAGTGCATCGTTGCGACCTATTAGCTACGACCACTTCGATCTCATATTCTAGTCCTCTGCACAAAGTGCTTATTTATGCAATCCGCCTTAGTGGGAATCATATCCAAACAACCAATATAATCTTCACATACACACATATACATCATTCAAGTGATAATAATAAATATATCACAAAATATCACTAGTTTTAAAGTTGTTTAAAGTGAGCTATACTAACATACTTGTTAACCAAAATTCCAAAAACGAGCTACCGCTTTTTTGCTAAAATCTATGACAACACACGGACGAAGCTTCCCCTAGGAAAAGTGGCTTGAAGGGGTGGTGGGGGTAAGGAGTGGGTTCGGCCTTGGTAGAGGAGAGAGGAGGAGCTTCAAAGTTCATGCCTTTTCGACGGAGGAGGTGATAGCTATGGCTTAAAAGGTTAGTTTAAGATTATAAGCAAAGAAAAGAGGTGTTTGTTTAAAGTTTATTATGAATTAATGGACATAAGAAAGAAGAGGAAGAAGAAGTAGTAGAAATGGAAAATGAAAGTGAGAAATGGAATAAGAAAGGGGGTATTTATACAAGTAGCAAAAGGTGGTAAAAGACTTTTTTACCCTCAAAACAAATTACCAATATACCCTTAGATTTTTTTTCAAAACTCATCCTTTCACTTCACATCATCTTACATAAATATCACTTCATTTGCAACATAATTGGGTGCATATCAAATCAAATCTAAAAAACATCAAATCATAATGAAAATATCTTTTTATTTTAGTAATAATCTTAAAAATATCTTCTTTATAATAAAATTAACAAAGTAAACCTACTTCCTCTTTTAGTGCTAAATGTAAATGGTTTAAAATGTGTAAGTATACATGTTTAAAAATGTAAATAAGGTTGCAACAACGTTGCACAACTTTTGTTCGATGAAAAGTCGAAAATCCAAAAAACGCGTTTTGGTCACATTTTTCGTTTTTCGACGAACTACATGTCTATGTAAATAGACTTTCAAAATAAGTTTTCCATCATTACATAATAATTAAATGAAGTTTAATAAGGCTATAAAAATCATAATTATGACATTTAATAAATTACTAAAACTTATATTTTCGAACCGCAAAAAACATGACGCCGAACTGCAAAAACACGACCAAAATTATTTTCTTTTAAAATGAGTTTATATCTTTATATAACCATTTAAAATGATTTATTAACATTACAAAAATAACTATAATGAATTATTTAGCATTTCAAATTAACTATTTGAATATTTAAAATTAACTAAATATTCACAGCTATAGATATAAAATCCTGAATCGTTACGGAAGAACCATCTCATGATGAGACACAAGTAAGATCAGGTCACCCCATGATCACAAGGGCAAAGAGTGCTATTTTCAAACCAAAGTTATACACTGCCTAAAGAGCCTGAAACATTTGAGCAAGCTACAAAGGACAAAAACTGAAAAGCGGCTATGGATGAGGAGTATAATGCACTCATAAGAAACAAAACATGGGATCTAGTGTATCCACCAGATAACAAAAACATAGTTGGCTGCAAATGGACTTATAAGTTAAAGAAAAATCCAGATGAAACTGTGGCCAGATATAAAACAAGACTAGTTGCTAAGGGATACACCCCACAATATGGGTTTGACTTTAATGAAGCATTCTCTCCAGTAGTCAAATCACCAATAATTAGAATTGTTCTTACTATCGCTTTATACAAAAATTGGAATATTAGGCAGTTAGATGTTAATAATGCCGAAAGGTATTTTGCAGGAAGAAATTTATGTGGAGCAATCATAGGGATATAAACAAGATATGAATTATGTGTGCAAATAAATAAGCCGATATATAGCCTTAAACAAGCACTAAGAGTCTGGTTTGATAGACTGAAAACCACTATAGTTAATTTGGGTTATCAATCTACTAAATCGGATAATTCATTGTTTACTAAGATTAACAATAGTTCACCTATCTACATTCTAATATATGTTGATGATTTAATTATTACAGGTGATGATGAAGCTGAAATCAATAATCTTATTCAATATCTAGACAAACAGTTCTCAATCAAGGATCTTGGGAGCTTAAACTATTTTCTGGGTATAGAAGTTAAGTGAATGTTAGATTTAGAGATAATATTATGCCAGTGGAAATATATTATAGAGCTGCTCATCAAGTCAAAGATGGATGGAGCAAACCCATAATGGACACCAATGATAAGCAATCAACAACTCTCCAAAAACAGGAGAGAACCAATATTTAATAATAAACAATATAGAAGTATTGTTGGAGCTTTACAATATGCAACTATAACTAGACCAGACATCTCATTCAGTGTTAACAAATTGTCTCAGTTTATGTAGAAACCATTGGATGAACATTGGAAAACTGCAAAGAGGATCCTGAGATATCTAAAGGGGACTGCAAACTATGGTCTATCATTAAATGGGTGCAAAAATCTCAATATAACTGGATATGCAGATGTAGATTGGACAACAGATCGAGATGACAGACAATCAGTAACAGGATATTGCATTTACATTAAAGATAACCCAATATCATGGTGTTCAAAGAAACAATCAACTATTTCAAGATCCAGCGCTGAGGCTGAATACATGAGTGTAGCAAGTGCAACAATGGAAGTAATGTGGATACAATCATCACTAAGTGAGCTAAAGATCAAATTAGAGACAAAACAAATATTGTGGTGTGATAATCAAAGTACAGTATACATGTCAGCAAACCCTATACTACACTCAAGGACAAAGCATATCGAAAGAGATTTATATTTTGTTCGAGAGCAAATCATAAAAGGAAAATTATAAGCAAATCATATAACTTCAACCTACCAACATGCGGATGTTCTCACTAAAGCTTTGTAAGCAAGAAACTATGTAAGATTTAGAAACAATTTGAAGGTTGAGCAAAGCTGAAGCTAATTTGACTAGATCCATCCACAATTAAAGAGGTTACTGAACTTTCAAGCACTCACAACATCAAGCCGTCAACTTTCTAAAAGCCATTAGAAATTGAGCTGATACAACCAGCAACTCAATAGAACTGACCAGATCTAAGTAGTATTTGCATCACTCAAGGCTTTCGAGTAGAGAATTTTCTCACGTTTAGAGCCAGATTGAAGATTGACAAGAATTCGCGAATTTGGGAATTCGCCATGCCCTAAGCTTGATATCAGTTTGAGGGGGAAGATAGAAATGAATACGGCTTAAAGAACACAATGTTCTATTATTTCAAGTAAAAGCGGATCGAATATAGAGCAAAGCAGGTTGACACATGCGGCCCAATACACAATATCAAACATATCACTTTGTACATTACATATGGTTGTGTATTGTAAACGAATCGGTATCAAAATTTTGAGATATCAATACAACTTCATTTGCTCTATTTCTCAAACATCAATCTGTATCGAATCTTATAAATCACATAAAATCTTTCAGAGTGTGATAGATCATTCAAGAAGAGGTGCGACTGATATATCACATGAGTTGTAGTTCTTTGGTCTCAAGTAAGTTTGATGTTGGGGCAAAACCTGAACTTATGATATCACGTTGAATATGTACTTGTTCTACTACATCAATTGACCAAACCTGTGTAGATGGATGCCTTAAGCTAATAAAAATCGATAGCCAGATTCCCTTCGCCCATACTAAGGAAATACCAAATATGAATATGATCCAAGCACATATGAAACTATAAACTGAAAAACATTAAAAGTTACTAAACGAACATCACAGATAAATCACCATAAGCAACAAAAAGAAGTAATAGCTTATGCTCAGCAACTCGCCATATAACATCGAAAAATGTTTATAAAATATCTAAACAAAAACCAATTCACTTTCAAATTCAGACTTACTGATACTTACCCATATAACTAAGTCAGTTGTATACTGTTCCTTTACAGAGATTTTTACACATGCTTCTTCTGCACTTTGTTCTCTGCTGTGCTATACCAGATTTATATACATCTCCCTGTATGACCAATATTTTTCCTCAAGTTTCAGTGTACCACTTACAAAGCTTTGACAGAAAAAACTGCTATATATATATATATATATATATATATATATATATAAACAAATCTCCCTCTGGTAGCTGAACATCATTTCTATGCCATTTTCATCGCAAGCTGACCATTGCTTCTCTCTGTGAAAAAATTAGGAATAAGTCAAATATAAGCTTATGCATGCATACATACCATGTAAAAGGCAGTTTGAAATAATGTGCATCTTCGTAAACGTTAAGATCTTAAGGCCCAGTTCTTTGTGTGTTTCTCAATTTATACTTTTACTTGAGTAGAGATCTGAAGTCATCAGATAGGTACCTCCATCCAAGACAAGTTTTTCTACACGGGCTACGATATGTTTTCCGTACGTAAATTTCTTCAAAGCATTCAAGTGAACTTTGATTCTAGAAAGAATAAGTTCACGCTGTTTATCATCGCATGTTTCCAAAATTTTCTGCACCACGTAGTTGCCAAATTGATCTATCATCATTGCCTAACATTCATAGCCAAAAAAAAGTAACATAAAAATCAGCAATTAAGATGTGACTAATCTCCTAGATATGCTAAAGACTACTTACAATGATTATATATAGAACAATTTAATTGTGAATGAGGAAAGAACTGACCTGAAGTGGGGCATTTTCATCAGTGTTGCCCAACATCTCAGCTATTAATAGTTGACGGTCAGCTGGCGTGCTGAAAGTCAAGCATTTTTCAACCACATTAGAAGCAAATTTCTGTTGACTCATCTTAACTATCTGCCCAGCCAATTTCTTTATTATTACTGACCGTTCACTGGGCTTTCCATGTTCCAGTATATGCTGTTACACATCAGTAATCAGTAAGTAATGTTACACTGACTGTAATTGAAAGATGTGCAGGAGAAAATAACAATGTGCACTTTAGCAAACATGGCAAATCATGAATTCACCGGTTTGTTTCTTTTTATGGTACGCCAAAGAGCTGTTTTTAAGGGTAATGTCTTGTATTTTTACTTTAGGTAGTGTTGTTTAAGTAGTGTAGAGTGATTTCAAAGATTTCTTGATGAAGAAAGAGTAGTCGTACAAACTTCACATCCATTTACTTATCGCCTTTTGAGGTTTTTTTGTTGCTTTACCTTTTCAGTGAACATTTTTTTAATAAGAGCTTTCCTATAATACCAAACCAAATTCACCAAATTTGAGGTTTTTACATTAAGATATATATTTAGTACCTTTATATGCAATTTCGATATATATTGTACTAAGAGATATATTAAGTACATTTTGATAAACAGAAACTCCCTCCATTCATTTACTTGCTTGTGAGAAAATTTTGTTACTTCTATTTTTACATTTTACACTTTCTAGAAGAGATTTTCTAGGAGACCTCATTTACAATACCACACTTGCAAAAAACCTACAGCAGGCTCTTTAAAATTCATTCTACTTCCAAAGATATCGATGAGGGTATCAGAAATACAAGTACATTTATCACCGCCTTATATTTTGTGCTACCATATTTTTACACAACCACCATAGAATAATAATAAACAACTAATGCTGAACTACCAGATAGGATTCACATATGATACCAATATCTGTGTTGTTTATGGAAGAATGATAAACTAATGCTATGTGTATCCGTATCAGTGCGTTTTTAGAATGAAAAATTGAAAATATGAGGTACGCATGGAGTGTCATTTAGAGTGCATGCAAATTTGTTTGGGATGGAAAAAACATGTATTAAAGGAATTTTTTTGAAACAAAGCTTCAAAAGAAAACTTATTTCAAGTATAAGCTCGAATGCAAACTTATTACAAAAATAAGTCTGGCTTTCATTAAGGCAAAAGTGCGCAAGCACAAACTAATAATTTGTGCTTGCTGCACAAAATATGAACTTAATGTTTTGCGCACTTTAAAAGTGCGCAAGCACAAAATTTAATCAAATGAAAACAAGGCATGGTTCTGTAATAACTTTAAATTGACGCCTATACTTGGAGAAAGTATATTTATGATGCTCTACTTGGAATAAGTTTATTTATGATGCTTAGTTTCAAAATTTGTCCTGCACTAAGGGTTGCATTTTTTAGAACTTAGATCAAAGAGACGCCTTTTTTTTATGAATAACCACAAACCTGTACAACATAATTTCCAAATGGGTCCAGAGCCAGTTTGCAAACACATGTCAAGACCTCATCCATGATAGTTTTCAGCGTTTTACTATCACTACAGTGCTCCAAAACTCTCTGCAAATTGCAAACAATAAATATTTTACAGAGATTGAATTAGAAAATACAAACCAAAGCAAGAGCCCACATGGTTGTTATCTACAAACCTGTACTACACGACATCCGTATGCATGAGTAGATAATGTGGCAATATTGCCATAGAAAGAATTAATAATAAACCGGATTGCGTCCTCAGGAACAAATTCAATGCATTTTTGGATTACATGATTCCCATTCTGATCTATTACACACGTCAAAACATGTCCATTGAGCTCAGCGACAAGTTTAATCTGCTGGTCATAGTCGATAATTTCTACTGCCTGCCATAAATATATCACTTAATACATGCTAACAATCATATATCATATTGTACAAACAAAGTAAAATGTACCTTTTGCATAACTCGACAACCATAAGTATGTAAACTCAAGTCCAGTACATGAGTGTATAGCTTATCTGCCAATTCTCTGATATGCTGTCTACTTCCATACTCAAAAAACTAAGCAAAAAAAATTATTAGTATAGAAACTAAAGCTAAAGCTAATCAACAATCAATATGTTCAATCCTGATATTATAGAGGCACCTTCTGTATTACATAGTTCCCAAACACATCAGTTATCAACAATAAAGCATTCTCAAGTATCTCTTTGAAGATCATGTTTTTTTCCTCCATTGGGGCGTTCTCAAGTTTTTGTTGTATAAATCGGCTCCCAAACTGATCGGTACTGAGCAAGCAAATAATGTTGTAAATTAGTTCATGTGAATATTTCCCACATGTACTTAAATTTTGCCAGCTTTAGGGATGTTGAGTTTTTTTTTTCTGAAAAAAAAAAATTAATGTTATTAAAATTATACCTGAACTCTCGAACAAAGCCAATGATGTCAGGAAGCTCAATATGTACATTCTTGTTGTTCCTGAACCCTTCCAATAAAGCCAAAGGGAAAACTTTAACTAAATTTTCATCAACACTCCTAACACGAAATCCCACAACATCACCTCCATAAGTATTAATTGTACCAGGGTTAAAATGCAAATTTTGCCTAGTGAGTCTTCCTGGGTTTAAAGCAGAAGCTGTGTTCATGTAATCATTGTGTCCAAGCAAACGTTCATCAAATTGTCTTGCTCTAAGTGAATCCACGTATGCATGTTCATTTAGTCTTGGACTACCTAGTCCTGATTTAATACATTCCACAGCCTTCATATATTTAACATATAGAGGATCCTCGACATCTCTATCACTACTTGAAGTGGAAAAAGCAGAATCTTTAAAATGAGGAGGCAAATAAGAAGATGGATAACCACTGCTTAGATTTGAATTAGAAATCATTGAAGGGCTTGGAAAATATGAAGAACTGAATGATGGAAAATTAGAGTTTGATGAGTGTGATGGATTTAAACTTCTAGAAGCTTGGCCTTGAGCATTTCTTAAGCCATGTAAAAATGTACGCCGAGAGTCAATCTGTGAAGCACCATTTGACAAATTCAATCCTTGAAAAGCAGACACAAGGTCTTCAGATTCAGGTAACCTTGTAGGATGATAGCTACTGCTGCCGATTTCAGGAAATGTCTGTGTTACAACTGATGAACAAGTTTGAGTTTCTGAATATTGATTTCTAGCGCTAGGGTCATCCTGCAAAAAGTATAGATATAATGTCAGTGTAAAACATGAAAATATATAGCATGTATGCGCACATAAGTTACATTATTGGGTTTATTATTGGCAAATGCAGTCATACAACATAGGAAATTATATAGTCAATTTCATCTAACAAGGCATAGAAATATCCTCAGTTTTTACAGCATGGATATCATATAAAAATTAAGAACCTAATGGATAAAGGTATACGAGGAGCAATTCATTCTGACTAATGTTTCATTTAGGCAGGCTGATGCGAATAAAGAGTACAATAATAATGGCCTTGATTGCAAATATTTCAGAGGCTATTTTTATATACACAAATATAGCCGACACGAGTGACACAAGTGTGCACAAAAATATCATTAGGAAATATAGTGGATTTGAATATTCAATTTATAATTATGCATATAATAATAAAAAGGGGTGTTTCTGAACATGTATACAGAGCGTAATGTGTGTGTAAAATAAAGCACGGAAAATCAGTATTTTAAAAGGTGCAACCTTAAGGATATAATAAACATAAATTGGAAGAAACAAAATAAAAAAGATACAACATTTTGACGAAAATGAAATTCGAAATGTGATCTCATCCATATACATCAAATTTTAAAAATAAAAATAAAAGGTTATTTATAGTCATAACTGTGGTTCAACCTCATGACATCTTCTAAATCTTTATTAATAGTTGGAATATAAACACAAATTTTGGTCCGACCGTGAAATTCCAAAAATACTCTTATATGTATTTATTTATTAATAGTTTTACTACATCTGTTCTCATGCTTTTTTGATGTCAGCGTGAAATACAAAAAATGCTTCTTTACAGATATTATCAAAATTTAGTATCACTTAAAATTAGTATCTAACAATTAAGCTTGCTTTACAAATTCAAACTTTCCTCTGTAATTATTTATCAAGTCTTAACATCACTTAAAAATAAGATATAACAAATAAACTATTTTACAAATTCATTTTTTAATAAAAAATATTAATAAAATTTTACACTAAAACAAAAATAAATATTACAACTTAGAAAAAATTTCAAATTAACTACGTATGATTCAACACAAAAATATGGCTACGTATGTGTAGAACATTTTCTTTTAAACGTACTAAACAAATACAATTGGTACAAAAACAATTCAAGTGTCTTCGTCATGCGCGAAGCGCGTGCTGTAACGCTCGTACCCATAAATATTTTGAAAACTTTATGCTCGGACCAAAAAATTAGGGTAATATCACGTTTGCTATTAAAGATTACATTAATTTGCATCTGTTGTATCATTTTGCACATATATCAAGTGCTTAAAGATTTAGTTAAAAAGTGGGATTGGAATCCAGCATAACAAACATAATTTTGAAATAAATGGATGCAACAAACACCATGACAATTGATAGAACAGTTTGCTGTTGCAATGTTAGGATCATCTTCTAGGAGAAATGGATCTTTAATGCGACTCCCTTTTGTTGTTTTAATTGAGGTTTATGACAATGTCCCATAATTAATAGGAAGTTTTTGACAAACGTGATCCTAATGACAAGATAAGAAAAGAGCGCTTTCAAGTAACATCACGCCACATGGACTTAGCATAGATTAAGTAGGCCCGTCAATGGTACGGGGTTAGGTCCGAGCCCGCCCTGCTGATATGGGTATGGGTTTTGTCCTAACTACCAAGGTCCGATCCAGTTACTATTAGGGTCGGGTATGGTTTTATCAAAACCCGATCTGGTTTGGGTCCGACCCGATTATTAGTTTTGTGTAGTATCAAAACATAAGTGTTTATGTTATTTGTTTACCATTTTATTTGTTTGCATGTAGATGATTTTGCTTACTTTTGTTTTGAACTTAGCTACATCACCACCCAATTTGTATGTTAACATTGTTTGTGTATGGATTTTATAAAAGTTGCAAGTTTAAAGTATGATTTTAACATAAATATTATGAGTTCGGTATACGGTTATTACCCAACGGGCTTGAAAAGTCCGATGGACGGGGCTCGGGTATTGGTTTTGAAATACTCCACAGATTTGGATCAGGCTTGGGTTTTGATTATTTTAATCGGGCTCGGGTCCGAGTATTAAGATACCCGGACCGAACCATGTCAATTGACAGGCCTAAGATTAAGCACACCAAAGAAGGAAGCTTATTATTTCCATCGCTTGTTTTAATTGAGGTTTTATGACAATGTGCCATAATTAATAGGAAATTTTTGACAAACGTGATCCTAATGACAAGATAAGAAAAGAGTGATTTCAAGTGACATCACGGCACATGGAGTTAGCATAGATTAAGCACAGCAAAGGAAGCTTATTATTTCCATCACAACTAAATTAAGAGTAAAGCGCGCGCGCACAATCCATCACAACTAAATTGAGAATTTAAATGCTTACAAAAATCATGAATCAAAATATGGATTAAAATGCCAGAAGAAAAGCTTTGTCAAAGAAACGATACAAGATGCTTGAAGCAAAGGTGCCACGGATTATAAATCAAAACCAATTTTTTTCAGGAAATACAAACGATTGCAAAGTCAAGGAAAACATCAAGCTAGGTATATCAAAAAAAATAAGCTTTTCAGCGCTTGCATGAAAAAGATATAAATTGTTCGAAACTATAATTAGTGATTTCGGTCGGAACTTTAGAAATTATGCTGTTTCTGTTCAATTTTGGTTGAATTCAATCAGAAAGTAACTTATGTTTTTCTGGCTCAATTTGTGAACAATTATTACGACAATGCTTTTAATATCAAATGGAACATCTAAGTTTTGATCATTTCGTAGTTTATGAAAATTTGGCCAAGATTGAAACAATATTAGAAAGGACAAATTAAGATACTCAAGACTGAAACTTATTTTAAAAATAGCCTTCATATCAAACTCATTACAAAAATAGGCACGGTTTTCGTATTAGTATATACGCATTTTCAAAATGCGTGTGTGCATTTCAGATTTGTACACATGCATTTTCAATATATGCATGTACAAATTCAGAAACTATAAACGCGCACTTTAAAAATGCGCACATACAAGTATGAAAATCGAGGCCATTTTTGTAATAAGTTTCATATGAAACCTATTGTTGAAAAAGGTTTTTAATGCAGGCCCATATTTGACATTTGTCCTTCCAGAAACTACTAAAAATCAGTTCTTATTTTCACGCATTAATCGTAGACTCGAAGTTAAGTGCACAAAAATCATAAATCCTAATACCATTTGTGTAATATTTTGTTTGAAATATTTGAAATGTCAAAAACTAAAATAACATAGCCGGAGACTTTTTCAAGCATGTATATGTCGATGTACAAAATCAAAATAACAAAATAAGACGTCTAACCCCAAACATTATAGATGTCAATAAAAAACAAAGATGAATATAATTTTTGATTGAGTGGGCAAAAAAGATAAGTAATATAAGAAGCTCTGAGTTCGAATTAATCCTTTAGTACCGAGCTTTAACTGATTCTTTGCAAATAAAGTTATATAGTATCCTTTTACTTACATTTTGCTATTTCGCTAATTATCCTGTTTGATATATTAAGTTTGTTAGCAATTAACATTAATTGGTAAGGTTACTTATTAACACTTACATTTACTTAATATATGCCTAACCCACATCTCAGGTTTCAATATCAAATTATCATTAAACATTCTTATCGTATCATTTTATGCAAGAGAAGTGAAAATAAAAGGATATGGCAGTTTACAAATTTCAACTGCAGATTGTTATTGTATTGAAATTAGGTTTATTCATCAGATTTATTTGGTTAGAAAGCCGACAATTTAAACGTGTATTTTGCATTTGTTGTCCGATCAAGAAGTCAACAAAATGAGTTCAAATTCTTAGCTAATGATAATTAATATACAGATTAATATGACTTAAACAGGACAATTAATTATCAAAATCATGTACAAGCACACCAACTCCGAATATATAATGCGTCGCAGTATGTAGCACGGAAATTGTATTAAATTTAACCACCTTAACGCAAGATGTGTATTATTCCTTTTCAAAGGACCTTGATGCAATTCAAAAAAGAAAAGAAAAAATAAAAATAAAAAACTTAAAATTTGTGCAATTAAGAGTTTACTCAAAGGCCAAGTAATAGGAATTGAATGCAAATGGAATCAATATTTACTGTTTCTGACAAGAACTACCCACAAACTTTGTCACACTAAAGCAATCCATAGTATTCTCAAATGGTATGAGTAGATATTTTTATACAACTAACCTGACATTTTTGTATTTCTTTCATGTTTGATATTCAAGCTAGCCAATAGCTTTTAATAGCTAATATTCTTAAGAGACCTAATGTTTTTTATTAATTACGATTTTTTTTTATAATACATTAGTTACAATTTTGATTTTAAATATTTCAATGACACTGTCATTATCCATCATCTTCACACTTTGATAATATATTAACAGAAAATCGTTCTTGCAACTATAAACGCTTTGGTGGCACGTAACAACACATACTTACTTTTCATGTAGAAGCGCAATATAAATCGACTTCTTGATTAATTTAATTTACTATTATAGTTTATCTGTCTATTAACGAATTTCTCACTAACAAACAATGATTAGGTATGAATACGACAAACATGAGTTTCAAAATTTGAGTAGAGGGGAGGGGTTCAAAATTGAACATTAAAGCAAGTGTAGCAATTTCATTCAAACTAGATCAAAATTTGAACGTTAAGGTTCTCATGTGAATATCATGTCATAACTTCAAATATCTTTAAAAACAAACAAAAAATTAACAGCTTCTAATTTGATCCATTATCGCAGTAGTGGTTGGTAGAGTATACGTTCACGATCTATTTGCACATATGAGTTATCATAGGCTGCATCAAAGCATGCTTTTTTGGAAATATCACGGATATAATAAGTTGTAACCACTTTGTGCATGGATATAGGGTACACAATATTTAGGAAGCTACCAACGGTATATGGGCTAACAAACAAGTATAAAAATGGATTGGGTAGCTAGCCTAGCAAATGAGGACGAGAGATATTTTAATGGTTTTAGCAACATAATCAGTAACCATATATTGAGGATTAGCAGTAGAATTGACATTGACATCAAGGCTGCACTTCGAATAACTACAAGACCTATTACGAAAATATTCAAAAGAAGAAAAAAAAAAAGAAAATTAACATTTTTTGCTTCACCTGTTATGAGGTCAAGTTGAATACAACACTTTTATAATCATGACAACAAGGATGAATATATTTTACATCTATGTGAGTCTCGAATTTATTTATTTATCTGATTTTTTTGTTTTGTTTTTTTTATTAAGAGTTAGATTCAAAGAGTCCTGTTAGGAAATTAATTAGGAAAAAAAATGAGAGAACGATAATAAATCACGACATAACAAATATGCATTTCAACTGGTTATTGTTTATTTCAACCTAACTTAAAATTTATGTTTTGAATTCAGATTTATTTATTATACCATGTTAGCATAAAATTCTTACACAAATATTCATTTCCAATGGTTATTGTTTATTTAAATTTGCACAAACGCATGTCATTTATCTCAAACAATATGCATTACTATGACTGCATTGATATAAATTGAATGATAGTGACAATCATTAAAACAACGTGATAATAAAACAAGTTAGTGGCACATAGTTTCAAGTATCAAAACAATATAAAACATGCATAAGGAGGGATTAATTACACCTCACTTTAGTAGCACCTCATTTGCATCCTTTCAATTTTTAAGCAATACAATTATAAATGCTACTTAGAAGTCATGATTTATAGTAGTTAAATCACCTTCATAAAAGATAACTTCTTTTTAATATTAATACAAGTAAACTGATACTTTAAATAAAAAATGAAATAAATGTGCAATTATTATTGATTTATAATTCGATCATCTAAGATGTTATTCATGTGGGTTATGTATGTTTAAAATTTTATTTCATTTGAAATTAATTGTACAAAAGAAGAAACAATTCAAATAAATAACTGTATAAAAAACGTGTGGCCGATCTCTTTCACGTATTTAATTTTACTTTCATAAAATTACTCAAATAAAATCATTTAGACTATGTTCCAAACATGGAATATTATACATATCTTTAGAATGAAGCAGACAAAATGGTCAACGGTCAAAGTTATAATTAAGTTTGATAATGGAGTGTGTCCAAAAAACATTTGGTTGGAAAATTATTTTATTTTGAGTATATCTACCGTATATTGGTGTATCATATATTGTTGTTGGTATTTTATAATGTGCGATGGAGTGTTGAAAGAAATATAAAATGTAAAGGTTAAGTTGTATAAAATGTGATACAAGGTCTAGTAACATTCTAGCCGGTGGAACTAAAATAAATGTACAATAAGAATAGTGTACGAAAGAGCATTGTTAATAATGGTAAAGCTTTAAGATATTAAACCAGAGATGTTGGGATCAAATCTCAGGCATCTTATAATATATATTTTTAAAATAATATATTAAAACGTGAAGAATCGCCGAAATAAAGAAAATGCTAAGTAAAGTTTAAAAAATAATTATAGCAAAAGTTTAAAAAATATATAAACAACAATGTAAAAGGAAAACAAAGACAATAATTTTTTATTTACCTTATTTATCCTTTAACACACTTTACCATTCTTCCATAGAATATCATGCTATATTTGAACATGAAGAATTCCCTAAATAAAGAGAATGCGTAACAGAGTTTAAATAAGATAATATAACTTATTTGTTGTGAAATCCATATTTATAACATAATTTTTAAGAAGAATAGTAATGTGTGTCAAATGATGAGTAGAGACAAACATGATTCACACATTTTCAATAAATAGAACTGTAAAAAATATATTCTACATGTTGAATTACATCCTGTTGTCATAAGGAATTGCTTGATGATTTTATACATATTTACTTTGGTTTCTATTCTACTACTTAATAGAACGTAATATTGGACGTCATTAGTGTACATTCTTCGGATGATTATAGATCATTGCCTTAGCTGTTATTTTAAGAGCTTTGGTGTATTATGTTGGTTGCTTAAGATCCAAGAACTGAATTTTGTTTGTAAATTATGATGATGAGTGTAAAAATAAAAAATAAAAATAAAATTTAATTTTTTTGAAAGATTCAATAATAAATATGAGGAATGCATGTACAGGTATTTAAAAAAAGGAAAGGTGTGTATACCGTCATTGTTATTCAAAATCACCTCCTCTCTTCTATTAACCAAGTGTTTAACCACCCGATCAACCCTTAGAGCCGTAAATGGCGTATGTTTGATTCTACCATACATTTTCATAGATCAAGAGATGTATGCAAAAAATTACTATTTTCCAAAAGAATTTAAAATCTTAAAATTTGATTCTTGTAATCCAATCTTTCTCCATACAATTTGATTTTCAAATTCTAGTTCAGAACCCAATTGAAATCACTTTGGATGAAAATCACTCAAATTCTGCTGAAATAAAAATGTCATTGAAATCTTTTTGAATCTAAAATACAAGTTTTACGGTTTTCTAAGCAGGGTAGCAACTAAACAAGAGAAAATATACTAAGTTATAAATTATAATGTAGAAACTTAAACAGTAAAATAACTTTCAGAAAATTATTAAGTTGTATTATTATGGAAAAAGAATCGATATATTTACATACTTAAATGACATCAAAATCAACTTTCGAAAATATGAAATTTTATTACTATGAAAAGTGAATCAACATTTTGACTTACTGGATCATTATATCTGGTAACTTACACAGCAAGATTTTTAGTACACAAGCATGTGAAATGTTTAAAATACGACTCTTTGAACTTATGAATTACACTTAATCCATTTCGATTTAAAGTATAATCTTTTTGATTCACGATTTGAATCTCATTTTGAAACTCTTGATCAAAATCAAAGTTCAAACCGTGCATCTTTAATTTGTCAACTTTGTGCTCAAATATGTTGCCATTGCTTAAGACTAGTTTATAATGTTGTTTCTAAAAGATACATGCATGTTTTCAATCACATATTCAACAAGAAGTAAAAGAAATCTTTCTGATGAATTGACTCTTTATCATGCTTGTTGCGAATTATAAGAACGTATTTGGTAATAAAATTATTCGGAGAATTGATTAGTTGCTTTGCTTTTAAAATCAAGAACTTGATTCAAAAATATTTTCAAAAAAAAATACTAAAACATCGTGTTTAATATAATTAATTATGCTCCACACAGACTCTATATGTCCTAAAGCAGCAATACTCTACATAAGACTAGAATGGGTAAACTCCAATTAGTCAAAAAAAAAATGATGATTTTTATGAACTATAACATAAGATACAGTAACTGTTTAAAGGTTATAATTATTTTTGTTTTCCTTCTACGGGTATACAATCTCATGTATAACTGCCATTTTAACTGATTGTCCAACTTTGCCCCTGATATTTAATTTGATGTTCCATGTATTTTAAGGATGAAGCATATAATAGTCTTTTTAGTATCATGTGTATGTTATTATAATGTTCTGTGATCTATTTCACGATAATTATTTTACTTGAAAGAGGCTTACATCTTACTTTCTTAGTAATGAAGTTACCATATTGCCTTTCTTACATTAATGTCTTATGTATCACATCTATAGCATAATTTGTAGGAAATATTTTGGTGGGATGTTCTATTTAAAAAAAAATAATTCTTCACTCTTTGGTGTAGCAAATATCTTTCAATGCAAATCAAGTATGTTACAACTCCTTTTTTTTTTCTTAAATAACAAACAAAAAAAAATATCCATGTTTTTACAGGGGACACAGCAATCCAAAGATTGGTGGTGGTTAAAAAATATTTGCATAACAACATTTTCCGTAGCCAACATTTTCAATTCATTATGGACACAGCAATGATGTATAATTTTCAACATCAAAATAAAACATTTTATGTAGCCAACAAATATGTAAAAAAATGTAAATAATAAAGCAATATATTTTCACAAACAAGCAACCAACAGCATAAAAACATCGAAGTTTCTACAATTAAAGTTAACTGGTCGATCACCTGAAGAATTTCAGCCATGCTTTGCTGCATATCCACTGGAATTCCAAGTAAATCATCTCCTCCGCTAAACCACTCACTATTTCTACCACCACCATTAAAATTGTAGCTATGAATTCCCTCAAAAATCCGACTTGAACCAATGTTTTCATTAAACCCACCCAACCTCTGCTCCGATCTCCAATCCTCTTTAGACAGAACAGGAAGCGGCATTCTTGGGTTCCGGTTCCCAGGATTGTAATAATAAGAAGCGTAATCAGGATGATTACCAAATCCGCTCAAGTTTAGATGATTAACAGCGTTCAGTGATCCTTCTACTATAGGCGGCGCCGATCCACTTCGACGAAAGCTTACGTCCTCGCCATTGTAATCGTTCAAAGGTGATAAGATTGGCCTTTTACCTTCCATCGGTCCTAGGAACAATCAAAATCAAATCTTTCGAGAATTATTTGCTGACAAATTTAGTTATAAAGGAAAAGAGTTATAAAAGACTGGATTTTTATGTGACCTATGAAGGAAGTGATATCAGTATGATGATATAGGGATTCGAGCGCGTAGAACCCTAATTAAGGATTTAGTACTCTATCAGAGATTTTAATTTGGTAAAAGATGGTGCATTAATCATGCAATAATTAGTACAAAATTTAGCTAAATCTATTTGCTTCCAAAAATGAACGGAGGGTGAACTGGTGATTTCAAGCGTGTGAATTTTGACTCATGCGCTTAATAATCTAGGCGGAATTGCCACGTAGATGAAATTTGAAACGTTTTTGTTATGTACAATGGACAGGGTCCCACATTCCAAACGGTTACAGTTTGTGATTGGGTGCGTAAAGATTTATGAACTTTTTTCTTTGTATGATATTTTTGAGAAGAGGAACAGACTAACTAACGTGTAACGGTAGAGGGTTATGCTGGTCTAGCCGACTGACATTCCCTATGTATTGCAAACGTTTCTTAAACTCTATCATCAATGAATAAGTTACTCAAACCAATTTCGAAAATCCACCATGCTTAAATGGACAAAATTAAACTAAAAATAAAAGATAAAATTTATATAACCAAGCAATGTAATATCAAAAAAAATTCTCAATTCTTAAACATATTGATTTTTTCTACTATCATCTTAAAAAAAGAAAGATAAATAATGTAAAGGAAATTATGGATAAACTAATGAAAGTGAATTTTTTATGTTAGTTTACAATGTTAATATCAATTTATTTGCTTGTAATCCTATTATTTGTAAAAAGTTTATTAATGTTTAACAAATGTTGCATATTACTTTTTGTCGCATTTATGCTTTTCTTTTCTTAATCTAAAGCAGATAATACTATTCAATACAACCATGACTTATTTGATTGAGATATTCAATAGAGAATAAAATTGATAAACGATTTTGTGAAAACGTACAAAACCTATGTGGCGTATTTTCAAATAGACCTAAAAATGTATTATATCACATCAAATTATCCGATATGCACCACGTTTTGTAAAAACAGATGATCGGTTATTACAGTTTTTTTTTCGATTTAAAGTGAAGAGAATATGATTTGGAATGGGATTAGTGTTTTGAAATAAAAAGGAAAGTAGTTTTTATTACAATAATAAAGAAATAAAGTAAAAGTGGGTGCGTGTTACTCGATTTCTCATAAGTATAGAGCGGTCTGGCCCGCGTCGTTCGAATGACCCACATACAGTGGGGCACACCATGGTCCATCTGTCGACTACCATGATCTAGCACTTTGATAAGCCTTGGCTTAGATATTATTGGCCCGCCCATGCATCTCAAGCTCCCGCCGCCCAGCTAGTCCACGTTGTATTAACCATCTACCTACGTGCACCAGTTCCCTTGGCGACACAACCATGGTTATGAGCATCGAATCACCACCGCCTAGAGAAGCTTCGCATGTACCGTTCTTTGAAAAGACTGGCATAAACGACGCTATTTACCTGACAAAAGCATCATTGCGCAATAACTACTCTATGTCATTTGTTGTCACCAAAGCACATATAACAAACCGCATCTTAATGGGTCTGGAATTTCGCTAAATCGAAAATCCAAATCCACCAAAGTATGGAACGTTGGTTTTGATATCCTGCAAATAAACAAATGCATATCAGAGCACTACAAATATAAACTCACGGCAGAATAATAAAGTATAATAAAACATATAATTAATGACCAACGTTGACACTTCTGAGATCAAGTGTCCATTTCAGCTTCGAGCATGCATAAGAAAATATGTCCTTCCACCATTCCCGCCTTGTGGCAGTACCTGTCCTTCTAAAGCTATCCAGTAGGGTTGTAATGAGGAGAGGGTCAGAACAACGTTCTGGGGACTGCTAAATTACACACTTTATACATAACACTAGTTTATGCTGATTGTCTTTCATTATATGTTATGTCTATTGCTTTACTTTAGTCGTCTTGACTTCACATACGCATACGATACTCCCCATTTACCCGAAATAAACTATAACTATATAAGAGAGAGAGAGAGAGAGTGTGTGTGTGTGTGTGTAAGTACCATGGTCCCTGTGACGCCCCACCTCTATACTCACGCTAGCCAAGGACACTACGGAGTAATGCCGTCAACTAGCGCGAAGAATAAGGCTGTTGAGGAGCGACCATCCGTGTAATTACTTTGTGCGAGTACCGATATGTCAGATAGTATAACATGCATTTCATTTCAAGAGGAAATCCGATATACCGATACAAACTCAAAAGCGACTACACAGTGGCTAAGTGGGCCTCGGAAATAAATATAGAAATAAACATAACATAAATCAGTCACAGATGGTCATATCTCAAAGGCGGAAACAAATATGAATATAACACATAAAAGTGTACATCAGAGTAGTGGTCAAATAAGATCCACAATATCACAAAAGAATAGATACAAGTGCTAGACAAAAGAATAAGTATAAATCATGGAGTCTATATCTCGAATGTATAACAACAAAAACTACAAATGTAATGTAGTTAGGCAAAAATCAGAAGATGATCCCAGACAAGGAGTCAAGCAGATGCACTTGTAACATCTCGGTCTGACCCGAGTATTATTTAATAAGAAAATAATAAACGGATCAGTCTAGCTATAAATATCAAATAAAGGAATGAGATATAAGCAGAGATATAATAAGAACGTATGATATCAATAATGTCACACTAGGACAAATATGATTTGAACAACAATCAAAATCATACAATATCTCAAAAATCTCAAAGCACCAAAAAGAATATCATATTCTTTATTTTATTCACCAAACTACAAATATTGACAAACATATCATTGCCAATCACATAAAAAGGTGAAACACAAATTCTAGAAATCATCAAATAGAAATCCAGAAATCACAAAGGGGGAGGCCTATCAGAAACGGGAGCATGAAAACTCACCAACACATGTATCACAAACGGAACGCTATTCCATGGTCGCTAACCATAAATATTGAGCCGAAGCTCCACAAACGGTCCGAAGACCATGGGTCGCTACCCCGCTAAATTAAACCGAAGTTCCACAGAAACGGGGTTTAGTCTCCCTTGCAGACAAATAGACATCGCACATCGCTAGTCTAAATCACAAAATGATCGCCATTGATCAATAAAAGTGTGAATTACACTAAGCTAGTAAATATATGATTTTAGCTTCATGTCCCATAACCACTAGCTTAACTTAAATATTTACGAACAAATTGTAGATTTCCACTCGAAAATTGTCACAAGATTTTTAATCGAACAAGTCCATAAATTAACCGGCGAAGTAAACGCAAGCGTTTCATACCACTTGTTTTGCTAAGCCGTTTAATTAGATTTTCTCATACGAATGAGGTAAAGGTTTATATATACTAATAGATTGGAAAACGGTTTTGAAAACAAGCTTTATATTTAAAAATAGAGTTGAAATCATCTTTGTAAAAGAGTTTGAATATTTACTACTAGTATAGAAAACCTTTATATTTTAAAGTGACAAAGCACAGAAATGATTGTAGAAACAACCAACCATCAAAAATTCACATACGAAGACGTGAATCAAATCCAGGTAAATCGATACCGAATCCATCAAAATGGATATCCACAAAAATCCCAAAAAAAGAAGTCATCAAAATCATAATAAATGATAACGACACATAGGATCATCACGAATCGATTTAAATTGGAAATTCAATCCCAAAAAGGCAAATTGGGCAGAAACAACAAATTCAGTCGACTGACTCAGAGATTTCAGTCGACTGACTCAGGTCTTGGAAACTTTTTGTTTCCAGGTTCAGTCGACTGACTCAGAGATTTCAGTCGACTGAATCATGCTTGGGAACTTTCGGGTTCCAGGTTCAGTCGACTGAACAGAGATTTCAGTCGACTGATACTGGCCTAGGAAATTTCCTAGCTTCAGCTCAGTCGACTGAACGCTTTGAGTGAGTCGACTGAACTGGGATTTCCAATATTTTCAGCCTAAAAATGAAGAGGCAATCTCTTCGCAAATGCAACCGGACGAGCAATGGGCGCTAGGGGTTTATGCCAATCGACAACCCGGCCCTATAAGCTCTTCGATGCATTACCAAACCATGATCAAACATCCATAAAAGGATTTACACACAAATTTGATTTCAAAAACCCAAAATTAAAATATTCACAAAACCAATCCAAATCAAGAGCAAATGCACATGAAGAAGTGTTAGGAATTCATACCTAACAACCAAAGATAATTATAAACATAGATATGAGATAAAAATCTCACCTTTTTACACAAAAACAAGGAAGGAGAAGCTTGAAAACAAAGGAGGATCAACCACTCTTCAATCCCAACTCAAGAAGCTTGAATTTAATCTTAAAAGGGAAACATTTCCTAAGTTAGGTTTAGGAATTTCTGAAATTGAAAGGAGAACGAGTTGGGGAAGAAGAAGAGAAGGCTTACCAAAGCTTCTTCTTGAATTTGGAGCTAGAACTTGATTTACAAACTGGAAACTAGGGCTTAGGAATTCTAATTCCTTTTCTCTTCCCCCATTTTTATCTAAAGCTTGAGTTATATTAGGAAAATGAAATGAATGAAGAGAAGAGAGGGTGAAGCTTGGGTCTAATGGGCTGAAACTAAACCAAAGCCCTAAGTGAAAAAGTATCAAAATTTCACTAACTCCAAACATATCAATGTTTATACTCAAAAAGGTAGCAAACGTCATTTTGAACTCAATGGGGGTGGTCTCGAGTCCTAATTCGACTTTTTGCAAAAAGTAGTTTTTCGGACCTTAATCCGATTAACGATTCTATATTTGAATGAAATATTTAAATATTAAATTCGTAAAATATGCGGGTTGTTACAGACTCCCCTCCTTAAAGAAATTGCGTCCTCGCAATCTTTAATAAATAAATAAGAAGTAACAACAATAAAAGCATATCAACACAAAGAGAAGAAATTTGAAATAAGAAGTTCACCTTAAGGAGCACGAGAGAGCATGTCCGGGTGTGTTCGCTCGATGAATTCTCTGGATTCCCAAGAGCAATCCTTAGGATTTGAGGACCATTGAACTTTCACAAGGGGGACGTCTTTATTTCGAAGGCGTTTAACCTCTGAAGCAATGATTCGGATAGGGTGTTGCTCATAAGTCAAATTAGGCGAGACTTCAATTTCTTCAATAACACCGGGCTCAAGAACAGAATCGGAATCTCGAGGGCATTTCCGGAGTTGAGAGACGTGGAATACGTCATGGATAACAGAGAATTGAGCCGGTAATAAAAGGCGATAAGCCACGGAACCAATACGTTCGGTGATGGGAAACGAACCAATGTATCGAGGCGCTAATTTTCCCGATCAACTGAATCGCACAACACCCTTCATAGGTGAAACACGAATAAACACCAAATCTCCCACAGAAAATTCCAATTTCCTTCTTCGGTTATCGGCATAGGATTTTTGCCTACTTTGAGCTTCTTTCATCCTATGACGAATAAGGTCAATCTTTTCTATGGCATCACGAATAAAATCTGGTCCTAAAACCAGCTTCTCACCGGCTTCAAGCCAACATGAAGGAGATCGGCATGGCCTTCCGTATAGTGCCTCGAAAGGTGCCATACCAATACTAGATTGGAAGCTATTATTATAGGAAAATTCAACCAGAGAAATATGATCTTCCCAACTTCCACCAAAGTCAAGAACACAAGCACGAAGAAGATCTTCAAGAGTTTGATTCACACGCTCGGTTTGTCCATCGGACTGCGGATGATAAGCGGCGCTAAAATTAAGCTTCGTTCCCAAAGCTTTTTGAAGACTCTTCCAAAATCCACTAGTAAACAATGGATCACGATCACTAACAATAGAAGTAGGAACTCCATGCAATTTAACAATTTCTTTAATAAAGAGTTTGGCCAAAAGAGGAACGGTCTGATTAGACCGAACGGGAATAAAATGGGCGGATTTAGTAAGTCTATTAACTATCACCCACAAGCTATCATGACCCGAACGAGAACGGGGAAGGCCGTCAATAAAATCCATGGAAATATGATCCCACTTCCACATTGGGATGTCTAAAGGTTGAAATAACCCACCGGGCCTTTGATGCTCGGCCTTAATGCGTTGGCAAGTCATGCAACGCTTAACGAAGTTAGCGATATCAAATTTCATTACCTCCCAATAATAAAGTCGCTTCATATCCACGTACATTTTACTACTACCGGGATGAATGGTAAATTTAGAACGATGGGAATCTTCTAATATGTCTTTGCGAAGATCACTAATATTTGGTACGACAAGTCTACCAAATTTTCGAATACCGCCACGAGAATCAATATCAAAGTCTTTCATACCTTCAATATCAATTTAATCCCTCAAATTTTGGCCAAGAAGAAGCAATTCGGGATCTAGTTTTTGAACTTCAAGAATGCGGTGCAAAAGAGATGGATGAGCCTCAAGGCTACATAAAACAAGAGATGAACATAAATCGGATACACGATCTCGAATCTCACAAGTAGACAAAGTCTCGAGATCGTTCCATTCGGATATCATCATAGAAACAACCGCTTATTGCTTTCGGCTAAGGGCGTCGGCCACACGATTTCCCTTTCCGGGAGTATAAAGAATATCAAGATCATAAGATGCCAGGAACTTGAGCCAACGTTGTTGACGCAAATTAAGTTCCTTTTGAGAAAATAAATACTTCAAAGATTTGTGATCGGTGTAGAGAACAAATTTCTCTCCAAAAGATAATGGCGCCAAATTCTAAGGGCGAAAACAATAGCCGCGAGCTCTAAATCATGAGTGGCATATCTAGTCTCGGTAGGCTTTAATTGCCTAGAAGCATAAGCGATAACGTTCCCGCTGCATGAGAACGACACCCAAACCGACACGACTAGCGTCGGTATAAACAATAAAATCTTGGTTCCCATCGGGAATCACAAGAATAGGAGCATCGGAAAGGAGTTCTTTTAATTTTTGAAATGAAGCTTCACATTTGTCTGACCAAATGTATTTAATTCCCTTCTTTGTCAAATTAGTAAGAGGTACAGAAATCTTAGAAAAATCTTTTATGAACCGACGGTAATAGCCCGCCAATCCGAGAAAGCTACAAATTTCCGTCACACTCTCCGGTCTCTTCCAGTTTTGAATCGCTTCAATCTTTGAAGGATCCACGGAAATTCCGAATTCAGAAATGATATGTCCCAAAAATTTCACACGAGATTGCCAAAAGTGGCATTTAGAAAATTTTGCTTTCAATTGGTTGCTCCTAAGAGTTTCCAACACAATCCGAAGATGCTCTTCATGTTCTTCCTCGGTTTTTGAATACACAAGAATATCATCAATAAAGATGAGAACAAATCGATCGAGGAGCTCTTTGAAAACTCGATTCATAAGGTCAATGAAATAAGATGGAGTATTCGTCAAACCAAATGGCATAACAAGCCATTCATAAGATCCATAACGAGTACGGAACGATGTCAAAGGAATGCTGTCCTCTGCAATACGGAGCTGATGAAAACCAGTTGCTAAGTCTAACTGTGAAAAGACTTTAGCACCACTAAGCTGATCGAATAAATCATCAATCCGAGGCAAGGGATACTTATTCTTGATGGTGAGATCGTTAAGCTTGCGGTAGTCAACGCAAAGCCTAAGTGTACCATCAGATTTCTTCATAAAAATAGCCGAAGCTCCCCATAGAGAGTAACTAGATTGAATAAATTGCTTCGCTTCCAATTCGGATAATTGTTTGTGCATCTCCTCATTTTCTTTATTGGACATACGATAAGGAGGACGAGTAATCGGTAGAGCTCCGGGGATTAAATTAATTATGAACTCGATTGCTTGCTTAGGTGGTAATCCTAGAACGGGCTCAAATATGTTGGGAAATTCACAAACAATGTGAATGAGAGAAATAACATCTTCCTCGTCATCATTATCGTCGTCATGAGGGTTGAGAGAATATAAAGATGCTTTCGAATTGGAATCTGAATCTTTCAGAACGAGGGAAATCTGCTTAATAGATTGAGGATGCCGAAGATATATAGTCCGTTCAGGACATAAAATATGAGCTTCATAACGGTTAAGCCAATCCATTCCCAAAATCATTCTGAAACCAAGGTAACGCATAACATGCAAATCGGCACAGAAAGAGTAATCACATAAAATAATTTCGACATCTTTACATAATAAACTGAGTGTTGCGGATCCACCAACCGGATTCGCAATTCTCAAAGAAGTCATCAAGCCAATAACGTCCAAAGACAAAGCATCAACAAGTTCTTTTGATATAAAAGAGTGAGATGCACCCGTATCAAAAAGAACTCGTATAGGAAGATCATGAAATATAATAATGCCATCAAGGGTAGAATGAGAAATACCTTGAGCACGAGAAGTGTTAGCAGGGGCTTGTACAACATTTAGCTTGCCCTCCTTCTTGCCTTGAAGTTTGGGACACAAAGATAGAGTATGGCCCGAACTCTTGTAATAGCGGCAAAAAAGAGGCTTCGGGCACTTGTTTGCATAATGGTCCTTAGAACCACAATTGTAACATTCTCCACGGCGGGAGGTAGGAGTATTTGCTACATGGGTTGCTTGCTTTCCCTTCTTGTTGGGATTAGGCTTGAATTTAAAAGGTCTCTTCTTGTTGCTGTTTGGTTTGACCTCAGCATCGCTATCTTTATCAGCGTCTTCGAGTCGAAGAGCAATATCAACAAGTTGGTCAAAAGAAACTTCCAATTTCAGAAGTAATGGCTTTTTGAGGCTCTTGTTCAAGCCATAAAAAAATCTCTGATTTTTCTTCAATGGGGTATTAATGTATTCGACCCCATATTTTGAGAGAGATTCGAAAGATGCGACGTAGTCGGTCACAGAAGATTCACCTTGAATAAGGTCTATGAAACGTCTAGCTAGAGATACTTTTTTAGCTTCCGGTACGAATTTCACCTCGAACCTTTCCCGGAATTGCTCCCAAGTAAGGTCCGCTTCATTAATTTTGGAGATCAGAAGTTCGTACCAGTCTAATGCTCTTTCTTGGAGCATACTAGAAGCCACTTGGACTCGATGAAGATCAATAAGATTCATGCGAGAAAAGATGCGGTCGCATGTTCGAAGCCAAGCCTGGACTTCTATAACACTCTCGGAACCTTTGAATGGTTTTCCACCCAAGTTGGTGTAATCACTGCACAAGCGTGCAAACCCAGATTTAGGATGGGTGGGATCTGGAATAGGTCCGACAGCTTGAGCATTTCGCACAAGATCAAGAAGTTGCTGAGCAGACATAAATACTCCATCCTGGGGAGTAGCACTAGATTGACCGGCGCTGGGACGGCCAGGTCTAACCATTTCTTTTCTTTAAGAAAGAAAGAAAAGAGAAAAAGGTTAATCTCGGAATGAATATCAAACAAATTTGATTGATAAAACAAGGAATCATAAAAAGAAATAGGATAGAACGGTACGAAGACCCGAATTAAATACTATGGCACGATTCCTAAGAAAGACTTAGGACAATGATCCTTGCTAGATTATTCTATATAGTTCCGAAGTTTGGCTCTGATACCAAGCTGTGACGCCCCACCTCTATACTCACGCTAGCCAAGGACACTACGGAGTAATGCCGTCAACTAGCGCGAAGAATAAGGCTGTTGAGGAGCGACCATCCGTGTAATTACTTTGTGCGAGTACCGATATGTCAGATAGTATAACATGCATTTCATTTCAAGAGGAAATCCGACATACCGATACAAACTCAAAAGCGACTACACAATGGCTAAGTGGGCCTCGAAAACAAATATAGAAATAAACATTAACATAAATCAGTCACAGATGTTCATATCTCAAAGGCGGAAACAGATATGAATATAACACATAAAAGTGTACATCAGTGTAGTGGTCAAATAAGATCCACAATATCACAAAAGAATAGATACAAGTGCTAGACAAAAGAATAAGTATACATTATGGGTCTATATCTCGAATGTATAACAACAAAAACTACAAATGTAATGTAGTTAGGCAAAAGTCAGAAGATGATCTCAGACAAGGAGTCAAGCAGATGCACCTGTAACATCTCGGTCTGACCCGAGTATTATTTAATAGGAAAATAATAAACGGATCAGTCTAGCTATAAATATCAGATAAACGAATGAGATATAAGAAGAGATATAATAAGAACGTATGATATCAATAATGACACACTAGGACAAATATGATTTGAACAACAACCAATATCATACAATATCTCAAAAATCTCAAAGCACCAAAAAGAATATCATATTCTTTATTTTATTCACCAAACTACAAATATTGACAAACATATCATTGCCAATCACATAAAAAGGTGAAACACAAATTCTAGAAATCATCAAACAGAAATCCAGAAATCACAAAGGGGGAGGCCTATCACAAACGGGAGCATGAAAACTCACCAACACGTGTATCACAAACGGAACGCTATTCCATGGTCGCTAACCATAAATATTAAGCCGAAGCTCCACAAACGGTCCGAAGACCACGGATCGCTACCCCGCCAAATTGAACCGAAGTTCCACAGAAATGGGGTTTAGTCTCCCTCGCAGACAAATAGACATCGCACATCGCTAGTCTAAATCACAAAATGATCACCATCGATCAATAAAAGTGTGAATTACACTAAGCTAGTAAATATATGAGTTTAGCTTCATGTCCCATAACCACTAGCTTAACTTAAATATTTACGAACAAATTGTAGATTTCCACTCGAAAATTGTCACAAGATTTTTAATCGAACAAGTCCATAAATTAACCGGCGAAGTAAACGCAAGTGTTTCATACCACTTGATTTGCTAAGCCGTTTAATTAGATTTTCTCATACGAATGAGGTAAAGGTTTGTATATACTAATAGATTAGAAAACGGTTTTGAAAACAAGCTTTATATTTAAAAATAGAGTTGAAATCATCTTTGTAAAAGAGTTTGAATATTTACTATTTGTATAGAAAACCTTTATATTTTAAAGTGACAAAGCACAAAAATGATTGTAGAAACAATCAACCATCAAAAATTCACATACGAAGACGTGAATCAAATCCAGGTAAATCGATACCGAATCCATCAAAATGGATATCCACAAAAATCCCAAAAAAAGAAGTCATCAAAATCATAATAAATGATAACGACACATAGGATCATCACGAATCGATTTAAATTGGAAATTCAATCCCAAAAAGGCAAATTGGGCAGAAACAACAAATTCAGTCGACTGACTCAGAGATTTCAGTCGACTGACTCAGGTCTTGGAAACTTTCTGTTTCCAGGTTAAGTCGACTGACTCGGAGATTTCAGTCGACTGAATCATGCTTGGGAACTTTCGGGTTCCAGGTTCAGTCGATTGAACAGAGATTTCAGTCGACTGATACTGGCCCAGGAAATTTCCTGGCTTCAGCTCAGTCGACTGAACGCTCTAAGTCAGTCGACTGAACTGGGATTTCCAGTATTTTCAGCCTAAAAATGAAGAGGCAATCTCTTCGCAAATGCAACCAGACGAGCAATGGGCGCTAGGGGTTTATGCCAATCGACGATCCGGCCCTATAAGCTCTTCGATGCATTACCAAACCATGATCAAACATCCATAAATGGATTTACACACAAATTTGATTTCAAAAACCAAAAATTGAAATATTCACAAAACCAATCCAAATCAAGAGCAAATGCACATGAAGAAGTGTTAGGAATTCATACCTAACAACCAAAGATAATTATAAACATAGATGTGAGATAAAAATCTCACCTTTTTACACAAAAACAAGGAAGGAGAAGCTTGAAAACAAAGGAGGATCAACCACTCTTCAATCCCAACTCAAGAAGCTTGAATTTAAGCTTAAAAGAGAAACATTTCCTAAGTTAGGTTTAGGAATTTCTGAAATTGAAAGGAGAATGAGTTGGGGAAGAAGAAGAGAAGGCTTACCAAAGCTTCTTCTTGAATTTGGAGCTAGAACTTGATTTGCAAACTGGAAACTAATGCTTAGGAATTCTAATTCTTTTTCTCTTCCCCCATTTTTATCTAAAGCTTGAGTTATATTAGGAAAATGAAATGAATGAAGAGAAGAGAGGGTGAAGGTTGGGTCTAATGGGCTGAAACTAAACCAAAGCCCTAAGTGAAAAAGTATCAAAATTTCACTAACTCCAAACATATCAATGTTTATACTCAAAACGGTCGCAAACGTCATTTTGAACTCAATGGGGGTGGTCTTGAGTCCTAATTCGACTATTTGCAAAAATTAGCTTTTCGGACCTTAATCTGATTAACGATTCTATATTTGAATGAAATATTTAAATATTAAATTCGTAAAATATGCGGGTTGTTACAGTCCCCCTTTGGACCAAGATATTATTCCGCTAGCATCGGTAACCCAGCACCATGTAAGGATCCATCGTCAACGAAGTATCATGTCCTCGTCGTCATGCATACCAAAAAACTCCCGTGGTGCCTAACAACAACGTCACAATAGTTTAGTCGTATTCTATATCATGTTGGGAATTTATCTGTTTGCTTTATTACGGACTTAACTCCACGGACTATGGAGAACTCCGCTCCTCTGACTACCCCACTCGTTTTGATATACTTCCATTAAGGGTTATCTAACCTTGCCTCCTAACAAATAAAAAAGGAAACAACTGCGGTAGTGCATGCCTCAAACGTGATCTACTAATAGAAGGTGTAGCTTGTTTAGGTATAACCCTCGTCTTTCGGCTGACCGCTTAGGACCGATGACGTTCTCGATCTATGTACTGCTCCTACTCTCGAATATGATACCAAACACACCGACATAGCATCAAGCCTTGTTCACTATCCCATTTATATTGCCTAATGCAATCAAGGCAATACCCCTCCTAAAAGACTGAAACGGACCATATTGAGTATTCCTTTACCTATATGCGAGCGTATATAATTCCACAAGTCCTACAGTTGGATATGTCCATCATCAATATAATGTATACACAACTGCCGGTAGCCCCTTGCAGTGGGAAGACTTCTGTTGTGTAACACTACCGACCTCGCATTTCAACCCATTTTAATGACTATGTCATTCTTATTTAATCTAAGCAATTAGCTAACTTTAATAATTCACCTACATTATAAGCGTACACTTGAGGCTACGTATAGTTTTTATTGAATTACTATACCTCTTATTTTCAATCAATACAGTTAAGTATTATTTGCTGCCTTCTTTCAATAATACAATTAGGTATTATTTACCACCTTCTTTTAATTAATGCAATTAAGTATTATTTACTACCTTCTTTCATTTAATACAATTAAATATTATATATTGCCTTCCTTTAATTAATGCAATTAAGTATTAGTTACTACCTTCTTTCAATTAATACAATTAAGTATTATTTATTGTCTTCTTTTAATTAATGCAATTTGGTATTATTTACTGTCCCTTTTCAATTCATGCCTGTTTTAATGAAATTACTGTAAATTTCCCAATTCTTTAATTCATTGTCTTATTCTTGTTAGTGCATATTGTTTATTTCCTAACATCTTAAATTATATATTAGGTTAACAAATAAATTATTTATTATTATCTCTACTTAGAATATTTAATTATTCTTAGGGATTTCTATAGCTTAATACACTGGAATTACCTCTTCCCAAAAGGAATTTGTAATGACCCGTAAATTCACATTATTCAAGCTGACAATAAACCACACATGTCCAACCCAAATTGAACGAAGATGCGAATAGTTATAGGAGAGAAAGAAGAAGAAGAGAGAAGAAAAGAAGAAAACTAAACAGCAAAAAATCTCACAGCAGAACGAATAATCTATAATATACAACAAATCTTTACACAAAGAAAAAAACTGTAATATACATACATCAATCAGAGTACACTAACATATTTCAGTCTAGACAGTTATAACAGTCTGTCCTTACAATTTGCTGATAAATACAGCCAACAGACAACACAGCGGAACATAAAAAATATGTAGATACGTCTTGGACCTCCTGCTCGTCTCCTGAGCTCCAATGCATCCAAATAAATCTGTAAATATGCTTGCTCTGACCCGAGCATTGAAAGGGAAGAACGTCCGGATTGGTCTGGTAAACTAGTGTGCTAAAAACACACCCAAATGGAATTTAATGTTTATCAAAAACCATTCAAATAAAGGTATCTCGTAAGACCAAGCTGTACATAAACAAAAACGAGTTTTTACCTTACGATAACCAAAATATTTTCTATAGAAAATCCATTGATATTATAATAATGTTTAGGGGTCAAAAATAAAATATGAATATAGCTTAAATGCTTGTATCTCACATTTCAAGATAGTTGGGCACAACTAAGTCCATACGGCGCTTATCGGAGAATGGATTCTATACAATGACTGAGCTCCTGGGGTATCGTCCGTCACTGTGCATTTCTAGATAAAATAACACCGAGGACCTCGTTGGGATCCCTTGCCAACACAAAACCGGTGTACCACTTGACTAGTAGTACCGAATATGATCACCCCTTGGTTAGTGGGCCCCGAAACATACAAATAAGAGATAATATTGATTCTAGATAGGGATGATCATACCCTAACGGGAGCGACCCACTTAGCCCCGCTGCATTTCCCCTGTTTTAGCCATTCCCGGTTGATGAGGCTTGAGGCTACGTTTTACCTTTTGTATAGCACTTCCCCTTGAAATGCTAACACTGCCCTCTAGGCAGTAATGCAATGCCAACATTCATCCATACAAGTTGTCTAGGACATGAACAAACCGAAGACACTTCTTCTACTACATTCATTTGGGAATCACTGTGATACCCCACCTCTATACTCACACTAGCCAAGGACACTACGGGGTAATGCCGTCGACTAGCACGAAGAATAAGGCTGTTGAGGAGCGACCATCTGTGTAATTGCTTTGTGCGAGTACCGATATGTCAGATAATATAACTTACATTTCATTTCAAGAGGAAATCCGACATATCAAATATAAACTCAAAGCTACCACACAGTGGCTATGTGGACTTCGGAAACAAATATAGAAATAAACATAACACAAATCAGTCATAGATATTCATGTCATAAAGGCGGAAACAGATATGAATATAACACATAAAAGCGTATGTTAAAATAGTGGTCAAACTAGATCCACTACATCACAAAAATATAGGTACAAGTGCTAGCAAAAGAATATGTATACATTAAGGAGTCTCTAACTCAAATGTATAAAAGCAAAAACTACTAATCTAAAGTAGTTAGCCAAAAATCAGATGATGGCCCCAGATAAGAAGTCAAGCAGAAGCATCTTAAATACCTCGGTCTGACCCGAGTATTATTTAAGAAGAAAATATAAACGGATCAGTCTAGCTATAAATATCAGATAAAATGAGATAGGATAAGAGATATCACAAAAACGTATGATAACAATAATGCCATACTGTGACAAGTATACATCAGATAACCACAAAAATCATAAAATATCTCAAATATTCTCAAACACTAAAAAGAATGTCATATTCTTTAAATTATTCACCAAAACACAAATATTGACAAAACATATAAATGCCAATCGCAAAAATCGATGAAACACAAATTCTAGAAATCATCAACTAGAAATCCATAAAATACAAAGGGGGAAGACCTGTCACAAATGGGAGCATGAAAACTCACCAACACGTGTATCACAAATGGGTCGCTATCCCATGACCCGAACATCGACGCACCTAAAAAAGATACACCCCATGCCCAGTCGAACATCGACGCACCTGAAAAGATACGCCCCATGCCTAGTCGGTCATCGACGCACCTGAAAAGATACGCCCCATGCCTAGTCGAACATCGACGCACCTAAAAAGATACGCCCCATGCCTAGTCGAACATCGACGCACCTAAAAAGATACGCCCCATGCCTAGTCGAACATCGACGCACCTAAAAAGATACGCCCCATGCACCAACTTATCGAGCCGATTGCTCCACGAACGGTCCAAAGACCATGGGTCGCTAACCCATAAAAATGAGCCAAAGCTCTATAGAACGGGGTACAGTCCCCCACGCGAACAAAGAGACATCGCACATCGTTAGTCTAAATCACCAAAGGATCATCATTAATCGATAAGTGTAAATTACACTAAGCTAGTAAATAAATGAGTTTAGCTTCATGTCCCATAACCACTAGCTTAACTTAAATATTTACGAACAGATTGTAGATTTCCACTCGAAAATTGTCACAAGAGTTCAATCGAACAAGTCCAAGAATTAACCGACGAAGTAAACGCAAGCGTTTCATACCACTTGTTTTGCTAAGTCGTTTAATTAGATTTCTCATACGAATGAGGTAAAGGTTTGTATATACTAATAGATTGGAAGACGGTTTTAAAAGCAAGCTTTCTATTAAAAATAACGTTGAAATCGTTTTTGCGAAAGAGTTTGAGTATTTACTACTAGTATAGAAACCTTTGTATTTTAAAGTGACAAATCACAGAATTGATTGTGGAAACAATCAATCACCAAAAATTCACATACGAAGACGTGAATCAAATCTATAGAAATCGATACCGAATCCATCAAAATGGATATTCCCAAAAATCCCGAAAAAGAAGTCATCAAAGTCGATAAAAGTGATAACAACTAATCGGATCAACAAGAATCGATTAAAATTGGAAATCAAATCAAAATAGCCAAATTGGGCAAAAATGGCAGTTCCAAACGTCTGGTTTAGAATCCAGACATCTGGATTTATTTTCTAGAAATTGTCAAAAAACCTTCCAGACGTCTAAAATTTCGGAGCAGACGTCTGAGACTCAATCCAGACGTCTGAACCTATATTTCAGATGTCTAAAATTAGTCTCTGCCATTTTTTTATTTTCTACGTTCTATATTTTTTTCTCTCCAGGTCTAAACCAGACGTCTAGACTTGATAGCCAGATGTCTGGTCACCTGGTCTGGGCAACAATTTGCCTAGGCCAAGATGGCCAAAACGTTTCGGGAGCGATCGGACGAGCAACGACGACTAGGGATTTATGCCGAGCGACAACCCAGCCTTATAGGCTCTTCGATACACCCCAAATATCATGTCCAAACATCTATAGTAAGATTTTCATAAAATTGGACCAAAACACCAAAATTTGAAAAATTCACCTAATCAATTCAAATCAAAAGCAAATGAACATGCACAAATGTTAGGAATTCATACCTAACAACAATGAAAGTTATAGACGTAGATGTGAGTTAAAGAACTCACCTTTAAAACTCAAAGACACGAACGAGAAGCTTTAAAACAAAGCAAGACCAATTCCTCTTCAATATACTTATAGAATCTTCAATCTATTATCAAAGGTGAAGTTTTTCCTAAGTTAGGTTACAGGAATTTCTGTAAATTGGAGAGAGATAGAGATGAAGAAGATGAAGAGGATGCTTACCTAAGCTTCTCCTTGATTTCTAGCTTGAAGTTGATTTTTCCTAAGAGAATTAGGGCTTAGGAATTTCTAATTTCTTTTCTCTTCCCCCATTTTTACTTTAGCTTAAGAGTATTAGGAAATGAGAATGAATGAAGAGGAGAGGGGGTGGAGTTAGGGTATTATGTTGGGTTAATGGGCTGGAACCCAAACCCAAAGCCCAAAAATAGAAAATATCAAAATTCTACTCAACTCCAAACATATCGATGTTTATACTCAAAAAAGTTGTAAACGCCATTTTGGACTCAATGGAGGTGGTCTCGAGTCCCAATTCGATTGTTTACAAAAAGTAACATTTCGGAGTTTAATCCGATTAACGATGCTATATTTAAATAAAACATTTAAATATACAATCGTAAAATATGCGGGTTGTTACAATCACCCTCAAGATTAGTAACAAGCAGCCCTTACACTTCAAAGAGCTCCGTCTTCAATTCCACCATCTTCAAAATGTCTTCACTTCGAAATGCTTGAGTTGGATCGAAGTGGTTTTCGGATAACAGATCTGATCCCGGTCTCTTCAAAACAACATTCGATAGTTTCCGGTAAACCCAACCCCATTTCTTTAGGAAATAAATAGTCAAAGATAAGAGTGGAGGTCACCTCTTATCCATTAGTGGACGAATTTCCTTATCATTTGTCTTAGGAGAACGAAACAAGATTTATACGCACAGTACAACATCATCAGAGATGACTGTACCATATAACTCACTTGTTTCTCCGAGATATTTCCAAAGTTATGTTTTTGGTTCATATTTTATAGTCGATTATCTAACTATTCACAAACAGACACATCCAAATTAGGGATTTAATTCCGTAGGAAAAACGAACATTGGTTAAGCATATAAGCAACCACTAACCTCTTAAATTAATCTTTTCATTAATTAAAATTGTTTTGTAAATTGCTTGTATAAAAATACTTATACAAAGATATATTTCCACAAACCCCTACATTTTCAATACTTCGAAAATATCCATATACTTATCTCAACGGTATAAGTATATTCACAAAACACTACACTTTCACAACTTAGAAAATGTACTCATATACTTGTCACAATGGTATAAGTATATTTACAAACACTAAGAATGATTTATATTTATAAAATTCTTAAATCATTTATAATCCCCTTTATAATTTCTAAAAATTGTTTATAATCTCTTCTATAAATCCATAAAACTATTTATAAAACTCCTCTTATAAAACTCAAGTCCGTTTATAAAACTCTATTTATAAATCTCGAAAATATTTATAATCATATACTTTAAAAAACTATTATATAATACTAATAATTAAAAATAAACATTATAAATAAATAATAATTATAAACTTCAAAACAACTTAAAAATAATAATTAATAATTTCAAAACATTATTAATATAATAATAATAAATAAATCTTTAACATTATTACACATAATAATAATTAATTTCCAAAACAATATTAATAAATCACTATTATTAATTTCAAACCATATTAATTATTTAAATAATAGCTTTTCAAAATATTAAAATATTAATAAATAACTTTAAAAAAACATTAAATATAAATAAATAATCTTAAAACAATATTAAATATAAATAAATAATCTTAAAACAATATTACATATAAATAATAACTTTAAAAACATTTCCAAATGACTTAGAAAAGATGGATAATAAGGTTGGAGTAAAATAGAAATTAAATCCTTTTTAAAACAAAATATTTTCGAAAACCCCAAATTCGGATTTTAAACAATTCCCCGTCTTAAAAACCAACTCCAACCCAAATGACAATTTATAGTATTTCAAAATACTAATTTTGAGGCCAATAGCCACTCAATGCTTAATCAATATTGATATTGATTTCCTATCACTAAAGGATTTAAGTTTTAAACATATAACCATGTTATATCCCATAGTATCAATAATCAGGCTTGATATTTAATAATTATATAACAAGAACATTATTGAAAATAATTCAACAAAGGTGATGAATCTCGTTGGATCCCTCCAACCTATCCCCCTCTATCACAACTCATATATATATATATATATATATATATATATATCAACGCATATATATAAATAAAATTCAATAGTGGTGAGGAATCCTGTTGGATCCCTCCAACCTGTCCCCTGCATCACATACATTATATAATCATATAATATGGGTCATCCGCTAGTGGGTATGTATAAAAGGTCATCCGCTCCTTGGTCAAAAATAAAACGAAAACCAACTGATAAAACAGTAAATCATCCAAACATCCAATCAAAATTTTTTATCAACTATATACATGCTGGTTAAACAAAAACGTGATTTTAACTCACCGAAATTCTAGTAATCGCCAAAGCGTTCCAGTTTGAATTAAAATTGAACAACATTCAATTTTAACCCAAATTCCTACTAGCTCCAAATCCATCCAATCCAACTCTGTATTGTAGTATTCGCAAATACAATTGTAATGCAACTCATCGCATCAAATTTCGACCTCGTATGAAAAAGATATACGTTTTATAAGAATTCACGATTTAAATAATAAATTTTTTAAAACTAAATACAATCATTAGCTTAAGTTAGTTACTCTGCTTAGTCGCTAATTCTCCCTCTCATTCAAAACAAAGCAGGTCGCACACGTTTAAACTTTGACTCCGCCATTCCTTTTCAAACCGTTGCCGCCACGGTCGATCGTATGTTGCTGCATCCAAGCCGAAGGTTGTCTCGTCCAGCCGCTATCCAACGCCACCAGTCTCGTTGCCCCTATTGCAGCCGTTTTCTAGAAAACGGCAAGGAATCTCACGCCGTTCATATATGGATTACTGCCACCACTATTCGCCGCTGTCTACCAAACTTCACCAGAATGTCGCCCACGCTTCCCTCCATAAATTTCCTTTAGACTCCCTCACCAAACAATCGACGAAATCATCGGAATTTGCCACTATTGCTGTCGATGTTCATCGTCGTACTACGTCCACCCCACAACGAATGATGATGATCCAACCATTGAGTGAGTCCACTTCGATGCCACAAACAAAACTCCAGTTGAAGACTTCACCTGCAAATGTTTGGATTGGTCCCGACGATCCATGGCGGTTGGATGAGGAGATGATTTTAATTCACAATTTCAAACTTTTTATTTGTTATGGCTGATGATTTATGTAGGGGAAGAAGTATGGTCTAGGCATGGGAAAGTTATGGCTGAAGCGATGGAGTGGATATGGGTGTAGACATGCTAGGGTATACTTAAATTAGTAAAATATTCGGTACCGTGTACCCAAAAATCTCGAACTCAAATCGAGGCGTACCGCCTAGCGTTCTATACTAAGTATCCCTATTCCAAACTCAATGGAACTATTATCGAGACCAAATTCGATCATATGAAGAAGCTTTAAAATTTGAACTAATTATATCAAATTCCTGTAATTAATTTCTATGCGTTTCGAGATCGCACGACCACACAGTATGTCCGATCGTCATGAAACTCGACGGCATACAACAATTTATTATTACGGATCCAATGGCACTAGTTCTATCAAAATCCGAGATAGTGTTCTGGAATGGTAATTTCACACATTAATTAAAATGAGTTATTTCTAAAACTAGTTTGATCACTTTCTAAATTCTAAATTAAAAGCTTACTATTATTATTCTTATTTAAACAAAATTTAAATAAGTTTTCCAAGATCATTTTTATCCATATTAAATCCAATATTCAAATTTCACATTTTCAAATAAACCCCTATATTTGAGATTCAAGCTGTTTGTTTTATAAATTAAACAACCTGCAAATCCGCCCAATTCAAGCTGACAATAAACCACACATGTCCCACCCCAATTGAACGAAAAGACGGATAATTATGAGAAAGAAAGAAGAAGAGAAAAGAAGAAGAAGAAAAGAAACAGAAACTAAAACAAACACAAAATCTCACAATCGTAGCGAAACAACATATAACATAATATCAATGAACTTTATAAAAGAAAAAAAAACTGTAATATAATTTACATACATTCATTAGAGTACAACAACAAATTACTAATCATCAGCCTGAATAGTTATAATAACATGTCCACACAAATGCTGATAATTTATATAACAACCCAGCGAGAAATAAACATATACGTGAATACGGCCTGAAGACCTCCAACTCTGCTGCTAAAGCTCCAAAGAATCCAAATCTAAATATGTAAATATGCTTGGTCTGACCCAAGCATTGAATGAAAAGAACTCTCGGATCAGTCTGGTAAACAAGTGTGAGAAAACACATCTCAACTGAATTTTAAAGTTATAAAAAATATTTTTTTATCAAAACATAGGTATCTCGTATGACCACGCTGGACATAAACACGGACAGGTTTTACCATACGATAACCAAAACATTTCATATCAAATCATGTTATATTATACTAGTGTCTAGTATACAAATAATACTAAAATAGCCGAAATTGTTACAGTGGTTAAATTTCACGGTGTAATAGGTTTACAAACAAAATGGCAGGCAAGTATTGGGGAATAGATTTCCATACAATAGCAGGTAAGGGACTACCTTCCATACAGTACATCTCTAGAGGGATGTACCGAGGATATACAAACAATCCTCTACATCTGGCAAGTCCATTCTATCCCTATTTGGCACTTATACATGGCCTAGATAGAAACCGAATATGTCATCACCCTGGTCATTACCGACCTATCTAAGACGTCTTGTAGCATACACCACATAACCGACATATAAAGGGTTATCTAGAAAGGTGATGATCATACCTTAATGGTTGTGAACCATATAGCCTTACGGCGTACCATGTTTAAGCCATTACCGGGTGAGGAGGCTTAAGGTAACGTTTACTTTTCACATAGCACATTCAACTTTGAATGACACATTGCCATTCCCACAATCACACAACTGATTTCTACAAACGTATAACTCCTGAGCCCGTACGTCTCAGGAAAGGGTGTTAAGCTAAGAGAAGTTGCCTTCTTAGCCACCAAACAAATGATATGTTCATTGAGATCAATCAATGTAATTAGAAATGCAACGTCAGACAGTCGTCCATACAAGTTGTCCGGGAACAGGACAAACCGTAGGTACTCTCATACCACATCCTATCAGGAATTACCCCTAGGATTAGCAACGAGAAGTCCTTGCATATCGTAGATTTTCATAATGAAGCACTACTGCCACCATATATATATAATATTCATCGCGGGTCTAGTGGCAAGTAGCCCTGCATCATGAAGATCTCCGGCTTCAAAATCATCATCACAAACCTGCACCTTCTAACGCATACACTGGTCCAAAGTGGTTCTCGAATAAATCCGACCCCAGTCTCTCCGAACCGACAACAATAAAGAGGCCCTCATCCTCATATGGAAACCAAGTCTTGTAGACTTAACACGTTTCCAACTCTCAACTTGCTATCCTTTGGCCAAGAAGGAAGCCTGGTAGATAGGAGTACCATAGTCACTCCGCACTACTCGATTCAACATTCTTAATCCAAATGATAATCAAGCCTACTCAGTCGGCTTTGTGCTAAGTGCACGGCTAATCAGTTCCCACATTAAGTCAAGGAAAAAAATGGACAAATTTGATAGTCGGTTATTTAACTATCAAAGCAATAAACAATATCTAGCACATAAGCACACTAGGCCCATTTAATTAATCTTTTATTAATTAAATCAATTCCTAAATATTTACTTCAATTATCTTTTAAAAAGATATATTCTCAAAACAACTTTAATCTTTTGATATTGGAAAACATTTTCATATACTTCTATCAATGGTATAAGTATATTTAATAACACTACCATTTTGGAGACACGCCAAATAGATTTTTGTAACCGTACAGCTCCCAAGTTCATATGCCTCTGGACGGGTGTTAAGTATAAGTGCTCCTATACCACGAAGCCTTTAGTACGATCATAAGAACCAATTCATGCATTTCACAATGGAAGGTCAAAACACAATTTATTGGGTCAAAATTAATGTTGCGTAAAACATCGTTACGACAACCCAAAAATACTAGTATAGGGATTTGATTAGTTATATATATATGTATCCCGTATACAATATAAAACATTTCCTTTCAGAAATCATTTACTATAACAACAATGTTATAGTCCATGCCTCCATACTCCCCGAAAACGTCTATTACAACAATAAATATTGAAATCCATGTTTTCGATAGAACACATTTTAAATCACTTTTCAAAACCATTTAAACCCCATTTGAAATTACTGCTTTCAAAACTTTACTTTTAAATATTATCACTTTAAAACCATTAACTTTACCAAGAAAATTACTTTAAAAACATTCCTTTAAAAGATTATTTAACTCTTAAAAACTTGAATGTATTTCCTTTATATAAAAATCCATATTTAAATCTCAACATAAATCATTTCCATATTTATAAAACTATATTTATAAATCTCCTTTCTATTTTATAAAACTTCTATTTTATAAAATCTATTTATTTATAAAATTATATTTATAAATCATTCTTTTATAAAAACTCATTTTACTATCAAAATCCACTTATAAATCCATTTCTTTATAAATCTAATTTATTTATAAAATCCATTTACCAAATAAATTTCAAATCCATTCACAAAATATTTACAAATTTCGATTATAAATCCATTTCTTTGTTTATAAAATCTCGCTTTTATAAAACCTTTATACAAACTATTCAAAAATCTCTATTTATTCTCAAAGCTATACTTTTGTAACATCACAAATCATACTTTTTATTTGTTTAAAAATAAATTCATTCCTTTCAATAAGTTAAAAATTATTAAAAACATATACTTCCAATTTGAAAATCATTTCAATTCAAAACCACTATTTTATAGTTTTTCAAAACGCTAAAAAATATGGCCTAATGCTACTATAGCACTAAATATGTAAAAACAAATATGTGTCATCAAATATGACATCCAACACATCATATATCAAAATATATGAAAAATAAAATCAGCAGTGTGAGGAATCTTGTTGGATCCCTCCAACTTGTCCTCGGGCATCACATACAGTATATAATCAAATAATATAAATCAAACGCGTTGATGCAGGATCATATATAAAGGGTCATCCGCTCACCCATGGGAACGTAATAGGGTCTCATCTGCTCCAAGGGCGGGAATATCTTTAAACCAACTAATAAAATAGTAAATCATCCAAACAAGCAACAAACAACATAATTAAAATTATCCATACTTATATGAAGATATAAATGGGCCAAAGAGGTGAGTTAACTCACTGAAACTCCAGTAATCGCCAAAGCGTTCCGGTTTGGGCTAAAATTGAACGAACGTTAAATTTTAGCCCAAATTCCTACTAGTTCCGAATCCATCCAATCTAACTCCATATCGTAGTACTCGCTGATACGATCGCAACGTAACTTGTCACGCTCAATTTGGACCTCGTACGAAAATGTTATGAATTAATGAATGCACGAATTAATTAAATAAAATTAACTTAAATAAATTAAAATTTTAAACTTTATAATCACCTTCCCTCCTTCTCCCTCTCGTACGCACACTACCAGGCTCGACTTCCTTTTTTTATTATCGAGCACGATTAACCATACCTCGCCGCCACCGTTCGCCTGCTCGCGCGCGCCTACCGCCGTGCCTCGCCTGCCGCGGCCATGCGCGACCACATCGTCGCCGTGACTTCGCCCAAAAACGAATGCAAACTATGCCTCTTCAAATTGAAATCGCCACTACATTGAGCCTCGATTCGATGATCAGATTATATGGATGAGTTCGTGAGGATGAAAGCAACAACTTTCATGTTGAAGGTTCTAGCTAATCTGGCCTTGATTGTGTTGAGAAACGTGGGCCGTTGATGTTTGGGTTTGGGAAATGGCGGCTGGAGCTTGGTTCTAGGGTGAGGTTGCAAATGAAGAAAGTTATGCCCTTTTATTGAAAATTTTAAGGCACTATTCATTCCTAAAAATTTCAAACTCCAAACGTAGCGTGTCGCCTGGCATTTTATATGTTATAGCCCTATTCCGAACATAATGGAATATATATCGGGACCCAGTTCCATCATATACAGAAGTTAGCTTTTCAAAATAAAATTATATTAATTTAAATTTCTTTAACTAATTTCTACATATTTCGAACTCGCATGACCTAACGATACGTCCGATCGCCACGAAATTCGACGGTATATATAATTCACTATTACAGATCTAATGAAACTAGTTTCGTCGGAATCTGAGACAGTGCCCCAGAAGGCTATTTTCACACGTTAATTAAAACGAATTATTATTAAAAATAGTACATTTGCTTTTAATTCAAATTTAAAAGTTTACTATCTTCATTATTGTTTAAACAGAATTTAAATCAGTTTTTCGAAATCATTTTTGCCAACATTAAATTCAAGATTCAATCATTTAAACAATTCCAAATATTAAATTTAATTATCAAATAAATTGCTATATTTGAAATTCAAGTTATTTAACTTATAAAATTAACTTTTCAATATTTGAAATCAATTAAATATTTCAAATTCGAATGACTGAAATTCTAGGTCATTACAATAAAACTAATATTTAAATGTTTAAAATAAATTAAATATCTCAAAATCAAGTAACTAAAAATTATGGGTCGTTGCATTCTTTCCACTTAAAAGAATTTCGTCCCTGAAATTACCAAGGTAAGAAAATGCCACAATCCCTTTACTTTTCATAAACCATTATTTGAAATTTATTATCAAATGCTTCTAACTTTTTAAATTTACGAAAAATTTCGGCAGCGTCTCCTTTGCGCGGCTCGATCGGAACAACTACAAATCGTCACTACAGACCCAATACCATCAAAAAGAAACAAAAGCCAAGTGGTTAGTCATAAAATCATCAAACCAAACAATAATATAAACATGTACTTTTTTAGTCGGGCAACCAAATCTTACTTATGAAATCGAAGGCATCAACTAGTCTCTTGCTTATGTATACCTGCATTCTATTTACACAAAATATCCAACCATATAATTTCTAACCATGTCATTTTGCATTTTCCAATGTCAAATTTAATTATGATAAGGCCCGTAAGTTTTCATACACCATCCGTACGCAATATCAATCTGATCGCTCACTCGGTCACACAATTTCACTTCCGTACTAGTATCGTCCAATCGACTTCTCTAGTGCGGACTCCGATCTGATTCCTTGATTAGAAACTGGTATTCTCCTTGCATAGCCATATACTATGATAGAGAACTCCAGAATCAATCAAAAATCATATCAAATATTCACCGCCAAGAATCGAGTAAAAATTCTTGTCCGGACCGATGTAAATCATCTCGAAATCATATGCCCAAATTTGGATCAATAGTTATGCGAATAAAATGATCTACGTACATCCTACCTATCTATTCTAATTGATTTCTTTAACTATACAAATTTCCTTTATTCACATTCAATTGCAATATTAAAATTATTCATGAACCATTTTATAATTTTTTTACTTAAGTTCAAATTTCACTTCATAGCATAATTTTTATATCCAATTTAGAAGTTCCGACTGTCTAAAATCTCGGAAATTCCATTTTATTTCAATAAATGAAAATAACAAACATATCAAAATGAGATCCAATCCAATCTACTCTAATGCATAGGCTACCTGCATCCATATAATACTTAGTTGAAAATTTCAGAATTAACTACCCGGATTTATCTCAACTCTATTTTTAAATAATATATATCTTTTTCTATAAATCATATTTGGAATTTTACATAATTTTTTTTCCAAACAACTATAACAAAAACAACCATGGTAGCAATTCCTTATTTGGAAACTCAAAAATGAATGTTGATGATGCTACAGTCATCATCGAAATTATTTTCCAACAACCAAAGTAAGTTCAGGGCTTTCATCCCCTTAAAAATTTATTTCAAAAGCATTTAGAATATTTATATTCAAAATAATATTATTATTAATTTTCCAAAAACCTTTGAAAAACAGTTTCCAAGACTTTGAAAATCCATTTCCACAAACATCGGGGGTTTTAGTTCTCAAATCCTCAACTTAAATCTTTTTAATATATAAATTACATTTGTAAATCATATCTATATAATTTCACTTTTCCTATATAAAATCATTCCACAAATGTTACTTTGATGAGTCAATTTAAACAACTTTTTTTTAAATCAAATATAATCCCACATTATCTTCGAATGCCCTATAGTCAAATTGTGAAAATGAATTCACAAGGTGTTTGTTTTTAATGTTCCCAAAATCACTAATCTACCCAACCCATGTATGAAAAAGGATAAAACTGCTCTTAACCTAACACAATAGTCAATGCCCATAAACTAGTCAGGCACGACTACTCAATAACCAAATAATAGTCAATGCTCCTATCTGGGTGAGCATGACTAATCAAACAATAAATGATAATAACTGAATATTATCTTCTTCCTAACAACCAACCATACAATATATAACTATAATAATTTCGAAAAATTATTCCTTTATATATAAAATATAATCTAGGTAAAATTATTTTATTTACCCAATTTCAAAAACAATACCGTGTCGGTTTGCCTTATTCAAGTGTTTAGAAACCCCTATCAACACCGTGGTGTCCCACGTATCGATCAGAATTCATAAACACTCAATAGATAAATCAACATTTTTATATCACTAACAAAGACGTGCTTATATATATATATATACACACAATCAAACTCATAATAAGGCATTCCATTACCTTATCTCTTAATGAGTTACCCCATCAAAGCCAAGGTTCTCGCTTAACCTTACGCTCTAATACCAACTGTAACGATCCACAAATCCGCACAATTCAAGCTGACAACGAACCACACATGTCCAACCCAAATTGAACGAAGATGCGAATAGTTATGGGAGAGAAAGAAGAGGAAGAAAGAAGAGAAGAAGAAAACTAAACCACACAGAATCTTACAGTGGAACGAATAATTTGTAATATACAACAAATCTTTACACAAAGAAGAAAACTGTAATATACATACATCAATCAAAATACACTAACCTATTTCACCCTAGACAGTTATAATCGCATGTCCTTACAATTTGCTAATAAATACAACCAACAGACAACACAGCGGACACAAGAAATACATAGATATGTCTTGGACTCCAGCTGGTCTCCTGAGCTCTAATGCATCCAAAGCACTCTGTAAATATTTTCAGTCTGACCCAAGCATTGAAAGGGAAGAACACCCGGATCAGCCTGGTAAACCAGGTTGAGAAAAACACATCCAAATGGAATTTAATGTTTATCAAAAACCCTTCAAATAAAGGTATCTCGTAAGACCACGCCGCACATAAAAACATATGGGTTTTTAGCTTACGATAACCAAAACATTTTTTATAAATCCATTGGTATTATCATAATGTCTAAGGGTCAAAATAAAATATAAATATAGCTGAAATGCTTGCATCTCACATTTCAACATAGTAGGGCACAACTAAGTCCGTACGGCACTTATTGAAGAATGGATTGCATACAATGACTAGGCTACTAGGTACCGCCCGTCACGGTGCATCTCTAGATAAATAACACAGAGGACCTCACTGGGATCCCCTGCTAACACAGAACCAGCCTACCACTTGACTAGTAGTACCGAATATGATCACCCCTTGGTTATTGTGCCCCAAAGAATACAAACGAGCAATAATATCGACTCTAGATAAGGATGATTATACCTTAATGGGAGCAACCCACTTAGCCCTGCTACATCTCTCCTTTTTTAGTCATTCCCGGTTGATGAGGCTTGAGGCTACGTTTAACTTTTATATAGCACTTCCCCATTGGAATGCTAACACTATGCAATGCCATCATTCATCCATACAAGTTGTTCAGGACATGAACAAACCGACGTCACTACTTCTACTACATCCATTTTGGAATCACCCTCAGGATTAGTAGCAAGCAGCCCTTGCACTTCAAAGAGCTTCATCTTCAATTCCATCATCTTCAATATGCCTTTATTTTTAAACGCTTGAGTTGGATCGAAGTGGTTTTCGGAAAACAGATCTGATCCCGGTCTCTTCAAAACAACATTCGATAGCATCTGATAAACTCAACGGATTCTTTAGAAAATATTCGTTAGTGGATGGATTTCCTTATCATTTGTCTTGGAAAAACGAAACGAGATATATACGCATAGTACAGCATCATCGGAGATGACTATGCCATATCACTAACGTGTTTCTCCCAGATATTTCCAAAGTTACGTTTTGGGTTCATATTTGATAGTCGATTATTTAACTATCTCACACATACATCCAAATCAGGAATTTAATTCCATAGGGAAAACCAACATTGGTTAAGCACATAAGCAACCACTAACCTCTTAAATTAATTTTTCGTTAATTAAAATCACTTTGTAAATTACTTGTATAAAAATACCTTTACAAAGATATATTTCCACAAACCTCTATATTTTCAATACTACGAAAATATCCATATACTTATCTCAATGGTATAAGTATATTTACAAAACACTACACTTTCACAACTTAGAAAATATACTCATATACTTATCTCAAAGGTATAAGTACATTTACAAACACCGAGAATAATTTCAATTTATAAAATCCTTAAATCATTTATAATCCCCTTTATAATTTCTAAAAATTGTTTATAATCACTTTTATAAATCCATAAAACTATTTATAAAACTCTTCTTATAAAACTCAAATCCATCTATAAAACTCTATTTATAAATCTCGAAAACATTTATAAATAAATAAAAATCATTTACTTCAAAACACTATTATATAATACTAATTACTAAAAATAAACATTATGAATAAATAATAATTATTAACTTCAAAACATCTTAAAAATAATAATTAATAATTTTAAAACATTATTAATAGAATAATAATAAATAAATCTTCAACACTATTACAAATAATAATAATTAATTTCCAAAACATTATTAATAAATCGCTATTATTAATATTATTAATTTCAAACCATATTAATGATTTAAATAATTTGCTTTTCAAAATATTAAAATATCGATAGATAACTTTAAAACAACAATAAATATAAATAAATAATCTTTAAAACAAAATTATATATAAAAAATAATCTGAAAACAATATTAAATATAAATAAATAACTTTAAAAACATTTCAAATGGCTTATAAAAGATAGATAATAAGGTTGGAGTAAAATAGAAATTAAATCCTTTTAAAACAAAATATTTTCAAAAACACCAAATTCAAATTTTAAACCATTCCCCGTCTCAAAAACCAACTCCAGCCCAAATGACAATTTATAGTATTTCAAAATACTAATTTTGAGGCCAACAACCACCCAACCTAACCAATATCGATATAGATTCCCTATCACTAAAGGGTTTAAGTTTTAAACATATAACGATGTTATATGCCATAGTGTCAACAATCAGACTTGATATTTAATAATCATATAACAAGAACATTATTGAAAATAATTCAACAATGGTGAGGAATCCCATTGGATCCTTCCAACCTGTCCTCCTACACACAACTCATATATATATCAACACACGTATATAAATAAAATTCAACCGTGGTGAGGAATCCTGTTGGATCCCTCCAACTTGTCCCCAACATCACATATATTATATAATCATATAATATGGGTCATTTGCTCCTAGGTGGTTATATATAAAAGTCATCTGCTCAAGGGGTGGGAATAAAACCAAACTAACTGATAAAACAGTAAATCATCCAAACATCCAATCAATAATTTTTATCAATTATATACATACAGGTTAACCAAAAAGGCGAGTTTAACTCACCGAAATTCTAATAATCACCAAAGCGTTCCAGTTTGAATTAAAATCGAACAGGCATTCAATTTTAATCCAAATTACTGCTAGCTCCAAATCCATCTAATCCAACTCTATATCATAGTATTCGCAAATACGATCGCAATGCAACTGGTCGCGTTCAATTTTGACCTCTTATGAAAAAGTTATACATTTTATAAGAATTCACGATTTAAATAATAAATTTTTTGAAACTAATTACAATCATTAGCTTAAGTTAATTACTCTGCTTAGCCACTAATTCTCCCTCTCGTTCAAAACAAAGCAGCTCGCACGTGTTTAAACTTCAACACAGCCGTTCCTTTTCAAACCGCCGCCGCCGCGGTCGATCGTACGCTGCCGCATCCACGTCGAAGGTTGCCTCATCTTGCCGCTACCCAACGCCACCAGTCTCGTCGCCTCTAGTTCCGCCATTCACTAGAAAATAATAAGGAACGTCATGCCATTCATGTTGGGACTGTCGCCACCACAGTTCACCGTTGTCCACAAACTTCACTAGAATGTCGCCCACGCTTCCCTGTACAAATTTCCTTTAGACTCCCTCAATAAATAATCGACGAAATCGCCGGAATTCGCCATTATTGCTGCCGACGTTCATAGTCGAACTGTGGCCACCTCACGAAAAATGAAAAGAATCCAACCGTTGAGTATGTCTACTTCAATGCCATGAACAAAAACTCCAGTTTAAGACTTCACCTGAAAATGCTTGGATTGGTCCCAACGCTCTTTGGCCGTTGGATGAGGAGATGATTTTAATCAAAATTTCAAACTCTTTATTTGTTAGGGCTGATGATTTATGTAGGGGAAGAAGCATGGTCTAGGCATGGGAAAGGTATGGCTGAAGTGATGGAGTGGGTATAGGTGTGGACATGCTGGGGTATACTTAAATTAATAAAATATTCGGCATCATGTACCCAAAAATCTCGAACTCAAATCGAGGTGTGCCGCCTAGCGTTCTATGCTAAGTATCCCTATTCTGAACTCTTGTGTACTTATTTCTCTGTATCTTAAAACCTTCTATTTTACCCCCGGATTCTTTTTTCAACTTTTTCAAGTACAGTTTACATAAGCGAATTTACTTTTAGACTTTTATATTTTTAATAAAGGATTATTTTAAAACAATTTTTGTTCACCTATTGAAAATGTATAAAAAAAGAAATTCCAAAGCTAAAACAGATTTTTCCCTTACAACTAACTACCTTTTACTTTACTGTCACTTCTGTTGCACATCAAAATTCATATTTTCCAACCCATCAACTTTTCCCTATGCCAAGCATATGGCGTTTCAAAAACCATAAATTCCCATTTTTTCCATACAAAAATATTTTTAAATTAAACTTTGAAATACTTGAAAAAAAAAATTTTCCCAAAACTTTTCATAAAAATACTTTATCCTTAAAATTTAGAATTTTGAATAAAAAGTTTCAAAAGTAAAAAATTTTTTAAACCAAACTATGCCACATTCTACGTAGTCGGGACTTAGTCAATAGTTTAATGTCCATAATGGACTCTATCCTATTACACGGTAAAATTTTAAAATTTTCAAAATCTTTTCCTTTTACCTTAAACAACCATCACGCATGTTTATTTATATAATTTAGCTTTTAAGGCATAGGGACACTGACTCGTGGCTTCGCAACAACTTTTTTATGTCATTCGCTTGCTAAAATTTACCTCCAAAAATTTTTAGTGCTTTTTGGGACTTAACTTTAACTTTTCTTTTAGTGGCTAATTTAATAAATTTCCTAATTTATTTTATAAACTTTCTGCCTTACTTTGCACTAATTAACAGTCTACATGAGATTTCCTTGTTTATTCTGCTTTCTAACATATACAGCGGTCAATCCAGAGAAGCAACACAAAAATACAAAGGAACTTTCTCACAAAGTATCATACGTTTTATACAATTAAGACAACTAATGCTTACAACCCAACTACGTAAAAGAAACAATGGGTGGAATCTGCCCTTCAACATCAACTGACATTAGTGATGTTGTGGTCCTATCACTTTATTTAAATTAAATGGACCTTTCTAACATGTTATTCTATTGTAACCCGCATATCTTAACTTTTCTTTTTATTTTTTAATAACTAAGGTCCACACTACTTCCATTATCACACCAATTATATTATTGTCTTCTTTTAATCCAAATCTTTTGGTAGTATTATCAAATCTTGGTATATGCTTCCTTTATTTTTTCTTCATGCAGGTATGTAACGACCCGTAATTTTCGACAATTAAAAATAGTTAATTTAATAAGATTTTGTGATTTAATATTGGAGGAAATAAAAATTAGTGATTTAATAATAAGAATATAACTAGAATAAAATGTAATAGTATTATTTAAGGTAATTGATAACTGCTTTAAATGTAATTCCATTTAATTGAAATGATTAAAAGTTATAATTGGTTATAGATCGTAAATAAATTGTAACGATGTGTGTATTAATTAATAAATTGGATAAAAGGTGTAATTGATAATTTAAATATGTATAAATTAATGAAATAGCATGTATTTAATTGCAACTGATAAAAGTAGTGTTGTGGTAGTAGTTATGGCATTTTGTGTAGATAACAAACTTACAAATGTTATTAAATTAAGAAAAGGTAACGATTGTTATTTGTTACCAATTTATTTAACCAATTATAATTAAATGAAATTAAATGTCGCGTAAAATGAGTTAAGACAATAAATGCAAATTATGAATGTAATAAAAGGTATAGAAATGTTAATTATATTCATAAGGTAATAATTGTTTTACTAAAAAGGAGTGAAACCAAAATAAATTAATTTATTGGGATTTAAACTATAATTATGTGAAAATCAACAAAAATTCAGTATCATTGTAATTGCAACTAATATGGTAAAAGATGATAATTAGAGAGTATTAATGTAATAAATTATAAACTAGTGTTAACTATGCCCATAGAGTAACTATTGGTTGAATGAAAAGATTAAAATCAAATTAAATCAATTTATTGGAATTAAAATAAAATTAATTGGATTTACTTGCAGTTGAAATTGAACGCTGTAAGTAGTGTAATATTTAACACTGAATTAATATGTAAATTTGTTTTAAATTATTGTAAATGTCTAGGTAAACAAAAATGATGAAATTTGTTAGTTATTAAAAGTGGAATTAAAAAGTGATTTAATAAATTTAATGATAATTTATTTAATTAATGCGAAAATAGCCATTTTGGCAACTTTCTTGGATTTCGATGAAACCAGTTTCATCGGATCCATAACGGTAAATTATTGTAAGGTTTCAAGTTTCGTAGCGATCGGACCTGTTGTTTGATTGTACGGGCTTGAAACACGCGAAATCAATTTGAAATAAGCTGATTTTAAGGCTAACTTCTTCATATGATGGAATTAGGACTCGAAACATGTTCCATTGAGTTTAAAAATATCGAAAACGTCTATTTTGATATATGGGATTGTTGGGAGCGTTTTCGCCCCTACCGAGCCAAAAGAAAGGAAGGCACAACCGGACCAACACACCCTCCAAAGCTCCACCGGTCCACTTCCAAGCAACACCAAACCAGAGTATCCACCGAACTAACTTGCCTCCCACCTCGTTGCCGAACCAACTCCAACTGCCGGACCAAGCTTCTCCTACCACTGCCGGACCAAGCTTCTCCTGCCACTGCCGGACCAAGCTCCTCCTACCACTACCGGACCAACCATCTCCTAGCTGCCATCGAACCAAGCTCCTACCGGACCACCTACTACCGGACCAAGACATTCCGAACCAACACTACCAGGCTAGATCGCGTCAGCCCAGGCCCATCAGCAGCTGTACACATCCAGGACCCCTACCCCCAGCCTCACTCTATAAATAGAGGGGGAGGGGTACAACAATGGGGACAAGTTTTGAGAGCTCAAGCACGGAGAGAACTCTCAAACAACTTTCTTTTACTTGCATCAAAGCTTTGTACTTGTAATCAAAACAAAAGAAGAGAAATAACATATAAAGTGGACGTAGGCACATTCGGGCTGAACCACTATAAATCTGCGTGTCTTTTTACAGTTTAGCCCCTGCTTTTCATATATTTGCATAAATCACCCAAATCACTAAGAACAACATAACATCTACTAAATCATACGACTTTGAGGTGTTTGTCCATTTTTTGTGCAAACATTTTTGGTGCTTTCACTGAGAACTAGAAGCTCGAAGCTTCAGCTTCATCCACTTAACATTTTTCCTAACAGCTTTGTTCGCCAATTGGAAAACATGCCTCCCAAACCAAGAAAAGATGTTAACAAAGGAAAAAACATCGCATCCAGCAGTCTTCCAGATCCAGCTGTCACGAATCAAGTAAATCGTCCTCCTCCAACAGCAGTAACAAATGAAGGACAGGCTAATCCGACCCCTCTTGCCACAGAACAGCCCGCAGCAATTACTAGGGAAGATTTAGACAGGGTTGTGGTCGAAGTAACTAACCGCTTCACGTCCCAGTAGGAAGCCTTGGTGGACCATCTCATGTCACGCTTAAGGGATGCTGAAGAATCCAACCGCAACACTGAATCATGGGGCGAGTCCCAGTCTGGAGGATCTCAGAGACAACAAAGGTCTTCCTTCTTCGAATGAGCTAACGGCAGAAGTAGCCATGGTAGGAGCCGAGATCGAGCACAGCCCGAAGTTAGGCCGGAGGAAACGTTTGGTACCGAACCCAACAGGGGAGGTACCGGACGAAGGTCAACTGTAGCTGAGCCCGTCATACTGCCTAACCACGGAAACGCCAGTGAACGGGGACGAGCTAGAGTCCAGCCCGAAGTTGGACCTGAGGAAGTGCTTAGATCAGAACCCAGCAGGGGAAGATCAAGGCAAGGGCCAACTGTAGCTGACCCTAGCATGCTCCCAGAAGATCAAAGGCAGCCACTGGAAAATATGAGGAATGATAGACGATACCATCCCTACAGGTCATCTGGACGGAATCAATCCCACAGAACAGAACCAAACTCATTTCTATCTGCTCCAAATTCTGATGAAAGAATGGCACGCTTATTCAGAGAGTGCGTCCAACGGGAGCAAAGAGATCGAGGGATAAGCGCTAGGGTAACCAGCCCTTTCGCCCGCAATATCGAAATTGCTATCACTCCCCGAGAATGGAAGATGCCAACAATGGAACCTTACAAAGGAACCTCCGACCCCGTTGTACACTTACAGAGTGTTATCCCGCCTTTCGGCAAGGCCGTGACACCAAGGATTTGACTGGAGACCGGTGACAGATCGTCTCGGAAATCAGTTACACACAAGGATCGCGATGGATATCGATGAAATTTGTCCGAGTCCAGATCGGGCTGCAATCGATAAGACACGTCAAGCAGGGTAGTATAAACCAGTGTTCCAAATTTCGGGGCAATCCGAGTTCGTATGCTAAAGATATCACCGACGAAAAATGGAGTAGACAGTTCTTAGTTCGAATCCATAGGCGAAGACTATGTTCGAATCCATGAAGGTCGAATCCATCCAACATACGTGGCCTCGAATCCATGGGAAGTCAGCTTACCTCGAATCCCTCGATTAAACCTTTGCCTCGGATCGATCACGACGAGCCTTGCCTCGAACCCATCGGAATACGCTTTGCTTCGAATCCATTGAGCATCCCTTCCTTCGAATCCGTAAAGGCTACTCGCTTCGAGTCCATCGTCTTCGAATCCACCGAACGAAAGTCCTTCGACTCCATACAGTTGAAGGAACTTCGACTCCACACCACGATTGTCTTCGAATCCCAAAAGACAGAGGGTACTTCGTATCGATCAGCTATGACCTTCCACGATCGATACGAAGGAGCGCAAATTCGATCGATTCGAAGGAACCACCTCTTCGAATCGGTAACTTCGAATCCACCAAGCAAGCACAGCTAAAACCCCGGGTACGGCTCAGTAAAACTCGGAGAGAAAAGAGGGATGACCCGAAGCATGCGCGCCACGCCGTTGTCTTTGCATGAAGGAGAGTCGATTCGAACGAATCGATTCGAGCAACTTCAGAAAACAGAAATCTTCAACTTGAATCGATCATATCTCAAGTTCTACAAGTCCAAATGCCATGAAATTTTCACAAAAGCTTAAGCACATGATGAAGAATGTTCACACCAAATTTCAGCTCGATTGGATGATTTCTTGATCGATTCGAACCAAGGGTCGAATCGATCCCAAAGTGGGCCCGGATCTCCAGATTTTGGCCATGTGGGCCCCCTGACGTACCAGAACTGGTCTCCCCTCATTTTAGGCGAAATATCAGCCCCCTACACCTATAAATAGAGCCCCTGGTCATTCAGAAAAGGGGTCGGATAATTCTAAGTACTGAAGAGCGTCCAGATTCTGCCAGATGTACTCCAGAACACCGCCGCTGCTTTAGATTGACACTTAGCATTTAAATTCAGTTGTATTGCCTTATTAATTACTGTAATCTTCAAGGAATCGAGCAATAAAATCATCAAATTTCACAGTGGACGTAGGCAAAACGCCGAACCACTCTAAATCGCTTGTCTTTGCAATTTACTTTCTGTTATTTGGAGTTTTTGTTAGATAATCCACAGTTTTAATTTTCATTCTTCACTTTTATCTCTTCAAAAACTTCCGAAGAGTGTTGTGCCCATTTTTGGTACAAACACTTTTGGTGCTTTCACTGAGAAAAAACCAGCTTTTTTCTCCTGCTCCTTGGATCTACCATCGATACCGGATTGCATAAATCCAAGAGGAAGATCCAGATCTTCGATTCACAGTCCTTCCGTTCTACTCAGATTTGCATAAAATCTAGGAAAAGGATTCATCATTCAAAATGGTTAGCACGAAAACCACTTCTGCAGCTCCAGGACAAGAAGGTAGGGATGGACAAAATCCTGCTCAACAGCAGCCATCCAACCAAGACAACACTGCCCACTCGGATCCGTCTGGGGCAGTCACTAGACAAGAATTTCAGGTGTTACTTCAAGAGTTGACTCAGAGTCGACAACAGTTAGCCGAACAGTTGCGAGCCAATATTGAATTGACAAATCAACTGAACCGCCAGGACCGTAGGAGGTCCAGAAGGGATGATGTTTCCCGCTCATCCACTGAAAGTTCTGCCTCATCTGACTATTATCATAGATCTACCCGTCCCCGATTAGACGGAGATCATACTCAGACTGCTGGATATCAGCCCGCCCTGACTGTCGGGCAATTGAGGGTAGGACCATCAACCAGCTTCCAGGCTGGGCCATCAACACGAGGTGGCCGCACTCCACAATATACTACGGACAATCATGTCACAGCTGCCATAGTAGAAACAAGGGTTGATACCTGACATCTTCCAGATTCGAGTAATCAACAGCAAGGACGTACTTCTGAACCATACGTCCCGGAAGACGCTGAGCCAAGGAGGCGAAACTTGGACCGTTGACAGCGCCCGGTCCAAACTCGCATTGTGGAACCCGACCACACCTTAGCTCAGCATGCTCAAAACGTAGCAATGCCAGACATCTCGACTATGATACGTCAGATGATCTGTGAAAGCCAAGGTCTTACCAATGACGATTGGGGGATTTCTCGAAGCCATACTCCTTTCACGGACGAGATACTATACGCTGAACCTCCTCGGCGATTCAGAATGCCAACTCTCCCTATGTACGAAGGAAGTTCTGATCCCAATCAGCACATACTGAAATACGAATGGTCAATGAGCGCCGCAAGGGCCGACGATGCAGTGAAATTCCGCAGCTTCCCCATTTCACTGGGAGGAATTGCAACAATGTGGTTTACAAGACTACCTCCAAGATCTATCTCGTCATTTGACCAATTGGCTAAGAAATTTGTTGAACAATTCCGTATGCATGTTGCTAGACCCAAAGATGTTAACAACCTGTCCAATGTTACTCAGGCTCGTGGGGAAACATTAAGGCGTTACTTGGAGAGATTCCATGCGGCATGTGTGGAAATTAGTAATCCCAACGACAACTCAATTTTAATGGCATTGACAAAGGGAATTGATCCCGATTCTGAATTTGGAAACTGGTTAGCCGGAAAACCACCCGCATCGTTGGACCGTTTCTACTCCAAAGCCGCTCAATTCTTACGGCAAGAGGACGCGAAACAGTCTAGGAAGCAGGACGATGCGAAACCCGAAAGTGAAGGAATACAAAGCAATGTAGCAGTTAAACAGTCCGGTGATAATTCCGGAAAAGTCCAGTTAAACATACAGAACAAACAAACTCAGCCAAGAGGTGGCAATGGTCAGAATAAGAAGAGAGATCCGAATCCAGGCCCACGGCGTAGGGCTCCGATGTTCGAAAGTTATACACCGTTAAACACTTCGCTGGAAAATGTGTACCTGCAAACTTGCAACACAGAACAGTATAAGAAACCCGCTCCGAAGCGGTCATCAGAAAGGCAGATTCAGACGGGAAAGTTTTGTAGGTTTCATGAGAGTTATGGCCACAATACTAATGACTGTCGCCATTTGCAAGATCTCATAGAAAAGCTGATCAGGGAGAGGAAGTTAGATCAATTCGTGCGGGCGCCGCAGTCTGGTGGTGCGGGCCCATCGAATCCAAACCGTGCGCAAGACCAAGAAAGACAAGAGGAACCCGCTCGTACAGGCGGGAGGCTAGTTATCAATACCATAAGTGGTGGTCCTCATCCAGCGGACAGGAGCTGGAGGGAAATGGAGTCGTATGCTAGCTCTATCAGGCATGCGAGCTTCGAATGCTGCAGTAATTGTGAGGATGGAACCCCGGCTAAACAACAAAAAACAATGTCTGACGATATCATATTCAGGAGCAGAGATGCTGACAAAATCGAAGCTCCAACGATTGACCCACTGGTCATATCTGCCCAGGTTGGCCCTGCTTGGATGAAGAGGATCCTGGTTGACAGTGGGAGTTCTGTAAACATTCTATTCAAGCGAGCATACGATTTGATGAAGATGGAAGCCAAAGACTTGAAACCCTGCCAATCCCGAGTTCATGGCTTCAACGGGAGTGCAACGATACCTACTGGAATAGTGGAACTACCAGTAGAGCTGGGGATTGGAGAACGCGGGAGAGTCCGACTGCTGCAATTCGTCGTTCTTGACATCGCTTCGCCGTACAACGCATTCCTGGGTCGACCAGCCCTTGCTGAATTCAGGGCAGCCATTGCCCCGTGGTGTTTGACTTTAAAATTCCCAACCGATCATGGTATAGGAATCGTTCAAGGAGATCAGGCAGTAGGAAGAGCCTGTTATGTTGCTGAGTTGCGTGAAGCACATAAGAAGGAGAAAGGAAAGGGCGTAGAGGAATCTCTCTGCGTCCGTTTTACTGATAATTGACAACTAACGCCTGGGCCCCGGCCCGGGCACCACTACCAATTCCTTAGAGATCTTGACCCTAGAGATAGCGAAGATAAAGATGAAGTAGAAGAGAATCAAGCGTCTCCAGCCGAACTGACTGTGGACGTCCCGGTCAGTGAGGATGACGACTCGAAAGTACTAAAAGTTGGATCTCAGCTGGGAAAACAGATACAACAGGAATTGGTTGAATTTCTTCAAGCGAATCTTGATGTCTTTGCCTGGACGCACTCTGACATGTGCGGAATCTCACCGAACATTGCAAGTCACTCTTTGAATATTGATCCGCGACATGTTCCGGTCAAGCAAAAGAGGCGTGGTATGGATCCAGAGAGATCTGTCGCCCTTAAAGAAGAAATTGACAAGTTGCACTCAAATGGTTTCATCCGAGATGCTCTATACCCAGAGTGGGTGTCAAATCCGGTAATGGTTCGGAAACCGAATGGGAAATGGAGAACTTGTGTCGACTACTCCGACTTAAACAAAGCTTGTCCTAAAGATAGTTTTCCACTTCCTCGAATTGACCAACTCGTAGACTCAACTGCAGGCCATGAATTGTTATCCTTTATGGACGCTTATTCCGGTTATAATCAAATACCCATGCATCTACCCGATCAAGAACATACCAGTTTCGTGACTGATCTAGGACTCTACTGTTACAGAGTCATGCCTTTCGGTTTAAAGAATGCCGGGGCAACTTACCAACGCTTGGTTAATCGAATGTTCGCTGATCAGATCGGGAAGACCATGGAAGTCTATGTGGATGACATGTTAGTTAAGTCCCGATTTTCCACAGATCACGTCAAGGATTTAAATTCAATGTTCCGCATCTTGCGTGAATATGGAATGAAGCTTAACCCGTTAAAGTGCCACTTTGGCGTCGCATCCGGAAAGTTTCTGGGGTTCATCGTCAACGCTCGTGGGATAGAGGCAAACCCCAAGAAGATCTGGGCAATAAGGAATTTGCAAACTCCAAAGACCATAAAGCAAGTCCAGAGTCTCAACGGGAAGGTAGCAGCGCTAAGCAGGTTCATCTCGAAATCCACTGATAAATGCATCCCTTTCTTTGATCTAATCCGGAAAGGAAAACGAAACTTTGAATGGACCATGGAATGTGAAGGCGCGTTCCGATCGCTGGTTCAGCACCTCTCTACGCCACCGATTTTGTCGAAACCAATTGATCACGAACAATTATACCTTTATCTGGCGGTATCAGAGCATGCGATCAGTGCTGCTCTGGTCCGGGAAGAGGATCGAGTGCAGAAACCGGTCTATTATGTTAGTAAACGATTAACCGGAGCTGAAAGAAATTACCCCAAGTTGGAGAAACTGGCTTACTGTTTGGTCATTGCCTCGAGAAAGCTTCGTCCTTATTTCCAAGCTCATCCGCTTACTGTGTATACCGATCAGCCGTTACGACAGGTCCTTGCGCGGCCTGAGACGTCTGGAAGGTTACTCAAGTGGAATATCGAACTGAGTCAATTTGACATTACTTATGCTCCGCGGAGAGCCATTCAAGGGCAAGTCCTAGCTGACTTCATAGCTGAATTTACTGTTCCAGACGACTTGCCCGAAACCAGCGAGTCTCCTGAATATGTCTGGAAACTTTATACAGATGGTGCATCAAACGATCGGTGTTCGGGCGCTGGAGTTGTACTAGAAACCCCCGAAGGTCGATCCATATGCTATGCTTTGAAGTTTGATTTTCACGCAACCAACAATGAAGCCGAGTATGAAGCCTTGTTGACTGGGTTAAAGCTTGCCAGAGATCTGAGAATTATCGCTATAGAAGTTTATTGTGATTCACAGTTGGTTGTGTGTCAGGTACGGGGAGAATATCAAGCAAGAGATCGAAGGTTAGCTGCTTATCTAGCCCGAGTTCAGGAAGCGCTGGATCAGTTTAATTATTATGCTATTTACTACATACCACGAGATCGCAATCAAAAGGCCAATTCATTGGCAAAGTTGGCCAGCACAGGTGAAGCACAGCAAATGGGACTCGTCCCGGTCGAAACTTTGCCTTTCCCAAGCATCGATCAAATCAAAACGAATGATGTGTTGGAAACCTTTCCTAGCAGAGAATCATGGATGACTCCGTATCGAAATTATATTGAGAATGGGATATTGCCTGAACACCGAAATGAGAAAAGGCAAATTCTACGAAAAGCTTCGCGGTTCATCATTCAGGACGGGATCATGTATAAAAAAGGTTATTCTGTTCCACTCCTCCGGTGTATCGCTCACGACGAAGTCAAACGAGTGTTACGTGATGTACACGAGGGAGAATGCGGCGATCACACCGGTGGACAAGCGCTTGCTAAGAAGATACTCCGATATGGATATTACTGGCCGACAGTGAATCGAGATGCAGCCAATTACGCCAGAAAGTGCGACAAGTGCCAAAAACACGCTCGAATTCCAAGAGCCCCGCCTACCGAGTTAACTCAAATGGTCAGTCCCTGGCCGTTCGCTATGTGGGGTATCGATATCATTGGCGCTTTGCCTCTGGCAAAAGGTGGTGCGAAGTATGCCATCGTCGCAGTTGACTACTTCACAAAGTGGGCCGAGGCCGAAGCTCTCGCAACGATTACGTCAAAGAAAGTGATAAACTTTGTGGTCCGCAATATCATTTGCCGATTTGGACTCCCGCATACCATCATCACCGATAATGGGACCCAATTCGAAAGTTCGGAGTTCAAGAATTTCTGTCAACGATTTCATATTCATAAAAAGTTCTCTGCAGTCGCACATCCACAAGCAAACGGTCAGGTCGAAGCTGTTAACAAAGTTATCAAATCCATCTTAAAGAAACGACTGGAAAAGGCTGGGGGAAAATGGGTCGATGAACTTCCTATGGCATTATGGGCTTATCGAACAACTCACAAGACCGCAACTGGACACACCCCATTTTCCTTATCCTATGGCTCGGAGGCCGTCATTCCAGTTGAGACAGAAGTATTTTCTCACCGCGTAACTTATTACGATCCGAAAACAAACGCTATATTACTCGCTGAATCTTTGGATCTGTTGGACGAGAAACGAGAAGAAGCTGATTTAAGAGCAGCCGTTTACCGAAGTCGGGTCGCCCGATTATATAACACCAAAGTTCGCCCCCGAACCTTTGATCTCGGTGATCTAGTCCTCAAGAGAATATACCCGGTTCCTTCACACATGAAACCAAATTGGGAAGGACCGTACGTGATTACGCAAAGACTTGGGGATGGCACATTCAAACTATCAACCGTGGACGGTCTAGTTTTACCAAGAGCCTGGAACAGCGAGAGTCTCCGTCGCTATTACATATGACAGGCTTCATTTATTTCATTATGTTTTTTATTCAGCAATTTACTTTTGCATTTCGAAATTAGAATTTGTAATAAGGCAACTGATTTGCCATATTTTCTTATTTCAGCAATAAAATGCCATCTCTTCGAGCCAGAGCTGTGATTCATTAAATACAATGTACAACATCACGATGCACGAAGAGCTAAGTTCCATCACACAGTGGAATTTATTCAAGTAGGGAGTGGCTGTGAAGCAATCAACCACTCACTAAATGAAACCCGAGCTCGGGGGCAAGCCATCACATCAGGCCACGAAATGGGTTGATACACGACAACCCTTCATTCAACTCCGTACTCCCAGAGTGCGAGGCGGAGTATAAACATTCTTCTAACTCCGTACTCCCAGAGTGCGAGGCGGAGTATAAACATTCATCAAACTTCGTGCTCCCAGAGCGCGAGGCGGAGTATAAACTCTCATTCAACTCCGTACTCCCAGAGTGCGAGGCGGAGTATAAACATTTTTCCTAAACCCCAGAGTACTCCGAGAGCGCGAGCTGGGTACAAGCTTTTTACTTAACTCCGTACTCCCAGAGTGCGAGGCGGAGTATAAACATTCTTCTAACTCCGTACTCCCAGAGTGCGAGGCGGAGTATAAACATTCATCTAACTCCGTACTCCCAGAGTGCGAGACGGAGTATAAACATTCATTCTACTCCGAACTCCGGAGCGCGAGACGGGGTATAAACATACGTCAACTCCACACTTATCCCCAATACAGGGAGAAGAACCATAACACATAACAAGTTGAAGACAGAAAGGAAATAGATTTTCATTTCCACTATCAACAAAAAGAATCTGATTACAAAGTGTTTACGAAAAATTCTGCTAGTGGGAGCCGAATCCACATCTATACACGGCTATAGAAAAATCAACAAAATGCTACCCTACGCAACAGAGATTTAGAGAAAGAGTTCAATCTTTCTTCTTCCTTATCTTCTTCTTCGGGGTAGCTCCACCCGATCCGCTGCCCGATTTCTTCCTCAATCGCTTGCTCTTTTCGGGCTTGCCCTCCGGCAGCGATATAATGTCAACGTCTTCCTCAGAGCTGGAGGCGACGGAAGTTCTTCTAGGAGGACGAGCTGGAGGCATAGGAGTAGTAGCAGGAGGAGGGACAGGAGCGGTCTCGATCAATACAGTACCGCCCGGTGAAATCACCATTAACGGGGCAGGCCCGGGCGGACTAACACCAACATTCCCTGCTGCCATCTCGGCAGCAATCTCAGCAATAACGTCGTCCTCACGAGATACTTGGGCCGCATCGGATGTGCCAATAGCTGGCATAGATAAACTAACGGCCGGAGCAGCCTCACTCACAGCATCGGACGGGTTGGCAGAGGGATCGATGGGTTCATTGAGAAGCTCCTCAATCATTTGAGCGCTGAAAGAAAACATATTTGCATCTCCCTCCTCGCCAATCAAAGTAGAAGTCGTGATGGCTTCGGAAAAAACAACCCCTTGTGTTTGATGAGGAACTGATAAAGCAAGGGGCGCAGAAACAATAACTTCGGTCACTGAAATACGACAAAACGAAGATTGTTAGCCAAGTGTGTTGCTTAAGGTTCTTCACAACTAAACTACGAGAAGCGTTCAAATACCTTCCTTGGTCTGAACTGAAACGTGGGCAGAATCCTCGGCAGAAGATAATAATGGTTGGTCAGGATTATAGGCAGGAACAGATTGGGGATCTACCGCACCAGTGGTTTCGGGCAATGTTGGAATTACAGCTCCAACACCTGCCCCGTGATGCACGACCCCCGAGCCTCCGCCTGTCTCTAGAGATTGGACGCCGAGCTTTTCTTTCGCCATAGAGATTACCACCTCATGAAGGGTCTTCCTCTCTTCCTCGGTAAGCAGACGCATCTCCAGTTCAAAGTCGTCAAGTGTTCCATCTGGATGCGCTGCTCTTTTCTCATTCACCAGCCGGGTCCAGGCATTGTACAAGATCATGGAGTCATCTCCCAGCCACGCTAAATTTCTGTGTTCCAGCACATTAGCGTTATACGTGACTAAGAGATCGTCAAACTCAGCATCTAGCCTAGACCTCTCCTCCAAGATCTTTTCCTGAATCACTGCTTCCACAGACTTAGCCTTGACCGCCGCCGCAACAAGTTCGGCCTTGAGAGATACTGCTTGGTCGCAAGCCTCTTGAGCAGTGGCGTTCGCATCATCCTTCTCCTTCACCATTTCAGCGAATTTGGCCTTGAGCTCATTCAGCTCTTTAACGGCTAAGTCTCGCTCAGCTGCAATGGTGGTATTGCGATGGCCCATCTCTTCCACTATGGCGCAATGTTCTTGCTGCATCCTCGCTAGTTTGGCCACGACACCCTCGTGTTTCTTAAGTGTTTCAAGCTCTGACTTTCGGGACGTTTCCACTTCGGATTGAAGAACTTGAATGATGCGTTTCTGCTTCGCAATGTCAACATCACGTTCAGCAATGACCTTCGCCCTGTCGAAAGCTACTCTAGAAGCCTTCACGGCTGCCTTATACCACTCCTTGTACTGAGCATAGAAGTCGTGGATGTAATTATGAGCAGTGGTCTCAGCTTCCGGAGGGATTCTTTTAAAGTTAGGAGGGAAGATATAGCCATCCATGCAAATTTCCGGGTAGTCATTTTTCATTTGGGCGAGTTTAGCAGCTCCCTCGCTTGTCAGCTCAGCCGGAGCTTGTTCAATTATAGCGGCTGCCGTTGGTTCCATTCTTGGCCGTTGAGCATCAGGCCGAGAAGATTGAGAAGGAAACTGTTGCTGATGAGATGGCCCTGGGAGGTCTACTGGAAACCTGGAAGGCGGAGGAGAACGAGATCGGGGTCGGTACTGGTATCCCCGGTCTCTGTCAGAGTAATCATAGCCAGAACGGTTATGCGAGTAATCTCTGTCTCTATCATAACGTTCTTGACTCGAATAGCCTCGCCCATGATCCCTATCTGTCTCTCTCCTACGGGAATCGTAAAATGGAGAAGATTGGCGCACATTCCGAAGCCTATCTAGAGTAGAGCCACGTCCTGACATCTCACCTGCGATAAGAAAGAATTACGGATTAAAATCCCATAAAGCAATGTTTACTATGCAGAAGTCATGAAGTGCTGTGGAAGTGTGTGTAAATGTGTAAACCCCCAAACCGACCGGAAGTGTTGACCGCACTTAAAGGAAAGGGCTCGTTCATGTTTAGGACATCTTGCAATTCCTCCAACCCAGGATTATGAGAAATCGATATATAATCTGGGATAGGAATGTCGTCAAGCCCTTTGAGAGAATCTCTCGAATGAGAAGGGGCGGCCTCAGAAATCATAACTCCGGAAGCGGGAAGAAACACATCTACAGATTTTCCCCCCTTTGACTTAAGTTTTTTGGAAACGGCGGCCTTGCCTTTCCGTTTTTCTCCCGATTCCTCCAAGTTTCCCGAAAGGTCAGCCATTGGCTCTGAATCCGTATGGGTTCTTTCTTCGTCACTCGCCTCGATTATTTTGATTCCGAGTGACTTCTTCGCTTTTCTCTTCCTGAGTTTCTTCTTAATTTCCTTCTTGGAGACGGACTTTGAAAATCCCTCAACAACTATGCTTTGATTGATGTCGATCAAACCCAGAACTCTTAAGTTGTAATCATTCAGCACCGAGTCAATATGCCTCAGCTCGCTTGGGACTTCTTGAAGACTCCGGACGGTACCCTTGAAATGCCCTCCATCGGGCCTAGAGATAATAGCTGTAAAAGGAATGAAATGTCAATTTTAGCACCGAAGAGCTATTGGTCAAGGAAACAGGTTAAGGCGCTTACGTCTAGACAACCATCGCCTAGCGAAACCCGGAGGGCACCGAACGTAGAACCACTCATTCTTGAAATAGCTCAGTCGAGTCCAAGCTCCAACTACAACTTGGCAATTCCTAACCGCCTCCAAAAATGTAAAAGACGGGCTATCACCCCTACTCTTGAAGTTAAATATGTGTCTGATCTCGGAGGGCCTCGGCGGGCGAAAGAGACAGTCCATAAATATGATAAAGGCACTGTTCAGCAACGCGTGCCCGTTAGGATGAAGTTGTGAAGGAGCGATTCCTAAATATGATAGCATCCCTCTGATATATTGATTGAAAGGAGGAAGAGTTCCAGCCGCACAAGCATGACGGTAGAATGCTGTATATCCTTCAGGCGGATTGTGCGGTCTATCAGTGGCACTGGGTAATAATACATCACCTAGAGATATGTTATGCTTTAGGCATATTCGTCCCAATAAGGATTCAGAGATGTTAGACTGAACTGAATCAACAGGGTCCTCAATGAGTATAGCCTCTGGCAATTCGTTTGGAGCCGGATCGATTACATCGGCAGGGATATCAGGAATCTCAAGCACAGGAGGAGTCGAGCTCTGCACCTCTTGTTGTTGGGAGCTCGAAGATTCCATAATTAGCTAACTCATCAGAAAGCAACGTTAAGTTCATAACCAGCCCATGCATGCCCCAGTATAGTGTGTGTATGAACGTGTCGTGCAGTGCAAGTGCTATGCATCACTTAAGCAAATTTAACAGAATAAAACAAGATGTTCGTACAACATATCTTGGGAATTTGAGAATGAAAATGACCGTCATCGCTGACCATCACTTCCACAACATCCAAACGCTACGAACCAACCTCGTGTATAAGTCAGTTATATTGTTGGTTAAGTCACAGTTCCATCGACGAGCTTCAAAAAGGAGGTCAAATCTTTCGGTCAAGTTCGACTATGCAAGGCCGAAGCTCGTCGGAGTCAAGTATGCTAAAGTTCATTATGTTCGTCAAAGTTCAACTTGAGATTGGTCGTAGCTCAGATGTTGGAGCAAATCAGAAGAACAAGTGTTAGAACGTTCGAATCGATCGATTCGAATCGACATAAGTCGAATCGCTGATGTTCGAATCCATACGCCTCGACTCCATTAAGGTCGACTCGGTGAAGCCTTAAGATGGAAGAGCGCTTCGAATCCATAAGCTCCGCGTAGCTTCGAATCGATCAGCAGTCGATTCCTTCGAATCGATCAGGATGACATTAGCTGGGCATCGAATTGATCGAGTCGAAGTAACGACGCTCCTCCATTTTAGCACTCAAGATCGATGCGACGCGAACGGACTCGTTCCTCAGATCCATCGAGTCGACCCACTCCCGACTGCACAGTTCCTCATAATTTTCGAGAGGAGTTGAGATTAGTGATAAAGGTTCCAGTTTTATCTTTCATTGTTCGAATCGATCCCTTGGTTACCTGGTTGAATTCGATTACAGATGAAAACTTGAAGGAATTTGATCAACTCGTGCAAAACGCAGAACTTTGAAAGATCGATTCGAAGAAAGGGCTCTCGCAACAGTAAGAAAGTAAAAAATGAAAGTGAAAAAGATCCCGGTATATATAGGGGATTGCGAGACGATTCGCATCCCGGTCAGATGCAACCGGTGAAAATGGCTCCAGCCTATCGATTCGAACGAGTATCTTCGAATCGATCACTAAAAAGCATCCATCGATTCGAAACTGACAGAATGGTTTCATCGATTCGAACTCAGAGGTACGTAGGTTACAAATCATCTTCGAATCCATTCCTCCGAATCCATCCATACAATATCAATGTGAAGCTTCATCGATTCGAAGCACAACGTCAGAAGAGTCAAGGGAACGTACGACACCATCGATTCGAACGACCACTTTCGAATCCATCAATTCCGAACCCACCAACTCAGAAAAATTCAAATCCACGCAATATCGATTCAGAGAACCATCGATTCGAAGTACCCACTTCGAAACCCTCAACTCGAAGCGGATCAAAAAACATAGCTTCGCATCCATCAAATACCACTGGTCAAATGGACGAACCGTTCCAATGTGAAAAATTGCTTGTCTACTCTTTATACCGATTCAGGAGAGGATCGATACGAGAGGATGATCGTAGACAATCATAAAAGCAATGTTTTAACTCAAATCTCAAATCGGTTCAGGAGAGGACCGATGCAGATTTCGATAGCGAACCAAACGGACAACAACTTGCGATCACGCAACGTTAACCAAGGTCAAGATAGTACACGTATGCACGTATTTTTTGACTAATGTTTTGGTCTTTATCATCAACAGGAATCAGAAGTTCATCTCGTCATGACTCAAAAGCCTAACAGTCGATCATGATCATACAACGATTGATTACAACAGCAAAAAATACAATTTTCGACAAAGCATGTGATAACTGTTCAATAAGGGACTGTAGCTTTTCAAAGCACGTCATGTTTACACAAGACGTACTTTGGGGGGCAAATGTTATCCCGCCTTTTGGCAAGGCCGTGACACCAAGGATTTGACTGGAGACCGGTGACAGATCGTCTCGGAAATCAGTTACACACAAGGATCGCGATGGATATCGATGAAATTTGTCCGAGTCCAGATCGGGCTGCAATCGATAAGACACGTCAAGCAGGGTAGTATAAACCAGTGTTCCAAATTTCTGGGCAATCCGAGTTCGTATGCTCAAGATATCACCGACGAAAAATGGAGTAGACAGTCCTTAGTTCGAATCCATAGGCGAAGACTATGTTCGAATCCATGAAGGTCGAATCCATCCAACATACGTGGCCTCGAATCCATGGGAAGTCAGCTTACTTCGAATCCCTCGATTAAACCTTTGCCTCAGATCGATCACGACGAGCCTTGCCTCGAACCCATCGGAATACGCTTTGCTTCGAATCCATTGAGCATCCCTTCCTTCGAATCCGTAAAGGCTACTCGCTTCGAGTCCATCGTCTTCGAATCCACCGAACGAAAGTCCTTCGACTCCATACAGTTGAAGGAACTTCGACTCCACACCACGATTGTCTTCGAATCCCAAAAGACAGAGGGTACTTCGTATCGATCAGCTATGACCTTCCACGATCGATACGAAGGAGCGCGAATTCGATCGATTCGAAGGAACCACCTCTTCGAATCGGTAACTTCGAATCCACCAAGCAAGCACAGCTAAAACCCCGGGTACGACTCAGTAAAACTCGGAGAGAAAAGAGGGATGACCCGAAGCATGCGCGCCACGCCGTTGTCTTCGCATGAAGGAGAGTCGATTCGAACGAATCGATTCGAACGAATCGATTCGAGCAACTTCAGAAAACGGAAATCTTCAACTTGAATCGATCATATCTCAAGTTCTACAAGTCCAAATGCCATGAAATTTTCACAGAAGCTTAAGCACATGATGAAGAATGTTCACACCAAATTTCAGCTCGATTGGATGATTTCTTGATCGATTCGAACCAAGGGTCGAATCGATCCCAAAGTGGGCCCGGATCTCCAGATTTTGGCCATGTGGGCCCCCTGACATACCAGAACTGGTCTCCCCTCATTTTAGGCGAAATATCAGCCTCCTACACCTATAAATAGAGCCCCTGGTCATTCAGAAAAGGGGTCGGATAATTCTAAGTACCGAAGAGCGTCCAGATTCTGCCAGATGTACTCCAGAACACAGCCGCTGCTTTAGATTGACACTTAGCATTTAAATTCAGTTGTATTGCCTTATTAATTACTGTAATCTTCAAGGAATCGAGCAATAAAATCATCAAATTTCACAGTGGACGTAGGCAAAACGCCGAACCACTCTAAATCGCTTGTCTTTGCAATTTACTTTCTGTTATTTGGAGTTTTTGTTAGATAATCCACAGTTTTAATTTTCATTCTTCACTTTTATCTCTTCAAAAACTTCCGAAGAGTGTTGTGCCCATTTTTGGTACAAACATAGAGGTACACACAACATATGCTCATGAGTGGAGCGACAGAGGGAGTACTGTGCAAATGCTTTCCGCTCTTCTTAGCAGATCTCGCTACCTCCTGGTTCTGTCATCTACCCCAGGGATCCATCAGCTCGTGGGAAATGTTGAAAGAAAAGTTTATCAGTCAGTTCCGCATCCATGTGGAACAACCTAAGGACGCTTATTCCTTATCCAGCGTCAAATAGAAACCTGGAGAGAAGCTGCAACAATACCTAACCCGATTCAATGCCGCAGCAGCCGCGGTCCAAGATGCCGATGAGAAGCTTATCCTAATGGCCCTCTGTAGTGGTGTGCATCCGGACACTAAATTTGCTAGAAGGTTGACGAAAGAAAAACCAGCTACTTTACCCGATTTCTTCCACGAAGCCGGGAAATATATGAGGCTTGAGGATGCTGCCGTTGAGGGGCAGTCAGGACAGCAGAATAAGGCAACTCACAGCAACGCCCCTGCTGTAGCAAGGGACGTTCGAAGAAATGATTCCATGGACAATACTGGGGGCAAGAAGGGAGAAAAACGCCTATATCGGCCTGGACCGAGATTTGACACTTACACTCCTTTGAATGAGACCGTCGAAAATATCTTCCTTGCCACCCAAGGCGAAGTTAGATTCAAACGCCCACCATACAAGAAGGAATCAGATAACGCGCAGAAGTCTGGAAAGTTCTGCCGCTTCCACGAATCTCATGGGCATGACACCAATGAATGCCATCATCTCCGGGACTTGATTGAGGAACACATCAGAAGGAAGAAACTGGAACGCTATGTAAAAGGTCAGGACAAGACTCCAGCTCCTGCCAATGAGAACCCAAGGCTACCCTCACCGGAGATCGGCAGAGGAAACCGCAACACTAGCAGCTCTAGTCAAGAGAAGATAGTGGTCCATACCATCTCGGGAGGACCGCACATCGCTGACAGAAGCTGGAAAGAAATGGAAAGATATGGAAAGTCGCTTAGAGACAATAAAGACTATGTTAATTCGGTTATAGAAGAGCGCCACCCGAAGCGGAAAGAAAGTGATGATATCACATTCGGTAAGCGTGACATAGAAGGAATGCAATACCCTCACATGGATCCCATGGTTATCTCTGCCCGGCTCGGCCCCGCCGAGGTTTACCGAATCCTAGTAGACACTGAAAGCTCAGTAAACATCCTGTTCAAACATGCATTCGACAAAATGAAGCTATCAATGAAGGATGTATCTCCCTGCGATAAACCACTACACGGTTTCACTGGGGATGCAAAGATGCCCCTCGGGCAACTGGACCTCTTTGTTGAGATTGGAAGCCATCCCCGCTCCGTCGTACGGAAACAGACGTTTGTGCTAATAGAAAACCATTTGGCCTACAACGCCTTCTTAGGAAGGCCAACCTTGTCTGACTTCCAAATTGTCCTAGCCCCATGGTGCCTAAAGATGAAATTCCCAACGGACAATGGAGTAGGGGAAGTAGAAGGAGACCAGGACGTGGCTCGAGACTGCTATGTGACTGAACTTCGCAACAACCACAGGAAGGATAAAGGGAAGGGTGTAGAGGTTGCCCTCTGCACAAAAAGTCTAGAAGCATAGCAACTAAAGAAAGCCCCTTCTCTTCGATATACCAACGACCCTTTCAATGAATTAGACCCTAGGGACAAAGAGTAGGAGGCCACCACCGAGCCTACAGAGGCTATGGAGTTTGTATCTGTAGACAAGCACGACTCGAGTAGACTATTGAAAATTGGATCCCAACTAAAGGCAGAGTTGAAGGAACAGCTCATCGATTTTCTCCGCCACAACCTGGATGTATTCGCATGGTCACACGCGGACATGACCGGAATCTCCCCCGACGTAGCATGCCATGCACTAAACATTGATCCTACCAAGGCTCCCGTAAAACAAAGAAAGAGAAGTATGGGAGCAGAGCGATCAGCAGCCCTCGATGAAGAGGTAAAGAATTTGCTCGCCAATGACTTCATACGAGAAGCCATCTACCCGAAATGGATCGCTAACCCAGTGCTGGTAAAGAAGGCCAATGGGAAGTGGCGAACATGCATTGACTTTTCCAACCTAAACGACGCCTGCCCAAAGGATTGCTTCCCACTTCCCCGAATTGACCAGCTTGTAGACAGCATAGCCGGACACAAGCTGTTATCTTTTATGGACGCATACTCAGGATATAACCAAATTCCTATGCATGCTCCCGACCAAGACCACACTAGTTTTATCACCGACCGGGGTTTGTACTGCTATAAGGTAATGCCTTTCGGACTGAAAAATGCAGGGGCCACCTACCAGCGCCTCGTCAACAAGATGTTTGCAGGGCTAATAGGGCGAACTATGGAAGTATACGTGGAAGACATGCTGGTGAAGTCAAGAAAAGCCAACGATCACGTAAGCCACCTAGGCGAGATGTTTCAAGTACTTCGCCAGTATTGAATGAAGTTGAATCCTCTAAAATGCTCCTTCGGAGTGTCATCAGGAAAGTTCTTAGGATTCATCGTCCATGCCAGAGGGATTGAAGCAAACCCTGAACAAGTCCAAGCCCTAAAGGATATCAAGATACCTTCCACTCGAAAGGAAATGCAAAGTCTGAATGGAAAAGTGGCCGCCCTAAGCCGATTCATCTCCAAGGCAACAGACAAATGCGTCCCCTTTTTCGAAGCTTTAAAGAAAGACAAAGGAAAGTTCGAATGGACTGACGAATGCTTAACCGCTTTCCTTAACTTAATCGAACACCTCAAGAAACCACCGATACTCTCGACTCCAAGCGAAGGCGAAGAATTATGCCTATACCTTGCTGTGTCACCTCACGCCCTGAGCGCCGCCTTGGTAAGAGAAGACAACCGCATGCAGCGGCCAGTTTACTTCGTCAGTAAGAGGTTTACGGGGGCAGAAGTCAGATATCCTAAACTTGAGAAGCTGGCATACTGTTTACTAATCACATCACGGAAACTGCATCACTACTTCCAGTCCCATTCCATCAAAGTTCTGACCGATCAACCACTGAGGCAGGTACTCCATCGTCCCGACACTTCCGGGCGACTACTTAAATGGTGCATTGAACTAAGTCAGTATGATATCACCTATCACCCTCGCACCGCCATCAAGGGACAAGCCATAGCTGATTTCATTGCAGAATTCACTACCAACAAAGATAAGGAGCAATTGGAAATAGCAGAAGATATCAAGTGGAATCTCTTTGTGGATGGTGCATCGAACGAACAAGGCTCGGGGGCAGGTGTGGTAATAATCACTCCCAGGGGAAACAAACTGCACTATGCTATAAGGTTGGAGTTCGCTGCCACCAACAACGATGCAGAATATGAAGCAGTGATAGCCGGACTAGAACTTGCCATAGAAATCGGAGCCAATTCTTTGTGTCTTCACAGCGATTCTCAACTTATCATTAATCAAATACTAGGAGAATTCCAAGCTCGAGAAGAACGACTCATAGCATATTTAAAGAAGACCAAGTTACTTCTCAGCCGATTGGACCACTACTTAGTCAAACACATCCCTAGGGAAGAGAACCAAGAGGCTGACGAATTGGCAAAACAAGCAAGTATGAGAGACATCGCCATCTTCGGGGCAGTAACCATCTCAAAGCAAATGGCCCCAAGTTTTGAGCAAGTGAATCTGATAGCTGCAATCGAAGAAGCAACTTGGATGACTCCCATCCGAGACTACCTACAAAGCGGCACACTGCCCAACGGACGTAACGAAGTCAAGAAAATCTTAAGGAAAGCTTCCCGCTACACAATTCAAGAAGACATCCTCTATCGGCGCGGATTCTCTAACCCGTTATTAAGGTGTGTCGCTGGGAGGGAAGCCAAGGAAATCTTATCCAACATCCATCAAGGAAGCTGCGGAGACCACACCGGAGGACAAACATTAGCAAAAAAGATACTCCGATATGGATATTTCTGGCCCACCTTAAGCAAGGACGCCTTGGATTTCGTCAAAAAGTGTGACAGGTGTCAGAAGTTCGCTAAGATTTCGCGGCTACCAACGACTGAGATTACTCAAATGACCAGCCCTTGGCCCTTTGCAGTATGGGGAATTGACTTAATCGGCGAACTGCCAATGGGCCGAGGCGGGGCCAAATATGCTATAGTGGCAGTCGACTATTTCACCAAATAGGTGGAAGCAGAACCTCTGAATAAAGTATCTTCAGCAAAATTTATTAACTTTTTGATCAAAAATGTTCTGTGCAGGTACAGAGTCCCATTCAAAATCATATCAGACAATGGACTTCAATTTGACAGCGAGGAATTCGCCAACTGGTGCCAAGAGCACGGAATTCACAAAAGCTTCTCATCCGTAGCGTATCCCCAGGAAAACGGACAAGTCGAAGCCGTCAACAAAATTCTGAAAACTCTAATAAAAAAGAAACTCGAAAAGTCAAAGGGAGCTTGGGTGGATGAACTCCCTACGGCACTATGGGCCTATCGCACATCTTTCAGAACTTCAACGGGGCATACTCCTTTCTCTTTGGCATACGGATCAGAGGCTATGCTCCCAGTTGAAACCATTGTGCCTTCCCACCGTAGGATCCACTATAACCCAGAAGAGAACGAAGAACTCCTTCACATGTCTTTGGATCTAGTGGAGGAGAGAAGAAATGATGCAGTCCTTAAAGCAGCAGCCCACAAACAAAAAGTGGCAGCACAATACAACTCCAAAGTCAAGCATCGTACCTTACAAGAAGGGGACCTTGTCCTCAAGCGAATCTTCCCCCGCCCCGGAGCACTAGATCCAATCTGGGATGGACCATATGTAATTCATAAAGATCTCCACAATAGAGCTTATATTTTGTCAACAGTGGACGGAGAGGTGTTCCAGAGGGCATGGAACATCCAACACCTCCGTCGATACTTTTCTTAACTTGTACTGCCCATATGAAGTGAATTAACAAAGAGAATCAGTGGACGTAGGCCTTTTCGTGCCGAACCACTTTAAAAAACCTTGTCTCTTTTTTAACTTGTTCCTTTATATCGTGGCTGCTTGTTAACTTTATCCTTTTCTGTTGAACAAAATCCTATGCGTATAGTGTTTCCACTCAACGCACTCCACAGCTCAACTTCACCTGGACAAGACCTGTCAGGTACTATGCGAATCTATGCCCTCGCCAATGAGACACTTTTGCTCCGGCATCCCTCTGCTGTGGGTTAACTCATTGCTCGCGACGACCCTTAAAGCCAACTGTAATGAGCCGATTATAAGCCACCAAGAAGGCCGACTATAGCCGAGGCAGCTCATTACGGCGTTCGGCTCGCCGGCAACTGTGGACCGACTATAAGCCCCAACATAAGGTGTGGCCAGCCAGGGGCAGTTCACAGTTGACGATCGGCACCCACGCTAGCCGGCCACAGTAAATCGAATAATACCCACGATTACGGGCCATAATGGCCCGGGTAGTTACTGTGCGCGATCTCGGCTTCGATGTGTCTTAAGTGCGGCTGTGGTAAAAAAGAATTAACTCCGCGCGGAGGCGTAAGATGGGTGACAAATGTCTCCAAGACCCACAGCTAGGGAAAGTGACTACAAAGCCCGTTTGCCACGAACTTAAGCACATCGAAGGCCTTCCGTGATTGGAAGTTTTACTATTTCGCATATTTCAATTTTACTTAAGAAACTTTTTCTCCTATCCTCTGTAACAAACCTTGAAGTGCAGGACACAAAACAGGAGACACTCACTAATAGAAGCGGATACTCATAGCAAGATACTGGACCGCATCCCTTACTCAGTCACACAGGATATTCAAAGCTGCCATCTACAAGCAAAATATAAAGGACGGTATTTCCTTCTTTCATATATGCCTATAATTTGTTCACACCTCACGCTAACACTGCAAGTCATGAAATTATGTTTTAAACAAGAACCTGACATCAAACGCAATTTAATTACAAGAATATGCATGGCTATATTTCTTATGCAACATGTCAAAATAGCAAAAACATTCAAAAGACGACAAAATCAGCTTAAGTTAAAGAATTGCACATCAAGAATAGAGCTATTTATTACAAGTAGCAAGAATTACAACCTAAAAGTTACTCTACTGTTTTAAGACTAACATATACAGCCATGTCAAGTACACAAAAAGAATTCTCCAGGTCTAATCAGGGAGCCGGCTGCGTTGGAGTCTTGTCCTTGTTCTGTTACCCACCTATCCGGTCATAAAAAGAAATCATTAGTGATAAGCAACAGAGTTAACAAAAGAACAAACTAGTGAAGTAGAGGTTACCAGCAACTTCCCCTTGATCGTCTTGGTCATCATCCCCTACTTCCATGCCTGCCTCCTCAACCGCGAACAACCGCACCCCCTCTTTCACCGCTGTCTTCTCCTCCTTGGTAAACTGAGCGGTGACCACATCCATCCTAAAGGCCGCTCCACCCTCCTTATCCGCCTCAGCCTTGGCCTCCTCTAGAGCCCTGAGGTGAATCCTAGCCATAACCCGGGGGTAGTCATCCATCCAAGATAAGCTGCCCTGCTTCCAAGTGCGAAAGTACATGTCCTGCAGCATATCGTCCATCATCCCCTTATTTTCCTCGAACTCCCTCATACGAGCCTCAGAAACCGATAGCCTTGCAATGGCAGCATCCCTTTCCAGTCGGTATCGCGAGCAGTCAGCCTGAAGGGACCTCCTCATCACCTCCATCTCCTCCTTTAGCCTGACCTGAGCAAGCTCTGCGGCTTCAAGCTTCCCCGACAGCTCCTCTACCTGCTCAAGATCCGCCCTCCGAACCTCGTCCACGGTCGAGATGGCCATATTTATCTGCTCCTTGCAAGCAGCCTCCATCTTCCGCAATTCCGCCTTACTAGCCTCCTCCATAGTCTTCCTCAACTGCCCGGAGGCAGCCTCATGTTGAGAAATCTGAATGGCCTGATCAGCAAGCTGTTTGACCTGGTCTGAAACCATCATTCGTAGTCGGATGTTGGCACTCCCAATCTCCTCTCCAGCCTTAACCAGCCGGGCATGATGCCCCATCAGCTTCCTAGTCTCCTCCGCCACCCGATCAATATTAGCCTTGGCCTCATCTCCCATGGTAACTATCCGAGTGGTAAGTAAATCAAGATCTAAGGACTTAGCCTCATCAAGCACCCGTACCATGGGATTACGGGGAAGAAGGTGCTCACCGGTAACTTCGTCGAAGGTAATATCATGGGAACCTAGATCCAGATCAGGATGACCCGCAAATGGATTACGAGCCAAACCAGGACGATCAATCTACGTAACGGTAGGATTTTCAGACGGGTGCGGAGAGAGTGCGAACTCAGTATCCTCCTCCGTGATATCATGAAGAGGCTGAACTGGGGGCTGAGGACTGAGTGAAGGTTCAGATAAGGGATGACTCCTTTTTCTCTTCTGAATACCCTCTTCAATAACCCCGAGAAGAGGACGGTAGCCGACTACATCCCTGGAATGGTGGGTCGGAGTCTTTGGCTTGGCGGAAGCTTTGGAGAGCTTGTATTGTTCAAGCCTGTGCCGAAGATCAGAGGCCTTGGCCGTTTTACCTGCCCCTGATATGAAGAACAAGTGTCACAAGCTTACATTGATCCATAATTCGAGAAACGCGGTAAATTAAAAGTTAAAAGAAGAAAGGAAACAAATTAGTTATACAAACCCTGGGGAGGAGTAGGATACTGCAATGAGTCCTGGATTTCATTCCAGGACGGGAGCGGATCATAAAATATTCCTAAGTCCCTATCATAAATGGAGCCTGCAGGAGTCAAAAGTTCACCTTGAGTCGTCGGAGCCACCTTGGCTGGAATAGTCTGAGAAGACTCGCTTGCACCGGTCCCGGCCTTGTCAGCCTTCCCGAATTTCTCTACCAAAGCTGTTTCTCCGTCCAGCCCCTCGAAAGCTTGGTTGAATGCATCATCCGTCCACTCCTGAATCTCGCCTACTTGCCCAGGAAGCAAGGCCCCGATGCCATCGCCACCATCACCACCTTCTCGGTCATCTCCACCCTCACCTCTCTCCTCCTCCACATCTTCCTTCCCGGAGTAAGTGGAAAAGTGTTGGGGGAAGGACCATCCGACTTCTTAAGCTTCTTACCTCCGACCATTGGAGATTTTGAGAAAGGTTTCCTCTTGCCACTCTCTACTGTGACACCTTCCTTAGCTTGAGCAGCCGCCCTCTCCTCCGCCGTTTCCCTCTGCTTGACTACTGACTGCTGTGGAAGGATCAAATTATACTCCAGAAGAGTCGCATTTCTGATCAGGTAAGCAGTCGATCTATCTCTCCAGGGGATAGCTTCTATCTCAGCCGCCATCCGAACCAGGCGATCAGTCTCCACAACCGCAAAGCCACCTGTCGCTAGCAAAATATGAAAACGTATGAGAAGAAGCATCGCAACCAGGACAGAAATTATAATTAAAGCATCGACTTACATCCGGAGGTGAAACGCCGAATAGAAACAGAGTCGTCCCTGACGAAGAACCACTCCTTCTTGAACATGCTGTACTTAGAATACAGATCCAAGACTGGCTTGAAGGTTACAGCTGACTCCAAGCTGATGTCTGGGGACCCCTTCTTATAGCCCCTCAGATTATATAAGTACCGGATCTCCCGGTTGGAAGGAGCACGCCCATGCTTCCTCTGAAAGATGACGAAGAGGCTCACCAGTATAGTATAAGAGTTGGGTTGAAGCTGGAATGGGGCCACCTTTAGATATGTAAGAAAACTGAGTACCCAAGCATTAAGAGGCGGGATGGCACCGCACATACAGTGGTATCTGCTGTAGGCAAAGTACCCTTCGGGAGGGTCATATGGCATAACTTCTCTCCCTGGCAACAGCATGCGCGCCCTATCAATTCCAAAAGAACGGGAGATGGCATCAAGCTGCTCCTCCTTGAGGGAGCTGGGAAAGCAATCGGGCGGGGAGTTCAGAAGCTCCTGAGGGCCGTACCCGTCCACCAATGATCTCGGGGCAATTCCGTGATGTTCCGGTCCTGGCTAAGCAGGGGGCACTGCGGAAGATTCTCCTTCGCCCTGGGACTTCTTTTTATCCGATCGAGTTTCTGCTTTTCGAGACATTTATCTGCAACACAAAAGCACGTTGTTAAAACAAAAGATGTAGAGACATAAACAGGCGAGAGCGTACAGTCCGGGATTTCATTTGTAATCTGAAACATAAAAGGTTCAAGGCCCATTCGGCATTCTCGTTCTCAAGAACCCCATTCGGCATCCTCATTTTCAAAAGGCCCATTCGGCATTCTCGTTCTCAAGAACCCCATTCGGCATTCTCATCACGAAAAGCTCATTCGGTAGTGCAGTATCAAAGTTCATCCGGCTGTAAAAGGATCTCACCTGGTTCGGCTAACACAGCTGATTCGGCAAAGGGTAGAAATTTTGTTTCGGCAATCAGTTGTTTCGGCTATCTCAGACGGTAAGGAAACAACGGTGGCATAGCTCCGATATTTATAGGCAAGGAAGAGGCCACCGAACCAATCCATTCGGCACACAGACCGAACAAGGACGATCAGGCTTAAACAAAGTAAGCTATATGCCAGCATATACCCTACTTTGGGGGGGCAAATGTTGGGAGCGTTTTCGCCCCTACCGAGCCAAAAGAGAGGAAGGCACAACCAGACCAACACACCCTCTAAAGCTCCACCGGTCCACTTCCAAGCAACACCAAACCAGAGTATCCACCGAACTAACTTGCCTCCCACCTCATTGCCGAACCAACTCTAACTGTCGGACCAAGCTTCTCCTACCACTACCGGACCAAGCTTCTCCTGCCACTGCTGGACCAAGCTCCTCCTACCACTACCGGACCAACCATCTCCTAGCTACCATCGAACCAAGCTCCTACCGGACCACCTACTACCGGACCAAGACATTCCGAACCAACACTACCAGGCCAGATCGCGTCAGCCCAGGCCCATCAGCAGCTGTACACATCTAGGACCCCTACCCCCAGCCTCACTCTATAAATAGAGGGGCAGGGGTACAACAATGGGGACAAGTTTTAAGAGCTCAAGCACGGAGAGAACTCTCAAACAACTTTCTTTTACTTGCATCAAAGCTTTTTACTTGTAATCAAAACAAAAGAAGAGAAATAACATATAAAGTGGACGTAGGCACATTCGGGCTGAACCACTATAAATCTGCGTGTCTTTTTACAGTTTAGCCCCTGCTTTTCATATATTTGCATAAATCACCCAAATCACTAAGAACAACATAAGATCTACTAAATCATACGACTTTGAGGTGTTTGTCCATTTTTTGTGCAAACAGGGATGAACCACTTTCGTTTCGGAAGAGAAACATGCTTTTTAGTCGCTATTCGTCGTTCGTACAGATTGGATATGTGTTTATCTTCTTATCGGGCTTTGTCAATATAAATAGTCATGTTTCCCCAAACCCTAGCAGTCATTTTTCTTATTCTATACGTACATCAACTATTGTATGTTCCTTCTTCAATGGCAGAAACAATTTCATTCCAAACGCTACAATTTAATCTCCAAATCAATTTCAAAAATCAAACTCCTCCAAACCATATCGAATTATATATCAATTCGAAACTCCCGACGAGCATAATCCATTGGTGTAATTTGTTTTTCAATTTGAATCACCATTTGTCTAGAATTTGCGAATCAACCTCGGCCATCCATTTTAGGGGTTTGAAGATCCAACGGTGGATCGTCGTCCGATCGACGATCGGCAAGCTGCGTTTGGAAGAGGGAGTCAAGTAGTGCTCATCTGTAGTGATCGTTCATCTCAACAAGGTCGTAGTTCCCCACAAATTGTCAAAATTATTCGTGGCGGCGGTGGCTCATCGGGGGAGGTGGAAGGTGGCGCACGGTCAGGGAAGGCTCGGCCTGGGCCGGTGGTCCCTTTGGCGATGTCAGATCTTGGCACGGTGGCCGTTGGCATTGACGTTGGTCGATCTGGAGCAGGGGCTAAACGATGAAGGGGGTGTCACGTATGCGAGTTTGGGTTTCGGCTAGGGTCGCCTGGTGATTAATTACTAAATTACCCTTTTGTTTATTTAATTTAAATTTTATAATTCAACGTTCTAACTATCGTAACTTTTCCATACGAACTCGGATTTTGGCACGGTTTGTTCCATTGGGATCGTATCAAAATTTCAGACATTATGGAACTGGTTTGGATGAATTCTGAGACTGTTCAATTTTGGGTCCTATTTTGGATTTCAAATCGATTGGAAATCAAAGGTGAGCGTTTTAACCCACTCACAACTACTAAAATTTCTTATGTTAGTTAAATTAAATTTATGATGTGATTAGAAATCAATTGATTGATGTTTGGTATGTTTAAATTGTCATTCTAGTTAAATTTGGCTTTTATTGCATTTAATCATCGTTAATTAAATTTTAAATTTAATTGCCATTTTAATACCTGTTAATGATAATTAGTAATCTATTGATGTTTATTGGTTGATTTGGATGATGATTGTGATGGATGTTTGATTGTTGATATTGGAGGACTAAATGTAATATTTTATATTGTTATAACACTGCAAGTTCCCTATGGGTTGAAATGATACATACCCGAACGATCTATAGATTATGGAAAAATCGTTATGGGTTGAAATGATAGACTCGAGCGATTTTATGGATTTTTATCTAATTTGGGATTTGCGGTTTGAAATGATATATAACCGTAAAATTTTAAATTGCGGATTGAAATGATAAATATCCGTATCACTTGACCATAGGGTAGAAAATTATATACGGACACCGGATCGGTTAAATTAAATGATTTTTTATTTCTTTAAATTTTGAATTCAGTTAACTAGTATTTTGAAATAGAAATTAATTTATATAAACTGAAATATTTTCGATAATCTAAGCGTAAATGCTGAAATTGGAATTGATTAAATGAATTGTTTAAAGGATTTAAATTGGAATTTCAAAGTTGAAGTGTCAAATATAAATGAATTTATCGGAATTGAGTTATTGAAAATAGTTGGATATAACTTTGAAATCTATTTTAAACTGATTTAAACTATTTTAATTAAATTAACTATTTTAATCAATTTAAAACTATTTTAATTTATTTTAATCTTTTATAACCTATTTAATCCAATTTAATCCATTTTACCTCTTTTAAACTAATTAAATTTATTTAATCTATTTAAAATCTATTTAAGATAATTTAAATCTATTTAATCTATTTTAAATCTATATAAATCATTTTAAAATCTAATTAAATCAAATTTAAATCTATTTTAAACTATTTCTACTATTTAAACTATTTTGATCTATTTAAAACTATTTTTAAACTATTAAAACTATTTATGACTATCTAAACTATTTTCTAAAATTTCAGACTGTGTAAAGTTGAAGTATTTATATTTAAATCCTTGATGATGAGACAACTTAAGTTGGAATTGGGAATTGATACCTTTTTGTGAAATGACATATTTGAGTAAATATGATTTTTAAAGTGAATATGATTTTGGAAGTTAATGTGATTTTGAAAGTGAATATGATTCCAAAGTGATATGGTTTTGAGAGTATGATATTTTGATATCAATTATGAATTTGTTTTGGGAAATGTAAAAGAACCATACGGTGTGAAATAAGCGTTTGGTTGTTAAAGAGACCGGGATCAGATATTGTCATACTCTCTACCAATACCGAAAACCACTTTAACAACTGTGCACGTGGTGGAGATTCCAGAAATGAAGTAGGATGGGTTGGTGTACGATTCTGTATGAGGTATTTACGTGACCCTGACTCCCGTAGTCAGATTAGATGTGACTAAAACAGGAGCCACGCCGTGCCAAGTGAGGTCATTCCTCCTATCGGACATGCTTCTTCGATACCATATTATGACTTTGTGATGATTTGGTGGCCACCCCTTGATTTTGATTATGGGAGTGTGTTCCAAGGTGGGCGGTAGTAGTTGCTATGCGCTACCACCAGTCCGGATCCGCAATTGGTATATCTACCCTGGCATTGCCTCGAGTGCCGTGTTCACATGCCCTAGCGCACCTTCTACGAGTTTGGTTTGTACCATACCTATGGAGTTCCCTCTGATAACCCTCCAGTTTACGGAGGAATTACGGTACTGTATAGACTATGGGAATATATAAAAATGTGTTAAGGGGGATATGGGTAATGCCTTAACGCTATTTTCATACTTTACTTTACTGTAGACACTATTATAATAGCGTATTGTACTACATAGTAGATAGTTTAACGGATCCTTAGGAGATGGAAATCCCGAACATCTCATCAGTTATTGCACTCACGTTAAACACTGGATAGGAGATGTCAAACCCAGTAAACATCTCTGACACTATTACACTCATATTTATTTACTGTTGATTTAACTTACATAAGATCTTTTAGTTCTGACTCAAGTGTTTTGTCTTTTCAATTCGCTCGGGTCAGTCTGAGCTTTTCAGTTTATCGAAGACTGCCTTCTGGAGGATGAAGACAAAGATTTTGTATTATTATTATATATTATATTATTTATTCCACTGCACCATATTGTTCCGCTGCATTTATTTATTATTTATTTTTGTTGTATGTAACTCTGACCTGTATTATAAAAGTATAATCAATGTATTTGTAAATAGCTTCATGAACTGTTTATTTGATTATTATACTTTGTCATTCCGCTGTGAGCAACTGTATTTGTTTTCTTTCTTACTCTGCTTTCTCTTATTTACCTATAACAATTTACCCTTTTGAATGGTTTGAGTCTGACGTGTATGTCTTATCGTCGATTTAAACCATCCAAAAAGACAGGTCGTTACAAGGTATACTCTAGAACTTGCAGAAATGTACTTTGATACATTTTTCATTTCCTTTTGGCTTCTTGTTTTGGTATTCACACGTGTTAAATGAAACATTCCTAGGCTCAACCAATATTCCTTATATCCAACGGGGATCCACTATTGCTACTTTATGAGCATTCATCGTTGTTTCATTCATAGCCATAACCCTTACTCCATTTTACTTAGGCAATCATCGTTGTGTCAATCGCTCATATAGGCCCAGGTGGACCCCAAACTTTCTAGATCAGTTCATATGGTCCTTAGTCTTCTGCATGCGGATTTTCAGCTAGATATTTCATCGTCTTTTCCTATAAATACCAGATCATTCGCTCAAGGAAAGGGATCTTCTTTCTGACTCTCTTCTTCTTCTCTCTTGGCTAAACTCTGCCATATTTATTCTTGGATTTCATGGATTATAACTGTAATCAACAGTATAAATAAAAGGAAAAACTTTTGGGGTAAACATGGGCTGAAGTTAGCCGAACCACTTTACATTCTCTCGTGTTCATTTTTTACTATTTTAATTTTCTTTCTTCGTATTTTGTTCTCCACTTCATTCTGTTTGGATATGGATATTTAATCTGTGGTGTTATTATATTAGTTGAGTGTTTTTGACCAATTTTGGTGCAAACATTTTGGTATCAGAGCGAGGTTACTTACGCTCGTAGATTTAGATACGATTTGGAGCTTGGATTTGGATCAATGGTTAGGCAATCTATAAAGAAAGCACTTGCGCATAGGAGTCACCATGGGAAAAGTCAAGAGGCATTCTCAAGAGTTGGAGCTAATCAACCCTCACTCTACATCAATAGGAATGAGATGGAGACTACGGTAGATGCTATGCAGGAGCAGATGATGAAGAGGCAAGAGGAGATGATGGAAAATTTCCTTAAGCAAACTGGACAAGTTGGAGCGCAAAACTAAGGATTTAGAGCAGCTTGCAATCTGGATCAAGGAATTGGAGTAGCATGAGCTACAGGAAATTAGAACTAGAGCATGGAGTTGAAGCCAACATGTAGGAGAACGGAACTGAGCAACCGGGGGCGGACCCTAGGCAAGCAGGAGGGATTAACACCGATCCTTCTAGAGGAATCGACATCGATCCCCTAGGCTTGGGGAGAGGGGGTACACCCCCGGGTTAAGTCGGTTCGGATGTCGGCATGCTAGTGGTCGATGCTATGAGGTTTGGTGCGGATCAGAATGCGAATGCACATCCAAAGGAGTATGTTCCGGAATACCCTTATGGAGTCGGGAGGTAGGCTAGTAATATGGATGGGAGACCACTTATAGATGAGAATGAGAGGACGGCTGAGTTGGTATGTTGAATAATGAGAGGCGAATTTCCCAACAGGAGTTTGAAAGGTGTTAATCGGAGTCCGTTCACTCCGAATATCAAACAAGCTAAGAACCCACCAAAGTTCAAACTACTAACACTAGAGGTGTGAGATGGACGGTTGGACTCAATTGTACACTTGATGACGTATATCTGGTACATGGAAGTGCTGGGGGTATCAGAGGAGGTCATGGCAAGATGTTTTCCATTTTACTTGATGGAATTATCTACGCTCTGGTTTAAGCAGCTGGAGAATGGTTCGACCAGGACATGGAGCGAGTTGGTAGATTGGTTCGTGAGGCAGTTTAGGGTCCACATTTCGAGACCTAAGAACGTAATGACATTGGTAGCACTAAAGCAAAGGGCTGGAGTGTCCTTGAGGATATTCTTGACACGATTTAATGCGACGGTTGCTTTGGTGGATCGGCTGGATCCATCGATGGTTTTAATGGCGGTAGTATTCAGGATTGCCGACAACACGGATTTCAAAGTCGCATTAAAGTATGATCCACCAATTGATCTCGAGGAATTTTTCCATGAAGTGGACAAGTTCATGCGGTAGGAGGATGCGCGATCTGAAAAATAGGAGGTAAATGCTATGAGAAGTGAAGTACCGTTTGGAGATGGGTCTAGAAAGGATAAGGGTAAATGGAAAATGGATGATGGTTATGATGGATAAAAAAGGTAAAGGAAGGAATGGGAGTCGAAATTCTCATCTTATTCCGATTTAATGGAAAGCTTGGAATGGATTTACCTGGACAGAAGAGGGCAACTCCCCTATTGGAAACATGTGAGGAGGGATCCTACGGAGAGGGAATGGAGGTCCGGAAAGTATTGCCAATCCATGAACTTGATGGGCATACTACAGATGAATGCAGACACTTATGGGATATGGTTGAGGAAAATGTCATGGATGGTAGGCTATCGTAGTATGTAAGGATTTGGGCTGCGGCGATGGAACATGAGCGACCACCGTCCACATCAAATGGAAATGGCCTTAGATCGAGGTCATCGATCATCATCTCTTGGTTGGGATGGTAAGAACCTAATAATAATACACTTCACAATTAAATGGCTAAGTCACTTACACATGTATAGGATTGAGGTCGGTCCCTAGGCATGCTCTGAGATGATGATGAACCGCCATAACCGGAGAGGCAATGTTTGGTTCTCCTTGTTTTCTGGTTTTATGGCTGTATAAATTTAAATTTAACAATTTAATCTAAATTCGCTTTAACGCGATGAACAAAATAGGTCGTGGTCGTATCGATCGGAGAGACAGGGCGATAACCGCATGGTACGAGTCCCTTCGTCGGAGAGCGACATGATGGACTCGTACATCATGCATTAAGCCCTCGACAGGATAGTTGAGGCCAAAGAAAGGAAGTCAATACGAAATTGATCGCTTTATGTTCTTGACCGGAGAGTCAGGGACCGGAGTGCAAGAAGTGAGTTGCTTCATGGGAGAGCAACAAGATCGACTTACTTATCGATCTTCCCCCTTTCGTTGGAGAGTGACTGGATAGGGTCCAGCAAGGGTCTGGAGAGACCATGATCGGCTTAGGAATGCCAAGACTTCGATTTATGTTTAGGGACATTGAACCGAAGTGCAGGAAGTAATGTCGCTTCGCCGGAGAGCGACGAGATTGGCTTACTTGTTGTTGTTCCCCTTCCACCGGAGAGTGATAGGATGGGGGTCTAGCAAGAGCTCGGAGAGGCTATGATTTGTCCAGAAGGATCAAGACATCGCTATATTCCCCAAAAGGGCTAGAGTGCAGGGATTGAGTTACTTCGCCAGAGAGCGAGAGGATCGACTCACTCGTCGTTAAGTCCCATCACTGGAGAGCAAGTGGATCGAGCTTAGCAAGGGTCTGGAGAGACCATCAATCGGTCCGGAGAGACCATCGATCGGTCCGGAGAGACCATCGATCGGTCCGGAGAGACCAAGAACTTGGATGACGATATGGAGAAATTGCGCATTGGCTTACTGACTTCTAGGATTTCAAGCGATTATGGAATTGGATATTGACCCAGAAAGGTCACAGATTTAGATAATGATCCGGTGAGATCAAGGATTTGGATTTGGCAAAACGATCCGATGAGATCGTGGATTTGGTTAACGACTTTGGATGGATATGGATTCGGCTAAGGATTTTGAATGGTTTCGGAATTGGCTATTGACACGGAATAATCGCGGACTACGGCAATTTGGTTTGGCAAAGGATTGAATTCTGGATTAGAAATTTGGATATCGATGGATTATGGACTTTAGATTTATGGCAATTCAAAATACACCTTCCTATTACAAGGCATGTTTGATGGTGCAAATGTTATCCTGCCTTTTTGGCAAGGCCGTTATACCATGGAGTTGGCTAAATAGATTTGCGATCATCAAGGTAGGAAGCCCGGAGAGATGATTATCAGGTTCAGAGATTAGTCATAAGCAAGGCGATGGATGATAATTAAGCCGATTCAAGCAAGTAGCATCCTAGAATTGGCTAAGTATGGATTTTCACTTCCCTTGGGCAGGGGATTGGATCAATATGGTTAGGAATGGGTCAGATCGGATCACTATGGCTATGGATCACTTGGATTAGCAGTTTAACTCAGCGATGATCGCTCAATATCTCAACAAACACTGATGGAAATAGGAAAACTATTATGGAAACATGAAGAGGAAGTGGAAGGGGTCAACATACGATCGCATGGCGCCATGTGGCGCCTACCTTCGATCGGTGTCGATCGCTCATATAGGGCCAAGTGGGCCCCAAACTTTCTGGATTAGTTCATCTGGTCCTTTGTCTTCTGCACATGGATTTTCAACTAGATATATCGTCGTCTTCTCCTATATATACCAGATCATTGGCTTAAGGAAAGGGATCTTCCTTTTGGCTTTCTTCTTCTTCTCTCTTGGCTGAACTCTGCCATTTTTATTCTTGGACTTCACGGATTGTAACTATAATCAACAATATAAATAAAAGGAAAAACGTTTGGAGTGGATGTAGGCCGAAGTCAGCTGTAACACCCCATATTTTTAGTAACATTATTTAGGATATTTAATTGGGTAAATAAAATAAAATAATGTGATGATTGGATGATTGAAATTTGTAATTAATAAGGGGTAGCCGTGCCTTGATAACAAATGAACTAAAATAAAATGGTTAAGTAAAATAGGTGAGAGAAAAATAGGAAAATGAGTATTCTAATACCCTAAACCCTTAGGAACTCATTCAAACGTTCATTTGTGATATCAAATTAAATTAGAGGCCGACCACCATTAGAAGCAACTAGAGGAAGATAAAAGAATCAAGGGGAAGCTTAATCAACTTAAATCCATTCAAATCTCAAACTCTTTAATCTCAAAAGCTAAGGTGAATAATGACTACATCTATTTTTCTAATTGTTTTCGGTTTTAAGACGAATCTGAAGTATTTTGCATGATTATGCCATGTTTTTGAATGATTAAGTGTTCATATATGCTTGTTGATGATTTATGCTTGTTCATATAGATTTTATGATATGTTTTAATATGAAAACCCTATTTAATGACATCCAAATGCCTTGCAATATTAGATATAGATCAAAAATGATATTCTAGAGATGGGTTTCAATTTTCATAATTTTCTGAATTAATATGGATTTTATATTAATTTTCTAGCGAAGAAAATGATTTATTGGATTTAAAGTAATTTGCGGTTAAATTATATATAATTTGGGTCTGAAATTTATATATGTTAAAAAATATATTAAAAATGATTTTCTAGAATTTTTGTAGAATTTCCTAAGTGTTTTGATGAATATATAAAATTACTTAAGGTATGAGACTTAAATGTTTTATATATTTATAAAAGAAGAAGGGGTATTCTGTAAATAAATTAAATTGTTTATTTCTGAGATTTTGGCAGTGCTTTCAGAAATGAAAATTTTGCAACCAATAAGATTTTGAAAAACAAGGCAGGTTAGTTAAAAAGATTACTTAAAAAGGTTAAAAATCAGTTTTACACGCAAAATGTATGTTTTGCCACTTTTGGCACCCTGCTTTCGGCTTAGATGGATTTCGACTTAGTTCCTCCGCCTCCGTGCCATCGAAACCAATTCACATAGTATCAATAACTTGGTACATAGTGAATTGGACTAAGGCGGAAGGCACTAGGTCGAGACCAAGGGTTCCGAAGGAGTCGAAGCATGTCTTTGCTTTTAAATGAAAAATGCACCTGCTTTGCTTCCGACAATATAGCTTTCGACTTGGTTGGCTTTCGGCTGAGTCAAATGTTTTAAAGGAATGGTTTTGAATGGATTGCGCCTCTTGTTTTAAGTAAATGCTTTCGTCAGGGTCGAAACCCCTTAGCTGCCGCTTTTCTACCTTTCGATGCTAATTGTTTCGGAGAGGATACTTTGCTTTAAAACTTAGCCGCTTCTCCAATGCTTTTAGAAGGTTGGTTTCAGCACCATCACTTCTTTGCTTAGGAAATGCTTTCGAAAGAGTGCTTTGGACTTAAATGTTTTATGACCCTTTTGCTCTGTTGAAGGTAGAACCCAAATGGTTTCGAAGGAGATAATTTTTAATGGTTTCGAAAGGTGTTTCCACATGTTTTACATGAACCAAAGGCTTTCGAAAAGTTTGGTGTTTTATTGCTTTCAAAATGTTTTAAAGAATGGTTTCAAAGTGGTGGTTCCCCAATGGTTTTGAATGGTTTGAAAGGAAAGATTTTCCAATGTATTCGAAAGTTAATGTTTAAAGGTTTTGAAGAAGGATGTCTAAGGTTTTAATGCTTTCGAAGGAATGGTTTTTCAATGTTTTCGAAAGGTAATTTATGAATGGTTTCGAAAGGAATGTTTTGGCCTTTCGGCCTAGGTGAAAGAAGGTTTTTACTTGGTTTCGAAAGGGGTACTTTCAATGGATTCGAAAGAGGTACTTTCAAAGGTTAAAATGTTTTCATCAACAAAGATTTGAGTAAAGTATATATAACATGGCAATGTGATTTTGAGTAAAGCATAGAGTATATATTTTCCTTGTTTAAGTTTGGTTTAAAGGTTTTAAATCAATTTGGGATAAAAGGGTTTTCAAGGAAAATTTAAGGGAAGAATACCCTGAGTAAAATGACTTGGATATTAGAATACCAAATGGAACTGGTATAGGGTCGCGCTCTATACATTAGCTATTAGCCCCAGTTAATTTAGCCCAAAATTCCAGTGTGTAGGGCTTTGTCATAGGTAAGACTAAAATTATGATTACACATAGAAGGGAATATATATATATATATATTTGTATACATATAGGTTATTGGTGAGCCCGCAAAACCATTACGATCAGGTGACCCTAGAAGATGTTAAGTTAGGGACAGACCGTCCAGAAGAGGAGTATTTAACAGATAGTCAGGGGCATATCGTCAAGAAGAGGAGCGTCTGACAGGTGTTAGATTATTTTTATTATATTATCTGGTAGGCCCGAGTCAGCCAAAGGTTAGTAGTTAGCCAAACAAAACTATAGTTTTCGGACAGATAGTTCATTTGTTACCTGGTTTGTATGTTTACATAATAATGCTTTACAGTTTTAACCAGTTTTGGTTGCAGGATAAAGGTTTGCAAAAGATATGTGTAAAAAGGATATTAGTGAGGGGAAACCCGTTCCTCTAAGCGGTGTAGTCTCACTTAATATCAAATAATCGAGATGTATAGTATTATTCACACCAGGCTTTATGTCCGAATCGAAGTTTATGTTTTCCCCTTAAACTCTCGGGTGCTCAAAATTGATTTGAGTAGGCTGAGGGTTAAGGTTTACAGGTTTTTAGTAGGATGACGAAAGCTATCGAAGACGAGCAGAAGGTTGACGGATAGCTATTAGAAGTTGTTGTTTTATTTTTTTTATTCCACGGTGTTATATTAAGTCAGTTATGACTATATAGTACTCTGGCCAACCAAAGGGGTATCATCATATGTCGCTCTTGGCGTACTATTTAATAATTATATTTTATCTGAACCTGGGAAACGATTATGGAATTATGTAATTTAAATGTGAAACATGTGTTTTGAAATGTAATCAATAAAATGTTGTTTTTGAAATCTATGATTTTTTTTCATATTCAAGTGCTTCTGGTACTATGGATGACTGCAGCATTTGTAGCACTTAGCTTTGGGCCTCTAGATAGGGGATGTTACCACTTGGTATCCGAGCATAGGTTTATGAAAAACTTTAACTAAAAATGGTTTTTGAAAACATAATCCTAAGGAATTAGAGTTAGATTGGGGTATGGGATAATGCTATTGTAACGTACTTGTATTTGCTATATATAAGTATACGCTATATCTTTAGTTTCCTATCTCTCTTAGGCCATCCTTCTGTATCTTATGAGGCTTGAATACAGATATGGACACTAGAAGTGGAAGATCTTAGAGGAAGCACCACCACAAATGGAAATGCCAGACCAAATACCAGGAGAAACCAAGGTCAGACACAAGCAGGGAATGTTGGTGCTGGAGTCCCACAAGTGGATATGGGAGCTATGTATCAGTTTTTTGTTAATATGATGCAGGCGGGTGTTTGCTGCTGGAATTGTTGGAGGAAATGCTGGAGTAGGAGTTCAGGAAGCTCCGGTGGTCAACCATTATGCTATCTTGAGCAGAGATTATGGTAGGCTTGGAGGGAAGCCCTTTATTGGAACTAAGGATGCTATAGAATTGGAGAACTAGTTGCTGCATCGTGAGAGGATCTTTATAGACATGGGGCTTAATGATGAGAAAAAGAGGAGGCTTGCTTTAAGACAGCTTCAGGGAGCAGCTTTATTTTGGTGGAATAGTGTGACGACTGGAGTTAATGAAGAGGAGATGACATGGGCTGAGTTTAGAAGAAGGTTTCAGGAGAGGTTCATGTCGATGATGGCGCAGTCTGCTTTGCTCAGGAAGTTTGCTGAGTTGGAGCAGGGGGAGATGTCTGTTTTGGAGTATGCTAGAAGATTTGAGGAGCTGGCTAGGTATGGGTATGCTATTGTGGATATTGTGTTGAAGAGGAATGAGAAGTTCATAAGGGGGTTGAAGCCTGAGTTGGCAAGGGCTACATTACCTCATATTAGAGACCCTTGTGATGTGGTTGTAGAGATGGCTTTGAGACACGAGGAAATGCTTTCTTGTCTAGAGAAGAGTAAGGCGAAGGAGATCTATGTTGGGAAAGGCCATAAGAGGAAGTTCTTTCATAGGAAGGGTACTCAGAAAGGTGGAGCAGCAAAGAAGGGAAAGTCTGAGGTTGTGTGCTTCAAGTGCAAAAAGAAGGGACATTTCGCTAATGAGTACCGTACTGGAAAGGTGAAGTGATCTGGAAGAAGAACATCAGATGTCTTAACTGCGATCAGATTGGCCACTATAAGAATCAATGCAAAGAGCCTGCTAAGGATGGAAGAGGCAAGGTATTTGCATTGGAGCCGGCTGCATCATGACCAACAGCACAGGAGAAAGGAAAGGAAATGTTGGGAGGTATGCTTCAGATTCATGGTATGTCTGTTAGCATTCTGTTTGATACTAGTACATCGCATTATTTTATAACTATAGTGATCAGATTGTATATACCGTAGAAAGCCCTATTTCCGAGGTGAATGTTTTATCGGGTGTTGTGGAGTTGGAAGATGAGTTGAATTGCGTTTTTGTGGTTAGAGAATTCGTAGTTGTTTTTGAGCCTGTAGTAGGATTGCCACCGAAACGAACCATTGAGTTTCAGATAGATTTGGTGCCTGGAGCAGAACCGGTGAGTAGACCGCCAAGTAGGATGATGCCTATAGAGATGAGGGAGTTGAAGGTGCAGTTGGTAGATTTGGATAGCAAGAATTTTATTTGGCCAACTAGTTCATCTTGGGGAGTAGCCGCAGTGTTTGCTAAGAAGCCGGACGAATCGTTGAGGTTATGTATCGATTATCGTAAGTTGAATGAGAAGACGATAAAGAATCGATATCCGTTGCCTAGAATTAACGATTTGTTCTATCAGTTGAGTGGAGCCAAGGCATTTTCTCAGTTGGATTCGGCAACAGGTTTTTATCAACTTAGAGTAGCAGAGGATAGTATTCCTTTGACGGCGTTTACAACTAGATATGGATCGTACGAATGGTTAGTGATGCCGTTCGGACTAACTAGTGCGCCAGCATTCTTTGTGGATTTGATGAACCAAATTTTCCGAGAGTAGTTAGATAGGTTTGTGTTGGTTTTTATAGATGATATTTTGATATACTCTAAGGATGAAAGGGAGCATGAAGCTCATCTTAGAATTGTGCTTGAGACGCCGAGGTAGCATCAGCTGAAGGCAAAGTTTTCGAACTGTCATTTCTGAAAGAAGGAAGTGAAGTTTCTTGGTTACGTGGTTTTAGAGAAGGGGTTGTCAGTCGATATAGATAAGATCGAAGCTATTAATAATTGGAAGAGACCGGAGACTGTGACTGAGATTAGAAGTTTTCTTGGATTAGCCGGATATTATCGAAGGTCCATTCATGATTTTTCGCGAATAGCAGCACATATGACCAAGCTAACACGAAAGAATATGAAGTTTGTATAGACCGATAAGTGTGAGGAAGCATTCCAAAGATTGAAACACTTATTGGCCCATGCACCTGTATTAGTTGTTCTAAAGGGAATCGGGATTTGGTAGTATATACGGATGTGTGTGGAACTGGATTAGGAGCTGTGTTGATGTAGGGAGGTAAAGTGATTGCCTATGCTTCTCGACAGCTTAGACCGCATGAGGTTAGATATCCAATGCATGATTTGGAGATGGCTACAGTGATTTTTGCTTTGAAGGTGTTGAGACATTACCTTTTGGAAGAGATGAGCTATATACGGATCATAATTCGTCGAAGTATTTGTTCTCTCAAAAGGAGCTGAATATGAGACAATAGAGGTGGTTAGAGTTTTTAGCCTCTTATGACTTTTGTATCGAGGACACACCAGGAAAGGGCAACAAAGTTGCAGACGCACTTAGTAGGAAGCATCAGAATGCAGTGTTGGCAATGATAGTAGAGTGGAAAGATTTGGAAGCTTTGTCGACTTGCAGAGTGCGGTGGAGATCTGAAGTTGGATTTAGTGAAGGAACTACTGTGTTATCTTGTTTAGAAGTTCGATCGGTAATGATTGAAAGGATTGCTTCAAAGCAGAAGGAGGATCTAGTGTTGGCTGAACGGATCAAGAAGTTTAAGGAAGGAACGGAGAGTGATGACTTGAAGGATTTTATTCTTGACCAGAATGGGTGGTTAAGAAAGAAAGGAAGGTTGTGTGTTCCGAATGTGGGAGACATTAGGAAGGAAGTTTTGGAGGAATGCCATCGTTCGAAGTTCACTATTCATCCAGGAGGAAATAACATGTATCGGGATATTAAGAGGAGTTTCTTCTGGAAGGTATGAAGAGGGATGTAGGATTATGGGTGAAGCAGTGTCTGAACTGTCAACAGGTAAAAGCCGAACATCGGAAGCCAAGTGGGTTGCTACAGCCATTGGATATTCCGGTGTGGAAGTGGGATTCTATTTCTATGTATTTTATAGACGGGTTGTCAAGATCTAGTAGAGGAAATGAAAGTATATAGGTCATAGTGGATAGACTGACCAAGAGTGCCCATTTCATTCCAGTTAAGTCAACAAGGATGGAACATGTTTTAGCGAAGTTATTTATGAAGAATATAGTTCGACTGCATGGAATTCCTAGTAGTATAGTAAGTTATAGAGACTCCTTGTTCACTAGCAAATTCTGGAAGAGTCTACAGGAGATTTTAGAAACAAAGCTCAAGATGAGTACCGCTTACCATCCACATACCAATGGGCAAACGAAAAGAGTTAACAAAGTCTTGGAAGATTTGTTACGAGCCTGTGTGTTAGATTTTGGAGGATCATGGGAAGACCATCTACACTTAGTCGAGTTTTCATATAACAATAGTTATCATACTAGTATAGGGATGGCACCATTTGAAGCTTTATATGGAAGGCCATGAAAGTCATCAGTTTGTTGGTTAGAGACCGAGGATAGCTTGGTTCTAGGTCCGGAATTGGTTAGAAAAGTTGCAGAGAAGGTTGAGGTTATTCAAGCTAGGATGAAGGAAGCTCAATCCAAACAGAAGAGTTATGCAGATAGAAGAAGGAAAGACTTAGAGTTCTCTGTTGGAGATCATATTTTTATTAAGGTATCACCGATTAAGGGTGTGATTAGATTTGGGAAATCAGGGAAGTTGGCACCGAGATTCGTAGGACCATTTCCTATTGTAGGGAGGATCGGGAAACTCGCATATAGAGTAGAGTTACCGAGCAGTTTGGCAGGAGTTCATGATGTGTTTCATGTTTCTCATGTAAGGAAGTGTGTTAGAGATCCGGAGTCTACTATAGCACCAACTGTGTTAGATGACTTCGTAGTAGAACCAGACTTAACAATAGTTAGAAAGCCAATTCGTATAGCTACAAGAGATGAGAAGAGGCTAAGGAACAAGATAGTCAGATTAGTCAAAGTCCAGTGGAGCGACGATGAGAGAGACTGTACTTGGGAGAATAAGAGCAGGATTAGAGACGCTTATCATGATTTGATCGATGGTATGTTTTACCTTTTTGATTGATTTGTTATGTACCTTATCGTAATTTCGTGGACGAAATTCTTTAAGGAGGGGAGATTGTAACACCCCATATTTTTAGTAACATTATTTAGGATATTTAATTGGCTAAATAAAATAATGTGATGATTAGGGGATTGAGATTTGTAATTAATAAGGGGTAGTCGTGCCTTGATAACAAATGAACTAAAATAAAATGGTCAAGTAAAATAAGTGAGGGCAAAATTGGAAAATGAGTATTCTATTACCCTAAACCCTTAGGAAGACATTCATACGTTCATTTGCAATATTAAATTAAATTAGAGGCGGGCCACCATTAGAAGCAACTAGAGGAAGATAAAAGAATAAACGGGAAGCTTAATCAATTTAAATCCATTCAAATCTCAAACTCTTTAATCTCAAAAGCTAATGTGAATAATGACTACATCTCATTTCCTAATTATTTTCGGTTTTAAGATGAAACCGAACTATTTTGCATGATTATGCCATGTTTTTGAATGACTAAGTGTTTATATATGCTTGTTGATTATTTATGCTTATTCATATAGATTTTATGATATGTTTTAATGTGAAAAACCTATTTAATGACATCTAAATGCCTTGCGATTTTAGATATAGATTAGAAATGATATTTTAGAGACGGGTTTCAATTTTCATAATTTTCTGAATTAATGTGGATTTTATATTAATTTTCTAGTGAAGAAAATTATTTATTGGGTTTGAAGTAACTTGCGGTTAAATTATATATAATTTGGGTCTAAAATTTATATATGTTAGAAAACATATTAAAAATGATTTTCTGGAATTTTTGTAGAATTTTCCTAAGTGTTTTGATGAATATATAAAATTATTTAAGGTGTGAGACTTAAATGTTTTATATATTTATAAAAGGAGAAGGGATATTTTGTAAATAAATTAAATTGTTTATTTATGAGATTTTGGAAATGCTTTTTGAAATGAAAAATATGCAACCAATAAGATTTTGAAAAACAAGGCAGGTTAGTTAAAAAGATTACTTCAAAGGTTAAATATTAGTTTTACATGCAAAATGTATGTTTCGCGACTTTCGGCACCCTACTTCCGGCTTAGATGGCTTTCGACTTAGTTCCTCCGCCTCCATGCCATCGAAACCAATGCACATAGTAGCAATAACTTGGTACAGAGTGAATTGGACTAAGCCGTAAGACACTACGTCGAGACCAAGGGTTCCGAAGGGGTCGAAGCGTGTCTTTGCTTTTAAATGAAAAATGCGCCTGCTTTGCTTCCGACAGTATAGATTTCGACTTGGTTGGCTTTCGGCTGAGTCAAATGTTTTAAAGGAATGGTTTCGAATAGGTTGCGCCTCTTGTTTTAAGTAAATGCTTTCATCAGGGTCGAAACCCCTTAGCTGTCGCTTTTCTACCTTTCGACGCCAATAATTTCAGAAGGTATACTTTGCTTTTAAAACTTAGCCGCTTTTCCAATGCTTTCGGAAGGTTGGTTTCAACACCATCACTTCTTTGCTTAGAAAATGCTTTCGAAAGAGTGCTTTTGACTTAAATGTTTTATGATCCTTTTGCTCTGTTGAATGTAGAACCCAAAAGGTTTCGAAGGAGATAATTTTTAATAGTTTTGAAAGGTGTTTCCACATGTTTTACTTGAACCCAAAGGCTTTCGAAAGGTTTGGTGTTTTATTGCTTTTGGAAGGTTTTAAAGAATGATTTTGAAGAGGTGGTTCCTGAACGGTTTCAAAAGGTTTGAAAGGAAATGTTTTCCAATGTATTCGAAAGTTAATGTTTAAAGGTTTTGAAGAAGGATGTCTAAGGTTTTAATGCTTTCAAAGGAATGGTTTTTCAATGTTTTCGAAAGGAAGTTTATGAATGGTTTCATAAGGAATGTTTTGGCCTTTCGGCCTAGGTGAAAGAATGGTTTTACTTGGTTTCAAAAAGGGTACTTTCAATGGATTCGAAAGGGATACTTTCAAAGGTTTAAATGTTTTCATCAACAAAGATTTGAGTAAAGTATATATAACATGGCAAGGTGATTTGAGTAAAGCTTAGAGTATATATTTTCCTTGTTTAAGTTTGGTTTAAAGGTTTTTAATCGATTTGGGATGAAAGGGTTTCAAGGAAAATTTAAGGGAATACCCTAAGTAAAATGACTCGGATATTAGAATAACAGATGGGACTGGTATAGGGTCGTGCCCTATACATTAGCTATTAGCCCCAGCTAATTTAGTCTAAAATTCTAGTATGTAGGGCTTTGTCACAGGTAAGACTAAAATTATGGTTACACACAGAAGGGAATATATATTTGTATACATATAGGTTATTAGTGAGCCTGCAAAACCATTAGGATCAGGTGACCCTAAGAGATGTTAAGTTAGGGACATGCCATCCAGAAGAGGAGTATTTAATAGATAGTTTGGGACAGACTGTCCAGAAGAGGAGTGTCTAACAGGTGTTAGATTATTTTTATTATATTCTCTGGTAGGCCCAAGTCAGCCAAAGGTTAGTAGTTAGCCAAACAAAACTATAGTGTTCGGACCGATAATTCATTTGTTACGTGATATGTATGTTTACATAATAATGCTTTACTGTTTTAACCAGTTTTGGTTGCAGGATAAAGGTTTGCAAAAGAAATGTTTAAAAGGATATCAGTGAGGGGAAACCCGTTCCGCTAAGCGGTGTGGTCTCACTTAATATCAAATAACCGAGATGTATAGTATTATTCACACCAGGCTTTATGTCTGACTCGAAGTTTATGTTTTCCCCTTAAACCCTCGGGTGCTCAAAATTGATTTGAGTAGGCTGAGGGTTGAGGTTTACAGGTTTTTAGTAGGATGCCGAATAAAGCTACCGAAGGCGAGCAGGATGCTGACGAATAGCTATTAGGAGTTGCTGTTTTACTTTGTTTATTCCACTGTGTTGTATTAAGTCAGTTATGACTATATAGTACTCTGGTCAACCAAGGGGGCATCATCATATGTCGCTCTTAGCATATTTGTGTAATAATTATATTTTATCTAAACTTAGGAAACGATTATGTGATTATGTAATTTGAATGTGAAACATGTGTTTTGAAATGTAATCAGTAAAATGTTGTTTTTGAAATTTGTGATTTTTTTTCATATTCAAGTGCTTCTGATACTATGGATGACTGCAGCAATTGTAGCACTTAGCTTTGGGCCTCTAGATAGGGGATGTTACATCAGCCGAACCACTATAAATTCTCTTTTGTTCATTTATTTACTATTTTAATTTTATTTCTTCATATTTTGTTCTCGACTTCATTCTATTTGGATTTGGATATTGAATTTGCGGTGTTATTATAATAGTTGAGTGTTTGTAACAAATTTTGTGCAAAAATTCTAACTCCTTCCTCAATACAATGATGGTTAGGAAAGACGACGCTGAAGGCGGAGGCGAGGAGGAAACTTGTGGAAGTTTATCTATTTATCTACTTATGGTATTTTCCGATGTACCTATTAAAGAATAATGATGTATTTTTAAAATGTTGTACTTCAAATATGTGACGGTTGTTATTGGTATTATATTATGGATTTTATGACATTTGGATTTTAAATGAAATGGGTACTGTTTCTGTTACTATATTTTATTCTTCCACCGTGAGTTCTGAATATATAAATAAATAGCTATGTATTGTTCTTTTACCAACCAATGGCCAGCTTTGGAATGTGTCTAAGTTCCGATGGGCCTTTTCTAGGTTGGGATTTAGGCATGTTTTGGGATGGGTTGTTATATTTGGTATCGGAGCTTAGGTTGCTCGATCAATGGGGATATGTATATGTATGAGAGGCATACTTATTGTTTTTGAATTTTTTTTTCAAAACCTACTATATATAAATATGCGTACGCAAAAACACTAGGAAAACATTTTCAAAACCTACTATCTTTGGAAATGTAGATGGAAAAGATTGTACTTCCAAGTTAATAAGGCAATAAATATGCAATAAATAGGGGGTTACAAGAATTTAATAAGAATATAAATGGACCAATTAAAGAGATTATTAAAGTAATTATGGAAAGATAAGGAATGCATAATAGGTAAAATTAGAATGAATAAACAAATGCATTTAAAAAATGTCTGTTTGAATACTTGTGCAGTTAAAGCGCTCGGTAGATTCAATGCGGCGAAGGTGCAAAAAGTCATACCGGGGATACCGCGAGGATATAGCGGGATATGGCGAATGACTCTAAAATAGCATATAAAACTCGTACTTAATGTTTTTACAAATATATAAATGGTAATTAAATGAAAAATTAACATTCAATTTAATTATAATTAATACATAAATAATTTTAAATAAAAACGTGTGCGAATATACTGTAAATAAACATAAAAATATTATATAACATAACTGAATTTAGTAGAATATTAGAGTATTTTCATTTCCAAAAATATATTTAAAATTCAATTAAATAAATTAATTTCATAATTTTTATAATGTATAAAGGCCATTTTTCAATTCATTTCTTTTAAAGAAGATATAGCGGAAATAGTGGAATATAGCGGGAATAACGGGATATAGCGAAAACAACGGAGCTTAAAGCGGAAAGGCTATATTTGGGGCTATATGGAAAAATCATAGCGGTAGAAATCCGCTATGAGATATAGCAAGGCTATAGCGGGGTAATAGCGGGGCATTAACTGCACAGTAGAATACTAATCATTTATTATGGACAATTGCACCATTTATAGAAATAGTAAATAAACATATTAGATAGTAATTAAGTATTATAAGGCAGTATAATTATCATCAGAGAAAATTATATAGTCTTAATTATATAGACGAAGGTTAGTGGGCTTAGCCCAACACATAAAAATAGATCTGAAAGGAATTATTGAAGGCGAGACAAATCCAAAAAGAGGAAGAGCTAATGACCTATTGTGAGTGGAAATCTTAGTCTTTCTTATTTTAATAATTGAATAGTTGATGTGCACGTAAATGTGCATATTTTTACCACCATATTTAATCTATTTAAATTAAATAAATAATCATATCGGGTATTTTAACTTGTTTAAACCAAAATTCATATTATTTTCAAATCATCACATATTCATCTTCATCCAAGGGAAAAATGGTCATTTTGTGCATATATTAATTTGAGAAAATTTAATTAGAAATTTCTATATTATTTTATAGGAATTTGGCTTCACATACAAGTGGTTTCATGAAGATGTATGCATGCACAAAGAACATACAAAGGAATGGAGATGGAAATAATTCAAAGGCATGATAATGGAGGACCCCACCTACCCACCTTTCTTCATATACAAATTAGAGGCTAATGCACATGCTTATGGAATTAATGGCTTCATGTACACTTAAATGATGATTAGTAGAAGCTAATGATTACTTGGCCTTCACACTTTCTCAAGGGCAATTTGGGCATTCCCCAAAAATATGAATTAGGGTTTAACACTTGTATAAATACCCCATATCTTAATGTAACCCTTCCCTTAGTCTCTCTTTAGTTTAGTTTAGGCTGACAAATAAACAAGCTCTTCTCTTTCTCATTTCATGGCTACTTAGCCATTTTTATTTTCATGTAATTTTCTTTTTTTATGCAATTTAATATATGATCTTTTCCCTTTCCTTGTTTATTTCCTTTCATGTTGTAGTGTAGATCTCTTTTACTTTATGCAAGTAGAATAGTTTTCCTTACATTTTGCTCTCGTTTTCCTCTTGTTAGTTTCATGTTGCTTTCTACATTTGTTCATATGATAACAAATATGAGAGGCTAATCCCTACAATTTAGGGGTAATGAAGCTCTCTAGTATGTAGATGCAACATTTTGATGTTTATGCTCTCTTTTTGTGCTTAATGAATCATTTGAAGTGGTTTAACTTGTTGTTTTTGATGTGAATTTGATAGCTTATATTGTTGACACCAAATAGGCTATGCTTAAACAATCACAAGCAATGATTACCTCTTCATCTACATGTGATGATGGTAATAAAGTGATTGTTGAAATTAAAATTTGATGGCCCATATTTCTAAACAATAGTTAATAGGCCATGCTTAAAATAGATTTTGCTTTCAACTTTGTTGTCATATTTGATGAGAGTTAAATGTGTATTAGTGGTTGTGTTATAGTTTGATGGTTTATATTGTGCTAATTAATAGCACAGATATACCATACGTATGATAAGCACATCAACTAATTACACTAATGACAAGAAAAGAGAGATCATAACTTCATTTTGTTGATTTATGTGATCTAGAGAGTGTAAATTGCCTCTAAATTGCCTCTAAATTACTTTAATAGTACGCCGTGCGCTTGCGGTTATTTTTAATTTAAATTCGTTTGACGGTTTTCTAAACCGATAGAATTTAAATTCGTTCGACGGTTATTTTTAATTTAAGTAAAACTTCACTTTTAAATTTTTTTTCCTTTTAAAAAAAAGAAATTTTGTTTTGAGTAGTTTTCTTTCCAAAACTTTTCATTTATAAAAGGAAAAAACAACCAAAAAATAATAATAACAATTGTATATATCTTGTTTTTAATTTTCAGTTTGCCAAAGCAGGAAATAAAGGAAGAATAGCTTGCTGAAAACTGCCGCTCCACTTTCCAAAAATAAATTGCTAGCTTGCTTATATAAGAAAATTTGCTGCTTTTAACCACATCTCTAGTTTTATTTGAATTGCATTGTTGGTTACTTGCATTTGCATTTTATTAAAAAAAATCAAAAACAAAAACAAAAATCCATTCGTAGTTGCATTATTAATACACGTTTAATTTCTGCTTTGCATTTCATTTTGATTAATAATAATGGTTAGACATCGATAACACTTAATTGTATATTGGCAAATTGTCTTCTTTGAACAATTTAATTTCTCGGTGTCTAGGCTACGGCAGAGCAATAACCATTTATAAATATTACGGTGATTCGTAAATATTATAGTGGTTGTTTCTCAGAAGGTACTTAAACCTTCGGCTGCATTGCTACGGTGATTCGTGGTGCACCGATAAATCCTGTCTGTTACCTAGCTGAGAACTATCTTGTTTATTTAAGACAATGTGTGATTATACAATTTTGGGTTAACATAGGATAAATCATTTGTAATTAACCCTTGCATTCATTTATTTGCATTAGTTCATGCATATTTAAATTTTTTTTATCAAAATCCAAAACTAAAAAATTGTAAATATTCCTTTTCCTTTGAAAATTTTAAATCCTTTTTCTTTGAAATTTCAAAAATCCAAAAAAATTTAGAAATACCAAAATCCAAAAAAATTTATAAAACCTTTTCAAAAACAAAGAAAAAATTTGAAAAACAAAAACAAAACAAAACAAAAATCAATTTCCCATTTGAAAAATAATTTTTATTTGTAAATATTTCTCCTTTATAAAAAAACAAAACAAAAATCAATTTCCCTTTTGGAAAATAAATTTTACTTGTAAATATTTCTTCTTTATTAAAAAAAAGCAAAAACATTCTTGAAAATGTCCGAGTTTCCCCACTCATTTGAATTTTACAATAGTTGTGAAAATCAATATAATCCATATGATTTCACTCCAAATTTGTATGGATATATTAACGACAACTATTCTTTAAACAATTCGAATTTTGAACAACAAAGTTTTCAAAATGATGACAAACCCTCAAATCTTGAAAAGAGCATTTCGTCTTTACTTGAAATCTCTACACAACAAAATCAAGAGTTAAATGATTTGTGCAATTCATATTTGGGCAATGATTCAAATCAAAGTTTTCAAAATAATCAAAATTTGAATTCACTTCAATATTCAAACGATTTCGAGTATAACCCATGCCAATTCAATTTTGAACTCCAAAATGAATTTCAAAATCAAAACGGAAATGTGATCCACTTTTCAAATAATTTTGGCAATGGGAATAATCTCGACTATGATGCAAGTGAAAATTTTTGTTCTCAACGAATCCAAATCGAAAATCCTCAAGCTAATAATTATAAATTGGATTTTATTGAACAAATGAACGAAATTTACGAGGATCACACAGATACGTTGTTTGAAACTTATATGAAACAACGTGAACAACAAAACCAAATCCTAACGTGTGACGAGTTAAGTAATAATCCATCTTTTACTCAAATCGACGATTTTCAAATAACAACTTTTGAAATTGAAAACGAAAATCTTAACTAAGTTGTTGAAAATTTGGTGATTGACTTGGATTTAAATTCTTTTGAGGATGAAAAACATGATTTAAAATTTGATCTTCCTTTTTCTGATTTCAAAAATTTGAATACAACAACCTTCGATTTTGAACTTGGCATATGTAATGAAGTTATTGACAATCCAACAAAAGAAGACGAATTTAATGAACACAATTTCTTCGGACTTTTCGAAAATGAGTTGTTAAATTCTCAAGGGGAATATTTAAATCACCATTTCAATTTTGAAATCAATAGTTTTGAAAAAAAATTTGACGATGAACTTGACTTTCAATTTGGTGAAAATAAACTTGAATTTCAATCAATTGTTTTATCAATCTCTAAAATCATCGAAAAGGAAACAACTCGTATGATTTTTAATAAAACGAAATTTGTTTTTCCAAATCAATATTCAACTTTGAAATCTTCTATCATTTGGTTTTTCGAGCTTAAGTTGTGTCTTGCATACTTGACGAGACAAATGAATCGGTCTTTGGAAGACCGTTTCATTTACTTTTTACAATATACTTTCTGATCTCGTGTAAATACCGTTAATTTTCATTTAAATAAAGGTCATGTTTTATTTTTATTTTTCTCCTTCCACTTAGGTTGACTGTGGGGACACAGTCAAAATCAAGTGTGAGGGGAGACTCATAATCATTTTTCAATTTTTCATGGTTTATTTTTAATTTTTCTTTCCAAAATTTTAAAAAAAATCTCAAAAACAAAAAAAACAAATTTTTTTTCTGTTAAGCATTTTTAATTTATTTTTGAAAGAAACACTATAGGATAAATATATGGTTTTGGTTAATTAAATTGAAATATTTGAAAATTTACTTGTCTTAACAAAAATAAAAATGAAGTTTGATTACAAATAACAATGGTTTAACTAGTATATAGGAAGATTCATACGTGTTAATTATGAAATATATCCTAATTGAAAATCTTTGTTTTAAAAAGTGGTTGATTTAAAGTAAAGGATATAACATTTTTTTGTCTTCTAAGTTAAATGATGCTAAGATGATTTTGCGAAACTCTCTCCCTAAAAAAAACAAAAACACAAAAAAAAATGTTTCTTATATATATGTATATATTTTCTTAATAAACACCTAGAGTCATGTGTTCACAGTTGTGTGTTCACTCGCCATGCTCTATACCCTTCTCACGTAAGCCCGAAAGGCAGTGCACGATCGGTATATCTGGCCTCATTTCATCTGAGTTAGGTGTGTGTATATAAAAATTATTTTACTAATAACGCCTACAGTCAATAAGTGTTCACTTGCCACGCTCTGTATTCCCCTCACATCGGTCCGCAAGGCAGTGCATGGGTAATATATCTGGCCTCAGTTTATCTGAGTTAGGAATATGTAAATATTGCTAATATCAACAAAATTTTCAAAAGAAAAAAATGGAGAGAGTAAGCAATTGAAATCCAAGCACTGTTTTAACTTATTTGATTTGACTTGTTATTGAAAAGAAATGAATATACCACTTTGATAAACTTTGATAATCAACTAAGGATCCATTTCATAGTTACACTTTGTTATCAACCGAAACAACGAGTTAAACTATAGTCTATTTGTTATGATAACTTCGTTTTTATTGGAAACTTACACGAGTAAATGACTTAAATTTCAAGATATTGACCAAAACTTATATTTAACTTATTTGTGTTAAAAGTAAATCTTTCATTTGTAAATATTTTCAAAAAACTCGCATTCACCTCTTTGTAAATAATCTTGCATTTTGTAAATATTTTCATCCTGCAGTTAGATTTTGTGGATAGTATCCACTGAAAACCCTCACGAGACAACACTCGTCCTACTGGGGACACCCAGAGGTTTAACGGCTTGTTCAATACGCTCAATGCAATCGTGCTCCCTACGAAAATGGATTTTTCTTAGTTTTAATTTATTCGAGGACGAATAAAAAAATAAGTGTGGGGGTATTTGATGTGCACGTAAATGTGCATATTTTTACCACCATATTTAATTTATTTAAATTAAATAAATGATCATATCGGGTATTTTAACTTGTTTAAACCAAAATTCATATTATTTTCAAATCGTCGCATATTCATCTTCATCCAAGGGAAAAATGGTCATTTTTGTGCATATATTAATTTGAGAAAATTTAATTAGAAATTTCTATATTATTTTATAGGAATTTGGCTTCACATACAAGTGGTTTCATGAAGATGTATGAATGCACAAAGAACATACAAAGGAATGGAGATGGAAATAATTCAAAGGCATGATAATAGAGGACCCCACCTACCCACCTTTCTTCATATACAAATTAGAGGCTAATGCACATGCTTATGGAATTAATGGCTTCATGTACACTTAAATGATGATTAGTAGAAGCTAATGATTACTTGACCTTTACACTTTCTCAAGGGCAATTTGGGCATTCCTCAAAAATATGAATTAGGGTTTAACACTTGTATAAATACCCCATATCTTAATGTAACCCTTCCCTTAGTCTCTCTTTAGTTTAGTTTAGGCTGACAAATAAACAAGCTCTTCTCTTTCTCATTTCATGGATACTTAGCCATTTTTATTTTCATGTAATTTTCTTTTTTTATGCAATTTAATATATGATCTTTTCCCTTTCCTTGTTTATTTCCTTTCATGTTGTAGTGTAGATCTCTTTTACTTTATGCAAGTAGAATAGTTTTCCTTACATTTTGCTCTCTTTTTCCTCTTGTTAGTTTCATGTTGCTTTCTACATTTGTTCATATGATAAAAAATATGAGAGGCTAATCCCTACAATTTAGGGGTAATGAAGCTATCTAGTATGTAGATGCAACATTTTGATGTTTATGCTCTCCTTTTGTGCTTAATGAATCATTTGAAGTGGTTTAACTTGTTGTTTTTAATGTGAATTTGATAGCTTATATTGTTGACACCAAATAGGCTATGCTTAAACAATCACAAACAATGATTACCTCTTCATCTACATGTGATGATGGTAATAAAGTGATTGTTGAAATTAAAATTTGATGGCATATATTTCTAAACAATAGTTAATAGGCCATGATTAAAATAGATTTTGCTTTCAACTTTGTTGTCATATTTCATGAGAGTTAAATGTGTATTAGTGGTTGTGTTATAGTTTGATGGTTTATATTGTGCTAATTAATAGCACAAATATACCATACGTATGATAAGCACATCAACTAATTACACTAATGACAAGAAAAGAGGGATCATAACTTCATTTTGTTGATTTATGTGATCTAGAGAGTGGAAATTGCCTCTAAATTGCCTTCACACTCTCATATTTTTATCAATTTTCTTTTGCTAGTTTTCTACATTTTTAGCTAGTCACATTTTCAGCTTTGGTTAATTTGATTGAATAGAGATTTAAAATCAACAATTTCCTACGGATCGACCCGTACTCGCCACGTACTTCAATAGTACGCCATACGCTTGCGGTTATTTTTAAGTGGAAATTAGCCACAAGGGCCTCTTTAGCAGGTGGAATTAGTTTCTAGGACACACAACTGAAATAATTACTTTTAAGGACAAAACACAAAATAATTAGTTTCTAGGGCCTAAAAACCTATGAAATTATGTCCTTGAAAGTAATTGGACTGCTGACTTTGTCCTTGAAAGTAATTATTCTACTGACTTTGGCCTTGAAGATAATTTTTGTGAATGTGTGTCCTAGAAACTAATTGGACTGCAAAGTTTGTCCTTCTGGTGAAATGCCCCTATTTTTAATTTAAATTCGTTCGACGGTTTTCTAAACCGATAGAATTTTTGTCGACGAACAATAGTATAGTTTGGATTTGATATATGCCTTAGGGAATTTTGGTTTACGAAAACATCACATTAAAACCTCCAAAATTTTCCCAAAGCGAAATATTAATTCTTAGGTTGGAATCTCAATTATTGTTTATATTAAAATATGTGTAGATTTTACAATTTCAATGTTTTACCTTCTACTCCACTTCTTATCTTTTTCTTTGAATCTGACTGAGGGCTTTGATTAGGAAATGGTGTATAAGGTACGAATTCTTATTCGTTGTTTGCACCGTCTATTTCCATAATTGGAATAGAAATTCCGCTTTTGTCAAATTTCATGTAAAAAGAAGTTGAATAGAGAGTTAAAGCATTAAAATTGTAGGTTTTTAATACTGATTTATTTCATTGTTTTAGTATAAAATAAATTGGGTTTGGATTCTATTTTATACAAGTCCGTTGACTTAATTATTGATATTGGATTTATGGTATACTTGTTAATATGAAAATGAGACTTGTGTAATTTTTGATGATTTGACATTTAAACACTAGTTTAGGGCGTAATCTCCACACGCTTAGAAATTTACTAGGTGTGTGTATATATATATATTAGCATGAATAACGTAAAATTATAATGTATTAATGGCATAGTTAATAGGTTATTAATTATTATTGAATTCCCATTTAGGAGGTGATTAATTGTCGAGGCGAAATAAGAAGATTTTCTTACAAGGCCTAAATAATGAATGCGGTCAGATGTGTGATAATATGAGAGTGTTATAACTTATGACTAAGTTATAAAGATGCGAGATCAGTCAAAAGCACATAGAAGTCTGACTAACTAATATGGCTACCAGTAGTGTAACTGTGGGATTAATGTGAAACATTGCCTATAATAAGTATCTACGGATGACGCGAGGTTAATCCTAAATTCTATAGGGTAAACCTGCCTAGTTAATTTGGCTACCAGTACCTATGAATTGTCAGACTAATGTGAAACATCACTATAGGGTACGGGTCATAATACAAAGGACCTGCTTTAAGGATTGAAGATATTAAGAAGCTGTGTGAGGGCCTGCCTCTTCCTTATGTAGGAAGTAGTAAATGATCGGGGTTAATGGTTAGGCATGGTAGTGGATATCTTGAAAAGGATCAGCTTTGATATGAAGTATTAAGTGACCAAAGAGATTCCGTGCAATGTTAGCTAGGTAAGTACTATCGAGGAGTCCACCTTAGGATAGGTATTAAATGATGGGGACCTGCCTTAAATAAGGTATTAAATGGTCATAGTATGCCTAATTCCCAATAAAAAGATATTAAGTGGCTTGGGTACTATCTCTTACATTAATAGGATATTGCTGACAATAAATATGGGTTATTGGGTTGTTAGAGTAACAGTATGGAATTGGAATTTAGAAAGCCTTAGGGCTTAAAGTTGGAAAGACTTAGAATAAAGCAAATATATGAAAGGCATATTTCTATTTAAATTATACTATCCAACTACTATTATAGTAAGGCTTGGGATTTTATTCACTAGACATATGTTGTTCTAACTCCCTCCTCATTACAATACATGTTTGGAAAGTCGATGCTGAAAGCGAAGGCGAGGAGGAAACTTGTGGTAGTTACTTATTTGTCTACTTCTGTTATTTCCCTTATTTCTGATGTACCATTAAATGATGTTGTAACTTTGGAATATTGTACTATGGATAAATGAGGGTTGTTTATGGTATCGTGTTATGTTTTTACTACATTTGAATTTTAAATAAAATGGGTACCGTTCTAATATTATATTTTATCTTTTCGCTATGAGTTTCTGAATGTGTAGATAAATAGCTCTGTATTGTTCTTTATACTGACCAACAACCAGCTTTAGAATGAGTCTAAATTTCAATGGGCCTTTTCTGGGTTGGAATTTAAGCCTGTTTTGATGGGTTGTTACATTTGGTATTAGAACTTAGGTTTCCCGATCAACAAAAATATGTGTACATATGAGTGGCGTACTTGTTATTTTTGAAAGTATTTTTTCAAAAATCCTACTATACATATACTTATTTTAAACATAATACACAAAAACACTCAAATCTTTACTTTAGCATATAATACTATCTTAGGAAATGTAAATGGAAAAGATCATGGCACCAAAATTAATAGGGAGTTACAAGAATTTAAAAATGATATAAATGGATTAATGGGACTTATTAAAGAGATTATTAGAGTAATTATGGAAAGATAAGGAAGACATAATAGGTAAAATTTGAATGAATAAACAAATGTCTTTAAAAATTGTCTGTTAAAATAATAATCATTTATTACGAACAATTGACATTTATAGAAATAGCAAATATACATGTTGGGTAGTAATTAAATATTATAGGTAGTATAATCCTCATTATGGTAAGTTATATAGCTTTAATTATACAGACAAAGATTAGTGAGCCTAGACCAAGATGGGAGGTTAGAACCTATGTTTTGTAAACACCCGAAAGTAAGGAATGATAGGAGTAAAGCAAGATGTAGTGGAGCAAGTTCCCGCAAGAAGGTGTACATTAGTTAGCACAAGGAGATAATTGGATTTTTATAAAGATTGAGTAGAAAAGAAATAAAATTCAAAAGAAAGGACAATTAAAGTCAATTTCTAAATCCAACGCCATAAAAGAATTTGATAAAAGATTTTTTGAAAATTCCTTGAATTATTTTGAATAAGTTTTTCAAAGGGTTTATTGGAAAGTTCTTGTTTTCAAAAAGTAAGAAAATTTAAAAACTCATAATTTAAAAAATTTGTTGAGACAAAAGTTTCTGACTAAAATATTTTTGGTAAAAAGGATTTTTCATTTTTGAAATTCTAGTTCAAAATTAGTTGAGTTGAAAAGTTTTCGATTTTTGGAGAAATATATTCTTCATTTTTAATATAAATGTAAAATAGAGCGTAGGTTGGACTTGATGATTTTTCTTCTATTTCATAAGTTTGGAAGTTCCTTTTTTTTTAATTCTTTCCAAAAAGAGGAATAAATGGAAATGGAACTTAATTAAATTAAGGAATAGGTAATGAAAGGATAAGAATAAATATGATAGGTGGAACATTTCCGTATAAGAAAAATACGAAGAATAACAGCTGAAGTGAGAGCTAATAGTAGGAGAAATATAAATAGAGGCACTATTTGGGGATTTGGATAGAAATAGCAAACAAGATCAGTAATCTAGTTAGAATTAATAGGATATAAGTTATCCTTGTCTACTCCACTTTTCATTGTTTAAGGTTATAAAAGATGTTTCTAAAAAAAATAAAAATTAGATGGAATTAATTGACGATAATTAATAAATGAGTTGGGATAATGTTGTAAAAGTTAGAAAGAAAGGCATTTATCCGAGGACGAGAATTTTATGTACATAATTTTCTAGTTAGAACTTGTTTGAAAAAGGATAAAATAATGTTGAATTTAAAATAGTAATGAAAGAGAAATAAATTAGGATTGATAAGAAAAAGATTGTGAAAGATTATAGGAGTTTAAATAAGACTTAAACAAAGTTATAAAAGTATTTAGTTAAGTGTAACACCCCTAATTTTTGATAACATTATTCAGGAGATTTAATTAGATAAATTAAATAGAATAATGTAAATAATTAGAGTGATAAGGGGATTGAGATTTGAAAATAAAACTAAGGGCCAAGCTTAATTAAATCAATGGGCTTAAGAATGGGTTGTAAGCTAATTAAATTACACAAGGGCATATTGGGAAATAGTCGCACCCTATTACCATAACCCTTATATATTCTCGTACCTTATACCATTCACGTTCATTTATCTCATTTTCACAAAACTTAAAAACACAAACATAAGAAGAGGAGCCGACCATCAACAAAGAAAGAAAAAGAGGAATTTAATCTAAAGCTAAAGATTTAAAGCAAGGGGAATAAATCTCAATCTCAATCCAATCTCCTTATCCTAATCAAGGTGAATAATAATCTATATCATCTCTATTTTGTTCTTATGATCATTTGTTTCCGGATTTAAGATTAAATCCATTTTTATGGTGATTTGGATGATGATATGCTTGGATCATAACATGTTAGATTTAAACAAGGTTGTTTAAATATGATTTTACACGGTTTTAAGGGTAAAACTGATTATAATTGATTTTGAATGCCATGAGGAATTTATATGTTATGTAAAACATGATTTTGGAGTTGGGTTTTAATTTTGATAATTTTCCAAGGTATGGAAAGATTATTATGAATTTTCGAAGGAAAATATGGTTAATTGGGTTTAGAAATTTATTTTAGAAATTATATTGAGAGTTTGGGTCTGAAATTTATATATGCTAGGTAACATATTAAAATTGAATTTCTATGGTTTTTGTGGATTTTTCCTAAGTGATTTATTATGAGAATTAAATTATTTTGAAAGGAGGACCTAAATGATTTAATTGTTTTGCTTAATGGAAGGGCTTATTTGTTAAACTGATCTCGGTCTAGATCTGAAATTGTCCGGTAGTTATTTTTGTAAAGAATTTGACAAGTTAAGGCAACCAATCATAGAGTTACACGTAGGCAAATTAGTTAGAAAGTATTTGCTTTAATTGGCATTAATCAGTTTTTACCCAGAAAAGTGGGTTCCGCCTCTATTAGAAGCACCTTTCGACTCATAGCTTCCGTCTTCAATCAAGCCAAAACACCACAAAGCCGAAACCAATACACAAGGTATTAACATGGGTACGTAGTGGATTGGAGGAAGGCGGAAGGCATAGTGTCGAAACATAGCTTCCGATGAGAACGAAACCTTTGCTTTGCTTTTAAATGTTAGCGCTTGCTTTTGTTTTACTAAAGCTTTCGAAGGAGTCGAAACATAAGCTATCGAAAAGGGTTTTCTAAATAACTTTTGAAGAAGTTTTCCATCTTTTATTTTTAAGTATAAGCTTTCGAATGAGTTCCTTGTTTATAAAACAATGCTTTAGAAAATGGTGGTTCCGACCTAGTCGAAGCCCTGCTGTCGTTCTTTTGGCCTTTCGAATGTATTGAAGTCATCAATGCTTTCAAAGGTTAGCTTTTGTTTTAACTTGTACTAAGCCACTTCCTATACGCTTTCGAAAGGGTTCAAAGGTTTCAAAGGCAATGGCTTCAGAAGAGGGTTTCGATGCTAACCTTCAATGTTTTATTTAAATGTTTGAAGCTTTCGAAAGGATGGTGCCGATGCCATCAAACTTTCCCCAAACAATTTTATATGAAGATTAAAGGTTTCTGAAGAGATACTTTCGTATGTGTTCACTTTGACCCAAAAAAAGTTTTTGAGTAAACCCAATGGTTTCGAAAGGGGTACTTCCATTGGTTTCGAAGCTATGTTTCTAAAGGAATATTAAGCAATGTGTTGATACTTTCGAAAGGTATATTTTGGTTTCGAAAGAGATGATTTAAAGAACTTCAAAAGGTTTATATGTAATTTTTTGAAAAAAAGTTTTCTATGCTTTCGAAGGAGGTTATCCAAAGGTTTCGAAAGTAATGTTTTAAGGTTTCAAAAGCCTTAGTTTTCAAAACAAATAACCCAATCTCATTTTAAAGGAAATCCATGGCATAAATAAAGAGTGTTGAAATGATTTTACGTACAGAGTTTTTGAAGAAGTTTTCCTTGATTAATAGGTTAAAGGGATTGACCAAGTTACTATGTTTGCTTCTTTATATATGTATATATTCACATTGTAATGGACCCATAACTGTATTTTGAGGAAGGGTGGAATAACCAGCTAGGTTGACCCAGTAGTGAATATAAATTAAGTTAACTTCTGAATGAATATAATCGCATCCAGGAGGTCTGGAAGACCAGAATATAGCATGCTAAAATATCGATTAAAGAAGTTGTCAGGGAGATAGGTTCATAATAAACCCATGAAAATTATGTGTAAAAGAAGTTGTTAGGGAGACAGGTTCATAGTAAACCCTGAAAACTATGATTAGAAAGAGTTATTAGCAGGGGCCAATAGGTTTGTAGTGAACCCATGAAAACTATATCCAGATCAAATTATTGACATATGTCAATAGGTTCCTAGTCAAACCATGAAAACTAGGATAAGAGGGAAGTTATTGGAGTTACCAACAGGTTCAGAGAAAACCCATGAAATAATAAAGACGGAAGCTATGAAAACTATGGAATAGGATAGGGAGTCCATGAACATTAAACAGGTTAATAGTAAGCCCATGAAACTGGACAGGGAGTCCATAAACATTAAACAGGTTAATAGTAAGCCCATGAAAACTATGAAACTGGACTGGGAGTCCATAAACATTAAAAATGTTATAAGTAAGCCCATGAAAACTAATAGGTTAATAGTGACCCTAGAAACTATAAATGAGACAGTTAGTCGAAATGAATGGGGATGAAAAATCTAGAATTGATTTACTTGTTTGCATATCATCATATTGTTTTGAATTGTTTTAGCCATTATGGATGCAGGAGCACAATATATGGTTTTATAAAGTTTTAGGATACTAGTGAGAGAAAAACCTGTTCTGCTATGCGTCGTGGTCTCACTAGATATCTAAATGGTTTGAGATGGTAGATTATTATTCATACTAGGCTTTATGTCTGACTCGAAGTTTATGTTTTCCCCTTAGACTCTTGGGTACTCAATTGATTCTGAGTAGTTCGAGAGTTTAGGTTTTCAGGTACCTCTTTAGACGAATAAGCTTCCGGAGACATGCATGAGGCATGATAGCTATTGAGAGCTCTCTTTTATTTTGATTCTGCTATGATGTTGTTGTAAAGGCAAAGTTTTTATATTGCTTCTATATACTTTGATCATCTAAGGAGGCATCTTCATATGTCGCTCTTAGCGTATGTTGTAATAAATATATTTTCTCTGAACGTGGTTCTCGTATTGGGATTATGTGATGAATTTGAAATGATTTGAAATGGAATGTGAAAGTTTTAAATTTTTTACATATCCATATGTTTTTGTTATATCAATGTATTTAACATTACCGTATTTGATCGCCGAAGATTAATAACTATGGATGACTGCGACATCCGTAGCCGTTAGTTTGGGCCCTCCAAGTGGGGGATGTTACATTAAGTGACAATACATTTTGAGTAATAAAGTAGTAGATGTTAATGAATTTCTTTGGGATAATATAACAACTTGAAATTAGAAATTTGGCATGCATGTCAATTGATTGTGGCTTGAAGTCTACTAAAGTAATTAACTTGTAACTAGAAATATCTTTGAAGTAATGAATGTGTAATAAAGGAAAATCTGTTATTTTGAAATACTGTTGAAGTTATAATCTTTGTAATAGATTTAAAAGGAGTTAAATTTGGAAAATAATTATAATAATAATATATCCTTAAAATGGTAGTCAGTGAATTTTTCATAAGTATAGGCCATAATCTCATGGAGTAATAAATACTGATTTTGAATTTAATGTAATAAGCTTATCTGTATGAAAACAATTTATTGAAAATTATTTTGTATGTTTTAGATAGTTTTTGAGAAGAGAAATTATTTTGCTTCTTTATTGAATTAAGAAATTTTTGAATTTTAGATTTAATAATAGTTTGGTTTAATAATTGAGTTTCAATGTTTTGAATTAAAAGTTCAACTTTTAAAGAAATAGATCTCTTACGTAGAAATCCTTAAATGAAAAAACTGGTTAGAAAAAAGAAATTTTTTCATGGCTCATTTTGGAAACTATGCAATTTTTGAAAACTAGCAAAAAGGATTTCCATGTTCGTATTTTTAAAGATAAAGGTTTTGGATAAGGTACTTTATAACTATGAAATTTTAGTTTTAAGAATGGTGAGGACTAAACCAAAAAAAATTATGGAGTAGGTAGGGGCTACTACCTAGGTAAGGCAGTGTAAATGTTGTAACGTATGAATAAAGAGGAATAGTATGTACAACTTGAACTGGAAATTTTAAATACTTCCAGATATGTAATTTTAGAATATTGGTAAACTTGTGAAGATATTTTCAATTAATAATTGGATTGCAAGTTAGGTTGCCTTAGTTGACTTGGAATGCGAATTTCTATGTTTTGATTTAATTAGAATAGTTTCCATGTAACTTCCATAAATTTTCCAATTCCAAAATATGTATAAAAATGTGGCATTTGAATTAATAAGGAACATACCAAAAAGGAAAGTGATGTATAAGATATGGATATTCTTTTCTATAGTTTACACTGTCTATCTCGTTAAAAAAAGAAAAGAAATGATTCCTTGTAATTTCCAATGAAGCAAAGATCTCAATTTGGTTAATTTATGGAAAATTACAACAGTGATTCTTTTTAGAAGGATAGTTCTGATAAATTAAAACGTGGAAATGGAAGTTCTAGTGTAGAAATTAATGATTATAAATAAGAAATATATGTACACATGTATAACCGCGCTTAACGTATAAAAATAGAAATATATAAATATCGCAATTTACGATTATATATGAATTAGATAGTAATCAACGAATTAGGATTTAGGATATTAAATACAAATTTAATGGACAATAAATTTGTAATTAGTGAAAGGAATTAAGTGGGGATTGATTAGGGAATTTAATATGGCATTTATGGAGGAATTGAATCGGTATAACATAGGGATTCTGAGACGGGTAAAATGAAAATGGACAAATGAGGATTTATTAGAGATGGTCTAATTTTGACAATAGTAATCGATTATTAAGGGTATATTAACTAAAGTAATGAATAGTCGACATTTATTAGAAACCAAGAAGGAAAATTAAGGAAGATGGAGAATTAAGTGGAATGACATACTTAGAATGTTCATCTTAAATTAATAAAGCGTATTAGGGACCCAACATTATTAACACTTGTTAATGATAAATGGCAACTTCCAATAAAATTTTCTTTTAGAGTTTTTTGGATTGTTATCGCTAGTTGTCTCCCTTATGTTATGGGAAAAGCATATGATATGATATAAGATATGTTCCTGTTTTATCATTGGGTTGATTTTATGAACGGGATTAGACTGCCGGACATATATATATATATATATATATATATATATATATATATATATATGGAGGAATATCTTAAATAAGAAAATTTCATAAGGACACTTAATTAGCGATAAACTATAGGTAAGACTGGAAGTTAATGAGGAAATTAGGTTAGTAACTAGGAATAAATGATGCTTTAATCCCAAAAATTTTAGGATATTGGGGAAAATAAATTTTAGGTTATGAAGAGACATCATTCAAGGATGATCCTTCAACCAAGAGGAGATAAGATGAATAGGGATATGAAGAGAATTTTCGATTGGATGGGGATGAAGAAGAAAGTGGCAGAATTTTCCACTAGACATTTGACGTGCCAAAACAAAAAAGATTGAATTATTAGGCAGCGAATGAAGGTCACATAAGATCGTCAGATATCCTATGTGGACAAGCGAAGAAAAGAGTAAGATTTTGAAGTAGAGGATACAGTGTTTATCAAAGTTTCCCCTTTTAGAAAGGTTGTGAGATTTAGAAAGTTACGAAAGTTGGCACCAAAGATTTGTTTGGCCTTTCCCAATTTTATAAAGAATAGAAAAAATTGCTTACCACTTTGGAGCTACCGGATAAGTTAGCGGAAGCTCGTGACATTTTTTACGTTTCACACTGGAGAAAATGCTTTCGGAGCACAACCACTGTGGTAGAGCCTGATCAATTGAGGGGGGATATTAAGACGGAGCCAATAGCCTCTGATGCCACCACAAGCAGTGTGAAGCACAAAACAAGGCAACTCCATAATAAAGAAATTAAGCTGGTTCGAGTACAATGTGGGGAATACCCATAGAAAGCATGAGGACGTCCCATCTTAAGCTTTTCACTGTCGAACTTTTCTCTCCAAAATTAGGTTTTTGTTGCATCGTGGTTGTTAGATTGTATGGTAAGAAATGGTTGCTACATTTTTCACTATCACTTTGCACTTACGTAGAAATTTTTATGCATGTTTATGGTGTTTGCATACATACTTACATGTCAAGATCATACACTCACGCTTGGATTGAGCTCACTTATAGTATGTCTACAACACATAAAACATTGTACTTTTGGTTGAGTAGATGGTTGTGTAGATAATTTAGTTGTATAACATGGATGTTTATCGGGCTTTACGTTGTTCGCCTCTTGAAAAGATTTTGGGGATGAAATCCTTTTAAGCGGGGAATGTAACACCCCGTAAAATCAAGCATAAACAACTAAATTGGATAAATTAATTTAAATAAAATAGAGTTAAAAATGGAAAATTTGTAAAAGTCAGAATTTGACCACGAAAGTTATGTCGTTGCATTCGTAGTGATTTTCTGATCAATTTGTATATATGATATGTTGGAAATGGAGCTCAATCGAGAAAGTTATGGACGTTTGAAGTTTCAGATTCAAACTAATTCAAATAGAATTAAAATTTAAATAAATAATTAATTCTAAATTTTGAAATTCAAAAGTTAACATAAATTATACTTGGGGACTAAGTAAATGGTTAAACTAACGTAAACGTTAATTGGTAATTAAGGAAGAAAATAACTAAAACAATGATAACGAATTGACGTTCCCAGGATAAGAGGAACGGTCGACCACTCTCCCTGGACCAGTCGACCTCTAGCGGTCGACGAGTGGGAAGCGTCGGTCGACTGGTGATGGCGAATGGCGGTTAGGGTTGGTGTGTTTTAACATAATGGATTATACTATTTTTAATCGACCTTAATCCGACGGTTCTGGTGCGTTCCAACCACTGTAAATAAAACCTAGCCCCCTCACTTTTCTTCATATTATTTGGGAACACAACAGAACTCTATCAGTCTTTCTTCTAAAAAGATTCAAGAAATTCTTTAGGATTATAGGTAAGGACTTTTAGATGTTCTTACTCAATTTCTAATCCATTTTCTCCTCCAACCTCTTAATTATTGAATCTAATTCATATGCAATTCTCTTGTTGCATATATCTAAGAAGAAAGATCTAAAGAAGATTATTGTAGACCTGTCAAATCTAAAGAGAAGAAAAGCCAAGGACCTGTAGTGATTGGAAATTTTAGTCATTTTATTTTAGTAATCATATAGTATTGTTTGGATCTAATATATGCCTTACAAAATTTCGGTTTACGAAAATATGACAGTAAACTCCCAAAATTCCCCCAAAGCGAAATGCAAAATCTTAGGTTGAAATCTTTATTGTTTTGTATTGAATTAATGGAGTTTGTGTGGATTTTGCAAATTCAGCGTTTTACTTTCTATCCCACTTCTTCTTTTTCTTTGGATCTGATTAAGGGATTTGATTAGGAAATGGTGTATAAGATACGAATTCTCATTCATAATTTACATCGCCTATTTCTACAAATTAACTACAATTTCCCTTGTCTAATTTCATGTAAAAAAATTGAAGTGAGCATAAAATTAATTAAATTGTAAGTTTATATAATTGATTCATTCCATTGTTTTAATATAAAATAAGTTGGATTTGGATTCTACATACAAGTCTATTGATTTGATTTTGGATTGATTTATAGCATATATGTTATTATGCTTGTATAATTTTGGAAGATTTGACACTTAAACGTTTGTTTAAGGCATAATCTTCGCACGCATGGAAATCAATAAGTGCATGTGTGTGTGTGTGTATTCACACACATACACTAGCGTAAACAATGTCAATTATTATGTATTAATTGCATGGTTAATTAGGTTAACAATTTTCATTAAATCCTCCTTAGGAAAGTAATTAATTGCAGAGGCGAATTAAGAAGGATTTCTTATAATGCATAAATAATGAATACGATGAGATGTGTGATAATATATTTTGAAAGTGTTATGAATTGTGACTAAGTTATAGGGATGCAAGCTCAGTCAAAAGCACATATAAGTCTGTCCAGCTAATCTAGCTATAAGCAGTGTGACTTTAGGGCTGAATGTGATATCACATATAATAAGTAACTACAGAAGATGCAAGGTTAGTCCTAATTCTACATGGTAAATCTGCACAACTAATCTGGTTGCCGGTTCCTACAAATTGTTGGACTAATGTGAGAGGTCTTCAAGGGGTATGGGTCATAATACGAAGGGCATGTTTCAAGGATTGAAGGTATTAAGTGGTTGTTTGAGGGCACGCCTCTTCTCCATGAATGAAGTATTAAATGGTTGAGATTTGGTAGAGGATATCTTTAGATGGTCCGCTTCAATAGGAAGTATTAAGTGCCCGAAGAGATTTCCATGCAATGTCAGCAAGATAGGCACCTATGAGGAGTCCGCCTTGGGGTTAGATATTAAATGATGGGGCTTACCTCAAATGAGGTCTTAAATGGCCAGAGTTTGCCTAATTCCCATTAATGAGGTATTAAGCGGTTTGGGTACTATCTCTTGCATTGCTAGTGACATTAATAACGATGGTTATGTGTTAATGAGTTGAAAATGGTTATGGAATTAGATAAGCCTTACAGCTTATAATCGGAAAGACTTTGAAAATAACTAAAATGCATTAAGACATATCCTGATTTAAATTATATTGTCCAAGTACTAATATAGAAAGCCTCGACATTTTTATTCACCAGGCATTATTGTTTTGACTCCATCCTCGTTACAACACAGGTTAGGAAACACGATGCTGAAGGCGGAGTCGAGGAGGGAACTTGTTGCAGTTTATATATTTATTTACTTATGTTATCTTCTGATGTACCCATTAAAGAATACCGATGTATTTTGAAAATGCAGTACTACGGATATGTGATGACTGTTATTGGTATTATATTATGGATTTTAAATGAAATGGGTATTGTTTTTGTTATTATATTTTATCCTTCCACTGTGAGTTCTGAATGTGTAGATAAATAGCTCTGTATTGTTCTTTTTACCAACCAACAGCTAGCCTTGAAATGGGTCTAAGTTTCTATAGTCCTTTTTTGGGTCGAGATTTAGACCTGTTTCAGGGCGGATTGTTATAGTCATCGTGCATACCAAGGAACACCCGTAGTGCCTAACAATGACGTCATAATAGTTTAGTCGTATACTATCTCGCCTTGTGCATTTATCTATCTACTTCTTATTATGGACTCAGCTTCAAGGACTATAGAGGATTCAACTCTTGGACAACTCCACTTGTTTTGAAAGACCACCCTCAAGTATTATCTAGCCTTGCCTCCTAATAAAGAAACTAGCCAACCGTGGCAGTGTATGTCCTAAACATGGTCTACACTAGTAGGAAGTGTAGCCCATTTAGGTGTATCCCACGTCTTTCTGCTGACCGCTCAGGACCGATGATGTTCTCGACCTACATACTCCCAAATATGGTACTAAACACACTGGCATAGCTCTGAGCCTTGCTTATAGTCCCATTTAGATTGCCTAATGCAATCAAGGAAATACCCCTCCTAAAAGATTAAAGCAAACCCTACTAGAGTATTGCTTCACCTATACGCGAGTGTTTACGCCAAAAATGGTCACAAACACCCTGCTATAAGTGAAAGCACCAATGTCTAATATTTAGATCCAAACAGAGAAATATAGATTCCCAGATCGCAGAATAGATTGTAGAAAAGCAAATGAACATGCAAGTTTTATAGTGGTTCAGCAAACTCCGGCCTACGTCCACTCCAATAATCTTTTATTTATACTGTAAGATTACAAATACAATTGTTTTTGCCTTAGAAAATTAATGCAGGAAGAGATAAGAAGTGATGAAGGAGAGCCAACCCAAAAAATTCCCTTACAATGAGCCAAGTCTGCTGTATTATAGGTGAAGACGTGCATGGATCGGGCTGAAATTTTGCCATAAGAACCTCCAGATCCGTATGACCCGGTCCACCAATTTTCGGATCGATCGCACACCATTGGAGTGATCAGGGCCGATTATTCATATGAGCTCTAATGGAGCTGTGATCAATCATGGCGGTGCTCCATGATGTAAGCTACTTGCTCTCCAAATTTCGTGCAATTCCGACGTACCGTATGTGAGATATTGCATTTTCCGTGGAGTCGAGTTGAGTCATAGTAAATCAAGTGCAGTTGTATCATGCTTCATCAAATTTTTATACGATCGATCATGCAATTTCCCCGTGGTGTAAGCTTCTTTCTCTCCAAATTTCATGCAATTCCAATGTACCGTTTGTGAGATATCGCGTTTTCCGTGAACCTATGGATCGTTCTGGCTGATTTTGTACGATCGTTATGGAACGATCGATATGTTTTTCTAATATTTGTGAATTTTTAGCTGCGATCGATCGTGTATGTTCTCCATGATGTAAGCTACTAGCTCTCCAAATTTCGTGCAATTTTGATGTACCGTTTGTGAGGTATCGTATTTTCCCTGAAACTATGGATCGTTCTGGCTGATTTTGTACGATCGTTCTGGAACGACCATTATGTTTTTTTATATTTGTGAGTTTTGACATGCGATCGATTTTGAGGACTCCTTTCTTCAATATATTAATTTTCTCCAAGTTTCATGAGTAATGGAGTTCTAGATCTTGAGATATCGATCGATCTTCGTCGATTTACGCTGTTTTATGGATCGTTCTAGATCGATCCATATAAATTCTTCATTTGCCCATAACTCGAGCATATGAACTCCGATTGACTTGAAATTTGAAATTTGAAATTTGGCCTCACGGGGTCTTCCTTGTCACTACATATTGATTTCAATTTGATTGGGACCCAGTCCGAATCCGCCCAACTATTTTCCATAGTTTCAAATATCATCGATTTCTGAGTCTGATAACCGTCTCTCTGGGCTTCCTGTCTTGATGATCACAGAAGCCATTTAGCCAACTTTTATGATATACTGCCTGGTCAAAAGGCGGTATAATAGCGAGTGTATATAATTTCACAGGTCGTATAGTTGGATATGTTCCATATTAGTGTAATGTATATACAATTGTTGGTATCCCCTTGCGGTGGACAGACTTCTGTTGTGTAACACTACTGACCTCATGTTACAACCCATTTTAATGACTGTCTTTCTTACTTAATATAAGCTATTAGCTAGCTTTAATAATTCACACCCATTATAAATGCATATTTGAGGATATGTATAATTTTATTGAATTACTATACCTCTTATTTTCAATTAATACAGTTAAGTATTATTTACTGCCTTCTTTCAATTAATACAATTAAGTATTATATACCACCTTCTTTTAATTAATGCAATTAACTATTATTTGCTACCTTTTTTGAATTAATATAATTAAGTATTTTTTTACTGTCTTCCTTTAATTAATGAAATTAAGTATTACTTACTACCTTCTTTCAATTAACACAATTAAGTATTATTTACCGCATTCTTTTAATTAATGGAGTTTGGTATTATTTACTGCCTCTTTTCAATTCAAGCCTATTTTAATGAAATTACCATAACTTTCCCAATTCTTTAATTAATTGTCTTATTATCGTTAGTGCTTATTGTTTATTTGCTAACATTTGTTTATTATTATCTATAATTACAACATTTAATTATACTTAGAGATTTCTATACCTTAATAGATTAGAATTACCTCTTTCCAAAAGGAATTGTTAACACCGTAATTCTCTATGAATTATTCAAAAGAGGGCTTGTGTTATGTTCAAAATTACGATAAAATATCGTTTTTGTTATTCTTGAAAGAAAAAACAGTACAAAATACAGTAAACATTCCTATTTTGTACATCTCTTTCTTTTAGGTATATTCCTTGTTATTTCAAAGGACACACCTTTATTTATGGTTTGGATAATTTATAGAAACCTACGTTGTTACACACTTCATTCCAATAAATTAAAATACTACTTAAATTCCAATCCAATTTATAGCACTTCCAATTTATGTTTATTATTCCATACCAAATACCCAACCGATCTGGAATTATCATATAATTTTACTAATGAATTATCGCACAAATTAGGGACAATTTCCACCTTTACTTCCCAAATTCAAACACATATAATATTTAATCAAGGCTAAAGATTCATAGAATATGTAGGCACAGTTTTGAATTTCATTACACGTATATATTTAAGCCTACAACTCCAAAATTTATATTTAGGCATATGTGGAACAGATTTACAACGATATAAATCCAATATTATATAAAGATATAATTTCCCAGCATTTTAGTTTTTCAAATCACCAGATCTAAACTCTGCTATTTCCGTTTGACTTCCTTTTTCTTCCTAACCAAATATGTATAGCAAGCATACACATACGTTGAAGAAATTTAGATCTGAGAAGAGATTTGAAATAAATTTAGATTTGGATTTAAATTTACCTTTTCTTCGTAGAATTAATTCACCCCTTATTCTTCTTCTCTTTTATTTTCCACTATTCTCCACACACACACACAAATATAGATAGTTATATATATATTACTAATTTATATATTTCTTAGAGTTTGTGAAGAAAAGAAAGTGGTAGAGCTTCGCACCTTAATTCAGAAAATATGAGAAGAAAAGTGAGGGGTTGGACCAGTATTTATAGGTGCACAAATCAATTCCATCCATTTGTGCATTTTTTTATGCGTACATATAATTCCTTTTATACATTATTATCTGTATTTTTAACCAATTTAACCTAACATTAATTACTCTTAATTGTTAAGCAATGTTATCTTTTACGAACTCAATTAATTACATTTATTCCATACCATTTATTACTACTTTTAATATATTAATGTTAATGTTAATCTTTAACTTTAGTTAAGATTTCTTTCTTTTATTGCAACGTTAATGTTAATTTTAATATTACTCAGGGATGAAGTATTTGTTTATCGTTAATTACAAAATCTATTTCCTTTTTGCTTTCAATTTACTTATTTTCTTCCATGCTTGCTTATTTGATTGAATGCTATTAATTTACATTTATAATTAACAATTGCTTAAATGCTAAGCTGCTAGTATATATCATCTTCTTTATTATTAAACGTTAACATTTATTATCTTCACCACCCCTATAAACCCTTATTTAATTCCTTTTTAATGTTGGTTTAATTAGATTTACCATATCCATTTCCTTTAACATGAATATTTATACCTAATGTCCATATAATGTTAGGTTATTAAAATTAACTTCCTTAACTGGTTTTGAATTGTTTCCGATCCTAATATTTCAAACGTTAATAAATATTTCACTTGAACTCCGATCGTAAACCTTTATATATGAAAATTGATCAGAAAATCGCCACGAACCGAATGGTGCAAATTTCATAGCCAAGTTCTGATATTTGTAAAAATTTCATTTTCGACGTTACTAATTATTAATTATTTTCTTTTTTAATTAATTATCGTTAAATTTATGGTGTGTTACATTCTTCCCTCTAAAAAGAATTCCGTCCCCGAAATTTCTCAAGGATTGAATCATGTAGCATAACGCACAACCAATCTAAGCTATCCAATCAATTAGCGTGCAACCAATTTTACAGCCAATAGCGTACATATGCATAGTGTATCACAACATATATGATATGTATGATGAATAATACTAAATCGATGCCTCCTATATAAATCCATTCTTTAAAACAATTTTGAAAATACGGTGCAAATAACATATATATATATATATATATATATATATATATATATATACTACTAGTTCTATATTATGCAAATTTTGAAAATCAAAACCTTTATTTTTGCATCCAAATTTTCTCACACTTCTATGAATAGAAGTATAGTTCAACTAAATTTTCATCCAATTCCTACCATCCAAAATCCTAGTAGACCATTTCTAACATCAAAAATTTTAAAAATCTAGTTTTCTAAATCTATAATCTTTTGTCTAAAAAGGGTTTAGATGACGAATTCCATATTTCCATCCATCTCTTGTGTACCCATTTCTCTCTATCTTAGAACCTTCTCTTTTGCCCCTAGATTCTTTTTCAACCTTTTCCAGTATAGTTTACATATGTGAATTTACTTTTAGACTTTTAAAATTTTAATATGGGATTAATTTAAAACAAATTTTTATTCTCCTATCGACAAGGTATGGAAAAAAATTTCCAAAGCTAAAACAGCTTTTTCCCTTATCACTAACTGACTTTTACTTTACTGTCACTTCTGCTGCACATTAAAATTCATATTTGCTAACCTATCAAAACTTTTCCCTATGCTAAGAATGTGGCATTTCGAAAACAAAACATTCCCTTCTTTTCTATTCAAAATATTTTTTAATTAAACTTTGAAATAATTGGAAAAAAAGTTTAAAAAATTTAAGTTTCATCATTTTTTCCAAAACTTTTCATAAAAGTACTTTATCCTTGAAATTTTGAATTTTGAATAAAAAATTTCAAAAGTAATTTTTTTTTCAAAACAAACTATGCCACATCCTACGTAGTCGGTACCTAGTCAATAGTTTAATGTCAATAATAGACCCTATCCTATTACACAGTAAAAATTTTAATTTTTCAAAAACTTTTCCTTTTACCTTAAACAACCATTATACATTTTTTTTTGTAAACTTCAGCTTTTATGGCATACAGACACTAACCCATGGCTTTGCAACAACATTTTCGGGTCCTTTGTTTGTTAAAATTTAACTACCAAAATTCTTGGTACTTTTTGGGACTTACTTTACTTTTATTTTAGTAGTTGATTTACCAATTTCCTATTTATTTTATAAATTTCCAGTCTTACTTTACATTAGTTAAGTGTCTACATGATATTTCCTTATTTATCCTGCTTTCCATTATATATAACAGTAAATCCAGAGAATCAACACAAAATAAAATGGAACTTTTCTCATAAAGTATCGTATGCAGTTTTGTACAATAGAGACAACCAATGTTTACAAAGCATCTACAAGCTAGTCCCATCATCCTCCCCAATCATTCTAAGAATCATTAACCCCACAACATGTACTGTTATTCTCCCAACAAGGGCCTAACAACCTCCGCTTCCCTAGAAAATTTGTAAGCTGGTCCACTCCCAGAACACTCCAGCTAAATAAAGCGAGCCCTCTTCGATCACCTCCTCTCCTCCTCCACCTTGGCCCATATCAGGCCGCCTCAATAGGAGTCTGTACCGACAATGTAAAATCATGCATAAGGAAGACATGGCCCCCTCTTTGAGACAACTGGAAGCTAGTTGGTGTTTACTAATTAGCACCGGTGTATTACGGTTGTTGTTTGGGGTTGGGGCCTATGCATGGTAATGACGTGGGTCTTCGCGATGGGGTACTACTCATTGCGACGAAGTCAAGGGTCATCGCCAGGTTCAAGCAGACCACTACAGGACATAAACAAGGAAGAGAGTTCGAACAAGTTTAAAGAAAATCAAAGAAAAAGAAAAGAAAACCCAAGCTACCCTCACTAGATTGGCCTTCCTAACGCCTTCTAGCTAAAGGCAGGCATGAAGACTCTGTGTCATTACTGCTAGATTGTGCCCCTTTGGGGTTTTGTGTGTTGGGGGTCACAGTATGAGTACTTGGGTTGGAGACCGACGGGTAGGAGGGGTCTCGAAGGAGGAGCCCTCGCTTGTTTGCATATCCGGCTCCTACGCCCAATCGCCCATCCTCTCCACCTCGAGTGTCTCCGATGCATTGGAATAACTAGAAGACCACTGACCATTATGACCCGCTTGTTTCAGCCGGGTTTGAGATAGTGACCTCCCCTTCATCCTCTACATCCACCACTAGTGCCTTCACCGATGGCTCTATGATCACGGTCCACACGGACATAGCTAGCCGCATGACCGAGGCCCTAACTGTAGGTCCTACACCTCCTATGGTCTGCCTCGGTCAAATAGTCTGACACAGCGAAGGTTCTAGTCTGTCAGAGTCATTTCTAGGTTCCTAGTAATATTATCAGTCTCTTTTATCCAGTGGATGTATTCCTCATAAATGTGTGCGCCTAAGCCTTCCCCATTAAGGTTCAGTACAGTAGAACAAAGAAGAATATGCGATAAGTTGATAGAAAAAACTCAAAGAGAGATGCACTAAGTAAGATATGTATGAAGCACATAGAATGTTAGGTTGTGAGGGCCGGATTGAAAGTGGATAGAACAAAAAAGAACCAATCCCGTTAAGTTGGAGCCTTGCTCGAAAGGCCAAAGAAGAGAGGGGGATCTCAATCCGTTGAAGATAATAATGGTTGCCTGGTTTGGTTTTGGCTTGCCATCAATGCTTAAAGATTTTCTTGGTTAGGATGGGGTTGGACTTCGGAATGTTCAATTCATGACAAAACATAAAGAGCCCAGCCATTAGTTTGCAGCTGTTCGGTGCAAGTTCCCCAAACCCATATGGTGCGCATTCAAGAACCTAAATATAATGATTTTGGAGGGAAAGTGTTACCTTGATCTTCATATAGGCAAGCAACAATGAGAAGTAGCCTGTTGGGACCAAGTTGTCCCTGTCGGCAATAAAAAAGAAGAGGGGAACGATGTTCTTGTAGCCGAAGTTAACTAAATAACAGCCAAGATCAGCCCGGTCCTCCTGGATCTTAGAAGCAACTAGGGGGTAGGTTGTCCCTGGTTGGTAGAAGCTGCCTAACCATCTGTAATCAATAACGAACAACCTAGATTACTGGATCGCCCTAACCTCTTACGAAGGGAAACCAATTAGGCTCGAGGGAAAGTTTCTTCCCAGCCGCAATTATGAGCAACCCACCATCTCATGCTAAGCCTACTCGTGCTTTAGTCTAACATGGGTCATATGGCCTACACCCCTACCAATCTATCGCCTAATCCTATCCACATGTCAAGACTTAGTGTGTGATCTTCCTATTTTAAACTTAAAGGGGGAAGTTCAGTATTATTGGCAACATCAAGTCTTGGTGTGGTTTGTTCAGTGCTCAACGTTAGACGATTGTCGTTGATGGCACAATGACGATCGTCAAATATCACATATAGTAGGAGTTCATCATTGCAACCATGGATGTGCAAAATATTTCATCAATGGGAAACTGAAAAAAAAATGACGGCAACATGAAAATGGAAAAGTTACAACAAAACTCATAAAACCATTTTGAAAGCGTAGAAAATCCTAACTAAGAAACAACATAAAAAATGCAATAGAAAAAAGTAAAAATAACTCATTAATCATGAATTAAGCTTGTAGTTAAACGTTGAAGCCGATGCAGATAAGGAAAGCTCTCTAAGTGTATTTATGGCGGAAGAATTCAAATGTTTAGTAAAGAGTGAAGGAGAAGAAGAGGTGGGTTATTTATAGATAATGAGAGGAAGTATGAACCGTTAGATCTGCCACACAAGAAGCAATCTAAACCATTTAGGTATCATCAATACATATGTCAAATCACCACATCGAAAAGCGTTTCACCTCTGTGGCACCTAGGAAAACAGACCGCCTCTGCTAATGATTCAATAACAGTGTGAGAGCATTAAATGTGACATTTAATGCTTGATTAACAAGCTCGCCCCAATATAAGAGCACATGCTTAGGGGCCAAAATGTTACTCAAATTTCTTGTAAGTTTAGAGTGCTCCGGCCTACGTCATTCAAATGACCTGTGTGACTACGACGGCGCACTCATGGCCAGTCTTTTGGCCTGTGTACCCCCACGGTCTAGCAATTTGGTAAACCCTGGCTCAAAGATTATTAGCACACATATGCATCTCAAGCTCCCACTACCTGGCTCTCCTGCATAGTATTATCCCCTTGACAAGTCCAAGCAGCCGTGGCTCTCTCAAAGAAATTCGCGCCCAACACCATCTTAGGTTTTAGACATACATCAACCCCATAGACACCAACATACATGAGCAGCACGACCCGTGAAGCATTCATTAATAGTTGACTGAACCTCACATTCAATAACTACTAGATAGTTCCTCCCACATCTATAGCACCATCTTTATACTGTACCAGTTCCCTTGGCAATACAACCAAGGTTACAATCACCGAACCACCACTGACTAGAGAAATTTCATATGCATTGTTCCTCTGAAAAGACTGTCATAAAAAACACTATTTATCTGACAAAAGCATCACTATACAGTAACCACTCCATATCCTTTGGTACCACCAAAGCACCTCTGCAATAACCACTCCATGATCCTACACCATCTGTCCCTACTCCAAGCATGCTGACTGTTTGCACCAAAATTGATCACAAACACCCAATAGAGTTCAAGTAGAGAGTAAATGATGAATAAAATTAAAACAGAGCAAAAAAAAGTAAATCAAACATAGATTTTTATAGTTGTTCGGCAATCTGGGTCTACATCCACTTTATATTTTTATTGATCTTGCACTTGATTATGATTACAAGAATGTTTGGATCGACAGCTAAAAAGAAGATCCCTCTTATGGAGAATGATCGTTGTATTTATAGGAGAAGACGACTGAATATCTTTATCAAATTTCGCGGGTAGAATCTTACGACATAGATGAAGTCACCCAAAAAGTTTCATGGCCCAACTCCCAAGTATGAGCGATCTGGGCCGATCGGTCAAGATGGCCATATAGGGCCGTGTGATTGCTCCAGTATGTCCGTTATGATGTTGGCTTCATGTTTCTAAAGTTTGTTTGCATAGCCATCTACATGTTTTTTGGGGATATTGATGATCTTTGATGAGTTGAGCTGTTAGGCTTATATGATCCGATCTCTGCCTAATGAAATAATACAATCTGATCCTCTATCTAGGGAAGTAATACGATCTGATCCCTTGTCTAGGGAAGTAATATGATCTGATCCCCTGTTTAGGGAAGTAATATGATCTGTTCCTCTGCCTAGGGAAGTAATATGATCCGATCCCCAACCTAGGGAAGTAATATGGTCTGGTCCCTGTTTAAGGAAAGTGATATGTACCGATCCCCTTTCCTAGGGAGGCACTAATCCATACTTAGAAAATTCCAGAGAGTCCATCTCTTTGTCTCACTTAATCGTTGCTTCAACTATTGTCTGTGCTTGATCTCTGGACTCCATATTCACTTCTCTTGGCTGCTTGACTTGTCTATTATTGAGTCTAACTTATCCAATCAGTCTGAATATAGCCGGGTCAAAAGGCCGGATAATACTTGCCCCTTAAAGTACATCTTGTTTCGAACATGACGTGCTTTGAATCAAAGTAAGTTAGAGTCGCCAGGAAGGATTCCATTTGATTTCCTAAATAGTCGCTACCCTTCATTGAATTGTCTTGTTGAAGAGTGCATCTCTCTGTTTGTTGCAACGCTCGGTCGATATTTTTTAGTATAAATCTAGAGTGTAATCTTTCAGTTTACGTCTATGCTCGGTTCCATTAAGCTTATCGATTGAATTAGTAGAACTCAATCATCTAAACAAATTTCCATTCTGAAAATTCCAAGTAGAAATTTAATCTACGTTAATTTAAGAAATCAAATGTAGAGCGCGCACACGTGCTCATTCAAGTATTCGCTATTGTCATTGGCTCCCAAGCACATTCATGCGCCTATAGGTCATTTCCAAGTTCCATCAAACTGCACTTGCAATTTTAGAATTTTTTTTAAATTGAAATATGGGATTGGTATAAGGGAAAAAGGCTGATCGTTTTGTTGACATAGACTCGGTCGATTCGGGCCATAAGAGAAATGGCCTGCTTTTGTATATTAGCTAAATGATTTAGTTTATCTCTTCAGTTATTTGCAACCGATCCCTTTATCTTTCTCATTTACATTTTTTTAAATGATATGATCGCTTTCTTACATCTGCTCACCGATCCCTTCATTCTTCTGCCCATTTTTTTGTTTACTGATCCCTTCTACCATCGTCTACCATTGAAGTTCGAGTTTGAGTGATTCAAACCAAATCACCTAAATTGATCATCGATCCACTCGTCGATCCAGTCGTTCGTTCTTCATGACACCATCACCTTCTTCCTTATTTTTCTATTCATCACCAATTTGAATACTCTTGCACCGAGTTGCTTCCTCTCCAAGATGACGTTAACATTTCAAGGAGCTTGAAAACTTGTCTATGCTTGGATCTGGACAGTTGTGGAGATGAGTTTGGGTATTGCGTTTATGATTGTGAAGGAGTGGAATGGAGTAGGGATTAATAGGGATTTGGTGATGGCATATGATAGGTTATGTTGTTCGATTGTTGGCGTAGTGGAACTGTAGCGAATGGTGGCAAATATTGGGATCAGTCATTGGCATGGTGGAGGGTTCGGTATGGACATGGGGTGAGATAGGATAGAGTTGCATTGTGGGATTGGTTGTTTGCTGGAATGGAGAATAAGCAAAGTGGTGAGGAAGAGGGATTGGTTATGATGATCAGTTGTGGGTTAGAAGCATAGGGACCAGTTTGGAGAAGAAAACGTATCACAACGTTTATTTATGGGATCAGTTGTTGAGAAATTTTCCTATATGTTGTCTTCTTGTTTTTGAGATAAAGAACTTCTTGATGAAAAAAAAACCTACCCTTTTCTAAACATTAACTTTAGCCTGAATGACTAAAGGGACGGTTTTTACCCTAACCTGTTGCATCAGCACCATTGCTACTTTTACCAGTATTTTGATTCCTGAATTCATTCGATTCAAAAGAAGTTGATGAAGGCTCTACAAATCTAGTTCTCTTATGGGACTTAGGAATTATGGTATTATTCTTTGAGTTTCTGCTAACTTTTAAAGGAGCTGAAGCTAATCCAAATGAAGATACATTATGCTTCGCACTAGGCCAATCCCTTTTTTAGTTCAAGACATGGCCACAATAGCGTAAGACAGCACATATAGGGATCAGTATTGGTTTATGTTTTAGATAAGTCAATGCATACATAGGGGATCGGTAGTAGGTATAGGTTTGTTCTGAATTTGGAGAGATTTTGTAGCACCGATCCTCTACTTAAATTAACGCATAAATTTGCATATGTAGTCTGTATTAGCACCGATTCCATATTTAGGCAGATTTTTGCCTCATGCTCTTGGACATGTATGAACACATGGACATACACAATCATCTATAATTTGGGCTTGAACTTGAATTTGTATGCATGAATTTGGATTTGAACGCATAAATTTGGATGCACACACTTGTTTGTTTGGACATGAATTTATTGTATGCGTACAGCCTGAATGTTGATGACATGCTCTTATTTGCCAATAGTGATCCTTGAATTTGAATGTAACTGTTACGCGTAACCATCGACATGAAATCCGATTAGGACGGTCAGTGATGACGGTCACTCCGGTTGAACTCCCGAGTTTCACCATAACTGTCGTATAATATTGAACTGTGTAACACTGCACAACACAACACTGCACTAGATTACTCCTAGCATGGTGGAACAGGTTAATCCATCTAAAAATGACTATCTGTTGAATTTGATCATTATGGTTCCGTGTACTCCGAACGTTTAACTGCAATGACTAGCTTTTGCTTTAAATTTGAATATGCTTGCGTATTCGAGCAACGCGTTGTCCATTCAATGTACTCGCGACCCGTAGCTTGTCGTTCGTGTTGGAATGATAGTCAGTCACCCATAAGCCTACGCATCGGTCCGATGATTCTATCTCTAGGCATCCTTTCGGGTGTAACCTCAAGTCGTTACAAACATTAGGCATGAGCCATAGTATTGAGCTATCGCAGTCAGCTTTTGGATGATCACACTTCTACCCCTAGTCTTGGGTTGATAGATGTACTGCATGGATGGTCGTGTCGTGTTTATACTCCAGTCTAAGCTCCAAAGACATAGAGTTGATTGATGAATGATTAGGTCACATTCATCTTGATCCTTGCTCGTGCCCCCAAGTCAGGAGCAAATGTCTACAAGTGGACGGGTAAGTTATGTTCGCTTTAGTTGTATGCTCTTTTTATCGAATTTGAGGTCAGATTTAGTTGATGGAAGGCTGAATCATGCCTATTATAGATTGTATTCTAGTTTTTCCTTCCCAGAGGAAGACTTCGATGCTCCGTTGAATTTCAAGCATGAGTTGGATATTGTACGGTCAATCACATCCACCTTTGGTGCAGACATCGCCATACTCTAGGTAGGAACTGATGAATGGTTGGTCAGGTCACATCCATTATGTAATTCATGCCTCCCCTATCGAATCAAGGAAAAGGACTAAGTGATGGATGGTTTGATCGCATCCATTTGTGGTTAGTGTGGATCAACGTTGACTGTCGATCCGACATCACAATATTGAAGGTTTGGATCGATATTGCCCGTCAGTTCAATGTTACAATATAGTCGGTCGCCTGTAGCTTCTGACGTTGTTCCGATTGGTTTTGTATTAAGGCCTTCTTGCGGTCGTTGCCTTAAGTTGTAAAGGACACCAAGTCGGAGCTATATTGAGTGTCGTATTTAGCTTTTAGTAGTTTATACTCCTACCCCTAGTCTTGGGTTAACTAAGTTACTTCTTGGATAGTCAAGTCACATGCTTTTGAGTTTATAAAGCTCCTATTGGGTTCAGGTCAGAGTTGATGAATGAATGGTCATGTCACATTCATTCACTGCTTATGCTCCTAACGAAGCTCTCGGAACCAAAGTTTGTCGATAGGCAGTTAGTCGCACCTATTTGGTGTTTATACTCTAGTTCATGCTCCACAAACCAGAATTATCGATGGACAATCGAACCACGTCCATTTTTTGATATAAGCTCCCTCTGTTGAACCAAGAGCGAGTGTCGGTGAGTGGACGGTCGAACCATGTCGACTTGGTGAGTTTATACTCCATCTGTCAAGGTAAAGATTGGAGTTGGCAAATGCACGGTCGAGTCACATTCATTTGTGATTGGATAGGCAGTCACATCCATTCAGAATCGAATAGCCAGTAATGTTGGTTTTGCGAATCCGGCTCTTCCTGTTGAGTCAAGGAAGAAATTTAGTGCTGTATGGTCGGAGTACATCCGCATGAATTAATGCTATGCGTCCTATGCCAAGGACGAGAGTTGATGGATGAATGGTTATGTCATGTCCAGTTTATATCGGATGATTGGGTTGCATTCGATTTCGTTTCTTATAATCTGGTCCATACTTGGGGAATAGAGTTTGTTGACGGGCAATCAAACCGTGCCCATTTGGAGTTTAAACTCCCAATCCATAACGAGGGACCAGAGTTAATGGATGGACAGTCAAACCACGTCCATGTTTTGTTATACTCTAGTCTGCACTAGGGAACCAGAGTTGGTGATGGACATTTGAACCACGTCCGATTTTTGGTTTGGATTTTTGGCTTCCCAATGTTTGGGCAAGGCTTGAATAGTTTTCTACACTTCAGGCATGAGTAAGGTCGTGGATGGGCGGATCACATCCATCTCGGATTGGACGGTTAAATTATGTCCAATTTAAGCTTAGTCTCTTAAAATGCCCCTACATCCAGGGCAGGAGCTGACACATGGACGGTCGTACCACGTCCACTTCCATTTGGATCCTATTTCTACCGAGCCTTGGGAGTAAGATGAGAGTTCTGGAGAACTTCGAGCTCGAGAAGGGAGTGGATTGTTGGACCGCATCCACTTTTAGTCATGTCTTTGCCCCTAAGTCAGAGGCAAGAGTTGAAGAGCAGACTGTCGAGTCATGCTCATCTGGTTTCATACTCCTCCTGACAGATCGAAGGAGAGCACTAGAGAATGAATGGTCAAGTCATATTCCTTCGTGGTTTATTCTCCTATCCACGCTCTGGGGACTAAAGTTATCTGATGGATGGTTGGGTCATATCCATCTCTATTTTATACTCTTATCCATGCACCGGGGACCAGAGTCATTTGATGGGCAGTCGTTCACACCGGTCTTTAGTTTACACTCCTATCCACTCTCGAGGGACCAGAGTTGATCGATGGATGGTCGGATCACGTCCATATTTTGGTGTTTATACTCCAGTCCGCACTTTGGGAACTAGAGTTATACGATGAATGGTCAGTCATACCTGTTTTTATGAGTTTATATTCCAATCGCTGAATCAAGGTAGGAGTTTTTGAAAGAACGGTCGAGTTGAGTCACGTTCATTCATGGAGTGGAATTCTGCTCCCCAATGCTGAAGACAGAAGTTGGTGAGTAGATGGTCGATTCACGTCCACTTGGTGATTGTAGCTCCTCTTGTCAAGTCAAGGAAGGGAGTAAGCGATGGATGGCTGGATCACATCCATGTTTCGGTTGGATGGTCAGGTCATGTCCAATTTGCTTCGTATTCCTCTCGGCATGTCGAAAGAGAGAGTTGCTGGGTGGACGGTCAGGTCATCTCCATCTGAAGCTACAGTCGTACCCTCCTATTGAGGGCAACGGTTGATGAGTAGATGGTCAGTCATGCCTACTTTAGGTCGAGCTCCCAAACTGCTCCATGTGTCCAGGGCAAGAGTCGATGTGTGGACGGCCAAGTCATGTCCACTTCTATTTGAATCCCGGTCTTGCTGAGCTTTGAGAGAGGCATAAGTATCTTGGCGAACTTCAAGTAAGAGTTGAGGAGTGGATGGTCGGGTCACATCCACTCCAAGTTATTCTTCTTTCTTTTTTGGTCTCCAAGTCAAGTGTGGAGGTTGATGAGTGGACGGTCAGTCGCATTCACTTCGTATTGGAGTTTGGCCTTGTTGAGCTCTAAGCAAGGCATAGCCGTTATGTCGGAATTGAACTATATAATAGGAGGTGGATGGTTGAGTCACACCCACTTTCCTTTTCGAGTTCTTGCCTCCAATTCAGGGGTGTATGATAGATGATGAGCGGTCAACTCATGCTCATCCTAATGAAACTCTCTATTCCATTTTTCTCCAGCCCTTCTCAGTTGGAAGTCGACCATCGGCGGTCCAGTTGATAACCGAAGGTCTTTATTGGTAAGGGTCAGACGTTCCCTGCCCGCCATCCTACGAGGCTTGCACATACTATTGAAGCTTTTCTTTCCAAATCAGCTCTTTGATCACATCTCGGAGGTGTCTGCAATGGCCAGCGTTATGGCCGTACGTCTTATGGAATATGCAATATTTCCTGGATTTCTTCTGGGTTTCCATGGAATCTCTCGGGACTGGCTTTCTTTACTACTCTGAGTTATGAGTCTCTAAGTAGATATTTTCAATTGAATCGTTTAAAGGAGTATATGAGTCGAATTTCGAGATCCTCGGTCGTCTCCTAGAATCCAAGTCCTCATCTAGGGCATCATCATTGCTCTTATTTTGAACCCCTTTGGCCAACGGGCCTGCACTGTTCTTTTTACCAGTCAGCTTTTCCTCCTCCTTGCGTAAATACTAGTTCGCCTCATAGTAAAAATGATCCAAGGTGGTAGGAGGCTTTCCAGCTAACCATCCGCAAAAATCTATCTCGGGGTCGATTCCCCTTATCAACGTTATCAGTATGATATTCTTGCTAGGATTGCTCATTCTGTTACCGTGGCATTGAACCTTTGCAAAAATTCTTTGAATGGCTCACTTGATGCTTGGAATGAGTTGGATAATGACATCGCATCTTTGGGGCGAGTCGCTTGTATTCAGAATTGCTTAACGAACTTTTGTGCTAGTTGGCTGAACGAGGAGACAGACCTTGGCGGCAGTCATGTAAACCACATGATCACTGCACTTTAAGAAAGATGGGAAAGCATTTGCATTTGATTGCATCCGTCACTTTAGCAAAATCAATGTGCCATTCTATTTCATTAGACATAGTCCAAGGTCGGTTTTGCCTGAGTATGCCGGTATTGTTGGCATGTTGAATCTGCGAGGATACTCTACACACTAAATGGCTTTAGTGAAAAGTTTGTGGCTCCAGGACTCTCCCTAGTCGTCATCGGTTTGGCTTTGGCTTTTTCTCATAAGTCATACTACCATGGCCGCCAAGTCCGGTGTCTAGAAGTTGGTCAGTTGGGGGTAGTCATTATCTACCCCGAAAGCTTGGCCCGGTAATTCATCTCGGTTTGTTCCATATCACTTTGGTTCTACGACTTTTGAGAGTACCGTTTGAGCAACAGTTCCCGGTTCATTCCTTAGAAACAATTCAGCAGCTACCGCTTGGTTCCTGGCACCCCGATCAATCACGGGGAGTAGAGAGAATGCACCATCATTAAGTTGGGTTCCGAATGCAGAACACCGGAGTTGCATATCATCATGATGCAGGAGGGGTCAATCCCCAATTAGAGGGATCAGTACCGATCCCCAATTTTTGTCCCAAACTAGGTGAAATCAATAAGGAGTGACAAGGAAGGCCCCATAAGGCTACGTTTCAAATTTTAAGTCTTTTGGAGTTGGTATGCTCGAGTTATGAACAAAGGAAGATGGATCGGTGTTAACGGATCAGTGGCAATTAACTTGGAGTCTGACCTGAGAAAATTCGCTTTTTGCTTTGAGTCAGCACATAGTTCGCTTGGAATCATAGAAATTTGAAGTGCTGGGTCAGTGACGAATGATGCTTGGAGTCATTTGCATGTTTGCTTGGGGTTTAGTTCCAAACCCTGGGTACGGTTCGGTGACGAACGCTACTTGGAGTCAAATTGGAGTTTGCTTGGAGAAAATTTTGGTTTTACCCGAGTCTGACTTTGAGCTAGAATTTCAAGAGTTTGTTTCAGGTTCGACTTCGGGTCACTTGTCCAAAAATCCGAGTCTGACTTGGGGAAATTTCAAGGGAAGAAAAACACACCAAGTTAGGGATCGATACCGATTCTAGAGTTTGCTCGAGGAAAATCTCGATTTTACCCAGGTCTAACTTTGAGCCAGTATTTCCAGAGTTTGCTTCGAGTCACATGGGTGATTACTTTGGGTGTTACTTCGGGTCGACCCTGATATGAGTTTTCGATGACCGTTTCGACGATTTTCGACGACGACCACTCATGACTCGATGATGGGAGCTCCATGATGGGAAGTACGACTTTAATGAGGATAACTATACTTCGAGAGGCAGAATAGGTGACAATGTGTCAAATCGAGGGAACTGTTAAAGCCAAGTTATGAGGCCTTGTTCTCTTAGATTTGTTTCTGCAATTATGCACGAGTCTCATGGAGCTCTCTCTGCAGTCTCTCTATATTACCATTAGTGATCACATAGAAGGGGCCTGCGTACCAGGGACTCCTTGTTGCGCTCAATCATCCAGGAGAGCGATCTCCGTGTTCTCTACTGCTTCGTCGGCAGGTCGTGAGGAGGTAACAATGGCCTTTTCCTTCCTAGAAGGCATTGTAGATAGCTTCTTGGTAGGGTTTTCCAAGTCTGAGTAGAATAGGAAGCTTTGTGAAGATGAATCTGGATCTCTTCCTCGGATTTGTGTAATCCAACAGTAGAATAGGTATCGAATGATGCTGAAAATCGCTTTCCCAATGAAAGCACCAAAATGTTTGCACCAAAATTGGTCACAAACACCCAATAGAGTTCTTGTAGAGATTAAATGAAGAATAAAACTAAAACAGAGTAGAAAAAGTAAATCAGACATAGATTTTTATAATGGTTTGGCAATCTAGGCCTACGTCCACTTTATATTTTTATTGATCTTGCATTTGATTATGATTACAAGAATGTTTAGATCAGTTTGGATCTGGTATTACAAGAATAAAGAATAGTAATGGCCGAGCCTCGGAAGCCGAAAAGAAGATCCCTCTTATGGAGAATGAACATTGTATTGATAGGGGAATATAACTGAATATCTTCCTGAAATTTCACGGGTAGAATCTCATGATGTAGATGAGGTCACCCAAAAAGTTTCATGGCCTAACTCCCAAGTATGTGCGATCGAGGCCGATCGGTCAAGATGGCCATATGGGGCCATGCGATCGCTCCAGTAGGTCCGTCTTGATGTTTGCTTTGTGTTTCTGAAGTTTTTTTGCATAGTCACCTACATGTTTTTTGGAGCTATCAATGAATCTTTAATGAATTGAACTGCTGGGCTGATACGATACGATCCTCTGCCTAGGGAAGTAACACGATCTGATCCCCTTTCTAGGGAAGTAAAACGATCTGATCCCCCACCTAGGGAAGTAAACGATCTGATCCCCTGTCTATGGAAGTAATACGATCTGATCCCCTATCTAGGAATGTAATATGAACCGATCCCCTACCTAGGGAAGTAATAGGATCTAATCCCTTGTCTAGGGGAAGGGATAAGTACCGATCCCCTACCTAGGGGAGGCACTAATCTATATTTAGAACATTCTAGAGAGTCCATCTCTTGGTTTCACTTGATCGTCGCTTCATACCATTGTCCGTGCTTAATGTCTGGTCTCCATGATCACTTCTCTATGCTGCTTTCTTTGTCTATCATCGAGTCCTACTTCTCCGATCAATCTAAATATAGCTAGGTCAAAAGGTCGGATAACACTCACGGTATAGTTTGCTTATTGTTGTTATCTGCACCACACAAGCTATCTGGCATCGTAGCTAGCATGCACATCAATCATGTATGCCTACCAATGGCTTAGAGCTATCTCTAGGCCTTGGCATTATGATCTCAGTCATCCAAGCACTATTTCCAATGGCTATAAATAGACCAAAGCATGCATTCTTGTCACGGTTGAAAAATTATAACTCTCAGGCATTTACTTTCTTGTTATTATCTCTTGTAATCTAAGCTACTGTAAAGGAGCAAAAGTAATTAGAAATTCCTCATGGTGGACATAGATCAACTTAGATCGAACCACTCTTAATCTTGTGTCTTTACTTTTTGTGCACTTTATTTACTTGTTTTACATTTTAATCAAAGATATTAGTAAGTAACCTTTGCTAGTATCACCTTTTAACCGTAATTCTGAGGTTGGCTAGATTTCTAGTCAATGTGTGGGTGTATGAAGTATTCTATTAGATGCCATAAGTGGTGGGAAAGGGAGCTGTTTTGGCTAGTGTATATTGTATCACCTATCAAACAAGGAGACTGTGCATATACCCACACTGAGTACAAGTGAGTCCCGCATATAATACAAAAAAGTAGGTTTGACTAAATAGCATCGTAATTAACATCATTCTCACTGATCTAGCGGGTGAGTATAACCTTCTCATATTGCAAAATAGTGGAATAGCTAGTATCAAGGGAGTAATTATATAATTTATTTGTGATCCTTCAAAAGAATGTTATATGCTGCAGGATTTGATATAATAGTATTCAAGCAATGTAAGGATCCATAATTTAATGTATATACGGTAAGTGGGATAATTAAATGATAAACAGTGTAAAATGAATTTTGAAGGTAACTCTATTATGTTAGGAATCTAAATCTATAACCAATATTAATCATAAGACTATTTTTGTAGATGGAAAATGGATATAAATAAATTTAAAATGAAGTTACACTTAGAGAGATAAGAATAGAAATTAAAAGTTGAATATACAACATAAAAGACAATAGAGTTTAAAGTGAACACATAAAAACTATCAAATCTGCAAATTAAAGGTGTTATTTTTGGGTTTGAAGCGTCTAGGGACTAAATCTCGTTATTCAAACCTTAATTTGATGGTAACCGATCGAATATGGTAAGTGGATTCAAAATCATTTTTTACTATATTTTATGGTTTTAAATGAGAAAAGAGTGACATTATATTTTATGTTAGAAATAAAATTCTTTAATTTTATTACAATTCTAATACGTTAGGATCTTATTTATGTTTAAGACGCTAATCTGATTATTAAAATGCATATTAGATCACTAAAATCCTTAATAGCATGATTTTAATTAAGTTTTTAAAGATACTGATATGACATGGCTTAATCAATGTTAATGTTGTGTTTGTGATTGATGAAATTAAGGGTATGCCCTAGGTGTAAATATGAAATTTGATTATATGAATTAATTCTTATAACGAATCTTGTTCAAAATAAGTAAATATTTTTTTTCTATTGTATGTTTTGTTATATTGAGATATAAGTAATGCTTTAAATACAATAAACTATATACAAGTAGAAACTACTTAAGACAAGTATTTACTTGATTTTAGTTACATATGTGTTCATAATCATACGTACTGAATCGAGTTAATAAATACTTGTCCTTAAATATTCCTAGCCAAGATGTATTGAGAATGAGATCATAATGTATCCATTGAAATTGGTGTAGCTAATGCTCTCCATATAATGGGCATTGAATTATTGATGATCATCATGAGTGCTAAGAGATTATATACGTTTAGTTATTTGGTATAAATATAAGGCGACTCGTCGAGAGCCTTCGATAAGTTAAAAGTCAAATAAAAGATTTCACTTTATAGTGTGCAGTATAATACAGTTAAAGTTATTCCTTAGGGACAATTATATATATAATTATATAAATTAATTCTACAAATAGTCTTATTCGAAATAAAGTATGCTTTTGGTTTTTTTTTTTACATGCGAAGTTGTATAGAGAAATACATAATGAAATAAATAAAATAAACACGTATAAGTAGAAACCCTTTGGAGAAGTATTTTATCGATTGTAGTTATGATTATGTTTGTCACCATAAGTATTGAATCGATATCTAAATACTTATTAAAAGTTCGTACTCTAGATGTATCGTGAAGAAGGATATCTATACATCTGTTGAGACTAGTGTAAGTAATGCTCTCTATACGATGGACGGTGTATTACTCATGATTGTTTGGAGCACCAAGGGGTTATGTAGTTATGGTTGTTTGGAACAATCATAGAATGACTCGACGAGAGTCTTTTATACGTTAACACAACTAAGTCAAAAAAGAGTATCTTATGGTAATGACGTGCAATAGTCTTCGGATTGAGGGTACTGTCGATCTTAACCCGTTAGATTGTAAATATGGTCAAGAACATGACATGATGCCCATGTTATGGCCATAATTTGGTATATGTTGAACTACTTGAAGTGAAACACTACTCAAGATCGGGTTCATCTGCTTTGTTGTAGAATGTCAGTATCACTGTAATTTGTAGTCGACGTAAAGTCAATTTTTTTAGCCATAGTAATTCAGTTAATCGATAAATATTATCGGATTTAATCAAGGACTTATATGTAGTCTACTCAATTAACTATGGATATTAATAGATACCTTAGTGATACAATATTGACGAAGAGAAAATGCGTAGAAAATGTCATTATTAACTGCAGCTTAATAAAGATTAGAAATTAGATTTTGCCTAAATGATCTATAAGCGATTGAACTGCCCGATACTGTACTTCAGCAAAGTCTGTACAAGATTCTATATTTAAATTGTTGAAATATTGTGCGAGGACCGTATGCATACTGAGAATCAACACATTCTTGTTATTGGTTAATTTTCGAAAAATACCAATATAAAATTACTTTACAAATGTTATAAATTAATAATAAAATTATTACAAATGTTGTATTGAATTTTTTAGATAATTTAATTATTTATTTGAAGTCTAAATATTAATTAAAACGATGTATAAAATGTGTATGTTGATTTAATTAGAAAGTATGCTTAAATTAATTAATTAAATAATTGATTTAAGGTTGAGTCAATTTGGTCCGAAGTATGGAAGCCCAAACTATAATATGCCGGTTAAAGCAATGCAAGGGATGCTAGAGACCTCGTGTTCAAGGATAAAGCGAAAGGGGCTAGATATTTGTGATCTAGTTAGCTATAAATGACCACCCAATTCATTCTCTTTACAATGAACCAAACCCTAATCCTAGCATCTGTTGCCAATCATAGTCGATGCCTTCATTCTCTCTTTACAATGAACCAAACCCTAATCCTAGCATCCATTGCTGATCACAGGTGATGACTTGTAGAGGGAGATGCATCCCATGATCAAGTAAAAAGAATAAAGTTTTTGAGGAAGGAAACAATTAGTAACCAAGGTGTTATACGATAGTCTATATATTGTTTGATGTATGCTCCCTTACATAATTCAGCCATAGATTATTAAAAAAATTTAAAATTTAGATATATTTTTGATAAATAAATATTATATGTGTGTGTGTGTGTCTATATATATTGTGGCAATCTGCACCCGGGTGGGCCTGAGTTTTTGCTTAAGCGAAAATCCAAGTCCATCAAAGTACAGATTGTTGGTTTGGTATCCTACAAATAAATAAATACATATCACACCACTATTTATATAAACTCACAGCGGAATAGTAAAGTATAATAGAACATATAGTTACTGACCAATGTTGACACTTTTGAGATCAAGTGTCCTTAACCGTGTCGAGCATGCATAAGGAAACCTATCCTTCCACCATTCCAACCTTACACCAGTACCTATCCCTTTAAAGCTATCCATTGTGTTGTAATGAGGATGAGATCAAAACAACGTTCTGGTGACTGGTACATTACATATTTTATACATAACACTAGTTTTTGCCGATTACCATCCATTACATGTTATGTCCCTCATTTTACTTTTACTTAGTCATCTCGACTCCTCGTACGCGTATGATTCGCTCCATCTACCCTAGGTAAACAATAACTACATATATATATATGTGTATGTATATCTTTTTTGAAAACGATATATGTATATATGTATGTATGTATTTAAGTACCGCAGTCCCACTTTGGACCAAGATAATATCCTAGCTAATATCCATAACTCAACACCTCGTCAGGATCCATAATCAACACAACATCACGTCCTCATCATAGTGCATACCAAGGAACTCTTGTATTCCCTAATAACAACGTCATAATTGTTAGCTAAATTCTATCTGTTTTGATGGACTTCAATAAAGGGTTATCTAGCCTTGCCCCTAACAAACAATCTAGCAAACAACAATAGCAGTGTATGACCTAAACATGATCTGCACTAGTAGGAGGTATAGTTGTTAGGTGTAACCCTTTTCTTTACGCTAACCACTCAAGACAGATGATGTTCTTAGCCTATGTGCAGCTCATACTCCCTAAGATGGTACGAAACACACACACTGACATAGCACCGAGCCTTGCTTACTGTCCCATTTACTTGTCCTTTGACACTCCGACCGAGGAGAACCATCTTACTTGGGTATGCCTCATCTATACGCGAATGTATATAACTCCACGGGTCCTACAGTTGGATATGTCTCACACCAGTATAATGTATACAAAACTACTGGTAGAACCTCGCGGTGGGCAGACTTCTGTTGTATAGTACTATTGACCTCGCATTCCAATCCATTTTAATGACTATTTCATTCTTATCCGACCTTAGTTATATACTAACATAATAATTCATACCCATCATAAATGCAACCGAGGCTACGTGTATACACACACACATACATATATGTATGTATATACATATGTATATGTATATATGTGTGTATATATTCATACTTATTTAATTATTATGCCTTCAATGTTCAACTGTTAGTAATATTCCCTTACTTTTTCATGCGTTTACTTTTTGTTCCACTTATATATCAATTTAAGGTCATTGACTGCTTTTATTAAAAGATCTAAATATTTTTTCCTATTCACTTTTTCATGCCTTATTGAATTTCTATTTCTATTCCTTTTTAACCTTTACTACCCTCCCTTGTTTAGTAGACTTTCCATACCCTTTTTATTTACATTAATTAATGGCCTACCTTTTTATTATGTATTGTTCGATTCCTATCTTGCTTCTATTGCATATATATTAATTCTTCGCTTAAACTGATATTATCATTGCGTTTACTATTCTTTAATTGATCCTTAGGGATTTCCGCATTTTAATGCATTGGAATTTTATCTCTTTCAAAAGAAAAGGTTAACACTATAAATATGTGTTACATTTAGAATTATAAGGAATTATCATTTTCATATTTATTGAAAAGGATAGTATAAAATATGTTAAATATCCCTATTTTATATGTCTCTTTCTTTTAGGCATATTCCTTGTTATTTCAAATGTTACACTTCTACTTATGAATTTGAAATTGATAATCTATAGAAATTTACATTGTAACACTCTACATTCCAATGAATTAAAGTACTACTTACATCCTTATAATTTATTGTGAGAACTCTAATTTACACTTTTCTGGCATAAGTCATTTAAATCTACAAATCTGGAATTATCACATAATTTATCATTTATAAGGACTACTACTACCTAATACTTTCAAGATCCACATACATGCAATATTAAAAGTAAGTTATCAATCACTGAATATGTAGGCATTGTTTGCACCAAAAATTGGCACAGACACTCAATAAAGATTTTGTAGAGAAATAAATGAAGAATAATAAATGAAAACAGAGGAGGCAAGAAATTAAATAACATAAAATAAACAATAATTAGAACTCAACGATTTATAGTGGTTCGATGTTAAAATCCTACGTCCACTTTGGAGAAATAACTTTATTAATCGCTTGAATTGCTGAGTACAGAGGGATGGATCAGGTATGATCAGTAGTTACAATGGAGTACCAAGGAAACATCAGCGTAAAGATCCAAAAAATGAACAATCAAGTCTATATTTATAGGGGATGATGGTGAAATATCTTCCTGAAATTTTGGCAGTGGAATCTCCAGATCCAGAAGAAGTCACTGTATTGATCGCAGGTCCCACATCATTCATAATAACAATCGGCATCGATCGTTCTATGAGCTCCTTTTGGCATGGGATCGATATATTGGGCTCCACTCTTCAATATACTAATGTTTCCAAAGTTTCATATGTAGTTGACTTGTAGATTTTGAGATACTATCGTTTTGTGCTGAGTTAAATTATAATATCGATACGGTGCGATCCATAATTGGTGAATATGGATCAGACCCTATCCATTATCAATAAATGGTATATTTTCATATTTTTATCATTCTATTGAGTCTGTCTTCTGCTTTTGCTTTGCCATTGCTTCACATTATCATCTGTGCATGATCTTTGGGCTTTGTGATTGTTAATCTTACTTGTCGTTCCCGATGACAGTCGAGTCTAACTTGTCTAGTCGGTTTGAACATAGCCGGGTCAAAAGGCTGGATACCACTTGCCCCCAATAGTATGTCTTGTTTCAACATGACATGCTTCGAATTGATGCAAGTTAGTGTCATTGGAAAGGGGTCCATCTAGTTCTCTGAACAGTAGTTATCCCTTCGATGAATTTCTTTCCTTGAAGAGTAGCATCTCTTTCTGTTTGACATGACGATTGGTTGATTTCCAATAGTATAAATTCTGGTTCATGTCTTGATGGTGATCATTTAAGTCTTCGTTTCAGTGAGTTAGTAGGCCTCGGCCGACTAGTTCAAATTTTCCTCCGATTAATCCAGGTGAGAATTCAATTTCTATCAATTTCAAGAAATCGAATTTTTTGGGATGTACACTTACAACTATACGTATCCATCCCTGATTCCCGATCACAATTGAGTGTTCATGGGTCGTTGTTAATTTCCTGTATATTTTTAGATCGATTGGCATGAATCCATCAATAGTGGATCATACTTTATCCATTTCCTTTATGTATCGGGTCAAATCCGTTAGTGTTGGGTCATGTCCGATCGTTTTTTATAGAAAATGATGGATCGTTCCAAAGCCATTGGTTTTGGATCGTACATTATCCAAGTATATATTGAACGAACCAATTGCACTGCGTATCAAAGCGAAGGATCGGTATACATCCATCACAGAATGATCGCAGCCGATCGTTTCTTGGTTTTGTCATTTAATTGAATCATGGGTTAAGAATGATGGATCGGTGCAAGATCATCGTAAAACGATCGATTCCGCTTGTTTATTGGTTGGATTCTCCATTGAACTTCAAACTTCGATGGTTCGTATTGCTTCCTTCATATATATACTTTGATACTTAGATTATTTCTCCCACTTCACTTCATTTTCTGTCGTTGCCACCTGAACGAAAAAAGAAAACCCCATCTTTATCTTCTCCTTCACCATCAATCTATCGAGCTTCCCGATCCAACTTCATACTTTTCTCATAACCATCTTCATATGTTGATTCGACTCTTCGCAACATCAACCATCACCGCCCCCATCTCCTACAGATCCCATCCTTAGATCCATCAATTTTCTTTGCAGCCAAAACCAAATCGCCTCCATCATCCACTTTTTAATTTCTACCATAGGTAGGTTGTACTGCTCTTACTTGTTATAATTTAGTGACTAGATGATGGGATCTCGTTCTAGTTTGCATCATTTAGCCATGACGATTCGATCGGTCAGAACATAGGGGGAGATCGTGACATGTGGTGAGATTGAATGAAATGAGCTTGTTTGAGGTCGAAGGTGGAAGATCGGCTTTATTCAATCGTTCTTGGAATTCTAAAATGTGGAGTATTACCAATCGTTTCTAATGAAATTGATGTGGTAAAGTTGTTAGCATAGAGGCATGAAACGGAGTTCGACCTATCGTTATGATGGATTGGTATTTAAGAATTTTTTTAGATAATTTCAACTAGTCGTTTTTTGGTAGAGTTCTGGCCGATCTTCTTTTGGATCGATGGTTGGAGATTTGTGATTCGGATTGAAGTGAAGTGTGGAACCGAAGCCGAAGGTTGGATCGATTGTAACGATCAATATGGATAACGATCAGTTGGAGTTGCTAGAATGATCGGTTCTGAGGTGATCGTGCAGAAACGAACGGTTATTTGTATTAGGATAAATCAGACGTAATATCATTTTGGATCGGTTGTTGGTTTAACTTTGTTGAGCATACTTAAAATCCTCAAATCTTAATTAGAACTTGGTGATGAGCTTCGACCTTGAATGCTTGAATGGACGTACATGACTTGCATATGAAATGGAATGCATATTCAGACGTATATGACAATCGAACTATGGAACAAACTTAATTAATCTCCTGCACATTTATATTTGTTGCCTATTCCTTGGACAAAATTTTGAAGCTCATCCACTTTCAAACACATAAGTCGAACTTTCACACGCGAACAACTGATCTTGAAGTTTTGACTGAATCTTTACCCAGTGATGTGGAGAATTGGTTGAGACGGTCAGCAATGATGGTCACTCCAGTATAGTCCCTAAGTCTCTCACAATTATTGTCTTTAATTTTGAATTGTTTTTCATTACATTGTGCGACACTGTACAATTCTACACTAGCACACATTTTGCATGGGGGGAAGCGGGTTATATTTTCTAATGATGATTATCTACCGAGTTTAGTAGTCATGGGTTCCAGATGCTCGGAGCATTTAGTTTCCATGCCTTCGGGACAGCCTTTATAGCATAACAATATAAGTGTTGAGTCAAGCTCCGCAACTACTTCTGATAGACTCTCCCATGGACATCAAGATGAACAACTGGAAAGTTCATATCCATTACCCGACCTTTTCTCAGTTGTTCCTATCCTTCCAGCAGAAATGATAGATCCTGCTCCTGGCACTCTAGAAGACGCTATATTTTTGGAAGATCTAGAGAATTCCGTGTCTTTGAAAATTAATGAAGCCTCCCTTTGCAGAATTTATGCCGGACATGGGATTCTGTTTGATGGCGTGTGGATCCCGACTCAGAATGATATAGCTCATATGCCTCTTGAAGGGTTCATTGCATGCAACAAGTTCATGTGTTGGGTAGGGTGCGTCCCACCCTTTAATTCATTTATCCAAGAGATGCTATATCATATGAGGTTGGCACCGGCAAAACTGCGTCCAAATGGGTATGCCTTGCTTAACTATACCTACATGGCATTTATGGAGTTTTTATTCCATCCTCCAACTCCTGAAGACATTCAATTTCTTTTCAACTTCAAGCAATGAAAGGGAAGCCTTTCGTTCACATCTCTCGAGTCAGCCAAGAAGTGCCAGATCTTGAATGTACTTGGAACAAGTTGAGAACTTTCAAAAGCAAGTGCAACTGAATTCGCTGCCCGCCTGGCTTTGCTAGAAAGTAGTTAGAAGGATGTAAGTATTACTCCTTGTTTAATTTCTCGAGTGCTTGTATCCAGATCGTATCCTGAATTAAGCAACTTTCTTGGTTTGTGCAGGTTCTTATCCATGACCCAATTGAAAACAATATACAAACATGGTCTTGGCACTCAAAAGGGTTCCATCGGAAGATAGAGACATTGAGAATCTCCTTACTAATAAACACCTCATTACGTTCTGCCTGATGGAAGAGGGTCGTAACATAGGGCTACCAGTCACCACTGGAGTTATATTGATTGAGCAGTGGGATGTGGATGATGATGATGAAGGTCGTTAAGCTAATCCTATCGTGCCCCAGTTGGGAGGGCTCAGGAAGCTACCAATAAAGACGTAGAAAGAGATAAGGGTGACGACTTCGGTGGCGATGACGTGGGTTCTAGTTTCGAGGCTGTGGTAAGATCCTCGCAAACCTCACAACCCCCCGCTCTTGAAAAAGGAAAAAGGAAGAAACTCGTTTGTAGGTTCCCTAAGAGTCGCCTCTTCAAACAGCCCAAGCTATCCATCACTCCTCAGGTTATTCCGAATCAGTCTGCTTCTCAACCTTCAGAGCACTTAGATGAAACATTTGAGGCATTATCTGATCTTCCGATACTAGATGACGTTGATGCCTTCCATTTTACTAACATGAGCGTCGGTGGATAAGAATCTCCTTCCAGAGCTGGGGTTGGAATCCCTCCTACCACCAGTGAAGAGGTTACTCCTGCCAGTAAAGCTTCAATAATTGGTCCGATGGGGGGACACAAGGACATGCACATTCACACGCACTTCACAATATTGCATTGCACTTATCTCGTGTCCTTAAATAGTTAGAGCTGATTCATTCTTTGTCTTTGCAGAAACAATAGTAGGGAAGAAGCACATGTTTTAGTCTCTACAGGAAAGATCATGCCAGAATCCCGATTCTCGCTCGGGCTCGTACCGCCAAGGTAGCGGTCGTGAATATGGCCCTAGCTATCGCTCCCGTCAGTTTCGGGATTACCAGAATAGAGGTGACAGAGACATATCTTCCTATGATAAATATCAATCCAAGTCTAAATCTCCTCCTCCTAAACATTCTGAAAGGCAACAAGATCACCGCGATGATGTTCCTCTTACTAACACTTCTCGTGGTCCCTTTTCGACTTCAGTTTATTCACAGTCCGTTGTTCTATCTCATCCTCAGTGATCCGGTGATCGTCGGCATCATAGTGAGCATGATATTCACTAACAAAGGTTGGGAAAAGAAAGCGCTGACACCCAAGTTGTCACTGAAGCTCAACAAGTCGATGCCGCCGCTCGTATAGCCCAACTAAGTCAGATTTTCCAAATGTATGTCTCGATGGGTTTTTCTTTGTACCTAATCTTAAGAAAGTTCCTGAAAAAGTCCAGCAAATGACCATGGATTGTGTGAATGATATCCATAAGTAGTATAATAAGTGGATGAGAGCGGCATAGAGGATTTCTAAAGTATCTTGGGAGAGAGCGGCGAAGATTAAGAAGTTGAAACGCCAAGAGGCCCAAGAAAAGCGGATCATCGAAACTCTAACCAATGAGTTAGAATCTTTAAGGAACTCACAGGCAGGCCGAGAGAAAAGAAGAAACGACCATGAAGGCACTTAAGGATGAGAAGGCCAAGCACATGGCCTAGGTTGAAGCGCTTCATCATCGGAACCATAAATTGGTGTTAGAAAGGGATGCAGCCCAAAGAAGCACAACTGAGTACAAACAAAGTTTGAGTGCGAATCCAAAGATAAAGAGGAAACGTAGAAAATAGGTCAGGATTCCTATGAAAAACTGGTTGCTATAAGGCTTGAAAGAGACGCGGCTAATGAAAAGGCCAAAGAGATTGATGCCCTCGTTAAACGAGAAGTGGAGGCCGCGAAAGAAAAGGCTAGGGAGGAGGTTATGGAAGAACTAGATCTACTGCTTATTCTTTACAACGCCAACATCTTGAAGCATAGAACTTGGATTGGCTGTGGGGTGACTACCCTTATCATCTTGTATGTGCTTGGGAGCATCTTGTACAGGAGGAGAAAAAGGCTCTTGGCACCGAGAAAATCGATATGAGGCTGGAAGGAGAAATTCTACTGGGTGACGAACCTAAGGTTCTACATGAAACCCAGCTTATACTCCAAAAAGAGCATGCCATAATCACTCAACATGAAGCTGGTGAAGGTTTCGGATCTGTGTCACACAATGTCGTAGATGACCAGAATCCGATGACCCAAGCTATTCTCATCACCACTGTGGATTCTTCTATCAAGCCTGGTTTCAATCCGGAGAAGCTGCATATTGCTACATCTAGTGGGCTCTTCCTAATTATGGAAAGAGGTTCCGGTGGCACTCTGACTCACATGCGGAACCAATCTGGGTCAAAGGAGTTAGACAGTGGATGGCCAAGTTCCACCTTTAGCGAATTTATACTCCTCCTATTAATTTCAAGTCGGAGTCAATGGAGTAGTGAGTGGTTGAATCACACTCATCTATTCCAGCAGATGACTGTTATGACGGAGAAGAAAGTTGAAGAAGTGAAGGAATTCCAACAGAGTAATGGTCTCTCTCTTTCTGAAAAAAGGTCCATCTCTAGTTACAGGTAAGTGAGTATTTATAAAGGTTGGAGAGCTATTGGGCTAGGCCTTCTAGCCAAATGCTTGCAAATCACTATAGGAAGACGCACTGCAATAAGCATCATGAACCGAGCTAACTTGATGGATCACTAGCGATCCATAGGCTATGGATCGCAAGCAATCCATTGATTCTGGGTCGATGGCGACCCATCAACTTGGGATGCTTCCCTTACCTTCTACCTCAAAGTTCATGGCAACTTGGCAAAATGGTATGGATCACTAGCGATCCATAGTACATGGATCGCTAGCGGTCCATGTGCTTAGCTGATTTTTGGACTTTGTCTTATAGGGTGCATTTTTTTTCTCGTGTTGGTGTCCTCCAAGCAATTTCGTAGCATGCTACTTTGTTCCAATGACGGTCTGCTTACTGGTTGCATTAGGCTGCTGATTGAACTAGACGAATGCTTGTCTCTCGATTTAACTATCTCCGAATCCCATCAAACTTAGCCATTGTCCTTAGAATACCCATTGGACCATGATGCAAGTGAATTCATGAATCCACGAGCCAAGATTACGGATCGCTAGCGATCGATAGATGATGGGTCGTTGGCGATCCATCACCTTTGTGTATTTTCACTTTCTGTTTCTCTGATTTCTCTTGGTTTGTTGTTATAGTCTTTTTGGTCGGCTCTTGGACCATTCTGACTCGGCCAAGCTATTCCGACTTCCTTTGAATTCTATTGGGTTATAAACCCAGTTAACACTTGCCCCCTAAGTATGCCTTTTGAATGAAAGGTGTGGTTTGCTCCAGAATAAGTTCCAGTAACAAGTCTTTGTTTGTTGAGCTTTCTAGCGGCTCTAGCCTTGGCAAACCGTCCAGTTCCTTTGGATTATTTTGTTAATTAAAGTTGCTCCAAACCTGTTATATCCTAAGACTCTATCTCTGCATAGGTGTAATCTATACATCACAATCATTCCAATTTCATTCGAAGATTACATCATATATCAAAATCACATTATATATCAAAATCATGTCTTATATCAGAATAATATCATATATCAGAATTACATCATATATCAAAATCATCCTGTGTTCATCTAGGATTTGTCAGTTTTATTCTATTTATAAGACATTCAAATCCTTTTATAAAATAAAATCTATTTTAAGGCTCGTTCTCTCCTGATTGTTTAAGTTTAATGCGCGATCTCTCCGGATTGTTTATTGTTTAGTTTAATGTGCGATCTCTTCGGGTCGTTTAATGTTTTGTCTACTATATGATCTCTCTGGATCGTTCCATGTTTTAAGTTAAGGGGACGATCTCCCCGGATCATTTGTTTGTTAAGTTAAGGGGGATGATCTCTCTAGATCATTTTCTTATTAAGTTAAGGGGGATTAAGCAAGCCCATCCGCTCACTCTCCGTAAGGGACTTAATTCTTGCACTCTGGTTCCGTTTCTCTAGTCGAGACTCTATGGCGTTCGATATCGTACAAGTCCATCCACAAGCTCTCCGACTAGGGGACTTGCACCTTACACTCTGGTCCCTTCTCTCCTGTCGGGACTCTATGGCGTTCAAAACAGTTACCACATTAAATATGGATTTTACAAAATTCAAATTTCATATCAAAGCATGCAACCAGAAATTAAATAAGCAGAAATCTTGAATGTCCATCGCAGACATCCGACTCAGAGCGTGGCAAGGGACCAATCTAGGTTTTGTGCACGTCCAAGTAGTCAGAGATTATTATCCTAAGCAATTACCTCGGATATCTGACTCAGAGTGTGACTAGGAACCAATCTAGGTTTAGCACACATCTAAGCTGTTTGGGATCATTATTGTTTTTACCACTAATATACTAAAAGAAAAGTGCAAAAAAGAAACCAAAGCAAAGAGTTGCACCCGGATCTAACTTCCCATCCATCCCGGTTGTGGGATTATTTGTCTTCGCCCAGATCTTTGGGCATTCCTTGAAGCCTCTGCTGTGGGTGGTGGCTGCTCCGGCTGTTCTATCGTAGCTCTGTTCCTCACGTACTGCGACAGCTGGTCGTTCCGAACCAGTTCTTCTATCAGATCATGAAGGTGTCGACTCTCATTCATTTCATGTCCGCCCAGCTCATGGAAGTTGCAAAACTTTCTGGATCCTTTCTCTCGGTCGGTGGGCTCTCTTCTCGGGGGCTTTCGATAGGGAATGTGCCTCCTAGTGTCTAGGTATATCCTTTCCAGGGTTTCAGTCAGCATAGAGTAGGAAGAAAATTTGGGCTCCCTCCTTTGTCGTTTCGATTCTCTAGAATCATCATTAGCTTATCTTTTCCCTTTGTCTTTTCCAAATCCAACTCCGAAGGATCCCTTGCCATCCACAACATAAATTTCGGCATCTTCTGCTTCATCTTCACCGTCAGCATCCTCCTGACGTAAATATCTCTCAGCTTCATAGTAAAACTCAGAAAGATCCATTGGTGGATCCCTCTTAATTGCAGCCCTGAAGTCGGTCTTGCTCGCGACTCCCCACACTGCAGCCATCAAAATCATTGATAGGTCCGGCCTATCAACTGCAACTGCCGCTACATTGAATCTTGTTAAATAACTTATCAAGGTCTCCCCGGGCCTTTGTTTCACATTTGCCAATGTCATCACATTCTTTGGTTGTGAGACGTGAACTCGGAATTGTTTATCTTCCCACTAACTCGATCCACGTGCTAATGGACCCATTCTCCAGCTATCAGAACCACATCGTTGCCAAACCCGTTAAGTATAATGGGAAGCACTGCCCCATTACTTCCTCAGAAGCCCCCAACACTTCCATATGTCGGATATATTTCATTAGATGAATCATTGGATCAGTCTTTCCATCGTACAATTCCAATGTGGGAAGCTTGAAATAAGGAGGATTTCTCACGTTCCAGATATTAGCAGTAAACGGGTTTCTGTTCACATCTTCCAAACCTTGATCTGTGGGTCCTCCTCTAACCAACCTTCTTACTAATTCAGCAATTCGATTTTCTCCATCCAATGAAGGTCCTCGTCCGAAAGCGATGTTCTGCCCCCTATCTTGGCAAGGGAAATTCGACGCATACTCCACTGGTTGCACACTAGTGTTCTGCCCTACTCTCCTAGTCTCATTCTGTCCTCTGCTCCTCCAGGGTAGCCCTGGAACATATTCCTCTGCTGGTTGCACTCTAGTATTCGGATTAGCTCCTGTACCACCAGTTCTCGGAGTTTCAACAGTGACTCCATTGTTGGCCCATTCGGTGCCAGCTCCAATATTGATCCCATCATCGGTGTTGATTTCCATATTGACTCTCGTGTTGCCCCTAAGTATCGGTTGCTCTGGGCGTGGAGGCAATGTTCCATCTCGATCTAGTCCAACTGTGGCAGCTCTTGTATTGTTTACTAGTGTCTGAATTCATATAGCTCATGTAGTTCCTTGTTGCCCTATCCTTTGGAAGAATCCCACCATCATCTCTTGTTACCTAACCAAGATTCCATCCTACATCTCCTTCATCAGCCTTTCCATTTCTTCTCTAGCTACATAGTTGGATTGGTGAGAACTTGAGGGTACTTCTTGACTACCCCTAGGCTGTGGTTGACTTGCTCCAATTTTAGATCTAGTGTTAGGTCTCTTCATTTCCCCTCCAATCATAGATTCAAACTCCAAGTTTTCGGATCTACCTTTTTTCTCAGTGAAAGCACCAAAATGTTAACCCAAAAAAATGGATCAACACCCTAGATCAAGTGTGAAAGCACTAGTGCAGATAATCAACAGCACAAATCTTAGATAAACAATAAATAAACAGTAGAAGTAAGAAAAGAGACATATGATTTTTATAGTCGTTCGGCTGACTTTGGCCTACGTCCACTTTAATCAGTCTTTATTACGATTATACTAGTTGAATCTCTCTAGACATCAACTATTCAGTTCCTAGATCTAAGTTACAATGAGTTAGAATAAGTCACAAGTACAAGGTTTGACTGGAGAATCACAGTAACCCCCTTGATGACTGTTATGACGGAGAAGAAAGTTGAAGAAGTGAAGGAATTCCAGTAGAGTAATGGTCGCTCTCTTTCCCAAAAAAGATCCATCTCTAGTTGTAGGTAAGTGAGTATTTATAAAGGTTGGAGAGCTATTGGGCTAGGCCTTCTAGCCAAATGCTTGCAACTAACTGTAGGAAGACGCACTGCAATAAGCATCATGAACTGAGCTAACTTGATGGATTACTAGCAATCCATAGGCGCTATCGCTAGCGATCCATGTACTTAGCTGATTTTTGGAATTTGTCTTCTGGGGTGCACTTGTTGTCTCGTGTTGGTGTCCTCCAAGTAATTTCGTAGCATGTTGCCTTGTTTTGATGACGGTCCGCTTACTAGTTGCATTAGACTCATGATTGAACTAGACAAATGCTTGTCTCTCGATTTAACTAGCTCATAATCCCATCAAACTTAGCCATTGTCCTTAGAATACCCATTGGACCATGATGCAAGTGAATACATGAATCCACGAGCCAAGTTTATGGATCACTAGCGATCCATAGATGATGGGTCACTAGTGATCCATCACCTTTGCATATTTTTGCTTTCTATTTCTCTGATTTCCCTTGGTTTGTTGTTCTAATCTTTTTGGTTGGCTCTTGGACCATTCTGACTCGACCAAGTTGTTTCGAATTCCTTTGAATTCTATTGGGTTAAAAGCCCAGTTAACATGATCCACCAGCTTTGAGAAGATGGAAGGTCTCTCTAAGTGGTTCACCAAAGCTTGGAATGCATCTTTACACTCCCATGTCCATTCAAAGTTCCTCTTCCCTCTTCTTATCAGGTCGAAGAAAGGAATACATTTATCCGTTGCTCTAGAAATAAATCTGCTTAAGGTGATAACTTTACCATTTAGGCACTGTACTTGTTTGATAGTATTTGGCACCTGGATGTTGCGAATTTCTCGTATCTTCTCGGAATTAGCTTCGATTCCACGAGCATTAACAATGAAACCCAAGAATTTTCCTGACGCGACTCCAAAGGAACATTTTAGAGGATTGATCTTCATTTTGCAATATCGGAGGATTTCAAACATCTCTGCTAAATCTCTAATGTGGCTGCTTGATTATTATGACTTCACGAGCATATCACCCACATATCCTCCATCGTCTTTCTAATCCGATCTTTAAACATTCAGTTGACCAGCCGCTGATAAGCTGCTGCAGCATTCTTCAATCCAAATGGCATTACCACATAACAATACAATTCCACATCGGTAATAAAGCTAGTGTGCTCTTGGTCCTAGATATGAATTGGGATTTGATTATATCCGAAGTATGCATCCGTGAAAGATAGAAACTCGTGTCCTACTGTTGAATCCACTAGTTGGTCGATCCTTGGAAGGGAAAAACTGTCTTTCGGACACATCTTGTTTAAGTCCAAATAGTCAATGCACGTTCACCACTTTCCGTTTGCCTTTCTCATAAGAACATGATTGGATACCTATTTCGGGTAGAGGGCATCATGGATAAACCCGTTGCTTTTGAGTCTATCCACCTCCTCTTTAAGGGCGGTAGATCTCTCTGGATCCATACCACGCCATTTTTGTTTCACCGGGACATGCCCTGGGTCGATAGTTAATGCATGGCTTGCAATGGCAGGCAATATCCCACACATAGTAGAATGAGTCCAAGTGAACACATCAAGATTTGCTCGGAGAAAACCAACAAGTTTTTCATCATCAGCGGGCTGAGCTGTGATACAATCTATAGGACCAGCGACGGGTCATCTTGGTTGACCGTGATGTCGATCGTCAGCTCACTTGTGCAGCCTTGTCTCTTTGGGCTCCTCCTCATCATCCCTCGGATCCATGTATTTATAGAACCGACTGTGGTGCCCGACCCAAGGCCCAAGCATTGGTTGTCAATCTTCAGTAGCTTGGATGTGGAGAGACTTGTCTATAACCTTACCTTTCTCCTTCTGCCGAGCGTCCCTCAACTCAGTCACATAGCAGCCACTTCCGGTCGCCTGATCTAAATGCACAACTCTAACACCATTGTCAGCTGGGAACACCAAGGGGTAATGGCTGCTCGGAATTCAGCAAGGCCACTCAATGCAGAAAAACATTATATTGAGAGTCCACATCCAGCACAACAAATGGCAACATCCGCACCCTTGTGCGGTCACATTCCCCCAACTCCACGGGCAATTCAACATAATTGACAGCTTCGGTCGCAGCATTGTTAAAGCCATGGATACGGGATTTAGACGGTTTCTAGTCCTTGGCTTCCATCGTCATCTAATCGTAAGCCTTTCTGAAAATAATATTCATGGAACTACCACAGTCAATCAAGATCTTCCTCACTAAGGTAGGGCCGATCGTGGTCGAAATAACCATTGGGTCGATTATCGGTGCCTCTACATTATTTGCATCTCTATTTATAAATACAATATCATCTATCATTGTACGCTGCTGTTTGGCCAGAGCCCCATCTTTTATATTTGAACAACACTCAAAATTCTTATGCTTGATCGCGCTAGCGTAGCGCTCCATCTCGTGCCAGCTCTTATCAGCTGGATGTGGTCTTCTGACTATTGTATTGATAACTAGTCTTCCACCAATCCACGTAGGCTCCTCAGCCTTATGCGGCGCTTGTCCTCGGTTGGGGTCAAATGTCCCCTACCGCCATCCTGCGGGGCTTTAACAAACTGCTATAGTTTTCTTTCCCTAATCAGTTTCTCGTTAACATCCTGGAGATGCCTACACTCATTTGTGTTGTGACCATAGAATTCATGGAACTGGCAATATTTTCCAGTCTGTTTTTGTTTCTTCGTCGATTCCTTCGTAGTTGGCTTCCTATAAAGCATGGTGTTGCAAGTAGACGTTCTCAAGAAACGTATTCATTGGTGTGTAGGTATTATACATTGGAATCCTTGACTTTCCTCTTCTAGAATCTCTCTTTCATTCACGGTTCCTATCACCGCCTTCTTTTGCCGATTTGGTTTATTTTGGACATTCACTGAACTTGGAACTCTCCCTGCACTGTTTTACTACAACTTACTCTACACTCCATCTCCACTTGGTCCCACAATATTCTTTTTCCTAAAGAATCTAGCTTCCTCTTTCCTTAATTACCGAGCTGCTTTTGCATAGAAATGCTCTAATGTCGTGGGTGTTTTGCCAGCTAACTAATCGCTAAAGTCAGATTCTGGATCAATTCCTCTTGTTGCCACCATAAATATTGAATGGTCATTTGGATTACTGACTTCTGTGATGGCTGTATGAAATCTCTCCAAATAGTCTTTCAACGATTCTCCCAGAGCTTGGATCACGCTTGATAGGGACATTACATCTTTGGGGGCGAGTTGCATGCATACAGAACTACTCCACAAATTATGTTGCCAAATCATCAAATTCAGAGATTGACCTTCGGGGCAATATCGTGAACCACATCGTTGCTATGCCAGAAAGAGTGATGGGAAAACATCTGCATTTTATGGCATTATCCGCTCGTGCGGAGTCCATCAGCCATTCATATCTCATGATGTGCTGCTTGAGGTTCGTTTTTCCCTCGTAAGCAGGCATCGACGGCATGCTAAGTCTCTTGGGATATTCCGCATATAAAACATTGTCCGTGAATAGGGTATGGCTTCTTAAGATCCACCAATCATCATTGGTCAAACCTTGGCTTTCCCTTACTAGCTTTCTGACCATAGCCGAAAAGTCCGGCGTTCGGATAGTTGGAGCCAAGCAGTAGCCGTGCTCCACCTCACATGAATGGTACAGTCAATGTCTATGGGGCGTTCCACGCCTTCTTGGCTCAACATCCTCTCGATGTGCATTGTGTGCGTTCATATTTTCGTCATTCCGGAGAGCTAACTTATCTGCATTAACTTGAACTGCAACATCCAGATCAATCGTGGCATCACCAGTGTGCATTCTTCCAGTCATCTGTTGTAACCCACCTCCAAAAGTTGGATCGGCACCGATCGTTCCAGATGGATCAGTTCCGATCATGATCGATCAATCTGGATCAGTCAGATGATGGCGATGTTTCGATGTGGTATTCGTTGGTTTTGTAAGGTCTACGTTTGTGATAGTCATCTGATGAAGTTGAGCTTTCTGATTCAGAATAGGGAGTTGGCCCCCTCATAGTTTTCCCACGTTGTTGATCCCTGAATTGATTTATTAGATCGATATTGGCTTGAATCTGCTGGTTCAACAGTCGATGGCTATCCATAAGCTCTCTCATCAGATTCTGGAAATCAACTCTTGTGATGGAATCAGTTGGATTCTGGACATCAACGGGATTGGTAGCATTAACATCTACTTGTAGATTGCTCTGGCCTCATTGCTGGATGTTGGTGTTCTCGTTTCCCTCTACGTTTTGAGCGATAGTTTTTAACCATTGTTAATAGTTTTCCTTAGAATTTTGCAAATCCAAATAGAAACGGAAGCTCATTGGTAGAAAGCTGGATCTATCTCAGGAATATGGGAATCCATAAGTAGATGATGAGATCCAATCAAGTTGACAATTCACTTCTTTATGAAAGCACATAAATGTTTGCAACAAAAATTGGCACAAACAGCCAATAGAGATTTTATAGAGAAATAAATGAAGAATAATAAATGAAAAGAAAGGAGACAAGATATTAAATAAGAAAATAAGCAATAACAAAAACACAATGATTTATAGTGGTTCGCGTTAAAAGACTATGTCCACTTTGGAGAAATAACTTTATTAATCACTTGAATTGCTGAGTACAGAGGGATGGATCGGGTATGATCCGTAGTTATAATGGAGTACCAAGGAAACAACAACGTAAAGATCCCTAGAATGAACAATAAAGTCTATATTTATAGGGGAAGATGGTGAAATATCTTCCTAAAATTTCGACAGCGGAGACTCCAGATCCAGAAGAAGTCACACTATCAACTGTAGGTCCCATATCATTCATAATAATGATCGTCACCTATCATTCTATGAGCTTCTTTTGGCATGCAATTGATATGGCAGGCTTCACTCTTCAATATACTGATGTTCCCAAAGTTTCATGTGTAGTTGACTTGTAGATTTTGAGATATTGATCATGTTGTGCTGAGTTCAACTGTAATATCGATATGGTACTATAAATAATTGGTGAATATGGATTTTACCCAATCCATTTTAGGTAAATGGTTTATTTTCATATTTTTACCATTCTATCGAGTCCGTCTTCTGCTTTCACTTCGCCACTGCCTCATATTATCATTTGTGCATGTTCTCTAGGCTTCATGATTGTTAATCTGACTTGTTGGTCCCGATCACAGTCGAGTCTAAATTGTCTAGTCAGTTCGAATATAGCCAGGCCAAAAGGCTGGATAAGAGGCATGATTTATAAATTCATTCATGTATACAATTTTTAGCCTTATACTCCAAGTTTACATTTACGCATCCATGAATAGATTTACAATGATATAAATTCAATATTGTATAAAAATACATAATTTCTCACTCACCTATTTACCTTTCCAAATCTCTCAATCTAATCCTATTATTCCAGTTTGACTCCCTTTTCTTCCTATTTGAATACATATACCGTAAGCATACATATATCTATCAGAAATCTAGACCAAAGAAAAGATTTGGACTTAATTTAGATTTTAGATCCGGATTCATAATTTATCATGGATTTCACGATTTAATTCATTCATACTCTTACTATCAATTATCCTCTGCTATTCTCCACATGTATATACGTATATAAACTATAACTATTTTTAGAATTAAGAGTATTTTGAAGAGGAGAAAATGGCAAAGCTTCATTATCGCTCTAGGAAATATGAGAAGAAAGTGAGGGGTTAGACCCGTATTTATAGGGATTTGAATCAATATCAGCCGTTGGATTAAATTATTTTAAATCTGGGTCGTTCGGCCATGTCAAAATCTCATATTAGATAACTCAATCGGTCAACTGTCGTTCCCTACCAGTCGATTGCTAGCGGTCGAGCGGCCTAGGCTAGGGGTCGACCGATTGATACCAATTATGTTAATTAATTATCATCGTTTAATTTCATTGATTTGTTTCAATGTACAACCGACCGAGACTATTTCTTTCTGTGTTCACTTTCTTAAACATTAAGTAAATGATGTCATCAATTAATGTTAATTTATTTTTGTTAATCATATTTTATTTCCTTAATTGCACAAATAATTATTTTCGATCGAAAACTTCAAACGTTAATAACCTTTTCGTTTGAACTTCGATCGAAAATTTACATATGAAAATTGATCAAAAAATCGCCATGAATCCATTGGTGAAACTTTCATAGCCAAATTCTAACATTTGTAAAAATTCTATTTTTGGGTGTTATTAGTAGTTAACTAATTTTTTTAATTAATTATTGTAAAAAAAATACAAGGTGTTATATTCTCCCCCCTTAAAAGAATTTCATCCGTAAAATTCCTCAAGGTCTAAATTCATGTAACATAACACACAACCATACTAAACTGACCACCCAATTAGTATGCTATCAATTTTGCAACCAATAGTGTACAAGTGCATGGTGTACCACAGTAAATATGATATGTATGCAGCATAATTCTAATCGAGGCCTCCTATATGAATGCATTCTTTTGAAATAATTTTGAAAATTTAGTGCAAACAACATATACACTGGCAGTTTTATATGTATGCAAATTTTTGAAAAATCAAAAACATTGTTTTTGCATCCAAAATTTCTTACACTTCTATGAATAGAAGCATAGTTCAACCAATTTTTCATCCAACTCCTACCATCCAAAATCCTAACAAACCATTACTAACATCCAAAATTTTCAAAAATTCCATTTTCTAAACCTATATTCTTTATGCTGAAAAAAGAGTTTAGATGGAGAATTCCATATTTTCATTCTTCTCTCGTGTACCCTTCTTCCACTATACCTTGGAACCTTCTTTTATATCCAGATATCTGCTTCCAACTTTTTCAAGTACAGTTCACATAAGTAAATTTTATTAAAACTTTTAAAATTTTATTAAAACTTTTAAAATTTTAATACAGAATTATTTTAAAACTAATTTTTTCCACTTACCGACAAGGTACGGAGAATTAGATTCCATAGCTAAAATAGCTTCTTCCCTTATCACTAACTAGTTTTTATTTTATTGTCACTTCTGCTGCATAGTAAAATTCATACTTCCTAACCCATCAACTTCTTCTCTGTGCTAAGCATGTGGCATCTAAAAAGTAAAAAATTCTCTTCTTTTTTCATTCAAAATCCTTTTGAATTAAAATTTTGAAACATTTAGAAAATCTTAAAAATTCAAATTTTTTTCAAAACAACTTATGCCTCATCCTATGCAGTTGGGATTTAGTCAATAGTTGAACGTCCCTAGTGGACTCTATCCTACAATATGATAAAATTTTCCTATTTCAAAATCTTTTCTTTTATCTTAAAATAACAACTAGCACACGGGTTCATTTATAAATTTTAGGTTTTTAAGGCGTAGGAATTGTGACCTTTGGTTTTGCAACAACCTTTCCCTTTCCTTTGCTCGTTAAAATTTACTTCCCAAAAATTCTCTACTTTTTGGGACTTAAATCCTATTTTCTTTTATAGTAGCTAATTAAATAAATTTTCCTAACTTGTTTTTTAATTTCCAGACTTCTCCTATTTTCTTTTCTTTTGCATTAGTTAAGTGTCTTTCTAGAAATTTCCTTGTTTTATTGTTTTTTGAATAATAATATGGCTAATAAAGAAAACAAACAAAAAGGAACATTTCCATTCATACCACATCCATTTTATACAAATAGACCTGAACTAAAAGAAAAACAAACGATGGAAGGAAATACGACTACTACTAACTACTACTACGTGCAGGCCAGTAGATGGTCCTCTACGAGAGCCAGAACTACGGCTGCAACTAAAAAATTGGAGCATGGATGCTATGCACCTAAGCTCATGATCCTGGCAAAGTATCTCCTCTTGTATCTCCTGGAGCTCCGCAACGATCTGGATCTGAGAATCTCGGATCGCTCTAAAGTCTAGGGATTGCTACTGTTGCCTCATAGCCTATTAATTTGGCTGAGGAGCCTACTCCATATGCCTGCCCTACCTCCTGCTACTAAGCTCAGCCATACACTTTCCCTAACTCATGCTGTTGTCGTGCTCCAAAATCCATACGCGATTCCTCTATCCTCATCCTCGTAAGGGAGGAAGTATCCATTGGCGGAGGTATCCTATTCTATATCGGCTCCTGTCGAAAGCCAACTCCATAATATCGGAAGACGAAAGTGAAAAGATTAGAGTATGGGAGGTAGCTCCTCCTGATCCCTACTCATAGGCTCGCATAATGGGCTATGATCACCTAGGCCCAGTTCACCTAAATACCACCTATAATGGAGTAATCCACCTTCTTGATAAGGGGATAAATCTGGTTGTAGCTCCCTGTCTTAGGGACAATGTTGTGCTGGATGATGTGGGTGACCAGACAAGCTTGGGTCCATAAGTTCTCTGTCTGCCAAATACCTGCCCCTCGATGAAAGATCCACTCAAGTATAGTAGGTTCAGTAGGCTTGATGTCCTCTAAGTCTTCTCCTACTACAGAGATATGTAGGATCCAACCGAACTACTCATCCATCATCCGAATCTCTAACCCTTTGACTTGGATGTGAAACTAGCATCGTTCTTATCGAACACGGATACCAAGTGTTATCCAGCCTTGTGGCCAGGCCATATTCGGATTAATCAGGTCGGCTCAACTGAGAAGTTATCATGCAAGAATCTAGAGCAATAATCACCAAACTCAAGTGTCAAATGAAACCAAGGAATGAAATCTAGAGAGAGCACAGAATGTTCAAATGAAGGCTAACACACCTCTTGAAAGATCACCAAACCCAAAACTTTACCATTCAAGAGAAGTACTGGATCGGTACCAAACTGAACAGGGGTCTGTACCGATCCCTAAAAACTCCCCTAAACCAGCATACTTCTCCTACTATGACAAAGCGATGCGACCACAAGTCCCCTATACTGGCTTGGGATGGTTCGATAGCATGTCTCAATTCAAGCAATCAATAGACAACTCGAACACTCATGCCTAGCCTCCGAACTAAGACATTAAATAAAATCCAAGCCCATAACAATGCAAATGAAGCAACTAAGACAAAGATGCAAGCCAGGCAAACAATTTGAAGAAGGAAATCTTGGTCCACATGGCAAAGTCATGGATCGGTACCGATCACTGAACGTGGATCGGTACCAATCACTGATTATTGATGATGTTGGTACAATCTCTTCAGTTAATCTCTCCTATATATGGGAAACGTGGGCTAGAACGTGGGCGAGAGTTTTCTAATGACATGCAGCTATAAATAGAGGAGGAGGGGCATTGTTTGAGGGATATTTTTAGCAGTTGAACAGTTCTTGTGTTTTTTGTAATTTTGGGGATCATTAGCGATCCATAAGAACAGTTTTGTAAAAAATCATCAAAAATTCTCAACAAATTTAAGTGGACATAGGCCTTTGATTAGCCGAACCACTATAATTGTTGTGTGTTCTTGTTTAACTTATTTTCCTGTTATTTTCTTCATTTTATTCTCTACTTTTAATCTCTGGGTGTTTGTTATAACTTTGGGCATAAACATTTTGGTGCTTTCATTGAGAATGTAACGACTTTAGGTTATTAGGATATATTTTCTTTTATTGGGTTGTTCAAATCCATGAGGTAGATCCATCTGTTTTGTTGCTGTAATCCATGACTACCAGATTTCTACTGAATCTATCATAGGATTAACTGAAGTCATGGTCCGAGAGGAAAAACCCACTGCTTCTAGACTTGCTGCTGATGTTGAAAATACTGGTTCTCAACATGTTGAAGAAGTCGCTCAACTTGTAAATGCTGAGGTTTAGAATCCCTAGGGTATGATAACGTAAGTTGAAATGGACAGGATGATGAAGCAAATGAATGATAATGTGCAAGAAAATCAGGATGAATTGAGGAGGAAAATGAAAGAGATTCTTGATCCACTGAATCAGTTAACCTGTAGTCGTAGAAGGAGTAAGAGAGATTTACCACCTTCTGAATCGGAAGACAATTTTTCTTCGTCTGTTAAAAAACATCGAGATCAAAAATAGAAAATGAAGCGAAAAGAAACAGGAATTTTTAAAGGTATATTGGACGGTGCTCAAAAAAAGGATCGTGTATCAGTATCAAACCGCATTCAGGGATCGATACCGAACCTCGAGCTCTGGACTTAGGCAACGAGTGTGTTGTTGATTTGGATGGTGATGTTGGTCGTGTTGTTGATGGTTATAATGTGGAAGTTCAGGCTGCTGCTGCCGATCCACCTCATAGAAACTGCACGAATGTTCTAACTAGATGAATAGTTCTCCCAAAGAAAAGAGAACCCGAGTATCATGGGACTAACCAAGACCGTTCGATGTAGATAATGAGTATCGCCATCTAGTAGATCAAGTTAAACTAGAGTCACTAATGAATATGGTAAAGAAATTAGTGAGTGAAAACTAGACACAGAAGTAACGATTAGTGGGGCTTATCCACTAGTAGGAACCCATTCATTGAGAAGATACTACGTGTTATATCCCCCGAGGTTTGCAATGTCGACGATGCCATCCTACAACGAAACGATGGATCCAAGGCAGCATTTGTTAATATATGAGTGGTATATGGACATGGCAAGGGCGATGGAAGCTGTGAATATTGATGTTTCCTGATCTCTCTTAAAGGTGTAGCAACGATGTGGTTCACTCGGCTTCCGTCAAAGTCCATATCATCTTTTGACCAGTTAGCAAGGATGTTTATTAAAAAATTTCATTTCCACACAACCCGTCCCAAAGACATGATGTCATTATCGGACCTCTTCCAGGGAGCGAGAGAGTCACTGGAGAATTTTTTGAGCTGGTTCAATACAACAGTGACGAAGTTGAGCAATGCAAAGGAAAACATTGTGTTAATAGCTTTGAACAGGGGGTACATCCTGATACAAATTTTGGAAGGTGGTTGAATATGAAACCCCCACCGACGATGGATTTTTTTTTATAGGAAGGAAACTCAATTCTTGCATTTGGAAGAGGTAAGTACGATGGCTAGGAAGGCCAATGGTGACCAATCGGCTGACATGATACAGAGTAATATGGCTATGAAGAAATTTAGTGAAAGTTCCAGAAATGTAGCTGTGAATATGGGGAATAAAGGCAATAACTAGAAGAAAAATAATCAAGGTGATGGAGGTAGGAAGTATGATTTCAAGAGACATCCGAAATACATAAATTATACACCGCCGAATAATTTGGTTGAGAATATATACCTTATGATGCGAGGTACCAAGCATTATAAGAAGCCGGCTTATAGGGAGTCGGTCGAGGGAGAGAAATGGTCTAGGAAGTTTTGTTGCTTCCACGAGACCCACAGTCATAGCATGAATAAGTGCATACACTTGCAAGATGTGACTGAGGATCTATTTCGTAAAAAGAAGCTTCAGTAGTATGTGAAAGCACCGTAGGATAGCAGGCAAGGGAATGTTCAACCCCAGAGGCAATTACTCCAAAGGGGTCAAGCTGGGCCTGGTGATGACAAGCCTAGGAAGCTTGGGAAAAGATTGGTTATAGACATGATTTCTGGTGGACCTCATCTGGTTGTGAAGAGCTGGAATGAAATGGAGAGATACTCAAGTTCTTTGAAGCATGTTGTGAGTGAAAGTTGTTTCGCTGTCGAAGACAAAGCTTCGGGAAAGCAACTCAAAATCATGACTGATGAAATTGTGTTTAGGAACAGGGATGCTGATAGGGTCGAAGCATCTACACTGGATCCCCTAGTGATATCGGACACGATTGGGCCGGCAACTATGAGGAAGTTGTTATTTGATTGTGGTAGTTTGATAAACATTTTGTTTAAGAAAGCTTACAATCAGATGCCAATGGGTGGCCAGGATCTGAAGTCATGTAAATCCCAAATTCATGGATTTAATGGAGTGGAAACATAGCCTGTGGGTTATGTGAATTTACTAGTTGTTCAAGGTCAAGGTGACCACTAGAGAGTGCAGGTTTGACCTTCATGGTGATGGACATGTTTTCTACCTACAACACTTTCTTGGGCCGACCGACCCTAGCTAGCTTTTGAGTGGCCCTTACCTCATGGTGCTTAATAATGAAATTTCTTATGGAGAACGGGTTAGGAGTCAGTCATGGATACCGGTATGTTGGATGTGAATGTTACATCGTGGAGTTAAAGGAAGCAGAACGACACGAGAAAGGAAAGGAAGTAGAAAAGATTCTCTACGTCAAGACGTGGATGCATAACAACCATCGCCTAAGCCTTAGCTAGGTAGGCGTAGAAAATTCCATATAGCTATGGATCTTAGGAAAGTGCTAAAGGATGCGAGGGCAACCCCTGCTGAGTTGACAATTTGCATCCCAGTTAATTAGGATATCTCTACATGGGTCCTGAAAATCGGATCTCGACTTGGCATGAAGATGAGGAAGTAATTGACGGGTTTCTCAAAGCAAACCTAGATGTGTTTTCCTGGATACATCCTGACATGTGTGGAATTTCACTGGAGGTAGCGTGCCATGCACTGAATGTAAACCCTAGGTGTCTCCCAGTAAAACAGAAGCGGCGTAGTTCGGGTCTGGAGCGATCTGCTACACTAAAAGAATAGGTGGATAAGCTAAAGACGATGACTTCATTCGCGACGCTCTGTATTCGGAGTGGGTGTCCCATCCAGTCTTCGTCAAGAAGTCTAATGGGAAATGGAGGATGTGCATCGATTATTCGGACCTGAATAAAGCATCCCTAAAGGATTGTTTCCCACTACCAAAGATCGACCAATTGGTATATTCAACCGTCGACCATGAATTGCTATCATTCATGGATGCCTACTCTAGCTATAATCAAATTCCAATGCACATCCCAGATCAGGAACATACTAGCTTCATAACTGACTTAGGACTGTATTGTTACCTTGTTATGTCGTTCAATCTGAAAAACGCTGGAGCCACCTACTAAAGACTAGTGAGTTCGATGATCAGAGATCAAATTGGATGGTCAATGGAGGTCCACATGGATGATATGTTAGTGAAGTCTTGATGATTGTCGAACCATTTGGAGGACTTGTCAATTATTTTTGCATGCTCCGAAAATATGGAATGAAGTTCAATCTACTAAAATAATCATTCATAGTCGCGTATGGGAATTTCTTAGGTTTCATTGTGAGCTCGAGAGGAATCGAAGCAAATCTAAAGAAGATTGAAGCCTTGAGGAATGTGAAGGCCCCAAAGATGATTAAAGAGGTACAGAGTCTAAAAGGGAAAGTAGCTACGTTAAGTCGATTCATCGCAAATGTAATAATCCGATTTTAAGTAGTAATTAATTAAACCTAGTAATAGAAACTTATTTAATTAAATTAGTATTTAAAGAATGGGTTTTGGAAATTAATTAATAAAAAGGTTTAAACTACAAAAATGTGATATTTAAATTTGAATAAGATAAATGTTGAAAGTAATTTTTTTAAAAGGAGACGTGATTATAATAAAATAATGGTTTGTGAAAGAAGTGATTTTTTATGGGAATTTGTATTTATTTAAATTAAATAGAATTTGGCTTTAAAATTTAAAATTATATATATATATATATATATATATATATATATATATATATATTCAATAATCAAATTTTAAAGCCCAAGACAAGAAAATTAAGCCCAAATTTATTTTCTAGACCATTCTATTTCTAGAGTTATCCTTTATCACGGAAAAATATTCTTTTACGCAAATTTAGGGAGGAGATTTCGAGCTTCTTCCGGAAGCAAATTATACGAGAACTCTCCCGCTTATAAAATCGACAACAAATCGTACGAAAAAATGAAAAAGAAAATTGCCTAATTGAAATATGTTATTTTCAATATCAATTTACACTACTGGCAAGAAGAAATTTGAGATTTTGTTGATGGGTTGAAAAGCTGGATGCCTGCATGCTTTGGAAGTAAAGGAGAAAGAAGATGAACACCATATACATATAATATATGTGATTAATGATAATGGGACAAGCATATGTGTTGTAGAAAGCATTGGAAGGTCGGGAAAATGGAGGGAAGCGATATCAAAACCTCGCATATCCATGATACAGTGTAGCATATCCTTGGCCTGCTTGATCTTGAGCAAGTTATGGAAATATTTATTGTTTCTATCAGCATCACAGTGGAACCTTATACATGCTTTTTGATGGGCCAAGCTCAACCCTGGTTCAACTACTTGTTGGAGGAATGTATGCAAATTCTTTTGGATGTACAACGTTTGGACAATTTCTCCATCGAAGTGTGGCATTTGGGTCTGCTAAATATATTAGGTATGATATATATTGCCACTTAGGAAAATATTTCAAAGACACAAATATACAAGCAATGGACCTCTTTTACGCTTTTGTTATAGAACAGGTTAAAATCCCAACCGAATCTCTTATATTAGAGGGTTGGTGAGTGTGTGGTTAAAAGTGTGTGGCTGTTGAATGTGTGTGTTGGGTACATATGGGAGTGTATGTGATTTTTTTTTGTGTGTTTGCATAATTGTGTGGGTTCATGAGTGCTGTGTGTGTGTAAATTGTGCTACATGTGTTTTAAATTTATGCTTTATGGCAATGTGAGTAGCGTACGTTGTTGGTTTATATACATGTGTTGGTGTTGCCGTGTAGCATTGTATACTTATGTGTGTTGTGTGCGTTTTGGGGTATGAGCGGGTTGAATTGTGTGTGTGGGAATGTTCATGAGTGTGTGCATTATTTTTCAACTATGTATCCCCTGTTGCGATAATTCTTTGCACTATTTGATTTTAACATTGCTTTGTATATTTATGTTCATATGGGTATCATTGTCTTTTTGCTAGAGTATGTATACTGGTTAGAAAAATGTGCATTAGCTTGCAAGCATTTGGGTGTTTGTTAATTTGTGTACCTGTGAAGCTCTATGTATATGTCGCGTGAGAATTTATTGAGTGCGTGCCCTATTGTGTTAGTGTGTGAATGTGTTGTATGTTTGTATTAAAGTAAATATGATGTGTGATATACATATAGGTATGCAGTTGTAGTGTGCTTAGTGTGAGGGCATGATAGTGATTATGTATGTGGATGTGAAGTGTGTACGCATGTGTAATCTAGTGTGCTTATAGGTATTTTTCCACTTTTGGGTTTGTGGATGCAGTGTATGTGTATGTGTAAGCCATGAGGATGTGTAAATTTGCATGAATTAGTGTGTGCATGTAAGTGCTGGTGTGTGTTTATGGCTATATGTATATGTGAATCTATGTGCTTGCATTTATATAGGGTGTGTATATCATTTGCGTTGTGTGCTCATAACTAGACTAGATGTTGTCAACATATTGCAATATGTTTTATGATATAAAGAAAGTTAGCTTTTCAGTTGTAGGTTTGTTTCGATTTAGGTATTGACGCAGCAGATTAAACAAAACAATCTTCAATCGGTGAAAGTAGCAATCGATGGATTGATGAATACTGAAATGCCCAAATTCGTTGATCCGAAGATACCGAATTCTAGCTATCCCGAACTCGTTGATCGCGCACGATACCGGGTTCAAAGATCTTCAATTCTTCAAGCGTTGATCAAACGCACTTGATTCCGCGAATCGGCTTCTGCAATCGTTGAATCGAGTGCACTCGATTAACCGAAAGAGGAGATAAGAGATTACACTCAACTACCAATTTAGATGAAAGCACACAGCAATCAAAAGAGAATTTTATTCAAAAATCAACAACCTTACAAATGAAACAACTTGCCTATTTATAGGCGTTTTACAATTCACACGAAAAACAACAAAAATTACATCTCCTAAGTCGGTTCCGAGTTATAGCTTCCGACCTACGACTTACTCAATACACTACTTACGACTTATCAATAACTCTGACTCAACATACATGTATATTACAAACAACTCACGACTTATAAAAGTACAAACTTATTACAACATTTAGGTCGTAGACGACTTACTACTCACGACATAAGACCCAAACGCCTTACGACTCAACAAACAACGGCAGAGATTGACTCGGCAGAAGAATCAACGGCAGTAAGCTTCAGTGACCTTAAAACATCGGGCGACTTAAATAAATCGTAACTCGGTGCCGACCTATCACCTTCCTTAAGTCGTATCCCAGCACTCTTCCTTATCTCGTTAGGTCGTACATTCTGTTAAGTCGGTCACGACTTATGCTAACTCGCACATCTTCATGAGTTAGGTCTTCCACTCTGTTAAGTCGGTCACGACTTATGCTTTCACCTCCGTTGAGTCGGTCACGACTCATGCCTTTGTCTCCCTTAAGTCGGTCACGACTTTGGTCCTTAGCTTTACTAAGTCGGTCACGACTTATACCCATTATGTTAGTCGGTCACGACTTATAGTTTCAATTTCCTTAAGTCGGTTACGACTTAGTACTTGGCCTGCATCATCCTCCCCAGGTTGAGAAAAATTCGTCCTCGAATTTGCAAATTCTTCCACATCAGCTCGTTCATCCCCATGATATGGTACGAGATGTTTAACATTGAACACATCAGAAGTGTACACATCTTCTGGCAGCTTCAACTTATAAGCATTTTCATTAATTCGTTTTACGACTTTTACAGGTCCAATTTTTCTGGCTTTCAACTTGTTATAAGCGCCCACTGGAAAACAATCCTTTGTTAACACTGCATAAACTAAATCACCATCGTTAAATTCAACACTCCTTCGTTTCAAATCTGCAGAACGCTTATACTTCTCATTTGCTTTCTCCAATCGTTCCTGAACGATTTTGTGACATTCTGCCAATCCTTCAACAAAATCAGCAGCTTTCTTAACTGTCTTCTTTGATTGTGGCACTACCGTTAAATCCAACGGACCCTTCGGTAAGCTTGAATATACTATCTGAAATAGACTGAACCCTGTGCTACGATTTACCGCATGATTATGAGCAAATTCTGCCTGGCATAGCTTCACATCCCAACTCTTCAGATTATCCTGCACAAGACATCTCAACAAGTTTCCTAATGATCTATTAACCACCTCCGTTTGTCCATCAGTTTGCGGATGATAGGCGCTGCTAAAATTCAACTTCGTTCCCACCATCTTCCACAAACTTAGCCAAAAATGACTCAGAAAACGAGTATCCCTGTCCGACACAATCGATTCTGGCAATCCATGAAGTCGATATATTTCTTTGAAAAACAACTGAGCAACATGAACAGCATCCGCCGTCTTCTTACAAGCAATAAAATGTGCCATTTTCGAAAATCGATCAACCACCACATAAATGGAATCGTTACCACGCTGTGTCCTCGGTAGTCCCAACACAAAGTCCATACTCACATCAACCCATGGTTTAATTGGTACAGGTAACGGTCTATATAAACCAGCATTAGTCGCAGTTCCTTTCGAAACCTGACAGATATGACATCGCTCCACAAATCTCTCCACTTCTTTCCTCATCGATGGCCAAAAGTACGATTGTGAAATTAATTGTAAGGTACGGTCTCTCCCAACATGTCCCTCCTCGTGTAATTCCTTGATAATCTTCATTCTCAAACTGCTTTCTGGAATACATAATCGATTTCCTTTAAACAGAAAACCATCAACCATCATAAACTCATCAGTCTTCCCTTCATTGACCTTTTCAACAAATTTCTTAAAATAAGAGTCTTCTGCAATCTGCTCCGGCAATAATTCAAAACCAGTCACCTCAACTTTCATTGTCGTCAACAAATGACTCCTTCTACTTAAAGCATCAGCCACTCGATTCGTCACCCCTGACTTGTGTTTAACAACGAAAGTAAACTGTTGCAGATATGCAATCCACGATGCATGTCTCGCTGAAATCTTGTCTTGCCCTTGCAAATGCTTCAATGCTTCATGATCAGTATATAGAACAAACTCTTTCTGAAATAGATAATGTCTCCAGTGTTTAATAGCTTGTACAACAGCATAGAATTCCACATCATATGTACTGTGTCGTATCTTCGCTCCGGACAACTTCTCACTGAAATATGCAATAGGACGACCCCTTTGACTTAACACTCCTCCAATCCCAACCTTTGACGCATCAGTATGTAATTCAAACAACAACTGAAAATCAGGTAATGCTAGGATTGGTGCTGTCGTCAACAATTCCTTGATTCGTTCAAAAGCAACTCCTGCTTCCTCCGTCCATGTAAACTGTTTACCCTTCATACAATCAGTCACAGGTGCCATCACACTACTAAAGTGTGGAATAAACCTTCGATAAAATGAAGCCAACCCGTGAAAACTACGAACTTCCGTTATCGTCTTGGGCTGTGGCCAATCTCTGATCGCCTCAACTTTACTCTGGTCCACCTGTATACCTTCTTCCGACACAACATACCCCAGAAACAACACACTATGCGTCATGAACACGCATTTCTTCGTTGCAGCATAAAATTGTTCTTGTCGTAATACCATCAGCACTTCTCTAAGATGATATAAATGTTCCTCCGGACTTCCACTATATATCAGAATATCATCGAAATACACCACCACAAACTTCCCAATGAATGGTCTAAAAATCTGATTCATCACCCTCATGAAAGTACTTGGTGCATTTGATAAGCCAAATGGCATAACCAACCATTCATACAAGCCTTCCCTCGTCTTGAATGCTGTCTTCCATTCGTCCCCTGGTCTAATGCGAATCTGATGATAACCGCTCTTCAAGTCAATCTTAGAAAAGATTACGGACCCACTGATCTGATCCAATAAATCATCAAGCCTCGGCATCGGAAATCTGTATCTGACTGTGATCTTATTCAATGCTCTACTGTCTGTGCACATCCTCCACGTTCCATCCTTTTTTGGTACCAATAAAGCTGGTACAGCATAAGGACTTAAACTCTCCTGCACACGCCCTTGTTCAAGCAATTCTTCCACTTGCCTCCGCAACTCTTCATGTTCCTTCGGACTCATTCGATAATCTGGTCTGTGTGGTAACACAACACCTGGAACAAGATCTATCTGATGTTGTATATCCCTCAACGGTGGCAATTCCGTTGGTAACTCCTCTGGAAATACATCGTCAAATTCTTTCAAAACTGGTTTTACTTCTTCTGGTATTTCAACCACTTCCTGACTCTCCCGTCCGATCAATAAAAATACTTCAGACTCCTCCTCTACTTCCTTCACAAACTCCTTCAAAGATAACAAAGTTTTGAGCTCTTCAATCTCCTCCAACTTGTTTTCCTCCTGTTGTCGCTTCTTTGGAACTAGAGTAATCTTTGTGCCTTCAAACATGAAACTGTAACTGTTGGTACGCCCATCATGTTGCACCGCCCTATCATACTGCCACGGTCTCCCCAGCAACAAATGACAAACGTCCATATCTACCACATCGCACCAGATTTCGTCCTTATATTTCTTCCCAATTGAAAACTTCACATGCGCCCTTCGTCCAACCTTCACCTCCCCGCCTTTCCTCAACCAAGCTAGCTTGTATGGTTTCAGATGTTTCTCAGTCTTCAACGCCAACTTTCTCACAGCTTCTGAAGAAATTATATTATCACAGCTTCCAGCATCAATAACAAATTTGCAAACCTTCCCCAGAATGGTACATGTTGACTGAAAAATATTGCCCCTTAACCAACTACAATCCTCCTCTCGCTTTGGTGTTAAACAGGACCTCTTCATCATTAGATTATAACCTTCATCTCCCGATACTTCTTCTTCCTCCTCATCAGGTGGTGAATTGGAACATTCAGCTTCTTCATCCTCATCCTCAACCTCTGCTATCATAGCTCTCTTCTTCGGCTTTGGACATTCGCTATTTTTGTGACCAAATTCCTGACAATTGTAACATTTGAAGCCGTTGTTAACCTTTGTCTTCTCATCCTCCTTCACTACTGGTCTACTGATAGGTTTAGAAACATTAGACCTTCCACCAACACCCTTCACTTGATTGTTAGAACTAGTAAACACACCACTTCCTCGTCGTCCCTGTTTCTCCCAAGCCAACGCTTTCTGATGTGCTTCCGCTACAGATCTGGGATCAAACATGTTAACCATATCCTGAATCTGCATTCGCAATCCCCCAATGAATCTAGATGTCAGCTGTTCTTCTGTCTCCATAATATCGTTCCTTGCAATCAGTTGATAAAATTCGTCAGCATAGTCATTCACAGATTTCGTCCCTTGTCTCAAGTTTTGCAAACGTTGATACATCAAAGATTGATAATTGTAAGGTAAGAACGTTGCTTTCATCAATTTCTTCATCTTCTCCCATGATTCAACCTTTGACTTCCCCATCCGCTCACGTGTAAGTTTGGTTTGCTGCCACCATGCCAAAGCTCTACCCCTCAACCTCGTAGCAACAACCTTCACTCTACGATGTTCTGGGACTTCTTTGAAGTCAAAAATCTCCTCAACATTAACCACCCAATCTAGAAACTCCTCCGCTTGCATACCACCTTTGAATTCAGGAATTTCAGTCTTCATCCCCGACTCCCACTTGTGATCATACTCAGAGTAATTTCTTCCTTGTCCTCGTCCTTGTCCTCGAACACTACCACCATCATACTCCTCTTCAAAGTCAGATGTATATCGTTGTCTATCTCGTCCACCCACATCTCTACTACCTTCTCGTCTACCACCATCATCCCTTCTATCTACATTCCTCCGTTCACGATCATTCACGTTCCTCCCACGCCCTTGATCGTTTTCAACACTTCTGTCTCGATTGGATTGTGGTGAGACTCTACTTCCTCCATGATTAGATTCAGGTGAAACCCTTCTCCGATTTTGATTCATTTCTAACATCATCTTCTCTAATCGTCCAATTCCTTCGTTAAGCTTTTCACTAAAGTTTTCATTGATTCTTTGCTCCATCTCATCAGCTTCTTCTCTTCGATACAAAGCTTCTACGTTTTGGTGACGATTAGCTCTCCTTGGCGGCATACTTGAAAATTTTACAAACTCTTCTAATTCAAACACAATTCGAACTTTGATCCAAATGAAATGGATCGAAAACTCCACACTTGTTGCAAATCGCGATGAACACGATGAACACAACTTCTCCAAATGCTAAGATCCGATCTCTGAACTTCAATACAAAGTCGAACACTTCAACTTGCTCTCGGCTATCACTTCAACTTCAAAATGAATAGGCTCCAAGTCTCGATTTAGCTATGATTGGCTAAAACAGGCTCCGATACCAAAACTGACGCAGCGGATTAAACAAAACAATCTTCAATCGGTGAAAGTAGCAATCGATGGATTGATGAATACTGAAATGCCCAAATTCGTTGATCCGAAGATACCGAATTCTAGCTATCCCGAACTCGTTGATCGCGCACGATACCGGGTTCAAAGATCTTCAATTCTTCAAGCGTTGATCAAGCGCACTTGATTCCGCGAATCGGCTTCTGCAATCGTTGAATCGAGTGCACTCGATTAACCGAAAGAGGAGATAGGAGATTACACTCAACTACCAATTTAGATGAAAGCACACAGCAATCAAAAGAGAATTTTATTCAAAAATCAACAACCTTACAAATGAAACAACTTGCCTATTTATAGGCATTTTACAATTCACACGAAAAACAACAAAAATTACATCTCCTAAGTCGGTTCCGAGTTATAGCTTCCGACCTACGACTTACTCAATACACTACTTACGACTTATCAATAACTCTGACTCAACATACATGTATATTACAAACAACTCACGACTTATAAAAGTACAAACTTATTACAACATTTAGGTCGTAGACGACTTACTACTCACGACATAAGACCCAAACGCCTTACGACTCAACAAACAACGGCAGAGATTGACTCGGCAGAAGAATCAACGGCAGTAAGCTTCAGTGACCTTAAAACATCGGGCGACTTAAATAAATCGTAACTCGGTGCCGACCTATCACCTTCCTTAAGTCGTATCCCAGCACTCTTCCTTATCTCGTTAGGTCGTACATTCTGTTAAGTCGGTCACGACTTATGCTAACTCGCACATCTTCATGAGTTAGGTCTTCCACTCTGTTAAGTCGGTCACGACTTATGCTTTCACCTCTGTTGAGTCGGTCACGACTCATGCCTTTGTCTCCCTTAAGTCGGTCACGACTTTGGTCCTTAGCTTTACTAAGTCGGTCACGACTTATACCCATTATGTTAAGTCGGTCACGACTTATAGTTTCAATTTCCTTAAGTCGGTTACGACTTAGTACTTGGCCTGCATCAGGTATGCTGATGTCTTTATATACATTATATGGTCTTCACGTGATATGGACATTTGTTTTATGAAACACTTGATGCTATTTTATTATAAATGCAAGTGTAGGCAATTTACAAATATAAATTTATATAAATTAAAATGTACAATAATCCATTATATAAATGCACATAATAAGTATATTTAAGCACTATATTAAATTACTATATATTGTAAAGGAATATAAATTAATTTGAATTTTGTAAAATATGAAGTGAATTTAGTAATTGTATAAGAAACTTGATAGATTAGTAAATTTTATCTATAAATTATTTAATGTACTGCTACAAATGTGTTAAAGTTATTGTTCTGATGATTCATTATTATATATTTATTTGTACATACACATATTTGTTTATTTGAATTATCTATTTTACTATTCCGATAACACTTTTCTTTTTTATTGTATAGGATTATATTAAATACATTTTATATGTAACATTTAGCTTTATAAGTTATTTTAGGAATTTAAAACGGGTTCCAATATTATTAATATAAATTTAATATTTGAATAATTTTTGTTATCCTGGTTTTTAACCCATCAGGATCAAGGAGAATATGGAACGACTTGATGGCGTCAGAACGGCTAAGAACTCAACCAAAAAGGGCTAAAACAACGACTAAGTATGACTAAACCAAGAGATCGGCGTTCGTCTAGTCCAATCAGTAGCCAAAGCACAACCAGCTAGTAGATCGTCGTCAAAACAGATCAACGTGCAACGAGAGTACGCAAACAACGATAATAGAAGGTCATGAAAACAGCTCAAACTCCAAAAAACATCTAAGTGCTTGTATCGTCAGCGGCCCATGCCTTATGGATCGCTAACGATCCATGCAAAGTGGAAGGTCGCTCTGTTGCATGGAAGAAGGGAAGGAAGGAAGAAGTATGTCAAAAAATATGCTAAGTGTATGGGTCGCTAGCGACCCATACACCACAGATCGCTAGCGACCCATGCTTCTCCATGTGTCTTCAACGAGCCAACCAAGCAATGCAATGGCTAAGGAGCCAAGTCCTTAGCTCGCGCGCGAGCCAATTCTATGGGTCGCTAGTGACCCATAGACCATGGGTCGCTAGCGACCCATGATTTTGGGTCGGATCACGAGCTAAAGCCTCTTAGGTCGTTATGCATCCATCTGTGAGAAGTTGATGAAGTGGCCTGGCCCAGAAGTCCTCCGATCTCTATAAATACCATCCTACCCGCAACATAAGCGGGATCTTATCCGGACTAGTTGCTGAAGCTCTGTTGGAAATCTTCTTCCCTCTCTATCTCCCCTACAACAGTCTCAAAAGGAATTCACTGTGATTCTCGAGTGGATTCCAACTCTGGGGATTCAATCTAGCTAAGGATAATCAAAGCCTTGTAATCAAACAATACTTGTAACAGTAGTCAGTCTATAATAAAACTATAAAGTGGACGTTGGCTTCCTTAACAACCGAACCACTATAAAAATTCCCTATCTTCTTTCTTTTACTATTCTTTTTCTATGCACGACCATATGGACATGCATTTGTCCACTTGGAGCATGTGAACTGCTTCACACATAAGAAATGTGGTTACTTGTTTGCTTCATCTTAGGACTGAATAAGTATTCGAAAAATCCAAAATCCGTATCCGAAATATGAAAAATTATTTAATATCTAAAAATTGGATACAGATGCGGATATGCCAATATCCGTATTCGATAATTTTCCATTCGGCTTTTATCAAGATTATAGTAATTATTTTTTATATTTTAGTACATAAAATTATTGTCTTTACTATTCTATCTAGGTAAACAAATTAATATGTACATAAAAATCAATATCTGCTGCTTAAAATTATTTTTCTTAGCGTTTATTATCTTTTATATTTTTAGTACCAAAATGAATTTAAAATAAATCAAAATTTTGTATTTATGTGTTTAGATTTATTGGTTATGAACTGGTCAAAGAATATCGATAATTATTTGATATCCGTCCACATTTGCGGTTACTGATATCCGATATCCGAAAATGATTTCACATATGGATACGATATGACACTATCTAAATCTGTATCTAACCGTTTATAGGCCTACTTCATCTAAAGAAATAAAAGGTGAAAACTCTTATCATTATGAAAAGCAGAGTTGGAGCAGAGTAATTACCCAGAAATTGCTTTAGAATAGCATATGAACTGTTGTAAAAGTAAAATAACATTGGATTCAATTGCAGCCATTATTATTAAGGTGAGTAGAAACATATATACCAAGGACACAACCATGGGATTCAACAGTAAATGATAATTATTGGAAATGTTGACATTGGTTCAATTTTTGCAAAATGTGTAATACCGTTATGTTTTCCTACAGCTTAACTGCTTGACTTGGTTGTAACTGATCATTAAAGTTGAAATATAACATATCTTCAACCCATTGTAGAAAATACATCTTAGCTTTGCGTTTTTGTATTAATGCAATATTTTGTTTGTGCTTCATTACGATATATTATATGAAAAGATGCATTTGAAACAACTTTAACATGCAATTATAATTTGGTTAAAAAAGAACATATATTCATGATTTATACCGCACATGCTATATATAAGCAAATCTAAAGACTGATCCTAATATTCATGACTTACATCACAAATTTCCAACACTGTATAAAGACAGTAATAGCGTGATATGCGCACATGGTTGAAACTGATAAATAAATCACCATAACCAAACTCAAAGTGTTTCTCATGTAAATTCTCAACATTACAGTTGATAAACAATCAAACATACCATATATTACACAGTACTGAAACTGATAAACAAATAAATGATAATAAGTCGATAACCAAATTCAAATATTTCTCATGTATTCTCAACATCACAATTGACAAACAATCAAATGTACTGCTAATGCAACAACAGAAGTTGCTCAAATTCGTATTAAAGCCATCAAATCTAGACAAAATGTTCAAATTTCATTGGATCCTAGTTCCCGGGTAGCCTTGCCCATGGACCTGCATTTACATTAATGGTAAACTGTGAAGAATGGACTATCCTCATAATTTCTTTACCGTTCATACCTACTCAAACTACAAACTTAAAAATAAACGTTAAAAGAAATAAAATATATGTCTGATCTTTGTAGAAAAAAGGTATTTTAAGTGTAGCGTTGGCACTTGAAAATAGACTGTTAATCTCATTATCGTTGTTAATCAAATATATCAAACTTGGAATAGTTAAGGATGTTTATTATGTTATCTTGAAATTTTCATGCCATTAACAGTCTATTTCAGCAGTAGCACTTTGTGCCTTGCGATTCTCAATAGACCATGTTATTTTTGTGAACACTAATGTAATCCTATACAAAATGATGCATTTATTCAAAATGTTATAAGTTAATTTCAAAAGGTTTTATAATTAGCCAACAAACACTTGCCACTTAATAACAAATAATAAGTTGCTATTATAGTGTAATGACCTATTATCAAATATATCAAACATGGAGATGTGGTTTGGAGATTTTCAAGAATAGTTTACTGACACAATTATTAGAAGGATTAAATACAGCTACAAACTTCTTATCATAATAAGACGATGATTAATAAAAATTAAATCATGACAATCCTTATGTTCTTTTATCTTTGTTTACCAAACCGTGTGTGTGTGAAAAAGTACGAAACGATTGTATGTACCAAACTTGTATAAATTTTTTAATTATGCTTCTGTATTGGAAAGCATTATATCATAGTTTCTTTTATGATTTCTTTCTCTTGATTTTCTTCTTGACAAATAAGAAGTCAAATTTGAAATTCTAGTATGATATTGGATCGTTAATGTATAAATTTTTTGACAACAAAGATAACAGAACGTAGATATTAAGTTAAATAAGATGTGAAATGAATGAAACTTATGATTGAACAATTACAGCAAGTGGCTTCCCTGTACAAACATTTTTTTCTTTAAATTTTATTTGATAATTTTAATATTATAACCGAACGGGGAAGAAAATATAACATGTAAACTCAATTTCGAAATCATATATATTTTGTTTACTAACAACTATATTATTTTCCTTATATATATATATATATATGAATATCTGATAAAAAAAGAAACAACTTTTTTTAATAATGATAAAAAGCGCATAAGTATAATTAATAGAATAATTGATGCATGAGACTAATATGTAGTAAAAATGAATAGCATGAACTAATATATAAATATATCAACACATTTTTTTACATACTTGGTACCTATTGCCCAATCATCGAAATATTCTTACATATATAGTCTCGTGTAGGTACCCGTCAATGTACAACTGCATCAATAAAAATGTTACTGACGAATAAGAATGCCATAAAACCATCTTCAAACAATGTAAAATAAATAGTGCAATATTTATTATCATCAATGCTTTTGCAAGTTAACGAACTTTCTTGCGAGTTTAATAAAATGCGGTTATAGTTATACACATCATCTGAGCCTATGATGATTTTTTTACTGCTAATGTCAAGCTCTATTTCATTGAACAACATCACACTCGATTAAATTTATCATACCGAACTTTCAATATATGCATCGACCTAAACATGCATCCTCAATGGATTTACCTGAAACACTCAAAACTATAATATAAATTCTTGAACAAAAAAATTCTAAAGTTCATATATCTGAAACAGCTACACCGTTGCATAAGAAACAAAATTTTGGTATATCATCTCCCATCTCATTAAAATATAAAGAAAAGTTGGCATTAAGTTCATAACAATATGAAACAGTATTAGTAGTAAGATCATGTTTTCATAGCAAAGAAATAAACATTCTGCCATTTATAGAGACTAAGCAAATATTAATTTCGTGAGTAAATAGCTATTTTGCGTAAATCTGAAACAGTTACACCGTTGCATAATAAACAAAATTTTGGTGTATCATCTCACATCTCATGCAAGTATATAGAAAACTTGGCATTAAGTTCACAGTAGCAACATGAAATAGTATTATAAGTAAGATCATGTCTCGTGAGTGAATAGCTATTTACGTAAAACACATGAGTATTAAGTAAATTAACCACATTGGAAGAATTGCGTACTGTGCATGAATCCTGCCCGGTGCCACAAAAGGATGCGACATGAAAGATAAAATTTAAAATATCATTTACTTCTTAAAGAAAAAATATTAAGGTATCATGTGAGATATGGATGTATCAACAATCTGCAAAGAACCTTCAACAATTATGGTGCAGTACGCCTCAAATTTGGTTCCCTGTATTAAATAAAAAGTAAACAAATAAAATAAAATATGAATCAACTGTTATTGTTATAATATGCTTCATTGTAACAAAAACAAAGAGAGCAATGTTACGCCAATGCACACAAAATTCGGTTATACTAATATTTTGTAAGTTAGAGACTTCAGTAGTTGAAAATATGATTCCATGAATATAAGAGAATCGGAATAGTATGCATGCTACTCCAAATATTTTAGCAGAAAGTCCTTTGCGTCAGAGGATAAATGCTCAGGAATAGAGGAATGAGATTTTGTTGTCCTACCATGGAACAATGCTGTAACTTGAAAATTTAAAAAGCAAGAGTTTAATTAAAAATAGAAGACCTTTTCATAAATTTATGAATATGAAAGGAATAAAATTTAAATAAAATTTAACTGGAATAATAGACACATTGCCTTTTGTCACTACAAATACTCTCTTTGAGTTGGGAGAAAATACTTTCTTAAACAATTAAGGTAAATAACAAATCATAACAAACTGCCATATTTTTCACACAAAAAAAACCAAATTAAGCAAGTATTGCGACCTTTTTACCGACTCTAAAAATGTAGTTTGCTCATAGATTTGATTTTGAAAATACAAAATTTCTGAAAGGACATAAAAGGAAAAATCTATTTGTTGATTAAATGTGAATAAAAATGGTGTAAGCATCCATATTTTAACCTTCAAAAATACTTGAGAATAAAAAGGGGATACCACCAAATAGACCAATAACACAAAAATTAAACAGCAGACCTTATACTTGGTTTTGTGATTTGGTTAGAATATGTCAAATTTAGGCTGTTTCTCTTGTGCTTATACTCACTTTAATTGCATATAAGTACGACGTCTGTTCCACATCTAAGTTATTTTGCATATGCGCATGTAAGATATTATTCAAGAGACATCCACATAAGACTTGATTTTCATGAAGAAAAAAAAATTCATGAACAAACTTAGATGTGAAATTTAGGTGGAAACTCATGCATATCCAAAATATTGTATTATTCAAAGCTTTAATTTCTTGAAATTTAGGTGGATATAACTCTGATACTTGTATGCTTTTATACAAAACTCTCTGTAGTATTGTAATTCACATATATGCGGCTCTTACCCATGCAAACTTAAAAATCTGTTGCATTTGAAACCATTTTGCATTTAATATGTTCAATATAGCTGTACCTAAACTCAACATACATTTAAACATGTTTTCACACATATCTATGTGGGGCTTATCGAACACACTTGAAACAATAAGAACATGTAAGATTTTCTTAGATAAGCTTGATTTGTAGTTGTATTTCAACATTCTATATATGATTGCTTCAGAATAAATTTCATCTCGCAAATAGCAGAATAGGTGGAAAATCAGATCATTCTGTATAAGCGAGCAAGTTTATGAAAATTTATGTTGAGTGTATTCATTTCTGATGATGCATTTAGTATAAGCAGGCAAACATATACATGAAAGTTTATGAAGCTTTATTTGTCGTCAAGAGCAAAATATAAAACAACGCAAAACATAATCCAGTTCGGTTTTGATTTTGACGGAATTATTTTAGGGGATACTGGAAGGAACAAATTTAATTTCACGATCCCCAAATTTCATCTCGCGAATAACAGTTAAGGTGGAAAAATCAGAGCAAGGTAAATAAGGAGGTAAAACGTGAAATGTTCATTTCACGATTCCCAAATCAGAACATGGAAATCAAAATACAGTGAAGCGACGCAAAAACTGGTAGCACACGAAGTTAAGGGAGATCAGAAAATAGCAAGACGGTGTACAGAAGCATACCTGTATACTCTGGACAGCACGTCAGCGCGGAGGGCGAGTTAAAGGATGGATGGAATCAGGGTTGAGTAGGGAGGGCGGTGAAGAATCGTGCTCAAATGTTGCGATCTGCAGGTAAGGGAGATTGACGGTTAGGGAAGTTACCGTGGAAATTACATGATAGGCGAGATTGAATTCGAGGGTGGATGGGAGCGGGGACTACGCGGAGGAAATCTGGGAGGAAGAGAATTAGGTTTTAGGAGGGTGAAGGGGAAGAAGAGTAATGGATGTGGTGGGAAATAAGAGAAGAGTGCGAACCGGTAAACAGTTGGTTGAAAGGGTATTTCTGGAATTTCAAAAAAAAACACCAATAAAGTTAATTCAATGAATTTTCTTTATTAGTAGTAGAGATGTTATCTGTGATATTGCTCTGTCAGAACATGGCTGGTGCTTTCAAACTCAAACCAGTATGGTGATCCATATTTTGGGTTAACATTTTCGTGCTTTCATTGAGAACTCCATCATAGGGTTCATATCTAGCTATCTACATTGGATCCCATAGGTCCAGAAGTTAGATCCTCAATCTCTGCTTCGAAGGTTTGTTGTTGGGAATAGAAGAACCAACCAAGAAGGATTAGAGAAAAAGCAAGCAAACAGATGCTAAGGGGATGGGTCGCTAGCGATCCATCTCCTATGGATCGCTAGCGATCCATGATGTTCGCTCGTGCGTCAATCAACTCTCTCGCATCATGATCCAATAGGCACCCCAGAAGATAAAGTACTAAAATCAGTTAAGTACATGGATCGCTAGCGATCCATGTACTATGGATCGCCAGCAATCCACACTATGTTTCGCCAGAAGCTATGGATCGCCAAAAACTATGGATTGCCAGAAGCTATGGATCGCCAGAAACTATGGATCGCCAGAATCTATGGATCTCCAGAAACTATGGATCGCCAGAAGCTATGGATCGCTAGCGATCCATAGCCTATGGGTTGTTTGAAGGGAATATAGTCGAAAGGAAGCAATGGGCAGAGCTCCAAGAATCATGACGGAAGACAACGTTAACACTCCACCTACAGCAAAAGCATCGGCTACAAACCCGAACTTAGGGGTGAAAATCCCACGGAAAGATATAACGATGACTCTCTTTGGCTCTGAAGATGACAAACAATTTGAGAAAGACAAATTGCATGAAAATGCCAACGTGCAAAATTCTAGAAGAAGCTCTAAAACCCATGTCGTAGCACAGTGCTAAGCAATGGACGAGGAACTGCTACTCGAACGATACTCCTAGAGGCAGGAGAACCAAGAAGATATGATATGAACCAAGATCAATTACCATGCCAAGCTCCCATGGTATATTGTGACCACTACAGATGGACTAGCTTCCAATCCTATCATGGAGCTCCCATCGTCGAATCATGAATGGTCGTCGTTGAAAATCATCAAAAATTGCCAAAATGGTCATTAAAAAACTCGCTTCAGTCCTTACTCGAAGTCGAACTCGGGTAATCACTCATTTGACTCGAAGTAAACTTAGGAAATTCTAGCCCGAAATCAGACTCAGGCAAAACCAAGATTTCTCCAATTAAACATGCAAATGGCTCCAAGCAACATTTGTCACCAACCCAGCACTTCAAATTATGTGACTCCAAGCGAATCGTGTGCTGAATCCAAGCAAATGAAAAAATTTCTTGGGTCGGACTCCAAGTAAAATACCACCAATCCATCAATGCCGATCCATCTTCTTTTGCTCATAACTCGAACGTGCGAACTCCGAATACCTTGAAATTTGGAATGCAACCTTGTGGGGCCTTCTTTGTCACCCCAAACCAATCTTACCAGTTTGAAATTTTTTAGGATCGTCACTAATCCAAGATCCCATCATAAGTGATTTGTCATTCAATCGGCATTTACAATCATTCAAGCATAGACAATCATGCATATATCATTCTCAAGCATTATAAACGCCGTAACTTGAAAATGGACCGATCTGACAACAATTAGAGCATCCTCCCCAATTGAAACCCATTCACCAAAGCCGTTCAACATATAGAGCATCCAAAGAAGTTTATCATGCCAACTATACCTTTTATACAACTGTACAACTGATTCAAAATTGCTTCTTTATAGGTATGACTAGCATATGGACGAAGTAAGGGTGACAGATGCAGTTTGCTGCAAGGCCCTTAGAAATCATTAAAGGATGAAACGACCCGCTACCCTAGAAGAATTATATGGGAAGGAAAACCGGTTCTAAAGACTAGAAGTAGTGCAATTAGAAGAAGGCAAACCCAGCAATTTGCCAAAGAACATACCAAATGGTGAAGGAGCTACAGGACCTTAGGGACCTTCTGCCCAAGCAAGGCTACTAAGACCAGGTAGAAAAGCGCCCCAGCTAACTGACAAAATCAAACGAAAGGATGATTATCAAATAACACTCTAAGTAGCTAGCAACTAAAGAATGGAACAACAACCTAAAGCGATGCCTTCTCATCCATCCTTGTCTACTCTCCTTTTCCAAATGAGCCATACCGGGACACTAGGGACATTGCAGATAGCACGATGAAAGAAATGCTTCTATGTCTTCGATAAGTCAAGTAGATCCCCCTTCTAGGAACCGGCATTGCTGGTGGCATCGAGAAGTCTTGTCCAAAGGATCGTCGAATAAACAGATCCAACACCTTATCCTATAGGAACCGATAAAACTGTATTCCCTCGAGCTGAATCCGAAAAATTCCTCTTGAAGTTGATGAACCATTGCTTTTAGACCGCTGGGCCATCGGACACACGACCCAAAACTCCCCTCGGAATTGATAAATTATCATTCCAAGGCTGCCTGGTCGCCAGACATCCGACCACAAAAAACCCTTTGCAAACGTGAAGGTCTTTCACGAACCAAAGCGTCGTGAAGGTAAATGGGTAGATCAACGGTCATCTGATCCAAAAAACACTTCGTGAACATGAAGGTCTTTCATGAACCAAAGCGTCATGATGGTAAACTGGTAGATCTGTGGTCATCTAATCCAAAAAACCCTTCGCGAATGCGAATTTCTTTCACGAACCAAAGCGTTGTGAAGGTAAACCGGTAGATCAGTGGTCATCTGATCCAAAAAACCCTTTGCGAATGCGAAGGTCTTTCACGAACTAAAGCATCGTGATGGTAAACCAGTAGATCAGCGATCATCTGATCCAAAAAACCCTTTGCGAATGCAAAGGTCTTTCACGTACCAAAGCGTCGTGAAGGTAAACTGGTAGTTTAGCGGTCATCTGATCCAAAAAACCCTTCGCGAATGTGAAGGTCTTTCACGAACCAAAGCGTCATGAAGGTAAACCGGTAGATCATCGATCATCTGATCCAAAAAAACTTTCGCGAATGCAAAGGTCTTTCATGAACTAAAGCATCGTGAAGGTAAACCGGTAGATAAGTGATCATCTGATCCAAAAAACCCTTCGCGAACGGGAAGGTCTTTCACGAACTTAATGACCTAGCTAGTGCAACAAACGAAATACTAGCATAATACTTGCCCACTTCTTTCCAAATACTATTTTAACGCTCTTGGTGACCAATTCCTCTTCCTCTTAGACCGTATTCCAGTCAAAGACTCATTCTCTAAAGGCAGTTTGGACCAAGAGCTAAGAATCATGCCTTGAACTTCTATAGGCTCTTTCGTCAATCCATCTTCATGCGGTCAGCTATAGATCTCTCCACCATGGCAACTTGATCTATTTGGACCTCCACATCTTCCAGAAACACAGAAGGATCATCCAAGCTATGGTTACCCGAACCAAAAAATATTTTGCTTCTTGAACCAATAAAACCGTGTTCATGTAAGCAACCTGCCGAGTCGACGGGGTCAAATCGACTCAAACCGTTGGATCAACGGAACCCGATCTTTGCCTTCTAAGAACCGGTGATGCTCTGGAAGCATCGGGAAGGCTAAAACATACACTCCTCATGTTGTCTGAAGATAGGCAACACCGAGGAGTACCAAAAGCGGCACACTAAAATAATAACTCCTCACGTTGTCCGAAGGTAGGCAACACTGAGGAAAAAGAAAAGCCGTGCACCTCATAAGTCGTGCACTAAAATAATAATTCCTCACGTTGCCTGAAGATGGGCAACACCGAGGAAAAACGAAAGCCGTGCACCTCATAAGCCGCACACTAAAATAATATTTCATCACGTTGCCTGAAGATAGGCAACACCGAGGAAAAACAAAAGCCGCGCACCTCATAAGCCGTACACTAAAATAGTAACTCCCTGCATTGCCCGAAGATAGGCAACACTGAGGAAAAACAAAAGCCGCGCACCTCATAAGCGCGCACTAAAATAATAATTCCTCACGCTGCCCGAAGATAGGCAACATTGAGGAAAACAAAAAGTCGTGCACTTCATAAGTCGCACACTAAATTCAAAAATACTAACTCCTCCCATTGCCCGGAGATAGGCAACAGCGAGGAGTATGAGAAATCGCGAATGAATTCTTAAAGCTTAAACCACTCGCACTGCCCGAAGATAGGCGGCATCGAGGAGCATTAAAACCTTTCCGGACCAGCAAACCATATCGATCTCGAAAACCGCGCATATCAGTACCAGCACCAACTATCCCTATAATCGGGACTAATGAGCACAACTCCAACAAAACTGGAATGCTACAAACCGACAGAAAAGTTTCAACTATGGACACTTAATGATTAAAACTGGCCCCAGTTAACCCATGCAATGTGCACTTCTCCAACACACACATATTGCATACTTGCTGGAATATTACAAGAAACATGGATTACACGCTAAAGTTGCAAAACTTCCGAAAAAGGGAAAATTAGACCGTGACTTAGCCAAATTTCAGCTAGATATGAAAATTATCTAAATCCTAAGTTACCGGTCGTTTGAAAATGATTTGAAGTAAACAGCCCTATGAACTAGGGGGTATACACTGGTACTCGAAAAAAATATGTTCACAAGTTCTTTCGCTCCAAACAAAGAATTTTGTTAAGTCCATAGTTTATTAAGTTCGAAATTTACAAACAAGGAAGCCACAAGTTTCGAATTTGTTAAGTTCAGAATTTATTGAGTTCGGAATTTTGTTAAGTTCATAATTTGTAAATTATGCTAAGTTCAGAATTTGTGAATACTGTTAATCACTAGATATGGTTAACATTTTCTGTTAATCACAGAACTAGATAAGTATAAAATAAAACAAGTACAAGTGCACGGAACATATATGAGCAGATAGCTGAGAATACAGTCAAAATATCAATATATTGCTTATAATTTTCTTTATACAGGGTCAAAACATGGGGGTGTTCCCACACAACACCGGCCAGCAAAAAGAAAATACAGACTCCACGACAAAAACACTAAGTGCAGACTCTGCACTTGAACAAAATGACTCAAAAAGAACCAAAATCAGACCAGTCTCCACACAAGCTCATCAGCGCTTCCTTCCACCGCTCCCCTTTCCGCCCTTTGTTTGTAGTTTCTGCCTCGTCTCGGGAGTGGTGTCGCTGCCGGTAATATCAACAAACTCCTCAGTGGCAACGTCCTCCTTTTGCTCCACCGCCTTCTCAGAAGATTCTCCCTTTGCTTTGCGCTTCTGTGATTTTCGGGAGCTCTTCGAGGCTTTGATCGCTTCAACCTTATCCTTCTTGATAGCGACCAATTCATGTTGAGACTTACAAGGCTGCTCCATTTGAACTTCCTGCTCCTTAACTTCTACCGCTGTTACGTCACCCTCCAAAGACACAGAAGGGTCATCCAAGCCATGAAGCACGGCTATCTTTTCATACTCCGGCCCCGATTGCATGCCAGAAACGGACATGGAAACAGGAATAAGAACAGAAACGAGCGCGGAGGCTGTGGAAACAACAGCAGGTCCGGGCACTGAGGAAGCTGGCACATCAACATGAAATCTCGATCCCAGCCTTCTGAGAACTGGTGTTGCTCCAGCAATATCGGGAAGGCCCAAACCCTCGCGCATCACTTCTTGAGCCGCGGATCCACGCTCTTGAAGCATGAACTCCTCACGTTACCCAAAGATTGGCAACATCGAGAAGTTCCAAACCGTTTCGGATCAACGGGTCGTATTGATCCCATAAGCTGCGCATTTCGTTAGCTGTGCACCCTCAAAAGCCGTGCATCTCACAAGTCGCGCACTCTCATAAGTCGCACCACCCACAAGCCGCGCACTCTCGTAAGCCGTGCACTCTCATAAACCACGCGTCTCATAAGCTGTGGGGACACTGCCCAATGTCGCTCCCGCATCATCACCGGACCATCAAAATTCTCTAAGTGTCGGTGTTGTCTTGACAACATCGGGAAACTTGTTTATTTCAGGATTAACAGGAACCAATCCCTACCACCCAAAAGGACCAACATTGCTCCGCCAATGCCACAAAGTCCCCAAACCAAGAAGTCGGCCAAGAATTCCGATCTTTGATTAAATTTAATGTATAAAATGTCGAAATTCAAGACACCCAAGTCATGAGTTCCCAAAGATAAGAGCTGCGGCATACCTTTAACTGGGGGCATCCAGAGAGCTGCCCAGAACATCAAGTTTCACATCAATTATTCAGAATAATCAGCCCTGTGGGCTGAGGGGTAGATAGCACATTAACACTTGGTCAGGATAAAAGATCGCTCCAACTTGCAATAGAAGGAGGAACTTACCGTTGTACAAAGATAGACGATGCGGAAGGCATTTCCAGAATCAAATCATCAACGCACCAGCTTCCAAAGACAAAAGCAGGTGATCAAATGAGGTCTCAAACCCTAACTTGTAAAAAAACTAGCTATTATCCGAAGACAGACAACGGCAAGGAGAGAACGCTCAAAATCGAGCAGCTAAACCATTGATTCCCGAAGATTGGAACCAACGAATAAGGTTGATATTCACAACAATGCTATTAGTCCAGCATAATGCATATGGCCTGAAACAAGCAAGGTTAAGTGTCACGGATTCAAGACAAACACTACCGAACCCTACTAGTCCATGGTCAGTATAGGAATGAACGCAGTCATACCGGGAGCAATGTGATGACTTGCTCCACAATTTCAGATTTTTTATAAGAACCTTGAGTTTGACACCTAGAAGTGAAGGGTCCCGCCCAGAAATGAAGGGTTCGGCAGATAGTCGTCAGATCACAACAAAAAGTGGTGGGAGGAAGTTCGATTTTTCGTTAATAAGAATAACTATGGAATTGGTTAAGCAACGGCCTTGCATCTCCAAGGGTAATACTTGACGGTTATAAACAAAGCTAGGTAGCAGAAACGCCTAGGACTCTCACCCTTCCAGAACATGGCATCTCCTAGATTTAAGCAACATTGAGAAAACAGCCACATTGGGTTAAAAGGAATCTACTCAACTCTACAAGATCAGATTAATGATCCAATCCTCACCAACATGACTATAACACTGCCCGAAGATAGGCAGCACTAAAAAATACTTCTACAGTCCAATCATCGAAGTGCTGGTTTCTGAAGACCGAAATTAGTACCCAACCGGACTAAAAGTACCACCGAATCGATGAGGAAAATCGATCCCTAACTCCCGAGTGTCGGTGTTGCCTCGGCAATGCCAAGGCCTTCTTTTATCTTTTAATTACTGGTGTTGTCCTAGCAACGCCGGGAAAATTTTCTATTTCCTAAGTACTAGTGTTTCCCCGGTAATGCTAGGAAACTTTCTATTTCGTAAGTACCGGTGTTGCCCCTGCAACTTCAAGAAACATTATACTCACTAAGTACTGGTATTGCCCCGGCAATGTCAGGAAAATTTTAGTCTACAGGGCTGACGAGAAACACTCATCGTAGTGAACCATCGACGCACTAGCTTCCGGAGATAGAAGTTGGTCCTCAACTGAGTTTCTACCTTCTCTTCAGAAAACTATTGTTGCCCAATGACAGGCAACGACCAAAAGACATATCCTTTCATAGGTCAGCCGGATGGTTCGACCTTTCATCACAGGAATCAGCCACTGCACAGGAATAAAGCAGCGTCGAAAGGAAATCCCAGGATTGAATTGCCCGTGTACTAATTTCTAAGGATGAAAGCTGGTGCATAACCGAATTTCCTAAATTCAACTTAGAAGGAATTTAGACACAACCGAAAGATAGGCAGCCTCGAGGAATTGTTGCTTGGAATCAAGCAGCTAGGTTATCAATTCTCAAAGACAGGAGTTGACATATGAACAAAACTTTCGTGACAATGTCAGCAACCAAGAAGAGCATGCATGGCCGAGGACAAGCGGGAGCAATCATGAAAGGTCAGAAATAAAATCCTCGAACTTCCTCAATTCCAGAATGGGATTAAGAGCTAGACTGGGCAATTGAGCAATTCATCCCATAGACTTCCATCTCTCACAATTATCCAAATACAGGCATTCGAAATAGCTAGTCCCTCAAGAAGGGATAGAAGCACGGATACTTGATCGAAAGAAATATTTCAAAAGTCCAAACACAAATAACCGTGAGGTTGGTTAGATAATGGTTCTGTATCATAAAACAGAGCATTCTGGCAACAAAATCGCCAACAAAGGAAATAAAGGATTTAACGTTCTGAAATCAACCGTTGCTCATAGCCTGGCGATGACGAGAAGGATCGATGACCTACTTACGGTCTGACTAGATCATTTGGTTCCAACTGGCAGGAATATGCCATTACCCAAAGTATGGTGATGCTAGGATGAAAGCCCAAAATGAAACTATCGATACATCGGCTTTTAGAAACAGAAGCAAGAGTTTGATTGAATCTTCAGCCTTCCCTTCTGGCATATCATGCTATCTGAAGATTCACAACATCAAGGAAAAATCCACAGATTTGAGTCATCCTTGTATGAGTTTCTGAAGATAGAAACCAAAACATGATTAGGATCTCAACGTCGGACTCGAAAGAATTGACTTTAGCAAAAGATGCCAGAAACGCATCTTTCTAATACATACCAACATTATTACAAAACTTAGATCTTGGAATCAAGCAACAAAGTCCCTAATTCCCGAAGGTAGGAGCTATTGTGTTAACCAAACTGGGGCAATCGAACTTATTGCTTAGGAGACCTAGTCTCCCAAAACATGTTGGTTCGGTAGTCAAAGTAATCAGCCCTACGGACTAAGGCATTTACACCAACACTTTGTTGAAACAAACTCAATTGAGCATAAGTAGGGATTAGCTACAGAACTGGCTAGACCAAGCTACTTTATAGTTCTGAATAAAGCTATGAAATAGAATATGCCGAAATGATCGCAGAAGCATTACTTTAATGTATAGAATTACAGTAAATGAATATGCTGCACATGAACACAAGAGGTGCACTAGCAAGAAAAAGCAATGCTCGAAATCGAGCAATTAAACCAATAGTCCCCAGAGACAGAGGCTGGTGTGCAGGGTGAATTCCAAAAAATGCGAAGGAAGGATAATATCAATCGAACAACTCATGCACTAGTTTTCGAAGGCTGAAACTGTGCATGATCGAACTCCAATTACAACTCTACAAGAGCAACCATGCCATGTAATTTAACTGTAATCAATCATCCCAATATGATAAGGATAATAAGAGAAGCCTAAGTTGTGAAGGATCCATCTTCTGGAGGAGTGGGAGTACCTCCGCCAGTCTAAAGATTGGATGACCGAAAAGTCATTTTCAATAACAAAACTTGGCATTCGACCCTGTCAGGATCACTGGAATACATAAATTGGAAGAACGATATGATTGAGTCATCCACTATATCCGATTTTGGAATAAATCTTCACTTTGGAATTCAAAAACATCGATGGGAACTTAACCAAATTCTCGAAAAGAAGAAGTTAAAGACCAAGAGCAAGACTTCGCTCCAGAACGGTGTACAATCGTTCGAGACAAAACATAGCTTCACCGTCGGTCGAGTTAAAACTATATAGGACAACTCCAAACCTACATCATGCACCCACTTACCGATCTAAACCCTTGCATAAACTATGGAGCAAAGATTGCATCATTAATACTAGGAATTGAAATTCAGATTGAAACAAAAAATGATCGGCTGTTAGAAGTCGGTCAATTGAGAACATCTTGAGGTGGATTCTGATGATTCAAATCGAAAATTCAACAGTCAAAGCAAAATTTGCATTGTAACCTCGATACAATCAGCAAGATTTCACAAAATGAAGACTCAAAAGAAGTTACTTCCAAAGCACGCCTTGTTTTCAGTGAAGGCATACTCTAGGGGGCAAATGTTATCCGGGTTTTTAACCCATCATGATCCAGGAGAATATGGAACGACTTGATGGATTCAGAATGGCTCAGAACTCAACCAAAAAGGGCTAAAGCAATGACTGAGTATGACTAAACCAAGAGACCAGCGTTCGTCTAGTCCAATCAACAGCTAAAGCACAACCAGCTAGTAGATCGTCGTCAAAACATAGCAACGTGCAATGAGACTACGCAAACAACGATGATAGAAGGTCATGGAAACATCTCAAACTCCAAACTCCAAAAAACATCTAAGTGCTTGTATCGCCAGCGACCCATGCCTTATGGATCGCTAGTGATCCATGCAAAGTGGAAGGTCGCTCTGTTGCATGAAAGAAAGGAAGGAAGGAAGAAGTATGTCAAAAAATATGCTAAGCGTATGGGTTGCTAGCGACCCATACACCATGGATCTCCAGTGACCCATGCTTCTCCACGTGTCTTCAACGAGCCAACCAAGCAATGCAATAGCTAAGGAGCCAAGTCCTTAGCTCGTGCACGAGCCAATTCTATAGGTCGCTAGTGACCCATAGACCATGGGTCGCTAGTGACCCATGATTTTGGCTCGAATCGCGAGCTTAAACCTCCTAGGTCGTTATGCATCTATCTGTGAGAAGTTGATGAAGTGGCCTGGCCCAGAAGTCCTCCGATCTCTATAAATACCATCTTACCTGCAACATAAGCGGGATCTTCTCTGGACTGATTGCTGAAGCTCTGTTGGAAACCTTCTTCACTCTCTATCCCCTCCCCCACAATAGTCTCCAAAGGAATTCACTGTGATTCTCCAGTGGATTCCAACTCTAGGGATTCAATCTAGCTAAGGATAATCAAATCCTTGTAATCAAACAATACTTGTAACAGCAATCAGTCTATAATAAAACTATAAAGTGGACGTAGGCTTCCTTAACAGCCGAACTACTATAAAAATTCCTTGTCTTCTTTCTTTTACTATTCTTTTTCTATGCCTGTTATCTGTGATATTGCTCTGTCAGAACAGGGCTAGTGCTTTCAAACTCAAACCAGGGTGTTGATCCTTTTTTTGGGTTAACAATTTTATAAAGAATTAAGAAATTTATTACATTTTATATGGAGTACATTACATTTTAATTCAGTTTATTATTTATAAATCCTAGAATATATATATATATATCTTTATATTAAACCCTATATATATATATATTACTATTATTCACTCCTAAATATTTATCTTTTTGTATAAGATTAGACGTTGTGAAGAATTTGTAATTAAATAATGAATTGTCTAATATATTTATTTATTTATTTTAGAATAATCTATCTTATACTAGTTTTCTAAGATTTCTGGTTTCATATCTTTTCTATACCGATTCCAATGATATGAAAGATTCAAAGTTAATGGTATTTTGATTACTCGGTTGTTATAATACGGTGTTGACATCCTTATATACGTGTTGTGGCATTTTATATTGGATTTGTATAATTTTATTTCCGCATGAAAAGAACTTTGAATAAACGGTTTAGTGATACCGTCTAATATGAGACTTACGGTAACACTTCCCCGGTTATTCATAGGACTAGTCATATAGAAATATTTAGGGTGGACTAAGTTTAGTTTATGAGCATTGAATAATTATCTGAGTAACATGCGGTGGTAGAGGACACCATTATGTTGTTCGTTTGATTTTTCTTTATATGTAAATGTCACTCAAACGAGAATATACTCATATGTAAGTAGTGTTACTCACAACGGTGGGTATCTCTTAGTCATGTATTGACTTATGATGAGAGCCATGTGTCGGCCAGTGGTAAGAGTTCTAGTATACCGTAGTCATGTGTTGACTTACTAACAGCAGTGCGTCGGCCTACGTCTAGAGCTTTGAGTAGAAATAGTTAGGTGTACTATATGTCGTCCACATTGGGTTCGGCTCCCTTTATATTTCGGGAGTAAACCAGATTGGCCAGTATCCACCCTGGCGGCCCGATTGAGGGGTCCTGCACCCATTTCGTAGCAACTTGTTTATGTTATATTAGCCTTGTGCAAGCATTGTGTATGGTGTCCCTGTGTCACATAGGCCAGTAAGTTAGTTACCCTTGGGGAACAAGTGTCGATAGGCGAGGCTGAAGAGGCTATGCGTTGTCTAGTTTATAGTGGATCATTGTCACGAAACCGAGAGAGGGAGAGGTATGGGTAACCGATGACTACAGGAGTTGTGCCATATGGACCTTGTGTGGCTCATGGAGTAAGAAAACATGCCGTCAGTCTTCCGTCTGGTTTCGATATGTGTATGTGTAGCAATGGATTGGCATATATGTCCCTATCCAATCATGAGTTGACTATACTAGAGACTATGTGTCTGAAGTGTAGTCAGTCCCCGTATATCCATACTCTTGATGTTTGGTAATTTATAGATAGCCTTTGTTTAATAATTGTGATTTAGATTGTGATAGATTATCTTTGTGGTTTGTATAGTAATGGATGATTTGATGGGCTATCTTACATTATTTTCGATTATATAATTTTATGATAGAGGAATGCTGTGTGTTTGGCCGATCCACATGATGATTTCATTTTTATGATGATATTTTATTATATGGATGATTCACCCATTGGGTATGGTATTCTTGATTTCTATTTATTTGTTTTACATGGGTGATGACATCTTTTGATATCTAGTTTGACTGTTTCTTATGGATTTTAGTTTTGAGTGATGTAGTACTTTAAAGGTTATTTATGGTATTATTCTATGTTAATTTATACAGTGTGATCTTTAGTATACATATAATTGATTTGACTTAGTCTGAAACGTGTGTTATGTATGTAATGCTCGGTTCAATCCGAGACATTTTAGTTATAAGGATGACTTGACCAACATCTATTACTAGACTTAGAGGAGTTCTATTAGGAATTTTTATATGATATTTTTATGCTATGAATTTACTGTAGACAGGTTAAACAGAGTTGTATATTGACTATTAGTCTTATTTTGTTGAGGTAGTTGACACTCAAGATAATTGTATCTAAACAATATCATATATCATATATTATATTATATGTTATTGCTATGATCGACTTTGTGTTCTCTGTTATTACTATATACTAGTGTAAACTCGTGCTTCGCACACGGGAGTGGTAAAATATTGTAGTTACATAGCAAATAGAAAAACAGGAAAATCGTTGACATAAGAAATAGAAACTAAATAAGGTAAAGGGACAAAAGGTATAGTAAGTAAGGGAACATCATGTTGAAAAGAAGCATAGTGAAATACACGTGGAAACAGTAACCAAAGGTGCATAAGTAAGTCTTCTTTCAGCTATAAATTTAAATACTGAATTAATTAAACATTTTGGATTTAGCACTATTAAATTCTGAACAAAGATTTAGGACTGGCGCAGCAGCATTGTACCTAAGTCAGTACATATTCAACTATCAACATTAGTTTGAGGAAAATTTGAAGAAACAGATGTTGGTACACCAAATGTAAGGAAATTGCCTTTTGATATTAGTGTACTGAGGCTTAGCTGTAAAAAGAGTAATGTAATTAGTAGCAGCACACAATTTCGCTAACATAAGGATGATCAAAGTAGCGACCATCACAGTTGTATACTACTGATCAAAATTTCAAAACTAACATAAACAAAGTTGGCTTGCAACGAAATTAAAAATAAGACCTCAAAAGCTTGTAGTTGGGTTTTAAAATGAGATGTCCAAGGTAATAAAATAAACAAATTTGGTTGTGGCAAAACTATTATCGCCGCATAGACCATATCCAAATATATATAAGAATTTTAATATATTTCTCATGAAAAAACATTGCTGAACAACAGTGCTGTATCATTAACAAAAATGTGCAAGGATAAAGAAATGCATAGATATATTTAATTGTGATAATGATAAATAAAATTCATCGAAATAATAACAGTTAATATATTAAAATTGACAGATTATGTAGAGGATAAAGTACGTTTTAAAAAATTTATCCTCTAATGCTTAGATATATTCACTATGGCAACTAATGCCAGGGTTGCTGTGTCCCAATTATGTAATAGTTGAAATTTACAAAGATTTATTTGAATTACACTCGGAACTGCAGACATAAATACACACCGTAATAAGTGGCAAAGCTCTTAGAACATTAAACAATAGAATAGTAGACCAAAACCTGTCAACCGAGTTGAAATGTATATGTGAATAACACAAAATAATGAAAAAGTAGCAGATTTACTACATCCCAGCGTGCAAGCATTAAAGCACAAGATTTATTTGAAATATGACAGAAGATGTAATATGAAAAAAATACGGGTTCCATTACAGATTACTACTATTAGTTGAATAGGATTATATGTCAATGCAAGTTAGAGAATATGACATATAATTGGCTGCAGTAACAATTATTTTTTAATGTTTAAAACATAGACAAAACAGACCAATTGTGATAAGTCCGATTTATTGTTCAGCTGTAGAAAAAAATGCCAGTAGGGTGCATATAAAATCGGGTTTCAGTGGAAGTAGCAACTCTTATTCTGTTGTTAACCGATGCACTACAATGGGTCAAACGTTTTCAGCACCTAAGGTTTTTGTACCTGCAGTCAAAAAGGCAAAAGTGTTAACTTGCACTTAGTAATTGGTGCTACAATGTGAGAATACATATGTATAAGCAACATATAGATGTATCAGCAAAAGCAGTAAACAGTCTTCATATATAGGTGTGCTTTACTGCCAGTACAATGTGTTTTTTTTCTTATTACTACTGTTTGGTTACCATTATTGCTAACACTTTGCAATCAGATTTTACAGTTTTGACTTGTATGGTAAGTGATGGAATTACTATTCTTTGAATACATATGAAATTAGATATTAAAATTTTCACTAATAATAGTAATTTGTGAAATTTTGAATCCACATGCCATGATTGAATTTCATGAGGAATTTAACTGTATTGATTATCAATACAACATGATTTTATAACATGATTTATTTTTTAGATATGTTGCATTTTTAAAAATAAGTTTTTGTCTAGTTGGGTTAACATTACCATTATTGTTACCACTTTTGTTTATTGTTCTCTATCGTAAGAACCCCACGAATTTCTTTTTCCTGTATTGCAGCTAGAATTGTATGAATTTGTTGATTAACACCTTGAATTGTTACTTTAGTTGGATGTATAACCTTTAATTATTATTGTATTGAATTGTGGTCTAGAACCTTGTTTTAAATTTTTGTTAGTTAATCATTTGGATGGGATGGAGGAAAGGGTTAAAAATTGTAGCATTGGATTAAATCGTTATCATGTGGCAATTATTGTTTTCTATAAGAAAAGCAATTACTATAGCTCAAGCAAAAAAAATTCATGTCAAATTCATTGCAGCAAATATATCGTAGTTATAATATTAGTTGGAGCAGAAAACATCAAACTACAAAAGTATAAAGGGACACACAATGTAACTCGATAATCATCGCATAGTATAGATTATCGATTGTAATATGATGTATCCTATTTCGTATTGTTTTCCAAATATATAGTGATATAAGAAACATAAGGATGTTAAGGATATAAGCATATTTGTTATCATAAACAGATAAATGAAAAGCTAAAGTATTTAGTTACTATAGTAAATATTTTTTTTTTGTTAAGGAGCTCTTTGGTAATATTTAAATTTAATTACATTAGACATTTTCTATAGCTGTTTAATTTATGAAAATAGATTTTAATAGTGCAAAAAAACAAAAGTTAACCTTCTACTATTCGTAGGTGAAAAATTCAGAGTCAACCGTCAAAAGAAGTAAATTTTTTACCATCTACTGAAGCATCAATTAATATCGGTTATAAAGATAAATCTTTGTAATAAGCAAATATAAAATATTGAAATGAGGGTCAAAAAATTTCATAAACTTTATTATATCACAAAGTAAAGACCTTATAGTGTGTCCTATGTTATGTTTTATGAAAAGTGTGCCTAAGCAAAGCTTAAGTGCTAAATGGATGTGCAATGCTTAATTTTCTAAAAAAACAAAAGGATTCAACGATGAGCGCTTAAGCGCGCTTAATTGGCCTTTCTTGCAGTTTGCTTAAATTTAAGCGATAATTAAGCACTGCTAAATAAATACAAATAGATAGTATTTCTGAAATAAAAAGGAAGGAGGTTATAGGAAAAAAGCCGCTTCTCTAGCAAAATTTCCACATTTTTTGTGATATGGGCCGATGAATGGTGAGTGCCTTTTGCCATAAAGATACGATCGTTGTACTCAACTTGAGTATGCTTATTTTTTTGAACATTTAAACTAAAATCCAACTTCAGCAACTTATGAATTTATAAGTTAATTTAGGTTTAAACTTCAATTCTTTGCGACCAATTTGTTGCATACAAAAATGTTACACTTTAACTAATTACTTTTTCATAAATTTATATGAGTACTAATAACGTATGGTAAAAAAACAAAACCAGTACTTGAAGTGATTCTTATGCGGTGCTTATGCGTCTGTAAGAAAGATGAGACTTATATCGCCTCTTTTCGTCTCAATTAGCGCTTAATATAACATAGAGTGTGTCACAAAATGATTGAAGATGTTTGTTGTGAATTGACATGTACTCTTCCATACTATGTCAAGCTTTCAATTTAGCTTCAACAAATTCATTATCCTTCTTTTAGTTCACAAAATAGCATGAATTCATGCAAAAATATTTTTCATATTCAGTGATTAATTATAGTCTATGATACAATATTTTAATTTCACATATGAACTCTCATCCCGTGCTACATGATGTGCATACAAATAAAAGAATATAAAAGAATATAGTCATAATTCAGAGGTGTAACATTTCATTAGTTTACACAGCAAAGGAAATTTTTGAACGCCCAACAAACTTCGCGATGTCTAATTTAGAGACTAAACCTTATTGTGAACAATACAAAAACTATTTTTTTGCTTAAAACATTCAAAGGTTTCACCACTTAATACAGTATCTAATAATACAGTTTCTTTGATAAGCCCTAAGTTTAATCTCAATGCATTACTGACTTGAACTATGAAATTTAAGTAGGCCCTAAAGTTTTAAATCCAAAGACACATATAGATTTACTGTATATTCAACCATGTCACATATGAAACATACATCTTTATAACTAAAGCATTATCTCCCTTATTGTTCTTTGACAGTTTAAATGAAAATAATATATTCTAATAATTCATTTTACATTCCTGAACCTTTATTGTCAAACATACCCAATGGACACTACCATTGCAACATAAACTCAAATAAAGTTTGAACGATAACCAATATGTTCTTGAATAAAGATTAAGGCTCCAAGTGATGCATTCACATAAATTTAGTACACCAAGGAAGTATAATACCATTATATAAAGGTCAAGGTAAGACTGACCTCTAAGAGTGGAGGAGGCGGTAGTGATAAAGAAAACATAAAAGGCTAAATCTCTATTTAATGTTCAGGAATTCTGACAGACTAAACTTCAGTAATCTATAACCATGCTAGCATGTTCTTTAAAACTTAAGATATGGCAAATGGTCTACAACTAAATTTGCATTGTGGACACATTCACCAAGTACATACAAATAAAGCACTCACTTAACTACATTACTTCATCATTTGTTTTTGTGTATCATCGGATTATTTTTGTAGTTCTTTTAGTTAATTCAAATAATTATCTTCAGAATGTACATTTTGATGAAAACCTAGGACTTCCAACAAATATTTGATGATAAAAAGTTTCAGTAAAAAAGTTAATGTGAAACTCTACGAAATGTACAAAGCTCTAAAAGTAATCATAAAATCGACTGCTAAACTTGAATATGAGACCATGAAATTAACATATGTACCATATAGTCAAAGAGAAATCACCTCTTGTTCTCTTCATTGTTATTAACCGCCAAACCGACTCCATCATAGATTAAAGGACTATCCTTCAAAGAGAAATCTTGATTCCAGATTATTTAACTACCTCTATGCGCTTGAATAGATACCGATTAATTAGTTGGATTCAATACATTATGCTTAAATTTCATAGGGAACTCTAATGTTTATCTACTAACAAACAAAAAAGAGACAAAGCACTAGTACCATAATAATCCAAGGCAATAAATCCCTATATACCTTAGGAAATATAAATACAACAATTATCATTATCTTTAAGCTTTGAGGTCATTTACATAATTGCTAGTTCATTCTTTAATGTGTATATAATGTTGTAAATTGTAGTCCACCATGAGTTCAATGAACTTAAAAGAACTACTTGTAAAACATTTCTAATAACTTCAAATATCTTACTTGCAGTACATTCCAATACCCTTAATATTGAATGTATTATTATAGAAATACTTATGAAAAAAGAAGTATAGGAACAACTCTAAAAAAACTGAAATAGTTTAGGCTGAATTACAATTACTATATTCCAGTTTACTATTTTTAAAAACGGAACAATTCAGGAATTCCTTCTCATATCTAGTTTTCAGGATTTCTATCTTAGATAGGTTACCAGTGGAGGACTTAAGGAGGTGTACATATGCGTGGATAAGCGTGTGCGCACGCACACACATAAATACATACACTAACATCCCATTTCAATTCCCAAGCCATGAAAAATCTAGTATTTCCCCAATCATCATATAACATCAAAGTCCACAATTAGAGTTGGATTTCTTTTCCTACTTAACCATATTCACAACTTACTTAACAAACAATTTCTTCAATGATGATCAAAAACAATAAATTAGAGAAAATCCCATATATCTTACCAAAAATAATAGTTTTTTTATGTCTCTAGTAATATATATAGAAATAAGAACTGAAAAAATGGATAATATTGAATGAAGACTTGAAAAAATGGATGGTATAAAGAACTGAAATAGGTTACGCAACAGGTGATAAAAAATAAATTATGCCTACAAACAAAAATTGTACCAATAGAAAATCCAAACCCACCGAGCTGAAACCAAATTAATTGTATCTTAGTCCTTATTGGCAAGTTCATTGGTAACTAGATGAATTCACGGTCCTAACATCGAGACAACCGACAAATGGATTAAATCTTAAGAAAAATCTTGAAAATACAATCAATGAATAAACGTAAAATTCGTACACCAAAATACATATATTTCGATAAAGATAATGAACAAAAACCCAAATAAAATTTACAATTTCTACCAAAATTTCTATGCAACACGGTATAAATTTCTCTATTCATTCATTTTTTTAAAAAGCTGAACTCTGTCGTTGCACTTATGCAAAAATTCCAAATTTGGGTAAAGCATTATTATCAAAAATAAAAATAACACACCTTATTTCATGTGACTAAAACATCAGATTACTTTCCTTAGGAAGTTGGTAATGGCTGTGGAAGAAAACGGGCAGAACAGTCGGCTTTAAACGGGCAAAACTCCGGAGCTGACAGAGGGTGGACGAAGCGTAGAGAAGTCGGCAAAAACCCACGCCGTTTTACATGTAGATTAGGGAAAAAGGACGACGTGGAGATGTGTGAGGGGAGAAACGGTGCGACTGAATCGCCTGTAAACTGCAGCTATTCAATTCGCAGGGGCGAAATTATTTTGGCAGGTGGTGGAATACCGGAGATTCAGCGAGTGGTCATTACAAAACCCTAGCTTTTTTGTTCGTAGCTGACAGATGGAGGGGGAGAAGCGGAGATATGGTGGGGAAATAGGAAAAGATAAAACGTGACTGTTGACCTGACAAAAACCAGAGGAGGCTTCTATGAGCTTGAAATGCAACTCACCAATAATATAATAGTATAGATATTATGTATTGTTCTGTCTTAGAGGCACACGTGTTGATTGACTTGAACTGATACTTTGTATATACATGTGTGTGTTATTTATTTGATCTTTTAATATGTATTGGTTTTAGTCCAAGGGAATATTCACGTATGTACCCTATATAGCTTCATCTTCATATTATTTGACAGTATTATACTGAAATACTCTTGAATAGTATGGGTATAGAGGTGGGATGTCATAGAATGGTATCAAAGTAGGTTCAGAACAATACATTGTATATTAAAGACACGTAGAGGCGTTAGATGAGACCTAAAGTCCTTGACCCTCGGGAGCGTTGGTTAATATTCTATAATAAGAAATCGTATATTATAAAATGTTTATTGAAATGGTTTAGTGTAAAGTATGTGTGTGTGTGTATGTATATGTATATATACATGGTAGTAACAAAGGTAATTTGAAAATGTTTTGAATGCGTGAAGTATTTAATAAATGTAAGATTTATAATAGTTCCAAATATCGATTATTATTTATCTGGAAATTATTTTGGTGAGAAATATATATAGAATTAATTTGAAATGTTAAGTTTTGATAATAAGTTTAAACTTTTTTTTATACATCAGTTTAAAAGAGAGTTAAATATTTGTTTAATTTTATAAAATGAGTTTGTAAAATCGTACTTGAAAATAATATTAGGTTGGAATATAATTTTTTGGAATTATGGAATACATTGGAAAATGATTCATTAAAACAAATATTGAGTTTTAGTGGGAAATTTTGATGATGAGAGTTAGAAAATTTGTTATAAATAATTTAAATTTTTTTAAAGAGAAATTTGAATTCATATTATGTTTATATTAGAATAAAGCTAAATTTTTGAAAAACAAATATATGTAATGTATATGTATCTGAAAAGAAATTTATTTAAGTGAGGGGTTTTGAGATTTTACAAGAAAGTTTAGTATAATGGATTTGTTATAGATTTTCCATATGAGAAATTGTAATGACATAATTTTTATAAAGGGAAGTCTGTAACAACCGATTTTAAGTAGTAATTAATTAAAGCTAATAATAGTAATATTTAATTAAATTAGGATTTGATGAATGGGTTTCAGAAATTAGTTAATAAAAAGGTTTAAAGTGTGAAAATGTGATATTAATTTGAATAAGCTAAATTGTGAAAATAAAATTTTATAAAAGAAAGTGATTGTAATAAAATATTGGTTTGGGAAAGTAGTGATTTTTTTATAGGAATTTGTATTTATTAAAATTAAATAGAATTTGCTTTTAAAATTTAAAAGAAAATAAAGATATATATATATATATATATATATATATATATATTCAATTATCAAATTTAAAGTCCAAGCCAAGACAATTAGTCCTAAATTCATTTTCTAGACCATTTTATTTCTAGAGTTATCATTCCTCAGTGAAAAGTAATTTTTTTACACACACTTGGGTGGGTGATTTCGAGCTTCTTTTGAAAGGAAATTATTTGAAAACTCTCCCATTTATAAAATCAACAGCAAATCATATGAAAAAAAAGAGAAAGAAAATTGCCTGATTCAAATATGTTAGTTTCAACATCAATTTACACTACTAGCAAGAAGAAATTTGAGATTTCGTTGATGGGTTGAATAGCTGGGTGCGTGCATTTTTTGGGAGTAAAGAATAAAGAAGATGAATGCCATATACATATAATATATGTGGTTATGATGATGGGACAAGCATATGTGTTGCACAAAGCATTGGAAGGTCTAGAAAATGGAGGGAGTGATATCAGAACCTCGCATATCCATGATACAGTGCAACATATCCTTGGCTTGCTTAATCTTGAGCTAGTGATGGAAATATTTATTGTTTCTATCAGCATCACAGTGGAACTTTATGCATGCTTTTTGATGGGCCATCTCTGCTTCAACCGCATGTTGAAGGAATGTATGCAAATTCTTTTGGATGTACAACGTTTGGACTATTTCTCCATCAAAGGCATTTGGGTCCGCTAAATCTATTAGGTATGATATATATTGCTACTTGGGAAAATATTTCAAAGACACAAATATACAAGCAATGGACCATTTTTATGCTTGTGTATAGAACAGGTTAGATCCCAAATGAATCTCTTATATTGGAGGGTTGGTGTGTGTGTGGTTATAAGTGTGTGTGGCTGTTGAATGTGTGTGCTGGGTACATATGGGAGTGTATGCGATTGTGTGTGTGTTAGCATAAGTGTGTGGGCTCATGAGTGATGTGTGTGTGTAAATATTGTTTGCTGCATGTGTTTTAAATTTATGCTTTGTGGTTATGTGAGTAGCGTGCGTTGTTGGTTTATATGCAAGTGTTGGTGTTGCTATCTGGTATTGTGTACTTATGTGTGTTGTGTGCATATTGGGGTATGAGCGGGTGGAATTGTGTTTGTGAAATGTTCATGAGTGTGTGCATTATTTTTCAGCTGTGGATCCCCTATTGTGATAATTTTTTGCACTATTTTATTTTAACGTTGCTTTGTATATTTATTTTCATATAGGTATCCCTGTCTTTATGCTGGAGTATGTATGCAAGTTAGAATATATGTGTTAGCATGTAAGCATTTGCATGTGTGTTAATTTGTGTACCTGTAAAGCTTTAGGTATATATTACATGAGAATTTAATGAGCGGGTGCCCTGTTGTGTGTAGTGTGTGAATGTGTTATGTGTTTGTGTTAAAGTAAACGTGTTGTGTGTGATACAAATATAGGTATGCGGTTGTAATGTGCTGGGTTAGTGTGAGGGCATGACAGTGATTATGTTTGCGGATGTGAAGTGTGTACACGTGTGTAATCTGGTGTGCTTATGGGTATTTTTCTGCGTTTGGGTTTGTGGATGTAGCATATGAGTATGTGTACGCCATGGAGAGGTGTAAATTTGCATGAATTAGCGTGTGCATATAAGTTCTTGCGTTTATATGGTGTTTATGGCTATATATATGTGTAGATCTGTGTGCTTGCGTTTATATGGTGTTTCTATATCATTTTGTTGTTTATGTGTTCATAACTGGACTAGATGCTGTCCACATATTGTTATATGTTTTATAATATAAAGAAAGTCAACTTTTCATTTGTAGGTTGGTTTGGATTAGCTCTGTCAATGGGTACCCGAAAAATCCGATATCCGTCCGAATCCGTATCCGAAAATATGAAAAATATCCGTTATCCGAAAAGCGGATACGGATATCCGATATCCGAAAAGCATTCCGGATACGGATATGGTAATAGTGGTATCCGTATCCGAAAAATATCCGTCCGACTTTTTAACGTGTAAGTATATATATAATATTTAATTAGAGTCTTAGACCATTAAGCCTTAAATTATAAATGTACATATAATTTTCTTAACACCAAGTCGGGTCGGATCTGAAATTTCATAACTACTAGGACCGCATCCCATTCAAAATTACAGTTTCCCCACTTCGTTTATTTCAAAACCCTACCCCAAAACAAAACAAAATTCAGCCGCCATACACGAATACAATCTTCTCAACTTCGTCTTCGCAGTTGTTCGATCTCGTGCCGACTGCCGATTGGAGTTCGAATCACGCAGATTGGAGTTCGTCTGCCGCCATCACAGTTGATCGAATCTCGTGCCGATTGCCGACTGCCTATTAGGGCTTCACAATCTCACGCGCACTGATTTTTATAAGGTATTTTCCACGTAAACTTGCGCTTACACGATTCTGGTATAACACTGAACTAATCTTGTTTGTTATATACTGTACTTCTACATGAAAGTAAGATTTGCAGTTAGTTGATTTACATTCAGATTCAGAGGCGACACAGTGTGCTGGACGATGAAGAATAACCATGTTTCTTAGCGGATTGATTATTCAGGTATGTCTCTTTGATGTTTAATTGGTCATATAACCTGAGTTTTTGGTTGATTATTTAGCTTAATGGCAGCAGCTTCTTTATCTTCAATGTTGTGTATGATGAAAATGTTGACTGCTTGTTTATTCTGAAGTATGTATTATTACCGAATAAATAGTGCAAGTACATTAAAATTACCTTCAACATTTGGCAAGTCTTCCATTAAGTAATATTGAATGTGTTCAAGTACAAATTTGATGGTCTATACATACACGTAGTTAATTGAGCTGTTTTTACGTTGAATGCAAAAATAATTTTTTGTACTGTTTTTTTATGTTGTAGATTGCAAAAATGTCAAATACATCATCAAGTTGCAGTAGTAAGTCCATTCAGTGTTCATCAATGAATATTGCTAATGTCAATGATAATATGTCTGCTGCGCAAGAAAGTAAAAATCCGGACAATAATTTGCTAATAATTCAAGATGTTTCAACAAATTCGGATAAAAATGAACCTGTAATGAAATCCTTAAAATCTGAAGTATGGAAAGATTTTGATAGAAAAATAGTAATGGAAGATGGTATTAACCGTATTAAGGCAACGTGCAAACATTGTACTAGGGTATTTAATGGAGCCGCCTCTATAGGAACAACTCATTTGAAAAACCATATAAAATCTTGTCCGAAAAATGTTGATGGTAAGGGGCTAGTAGGACAACGAATACTGACTACTAAACATTCTCCCAATAAGCCTTTCAAATTATCAAGTTGGAAATTTGATCAAAATCGAACCCGAATGTGTTTTGCTCGTATGGTTGCTAAGCATGATTACCCATTTAATATGACCGAGCATGTTTATTTTCAAGAATATGTTAGAAGCATTAATCCAACGGTCAAAATGTTTTCTAGAAATACAATTAAATGTGATGTTCTAAAACTTTTTGTTGATATGAGAACAAAAGTACAAGATACGTTGGATTGTTTATCAGCTCGTGTTAGTCTTACTACAGATTTGTGGACATCAGAACATCAAAATAAAGGATATTGTTGCATAACATGTCATTATATTGACGATGATTGGAAATTACGAAAAAAAATCATTGCTTATCACGAGTTGCCTCCTCCACACACCGGATTGGCACTTAGTGCTGCTATGAAGGAAAAAGTGTTGCATTGGAATATTGATAAAAATTATTTGCACTTACAGTTGATAATGCTTCGAATAACGATGTTCTGATAAGAGATTTTAAAGAATGGTTAGTTGGTAAATGTGTTTTGCCTTTAGATGGTGTATTATTTCATATGCGTTGTTGCACACACATATTAAATTTGATTGTACAAGACGGTTTAAAAATTGTTCATGGGCTTATTGAAAAAATAAGAGAAAGTGTCAATTTTACGAAATCATCACAAAGTAGAAAACAAAGTTGGGAAAATGCATTAGCACAGACTAGATTAAGTGGAAAAGGAGTTTGTTACGATGTTCCAACACGATGGAACTCGACGTATCTTATGCTTGAAAGTGCACTTCAACTGCGTCCTGCATTTGAGCGATTGGTTGATTTGACATATGATTATAAATCATTGCCATCAAGTGAAGAATGGGAGATGGGGAAAGAAATTAGCGAATGTTTGAGAGTTTTCTATGATATTACCCTTAAATTTTCCGGTGTCAAGTATCCAACGGCTAATCTATATTTCAAAAGCGTGTGTGATGTTTATGAAAACATTATAAGTTGGGAATTAAATGAACATGAGTATATTCAATCAATGGCACAAAAGATGAGAATTAAATTTGACAAATATTGGAGCACTTGTAATTTAATGATGAGCCTTGGTATGGTTTTTGATCCCCGTTATATGATGACTTACATTGAGTTTTTCTTTGGCTTAATCTACGGAGAAAATTCACATATTCATGTTGGAAAAATAAATGCATCTTTAAAGGCTCTTTTTTCTTTATATGAAAAGGAAAGCACTTCATCCATGAATGTATCTACCAATTCTTCTTGTAATATTGTGGATTTATCTACTAATCTTCCAAAAAAGAGAACAAAAATTGATTTAAAATGGAGAAACTACGTTGAGCAGAAAGTTGGAAGTTCACTAGTTTTAAAGACGGAACTTGATAAGTATTTGGAAGATGAATTGTTGCCAATGGGTGAGGATGAAGATAACTTTGATATTTTGATGTGGTGGAAAACTAATAGCCCCACTTTTCCCATTCTTGGAAAGATTGCTCGCGACATCTTAGCAGTTCCTGTATCGACTGTAGCATCCGAATCGGCTTTTAGTAGCGGTGGAAGGTTGATTACCGAGAATAGATCTTCGTTGTCTTCAGATATAGTAGAAGCATTAATGTGTATAAAAGATTGGTTACCATCTGATATTGGTTAGTTTTATAATTTGGTTAAATGCAATAATTATTTCATATAATTATTTAGTTCTTCTTTTTATAGGAAATACCGTTGAGCTATATAATTATTTAGTTCTTCTTTTTATAGGAAATACCGTTGAGCTTGTGGACGATGCATCAGTTACACTATAGCCTATATGTACTCTTCACACACGGTATGATTTTATTTAACTGTTTTAAGTGTATACTGCATACCCTTCAAGCTTGATCACTGCTCCAATACTGTTTTAAGTGCATATTGATTATTGCATACCCTTCAAGCTTGCTGCTCCAAGCTTGGAGCAGCAGCAAGCATATGAAATGCTTGCTGCTCCAAGCTTGGCTTGCTGCTCCAAGCTTGGAGCATCAAGCTTGTCAAGCTTGCTGCTCCAAGCTTGGAGCAGCAGCAAGCATATGAAATGCTTGCTGCTCCAAGCTTGGAGCAGCAAGCTTGCTGCTCCAAGCTTTCATTGATGCTCCAAGCTTGGAGCAGCAAGCAAGCTTTTTCATGCTTGCATTGCTGCTCCAAGCTTGGAGCAGCAAGCTTGAAAAATCATGCTTGCTGCTCCAAGCTTGGAGCAGCAAGCATGATTTTTCAAGCAGCAGCAGCAAGCATGAAAAAGCTTGTCCAAGCTTGGAGCAGCAAGTGTGTTTGGTTAAGTAATTTTGCAAGTTAAAGTCGTTTGGAATTTTGAATGCATTGTTATGATATAGTAACTGATAGTCTATTACAATTTGCAGGGATATACTTTTGAAGCATCGACTAGCCGCTACTCCATGAAAAAATGGAAAAGGAATGAAATATATTAAATTATATGTGTGCTATTCAGAAGATTTTTGGTATTTGCAACAAATTATGACATGTATGATGTATTTGCTTTTATAATTTATGTTGTTTTAGGTTATGACATGTATGATGTATTTGCTTTTATGACATGTATGATGTATTTGCTTTTATGATGTATTTGCTACAATTTATATATTTGCTTTTATGATGAATTTGCTACTATATTTGCTGCAATTTATGTATTTGCTTTTATGATGAATTTGCTACAATTATATGTTGTATTTGCTACAATTTATGCATTTTCGGATATGCATTTTGAAATTCGGATACGGATATTTTCGGATATTCGAAAATATCCATATTCGCTGATCCGGATACGGATATTTTTGGATATCCGAAAATATCCGCGGATACGGATACGGATATTCTTTAACTGGTATCCGCGAATATCGGATACAGATTCAGATACGGATTTTTATTTTCGGATACGGATTCGGATACAGCACTATCCGTATTCGATTGTATCCGTTGACAGGCCTAGTTTAGATTTAGGTGTGCTGACATTTTTATAAACAATATATGGTCTCCACGTGATATGAACATTTGTTTAATGAAACACTTGATGCCATGTTATTATAAATGCAAGGGTAGGCATTTTACTAATATACATTTATAATAATCTTGTATATAAATACATATAATATGTATATTTAAGCACTATATTAAATTACTATATATTGTATAAGAATATAAATATAATTTGAAGTTTGTTAAATATGAAGTGAATTTAATAAACTAATTAAGTATGAAACTTGATAGATTGGTAAAGTTTATCTATAAATTATTCAGTGTACCGATACAAATTTGTTAAAGTTATATGTTGTGATGATTCATTATTATATATTTATTTGTACATACACATATTTGTTTGTTTGAATTATCTATTTTACTATTCTGATAACTCTTTTTTTGTTTATTGTATAGGATTATATGAAATACTTTTATATGTAACATTTGGCTTTCTAAGTTATTTTAGGAACTTAAAATGGGTTTCCTAATATTATTAATGTATATTTAATAATTGACCGATTTTATAAATAATTAAGAAATTAATTATATTTTATATGTACATTAGTTAATTGATTTTTAAATTCTAATATATATATATATATATATTACTATTATTCAGTCCTACGTATTTATCTTTATTATATATAAGATTAGAAGTTGTGAAGAATTTATTATTAATTATTTGTTTGTCTAATATTTTTATTTATTTATTTTAGGATAATCTATCTTATATTAATTTTCTAAGATATCTGATTTCATATCTTTTCTATATTGATTCTGTTGTTTTGAATGATTCACCGTTGATGTTATTTTGATTACTGAGTTGTTATAATACGGTGATGACATCCTTCTATATGTGTTGTGGCATTTTATATTGGATTTGTATGATTTTATCCGTGTAACGAGAAATTTGAATAAACGATTTCGTGATACCATCTGGTAAGGGACTTTCGGTAACATTTTGTCAGTTTTTCATTGGACTTGTCATATATAAATATTTAGTGTAGACTGAGTGTAGTTTATGAGCATTGAATAATCATTCGAGTAAAATGCGATGGTCTGGGATGCCGTTATGTTATTCATTTGATTATTCTTTGTAAGTAAATGTTACTCAAACGGGGATATACTCATGTGTAAGTGGTGATACTCGCTATGGTAGGTATCTCTTAGTCATGTGTTGACTTATGATGAGAACCGTGTGTCGGCCAGTGGTAAGAGCTCTAGTATACCATAGTCATGTGTTGATTTATACAGAGCCGAGTGTAGGCCTATGTCTAGAGCTATGAGTAGATATAAGTTAGATGTACTATATGCTATCCACATTGAGTGTTCGGCTCCCTTTATATGTCGAGAGTGAACCAGATTGGCCAATATCCACCCTGGCGGTCTGATTGAGGGGTCATGCCCTCAACTTGTGACACCTTGTTTATGTTATGTCAGCCTTGTGCGAGCGTTGTGTAGGGTGCCCCTGTGTCATACAGACCAACAGTCAGTTTCCCTTAGGGCACAAGTGTTGGTAGTCATAGCCAAAGAGGTTATGCGTTGTCTAGTCTATGGTAGATCATTGCCACGATACCGAGAGAAGGAGAGGTAAGGGTAACCAATGACCGTAGGAATCATGTCATATGGACCACATGTGGCTTCTGGAGCAGGCATACGTGCTGTCAGTCTCTCGTTTAGTTCTAGCATGTGTATGTGTGGTAGTGGATTGGCATATATGTCCATATCCTATCGTCAGTTGACTATACTAGAGACTGTGTGTCTAAAGTGTAGTCAGTCCCCGTATATCCATGCTCTTGATGTTTGATACTTTTTAGGTAGCCTTTATTTATTAATTGTGATTTGGATTGTAGATGATCTTTGTAGTTTGTATAGTATTGTTTGTTTTTGACGGGCTATCTTACATTATTTATCGATTATATAATTTTATGATAGAGGATCGCTGTATGTTTGCCCGATCCACATGATGATGTCATTTTTATGATGATGTTTTATTGTATGGATGATTCACCCATTGGATATGGTATTCTTGATTTCTATTGATTTGTTTTACATGGGCGATGACATCTTTTGATATCAATATTGACTGTTTCTTATGGATTTGATTTTTTTGAGTGACATAATACTTTAAACATTATTTATGGTGTTATTCTAAGTTTATACGGTGTTATCTTTAGTATACATATCCTTGATTAGAATTAGTCTGAACCGTGTGTTATGTATTTAATGCTCGGTTCAATCCGAGAAATTTCAGATACAGGGACATCTTGACCAACATCTATTACTAGATTTAGAGGCATTACATTAGGGATTGTTATATGATATTTATACGTTATGAATTTACTGTACATAGTTGAAACAGAGTTATATATTGACTATTTGTCTTATTTTATTGAGATAGTTGACGTTGAGATAATTGTATCTAAACAATATCATATAGTATATACATATTATATGTTACCGCTGCTATTGAATTTGTGTTCTCTATTATTATTGTATATATTGCTATTATGGAGGCACACATATTTATTGACTTGAACTGATATTGTGTACATATATGTGAGTTATTTAATTGAAGTTTTAATATGTATCCGCATTAGTCCAAGGAAATATTCACGTGTGTACCCCATGTAGCCTTATTCTCTATACTATTTGATAGTATTACATTGATATACTCTTGGATAATATGGGTATAGATGTTGGATGTCACATCAAGGGCCACAGACAAATGCGTACCGTTCTTCATTGTCCTTAAAGTGGAGAAATGTAACTTTGCTTAGACGTAGGAGTGTAAGGATGGCTTCCAAGCACTGGTCGACCACCTAGACAGGCAGCCTGTCTTTTCGAAGCCTTTGGAAGGAGAGGATTTATTCGTCTATCTAGCAGTATCTATTCATTCTTTGAGTGCTACCCACGTAGGTGAAGAAGCGAGAATCTAAAGGACACTATATTATTTCAGCAAACGATTGGCAGGAGCAGAGAGGAATAATCCAAAGTTAGAAAAATTGGTGTATTGTTTGTTGATAACCTTGAGAAAACTATGTCCTGACTTCTAAGTTCATTCAATTAAGATGTTGATTGATCAACCCTTAAGATAGGTCCTGCAACTGCCTTAGACCTTTGGGAGATAGTTGAAGTGGAATATCGTACCGAGTCAGTACGATATATCATATCATCCCAGGAGGGTGACCCAAGGCCAAGTGTTGGCCGATTTTAATGCCGAGTTTACTATTTGAGATGACGAAAGTAAAGAAATTGAAAAGCGGAGTACTCAATGGAAGTTGTATACGGATGAATCATCTAAAGGGCGTTGCTCGGGGCAGGAGTAGTTTTGGTAACCCCCAAGGAACGTTCAGTTTGCTATGTTTTAAACTTGAGTTTCCCGCAATAAAAAATGAGGCCGAGTATGAAGTCTTAACTGTAGAACTTACGATCGTGAAGGAATTGGGAGTCAAGACCTTTGCTCATATACAGTGACTGTCAGTTGATGGTCTGCCAAGTAAGGAAGGAATTCTAGGCAAAGGTCGCTAGGTTAGCCACTTATTTGATGAAGGTTCTAGAACTGCTTAACAATTTTGAATATTACATAATAACGCATATTCCTAAGGAAGAAAACACGAAAGTCGAATCTCTAGCCAAGATGGCTAGCTCCGGGGATGCACAACTCATGGTCTAGTTCCAGTGGAAGTATTATCGGTCTAAGCATCGACTACATGGACGTCGACTTGGTCGTTGAGGCTGAACCTGAAAGGAATCATGGATGACTCTAATTAAGGGGTACCTACTAAAGGGAACCCTTCCGGATGGAAGGAGCGAACGAAGGAAACAATTGCGCTAGACTCCACGATTTATCATCCGGGATGGGCAATTATACATAAGAGGTTCCCATGTTCCCCAATTGCGGTGTGTCACCTACGAAGAAGCCAAAAAGATCCTCGCGGATGTTCATAAAGGAGCATGTGGCGATCACACCGAGGGGCAAATGTTAGCGAAGAAGGTTCTTCGCTATGGATACTTTTAGCTAACTGTTACTAAAGATGCAGTCGATTACACAAGGAGGTGCGACCAATGTGAAAGATTTTCCAAAATTCCCAGAGCCCGCCTATGGAAATTACGCAAATGGTCAGGCCATTAATATTTTCAGTACGAGGAATCGATATCATTTATGTGGTACCAATGTCGAAGGGCAGGGCGAAGTACACTTTTGTTGTGGTTGATTATTATCCGAAGTAGCCCAAGGCAGAACCGCTTGCCATGATCACCATGAAGAAGGCGATCAACTTTGTAGTTAAGAATACTATATGTCAATTTGGGATCCCACAAATGATCATTTTCGATAACAGGACCCAATTCGGCAGCACAAAATTCAAGAACTTCTACAGCAAGTATCAGATTGAAAAATGATTTTCTACAGCAACGCATCGTAGGCGAACGGACATGTAGAAGCAGTAAACAAAATCATCAATCCATTCTGAAAAGGCGATTGACAAAGGCCAAAGGAAAGTGGGTCAATGAATTACCACTGGGGCTTTGGGCCTATCGAGCAACTCACAAATCCATGACTGGTCACACTCCATACGCTTTAGCATACAGATCGGAGGCCATGATTCCAATTGAGTTGGAAGTGAAATCTCATCGGAAGATCTACCATGATCCCAAAAAGAACAAGGAACTTCTGCTTTAGTCCCTCGATATGATCGACGAGAAACGTGATGAGGCTGATTTGAGAGCTACTGCTCATTGAAAGCGAGTAGCCCGACATTACAAAACAAAGTTTAGGAACTTGACCTTCGAGATCAGAGATCTTGTTCTTAAACGAATCTTCCCTGGTCCAGCGAACATGGGCTCGATTTTGGAAGGTTCGTACCCTATCGAACACAAGCTTGGAGATGGAACATTCAAGCTAGCAACTATAGATGGAACTTCACTTCCAAAGGAGTCGAATAAAAAATATTTGTGATGCTATTTCGCTTAGAATCATCTTTGTACATACTTTGTTAATTTCAACGTAAAGAGGCCTGATTTTCCGTTATTGTGGATATGAAATGAATTGGCTAATGGGATCGATCAGTTTGCATTCTCATTGGCCAAACTTTAAGCTGTGAATAACAACATAAACGAATCATACATACTCATATAATACATGTATGTAGGTACCCAGAGATAGGTACCGGTCTAACTTTGTGGTCCATAATCGAACCTAAGGAACATGATTGTTTTAGGCATTCGGAGAAGATGCCAAATAATTCTTTTGACCCATGATTTGGATGATAGAGTATAAAGAAATAGGGGGTCAAAAGAGATAGCTCACCTCTAGAACCGTTGCCCGGATTTGACAAATTAAACAATTTACACCCTAACAAAGCTCTTTCCTGGATGTTGCGGGGCGCAAACTCCTCCCTTGGAGAATGGCGAGGCTAGAGATCCATACCCGGAGTTAGGCAAGATCTTCTCCAAGTATCTGAGAAATGGACACTTTAACCATCATTTCGGGTGATCAACCCTGATCCACGTCTGGAGTTAGGCGAAATCAGATGGAAAAGGTCCATGAAATGGGTGCATTGATCACCACTATAGATGATCAATGCTAGTTACACTCGGAGTAAGGCATGATCGGGTAAAATCATCCATGAAATAGATGTTCAAGCCGCCACTATAAGCAACTAATTCTGATCAAGACCGAAATTAGACTTTTCCAAGCAAGGGTGCCCGAAGGTAGGCATCCATGCCACTATTATCTAAGATTGAGAATAATGTAATGTCAGATGTTGCCAATTGTCAAACAGAACTCAACTAAAAGATAACGAAACAGGCTATTAACTTGGATGGATGATGATATGGAAATAATTCGCATGCAAGTTATTCAAATAACTTGGATAATGCGATACTAGAGTACAAACACATTTCTCAATGCCTAAACATATAGCCACAAGGCTGTAAAAGAAAACAAGTAATTTTTTATTAACATACGGCTTAAACAAAGCGCGAGGACTGTATCATATAACTTCAGCCTATTTACCCATTCGAACAAAACAAAAGATGACAAAAACAAGGAAGGATGCAACTGAGTCTTAATCTTCCTCTTCAACTCTTTCTTCTTCTCCTCGAAAGAGTGCACTACAAACTCGCCGGGTTTCCCTTTACTTCTATCTTCTCCTTTATGGCCCTTTGGAAGGTCGCTTCATGGGACCTTGGGAGGCACATTTGACACACCTCCAGAAGTAGGGATGCTAATGGCATCGAAGATAGGCTGATCGAGCAACAAGATGGACAAAGAAAAAGGTATATCAACATCTTTCTCTTTTTTAATCTTCTTAACCAATAAGACTTGAGTTTAGAGCATCTCTTCCAAGTGGGCCTCGAGAGAGGAACGGAAACTCCGGTTATGTTGAGGTCATCCTCTTCCCAAGCCCCATGCTCATCACCCCTAGTTTATTCATTTAAAGCATGATCACTTTAGCATCAGGACTGGGGGCAGTGCTCACATTTGGAAGCTGGGAATGGCATTGGGCCAGATATTTTGACCAACTCGGTCAAATTAGCACGAGTGCCTAGTGTTAGGATTTCCTCTGGCAAAGGGACAATTGAAGGCTGCCCTGAAACTGGAAAAATGCAGAAGTAGAGATTAGTGACATCAACCGATGTCATATGAGCCCTCTCAAATACAGGCGAGGTCAGTGATATACCTCCAGAAGGTGTGAGTTCAACATGAGCTGGGATGCTACCATAACCTCCTTCTAGAATAGGAGATAAAATAGTTGATTTTTGAAGTTAAGGCTCATCGAGATTGTATTGAGCATCCAATGGAGGTATCGAAGCAATTGAGGTCCTACAAGTGACATCCGCTATCGGATCATGAAGAGCAGGTCCAGAACTCCCCGTAGCCAATTTTGGGTGCAAAACAAGCTCACTAGTCTCGAGCGCTATCAAATCCTCTTCATCAAGGAGGCCAAGTTTCAACTTTTCCACATCGACCTCCGCTCCACCAGAATGCTCCCGCTCTTGATTTCTAACCTCCTCCCACGCCAGAGCTAGAGCCTCGGGATACCCAGCTTCTAGCCACTTAAAGTTTTTAAAGTTGATGACATTAGCATTGTAACAAATGAGCATGGGATCAAGCTCATCCATAACTCATTTCTCTACAGCTTTGATTGCTTTTCAGCATCCCCAACCTAGGCCTCTACATTGTCTCTCGCTCTGCAAGCATCGAGTAACTCCTCGTAGAAACCTTAGGCTTGGGCAAGAGCATCATCTTTTTCTTTTTCCCATCTTTTAGCCACTTTTTCTACCCTCAACTTCTTCCTTAAGCCACTCGTTCTCTAGCAATAGTGTATGGCTCTGGTGCTGAGAAACCTCAACTTCCTTTTTGCTGATTTTGACATTCGAATTTGGATGACCTGATCAGATCTTCCACCTGCTTCTTGGCTTAAGCTAGTGATGCATTAAGCTTTTCTATCTCCTGGCCAAGGTCGGAGATGATGAATTTATATTGCTCTCTCTAGTTTCATTCCATCAAGCACCACCTTCCTTTTATATGCATCGTTGGAGATAGTCTCAGCAAGTTTCCTCCATGTAAAATACTGATTGTGCACATCATCCACATAGGACACGACATCTGACCTAACCCTCACAGGGATGTCCTTCAAGTGGGGAAGGAACATGACATCATCGAAAAGGATTTATGGGTAATTGTGCTTTAAGCCTTCAACAGAGGGTTCAAAGCGATCTATTTTCCTACAGTAGTGGTAAAAGCTTGAACTGGATGCTTGTCAAACATCGAATGAGAAATATCAAAAGTAACTAGCTCCTTTAACTACTTGCACCATCGAGGCATGTGGATATCATAGGCTGTGTTGACAAAGGAGCGGAGACATGAGTGGGTGGAACATCTGTAGATGGGACATAATCATCCCTTCAAAGAATGCTTGTCCGTGCTATGTGGAAAGGGTGAATGGGACCTACGTCGTGGTGACTACTCGTGAGATCGGTGACTCCTTCCACGACCCCTTTGGTCTCGGCCCGAGCGCTTACTTGGGTTGGAATCATAAGACGAGCTATAGTTATGGCCAAGTGACCCATGCCTTTTGTACTTACTCCCTTGGATTTGAATGGTATCATATATACTCCTGAGCTCCATTAAATCTTCACATAAAACAAAAATGTTTTAGCACCAGTAAGATAGAAATATGATGCGTACAGAGCATAGTGAAGTGTCATGTATGTGTGGGTGTGTCCTAGTACCCCCCTCCAACAGACCATGAACTTGAAGTTTGCTAATAGGGGTGATTTCTCCAATGCGAGTGGTAGGTACTTCGTCTGATAGACGGATAGGGGATCCGATATCCCCGATGAAAATATTGCTTAGGCCAACAAAACTGAATTCATCTAGGATCGGTCCCAGGCACCTATAAATATGTCCTGAAAGTGGGATAAGGTTCTCCTCCATTATGGAAGCTGGTGAGAGTTGCATGGGCACCCAAGATGAAACTATCATTATTTTCGATCTTCGAGTTATGAGAAACATACTATCATCGCCAACTCCATCACTGGATAACTTACGACCAATATCAGCATCGTTATTACCCTCACCATTTTTTCCTCCGTCCTCGACATATGCACTCCTCTCTCCTGGTTCTATGATAGTATTTAGAACTAAGGGCACCTCTTGGCCTTCATTACCACCCTCTGACGAAGAGCTATAATCATCCATATCACTAACTTCGGCAACGTGGCCAACGCTATGACCCTTTTCAAAAAGATTGTAGGCCCTTAAGTTCTCATTAGTGAGGAGTGCCCTCATCTCCCTTTCTTTGATCAGGACTAGGTGAAGAACCGTGAGTGTGCTTGCTAAGGCTGCCCTACTAGGTTTTCTTGAATTTTTTGCAAAAACAAGGGATAATTATGTGAGTAGCTGAAGCTACAACATTAGCATCATAAAACAAAAAATGAGAATAAGACTTACATCCGGATAGCCACTTCGAAGCGAAACCAGGCCGAAAGCGTATGAAAAAGAACTCCTTTTTAAAATAGCTCAACTTTTTCCAAAGACCCCTCACATTTCGACACCCCCCAGAAGGCTCTAAGTTTGTAAGTGAAGGAGATCCTTTCTAGTGTTTGAAGCTATATAAGTAATGAATCTCCTGAGTGCTAGGCTCCGGATTCGGGTGGTGGGCGAAAATAATATACACACTGTTCAAGAAAGTATGGCTGTCAGGATGTAATTGGGCCAGAGCAAGTTTCATTAATTGTAGGATTGTGCAAATGAAATTGTTTAATAGCGGTACACAATCGACCATGCACATATTCCAATTGCAGTATGTATATCCTACTGGTTGGAGATGCACTCATTGATGGCGTGATAGAACCAACACATCCTCGTAAGTGATACCATGCCTCTTGCATACTCTCCGAAGAGACGTCTCATCAATTTTCGATGCTGGGGAATCCTGAGGATCATCTAAAATAATAGCATTACCCATGTCAACATCGAGGACAGCTCCTACTGCAGGCTCTTTGGCCTGCACAAAAGGAACCATCTGAAGAGGCCATTCCACATGATGGCTAGTTGATTGAGGTCTAGATTGTATAGGATTATGTCTTGATGTGGGATGGGTGGTAGAACTGGATTCTGTGTCAGACTCATCATATGCGGGTATCAAAGGACCTATGGCAATGGCGGAGAGATGCTCGGAGCATCTATGATCCATGACTATCAAAGCTTAACACATAAATGATATTAGGAACATTAAAAGTTGTATTTTTAGTGCTGAAGAAAGAAAACCTCATATAGTTGATGTGCGAAACCCGACAGGTGTAGACGTGTGTCGATCAATCGACTCCCGTACATCAACGGGGGACAATAGTGTACAATTAAGAATTGTTTTCCAATGTGTGTATTCAATTTCAAGGCAGTGTAGCACTTGTACAAACATGGTGTAGTTCATACCAGTCATTTGATAAAACTTCGATAGACAGTTCGCTCGAGGGCTAACTCAATATCCGAAGTGACCGTCATTACTGAGCATCTAGACGGACTATGCATCATCGACCATGGCTCAACCAGATTTGACTAGATACCTCCATTAACACTTCTATGGAAACACTTTGGAAGTTTTCATTTGGAAGCTCAAGTCATTTATGCAAAGAACACTCAAACACCCTAGCTATTCCAGTGAAAATCCCCAAAATGTAGGATCGACACCGATCCCCAAGACCGAACTCAAGAGGGTTTATTTCTCTTCGTTGAATTTGCATTGGTAAAGATGTGAATGGCGGTAAACTCTGCCACTCAAAGATGCCACCACCTACCTAGATTGATCAAAGCTATTGGTTTGGAAAGAAATCAATTTGGAGATTCAAATCATTCATGAAAGTCAAAGTTTACGAACTCAGATCTAAAGACGGTGAGTTTGATGACGTCGATGGAAAAGGCAGGGTGCAGCAGCCAATCAAGGTGGCGCTTTGAGGTGGAATTTCTTATGGTTGCTCGAGTGGCAAATGGTGATTTGAGAGCTTTGCGGAGAAAGGTCTTTAGGCATGAAATAAAATGGAAGTGAATAAGTGTGGGATCGAACACTTATAGTCCCTAAACCAAAAACTTAAGCTGAAAAATCGCCTAAGTACTAGGAAAATTGGATTGGTAATGATCCTTGCTCAAGGATTTGTACCAAACCCCAATATATACATACATACATACATACATATATAATGATAACAATAAATATAGATGTAAATGCATGGATGTGCATGTATGCTTGGATAGCACTAGCCAGTTGAAATTCAAAAGAATAGAAGTCTTACCTGTAGAATCCGAAGAAGGAAATCGTTTGTTAACCCGCCTTTTGGCAAGGTAGTAAACATGCGGATTTAACCCAACAGACTTCAAGATCATCAAGATAGGATGCCCGGAGAAACGGTTACCAGGCTTAGAGATCGGTTATAAACGAGAATATGGACGATGGTCAAGTAGATTCGGATCGAACCCCTAATTTTTGTCCCAATCAAAGTGAAATTGGTAAGAAGTGATAAGGAAGGCCTTGTGAGGCTTTCAAGTCGATCGGAGTCTATATGTTAGAGTTATGGGCAATAGAAGAGGGATCGGTTCATATTCAGCTCAGCAGCACAACTCAACGGTGGTCGCTGCATAACTCAAAAACCACAAGGCGGATTGAAGAGAAGCTTTGGAAACAAGAAGAGGGGACCCTAGGAAGTCTAATCTAGGAATCTCATGGCATTTGGAGGAGATGGAGGGATTGGCATCTATCCATCTAGAGGGATCGGCAGAAGTTAGGATTCACTCAATACCACTTCACGGAAAATGCGATATCTCACAAACCGTACGTCGGAATTGTACGAAATTTGGGGAGCAAGTAACTAACACTAAGGGGAACCATCCAGAGGGATCGATCCCTATTTGGTCACCAACATAGGGGTCAGTACTGATCCCTATGTGGGCTCAAAAAGGGGTCGCCAGAAATCAGGATTCACTTAACACCACTTCACGGAAAATGCGATATCTCACAAACCGTAAGTTGGAATTACACAAAATTTGGAGTGCAAGTAACTACCACCAAGGAGAACTACCTAGAGATATCGCACCCCATTTGGACACCAACATAGGGGTCGATACCGATCCATATGTGGGCTCAAAAAGGGATCGGCAAAAATCAGGATTCACTCAACACCTTCACGGAAAATGCTATACCTCACAAACCGTATATTGTTATTGCACGAAATTTAGAGAGAAAGTGGCTAACACCAAGGGAAACCATCCAGAGGGATCGCACCTCATTTGGATACCAAAATAGGGGTTGGTACTGACCCTATTGTGGGCCCCAATAGGCCTGGAAATTTTTGGGTGGCCTCGCCTTAGCCTCTAGAACCTTCTATCAAAATTTCAGCTCAATCCGTGCACGTCTTCCCCTATAAATATAGCGGGAATGGCATCAAAAGATGGATCTTCTTTCTGCTTCTCTTCATCTTTAACCTAGGCTACACTCTATCAATTTTATTCTTGGATTTCAGATTGTAACTGTAAACAAACTTCAGTATAATAAATATGATTATTTGGGAGTGCACGTAGGCTAGAGTTAGCCGAACCACTATAAATTTTGTCTCCTTTTACTTGCTTTCTAGTTATTTAATTTTGTTCTTCATTTATTTCTCTTCATATTTGTGTGATTGGATTGGATATTGAAGTTTTCGCATAATTGGGTGTTGGTGGCCAATTTTGATGCCAACGTCGTTGAAATTTTTTTGAACTTTGAATGACAAACTTGAAAAACATGCTTCGGTTTTTATACCATACAAAAGTTACAAATTCGAAACTGCTCAAAGCTTTGTAATTATTGGTAAAAGACACAACACTTCAAGAAAGAAGTTCAAGAAAAAGTTGGAGTTAATTCAAAGTAAACTCGAGATCAATGATGCAGAATCTTCAATTTCTCTTATTCCAAAGCATATCTTGTTAAAACAAGATATACTTTAGGGGTAAAATGTTAACCAACCTTGTGACCGACCCATATTCAAACACATCGGGTCAGTTAAACTGAGAAGTTATCAAGCAAGAATCTATAGCAACAACAACCAAACTCAAGTGTAGCATAGAATGTTCAAATGAAGACCAACATTCCTCCTGAAAAGATCACCAAACTTAAAAATTCACCATTCAAGAGTGGATCGGTATCGAAATCTGAACAAGGATCAGCACCGATCCCTAAAAACTCCCCCAAACCAGCATACATCTCCTACTTTGATAGAGCAAAGCGACCACAAGACCCCCATACTAGCTTGGGATGGCTCAATAGCAAGTCTCAATTCAAGCAATTAATAGACAACTCGAACACTCATGCCTACCCTCTGAACCAAGACATTCAATCAAATCTAAGCCCATAACAGTGCAAATAAAGAAAAGAAGACTAAGATGCAAGCCAACCAAATAATCAGAAGAACGAAATCATGGTCCATAGGGAAAAGTCATGGATCGGTACCGATCCCCGAACTTGTATCAATATTGTTATCCGAGATTTTAACCCGGCTATGTTAAACTGATTGCACAAGTCAAATTCGACTGCCACCAAGGTCGATGACTCCAGAGTGGTGATTGTGGGGCCCAGAAGTCAAGTACAGATTGTAATGTGGAGTCAGGATTAAATGGAATTAATAAATGTGCAATGTAGAATGTTCAAAGAATGAAATATGGTTTAACGAATAGGAGAGATCGGCATAGTTTGGCTCCAACAAGAGGGATCAGCATGTTTCAAAGTACAAGAGTATTCTTGTGGAAAACAATCAATACCTCAAGATTTACAAGTCCAATGCTTATGAAATTTGAAGAGCAAGATGTAAGGACCCTAGGGAACCTACCCTAGGGATCGCATATTAAATGGACAAGGTTAGAGAGATCGGTATATATCCCTAGGAAGGGATCGACTGAAAGCTGCATACAAGCCATGTTGAATCAAAGATCAAGCAATAACTTGAGCTCCAGTGATCAAAATGATATGAAATTTGGAGGCTAAGTATATTTTTGCATGATGAAGCCACCATAAGGATCGATTACCAAAATTCGACCAAAGAGGGGATCAGTACCGATCCCTCCTCTTTGCGAATTGAGCCTAGCAATCCCTCTAGTCGGCCTATGTGGTTTAGAAGGCCATTCAACCGAGATTTCAGAGAGAAATTTGGCCATCTTTGTCTATAAATACTGGCATGATAGGTCATTATGAGGATCTTTATGCTACTTATTACTCTAGGCTCCATTGTAATCAAGCACTAGCAGTTTTCTACTATTGTAATCAGATTCAAAAGTGATTAATAAAAGATTATCTTCAAAGTGGACGTAGGCATACAATGCCGAACCACTATAAATTTCTATGTCTTTGATTGTTGCGATTCTCTATTGCTTACTTATTCATCTACTCAATTTAATTTTGCTTTTCTTCACTTACTTCTCTACAAAAACTATTTTGGGGTGTTTGTGACCATTTTAGGTGCAAACATTTTGGTGCTTTCACTAAGAACCTTGATTCTCAGCTTATTAGGATCCCTTTGTTCCTACTGGATTGGGTAAATCCCCATAAGAGATCTATAGTTATCTTCAAGGAGTTGCTTATGCTACTCAGATTTGCAGAAAACTAAGCAGAGCTATCAATAATGGTGAGGAATACTATATCTACTTCTCATAATGTGGAAGTAAATGAGAACACTGGCATCTAGCAAGGAGGCCCAAGCAATCAACCAATGGATGTGAATGTTGAACCAGTTGAAATTTAGAATCTCACCGATTCTATTACAAGAACTGAATTTCATAATCTAATGAGAGAGCTGATGGAGAGCCATCGACAATTAAATCAACAGATTCAGACCAATATCAACTTAATGAACTAACTTAATCAACAGCGGCGAGGGAAAGCTAGGAGGGACCCCGCTCCTTATTCGACATCGGAGAGTTCTAGCTCATCAGACAGGTATCATAGGCATAGGAGTCACAGAACAGATGAATACCGTGCAAAAACTTTAGGGCATTAACCGGAAGACCATCATGGTCTGGCAGGATCGATCGGTGTCGATCCCTCCCCCAAAGAGGGACTCAACCCATACATCATGGGAATCAGGCTGGAGCTACTTTAGTTGGTTTGGATGCTGGAGTTCAATTAAATATTGACCAAGTGCTTCCCCAGAATGACAATGAAGTGAATTTACAAGATATACATCGAGAAGATGGTGAACCAAGAAGGCATGGAACGGCCCACAAACATCGACCGAACAATTCACATGAGGTGGAACACGACCATCGCTTGGCACCAACTATCCAAATGTCGGACTAATCGGAAATGGTCAGATAGTTAGTGAGGGAGAGCCAGGGCTTGACTAATGATGACTAGGGAATCTCAAGAAGCCACACCCCATGCATTGATAATGTTCTACATGTGGGATATCTAAGGAGGTTCAACATGGCTGATGGATTCCGCAAGCGGATGATGCAACCAAGTGTAGATGCTTTCCCATAACTCTCTCTGGAATAGCAAGGATGTGGTTTACAAGATTACCCCCATGATCAATTTCTAGATTCGATGATTTGGAAATAAGGTTTGTGGAGCAGTTCCAAATGCACGCAACTCGCCCTAAGAATGTAATGTCCCTGTCCAGCACAGTCCAAGCTCTAGGACAATCATTGAAAGATTATTTGGAGAGATTTCATACAGCTGTTACAAAAATTAGTAATCCGAATGACCATGCAATATTGATGTCCATGATGAGAGGGATAGATCCAGAATCTGATTTCGACGATTGGTTAGCTGGTAAGCCACCCGCAACGTTGGAATGCTTTTATGCAAAGGCGACTTAGTATTTGAGAAAGGAGGAAGCCAAGTCCTCCAGGAAAATGAATGATGTGGGACCGAGCGGAGAGGAAGTATAAATAATATTGTATTAAAGCAGTCTGATGATGGCTCTGGAAAAGTTCAAGTGAATATCAAAAATAAGCCGAATAAGCAAAAGAAGGTGGAGATAGGGCCCGAGAACGAAAGAGGGATTCTTGAAGAGGGTAGCCTAGGATTTCGATGTACAATACTTACACGCAGTTGAATACGTCCTTGGAGAATATATATTTGTCTACCTGCAATACCATGAAATACAGGAAGCCACCTCTAAAAGAATCGACCAAGAAGCAGAAACAAACCAGAAAATATTATCGATTCCACGAATACTATGGACATGGCATGAATGAATGCAAGCATCTCCAGGATATTATCGAAAAGCTGATTCGAGAAAGGAAGTTGCAGTAATTTGTAAATATCTTGCAAGATGGCGGACAGGGGACATCAGACCCCAACCGAGGACAAGCATCGTGCAGAGCTAAGGAGCCTGCACGAACTGGTGGAAGATTGGTAATAAATACGATAGTTGGAGGACCGCACCCAATAGATAAGAGTTGGCATGAGATGGAGAACTATGCAAGCATAATTAAGCACAAGGATTTTGAATATTGTTCGAATACAGAAGTTGGAGCTCTGAAAAAACAAAAACGTACAATGATAGATGATATCGTATTTAGAAACACAGATGTAGACAAGGTAGAGGCTCCGACAATCGACTCGATGGTCATTTCGGCCATGATCGGCCCTGCTTTGATGAGAAGGATATTGATTGATTGTGGAAGTTCTGTAAATATAATTTTCAAAAAGCCTATGGTCAGATGAAAATGGAAGCCAAGGACTTAAAGCCGTCTAAAGCTCGCATACACGGTTTTAACGGTGTTGCAATTGAAACCATTGGTTATGTTGGATTACCCATAGAGTTGGGAAAAGGTGACCGTAGGAGAGTGCGAATCTTGCCGTTTGTCGTTTTGGATGTTGACACTCCTTACAACATTTTTCCTGGCCGACCGACCCTAGCCGAATTTTGAACAGCTCTTGCCCCATGGTGTTTGACTTTGAAATTTTTGACAGATAATGGTGTTGGAGTTGTTCACGGTGATCAGGCGACTGGACGTGCATGTTATGTAGCGAAGTTGAGGGATGCTCAACGCAAAGAGAAAGGTATGGGTGTGGACAAGACTGTCCGCATTCAAGCTACCGAAGATCGACAACTAGCGCTTGAGCCTTGGCACGGGCACCAAAGTTGGTTCTGTAGAGATATAGATCCAAGAGACGATGAGGAGGAGCCCAAACAGACCAAGACTGCACCGGTTGTGCTAACAACTGACATAACAGTTAGCCACGACGACCCATAACGGGTTTTAAAGATCGGATCATAGCTTAGACCCCCGATGATGAAAAAACTTGATGAATTTCTCTGAAAAAATCTGGACGTGTTCGCTTGGACTCACTCTGACATGTGTGGAATCTCGCCTGCCATTGTGAGCCATGCATTGAATATCGACCCGAGGCATGTCCTAGTGAAACAAAAAAGACAGGGCATGGATCTGGAGAGATCTACCACTCTTAAAGAGGAGGTGGATAGACTCAAAGACAACAGGTTTATCCATGATGCCCTCTACCTTAAGTGGGTATCTAATCCTGTGCTTGTGAAAAAGGCAAACGGGAAATGAAGAACATGCATTGATTACTCAGACTTGAACAAGGCATGTCCCAAAGATAGTTTTCCCCTTCCAAGGATCGACCAACTGGTAGACTCAACCGCATGACACAAATTGCTATCTTTCATGGATGCATACAAGGGATATAACCAAATCACGATGCACATTCTCGATCAAGAGTAGACTAGTTTCATTATCGATGTTGGATTATATTGCTATGTGGTGATGCCATTTGGATTAAAGAATGCAGAAGCGACTTACCAGCACTTAGTCGACAGGATGTTTAAAGAACAAATTGGAAAAACGATGGAAGTATATGTGGATGATATGCTCGTGAAGTCACGACGATCAAATGACCACATTAGAGACCTGACAGAAGTGTTCGGCATCCTACAACATTACAAGATGAAAACTAATCCTTTGAAGTATTCTTTTGCGTAGCATCAGGGAAGTTCTTGGGTTTTATTGTTAAAGCCCATAAAATTGAAGCTAATCCCAAGAAGATTCAAGCTATCCGCGATATCCAAGTGCCAAAGACTATCAAACAAGTGCAAAGTCTAAATGGAAAGGTTGCTCCCTTAAGCCGATTCATTTCCAGAGCTATTGATAAAGGCATTCCTTTCTTTGACTTGATTAGGAAAGGAAAGGAATAAGAAACTTCGAATGGACACAGGATTGTGAAAACGTGTTTCAAGCTTTGGTGAATTACTTGGAGAGGTCCCCATCTTGTCAAACCCGGTAGATCATGAGGATTTATACATCTATCTTTCCGTGTCGGTACATGCTATAAGTGTCGCAGTACTTCGTGAGGAGAATCGAATCCAGAGATCGATTTATTACGTCTGCAAGTGATTGATGGGAGCTGAAAGGAACTATCTGAAAATAGAGAAGTTGGCAAACTACTTGATGATTGCATCACGAAAGCTCCGCCCATACTTCCAAGCACACCCGATCAATGTTTACACCGACTGGCCGTTATGACCGGTCCTGTAGCGACTTGAGACATCGAGAAGGTTACTCAAGTGGAATATCGAGCGTTTACAATGCTATTTCACTTATTTTATTTCTTTTTCACTCAGTTGTATTTGCTTTCAGATTTTGCTTTAGCATTTGACTTTCCAGATATGTAATAAGACAGATTATGTCATTTCTTTCCACTTAGAAAATAAAGTTCTAAACTTCCTTTATATTTATGTTTGTTGTAGCATTTTGTATTAGTTACATTATGAAACTAATTGATGTCAATATGTCCGAGCAGGATCCCAGAGTTTGGAACTAATCAATTGCTCTAGTTCCCAATGGAACTAAACGGGATGAGCATGGTCTGACCATTCATTTGATAACTCTCGTTCATACCCCCAATGGACGGGATATATAAATTGGGTATGAATCAACCACCCACGAAATAACTCAAAGTCCCTATAGTGCGGACTAGAGAATAAACATAAATTGGGTGTGAATTGACCACCCAGAAAATAACTCTATGTCCCCAGAGTAGGGACTAGAGTGTAAACATAAATCAAGTGTGATTCGACCACCTGCTAACCAACTCTAATCCCCAAAGAGTGGATATGAGCATAGATAAATATATGAGTATGGTTCGACCATCCACTATTCCATAAAATCCGACCTGAAATCGACAGGAGAAGTATAAACTCCCTAAGGATGGAGTTCGACCATCCACTATCTAACTCCCCTAACTTGAGACTAGGGGCAAGAGTATAATTACACAAACCGCTAAATTCGACTGCGTAACACTAAGGCTCGAGCCCAGTGTTTTATGGGACTCAAGGCCACGACCACATGGATACCTTAGGATAGAGTTAGTGGATTAACGAACGATGAATTACAAGTACATTGAATGGAAAGTAATAATTCAGCTACTTAAGTAACAGTTTACACGAGACCTCAACAGAAAACAAAAACTTTTATTCATGTGATAAGCTTCAAAATTGTGGTACAAGTTTATTCAAAAACTGGGAGTCATATCCATACAACCACTACTAACAAAAAAATAGTTGTACAAACTATGCACACACCAAACCGAAGCGATGGCTATTTCTTTTATCCTCTCTCCTTTTTGGATTTCTCGGGAGTGGTGCTACTTGAACTTACGCTTGTTCTCTTCCTTGACCCTTTAACGCCCTTAGCGGGAGAGCATTCAAAACTTGGAGGGAGTTCTCTGGGAATCGACCCACTGGGCGGAATGATTTGAAGTGGGACAAGATTTGGATCATCAATGTCCACCTCAGCGGGCTCAGCTTTGGCTTTTCTCTTCAGCAACTCCTCCTTCTCGATGCACTCCTTCAAGTTGATTTCGCCAGTGTGTTCGAACGCGATAGTTATCACCACATCATCAGATTCATCCACCGGCAGCAGATCTTCAGCCTTATCATCGTCGAGTGCTCCGATTACTTAAGCATCGGGCCGTAGAACATCAATGGCCATCGGAATCACTATTGATATCGCTTGTTGCTCCATGGCGGCGTCACTTTTAGGAGTTTGGCCAGAACCCGTAAGCCCTGCGGATTTGTAAAAACAAGGAGATAAGCCTAAAACCATTGGGCATGAAGAACAAAACCTCTCGAAAAGTGTAGAGTAAAGTGGAATACCTGCGTCCGGCTAGCTCTCGATTGTCGTCGAAGTGCCTCCTTCCAGAATAAGGGTCAGCACTTTAGATTGGTAACCGGTTTTGTCAGTATCGTAGCTCAAATCTTGTCCCAAACCAAAAGAAACTGATGTTCCAGCCGCTTGGAAAGAAGAGGGACCCTTGGAATCGACTTTGAGGACTCAGCATATTTTTTTCCTTTACCGAAAGGTGCTAAAATGTCGAAATATTGGAGTCTCGAGGTGGCAAGGTCTAAGGGTTTATTTCCACGAAGGATCTCCCGCACTAATTTCTCTTCATCTAACTCGGCTTCGCTCAACTCCCTCTTTTTCATCTCGACAATATACTCCCAGGCTTCGGCGAGTGACTCAAGATAACCTTCACCAAGAAAGCTCATATTGTGGTAAATAAGGACTTTAGCGTTGATTTCGATGATCAATGGATCAAACATGTCCTTAATTTCATTTCGACCAGACTCTTTAGCATCTTCCACTTGGGCTTCAATTTGTTCCATCATCTCCTTGCGGCGTTCCACTCTTGCCTCTTCTTTAAGGGCTTCTATTTTGGCAAGTTGCTCGTCAAGTTTGATTTTCAGACTCTTGGCTTTAATAGCCTCCTTGCAATGCCTCTGTGATTCTTCCTGAGCCTCAATCTTCTCTTCCCTTTCTTTCTTAAGAAGCTCTTCAAGCTGCTCAATGTGGCGGGCCAAGATATTTTACAACTTTAGCAAGGAATCCTTTTCCAGAGCAAGTGCGCCGCTGCGATTGGGGGCAACATCGAGTTCCTTCTTATAGGAAGCTTCCAAACGACTCACTGCCTCTGATGTTTACTTGGTACTCTTTTCTGCCTCATCAAGTTTTGTTGTCAACTCTGATATCTCATTATCTTAGTGCTTGATTATATCTTTATCACGGATCGCCTCTAGTTTGAGACGATCTATTTCATATTGTCGCTCGATTAACACCTCGGAGATTTTTTCTGCTAAGTGCTGGAACGACTCATGCTGCACGAAAACGTCATTAACACATGTGAGAGAGCTTGCTTTGGCATGCCTCGAGATCATATGAATTAAGGGAAGGAACTTAAGCCAACAAAACAGATTTTTGGGAAAGTGGACTTAACTCTACTATGGAAGTATTGGGAGCAGCGGTCGACAAAAATGGATCGGAAGTAGCAATTGGATGATTGCTCGATCTATGGTCGTAAGGTTGCCTAGAGATGGAAGAACCAGAATACTACTGGTGTGATACAACGATTTGAGGTCCCCGATAGGAAGTCTGATCTCCACTATAAACAGGACGACTGGGCTGATCTTCCTGATGGAATGACTGAGACTGGGACTAACGCTTAGAAGAAGAAGATTCCTTGAGACAATGGCTTTTTTCTCGGCCGTTATCTCTTTCCCTATGCCTGCCTGATTATGAGCCACGGGTAGATCCATAATGCGTCGAAGAGTCCCTTAGGCAATCAAAAGCTCGAGACTGAGTCATTGCACCTGCAAGGTCCGAACAAAAATGTATAAGTAACCATTATACAAAAGATAGATAAAGAGTGTGTAGTGGAGTGCACGTGATTGTAAGTGTCCCAGTGTCCCCCCCGAAAGACCAGTAATTGTAGCCTTGCTTTATAGGCGTTTTCTCTCCTCTGTTGGTATGAAGAATGCCACATCACCACTTCTGGCGAGAGAATTGAGCACCTCGATATTGATATTTGGGAAGTCATAAGTCATAATGTCATCTAGGATCTGGAGATTTGAAAATCCTTTCATTGAACTTTCTAAGTGTTGGGAAGATGACTCTTCGTCTGCTAAAGTAATAACAAATTCTGGGTCCTTAGCAGTTTTTCTTCTGCGAAGTTTATATGCCATTTTTTTCCTTCTCTTAGTTGGCATTTGGGGTTGCGTGCCTTTTGACGATTCGACCACTAGCGCCTTGCCTGGGCCTACATTAGCATCGCTAGGCTCATTGGTCTGGGCATCCCTAATTTCACCTTCTTCAACGTCATTTTGAGTCCCCTCGACCAGGGGCACGACAGGATTGTTGACATCCCTCTCTTGCTCTACAATGTTCCTCGGTAATGCTGAACCTCTAAGGAGCCCAATGTGATGGCCCACTTCCAGCAGCCCGAATAGAGATAATAACTCATCAGTTATGAGAAGTCTAATGTCCCTATTTTTGACAGGAGTGGCATAAATAACAGATATCGCTCTTGAAAAACTATTACCCTCAGAGCGTGGGCGGAGATCTGTAAACATTCAGGATATTAGTTGATTCAAAAATATGACTTGGACTAACGGATTTAAGAGTGAAGCGAAGAAAACACTTACGTCCTTCCAACAATCGCCTTGCAAAGCCAGGCGGACACCGAATGTAGAACCACTCATGTTTGAAAAGAGAGAGTTTATTCCAAGCACCAGTTAAGAATTGGAAGTTGGGTGAAGGCTCAAGAAAAACATAGGAAGGACTTCCTGACCGTCGTTTAAAATTATAAATGAACCTTGTGTCCTTAGGAGTTGGCGGGCGAAACAGAACGCTCATGAACAGTAGAAAAGTTCCATGGAGGAAGGCATATCTATTCAGGTAAAGTTGAGTGGGAGCTATTCCAAGATCTTAACATTTCTCGAATAAACGAATTGAAGGGCGGCACGCATCCGGTCTAGCACAAGAATTTATTGCACATTGTGTACCCCTTAGGGGGCAAGTGAGGCTTGTACTTTATTGAAGGAACTAGGACGTCTTTGAATGGAATTCCATGTATGGAACATAGCCTGCGAAGGGCAGCCTCACCAATTCGAGAGGCTTGAGAATCTATTGGGTTATCTAAGAGAATGATGCCTTCTACTATGTCGAGTGCAGGACTTACATCCTCCGCCCGGAGGACGGGAACATCTATAAAAGGTTGACTGATGGGTCGGAAACTTCCGTTTGTTCGGCTTGATGAGTAGGAGAAAGCCTACCAGATATATTCGCGGAGCTCAATTTTGTTTAGGATTGTTATGATGCAGGGCTAGTCCAGAAGACATTGTAGATAAACGCTCCAAGCATCTGAAGTCCACGTTAACTATACTCAGTATACAATCGAGATTAGAAAAATTACCTATCCCCTCTGTGCTAAGTGTGAGCTAGTCCAGTGTAGTGTAGTGTTAATGAAAATAAACAACTTTAAATAAGAGAATGGAGATAAATGATGAGACTTTGGATTTAGTTTGGGTTTTAAAACTAAAATAAATTTGGATATATATATATATATAATTGAACACTTTAATTTTTTTAAATGATTTATACAATTTTATACACGGTTTTAAAAAAATAAAAAAGATCAAATTTTGTTTTTTGGTTTCAAAATTAAAAAAAAAATTTGTGGAGTTTATATATACATCTATGTATGTATATGCATATGGATTATATTCAGCAAATTTTTTTGCTCATGGTTTATGGATTTAAAAAACACTTTAAAATTTTATTTTTGATTTTTAAATATATATATATATATATGTATGTATGTATGTATGTATGTATTTGTGTATGTTTATTTTAAGGACAAAATTGTTTTCTATTTAATGTCGAAGGACAACTAACTTCTATTAGTCACACCAAGGACAAGTTTAAAGTTTTAATTGGATAAAATCTGAATATTTTAAATCAAGGATATCGAGATTTCATAAATATTAAAAATTAATTACATAAATGTTTTTTCTTTTTGAATATGAGAAAAAAGAACATAATAAATAATAAAAATTATTTATAATTTTTTTAATCTGAGAAAAAAGAATAGAGGAAAACACAACACAAAAAGCTAAATGTATATAGTTTTTTTATTAATAAATAACATTTTTAAAATGATAAATAGGAATAGCTTTCCAAATTGAATAGTTCTACATTTTAAGTGATATAATGTAGTGATATTTTTAAATTATAAACCTATATTTTTCAAGGACTACTAGCTTAACTGACTAGTAGTATGACACTTTAGATAAAGGTTCAAGAGATTATGGATTCAAGTCCCCGAGACTTAAAAATGAGTGCTCTGTTTGAATAAAGTATCACTTTTACTATCAAAAAGTTACAAACTATATTCATTTACCTTTCTGAGCGGTTTCTTCTATATTTTTGTGTTAACATTAATCGATTAAAATGTTTTTAAGATTGCTTTTTTTTAATTTCGAGGGTCATTTTTTAATTTTTTTATTAATTAAACACCGATGAATAATTAAAATAAACTTGAGGTTTACACTATCTAATAGATTTTTCATCCTTATTCTAATTATTAAAGTTTGTTGTTATTAGATCTAATCTTATTTGAAATGTGTCTTCAAAACTAATTTCCTATTTTTCCCTTATGGTTCGCAAATCTAAAATAAAAAAACAATTTTTATTTTGGAAGATTCAAACTATTTTAAACATTTAATTACACAATAATTAATATAGTTATTTATATATAGATTATTAAATAATAAATATATTTTTAAATATATATATAGACACATGTTTTCATATATACCAAAAATAATAGTGATTTTAATATATATATATATACACATAATCTTTAAATAACATTATATTATATATACACACATACATACATTAATGATAGAGTTAGGGGTATGCCATAAGAGCAATTATATAATTTGTTACATATGTCTAACTCGATGACTAATCTTGTTTAAAACAAAAGGATGTCTTCTTTCTATTATATACTTATTGTATTGTGATATACTTAATTAACTGATTAATTTAAAGTATATTAAATAGAAAAATCCTTAAATAATATGTTATGAGATAGTAATTACAATGTATTATAATCATGAGAAATTTGTCACACTTAAAATAACATAATATTTTAAATATTCCTTGTCAAAATGTTTTGATATGGAATATCGATACATCCATTGAGACTATAGTACATAACGCTCTCCAAATATTCGGCAGTGTATTATTTATGGCAATTTTAAGCATAAAAAAGTTACTACTTACAATTATTATATAACAATAAAATGACTCACTCAAGAGTTCTTATTAGTTAATATAACTGAGGTCAAATAGAGAATCTCGAAGTAATGATTTTACAAAATCCCTCAACTTAAGAATATTGTAGAACTTCAATGTGGACACTCCACTTTGATTATAGTTAAATCATAGCATGACGTCCATCGAATGACTGTAGTTGGGTCTGAGTTGAAGCATTGGAAGTGAAACGCTATTCAATAAAGAATTCGTCTCCTCAATTATATGAGGTTAGTGCCACGGTCAACTACATTCAACTCAAAGTCAAAGTCTCTGGCCAGAGCAATATGATTAATAATAATTATTATTATTGAATAAAGGATTTTGTGTTTGGACTTACGACATTGAATGTGGATGATGTTGCGATATTGACCAAAACCAATTCCAAAAGTTCTAATGTGATTTAGTTTTGACGTAGAGAATTTATGTAAATAATCATTACTACTAGGTACCTCATATAACAAGTAAAATTCGATTTTATCGAAAAGATGTGTAAGTGATAATTTTAGCCAAAATGTCACACCACTAGCTAATATGACATGTGAATGTTAATATTTAAATTATTTGATATTAATCGCTAACTTAATTTACATCTTTGAGTCGTACAACTGTAGTGATGGATACTCTGAAAACCCCATATGATTTAACTACTTATGATCATAAATTAATTAATATTTTTGAAATATTAATTATTAAATTTTATTTGATTTGTTTGAGTGACTCCAGTATTTAAAGAAGTGCATGTATAAAAGTCATACATGTGCGTATCAATATACGATGTCGGTAGAATATTTAAACTACATTTAAATAGCATAAATACTAAGTGGGTTTTTAAATAAATTAAATTAATTAATAGTTTTGAAATATAAATTATTAAAATTCTATTTGATTTGTATGGATACCATTAATATTTAACAAAGTGCACATATAAAAGTTATAGACGTGCGTGTTGATATAAGATATCGATAGAATGCTTAAATTGGATTTATATAAATTAAATGCTAAGTGATTTTGGAAATTTTTGAGGTCCATATGGGCCCTGTTATGGTCCACCATAGATAATAAAGGGAGTTAGAGGATTTGATGAGATTTAATTAGGAGGTAAATAGCGAAAGTTTTAAAGGAGGAAATTGAAAGGTTTCAGTGTTTCCTTTAATTCATATTCTCTCTTATTCATTTCTTTGCTTGCAACTGACAATTCTCATTATGTCATTTTTCTTCCTTCCAATCCAGTTATGGCCAAATTTTAATGTTTTCTATGGTTAAGAAAAATTCTCAAAACAAAATCAAATAAAAATAAAAAACAAAAGGTGGTTTTTATCTCTTTATTCCAGCAAAATCTGGAGGTTGATTTAAGAATCTAAGAGTTATTATTTATCATTCAAGGTGCTACTTTTTGAACACATCCTAAGGAATTTTTCAATTCTATTTATTCATATATCAAACATGTTTATACGTTTTGAATCCCTACCATGTTGTGCACCAAATGTTTGGATATTCATATTGTAGCATTATTTCAGATCCCTTTTTTATATCTTAATTAATTATTGTTAATATAATTTAGATGCACCCTTTTGTTATTCCTTAATTAAGTATATGAAAAATATGTTAATACTATTTGGATCCTTCATCGAATATGATTATTTATTCATATAGTTTGGTATTGAATCATTTATAATGAATTTATATGTGCCTAAGTTGTTCGATCTAACTTAGTTGTTGTTTGGAAATTATTTTGATTGAATTCGGTTTAATAAATATATGCATGCTACATGGTTGTTTTTATTTTTTTCTTGAAAAATAATTTTGATTAACTTTCATTTAATTTTTGATTGAAATTTTTTTTGATTGAATCAACTTAATTACTTGAGCTTACTTTTAAAACAAAAATATGTATTACTTAGTTGTTGGTTGAATAATTTTGTTTAATGTCGTTTACACAAATGTAAGCGTTATTTCAATTCAAAACAAACAAGTGGATTTTTATGTAAAATCTTAATTTAATCGATTCCTTCTTGAATTGAAAGTTGGATTTGAATTTATCAACTTTAGATTCATATATGTATATATTAAATTGTAATCTTCAAATACACATATTGCTTTATATATCAAAACACTATTACAAATAAACATATGTATTTTAAATTCATTTTTTTAGAATAGAATTTTATGTAAAAATATAAAAATTTATTTTAAACCCTTCCTTAATTAATTAATTATACACACACACAGATATATATATATATATATTATTGATCAAAACCTAGGACAACAAAGGCATCTATAAATTTAGTCATAAATGTCATTTATTAAATCAATTAGTCTAATTATATATAGAGAGAAATGAAAGGTTTCTCTCTATGTATATATAGCCATTTCTTCCCTCAACTAATTTTATAAGTTAAGAGAGAGAAACAAAAGGTTTCCTTCTCTATATTATTTTTGCACTTTACTGTTACACGCTGCTTATATGCTGCACTAACACTACATTTAAATGTATTAGACACATTCATTATAATAAAAGTAAATTAAATTTTAAACTTCATTTTAACAATTTAAATAAAATAAGATTTTACTCAAAACTTTATTTTAGATTGGATCTAAATCTCTGTAGACTTCGTAGACCCAATAGATCCAAAATAGGATTTTTTTTGAAATCTACCTATTTCACCTACTTCTGAGTGGCCAATTTGCTTCAGTTATATATATAAACTAATGAAAGAACTAAAAAAATGTATTATTATTAATTTGCATTAATATAGATATAAATATTGATATTTATGTCTGTGTATGTATATCTCTTTGTGTGTTTGTGTATGTATGACACATCATTACACCATGACATTAATTCATTAACTATAAATCGCAATGGTTAACTACATATATATCATCATCATGTTATCCCTAGGTTAGATCACCATATCTAATATATTTAAAGTGTTTTTGTTACGAATATGCTAACAATGAGCAAAAATGAAACTTTTAAATTAGAATGTTAGAGGCTTAATGTTACCTTTATAATGCTCTAGAATAAAAAGAATCCTAGTAGATAGTTCCATAGATATAGCATTACTTCAAGACATCAAAACTAATTTTCCTAATCCTACCTTCTTAAGATCAATCAAGGGAAATACTCTGACTAAATGGGCATTCTTCCCTGCCATCGGAAGCTCAGGGGGGAATTTTGACGATGTGGAAAGTGGATAAATTTAAAATAATTCAATCAATCTCTAACTGCTATTCCTTATAAGTAATTATTTAGGATTTACAAGACAATCAGATCATATATGTCACTAATGTATATGCATCAAATAACAAAAATCTTAGATTTCTACTTTGCGCCAAATGCGTCAACTTTAGTGACCTTTCTTACAATCCTTAGTTCATAGGTGGAGACTTCAGTATGATTAGGCACAGTGGGGAGCGCTCACTAAGAGAGGGCAAATACATTTACATGGAAGAATTTAATTAGTTCATTAACCTAAACAACTCTATCAAACTACCTCTCATAGGTTAGAGATTCACCTTGTGTAATGGTAGAGTGACCCTTCGATGGCCTAATTGGATAGATTATTTATGTGTAAGGATTGAAAATATAAATTTCCCTTATCTAAAGCACACAGCCTTATTAGCCTCATTTCAGATTACCGTCCTATATTGCTTAACTTTCATGGCCAACTGACTAAAAACAGACCTTCCAAATATGAAAAAAATGTGGTTTAAAAAAGAGAACTTTGAGAATCTTGTAATCAAGAAATGGAATTCCATGGAAAACCATGTTTTCAAAAATGCACCAAAATATTTGGCTTTTAAACTTTGAGAGTTAAGAGCATACTTAAAGAATTGGAAGATTAATGTGTTAGGCAATATTTATATTAAAAAGGATATGATACTAAACGAGATACATGATTTAAATGGGACAGGAGAACTCAGGGACATAAAGATTGAGGAGAAGGTTAAATAGGCAATTTAAAATGGTATTGCATAAATTAATGAATCGAGAAGCAACTATATGGAAATAACACTCCCAAGTTTGATGGATCAATAAAGGGGATAAAAACACCAAACAATTTCACCGCATGGCTAACAGTAGACACCATTATAATACCATCAAATCAATTAAAGTTAATAAAATAGAGATAAAGAATTAGCTGAATTAAACAAAATTTTCACCAATCACTATATGGTGACTAATGCAGACGTAGAATTCAGGAGGATTTGCCATCTTTATGTCCGAACCTATATCCCTCTTTCCTTAAATTAGACTCTTGATTCATAGAAAAGGAAGTTTGGTCGATCATAAAAAGTTTAGATAGCTACAATACAACATATTAAGTTTAGATTGCTACAATACAACCTGAATTAATTTTCTAGTGAAGAAAAAGGTTATTCGGGTTTAAAATTAATTTCGGCAATTATGTATGGGTTTTGGGTCTGAAATTTAAATATGTTAGAAAACATATTAAAAGAGATTTATGTGAATTTTTGTAGAATTTTTCTAAGTGTTTTAATAGATATATAAAATTATTTAAGGTATGGAACTTAAATGTTTTATATATTTATAAAAGGAAAAGGGGCATTTTGTAAATAATTGAATTAGTTAAATTTTGAAATTTCGGCAGAACTTTTGGAAAAGAAAATTAGCAACCAATAATATTTTGACAAACAAGGCAGGTTAGTTGAAAAGATTACTTAAAAATCAGTTTAAACATGCTTAACATGTTTCACCACTTTCGGCACCTAGCTTTCGACTGTGTTCCTTCGCCTCCATCACCATCGAAACCAATGTGCAAGACATCAAAGATTTGGTGCGTAGCGAATTGGATATAGGCGGAAGGTATGCATTCGAAACAAGGGGTTCTGATTGGGTCGAAGCGCTACTCTGCTTTTAAATGAAAATGCGCCTGCTTTGCTTTCGATATAATGCTTTCGACTTGGTTGGCTTCCGACTGGGTCAGATTGTTTAAAGGAATGGTTTTGAAAGAGGTTGCGCCTTTTGTTTTAAGTAAATTCTTTCGAAGGTGCCAAAACCCCTAACTGCCACCTTTTTACCTTTCGACCCAGATCGATTCCGAAAGGGTTGCCTTGTTTTATAACATAGCCGCTTCTCCAATGCTTTTGGAGGGATAGGTTTCGACACCATCCACTTCTTTTACTTAGGAATTGCTTACGAAAGAGTTGCTTTCGACTTGGTTGTTTATGACCCTTGTTGATATTGGAAAATAAAACCTAAAGGTTTCGAAAGGAATGGTTTCCAACGGTTTTGAAATGTTTTCCACAAGCTTTTACTTGAACCCAATGCTATCGAAAGGTTTGTTTTAAGTAGTATATTTAATGCTTTCGAAAGGTAACTGATATAGGTTTTGAAGGGGAGGTTCTCCAATATTTTCGAAAGGTTTAAACTATGGTTTCAAAAGGGGAGGTTCTCTAATGGTTTAGAATGGTACTTAAAGCATTTTAAATTGAAGGCTTTCGATTTTCTTTCGAAAGGCAAGTTTGATGTTTTGAAAAGAGGATGTTAGAGGTTTATAAAACTTTCGAAGAAGATGTTTTTAATGGTTTCGAATGGTATGTTTTTTCCTTTTGGCCTAAGGTTATAAAGTAAAGTAGTTTACTTGTTTCGAAAGGGGTACTTTCAAAGGTTATGGAAGGGGTACTTTCAATGATTTCGAATGGGTTGTTTAAAGTTTTTAAACAAAGGTTTTGAATGATCTACCTTGGCAATATAGCCTAAGTGTGTTAAGCTAAAAAGCATTTTAACTTATTTTGGAGGGATAGGTAATCCTTATTATATTTCATTAACATTATTTGGAGTAAAGTGCATATAACATGAAAAATAGCTTAGAGTAAAGCAAAGAGTACATTTTCCTTGTATATGTAAGATTTAAAGGGATTAAATCATTTTGAAAAAGGTTTTTAAGGAAAATTTAAAGGGTAGTTAACCCTAAGAAAATGACTCAGATTAGAAGACCAGATGGGACTGGTGTAGGGTCGCGCCCTACTCATTAACTATTAGCCCCTAACTAATTTAGTCCAAAATTACAGTGTATAGGGCTTAGTCACAGGTAGACTTAAATGATGGTTACACACCGAAATGGAATATATGTACTGAAAAGAAGAAAGGTTATTGGTGTGCCCGCAAAACCATTAGGATCATAAGACCCTTGGAGAAGTAAGTTAGGGACAGACCGTCCAGAAGACTTATCTAACAGTTGTTAGATCATATTTATTATTTTGTCAGGTAGGCCTGAATTAGCCAAAGGTTAGTAGTTAGCAAAACAAAACTACATTTGTTTTGGACAGTTGGTCCAGTATATACCTGTTTTTAACATATATGATATTGCTTTTATTGATATAATCAGTTTGATTAACCAGTTTGGTTGTAGGATTATGATTTGTAAAAAGATATGTTTTAAAAGAGATATTAGTGAGGGGAAATCTGTTCTGCTAAGCGGTGTGGTCTCACTTAATATCAAATAATCGAGATGTATAGTATTATTCACACCAGGCTTTATGCCTGACTTGAATTTTATGTTTTTCCCCTTAAACTCTCGGATGCTTAATTGATTTGAGTAGATTTAGAGTTTGGGTTTTTCAAGTTTTAGTAGGTTGGCGAATAAAGCTACCGGAGATGACCAGGAGGCTGAAGGATAACTATTTAGGAGTTGCTGTTATATTTTTAAATTCTGATGTGTTGTATTGGGACATTTAGTCCATTAGTTCACTGATCATCCAAGAGGGCATCCTCATATGTCGCTCTTAGCGTATTTTGTAATAATTATATTTGATCTGAACCTGGAAAGCATTATGAGATTATGTAATCTGAATATGAAATATTATTTTGAAATTTAATTAGAAAATTTGTTTTAATCTGTGATGATTTTATTTCATATTCATGTGACTCTGATATTATGGATACCATTAACATTACCGTATTCTATCACCAGAAGTTAATACTATAGATGACTGTAGCATCTATAGGTTTAGCTTTTGGCCTTAAGATAGGGGATGTTACAACTTGGTATCATAGCATAGATTTATGAATAAACTTTAAACTAAAATGATTTTTGAAAACATAATCCTTAGAAATTAGACATAAGATTGGGGTATGGGATAATGCTAGAGTAACGTACTTGTATTTGCTATATATATAAGTATACGCTATATCTCTATTCTCCTATATCTCTTAGGCTATTCTTCTTTATCTTATGAGGCTTGAATACAGATATGGATGTTAGAAGTGGAAGAGTTAACCTTAGAGGAGGAAGCACCAATACAAATGGAAATGCCAGACCAAATACTAGGAGAAACCCAGGTTAGGCACAAGCTGGAAATGTTGGGCTGGAGTCCCGCAAGTTGACATAGGATCGATGTACCACTTCTTTGTCAATATGATGGAAGCAGGAATTGATGCTTGAGTAGTTGGAGGTAACGTTGGAGGAGGAAACCAGAAAGCTCCAGTGGTGAATAACTATGCCATTCTGAGTAGAAATTATGCCCGACTGGGAGGAAAGCCGTTCATCGGTACTTAGGACGCAATCGAAGTAGAGAATCGGCTGCTTCATTGCAAAAGGGTATTTGCTGATCTAGGGTTCAATGATGAGCAGAAGAGAAGGCTTGCATCGAGACAGCTTCAGGGAGCAGATTTATTCTGGTGGAATAACGTGACGGTTGGAGTGAATGAAGAGAATATGACTTGGGCTGAGTTCAGGAGAAGATTTGAGGAGAGGTTCATGTCTGTAATGGTGAAACCTGTCTTGCTTAGGAAGTTTGCTGAGTTGGAATAGGGAGACATGACGGTGTTAGAATATGCTAGAAGGTTTGAGGAGTTGGCTAGGTATGGATATGCCACTGTTGACACTGTGACTAAGAGAAACGAGAAGTTCATCAGGGGGTTGAAGCTTGAGTTGGCCAGGGCTACAATACCTCATATAAGAGATCCCTGTGATTTTGTAGTTGAAATGGCTTTAAGGCAAGAGGAAATGTTGGCTTCTCTTGAGAATAATAAGGCCAAGGAAGTCCAGGTGGAAGAGGGTCAGAAGCGAAAGTTTCTCCATAAGAAAGGGGGTCAGAAGGGAGGAGCCGCGAAGAAAGGGAAGGCAGAAGTTGTCTGCTGTAAGTGTGATAAGAAGGGAAATTATGCTCATGAGTGCCGGACAAGCAAGGGATAGAAGGCTGCTGAGAAGAAAGGAGTTAGATGTTTAACTGCGATCAGATTGGTCACTATAAGAACCAGTGCAAGGAGCTAGCAAAGGATGGGAAAGGCAAAGTATTTGCATTGGAACCGGCTACATCAAGACCAACAGCGCAGGAAAAAGGAAAAGCAGTATTAGGAGGTACGTTTTCGATCCATGGTATGTCAGATAGTGTTCTGTTTGATACCGGTGCATCGCATTCTTTTATATTTCGTTGTTTGGTAGATAAGCTTAACCTAGAACCCTCATATTTAGTTACTTCCTTAAGGGTTGCAAATCTAAAAGGAGGGTATGCGACACTTGGGATGAAGTATGACCACTTAGAGTTTGATTTGTTCGGTCATACCTTTGTGTGTAGCTTGCATGTATTTGACTTTGTAGGGTTCGAAATTATTTTGGGTATGGATTGGTTAAGTAAGTATGATGCTAAGATATTTTGCCATGATACGAAAATATCACTTAGACACCCTGACTGTAGTGATCAGATTGTATATACCATAGAAAGCCCTAGTTGTGAGATGTATGCTTTGTTGGGTGTTGTGGGGGTAGAAGATGAGTTGAATCAAGAATTTGTGGTTAGAGAATTCGTAGATGTTTTTGAGCCGGTAGTAGGATTGCCACCGAAACGAGCCATTGAGTTTCAGATAGATTTGCTGCCTGGAGCAGAACCAGTGAGTAGACCGCCAAGTAGGATGACACCTACAGAGATGAGGGAGCTGAAGGTGCAGTTGGTAGCTTTGTAAGGCAAGAATTTTACTAGACCTAGTAGTTTACCTTAGGAGTAGCCGCAGTGTTTGCCAAGAAGCCTGACGGATCGTTAAGGTTATGTATCGATTATCGTAAGTTGAACGAGAAGACGATAAAGAACCGCTATCCGTTCCCTAGAATTGATGATTTTTTCGATCAGTTGAGTGGAGCCAAGGTATTTTCTAAGTTGGATTTGTCAATGGGATTTCATCAGCTTAGAGTAGAAGAGGATAGTTTTCCTTTGATGGTGTTTAGGACTAGATATGGATCGTATGAATGGCTAGTGATGCCGTTCGGACAGACTAATGCGCCAACATTCTTTGTGGATTTGATGAACCCAATTTTCCGAGAGCACTTGGATTGGTTTGTGTTGGTTTTCATAGTTAATATCTTGATATACTCTAGAATGAAAGGGAGCATGAAGTTCATCTTAGAGTGGTGCTTGAGACATTAAGGAAACATCAGCTGAAAGCGAAATTTTTCGAAGTGCCATTTCTAGAAGAACGAAGTGAAGTTTCTTGTTCATGTAGTCTTAGAGAGAGGGTTGTTAGCAAATCCGGCTAAGATTGAGGCAGTGAGTAGCTGGAAGTGACCCAAGACAGTGACTGAGATAAGAAGTTTTCTTGGATTGGCTGGATATTATCGGAGGTTCATAAATGATTTTTCGTGGATAGCAGAACCGATGATTAAGCTAACGCGAAAGGATGTGAAGTTTGTTTGGATCGATAAGTGTGAGGAAGCATTCCAGAGCTTGAAACACTTATTAATCCATGCACCTGTATTAGTTATTCCAGAGGGAAATCAAGATTAGGTAGTTTATACAGATGCATGTGGAACTGGATTAGGAGCTGTGTTAATGTAGAATGGTAAAGTGATTGCCTATGCTTCTCAACATCTTAGACCGCATGAGGTTAGATATCCAATGCATGATTTGAAGCTGGCTGTGGTGATTTTTGCATTGAAAGTGTGGAGACATTACCTTTTGGGAGAGAGGTTTGAGTTATATACGGATCATAAGTCGTTGAAGTATTTGTTCTCTCAGAAGGAGCTGAACATGAGACAACAATGATGGTTAGAGTTTATTGTTGCTTATGATTTTGGAATCGATTACACACCAAGGAAAGGTAATAAGGTTGAAGATGTGCTTAGTAGGAAACATCATAATGCAGCGTTGGCAATGATACCAGAGTGGAAATATTTGGAAGCGTTGTCGACTTGCAGAGTGCAGTGGAGATCTGAAGTTGGGTCTAGTGGAGAATCTGTTGTATTATCTTGTTTAGAAGTTTGACCAGTTATGATTGAAAGGATTGCTTCTAAACTGATGGAGGATCTAGTATTAGTTGAACGGATTAGGAAGTTAAGAAGTGGAACAGAGAGCGATGACTTGAAGGATTTCAGTTTTGACCAGAATGGGTAGTTAAGAAAGAAAGGTAGGTTATTTGTTTCGAATGTGGGAGACATAAGGAAGGAAGTTTTGGAGGAATGTCATCGTTCGAAATTCACTATTCATCTAGGAGGAACTAAGATGTATCAGGACATAAAGAGGAGTTTCTTCTGAGAAGGTATGAAGAGGGACGTTAGCTTGTGGGTGAAGTACTGTTTGAACTGTCAACAGGTAAAAGCCGAACATCAGAAGCCAAGTGGGTTGCTTCAACCATTGGATATTCCAGTATGGAAGTGGGATTCTATTTCTATGGATTTTATAGACGGGTTATTGAGATCTAATAGAGGAAATGAAAGTATATGTGTCATAGTGGACAGATTAACAAAGAGTGCCCATTTCATTCCAGTTAAGTCAATTAGGACGGCACCTATTTTGGCTAAGTTGTTTATGAAGAATATAGTTAGACTTTTTGGAATTCCTAGTAATATAGTAAGCGATAGAGATTCCTTATTTACTAACGAATTCTTGAAAAGTCTACAGGATATTTTAGGAACCAAGCTCAAGATGAGTACCGCTTACCATCTACAGACCGATGGGCAAACGGAAAGAGTTAACAAAGTCTTGGAAGATTTGTGAAGAGCTTGTGTGTTAGATTTTGGAGGATCATGGGAAGACCATCTACACTTAGTCGAGTTTTTGTATAACAACAGTTATCAGACTAGTGTAGGGATGGCACCGTTTGAAGTTTTGTATGGAAGGCCATGCAAATCTCCCGTTTGTTGGTTAGAGACCAGGGATAAGTTGGTTCTTGGTCCGGACTTGGGCAGATAAGTTGCAGAGAAGATTGAGTTGATTCGAGTTAGAAAGAAGGAAGCTCAATCTAGGCAGAAAAGTTATGCTGATAAGAGACAAAAAGACTTAGAGTTCTCTGTTGGAGATCAGGTTTTCATCAAAATGTCACCGATGAAAGGTGTTATCAGATTCGGGAAATCAGGAAAGTTGGCACCGAGATTTGTAGGACCATTTCCTATTGTAGAGAAGATCGGGAAACTCGCATACAGAGTAGAGATACCGAATAGTTTGGCAGGAGTCCACGATGTTTTTCATGTTTCTCATCTAAGGAAGTATATTCGTGACCCAAAGACTACTATTACATCGACAGTGTTAGATGACTTAGTAGTGGAACCAGATATGACTATAGTTAAAAAGCCTATTCATACAGTTTTGAGAGATGAGAAGAGGCTAAGGAACAAGACAGGTAGATTAGTTAAAGTCCAATGGAGCGACGATGAGAGAGACTGTACTTGGGAACCGAGAGCAGGATTCGAGATACATATCCTGACTTGTTTCGTGGTATTTTTACCCTTTTGATTGATTTTGATGAGTGCCTTACCGTAATTTCAAGGATTAAATTCTTTAAGGAGGGGAGACTGTACAACCTTAATTTTTGATAACATTATTTAGGAGATTTAATTAGCTAAATTAAATAGAATAATGAAAAGATTAATTGGTTAAGGGAATTGAGATTTGTATAATTAGGGTGTAGTTGTGCCTAATTAAACTAATGAACTAAGGAAAAACAAAATGAATTAGATAAGGGTAAAATAGGAATGAGCTATATTTATATACCTTAAGCCTTCGTACCATTTCATTTCACACGTTCATTTCACAAACTAAAAAGCAAAGCTAGAGGCCAGCCATCATTAAGAAGAAGTTAGGGGAAGATTAGCTAAATCAAGAGGAAGAATCCAAATCAACTTAATCTAAGATCAAATCTCAACTCCTTAACATCAAAGAAAAGGTGAATAACAGGTTACATCTCATGTTTTTTTTCTTCCGGTTACTAGATTGAGATCCTAAATTGGTTTGCAAATGTATTGCCATGTTTTGATTGATTAAAATTGATATATACGCTTGTTGATGATTTGGCTATTTCATATGGGTTTATGATAAGAATGGATTTAGAAAACCTATTAGTTGATATCCAATAGACTTGCGGTTTTAATCTGAGGTGAGGAATATTAATTCGGAAATGGATTTCAAGTTTCATAATTTTCTGAATTATTAGGGAATTAATATAAATTTTCTAGTGAAGAAAAATGTTATTCGGGTTTAAAATTAATTTCGGCAATTATGTATGGGTTTTGGGTTTGAAATTTAAATATGTTAGAAAACATATTAAAAGAGATTTATGCGAATTTTTGTAGAATTTTCTAAGTGTTTTAATAGATATATAAAATTACTTAAGGTATGGGACTTAAATGTTTTATATATTTATAAAAGGAGAAGGGGCATTTTGTAAATGATTGAATTAGTTAAATTTTGAAATTTTGGCAGTACTTTTGGAAAAGAAAATTAGAAACCAATAATATTTTGACAAACAAGGCAGGTTAGTTGAAAAGATCACTTATAAAGGTTAAAAATCAGTTTAAACATGCTTTTTACATATTTCACCACTTTCGGCACTTAGTTTCCGACCTTGTTCCTCCGCTTCCATCACCATCGAAACCAATGCGTAAGGCATCAAAGACTTGGTGCATAGTGAATTGCATATAGGCGGAAGGTATGTAGTCGAAACAAGAGGTTCCGATGGGGTCGAAGCGCTACTCTGCTTTTAAATAAAAATGCGCCTGCTTTGCTTTCAATAGTAATGCTTTCGACTTGGTTGGTTTCCGACTGGGTCAAATTTTTTAAAAGAATGGTTTCGAAAGAGGTTGCGTATTTTGTTTTAAGTAAATGCTTTCGAAGGGGCCGAAATCCCTAACTGCCGCCTTTTTACCTTTCGACCTAGATCGGTTTAGAAATTGTATTATAACTTTGCCACTTCTCCAATGCATTCGAAGGGATAGGTTTCGATACTATCTACTTCTTTTACTTAGGAATTGCTTATGAAAGAGTTGCTTTCAACATGGTTGTTTATGACCCTTTTTTATATTTGAAAATAAAACCCAAAGGTTTCGAAATTAATGGTTTCCAAAGATTTTAAAAGGTTTTCCACATGCTTTACTTGAATCCAATGCTATCGAAAGGTTTATTTTAAGTAGTATATTTTAACGCTTTCGAAAGGTAATCGATATAGGTTTCGAAGGGGAGGTTCTCCAGTATTTTCGAAAGGTTTAAACTATGATTTCAAAAGGGGAGGTTCCCCAATGGTTTTGAAAGGTACTTAAAGCATTTTAAATTAAAGGTTTCCGATTGCTTTCGAAAGGCAAGTTTGATGTTTTGAAAAGAGGATGTGTGAGGTTTATAAAACTTTCGAAGAAGATGTTTTTAATGGTTTCGAAAGGTATGTTTGGCCTTTAGGCCTAGGGTTAAGAAGTAAAGTAGTTTACTTGTTTCAAAAGGGGTACTTTCAAAGGTTACAGAAGGGGTACTTTCAATGGTTTCGAATGGGTTGTTTAAAGTTTTTAAACAAAGGTTTTGAATGATCTACCTTGGCAATATAGCCTAAGTGTTTTAAGCTAAAAAGGGTTTTAACTTATTTTGGAGGGATAGGTAATCCTTATTATATTTCATCAAAATTATTTTGAGTAAAGTGTATATAACATAGCAAATAACTTAGAGTAAAGCAAAGATTATATTTTCCTTGTATATGTAAGGTCTAAAGGGATTAAACCATTTTGAAAAAGGTTTTCAAGGAAAATTTAAAGGGTAGTTAACCCTATGAAAATGACTCAGATTAGAAGACCAGATGGGACTGGTGTAGGGTCGCGCATACTCATTAGCTATTAGCCTCTAGCTAATTTAGTCCAAAATTTTAGTGTGTGGGGCTTAGTCACATTTAGACTTAAATGATGGTTACACACCAAAATGGAATATATGTATAGAAAAGGAAACAGGTTATTGGTGAGCCCGCAAAACTATTAGGTTCAGGAGACCCTTGGAGAAGTAAGTTAGGGACAGACCATCCAGAAGACTTATCTAACAGTTGTTAGATTATATTTATTATTTTGTCTGGTAGGCCCGAGTTAGCCAAAGGTTAGTAGTTAGCCAAACAAAACTACATTTGTTTTGGACAGCTGGTCTAGTAAATACCTGTTTTTAGCATATACGATATTGCTATTATTGATATAATCAGTTTAATTAACCAGTTTGGTTGTAGGACTATGATTTGCAAAAATATATGTTTTAAAAGAGATATTAGTGAGGGGAAACCCTTTCAGCTAAGCGGCATGGTTTCACTTAATATCAAATAACCAAGATGTATAGTATTATTCACACTAGGCTTTATTTCTAACTCAAAGTTTATGCTTTTCCCCTTAAACTCTCGGGTGCTCAAAATTGATTTGAGTAGATTGAGAGTTTGGGTTTTTTAGGTTTTAGTAGGTTGGCGAATAAAGCTATCGGAGACGAGCAGGAGGCTCACGGATAGCTATTTAGGAGTTTCTGTTATTTTGTTTTAAATTCCGCTATGTTGTACCAAGACAGTTAGTCCATTAGTTCTCTGATCATCCAAGGAGGCATCCTCATATGTCACTCTTGGCGTATTTTGTAATAATTATATTAAATCTGAACCTGGGAAGCGTTATAGGATTATGTAATCTGAATATGAAATATTGCTTTGAAATGTAATTAGAAAAGTTGTTTTAATTTGTGATGGTTTTATTTCATATTCATGTGACTTTGATATTATGGATACCATTAACATTACCGTATTTTGTCACCAGAAGTTAATACAATAGATGACTGTAGCATCTATAGTGTTTAGCTTTTGGCCTCAAGATAGGGGATGTTACAAAAGTACTTTATAAAAATAGCTTTGATCTTTATAACCTTAAAAACTAATGTTGTATTTTTATATAAAGGTACTATAGATGAAAATAAAGTTTTGTTATATAAAATATCTAAGGTATTTGCTATGAGGTCTTTAAAAAATTTCTAACACTTTACAATACTTTTTTCTGACCACTTTTAAAGTCTTATTCTTGGATCTCTTATGTCCTCCTTGTCTCTACTTCCTCCACTTATCTTTAATCTTCTCGTCTTGTTCCTAAGCCTTCTTTTACTACTCCTTCTTGATGAAATAATACAACTTCACTTGTATATTCATGCAATATATCTGAATAGTATACCTAAAATTCCCACACAATTATCAACAAAACTTATAAAATCATTCGTAACACTATTTATAAGGTTGTTGTCATCAAAATCAATATTTATGTATTAACAAATGAGAACTAGATTCAACTTGAATGAGCAATTAGGATACAAATCAAAAATGCTCTACAATCAAAGGAGACATTTACCAGGGGTAGGGATGGTCACCTTGAGAGCGCCAGTGATAGGATCACTGGCGACATCTTCCTTTATGCATAGTTTATTGACGACAATAAGCTACTGAAAACGATATGTAAAGGTCACCTTGTGATGAGGTCATAGGGGGAGATAACCACATGAATCAAACTATGGATGTATTATTTGATGTGTGGTATTATTTTGAGTCTTATATCCAACACTATATATTTTATTGATGCAGAGAAGTAAAACCGTACCCATATTCATTGATTAGGCATACCAAAAATAATATCCATTTCGGGAAGTTAACACAAAATTCTATTAGAACTATGTTTAGTGAGTGTTGTTGCTTTTTGAGGCTACAGAGGTTTGAATCTCATGATCGTCACATTTGGTATTAGAGCCTATACCCAATTGGAACCATATGTTGATGTCAGACAGTGTAGTATTGATGCATGTTACAAGCACAATACCTGGGTGGTATGTGATAATGAGCCAATGTGGACATTGGGCTTTTTAAGGAGGGTATTCTATAACATCTCTTTCAAAAAGTTAACACAAAGATGTTTTAGCATAGTGGTTAGTGCATGTAGTTGCTTTCCACGATGGTAGGATTTTGAATCCCACAGTTGTTACATCGAGTTTATGTGCTAATTCTTGTGCATGGAGGAGAGTTGTATAAGCATAGTGCAGTAGGTCTGTTACATGGCTATTCTTTTAAGAATAGGAATAGGTTCTTATGCTCATATGCTAAATCTATATACATCTATTTTATATATTATTTTTGGTATATGAGACATTCACACCAAACTTTTTTCTGATCCAAGGTTATTTGCATTGCTTCTTATATTCTTGGGTACTCTTAAATGAGTTACGTTTGCTCCAAAAATGGTACAAACATCCAATCAAGCAACAAATTAGTACTATAAAAGTAAAGAGACAAAAGAGAGAACAACACACAATTTTTATAGTGGTTTGGAAAAATTTTCGGCCTATGTTCACTTAATCCATTTTTATTGATTATACCTTGCTCTTACAAAGTAGTTCTTGTTAGTCCTTGAGATGATGGTTTTGATGACAACAACCTTAGAATAAGATTATAAAATATAAATACTAACATTATAGTTTAGATATATATGTATATGCAGGATTTAACCATGCAGGTACCAAGAATGAAGACTGTACAATATAAAGATTCAAGATATCAAGATTGAAGACTCATGAGTATCAAGATTATCAAGAGTTCAAGATTTCAAGATAAGTATTGAGTCTAGAATTTTGTTAAAACTTCACAATAGCACTGAAATCTTCACTCCATTTTTCTTTTGGGATGGAACCCATTTCTACCTTTTTAGTGGCTTATAAACCCACGACAAGTAGCTTACAAACCTACGACAAGTGGCTTACAAACCCACGAACATCCTGGTTTTGTACAAGTTCTCGAGTCCTGACATGATGAGATATTCTGCAGGAAGAAGCTTGCAAAACTACTTCAAAATGATTTCAAAACTACTTCAGAATGATTTTCAAAATTGCTTTTCAAAATGTTTTAGCCTTAAAAATTATCTTTTCAAAAGATTTTCAAAAAGATGTTTTAGCCTTAAAATATTCTTTGTTCTTGTTTTTAATAAACTCGTGTTTTTAAACTTCGTTTGTTTTAAACCATCTTTATACTTAGATTTAAATATAAAATTATAGTAAAATTATATATATTATTCTCTATATTTATCTATGTATTTTATCTATAGTCAAGTATATTTATAAAGTTTAAAATAGTTTTAATATAAGATAAAGGTTATTTTCAAAGAAAATCAAAACATCAAATTTTCCTTTGGGATGTCGACATGCCCTAGTACCCCATGTCGACATAGTGTCAGTTAGGACCAAAAATTTGAATTTCAAAAGAAGTGTCTATTCGCCATAACCTTTCACGAATGGACATGACTGTTGTTCTTCAATAATATGGGTTAGTTTCAACGAATTTTATATCAGATTTTCTGGTTTTTCACTTCTCTTCTTCTTCCACATTTTCTTATTCAAAATCCTATCATCACTCTGCCGAAATCAACATTGAATCTAACTAGATTATCTCTGGTTTGATTCTCTATCACTATCTCAACAAGATCCAAGTGCTATTCAGAGTTATAGGCTTCTTTGTAATCTATCTAGCGAGAAAAGGTGTGATTGTAGCCTTGGAAATCAATCAAGCGAGAAAAGGTGTGATTGTAGCCTTGGAAATCAATCAAGCGAGAAAAGGTGTGATTGTAGCCTTAGAAATCAATTGGGTGAACTTGTTGCCCCGGAAATCAAGTATCTCTACCCAAAGGATTGTGATTCTGGAGGGTGTACCTCGTAGCCTTGAAACCGAGGGTTGTAATTGTTGAATTGCTTTTGAAAGGAAATCCGTACGTAGTTGTGCGGGACTGGATGTAGGGTAACTCCGAACCAGTATAAAATCCGGTGTGTTCTTTCCTTTACTGCATTTACTTTAATTCTGCATCTGTGTTTGTTTCTGTGATTATATCTGTGTCTGAATATTGCATACATTTGTGTACAAATCAACAATAACTCAAAAAGATTTAGAATTTCTTATAAACACTATTCACCCCCCTCTAGTGTTATTCCTAGCCTTAAGATCCGTAATCTGCATTCCTCATAGTTCTTACAACTCAGTACAAAATAACCTAGATAAGGATTTGACCGAGTTTAGGTGGAGAATCAAATAACAAAGATTGGAGAGAAAAGAAGACACCTTTTCTAATGCACCTCCTCCTATATTTATAGATGAAATCCATCACCAAAATTGTTGAAAATTGCTCAACCACGTTCTCTATTACGGGTCTGAAGTTCTAGCAAGAGATTGTAGTCGAAAATACCAACTTGGATGGATCGGTACCGAGTCATAAAGGATCAATATCAAGTTATCCAGCTTTGTCGTGTTGTGCTTTATTGTGGCTTTATCTTCTACCTTTTGGCCAAGTCATGATATCTTATCACAAGTTATAATAAGGGTTGATATAGAGTTATAAAAGATAGTTACCGAGTTATGAAGTATATGTACCAAGTTATTTTACTAAACCTAATTAGTGCCGATTTTGTTAAGTTCCTTCATTTTCCATTCTTGATGCTATCCAAATCTCTCGATCCATTCCTTTATCATTTTGCGATCCACTCCATCTATTTGATTCTATTTCAAGGCTAGAAAATTTACAAGAAACACTTGCCTCTGAAAGCATGATTTTGTGGAAACAAAGCATGCTTTGTTCAGGAACACATATTGAAACTGAAAAATTATCATTCGTTCGCTCTTTGGCTATTCATTTGTTCAAATCGTAGCGAAACATCAGATTCCTTCGGAATTACCTGCAAATCAAAGGTTATTCTATACCTATCATGGCTAAGAAACAAGTCCTTTCCTAAACATTAGTCATAAATCCTATTCATCCCCCATTCCTTTGGGATTATCATATTGTATATCATATGTCATTCTTTCATGTATCATTAATCATAGTAGTGCATTGCCCCTAATTGGAACATCACATATAAATCATCTAGTATCACCTAGCATCCCCTCATAAGTAAGTCCAATCGAATCGAGGCAATGACATTATCCAGTAATCACTATTAAACCATTTTAAAATCAAAAGGCGTTCAAATGCAAAAGTTTAAAATTTTGATTTCTCCAAATTGCATAATCATAAATTTGGATTGAGCCAATCCACTCGGTCTCAGTTGATGGAACCCATATTCAAGCCCATCCATCCGCTTACTCTCCGATGAAGGGACTTGCTATCCTGTACAAGTTCATATGCTCGCTCTTTGACAAGAGGACATGCACCTCATGGTTCATTGCCCATCTCTCTGATTAGGGGAACTATGTCTTGTCAGTTCCTATCAAACATATCATGTTTAAAGAATAACCAAATTACATTGGTATCCAGTAATACTATCGATATCAGTAGTCATGTTCACGTAATTTTCATATCCAAATATGCATCTTTTATTCATAGAGTTCAATTCTAATTGCATCAAAACCAAAACATCCGGTTTAATAAAGGATTACTCTCGGACTTGAACTCAGAGCATGCTTATAGGACTATTCGAGATTATGTACATGTGTAAGTAGCCCAGTAGTAATCCTACATCATTTACTCAAATCAAAACTATAGTGCGGAAAATAAACCTTATTTCATTCCATCCCAAACATAGGATTATGGTACCCGACCTAGATCCTCGACCGAGATCAGGTACATCTACCACAGATGGTTATCGGTTCTACTAAACCACTACGGTTTGATTCCTTACATAATGTTGAAGCTGGCTGCTCCAAACCTGCTCCTTTATCAAGTTACATAGATGTCTACACTCATTGGTCTCTTGGTCATCCAACTTATTGAACAGGTAGTACTTTCCATACTTTTTTTCCCAATCCGTGAGATCTCTCTTCACGGGTTTTCTATAGGGAATTTTCCCTTTAGTATCAAGGTAGATCCTCTAAAGATCTCTATTAATTTAGTATAAGAGGAAAATTTTGGTTCCCTCTTTGCTCGCTTCGGTTCTTCGAAACCATCATCAACTTCTCTTTTCCCTTTGTCCTTTCCATATCATAACTTGGATGGTCCTCTATCCTCTAGTGCTAATCTCGGTGCTCTCAACTTGATGGTAAAAATCTGCAAGATCCATAGGCGATCCTTATCTAAAGCTATCTTAAAATCAGTTTATTATCAAATCCAAAAACCACAGTCATTAGAACTATAGACGGGTCTGGCTTCTACACAGCAGCTGCTGCTTCATTGAATCTAGTCAGATAAATTCTCAAGGTCTCAACTACCATCTGCTTTACACTTGAAAGTATCATCACATTCCTTGGTCTTGCTATATGAACCCTGACCTAGTTCATAAACTTCACCACTAATTCGGTTCATGTTCTGTTGGACCTATTCTCCTACTAATGAAACCAGAACGCTGTTAAATCTGTCAAGCACAATGGGAAACACCATCACATTACCTCTTTCGAAGCACCCAACACTCCCATATATTAGGTATATCTCACTAAATGGACCGTTGGACTCGTCCTTCTGTTATACGTTTCCAAAATCAAGAACTTGAAATTATGTAGACTCCTTGTGTATTGGATGTTCGGGGTAAATGGGTTCCTATTTACATCCTCTAAACTCCAATTTGGGGGTCCACCTCTCAACCCTCTTCTTATCATATCGGCGATTCTTTCATTATCATTCAGTAGAAATCTCTATGGCTCTGGGCGTCTCTGATCCAAATCTTCACCCTGCCCTCTGTTCCTTTGGTGAACTTCTGGTCCTAATCATGGATGTTGTAATTTGCATTCTAATACCCGTTCTATGGCTCAACATTATCCATCTATTAACCAAATCCAAAATGCCCCCTGGACCATAATGATCGGTACTGACTTGTCTAAACAAGTCGATACAGAATTGTGGCACCTTTGGAGGGTTTTTTCTGCCTTCCTCTGCCTCATTTCCCTGTAACATCCCCCTACTTGGAGGCTCAAAACTAACGACTATAGATGCTGCAGTCATCCATAGTTATTAATCTTCGGCGACTAAATACGGCGGTGCTAGATACATTGATACGCAGATCACAGAAATATGGAAAAATTTTAGCAATTCAAAAACACATTTCCATATTCAAATCAAAACATTTCATGTTCATTACATAATCCCAAATTACGTTAACCACGTTCAGCAAAATATAATTATTATAAATATGCCAAGAACGACATATGAAGTGCCCCCTTGGTTGATCAGAGTATATAGTAAGGCTAATAAAGCTGCCTTTACAAACAAAACACACAGTGGAAAGAAAACTCTAAATATCTGTCTGCCTCCTGCATGCCTCCGGAAGCTTTATTCGTTAGAGAAGAAAACCTGAGAACCTTAAATCTCAAACTACTCAAAATCAATTGAGTACCCGAGAGTTTAAGGGGAAAACAAAAACTTTGAGTCGGACATAAAGCCTGGTACGAATAATAATCTAACATCTCTATCCTTTTTAGATATCTAGTGGGACCATGCCGCTTAGCGGAATGGGTTTTCCCCTCACTAGTATCTTTTGTAAAGCCATATACTGTGCTCCTGCATCCATAATGGTCAAAACATACATTTTCAAAATATTATGATGATATGCATACTTGAAAATAATTAGGATTTCCCATTCCCAGTTTAGTCTGACACCCTATCATAATTATAGTTTCTAGGGCCACCATTAACCTTTTTAGTTTTCATGGGTTTACTAATGACCTTGTTATACCTAATAGACACCCTGTCCTATTCAAAGTTTTCAAGAGATCACTAAGAACCTATAGGATCCTGCCAGTTAACTTAATCAATTCATGGGTCTTCCCGAACCTATTAGTCCTTCCAATAACTAATCACCTTATTGGGTTTATTATGAATCTATGGATTTACCCAGTAACTCACTTCACATCCTAGTTTTCATAGGTTTACTAGAAACCGATGGATTTATCCAGTAACTCACTTCACATCCTAGTTTTCATGGGTTGACTAGGAACCTACTGATACTTCCATTAGCCACATTATTATCCTAGTTTTCATGGGTTTACTAGGAACCTATTGACCGGTGCCAATTCTTAATCCGGATATAGTTTTCATGGGTTCACTACAAACCAATTAGACCCTGCCAACTGTCCTTAATACATAGTTTTCATGGGTTAACTATGAACCTGTTGGTTTCCTCCAATAACTACTTAATCATAGTTTTCATGGGTTTACTATGAACCTTTTGGGTTACTCAATAACTACTTTATCATAGTTTTCATGGGTTTACTATTAACCTTTTGGTTACCTCCAATAACTACAAAGTTTAGGCATCCTATATTTATGGTCACCTTAACTCCTTGGATGAAATTCTACTCATTCAGGAGTTTAAGCAATTTATATCCACTATTGAGTTAACCTAGCTAGTTCTTCTGCCCCTTTTTCCCCCAAAAATACAGTTATGGGTCATTATGTGAATATATTCCTATTTGAAGAAGCAAAACAACAATTTAACAATACCACTCCTATGGGTTTAAGGTCCTTGAAATATATTTCATAAAACATAGTTAATACCCTTAAAATATATTTTTATCATGGAAAATTCTTCTTCAAAATTATGTACTTAAAGCCATTACAAAACTCCTTTATACAAGCTGTGGTTTTCCTTAAAAATTTATAGTTATGGGTTTTAAAACCTTTCGTCAATGTCGAAAGCTACTAATTTCAACCCCTTCGAAGGGTTTCAATCATATCTTTTTAAAATAATAGGCTCCAGCCCTCTTTATACTTTAAAAAACTTCTTTCCAAACCCTTCGACCCCATTGAAACTCAAACCTTTCGCAAGTATTGGAAAACCATTCGAAACCATTAAAACGCAAACCGTTCGAAAGCAATGGAAAATAAACCTTTCGAAAACTCACTGGGTTCAATTTAAAACATGTGGAGAGCCTTCTTTGAAAACCTTTCGACATCATTAGAGACAACCTTTCGACTTTGTCAAAAGCTCTGCTTCGAAAACTTTAAAACATATCATTTAAAACAATAGGCCTCTGCCTTTTAAAATAATTCCTTCAAAAGCTTTGGGTTATACTTCAATTATAAAACAAGGGTAAATCATCTAAGTTGAAAGCTTTGATACCTTTCGAAAGCAGTGAAGAAGCGACTGGTTTTAAAACAAGCAAACCTTTTGACTTTGTCGAAAGCAACGACTTCGAAAGGTTGGAAAAAGCGGCAATAACCTTTCGACTGTGTCGAAAGGTTCAAAACAAAACAACGATAAAGCAGCAGTAACCTTTCGATTGTGTCAAAAGGTTTAAAACCTTTATTTTAAATAATTGACCTGGTCGAAAGCAACTGAGTCGAAAGCTCCTTTTCGAAAGTAATCAGGTATAAGCTTTTGGTTTATAAAAAAACATACCCCAACCTCTTTGGCAACCAACCTTTCGATTAAGTACCCTTCGGCCTTTTTCAATTCATTACGTACCAAGTAACTTGATACATATGCATTGAACTTTGACCTTGTTGAAAGCTATAACCTTTCGACTTAGTCGGAAGGTCTGGGTTGGAAGGTTTGATGCCTAAAATAGCCGAAACATGCTAAAAGCATGATTTTCTTGTTTTTAACTTAAAAAATAACATTTCAACTAAGCTGCCATTATTTCTCAAATTCTCGTTGGTTGATATTTACTTTTCAAAAAAGTACTGCCACTAATTTCAAAATTTAATAATAATTTTATTTTATAAAATGCCCCTTCTCCTTAATTAAATATATAAAACATTTAAGTCCCATACCTTAAATAATTTTATATATTTATCAAATCACTTAGGAAAAATCTGGTAAAATTCCAGAAAATCTACTTTAATATGTTTTCCAACATATAAAATTTCAAACCCAAATAATAATTATTTTAACCGTAAATAATTTATAACCCAATAAATCATTTTCTTCACTAGAAATTAATATAAAATCCACATAAATTCAGAAAATTATGAAAATTGGAATCCATCTCTAGAAACATGTTTTCTACAACATATAATTTTCCCATAGCATTTAAAAATCATTTCATCTTAGTTTTACCCTAAAACCGTGTATATCTCCTTTTAAACAACCTTGTTTAATCCATATAAATCAAAAATCTAGCATACCATCATTCAATACATCATAAAAATAGATTTACACTACAATCCGAAACCATATGATCATAAAACCAAAAATAGAGATGTAGAAATTATTATTCACCTTAGATTAAATAAGGAAATTGGAGTTTGGTTGAGATTGATTCCTTCTAACTTGAATCCTAAGCTTTAAGTTGATTTTCTCTTCTCTTCTTTCTTCCTAATGGCCGGCCTTGCTTCTCAAGGTTATAAAATTTTGTTTTAAGCAAAATGAACGTGTATGACCTAATGAGAATAGTATAAGGGTGGGAAATATGGGCGACTATTTACCTTAATGCCCTTATGTGTGGTATCTTAACCATTTATAAGTTCATTTGATTTGATAAGAACGACCACTTAATTCATTAATCCACCTCAATCTCCTTATCTACATTATTCTATTTAATTTATTCTAATTAAATTTCCTGAATAATGTTAATAAAATTAGGGATGTTACATTCCCCAAGCACCTACTTCTCTTATTGTTTGTGATTCTAATTTCTAACTATTTTGGTTGTCCTTTTCTGTTCCAAATTTCTAAAAATTCCATTAAGCATTTTCTCTCTATCAACCTCTCTTGCATCTTCATTGTCATCCTTTCCATTTCTTTAGTATGTAGATTGAAGGAGGATTCAAATTTTAGGACACCTCTTGGCTGCTCCCATGCTCTGGTTGACTTCTTCTAACATTGGCTTTATTTATAGATGACATCTTTATCTTCTCCAAGTCTCAAACCTATGTTGCTCTTAGTGAAAGAACCAAAATGTTTGCTCCAAAAATGGGATAAACACCAAATCAAGCAACAAATGAAAACTATAAAAGTACAAAATAGAGGAAAACACACAATTTCTAAAGTGGTTCATATATTCTACGTATTTTGTCCATATAATCTATTTTTATTTACTATATCTTGCTCTTACAAAGTAATTCTTTAAATTAGTGTTAAATAACTTGGATAAGGATTTGATCAAGTTTAGGCAAAGAATCAAATAACAAAGATTGGAGAGAAAAGAAGATGCCCCTTTCCAATGCAACTCCTCCTCTATTTATAAATGAAATAGATCACCAAAATTGTCAAAAATTGCTCAACCACATTCTGCATTATGGGCTTGAAGTTCTGACAAGAGATCATGGCCTAAAATGCCAACTTGGATGGATCAGTATTGAGTTGTAAAGGATAGGTATCGAGTTATCCAGCTTTGTCACCTTGTGCTTTGTTTTGCCTTTATCTTTCACTTTTGGCAAAATCATGCTAGCTTATTATAGTTCACAATAAGAGTAGGTACTAAGTTATAAAGGATAGGTATCAAGTTATGAAGAATAGGTACCGAGTTATTTTACTTAATCTAATTCAGTGCCAATTTTTTTAAGTTCCTTCACTTCGCCAATTGATGCCATCTGAACCATTGGTTATGTTGCTTTATCATTTTGTAGTTTAATCTATCTGTCTGAGTTTGTCCTAAGACTGGAATGTTTACTGGAAACAAGTGGATTGAGAGATAGGTCAGTGTGAATACGCATGGTAGTTTTTTAGTGGAGACAAGTAGGAGACTTATAGATTAGCCATTCTATTAGATATTATATATATATATATATATTCCATTGTGTAGTGCTATGAGTAGTTAAAACTTAATTATGTTTTTAGAGACAACTTGTTTATTTGCAGTCATTTATGTAATTGAGAGATATCGACTCATTTATTTCTTGTATGGTCACTTCGAAGATTCTTCACTCTAGTATGTTTATTTACCTATACTTTATTTTGATCATATTGTTGTCTTGCCTGTTAAATCTATGTTTTAGTAATTTTTATCAATGCTCTTCGAGATATACGACAGGTAATGGGATTATTAGTCAACTTTTAAAAATGAACCTTCCATGGGCTGGGAGTTTAGAATCATAGGAGACCAGTTTATTGGTACCAGACATGATGCTGGTTTCATTTGGTATAAGAGCTTAGTTTTAGCAAATACTTGATCCTTTGGTAGAGTTTAATCCATTAGAGATAAGGTAAGTGACACGTAGGGTGGATTTAAATGTGACATGAGAGAACATACTTATTATTTCATGATATATTAGCACTTTATACTCACACACACCACCATATGTTATTCCTTCTATAGTAGAGAGAATGATTATTAAGCTATTAAAAAATGAGTAAAGCATTGAGAATGCAAATGCAATACCAAATGTTATAGTTAAAGAGAAAGTCAATGAGATATATGGAGTTACTGGAGAGAGGAGCATGCAAGTGGCATTCAACCAGCATATAAGGAAGGTGTTACAGAACACCTAACTTTATTGCAAGGGATGGAGTTGCATGTGGTTGTAGCGGGAAAGTGCAAGATCTAAGGGCTGAATCTGCAAAGACGTTTCCCACATAAGGGGAAAAGATGCAAAGTTGAGCATGTTAGAGTACAAGTTCATTATCAGAGTATTCAAGTGATTGCTAAGAAAGCCAAGTGTAATCTATATTTGAAGTATAGATGGAAATCAGATACACATTGGAAAAAGGAATCACACTAGTGCTTAGGATCACTTGAGTGATATGCATTTAAACTCTAGTGTAGAGGTAATGACCTTCGGAATGGTTCAGAGGTGGACCTGCCAATTAATTTTATGATTGCTTAGATAATCCTCTAAGTGGAAATCTAGTTCTTAGTCAGATGAGATTATATGTGACGAACCTAATTTTGATTAACATTATTTAGGACATTTAATTAGTTAAATTAAATGAAATAATGTAGGTTGGTTAAGGGATTGAAATTTGTATAATTTAAAGGGTAGTCGTGCCTAGTTAAACTGATGAAATAAAAGGAATTAAATGAAATAGGAAGGGGAAATTAGATAAGGATAAAATAGGAATGATTCATATTCATCTACCCTAAGCCTTCATACCATTTCATTTTACACGTTCACAAATTAAAATCTAAATCTAGAGAGGTCGGCCACCATTAAGGGAAGCAAGAAGAAGAGAGCTAAAAATCAAAAGAAGAAAGCTTAATCAAACTTATTCAAGATCAAATCTCAACTCCTTAACAAAGCTAAAGGTGAATAATTGTTACATCTACTATTTTTGATATTTCGGTTTCTAGAATCAGATCCGAACATTTTGCAAGTATATTGCCATGTTTTGAATGTTAGATATATATATATATATATATATATATATATATATTTGTGTGTGTGTGTATATGCTTGTTGATGAATTATGTTATTCATATACATTTTATGACATGTTTTGAATTGAGAAACCTATCAAATGACATCCATATGCCTTGTGATTTTAATATATGGTCAGAATTGATATTTTGGAGATGAGTTTCAAATTTCATAATTATCTGAATTAATGTGGATTTATTATTAATTTTCTAGTGATGGTTAATTGGGTTTAAAATTAATTACGGCCAATTTATATTGTTTTTGGGTCAGAAATTTATATATGTTAGAAAACATATTAAAATTGATTTATGGGAATTTTTGTATAATTTTCTTGAATGTTTTAATAAGTATATAAAATTATTTAAGGTATGGGACTTAAATGTTTTATATATTTATAAAAGGAGAAGGGGTATTTTGTAAATCATTTAAATTATTTATCTTTGAAATTTTAGCAACACTTTTAGAAAGGATTTGGAAAAGAAAACGAGAAACCAATCATATGTTGACAAATAAGGCTGGCTAGTTGAAAAGAATTACTTTTAAAAGATAAAAATCAGTTTTACTTTATTTCTGTTGTTTCGCCAGTTTCGGCACCTAGCTTTCGACCATATACTTCCGCCTCCATCTCCGTCAAAATCAATGCACATGGTATCAAAGACTTGGTACGTAGTGAATTGGACAAAGGTGAAAGGTATTGGTTCGAAACAAGGGATTCCGAAATGGTCGAAGCCTTGCTTTGCTTTCTAAAGGAAACGCACCTGCTTTGCTTTCGAATAAGATGGCTTTCGACTTGGTCATCTTTCTACTTGGTCAAATTGTTTTAAAAGAAAGAGGCTTTCAAAATAGGTTGCGCTTTTGTTTTAAGTAAATGCTTTCGAAGGGGTCGAAACCCCTTCCTGCCGCCTTTTTACCTTTCGAAGCAGTGCCTCCAAAAGGATCTCTTTGTTTTAAAAATTAGAGCCGCTTCTCCAATGCTTTCGAAGGGATGTGTTTCGACACCATCCACTTCTTTACTTAGGAAATTGCTTTCGAAAGAGTTGGTTTCAACTTAGTTGTTTTAAGACCCTTTTTTATATTTTGAAAGTTAAACCCAAAGGTTTCGAAAGGAATAGTTTCCAATGGTTTCGAAAGGTTGTTCCATATATTTTGACTTGAATCCATTGCTTTCGAAAGGGTTGTTTTAAGTAGTATACTTTAATGCTTTCGAAAGGTAACAAGAAAAGGTTTCAGAGGGGAGGTCCCCTAGTATTTTCGAAAGGTGTATATATATATATAAGGTTTCGAAGGGGAGATTCCCCAGTATTTTCGAAAGGCTTACCTTAGTGTTTAAATAGAAGGATTCCAATGGTTCATATTTAAAGTATTTTAAAAGAGGATGTCTATGGTTTATAAAGTTTTCGAAAGAGATGTTTGCAATGTTTTCGAAAGGACTATGGTAAAAGGTTTCAAAAGGGGTACTTTTAATGGTTTCGAAGGAGATTGTTTAAAGGTTTAAACAGAGGTTTCGAATGTTTTTCATCAACAATATTTTGAGTAAAGCATATATCATGGCAAAGAGATTTGAGTAAAGCAAATAGTATGTTTTCCTTGTTTAAGATGATTTAAAGAGTTAAATCAATTTGAAAAGGTTTTCGAGGAAAATTTAAAGGGTAGTTAACCCTAAGTAAATGACTCAGATATATATATATACCAGATGGGACTGGTGTAGGGTCACGCCCTATACATTAGCTATAGCCCCTAGCTAATTTTAGTCCAAATTCTGGGGTGTAGGGCTTGGTCACATGTAAGACTTAAATGATGGTTACACACTGAAAGAAATATATGTACAAGGAAGGAGGATATGTTATTGGTAAGCCCGAAAAACCATTAGGATCAGGTGACCTTTGAAGAAGTAAGTTAAGGATAGACCATTTAGAAGTATGTCTAACAGTTGTTAGATAATCGGTTTAGTTTGTTTGGTAGGTCTGAGTCAGCCAAAGGTTAGTAGTTAGCTAAATAAAACTACATTATTTCGAACAAATGGTCCATTTATTACCTGTTTTTGAGCATATATGATATTTTCTATTATTGATATAATCAGTTTGATTAACCAGTTTGGTTGCAGGATTTTGATTCGCAAAAAGATATGTTTTAAAGGGATATTAGCGAGGGAAAACTTGTTCCACCAAGTGGCATGGTCTCACTTAATATCAGTAAACCAAGATGTAATAGTATTATTCACACTACGCTTTATGTCTGACTCGAAGTTTATGTTTTTCCCCTTAAACTCTCGAGTGCTCAAAATTAATTTTAGTAGATCGAGAGTTAAAGTTTTACAGGTTTAGTAGGTGGATGAATAAAGCTTCCGAAGACGTGCAAGAGGCAAAGTTAGCTATTTAGGGTTACTATTTAGTTTATTTCCACTATGATGTATTAAGACTTATATGCCTATTTAGTACTCTGATCGTCTAGTGGGGCATCTTCATATGTTGCTCTTGGTGTATTTTGAAATAATTATATTTGATCAAAACCCGAGAATCGATTATGGGATTATGTAATTGGATATGAAAAATGTTTGGTGAAATGTAATCAGAAAAGTTGTTTTTGAATCTGTGATTTTGTTTCATATTCATGTGCTTCTGATATTATGGATACCATTAACATTACCGTATTTTGTCGTTGGAGGTTAATACTATAAATTACTACAGCATCTGTAGCACATAGCCTTGGGCCTCAAGTAGGGGATATTACATTATGGTACGCTTAGTAAACTGTCCTTATGATCATTGTGAAGTTGGACTAGTTCAAGTCTAAGCAACCTATTAATAGTTAGGTAGAAGAGGTTCAGTTTAAAGTTAGGTTCAGTTGTGCAAGGGAGGACCTAAGTTCAGAACAATTGAATGAGCTAAAGGATGAGGTAGTGATGAGATAATTTAGTACATCATTATATTTGATACAAGGAGATAGTCTAAACGAAAATTTAAGAGAAATGGAGAAGGCAGGAAGAATCAGTTCATAGGAAGGGCGGCCCGAAATAGAAGTTGGATATAGCCAATGTGGTTTGCTACAATTGCAACGACAGGGGACAATTTTCCCATTACTATTCGCTTGGAAGCTAGAAATGCCGCGAACGTAATCAAGCTGGCCATGATAAGAAGGATTGCCCAAGGCTAGCAAAGAGTGGGTGAGTTGTAAAGGCATATGCCTTGAATGCCATTCTCAACTCATCATCTCCACCGTTAGTGAATAAGAAGGGGAAGAGCATCACCATGGAAGTATGCTGTTAGTTCATGATATGCCTACTAAAGTTCTATTTTATATGGGAACCTCCCTCTCCTTTATATCTAGTGACTTGGTGCTAAATTAAACCATAAACCCAAGATAACTGAAAAACCCCTAATAGGATAGCATCTTGTTGGAGGTTCAGCTAATTTACATGCTATTTGTTATGATGTTTAGTTATCGATTCATGGTTGCTTTTATTGTGATTTGTTTTGCACTTGGTTTTTTAGGTTTAGGATTATACTAGGTATGGATCGGCTTGAGAAAAATAGTGTGGTACTTGACTGTGAGAGGTGAGTGGTGACAATGGAAAATAATGAGAATGGGCGAAAATTGGGGCTATACTACGGGCATAAGAGTACGAAAATGATTAGCTACTTATATTCATTTGATATCCCATCGACTGAATTGTCATCAACACCTATTGTGAGAGAGTACCTTGACATTTTTGAGGAGGTTTCAGGTTTTCCTCCACACCAAGAAATTATATTCCGCATTGACCTTAAGAATAATGCAAGGACAATAGTCTTACCTATTAGGAGAATGAAATACAAAAAGTAACAGTAGTTAGAGGTGCAAACCAATGAGTTATTGGGTAAAGGGTTTCTGTAGTGGGGTACATTGGAATGGAGAGAACCTATAGTATTCGCCACTAAGGCAGAAGGATTTTGTGGCTATGTGTGAAATACTATAAGCTAAACAAAGTAACAGAGAAGAACAAGTATCCTCTACTAGGCTCGATGACTTATTTGACCAGCTCAGCAATGCAAAAGAATATTCTCAATTGGATTTGGTGATGAGGTTCCATCAGCTTAGAGTTGCATGGATAATGTGTCGACTACTACCTTTCATACACTATTTGGGTTTTATAAATGGTTGGTTATGCCATTGGGCTAACCAATGCACTAGCATACTTCATGGACTCGATGAGCTTAGTTTCTAGGAATCGATTGAGTAAATTTGTGCTTTTGTTCATTGGCGATATTCGAGTCTATTCTCGAACTAAAGTGGAACTTAAAGTGAACTTGAGAGTAGTGCTTTTGACACTAAGGAAAAAATAGTTAAATGTCCAATTTTCAAACTGTCACTTTTGGAGGAAAGAGGTTCAATTCTTAGGGGGTAGTTTCGGAACGGGTCATTGTGGTTGACCCTGCGAAGGTAGTGGTTGTCCAAGATTGGGGGCACCCAAGAATTCAAATAACATTATAAGTTTTCTTGGATTAGAGGGCTATTGCAAATGGTTTATTAAACACCTTTCTAAGATAGCTTCATCATTGGCTCATCTTACGAAGAAGAACCAGACTTTTGCATGGGATGAAATTTGTGAGCAGGCATTCTTTAAGTTAAAGGAGTGTTTGACGAGCTTACCAATGTTGATTATCCCAAATGGGAATGAGGAGTTCATTATATACCAAGTGCATGTGGTATGGAACTTCGGGCAATGTTAATGCAAAAGGGGTAGAGTTGTTGTTTAAGCAAGCAGACAACTAAAATCGATCGCATAAGTAAAGATATCCGACTAATGATTTAGTGCTAGAAACGATTTTATTCGCATTGCAGAGTTGGAGGCATGAGTTAATAGGAGAAAGGTTCGAATTATTCATTAACCATAAGTCATTAAAGTACCTTTTCTCTTGGAAGGACCTCAATCTAAGACGATAAATATTATTGGAGTTCTTAGCATCTTATTACTTCAGCATTTCCTATATGCCTGGGAAAAAGAATATGACCATGGATGCATCAGGTAGGACACGTGCGAACTTAGGAGTGATATTCATAAAGTGGAAGTAATTATAATATATAGCTGGATTTGAATTTCGATCGGAAGGTGTAAGCCTATGGTGTTAGTGAGCTTGTTAATGTGACCTACACTCATAGGAAGAATTGGAGCTAGTCAATGATGAGACACAAAATTAGTTGAGATCCTTAGTAGATTAGAAGGAGCGGAATCTGAATAGATGAAGCAGTACAGATTTCACTAAGATGGTTGGCTCCGTAAAGATGGCAAATTATATATTCCCAATGTAAATGGACTTAGAGATGACATTCAACGAGAGTGCCTTCATTCGAATTTGACTATCTACCCGGGAGACAATATAATGTATAAAGCTATGAAGTGAACATTTTATTGAGAAGGAGTGAAAAATGATGTTAGGAAATTCATCTTTAAGTGCGTGAATTGTCAGCTGGTTAAAGCTTAATAATAGAAAACGAGCGGTCTGCAAGAATAACCTAAAGTTCCATAATGGAAGTGCGAGAAGATATTGATGGACTTCATCTATGGGTGCCTAGGACGAGAGGAAGGTACAATAGTCTATGGGTTGTCATTGATAAATAGAAAGAGAGTGCCTAATTCATGCTTGTAAAGTTCAAATCAAAACCAACTGAGTTGTATTTGCGTTGGGTAATACTACTCCATGGAGCACCAAAGAGCATTGAAAGCGACAGAGACCCATTATTTGTGAGTGGATTTTTGAAAAGTTGCAAGAGGCATTAGGGATGGAGTTAAATTTGAGTACAACTTATCACCAGAAGACGGACGATCAAACCGAGAGATTCAATCGTCACTACGCCATAAATGGCCTACTGCAACACAAAAAAAATGTTGGCTCAGGCCCGAAAAATGTTGCCATAGGTCTATGGCAACACTTTTAGGGTGATGCAATTTTTGCCGTTGCCTTAGACCTCAAAGGCAACATTATGACTATCTAAGGCAACATAAGTAATATTGTTGCAGTAGAACCCTATTTGGGTCTATGGCAACACCCATAGGTATCTGTAGCAACATTCCAAAATGTTGCTATAGATATGAATTTTTTGAATTTGTGGGGCCCACAATGTAGAGCATATTTGATTTTTTAATAAAAATAAATATTTATTTAATAAAATATTATTGCACAGAATTTGATATTTAAACAGTAATTTATTTAAATAAATATTTTATTTCAACATTTGAAATAGTACAAATTCCTGACTCCACTATTTTACAATTCAATGATATATAACACTGATATTCACATATACAGATATTCCTTACTACATCACTCAGTTCACTCATTACATATGCAGTTTCAATTTATACAGACACCGACACTGACAAATATATGCCGAGCCGAAGGCGAGCCAAGTGCCGAGCCGAAGGCGAGGCGAGAAGCGGGTCCGGGCGCAGCGCCGGCGGGGGTCCGGGGCACCCCCTAAGAATGATGCACAAATGAAGACTGAACTTAGCAAACCCCATCCTCAGCAACTTCATCACCCATCGGAACTACTGCCCATCTACCACTTACCTGAAACACAATTGCCTGAAACACTGACCATCTACCAAACACTGACCACACTCCCAACCTCTTTCACAAAACACCCACTCACTGCCTCATCAAATTACATCATCAACACATAGGCAGCCTATCAAGCAAAAACAGTGAATGCATCAGGCATGTACAAGAGAAACATAGGCAGTAATATGATATACAAGAGAAACTTCACCTCAATCCGATCGCTGTGTTCGTGTAACGAAAGTCTTACATCAACCTTAGGAATCGCTTCCAGATTCAAGACATCAGGCTATCAACTACGGCAAGCATTGAACTACACAATCGATTTCAGCATCAGCAGCAAGATATCATCATAACGACAGTGCTCAACACATCAGCAATCACCAATAAGACCAAAATCTGGACAGTGGGCAATTAGCACACAACCTTCTCCACGTTTAAGACCAACACCATTGCAATCCAAAGTTTGGCAAACCATTATCTGAACACCAACACTTTCAAGTTCAACCCTAAGTGTCAAAGAACCACAAACATCATCAATAGAGCCGCAGTCAGAGCACGAACACTGACAAAAACGCAAGCTGAGGAAACGTCTTCAATTCAAGCGAAGTCAGAGGCAAAAACTTCATTGCGACTTAAGCGACTCCATCAGAACAACGAGGCATCGCGTTTCTTCAAGGCGGCTGCATCGAACAACGACGAACTTCTGCTTAGATCCAGATCCAACAGCGAGCAAAGATCAAATGGGCGGCAGTAAACAACAAAACTCATCAGGCATTAGGTGGAATCAGCAACTACAAGATTCAGGCATAGGAAATTTAGATCTGACCTAGCATTGAAGGCAGCTTCTAGTTACAGTGCCTTTTTTATTTTGTTAGCAACAGCGAATTGGAAGTATGAATTTGCTGGATTTCGTGAATTTGTTTTTTGATTTGGGGATTTCGTGAATTTGCTGGAAGTATGAATTTGGGGATTTCGTGAATTTGTTGGAAGTATGAATTTGGGGATTTCGTGAATATGGTAAACTGAAAGGGGATCTACACCAACATAAGCGGGAAAACGAAAATTTGGTAAAAAGTGCAGCGGTGATCCATTTTAACAGTCGGATTAAATGTAGACCGTTGGATCGTATTCACGCGGATTGCTAATTTTATTAATTTTTTAATTTGTATACATCTATAGCAACACTGTATAAAAATGTTGCATCGTGTTACACTTGTTTAGCTAGAGCAACACATTTTTATGGCTAAGGTAACACCATAAATACAATGTTGTAGTAGGACCAAATTTTTATATCTATCGCAACATTTGAGCTGGCAACACCTTGCAAAAATGTTGCAGTAGGCCATTTATGGCGTAGTGCGTATATATGAAGATCTTTGTGGGCTTGCATATTTAATTTTGAAGGCTTATGGGAAGATCATTTGCACTTATTAGAGTTCCCATATAACAATAGCCATAAGTCAAGCACTGGCATGACACCATTCGAAGCTTTATACGACCGACCATGCAATACGCCTTCATGTTGGTAGGAAATAGGAGTGAAATTAATGCTTAGACCAGCCATGATTAGAGAGACTTCGAAGAAGATAGAGATTATTAGAAAATGAATAAAAGCTGCATAGGACAAACAAAAGAGCAATGCTGATAAGGGGCGATAGGATTTAGAGTTCTATGTTAGTGATATGGTGTTTACCAAAATTTCTCCTTCAAGACATGCAGTTCGATTCGGTAATAAGGGGATATGGCACCAATTTTTTTTATTCCTTTTTCGATACTTGAAATGATTAGGAACCTTGCATATAAGGTTGACTTAGCTTAGAAGAATGAGGGTGTGCACAATGTATTCCATGTTTCGCATCGTATGAAGCTTGTGAATGAATCAGGCGTGATAGGTTCTTCAAATCAACTGGATGATATTGAACCTGAAGCATCGAGACCTCGGAAGCCTATTTGTATAGTCGAGCAGAGTGCGAAGCAGCTTAAGAAAAAGATGGTGAAGTTGGTAAAGGTTTGATTGGTTGTTGATATGCTTACATGATTTTTAGGCATGCTTGGTACTGGTATTCTTTTGGTTGTGTTTTGTTTGAGTGGAATTACGTGGGATAAATTGTTAAAGGGGAGAATGAAATGACCCACATTCTCTATACATTTTTACGTTTTAGCGAATCATAAAAAATATTGTATTCGTGACCAAACAACATTAGACGAAGATAAAATTTTGGATAGTACCGTCTTTTGACATTTTGACCCTTAGAATAAGTTGTGGGCATTTTTGACTCTAAAATTTGTAACGGCAATAACATTTGACGGGAGAAAAATTAGGGCCTAAAAGCATTTCTGTTATACCACCCTTTGGTCAAGGCTGGAATATCAACAAATTAGTTGGAGAAGGATGGATATCAGGATTGAAAATCGATTGGAGACAAGGCTGCGATCGATGTCGCTAAAATTTTCCCGAGCTCCAATCAAGGCGGGATCGATTGGGAATGATGAACTAGGCTAGGAAAGGTTACGTTTCAAATTTTGAGTCAATCCGAGTTCGTATGTTCAAGTTATGATCGATGCAAATTGAAGAGAATAACCCCATTTCGTATCCATCATCTAGCCTCGGTTTGTATCGATCGTCTTCGTATCCGTCATTTTGAATCGATCAAAGTCGCAACCCACTATTTCGCACCGATCAGTTTCGTATCCATCAGCTGGAGAGCCATGTTCAAATCGATCAGTCTACTCTAGTTCGTATCCATCAGGTGACCGTAGTTCGTATCCATAAAACATTCACTATTCGTATCCATCAAGCCAAGCGGCGTTGCCATCTATTCGAATCCATTACAATATTGCTTGTTCGTATCCATCAAGTCGAAGCAACTTTGATCGATGCGAATAAGAGCTGGCTTGATGGTTACGAATAAAGCCGTCTCTATCGATGCGAACTACACCACTTTCATCGATGCGAACTAGACCATCCCCATCGATTCGAGCTATGCAACGGCCATCGATACGAATGAGGCGAAGTTCAAGGGACGACTCGGTCAACTCGGCGTAGAAGGTGGATCGATCCAAAGAGTGCTCGCCACGTCACCACCTGATCATGGGCAACCATCGATTCAAAGGTATCGATTTGAATTGATCGATTCGAACTATACAGCTTATCGAAAAGCTACAACTCATATCGATCATAACTCGAGATCCATAAGTCCAAATGCTATGAAATTTTCATAGAAGCTTACGTACATGTTAAAGAATGTTCACACCAAGTTTTGGCTCCATTGGACGAAATCTTGATCGATACGAAATTCGTTCGTATCGATGACGGATCGAGCCGAAACTTCATGGGCTCGGTCGCTTGGGCCCACTCACGTGCCAGAAGAAGTCTCCCGAAGATCTGAGCGAAATATCAGCCTCATACGCCTATAAATAGAGCTCCAAGGCCTACAGAGAAAGGATCTTTTTGGGCTATCCAACGTCCAGACTCTGCCGGAAACACCTTTGCATCACTAGGCCACTGTTGTACTTGAATTTCTCCATTATAATCCGCTGTAATCATCTGTAACCGGCAAGGAAAATCAATAAAAGATTAACTTTTGGAGTGGACGTAGGCCGGAGATAGCCGAACCACTATAAATCTTGTGTCTCTGTCTGTTTCTTTCTGTTTGAAGTTTATTATTCTTCATTTTATGTCCTCTACATTACTTAGATCTGTGATTGGTGATCATATATTATTGATCTGTGTTCATACACTGGTGCTTTCACGACATTTGGGGTTTGTGACCACTTTTGGCGCAAACACTTTGGTGCTTTCACTGAGAACAACTAGCGCCCGCTATACCAAATTTGGAGTTCGGATTTAAAGGCTTAAGGATTCAGATCTAAAGAGCTATGACAAGGCAATCAAGTAGAAGACAAAGAGCCGAGAGAAGTCAGCATGAAGGGAGCCAGGAGGCCTCATCAGGGACTAATTAGACTTCAGCTTTCATCACAAGAGACGAGATGGAAATGATGATGGGAGCTATGCATGAAGAGTTTCTAAAAAGGCAGGAGGAGATGATGCAGAACCTCCTCAGGCAGTTTGGGCAAGCAGGAACAACTGGAGCTTCAGGAGTTCAGGTCCACGGAACTGGGGCAGAAGGACCAAACAAGCAATCTAATGGAGCAGCTCAACAAGGCACAGCCCCTGATCAGCACACAACTGCTAACCTGGATGGATCCAGGCTCGAGAGCACACCGCCCAGCAATGATGGACCAGTTCATGGAGGAATCCCAGTTAACACCATACAACAGGATGCTGGCAGGAATGTAGGAGCGCGGGATGAAGAGTACGTACCAGAATTCCCTCGGGGACTCAGGGGGCAACCCTTGATGGACAACGCTGGATTGGCTGAGATTATCAGGCGAACTATGTGCGGAGGTCTGACGAACAGAGATTTGGAAGGAGTAAACAGGAGTCCGTTTACTCATGACATTAGAATGGCTCGGAATCCACCAGAGTTCAAGCTACCTGCTCTGGAGGTATACAATGGCAAAGCTGATCCGACTGATCACTTGATGAGGTACACAAGACATATGGAAGTGCTAGGGGCACCGGAGGAAGTGATGGCCCGATGTTTCCCTCTGTACTTAACGGATATAGCTGCTATGTGGTTCAGACAGCTGGAAGAAGGATCTATTAGGACATGGACAGAATTGGTGGACAGGTTTCTAAAGCAGTTTCGGGTTCATATCAAAAGGCCGAAGAACGTGATGACGCTAACATCGATAAAGCAAAGGACAGAAGAATCGCTCAGAGCTTTCTTAACTCGATTCAATGCAGCGGTTGCTTCGATGGATCGGCCAGATCTATCAATGGTTTTAATGGTAGCAGTGTCAAGAGTCAGAGAAAATTCAGATTTCAAAGTGTCATTGATAAGAGACCCACCAATGGATCTCGGGGAATTCTTTCACGAAGTTGAGAGATTCCTTCGGCAGGAAGATGCATGTTCAGATATGAAGCTAAAGGAAGTGAACGCAACTGAGGATGGTGGGCCATCCAGCAGAGGCTCGGATAAAGATAAAGATAAAGCTAAAAGGAAGCTGGATGACGAATCAGGAAAAGCTAGGAAGCGGTGGAGGGAACCAAAGTTTTCCACTTACAAAGGATTGAACGAGACGTTGGAACAGATATTCATGGAGACTCGGAATCGCCTTCCCTATCGAAGGCCAGCTAGGAGAGAGCCCTCAGAACTTGAAAGGGCATCAGGAAGGCATTGTCTTTTTCACGATTGGGATGGACATGATACCAACAGTTGCAGGCATCTGAAGGACATAATCGAGGAGCATGTAAGGAATGGACAGTTGCGACAATATGTCGGGGCTCAGAATGCGGCGGTGGAGCAGGAGCGACCACCGTCTACCTCAAACAATGATGGCACGAGGCCCGGGAATGATGTTTGGTTGGTTATCAATTGACAGGGATGGTATGAAATAAGTAGCGAGCTATTGGCAAACGACCAAGTCATTTACTCATGTACGGGGACGGAGATGGCCCCTAGGCATGCTCTGACTGACGATAAGCCGTGACGCTATGGTTTGTGAAATCTGTTTCTTCTTTTGGTTTGGACATTTGTCTTTTCTGGCTTGGTTTTGGAGTTTGGTTTGAACTCCTGATGTTGTTTGTCTTCTGGTTTGGACTTTCGTTTGGATGATTATTTTCTGTTTTGGATATTGACTTGGATTTCTGATATGGATCTTTGGTTTTCTGATCTGATTTGGATTTTGGATTGGATTTTGATTGGATTTTCATCTGGTTTTTTGGTAAATGGTCGTCGGGTATGGATTATACCTGGCAAGGGGTAAGACTCTTCGTCCGAACGTGGCGAATTGGCTTATTCAGGTCGTCCAGTATTGACTATGCTCGACAAGGGTCCGGAGCAACCAGGATTCAGCTTAGGACTTAAGCCATGGCAATTACTTAACGTCCAGGGACACTGGACCACGGTCGTCAGGTGTGGATTGCACTTGGCAAGAACCCGGAGAGGTTATAGATTTGGATATCGACCCGGAGAGGCCCTGGATTCGGTTATTGGTTATTGGATGAGGATAGATTAGGACTCGGTTATCGAGTTCAGATGGATATGGAATTGGCTAAGGCTATGGTTACTGGATTTGGAATCGGGCACCGACTCGGAGCAGTCAAGAACGATGCACTTGGACGATATGGCTATGGAATTTAGACATCAGATTCGGAACTATTCAAAACACACCTTATCACAAGGCATGTTTTGGGGGGAAAATATTATACCACCCTTTGGTCAAGGCTGGAATATCAACAAATTAGTTGGAGAAGGATGGATATCAGGATTGAAAATTGATTGGAGACAAGGCTGCGATCGATGTCGCTAAAATTTGTCCGAGCTCCAATCAAAGCGGGATCGATTGGGAATGATGATCGAGGCTAGGAAAGGCTACATTTCAAATTTCGAGTCAATCCGAGTTCGTATGCTCAAGTTATGAACGATGCAAATTGAAGAGAATAACCCCATTTCGTATCCATCATCGAGCCTCAGTTCGTATCAATCGTCTTCGTATCCGTCATTTCGAATCGATCAAAGTCGCAACCCACTATTTTGCACCGATCAGTTTCGTATCCATCAGCTGGAGAGCCATGTTCGAATCCATCAGGTGACCGTAGTTCGTATCCATAAAACATTCACTATTCGTATCCATCAAGCCAAGTGGCGTCGCCATCTATTCGAATCCATTACAATATTGCTTGTTCGTATCCATCAAGTCGAAGCAACTTTGATCGATGCGAATAAGAGCTGGCTTGATGGTTACGAACAAAGCCGTCTCTATCGATGCGAACTACACCACTTTCATCGATGCGAACTAGACCATCCCCATCGATTCGAGCTATGCAACGGCCATCGATACGAATGAGGCGAAGTTCAAGGGACGACTCGGTCAACTAGGCATAGAAGGTGGATCGATCCGAAGAGTGCTCGCCACATCACCACCTGATCACGTGCAACCATCGATTTGAAGGGATCGATTCGAATTGATCGATTCGAACTATATAGCTTATCGAAAAGCTACAACTCGTATCGATCATAACTCGAGATCCATAAGTCCAAATGCTATGAAAATTTTACATAAGCTTACGTACATGCTAAAGAATGTTCACACCAAGTTTCGGCTCCATTGGACGAAATCTTGATCGATACGAAATTCATTCGTATCGATCACGGATCGAGCCAAAACTTCATGGGCTCGGTCGCGTGGGCCCACTCACATGCCAGAAGAAGTCTCCCAAAGATCTGAGCGAAATATCATCCTCCTACGCCTATAAATAGAGCCCCAGGGCCTACAGATAAAGGATCTTTTTGGGCTATCCAACGTCCAGACTCTGCCGGAAACACCTTTGCATCACTAAGCCACTGTTGTACTCGAATTTCTCCATTGTAATCCACTGTAATCATTTGTAACCGGCAAGGAAAATCAATAAAAGATTAACTTTTGGAGTGGACGTAGGCCGGAGAAAGCCGAACCATTATAAATCTTGTGTCTCTGTCTGTTTCTTTCTATTTGAAGTTTATTATTCTTCATTTTTTTATCCTCTACATTACTTAGATCTGTGATTGGTGATCATATTATTGATCTGTATTCATACACTGGTGCTTTCACGACATTTGGGGTTTGTGACCACTTTTGGCGCAAACAATTTCCAAATGAAAGATATGATGGTTCGTCTTTTCGTAGAGTGGGCATTATAGATTTCAGGCCCTATGGTTGGGAGGTATCGCAGTTTTAAGTTTGACGGTTTTTAGACAACTTTTAGAGGTAATGAGCATAAGCCCATAATTAGGCCCATTATGTGACGCCTAACCCTTCTCAAACAAAGAAAAATACCGAAGTATTTTTGTCTGCGAGAATGGAGAATAGGGCCATACTAGAGGCCATCCAATGTACTACGCTTTTGTGCCAACACTAAAAAAAATCTCATGTGTTTCCTACCACTTCATATCAAATACGTGTTAGCATAAAAGCATTGTACATTGGATCGCCCCTAGTGTAGCCCTATTCTTCGTTCTTGCAAATGAAAATACTTTGGTATTTTCCTTTGTTTGAGCGGATTTAAGGGATGGGGGTCACAACTTGGCATTAGAGCATGGATTAGAACAATATATAGAATTAAATACAAGATTAACCAATAGTCAAGTCTATTACATTAACATTACACTGTAGGATACATATTCTTAGAATTGAACTGTTGTGTCCTGATCCATTAGTTGTCAGAGTTGCACAACAGAAGTGGATTAACTGCTTTCGGTTGAGCGCATTAATAAGTTTGTCTTATATATTATTGATTGGTTGATTGATTGATGCTTGGTTGTTTAAAATTGCAAGTAATTGTTTAAAATTTGTATTGAGTAGGATTCATCACCTGAAATTTAGAGACCTGCTCGATATTGATAATAAGACCTTGCGGTGTCTTCAGTGGTGTGGTTACCGCAAGAAATATTGAAATTTTATTTTGTATAAAATGGAAGATAAATTCACATGTATGATTAATTAAATGTAAAATGAATTTAAAATTTGATCTTTGCCTATTATTGGATTGTTATCAATGAATTATTAGTTGCATATAAATATTAAGACTAACTGAAAGTAATTTAGCAAAAGCAAACATTCATCTGAATTAAGAATCCCTTTGATAAAGAATATACTTAAATAAGGCATTTGTTCAAATTTGATATAAGCAACCTAATATTTTATAAAGGAAAGATTATTGAAGGATATGTGTATATCATATTTAAAGAAATTTTTGGGAAAATATTTTGTTAAATTGCCCGTCGGGTGCTTTAAGAATTCTGCTTGAAGCGTTTGGCCAACGTTACCGATAGGGATTCCTAAATACTAGGATGAGACAATTGGACAAAAAGTTTTGAAAATAAAGTTTGGGAAGCATTATGAACTATATTTTGAAAATGAACATATATATTTTATTGGGAATCTATAAATGATAGTTTGAGAACCTTTTGATATAAGAAAGTATAAAATATTTGTAAAGGTAAAAGGTTGTTAGATATTAGATGATGTGTGTGTGATTTTGAGCATATTGCAAAGTTATAAATATTGAACGAAAATACATGTGAAGAATTTCTTAAAGAAATTTTAAGATGAACATCTTTATTTTATATATTATAGAAAATTTTATTTGTTGAGTAAAAAAATTAGGGTTAACTAATATTTTCTAAAAAGGATTTTCAAGTAGAATAAAAATTGATTTTCAAATAATTTTGTTAAGTGATGTTTGAAAAGAGGAAGAAAATATTTTGGGAAGAAATATTAATTTGAAAACAATTTCAAAAGGTTTTCGAGGAAATAATGGATGTTCTTAATATATAAGAATTTGTGAAGTATTTGATAGAGTTAATATCGATTTATGAAATATGTTGCAAACGAAGTTGAAACATAAACTTCTTTTATAGATGAAAGAGTACAAAGAAATCAAAGAAGAATTATCTTTCATAAGTTAGAAAATTAAATATGTTGTATTTTAAAAGGGAATACAATCTTTATTTGTAAACCGAATTGGAAATTTTATATACATCACTGGAATTTTATTAAAATGATATTGGATGTGAAATTTTATATTTGACACTGTGCCTTCCAAAAATAAATTATTTACAAAGAAGTTATAAAGTGGTAAATTAATTTAAAAATCTCTTTAGAAAGGAAATTTTTTGTTAAATCAAAAGGAGATGAAAGTTAAATTCTTTTTTATTTATCCATGCACATATAAGTATTGTATATAACTTTTTATGTTAGTAAATAATTTGGAGTTCGCTTATGCGAACAAGCATAAATTCACTACCTATGAATTGATAAAATCATTATTGCGTGATATAATAATTTTTGAAACAATTAGAATTATTTTATATATATATATATACAATTATAGAATTGTAATGTAAATTGTTTGGTGGATGGTGCGAAATAAAAGATTAACTTATTGTGTAAATATCCATTTTAAGCGATTTTTGGATTTCCAAAAAAAGAATTGTTATCATCTACATCTTGTATGTATTTATTTTCCAAATTGTGGATTTTATGCTTGGAAATTATTTTACAATGTGGAGGAATTATTTTGTTCAATTTTTATATTTAAAACTCAATTCATACCCCTTATAGTTTTTTGATCATATCCTTTTTATTTTAGGTCTAATTTAGTCGTTTTTACGCTTTTCGGAAAGATAATTTAATAACGAACAATTTAGGTCTTGAACACTTTTGAAAATTTTGAAATTTGCTATCTTTCAACTCAATCGAAAACAAAGTTTAGCTCTGGCTTGCATATGAAAAAAACTTAAGCTAGAATAGCTTAGTATTTTGATCATAACGCATTCATTCCAAGCCCCATTTTCAAATTTTTGCATATTTTGGAAAGCTACTTTAATAAGTAGCAACTCTTATTCAAAACAATTTTTAAAATTTTAAGCTTTCCTATTTTAAATACCTGATTCAATAAAGGTCAAATTTTGGCCTGCGTTTTGCAAAACCTGAGCGTGTACCTTCTATTGTTTTAGTTATAACTCCTGACCATCTTATCTGAATTCAACGAAATTACAATTTTGAAAGCTAAGAGCAAGAGGAGTAACTTTCATGTAAACCTCGTTCAGAAATTTTTGAGCTTAGCAACTGTAAAAACCCGTTGCAACTCAGGTCAAATTTTGTCCTAGATTTTGCAAACTCGGATTTTATGTTTTGTAGTGAAATAACAATAACTTCTGATTTACAAACTAATTTTATTATCCAAAAAATGTTTTCACAAGCTAATTACATGCTTTGCAATTTCTCGATTAGTCCATTTCCAAAATTTTATCAAATCGACATGTTTATGTTAGTCGGTGCACGAGCTATTACATGAATTATAATTTTGCAATTCTATAAGGGTGTTTATATGTTGTTTTTATTTTCCATGATCTATCTCATGTTTTAATATGTATATTAAAGATGAGTGCAGATACATGAAGGCATTTCACTCGCTTATTTGCCCCGTCTGCTTAAGCAAATTAGCTAAAATTTCACTACGGGTGTGTTTTCTGGATATATAGTTAGAAAATATTATATTATACCCGTGTGGGAAATTATTATTTTTTGATTGAAATTTTGCGATTCCAATCATATTGATCGCGCTTATTGTTATTTTTGTGTTTTGTGAATTTTCCTGGTATGAGCCAACAAAGAAGGGCGAATTTTTCCCAAAAATTTGGAAGTTAGAAAAATTTTGAGAAAATTTTAGTTGCTAATTAAATAAATGGTTTTAAAGTTTGGAATGAGATAATTTAAAAAGAGTCGATTATTTCTAACTTTAATAAAGTGTTTTCCTTTGAATTATAAAAATGATAATAATAATAATAGTGGTAAGCAAATCAATATTGTAATGATCCGTCTTTCTTACTCCTAAAGACGACACATAATACATCCACGGTATTCATGTGCCGATTATCCATGCGTCTGAAAGACAAGTCGTTAGGGTAAAAAGAAAAATAAAAAATACAGAATCTCACATCGCAAGACAATCATATATAATAAAATATCAGGTAATACATATAGTCATTTCCAAAATGATACAACAGAGTCACAACAGGTACTATCTTCATCCAGGGACAGATATAACTGCCTGCTCCCACAATGCTAGTACATAATATACGTACACAGTGGAAATAAAATAGATAAATAAATACGATGAAGCCTCTTATTCCATGCTTCTCCAAAATGCATCCGTAAGAATATAGAGTACTTACTACTCATAAAAATTTGAGTACCTTAGAGTTTTAGGGAAAAGAAAGAAAATCCAAGTAAGACATGGGTTTTGTGTGAGTTGTTAACAATTTTGTTCGTTAACCCCAAAAGTATAAGGAAAGCGAATTTGGCTTAGCTAAAGTAATCATAAGCTAAGTTGCTAGGATGGAGCATGCACTATATCGATTCCATGAAAGTCTTATGCATGTTCAACATCAAAGCTAAAGCCATGTCGCATGTCATATAAGAGTCAATAGTTCAAATCATGTAGATCAATCAAACCCAATATTGTGAGTGCTTTTGGAATTCGAAGCACGTTATGATATAAGAATCACAAATGCTTTAGGACTTGAAAGAAAGCCATAATTCAAGTAATCTTTTTCTTATTCCAAATAATGTTGAATGTATAATGTCTTATGTGCACTAGTTCAAGTGCTACAATCGGCTTTAAATTCCAAATCAATTTAGGGTTACAAGATTTAAAATGTAAGTAAAGAGACAAAAATGATTCCCTTTCTTTATGTCGCTTGGTCCGTATTTATAGGAGTTTTGAGATGCGGCATGGCCACCATGTGTCCATGTGGCATGCTTGACTTTCGGCATTATCCATGTTGATGGCACATGGCGTCATACTTCAGCATCCACTTGCTCAATGGTGAACTTCGGCGCTTAGCATCCATCCCACCTTGATAGTCTTTATTGATGACGTTCAATATCAACTTTGTATTAAGGATATGCGGCCTCCTTTGAAGGTTGATGAAGTGTAGCATTACTATGACATGGCATCAATAAGTGGCAACATTGGAAAGTGACGACGTTGTTAATGATCGGCATTGATAACAAGCGTCACTGATAGCTGAATGCATTGACAACAAACAGTATTGATAACATGTGGCATTAATGATAGACGGTATTGATAGGAGACGACATTACTTTGAATGGTGACATTAGAATAAGGCGACATTGGAGAGATGCGGTATTAATCCGGAATGACATTGATTCTTCTGGCTACATGGAAGAAGTGCTCCATTGATGGAATATGACATTAATATGATACGGCATCAATGTTGTATCATGATGTTATATCATCGATGGCTTTTGGCATAGAGCTTTTCAATGTCGTCATTCCCTCGCTAACATGCGACATTGTTTCCAGTTTCTTTGGCACTATATCATTCATCCAACCTTATAAGCAGTATGCGGCATTGATGGCATCCTTGCTGGCTTCATTGACGACCAGCGAGATTGCCTATTATTCTTTATTGATGAAGGGCGGCATTGCATGCTTTCGGCATTAAATTTTCTTCATACTTTCGACGCTGCTTAAATTTGAGATCATGGCTATACCGTATACTTTCAGGATTAATAATGATAGTAACATTTGCCCCCTAGTATAAAGGAAACATTGACTTTTTAGGTCAATACCTTCAACATTGGTTCTTTATCGCCTATTGATATTCTTTGCAGATCCAACCGTATATTTAAAGTCGATCTAATGGCGGATGCATGTCATCTTTTCCACTATAATTAGTTAAATCTTCCCCCTCTTCCTCTTTTACCTGCGTTTCAATCTTAAGAAAAAGAAATTCCTAGATTATCAAAACCATTAAAAAACCTCATATTTTAGACATCCAAGCCATTATTATTAAGGTTCGATTTCTGATTTTACTTGCATCATTTAACTTAAATTTTATATCAAAATTATTATTAGAGTTTCGTTTGGGTTTTATCGATTTTGAATTGACATTCAGGTTTAATTGCACGATTTTGATGTTGATTTCATATTATCGTTTAAATTAATGACCAATTGTGTTCTTAGATTAATTTGACAAAGAATTTCTACATCGTTTAGATGATTTATTGGATTAATTAAAGTCGGACGATATTGGGCGTTTCTTATTTAACGATGAAACAAATAGTTTATTAGACCCAAAACCCAATATCGTTTTTCTTAATTTTCAAAATTGGCACTTTGTAGCGTTATGGTGTGAGATACTTATGTCACCAATAATTAAATAAAAGGTGCAACATTGGCTTACGTAGATAATAGAATTGCATCTGTCTTGAGTACCTTAATTAAACTGGATCAAGTGGCTAAAGGTATGATTCAAAATCTTTTAGGCAACTTCTTATAGAGGTGGACGCAAATTTCTCATTTCCTAAGCAAAGTCCCAACATTGGACGTAACGATCTTCTAATATGGCAAAATATGGAGTACGAGTGGCACCCAAATAAATGCAGTTGTGCAATTGCTATGGTCACACGGAAACAGGGTGCTCCTCTCCACAAACATGGATTCTAAAGTAGAGCAACATATTGGACAGCACGTATAATTCGATGCAAGTGGATACTTCCGGTAGTGAAAGAAATGTGAAAGCAGAAAACAACTCAATTACAGAGCCAGACCAGGTATTTACTTAAGATAATAATATCAAAGATACATAGTCTAGAGTGCATAAGTACATTAACATTTCGCATAGCAAGAAAGTAAACAATAAATGGCCATACAATATTAACATTAGCACATGCATTACAAATGATGACAACAACCTACTCCATCATCAAAATCCATCCAAATCAGAATAGCCAAGGAACGTCAGCTACAAACAGAGAAGAAAACCCGGTTGAGCAACCTGTTGACAAACAAGAAACTGATATTAGTATGATTGATGACCTCAGTGCACAAAACAATAAATTGAATGAGCTTGAGGACAAACAGATGGATAAGTCACAGCAATCTGCACATGCTACATATGGTGACAGAAGTAGAAACACCATGATGGGGAGACAAGAGGGCACACCATTCGAAATCTCGGCTACCTTTACAATGTCATAGACAACCCAAAGTGGAACAGTTTAGTACAACAAGTTAAAACAAAGTCATGAAAATTTAAGAGAACGAAGAGTCCTAGTGGGACTGTGGGAGCACACCCTCTAAAGCAACGAGGAGTATACCCACCATCGATAATTAAGGTGATGCTCCTCTGGAACATAAGCGGGATGAACGCATGCTCAAAACAACTTTAATAAATTATATTGTTAAAGGTAAATTTTCGTTTATAGTATTATTGAAAAATAAACTAGCCCCCCAATAAAATCCAGAAGTTACTAATCGGATTAGACAAGGATGGGCCATCGAGCGTGACAGTAGATAGCAACCAAAAGGAAGGATTTTAATCTTATGGGACACTCAACAATGGAAAAATACTATAATACATAAAAATAAACAATATTTAACGTGCAACTTAAAGCTTCTCAGAGGATTGGGCATTGTTATGCATGGTTGTCTATGCGCAGAACACTTTAGAATAAAGGAAATTATTTTGGAATATGTAAAACAACAGGCCTCTTATATAAAACTTCCTTGGATTATAGCTGGTGATTTCAATGCTACACTATTTAGTAATGAAATAATTAATAAAGATTCTTTTGACATATCCTTTGATCTATACTTTTTAGAGTGTATTGATGCTTCTAATATTTTTGAACCTCCCTTCATGGGTAACTTTTATGCATGGAGGGGGGGAAAAGATTATGGTATTCACAGTAAAATTGATTGCATGTTTATTAACAACGAAAGCTATAATATCTTCCCCAATCTCATAGTTCATCTGGATAACCACTCCTCTAGTTATCATACTCCTATATTTTTTTATTTTCACATTAATAAGGTTTGTTTAAACAAAAGCCTTTAGATATGACAACACATGGAGTTACAACAGATGAAAGCAACCGAACTAGCACTCAAAAATTGGCAGAAAGATAAAAAAAAGTTCCGATAACTTTTGCAATGAACGAAGGTAGATAAATAATATTCTACACCAACTACTTTGCCAAAATCCTATGGCTGAATACTTGCAACTTCAATACAGAGAGCGCTTGCAGAAACTGAATGACCTTACTAGTGCAAGGTTAAAACAATGCTTACAACACAAGAAGTTTCGATGGCTTACAAGGAGACAAATCGACAAGTTTTTTCCACTCAAAATTCACAGAAACCTCTCCAGGTATCAAAACTTTTTCACTTTTTGATCAAGATGGAAATATTGCAATTTATATTGATAAAATTAAGAAAGAAGATATTACCTTCTTTAAAGATTTATTCAATGGTGATCATGTCAACAAGAACTTTTCTGAGATCATCTGTAAAAAGATAATCACAGAAAAGGCTAGAAGGAACTTGGATAAACTGTTTGACTTAATTGAACTTCACTAAGAAGTGTCCCAAATAGATGAAAATGGAAGCCCAGGTCCCGATGGTTATGTTGCCAAATTATTTAAACACCGCTAGGAATTAATAAAATCAAAATTACTGGACAACATGAATGGGATATGTTAACGTAAAAATCGACGCTAACACCCCGGTGTGAGTATTAGTAATGTGAAAGCACCACCCGTTGGTACGAGAACTAGAAATAAGCAGAAAATAGCAGAAAAGTAAAGAGACAGCAGTTTTATAGTGGTTCGGCTCGAAATTAAGCCTACGTCCACTTTATCTTCTTTATTAATCCACTTTATCTTCTTTATTAATGATTCGGTTACAACTCTTTACAATACACTTTGATTACAACACACTATAACACACTATAGACGAGTAGCTAGAACTTCGATGTAGAAGATTCTTTCGAATTCATGTTGAATGTGTTTGATCTCCTCTTGAAGTTCGTTGAAGCGTCTTCGGTGTTTGGATTGCTTGAAGTGTTGGATGAGTTGAGAAAACAGCAGAGTATCGGCGTTCCAGAAATGAACCAAAAGTCCCCTCTTCGATGGAATAGGTGGGGTATTTATAGGAGAATTCTGGGATGAGCCATAGGTCGTGAACGACCTAAGGTAAGTCGTAGGTCGTAAGCGACCTAGGGAGTACGTGCTACAACTTAATAGTTTTGCACTTGACCATTTGAACATATTGACAAGTCATAGGTCGTGAACGGCTCAAGGTAGGTCGTAGGTCGTGGACGACCTAGTGGGCATGGTTTGCGGCTTAACAGGGGAGTACTTGATCTATCTGAACGAGGTGGTAAGTTGTAGGTCGTGAGCGACCTAGGGAGTAGTCTACGACCTAACTGTGTTGAGATATCTTCGTGGAGCGACTTAATGACGCAGCGGATTAATCAAAACAAACTTCAATCGGTGAAAGTAGCAATCGATGGATTGATGGATACTGAAATGCTCGAACTCGTTGATCCGAAGATACCGAATTCTAGCTATCCCGAACTCGTTGATCGCGCACAATACCGGGTTCAAAGATCTGCGATTCTCCACGCGTTGATCAAGCGCACTTGATTCCACGAATCGGCTTCAACAATCGAAGATTCGAGCGCACTCGAATGTCGAAAGTGGAGATAGAAGATACACTCACTACCAATTGAAATTGAAAGCACAAAGCTAACAAAAGAGAATTTTATTCAACATTCAACAACCTGTTACAAATGACACAACCGGTCTATTTATAGACGTTACAACATGACACAAAAAAAACAAAAACAAAATTACATCTCCAAAGTCGTTTCCGACTTAACAAAATATTTAACGACTTAACGAAACAGTGGTCTTCCGACTTATCAATTATCACACGACTTATCATTACTTCGCGACTTATCAGTATCTCGCGAGTATCTCGTTCGCGATTTCATAACTCGGCAGCGAGATAAGGAAGGCGTAATGCGATTTAGGGGAGGCTCGGAGGAAGATTTTCTCTTAGGGTTAGGTCGGAAAGGGAAATAGGTCGGAAGTGATTGGGGAAAGGAAATTAGGTCGGAGTGATTTAGGGAAGTGGAGTTAAGTCGCGTGGAGTTAGGTCGTTGAAACGACTTAGGGAAGTGGGGTCTGGTAGGTAGTGGTATTGATAGGTCGGAGATTGTTTTTAGGTCGTGGTTCGCGGTGGAGTTCTAAGTCGTAGGTCGCGATGGAGGCTGGAGATAGGTCGGAGCTTCTGGTAGGTCGTAGGTCGTAGGTCGTGGGAAATGGAGTTTAAATCGGAGCTTCTGGTAGGTCGTAGGTCGTGGGAAATGGAGTTTAAGTCCAGGTACGCTGCTTCATCATCCTCCCCTTGTTGACAAAAATTCGACCTCGAATTTGTACTTCTCTCTTCTTCAACAAGCTCATCTCCATGGTACGGAATCAAATGTTTAACGTTGAAAACGTCAGCAGTGTGAATATGATCTGGCAACTTTAACCGATAGGCATTATTATTGATCTTCTTCAAAATTTCTAACGGACCAATCTTTCGAGCCTTCAACTTGTTGTACGTTCCAACTGGAAAACGATCTTTCGTCAACACCGCGTACACAAAATCACCCTCTTTGAAGTCCACACTTCTTCGCTTCTTATCTGCAGCCCGTTTATACTTCTCATTTGTCTTTTCCAAACGTTCCTGAACGATTTTATGACAATCTTTCAATTCATCAACGAAATCTGACGCCCGCTTAATCACTCCTTTCGGTCGTGGCACTACCGTTAAATCCAAAGCGCCTTTGGCAAGCTTGAATATACTAATTGAAATGGACTGAAACCAGTGCTTCGGTTAACAGCATGGTTATGAGCGAACTCTGCTTGACATAACTTCATATCCCAACTTTTCAAATTGTCTTTCACAAGACATCTCAGTAAATTTCCCAACGATCGGTTAACCACCTCTGTTTGCCCATCTGTCTGCGGATGATAAGCGCTACTAAAATTCAGCTTCGTCCCAACCATCCTCCACAGACTCAACCAGAAATGACTCAGAAATCGAGTATCTCGGTCGGAAACAATAGATTCAGGTAGTCCATGTAAACGATATATTTCTTTAAAGAATAACTGAGCCACTCGGACGGCATCAACAGTCTTCTTACAGGCTATAAAATGTGCCATTTTCGAAAATCGGTCAACCACCACATAAATGGAATCGTTTCCCCTTTGAGTTCGAGGCAAACCCAAAACAAAATCCATACTCACATCAACCCAGGACTTAGTTGGTACAAGCAACGACATATATAATCCAGCATTGGTCGCAGTTCCTTTCGAAACCTGACAGATATGACATCGTTCCACAAACCTTTCCACTTCTTTCCTCATTGATGGCCAAAAATAAGATCGAGAAATCAGCTGTAATGTACGGTCTCTACCCACATGACCTTCCTCATGCAATTCCTTCACAATCTTCAATCGTAAACTGCAATCCGGTATACATAATTGATTTCCTTTGAACAGGAAACCATCTACCATCACAAACTCATCCGTTTCTCCTTTCTTCACTTTATCTACAAACTTCATAAAGTAAGGATCTTCAACAAATAATTCTGGTAGCATCTCAAACCCTGGCACTTCGACCTTCATTGTAGTCAACACATGATTTCTTCTACTCAATGCATCCGCAACACGATTCGTCACTCCCGATTTGTGTTTCACAACAAACATAAACTGCTGCAGATATGCAATCCATGATGCATGTCTCGCTGAAATCTTGTCTTGCCGTTGTAAATGCTTCAACGCCTCATGATCAGTGTAAAGAACAAACTCTTTCTGAAATAGATAGTGTCTCCAGTGTTTAATCGCTTGCACAACAGCATAAAATTCCACATCATACGTACTATATCTCATCTTTGCTCCCGATAGTTTCTCACTGAAATATGCAATAGGACGCCCCCTCTGGCTCAACACTTCCCCGATTTCAACCTTGGATGCATCAGTATGTAACTCAAACAACACCTGAAAATCTGGTAAAACTAGAATTGGTGCTGTCGTCAAAAGTTCTTTGATCCGTTCAAAAGCAACCCCTGCTTCTTCCGACCAAGAAAACTGCTTCCCCTTCATGCAATCCGTAACCGGTGCCATCACGTTACTGAAGTGTGGAATGAATCTTCGGTAGAATGATGCTAGCCCATGAAAACTTCTCACTTCGGTTATTGTCTTCGGCTGTGGCCAATTTCTGACTGCTTCAACCTTATTCTGGTCCACCTGGATACCCTCTCCTGATACAACATACCCCAGAAATAAAACACTATGCGTCATGAACACGCATTTCTTTGTTGCAGCATAAAATTGCTCTTGTCATAGTACCATCAGCACTTCTCTCAGATGATTCAAATGTTCCTCTGGACTTCCACTATATATCAGAATATCATCGAAATACACCACCACAAATTTCCCAATAAAAGGTCTAAAAATCTGATTCATCACCCGCATAAATGTACTTGGCGCATTTGATAAGCCAAATGGCATTAGCAACCATTCATACAACCCCTCTCGCGTCTTGAACGCTGTTTTCCATTCATCCTCTGGTCTGATTCGAATTTGATGATAACCGCTCTTCAAATCAATCTTCGAAAAGATAGTAGCTCCGCTTATTTGATCTAGCAAGTCATCCAACCTCGGCATTGGAAATCTATATCTTACAGTAATCTTATTCAATGCTCGACTGTCAGTGCACATTCTCCACGTCCCGTCCTTCTTCGGTACTAACAAAGCTGGTACAGCACAAGGACTTAAACTCTCCTGCACACGCCCATGTTCAAGCAATTCTTCCACCTGCCTTCGCAATTCCTCATGCTCTTTTGGACTCATTTTGTAGTGTGGTCTGTGAGGTAACACAGCTCCTGGAACTAGATCAATTTGATGTTGAATGTCCCTCAAAGGCGGTAACTCCGTTGGCAACTCCTCTGGAAATACATCCTCAAATTCTTTCAATACTGGTTTAACTTCTTCTGGAATTTCAACTTCTTCACTGCTCTCACGCCCAATTAACAAGAATACTTCCGGCTCCTCTTCGACTTCTTTAACAAACTCCTTCAAGGTTAATAAAGTTTTCAGCTTCTCAATCTCCTCCAGTTTGTTTTCTTCCTGTTGACGCTTCTTGGGAACGAGAGTAATCTTCGTGCCTTCAAACATGAAACTGTAACTGTTGGTACGCCCATCATGTTGCACCGCCCTATCATATTGCCACGGTCTCCCCAACAACAAATGGCATACGTCCATGTCCACAACATCACACCAAATTTCGTCCTTGTATTTCTTCCCAATTGAAAATTTAACACAAGTCCTTCGACTAACTTTCACCTCTCCACCTTTCCTCAACCAAGCTAACTTATACGGTTTCGGGTGCTTCTCTGTCTTCAATGATAACTTCTTTACCGCTTCTGTAGAGATAATGTTATCACAGCTTCCAGCATCAATAACAAATTTGCAAACCCTTCCCAAGATAGTGCACGTCGATTGAAAGATGTTACTCCTCAACCAGCTAGTTTCTTCCTCCTGCTTCGGTGTTAAGCAATTCCTCCTCATCATTAATGTATATCCATCATCTCCAGACAACAATTCTTCCTCCTCAACTGGTAATTGATTAGAATCTTCAGCCTCCTCATCCGCATCCTCAACCTCAGCAATCATTGCTCTCTTCTTTAGCTTTGGACACTCATTGCTTTTATGACCCAACTCCTGACAATTGTAACATTTGAAACCGTTGTTAACCTTTGCCTTCTCAGCCTCCTTCACCACTGGTTTACTGATAGGTTTAGAAACATTAGAACTTCCACTAACACCCTTCACTTGATTGTTGGAATTAGTAAACACACCACCTCCTCGTCGTCCCTGCTTCTTCCAAGCCAACGCTTTTTGATGTGCTTCCGCCACAGATCTTGGATCGAACATATTTACCATATCCTGAATCTGCATTCTCAATCCCCCAATGAATCTAGATGTCAGTTGTTCTTCCGTTTCCATAATATCATTCCTTGCAATCAGCTGGTAAAACTCATCTGCGTAATCATTAACAGTCTTTGTGCCCTGCCTCAAGTTCTGCAAACGTTGATACATCAGAGTTTGATAATTGTAAGGTAAAAACGTTGCCTTCATCAATTTCTTCATCTTCTCCCAAGATTCAACTTTTGACTTCCCCATTCGTTCACGTGTAAGTTTGGTTTGCTGCCACCATGCCAAAGCTCTACCCCTCAACCTTGTAGCAACCAACTTCACTCTACGATGTTCTGGAACTTCTTTGAAATCAAAAATTTCTTCAACATTAGCCACCAATCCAAAAACTCTTCAGCTTGCATACCACCTTTGAATTCAGGAATTTCAGTTTTCATTCCCGATTCCCACTTGTGATCATACTCTGACTGATTTCTTCCTTGACCACGTCCTCGTCCATGAACACTACCACCATCATACTCTTCGTCACAATCCGAGGTATATCGATGTCGATCTTGACCACCAACATCTCTACCACCACCATTTCTTCCACCAATATTCCTACGATCTACATTCCTCCGATCTCGATCAGTCACATTTCTATCCCGACTTCGATCATCAACATTTCTATCACAATCTCGATCCACGCTTCTATGATCACTATCAACACTTCTCTCTCGATTTGAATGTGGTGAAGCTCTACTTCTCTCATGGCTCGATTCAGGTGATATTCTTCTCTGATTTTGACTCATCTCCAACATCATCCTCTCTAATCGACCAATCCCTTCATTAATCTTCTCATTGAAATTCTCGTTGATTCTTTGCTCCATCTCATCGGCTTCTTCTCTCCCATACAAAGCATCAATGTTGCGATAACGGTTAGCTCTTCTCGGAGGCATGATCACTCTTCGACAAATTCCAACAAAAACTTCACTTCGATCTAAAAATCTTCAAATCAAAACTACCCACTTGTTGAAATCTTCAAAAATCTCCAAACGAACAAATCTCGATAACCCACTTCTCCAAATGATGTAAATCTCGCACAACTCCAAAAATCTACGCAAACTCCTTGCGTTCTAGCTCTGATACCAAACTGACGCAGCGGATTAATCAAAACAAACTTCAATCGGTGAAAGTAGCAATCGATGGATTGATGGATACTGAAATGCCCGAACTCGTTGATCCGAAGATACCGAATTCTAGCTATCCCGAACTCGTTGATCGCGCACGATACCGGGTTCAAAGATCTGCGATTCTCCACGCATTGATCAAACGCACTTGATTCTGCGAATCGGCTTCAACAATCGAAGATTCGAGCGCATTCGAATGTCGAAAGTGGAGATAGGAGATACACTCACTACCAATTGAAATTGAAAGCACAAAGCTAACAAAAGAGAATTTTATTCAACATTCAACAACCTGTTACAAATGACCCAACCTATCTCCAACGTTACAACATGACACAAAAAAAAACAAAAAAAATTACATCTCCAAAGTCGTTTCCGACTTAACAAAATATTTAACGACTTAACGAAACAGTGGTCTTCCGACTTATCAATTATCACACGACTTATCATTACTTCGCGACTTATCAGTATCTTGCGAGTATCTCGTTCGCGGTTTCATAACTCGGCAGCGAGATAAGGAAGGCGTAATGCGATTTAGGGGAGGCTCGGAGGAAGATTTTCTCTTAGGGTTAGCTCGGAAAGGGAAATAGGTCGGAAGTGATTGGGGAAAGGAAATTAGGTCGGAGTGATTTAGGGAAGTGGAGTTAAGTCGCGTGGAGTTAGGTCGTTGAAACGACTTAGGGAAGTGGGGTCTGGTAGGTAGTGGTATTGATAGGTCGGAGATTGTTTTTAGGTCGTGGTTCGCGGTGGAGTTCTAAGTCGTAGGTCGCGATGGAGGCTGGAGATAGGTCGGAGCTTCTGGTAGGTCGTAGGTCGTGGGAAATGGAGTTTAAGTCGGAGCTTCTGTAGGTCGTAGGTCGTGGGAAATGGAGTTTAAGTCCAGGTACGCTGCTTCATCACTTAAGCTGGCTCGACCTATAACTTAGGTCGTTTAGTAGTTAAAACACTGGGTCTCTAGGTCGTTGAACTGTTCCATCTTTAGGTCACTTGGTTGCTTTGTGATGTTAGGTCGCTAGAGCTATAAGTCGTTGGAGTTTTAGATCGTTAGCAGTGTTCAACCCCTTAGGTCGCTAGGTCGCTATATCCTTTAGGTCGTCTCATATTAGCTCGCCGTAGAACCTCTTCTCTGTTAGGTCGCTTGCGTGTTAGACCGTTAGGTCGCTTGGATTGTTAAGTCGTTAGGTCGCTTGTGATATTAGGTCGTTAGGTCGCTTCAAAAAGAAGAGTTAACAGGATATTAAACACTGGGAAAATTATTAAGGAAATAAACCATACGTTTATTTGCTTAATATCCAAAAAACAAAACCCACGGTATGTTGCAGAATATGAACCGATATCATTGTGTTATACAAGATTCTACCAAATTTATTATGTGGTAGAATGAAAATTTTGATGAACGATCTCATTTCACCAAACCAAAACCCATTCATTCCAGGAAGAAATATTACTGAAAACTCACTACTGGAACATGAATTAGTCTGAAGCTTCAACAAAAGGATATCTAATAATTTATATGTTAAGATTGATCTACATAAGGCATACGATAGAATTAGTAGGGACTTTATTATACACATGATGAAATCAATGGGCTGCTCTCATAAATTTTCAGATTTGATTTACTCTTGTGTCTCCACTTCATCGTTTTCTATTTTGATTAATGGTTTTCTGCATGGACATTTCACAAGAAATAGTCAACTAAGGCAGGGAGATCCCCTGTCTGCATATCTTTTCGCTATTTCCATGGAATACATGTCCATCTTATTTGACTTGGAACTTTTAAAGGGTAACATTAACCCGATATATAAAGTAGATCCTATCTTAACATATTTTTATATGCAGACGATATTCTTGTTCTAACTAGAGCATGTCCCAATAGTGTCAGTTGAAGAGATAATGGATAAAATTTACCAAAATCGCCGTTTGAAAATAAACGATAAAAAATCAACAATTTTTTTTGAAAGAGGAGTACTAAATAAAGAACAAATAATTAATGATTTGAATGTACAGAGTAGAACTCTGCCTATTGTCTATCTAGGAATTCCACTACCTGTACACAAATTGAAAACCAGGGACTTCGGTCCATTCTTGGATAAAATTAATAAAAAGTACAACAATTGGAATAACAGACTTCTAAATATAGGGGGAAGACTTGAGTTAATTAAGTCTATTATTTATCCAATTATTGAATTTTGGATTCAATTTTGTCAAATTCCAACAACCGTAATACATGTATCAACTCATTATGTGCTAGTTTCCTATAGCATAACAATTCACACAATAAGAGTTAGTCCAATGTATGTAAACCAAACTCGAAGGGGTGGATGAGACTGAGAAAATTGGATGAATTGTATCAAGTTAACTCAATCAAATTGTTATGGAAGATTTTAAATTCTGATAGCTTGTGCGCTAGCTGGATGAAAAACAAGTATTGCGACGACAAAAAAATTTGGGCTCTTCAAATTGACAATAATGCCTCATCGACTTGGAAAACATTACTTAAAGCAAGACAAAATAGCAAGGGTCTTATTGGAAAACAAACCGTTAAAGGTAAAAGTACTAATTTATTTATGGATTCTTTGCTACACGATCGCTCGCTAGTCGACACATTAGACTAGAATTCAATGGCTATCCTAGAAGGCCCAAACAAGAACGTCTCTTCTATCTATTCTCAAGGAGAATGGAGAATGCTTTCATCTGGTCTGCCACCCCACATCTACTCTGAAATACAAAAAATCAAAGGGGAGAACGATGGACATGAAGACTATAGGAAATGGCTAGTAGACCCTTTGGAAAATTCTCTCTTAAATCGGCATTGAACTCGGTTAGAGCAAAAATACAATGAATTGGAATGAACAAAAAAAGTGTGGGGAAACCATAATGCTCCTAAAATGGTAATATGTTCACTCCTAGCTAGACTCGACAAACTAAACACAAAGGAGAGAATTTTAAGATGGAATAATACAACTGATCCTACTTGTAAACTATGTAAACAAAAATTGGAGAATAGTGACCGCTTATAATTCAACTGCCAGTACACAATAGTAATCTAGAACAACATCAAGAACACAATCAAGCTACCAAATCAAACAAGTAATATACACGAAATTTTTGAACTAGCAGCAGCTTCAAGCACTAGCAACACAATAAAGGTTGTAATCGTTGGAATTGTTATCACAGTTACTATTTGGCATGTATGGAATGAATGCAACAACCAAATATATACAGGGATTGGAATGCCACATCAGATCCGAAGCTTACAAGTCGTTCAAGAAATTTCTGACCTAATTAAGCATGCTAAGTTCAGGGTGGAAGACAACACAACAACGAAATAGTCGATAGGCTCGGACTGACCTTCAGCTTTCGGCGACCCGATACTGACATCGATGGTGGAATTAGTAGAACCAGAAGTTGAGCTTGTATTTCATGAAGTTTGACGACATTAATTGAAGTGGGAAATCTCCAATGCGATATGAATTTGGTAAAGTGTGGAAGATGTTCAAGTGGTTAATCTAAGAAGTGATGACTCACGGTAGTAAATGTGATGCGTTGTTTTGCTCCTTTTAAGTAATGTTTTGCGTTCGATAGTTGAAACTGTCTACTTTTTATGTTAAGTGTTGTCGTATGGGTGTTTTTGAGTGGTAAATCAGATGTACTCCTACACCAGTTTGGATCGCTAACAACTTTGTGAAACTCCTTTAGTAAATAAAGTACCATGTTTAAAAAAAAAAAAAAAATTAAAAAAACACGTGCACGCGCAATGTATGTCTGTATATTCATTCAATGTTGACAGCACGAACATATATGGATTTGTGATAATATACGTATAAACAGAAGAAGCATAATAACATGATAAATAAATATAAAAACATATATATGAATGTAAATTTGAACTATCACCTTTCTATAACCTAAAAGAAACACCTTGAAATGTTGAATCCGTTCGCACCGCGAATCTATATTCGAACTTTCAGAAAGAACTACCAGACTGAAAGCAGCAACCACCTATGCATTGATTTAATTTAACTTGTGTTTTTAAAAGCTTGAAAATGAAGAAGTAGGACAAAGGAGGGTCGGCCTGATATGAGGTGGGAGGAGGCAAAATATCAAGAGAAGAGAAAATGGAGTTTGAAATGTATAAATAGTGTAGATCCTAAGGAGCAAAAGATGGACCTTGATCCTCCTTCTCTTACCATTTCATCTCATTTTGCATCAATATTCAACCCACCAACATCTCCATAGTGGCCGACCATAGATGCCCATTATCTAGGCCTTCTAATTGCTTCAAGCACGATCAAAAAAATGTGCGCTTAAATCTAATTCAAGCGCACATCGATATCGTATATCGACACGTGCGTATACAACTTTTATACACGCACTATTTTAATATTGATCAAAACAAATTAAATAAATTTTATAGTTAATATTTCGTAAATATTAATTAATTTGATTAATTCATAACAATTATAATTAATTAAATTAGATAGTAGTGGGAGTATTCAACATTTCGGTTGTGTGACTTTTGGGTATAAATTTAGTTAGCGATTAATATTGAACAGTTCGAATATTAACATTCACATATCACCTTAGCTAGTGGTGTGACATTATGGTCAAATTTATCGCTTACATAGCTTCGATAAAATCAAATTTTACTTATGTAAGCGTTATCCAACAGTGACAATTATTTACACCAATTTTCTTCGTCAAAATTATAAGACATTAGCACTTATGAAATTTGGCAATGGTTAATTCCAATATTGTCGATATTCAACTTTATATTCCAAACACGAAGTCCTTGCTTCAATGATAACAATTATTATTAACCGAACTACTCTAGACGAAGATTTTGACTTTGAGTTGACTTCGGTTGACCATGATACTAACCTCATATGATTGAGAAGACAAATCTTCTATTGAATAGTGTTTCACTTTCAATTCTTCCACTCGGCCTAACTATAGTTGTTTGATGGTTGTCATGCCACGACTTAAATATAATCAAAACGAAGTTTCTATATTGAAGGTCAATAGTATTCTCAAGTTAAGAGAATTGTATAATATTGTCACATTGATATTTTCCGTTTGACCTTAGTTACATATTAACCAACAGAAAAGTCTTGAGTGAGTCATTTCATAGTTATCCAATAGCTATCAATACGTAACCCCTAGGTGGCCGCAACAGTTATGAGTAATACACTGCCCAATATTTGAAGAGTGTTACATGTTTTAGTCTCAATGGATGCATTGATATCTAGTTTCGATATATCTTGATTAGAAACATTTAAAATGATATGTTTATTATATATTATGATAAAATACACATGATTACAACAATTATAATTACTATCACAAAATACACCGTTTATGGATTTTCTGTTAAATATACATAAATTGAATAATTAATAATTTTAACACATTATAAGAAGCATATAACCAAAAGAAAAACACCTCTAGCTCAAATGAGATTTTATTACGAAGTTGATAATTTACAATAAATTACAGAATTGCACCTAGGGCATATCCCTGACTCTATCAATCTCTCAGTTGCACATGGAGCCAATTACGGAATCTCAATCTCATCCCTTTGATCGGCTTTACAAGAACCGACCAAGTTAGACCCTTTGGAATGGATCTGCTATGTTGTCTTGAATCTACCTTTTATATAACGGTTACTTTCTTCTAAACGAATTCCCTAACTATGTGGAACTCTCGAAGAATATGTCATGACTTCCTGTATGCTCTAGGCTTCTTTGCAATCTACATCGCTGCATTATTGTCATAAGACAATGCCATTGGATTCTCTATGTTGGGAATTACTCTGAGGTCACTTAAAAATATGCACATCTAGGCCACTTCTTTAGGTACTTCATTGAGGGTGATGTACTCGACTTCCATTGTGTAATCAGCTATCGTTTCATGTTTGGAAGTTTTCTAACTAACTGCCCCACGATCACTAGTAAAGACATAACCCGCCATCAACTTACTATTATAGATATCGAGGATATCACTCTTAAAGCTAGAGTCGGTATATTGCTTCATAAGGAGGTCTTCATTTCCATATATCAGTAATAAGTCCCTATTATTTCTTAAATAAATAAGTATACATTTTACAACCATCCAATGCTTTTCTCCGAGATCAAACCGGTACCGGCTTACGCATCATAATGCGAATGCCACATCTGGTCGAGTACATAGCCTATTGTACATTATGGAACCGATCATCGAAGTGTACGGTATTCTCTTCATATGCTATGTCACCTTATTTGTGACAACCCACTATTTTTAAAATCTAAAATCAATTATAAATGACATCAAAATACACTGACAACTAATTTCAAATATTAAAAGAAGTGGAACGTGAGTAGACAAAAACTAAAAATTCTAAACGATAAACAAAAAGGGAAAACCTCACAACGAAATCAAACATTAATATAAGTGAACATCAACTCAATAATATAGTTATTTTACAACATTATCGCATCAATTTTACATTTCAATAATACAATTATCAATAACTTATGAACAATATAATAATCGTATTAAGGAATATGCCAAATCAGCTACCCACGATGTAACCTACACCCTCCTTTCCATTTCCTCTTCTACTCTTACCTGCAACTTCATAACTATACAAATATATATAATAAAAAGGGAAAAGGTTTCAATTATGTTTGGACTGTGACAAGTCCTATACACTAGGGCATAGGATCGATAGCTATTACATAGGAAAAGACTGCCTACGTACCACTTTGGAGGGATTAGGCCCACGTAGTTCTAATTCATGTTCTTCTCCTTCATCCAAATACTTGTTAGTACATTGCAACCATAACGTCCATGCATTCATTGCAACCATCACAAAACAATACAATATATGCAACCAACGCAACCATTATAATCATCGCAGCCAATGCAAATAGTAAAAGCAGAAAATAGCATTCCTACTCATCCATCTCAATGAATCATCATATGGGATAACCACAACAATAATAGTACACAACCACCAACATCAACAATATTCAATGGCAACCCCAATTTATCAATTAAAAAAATAAAAACACACAAATATACTTATATACATCATCATAAATGTAAATACAAATCATCAATTAGTAATACAACATCCACCATTAATCAACCCTAATTAACTACCATCAACTAGTAGCAAAAGGTAAAATATTGCATCCACATCCTAATGTGATACTTTCATCAAACAATCAAGTATTTGTGATGATTAATAATAGACAATCATTCATGCATTTAACAACCATCCTAATAATATATTTGCATTCATTATCTTCTCAAGTAAAAAACCATTTTATTATTTTTTATTAAGTGTGACGCCCCACCTCTATACCCACGCTAGCCAAGAACACTATGGAGTAATGCTGTCAACTAGCACGGAGAATAAGGCTGTTGAGGAGCGGCCCTCCGTATAATTGCTTTGTGCGAGCATCGATATGTCAGATAGTATGGCATGCATTTGATTTCAGGAGGAAATCCGACATACCGACACAAACTCAAAGCTACTACGCGGTGGCTATAATATCTTCGGAAACAAATATAGAAATAAACATAATACAAATCAGTCACAGACATCCATATCACAAAGGCGGAAAAAGATATGAATATATATATAACACATGAAAGTGTACATCAGAGTAGTGGTCTGAAAGATCTACGATAATACAAAAGAATAGCTACAAGCTACACAAAAGAATAAGTATACATCACGGAGTCTATATCTCAAATGTATACAATAAAAACTACTAATCTAAGTAGTTAGCCAAAAGTCAGAGTAATCCCAGAAGAGAAGTCAAGCAGAAGCACCTGTAACATCTCGGTCTGACCCGAGTATTATTTCATAAGAAAATAATAAACGGATCAGTTTAGCTATAAATATCAGATGACATGATATAGAATAAAAGATATGGCATAGACATGTAATAACCATAATGGCATACTACTATAAGTATGTAAATGAAAATCAACATGAGATTAATCAATATCACAAGAATCTTCTCAAAGATAAAATAGGGTATCATACCCTAAGCTTGTATTCATAACAAGTCAATGACACACAAATTCACCAATGCACAAAAATTGATAAAACTTATCAATGGAAATCACTAAAATTGGTGAAGCACAAAATTCTAGAAATCATCACAAGAATTCCAGAAATCACAAAATGGGGGGGAGGCCTATCACAAGAACAGGAACATGAAAGCTCACCAACACGTGTATCACACAAACGAGATGCTATCTCATCGTAGCTAACCATTAATTTTGAGCCGAGGCTCCACACGAACGACCCGAAGACCATGGGTCGCTACCCCACATATGTGAGTCGAAACATCACACAAACGGGGTTTAGTCTCCCTCGCAGACAAAGAGACATCGCACAATTGCTAGTCTAAATCACAAAAATGATCGTCAATGATCATCAAGAAGTGTCAATTACACTAAGCTAGTAAATATATGAGTTTAGCTTCATGTCCCATAACCACTAGCTTAACTTAAATATTTACGAACAAACTGTAGATCTTCACTAGGAAATTGTCACAAAAGGTTCAATCGAACAAGTCCAATAATTAACCGACGAAGTAAACGCAAGCGTTTCATACCACATGTTTTACTAAGTCGTTTAATTAGATTTCTCATCCGAGTGAGGTAAAGGCTTGTATATACTAATAGATTGGAAAACGGTTTAGGAAAAGAGCTTTGTAATAAAATAGTGTTGAAATTGTTTTGATGAAAGAGTTTTGATATTTACTACTAGTATTGAAACCTTTATATTTTTAAAGTGACAAATCACAAAAATGATTGTAGAACAATCAATCACTAAAATTCACATTCAAAGACGTGAATAGAATCCAAAGAAATCGATACCGAATCCATCAAAATGAATATTCCCAAAAATCACGAAGAAAATGTCATCAACGCCGATAATAAATGATAACAACAAAAAGGGAATCAACACGAATCGATTAAAGTTGGAAATTCAAGCTCAATAGGCAAATAGGAAAAAGACTGCGGATTCAGACGTCTGAAATCAAGGATTCAGACGTCTGAATCTGGAAAATAAAATATTTTCTAGAACAGAATTCAGACGTCTGAATACTTGATTTCAGACGTCTGAAATATGCACTTTTTAGCCTATTTCCTTTCTGGTTCAAAACGAACCAATTCCGACGTCTGAAACGATAGATTCAGACGTCTGAATCTGGGAATAAAATTCTTCCCAGTAATAATATTCAGACGTCTGAATCTAATGTTTCACACGTCTGAAACTAGGGTTCAGGGCATTCCCTGAACCTAGACCAAAAATGGCCAAATGAATACCGGAAGTGATCGATCGAGCGACAACGACTAAGGATTTACGCCAAGCGACAACCCAGCCTTAACGGCTCTTCGACACGCCTCAAATATTAATGTCCAAATATCCATAAAAGGATTTTCATAGATTTTGATTTCAAAACACCAAAAATTGGAATATACACCAAATCAATCCAAACCAAAATCAATTGCACAAGAATAAGTGTTAGGAATTCATACCCTAACAATCGAAGATAATTATAGACTAAGATGTGAGATAAAAATCTCACCTTTAAACCCAAAACAAATGAAGAAGAAGCTATAGAGCAATGGCAAGAGCAATCACACTTCAATTCCAACTCAACAACCTTGAATCTAGGCTAAAAAGAGAAACATTTCCTAAGTTAGGTTTAGGAATTTTGAAATTGATAAGAGAATTAGTTGGAGAAGAAGAGGAGGAGGCTTACCAAAGCTTCTTCTATTAGTTTGGAGCTAGAACATGATTTGCAAAAGAAAACTAGGGCTTGGAGTTTTAATTTCTCATTCCTCTCTCCATTGTTGTAAAAGCTTGAGTATTAGGAAATAGAAGTAAGGAAATGAAGAGAGGAGGGGTGACGCTTGGGTCTAATGAGCTGAAACAAGACCAAAGCCCTAAGTGGAAAAAGTAGCAAAATTCTACTATCTCCAAACATATCAAAGTTTATACTTAAAAAGATCGCAAACGGAGTTTTGAACTCAATGGAAGTGGTCCCGAGTCCTAATTCGGCCGTATGCAAAAAGTAGCTTTTGGGACTATAATCCGACTAACGATAAAATATTTAAATAAAATATTTAAATACTCAATCGTAAAATATGAGGGTTGTTACAGACTCCCCTCCTTAAAGAAATTGCGTCCTCGCAATATTTAAGAAGAAAAAATATATAGTAACAACCATGAAAGCATATTCAACACAAAAGAAATTTGAAACAAGAAGTTCACCTCAAAGAGCATGAGATAGTAAGTCCGGATGTGTTCGCTCGATGAATTCTCTAGATTCCCAAGAGCAATCCTTAGGATTTGAGGACCATTGAACTTTCACAAGCGGGACATCTTTATTTCGAAGTCGTTTGACTTCCGAAGCAATAATACGAATAGGATGTTGCTCATAAGTTAAATTAGGCAAAACTTCAATTTCTTCCACAACACCGGGCTCAAGAATAGAATCAGAATCTCGAAGGCATTTCCGTAATTGAGAAACGTGAAACACGTCATGAATGGAAGAAAACTGAGTCGGTAATAATAGGCGATAAGCCATGGAACCAATACATTCAGTGATAGGAAATGGCCCAATATATCGAGGCGCTAATTTTCCCGATCGACTAAAGCGTACAACACCCTTCATAGGTGAAACACGAACAAATACAAGATCTCCAATGGAAAATTCTAATTTCCTTCTTCGGTTATCGGCATAGGATTTTTGTCTACTCTGGGCTTCTTTCATCCTATGACGAATAAGTTCAATCTTCTCTGTGGAATCACGAATAAAATCTGGACCTAAAACCAGCTTCTCACCGGTCTCAAGCCAACAAGAAGGAGATCGGCATGGCCTTCCATAGAGTGCCTCGAAAGGTGCCATACCAATACTAGATTGGAAGCTATTATTATAGGAAAATTCAACAAGAGAAATATGATCTTGCCAACTTCCACCGAAATCAAGCACACAAGAACGAAGAAGATCTTCAAGAGTTTGATTCACACGCTCAGTTTGTCCATCGGACTGGGGGTGATAAGCGGTGCTAAAATTAAGCTTCGTTCCCAAAGCCTTTTGAAGACTCTTCCAGAATCCACTAGTAAACAATGGATCACGATCACTAACAATGGAAGTAGGAACTCCATGAAATTTAACAATTTCTTTGATAAAGAGTTTGGCCAGAAGAGGAACGGTTTGGTTCGACCGAACGGAAATAAAATGGGCGGATTTAGTAAGTCTATCAACGATCACCCATAAGCTATCATGACCCGAACGAGAACGGGGAAGGCCATCAATAAAATCCATGGAAATTTGATCCCACTTCCAAATTGGAATTTCCAATGGTTGCAATAACCCACCGGGCCTTTGATGTTCGGCCTTGACAAGTTGGCAAGTCATGCAACACTTAACAAAGTTAGCAATATCAAAATTCATTCCCTCCCAATAATAAAGTCGCTTCATATCTGCGTACATTTTACTACTACCGGGATGAATGGAAAATTTGGAACGATGAGAATCTTCTAGAATATCTTTACGAAGATCACTAATATTTGGCACTATAAGTCTACCAAATTTTCGAATGCCGCCACGAGAATCAATATCAAAGTCTTTCAAACCTTCAATATCGGTTTTATCCTTAAAATTTTGGCCAAGAAGAGCCAATTCGGGATCTAGCTTTTGAGCTTCAAGAATGCGGTCCAAAAGAGAAGGACGAGCCTCAACGCTACATAAAAAAAAGATGAACATAAATCAGATACACGATCTCTAATCTCACAAGTGGATAAAACCTCGAGATCGTGCCATTCAGATATCATCATAGAAACAACCGCTTGTTGCTTACGACTAAGAGCATCAGCAACTCGGTTTCCCTTTCCGGGAGTATAAAGAATATCAAGATCATAAGAGGCAAGGAATTCGAGCCAACGCTGTTGACGCAAATTAAGTTCCTTTTGAGAAAATAAATATTTCAAAGACTTATGATCAGTATAAAGTATAAATTTCTCTCCCAAAAGATAATGTCGCCAAATTCGAAGGGCGAAAACGATAGCCGCGAGTTCTAAATCATGTGTGGCATATCTAGTCTCAGCCGGCTTCAATTTCCTAGAAGCATAAGCAATAACACATTCTTTTTGCATAAGAACGGCACCCAAACCAACGCGACTAGCATCGGTATAAAGAACAAAATCTTGATTCCCTTCAGGAATAACAAGAATAGGAGCATCAGAAAGGAGTTCTTTTAATTTCTGAAAAGAAGTTTCACATTTGTCCGACCAAATGTATTTAACACCTTTCTTTGTTAAGCCAGTAAGAGGCACGGCAATTTTAGAAAAGTCTTTGATAAAACGACGGTAATAGCCCGCCAATCCGAGAAAGCTACGGATTTCCGTCACACTCTCCGGTCTCTTCTAATCTTGAATCACTTCAATCTTTGAAGGATCCATGATATTTCGGATTCGGAAATAATGTGACCAAGAAACTTCACACGAGATTGCCAAAAGTGGCATTTAGAAAATTTTGCTTTTAATTGATTACTCCTAAGAGTTTCCAACACAATCCGAAGATGCTCTCCATGTTCTTCCTCGGTTTTTGAATACACAAGAATATCATCAATAAAGATGAGAACAAATCGATCGAGGAAATCTTTGAAAACTCGATTCATAAGGTCAACAAAATAAGCCGGAGCATTTGTCAAACCAAATGGCATAACAAGCCATTCATAAGATCCATAACGAGTACGGAACGATGTCAAAGGAATGTTATCCTCTGCAATACGAAGCTGATGAAAACCAGTTGCTAAGTCCAATTGTGAAAAGACTCTAGCACCACTAAGTTGATCGAATAGATCATCAATCCGAGGCAATGGATATTTATTCTTGATAGTGAGGTCATTAAGCTTGCGGTAGTCAACGTAGAGCCTAAGTGTACCATCGGATTTCTTCACAAAAATAGCCGAAGTTCCCCAAGGTGAGGAACTAGAGCGAATAAACTGCTTCGTCTCCAATTCGGATAATTATTTGCGCATCTCCTCGTTTTCCTTATTGGATATGCGATAAGGAGGACGAGTGATAGGTTGAGCTCCAGGGATAAGATTAATTCTGAACTCAATTGCTCGCTTAGGTGGCAATCCTAGAACGGGCTCGAATATGTCGAAAAATTCACGAACAACGTGAATACGAGAAATGACATCTTCCTCATCATCATTATCGTCATCACGAGGATTTAAAGAATATAAAGATGCTGTTAAGTTGGAATCCGAATCTTTAAGAATGAGAGAAATCTGCTTAACAGATTACGGATGCCGAAGATATATAGTCCGCTCAGGACATAGGATATGGGCTTCATAACCGTTAAGCCAATCCATCCCCAAAATCATTCCGAAACCTAAATAACGCATAACATGCAAATCGGCACGGAAAGAGTAATCACACAAAATAATTTCGACATCTTTACATAATAAACTGAGTGTTGCGGATCCACCAACCGGATTTGCAATTCTCAAAGAAGTCATCAAGCCAATAACATCCAAAGACAAAGCATCAACAAGTTCTTTTGATATAAAAGAGTGAGATGCACCCGTATCAAAAAGAACTCTAATAGGAAGATCACGAAATATAATAATGCCATCAAGGATAGAATGAGAAATACCTTGAGCACAAGAAGTGTTAGCAGGGGCTTGGACAACATTTAGCTTGCCCTCCTTCTTGCCTTGAAGTTTAGGGCATAGATGCATATAATGATCCGGACTTTTACAATAGCGACAAGAATGGGGCTTTGAACACTTGTTCGCAAAATGGTCCCTAGAACCACAGTTGAAGCATTTCCCATCACTAGAGGAAAAAGTCTTTGCAGTAGGAGTTGCTTGTTTCCCCTTCTTATTGGGATAAGGGCCTTTGGATTTGTTTGGCCTTTTCCTGTTGTTGAAGTTTGGTTTGGAACCCACCACTTCAACATCACTTTCCCTATCCGCCTCTTCAAGACGAAGAGCGATATCAATGAGTTGGTCGAAAGAAACTTCTAATTTTAGAAGTAATGGCTTCTTGAGATTTTTGTTTAAGCCATAGACGAATCTCTGGTTCTTCTTCAATGGGGGTGTTGATGTATTCAACCCCATATTTGGAAAGCGACTCGAAGGATGCGACATAATCAGTCACAGAGGACTCACCATGAACAAGGTCTATGAAACGTCGAGCCAATGTCACTTTCTCAGCTTCTGGTACAAATTTTAATTCGAAGCGCCTCCGGAATTGCTCCCAGGTGAGATGCGCTTCATTAATTTTAGAAATAAGAAGTTCGTACCAGTCCAATGCTCTTTCTTGGAGCATACTGGAGGCCACCTGAACACGGTGAAGATCGATAAGATTCATGCGAGAAAAGATTCGATCGCATGTTTTTAACCAAGCCTGGACCTCAATAATAGTTTCGGAACCTTTAAATGGTTTCCCATCCAAGTTGGTATAATCGTTGCACAAGCGTGCAAATCCAGACTTAGGGTGAGTAGGTTCCTGATTAGGACCAGCTGCTTGAGCATTCTTTACTAAATCAAGAAGCTGTTGAGCGGTCATATAAACTCCATCCTGGGGAGCAACAGAAGATGGTCCAGCTCTGGGACGGCCTAGTCTAGACATTCTCTTCTTTAAGAAAGAGAAAAGAAGAAAAGTTATTCTCCAAATAAATATCAAGCAAATCTTGATAGATAAAACAAGGATACATAAAAGAAAATAGGATGAATCGATACGAAGACTCGAATTAAATCCTAAGGCACGACTCCTAAGTTGGACTTAGGACGATGATCCTTGTTAAGTTATTCTACATTGTTCCGAAGTTTGGCTCTGATACCAAGCTGTGACGCCCCACCTCTATACCCACGCTAGCCAAGAACACTACGGAGTAATGCTGTCAACTAGCACGGAGAATAAGGCTGTTGAGGAGCGGCCCTCCGTATAATTGTTTTGTGTGAGCATCGATATGTCAGATAGTATGGCATGCATTTGATTTCAGGAGGAAATCCGACATACCGACACAAACTCAAAGCTACTACGCGGTGGCTATAATATCTTCGGAAACAAATATAGAAATAAACATAATACAAATCAGTCATAGACATCCATATCACAAAGGCGGAAAAAGATATGAATATATATATATATATAACACATGAAAGTGTACATCAGAGTAGTGGTCTGAAAGATCTACGATAATACAAAAGAATAGCTACAAGCTACACAAAAGAATAAGTATACATCACGGAGTCTATATCTCAAATGTATACAACAAAAACTACTAATCTAAGTAGTTAGCCAAAAGTCAGAGTAATCCCAGAAGAGAAGTCAAGCAGAAGCACCTGTAACATCTCGGTCTGACCCGAGTATTATTTCATAAGAAAATAATAAACGGATCAGTCTAGCTATAAATATCAGATGACATGATATAGAATAAAAGATATGGCATAGACATGTAATAACCATAATGGCATACTACTATAAGTATGTAATTGAAAATCAACATGAGATTAATCAATATCACAAGAATCTTATCAAAGATAAAATAGGGTATCATACCCTAAGCTTGTATTCATAACAAGTCAATGACACACAAATTCACCAATGCACAAAAATTGATAAAACTTATCAATGGAAATCACTAAAATTGGTGAAGCACAAAATTCTAGAAATCATCACAAGAATTCCAGTAATCACAAAAGGGGGGGGAGGCCTATCACAAGAATGGGAGCATGAAAGCTCACCAACACGTGTATCACACAAACGAGATGCTATCTCATGGTAGCTAACCATTAATTTTGAGCCGAGGCTCCACACGAACGGCCCGAAGACCATGGGTCGCTACCCCACATATGTGAGTCGAAACATCACACAAACGGGGTTTAGTCTCCCTCGCAGACAAAGAGACATCGCACAATTGCTAGTATAAATCACAAAAATGATCGTCAATGATCATCAAGAAGTGTCAATTACACTAAGCTAGTAAATATATGAGTTTAGCTTCATGTCCCATAACCACTAGCTTAACTTAAATATTTACGAACAAACTGTAGATCTTCACTAGGAAATTGTCACAAAAGGTTCAATCGAACAAATCCAAGAATTAACCGACGAAGTAAACGCAAGCGTTTCATACCACATGTTTTACTATGCCGTTTAATTAGATTTCTCATCCGAGTGAGGTAAAGGCTTGTATATACTAATAGATTGGAAAACGGTTTAGGAAAAGAGCTTTGTAATAAAATAGTGTTGAAATCGTTTTGATGAAAGAGTTTTGATATTTACTACTAGTATTGAAACCTTTATATTTTTAAAGTGACAAATCACAAAAATGATTGTAGAACAATCAATCACCAAAATTCACATTCAAAGACGTGAATAAAATCCAAAGAAATCGATATCGAATCCATCAAAATGAATATTCCCAAAAATCACGAAGAAAATGTCATCAACGCCGATAATAAATGATAACAACAAAAAGGGAATCAACACGAATCGATTAAAGTTGGAAATTCAAGCTCAATAGGCAAATAGGCAAAAGACTGCAGATTTAGACGTCTGAAATCAAGGATTCAGACGTCTGAATCTGGAAAATAAAATATTTTCTAGAACAGAATTCAGACGTCTAAATACTTGATTTCAGACGTCTGAAATAGGCACTTTTTAGCCTATTTCCTTTCTGGTTCAAAACGAACCAATTCAGACGTCTGAAATGATAGATCCAAACGTCTGAATCTGGGAATAAAAATCTTCCCAGTAATAATATTCAGACGTCTGAATCTAACGTTTCAGACGTCTGAAACTGGGGTTCAGGGCATTCCCTAAACCTAGACCAAAAATGGCCAAATGAATACCGGAAGCGATCGATCGAGCGACAACGACTAAGGATTTACGCCAAGCGACAACCCAGCCTTAACGGCTCTTCGATACGCCTCAAATATTAATGTCCAAATATCCATAAAAGGATTTTCATAGATTTTGATTTCAAAACACCAAAAATTGGAATATACACCAAATTAATCCAAACCAAAATCAATTGCACAAGAATAAGTGTTAGGAATTCATACCTAACAATCGAAGATAATTATAGACTAAGATGTGAGATAAAAATCTCACCTTTAAACCCAAAACAAATGAAGAAGAAGCTATAGAGCAATGGCAAGAGCAATCACACTTCAATTCCAACTCAACAACCTTGAATCTAGGCTAAATAGAGAAACATTTCCTAAGTTAGGTTTAGGAATTTCTGAAATTGATAAGAGAATGAGTTGGAGAAGAAGAGGAGGAGGCTTACCAAGCTTCTTCTATTAGTTTGGAGCTAGAACATGATTTGCAAAAGAAAACTAGGGCTTGGAGTTTTAATTTCCCATTCCTCTCTCCATTGTTGTAAAAGCTTGAGTATTAGGAAATAGAAGTAAGGAAATGAAGAGAGGAGGGGTGAAGCTTGGGTCTAATGAGCTGAAACAAGACCAAAGCCCTAAGTGGAAAAAGTAGCAAAATTCTACTATCTCCAAACATATCAAAGTTTATACTTAAAAAGATCGCAAATGCAGTTTTGAACTCAATGGAAGTGGTCCCGAGTCCTAATTCGGCCGTATGCAAAAAGTAGCTTTTGGGACTATAATCCGACTAACGATAAAATATTTAAGTAAAATATTTAAATACTCAATCGTAAAATATGCGGGTTGTTACATTAAGTCACCTTTATTTGTCCATCCAAAAACAGTGGTGATTCTTCTAAAACGGTAATATACTCTATAAGTCTTTTATTGTATTCCATTTCTTTAAACCCTAAAACATTTCATTTAAATAGAAATATAATATCAAATCTCTTTTTAAAATGATATTATTATTATTATTATTTAAAGTCTCAATCTATTTTATAAATAATAAATTTCACAAATATTAAATTTATATATAATTTTACTTATTATTTATGAATTTCCCTAGAAGTTCATAAATAATAATATTATCCCGCCTTTTGGCAAGGCTGTGACACCAAGAAGTTGGCTAAAAACCAAAGATGGTCTGCCCCGAAGATCGATTATGCACAGGTTCACTACGGATGTCGATAAATTTTGTCCGAGTCTGCGACAAGCTATAGTTGATATGACGAGACAAGCAAAGCTATGAAGGCCAACGTTCTAAATTTTAAGTCAATCAGAATTCATATGCTCGAGATATGATCGATGCAAATCAAAGGGATCAACCTCACTTCGTATCCATCATGTTCGTATCGATCAATTGTGGCCTTCTTCGTATCCATCGTGGTCATATCAGACCGAGTAACCTCACTTCATATCAATCATGTTCGTATCGATCCAAGGTGGCCTTCTTCGTATCCATCACAATCGTATCAGTCCAAGTAACCATACTTCGTATCCATCGTCACCAACTAGTTCGTATTCATGGGAGGTTGTCGCTTTGTATCGATCGTTTCATGCACTTCGTATCGATCAATCCATTCACATACTTCATATCGATCGGCCATTGATCGATACGAAGAACACATTATGGGTCGATACGAATGTCACCTTTTTGGTCGATATGAAAAAGCTATAGACCATCGATACGAAGCAAGCGTCCTTGGATCGATGCAAAGCATGGAGCGCATCAGGTCGATACGAACAAGGTGCAAATAGTGGGGAGGCTCGGTCGTACGGCACGAAAAGTGGATCGATTTGAGAAGTTAGCGCCACGTCAACCCGCAAACACGTGCCCGGATCGATACGAACAGTCGATACGAACTAAACGGCCTACATAAAACCCAAATTTGCATCGATCATAACTCACAATCTGCAAGTCCAAATGCCACCAAATTTTCACAGGAGCTTATGTACGACCTAAAGAATGTTCATGCCCAATTTCGACTCGATTGGGTCAAATCTTGATCGATACAAAATTCGTTCGTATCGATCACGGACCGAGTGCAAACCACATGGGATCGATCGCGTGGGCCCACCCACGTTCCAAAAGAGGTCTCCCGAGATCTGAGCGAGATATTTGCACCCTACGCCAATAAATAGCATCTCAGAGTCAACAGAAAAAGGATCTTTTGGCTCCTCGACGTCCAGACTCTGCCGAAACCATTGTTACATTTGAAACTCACTGTTGTACTCGAAATTCTCTGTTGTAATCCGCTGTAACCAGCAAGGAAAAGTTAATAAAAGCTGATCATTTCATAGTGGACATAGGCGACACGCCGAACCACTCTAAATCTTTGTGTTCTTTTGCTATTTTTCTGATTATTGTCTGGAGTGTTTGTTAGATAATCCATTTTTTACATTTACTTTCTTCATTTTATCTCTTCAAATACTTCCGAAGAGTGTTGTGCCCAATTTTGGTACAAACAAATAACCTTGTTTAATTCTACTTTTTAATTTACATAAAGTTTATTAAATCATTATTATTTACAAAAACCATCCAAAATCTTTAAATAACCTTATTTATCATTAATTTATTTATTTTCTTATTATTATCCAATTTATCCTAATTAATTATTCCCAATCCAAATCAAAAGAATTTATTTTAATCAAATATAAAAAAATTTGACAAGCAACATAAACTATCCAAACCAATGCACATAACATCCAAAATATTATAATAGCTAAACAATCATCCAAAGAACTCAATATATATGGATAAATTTTATTTTCATTAATGGTTACGTATTTAATAATTTGAAATTCAATTGATTAAATTAAATAATTCATACCAACATGCTTTTTATAAAAGCCTCCAAACTCAGCATAAGTAATGACAATTGATCCAAAATTCCACCACAAGTCCAATAGAAGAAATCACATGTGAATCGGAGTTCGTATGTGAAAGATATGAAGGTTTGAAGGTTCAGGGTTTAAATTGTAAATTTTAGTTAAGAGCTAAAATGAAAAAAATGCGCTCACGTCAAATGAAGATTAACCTAGATTTATTTCAAATCAGTGAAGAGTAGTGTTTTCTCCTTCCATCGTAACCCAAATCGCTTTCAAAATCCAAGTGTACGTGTTATTGAATGAATCCCTAGTCCAATTTTTCCAATTACTATTTTCTTTTGAAATAGATGGTATACCTTTTGAATTAAGAAGTGAATGAAGTTTGTAGAAAAATTCTTAGTGGATGCTTCCTCAAAAGGTAATTTCCTCCACCTCAACCTCCTTTATTTATAGGATGGGATGATGGATAGACGAAATTGAACATATGCACGTAAAGAGAGTAACATATGAATATTTATTAAAAATCTACCTTTTACATACATAATATTAATTTACACACTATGGTGAATCGATCTCCATAAAAAAAAGATTAATTTACTTATATGTTAATCAATGCACGATAAATTTCAAGTAATTAATTCCTCACAATGCTCATATAGACAACTAATATACCTTTAAATTTCAAATTTTGAATAAAATTTCAAATTTTGAATAAAATTTCAAATTTTGAATAAAATTTCAAATTTTGAATAAAATTCCAAAATTATGTTATAGATTTTATGCACACACATAAGCCCCATAAGTGGAAACTCTAAATATTGAATTTGATGCCTACGATCTTATATGATAGTCCCACAACACATCAAATCAATGCACAAACAAATTATATATGTGTAATAAATTCAATAATTTGGATATATGTCGGTTAATGCGCAATTTATTGCTAGTCTACGCAGTTAACTTCCCATAATATATGAAATCACTATACTACCAAGTATACACACACATACACGTGTGTGTGTGTGTGTGTGTGTTTGTGTGCGTGTGTGTATTCAACAATTAAGATATATGGAATAATTCATTGCACTGAATTTGAATATACGTATATTTATATATCTATAATTTCATATGGTTAAAATTAGTGCATAATTACCAAACTCATTTTCCCTTACATCAGATTTACTATATACATGCATACATACATACATACATACATACATACATACATACATACATACATACATACATATATATAAAGGAGTACATACATACATATTTTTCCTTATATAAATATACATACATGCATATGTATATTTGTACATTTTTACTATATATTTTCTTTCCTACCTCTCATACACACACACACATTTCTCTCCCTGAATGTGTATCCTTTTGTTAATTGTTGTAAAAATTCAAAAAATGTGTCATTAGCCAAGATCGAACTCATGAACCCTCTAAGTGAAGTCCACTCTGTTAACAAACTATACTAAACATGCCTTTTGCTTTCCAAATTAGAACATTGAAAATTATTGGTCATATATGCAAATCTTTTAGACTCATAAAGTCAATATCTTTTAAACTGTAACTCTAGATCCATCAAAATTATATATCAAACTGGTCAGCTCGATGAGACCTTCGCAACGGTTATAAATACAACACTGAATTCTTCTTTTGATTAAAAATTCATTTTTAATTATTTTAATATCAAAAGCATAAAATTTGTGGGTCCTTACATTCTCCTCCTTTAAAAGAATTTGCCATTGCAATTTCCTAAAATACAACTTTTAATCAAAATTAATAAATTATTGATATATTTACAAACTAGGAGGAAATACACAAATCACAAAGTAGTATATAATGACATATAATATTAACTATGATATTATCAAATTCATCCATAAAGTGAATTTAAAATTTCACCCATACACACTATAGTAACACACTTTCTCAACCATACAATCCAAACTATAGTACGTAAAATAACATTTCATTAATAAGGGTGTAACAGTATCAATCATAGATTTATTAACCTCATGCATTTCAAAAATTCAACCATAATTGACTATAATTAGAGTCCACAACAAAACATAGGTTGATTCAAACATGCATGTATAATTAAATGAATATAAATCAATACTCGTCATAACTCAAAATAAAGCACACATTCAAAATAATATGGCACTATAACCACATTAACCTACCAACCAATAACACGTGTGTTAATTCCTTTACTGACTACACATCCTTCGTAGTATGCACATCCTCAAAATGGTCAATGAACTTTTTCATAGTCTCATCCCCAACATAACTAGTGTACCATCTCATATCTATGCCATCCAAATATCATGTGCATCTACTTATGGTTAAATCCTTGAAATGGTATGTGTCTTGTCATAGCTACACAATTTAAATGATTTGATTATCCACTTTCGCTGCACCTACATCGATTCTTTCATCACTTGTGTGCGTTGGATATATGATAACTCATATGACAATTCCACTGCCAAGGATTAATGGAGAAATCTTAGTTTTCTGTGAACTCCCTCACCAGCCTATAGTCGATACTAGATCCATTCCATCGATCCAAGGTATACGAATCCATTCCTCCAATCTGGGTAGCCATTCCAAGTACACAACGAGTTTTCTTACAATACCCTTGCTTATGAGTACATCAAATAACACTCCGACTATCAATGATCCCTTAACACGCATATTAGAGCCCCTTCCTTGCTCCATCTAGTTTCCATTCATTCTTTTGGAACAATTCCACATTCCTTTCTTTCCATGATTGAACCTTTTAACGTTCTATCTACGGGTCACCCTTCCTAGAACCCATCCTTGCGAATAATTATCCACACGACTCCATCAATAGAGGCACCATATTCGGAACACAACTCCATCATCATCGAGTCATCATCATCAAAGTCCTAAAGTCATCATTCCGAAGCGCTACATCTTTGCCTGGTTGTTTATCATTATTCCATTTTCTATATTGATTCCCTCATCCACTGAAGGGGATAACTCACCTAACATACCAAAGAGGGGCCTACTAGCAAGGAGAGTTCCAATATACCTCAAAAGCAAAACATTTACCCAAACATTTTTATTTCCAAATCAAGGCTTCCATATCCTTTTAAAAAAAAGATCTCTCTTTTAAAAATACACCATTAATTTATAAAACAATTTCCAAAATTTTTTTCCATCATTTGAAACCAATTAAAAATAATTTTGAGAAAACATCATCTTATATCAAAAATGAAATCAATATTTGAAATAGAAACTCTTTGTTTTAGAATACTAAAGCCAAAAATAGGTTTTCGAAATACATATTTTTAAAATTCCGTATAATGGAGCCCCCGCCTATCCTTGATTCCTCAATGGTATCCATCAAGCCTTTAGTCACTAAAATCCTCTCACCACTATTGCTCATCTTCATGGAACTTCTTCACATTTCGTAATTAACCAAGGTAAATACAATTACAATATGCCAAACAATAAGCAACCAAGTGAACAAGTAATAACCAAACAAACAATAACCAATCAAAACAAACAACAAGCTAAGAAAAATAATATTTTTAACTAAACAACAACAAATACAAGAAAAAGAGATTTATCCAAACAATCATGACATGAATTAATAAGTGAACATAAAACAAACAAGTAAGCAAATAAATAATTAAAAATTAGTCGTAGTATAACGAATAATTAATAACATAATGCAATTAAGAAAAATAATTCAAACAAGCATGATATAGATTAATTAAATAAACATTCAACAAGTAACGATTAAAAATGACCATAGTAAAACAAACCATCCCATCAATAATATGATATAATCGGAAGAAATTAACCCAAATGAGCTCAACATAAATTAATAAGAAGCAAAATTTTCTTAATTGCAGTTAATTTAATAAACAATAATGCAATACAAATAATTCATCCAAAGCAAATGAATACAACCAGCAATTAGGTCCGTCAATAGATACTTTCGGATGTAGATAGTGTCATATCCGTATCTAAAAATATTTTTGGATATAGGATATACGCATCCACGGATACAAATGGATATTGGATAATTATCTTATCCGTTAATGATTGATAAATCAAGAAACATAAATGAAATTTTTTAGTTTAACATAAACTTTTTTCAATCCTATTGATTATCAAAATGTTAAAAATAAACAAATATGATGATAATAAATAACTTTGAGCAGTTACTATGCATTTGGAGCGTATAATATGAAGTTCTAACTTAATAAAACAATAAATAAATATTTTTATTGTACTAAACTATACATAATTTAAACTATAATCTTGAAAAAAACCGAATGGATAATTTTTGGATGTGGATGTCTTCGTACACACATCCACATCTTTTTTTTTGAATATTAGATATTTATCCACAATTCGAATACAGATATGGATGGATTTTGGATTTTTTTGGGTATTCATTGACAGCCCTACGAACAATGCGACTATCCCAAACATCAAAATGGGAAGTCCCTTCTACATCTCCCAACTCTCTCCATAAAAGGGAACAACTAGAGGTCCCTACAGCTTATTAGGGAAACTTACACACAATAGTCATAAAGGTAACGTCATCACTATGGGTGTTGGGCAAACTCAAAACTCATCTTACCCCATCATCTTACACCCCATGTTACAAAGTCTAATTTTATAGTTCTTGGTTAAAATTCAAAAATAAAACATCTTTCTAATAAAATCCTTTTTAACAAACATTTCTAAAGTTCTCTATTTAATTAAACATTTTAATTTTTAACTATTTACATTCCTAATGAATCATCCTTGTCTTAGTAGAATATTTTTCTCAAGGCATTGTAAAACTAGATATCTTATAATACATCATTTCTTAATAATATATATTCTCAACAAAATAATTTTCAAATTTGATCTCTTTTCAACCAAAATCTCTTTACCCAAAAATAATTTTCTTTTTAAAACATCATTAATCAAACAAAACCTTTTTAAGTGAAAATCTTTTCTACAAAAATAATTTTTTAGTTAAAAGTTTTCTGAAATCAAACACACTCCTTTGATAAAACTTTTCTTCTTAAATAAATATTTTATTACATTCTTTACCCAAAAAGATACTTCTCAAATAAAGATACTTCCATCAGACTATTTTAAAATATCCCCACCTAGAATATATTTCCTTGAAAAAATATTTAAACTATATAAAATAATTATTTTTAGATCAATATATATTTCTATGGGAATAACTTTCCTGTAAATTATCTTTAAAACTGTAGTGAAATTTGTTTTAATTTGAGCGGAAGCGAATTATTTGATCAGGATCTTGTATTGTCTATTTAGATATCAATGGAACTTAAAAAATTGATTATGCAGTCTCACAGAAACAATAGCAGAAATAAAAGACACAGAAGATTTAACGTGGTTCGGATATGAATATCCTACGTCCACGAAGACCCAAAAACTTCTTTTATTCCATTGAAGAAAAGAGCACAAAAGAGAGAGAAGAATAATGGTGGATGCTCTCATACACTCACTTGCATATGAAGATGAAATTCCTTCATTTAAATAGACTTGATAATGAAGGGTTGCTTGGAGATTAAGAAAATCAATTTCCTGATTACCCAAATATATTTCCAAATTACATGATTTGATTTTAGTACAAATAAATGGCGTAATCTTGGTTTTCATATCTTTCCATTGATTGATTGATTCTTCATGCCTAATCATTTATTTCTTCATATAACAAATGCATTGACTAATTAATTGGTTGCCTAATTAATTAGTTTCCTTCCAAAGTATCCTTCCATATATAGGCCAAATTAATTGATTGATTGAACTGATTAATCAATTTCTTTCCTCCTCAACAAATATTTGAATCATCCAAATTTAACACTCTACCTTGATTCAAATATAACAATCTCTCTTCATCACCTTATCATCAAGCAATCAACATAGAAGTTGTTGGGTCTAGCGCCTCATGGCACTCAAGTAACAGGAATCGAACTGATCAAGTTTGAGCAATGCTCAAACTTGTCCTTTGGAAGTGACTTTGTCATCATATCTGAAGGATTATCCAAAGTACTCACCTTCAACAATTTGATCTTACTTCGTTCTTCCTCAAGCATAAGAAAGAAACCTTTAACATCAATGTGCTTCGTCCGTGAACTATAAGCTTGATTCTCTACAAGATGAACCACACTCTGACTGTTTGAAATTAGCTCTACTGTTCGCTGCACCATTGAAAGATCATCCAACAACTGAAGTAAGTATAATCCTTCCTTTGTTGCTTCCACAATCGATATCAACTCTGCTTCGGTAGTTGATAAAGCTATGATAGATTGCAGCTTTGTTCTCCATGAAATTGAGCCTATGCCAAGTGTAAAAACATCGCCCGACACTGACTTCCTAGCATCTCTATCCCCAACATAATCAGAATCACAGTATCCTCTAAGAAAGATGTCACCATCTACTCCACCATATAACAAGCCCACCGAAGAAGTGCCTTGAAGATATCTAAGAATTCACTTCACAGCTTGCCAATGCTCTTTGCCTAGGTTAGACATATATCGACTCACAACACCCACTGCATGGGCCAAATCTGGTCTTGTTCACACCATCGCATACATAAGACTACCAACAGCACTAGAATAAGGTATATCATCCATATACCTTTTGTCTTCTTCCGATGAGGGAGATAAGTCTTTTGACAACTTAAAATGAGAGCCTAATGGAGTGCCAACCGATTTGGCTTTTTCCATTCCAAATCGAGTGAGGACCTTCTCGATGTATTGCGCTTGAGTGAGCCTTAACTCTCTCTGCTTCCTATCCCTGCTTATCTCCATACCCAATATTCTTTGTGCCTTTCCCAAATCCTTCATGCCAAACTCTCTACTAAGCTTCGCTTTCAACTCCTTAATTCTGACCATACTCCTAGATGCAATCAGCGTATCATCAACATATAACAACAAATAAATCATATCACATCTCCTGAAATAAACACACTGGTCTTTGAAACTTCTGGAGTATCCCTGTGAAAGCATAAACTTATCAAACCTCTTATACCATAGTCTAGGAGACTGCTTCAGTCAATATAGAGATTTATTGAGTTTGCAAACATAATCCGGTCTGCTACTATCAATGAACCCTTCCGGCTGCTTTAAATAAATTTTCTCATCCAGATCATCATGCAAGAATGCAGTTTTGACATCTAGTTGCTCTAATTCCATATCATAATGAGCAACTAATGCCAAGAGAATACGAATAAAATTATGTCTAACCACTGGAGCAAAGATATCATGATACTCTACCCCTTCTTCTGAACACACCCCTTTGTGACTAATCTTGCCTTATATCTGAGATTACCATTTTCACCATCTTTCACTCTATAGATCCACTTGCATCCAATAGCTCTCTTGTCAGTGGGAAGAGGTGCCGAATCCCAAGTATGATTTCTCTGCAATGATTCAATCTCCTCCTCCATAGCAACTAACCAACTAGAACTGTTAACTGATGCGATAGAGTCTCTATAATCACAGGGTTCATCATGGACAACATTCAAAGCATATGTTGCCATATCATCAAAGTTAATGTCTTCGGTGCTCAATCCAACAAACTCATCAAGCCACTTAGGCTTTCTTCTTTGTCTGACAGGCTTAGGTTCTGAATGAGCTCCACCTTGAGTTTGATCCTCTGTACCAACATCGATATTACCCTCATCAACCACGGTGTCATCAGAAACACCATCTGAACGTCTATGGAAAGAATCAACAGATGACTTTCTTTGTGTCTGGTATTCTTCACATGTCCTCTAATTGTCATCCGATGAGGAAGGCTCCACCTTCAACATAGCCTTCTCATCAAAAGTCACATGCCTGCTCATAACGATCTTCTTGCTAATAGGACACCACAACCTATATCCCTTCACTCCTCTCCTATAACCTAGAAAGATACACTTGCGAGCTCTAGGTTCCAGCTTCCCTATACTCTCATGCACATAAGCTGGGCAACCAAACACTCTGAGAAATGAATAGCTAACAGGCTCTCCTTTCCATACCTTTTTAGGGATCTTTATATCTATGGCAGTAGAAGGTGTGCGGTTGATGAGGAAAGTCGCCATAAATAAAGCTTCAGCCCAAAACCCATTCTTCAATTTAGCAGTCAGTCTGAAGCATCTTGTTCTCTCCAATAATGCTTGATTCATCCTTTCTACAACTCCATTAGACTAGGGGTCGCCTAGTGTAGTGTAATGCCTCTTAATGCCTTCAGACTCACAATAATCGATGAATTCCTGCGATACAAATTCACTGCCATTATCTGAACGGAGAACTTTCAATTTCTTCCTTGACTGCTTCTCAACCATAGATTTCCACTTTTGAAACCTGGCAAAGGTTTCACTCTTTGACTGAAGAAAGTATACCCGTACTTTACAAGAGAAATCATCTATAAATGAAACGAAATACCTGGCTCCACCTAAAGACTGACAAGGGAAGGGACCCCAGACATCTGTATGAACATACTCCAGGACAACTTTTGCTTTATGCTCTCCTGTACCAGAAGAAATCTTCGTCTGCTTTCCAAGAACAAACTCTTCACAAAAACCAAGTTTTGAATGATGAACTCCATCAATCAATCCTTGTTTTCTCAACTCATCCATGCAGTGCTCACCGATGTGACCCATCCGTAAGTGCCATAATTTGGAAGAATCCGAATCAACAGATGTAACAGAAGCTGATTCACCAATTATGGTAGTGCCTTTTAATAGATGAAGATTTTCTGCCCTCACACCTCTCATAACAATCATGGAACCCTTCGATATCTTCATTTTCTCTCCTTCCACTACAATCTTCAAGCCAAGTCTACTCAATGCCCCAACAGAAATCAAGCTCCTCCTCAAATCAGGTACATATCTAACATCGGTGATCGTATGAGTAACACCATCAAACATCCTAATCATTACGCTACCAACACCACCCATACTGCAAGAAGCATCATTACCCATCAGAACTTCTCCTCCATCAATTTCACGGTAAGTGGAAAAGCGGTTCCTATCAGGTGTCATATGATAGGATGCACCAGAATCAATCAGCCATAAGTTTCTCTTCCAAGAAGAGCCAGAAGCTGTAAATACACCGGTGTCACTTTCTATACCTGATTTCTCTGCTGTAGAAGTTGAAGCTTTCTTTGGATCTTTTCTTCTACCTTCAAGCTGGGGACATTGTGCTATGAAGTGCCCTAGTTTCTTACAATAATGACAAGTCAACTTCTTAGGCCCCCTAGACTGTGACCGCGAAGAATTCCGTCCTCCACCATTCTTCGACCTGCTTTGGCCTCTACCTCTCTGAATAGATAAGTCTTCGGTATCACTATCCAAGCTAGTCCTCGCCAATCTACCTCTTAATACTTCATTATGAAGACCAGCCTTTACATCAGACAGGCTAATTTTACTGCGGACATAAATCATGGAATTAACAAAAGCAGTATATTCCTTAGGCAAGAACATAATAGGATCATAGCTTGAGCCTCATCGGTAATATCAACTTCCGCTGCCTTCAGGTTCATAATCAAAGTGGTCAAAGCATCTACATGCTCCATGAGATCAGCTCCAGGCTTCATCTTGAATGAATAGAGTTATTGCTGAAGAATAATCCGATTAGTGAGAGACCTGTCTTGATATGCATCCAATAATGCATCCCATAGTTCTTTCGCCGTCTTCTTCTGAGAGAATTCTCAAAGAACTTCAGTTGAAAGACTCAACTGAATTGTTGTGAGAGCTTCATTTTCCATCTCTTCCAAATCAGCTGCATCAATACCTTTCAATTTCTCAAGCGCAGAAACAACTTTATAAGTCTTCTCCTTCTTTAATACAGCCACCATCTTCATCTTCCAAGTACCAAATTCCCCTTTCCGTTAAAATGTGTTACTCCATAATTGACGGCAGATCTACCAACAGACTTATTAGAAGTAGCCATTAATATCCAAACAGGAACAATAACACTAGCTCCGATACCAAACTATAGTGAAATTTGTTTTAATTTGAGCGGAAGCGAATTATTTGATCAGGATATAGTATTGTCTATTTAGATATCAATGGAACTTAAAAAATCAATTATGCAGTCTCAAAGAAACAATAGCAGAAATAAGTGACATAGAAGATTTAACGTGGTTCGGATATGAATATCCTACGTCCACGGAGACCCAACAACTTCTTTTACTCCATTGAAGAAAAGAGTACAAAAGAGAGAGAAGAATAATGGTGGATTTTCTCACACACTCACTTGCATATGAAGTGAAATTCCTTCATTTAAATAGACTTGATAATGAAGGGTTGCTTGGAGATTAAGAAAATCAATTTCCTGATTACCCAAATATCTTTCCAAATTGCATGATTTGATTTTAGTACAAATAGATGGTGTAATCTTGGTTTCCATATCTTTCCATTGATTGATTGATTCTCCATACCTAATCATTTATTTCTTCATATAACAAATGCATTGACTAATTAATTGATTGGCTAATTAATTAATTTCCTTTCGAAATATCCTTCCATATACAGGCTAAATTAATTGATTGATTGAACCAATTAATCAATTTCTTTCCTCCTCAACAAATATTTGAATCATCCAAATTTAACAAAAACAAGTGTCCTCTAAATCATATAACATTCACTATAAAAAATGTTTCAACAAAATACTCTTTTTTTTAATAGGAGTTCTCACTTACCATTCTCCAACAAGGTACTTTTGATGAAACATTTTAAATTTCACACTATTATTTAAATAGTTCTCTCTTCCTCATAGCATCTTATAAATACTCCTCGAATTTATAGTATATATTATATAATATTCTTTAACAATTTTTTTGGAAAAAAATTGTTCCTAAATTAAAACAATTTTTTAGATAAGATGTTCTCATTAAAATGTTTCTATCAAAATAAAATAGTTTTAACCAAAACATGCTTTTAAAAAATATTTTCAATTAGAACACTTTCAAACAAAACTTTCTCCTATTATAGATAAAATTTTCCTTTATTTACAAATATTGCCAAACCATAACACCAAAATACTTTCCAAAAGATTTTTTAAAAACAAACTATTTTCCCACGCTATTTAAAGGCTGAATTTAACATCCAATATCTAATTAAACATCTTTTTACTAAAACCTTTCCAAATAAAATATTTTTGCAATACTTACTCTTTCTTACAAAAATATCTTCACAAAAATATTTTATTTCGCCAAATTAAACCCATTTTAATAAAATATCGTTAAAAATTAGAAATTTATACTTCATAAATTTTCCTAATAAATTTTATTCACTTAAAAATGAAAGTGACTCCATCTTATTAAGGTCGGGTTTCAATTAATTTAACATTGGGTGTGTCACTCAAGTTATAACCAACATTTAACCCCTCTTACAAGTGTTCATCCTACCCGACTCCTACTTTATTTATTTTCCATGCGATGGTCATCGCAAATAAACATCATTTGAAGGTGAGGCAACAGTGCTTAAAAAAAACCCGGACACATAAAGCACACAATTTTAAATCAAACGCTCTCTCTTTATATATTAACCCTACCTAAGGTATGGATAAACTACCCTAATTGGTTTAAACATACCAAAGGCTCATGGAGTCACTAAACATTAACTCTAATACCAAGGGTGATGATCCATTATTTTAAACATCTAAAATCAATTATAAACAACATCAAAATACGTTGACAACTAATTTCTGATATTAAAAGTTGTGGACCATGAGTACATAAAAACTTAAAACTTAAAACAATGAATGAAAAGGAAAAACCTCATAGCGGAATCAAACATCAATATAAATGAACATTAACTCAGTAATAGAATTATTTTAAAAAATTATCATGTTGATTTTACATTTCAATGATACAATTATCATTAACTTATGAGCAATATAATAATGGTAAAATGGAATGTACCAAATCAGCTACCCAGGATGTAACGACCCTACCGTTATACCCATATTATTACAGAACATTATAAATAATGTTGTCTAATAATACTGAGAATATGGCTTGTCAAGGACGACCAAATGTGAGTATATCTTTAAACTAACACTGATACGTCATACTTACTGTTTTTTTATAAATATCTAAAATAAAATTTTAACGTGTAAAGCCTTAGTCTAAAGTAATAAACATGTTGGTTTCTCAAAATCAGAACAGTATATCATATGAAATAATAATCACAGATCACAGCAGAATAATATACATCATATACAATACATACCATGAGTCTACAAAATACAGCACTAGACCTTCATAATATATATCCAAAATAAGTCACTATCTCAATATATGCATCCCAAAATCCTATAGAAGATAAACTAAAAAAAAAATCAAAATAGCCTATCTTCATGCTAGCACACCTACCCCAAAGCCTCTGTGTCCAGAAACCTAAAATGTCTTGGCCTGACTCGAGTATTATAAAATAAACGGGTCAAACTATTTCTAAATATCCAAAAAGGTGAGAACCAGATATAACACAAGGATATATGACATTATGATATAAATACAGATGTCTTAGATATAAACATGCATTGAAATAGTTTAACTCAAAATCCATCTCAACTAATAGAAATATTTAAATCACGAAACACAGAACAAAATATTAACCAATCTCAAGGACCGTGAAAGAAAAATCTCGACCGATCATAAGGATCGTGAAAATAAAATCTTGACCTATCCTAAAGATCATGGAAAACAAAATCCATGTGTGTATCTCTTAAGAATCTATCGGCCTAAAATCTAGACACCCTAAGAAAATACAACTCTACACGTAGCTCATTTTCACTTTAGTAATCACTAGAATCAAAATAATTGTCCCATACTAGAAAGTGAAACTCTAGTATTTACTGAAAGCTAGTATATTCCACTCAAACTCTGTTTCACAAATATTTTCCATTTTTCCGAAAACAATTATTTTTTAGATTTTCCTGTCAAAATGCCTCGTTCGATGTTTAGGAACTCATGTCGAGAATATGGCATCCCATATATCAATCAAAATCCTTACACATTTTCCAGATAAGTCAACACAATTATTGATACTAATTTTCCCTATTTATATTTATTTTATCATTAATAGCGTTCATGCATCCAATAAAAATAAAGACAACCAAGCAATTGTTCCCTAACATTCAATCAATCAAAACCAAACAACCAGTTATTCTAAATCCTTATCATAAAATGCAAAAGCTCACATAAAGTATTTAACTTATTCCTAAAACTAATTCCACTGCAAATTAGCAAAAGAAAGAGCACTTCTCAAAATCAAAAAACTATAGCTTGCTAAGTTGGTCTACCAGAAGCCCCAACAACCTTTCCCTTTTCTTCATAGATGGGCAATCTGCTATCAAGTGCCCCTCCTTCTTACAAAAAAAATCCGTTGGAGAAGAAACTCAAGGCTTATGACATTCATTCGAATAGTGACCTTTGTTTCCACGGTTGTAACATGTTACCTGACACTTAGGTAGAGTTGTGGAACTGGACTCATTCTACTTTCTTTTCTTACCTTTTTACTTGGAATTCCCTTGCTCAATTGGCTGCTTCATTTTCTGGTTTAACCCCTGCTTTTGCTTCTTATAAGTTTCCTCCTCCTCACTATCCTTCTCCTTCACCTCGAAACGAAGTACTCAATCAACTAAAGACTCGAAGGATACATCTAACTGAAGTAACGGAGCCTTCTTCAATGGCTTACATAATCCATAAATAAACTTTTGATTTTTTTAAAAGCTTTTCTTTATTCTTTTAAGGATTTAAACCTTGTTAATTATGATTTAAGAATAAACTATTACAACCCAAAATCCCAAAATGCACTTTTTTATTTTAGAGTTAAATTTTTATAGTTTTAATCCTTTGTTATCTATCGTACTTTCTAATTGGTTTCACAACAAAAAGAAAATTGCACATTCTCTTATCACTTGAAAATTTCTAAACGATTTCTAAAAATATCTCATTTCATTTGATAATTAAAATAAATCAATTTAAACCAACTCAGTTTAACTTTCAAATTAATAATTTATTTCATTATCAAAATCTTAATAGTCAATTTAACAATACCTTAATTTAAATTAAAATCATCTCCTAAAAATGATAACTCCTTTCTTTTAATTAAATTAAACCAATCATGCAAAAACCAAATTTAATAACATAGTTAAATTTCAGAAATCATAAGCTAGAATTTATTAACCATAATTAAATTAAATTAAATAGGTAATTAACAACAGGGTTGTTACACAGGATAAGCCTACACCCTCTTTTTCATTTCCTTTTCTACTCCTACATGCAACTTTATAACTGTATATATATATAATAAAAAGAAAAAAGTTTCATTTATCTTTGGACTGCGCCGAACCCTATACACTATGGCCATAGGCGCGATAGCCATTGCATAGGAAAAGACTACTTACGTACCCAATTTGGGGGATCAAGCTTAGGTTGTTCTATTTCCTGCATCCAAATACTTGTTAGTATATTGAACCATAGCATCCATGCACCCATTGCAACCATAACAAATAATGTAATCAATGCAACTAATGCAAGCATTACAACCATCACAATCAATGCAAATAGTAAAAGTAGAAAATAATATTTCTACTCATTCATCTAAATAAATCACCATGTGGGGCAACTACAACAATAATAGTACACAACCATCAAACATTAATAATATTTAATAACAACCCCAATCCATCAATTAAGAAAATGACAACACACAATTATACTTACATACATCATCATTCATGTAAACATACGTATCAAATGTGTACTAGGCCAACCGACATCAGCAATACAACATCCATCATCTATCAACCATAATTAACTACCCATCAACTAATGGTAAAATATCACATCCATATCCTATGCAATATTGTCATCAAACAATCAAGTATTTGTGATTACTAATAGTAGATAATCAATCATATATTCAACAACCATCCAAACAATATATTTGCATTCATTATCCTCTTAAGTAAAAAAATCATTTTATTATTGTTTATTATAAAGTCACCTTTATTTATCCATCTAAAAACAATAGTGATTCTTTTTAAATTGTAGTATACTCATTATGTCCTTTATTATATTTCAATTTCTTTAAATACCTCAAAAAATTTCATTCAAATAGAAATAGTAATATTTATCAAATCTCATTTTAAAATGATATTATTATTATTTAAAGTTTCTTTCTATATTATAAATAACAAACTTCACAAATATTAAATATAAATATAATTTCAGTTACTATTCATGAATTTCTATAGATGTTCAAAAAAGTAAATGTAACAACCCGCATATTTTACGATTGTATATTTAAATATTTTATTTAAATATAGCATCGTTAGTCGAATTATAGTCCGAAAAGCTACTTTTTGCAAACAGTCGAATTAGGACTCGAGACCACTTCCATTGAGTTCAAAATGCCGTTTGTGACCTTTTTGAGTGTAAGCATCAATATGTTTGGAGTTGAGTGAATTTTGCTATTTTTCACTAAGGGTTTTGGGCTTGGGTTTCAACCAACTCATCCTATACCCTAACTCAGCCCCCTCTCCTCTCCATTCACTCATTTCATTTCCTAACACTTCAAGCTTTAGAAAAATGGGGGAAGAGAAAAGGAATTAGAAATTCCTAAGCCCTAGATTCATTTACAAACTCAAGTTCTAGCTCCAAACTCTAGGAGAAGCTTTAGTAAGCATCCTCTTCATCTTCTCTAATTCATTCTCTCTTTAATTTCAGAAATTTCCTAAACCTAACTTAGGAAATGTTCTTCTTTTGAGCTTAGATTCAAGCTTCTTGGGTTGAAGTGAAGAGTGGTTGATCTCTCCTTTGCGATTAAGCTTCTCATTCATTGTTTTTGGGTTTAAAGGTGAGTTTTTGAACTCACATCTTTGTCTATTCTATCATTGTTGTTAGGTATGAATTCCTAGCATCTATTCATGTTCATTTGCTTTTGATTTGAATTGATTTGGTGATCATTTCATTTTTTGGTGTTTTGAAGTCAAAACTTTGAAAATCCTAGCTTTGATTTGTGAACATGTTTTTGGTGGTGTATCGAAGAGCCTATAGGGCTGGGTTGTCGATTGGCAAAAACCCCTAAATCCCATTGCTCGTCCGGTTGCAAATGGTGAGAGTTTGCTCTTCATTTGATAGGCTGGAAAACAGTTTTAGTGCCAGCCAATCGACTGGCCTCTGCAGTCAGTCGACTGACTACAGGGTCTGAAACTCTCGGGTTTTTGCAGTCAGTCGACTGACTGCAGAGGCCAGTCGACTGACCTGCTTGTTTTTGCCTATTTTGCTTGAGGTTGCAATTTTTATCGATTCATGATTATCCGATTTTTTGTTATCATTTATTATCTACTCTGATGACTTCTTTTTCGGGATTTTTGAGGATATCCATTTTGATGGATTCAGTATCGATTTCTTTGGATTGGATTCACGTCTTCGTATGTGAATTTTTGATGATTGATTGTTTCTACAATCAATTTTGTAATTTTTCACTTCTAAATACAAAGGTTTCTATACTAGTAGTAAATACTCAAACTCTTTCATCAAAACAATTTCAACATTACTTTTAAATACAAAGCTCGTTTTAAAACCGTTTTCCAATCTATTAGTATATACAAACCTTTACCTCATTCGTATGAGAAATCTAATTAAACAGCTTAGTAAAACAAGTGGTATGAAACGCTTGCGTTTACTTCGTCGGTTAATTTTTGGACTTGTTCGATTGAAAATCTTGTGACAACTTTTGAGTGGAAATCTACAATTTGTTCGTAAATATTTAAGTTAAGCTAGTGGTTATGGAACATGAAGCTAAACTCTTATATTTACTAGCTTAGTGTAATCGACACTTCTTGATGATCGATGATGGTCATTTTATGGTTTAGACTAGCGATATGTGATGTCTCTTTGTCCGCATGGGGGACTGTACCTCGATTTATGGAGCTTCGTCTCATTTTTATAGGCTAGCGACCTATGGCTTATTGGAGTTCGGTTCATCGGGCGTTCGCTGTACTACGTCGTTGTTCCGTATTATTTGTGTTCAGGTTCATCGGGCGTTCGCTGTACTATGCCGTTGTGCCTGATTATTTGAGTTTGGTTCATCGGGCGTAACACTGTACTACGTCGATGTTCTAGATTATTTGAGTTTCTGGTTCCTCGGGCGTTCGCTGTACTACGTCGTGGCACCGGCTCTATGGTTAGCGACCAAGGGTTAGCGGCCCGTTTGTGATACACGTGTTGGTGAGTTTTCATGCTCCCGTTTGTGATAGGCCTTCCCCCTTTTGAGATTTCTAGATTTCTAGTTAATGATTTCTAGAATTTGTGTTTCACCTCTTTTTTGTGATTGGCAATGATATGTTTGTCAATATTTGGGGTTTGGTGAATAAAATAAAGAATATGACATTCTTTTTGGTACTTTGAGATTCTTGAGATATTGTATGATTTTGTTGTTGTTTAAAGTATACTTGTCACTATATGACATTATTGTTATCATACATTTTTGTTATATCTCTTCTTATATCTCATTTTATAAATGATAATTATAGTAAGACTGATCCGTTTATTATTTTCTTATTAAATAATACTCGGGTCAGACCGAGATGTTATAGGTGCTTCTGCTTGACTCCTTATTTGGAATCATCTTCTGACATTTGTCTAACTACATTAGATTGGTAGTTTTTGTTAGTATACATTTGAGAGATAGACTCCTTGATGTATAATTATTCTTTTGTCTAGCACTTGTACCTATTCTTTTGAGATGTAGTGGATCTTCTTTGACCACTATTTTGATGTACACTTTTATGTGTTATATTCATATCTGTTTCCGCCTTTGTGATATGAATATCTGTGACTGATTTGTGTTATGTTTATTTCTATATTTGTTTCCGAGGTCCACATAGCCATTGTGTGGTAGCTTTGAGTTTGAATCGGGATGTCGGATTTCCTCTTGAAATGAAATGTAAGTCATATTATCTGACATATTGGTACTCGCACAAAGCAATTACACAGATGGTCGATCCTCAACAACCTTATCCTTCTTGCTAGTCGACGGCATTACCCCGTAGTGTCCTTGGCCAGCGTGACTATAGAGGTGGGGCGTCACAGTAAACTTGATTAATTCCACTCTAAATTTTTGTAAAGTTTAAGATGAGAGAACAAGTGCCACCACTCGTTAAATATGTTCTCTCTCCTAATAACAAGTGTTAGCTTCTGGGAAGATCCATGGTGTTCTGAAGGGTATATGCTAAGTAGGATTGTCTCTCATTAGGAAAGATCTCTATCGGGAATTGAGAGCATGCTCTTGTTGATTCATATATTCACAATGGAGTCATTTTCCTTCCTCCATCATCAATACATAATATTTCCACCCTATGGAATTCTATAACTCCGCTTGTTATTAACTCTATATCTGATCATTTTATAACTTGGGGAAGTAAGAGGACTGCTTTTAGTTAGAAATGTCTGCTCTTTCCTTGTTGGAACTCACAATCTCGCTGGCAGCAAATGGCCCTCTATTGTGTGGAGAAAGGAGAGCACGACAAAGGATAATCTCTTTATTTGGAAGGTCCTAAACAATGCATTATTTTCCAGAGTGAAACTGGTGAGTAGAAGAATGCCAGTGTCAGTTAAATGTTTATATTGTGATGACCTTCCTGAAACACTTAAGCATATTTACTTTGATTGCAATATTACTCGTGGCTTGTGGTTCAAAGTGGTTGAAGCTATTGGTTTTGATGTGGCGAACTTGGCTCGTCTGGATGAATGGGAAAAGCTGAGTAGAGTGATGGCTTACAAGGATGAGAGAGCAACAAAATATGGGATAACATTCGAGAAATTTTTGAGGCTGTGTTGGTTAGAGAGGAATTCGAGAATATTTAATCCATGTAAATGCATGAGCAACTCGCAACTGTGTGATTATATTGTTCATGAGGTTAAAAAAAGGAATTCTGGATGCAAATATTGTTTTCGATCCTAGTGATGGAGGGGTTTTTGGTTAGGCTAGTGCATTTGCATCCCTTGTTTGTGTTCCTTTGTTTATTTTTTGTCTTGTGTTCCCATGTGTTTGATCCTTCATTTTCCCTTTTTCCCTTTCTTTGTTTTTGTTTGTGTTTCTTGTGGTTGTTGCTTGTGAGTTTTTCTTTGTCTGTTTTTTCCCATGGTGGATCAATAAAATGGTAGGGGCTCATTCAACCCCGTCGACTATGCCAAAACTTTTTTTTGTAAAGTTTGTTAAATCATCGTTATTTACAGAAACCGTCCAAAATCTACAAATAACCTTATTTATCATTTATTTCTCATTGTTATCCAATTTATTCCAATTAATTATTCCTAATCCAAATCAAAAGAATTTATTTTAATTAAGCACCCAAAAATACGACAATTAACACTAACTATCCAAATTAATGCACATAACATCCGGAATATCATAATAGCTAAATAATCATCCATAGAACACAATATATATGGATAAATATTTTTTTCATCAATGGTTATGATTTAATAATTTGAAATTCAGTTAATTAAATTAAATGATTCATACCAATGCACTTTTGCTAACAACTTCTAAACTTAGCAAACATAGTTCCAAATAGTCTGGAATTCCACCACGAGTTCAATGGAAGAAACTATACGTGAATCAAAATTCATATGTGAAAGATATGGAGGTTAGAAGTTTCAAGGTTTAAATTGTAAATATTAGGTAAGGGCTAAAATGAAAAAGAAGCACTCACCTTAAATGAAGATTAATCTAGATATATTTCAAATTTATGAAGAGTGGTGTTTTCTCCTTTTATGATACCCCAAATAGCTTTTAAAATCCAAGTGTATGCATTTTTGAATGGATCCCTAGTCCTTTTTTTCAATAACTATTTTTCTTTTGAAATAGATGGTATACCTATTGAAATAGATAGGGAATGAAGATTATAGAAAAATTCTTAGTGGTTGCTTCCCAAAAGTTAATTTCCTCCCACCTAAACCTCCTTTATTTATATGGTGGGATGATGGATGGAGAAAATTTGAACGTATGCGTGTAAAATGAGCAACGTATGAATATTTATTAAAAACTTTACCATTTACTTACATAAAATTAATTTTAAGTCTATAATGAATCAATCTCCATAATTAAAAATATTAATTTACTTATTGGTCAATCAATGAGCAATAAATTTCAAGCAATTAATTCCTCATAGTGCTTATATAGTAAACTGATATACCTTCAAATGTCAAATTTTGAATAAAATTCCATAATTAAGATATAAAGAGTATGTATGTATGTACGTACGTATGTATGTTCTTACATTGAATAAACACACATATAAGCCCCATAAGTGGAAACTATAGATATAGAATCTGATCCCTACAATCTTATATTCTAATTTCCCACTTAACACATCAAATCCACATACAAACAAACTATATATATATATAAATTCAACAATTAGGATATAAGTCAATTAATGCATAATTAATTACTAGTCTATGCAAATAATTTCCTACAACATATAACATCAATACACTAACAATTATACACACACACACACGTGCATGCACACACACATATATATATATATATTCAACAATTAAGATATATGGACCAAATTCATTGCATTGAATATATGTAAATTTATATATCCATAAATTCATAAAATTAAAATTGGTGCATATTTACTAAATTCATTAACCTATGACCTCTCTAAGTGAAGTATACTCTCTTAACTAACTACACTAAACATTTTTTTTTGTTTTCAAAATTAGAACATTGAAATTTGTTAGTTAGACGTGCAAATCTTTTACACTCATAAAGTCAATATCCTCTGGACTATAACTCCAAATCCATCAAAATTATATATTAAACTAATTAGCCCGGAGAAACCATAACAATGGTCATGAACACAACATTGAATTCTCCTTTTTATTAAAAATTAATTTTTAGTTACTTTAATATCAAAAGTAAAATTTTCCGGTTTGAGGAGCAACTTCTTAGAAAGGATGATTTCAGATTGTGTCAAAATATTTTTACGTTTGGAGTTCTCCATACTGAACCTTTTTAGTATGGTATCCTTGTACTAGGATTGGGACAATCCCAATAACCTCTTAGATCTATCTTTATAGAACTTTATACTTAGTATATTGGCTGCTTTTCTCAAATCCTTCATGGAGAAGTTCTTAGAAAGACGTACGAGCTTTTATTGATTGCAATAACGAAACATCATTGCCAATCAATAATAGATCATCAATGTACAACACTTAGAATACAATAACATTTCCTTGTATCTTTCAGTACACACATGCTTCCTCTATATTTTGACAAAAAACAAACTATTTAAACACTTTATCAAAACACTTATTCCAACTTGTTGAAGCTTATCTAAGTCCATAAATGGACTTTAACAACTTACAAGCCTTGCTCTCACTACCATAGACCTCTAAACCCTCAGGTTGTGACATATAGATAGTCATACCATCTTTGCGCCAATTTCCATATCCCGTAGTCATAGAATGCAGCAATAGCCAACATTGTCTGAATTGACTTAAGCATAGCTATAGGCGAAAGATTTCATTACAACAAAATAGCATTTTATAGCCTTGCAAAAACGCTACCAAACCCGCTGTAGCATTTTTAGTCCTGTTATCAAATGACATGTTATGGCACTATAGAATCTGAACAAATGCTCCAATAACAGTGAGTGATAGCATTTAATAAACTATACTGAAAACAATGCGACAAAAGTTAATCACATAAAATAGCATTCGGAAAATGCTATGAAACATGGAACGCTATGAAATAGTACTACTTTTTAGAGCATTTAGGAAACGTTATGGTTAACAAATGCTATGGAAATTTATCACTTTTTCGTAAAAAATTTAGAGCATTTTGGAAACCCTATTACGCTTCTTATAGCATTTTCTAAATGCCACTTATTTTTTTTTTAATATTTTTTTTAATTCTCTATTTCTACTTCCTTCTTCATTGCACATAACATTTTAGATATATTAAATGGAATAAATTCAAACAACAATCGAATAAATTCAAATGATAATAACAAAAACACTGCCCTACCTTTCACATAACTCTCGCAAAAAATAGTACCCAGGGTTTATAGATGCCATGAGTTGAAGCAGACATACACAATTTAATTCCTCTCAGGAGTTTACCGGTCCGTTGAGTTCTCCCAAGTATATTCAAAAAAATAATTACAAAAACATATTTAAGAATAGAATAATTATTAAATATTTAACATAACCAATATTTATTCATACATATAGTATATAAAATTACATATAATATAATATATTTGATAAATTTCTGATACTATTTATAATTCTAAGATTTCTACCAATAATTCAAAACATTTAAGCAATAATGTCAAGATAAAAGATGATCATCAAATGGTGCGAACAATTAGTTGTACCTCCGCTCTTCATTTTAGTGCAGTCGGGCTTTTGAAATCTAACAATCTTTAGCCTTGTGCGCTAGTATACACCTTGGCATAAAAATATCATGATCAAGCACTATCAAATGAAAAAAATCCTTCTACTGCTAGTAACAATAAAAAAAGACAGATGATCATGAAAGGACTTAACATATTTAGAGTGCGTTAAACATCCTTAGTTAAACTTTATTTAAATTTAAATTTTTTTTATTAAATTTAGTTAACTTGTTTAATTTTTTATATAACTTTGCTAAATTTTATAGTTAACTTATTTAATTTTTATAAAACATAGTTAAATTTTTATAAAGCTTAGTCAACTTATTTATAACTTTATTTATATTAACCCAAATGTACAAATTATCTCGATTGCCAAAACTTGCAAAGTCATTACTTATATTTTAATTAACTTAAACTTATAAATTATCTCAAAGTTAAACTTTATTAACTTAGTCAATTTTTATAAATTATCTCAAACTTATAAATTTTTCGTAAACATAGTTACCTTATTATTATATAAACTTAATTAATTTACTATTATTATAAACTTAGTTAATATTTAATGTTTGTAAAGTTATTTAATTTTTATAAAACTTTGTTAACTTAGCTAATTTTTGTAAACTTAGTTATTATAATTATTATTATTATTTGTAAAACTTTGTTAACTTAGTTAATTTATTTTTGTTGTTGTTACTACTGTTATTAACTTAGTTAATATTTATTAAAGTATAGTTTATTATAATTATTATTCTTACAAAGTTAATTAATTTTTATCAAACTTAGTTTATTATTATTATTATTATAAACTTGTTGATTTTTAAAAAATTAGTAAATTTTTATAAACTTATTTAACTTCTATAAAACTTAGTTAATTTATTATTATTATTAATTTAGTTAGATTTTATCAAAAAGTTTATTATTATTATTAGTCATAATAGTAGTATAAACTTAGTTAATTTTTATAAAACTAAGTTAATTTTTTTCTACTAGAACTAATAATGACCTGTTGTGTACATAGTTTTAAGTAATTGATTTTTTTACTAGTTAAGAGTGGCTCGTTGTCTTTATTACAAACCTACATGGAAGACATGAAGATGGTCGTACAATGAAATAACAAGATGGTGTAACATAGTGCTCAGTTAACCAAAGTTATTTCTGAAAAATTTCAATACAAAAGGTAAAATAGGAAATCATTGATGTAAATATTGTAATATATGAATACAAAATATTTGAAGCAAGTAAAAATTTGATCAAATTGTGCATGAATGTGCCTTGAACAATCTCAGGAAATGCATTTCAACAACTATAAAAATCCACATCAATTACAATTTTAGGTTAGACTAACAATTTGAATCAGTGCTAATTTTCTGGAAGAGAAGTTTTACATCTAGAAAAATGATAAAGAAATGTATTTTAAGCCAATATAGTAACTCTTTTCAGCATAACATTTACCTATTGTCTACTTGCATAGGTTTTCTATTTAAGTATAGACCACTTGAAATACTAGTGCCAACAATTACTTTATTACAGAGAGATGTTGAAGAATTTTATTTTTAGAAAGCATACCTTTGACAATAACCATTACTTCCAAATTAAAGCCAAGCAGGCCATCTTCATCTTCCATGCATGCTTGAAAATTTAGGAAAATATGCCATATATGAATTTAATAAAGGTTCTCATGTTCTAAAAGGGTATTACTAGATATAGAGTTTTCTGATATTTTTTTATCAACAAAACCAATGGTAAAAGTCGCAAGATCTCCTAGAAAGTAATTTGATAAAAATATCAGTTTGTTATTTAGAAAACAAATCAAACAAAATTGCTTTTAAGACAGTACAAACTTGGTTTAGTGATATAGTAGGGATGAAAAATAGGTTACTAACTACAACTACGTATAGTATGATTCTAGAATTGTTGTCTAGTAGGACTGGATTAAACTATAATATGCCAGTAAAGAGAATTACTATGACTTTTTTAGCAAGTTTTATTAATCATGCAAATAAGTTGATTTCGGTTGCATAGAACAAGAGTGAAATAATATTTATCATAATTTATTATATAAATAGTATGAAAGTAAAAGAAGTTGACAGTTGAACGGTTGAGTCATAGCAAGAAATCTCTTAGTTTGTTATAATATTTGTTATTTAGGTATATTGTTACATCTTAGTTTAAGTGGAACTAAACTGATATAGACTAGTCTAAATATAGATCAAACAGCTATATTGTATAGCTGTGTATGTATATCACTATAAATACGTACACACAGTTTGCATGTATTACGAGATATTTTGACACGTGCAATGCACGTGCATATAAGCTCTTTATTAAATTATTAAATTTGAAAGTTTTATATAGTATGATTAAAATAAATTGAAAAATATAAAGAAAAAATGTAATTTTTTGTTGGAATAGAGTTTGAACTTGTAATCTTGTTTATGTTTTAAAATTTCTGTTTGAAGATATATGTTAATATTTGTTCAAAGTGAAATTCGAATTCATGACATCTTGTTTGCATGGAAGGATATGAAATTTCACAGTCGGACCAAAAAGTTGTGATTTTATTTCCACTATTAATAAAGATTTATAGATTGGTTGATTTATCTAGAAAGATCTTGCATTACCTATTCAAATGCAACCACGTATATTTGACTCGCTCTCTGAAGTCTAATTATAATTACATTTCAATAATTCTAATCTATGAATAATTGGAACCAACATCTAGGTTTGAATACATCTAAAGTGGTTGTAGGGAGATTTTATCTCCTAATTTATTGGGGAGATCATATGAAACAACAGCTTAATATTTAAAAAGTTATATATAGGGGTATTTTGGGAATTCACGGTCGGACCAGAAGATTGCGCTTCCAACCCAACTATTAATAAAGATGTATTAAGCAAATTCAAAAGCTCCTCTTTAACAATTGTAGAATTCTATTTTATTGTATTTGATCATTTTTTTATGGTATCAGAGCTTGAATCATAGCTTCACAACTTTCATTGATCCAACTCTTCCTTTAAAGATTTGTCTCAAGATCCTTACTCTTTTCTTTTGTTTCTTCAAAATTCTAGAAACAAAAATCTCTTATCATGTCAATTAAAGGTGATAACGTTAAGACTACAACCCCAACAATTCATCCATAATGACTCATATTGATGAGGACATTCAAAACTTAATGAAATCTATCATAAACCCACAAACCCAACTTGTAACCATACAACTGGATGAAAATAACTTCCTATTATGGAAGTACCAAGTCGAAATGGCTATCAGGGGATATGGCTTTGAAGTGTGCATACAAGGAACACAAACTATTCCACCAAAGTTCATCAACATTCAATAAAGTGGCTAGACTCAAAACAGGAATTTCATCGATCATCAAAGACAAGATAGCTTGCTATCTTCTTGGCTACTCTCTTCTATATCTGCCTCACTTCTCCCTCGACTAATTGGCTACAACATCTTTTTTAAGGACTTGAATGCAATACAAAAAAATTTCAACAATCAATCTTCAGCGAGAATAATGCATTACAAGAGGCAAATTCAAAATCTAAGAAAAGAAAGCATATCCAAAGGAGAGTATCTTGTCAAGATTAAAGGGCTTTATGGTCTTCTTACCAGCTGCGGCCACAAAGTAAATGATACAAAACTAATTTTAAACATGTTAAATGGACTTGGAGAGGAGTATGTTACAATTATGGTTGTAATATCATCTAAAGAACCAACACCCAGCTTTGCAATATGTTCATTCTACACTATTGGTTCATGAGGGTAGATTAGAATAAAGAACTCCATACACTAATGGTTTTTCAATAAATTTTGCTTCTAGATACAAGAACTGAAATCAAGAAAGGTACCATGGTAATAAAGAAATATACCATAACACCAGATTTGACACTAACCAATGAAATGAGCAAACCAGTTCAAGGGGAGGCTACTCTTCAAGAAGAAGAGGAAGGAATAACAACAATAGGTGGAATAACAAAACTAGATGCCAAATATGCGGCAAGCTTGGCTATCTGGCCATAAAATGTTATTTTTATTTTGACTCAAACCTTCAAACCTTGAACACCAATTAACGAAATCAAGGATACAATGCCAACATTGCTTAAACCACAACTAATACAAACCATGAAACTGAAGCTACTAGAATCCAACAACAACAAATGGAAAATCAAGTTGCTAAACCAGGTGATATGCTAGCCGAAGCATGGTACCCGACTCAAGAGTAACCCATCACATAACAAGAAACCTAAATAACCTAAATCCGGGAAGCTCATAGGATAGAGGTAAACACTTTGTTCACATGGACAATAGTTTTCCTATTTCCATATCTAACATAGGTTCAAATTTTTTAAATTGTAATAATTGTTCAAGAATCTTGCATTTAAGAAAGCTTCTTAGGGTATCTCAAATAAAGAAAAACTTGCCCAATTTATCATAATTTGCAGATGATAATAATGTTTATTTTGAATTTCACCCTAAAACACGCTTAGTCAAAGATAAGCTCAAAAATAATATTCTATTACAGGGTAAATCACAATGGACTATACGAGTTTGACCCCTCTGGTTTTAGACTGGAAAGATATGCCGAGACCTACTATTTTGCTGTAGGTAAAAATATATCCCAAGAAGGAAATATTCAATTTGATTTCTGGCATAAAAAACTAGGACATCCCAGTGTAAACATAGTAAAAAATGTTATGAATAAAATTTGCATTTCTTATAACAATATTTCCTTGCCTTACATCTATACCTATTTCCAAATAGGGGGAGTCACAAGCTTCCATTCCCCATTTCTACAACTAAGTACTCTAGATACCTAGAGCTTATTACAGTAGATATGTGGGGACCATCCCCCGTCAGTTCTAACTATAATTATAAATACTATATTTTATTCATTGATGCCTTTTCTAGGCATACATGGATCTATTTTTTGAAAAATAAATCAGAAGTTGCAAACACTATAATCCACTTTATAAGCTTTATCGAGAAACAAATAGGAGAATAGGTAGAAGTTTTCCAATCTGATGGAGGATCAAGGTTCAAAACTGCTGCAAATTTCCTCAAAAGTAAGGGTATAGTTCACATAGTAACACGCCCATAGACTTCTCAAATAAATGGAGTAGCCGAGAGAAAGCATAGGCATGTGGTGGAGATAGGTTTGACACTTTTAGCTCAAGCACAATTGCCTTTAAAATTTTGGCCTAAGGCCTTTTCTACTTCTGTCTCACAGACAGAATGCGAAAAAAAAATTGAAGTTTAAATGCCTTATGGAAGTACTACTGAATACTAAACCAGAATATGAACATTTAAAAACTTTTGGTTGTTTGTGTTTTCACTACTTAAGACCATACAACTCACATAAATTGGAGTTTAGGTCCATGCCATGTGTTAAGTTTCGGCATTCCCACATTCCGTACGCATACACTTCACCGTGTCTAGCCGGAGTCAACGGTCGAAGTTTCCTATGCCGACGTCCCGATTGAACATCCCTTCATCGTCTTCCATCAGGCATATAATCTGCTCTTGGTAACACATTATAACAAAAGGAATCCCCAATGTTACATGTCACCAATCCCATATATATACCATGATTCTTCCAAATATCCTACGATGTGGGACTTTAAACTGTCCAATCCACGCACCCAATCCATTTATAATGCGAGCCACATCTAACAATCTCCCCTTGGCGAGCATTGCTCAAGTCACCTTGAAGTTACACCGAGAGTCCTCTTCGCAATTGGGTCAGGCTGCTACTGTGAGTTCTCATAAGCAGCGGGTTCAGGCTGCTTTTTAACCATATCTCCACCTTGACGAGCATCATATGCTCAAGTCCCTTTGGAACTACGTTTTGGTCAAGCTGCATTATACTGGTCCATCGATCCATAGAGCTGTGATACCATATTAAGTTTCGGCATTCCTACGTTCCGTACATGTACGCTTCACCGTGTCTAGCCGGAGTCAAGGGTCGAAGTCCCCTATGTCGGCGCCTTGATTGAAAATCCCTTCATCGCCTCGCATCGGGCATATAATCTGGTCTTGACAACACATTGTAACAAAAGGAATTCCCAATGTTACGTGCCACCAATCCCATATATATACCACGATTATTCCAAATATCCTACGATGTGGGACTTTAATCCATTCAATCCATGCACCCACTCCATTTACAATGTAAGCCACACCTAACAATCTCTACCTTGGCAAGCATTGCTCAAGTCACCTTGGAGTTACACCAAGAGTCCTCTTTGTAGATGAGTCAGGCTGCTACCCTGAGTTCTCATAAGCAATGGGTTCAGGCTGCTTTTTAACCATATCTCCAGCTTGATGAGCATCCCATACTCAAGCCCCTCTGGAGCCATGCTATATTATACCGGTCCCTCGAACCATGGAGCTATGATACCATGTTGAGTTTTGGCATTCCCACGTTTTGTACACATACGCTTCACCATGTCTAGCCGGAGTCAACGGTCGAAGTCTCCTGTGCCGATGTCCCGATTGAACATCCCTTCATCGTCTCTCATCGGGCATATAATCTGGCCTTGGCAACACAATGTAACAAAAGGAATCTCCATTGTTACATGCCACCAGTCCCATATATATACCATGATTCTTCCAAATATCCTACGTTGTGGGACTTTAAACCATCCAATCCACGCACCCACTCCATTTACAATGCAAGCCACACCTAACATCATGTACTTTTCTAGGCCACTCTATAAATTAGAAAGGATTTAGACACTTAAATAACAAAGAAAAAATCATAATATCTAGGAATTTCATTTTTATGAAAATATTTTCCCTTTGATAATCTTGAGATAAGTACGTCATAGAAATTATTTAATCCTAAGCAGGCTATTTCATCAATTCCGCTTGATAATCAAGAAAACAATTTTTATAGCCCTTGTCATAATAAAAGTACATAAAGTCACTACAATATAATAGAGCTTGAATTGTACAATGATACCACATGTATAGGACATAACAAGATTACAAAAATTCTTATGTATAATAAAACACAAAACAAACAATCGACTCTCAAAATCAAACCAACAACCTCACTAAAGAGCAACACAAAGACAATTCATCCCAAAATCAAACATCAGACCAGGAATGCTTTTCTCATAATCAAGCAACTAATTAAAGAACCAACGCATCACATGTTGACAGCAGAAAAATACAGAATATTTAAACTGCACATCTACAACATACTCTGTGAAGATGAGCTAGAAAATCTCAAGCAAGCACTTGAACACAAAGATTAGTTCTAGGAAATGAAAGAAGAAATCAATGCTATATTAAAGAATAAAACTTAGACCTCGACAACTCTACCTAAAGACAAGAATCTCATAAGATGCAAATTGACCTACAAGCTAAAACAAAATCAAGATGGAAGCATTCGGAAATATAAAACAAGATTAGTGGCTAAAGGCTACTTGCAACAAAAAGGATTTGATTTTAAAGAGACTATTTCACCAGTAATAAAGCCCACAAGAATAAGAATTATATTGTCCATCACACTTCATCATCATTGGAAAATAAAGTAACTTGACATAAATAACGCCTTACCTAGATGGAGATGTATACATGCAACAACCCTCAAGTTTTGAACACAACAAACAAGACTTAGTTTGCAAACTAAACGAAGCTATCTATGAGTTAAAACAGGCTCAAGGAATTTGGTTTGAAAAGCTCAAAAGCACCTTCGTCAGATTAAACTACTTCCCAATAAATCGAACAACTTATTATTTATCAAAATAAATAAAGTTTTTATATTATATGTGCTCATCTATGTGGATGATTTTATAATTATAGGGAACAACAATGAGGAAACTAAAAGGCTAACTCAACACCTACATCAAGAGTTTTCCATCAAAGGCTTGGGAGAATTGAGCTACTTTCTAGGGGTAGAGGTTAGAAAAATGAACAACACTAGCCTGCATTTATCATAGAAAAAGTACACGATAGAACTGCTAACAAAATCCATAATGCAAAAGGCAAACTTACTTTCTACACCGATGGCAAGCAATTCTCACTTGTCTAAATATAAAGGAGATCCAATAGAAAAGGTACATGAATACAAGAGTATAGTGGGAGGAGTCCAATATGCCACTGTTACAAGATTGGATATTGCTTATAGCGTGAATAAGGTTTGCCAATTCATGCAAAACCCACTAGACACTCACTGGAAGGCCGTTAAGCATACATTAAGATACCTAAGAGGAAATTCATGTTAAATTTGTATGATTCAAATATTTGCCAAAGAATGAAAGAATTTAGCTAATTGATCTTATTAATCAATTAGGTTATACGTGGAAAGAAAAAGAGGAAAAATATGTGTAATTGCTTTTGGAGAAAGGAAACTAATTAATTAGACAATTAATTAATTAGTCAAAGTATTTTTTATATGAAGAAAATAAAGATTGCTGATGGAGATTGATTCAAGCAAGGAAAATTATGAAAACCAAGATTACCAACATCCATTTGCATAGAAATCAAACAATGGATATTTGGAAAGGTTTCAAGATATTTGGAAAGATTACCAAGGTAAGTCTTTCCACTTTACTACCTATAATTTTGTAATCTATCTCTTGTACTCTCTTTCTTCGATAAAATAAAGAACAGCTGTTAGGTCCATGTATATTTAGACAATTTGGCCGACCCAAGTTAAATCATTGTGGTCACTACTCTTCTATTTTTTTCTTTATTTGATGATTATTGTTCAATGAATTAGCGGTTGATAATCAATCAATAAGTTAGATCCTTTTAGCTACTTCCTCACATAAGCTTAACTATTTTGTAATGGTTTACCATTAGACAAATTAATTAAAATTCTGCACATCACTTTAAGTCAAGGAATCAAACTACAAGCAGGGAAGACCCTCATTGTCAATGCATACTCTAACACAAACTAGGCTACCGACATAGACATAGAAGATCAACTAATGGCTTCTGCATTTTCCTAGGAGGCAACAACATAACATTGGTATATAAAAAGCAGCCCGCAGTCTCCAAAGGCAGCACTAAAATCGAATACAGATGCATAATTAATATTGCAGCAGAGATCATTTGGATAAATTCTTTGCTAAGTGAAATAAAAGTTCAAGTTTTTGAAAAACTAGTTATTTAGTGTGATACGCAAAGTACCATAGCTTTAGCAGCTAATCTTGTCTTACATTCTATGACAAAGCACCTAGAACTAAAAGTAAACCTATACTTTGTAAGAGAACTAATTGGTAAAGGAGAACTCATCATGAACCATATACCTTCACTTTATCAAAAAGTTGATATCTCTACGAACCCTCTGTCAAGCAAATACTTTTTGAAAATGAAAGAAGAACTAACATTAACCGACCTAGAAGAAGAAGAAAAGAATGTTAGAAAAGGAAGAGAAGATAGACGGGGAAAAGAAGAACTGGGGAAGTTTAGTTTGAGGGAGAGAGTAAAGGAAGTTGACAGATGAATATTGAGTCATAACAACATATCTCTTAGTTTGTTATAGATATTTGTTATTTAGTTATATTGTTACAATTTAGTCTTAGCTGGAATTGAATTGATATAGACTTAGTCCAAATATAGATCAAACGACTATATTGTACAGCTGTGTACGTATGTCACTATAAATACATACACAAGGCCTCTATGTATTATTCACGTATTAAGCAAATTCTAAAGCTCCTCTTTAACATTACTGCAATTCTCTTTTATTATATTTGATCTTTTTCTTTCAATGAAAAAATAACCATAAATAAATAGCATAGGGGAATTTGAAAGATAGAGCATGTACCTGGACTAAGACTACTCCAACAACATCAATAAAGAGAACGTATGTTCCTTTATCAGTTTAATCGACAAAGTGGGATAAAAGCATCTGATTCATTTATTAGATGTTCTTGTAACAACAACCTATAAGGCTAAGCATACCCAATAGCAAGAGTAATGAACTTTTGCATGCAGAGATTAATCCAATAAAAAACCTACTGCATGCAGCGAAGATGTCAAATGCTAATGACATTTTACAGCCAAGAACACCTTGGACCCCAATCGATATGAAAGAAGTAGAGATAGTGGTATAAAATTATAGTAAATTAACAGCAAAAAGACTGAGCAAGTGCATAATTAGTAAAAGAAATTTGGTAGAAATAATAAAAAACAAAGAATTGCACTTAAAAACTGCAGCATTATTTAAAATAAGTCATTTATAATGATTTATAACTATATCCTACTAGGCACTCTTTTATGCTTTTTATAGTTGTTGATATCTATTGTATTATAAAAACACTGGATAAACAAATATATTCAAAACATTTCAACATCCAGTTCACACTTCTCAGACTTCTCATTATAAACAAACACGGTCTAACTTAACCGAAAAAATAGGCAAACTAATTTTAAACATATCTGCATAATATGTACTTTCTAAAACTAATGGCATACATATACGTAACCTACAATCTAACTGTTGCAAGGAAGACTACTATCAAACACGTACATAGGTTATCCTTAGTAAAACCAGACTTCATAAACAACAAGCAATACTATAACCAGAAGTACGAATCAAAATTTTGAAGATATGGTACCATCTCCATCCAAATATGATACAATGTCAAAAAAAAAAATGTGCTAATACATAGTTGGTAATGTGATCAAAAAATTAGACATGACATCAAACTTAATAAACTACTACAATATAAATGTCAATAACGAAACACTTGCATACATGACCAATAATTACTTCATATTTGGATCACATTGTAAGGTGCAACCATCTTCGGAGGTGAATTTTAAAACAGAAAAATAGTTAAGACAAAACTAACTGTGTTGTAAAATATATATGCTGAATAATTGTGTCGATGATTCGAGAATGATGAAGATGATAACTGCTGTACTTCCGACTTCAAGGATCTACTGCGTAGATTCTTTTAGACAATAGTTCAACCCAACAGGTACAAACGGGTTATCAAACTATCGACTTCAGGATTCAACGAAGCCTTGAAACAGCGTAATCGGATTCAAAACTTGTACGATTTTGATCTGACCAAGAACACTCAAATTTGATCTCTGATGATGCAATTTAGTAGATAATACAACAAAGAAGAAGAGAATTGATCTGCAACGTTTCTGCGTTTGTAACACCTTACAGGCGTTGCAAACTGCGGTGGAAACGACCGTGTTTTGCAACACTTTATGGGCGTCGCAGATCAGGAGGAAGAAGAAGAAGGAGAAAAGAGATTGTTATCTCGTAATGGTTCCTGGGCGTCACTATTTATAGTAGAGGAGGAAGTGTCCATTCGTCAAGCGTTGCATCCTTTCCAACAGTCTGAAACCGTTACAAATGGTCGCGCCTTTTCGTAACAGTTTAAAACTGTTACTAAACGGTCGCGTCCCTTCATTCAAATGACCCGCCAAAACCGTCCATTCAAATTCTGGATCCGGCCTATTAACAAAAATTAATTCGTCATTTTAGACCCGAACCCGAACCAGTCGGTCGGTCGGACGGCGGCGGCGGCGCGCGCGTGTGTTGGTGATGCATAACTTCCCTCCTCACATCAAAGCAAAGCTTTTGGGTGCCCAAAGGGCCCATCCTTCCTTAGAGAAAACCATATATAAATCAATATATTCTCTTAACTTCCTAGATGTGCGACTATTCATCCTTCTCTCTTCTTCCATCTTCTTTCCACTTCTTCCCTCTTCAAAAACATACCCAAACCCAAAACTAATTTTAAAAATTTCCAACAATTTCCCCCCATTTTCAAAATAAGTAAAATAAATAAAATAGACGGCTGCATCACTAGAGTGACTACCTACATACCCAAGCGGGATCAAGCCAATGTAGTTCCAAGATCAAGTTTTGCATCATCGTGGAAACTAATACATAAATGATAGGTATCTTTTGGATTTGAACCTTCACTTAGTGTAAACCATTAAAAGTACTATCGAGATCTAGGGTGAACGTATCTTGAACCAAGTACCCTTAGTGATAGTACTGGAACAGTCACACATACTGATTTCCGTATATAGAGTGTTCTGTATGCTTAGCACATTAATGGCCACGTGCTTAAATCCTTGGTTCATGAGTCTACGTCAGAAAGCGGTCTTACTTTCTTAGGAAACAGCCTGATTTTCATACTCATATAGGTAAGTCTCTTAGTGCGTTTCTACGATACACCCTTTTTAAGGTAACTAGACTTATTAAGGATATATTATCCATCCTCTGTTCTTGTAGAATCCAACACTAAATATTATGGGATTATTGATTTAGTGTTCCATAATCATTCTCTTAACTTGTTGGTACCCATTGAACTTTGTCTATCCCTTTCAAAACATAAGTTGGGTTTCTGTTAAAGATTATCAACCTTCATTCAAAGACCTTAGTCCCACTTCCTTTGATTTTATAGAAACCATTGCTTTTGGAAGACTCTTTGTGAGTGGGTCAACTAAGTTTTTCTTTGTTTCTATGTAATAAACAGTTATTACTCCACATTTGAGTAACTGTCTTATCATTTGATGTCTTAGACTCACATGTCTAGACTTCCCATTATATGCCTTATTAGAGACATTGTATATTGTAGCCTGATTATCAGAGTTAATCAAGACTGCTGGAGATGGCTTCTTCCATAATGGGATTTCTATTAATAAATTCCTAAGCCATTCCGCTTCCTTACAAGCATCTGCTAATGCAATCAACTCTGACAGCATTGTTGAGTCATATATATAGGTTTGTTATTGGAAACCCAAGACACATCAGCACCTCCTAACGTAAAGATCCATCCAGTCGTAGACTTGGATTTGGATTCTACATGTTCCAGGTTGCATCACTATATCCTTCTATTACAGCAAGATATCCTTTATAAGATAAACCATAGGTAACCGTTCCTTTCAAATAACCTAAAACTCTGGATATAGCTTTCCAATGTTCGAAACCTGGATTACTCGTAAATCGACATAACATGCTTATAACATGTGCTATGTCTGTTCTAGTGCAATGCATATCATACATAAGACTCCCAATTATACTGGAATACTCAAGTTGAGAAATGGTACGTCCAGTATTCTTTTCTAATTTAATACTAGGATCTAAAGGAGTAGGTGCTGGTTTGTCATTATAATGACCATACTTTTGGAGGAACTTCTCAATGTAATGAGATTATGTTAGTAACAACTCCCCATCTTTCCTAAAAATTTTAATTCCTAAAATTACGTCAGCTTCTCCTAGATCTTTCATATCAAATTTAGAAGATAGAAACTTCTTAGTTTCATTCACACAGGATATATTGGAACCAAATATTAGCATGTCATCAATGTATAAACATATTATAACATAATCGTTGTTGTCTGATTTGCTATAAATACATTTATCAGCATCATTAACAATAAATCCATATGACAATGCTATTTTATCAAACTTCTCATGCGATTGCATGGGAGCTTGCTTCAGGCCATAAAGAGACTTTACTAATTTACAAACTTTCTTTCTTGGCCTGGGGTTTTGAAACCTTTAGGTTGTTCCATATATATCTCTTCTTCTAAATCTCCATTTAAAAACGCAGTCTTTACATCCATTTGATGTATGACCAATTTATGAATTGATGTAAGTGATATTAAACAGCGTATAGAAGATATGCGAGCAACTGGAGCATATGTATCAAAAAAATCTACTCCTTGTCTTTGCTTATATCCCTTAGCAACTAATCTAGCTTTAAACTTATCAATGGATCCATTTGTATTCAAATTTTTCTTAAATATCCATTTACATCCTATAGGTTTAGCACTAGGAGGTAAATCAGTTAAAACCCAAGTTTGGTTTAACAATATGGAGTTCATTTCATCATTAATAGCTTCTTTCCAAAATATTGAGTCTCTGGAACTCATAGCCTCAGAATAAGTTTTGGGGTCATCATCGACGTTTATGACATATCTAGTCACATTAAGGACTTCGTCCTTACCGCCTTCTATAAGATATGTAATGAAGTCAGGACCATAGTCCTTCTCTATTCTTGCTCTTTTACTTCTCCTTTGTTCAGTACTATTATCTGGTACTGATAATTCCTTACTGTTTTGAGCTGGAGCATAGTCATCGTCAATGATATCATCAATCGAATTAGGTTCTGGACTAGATGATCTCAATCGAATCTCAACAATTTGATTTTCAAAGAATTCTACATCTACGGATTCTATAACTTCTAAGGTGTCAAGAATTAGGAACCTATAAGTTATACTATTAAGTGAATATCCTATGAAAGCACATTTAAATGTCCTATTTCCTAACATTGGTCATTTAGGGTATGGTTTTCTAACATATGCTAAACAACCCCAAACTTTAAGTTTTGTAAGATTAGGTTTCCTATTAAACCATAATTCATAAGGGGAAACATTATTCTTTTTTAGTGGTACTCTTTTAAGATATAACATGCAGATAACATAACATCACCCCATAGGTTATAAGGTAAGTTTGAACTTATGAGCATGGCATTAACCATTTCTAGTAAAGTTCTAATTTTCCTTTCAGCAACACCATTTTTTTACGGTGTATATGGAGCAGTGCATTGGTGAACTAAGCCGTGTTGTTTACAAAATAAGGTTAATTCATTTGAGAAATATTCACCACCTCGATCTGAATGTAATACTTTTATTTTAACTCCTAATTGTGTTTCGAACTCTGCTTTGTAAATTTTAAATTTATCAAAGGCCTCATCTTTAGTTTTCATTAGATACACATATGCATATCTAGTATAATCATCAATATTTGTTATATAGTATTGGTTACCACCATAGGTGATGTAACGATCCCCGATTTTATAAATATTTAAATTGATAATTAATTTAATTTTTGAATTAAAATTGTAAAATTAATTTGTAAATTGGTGCGAGTTTCCCCGAGTTCAAATAAATTCTATGTTAAATCATTTAAAATTTAAATATTGTATATATATATATGTGAATATATATGTATATGGGCATATATGAGTAAATTTGAATATATATATATATGCATTGAATTTGAATTTAAATCTTAGATAAATGGTTTAAAAAAAATAAAATAAAAATATAGACTTTGGACACAAGAAAATAAATAAATGATTTAAACTTAGAATTGATGGTTAACAATAATTTGAATTTATGAAATAAATATATATATATAGAGAAATACAAGACAATAAAATAATAATAAATATTAAGCTAGATATAGAGATATAAATAAATATAAGATAAATTATAAAAATATAAAGAAAAACCTTAGCTCAAATTTTAACAACAAATTAGAATCTAGAAACTCCTCTATATTACAAAAATAAATATATATAGTTTTATACAATATAAAGTAAATATATATACCTTAATCTCATGTTAATAAATCAATACAAAATAATACAAATAGAATAAAACAAACAAAAATAATAAAAGAAAAAGAAAATAAAATAAAATAGAAACTCACTTATATTACCAAGTAATGAAACAAATAAAAAGAAAAGAACCAAACAAAATACATATGCAAATATAAAACATATACATTTAAACAAGTAAACAAATTGTATAGAGTAGCTTGCAAAGGAAGCCACCACATTATACTTATGCATTGTACAGCTGAAAAAAAAAGTTGTACAACATAATAAATGCAGCACACAAAGGTAAGTTATATCAGCAAACAAGAGAAAATATCTCTGAAAAATTTGTACAAACAAGAGTATAATCAACTTCATCAACCAGTACAAAAATATATCTCCTGTAAACTTCATTTCCACACATCATCTTCATTCCAGTTCGATCACTTTAAAACTGAGAAAATCTGGAATGAGCTTCAGTTTAAAAACTCAAACCAAACATTCAAACTAAAAACAACAATCCAAGTCAAGACAAACCAGAGAATCAAGAAAGAAGAAAGATCAGCTAGCAAAGTTTCAAAGTCTGTTTTAAAAAGGAGGCTCTGTTTATTTCTTAGTCAAGGTGAGTAAACATACAACTTTAAAAAGTGTTGATACATGAATAACTTTGTGTTTTGCTGTATATTTTTAAATAATTGGTTCTGTATATGTGTATGTTGTACTGTGTAGTTTACATAGCATGTTCTTATTGTTTCTGGTTATAGAGAAAAATAAATTAGAAAACAATTAATACATTTTCACACAAACATTATTAAGCTTAGGGATTCAAACAAAACAGGTTTGTTTAAACTTAAATTAAAGCCTAGAATTTGTTTTAGGCTCAATGCTAAAGTATTGACTCCGTAAAATTTGATTTTACAGTGGAAAGAGGAACATATGGAAAATTCGAGTATTGTAAAATATTAATTCGATTTTATAATTTGAATCTACACTCAAAGATAGGATTTTTAAAACTAATATGATGATTTTTAGTTAACTATTCTAGGTGCAGTTAATATTTGAACAGGATATGCATTTTTATCATTTCCTGATGATCGAACCAACATTGGGTGGTAAGATTTGGTTTGAAGTTAGCTTGTTGATCAACGATTCCTGGAAAATTGTTGAATAAATTTTCCGTTGCACGAATTGATGAGACGAAGCAAAATTAGGGTTCATGCTCGAGTTTTTGACGTGTTTGGAAACGAGGTGATTTCATCACCTCTGATTGATCGAGTGCTACCGGTTTCTGAGGAAGGGAAGCTGAAGTATAGGCGAGGTCGTAGCCGGAATTTCAGTCGTGCTGGTGGTCGGAGGGTCGGTGACGAAGCGTTGACAGGTTTGGAGGTGATGTATGTCATTTTCCAGGTTTCGACATTGGTCTCGAATTCATTTTCGAGTGAATGATGAGAGTTTCGATGATCGGAAATTGATGTGGGAAGGATCGTCGACTTGTCTCGATGATCTGTAAATGACCGGAGATGATGGCGGCGGTGCCACGAGTTGTTTCACTGGGAAGTCTGGTAGCTTGGGAGCGGAGAAGTGAACTCGGGTTTGTCTCGAGTGGCTTGAGTTTTTACTCGAGGGAATCGCGTCTGGGCTCGAAGAAAAGGTGGTATGTCTCGGGTAGGATGCCAGTTTTTAAAACAGAAGCCTGATCTGTTTTTTTTATTAAAACTGGAATTTAAATTTTTAAGTCAAAGTTTAAACTGAGTTTAAATTTAAGTTAAAATGTAAATTCAAGTTCAGTTTGGAATTTAGTTTGAAAATAAATAAATAAATAAGTTTTAAATTTAAAATTGTTTAATAACTTAAAAATGTTTAAGTAGTGAAAAGGAATTTGAATTTAAAATGAAGTTTAAATTGTAATGAAAAGTTTTAAACAAAGTTAAATCAACATTTGTAAACCCAGATCTGAAGTCTAACTTTGTAGTTCCAGATTTTGAGAAATTAAAGTCTTAAAATTTAAATGTTTGAAAATAGATTTAAATGTTAAATTATACTTTTTAATATGTAAATTTAAAAAGGAATTTTATTTTAAATCTTAAAAATTTCTTTTATAACCAAAATATTACTTCAACATGAGGAAGTTAGAAGGAAAATAATAATTTGAGTTTTTAACTTTATTAAAGACAAATTGGTAGTTATTTCAAAGCTTGAAATCAAATCTGAAATTTAAAAGTAAATTTGAAATCAATGATTTCAAACATATTGTGGATAATGATTAAATCATGAGTATGAATGAATTTTATTTTAAGTAATGAAAATATAATGATGATTTATAATTCATTAATTATTAAATTAATTAAAAGGGATAATTTAATTTTTTAATCAATTATTGATTTGGATTAATTAAATAAGTAATTAAAGAGTTAAAATAATTAATGAAGGTTTAAAAATAAATTTAATGGGTAATAAAGAATTATTAATTTATTATTAATTAATGATTAAAGTTGATAAATCAAGTGATTAAGCAATAATTAATTCAAGAATAATGTGATAAATTAATTAAAGTAATTAATTTGAGATTAATTAGTTCAATTTAAAGGTTAATCAACTAATGAAAATGATTATAAATAATCACTTAGTTAAAAGGAATTTATTTAATGGTTTAAGTAATTAGGGATAATTAATTATTATGATAAATCAAGGATAATTAAATAAATGGAGGTTAATTAAATTAATATGATTAATTAAGTATAATTGAATTAATTAAAGTAATTAATTAAATTATTTATATCAAATGATTTGTCATTAATTAATCAGGATTGGTAACTAATTCATAAGAAATTAATTTAATTGGAAATAAATTGAATTAATTAGGATTAAACAATTAATTAATCCTGTTTATAAATGATTATTGAATGCTTGACTTTACATATGAATGATTGTATTGTATGAGATGCCTTGAATTGATTGTCCTATTTGATCTGTGATATTTTGTTCTATAGATTGAGCTGTGTATAATTTAATCATTTATTTATGAAACATTTGTATATTATCTGTGATCTGTGAATGAACGATAAGCGTTATAGTTATACCGCTTATCAACTATATTTCTCTATTTTAATCTGTGATGATTGAATGTTTTGCACTATTGTGTGAAACCCCTGGACTACACTATACACACACAAATATGGATTTCATGTGGAAATTGATTAAGTCACAGATAATCTGAATTTAATGTTTTTGAGATTGAAATTTTAATTTCAATTGATTTTGAAATTGGAAATTGGGGTTTAATATGAAAAGCTGTTGAAAGGAGTTTTAAAGATATTTTGAATATCTTGATGAGGTTTTGAAAATTTAAATAATTCAATTTGAATTTGAATTCAAAATAAGGAATTAAATTCCATGTTTGAGATTTATGTTTAAAAATGTTAAACAAGTTATAAATGTGTTACATGGGCTTGAACCATTTTAAAAATATTGTTTTGAGAATTTAAATTTAAACCAAGGGGTTTAATTTGTATAAATGAAATTGAATCTTTCCGAGATGAAAACTAATTGTTTTCAAATGATAAAAGCTTTCATATAAGGAATGAATTTTCAAATTGTGTCAAAGAATTTCAAGTTTGAAACGAAAATGGTTTTTCGAATTATGAATAAATCTTTGTGAAAGATTGTTGAACATTGTTTTGAAATTGGAAAGGTGTACCTTTTGTATGAAAGGTCGAAGTGGAATTGTTTTGAAAGCTATCAATTAAATCTTTGTTTTAAAGATTGAACGAGTTAATCCAATTGAAACGGAAATCGATTGGAAAATCTATGAATAGAATCTTTGTGAAACTGGGTGAACTTTGTGAGATGAATCTTTTTGTGTAAAAGATTGAAAATGGTAATGTGTTTAAACCATTTGAAAGAAAGGTTTTGGGTAATAAGCTGTGACTTAATCGAAATCCCATTATCCATGTGTTTTTAAAATTTAGCGCTCATTATTCGGTTTAGCCGGGAGAGGACTTTGTGTCATATAACCCATTCCGAATAGTGATACGACGTAATGGATAGCATTTGAAGACCGGTGTTGAAGACCGGATGTTTGCGAGAATGATAGGATAACCTATCGATTGTCTCTGCACTGAGTAGCTACGTATAGAGATTTCCTAAGTGATGGGAAGTTCGATCGGGATTGTGAATACCCGGATTGCAAGGGCTTCTTCGGAAGTGCCTTCGGTTCTGTTCGAACCCAAAACAGACTTGTATGGTTGTATGTCTGACACTACACTTTGAGATATAAAGCTGATTTCTTTCAAATACATTTCTGTTTGGTGGCGGAGAATTTATTCTCTTAGCTTAACACCCTTCTCTGAGACGTACGAGCTCAGAGGTTATGTAGTTGAAGGTTATCGGTGATATACTCCCAATTTGGTAGTGTGGCATGCTGAGTGCTGCTGTGTGTTGGTGATCATTTGTTGATCAAAGCATGGCTTTGTGAAAAATCGTAGCTTTGTGGACGAGACCTCATCGAGCCTCACAGACCGGTAATGGTCGAAACAAGAAAGATGCAGCAAGGTTTCAAGGGTAGCTCCCCTAGGGTATGTCCATTCCTTCTAGAAAAAGGTGGTATCATGGTATGGAGCCAAGATATTTACCTATGTGGTTGCTCCAATCTCATTTACTGTGTGATTGTTGCTTAGTGATCGAGAGCTCTCAGATAAAGGTCGCAAACGATCGGGGGTGGCATATCTCAGGTTTACTACCCGGGAAGGGGGTAACCGGCCTTGTGTTGGCAGAGAGCAGTTGTCTCTCGGGGCGTCCCTACAGAGGCGTTCCCATGTGGCATAGGAAGTTCCTTAGCCTGACCATTTGTTGGAAAATCCAAAGAAACAATACGAGCCTTGTACGGTTTTAGTTGTAGAACCTGCCATTTAAAATGGTAGCTATAACAGGCATAATATAATGGTACCTATGCTGGCTAAGATTGATATTATATTTTCGAAATGTTTCACACTATGCACTAGTGATAATATCAAAAAGATTTTCTCGTATCAAGCATGTTTGACTATCATAAGGAGAAATCTCCTCCAATTCTGCGTTTGCATTGTGTGTGTGGCGGGAGGCCTTATGGTAGTTTCATTTTCCAAAAAGCATTGCAGATTTCAATGTTTAAAATTCTTTTTTTGTTTGTTTAAAGATAAACTATTTTATTTTACTCACACCAGTCCCATGACTAACCCAGAGTTTATTGTTCCCTTCCTAAACTCTGGGTGCCCACAATTTTCCACATGTGCAGTCTAGAGTTGGGTTTTTTCAGATAGTCAGGTTTAGTAGACTAAGTAGAGTACCTGGAACTAGTTCAGTGTTTGGAGTTCACTCACGACTGACCGACCTTGCTTCTCTTAGTTAAATGTGATGGTGGTTCGAGCTTGATGTTGGAGTTATTGGTCTCATTCTCTTTGTTGGATTACTTGGAGTATCACTTCTGTTTTCCGCTGTAGCACCATTATTTGTCTCTGATATTGTTGTATCATATTGATATCATTCTGGATATTGTATTCATTGGAGTTGTATATGATATCATTCATTTCTTTCTTCCGCTGTGTTGTTATACTTACCGTGTTATAAGCTCCGGTGACCCAGATTCGGCGTTTGAATCTGCGGCATTTTGAGTACAAGTGAAGTACGGGTGCCGATTTTTGAAGGCCGAGTTCAGGATCTCTACAGGTGATATGATTTTTTAAGTCACCCACATCACTATATACTAAATCAAGCAAGCCAGTTTTCCTTTCTATAGATTTAAAGGATTTTCGGTGTATTTTTGCTTGAACACATATTTCACATTTAGAGATAGTATCAAAATCACAATCAGAAATTAATCCTAGTTTATGCATATTTTTAAGGGAATTATAATTAACATGTCCTAGTCTACCATGCCATAAACTAACAGAATCAACAATATAAATAGAAGATTTATTTATTACATTCAACTTAATCATGCCGTTACAAGAATATCCATGTCCAATGAACTTCCCGTTTTTGGACAACACTAGTTTGTTAGACTCATACACTATCTTGAATCCTCCTTTGTTAAGAAGGTATCCAAAGACCAAATTCTTACAAATATCAGGTACATGATATACATTAACCAAAGTAAGAGTCTTTCCAGAAGATAACGGTAGTTCTATAGTGCCTTTGCCAATCACCTTACTGTGAACATTGTTTGCTCCAGTAACTTGATTCTCATCTCCGCTAACATCTTCGTAGTTCTTGTAGAGACAACGGTCCTTGCATATATGAATGGTTGCTCTAGTATCAAGCCACCAATCATTATCAGTTTTGCTAACAGAGTTTGCCTCTTGCACTACAGCCACAAGCGAGTCATCGACCACATTCACCTTTTGTTGTTTGTTCCGCTAACGGCAGTCTCGGGCATAGTCGCCGGGCTTGTTACAGTAGTAACAAGCACCTTTATTTTTGTTGTTGGAATTTTTCTTCTTAAACTGTGTCTCATTCTTAGGCTTCAGCTTGTCAGTAATTTGAACATTATTTGCCTTAGAATGGGACTCAGTTTGCTGATTATCATCTAGTTCACGTTTACGAGAGTCCTCTTCAATACGAAAATGACGTTGTAAACCGTCTAAATCATAATCCATTTCCGCATGCTTTAATTTTTTCTTATAATCATTCCAAGAATTAGGAAGTCTTAAAATTATAACTCCAACAACAAAAGATTCAGGGAGATTTATTCCAGCATCTTTAAGTTGATTCACTAACAGTAGAATTTCGCTTACTTGTCCAACTATGGACTTATTTGCATCCATTTTGAAATCCATAAAATTACAACTAAGGAATATTTTGTTACTTGCCTCGGATATGCGGTATCTGCTTTCTAGTGCAGCCCAAAGTGCCTTTGCAGTTTCCAAAGTCCTATGTGCATTGTAGACAGGAGTAGACAATGCATTCAGAATGTGCCCTCTACATAGAAAATCATCCTCTTTGCGCTTTGCACGTTTTGCTTTCAATTGCCAGTATCTTTATCAGTTTCCTCTGGTATTTCCTCCAAGTTATCTTCAATAACATAGAACAATTTGACCTTGATCAAAAAGAATTTCATCGTCTCTTGCCAACGAGTGAAGTTTTCACCATCAAACCGCTCCAATCGCGTTAAATGCTGATTCATAACTTGAAGAGCATTGAGATTGATTGAACTCGAACCATCCATGGTTGAATTATTGTCTAAAAATTATTGAATAATTGTGTCGATGATTCGAGAATGATGAAGATGATAACTGCTGTACTTCTGACTTCAAAGATCTACTACGTAGATTCTTTTAGACAATAGTTCAACCCAACAGGTACAAACGGGTTATTGAACTATCGACTTCAGGATTCAATGAAGCCTTGAAACAGCGTAATCGGATTCAAAACTTGTACGATTTTGATCCGTCCAAGAACACTCAAATCTGATCTCTGATGATGCAATTTAGTAGAGAATACAACGAAGAAGAAGAGAATTGATCTACAACGTTTCTGCATTTGTAACACCTTACAGGCGTTGCAAACTGCGGTGGAAATGACTGTGTTTGGCAACACTTTCTAGGCGTCACAGATCTGGAGGAAGAAGAAGAAAGAGAAAAGAGATTGTTATCTCGTAATGGTTCCTGGGCGTCACTGTTTATAGTAGAGGAGGAAGTGTCCATTCATCAAGCGTTGCATCCTTTCCAATAGTCCGAAACTGTTACAAATGGTCGCGCCTTTTCATAACAGTTTAAAACTATTACTAAACGGTCGCGTCCCTTCATTCAAATGACCCGCCAAAACTGTCCGTTCAAATTTTAGATCCGGCCTGTTAACAAAAATTAATTCGTCATTTTAGACCCGAACCCGGGCCCGGCCCGGTTGGACGGACGGCGGCGGCGGCGGCGCGTGCGTGTGTGGTGGTGATGCATAACTTCCCTCCTCACATCAAAGCAAAGCTTTGGGTGCCCAAAGGGCCCAACCTTCCTTAGAGAAAACCATATATAAATCAATATATTCTCTTAACTTCCTAGATGTAGGACTATTCATCCTTCTCTCTTCTTCCATCTTCTTTCCACTTCTTCCCTCTTCAAAAACAAACCCAAAACTAATTTTAAAAAATTTCCAACAATATATTACACATACATGCATGCAAACTTTCACATTAAACCTTGTTGCCCAGGAAAGCTAGCCTGCTTTATATCTGTCCTAATATTGCAGTGACCAAATTATCTTTATTTCATATCAATGGAAAATTCAGGCTTCATAGTGTGACAAAGGAAAATGAGAAGTATTTAGAGATTAAATTCTTCACACTAATTATTGAGCTTACAAAACAAAAACATTCACCAATAGTATTACTACTATGAATTTAAGAATGCTAATATATTTTAAATAAAAATACATGTCATTTTACAAGGAGATTGAAAGTCAACTAGCAGCAGACTAGGGGGAAAAAATTATTTTTGCAACTTTTTAGTTAAGATTCATAGGCATGTCAAATAAATTAAGCTATACTATAGTTCTCTTAACATGGTTCGCAACAAAAATATGCTAAAACATGGATTCACTTGCTATGCACATTGAGATTTCCACAACTCATATTAACAATATAGATGATGTGAAACAACTCAAGTTCACCAAGGCCAAAAAAGGTCAATGATGTTGAAGTTGATGTTAGCAACACAACGTTAGTGTTTCACCATGTTAACTCCACTTGTAAAAGAAATTATGATGAAGTGTTCTAAATTTTAGCAGAAAAGGTTATATGTTGTATTTTTATCAAAAGCATAATTGGCTAAGAGAAAAGTTTCTAAACACTAAGGCATGCATTTCTTGTGAAAATAGTGTCATTTTGCTTATAAGTAGAGTTAACAAGTATCACTAGCACTAAATAAGGTATTTAGTTATAAGTTGAATCTAATATTGTTATATATTCATATGTATCTTTAGACATATCACATGTAAAAGTACAATATGTGTCATGTACGATAGTTATATGGATAGATAGACAAAATGCAAAAACAAAAAATAATTGTTCACCTCTAGCAATGGGATATCTTCAATATGAGATCAGCTCCAAGGTCTCCATGTGCCACCATACCTTATAAGTATATCAAAAGTAGCAAGCATCAGACAAGATATAAATAATCAACTTTTATGTACATTCACCTATATAATATTCATATCTTAAACAAGCAACATGATAATTTGAGATTGAAGTTTCGGCACTAACGACCATTGATAAGAATTATCCTAAAAGTATACCTTAGTTTTGCAATATTGAAAATTAATATATGTAAGTGTAGAAATACATCCTTGTTTGTTGGATAATTACATTAAAACTTTAGTCCCACATCGCCTGATATTTTATTATTTTCCTCTTTATATATCCTTATTTCTACTACTCACTAATTAGGCATGGATAGTATGAATTACTAGGCAAGCTTGCATATGCACACGTATGGACAAATATAGCACTTTGAAAGTGCACTCGCACTTGGCACTGCACTTTAATAAATTAAACTAAGTTTTTTATTACTCTTTCTGCTCTTTATTCTTTTTTCGTTTTAGCTCTTAAAACTAAAATGACAAATCTTTCTGCAGATCAATCTATTGCGAATAGATCAAAAAAGGGAAAAAGAATCCGAATTTTGAGAAAATTCAGAATGTTGTAAACACAAATAATAAAATTCAGAAGTAAAAGACCATATGTTATGTGGAAAACCAGTTCATAAGGTGCATCAATGCTTCCAGCGGAAAGGATGACGCAATCAGAAGCAAGTTATTGAGATAAAGATATCATAGCTGCAGCCATTATCGAGGCTAACTTGGTGGAAAACAAGACTAATTCGGCTTTGGACATAGGAGCTTCTATACATCTTTGTTCAAATCGAGATATTTTCCATTAATTCCAGAATGCAGAAGACGACGAGCGTGTCTTCATGGGAAACTTTACTGCTGCTAGAGTACTTGATAAAGGAAAGATTCTTCTTAAACTTACTTCTGGAAAAACATTGGCTTTGAATGATGTATATCCCGTTCCTTCTTAAGAATTTAGTATTTGGTGGGTTACTAAACAAGGCTGAGATGAAGCTTGTTTTCAAATCCGCTAAAGATTTAATAACTAGGTATGAGGTATTTGTGTGATAGGGTTATCTAGCCGATGGTCTGTTTGTATTAAATTCTATTGTTTCTAGTAATGAAAGCACTTCTGCTTTTGCTTATGTGACTGAATCCTTTGACTTATGGCATAACAAATTAGGACATGTTAATGCAGGCTCAATCAACAGACTAAGAAAGCCGAAATGCTAAAAATGACACTTTGCCTGCCAAATATCCTATGTATGTTGAATCCAAACATGCTAAAATACCTTTCAAGTCAGTCATTTAGAGAATTACTGAATTACTAGAATTAATACACTCAGACTTGGCAGATTTGAAGAACACAATCAATGGTGAAGGTAAATGCTATTATGTAACCTTTGTTGATGACTTTTCTAGATACATTAAAATCTATCTACTTAGATCTATAGATGAGACTATAGAATGTTTTTAAAATTTAACGTCGAAGTTGAAAATCAACTAGATCGAAAATCAAAAGGCTTAGGTTTGATAGTGATGGGTAGTATTGTACCGACTTTCTAAAAAATTTCTATGAGAAAACTGAAATTATCCATGAAACTAGTGCTCCTTATTGTCCTCAAAAAAATGGAGTAGCTAAAAGGAAAAATTAGACTCTAAAGAATATAATGAATGTAATGTTTTTTAAGTTCTGGTATGACCGACAATATATAGAGGAAGCTATATTATCCGCATGTTATATACTTAATAGTGCGCCTTATAAAAGGTTGGATAAAACTCCTTATGAACTGTGGAGAGGTTTTCCTCCAAACCTAAATTTTTTGAAAGTGTGGAGGTGCCTTGCTAAGATGGGTTTAGTAGACTTTAGAAAAACTAGTATAGGACCTAAAACGTTTGATTGTGTATTCATTGGCTATGCTTCTTATAGTGTTGCATATAGATTCATTTCTTTAAATGATCGAACTATTTGTGAGGCTAGAGATGGTGTATTCTTTGAAAATAACTTTCCTTTAAAGAATTGTAATAATGAGAACTCTTTTGGCTCTTTTATTGCCATCGACATGTCATTGTCTTTGCCCACTCTACCACCTGTAGTCAATGAATCTAACAATGAACTTAAAAGGAGTAAAAAAGCAATGTACAGAGACTAACTTTGGACCAGACTTCATTACTACCTTTTTGGTAGAGAACACCAATTTGGAAAGGATTGATAATACCATTTGTTTAGTAATTTTAATTAAGGAAGATCCTAAAACATATGAGGATGCAATTAAATCTATGGATGGTAATTCTTGGAAAGATGCTGTTAAAAGCGAACTTGATTCTATAACATCTAACATACCAAGGACTTAATTATTCTACCTGTAACATCCCACACCTCAGTTGGCTCGATTTTTTGCTAAATTGAAAACCCAAGTCCATTAAAGTATGGATTACTGGTTTTGGTTTTCTGTAAATGAACAAAAGCATATCAGAGCACTATCGATAAAATCTCATAACTGAATAGTAAAGTATAATAAAACATAATTACACATCAAGGCCGATACCTTTGATATCTAGTACTCTTTGTCGGTGTTGAGCATGCATAGGAAATCTATCCTTCCATAATTCCCTCCATGTACCGGTACATGTCCCTCCAAGTCTATCATTTGGGTTGTAATGAGGAGGGGATCAAAACAACATTCTGGAATCTGGTAAATTACACATTTTACACATAATACTAGTTTGTACTGATTGCCTTCCATTGCATGTTATATCTATTGTTTTATTAGTCATCTTGACTTCATATATGCGTAAGATACATCGCATCTACTCTAGGTTGACAATAATTGCATACATATATGTATAAACACAAACACTCACACACACGCATAACGTCCTTGTCATCGTATATACCAAGAAACTCCTGTAGCGCCTCATCATAATAGTTTAGATGTATTCTATTCGTATTAGAAAGACCTTCACAAAAGAGTTATCTAGCCTTGCCTCCTAACAACAAACAAACTAGCAAATAATTGTAAGGCGGTGCTTGTCCTAAATGGGATATATATTAGTAGGAGGTGTTGTCTATTTAGGCTTAACCCCTATCTTTCTGTTGACCGCTCAGGACCGATGACGTTCTCGGCCTATGAAAATAGTTCCTACTCCCATATATAGTATCAATCTCACTATCATAGTGTTGAGCCTTGCTCACCATCCCATTTAGATTGCCTAACGCAATCCAGAAAATACCTACCTGTTACTTAATACCCCCTAAAATGTTGAAGTGGACTCTACATGTCTTTTGATAATTCGACCAAAGCGAACCTACTTGGTATTCCCTTCACCCATAGGCGAACATGTAATTCCACGGGTCCTATAATTTGTGATGTCTCACATTAGTATAATGTATGCACAACTGTTGGTAGCCCCTTTTCGTGGGTAGACTTCTATTGTGTTACCTTACTGATCTCGCATTCTAACCCATACTCATGACAATGTTATTTTTACTTAATTTAATTTATTAGCTAGATTCATAATTCACACTTGTCATAATGTATACTTGAGGCTATATATATTTTTTAATTACTGCGCTTCCTATGCTTAACTATTGTGTTCAGTTACCTTTACACAACTTACTTCTTATTTTATTAACTCTTTTTTAATTTCATTTACCGCGCACTTCTAATTTTATAACTTTTGATCACCTTTTACTACTTAACTTCTACTAGTACTTATTAGATATAATCTACTGCTCCTTTTTATATGTTACTATCCATTTTTAATTACTATAATCTTCTTACTTGCTCATTCATTGTTTTACATAAACTTCATTGCATATTATTTATTTTCTATCTTACCCCATATACTATACTTAAAATTGAACTATTTTTATTATCTCAACTTACCCTACTTTGGTTATACTTAGGGATTCCTGCATTTTAATGTGCTTAAATTACATCCTCCAAAAAGAAATGTTAATACTGTAAATATCTATAACTTACTAAAAAGAGAACTTTTGTTACGTTTGAAATTACGAAGAATTATCTTTTCTATTATTATTGAACAAACAGTTAAAAATAAGGTAAACGTTCCTATTTTGTGCTTCTCTTTCTTTTTCAACCATTACACATTTGTTTAATTATAAAACTGGATGATTTATAGAAATTTTCATTTCACATGCTTCATTCCAATGAATTAAAATCAGTGTAATCAAGGCGAAAAAGCCCCAAAAAGCTCCAAGCCCTCGCCTAGCGCTTTTTGGCGCCTAGGGCTTTTTTGGGCGCCCTGAGTGTCAGTTTTGCTGTTTTACAGCAAAAAAAATTACACCTAAAAAAAGCCTAAAAACTCCAATTTTGGCTTAAAATATTTATATATAAATGCAATATTGAGAATAAAATAACACACGATCATCATAAACCAAATCAAGAAGGCACAAGGTCATCCAATTCAAGTCTACAACCAACAAAAATACTTAAAATAAAGAAATTACAACATCATTACTTAAACTCTAAATAGATTTTTGAACTTCCATAAACTTTAATCACTCATATCATCGACATCAAAGCTCTCCTCCTCCTCCTCCTCTTCATCCTCCTCCAAACTATGTTCATAATCTTCATTCTCTTTTGAATTGTAATCCAAGTCATCTTCGTCTAAAACATCATCAAAATTAGCATCTTCTTCATTCCTAACATATGTAGAGCTTGAGGCCTTTTCTTTTCCTTTTGACTTGGTTACATGGTGATGTTGTCTAGTTAAGTGCGCCCTTTCTCCAGCTCCAGAAGCACGTTGCACAACATCCCATGTTAATCTATCATCTTCAAAAACTAAATCGTCTTTCTCATCGGAATTATTTTCCACAAGGCCCGTCATCCACTCATTTGAATCATCAATATCATCCAAAGAAATAGGATCAATCAAATCCTTCCATTTGAAGCGGTCCTTCAACTTTTGATTGTATTTAATGAACATAATTTTTGCAACCTTTCATGCTCAAGTTTGTTCCGCTTCTTGCTATGTGTGACGCCCCACCTCTATGCTCATAATAACAAAGAGTATTAAAAGAAATACTGTCTATTATTACGAAGAATAAGGCTGGATAGGAGCGACCATCCGTAATTGGCCTTACACTAATATTGGTTATCTCGATAGGAGTGGCATATACTTTTTATTTTTCATCTATTATTTATTTACTCCCATCGACATATCCAATTATCAGTATAAAACAAACTACGATAGTTCATACTAGTTTAGGACATTAGATATAACAATAACACAGATAATATAAATGCGGAACACAGATGAACAAAAATCCAATATATATATAACCGATGTCAGTTAATACATAGTTGACACAATACATATGATTATTCAAAAAGAAATAATCATGTGCTACTGGATACTAACAGGGTTCAACTGGGAAACTGGGAATGGCAAGAATCAGACTCGAGCACAAAGGCTACCAATTCAAGTGCAGTGCACTCAATGCAAACTCGAGTATGCAACATATAAATCAAGTGTAGTTTATGATAAACAATACCAAAATCAACCAAATACTTCAGACCATATACAAGTGAAATAATCAAACTGCATATATCACAAAGGCACAGAGGCATAAGACCACACTCAAAACGACTCAAGCTCGGTACAAATCTAATAATATATATGCATACACATATACAAATGTATGTATGCACGTATATGCAGACTGAATAAACAGGTGAAAGACCAGGGCCTCCATTCCAACCAAATTGAAACAGCTATATAAAGACATCAACAAGTTATATATGTGAAACGGGCTATAAGAAATCAAGTGATACACGTACTCGAGCTCAAGGCAGTACATTCTACAATGCAACTGTAATTACATAGGAAGTGACAATGTATAATGAACCAGGGTGCACTACAAAGAGTAACACCAGTGATCGACACGCCTCAAGAAGTGGCTACTGGAGCATCAGACCAAACAGTGCACTATATACAGAGGTCTGAAACTCCAAAATAAACAAAATTTAAACAAAATGGAACTGCAGCTACCTATTCAAGTACAAACTGCGCACAAACACAAAGAGTACCAATCAGTCAGTGGTGATACACTACCAACTGTCTACAACAATTCAAGAGCGCCAGTAAATGGCACCACAACCTGAATCAAACTATCAATGACAAGTGTACACAAATGATGAAGCAATGCCATAAGAACCAGATAGGCTACAGGGAAAGGTTCAATGGCCGAAATCAACATTTTCAAGATCAAATCAAAACCGTGGGTCAAACATCAAAGCCAAGGTCAAGTAGGAAATTCGCTACTGTAACGACTAAGAAAATCAAATGGTTCTGAATCAAAACCGTATAAATCAAGAAATTGGAACAAGTCAGAAATCAAAATTGTCACAATAATAACAAGGACGTGAAAACCAAGAAATCGAACCAAGATAAATTTCCAGACGAATGAAGATCAACTTCAAAACCCAACGAACCAAGAAATCACGAAACCACAATTCAAAGCAGCAGGGTTTGAATTAAATGTGAGTGACAATAATCACTCACCTTATTTACGCCAATTAGAAGCAGCCGAAGTATGTCATAGACGAGCGAATCAAGGGTCTTGAATTCCTAATCAAGTCGAACTCAAACCAATGGAGGCACTCGGCGATGTGAAGCATTCGAAGTCGAAGAAAATCGCAGATTATCAGAGGATCGAAGTCGAGCAAAACAGCCGAAGCCCTAATTTGGGGACGAAGGAACGCGAAAAGAATTTGTGGCCGCCATTTATCTTTGCTCTCGTTTGTTTTTAGGGCTTGCCAACGAAAAATGGGGAAACGAGGTATTATCATCTCGGCCTTAGAACAACCAATGAAAGTGTGGGCTACTACTTCAACTCTAAAGCCCGCATAACCGTTAGAACATTTAAAAGGATTTTCAACTGATAAATTTCCAATAGCACTTAACCCCCAAATTATTCGTTATTGGACGATAATTTATTGTTATAAAAATCCCAGGGTTGTTACACTATGAATCTTGTAAAAATTAAAAAAAAACAAGTTACCATTTATTTCAATGTTTGAAATTTTGTATAGGTTTGTAACTTTATATCAAACATAAATAAATATAAAAGACAATTCTTACATGCTCAAAGACGCTCCAGTTTCTCTCGCAACCCGATGCACTACAAGTGAGGCTTAAAATTTTGATTGCAAACTTTTGCAATGTAGGGGCCGAATTGCCATATAAACTCCACCACTCGGCTAAGGAAAAAAAACACAAATTCACAATTCAATTTTCAAATACCAATAAATGTTGACAGAACCTAATATGTAACATAGAATTAGACGTTTGAGAATAATTTTTAACTTCTTATTATTGAAATATACAAATGGCTTACCGGGTGATTTTGTGTCCCTTGGTTTAATCGTCAAGTTAATACCAAATTGTCCTTCCGCTTTCGTATACAATGACAATTCATCCATAGCCTTCACTTGATCATTTTCTGAAAGAAGTTTTTCGACACATTTATACAATCTACATGTAACTTCTTCATCATACTCAATGGTGTGATATTTGTAAAAGAACCGTGGATTCAAAAAATGTCCCACTGCATGCAATGGTTGATGGAGTTGACATTCCCATCTTTTGTCAGTAATAGAAAAAATATCTTTGTACTTGTCTTCATTTCCATCGAATGATTTTTCAATAGCTTCTTTTGCTCTATCCATTGCCTCATATATATAGCCCATAGCAGGTCTTTTTTCTCCATCAACAAGTCGAAGGACTCGAACAAATGGACCCATCACTTTAGTGTGTAAGAAACATTATTCCAAAAAGATGACATCAAAACTATATCACAAGCTTTTTTCCCTTTTGCTTCCCTTGCCCACCTACTTCCCAACCACTCCTCCGAAGTGAACATGGCTCGAAGATAATTTTTTTGCTTGTACACACTTTGCAAGCATAGAAAGCTAGTTGCAAATCGAGTGATCCCAAATCGAACAAGCTCCTTATTTCCATTGAACTTTCTCATCATGCTCAAAACACCACTATAATTATATATAAATCCAGAAAGAGATACTCCTCTCTTTACTGTGTTTCCCACTTTTCTTATTTTTTCAATGTCTTCGAGCATAAGATCAATGCAATGAGAAGCAAAAGGAGTCCAATATATAGATTTTTTTTTCCATAAGCAATTCTCCTATGTAAGAAAAATAATTAATGAATAAATAAGGATAAATAGTTACGCTTACTAGTATAGCAAATAAATTATAAATGAAGAAATTAAAATTTATAAACTCACCTGTCATCTTAAAATTGCTTCCATTGTCCGTTATGACTTGAACAACATTGTCTACTCTAATTTTTTCCATAATTTATCAAGCAACTCAAAAAATTTCTCACCCGTCTTCACATAAGAAGAAGCATCGACGGATTCTACGAATATCGTCCCCAAAGAGCAATTGACTGAAACATTAATTAATGTTCTTCCCCTTCTATCTGTCCATCCATCCGACATAATGAGCAACCATATCTCGCCCATTGCTCTTTGTGACCCTTCATTAGATCATGTGTATATTCCAACTCCTTGTTCGACAATGGAACTCTCAACTCAGTGTAACGACCCGTATTTTTTCGAAAAAAGAAGAAAATTCAAATTTTAGAATTTAATATGGTATGAAATTAAAAATTTATGTTTTTAAATAAAATTTACTTTGAATTATAACATCTGATTTTGATTTAATAAAATGACAACTATTTTATGTGATTTCAAATGTAATGGTTTAATAAAAAATTTAAATGGATAGATTTGATATTGTGTAAAGCATGAAATAAAATTCAAGTTAATTGGAATTAGGTTCTAATTGTAAATTAACTTCTAATCTATTTGTAAACAACAAATGTATAATTATGTATTCAAACTTATTTAAATTTTAGTCTTGGTTTTTGCACATCTTACATATCAACCTATTGAAATTAGTTTGTTAATAAAATTTAGTATAATTGGATTTTACATAAAAGGAATGAAATATAAATTTTAATTTAATAAGGCTTAATTAGTTAAATAATTCAGAAATTGAGAAAATTGAGAATTTAATACTGCATTAGTTAATATTAGCATTTTAATTAAGGAACTTGAAATTATAAACCAATGAATATTCAATTATATTAATTTGAAATATAGTTTTTTTTGAAATTAAATAAAGGTGAATTTTATTGAATATAATAAACTGAAATCTACTATTTAAAACAGACAATAGAATTTTATGATGGAAATTTGATATTTGCTATGCGTCCATCTAGACATAGCAAATGGCAAATTTTCATCGAATAATATAGATGTTCTATCAGTCGCTAGAAATTCAGTTTAAATCAGTTAATAACAGTTGAATTTAAAAGTGTTCCGAAACCTAAATATGTCAACATGAGAAAATTTATTTAGAACACTGAATAAGACCGCGTAATCCATTTCGTGAAATTCAGACGTTTCTAGCTCCGTTTGGATTTTTCCGTACGGGATAACAACGTATATCAGTGTCGGTGTAACAACCTAGAAATTTAATAGTTTTATAGCGTAATTAAATGAAAATTTGATATTTGGATTACGTCTATTTTAATATAGAAAATGGTAAATTTTCATCAGAAAATATGCAAGAAAATTTTATTGTGTAATTCTATTTCAATTTCAATCAGTTAAAAATTGATGGTAACAAAATATTTTCCAAACCTGAATATTTTTACATAGAAAATTTGTAAATCATCTTCTGAGCAAGCCGTCATATTTCGTTTCTCAAAATTTGGACTGTTATTGCTCCATCGATCTTATTTTCGATGAAATAGCAGCATTTTCGTACCGATATCGACTTTTGCTCGTATAATCATACCACTAATATCTGTATACCGTTTTGATCGTCTCGTCGTGCTGATCTCGGCGGTATGTTCAATTCTGTGTTTTGAAGTCCAGTACACAGCGGAATCCACGAAACCGGTAACCGTATCGGTATCGGATCCGTGACCTTTTGTTTTCTATTCCGTTTCAAACTTTAGCCGTATCATCCAAACAACAATTAATTGCTTTAATAATTTTTACCTGAATCTGAGGACTGGACCATTGAGATTTCTATTTATATATATATATATATATATTAGTCCAAAAAGAGAATACATATCATCACTGTTCCACCTGCTTTCTTCCTATCCCTCTTTCTTTCTTTTTCTCTTTTTCCTTCCTCTTTTATTTTTGTTTACAGAGGAGAAAATTTAGAACCCACCTCTCCGGCCAACAACTGAGCGCCTCTATCACTGCCAACCACCGCCTTCTTCCTTGCCGCTTCCAGTCGAACTCACGCCAAAGCCCTGCAGCCCGACCCTAACCCACTTGCGCTCTCCAGCATCCCACAGCCCACCAAACCTCCGCCTTTCACCGTTGCCCGCCTACGCCTGAACTTCCGACCATGCCATCTGCCTCCCTTTGCATCGCCTCCTTCCCCAACCCTTTCGAACCCGCCATATCCCCAGGCCGAAGCCTACCCTGATGCAGCTACCCGCGCCGCTACCACTCACCTCCCCTCCACTGCCCTGAACAACGTCGGCCGAGCCTTTCTCTTTCCCCTTCTCCTTTATACTCTATCGAAGCATACCCCCTCTCCTTCCCCTCAATCCCACTCACCTCAGTCCAGCAGCCGCGAATTCTTGCAATCCACTTCCTGATGCTGGCGTGAGTTATATATTATGATTATATATATATATATATATCTTATAGGTTGCTTTATATATAATTTGTAGCAGTATTGATTTTTTTAAGGTATAAGTCAGTGAGTATATATTCATATCTTAGACATGTTAGTATATATATATATATTATGTCCAGAGTTTTTGTAATTTACAGTAGAGTATGTATATGTTAGAATACATATTATATAACAGTTTCATATATGATCTGGAAAAGGAAAAAATTATATATATAGTTCAGCATATAATAACTATTAGTTTCGTATATAAGTTATATTCTGTTCTTATGTTAAAGGTATATATATAGTGTTTATATAGAGTCTACTATATGAATTGCTATATGAATTTGTTATAGATAAAGTTAATTATAACATAACTGAGCTGTTTGTATATTTATATAAATAATTATTTTATTTATTTGTATATATATATATTTATACAGATTTATACGCAATATACAAGTTATGTATTAGTTTGAAAATAAAGTCTATGAATTTTAGTTTGTACACATATGTTTATATGACCTGGTTTATATTATATTCAATATATAGATTTGGTTATAAGTATGTATATAAATTGTGTATGAATATATGTGGCTATTTATAAGGTACGAAATTTGTTTATTTAAGTTGTTATATAAGTTGTTCATAATATATAAGTTATATAAGTAGTATACGATGTCACTTGTATATATAGGTACAAATTTATATAAGTTATGTATAATAGTTGTATGTTGCATGTATATATATAAATATTTATTTTCTATAATGTTTACTTGAAATAGTTATATTAGTATACTGTAATATTAGTTAGGGAATGATTTTTTGTACTATGTATGTGATATATAATATTTCATATTTTAATATATATATATATATATATTATTTTAATATTTGTCTTAATTTAAATATTGATTTAATAAATTAATCATAATAATAATAGTATATACATATTGCTTGTTTCAGTTATATCAAGATGGTGCTAATTTGTTCTCATCAATTCCTTATTATCAGCTTTGATATTCGAATTCGTGCCAATCTTTTTTTGCTTTGGAATTCGTGCTTGGATCCGTAACTCATTCCGTTGTCAAATCTCTCTAGCCTCGAAAGGTGAGCAATCACTCACGATTAACGTTCTTATATTTATTAAATTTGATTTCAATTGAAACGACAATTGAAATATACTACTAAATTGAACTGTTAATTATTTAAATTGTTATATGTGATAGACATTTATATATAATTGTTCACTTGTGGGATATGACACCATATCATGTTGTTGTATTATATAGTTATTGATGCCTGTTATTATTATTATCATATCTGTTATCACTCTGCAAGTTCCCTGTTAGTATCGAATTCCCTATGGGTTGAAATGATACATACCCGAGCGATCTGTAAAATAGGAGAGAATCGTTATGGGTTGAAATGATAAACCCAAGCGATTTACATTGAATTGAATTTGGGATTGCGGGTTGAAATGATATATACCCGTATATATTTAAATTACAGATTGAAATGATAAATATCCGAATCACTTGACCATAGTATAGAAATTTTTATACAGACACCGTTGGTCTATATATAAATATTTTAAAATGATTTCTATGGTTTTGAAAGGAAATATATATGGTTTTATTTAAATTTGAAAATATCATGTATATGAATAAGTTTTAAAATAAAATAGAAGAGTGAATAATAAGCTTTAAATTTAGTAAAGTTTGATTTAAGTTAATTACAATATGTTTAAGTATTTATTTAAAAATTAATTTAAAGATAGATTTTTATAATGATTCTATAAGTTAAGGTTGGAAAGATAAATTTGAATTTATTCGAAATTGTATTTAATTAAGAATTTTGTTTAATTAAATCGATTTGAAACTTATTGAATTTGGAGGTTTTAAGATATGATTTTATAACTTGGTTTTGATTTAAAGTGATTAAATGGATATTTCAAGTTTTAAATAAATCGAAGGAAATATTTAGTTTAATGTAATTTAAGGTTATTTAAATGATAATGGATTTATTAAGTGAATATTTCAAAACTAAATAATAATGAAGTTAAAATAAGATATATATGAAATTATCAATTTAGTTTTGAAAGTGCTATAATTTGGAAATATATATATTTGAAAGGGAAATGATATTTTGGTTTCGAAGTATAAATTATTTAAAATGAGCACGGTGTTATAACGTCGTTTGGTTGTTAATAGTGTATATTTCTACATAATAGATAGTTCCACGGATCCTTAGAGGATGGTTATCCCAAACATCCTTTAGGTTACTTGTATTTTAGTTGATATTTCACTTGAGTTGGATTTATTAATATAAGAATGTGAATCCTGACTCGAGTGTTTTGTGTTTTTCTTTACGCTCGGGTCAGACTGAGTGATTCAGCAATTGAGACTCACCTTTGGAGGTTGGAGCTTCGCTTGGAGATCCAACTATCGATTCACCTTTCAGACATTCAGTTGATTCCAGTGATGTATTCAAATTTTGTTATTTGACTATTGTATTCGAGACTTGGTTATTGTAGTAGCTTCATGAACTACTATCTATTTATCTATTCCACTGCATTCTGTTATAATACTTTGTGTATGTGATTCTTTGATTATTTTATTTACTATATATGCTGAGTTTTGCCAAATATAAATTAACAATCTGATATATTGAGCAATTCAAGTTCGACATGTGCGGATGCGAATGGTTGGAAATATCGGGTCGTTACAGTTGGTATCAGAGCTCTGGTTTTAGGCAAAACTTAGCATATGTAGTAGATTTAATCACAGAATTACTTTCGTTCGTGCTTGAACCTCTTCCTCTTTGATTCGGTTTTTTTTGAATTTTGGAACTCTCCCACTTGTTCTGAAATCCATTCTTATCTCCCCTATTTGTATTCTTTTGATTCTGGAGTGTCCCAAAACTCCACTTCGAATGATCTCTATAAAAAAATCGGCGATCCCGCCAATCTTTGAATGATTTGTAAAGGGGTGAAACTCCTTTACAATTAACATTGATTCACCGGAGATTTCTATACCCTCGGTTTAGATGCTGCTATTTTTTGCTATGCCGAATTCTATCTCTGGCAATCGAAGGTCGATTTGCCTTAGGATTCTGCATCGATCATATTCCTGAAGTCACGGTTGACCCGGTTAAGGTCGACCATGATTTATGTAAGTATATCCATATTCTATTTTGTAATTTAACCATCTCATCTTCTTTCGAGCCTGTCTTCGAATCAGGATTCTATTTTTGACTAGAGTTCCTCTAATTTGGATCTCTATCTTTGTTTTGAAATCCATTCTTGAATCATCCTTTGAAAAATCGTGTTTGTTTGTATTTAAGAAATTGTTTATATGTCGAGATTATTATTTTGATAAGTGTGATTATATTCTATATATAAAAGTGAAATGTTTTCGATAAGGATTATATACCTTTTAAAAAAAAACTAGAATTTGAAGTTTCGAAAGGATTTGAAATTTTGAAAATTATATAAGAAATTGATTTATATAAAAATGATTTATAACTAAAGGGTTTTAAATTGGAAACTTGAGAAATTGAATTCCGGTATTTTGAAATTGGTTTTAAGATTTTGAAAATATATAATAATACGATTTGAAAGTATTTTTCGAACAAGAAACGTTTCAAATGACTTCAAATGAGTTCCAATGATTTCGAAGAAATTTCAAAGAAGTTTTAAGAAAATAGAAGTCCAGAACTCACTTATGTCGCTGGAGAATAATTTCGATGATGAGTGCATGCATCATCGACATTGATTTTCGAGTTTCAGAGTGAGGGAGAGGCCACTTTAGTAGTTTTGCTATGCGATTGATTTTGTGAAACCAATTTTGATTTCAAATTCTGAAGTATGATTTGATATTCGAAAGATATATTTATGTATATTTGAAACGATTTGAAGTGAGCCGGTGTTCAGTCCTCAAGTTTCGGATTTGATTTGGTACAACCCTTTCTGTTGAAATTGATTTACTGATTTGTTGCTGATTTCCAACTCTTGGATTGGAAATTTGATTTCTCCGACTATTTTGAATGTTCGAACACTTCCAAATCAAGGTTAAATTTTCAAAGCTATGTAATTTCGAAAAGTATAAATTATTTGATAAAGTATATAAGTTTAGTTTTGTATGTTAAGTATGAAGTAATATGATTTAAATAAATTTGAAATTGTTTTGGTAAGTAAATGAATAAGACTATTTTGAATTATACTAATATGGAATTTAATTTTGAAATGTTTTAAATAAAATTTAGTTTTAAATGTTTTAACTTAGTAACATCTTTATAAAACTATATATATAATAATAATAATTTTCAAGAGGGTAAATTGGGTCTTTCAAATAGAAATAAATAGTTTAAAGGTTTTTAAGGGATGGTTATAAACTTGGTAATCATTTTTGGTATAATTGATTTTGAGAAAAATATTTGGTTTCGAAAATAGATTGGAATTTAAAACCCAGTGTTTACATGATGATTTTGGAAATGAATTTGTTGACTTAAATTATGTTGATTTGGAAACTAGGATTATTTTCTAAACCTATTATTTTGGAAACTTTGAAACTGAAGATATTTAATTTGGAAGAAATAATTTGGTGAAATCGCATATGATTTTGAAACTGAACTGATATTGAACGAACTGAAATTTGAGAACCTTGTTTTACTAAATACTTGATTTGGGAGTTATCGAACCTATATAAAATTGATTTGTATAAGTATGAAGTTGATTCGAAAACTATTGATTTGGAAAGGTACTCAATTTGAAAAGCAAAATCTTATATAATCGAAGTCTATTTAAGTGTGATTTGATATACTATTGATTTTGGAAAGTATTCGATTTGAAAATGAAATCTTATATATAATGGAATTTATATAATTATGATATTCGAATTGATTTGAAAGGGTACTATATGATACATATTTTCGAAGTAACGATATGGAAAGTGCCTTTTGCTTGATATCCTCTTTGAGGCCACATTTTCGATTCATTCTATCGATATTATTCTCTCTGATTTGGGTTTTCCGAATATAATACTCGAGTGTCCTTCGAATTCCATGGCGTTACCCATGGTCTTACGAACTCGACTGCATAGCGTAATTCTCAAGGCAGTGATTTCTTAAAAGGTATGGATGTTTCCTGGGGGATCCAGGCGTAACCGTTGTATATCTGCGATCTATGGTCGTTTTAGTAGCGAAATCCGCAAGGCAGAGATTGCTTAAAGGGTACGGATGTTTCTTGGGGGATACAGGCATAACCATTGTGTATCCGCGGTCCACAGGTTTTTTTGATATCGTAGCGTAATCCGCAAGGCAGAGATTTCTTAAAGGGTACGGATGTTTCCTGGAGGATCCAGGCGTAACCATTGTGTATCCGCGGTCTACAGTTTTTTTTGTTATCATGGCGAAATTCGCAAGACAGTGATTGCTTAAAAGGTACGAATGTTTCTTGGGGTACCCAGGCGTAACCATTGTGTATCTGCGATCCATGATTCGATTCGGTTGATTTGTCTGGATTGTACTTTCCATATCGGTTTTGAAGGTTTTTCCAGTATTTTTCACTGGGTGTTGAAACAGGTCTACTAAGTACTTGGAGAATTCTAGCTTTCTGTCTGATCAACGTATGGCCAGAGTCTGCAAGAACGAGGATAAACTTGTTGAGACATCGAGTTATAAAAGTATTTTCGAAAGGAAAATTTGTTTCGATATAAAAGTATTTTATTATAAAAGTATTTTCAACAAAGAAATTTTGTATTAACATTTGAAATTGAAATTTTGTGGTTTTAAATTAATTATGCGTGCCTGGTACTATTCTTTTAAATCTACCTTATCTGCTCAGCTTTATCTATTTTGCTTTACCTTTCTCTCTTGTCTTCGTTCCTTTTCGAGGATGAAAAGTTTTGAGTGGGGGAGAGTGCAACGACCTGTATTTTTTCGAAAAAAGAAGAAAATTCAAATTTTAGAATTTAATATGGTAAGAAATTAAAAATTTATGTTTTTAAATAAAATTTACTTTGAATTATAACATCTGATTTTGATTTAATAAAGCGACAACTATTTTATGTGATTTCAAACGTATGGTTTAATAAAAGTTTAATTGGATAGATTTGATATTGTGTAAAGCATGAAATAAAATTTATGTTAACTGGAATTGGGTTCTAATTGTAAATTAACTTCTAATCTATTTGTAAACAATAAATGTATAATTATGTATTCAAACTTATTTAAATTTTAGTCTTGGTTTTTGCTCATCTTACATATCAACCTATTGAAATTAATTTGTTAATAAAATTTAGTGTAATTGGATTTTACATAAAAGGAATGAAATATAAATTTTAATTTAATAAGGCTAAATTAGTTAAACAATTCAGAAATTGAGAAAATTGAGAATTTAATACTGCATTAGTTAATATTAGCATTTTAATTAAGGAACTTGAAATTATAAACCAATGAATATTCAATTATATTAATTTGAAATATAGTTTATTTTGAAATTAAATAAAGGTGAATTTTATTGAATATAATAAACTGAAATCTACTATTTAAAACAAACAATAGAATTTTATGATGGAAATTTGATATTTGCTATGCGTCAATCTAGATATAGCAAATGGCAAATTTTCGTCGAATAATATAGATGTTCTATCAGTCGCTAGAAATTCAGTTTAAATCAGTTAATAACATTTGAATTTAAAAGTGTTCCGAAACCTAAATTTTTCAACATGAGAAAATTTAGTTAGAACAGTCTGAATAAGACTGCGTAATCCGTTTCGTGAAATTCGGACATTTCTAGCTCCGTTTGGATTTTTCCGTACGGGATAGCAACGTATATCAGTGTCGGTGTAATAACCCGGAAATTTTAATAGTTTTATAACCTAATTAAATGAAAATTTGATATTTGGAATACGTCTATTTTAATATAGCAAATGGTAAATTTTCATCAGAAAATATGCAAGAAAATTTTATTGTGTAATTCTATTTCAATTTCAATCAGTTAAAACTTGATGGTAACAAAATATTTTCCAAACTTGAATATTTTTACATACAAAATTTGTAAATCATCTTCTGAGCAAGACGTCATATTTCATTTCTCAAAATTTGGACTGTTATTGCTCCATCGATCTTATTTTCGACGAAATAGCAACATTTTCGTACCGATATCGACTTTTGATCGTATGATCGTACCACTAAGATCTGTATACCGTTTTGATCATCTCGTCGTGTTGATCTCGGCGCTATATTCAATTCTATGTTTGGATGTTCGGTACACAGCGGAATCCGCGAAACCGATAACCGTATCGGTACCGGATGCGTGACCTTTTGTTTTCTATTGCGTTTCAAACTTTAGCCGTATCATCCAAGCAACAATTAATTGCTTTAATAATTTTTACCAGAATCTGAGGACTGGACCATTGAGATTTCTATATATATATATATATTAGTTCAAAAAGAGAATACATATCATCACTGTTCCACCTACTTCTTCCTATCCCTCTTTCTGCCTTTTTCTCTTTTTCCTTCCTCTTTTATTTTTGTTTACAGAGGAGAAAATTTAGAACCCACCTCTCCGGCCAACAACCGAGCACCTCCATCACTGCCAACCACCGCCTTCTTCCTTGCCGCTTCCAGTCGAACTCACGCCAAAGCCCTGCAGCCCGACCCTAACCCACTTGCGCTCTCCAGCATCCCACAGCCCACCAAACCTCCGCCTTTCACCGTCGCCCACCTATGCCTGAACTTCCCACCACGCCATCTACCTCCCTTCACATCGCCTCCTTCCCCAACCCTTTCGAACCCACCACATCCCCAGGCCGAAGCCTACCCTGATGCAGCTACCCGCGCCACCACCACTCCCCTCCCCTCCGCTGCCCTGAACAACATCGGCCGAGCCTTTCTCCTTCCCCTTCTGCCTTGTACCCTGTCGACGCATACCCCCTCTCCTTCCCCTCAATCCCACTCACCTCATTCCAGCAGCCGCGACTTCTTGCAATCCACTTCCTGATGTTGGCGTGAGTTATATATTATGATTATATATATATATACACATCTTATAGGTTGCTTTATATATAATTTGTAGTAGTATTAATTTTTTTAAGGTATATGTCAGTGAGTATATATTCATATCTTAGACATGTTAGTATTTATATATATATTATGTCCAGAGTTTTTGTAATTTACAGTATAGTATGTATATGTTAGAATACATATTATATAACAGTTTCATATATGATTTGGAAAAGGAAAAAATTATATATATAGTTCAGCATATAATAACTATTAGTTTCGTATATAAGTTATATTCTGTTCTTATGTTAAAGGTATATATATAGTGTTTATATAGAGTCTACTATATGAATTGCTATATGAATTTGTTATAGATAAAGTTGTTTATAACATAACTGAGTTGTTTGTATATTTATATAAATATTTATTTTATTTATTTGTATATATATATTTATACAGATCTATACGCAATATACAAGTTATCTATTAGTTTGAAAATAAAGTCTATGAAGTTTAGTTTGTACACATATGTTTATATGACCTAGTTTATATTATATTCAATATATAGATTTGGTTATAAGTATGTATATAAATTGTGTATGAATATATGTGGCTATTTATAAGGTACGAAATTTGTTTATTTAAGTTGTTATATAAGTTGTTCATAATATATAAGTTATATAAGTACTATATGATGTCACTTGTATATATAGGTACAAATTTATATAAGTTATGTATGATAGTTGTATGTTGCATGTATATATATAAATATTTATTTTCTGTAATGTTTACTTGAAATAGTTATATTAGTATACTGTAATATTAGTTAGGGAATGATTTTTTGTACTATGTATGTGATATATAATATTTCATATTTTAATATATATATATTATTTTAATATTTGTCTTAATTTAAATATTGATTTAATAAATTAATCATAATAATAATAGTATATACATATAGCTTGTTTCAGTTATATCAAGATGGTGCTAATTTGTTCTCATCAATTCCTTGTTATCAGCTTTGATAATCGAATTCGTGCCAATCTTTTTTTGCTTTGGAATTCGTGCTTGGATCCGTAACTCATTCCGTTGTCGAATCTCTCTAGCCTTAAAAGGTGAGCAATCACGCACGATTAACGTTCTTATATTTATTAAATTTGATTTCAATTAAAACGACAATTGAAATATACTGCTAAATTGAACTGTTAATTATTTAAATTGTTATATGTGATATACATTTATATGTAATTGTTCAACTCTGGGATATGACACCATATCCTGTTGTTGTATTATATTTTTATTGATGCCTGTTATTATTATTATCATATCTGTTATCACTTTGCAAGTTCCCTGTTAGTATAGAATTCCCAATGGGTTGAAATGATACATACCCGAACGATCTGTAAAATAGGAGAGAATCATTATGGGTTGAAATGATAAACCCAAGCGATTTACATTGAATTGAATTTGGGATTGCGGATTGAAATGATATATACCCGTATATATTTAAATTATGGATTGAAATGATAAATATTCGTATCACTTACCATAGTATAGAAAATTTTATACAGACACCGTTGGTCTGTATATAAATATTTTAAAATGATTTCTATGTTTTTGAAAGGAAATATATATGGGTTTATTTAAATTTGAAAATATCATGTATATGAATAAGTTTTAATATAAAATAGAAGAGTGAATAATAAGCTTTAAATTTAGTAAAGTTTGATTTAAGTTAATCACAATATGTTTAAGTATTTATTTAAAATTTAATTTAAAAATAGATTTTTATAATGATTCTATAAGTTAAGGTTGGAAAGATAAATTTGATTTTATTCGAAGTTGTATTTAATTAAGAATTTTGTTTAATTAAATCGATTTGAAACTTATTGAATTTGGGGGTTTTAAGATATGATTTATAACTTGGTTTTGATTTAAAGTGATTAAATGGATATTTCAATTTTTAAATAAATCGAAGGAAATATTTAGTTTAATGTTTTTTATGGTTATTTAAATGATAATGGATTTATTAAGTGAATATTTCAAAACTAAATAATAATGAAGTTAAAATAAGATATATATGAAATTATCAATTTAGTTTTGAAAGTGCTATAATTTGGAAATATATATTTGAAAGGGAAATGATATTTTGGTTTCGAAGTATAAATTATCTGAAATGACAACGGTGTTATACTGTCGTTTGGTTGTTAATAGCGTATATTTCTACATAGTAGATAGTTCCATGGATCCTTAGAGGATGGTTATCCCAAACATCCTTTAAGTTACTTGTATTTCAGTTGATATTTCACTTGAGTTGGATTTATTGATATAAGAATGTGAATCCTGACTCGAGTGTTTTGTGTTTTTCTTTACGCTCGGGTCAGACTGAGTGATTCAGCAATTGAGACTCACCTTTGGAGGTTGGAGCTTCGCTTGGAGATCCAACTATCGATTCACCTTTTAGACATTCAGTTTATTCCATTGATGTATTCAAATTTTGTTATTTGACTATTGTATTCGAGACTTGGTTATTGTGGTAGCTTCATGAACTACTATTTATTTATCTATTCCGCTACATTCTATTATAATACTCTGTGTTTGTGATTCTGTGATTATTTTATTTACTGTATATGCTGAGTTTTGCCAAATATAAATTAACAATCTGATATTTTGAGTAATTCAAGTTCGACATGTGCGGATACGAATGGTTGGAAATATCGGGTCGTTACACTCATGGTAACTAGGTGGCTTCAAATTAGGTCCATATCTACCAATTGAATCCACCATATCTTTAAATGCATCAATACGAGCCACATTGAATGCAATACCAGCTTAGTAAAAAAAACGAGCAATGTATTTGTTTGTTCTATCTCTAAGTTCTTTATCACAAGCTTCATTTATACTTGTTTTTCTCATTGCCGATCCTCCACTTCGATTGCTTGATATCATGCTCATATTGCTCATGTATACATCCATGGGACCTTTGGGATTTTTTGATGTCTTTTTTCTCACATTTATTTCGCTCCCACCAAGGTTTACTCTCTTGCTAATTGGTTCAACTTCATTCTCATCTTCTCCCAAACTATAATTTCCTAAATCATTACTTGCATTAGCTTCAAAACATCCACCTTTCTACTTTGTTTTTTATTCACTGTGTAACGGCCCGAAAATTTTCGACCTCGAAAATCGACACTAATACGTTCACTGTATAGAGTGCCGAAAAATCGAGTGTCGGAAATCCCAGACTGTTAGGGTTAAGAAGAAAAGGAGGTAGAATAAGAAAAGAAAAACAACAACACAGAATCTCACAATCGCAGCGGAACAAAATATAATATACAATAACAACATTTTATACAAAGAAAAGCTGCAACTATCAATATACATACAAGATATCAGAGTACAACCATCAACAAATAAATCTGGATTATAACAACTTGTCCCTAAAGGCTGTCTATAAAGTCTATAATAAACAGTGGAATATAGTAAATACGTCTCTGCCATCCAGCTCGTCTCCTGAGCTCCAAAGCGTCCTATTGAAAATCTGTAATACTCGGTCTGACCCGAGTATTACAATAAAGTAACACCCGAGTTAGGTTGGAAACCAACGTGAGTAAAACCAACTCAATTTGAAATGCTAGAGTTATAAAACCTCTTTGAACCAAGGTAAATCGTATAAACTACGAGTTTTTATCTGATTATAACCAATGCTTTACAGAAATCCCTCGATATTGCAATAGTGCCTAGGTACAGTTCCTTATCCAAATTAATCAAATTTGCTTAATTTACTTAATTCCAGCCTATTAAACTTTATTATTAAACCCGTAAAGGTTCGGAGAGCTTATTAATTTGAGGCGGTTCCAGATAACACTGTCATCCGGTTCCGGTCTCTTTAAATCCAAATAATACATTTTAAGAGGGTAAACTGTTTAAAATAGACAATTCATTATTTAAGGTAACAGTATTCAAATATGGGAATTTATTACAGATTTTCATTCAAACAAACCGTAACATCATTTTTAAATCTACTATTAACTTGTCTGACTAACTAATTATGACGACCAATGACCAATATCAACAATTCACTTATCAAGGTTAAATTTGCCTAAATTTTCCATACCCATCTATATTTAAATCCAAATCAATTCAAAGGAAATAAAAACAATTTATTTTTATTTAATTAGAATTTAACATTCTACTTTGATATCCACTTAGTTAATTTATAAAATTATATAATCTTCTAAGTCAAATAATAATATAATTAATTTTTCCATTAAATTTATAAAATATCGTTAACTTTAAATTGCGGTTTTAAAATGACAATAGCTTTTTGGTACAAAGGAAAAAAATACAATTTATCCCATAAATGTATATATACAAATTCCTTTCCTTTTCTTTTTTCTTCTTTATTTCCCTTTCTTTACCTTCTTTTTTTTATCCTTCCTTATTATTTTCATCTTTACTTTTTCCTCCCTTATCTTTCTTTTTCCTTTTCTTCTACCTTTTTTTACTTTATATTTTTCCTTGGCCCACTATCTTGTTTTTGGCCCATACTCTTCCCTTCTTTCTTTCTTCCTTTCCCTGCTACTCCTATTTTCCTCCAACCGTGCACGTGCACACGTCAGCGAGGAGTTGTCGTCCACCACCGACCCCTTCCACACACCATCCCCGACCTACGCAACTTACTGGCCACCCAATTTTCCTCAACTTTCCCTCGATTCGAAATTCGAGCACGGGCCCAAAAACAGCGACGAAAATCAACCACCTCATTCCGCCTCGTCCAGTCACCACCGACCACCGACCAACGCCCCACATTACCATGAGTTCGCCACTCTCTTCCCCAACTTTTCCCCCCATACCGAAACCTCCTCTTCCCTCACCGTTGCCGTGATCACCAATTAACCGAACATGAGCAATTACGACACCCAAACCCTAAATCACCTCCGTCCGACCACCACACCGTATTGTAAAACACTCCACCATTTTTCCCGAACTCCCCACCTCTGCCGCCTCATCCTGACCAAACGCCGACCTCCAACTATGACCGGATCTCCGTAATTTGGCCAAAGACTAAAACCCGTTCAACCTTGAATTTCTACCTCCTCACACCTCTAAAATATGCCAAATTACTCCTTTAAATCCTATTTTTCCATGATACCCACAATTATACGATCCGTGAGTTAATTTATGGAAATTGATTTCCAACCAAATGTGACCCTCCTACTGTTTGGAGGTTCTCTACTTCGATGCTTGATAATTTCTAACGAAATAAAATTTAAAATGTTCCTAACTCAAAAACAAATAACTTTCATTTTGATTCAATGATCTAAAACTAAAAGAATGTTGAGGTATTGATTTTTAAAGGTGAAAGTACCACTTGTTTCAATAACAGAGCAACCATATTTTGAGAAACTACTGGGTTATGGTGGATCTGGCCATGTCCAATACATTCATACATACACACATACCCATATCAGATGCATCTACACCTACCTAGGACACTGACTCATCCAACCACAGTCATATATACAAGCATGTGATATCCAAAGGCAAAGTGTTTACTCACCATTTGCAAGTGGAAGAACAGCTGCTATGAGTCTTGCTTTACTTTTTCCAGTCTTGATCTTCCTTCCTCCAAGCTTTTTTATGTCTTGACCTTTATATTAATTTGTGTTTCTAAAAGGTAGGCTATGTATTTTGTTTTTATTAGTTCGTTTTTGAATGAAGAAATGCAAAGAAGGGCTGTAGTATTATAACAGGGGAGAATAGCTGGAGGTTTTCTTATGTACAGGCTTTGTATATATTTTCTTTCATTTATTAAATTTTGATTTGAAAATAGGCTGACTTGATTTGATTTCATTAAAAGGTGATTTGATTTATTATGTGGATTAGATTTCACATGACTTGATTTTGATATTTGTTATGATGATGTTCACTTAAGCATTTACATATATATTTACATATATATATATCTTCATACATATATTTTTCCTACACTTAGACCATATGAAAAGTTTTTTTGTTTACTAACACATATATAGGTAACATGCTAAAGTTTTGAACATAATCACCATATTAAATACAAACTAGTTAGCCACTTTCATGTACCTATTTTAATTTATATACATGTATATTTATTCTTACACACTTTTTATTTACCTTTTAAATACACACATGTTCATATACATTTACATTTTTACTATTTAATATAAGCATATACACATATATCCATAAGTTTGAGTTTTTCATTATGAGGTTTTATATATGCTCATATATATATATATATTCATTTTTATACAAACTTCCATATATTTTATTTCATATGGGCATATATACACATATATATGCATTTATATACATATATATACATATATTATCAAATGCCATAAAGCTTGTATATATTTATTTGTATATTTATGGATATTTGTCTTAATTTAAATGGTGGAGTTTATATACACATTTCTAAAATACTTATCATATCTAGGAATTTATACTTCAATATTAAATATAGTTTTTAAATCAATTTTTATATGTATTCAGATAATTAAATATCAGAAAATTTATTTATTCGACTAATAAAAATCAATATTTTAATAATAAAATCAGATAATTACCCAATACTCGATGGCCAAAAATCTGGGTCGTCACATTCCTTCCCCCTTTAGAACTTTTCGTCCTCGAAAAGGAACGAAGCGAGAATTTTAATTTTTTGATGTGTATTATTTATTAATCCTCTTTAAACATTTTAACTTCTTACTTTTTTTATTATACAATTTAAGTCACTTTTAAATTACATAATATTACCAAACTAGTTTTATATAAAAAATACTTTTTATGACTCGATATTTTAACAAGTCCATCCTTGTTCTCACAGAAATTCAGTCATACGTAGATCAGGCATAGGACTGAAAATCTATAAGTACTTAGTAGACCTGTTTTTAACATCCAGTGAAAATACTCGAAAAACTTTTTGTAAGAATGCTATGGAAATCATCACCCCCTCCATGGGTCGCAGTTAGCATGATGATTGCGTCGCCATCCCGACGAAAACCATAAGAAAACTGTAGGCATCCGCACCTCTCGACTTTCATCATGGAAACTACACAGATCGCAGCTACACCTAGGGTTGCGTTGCTATCACAGAAAAAACTTGTGTAACTGTAGGCATCAAGCCCCCTCAAATTACGCTGCCAAACGAAACTTTACCACATAGATCGCAGACTACACAAAGTGATGTCACTGTTCAGTGGAACTAGTGTAGATTGTATGCACTCACTGCCACACGAATTTTTCTATGGAACCAAACCACATAGATCGCAATCTACCGATGTTACGTCGCTATCCCAGCGAAATCAAACGAAGATTGTAGACAATCACCGCCACTCGACTTACGCTATGGAACGGCGATAGATCGCAGTTACAACAAAGGTTACATTGCTGTCACAGCGAAACCCAATGTAACTGTAGGCATCAGCGCCCCACGAATTATGCTACTCCAAACACAATCCTCAGGAACTAAAGTTTTGTCCGGACGTCCTCTGGGATCCAAATTTAGAACCCCCCTTAGGGCTCAAGGTAGAACCACCTAGTGGATCTCCTACTATAAGTTTCTACTCCAAATGGGAGCGCCTTTTTCCCCATAGCATTCTCAAAACATTTCATACTATACACTTATAGTATCTTTCAAATCATACTCTTTATATATATCACATATAAATCCCATTTACACAAAATCGATATCTTTAAAATCGATAATTCTCACACTTGGCTCTCCCCATTTTCCAAAATAGACCTTTTGCCAAAATCAAAAGCCTTTAAAACCAATGAGTTCCAAAAACCCTTTTCAGTTTTACTCTCATAAAATCATCCTAATATATATATATATATATATAAGATTATTCTTTTAACTTGAATAATTTTCGGGTCACTATATACTTATATAAATTCCACTTTATATTTCAAATATCCTTTAATGATCATTTCCTTCCGGTTATACTCTCAATAAGGGAAGTTTTTAATATATAACCAATATATATAACCTCATTAATGCCAAATCAAATTTTCAAGTTCGATTTCCTTTTCAAAATCATTTGTCACTTTACTTATTTCTTGCAAAGTAAGTTCCCAGTTATAGTGACTATTTACTCTTTATTTTTATCACCATATATTTCTCAAAATATACTCTTTCACTTAAAATCATTTTTGCTTCAATATCTGATTTTTCTTTCACTACAAAACTGCTTCAATTTCCATTTGGGCTATAACTTCAATTTATCCCAATTCGTATTTAAATCCATGATTTAAATATAACCAATTTTCACTCTGACTAGTTTGAATTTAGGAAATAGCTTAAATAGTTTAAAATAGTTGTAAAATAGTTAAACAGTAAGTATAAGATAGTTTGGGTATTAAAAGAAGGGTTTGTATAGTAGATAGCTGGGAGAAATCAAAATAATCTGAATATTTAAGAAAGTAGATTTGAGATAGCTTATATTAAAATAATTTATTTGAAAATGGTTTCAGAGCCAAACTGATTCAGTTTCCACTTTCCAATTCAAATCAATTTTCAATTTCCACTTCCATTTAAATTGATTCAATCCAGATTCCAATTCGAATTTACTTCAATTCTCATTTTAATTCAAATCAATTCCCATTTGATTTCAAATTAATTCAACTCCGATTACAATTTCAATTCAATTTCAATTTTGAATAAATTTCAACTTCGATTACAATTCCAATTAATTCAATTAAATTCCAGTTTGAATTAATTCCAATTTCATTCTCAAATTTTAAACCATCTCAATTTATATAAATTCGAGTTCGGTTTTCAAATACCAATTTAATCACTTAAATCAAATTAACCTTTAATATTTATTTAACAACCCAAGTCTTTAATAATTCAATTCAGAGCCCAAATTCCACATATCCTTTTAAATTACTTTTACTTAAACTTATGTGAGGTTCGAGTAAGAGTCCAAATCCTTTAAGAACAAATCAATTTTAGGAATTCAATTTATTACCCAATTCCAACTTCAACTTTGAAACCCAATTCTTAAATAATTTCGGTTGACCGGTTCTTTTTATCATTTCAAACTTAAGTTCAAAAATAATTCCATTTCCATAAACCGAAATTTCATTTTTATTCAATTTCAGGGTTGGATATATATCATTTTAATCCACTTCTAAATTTATTCGGAATAGTCCAATTTACAGTTTTATATACTGTAAATAACAAACAGGATGGTAGCAGGATATGTCAAAGCAAATAAGCATCCAAATTATCTAAAACACCCATCAATAGCATCTATCACAAATCTCCAGAATTCAAAACCAGTTTATACTTCAAAAATCGTTTGAAATTATCCATACATAGCCTTTTATCAAATCCATACTTCCCTTTTTAATTTTATCCATTTAACTTCCCTAAGTTAAATCTTAATTTCACCTCGAAATTTTCAATTCAGGTTGTACGTTCAAAACTTATTTAACTTCCCTAAGTTAAATTTCCCATTCGTTCAATTCATTTAACCTTATTCAATTAAATTTTCCACTCCAAATATAAATTTTTATCAATATCCCTTCCCACTTATAAGTTTAAAAAATTATTTCTTTTTTGGTTACACATCTCATTCCAAGGGGGAATTCAGAATTCAAACATCATTATTTATTTCAAATCAATTTTGAAATCACTTATATTCACATATATACATTTTTATCCCATTAACATATTTATCCCATTAACATACCAAATTCCACTTTAAATTTTAAACCATTTTTGGTTTTAACTCCAAACAAATTCATCTTCAAACAACTCTTGTTTCCAAACAAGACTTCTATAATAAAAAATATTCTGAATAATATCCTTTATTATTTCCTTCCACACTTTGAAACACATTTCAAAATTTTCGGTACCTAGATTCAAAATTTCCCATTTTAAATCTATTTCAATTTATAGGTCACATTTAATAATTCAACTTAGACAATTTCACTTCCTTAAACATTTCATAATGTTTTATCATTGTTTATTCTGTAATAAACATTCTTTTATTAAGACACAATAACCAATTTATGGCAAAATCAGTATTATTGTATCTAGGAACCAAACACACCAATTTTTCACAATAATTTCCTGGGAGATTATTTGTAACAGCCCTAGATTTTTGTATATATTTTATTTGACTTTATTATATTTTGAAAACTATTTTAAACTTGTTTTATTTCAAACATTTCATTTTTAAATATAAATGTTGATTATTATGTAACTTTTAATTTCAAACTGGTATAAATTGAACATTTCCTGAAAAGGGGATTTCTGGTCAAACTTTGACTTTTAAAACTTCAAATTTAAATTGTTTAAAATCTTAAATTTTATCTTTTATTATGAAAATAGACTTAATAACATGAATACTGCTTTTTGTTTCGTTGAAAACGGAATTAAATTGTAAAAGTTATGTACATTTCAATTTTGAGTATAATTTGTTTTATTTTGCAATTTTGCCTATTTTAAATTTTATAAATCATATTTTCTTTGTCATATTTTATTTTAAAATGTGTTAATATGTTATTTTATGTATATTTTTGTCTTTTAATATTTTTGAAGTGATAATAAAACTTTTCCAAAATTTATTGCATTTATTAAAGACTAGTTTCTATTTTCTACTATATTCTCCATTTAAATTTTATTTAATTAAAATTTATTTATTTATTTTTGTGAATGCATTTTTATTTTATGTTCTTATCTTTATTTATAAATATTTTTCCAAGTCCATACAATTTTCCCTAAGTTTATTTCATTTATTTTCAAATTTTCTAGACTAGTTTTCATTTTGTACTATTTTCTTATTTTAATCATATATAATTAATATTTATTTATTTATATTTTGTATATTTGTTACATTTTCGAATTGAAACTGAATTTTTAATTATTTTCAGTTATTTAAACTTATTAAAAAGAAATAAAAGTGATTTGAAAGGTTTGTGGCTTTTTATTTCCTAAGGCCTTTTGAATTCCCACCTTTTCACATTTCAACATTACTTTTCATTCAATTGGCCTTAACTCCTCATTCTTTCAGCTGCATATCTCATTTTGCAATTCACGTGAAAACATCACTTTCTCATTCCTCATTCACATATGTTTTCAGATCTGAAGAAAAAGAATTGTAATGTCTTCCTCTTTTCTATTCTTTTTCACCTTCTTTTATTGATTTTCCTTTGTAAATTGCCTTGAAATCTTCATGCTTTGCTCGGCCCATAGCCTCACCATCACCACCATCGACCACCATCCCTTCCTCCCCACTAAATCCACGGCCAAAACATCATTCTCCACTGACATGAAAGTGTCATGGCCTCCCCTTGAGCAAAACTCCACAAAAACATTGAAAACTCTACAATTATCGCCTACCCGAGCCATGTATGCAACCTTCCCTTCATTTTACACCACCACCACCACCATAGGCTGCCACCACCACCTTTTCCAGACCTCCCCACACCACTCCAACCTCTGTCCAGACCTGAGCTTGACTGGCCAAGCATATAACCCCATGACCGAGCCCTTTTGGTTGCCAAAAACCATGTTTTAGCCTAAACCCCTTCACATCCCTGTGTTGTAACTTCCTCCATCATGTTCTACCTTGTAGCCTTACCTTTTCCAGACCCATACCTGATCCAAACCAAGTACAAACCTGACCTAATTGATCCCCTGGGCCATGCAAACAAGTAGAGAAAGCAAGGTAAAAAGTTTCGTATTCAAACTGCTTTTTGTTTCAAAGTTATTCAAATTCAATCGTATTGATTTTTAACTATTATTTTGGTTTTGTTTTTGGGTTGTAACACAAGGTCTATAACTTGGATCTCGCTCTCCACTCTCAAGTCATTCCCGTGTTGTCATGCCTTCGTAGTGTCAGTATTGTGTGCTTTTGTGGCTATCTCCAGCTTTTAACAAGTGAGTTATTCTCACCAGACAGTGTATACCTATATAGCTAGTAAATTGACCATTTTTGAATCTGTAAAATGCATCACCATATTATATCTGCTATGTTATGATTAAATGATGTTCACCCATGCTTAAACACATGTTATATCATATGTTACTGTTATATTATGTTGTTCTGTTATTTTTATCAGTTTATCACACTGCAAGTTCCCTTTAGATTAGAATCACTATGGGTTGAAATGATACATACCCGAACGGACTTTAGAATAAGAGAAAATCGTTATGGGCTGAAATGACAGGCCTGAATGATTTTCAATTATTTTCATTTGCTTGGGATTGCGGGTTTGAAATGATCAAACCCGGGTATCTTTGTAAATTACGGGTTGAAATGATAAATTACCCGTATCACTTTACCTAGGCTAGAAAATGAAATACAGACCCGTTGTTAAAATATGTTTTATAAATTTTTTTTAATTATTTTAGAAATGTAAATATTATAATATTTTGACTTAAACTAAATAAAAATGATCTTTGTAAAGCATTATTGATTTTCTGAAAATTTATAAGTGAAATAAATTAATGGTAAAATTAGAAAATTTGAAATGTAAGTTATTTTGGGAAATTTTAATTTGGTGATAATTGGAATTTAAATTAAATATGAAATGTGATACATTCATGATAATTTGGATTAAAGTGAATTTAAATGATTTTATTTTATATTAATGATTTTGAATAAAGTTAAAATGTGAAATGAATGAATATTTAAGTCGAAATTTTGAAATATAACTAAAATTGGAAATTTGTGAATTTGGCTTAAAAATGAATTTTAAGTTAAGTAAATAAAAATGGAATTAAGTTATATTTGAAAATTTAAACTTAAGTGTTAAGTTAATTTAATTTAATGAATTTATAACTTAATATTGGAATTTAATAAGTGAATTATTATTAAATTTTGATTTTTGAATGGAGGTTTAACTTTATAAAATCATGAATATAAGGGTATTTGAATGATTGTTTTAAAAGTGAAATTATATGATTTTATAAGTTAAAAATGATTTATATAAAAATATAATTGTTGTGAAGTTATACTAAATATTTGAAGTTAATTAACTGCATTTCTGAAATGCTATTAATTCTAATGTAAATGATAATACAACATTTGTAAATGTTGTAGTTGATAATAATGAACCAAATGGATGAATTTAATTAAAGGCTATTATGGCATTTTTGTAAATGTTATAATGGTTGAATTTAACTAAGTTTATTTGAAACTAATGTAACCCTATTACAGCATTTTAAATGCTGTCTTTTGTTAAATTGAACTGTTTAAATGTGACTTTCCATAGCATTTTCTAAATGTTGCGAAAGTTGAATTTTCATTGTTTTAATTAATTTAAGTTAACGAATGAACTTTGAAAGATTAAAATTTTGGAAATTTAATAATTTAATTATTTAATATAATAACTTCATTTTATGATTTAAAATGAAGTAATTTGTTTCGTAATATAAACTATTTTGAAATATGATATTTTGATATTTTGAACTGGATTTTTGAATGATATTGAATTTTGAAATGATATTTGATTTCGAAATATAAAATACCAATTTTGAAATTTTAACCACGGGATGTATTTAATTTATGGTTTAACTGATCCTTAGAGGATGGGCGATCCCAAGCATCCTTTAAGTTATTATGCATTACTGCTACAGTTCACTTGAGTTGGTTTACATTATATAAGTATATATTGTCCTGACTCGAGTGTTTTGTATTTTGCTTTACGCTCGGGTCAGCCTGAGTATTTACAGCTTAGATTTGGATCTCTTTCTGGAGCTAGGAATCGTTGGAGATTCTCCTTATCTAGTTATCTATCCATTCCAGTTTCAGTTGTTCTATTTCAGCTCTAGTATTATAAACTTCTATGTATTTGAGATTTCTATTGTATATGTTTTCAAACAGATATTATGTATTTTGTTTTGAGAGTTTGTTATAGTAGCTTCATGAACTACTATGGTTTTTATATTCCGCTGCGAGTTATTCTGACATTCTGTGTCTGTGATTCTGTATTTGATTTTATTTGCTCCAAATTTTATTACAATCTGTTATTTTGAATTATTCAAGTCAGACATGCGTGGATTATTGTCGATTTGAATGGTCCAAAATAGTGGGTCGTTACAGTTGGTATCAGAGCTTTGGTTTTAGGCAAACCTTAGCCTGCGGAGCAAAAACTCATTAGAGATAGGGTAGAAATACCCTAGAATAAGTGAAATCAATCTCAGAATCATTTCTTTGTGAGAGAACGTATTTTTGAAGTATAAAATGATTTTCAAATGATTTTTAAAGAATTTTCAAAGATTATTTTGACCTAAATTTCCTTGCTTTAAAAGTAAAATATTTCTTAAACTTCATTCCTTTCGTATCCACCTTGTTAGTAATTTCTTTGATTAGGATCCTCTAAAATTTTGAACTTCTCTCTTGATTGATCTAGATCCTTTGTTGATAGGAATCTATTTTGGGTATGGCAAAATCAGTAGTTTGTTAGGATGCTTTGAGTAAACTCTGTTGTATCTTTTGCTTAGCTAAAGTTGTCCAACTAAAGATATTTAAGCTTCTGTTTTCGTATGTTATGAATTCGAGTCTTTCCAAATTTTGAATGGGAATTTTTCTGTATCGATATAGGTTATATTTCTCTAATCTTCGTTTGGATTCTTATCGAATAAGATTCCTTTGAATTTTGGAATGCTCACTTGTTCTGAAATCCATTCCTATCTCCCCTAATTGTATTCTTTTGATTTGGAGCATTGCATCACTCCACTTTGTATGACCTTTATAGGGTGGCGATTCCGCCAATCTTTGAATGATTATAATTGGCATTGATTCACTGGAGATTTCTGTATCCTCGGTTTACGATGTTTTCTATCTTCTGCTATATTTAGATTCTATCTCTGGCAATCGAAGGTCGATTTTCCTTAGATTTTCGCATCGATTATATTCCTGAAATCACGGTTGACCGGTTAAGGTCCCCCGCGATTCATATAGGCTTATCCATCTTGTATTTGGTAATTTAATTATCTTATCTTCGTTTGAGCCTATCTTTGAATTAGAATTCTATTTGATTAGAGTCCTTCTAAATTTGAATCTCTGTTTTGCTTTGAAATCCATCCTTGAATCGTCCCTTGGAAAGTTTGTGGTTGATTGTCTTTTAAAAATTTTGTATTCATCGTAGTTTTATTTTGATAAGGATGACCATATTTTTATATAAAGATGAAATGTTTTTGATAAGGATTATATACCTTTTAAAAAAAATGAGAATTTGAAGTTTTGAAAGGATTTGAAATTGTGAAAATTTTATAAGAAATGGTTTCATATAAAATGATTTATAACTGAAGGTTTTGAATCTGAATTTAAGTGATTGAACTCCGGCATTTTGGAACTGGTTTTAAGATTTTGAAATAATAAATAATATGATTGAAATTATTTTTCCGAATAAGTAATGTTTCAATGATTTTAATGGGTTTTAATGATTTTGAAGGAATTTCAAAGAAGTTTTCAAAGTAAATGGAAGTCCAGAACTCACTTGTGTCGCTGGAAAATAATTTCGGTGATGAGTGCACGCATCATCGACATTGATTTTCGAGTTTCTGAGTGAGGGAGAGGCCACTTCGGTAGCATTGCTATGCGATTGATTTGTGAAACAAATTTAGATTTCAAATTCCGAAGTGTGATGTGATATTCGAAAGATATATGTATATATATTTGTAAAATTTGAAATGAGCCGGTGTTCAGTCCTTGAGTTTTGGATTTGATTTGATATAACCCTATTTTTGGAATGGATTTACTGATTTAATTGTGATTTCCAACTCTTGGATTGAAATATGATTTCTTCAACTATTTTAAAGGTTCGAGCACTTCCAAATCAAGGTTAACCTTTCAAAGCTAAGAAATTTTGAAAAGTAATTTGATAAAGTATATAAGTTTGTTTTGAATGTTTAAGTATGAAGTAATATGATTTAAATAAGTTGAAACTGTTTGGTTAAGTAAATGAATAAAGCAATTTTAAAATTTTCTAATATGAAATTTAGATTTGAAATGTTTTGAAAAGAATTTGGTCTTCAAAATATTTTGAATAAAATTTAGTTTAAATGTTTTAACTTAGTAACATCTTTATGAAACTATATATTTAACAAGTTGAAATAAATATATAAGTTGTACGTATGCTGTTTTATTCGCATAATTAATTTGATCCAAGTTTGAGTACACAAGTTCGAGGTGGATTACACCATTTCGTGTTAGGATTTTTCATTCGATTCTTGATGGCGAATATTTGATATGGATTTTGGGCTTGATTCCAGAATTCTCTATCATAGTATATGGCTATGCAGGGAGACTGATGGCTTCTAGTCGAGAAACCATATCGAAGTCCGCATTAGGGAAATCGAATGGACAATACTAGTTCGAAAGCGAAGTTGTGTGATCGAGCGAGCGATCAAATGTGATTTTGCGAAATGATGACGTGTGTACATCTTATATTCTAATATCAGTGATATATTTTGACGCTGAAATTGAAAGCTGTCGGGTTAGAATATCTTTGCTTACTTTTCCAATTTAAATTACAAAGATATATAACCTATAAAAGTAAAGATATTCAAATCCCATATGGCTCTTCATACAGCGAAATTTATTTTGGAAAATTTGATCCTTATATAAGACGGACCTTACGTAAGTATAAGATGATTTTGAAAACATTTGATTTTGGAAATGAATTGGTTGACTTAAATTATATTGATTTGGAAATTTGGATTTATTTTCAAAAATCTATTATTTTGGAAACTTTGAAACTAAAGATATTTAATTTGAGAAGAAAATAATTTGGTGAAATTGTATATGATTTTGAAATTGAACTGATATTGAAACAAATTTAAATTTGAGAACCTTATGTTACTAAACACTTGATTTGGGAGTTGTCGAACTTATATAAAATTGATTTGTATGAGTATGAAATTGATTCGAAAACTATAGATTTGAAAAGGTACTCAATTTGAAAGTGAAATCTTATATAATTGAAGTCTATATAAGTATGATTTGATATACTATTGATTTTGGAAAGTATTTGATTTGAAAATTAAATCTTATATATAATGGATTTTATATAAGTACGATATTTGAAAGTGATTTGAAAAGGTACTATATGATACATATTTTCGAAGTAAAGATATGGAAAGTGCCTTCTGCTTGATATCCGATTTGTGGCCACATCTTGGATTCATTCTATCGATATTATTCTCTCTGATTTTTGGTTTTCCGGATATGATACTCGAGTGTCCTTCGAATTCCATGGCGTTACCCATGGTCTTACGATCGTGACTGCATAGCGCAACTGCCTGGTTGAGTCTTGCCTAGGGGTACGGATTGTTTCCTGGGGGATCCAGGCGTAACCATTGTGTATCCTGCAATCTGTGTAGGTCGCGAATAGTAGCGCAAATGCTTGGCTGAGTCTTGCCTGGGGGTACGGATTGTTTCCTGGGGGATCCAGGCGTAACCATTGTGTATCCTGCATTCTACTAGTCATCATGGCGTAACTCGCAGGGCTGAGAAAGCTTACGGATATGGATTGTTTCCTGGGGGATCCAGGCGTAACCATTGTGTATCTGCGAACCATGGTTAGACAAAGGTTTTGTTTGTTTTTGTTTGGATTGTACTTTCCATATCTATTTTTAAAAGTTTTTCCAGTATTTTCACTGGGTGTTGAAACAAGTCTACTAAGTACCTGGAGAATTCTAGTTTTGCGCCTGATCAACGCACTACCAGAGTCTACAGGAACAAGGATAAACTTGTTAAGACATCGAGTTATAAAAGTATTTTGATAAAATATTATATAAATGATACTTTGATCAGTTATTTCCTTTTTAAAGGATTTTAAAGTGTTTTAAATATTTTACCTCTTTAACCAACACTTTTAATAAATGGCTCATCCTTGTCTTTCGTCCTATTTTCCCTTCTTGCTATTCCTATTCTCCACCTTGTTAAACTTACCTATAACAACAGTTATCAGGTATAATTTTAATATTCTTGTCATCTTGTCTTAATCCTATTCCATTCTATCTTTTTCTGTGTTTTCCATACTTCATTCCTTTTCGAGGACGAAAAGATTTGAGTGAGGGAGAGTGTAACAGCCCTAGATTTTTGTATATATTTTATTTGACTTTATTATATTTTGAAAACTATTTTAAACTTGTTTTATTTCAAACATTTCATTTTTAAATATAAATGTTGATTATTATGTAACTTTTAATTTCAAACTGGTATAAATTGAACATTTCCTGAAAAGGGGATTTCTGGTCAAACTTTGACTTTTAAAACTTCAAATTTAAATTGTTTAAAATCTTAAATTTTATCTTTTATTATGAAAATAGACTTAATAACATGAATACTGCTTTTTGTTTCGTTGAAAACGGAATTAAATTGTAAAAGTTATGTACATTTCAATTTTGAGTATAATTTGTTTTATTTTGCAATTTTGCCTATTTTAAATTTTATAAATCATATTTTCTTTGTCATATTTTATTTTAAAATGTGTTAATATGTTATTTTATGTATATTTTTGTCTTTTAATATTTTTGAAGTGATAATAAAACTTTTCCAAAATTTATTGCATTTATTAAAGACTAGTTTCTATTTTCTACTATATTCTCCATTTAAATTTTATTTAATTAAAATTTATTTATTTATTTTTGTGAATGCATTTTTATTTTATGTTCTTATCTTTATTTATAAATATTTTTCCAAGTCCATACAATTTTCCCTAAGTTTATTTCATTTATTTTCAAATTTTCTAGACTAGTTTTCATTTTGTACTATTTTCTTATTTTAATCATATATAATTAATATTTATTTATTTATATTTTGTATATTTGTTACATTTTCGAATTGAAACTGAATTTTTAATTATTTTCAGTTATTTAAACTTATTAAAAAGAAATAAAAGTGATTTGAAAGGTTTGTGGCTTTTTATTTCCTAAGGCCTTTTGAATTCCCACCTTTTCACATTTCAACATTACTTTTCATTCAATTGGCCTTAACTCCTCATTCTTTCAGCTGCATATCTCATTTTGCAATTCACGTGAAAACATCACTTTCTCATTCCTCATTCACATATGTTTTCAGATCTGAAGAAAAAGAATTGTAATGTCTTCCTCTTTTCTATTCTTTTTCACCTTCTTTTATTGATTTTCCTTTGTAAATTGCCTTGAAATCTTCATGCTTTGCTCGGCCCATAGCCTCACCATCACCACCATCGACCACCATCCCTTCCTCCCCACTAAATCCATGGCCAAAACATCATTCTCCACTGACATGAAAGTGTCATGGCCTCCCCTTGAGCAAAACTCCACAAAAACATTGAAAACTCTACAATTATCGCCTACCCGAGCCATGTATGCAACCTTCCCTTCATTTTACACCACCACCATAGGCTGCCACCACCACCTTTTCCAGACCTCCCCACACCACTCCAACCTCTGTCCAGACCTGAGCTTGACTGGCCAAGCATATAACCCCATGACCGAGCCCTTTTGGTTGCCAAAAACCATGTTTTAGCCTAAACCCCTTCACATCCCTGTGTTGTAACTTCCTCCATCATGTTCTACCTTGTAGCCTTACCTTTTCCAGACCCATACCTGATCCAAACCAAGTACAAACCTGACCTAATTGATCCCCTAGGCCATGCAAACAAGTAGAGAAAGCAAGGTAAAAAGTTTCGTATTCAAACTGCTTTTTGTTTCAAAGTTATTCAAATTCAATCGTATTGATTTTTAACTATTATTTTGGTTTTATTTTGGGTTGTAACACAAGGTCTATAACTTGGATCTCGCTCTCCACTCTCAAGTCATTCCCGTGTTGTCGTGCCTTCGTAGTGTCAGTATTGTCTGCTTTTGTGGCTATCTCCAGCTTTTAACAAGTGAGTTATTCTCACCAGACAGTGTATACCTATATAGCTAGTAAATTGACCATTTTTGAATCTGTAAAATGCATCACCATATTATATCTGCTATGTTATGATTATATGATGTTCACCCATGCTTAAACACATGTTATATCATATGTTACTGTTATATTATGTTGTTCTGTTATTTTTATCAGTTTATCACACTGCAAGTTCCCTTTAGATTAGAATCACTATGGGTTGAAATGATACATACCCGAACGGACTTTAGAATAAGAGAAAATCGTTATGGGCTGAAATGACAGGCCTGAATGATTTTCAATTATTTTCATTTGCTTGGGATTGCGGGTTTGAAATGATCAAACCCGGGTATCTTTGTAAATTACGGGTTGAAATGATAAATTACCCGTATCACTTTACCTAGGCTAGAAAATGAAATACATACCCGTTGTTAAAATATGTTTTATAAATTTTTTTTAATTATTTTAGAAATGTAAATATTATAATATTTTGACTTAAACTAAATAAAAATGATCTTTGTAAAGCATTATTGATTTTCTGAAAATTTATAAGTGAAATAAATTAATGGTAAAATTAGAAAATTTGAAATGTAAGTTATTTTGGGAAATTTTAATTTGGTGATAATTGGAATTTAAATTAAATATGAAATGTGATACATTCATGATAATTTGGATTAAAGTGAATTTAAATGATTTTATTTTATATTAATGATTTTGAATAAAGTTAAAATGTGAAATGAATGAATATTTAAGTCGAAATTTTGAAATATAACTAAAATTGGAAATTTGTGAATTTGGCTTAAAAATGAATTTTAAGTTAAGTAAATAAAAATGGAATTAAGTTATATTTGAAAATTTAAACTTAAGTGTTAAGTTAATTTAATTTAATGAATTTATAACTTAATATTGGAATTTAATAAGTGAATTATTATTAAATTTTGATTTTTGAATGGAGGTTTAACTTTATAAAATCATGAATATAAGGGTATTTGAATGATTGTTTTAAAAGTGAAATTATATGATTTTATAAGTTAAAAATGATTTATATAAAAATATAATTGTTGTGAAGTTATACTAAATATTTGAAGTTAATTAACTGCATTTCTGAAATGCTATTAATTCTAATGTAAATGATAATACAACATTTGTAAATGTTGTAGTTGATAATAATGAACCAAATGGATGAATTTAATTAAAGGCTATTATGGCATTTTTGTAAATGTTATAATGGTTGAATTTAACTAAGTTTATTTGAAACTAATGTAACCCTATTACAGCATTTTAAATGCTGTCTTTTGTTAAATTGAACTGTTTAAATGTGACTTTCCATAGCATTTTCTAAATGTTGCGAAAGTTGAATTTTCATTGTTTTAATTAATTTAAGTTAACGAATGAACTTTGAAAGATTAAAATTTTGGAAATTTAATAATTTAATTATTTAATATAATAACTTCATTTTATGATTTAAAATGAAGTAATTTGTTTCGTAATATAAACTATTTTGAAATATGATATTTTGATATTTTGAACTGGATTTTTGAATGATATTGAATTTTGAAATGATATTTGATTTCGAAATATAAAATACCAATTTTAAAATTTTAACCACGGGATGTATTTAATTTATGGTTTAACTGATCCTTAGAGGATGGGCGATCCCAAGCATCCTTTAAGTTATTATGCATTACTGCTACAGTTCACTTGAGTTGGTTTACATTATATAAGTATATATTGTCCTGACTCGAGTGTTTTGTATTTTGCTTTACGCTCGGGTCAGCCTGAGTATTTACAGCTTAGATTTGGATCTCTTTCTGGAGCTAGGAATCGTTGGAGATTCTCCTTATCTAGTTATCTATCCATTCCAGTTTCAGTTGTTCTATTTCAGCTCTAGTATTATAAACTTCTATGTATTTGAGATTTCTATTGTATATGTTTTCAAACAGATATTATGTATTTTGTTTTGAGAGTTTGTTATAGTAGCTTCATGAACTACTATGGTTTTTATATTCCGCTGCGAGTTATTCTGACATTCTGTGTCTGTGATTCTGTATTTGATTTTATTTGCTCCAAATTTTATTACAATCTGTTATTTTGAATTATTCAAGTCAGACATGCGTGGATTATTGTCGATTTGAATGGTCCAAAATAGTGGGTCGTAACATTATTTCTTTGATTTATCATGGTAAATTTATTTCATTACAAAACACTTTGTAAAACACTCCTACAATTTTCGGAATTTAAATTCTGGTTTGAGTCCACCTTTAACTTAACTTATTTGTTTAATCCACTCTTATCAAATTTCTATTTGGTTATATACATATTTAAGCACTTAAAATTAATAATTTTATTTTATTACAATAATCACATCCAATCACCTTATTATACTATAATAATCTACAAAAATTAATTCCTTATATATAAAAATTATTTAAAAATCATTTTTAAAATCATTATATAAGAAAATAACAAGTATGCCCTCATATAATACTCTCAACACATTTTAGGGTGCTACTGACCCTATCTCTAATGAGTAATCCCCACCAGAGCCAAGGTTCTCACTTAACCTTCAGCTCTGATACCAACTGTAACGGCCCGAAAATTTTCGACCCCAAAAATCGACACTAATATGTTTACTGTATAGAGTGCCGAACAATCGAGTGCCGAAAATCCCAGACTGTTAGGGTTAAGAAGAAAAGGAGGTAGAATAAGAACAGAAAAACAACAACATAGAATCTCACAATCGTAGTGGAACAAAATATAATATACAATAACTGCATTTTATACGAAGAAAAGCTGTAACTATCAATATACATACAAGATATCAGAGTACAACCATCAACAAATAAATATAGACAGTTATAACAACTTGTCCCTAAAGGCTGTCTATACAGTCTATAATACACAGTGGAATATAGTAAATACGTCTCTGCCATCCAGCTCGTCTCCTGAGCTCCAAAGCGTCCTAACCTGAAAATCTGCAATTCTCGGTCTGATCCGAGCATTACAATAAAGTAACACCCGAGTCAGGCTGGAAACCAGTGTGAATAAAACCAACTCAATTTGAAATGCTAGAGTTATAAAACCTCTTTGAACCAAGGTAACTTGTATAAGCTACGAGTTTTTATCTGATTATAACCAACGCTTTACAGAAATCCCTCGATATTGCAATACTGCCTAGGTATAGTTCCTTATCCAAATTAATCAAATTTGCTTAATTTGCTTAATTCCAGCCTATTAAACTTTATAATTAAACCCGTAAAGGTTCGGAGAGCTTATTAATTTGAGGTGGTTCCAAATAACACTGTCATCCGGTTCCGGTCTCTTTAAATCCAAATAATACATTTTAAGAGGGTAAACCGTTTAAAATAGGCAATTCATTATTTAAGGTAATAATATTCAAATATGGGAATTTATTACATATTTTCATTCAAACAAACTGTAACATCATTTTTAAATCTACTATTAACTTGTCTGACTAACTAATTTAACGATCAATGACCAATATCAACAATTCACTTATCAGGGTTAAATTTGCCTAAATTTTCCATATCCATCTATATTTCAATTCAAAGGAAATAAAAACAATTTATTTTTATTTAATTAGAATTTAACATTCTACTTTGATATCCACTTAGTTAATTTATAAAATTATATAATATTTTAAGTCAAATAATAATATAATTAATTTTTCCATTAAATTTATAAAATATCATTAACTTTAAATTGCGGTTTTAGAATGACAATAGCTTTCTGGTAAAAAGGAAAAAAATACAATTTATCCCATAAATGTATATACACAAATTCCTTTCCTTTTCTTTTTTTATCCTTCCTTTTTATTTTCATCTTTACTTTTTCCTCCCTTATCTTTCTTTTTCTTCTACCTTTTTTTTACTTTATATTTTTCCTTGGCCCACTATCTTGTTTTCGGCCCATACTCTTCCCTTCTTTCTTTCTTCCTTTCCCTGCTACTCCCATTTTCCTCCAACCTGCACGGACCTTCCACAGTGCACGTGCACACATCAGCGAGGAGTTACCGTCCACCATCAACCCCTTCCACACAACATCCCCGACCTTCGCAACTTACTGGCCACCCAAATTTCCTCAACTCCGCCCCAATTCGAAATTCGACCACGAGCCCAAAACCGGTGACGAAAACCAACCACCTCATTCCGCCTCGTCCAGTCACTACCGACCACCGGCCGGCACCTCACTTTACCAGGAGCTTCGCCACTCACTTCCCCAACTTTTCCCCGCATACCGAAGCCTCCTCTTCCCTCACTGTTGCCGCCATCACCAATTAACCGAACACGAGCAATTATGACACCCAAACCCTAAATCACCTCCGTCCGACCACCACACCGTATTGTAAAACGCTCCACCATTTTTCCCGAACTCCCCACCTCTGCCGCCTCCTCCTGACCCAACGCCGACCTCCAGCTATGACCAGATCTCCGTAATTTGGCCAAAGACTAAAACCCATTCAACTCTTAATTTCTACCTCCGCACACCTCTAAAATATGCCAAATTACTCCTAAAAATCCTATTTTTCCATGATACCCACAATTATATGATCGGTGAGTTAATTTATGGAAATTGATTTCCAACCAAATGTGAACCTCCTACTATTTGGAGGTTCTCCACTTCGATGCTTGATAATTTCTAACGAAATAAATTTTAAAATGTTCCCAACTCAAAAACAAATAACTTTCATTTTGATTCAATGATCTAAAACTAAAAGAATGTTAAGGTATTAATTTTTAAAGGTGAAAGTACCACTTGTTTCAATAACAGAGCAGCCATATTTTGAGGAACTACTGGGTTATGGTGGATCTGGCCATGTCCAATACATTCATACATACACTCGTACCCATATCAGATGCATCTGCACCTACCTAGGACACTGACTCATCCAACCACAGTCATATATACAAGCATGTAATATCCAAAGGCAAAGTGTTTACTCACCATTTGCAAGTGGAAGAACAGCTACTATGAGTTTTGCTTTACTTTTTACAGTCTTGATCTTCCTTCCTCCAAGCTTTTTTATGTCTTGACCTTTATATTATTTTGTGTTTCTAAAAGGCAGGCTATGTATTTTGTTTTTATTAGTTTGTTTTTGAATGAAGAAATGCGACGAAGGGCTATAGTATTATAACAGGGGAGAATAGTTAGAGGTTTTCTTATGTACAGGCTTTGTATATATTTTCTTTCATTTATTAAATTTTGATTTGAATATAGGCTGACCTGATTTGATTTCATTAAAAGGTGATTTGATTTATTATGTGGATTAGATTTCACATGACTTGATTTTGTTATTTGTTATGATGATGTTCCCTTAAGCATTTACATATATATATATATATATATGTATGTATGTATGTATGTATGTATGTATGTATGTATCTTCATACATATATTTTTCCTACACTTAGACCATATGCAAAGTTTTTTTGTTTACTAACACATATATAGGTAAAATGCTAATGTTTTGAACATAAGCACCATATTACATACAAACATAGTTAGCCACTTTCATGTACCTATTTTAATTTATATACATGTATATTTATTCTTACACACTTTTTATATACCTTTTGAATACACACATGTTCATATACATTTACATTTTTACTATTTAATATAAGCATATACACATATATCCATAAGTTTGAGTTTTTCATTATGAGGTTTTATATGCTCATATATATATATATATTCATTTTTATACAAACTTCCATATATTTATTTCATATGGACACATATACACATATATATGCATTTATATACATATACATATATATATATATATTATCAAATGCCATAAAGCATGTATATATTTATTTGTATATTTATGGATATTTATCTTAATTTAAATGGTGGAGTTTATATACACATTTCTAAAATACTTATCATATCCAGGAATTTATACTTCAATATTAAATATAGTTTTTAAATCAATTTTTATATGTATTCAGATATTTAAATATCAGCAAATTTATTTATTCGACAAATAAAAATCAATATTTTAGTAATAAAATCAGATAATTACCCAATACTCGATGGCCAAAAATCCGGGTCGTCACACATTGCCTCAATCAACTCGTCCCTAATATTGGGTGGAATTTTAGGACAAGCACTTGCATTTTTGAATCCCCCAATTTGATGTTGCTTTGCCCTATATATTCCTCCCGTTGTCACTTTCACACAAAACATACAAGTCACACTATTGGGGTTTTTTGCATCCGCTAAGTAGTTATAATTCCAACCAACATCCACTCTACGGTTTCTATTTGTAGGCATGGCAGAATTTCCAACATTTGCATTAGGTAGGTTTGCATCCATGACCTAATAAGTAAAAAAACTGCATTTTAGTAAAAACTGCACCTGAAAAAAACTGCAATAAAATAAACTTTTAACTACATTTTAAATTCATTTTAAAAACTGCATTTTTAAAAACTGCATTTTTAAAAACTGCATTTTAGAAAAACTACACATAAAAAACTATTTAAAAAAAAACTTTTAACTTCATTTTAAAAACTGCACTTAAAATAACTGCATTTTAAATAAACTGCATTTTAAAAACTGCATTAAAAAAAAAGTAAAAACTGCATTTTAAAAATTAATTTAAAGTTAAAATTTTAAAGTTTAAACTATAAAACTTTCAACTTTTACCTTTAAAATTCTGAAATTAAAACTTAAAACTTTAAATTCAATTTCAAATTCTAACTTAAACATTTAAATTAAGCTAAAATTTGGATTTACTTTTAATAAACTGCATTTTAAAAGCTGCATTTAAAAAAAAGTAAAAACTGCATTTTAAAAGTCAATTTAAATTCAATTTTAAAATTCAATGTAAAAAAGTAAAAACTGCATTTTAAAAACTGCATTTAAAAAAGAAGAAGTAAAAATTGCATTTAAAAAAGAAGAAGTAAAAACTGCATTTTAAAGGTTAAAAGTAAAAACTGCATTATAAATTCAATCTAAATTTAAAACTAACTTAAAGTCTTAAACCAAATTTAAAATCCAAACTTTATAACTTAAACTCAATTTAAACAAAACTTTATAGTTTAATTTAAAATTAATAACATTTATAATCAGTTTTTAACTTTATAATTTAAACTAATTTAAACTTAAACTCGGTTTTTAAAATCAAAACAGTTATCTAAAATAAAATCAGGTCATAAAATTTTTTAAAACTTTAACCAAATTTAGAAATATACCTCTGGTTCGAAATCAGCTGCTTCGATTTTTAGGGTTGAGAGTCGACGGTAGTGGAGCTTTGGTCGACGGCAGTGGAGCTTCGGTCGGCGGCAGTAGGGTCGATGGCAGTGGGGGTTTGGTCGAGTTTCGGTAGCAGCTCGAGATTAGGTTTTTTTTAATATCGACAATCGAGATGTTTTTTTTGCGCGAGTAACTCAATTAAGCCGGTTCGATTTTGAGGGTTTTGGGCCAAAGCCCTAAATCATCCTCAATTAACTAAAGCGCGCTTAATTGGGGCTTCGCTTTTTCGTTGCTTCGTCGCCTAGGGCGCTTTATTAGCGCCTTGCCAATCACCGGCACCTGGAAACAGAAAAAAGCCCTAGGCTAGCGCCTATGGCTTTTTTGCGCCTAGGCGAGCGCTTTGACTATAGAGATTAAAATACTACTTAGATCCCAATCCAACTTATAATAACTTTCAATTCACGTTTACTTATATATATCGCTTACCAACAAATCTAGAATTACTATACGAAAAAAACCTTATTAATTCAAGGACTACTTTTACCCTTACTTTCCAGATTCAAATATATGCAATATTAAAACAAATCATTCGTATAATATGCATGCATGATTTATCAATCCATTACATGTATATATTTAAGTCTATAACTCCCAAAAGTACTTACATGCATACATGAACAGATTTACCATGACATAAATCCAGTATTATATAAAAATATATAATTTTTCACTTTTTAAGCCTCCAAATCTCCAAATCTAAATCTTATTGTTTTTGTTTGACTACCTTTTCTCCTAATGGAATATGTGCCACAAGCATGCACATACATATTAGAAATTTAAATCTGAGAAGAGAATTGCATTTAATTTGGATTTGGATTTATAGTTTATCTTGGCTTTGGCGATTTGATTCGATCCTATTCCCCTTCTCTATTATTCTCTACTATTCTCCACTTGTATATATGTATATATAAACTATAGTTTTATTTGGATTGAATAATTTGTGGAGAAAAGGATATGGCAGAGCTTCATCATGCTTCAAAAAATATAAAAAGAAAAGTGAGGGGTTAGACCCGTATTTATAGGGGTTCGAATCAATGCCAACCGTTTGATTATATTATATTAAATATAAGCCATTATACTAGGTTCAATTAACGGCCAACACCGCACTACTGGACGATTGCTCAACATTTATCGATTAACCGCTAGTGGTCGACTGGTCTTAATGAGGGGTCGACCGGTCACGTTTATTTGTTAATAAATTTCTACCATTTGTTTTATTCCTTATATGACCTATTATCACCCATTCTGACCGATTTGATTTGACGTTAAATATACATAGACGTTAAGTAAGATTTAATTGACTATTAACGTTAATCAACATTAGTTAATTATATTATTTTCCTTGATTATATATATAATTGTTTCTGACTCGAAATATCCAAACGTTTATAAATTTTTCATTTGAAATCCAACTGGAAAACTATATGTATGAAAATTAATCTGAAAAACGCCATGAACACAACGGTGCAAGTTTCAAAGCCAAATTATTATGTTTGTGAAAGTTCTATTTTTGGTGTTACTAATTATTAATAAATTTCTTTTTAATTAATTATTGTCCAATTTACGGAGTGTTACGCTATCCCAGGGATGCAAACCAATTAGGACTAAGTGGATCTGTAGAAAGAAATTAAAAGGCAACGGTTTTGTAGATAAATTCAAGGCTAGATTAGTAGCCGTTGGTTTAACTCAAAAAAAAAGATATTGATTGTTTTGACACTTGTTTCCCTGTCACCAAGGTGGATAATATTAGAACTTTAGTTGCCTTGGCTTTTATTCATAATCTAGTAGTACACTAAATGGATATGAAAACTACTTTCCTTAATGGTGACATAAAAGAAGAAATTTATATGAAACAACCTACTGGTTGTGTGGTATCTGTTCAAGAGAATAAGGTTTGCAAATTAAGAAAGTCCCGTTTTGGCCTAAAACAGGCTCCTACACAATGGTATGAAAAACATAATAGGACCCTCGTAAATAATGGTTATACAGTGAATGTATTTTATTCCTACGTATATTCAAAGGTGTTTGGTCCTCATTATGTGATTATTTCCCTTTATGTTGATGACTTGTTGATATTTGGTACAAACATGGTTGTAGTAAATGATGCAAACAATTTATTGTCCTTCCAATTTAAGATAAAAGATTTAGGAGAGGCTGATGTGATACTAGGAATTAAAATGAGAAAACCCACAATCGGTTTTTCACTAATTCAGTCTCAGTATTTAGAGAAAAATTTAAAAAGATTTAATTATTTTGACGTGACACATGTTTGACCTCTGTATGATCCTAGTATGTATATTAAAAAGAACAAAGGACCTATTGTGTCATAAGATGAATATGCCAAAGTCATTGGAATATAATGTTTCTTATGAATTATACCAGAACTAAAATAGCTTATGTTGTAAGTCATTCGAGTAGGTACACCTACAACCCCAACAACGAACATTAGAATGCTCTTCGTCGTCTTTTGAGATATCATAAGGGTATAATTGATTGGTGCTTACATTTTAATCAATATTCTACCATTTTGGAGGGATTTTGTGATGCAAATTGGGTTACTGAGAATAATGAAGTTATCTCCATTGTGGCTATATGTTTACTTTGGGAGGAGGTGCTATATCATGAAAGTCTTGTAAACAAACATGCATAACATGATCTATTATAGAATCTGAGTTTATTGCCGTTGAGTTGGAAGGTTAAGAAGCGGAATGGTTGAAAGACTTGGTAGAAACTTCACTAGGAGAAAAGACTAAATTTTCGGTTTCTTCGCACTATGATTCACAAGCCACTATTAAAATAGCAAAGAATGGTGTGTATAGTGGAAAAAAGGCTCATCCGATTAAGACACAAAGCTATCAAGATCCACTCATAAAAGGATTGCCAAGAAATCTGGTCCATGAATCTTCGAAAAGAATGGGCCTCAGGCCTAGAGTAGAGGAAGGTAAACGAAAACCTATTGACAATCAAACAAGACCACATGATCACTCTTTCCCTTCCTGTTTATGTATTTAAGAGATTGATTACCTTTTGAATCTATAACCAGTTTTGGTGGTGCTCTCGTGATGCATATAATGGATTCATTTGTGAAAGTCTTGATTTTGAATTATACCTTAATCATTAATCCATAGCCAGTTGGTAGTGCTTATGTTATGCACACGATGGATTTTTGCTTATTATCTATGATTGAGTCAATTACTCTTGTTGAATCCATAACCAGATTAGGTAGTGCTTTTAAGATGCACTTGGTGGATTCTATAAACTGTTTTCCTATTAAATCCATAACTAGTTTTAGTGGTGCATTTGAGACCCATTGATGGATTATAAAAACTTTTTTTGTATTAAATCCATAACCAGCTTTTGGTGGTGCTTTTGAGATGCACTTGATGGATTTTACTTATATTTTCATATTAATTCCATAACTAGTCTTGGTGGTGCTTTTAAGACGCACTTCGTGGACATTACTTATTTTTCTCTAATCTTGACTAATGGAATTCATATCCACAATTGGTTGTGCCTTTAAAACGCACTTTATGGATTCTATTATCCGTCTTAAGATTGATCTTCATACTCTTAATGAGTCCATAGCCAGATTTGGTGGTGCTAGGGAGACACGCTTGATGAATTCACCTACTTGAGTATAAAGGTAGGGCCGTTTTCTATAAGAGATTTTTTTTATTTCCCTAAAGCACTTATAAGTTTTCAAGGTAAGCGCATGGCTATAAAAAGTGCATGTATATTGCATAGAAGTGTAGATATCAAAAGTGTAGTATGAGTTATGAAGTTTCAACCAAATCTTATTGTTCAAGAGAAATTCACTAGATAGACAAAGTTATACATACGCTTCTTGTGCATCAATTCAAATTGAAAGATATTGATTCATATGTTTGGAACTTTCCTTTTTCTTAGGTTTTTTATCTTCATCTGTTTGGAGTTTTCTGTATTTAGTAGGGGATTATTGGATAACTATAATAAAACTTTAGTCCCACATCAACTGATATTTTATTATTCTCCTCTTTATATATCCTTATTTCTACTAATTATTAATTAGGTGTGAGTGGTATGGATTACCAAGCAAGCTTGCACAAGCACACGCGCATGGATGAATGGTCGCATATGGCGCTTTGATGGTGCACTTAGCACTGCATTGTAATAAATTAAGCTTGGTTCTCCATTACACTTTCTTCCCTTTACTCCTTTTTAATTTCAGCTCTCAAAACTAAAAGACAAATCTTTTTATCTGCTTATCAATTACAATTATGATTAATAGAATTATGAATGAATTAAAAGGATTATCTCTTTGTTGCCCCGATCATTCTAATTTCTCACCTTTTGAGTACTAAGCCGCAGTTTTCTAACCTACATCTACTTATTTTTATTCCTTTAATGGAGAGAACATATAGTGTTTGTACCAAATTCTTCTAAAAACTCCCGTTTATTCATACACTCCTCCAAATTCTTCAACCTTGAGTGTAAGTTTGTTGTGTGAACCTTGGGAAGCGAACGACAATCAACGGTTACACCTTAATAGCGCCAAAATTTACTTTAAAGGCAGTGGTCTGTCCATGGCATAGCCTCTCTTTTTAACTCTTTACTGACTCTCATTTCTAACATTGGTTTCCACTATAGTCACCAGTTTCTAACTATTCTCCTTAACCTACAAACCAAAATACAATGAATCCTTACATTAAAAGCACATCTGGCATAAGTACATTTATGATTAGAGTGTATGACAAAGCCTTATATTTGTATATACTACAACGAGTAATAATAGTTAAGAGAGGAGAAATATGCAATATATTAGTAAGAAACATATTGGCTTCCAAAAGAGCATAGTTATGATAGTATTCAAAACTGTAACCAAAATACCGATGAACATGGTGAAGTCAAAAGGTAAAAATACAAGAATCTGATTGATATTTTCAATAAGTTAGAAAGGACCTAATATAGGTTGTTATGTCAGGAAGTTGCATATGGATGATTATGGAGAGATTGATCATTATGCATTAGATTAACAAATAAACAAAGTATAAAATTACAATAAATAATGGTTCATTGTAAATCTAGCTGGTTTGAACTCCCAGTAAACTATAATCAGTCGACCAGATTAAATAAAAGTTTCATAAACAAATATCTGAACATACATAGATTCTTCTCTATGGATGAGAGAGTAAACTAGTAAAGCATGTCCTAAATGATTAAAGAATGGTCGAATGTTATTAACTATCAAAATGTGAATTCATTAAACGAATAAAAGCCCTAACCATGTTTCAATTTATACCACTAACCTTAAAAGAAAAACAACTTTCGTGTAGAACAACCATTAAACTAATATAAAGGATTCATAGGTGAGATGAAACACTTAAAAAAGAAGGCGTAATTTAGAGCATATAAATTTATGAATCAATGAAATCACCAGCAATCTTGGATAACAGGTCATCAACTACAAGATCTGGTAAAAATAAAATAATATATTTCCTTATTATTTCAAATATCTACAAATAGAACAAAACGGTTTACTTCGGGATAAGTATATCTGCAGTAATGCAATGTCCTATTTAGGAATAATTCAAACAACTTTAAAATTTTAATTCCTAAATCAAATAAAAAAATACATAGATTGAAAAAGACATACATTGAAATGAAGAAGCATTTTAAAAAGCAAGAAACAAAGCCAAAAAAATAATAAAGGGGAATAAGTAGTTTAAATCGATGAAAATAATCAACACCATGACATTAGGTTTAGAAGTATACCTTCATTCGTTAACGAGGAAAAGTGAAGGAAAAAGTGGAAGCTGAAGGCATTGTCGAACCGAGAGATGGAATGACACAATTTTATTTTTCTAGGGTTGCACTTATTTTTTAGGGGAAAATGGGGAAAACGGTAAAGTTGCGGCTGAAATAATAAATAAAAGAGGTGGTCACTAACATAATTTTTAAGCTACTTTGCAAAATTTCTTATCTTAAATACTAATGATGTTTAAATGCTAGCTTTTTCCTTATATAATTTTGGAAAGAAAAATCCTAGCATTAACTATTTAAACGCTAGCTTTATGTGCTACTATATAGATGTTTTCCTATAGTGTCTCGTCAGAATCAATACCTTGAATTTGACTAAATCCTTGTGTAGCTGGCCTAGCCTTATAAGTCTCTACTTCTCCATCTGCATTTCTCTTTTTCCTCAAAATCTATTTACAGTCAATGGTTTTTATCTCTTCGGGTATGTCGGACAAAATCCACATTTTGTTTCTATACATGGAATCCATTTCATATTTCATTACTCCAAGCCAAAGTGCAAAGTTTTTACTTGGCAGTGCATTTTGGAATGACACAGGAGCATTGTCATCTAAGACACAGTCCCCTTCTTTCCATATACGAGAAAACCATAGTGTCTCTCTGGTGCATGAGCCTTCTTACTGGACCATCAATAGATTGCGTGTTTTCGTATACGGCTAAACTTGGTTCTCCCATTGATTCAGCCTCCATTTTAGTTTCTTGGATCTCATCCAAGTCTGCAACTTCACTATTAATTTCCTTAGATAAAAATTACTTTTCTAAAAAGACAATGTGTGTGGAAACAATAGCCTTTTTTCCCCTGTGTTGTAAAAAATATATCTCCTAGAATTCTTGGGATATCCTATAAACTTATACAAAGCTGATCTTGCCTCAAGCTTATTGGGACTGACGTTCTTAACATAGGATGGACAACCCCACACCTTCAAATAATTGAAATGGCGCTTCTTCCTTTTCCATATATCATACAGTGTCTTAGCCACAGATTTAATGGGTACTAAATTCAATATATGCGTTGTAGTTTCTAGTGTATATCCCCAATAAGACAGAGATAACTCGGCCTTAATCATCATGGAACAAACCATGTCTAGTGTTTATGTTCCTTCGCTCTAAAACACTATTGTATTGTGGAATATATGGTGGAGTAACCTAAGAGATAAACCCATTATCTTTTAAGTACTGATGGAGTTCTTGTCCAATGTACTCACCTCCTCGATCGGATCGTAGTATTTTAATCCATAGGTTCGTTTGTTTTTAAACCTCATTCTTATATTCAATAAATTTCTCACAGACTTCAGATTTGTTCATCATAAGATACACGTCTTGGTCTTGAGAAATCGTAATTAAAGAATACAAAATAAGAACAGTTATCTTTAGTAATTATAGGCATTAGTCCACATACATCACTATGTATGAGACCCAAGAGTTCATCAACTTTTTAATTGCTCCCACTAAATTGGTACTTGGTCTTCTTACCTTTGAGATACAACTCACAAATATTAAATGATTCAGAATCAATTAATGGTAGAGAACCTTTAGTTTTCAATTTGTGCAATCGTTTCTCACTTATAAGTCGTAGCCTATAACGCCCTGCAAAAATTAGCCAAAAATTTAAATAAAAGTATTAAATTAATTATAATATAGGTAAAAGTGGAATTTTCACAAATGTTTGAATTTGTCTATGAAACTTACGCTATTACATTCATAGCGGTTTTTTGGACAATTTTCATATATAAAGTTTTGTAATCGAAGCTCTTACAAAAAAGTCATTAAAGTTTAATGATTTGAAATAAAAACTAATACATATATAAGGAAAAAATTTATTAGGAAAGTTCAACTGGTCGGTACCCTGGTTGTGACCGATCAACCACCCCAGACCAAGCGGTCGACTAGTCATAGGTTATCCACTATGGTTTGCTTAGGTCGAATTGATCGGATTTTATATAATTAAATCTAACAGTTTAGGTCGATTTTTGCACCTATAAATACAACATTAACCTTAAAGTAAGAACCCTAATCTAATTCTTTACGCTCCAGAATTCCGCCTCTTCCAAAACTCCCTACTCCTTTTTAAATCAATCCGTTCTTCAAAAAAAAAAGTTTAAAAATTAAAATCAAATATTAGAGAAGGAGAAGATAATCAAATTAAGGAAGGAGAGAAATTGATGAAGCAAGCGGAGGTGATTCTAGGTAGATAAAGAGGGAAATAGCTTGCTAGAGGTGAGTGTGTTGTTTCTTAAGATATAGAGATTTACAAGTAATCGAGTTTAATTATATTTCTATTTGTTTTTGGGATTTATGTGATTTAAAGCCAAAATAGAAGTTTAAATTGAAGTTTTCTTATTCAGTAAATTGAAATTATAGTAGAGTATGAATGAAAAATCTAGGTTGAATAGCTCTAACCCCTGTCTGATTAAATTAGATTTAAATTGAGAAGTTGATTTGGGTTTGTAGTAATTATTGGAAATTGGATAGAAATCTAAATTATAAGAATATGATCCCCATCTAATGATTAAAGTAAATTGGAAATATAAGTTGATTTAGCTTGATTCTAATATTAACACCCATTTTTCATCTCGATTATTGAATTTGGAATTTAATGTGTATATAACTACACCTTATTGATGTTGATCTTACCTCGAAATAATTTGATACAAATATATTAAAATAAATATGGAATTTATAAAATTTAGGTAGTGAAAATGAAATAGGGTTCATTGTTGAAATTATACAGTAAAAAGTATGATTAATTACTAAACAAAAAAATTAAAAATGAAATTAAACATTTTACAGTAATAAAAATTAACCGATCGATAGGCTTACTATAGCTGGTCGATAGTAAGTGGTCAACCGCTACAGTAGCCGGCGGTCAACCAGCCATCGAATTTCAGGCGCATATTGAACCTCGACCGAAAGCCCAGGTTATATATATATATATAATAGTAAATTAGTTGGAAAATTAGTTTCTTAATTCTTGACTTTTAGATGTTATGAGACTAGATAGATGTGTACATGGACAATTAGGCCTAGACACTATTTATTCGCCGAATTCGATATTCAACAAAGGCGATTTGATCGCAAGTGGCACTCACAAGAGGTTTCTTGGTGGATGCACAACACTATTGGTGGATACCTAGAGAGATTTGTGGCCCGACACTAGTGGGATGTTCCTCGGTGCAGACGGCATAGGATATGACACAATTGGTGGATGCCCGGTGTGGTACAATAAGTGGCATAACCATTGAGCTTGGATACGGATGCAACGGACCCTAAGACATATTTGGCATTAGTCGGCATTACGGGCTCCTCTCAGTGTATAAGTACAATACATTGTAGTCGCAGTTTGAGAAATGTAGTCCCAATGGTGATATTTTATGTGACCCTATGTTAGGAATAGCCCTAGAGGTTATTAGTCCGATCCGTCATTGCTTTGAGGTTCGATTAGTTGTTCAACCCTAAGTATAAACCTTCACAAGAAGTTTAGGTGTAGGTGTATTTAGGGCTATATGCCTTAGGTTAATGAAACTAGCTTAGTAAGCAGTTCACAAACACAAGTAGGACACCCTAGGTCGCATAAATTATAAATGAAGTCAATTGCATGTAATCATCATATATTAATGATGTAACTCATTCACCGGACTTTTGTGTGACCCACCCCTTTCATTTTTCCCCATAATAGGAGGACAGGGCAATAGTTGATTAGCCTAGATCTAGTACATGGAAGCGTGGGCTTGGTGTTGGCACTGTATATTTCTCTTCAACACTCTCCATGTAACTATTTATAGTATTTAGCACTTATTAGACTATATGCTATTATTTTGTAAACTTCAGATTTTGACTACATACATTTTGAGATTGTGTTTTCTGAGATATTTTCTAAGATGGTTATTTTTTGTATTTTATTAACTGCTTTCCATTGTGATATCTAAAAGTGTCGAATGTCTTAGATTTTAACCATATAATCTTATTCACTGTAATGCTTTAAAACCCGATAGCTCATATTTCTTGGCATAACACGAATCCGAAAATCACCTTAGGCTTTGGATCGGTGTGCCCGAAGGTGTGGGCTGTCACATGGCCTACAACGCCAAAGATAGTTTTTATGTATATCATTATTTGATGAACTACTCACAATATGGACACAATTGTATTGAACGTATAAACACCACTATCTAAAATACTATCACAAACTTTATTACTGTCTAAGATAATGTTCATAGCATATCAACATAGTGAAAAATATAACTAGTTTTAGACAATCTAGACACTATAATAATTCCATAAATAAAGTCTTTTACATAATAAAAATTATTTAGTATCAAAACAAATCCATTAGGCAAACTCAGATGAAAATCTCCAACTGTTATTGCATCAACAATAGACCCATCAGCAACTTAAAGCCTCATTTCTCCCTTTTCCATGCGATGCCCATTTCTAAGCCCTTGGAATGAATCACAAATATGAGTTCAAGATCCGATATAGAATACCCAAGATAATTTATTGACTACAAAACAATGTTTAATCATAAATATACTTGATGGAGAGGCACAACCATTATGCTTCTTCTCTTTAGCAATCTGAAAGTACTTCAAACAATTTCATTTGCAGCAGTCTTCTTATTTTTCTTGTTAACCCTTTTCCGCTTCTTTGCATCGTTCGAAGATTACATGTTCCCCTTAATAGTAAACACAACCCCTTGATCCTTGGACGAAGACACGACTGGCCTTAACATATTGAGGAGCTCCACGAGGCTTACTTTCAACTGGTTTATATTATACTTTAATATGAATGGCTCATACCGGGGAGTAAGAGACCTGATGATTAAGTCTACTTACATTTCATTGTTTAATGTTGTGTTTAACTATGCAAGTCTATCCATATATTCTTTCACCATTAGAATGTGATCAGCTACTTTATGTCCTTTAGACATTTTTGGTATGGAACAGTTTCTTCATAATTTCTTACCTTACAGAATGGGACTATTTACCAAATAGAGCTGTGAGACTATTGAAAATCTCATGGATAGACATGTTTCATGCTGCCTCAATAATGATTTGCCTAACATAGATAGTATGAAAACCTAGACGATCTCAAGGTCTGAAACCTATTTATTATAAGAAAATATTAGTTCGATGTTTGCATCATCGATGGGTTATTCTTTTGGAGGTGTAGTTATTGACGACCAAACGTGTTCATAAGTTAATGCTATCTTTATCGCTCTTAACTATTCTATGTAGTTAGGTCCGGTGAGCTTGTCAAAAATAGCTTGGGTGTAGATATTTTTTTGCAAGTTTTAACTTAGTAGATTAGGAAAATTTCATAGTAGATGTTCTTATAACATTACCAAGGTTAAAATTTCTGTTTCATTTTACTAATAAGCTCCCACTAGTTTATTGTGTTTCTCCAAACCCTAAGGCAAAACATAGAAATTTCTCGACTTTATTAATGGATGTAAGGACTCATATGCGAAGGGATTCTGACCTTGAGGGAAGATCAATAAATCATACTCCCACATCGATGGATAACTCTTTATCGGTTGCATTATACATAATTCATTATAATATAAAGTAGTTACAAATATAAATACGAATAATTTTGAAATTAAATACAAGTTTAAAATTCAAATTTTAAGGTCTTAAATCTAGATTTGCAATTAATATTTATTCATTTAAATTCAAATTAATATACTTATTTTCTTAAGAAATATATAAATATGTTATATGTTTCGAAAATATTTTTATTATTATATATATATATAATTTTATATTTATGCCCTAAACTTATATTTAAATTTTAATATATATATACTTAACCAAAAATATATTTAATTTTTTTTAATCTTATGTTTAGAAAAAACTAATTTATTAAATAAGATTTTCGTACGGTAATTATAAAATAAATATATTAAATAATTTTTTTCGAAAACTATTTTAAACATATACATAAATTTGATATTTATATATTTATTTTATAGTTTATGTATATATAGTATTTGCAAAAGTTAGGTTTTATATTAAAATGAATTATATAAAAGTGTATGGTTTAAATATTTTAAATATATTAATTTTTTTTTAATATACTATTTTTATATATTGAAAAAAATATGTATATACATTATATATATATATATGTATGTTTTAATTAAACTAGTTTTAAATAGTCTTAAATTATTAATTTATTTTCAAAAATTAAATAAAATTTTAAGGTTGAATAATATATGCAAACATAATTTTGTTTACACATACAAACATATATATATATATATATAATCATTTAATGTTGACGGCACAAACATATATGGATTTTGATAATATACGTATAAATTAAAGAAGTAGAGTAACATGATAAATAAATATAAATACATAATGAATGAAAATTTAAATTATTATCTTTTTGTGGCATAGAAGAAACACTTTGAAATGTTCAATTTGTTTACTTCTTGAATATGTATTCAAACCTTCAGAAGAGCCACTAGATTGAAAGCGGCAACCATTGATGCACTAATTTTATCTAAGTTGTGTTTTTAAAAGCATGAAAATTGAGAAGAAGGACTGGGGGGTTGGCCTGGTGTGAGGAAGGAGGAGGGAAAAGGATCAAGAGAAGAGAAAGTGGAGTTTGGGACGTATAAATAGAGTAGATCCTAAGGAGAAAAAGACAATCTGAATCCTCATTTTTCTCTTACTATTTTATCTCATTTTAAATCAATATTCAACCCTCCAACATCTCTATTATGGCCGACCATAGATGCCCTTATCTGGGACTCCTAATTGCTTTAAGCCCAATTAAAGAAATGTGCATTTAAATCTAATTTAAATGCACATCGATATTGTATATTGATACGTGCATATAAACCTTTTTATATATGCACTATTATAATTCTATCATCACAAATTAAATAAAATTTTATAGTTAAAATTTCATAACTACTTAATTAATTTAATTAATTAATTCATGTGGTAGTAGGAGCATTCAATATTTTGGTTGTATGACTCTTAGGTGTAAATTTGATTAGTGATTAATATCGAACAATTCGAATATTAACGTTCACACGTCACCTTAGCTAATGGTATGACATTATGGCCAAATTTATCACGTACATAGCTTTGGTAAACTTGAATTTTACCTATTAAAGCGTTACATAACAGTGATAATTATTTGCACCAATTCTCTTCGTCAAAACTATACCACATTAGAACTTGTGGGATTTGGTAATGGTCAAAATTCCAATATCATCGATATTCAACTACATAGTCCAAACACAAAGTCCTTGGTTTAGTGATAACAATTATTATTAACTGAACTACTCTAGTTAGAGATTTTGTTTTTGAGTTGACTTCAGTTGAATGTGATACTAACTTCATATAACCAAGGATTCGAATCCTCTACTGAATAGTGTTTCACTTCAAATGCTTCCATTCAACCTAACTATAGTTGTTTGATGGTTGTCATGCCATGATTTACTATATCAAAGTGGAGTTTCAACATTGAAGATCAATGGTATTCTTAAACAAGAGAACTATGTAATATTGTCATATTGATATTTTCTATTTAACCTTAGTTATATAAAACAATAGAAAACTATCGAGTAAGTCATTCCATGGTTATCCAATAACTATTAGTATGTAACCACTTGGTTCCCCTGGCAGTCATGAGTAACACTACCAAACATTTAGAGAGCATTACGTACTCTAGTCTCAATAGATACATTAATATCTAGTCTCGATACATCTTGACTAGAAATATTTAAATATTGTGTTTATTATATATATTTTAATAAAATACTCATGAGCACAACAATTATAATTACTATCGCAACACACCATTTATGGATTTTCTATTAAATACTTAAGTTAAATAATCATAACACTTTATACCAAGCATATAAATGAAAGAAAGACACCTTTATTTCGAACGAGATTTATTATAAAGTTAATAATTTAAAATAAATTAATAAATTGCCCCTAGGGCATACCCTAAATCTATCAACTATAAGATGGAATGTTCCCATAGTCTTGAGGGAATACTCTTTATTCTTGCCATCTTGAAGGACTATTCTTTATCCTTGCCTATTCTAAGTTTGGCTGTTTATTGAACTAGGAGTTCAATCGATCATCATTCTTTGGATGGTTGCTTTCAAAGACCTTAACTGATTATAAGAATTTCTATTAACCACCTTCCTTGGATAGGCACTTAAGCTAAGCACGACGGTAGGACCAAAGGTTTAATTAACCATCATATCTCGAATTGGTGCTTAATTGACCAAAGGCTTTCTAATCCATCTCCCTTGGATAGGTGCTTTGGCCAGGCCCAACGGTGGGACCAAAGGCTTAATTAACTATCACACTTTAAATGGTGCTTCGGTTAGGCCTTGCAATGGGACCAAAGGCTTCTCCTTCTTATCTCTTGGATGGGTGCATTGGCTAAGCCCGACGGTAGGACCAAAGGATTAATTTACCATCACTATTTTGATGGGTACTTTGGCCAGGCCTTGTGGTGGGATCGATGGCTTCTCATCCATCTCCCTTGTATGGATGTTTTGGTTAGGCCTGACGGTGGTGCCAAAGAATTAATTAACCATCACATTTTGGATGGGTGCTTCGATCATGCCTTATGGCAGGACTAAAGGCTTCTCGTCCATCTCCCTCGGATGAGTGCTTTGGATAGGCTTGGCAGCAGGACCAAAGACTTAATGGACCTCTTACGGATAAAAATGTTCTTCTTCTTAACAAATCTCGCTAACCTCATCAGGTTAGGAGCTAAGTCAAACATCTCATATCTCAGGCAAGGGGTTGTTTGTTAGAATCAATCTTTCGAAATTCTTTATCTCTTTTATCAAATTATTGAAATTCCATATCCTTTTTGATGAGAAATGGTTTATCTATTGTCCACTTTTGCTCAAGTTTCATATGACGACCAGATTAGGGATAGTTCATTACTCAATCTCATGATGGAACTGCTTTTTGGGGCTACTTATGGTCATCCTGTTTGTATCTCTTTTTGCCTATGAACTTCAAGAGTTTCCTATAAGTAATGTCTCAGCTTCTTGCTAGTTGGTAAAATAGTTAATTGCCACAGTTTCTAAGTTTGACATCTATTTTAGGGTGAACAAAGTCATGTCATATCGATTATTTATCAGTGGAAAAGGCTAAGTATTAGTAGTGGAAGTTAAATCAATTGGGGTAACTAATATCTCCGTCTCATTGCTTTTCATCGTTATCTTCGTATTACTGGAATACTCTCTATGAAATCCTTTGTTGAGTCCTAATTAGCACTCATATCCACTTCCTTCATACTTAATCCTTTTAAATATGGGTTTGACCAATCCCTTTCTATACTGCTTTGTTAATTATGGTGTTGGAAAGTGCTTAGCATTTTAACTTCTTTGATGCATTTCTATAAATGTTTATCCAAATATCTGTATGTTAACATTTGTAACCAATTATTCTTAATCCTCCTTATGTTATTTGTTTACCGTTTACCTTTCTAAAATCTCTTGTACATAGATACTTGTACGCCAAAACTTCTGAAAGGTGTATATGAAGCAGAGGATTAAAATTCTATCTCGTCTTGGTCATGCGGTGGTAGGAGTTCATTACAATAAAGTCCAATAATCCTTGTTTCAAGATTGGAAATTGGGACTTTATTATTAGAAACCGATCCACATTTGATAAATAATCCAAACTTTTGTAGATATAGATTTGACTAATGAAATCCAAGGTATCAAATAACACAAAATCCTTACTTAGGAACTTGCCTATAGGAGAGAAACAAGATAACACCTTTTCTAACCTATCTTGTTAATCATTAGGATGAGAGCGATGTGCTTTCATAAAATATGTTTTTCATTCAAAAATCCATTATAGCGAATGACTCGATTCTTGCTTTTGAAAAAGAAGATCGGATCTCCTATCAGAGTAAATCAAAAAATGATACTTCAGAACCTTATTATTAGACAGGGACCTATGTTTGCTAAGAGAACCTTATTATCATATTGACTTTTCAGAGATGGACTGTTTCTTTTCTAAAGAGTAATTTCATAATCTGATTGTGCTATGCTTTAAATTTCATCGTCGAGCAATAATTTAGTTCTAATAAAAGAATCCAAGAATTTATAGTTTTCTTTCACGTCAATGAAGTATGCAGTCCTCGTAGGTAATTTCAGTGGTATTCCATTAACCCAGAAATCTCAATACCAATATATGAAATGAGTACTCGTATTCTAATAATGGGATTTGTAAGTTTGGATAATAAGAAATCCATGACCTTTCATATTTCTGGGAGTTTGTCTGAATCAGGAGGTTGTATTGATATCTTATTCTAGAAATTCCATTGACCTAAACATTAGGATGTACGCACTTTGATAGCTGGAGTTTTATCGTTCAAGGAATAATAAACAAGACCAAAAACCCATTCAATATAGAATCCACCATTATCTAGTAGGAAACTATATATTTTGTTCATAAATCTTAGTCCAAGATCTTATTTGATTTGACAATTTGGAAAATGATATTCTGAACTCCGTTATTAAACAACGATTAGTGCTTGATAAGGTAATTCAGAACTTTATAGATTCGCTATTTTAGTGATAAGGTATATGGCCTTAGATAATGAATAGTCCTTGCTTTCTCTTTTCTAGAAATTTCAATAGTAGGAATTTCATCATCCAAAAAAGTAAAGGGAAACCAGAAGTCATAAATAAATCCATTATTGCTTAATAGGAAACTCGAGCCCATGCTCGAGAGTAGAAGTTTTTCTTTAGGAATTGCTCTGAGATGGGAGACCGTAATAATATCTTATCTCGAAAATATCAATAGTCACATGAAAAGAACATACACCAATGGTAGGAGTTTTATTGTCTAAACAATAACGAGAAACCCAAAACTTCATAGAGAAATCCATCATCATGTAGAAGAGAGCTAGAATCCAAGTTTCGAGATAGAAATCAAGAATTTTATTTTAGATGAGAACTCATTCTTTATTGCGATAATAGAGAATCCTTAATTTTAAACTTTAGCCGGTGAATTAATTCAATAAGAAGGATATCCAGACCTTTGTAATTAAATAATTATCCATATTTGGTAACCAGAATGAGAATACCATGATTTTTCCTTCGATGACAAGATCTATAGTTTGAAATTATACATAGCTTTTACCTTTTCTCCTCCTATGGATTTTCTTTGAAAGTAAAGGTCTACTTGATGATAAAGAAAGTCTAAAAACCATTCAATAGGGAATTCCACAATTGCTCAGCTAGAAATCTGAATCTATATTCAAAAATAATAAGTGGAGACTCCTTAGCTTCATTTTTTAATTCAATAATTCATATAATGACATTTCAAGCTTCATTATCTGCACATAATAAGAAAATCCAAAATTTCATAGCTTCACATTCTTGATTTTGTCTATAAAGAAACTTGGATCTTGATTATTAAATTACAAATGTTTAATACGAATTATTCACATATATTTTTAATTCATGATATAAAAGGAACTAAAAACCAAGGTTCGATAATAAAAGTCTATTTGATGAATCTACAACGAGCATATGTGATCTATAACTCTAGAGATTTTGTAGATTATTATTACCATTACATTATCCTTTAAAAGCATTCATATTATTGAATTCAGAATCGATCATTATTCAATTTTCCAAACTTTGATTGGAAATTTCTTTCATATGCAGATAGATATGAGAGAACGGTCTTTACCATTGTTTATATTTTTCAGAGATCTTTCTAACGTTACTATTAACCTAAAAAATGGATCAACATCCAAAATCAAGATGAAAGCACTAGTTCGGATAAACGTAAAGGAAAAAATAGAAAACAGGAAAGAACATACATAAGTTTTTACAATGGTTCGGCGTAATCTCCGACCTACATCCAGTTCAATCTATATTATTAGTTGTTCTCTCTCTGAATTACAACTAATTATCTCATATTTGACCACCATCTAGTGGATCTCAGATTTACAATGGTGTTAAGAGAGCATGTTGTGGAGAATAAAAGTGAAGAAAGTTTAATGGAAGCTCTAAGTCTAAGAGTGTTAATGGAAATCCAACCAAGAGAAGAAGAAGAAGATCCTTTTTTGGTAGCAGGTAGGTTGGTATTTACAGTGGAATTGATCAGCATTGAGTTAAAGGCCCAGTAGCAACAAACTCCAAAAGCCAAGCCAAGACCATACAAGAAATCCCAAGCCACCCCAAGTTACGAGGATAACTTGGGTCCGACCTATCATGATAGGTCAGGACCAAGTCTAAATCCTTAGCCAAATTCATCCAACTTCTTTTGCGAGCTCTTCCTTCCCTCTAGTTGAGTTGTTCGAGCCACATTGTAATCATCATCGGATTGAATCTTGTGATATTTTAAGTACCCATCTTCATGGCTTTCATACTTAGACAATACTTAGAGTAGGTCATCAGTTCCTTATACCATCACTTGAGTATGAAGCAATGGAGTAGAGTAAGCCATGCATGAAGTTTGAGATGTCATCGGGTGAGCACCCATAGGTCGGACCCAGCCTATAGGATAACTCATGGCTGAGTTTAAATGGTTAGGCCAATCAACTCCAATTCCTTGTGTTTTTCTAAGTGCACATGTCAAGTTTCAAGTCATTTCGATTCCATTTCAACCTTCTAAGTCTAATCAAAATATGCCTTACCAAAAAGCGGGTTAACAGTTACCAATTTCTTCAAAAGCAACATTACTTGGATTTTGATGAATATATATGGCCAATTATAGCCATTTGTTTGCAGCTTTTAATCTGTGGCTCCATTCACCAAATTGGTTATATGAACATGCTCCTCTTAATGAATGCAATTGATCCATGTTAGCTGATTGTTGAAACTCCTCTTTATTTGACTGGAATTATGCTTGAAAGTGGCCAAAATTTGCTATGTTTCTTCTTTAGTTTGCCAGCTTCGGCGTGACTGGAGCTTCGATGTTTAGTACGAGGTGTAAAGGAAGGGCCATCTTTCATTTGCAGGTGTCACAGCGTCCTATCTTGCCATATCGACGATGCATTTGGTCTTCATTCGTGATTTATTTTTCTTATCAAAACCTAATGCAAAATCATCTTTTATGGTGGTTCTAGGCCTCGTTGGGAGGGCGAACCATAGGGCTACTGTTAGTAGTTCAGTGTTATTCTTTACGTGAATTTCCTGCTATCCATTTTAACTTATATGGGTGTTAATCACCATGGCCAGGGTTTTCGCCATTGAGAACATTGGATTCTAATTGTTTCCAAACTTATGAAGCTTCTTGATGTTATCAGCTGCCACTATTGCTAGCCGATGATCCACAAGCTATTGCTAGTCGATGATTGATGTGCCAAGAGCTATCGTGAGTGGAGATAAACATTCGGGAAACCTTTGTGCGTTTAAGATCATCGGTGCAGAAACTATCGCAAATTGATAATCAATGGTTTAGGAGCCATCGCGTTTAAGGTGGGGACTATCACAAGTTGAAGATCATAGGTCGAGAAACTTTCACAAGTTAATTATTAGTGGCTCAAGAGGCATCGGGTGTTGAGGAGGGAAGGAAATAGGAAAGTAGCTATCAACTTACAATATTTTATTTTCCTAGTTCATCAACCTGCAATAGATGTTTTTAAATTCAAAATTTTACTACAAAGAAAAATTCATATCTTCTTCAAAATATTTTCCATATTTTTGAAATTATTTTGAATAAATTTAAATTTTTTTGAAATCAAGGGTATTTGGTTTTTTTAAAAAGCCCTGAGTTCAACTCTCAATAAAAGTAGTATGAACATTTGTAACCAAAGTTTATAATAAAGTCTTATTTCCTCCTTATAATTTCTTTTTCCTCCAATCTCTTATTTATCTCAAGTAACTTATTCTAAAATCAAATTTATTTTCTATAAATAAAAACCCCTGATAGTGGTATTAGAGTCAGGCTGATATTAAGGAAGAATAATAAGTGGATTGAGTTTAGTTAAAGTTCTCTTACTCTAGAAAGGGTATAATGATAATTGAAACATTCGCATGAAGGCATCATTTAGAGAACATGATGTGTGGGATGTCATAGAAAATAAATATAAGGAACTCGTCGATCTCACCACTTTATGCCAAATTTAAAGGGATAATTTGAAGGAATTAAAGACGAAGAATCAACATGCTCTTAGCATCATCCATCAAGCTTTAGATGCAGCTATGTTCGAAAAGGTAGCAAATGTGCAAAGTAGCAAGGAAGCATTAGAGATTTTAGAAAATGCTTACAAAGGAATTGACAAGATGAAGAAAAGTAGACTATAAACTATCCGAGCTGAGTTTGAATCTTTATATATAAAATCAATGGAATCAACCGATGATTATTTTTCTTGCGTTTTACTATTGTAAATCAAAAGAAAAGATATGGTGAAAAATGGAAGATTCTCAAGTAGTTAAGAAAATTCTACGGTCTTTAGATTTCAACAAATTTGACTGTATAGTTGTAGTAATTGAAGAATCCAAAGATCTAAATATCATGACCATAAATCAACTCACAGGATTGCTTCAAGCCCATGAAGGATAATTAGCTAAAATAGTCAAAGAAGATCCATTAAAGCAGGTTCTTAAAATAAACACACCTTGGGGGTGGATGAGTCAATTAAAATAGGAAGAATTCATCGCCAAAGAGAAAGAGGCCATGAGCAAAACTATGATAGAGAAATCTACAAATTTATCAATAAAGAATAAAGAAACCAAAATACATGTGCTACAAGAGGTAGAAGACGAGGAGAAAACATAAATCACAATGGAAGGCCAACATTTACTTCCAATAAAATTAAAGAGAGATATAATTTCACAAAAGAAAATAAAGAACATCTACACTTTTATAGCCACATATAATGAAGATGAAAAAAAATACATGTATTTGGATACAGGTGCTGGTAATCATACGTGTGGATGAAGAAACATGTTTATGGAGCATGATGAGTCAGTAAGTGGAAACATTCATTTTATTGATAATCTATAATTCTGTTTAAAGGAAAAGTAAAAAATACAAATTCATTTAAAAATGGAAAACATGATTATATTTCTAATAGGTACTATGTTCCTAACATGAAAACAAATACCTAAGTTTTGGACAACTTTTAGAAAAAGGATATTATATTCATATGAAAAACAATAGTCTTGTTTACGCCAAAAATGGTCGCAAACCCCAAGTATTGTGAAAGCACCAGTGTATGAATACAAATCAGCAATATTCAAACACAAATCTCAGATCTAAGCAAGCAACAAACAACAATCCAGAAATAATGAACAGTGACACACAATTTATAGTGGTTCGGCTATCTCCGGCCTACGTCCACTTCAAGGTTTTTATCTTTTATTGATTATCCTTGCTGGTTACAGATGATTTTAGAAGATACAATGAATGAATTTTGAATATAACAGCAATGGTAAGGTATAGAATTGAATCCGACAGAGTCTAGACGTCGAATGGCTCAAATATCCTTTTTCTGCAGGCTTTAGGGGGCTATTTATAGGCGTAGGAGGCTGAGATCGCGCTCAAACTTTGGGAGACTTCTTCTGGCACGTAAGGGGGCCCACGCGACCGACCTCACCAAGTTTCGACTCGATCTGTGATCGATACGAAACCATTTCGTATCCATCAAAAAATGATCCAATCGAGCTGAAACTTGGCAGAGACATTCTTTACCTTGTGCGTAAGCTCTTGTGAAAATTTCATTGCATTTGGATCAACGGTTTGTGAGATATGATCGATACGGAGTGACGTTCCTCGAAGTACTGCTCTGTTCGAACCCAGGGTTTCGTATCGATGGCCTTCGTATCGATAAAGCACGTGGTTTCGCAGTGGCATGGCGCACATCCTTCGTGTAGATCCACCTTTTACTCCGAGTTGACCGCGTCTCCCCTTAAACTTCGCCTTACTCGTATCAGAGACATTGCCCGTGTCCATCAATGCCAGTTGGATCAAGGCTTCCCGATGGATTCGACCAAGCCCCCTTTCTCTTATGGATTCGATACGAACTAAGGCTTATGGGTACGAAACCGACCGACTCGAAGTAAGGTGCACTGATGGATGCGAAGCGGCGTGGATTGATCGATGCGAACGTCATCGATTCGAACATGCGGACACGAGAACACCTGATGGATTCGATCTACGCAAGCATGATGGATACGAATCTGGTCGATTCAAACGGGTTTTTTGATGGATACGAACAACGCATTTTCTCCAACTTGTATCGATCATATCTCATTCATACGGACTCCAATCTCCAATCGATTCCGTCCCAATCGAAGCCCGGTCAAATTTTGACGACATCCATTGCAGCCTTGTTTCTAATCGATCCCCGATCCTGATATCCATCGTTCCTTGCCAATTTGTTGATATTCCAGCCTTGACCAAAAGGTGGGATAACATTTTCCCCCCAAAACATGCCTTGTGGTAAGAAGGTGTGTTTTGTATAACTCTGACTCCGATGTCCAACAACCGAATCCAGGACCTCTCCGGGTCGATATCCAAATCCATAACCTCTCTGGGTTCTTGCCAAGCGCAATCCACACCTGACGACCGTGGTCCAGTGTCCTTGGACGTAGATAATGCCGGGGCTTAAGTCCTAAGCCGAGTTCTGGTCACTCCGGACCCTTGTTGAGCATAGTCCATACCCAACGACCTGAAACAATAACCGATAATATAGGGCCTAAGTCCTAGGCCGAATCCTGGTCTCTCCGGACCCTTGTTGAGCATAGTCCATACTTGACGACCTGAATGAGTCAATTTACCACGTTCGGGCAAAGTGACTCACCCCTTGCTGGGTATTATCCATACCCAACGACCATGCATCCTCTTATCGGAGGAACCTCTCAGCCTCATGAAAGAATTCTCCGAGATCCAGTGGTGGGTCTCGTATCAAAGATACCTTGAAATCCGAATCCTCACTGACTCCTGACATGGCCGCCATTAAAACCATTGATGGATTCGGACGATCCACCGAAGCAACTGCCGCATTGAATCGAGTTAGAAATGCTCTAAGCGATTCATTCGTCCTTTGCTTTACCGATGTTAACATCATCACGTTCTTAGGTCTTTTGACATGAACCCGAAACTGTCCCAAAAACCTATCCACCAATTCCCTCCAAGTCCTGATAGATCCTTCTTCCAGTTGCCTAAACCACATCGCAACTAGATCTGTCAAATACAACGGGAAACATCTGGCCATCACTTCCTCCGATGCCCCCAGCACTTCCATGTGTCTAGTGTATCTCATCAAGTGATTAGTCGGGTCAGCCTTTCCATTATATACTTCCACGCTAGGTAACTTGAACTTAGGTGGATTTTGAGCTATCCTGATTTCTCGAGCGAACGGACTCCTGTTGACTCCTTCCAAATATCTATTAGTCAAACCCCCACGCATAGTCTTCCTAATGATTTCCACTAATCCAGCGTTGTCTGTCAGGGGTTGCCCCCATGCTCCCGAGGGAACTCCGGCACATATTCTTCATGTGCCTCATTAGCAGCAACGTTGGCCCTAGCCTGTTGAACTCCTTCCAAAGGTCCTCCTGTGTTGGATCCTGCGGGCCTGCCACCAAGCCCTTGTTGATTGCTTTCCGGTTCTGTATTTTGTCCTCCATTGGGTTCCATAACTGTAACGATCCGGATTTTTCGCGTTCGAAAATCGACATCCATACTTTACATCGTACTCGAATGTCATAGATTCGACCGTTCAAATCCGATTCGCCGGAGCTTATAACAACATTAAGTAAATAACACAGCGGAAGAAATGAATAATACATTGATATACAATATCTGATACAACAGAATGATACAATGAATATCAATATACATCAGAGATATGATACAACAAATAGCAGCGGAAAAGAAAACGATAACATCAGCAGCGGATAATCTCCATCTCCAAAGCAGCAATCCAGATATAGCTCGAACTCCCAATAACGAGGCACAAAGATAAGCAAGTGCAGTCCGATCCAAAGACTGAACTAGCTCCAGAAAATCTACTAATCCTGACTATCTGAAAAACCAAACTCTAGACTGCTCGTGTAGAAAAATTTTGAGCATCCAGAGTTTAGGAAATGAACAATAAACTCCGGATCAGTCATGGGACTGGTGTGAGCAACAAAAACAGTTTATCTTTAAAAACAAATAGCAGAGAATTTTAAAGTAAATTCGCAATGCTTTTGGAAAATGAAACTACCATAAGACCTCCCACCACACACACAATGCAAACGCAGAATTGGAGGAGATTTCTTCTTATGATAGTCAAAGATTCATACTACGCAAATCAAATCATTTGATATTATTATTAGTGCATAGTGTAGAAAACATTTCGAAAGTATAATATTAATCTTAGCCAACATACGACCAGTATCGTATGCCTACTATAGCTACCATCCAAACAGTGGGGCGCCACCATAAGTGAATGGCAGGTTCTACAACTAATACCGTACAAGTCTCGTATTGTTTCTTTGGATTTCCAACAAATGGTCAGGCTAAGGAACTTCCTATCCACGATGGGTACGTCCCTGGAATAGACGACCCGAGAAATAACCTAACATTACGGTTAGATCTCTGCCAACACAAGGCCGGGTTACCTCTGCAAAAATAGGTAACTACTGACACGCGTATGCCATCCCCCGATCGTCACCGATCTTCCCGAGGATCCTCGATTTCCAACAACCACATAGTAAAAATGCAGCAACCACAGAGGTTAAGTATCTGGGCTCCATACCATGATACCACCTTTATCCAGAAGGAATGACATACACTAAGGGGCGCTACTCCCTAGAACCTTGCCGCATCCTTCCTGTTTCGACCATTTCCGGGGTGTGAGGCTCGACGAAGTCTCGTCCACAAAGCTACGCTTTGTCACAAAGCCATGCTTCGGGTCAAACAAATGATCAATCTATGATCACAAAGATATAAGATCAAACAAATGATCATATCGCAAATGATCAAACACTGATCATTTCACAGCAGCACTCAGCATGCCACATTACCAAATTGGGATATGTCGCTGATAAATTTCAACTACATAACCTCTGAGCTCGTACGTCTCAGAGAAGGGTGTTAAGCTAAGAGAATAAATTCTCCGCCACCAACAGAAATGTATTTGAAAGAAATCGGCTTTATACCTCAAAGTGTAATGTCAGACATGTATCCATATAAGTCTGTTCCGGGTTCGAACAGAACCGAAGGCACTTCTCACGAAGCCCTTGCAATTCCGGATAATTTCCAATCACGTCCGGACTTCCCGTCACAAAAGAGTGATATAAATCTCTATACCGGAGCAACTCAGTGCAGAGACATTCGACAGGTTGTCCTTTCATTTTCGAAAAATATCCGGTCTTCAACACCGGTCTTCAAATGCCATCCATATACGACGTATCACTATTCAGAATGGGTTATATGACACAAATGTCTTTTCCCGGCTAACCCGAATAATGAGCGAAATATTCAAAACATATGGATATTGGGATTTCAATTAAGTCACAACTTATTACCCAAAAATCTTTCTTCAAATGGTTTAAACAAGTTACCATTTTAATCTTTTAAACAAAAAGATTCAATTCACAAAGTTCACTTAATTTCACAAAGATTCATTCATAGATTTTCCAAATCAATTTCCATTTCAGTTTAACTCGTTAAATCTTTAAATCAAAGATTTAACTCATAGCTTTCAAACAATTTCATTTCGAATGGGTTAAACAAAACATCATTTTAAATCTGTTAAAAATAAACAGATTTAATTCATAGCTTTTAAAACAATTCATTCATAACTTGAAAAATTCATTTTTCAATTCATTCTTGAAATTCCCCTAATTAACTGGAATTTCATTTCTTATCTAAAAGTGTTTATCATTTGAAAACAAACAGTTTTCATTTTGAAAATCTGATTCATTTATACGAGTTGAAAATCCTTGGTTTAAATTCAAATTCCCAACTTATACTTTTAAAATGGTTAAATTCATATAAACACATTTATATCATCTTTAGTCCCTAGTTTCCAAATCATAGATTTAATTTCAAACTTGAATTCAAATTTAAATCTTATTATTTAAATTTTCAAAACTCGTTTAAGTTATTCAAAATAACTCTTATCTTTGAAATTCCATTTCAAATGCTTTTCACTTTTAAACCCAAATTTCCGATTTCAAAATCAATTGAAATTAGAACTTTAATTTCAAAAACATTAATTCTACATTATCTGTGACTTAACCGATTTCCACGTGAAATCCACATTTGTGTGTGTAACAGTGTAGTCCAGGGGTTTTACACAGTAGTGCAACATCAATCAATCATCACAGATTAAAATACAGAATAAAGTTGATAAACGATATAAACTATATCGCTTATCGTATAGATCACAGATATATATCACAGATAATAGATTACATCACAGATAATTTATCACAGATCACAATACAAGTCAGGGTGTATCACAAAGCATCATATATCGGAAAATATCAAAAAATCAAGTCATCCAATAGAATTCAAACATCCATAAGTAAGGTCGGTAAATTATCTGATTAATTCAAATCAGATTTATTTCTTATGAATTTATTTCTGATTCTGGTTAATTAATTATTAATAAATTACAAATTATTTTGACAAATTTTTCTTTAATCATTTATTAATTAACAATTTAAAATAAATTAACTAACCTTAAATTACTTAATAATTAACCTTCACTTATTTAATTCACCATTTAATTCATTATCTTCAATAGATAAATTAACCCCAAATTAATTACCATTTTATTAATTATCTTCAATTAATCTTTTCATTAATAAATTAACCATTAATTAATTACTATTTAATTAACCATTCTTGATAAATTTCAATAAGTGATTATCCTTAATCGCTTAATTTACTTTGCCTATTAATTAATTTCTTTTAACTAAGTAATTACATTTAAGAAATTTACTACATCTAATTGCATATATATTAGTTAATTTTCTAATTAATTAATTATTCTTAATCGTGAAACTAATTAGCATTAATCAATCTTTGATTAAGTAGTTATCCTTAAAATTTCTTATATTGAAAAATTTTCTTCAATACTTGAATCAAGTAATCACTTTTATTCCTACATATTATTTAAAATATATTTTTTTTTTTTTATTAAAACTTTTAAAACCAAGAATTGTATAAAAGAATTTGTTTACACAATTCATTAAAACTTAATTAGACTTTTATAAACTTGATTTAATTTTTAAACTTATTTTAGCTTTGCTTGATAATTTAAATTCAGTTTTAAAGTTTAGAGACAAATCAGATCATTCAAAACCTGCTACCCAAATAGACCCGAAGTACATCACTCCTTCTTCGAGTCCCCCAGGCCAAATCACGACATTGTCTTCGAGTTCCTCGCCTCCCCCTCCTACTTCGAGTAAAGTACTCGAATAACTCGAGTAAACCCGAGATAAACGCGAATGCTACCCCGGGGAACCCTTCTTCCCCACTGTTTTGTTTCCAGTGTACACACGTACACGTGTGCATACTGCACCGCGACCCCATCGATGACGAGCCCTCCTCCCATCATCACTAAGTCAGCGGCGACCCCAACCATCATCCTCTCAACCCCAAACCACAAAAATCCATTCGAATCAAATTTCGACCTCTTCGATCGAAATAGACAACCCAAAGAAACCTGGAACCAACAAACCCAACTTCAACTGAAACCTGTCAATCCACTTGTCCTCGCCGCCTCGACCACCGGTGGCCACGAAATTCCGGCTACGACCTCATCTGACACCCCACTTCCAACCACCAACGACCGGTTGCACTCGGTCAACCATAAAGGTCGAACGAATCGAAACAAGTCCCCACGTCCAAACTAGGTTTAAAAACTTTGAACCACGGCCATCGCCGCCATCGTCATCACTGGCATCACCCTCCATTTTTCCCAGCACCCCCATAGGCTCTTCTACCGCCTCACACAACGCCGAGCCTTCCAGCCGCCTCGATCAACCACGGCGACCCAAAAACTCCAAAGTAGAAAACCACGAACTGCTATCAAATCAGATCACTAAAAATCACGATACTTATTGCTAAAATCATCATTTTCTACACACATTCATGTTATGTATTTGAATTCGAAGATGGCGAGATTCGAATTTTGTCAAATATCAAGTTGTGCTTGAAATTATTATTTTCCAGAGATAATATTAATTGATTTCAATTCGAATTTATTTTTAAAATTTAATTCAAAGTTAAACAAGCAATAACTCTTTTGATTCCCAGTCAAAATATCAAATGGTTTGGGAAGAATTGATTTTTTGAAATCAAAATTTGATTTCCAAAGTGTCAGAGAACAAACTAATCTTTACTTCCTGTATCATATTTATTCTGAGACTCTGTATATATGTACCAGTTACCCATCATATATGTATATAGGTATATCTCATTCAATCAACAAAGTATCAGATTTTTCTATACCACTAAATTTAAGTTTAAATTGAAGTTACTCACCTGTAAAGATGATGTACAGAGCACATTCTTGTTTTTGAAAACTGAAATCCCTATTGCTTTAAAACTGGCAATTCAAAACTTTGAGTTGCTAATGCCCTTGTTAGAAAAGATGCAGGCTTGCTCTTCTTTAAATTTTCTTGTTTTTATTTGAATGAAGGATGCTCCAGTTTTAAATGTGTTTACTGGAAAGGTTAAGATGATATTACTTCTTTCATTTTTTTTTCAGCTATGAGGGTGCTCGAACTAAAATGAGGGGAGAAGGCTGATATCATGCTTTGTACAGGGATTGTATTTGTTTATACAATATAGGCATGGGTGAAGTTGCTTTTAGAGTTATGGGCTGGAGACATTTACTTTCCTTTACTTCGGCTGATACCTTTTTCTTTGACATGCTATTGTACCTTATTGTTTTAGTTATGTTTGGTTGTACTTATATTTATTTGTTTTGCCTAGTTTGTTTGTATTTTACTTTGTTTATTTGTTCAAAGACATCCTATTCTCTATGCTTTCGGCTGAAATGATGATTTTTGGTACATTTGTTTCTTATTTTTTTTCTACTTATCCTTGCATTCTTTACTTGTTAATGTGCAGATGATATTGTATTTGTTTTGCTTAAGTTAAGATGGTTATAGTTATATATATGTCTTTTTAAACTTAACATCAATTTTTATTTATTTTATACTCACTTAATTAAATCATACTTAAATGTATTTTATTATAACATACATTTTAAAATTTTATTTTCTATTTAAAGTTTAATTATCAACATTCACCTAATATTTATTGTCTTATATCTATTTTATAAACTCAAACCATTTATTTTTAACTTTTAAATCCAAATAGAAATATATATTAAATTTGCTCGTGTATACCTAAATATATATATACATTCAATATATACACATATACTCACATATACACTATTTACAATATTTTAATCTCAAGTGATTTATACAGAATATACTTGGATATCGGGGAAACTCGCTCTCAATTTATCAATTAAATTTACAAATTTTTATCTAAAATTTATTTAATCATAAATTTAACTCAAGAATTCATTTAATTATAAATTTAAATAAATTTAAATTTCGGGGTCGTGACAATAACCCTAGCTCCTTGTTCCACATTAACGGCCGCTGCAGCTAGTCCTAAGTTCTGCATCCCTGCAGCTCTCATCTATTCGAAGAAAGTTTTCATCATATCCTGTTGACTTTTCAGCAACCTCTCTTGCAATGAATTTACTATAGCTTCCAATTCATCTCTAGTGATATAAATCGAAGCTTGTCCTTCTCCAGCTCTGGAAGACGCTTCTTGACTTCCTTCTTGTTGGCTTCTCTCAGCCCTCTGCCTTCTACTGTTTTGCCTAGTCATTTTCTGTAAATCTGAATCTTTCAAACTTTACAAATTAGAACTTCAATCCGATGCAGCAGGTGCTAGCCCTTCTCAGTGAAAGCACCAAAGTGTTTGCACCAAAAATGGTCGCAAACCCCAAGTATTGTGAAAGCACCAGTGTATGAATACAAATCAGCAATATTCAAACACAAATCTCAGATCTAAGCAAGCAACAAACAACAATCCAGAAATAATGAACAGTGACACACAATTTATAGTGGTTCGGCTATCTCCGGCCTACGTCCACTTCAAGGTTTTTATCTTTTATTGATTATCCTTGCTGGTTACAGATCATTACAGCAGATACAATGAATGAATTTTGAATATAACAGCAATGGTAAGGTATAGAATTGAATCTGGCAGAGTCTAGACGTCGAATGGCTCAAAGATCCTTTTTCTGCAGGCTTTAGGGGGCTATTTATAGGCGTAGGAGGCTAAGATCGCGCTCAAACTTCGGGAGACTTCTTCTGGCAGGTGAGGGGGCCCACGCGACCGACCTCACCAAGTTTCGACTCGACCTGTGATCGATACGAAACCATTTCGTATCCATCAAAAAATGATCCAATCGAGCTGAAACTTGGCAGAGACATTCTTTACCTTGTGTGTAAGCTTCTATGAAAATTTCATTGCATTTGGATCAACGGTTTGTGAGATATGATCGAAACGAAGTGACGTTCCTCGAAGTACTGCTCTGTTCGAACCCAGGGTTTCGTATCGATGGCCTTCGTATCGATAAAGCACGTGGTTTCGCAGTGGCATGGCGCGCATCCTTCGGGTAGATCCACCTTTTACTCCGAGTTGACCGCGTCTCCCCTTAAACTTCGCCTTACTCATATCAGAGACATTGCCCGAGTCCATCGATGCCAGTTGGATCAAGGCTTCCCGATGGATTCGACCAAGCCCCCTTTCTCTTATGGATTCGATACGAACTAAGGTTTATGGGTACGAAACCGACCGACTCGAAGTAAGGTGCACTGATGGATGCGAAGCGGCGTGGATTGATCGATTCGAACGTCATCGATTCGAACACGCGAACACGAGAACACCTGATGGATTCGATCTACGCAAACATGATGGATACGAATCTGGTCGATTCGAACGAGTTTTTTGATGGATACGAACAGCGTATTTTCTCCAACTTGTATCGATCACATCTCATTCATACGAACTCCGATTAACCTGAAATTTGGAATGTAGCCTTTTCTAGCATTGATCATCATCTATATTCGATTCCGTCCTGATAGGACCCCGATCAAATTTTGACGACATCCATTGCAGCCTTGTTTCTAATCGATCCCCGATCCTGATATCCATCGTTCCTTGCCAATTTGTTGATATTCCAGCCTTGACCAAAAGGTGGGATAACAAGTCTCTTTATGAGAGATGGTAAAAGAAATTTAATTAATAAAGTAGCAATTTAAAGATATAATATTTCCACTAAATATTTCCAATAATATTGTTAAATGTTACTACCAAATGTTCTTTCGATCTTGTCTAAACCTGATTAAATGGAACATAAAGAAGAACAAGAGGAAAAAGCTCTAACAGACATTTCAAAGGAGTCGATGGGATGCACAGCCAAAGACTAGAAGTATCACAACCTTTCGAAGGAGTCGAAAGAGTCAAAAGCACCCTTCCACTTCAGGAGATTCCCTTTCAAATCAGGTGCTTCCGCATGTATAAAGACCTTTCAACTAATTTAAAGCAACACCTTTCGAAGACAAGGAATGAAAACCCTTTATATGCATGCCAAACCTTTTGAAACAAATTGTTTTGCCTTTATTCAAACTACTCGGAAACACGCCATTGATGGAACAACCCTTTCGAAAGCAAAAGCAAGCCTTTCGAACCGGTCGAAGTCCTTAACATCCAAGGAAGGTTCCACATCAGTTCATAAGCATATGTTCGGAAACTACTAATGGCGTTGAAACCATTAGCATTTCAACACCTTCAGAATACCTAGAAACTGCCCGTCGACAGAGTCGAAAGCTTCTACCTTCATTCCTTGTGACAACAAATCAACATAAAGAAGAAAAGGCGCAACCACCCCTTTCGACGATGACGGAGGCATTCGAACCCATTCGAAAGCATTGCAGGGTGGTGCGCAAGTGTCAAAGGAGTCGGAAGGTATCCGAAGCCACTTCTCGATCAAGTCGAAAGCACTGGGTCGAAAGGTGCCAACCCACATCTATAAATAAGGCCCAAGGGGTCTTTTTTAAGGGATCTGAATTGGCTTATTCCAAACTTGTATTTTCTTAAATTTGCAAAGTTGCAAACCCTAATTAGTAAATCAAATTGAGGATAATTATTCAGCACAATCATTATTGGATTAATAAAAGGGAAGATTTCAATACTTATGATTATATAATTGTTTAAAGGTCTTTTACTGGATTTAATTGTATTTTTCAAGCTTTGACTTCAACAAAAGGCTCCTTTCGAGTGAGTCAGAAGTTCAGATTTACCAAGTAATCCCAGTCCTTGATTACAACCCACTATTCTCCAAAGACTTAACTTCTAGTGAGTCGAAACTTTAACCCAAGCTGGTGTACTTTAGATTCCAAAACTAAACCTAAGTCACTAACTGGCCTAGCTTCCGACAAGGTCGAAACCCTCTAAGGCAAACCTTTCCCTTGAATCCATAGGGAAATTCCACTAATTTTTCACAACTATTTTGAAAGGAAGGTTTCGAAGAAACAACAAAACTACTTCAATCGACTCGAAAGTCCAAAAGATATGGAATTTAAGGGTTTCGACTGGATCGAAAAGCCAACAAGAAAAGTTTCCACAAAAGCAACCCATTCGAAAGGTCATATCAAAGGGAATACCCATATCCTATCTTCCTCAAATTAACCAAGAGAGGTCAAAAGGACTAACCTTCTTCTTAAAATCATCTTTAGGCATTGAAAAGTTTTCTTATTAATATTTTGGCGCTAGAAGGAGGGCCTGAACCTCCGACTCTGTTAAACATCCAACACCACCTGTCCCTAACTCAATCCTATTTCAAGCTTAAATACTTAAGACCTTAATTAATCATGACTAACAGAATCAAAAGACTAAGTAAGGATCCTCGAAACCACATTTAATAGGATGCTCCCCAAAAACAACTCAAGGTTCCAAACTATACGAAGAGAAAATGCTGAGGTTGAAAGCTCTAAGGATTATAAAGAAGAAAAGAGCATAATCATATGATCCAGAAAAATGGAGCTTGAATCCTTTCCTTATTGGCCCCACCCCTATCTTTGCCTTAGGAAAGGCAAATGGAAGTGACAACTTATTTGACCAAATGAGAAAAAAGATTCAACACTATTCCAATGGCACAATCTTCGAAAAAAGGAATAATGGCAGATTACAATGCCTTTGCTCACAAATGGCAACAAGTTACAACTGGAACACTTCTAGCACATGAAATCTAAAAGGTGTTAAAAAGGAAAACAACCGATGAGGGTGAAACCATGAAGCCAAGTAAAAAAAGACCTAGAAGCCATTCGCAAGAAATAAGCTTCAAATCAAGACTTCCAAAAGAATGCATCTTAACAACATCTATTGAGAATGAATACTTGGTAACCAAAGATGAGCTTAACTATTGTCCATCACAAAAGAAAAAACCAAAATATGAAAGGAATCTGGGAGGACCCTACTGCCATTACCATATGATAAATGGTCATGAAACTAACCACTGCAGAGCCTTGGAAGAGATGATATTCAACTTTTTCCATCAAGGCAAAGTCAATGAGTACGTAAAAAGATACTAAATAAGGTCAAAAAGAGTTACATTACTAAAGATAATCTACATGGTTGGGAGTGAAATTCTCCTTCTATTTGGACATTACCTTAAACGGTCAAAGCATCTATCCGCGCCGAGTTGGCCAGGGCAAAGCACCTCCAAGAAGGAGGAGTGTAAGCCTTTATCACTGTAACGACCCGGAATTTTGGCTATTTGAAATTGGAATATTTAATTGATTTTAAATATTTAAAAGGTTAATTTTAACTTGAATTTCAAATATCACTATTTATTGTATGATTTAATTATTGAATTTAATAATTGGAAATTGGGTAAAATATGGAATCTTGAGTTTTAAGCGTGTTAAAAATAATTTAAAGGCTTATAAAATTTATATTGATAATACTGAAGATAATAAAAAATTTAAATTTTAATTTGAAAGTGATTTGTTCGATTTTAAAAATATATTGTTTAAATTGACATTTAAAAATAGCCTTCCGGGGAACAATCTCGGAATTCGGCGAAACCAGTTCCATTAGATCTGTAATAGTGTATTATTATCGGATCAAATTTCGTAATGTTTGGAGTTATCATTTGGCCATACGGTACATAAACGCACTGAAATCTATATTGAAAATTCAATAAAATAATTGGGTCCAAAAGGCTATCTTCTCCATACGATCGAATTAGGACTCGAAACCTTTTCCATTACGTTCGGGATGAGAGTATAACATTATAAACACCTAGCGGCATGCCTTGATAGAAGGTCGAGATTTTAAGCTACAATTTCGAGGATGTTAAATTTAAATATATATGATGACTGGTCAAAATTCCATTCACATCAGATGTTTGTTTTTTCAAATCACTATAGCTTCTCTCTAGCACGCAACCTTCCTTTCAAAGTCACGTTCCCTCTTTTATATCATGTCTCCTTTTCACTTCAAATGGCCGAGCATCAATGAAAAGAAATAATAACATTTCAAAAATATATATATTTATGTATGCCTACAAGGAAAAGCATCGACTTCCCTCACACTCTTTTCTTCCCAGTTGGAGATATAACCATGGCCGTTACTTAAACGAAAAAAGAAAAAAAATATAATGGTTGCTTTGAAATAGCTTAATGGTTGAACTTCGAATCCTACCTCGGTTATACTTCTCTCCCATTTTCCTTTGCGAGTGAATCGAGATGGACGTTCACTGTTTAATTTCATTCGAGAGTCGAGTGCACGAGAATTATAGTCGCTCGATTTCGAATTCACGACTCTCGAGATGGACGAGGGAGGGTGAAATCGCACGATTTCGGGTGGCTCATCGATGGTCTAGCTGGAGCTCGAGGGTGGAGCGGTGCAGTCGCTTTAGGGTTCGATCGATTGGATGAACGTACCACGTGCAGGCAAAGGGAAGTCAGGGGAGGAGCTTGTGGGTGGCTACGATGGAAGGGTTTTGGGAAGTGAGGTACGTATACAATTCATTTTCTATTTGGGATTAATATATGTATGTATATGTACAGAGAATAATTATAAATATAAATATATATGTTTAAATACACATAAACATTTTAAATCTTACTGTTTAATTTTAAATAGGTATTATGGTGATATATATATATATATATTATAAAACATATTAAAATCGAATATTTACAAATTCATAAATTGTTATGCGATGGTTAATTTATTTTGAACATTTTTTTAATTTAATAGTACTCAAGTTTAAAACCCTTAGTTTAATCTTTTGATTTTTAGTTCATTAATTAAAAAATTTAATAGTAAAGTAAATTTAAAGTTTTATCAAGCCAATAAATTTAAAAATTTAAACTAAGAAGGTGAATGGTAGTTTAAATTATGTCAAATGCTAATAAAATTCGAAATTCATTTATACGAGGTCCTGAATCAAATGAAACTGTCGAGTTGGTTCGTGGCTGGGAATCGATGCAATAAAAGAATTCAAGGTGAGTTAATCTCACTCAAATTGGATTACTGGAAAATTTTAAATAGTTAACATTTATTATTGATTGATGGATTGTTGAATGGATAAATGTTATCAGTTGAATGTGATATTGTATAGTAATATATATATATATATATATTGGAGTGATTGATATTCCCGTATTATATAGCGAATGAGACCCTATGCGCCCCGCATAATAGCGGATGACCCCATATACCGCGATACCCCCTCGAAGTGGGATTGGTATTTTTATATTGTGCTAACATCTGTGGATGCAGGGAAACAGGTTGGAGGGATCCAACTGGATTCCTCAAAAATGTTGAATTTATTTTCATTTTAGTGATATATGAAATGTTGGATAATCTGTGATAGATTATGTTGGAAAATTAAGTTTATGGAGTGTTATGATATTGCTGGATATATTTTTGGCAATTTAAAATATCAAAAATAATAAATATTGAATTTTTGAAAGAAAATAAAAAGGAAATTTTTAAGAAAGTATTTATAGTAGGTTGGATTAATTAAAAAGAAAAGAATTTGGAAAATAAATAGTTTGATTTTAAAATCCTATTTAATAAATTCCGGAATATGGGAGAAAAATAGAGATTTTAAATAAATGTGAATTAAAGGATTTTAAAAATAAGGTCTTAAGCAATATTGTTTTTAAGTACAAAGGAATATATTTTAAAATGTAAGATTTAATAGGGTTTGGGAAAAATAAAAGGAGAATTTTGAAATAAAGTATGGAATTGATGTTTCAGATTTAAATAAGATTTTAAATCAGAAAAGGGAAGTGAATCTGAAAATAGGGGGTTTGGGGGTAGTTTGGGTAAATCAAGAAATAAATTTCAAAATGAAATTAATTCAGAAAATCGATTTGAAAATCGATTAAGTGTTTTGAAACAGTGATTAAAAGGAGAATGAGACCGTGGGATTTATAAACTGGGTTTATAAACAAAGTCAAATAATTATCAGTGGATAATTTGAATCTATAAATTCACGATGGGAATTTATAAGGAGATGGTAATTCGTTTTAAAAATAAATAATGGTTTTATTTTTAAAAATGTGGGAAAGGGAATTTACGGAATAGAACGTAAAATTTAACTGGAGATAAATCGAGAAGGATTTATAAACGACAAAACCGATTTTATTGGAGTGGAAAGTGTATTTTCCTGAAAAGTTAAGTATATTTTCAAGGAAAGATTTTTAGGAATAAATTAGAAATTTAAAAGTGTTTAAAATAATGTTTTTTTAGAGAATTTATTATTTAGTTGTTCAAAAATTGTTTAAGTATTTATAAATTGAGTTAGTTATAGTAGTTAACTATTTTAAAGGTTAAATTAGTACTATGATTTAAAAAGGAAAATTATTAAATATTTATATAATAGCTTTTTTTAAAAGTAGTTTTTGGCTAAAGTTTTACTTGGAGAGTTATTATAGAATTTCATAACTATTATTTTGAATAAAGTGATTTAAGTAGCTTTATTTTGAATATTTTAAGTGTATATTTTTGGGTAAAGTGATTTAATTTATTTAAAATCTAAAGTAAATAAGACTTGGTTATTTTCGGTGGAAATAAAATATTTGGTTGAATTATTGTTTAATTTGATGGTTAAATAATCGACTACCAAATCTGGACCCAGATATAACTTTGGAAATATCTAGAAGAGGTACGGGAATTATATGGTACAGCAACCGTTCGAGGTACAATACAGAATGTATAAACTCGTTCATTCTTCTAGGATGATGATAAGGAAATCCGTCCACTAACGGTTAGGAGGTGATCTCCGATCTTATTTCCATCTGTTTATTTCCTAGAGAATCGGGGTTGAGTTTACCGGGAATAGCGAACGTTGTTTCGAAGAGACCGGGATCAGATTTGTGATCCAAAAACCACTTTGATCCAACGAGTACGTTTTCGTAATGAAGACAAGAGCGTGGAGTCGAAGATGGAGCAGTGAAGTGCAAGGGCTAATCGCTACTAATCCTGAGGGTGATTCCAAAATGGATGTAGTAGGAATAGTGCCTTCGGTTCCGTTCGTACTGGGAACGGACTTGTATGGATGAATGCTATCAGTACATTGTCATTGGAGGACAATGAGCATTCTAAGTGAATATTTGTAAAAAGGTAATCGTAGCCTCTAGCCTCATCAACCTGGAATGACTGAAAATCAGAGGGGATGCAGCAAGGCTAAGTGGGTAGCGCCCAAGTAGGGTATGTCTATCACCTTTCTAGATACCCTCTGATATTATTATTACTACATGGAAGGAGCTCAAAGAAGAGTGGGAACACCCGAGGTGATAGCATATTTGGGCTATCCAGTAAGGGATAGCTCCGGTCTTGTGTTGGAGGGGATCCCAGAGTGGTCCTCGGTACGGTGTTTCTAGACAGGTGCCGTGACAGGTGGTACCCCAATGCCTAGTCATTCAGTTGGAATCCATTCTCCATAAGCGCCGTACGGTTTTGATTGTGCCCAACTATGCTGGAATGTGAAATGCAAGCATTTCAGCTATTTGAATAAGTATTTGTACTTAGACACTATTATAATATCAGAGGATTTTGAGATAAAAATGTATTGGTTATCGTTAGGTATAAACTCGGCATGTTTATTTGTGGCGTGGTCTTACGTGATACCTTTGATTTTCAAAGGATTTTGAAAACTTTAATAATTCAATTGTGTGTGTTTTTCTCACGCTGGTTTTCCAGACTGACTCTGGTGTTATTTTATTATAATGCTCGGGTCAGACCGAGTATTACAGATATTGGATAGGATAATATGGAGCTCAGAAAACGACCTGGATGACGAGACATATCACACGTACTTGGTATATAGTCCGCTATGTATGGTATGCTATATATTCAGCTTTTGTGAGGACAGGTTATTATAACTGTCCAGTATGGTGCTATTGTTTTGTGTTGTACTATGATGATGTAATGTATAAAAACAATTATAGTTCCATTGTATAAAGAGCAGTTGTTATCTATTATATATTGTTCCACTACGATGGTGAGATTCTGTGTTGTTATTTCTATTTTCTTCTTCTACCTCTTCCTTCTTTTCCCTAACAATCTGGTATTTCGAGCATTCGATTGCTCGGCATGTAATACAGTGGACGTATTGATGTCGATTTTCGGAGGTCGAAAATACCGGTCGTTACATTGTGGTATCAGAGCTGAAGGTTAAGCGAGAACCTTGGCTCTGGTGGGAATTACTCATTAGAGATAGGGTCAGTAGCACCCTAGAATGAGTTTGAGTGTATAAATAGATCTGAGCGTGTATTTGTTAGTGAATATAAAATTGTTTTATATTGTGTTGATTGATTTGTTTATGTTGCGAGTAGCTTATTGCAAGTGTTCAGTAGTGTATTTCTTTTGTTGCTAGCATGTTATATTTGTCTCATACCTTTGTTTACTCTGGTTATTACTTTTAGTTTGGGCTTTAGACTGTTGGGTTGTCCACAGTTTATATATATATATATATATATATATATATATTTGTATCGTTTGTGTGTGTGATTTTGAATAAAATGAAAGTTTGTTTTCCCTCTTTTAATTTGTAACATGGTATCAAAGCATCTCGATCCAAAATAATTGCTCGTTCTTCCTTTCCTCCTATTTCCTGATCGATTCTCAACATGTTGGAAGCACTATGCCATAAATGGCCTACTGCAACACAAAAAAAATGTTGGCTCAGGCCCGAAAAATGTTGCCATAGGTCTATGGCAACACTTTTAGGGTGATGCAATTTTTGTCGTTGCCTTAGACCTCAAAGGCAACATTTTGACTATCTAAGGCAACATAAGTAATATTGTTGCAATAGAACCCTATTTGGGTCTATGGCAACACCCATAGGTATCTGTAGCAACATTCCAAAATGTTGCTATAGATATTAACTTTCTGAATTTGTGGGGCCCACAATGTAGAGCATATTAGATTTTTAATAAAAATAAATTTTTATTTAATAAAATGCTATTGCATAGAATTTGATATTTAAACAGTAATTTATTTAAATAAATATTTTATTTCAACATTTGAAATAGTACAAATTCCTGACTCCACTATTTTACAATTCAATGATATATAACACTGATATTCACATATACAGATATTCCTCACTACATCACTCAGTTCACTCATTACATATGCAGTTTCAATTTATACAGACACCGACACTAACAAATATATGACGAGCCGAAGGCGAGCCGAGTGCCGAGCCGAAGGCGAGCCGAGAAGCGGGTCCGGGCGCAGCGCCGGCGGGGGTCCGAGGCACCGCATTCCGGCGGGGATCAAACAAGTGGGCACCGCCCGATTCATCCGATTTCGGAAGATCGAGCCTTCTTTGAAACGACGTAAAATGATGCACAAATGAAGACTGAACTTAATTCCTATCCTCCATCTCCTCGCCTAAATCTGCTTGAATCCCCTATGGCCAAACACCAAAACTCTACTGCAAACTCTTTTCAATTTCCAATCACCACATTAGCTTCTCTCCTTAACCAATACACAGCAGCACTCTACCATTGTCAATACAAACAATCTCCAAAGCCTCACAGTTGCATGCTCCTCCATCCCCCTGTTTCACCAACATCACTTCTTCAAACAAGCAAAACAGCAACTCACTATCAAAAAACTGCAATTGCAACCACCCTTCACCATATTACAACTTTCCCAAATTTCACCAACCTTCAATACTCTATGAACACCAGAACACTCACCATCATTCAATCCACACTTCGTCAACATCCCACCAATATCCTAAAACCTACCACCTCTTACAACTTACCTTTAATCCTCCACTTTCACACTCTTGCAATATCAAACTCCAAACTCCGTCTACATCTCTCTGCCAACATTCAGGCATCACACTGCCAACTGAAACTCCTCTGCATCACCAACTTCCACCATCACTTCCATAACTTACCAAACCAACCAACCAACCTTCAACCAATACAACTACATCCAGATTCAATGGTGAACCAACCAACCTTAATGCTTGGATAAGATCACTTTGCACTCAGTCCGAGTTATGAACTTGCGATGGAGGCACAGGGCATCCAGAAGCAGTAGATACCCAGCCAGATTATGAAACATTAACAAGTTCCAAAGGAGCATTTGCACAAACATATGGGGGGCATACTATCTTATTGAAATTACCAGTACCAAGTGAAGCAAACGCAATCATAGGGGAAAGTACGAAGAGATCAGACTGGGATGTACCTGATATAGGAGCCGTGGACGGATTAATTGTTGCGAGAATGACAGCTAAATCTCGAGGGCAGCAGTTCGGGTTTTGGGAGAAATTAAGGCGCTAGAAGGGTTTTCAGGTAAAGTAGTCTAAAGGAGAAAGGTAGAGGGGTTGGTGGCGAGCAAGTCTTCTGTTGGAGGTGAGAGCTGATGGCGACGACAGCGGTGGCAAAAGGGGTTTGAACGAAAAACTTTGTTTGGCTTCGGGTTTTGGTGTCGTGACGGGGCTCTAGTTGGAGCTAGACGGTCGCGATGGGTTAGGGGGTAGCTGGGGGTGAGGGTGACAATTTGGTGGCGGAGGCGAATGGGAGGAGGCGAATGGGAATGAAAACCAAAAGGGGATCTACTCTGAACTAGGCGGGAAAACGAAATTTTGGGGCAAATTGCAGTGGTGATCCATTTTAACAACCAGATTAAATGTAGATCGTTGGATCGTATTCACGCGGATTGCTAATTTTATTAATTTTTTAATTTGAATACATCTATTGCAACACTATATAAAAATGTTGCATCGTGTTACACTTGTTTAGCTAGAGCAACACATTTTTATGGCTAAGGTAACACCAAAAATACAACGTTGCAGTAGGACCAAAATTTTATAGCTATCGCAACATTTTAGCCGGCAACACCTTGCAAAAATGTTGCAGAAGGTCATTTATGGCGTAGTGAAGGCAAGTAGATCATGGATGCAATGCCTGTAATGTCAAAAATTACTGAGCATAAATTGGGGGAATTAAATTATTTTGATTGGAGCAAGCCTATTCGACTCTACCTTCGAAGTATTGATAAGGATGATCATCTTCGTAAAGATCCACCTGCAGAAGATTCAGATGTTAAAGAGGATCAGGTATGGCTTAGGGATGATGCTAGGCTATTTCTTCAAATTATAAATACTATTGACAGTAGTATTATTAGTTTGATTAATCATTGTGAGTTTGTGAAAGAGCTGATGGATTATTTGGAATTTCTGTATTCTGGAAAAGGAAATCTGAGCAGAATGTATGATATATGTAAGTCATTTTACGAGTAGAGAAATAGGATCAGACATTGATGAATTATTTCATGAATTTCAAAAAGATTTATGAAGAATTTAATCTGCTATTGCCTATAAGTTCGGATGTGAAGATTCAACAACAACAAAGGGAACAAATGGCTATTATGAGTTTTCTTGGAGGTCATCCATCTGAATTTGAATCAGCTAAAGCACAAGTATTGTCTAGATCTGATGTTAAATCTTTACAAGAAGTATTTAGTCGAATTTTGATGTAACGACCCAGAATTTTGAACGAATTAAATTGGGAATATTTAATTAATTTTAAATATTTGAACGGTGATTTAATTTGAATCCTAGATATAAATTCAATTTTGGCGATTTAATTTCAGAATTTAATCTGTAAGTTGAATAAAATTTAAATCTTCAATTTAAAGTTGAAGAAAAATATTTCGAAAGCTTTTAAAATTCATATTGATAATACCGAAGCTAATCGAACTGTCAGGATTGAATTTGAAAACTGTTCTGTTCAGTTTTGAATTTAATTGTTCGAATCGATATTTAAAATAGTCAATTTTCAGACTGTCTCGGAATTCAACGAAACCCGTGCCGTTGGGTCCGTAATATCGAATTATTATCGGATTCCAAATTTCGTATTTTTCGGAGTTCGTATGTGAGAATACGACACGAAAACGCATTGAAGTTTTATCGAGATTTAAATTTAAATTTATGGTCAAAATCAAATCACACGTTCTCTTCCCCTAGCTTCAGCCTAAATCCACGCCGAGCATCACGAGATTATCGTGCAAAACCCATACCTTCGTACCTCTCCTCCCCTCTTTTAAAAATCGAACGACATCCTTCAAAAATCGAATTCAAAGAAAAAAATTATTATCTCGTTCACAAATCGAAAGGAAAAAAATGGCCGTCCACTTTAAATTGAAATCGCGACCATTTCCCCTTCCACTCCAGTAAAACAAAAGGGAATTCACCCCTCTGCTCAAATAAATCGCATGTCCCAATTACCTTCAGTTCGAACGAAGACGAGCAAGCGGAGTCGAGGTCGCGGCGAACCTCGCGAGGCTCGAATAGGGGAGTCGCGACGGCGACTGGAGGGGACGCTCGCGATAGGAGGCGACTCAGCAGGGGGCGGCGACATCAAATCGGAGTTCGATGGGGTTCGCGCGCGCTTACGCGTACGCGTGGGAGGGGCACGACATCGCGATGATGTTTCCAAGTAGCGGCGTTCGAAGTTGATTCGTGGGTGTTTGCGAGATGTTGGGGATCGCGATGGCATTCGCGATGGTGGCATGCGGTTGTCAGGTCGAGGAGGGTTCTCGAGCAGGAGTTCGATCGACGGTGGCGAAGGCGAGGCTGGTTCGTACTCGGGTCACAGCGGTCGCGAGCTTGGGTTTCGCGAGCAGGGTCGTTAGTTGTGGGGTGAGGAATTTTGCTTATTTTATTTATTTATCACAAATATATATTGAACAGAAATAGAAAAAATTTATTTCAGTAAAGTTTAATAAATATATAAAGGTATATATTTTTGTAGTGACTGAAATTATAATATATCGGTAGATATATATATATATACAGCTTTGGAAACTATATAGGGTTAAAATAGGAGTTTTAAAATATTTTGATTTGAACAGTTATATTAAAATTGGTTTAAAATTATAAGCAGTGAAAATGATGATGAAGATAAATATACATATACGAAAGAAAAAAATATTATGAAGTAAAATAAATTCGGTTATTTTAAAAGGAAGTTTTATTTAATAAAACTTATTTAATCATTTTTACCAAAGGTTGATATATTAAATTTAGTTTTGAAAAGTAAAATTTTAGTTAAATTATTAAAGGAGAAATTGGTTCGACTGTTAATTTAAATTGTATAATATTTTGGAAGTTAATTTGGAATTTTAAAGTGTTAAGTAGTATTTATAGATCGAAACTAATATAATTTATTTAGTGGAATTTTTATTTAAAGGAGGAATAGTTTTGATTTAAAATTTTGTTAGATAAATTTATTAAAAGAAATTGGGACAAAATAAAATCTTAGTTAAATAAGTTTATTTCAAAACGGAAATCAGTTAGAATTTAAAATTAACTGTTTAAAATGAAATCATCGATGAATCAAAATTATCAAATGAAAATTTATTATTCGATCTGTTCGAATATTAATAAATCGTATAAATGTTTATACAGTTTGAAATCGTAAAGGGAACAAGACGAATTGGATTGGATGGCAATTAAAAGCTAAGGTGAGATCTTCTCACTCAGATTTATAAATTGATTGCAGTTATTGACTGTTGGATTGCTGTTTGAATGTGCTATTAGATATGATAGGATATATCTATATATAGCAGTATATACATATTGGCATATGTATATACTGGATTGTTGATTTCCCGCCTCGTATAGCGGATGAGACCCTATTGCGCCGTTAGTAAGCGGATTTATAAAAACCTATATACCGCGATAATTCCGTACTGGAGCGGAATTGGTATTGTGCTAACGTCTTTGGATGCAGGGAAACAGGTTGGAGGGATCCAACTGGACCCCTCACATTGATTGATTTTATTTATACTGTGATATGAATCTGTGAATGATTATATTGATGTTATTGATCATATCGATGTCTGGAAATTGATTGGAAGCTAAAAATTTAGCTGAATGGATGTTTAATATCATTGGATTCTAAAAATAAATGAAATTGAATTTTTTGAAATCGAAGTAGAAATTTTTAAGTGAATCAATTTGTGAAATTGAAGAAATTTCGAAGAAAGGAATTTTAAAGTATAAAAAGTAAATTTTCACAATCGTATTTAATAAATTCCAGAATAAAGTGAAAATGTTAAATAAATGGATTTCGTAAAAACAGTGATTTTAAATCGAAGAAATTAATTTAAAATTTGGATTTTTAAAATAGATTGAAAGAAAACGATTGAAATTTATTTTCTTAAAAAGGAATTTATTTAAAAGAAGATAAGTTGGAAATTCAGTTTGAAATTTAATTGGTAAATTGAAATAAGTTGTGAAATCAATGTAAAATGATTTCAATTTGAAGAATCCATTTTAAAACAGAATATTGAAAAATTTGAGGAAAATAAGGAATTTATTTAGTAGTGATAAATAAAATTAGAAATCAATCTGTAATTGATTTAATATTGGAAATGAATTTTTGAGAAATTAGTATGGGATCTTTTATTTAACGTTGAAAATAAATTCAGAAATCAATATTGAAATTGAATTGATATTGCAGTTTTTATAAATAGAATTGAAATTTATAAAAGTTGTTATAAACCCAAAGTCACTTATTTTAATAAGTTAAATATAGAAGTTGATAAAAGAAGGTTTATAAGCCGAAGTTGTTATAAAAAAAAAAGGAGAAATAGAATTTATAAACGTGCTTATAAATTCGAAATAGATTGAATGTGATAAATCTAATATAGAAGATTATTTAAGAAGATATATTCACGATTTTGAATAGCGAATTTTTATTGAATAAAAATGTGTAGAAATGATTGAAATGGGGTTAAGTAAATTTTATTCACGATTTTGGACAGTGAATATATTGTTAAGTAAAATGGATTCATTTTTGAAGAAGTAATATTTTAAAAATGAAGTTAAACATTTTAAAGGTGTTTTCAAATGTGTTATGAATCGAAAGCATAGATTTCAACATTTATTGTTGAAATCGACGTTTTCGAGGAATAAGGAAATGGTGGACTATAACACTGTTGTTATAGTAAATGATTTTCGAAAGGAAATGTTTTATGTAGTATTGGGGTTTATATATCTATTTTTAATTCCGAATCCCTATACTATTGATTTTGGAGTCGTCGTAACGATGTTTTACGCAACATTCGTTTTGACTCAAATAGAAGTTAAAATGTATGATTTCCTTAAAGAATGAATGTATACTTAATATTGATTTAAGTATATCGAATATTTTCAAATGTTGAAAATAAATGATTTGTGAAATACTTATTTTTAAATAAGTATGGAAATTCTTTTCCAAAATGAATTGAAATGTTTTTGAGAATTTATCTTCTTAAAGATAAATTGAAATTGAATATTTGAAATCGATTTGAGAATCGTATATCTGTAGATATTTGAGAATATGAATCCACTATGGAATTTATAAAAGGGAAGTTGTTTTAAAAATAAACATTGATTTATTTTTAAGTGTGGAAATTTTATATCTAGTAAAAGATATTTTGGAAAAGAAATAATTTGGAAATTTTTTTGGAATCTGATGATGTTGCGCATCTTTATTGATAGTTAAATAACCGACTATCAATAATTACCTTGAATGGTATTTGTTGTGAATTGGATGAATTTGAATGCCACACTTATTTTTTGAATTTACGCTCACTATTCGGGTTAGCCGGGAAAGGACCATGGGGTCGTATAACCCATTCCGAATATGTGATACGTCGTTATGAATCGCATTTGAAGACCGGTGTTGAAGACCGGATATTTTTGAAAACGGAAGGATTACCGTCGAGTTACTCTACATCGACTGATCTTCGGTTTAGAGGTTTTATCACCCTTAGTGACGGGAAGTCCTGACGTGATTGAAATTATCCGGATGTGCAAGGGCTTCGTGAGAAGTGCCTTCGGTTCTGTTCGATCCCGGAACAGACTTATATGGATTGTATGTCTGACGTTACAATTTGAGATATAAAGCTGATTCCTTTCGAATACATATCTGTTGGTGGCGGAGAATTTATCCTCTTAGCTTAACACCCTTCTCTGAGACGTACGAGCTCAGAGGTTATGTAGTTGAAATTCATCAGCGATATATCCCAATTTGGTAACGTGGCATACTGAGTGTTGCTGTGAAATGATCAGTGTTTGATCATTTGTGGTATGATCATTTGTTTGATCTTATATCTTTGTGATCATAGGTTGATCATTTTGTTTGACCCGAAGCAGGGCTTTTTGAGAAAGCGTAGCTTTGTGGACGAGACTTCATCGAGCCTCACACCCCGGAAATGGTCGAAACAGGACGAATGCGGCAAGGTTCTAGGGAGTAGCGCCCCTTAGTGTATGTCATTCCTTCTGGATAAAGGTGGTATCATGGTATGGAGCCCAGATACTTAACCTCTGTGGTTACTGCATTATTATTATCTATGTGGTTTGTTGGAAATCGGGGATCCTCGGGAAGATCGGTGACGATCGGGGGATGGCATACGCGTGTCAGTAGTTACCTATTTTTGCAGAGGTAACCCGGCCTTGTGTTGGCAGAGATCCGGTTAGGTTCTCGGGTCGTCTATTCCAGGGACGTACCCATCGTGGATAGGAAGTTCCTTAGCCTGACCATTTGTTGGAAATCCAAAGAAACAATACGAGACTTGTACGGTATTAGTTGTAGAACCTGCCATTCACTTATGGTGGCGCCCCACTGTTTGGATGGTAGCTATAGTAGGCATACGATACTGGTCGTATGTTGGCTAAGATTTATATTCTACTTTCGAAATGTTTTCTACACTATGCACTAATGATAATATCAAAAAGATTTGATTTTTGCGTAGTAAGCATCTTTGACTATCATAAGAAGAAATCTCCTCCAATTCTGCGTTTGCATTGTGTGTGTGGTGGGAGGTCTTATGGTAGTTTCATTTTCCAAAAGCATTTCGAATTGACTTTAAAATTATCCTGTTGTTTATTTTAAAGAATAACTGTTTTACGATCTCACACCAGTCACCATGACTGACTCGGAGTTTATTGTTTCCCTTCTAAACTCTGGGTGCCCACAAATTTTCCACACGGGCAGCCTAGAGTTATATTATCAGGATATTCTGGATATTCTGGAGCTTGGAGATAAGCTGGAGTTCGAGACGTAGTATTTGTATCTGATATTATTTTATTCCGCTGTGTATTCTGTATGAGGACGAGTTTATATAACTGTCCATTGTTGTATATTGACTCTGATGATTGATGTATGTATAAACTGATATAGTTCTTTGTTTTAAAAGACTAGTGTTTATGTATTATATATTGTTCCGCTGCGATATGTGAGATTCTGATATTGTTTTCTGTTTCTGTTTCTGCTCTTGTTCTGTTGTTGTTCTCTCTTTTTCTTCTATCTTCTCTTCCTCCTCTTCTTTTAAATATTAAAGTTTCGCGTTTTCGCCATCCGATTGTTCGGCAATTGCTACAGTGGACGTAGCAGTGTCGGGTTTTCGGAAGACGGATTTGCGGGTCTTTACAGTTGGTATCAGAGCATATGGTTAAGCGACAACCCTGCTCTGTTGGGTGTTACTCATTAGAGATAGAGTCAGTAGTACTCTAGAATGAGTTGAGTGTAATAATAGATATGAGCGCGTATTTGTTAGTTAATATGAAATTGTTTTGTATTGTGATGATTGGTTTATTGAGTGGTATATGAACCTTCGTCGGCACAGTCTTGCAAAACTGTATCGAAGGGGTTTCTAAACACTTGAATAGAACAATTCGGCACAGTATTGTTTTGAATAAGGGTAAATGAGATAATTTTACCCAAAACTATTTTTGTATAGAAAAGAAACGATTTTCTATGAAATATTATAGTACATGGTTGCATGGTTGTTAGGAAAGTGATAATATTGAAATGTTATCATTACTATTGAAATTGAATAAGAAATTCAAATCGTAACTCCAAAGTTAAAGAAATAAATTCACATGCAAATGAAATTTAAGAATATAAATTATAAATGTGATTTCTAATTTAAAACGACATTCCATAGAAGTTTTGGAAATGTTTTGAAAAGAATTTGAAAATTTTGGAGATTTGGAAAATTTAAATTTTTTGGTTTGAAAATGTATTTCAAAGGTTTTGGAAAGTATTTTAGAGAGATAAAAGCTCTAAACTCTTTTCGGTCGCTGGAAAATAATCCTGATGATGGTGGCCACATCATTAGAATTCATTTTCGGGTTTCCAAAAGAGGAATTGCTGCCAAATTGTTTTAAATGGAAGTTGTTTGGAAAAAATTTGGGTTTTGTTTTGGAAATTCAAAAAAGGTAATTTGAATTGTTTTCAAAATGGTTTTGAAATGTTGAAAAGACTCTGGAATACTATATAAAAATATCTATGAAATATTATGGAATGGATAACTTGTAAAGTTTGAAGTTTAAATAAAAATCCATTTAACGAATGAAATTTTAAATATGAATAGAATTTGTGAATATGAAATATTAATGTGAGATATAATTTGAAATAAAGTTCCAGAAAAATATTTGAAGATAAAATTCATAAAGGAATGGAATTAGTAATATGAATGTATAGATGATTTATAAATCAAGATGTAGATAAGTCGAAGACTTATAAATTATTTGAAATTTGATTGGAATGAAATTCAAATTGAAGACGAATGAATTAGTAATTGGAACTAATTTAAGATAGTGCAGTTGTAAATGACAGATAATTGATAAATTCAATATTCGGGAGATAAACTGAATCCAAATTAAATTGGAATTGTAAATCAAAATTCAAATGAAACTTGAAATGTGAAAATTGAATGAAATAGATATGTAACTTCAACAGTGAAGTAAAGAGAATATAAGCAGTTATATTGAAATTTGTAATCAAATTTGCAAAACGATTTGAATGTGTAACTAGATATTATGGCTAGTAGGATATACAGGTGTATAAAGGGATTGGAAAATTTATTTCACAGATAATTTGAATTGCTCGAAAAAGGTACGTATTTGAATTCAAATATGAGTTTTTGATGATTTCTCTCTAGCCGTTTGGCTTTTTCTTTTTCTTTTTGAAATCTGAGAGTCCGTAGGGACGTTTTGTAGTCGTACCGTATTAGCCGCGCAAAGGAGACGCTGGCGAAATTTTTTGAAAATTTCGAGTGTTAGAAATTTTTTGAGAAAAATTTGGAAGTCTAAATTTGAATTTAAATTTAAATTTGAATTGTTAAGTAAACAATGTTGTTTGAAAAACTATGAAAGGTTTGGAAAAGTTAGTAGAGATAATAACGAATCTTTAGTAGGAAGATTTGTTTTAAAAAGTTGATAAAACTATTTAGATTGTGAAAAATAGTAGACGAGTTAAGGACCTTTCTTTCTTAACTTGTAATTTCGAGGACGAAATTCTTTTAAGGGGGGAAGTTTGTAACGACCCAGAATTTTGAACGAATTAAATTGGGAATATTTAATTAATTTTAAATATTTGAACGGTGATTTAATTTGAATCCTAGATATAAATTCAATTTTGGCGATTTAATTTCAGAATTTAATCTATTGTAAGTTGAATAAAATTTAAATCTTCAATTTAAAGTTGAAGAAAAATATTTCGAAAGCTTTTAAAATTCATATTGATAATACCGAAGCTAATCGAACTGTCAGGATTGAATTTGAAAACTGTTCTGTTCAGTTTTGAATTTAATTGTTCGAATCGATATTTAAAATAGTCAATTTTCAGACTGTCTCGGAATTCAACGAAACCCGTGCCGTTGGGTCCGTAATATCGAATTATTATCGGATTCCAAATTTCGTATTTTTCGGAGTTCGTATGTGAGAATACGACACGAAAACGCATTGAAGTTTTATCGAGATTTAAATTTAAATTTATGGTCAAAATCAAATCACACGTTCTCTTCCCCTAGCTTCAGCCTAAATCCACGCCGAGCATCACGAGATTATCGTGCAAAACCCATACCTTCGTACCTCTCCTCCCCTCTTTTAAAAATCGAACGACATCCTTCAAAAATCGAATTCAAAGAAAAAAATTATTATCTCGTTCACAAATCGAAAGGAAAAAATGGCCGTCCACTTTAAATTGAAATCGCGACCATTTCCCCTTCCACTCCAGTAAAACAAAAGGGAATTCACCCCTCTGCTCAAATAAATCGCATGTCCCAATTACCTTCAGTTCGAACGAAGACGAGCAAGCGGAGTCGAGGTCGCGGCGAACCTCGCGAGGCTCGAATAGGGGAGTCGCGACGGCGACTGGAGGGGACGCTCGCGATAGGAGGCGACTCAGCAGGGGGCGGCGACATCAAATCGGAGTTCGATGGGGTTCGCGCGCGCTTACGCGTACGCGTGGGAGGGGCACGACATCGCGATGATGTTTCCAAGTAGCGGCGTTCGAAGTTGATTCGTGGGTGTTTGCGAGATGTTGGGGATCGCGATGGCATTCGCGATGGTGGCATGCGGTTGTCAGGTCGAGGAGGGTTCTCGAGCAGGAGTTCGATCGACGGTGGCGAAGGCGAGGCTGGTTCGTACTCGGGTCACAGCGGTCGCGAGCTTGGGTTTCGCGAGCAGGGTCGTTAGTTGTGGGGTGAGGAATTTTGCTTATTTTATTTATTTATCACAAATATATATTGAACAGAAATAGAAAAAATTTATTTCAGTAAAGTTTAATAAATATATAAAGGTATATATTTTTGTAGTGACTGAAATTATAATATATCGGTAGATATATATATATATATACAGCTTTGGAAACTATATAGGGTTAAAATAGGAGTTTTAAAATATTTTGATTTGAACAGTTATATTAAAATTGGTTTAAAATTATAAGCAGTGAAAATGATGATGAAGATAAATATACATATACGAAAGAAAAAAATATTATGAAGTAAAATAAATTCGGTTATTTTAAAAGGAAGTTTTATTTAATAAAACTTATTTAATCATTTTTACCAAAGGTTGATATATTAAATTTAGTTTTGAAAAGTAAAATTTTAGTTAAATTATTAAAGGAGAAATTGGTTCGACTGTTAATTTAAATTGTATAATATTTTGGAAGTTAATTTGGAATTTTAAAGTGTTAAGTAGTATTTATAGATCGAAACTAATATAATTTATTTAGTGGAATTTTTATTTAAAGGAGGAATAGTTTTGATTTAAAATTTTGTTAGATAAATTTATTAAAAGAAATTGGGACAAAATAAAATCTTAGTTAAATAAGTTTATTTCAAAACGGAAATCAGTTAGAATTTAAAATTAACTGTTTAAAATGAAATCATCGATGAATCAAAATTATCAAATGAAAATTTATTATTCGATCTGTTCGAATATTAATAAATCGTATAAATGTTTATACAGTTTGAAATCGTAAAGGGAACAAGACGAATTGGATTGGATGGCAATTAAAAGCTAAGGTGAGATCTTCTCACTCAGATTTATAAATTGATTGCAGTTATTGACTGTTGGATTGCTGTTTGAATGTGCTATTAGATATGATAGGATATATCTATATATAGCAGTATATACATATTGGCATATGTATATACTGGATTGTTGATTTCCCGCCTCGTATAGCGGATGAGACCCTATTGCGCCGTTAGTAAGCGGATTTATAAAAACCTATATACCGCGATAATTCCGTACTGGAGCGGAATTGGTATTGTGCTAACGTCTTTGGATGCAGGGAAACAGGTTGGAGGGATCCAACTGGACCCCTCACATTGATTGATTTTATTTATACTGTGATATGAATCTGTGAATGATTATATTGATGTTATTGATCATATCGATGTCTGGAAATTGATTGGAAGCTAAAAATTTAGCTGAATGGATGTTTAATATCATTGGATTCTAAAAATAAATGAAATTGAATTTTTTGAAATCGAAGTAGAAATTTTTAAGTGAATCAATTTGTGAAATTGAAGAAATTTCGAAGAAAGGAATTTTAAAGTATAAAAAGTAAATTTTCACAATCGTATTTAATAAATTCCAGAATAAAGTGAAAATGTTAAATAAATGGATTTCGTAAAAACAGTGATTTTAAATCGAAGAAATTAATTTAAAATTTGGATTTTTAAAATAGATTGAAAGAAAACGATTGAAATTTATTTTCTTAAAAAGGAATTTATTTAAAAGAAGATAAGTTGGAAATTCAGTTTGAAATTTAATTGGTAAATTGAAATAAGTTGTGAAATCAATGTAAAATGATTTCAATTTGAAGAATCCATTTTAAAACAGAATATTGAAAAATTTGAGGAAAATAAGGAATTTATTTAGTAGTGATAAATAAAATTAGAAATCAATCTGTAATTGATTTAATATTGGAAATGAATTTTTGAGAAATTAGTATGGGATCTTTTATTTAACGTTGAAAATAAATTCAGAAATCAATATTGAAATTGAATTGATATTGCAGTTTTTATAAATAGAATTGAAATTTATAAAAGTTGTTATAAACCCAAAGTCACTTATTTTAATAAGTTAAATATAGAAGTTGATAAAAGAAGGTTTATAAGCCGAAGTTGTTATAAAAAAAAAAAGGAGAAATAGAATTTATAAACGTGCTTATAAATTCGAAATAGATTGAATGTGATAAATCTAATATAGAAGATTATTTAAGAAGATATATTCACGATTTTGAATAGCGAATTTTTATTGAATAAAAATGTGTAGAAATGATTGAAATGGGGTTAAGTAAATTTTATTCACGATTTTGGACAGTGAATATATTGTTAAGTAAAATGGATTCATTTTTGAAGAAGTAATATTTTAAAAATGAAGTTAAACATTTTAAAGGTGTTTTCAAATGTGTTATGAATCGAAAGCATAGATTTCAACATTTATTGTTGAAATCGACGTTTTCGAGGAATAAGGAAATGGTGGACTATAACACTGTTGTTATAGTAAATGATTTTCGAAAGGAAATGTTTTATGTAGTATTGGGGTTTATATATCTATTTTTAATTCCGAATCCCTATACTATTGATTTTGGAGTCGTCGTAACGATGTTTTACGCAACATTCGTTTTGACTCAAATAGAAGTTAAAATGTATGATTTCCTTAAAGAATGAATGTATACTTAATATTGATTTAAGTATATCGAATATTTTCAAATGTTGAAAATAAATGATTTGTGAAATACTTATTTTTAAATAAGTATGGAAATTCTTTTCCAAAATGAATTGAAATGTTTTTGAGAATTTATCTTCTTAAAGATAAATTGAAATTGAATATTTGAAATCGATTTGAGAATCGTATATCTGTAGATATTTGAGAATATGAATCCACTATGGAATTTATAAAAGGGAAGTTGTTTTAAAAATAAACATTGATTTATTTTTAAGTGTGGAAATTTTATATCTAGTAAAAGATATTTTGGAAAAGAAATAATTTGGAAATTTTTTTGGAATCTGATGATGTTGCGCATCTTTATTGATAGTTAAATAACCGACTATCAATAATTACCTTGAATGGTATTTGTTGTGAATTGGATGAATTTGAATGCCACACTTATTTTTTGAATTTACGCTCACTATTCGGGTTAGCCGGGAAAGGACCATGGGGTCGTATAACCCATTCCGAATATGTGATACGTCGTTATGAATCGCATTTGAAGACCGGTGTTGAAGACCGGATATTTTTGAAAACGGAAGGATTACCGTCGAGTTACTCTACATCGACTGATCTTCGGTTTAGAGGTTTTATCACCCTTAGTGACGGGAAGTCCTGACGTGATTGAAATTATCCGGATGTGCAAGGGCTTCGTGAGAAGTGCCTTCGGTTCTGTTCGATCCCGGAACAGACTTATATGGATTGTATGTCTGACGTTACAATTTGAGATATAAAGCTGATTCCTTTCGAATACATATCTGTTGGTGGCGGAGAATTTATCCTCTTAGCTTAACACCCTTCTCTGAGACGTACGAGCTCAGAGGTTATGTAGTTGAAATTCATCAGCGATATATCCCAATTTGGTAACGTGGCATACTGAGTGTTGCTGTGAAATGATCAGTGTTTGATCATTTGTGGTATGATCATTTGTTTGATCTTATATCTTTGTGATCATAGGTTGATCATTTTGTTTGACCCGAAGCAGGGCTTTTTGAGAAAGCGTAGCTTTGTGGACGAGACTTCATCGAGCCTCACACCCCGGAAATGGTCGAAACAGGACGAATGCGGCAAGGTTCTAGGGAGTAGCGCCCCTTAGTGTATGTCATTCCTTCTGGATAAAGGTGGTATCATGGTATGGAGCCCAGATACTTAACCTCTGTGGTTACTGCATTATTATTATCTATGTGGTTTGTTGGAAATCGGGGATCCTCGGGAAGATCGGTGACGATCGGGGGATGGCATACGCGTGTCAGTAGTTACCTATTTTTGCAGAGGTAACCCGGCCTTGTGTTGGCAGAGATCCGGTTAGGTTCTCGGGTCGTCTATTCCAGGGACGTACCCATCGTGGATAGGAAGTTCCTTAGCCTGACCATTTGTTGGAAATCCAAAGAAACAATACGAGACTTGTACGGTATTAGTTGTAGAACCTGCCATTCACTTATGGTGGCGCCCCACTGTTTGGATGGTAGCTATAGTAGGCATACGATACTGGTCGTATGTTGGCTAAGATTTATATTCTACTTTCGAAATGTTTTCTACACTATGCACTAATGATAATATCAAAAAGATTTGATTTTTGCGTAGTAAGCATCTTTGACTATCATAAGAAGAAATCTCCTCCAATTCTGCGTTTGCATTGTGTGTGTGGTGGGAGGTCTTATGGTAGTTTCATTTTCCAAAAGCATTTCGAATTGACTTTAAAATTATCCTGTTGTTTATTTTAAAGAATAACTGTTTTACGATCTCACACCAGTCACCATGACTGACTCGGAGTTTATTGTTTCCCTTCTAAACTCTGGGTGCCCACAAATTTTCCACACGGGCAGCCTAGAGTTATATTATCAGGATATTCTGGATATTCTGGAGCTTGGAGATAAGCTGGAGTTCGAGACGTAGTATTTGTATCTGATATTATTTTATTCCGCTGTGTATTCTGTATGAGGACGAGTTTATATAACTGTCCATTGTTGTATATTGACTCTGATGATTGATGTATGTATAAACTGATATAGTTCTTTGTTTTAAAAGACTAGTGTTTATGTATTATATATTGTTCCGCTGCGATATGTGAGATTCTGATATTGTTTTCTGTTTCTGTTTCTGCTCTTGTTCTGTTGTTGTTCTCTCTTTTTCTTCTATCTTCTCTTCCTCCTCTTCTTTTAAATATTAAAGTTTCGCGTTTTCGCCATCCGATTGTTCGGCAATTGCTACAGTGGACGTAGCAGTGTCGGGTTTTCGGAAGACGGATTTGCGGGTCTTTACATTTGAGATCTGACAGTTCAAGTAATCAAACTTCTACTGCATCTAACAATAGTGCTTTAGTTAGTCAAAAAAATTCTGGAGGAATGCTGAGATCTGAAAATAGAGTTATGAACTCTTCAAACTCATGCTCTTATTGCAAAAAGACTGGACATACATATCAAAATTGCTGGAAACTTGCTAAACAAAGACAAAATAATGGAAATAGTGGATCTTATAATAATAAACGGCAAAATTCACCAAATCAGACTGCAAATGTTGTAAAGAAGACTGAAGATGGTTCTGTGTTAGTCAATGCAGAGGAATATATGAAGTTCACTGAATACAAAGAAGGACTGAAGGATGCATCAAATTCTGTATCAACAGTGGCTAGATCCAACAGGTGGATAATTGATTCAGGGGCAATAGATCACATGACAGGTAACTCACATTTATTCACTGAATTTCAAGAGAATAAATCTACTCAATATATTACTTTAGCTGATGGCTCGGTAGCAAACACAAATGGATCTGGGACTGTTAATCTTACTTCACAATTGTCAATAACCTCAGTTTTACATACTCCAAAGTTAGCTTTTAATCTGTTATCAGTTAGTCAGCTAACCAGAAAGATGAATTGCTGCATATCCTTTTACCCCAATCATTGTATATTCCAGGAATTAAAGAACATGAGGATTATTGGTAAAGGTCATGAGCAAAATGGATTATATGTGCTGGAGGAGGATCAATCCATTGATGTAGCCTGTATAAGTAAAGATGAAGCACTCAAGGTTCATTGTCAATTGGGTCATCCATCTTTACTTAATTTCAAAAAATTATGTCCTGAATATAATTCTATACAAGTTCTAGATTGTGAGTCATGTCAGTATGCTAAACATCATAGGTTGTCTTCAAATCCAAGAATAAATAGAAGAAGTAATTCTATATTTGAGCTTGTTCATTCTGATATATGGGGACCATCTGCTATCATTTCTAAACCTGGTTTTAGATACTTTGTCACGTTTGTGGATGATTATACATGCACAACATGGTTATTTCTTATGAAGAGTAGATCTGAACTATATTCTATTTTCTGTAAATTTTATGCTGAAATTGAAAATCAGTTTAATACTGTGATTAAAACTCTAAGGAGTGATAATGCTAAGGAGTATACATCTGAAGTATTTCAGAAGTTTATGAGTGATAGAGGTATAATCCATGAGACCTCATGTGTAGATACTGCTTCTCAAAATGGTGTTGCAGAACGTAAAAACAGGCACTTACTGGAAACAGCAAGAGCTTTAATGTTCCAAACAAATATGCCAAAACATTTTTGGGCTGATGCGGTGTCAACTGCTTGTTTCCTCATAAATAGAATGCCATCATCAGTGCTAAATGGTGAGATACCGTATAAACTCTTGTTTCCAGATCAATCGTTGTACCCAGTTAAACCTAGATTATTTGGATGTACTTGTTTTGCTAGAGATGTCAGGCCAAATTTGTCTAAACTTGATCCTAAGTCTGTTAAGTGTATATTTGTGGGATATTCACGTGTTCAAAAGGGCTATAGATGTTATTGTCCAAGTCTTGGAAAGTATTTTGTGTCAATTGATGTAACATTTCATGAAGACATACCTTACTTTCAAGCTTTGCAAAATTCATCAGAAAATACTCAGCAGGAGGATGATGAAGTCGATGATTTTCTTATATACACTTTGAATGATAATACACAAGAAGAAGCAACTGTTGCTCAATCAGAAATTCCAGTCCATGAACCAATTCCTACTATTGATCCAGAACTAAATCTCCCTATTGCTTTGAGGAAAGGTAAAAGACAATGTACATACCCTATATCATCATATGTGGCATATGATCATTTACCATCTCAAACATGTTTACTTCTCAAATCTCTTGATAGTGTGACTACATCGAAGAACATCACTGAAGCTTTATCTAATATTAAATGGTATGATGCTATGGTAGAAGAGATGAATGCTTTGAAAGCAAACAAAACATGGGATTTGGTTAAATTACCTCAAAATAAGAAAGCTATTGGGTGTAAATGGGTTTATTCAGTTAAAGTCAATCCAGATGGAACTATTGCAAGGTATAAAGCCAGGCTTGTGGCAAAGGGTTATGCACAAATATATGGAGTAGATTACTTGGAAACATTTTCTCCAGTGGCTAAGTTAACCTCAATTAGATTACTCATTTCTCTGGCAACTATGTACAACTGGAGACTGCATCAATTAGATATTAAAAATGCTTTCTTACATGGTGACTTACAAGAAGAAATGTACATGTTTCAACCTCCTGGATTCAAGGTTAAAGCTGGAGATGAGTTGGTGTGCAAGCTGAACAAGACCTTGTATGGACTAAAACAGAGTCCAAGGGCATGGTTTGGAAAATTTAGCAATGTTGTGGAGTCATTTGGCATTATCAAAAGCAAGTTTGACCATTCAGTATTCTATAAGAAATCTGGTGCAGGTATTATTCTTTTGGTTGTTTATGTTGATGATATAGTGATTACAGGAAGTGATGAAGTAGGAATCATTTCCCTAAAATAGTTTATTCATAAGCATTTTCATACTAAAGAATTAGGAGAATTAAGGTATTTTCTGGGTGTTGAGGTTATCAGAAATAAGGAAGGAATATTTTTATCTCAAAGAAAGTATATTTTGGACCTATTAAATGAGACTGGGAAACTTGGAGTGAAGCCATGCAAAGTCCCAATGATACCAAATATTGATCTGTCAGTGGAAGGAGAAGTGTTCAATGAGACTGAAAGATATAGAAGGTTAGTTGGAAAGTTAAACTACCTTTCTGTAACCAAACCTGATTTGGCTTATGCTGTTAGCATAGTGAGTCAGTATATGAATGCACCAACTGTGTATCAATGGAAAGCTGTTGAACAAATATTAGGATATTTAAAAGGAACTGTTGGATATGGTCTTATGTATTTGAATCATGGCCATACAGAGATAGAGTGTTTCTCTGATGCAGACTGGGCTGGCTCTAGAGTGGATAGGAAATCTACAACAGGCTATTGTGTGTGTTTTTAGGAGGGAATCTAATATCATGGAAGAGTAAGAAACAAAATGTTGTGGCTCGATCAAGTGCAGAGTCTGAATACAGGGCTATGGCGAAAGCGGTATGTGAAATTATGTGGGTAGATCACTTGATGTCTGAAAATGGCTTTGAAGTTCAGAAGCCAATTGCTTTGGGTTGTGACAATCAAGCTGCTGTGTATATTGCCGCGAATCCAGTTTTTCACGAGAGAACTAAACATATTGAAGTGGATTGCCACTTTGTTCGAGAGAAGATGCAGCAAGGTTTGGTGTGTGCAAAGCATATTGGAACAAAGGAGCAAGCTGCTGATGTGTTTACTAAAGCAATTAATGGAAAGAAAATGGAGTACTTGAGAAGCAAGTTGTGCATGGTGAATTTACATGCACCAACTTGAGGGGGAGTGTTGCGAGTAGCTTATTGCAAGTGTTCAGTAGTGTATTTCTTTTGTTGCTAGCATGTTATATTTGTCTCATACCTTTGTTTACTCTGGTTATTACTTTTAGTTTGGGCTTTAGACTGTTGGGCTGTCCACAGTTTATATATATATATATATATTTGTATCGTTTGTGTGTGTGATTTTGAATAAAATGAAAGTTTGTTTTCCCTCTTTTAATTTGTAACAGTTTAGTATAAAACCAACTCTTGGAAATTTAGAAGAAAGAGTACAACATAAGTCAAAAACTTAAAGAAAAATAGTAGTATTAAAGTTAAGTAAAGAAAAGTATACCAAGAGTTGCTGTTAAATGAGAGATTGATAGTGACCTGCCAGATCAGAAACAGAAGAAGGAGGGTGAATTGAAGTATAAGACAAAGAATTTAGGATAGAGTGGACCATCTTTTCAAAATAGCTCGAAGGTGTAGAAGATGATGGTCTAGGAAGATTCAGCACTTGAGCAGGGGTCGAAGTCCCCAAGTCCTTCTGCATCTGCTCGATCACACTCGGAGAACTGGAGATGACGGTGTGAGAAAGTGGATCAACCTTTGTGGGAGTCTCCTTAGGTTGATCACGAGGAGCTTCAATGGTTGGAATTTCTAGAGATCTTTTTATTTCAACAAATTCCCCCTTGACTAGTGGTGGAGAATCAGGAACTTCAACAATTTTAGCTCTCTTCGGAGATGGTTCCACCATAGATGTTTTACTTAACTTTCTTTTTGCGGCCATCTCCAATCTAGAAATAGATTGGGAGAAAGCTGACGCATGAGAAGTTGTAAAGGAAAGAGCTGGATCACTTGTGGGTTTTTCAACCTGAGGAGTAGCTGTAGAAAATTCAAACAAATTATAAGTCAGGAAAGAAATCTAAGAAGTAACGTGGGAATAAACTATAGGTACAGTGTTTAAACTTACTGGAGTGATCAAGGCATATAGGTGACATTGGAGAGAAGTTTGTCAGGTCTCCTAAAGAGAGAAAGCATTTGCTTCGGGAAGTATGCTAGACCAAAGGAGGTTGGCCAAGTATCCTTTGACCCGTAGGCAAGAGAGAGTGCTTTTGCAAATTTATGGGATTCAGTAGAGTCAACCTGTTTCCAATCTTGCCTGAAACTACAATCAGTGATTCCACTGTTTTCTTGTCTTCAATCTTTAGTTCCTTAGCAGGAGCACCTGACAAAAAGCAAAGGTCAGAAATGGGAAACAAGCGAATGGGAATATAAAAATCTGAGATTAACTTAGGTGTAGAAGAGAAAGTCATGCTAATGTTGGGAAGACATTTAACATAGAAAAATTGTATTTCTCAGTCTCTGAACTTATTCACCCCCTCAGAAATCAACTCTTTCAGTGGATTTGCCCTGAAGATTTGGTTGTTTAGATTACTCAGCTTAAACAATCATACCAGATAATTCAAGACCTCAGAATTAAAAGAAGGGATTCCAGATTCCAATGCCATAAGTTTTAGAGAAAGGAGATATGTGTAGACATTAGGTGAGAGATGAATAGGAGCGATCCTCAGATAAGCCAAGAACTAGGATAGGAAGTCTGGAAAAGGAAGAACCCTCCATGCCAAATATGAACTGCTGTGTAAACAAAGAATCCTTTAGGAGGATTGTGGATGGTGTCATTTTCATAAGGGGGATGGCCTCTACCCCAGTAATCCCAAAATCATTCAGGATCGCATCCACTTCATCTTGAGTGGATTTCAAGGAATGTTTTGAGATGGCTTCGATCTTCTTTGGTGAACTCATGATTCTGCTAGGTGAAATCATTTCAGTTAGAAATAATAGTATGTTATGAAACTAACATTCTTCCAAGGATATTGAAAACTTATTATAACAATAGAATATCAAACAATCAAAACATGAAATTTCATATTCTTGGAAAAATGTTAAGGTTAGAAAAGTAAGATTCGTTGAGCTTTCGACTGAGTCGAAAAGGAGAATAAGAGTCAACACTCTTTAACAATGTCGAAAACCCAATGGTGAGATCTGCTTAGCATTCGACAAAGTCGAAACGAAGGATGAAAGTACACATGCAATAAACACACTTCAGCAATGTCGAAAGCTCAATAGAAGTTTTATTATCAAAAGAAAGTAGTTAAAACTAACACAACAAGTTTTAATAAAATACACACTGCAAACATTCAATAAACAGTTTGAAAGAATCTTTCGACGCTGTCGAAACCCATGGACTTAGTTTTTCTAAGGCAATGCGAATGCAATTGAAACCTTATATGTTATCTAAGTCGAAAGGTGTCGAGTTTGAATCATGTTGACAAGAAAATAAAAGAACCTAGGACGACGATGTTGGTAAAAGATAATGATTAAATCCTAATCAGTTATACAAGGTTTCGACAGAGTCAAAAAGTGGTATATGGTTTCGAATGCATAACAACAATAAAAACTTGAATCAACATAGTAGGTTTCGGCAATGTCGAATACAATAGGTTTCGTCTAAGTCGAAGTGTTTGACTTGATTCATAACTTATACAAAGTACCTTTCTTCAATCTCATTTACAAAATGTATATATCTCTAACTTAAACAAATCGGGAATAAGTATGTGTTAAAGGTTGCGAAACCTATAAAATAAAGTTTATGCTCTCGACAGCGTGAATTAAGTAATTATTTAGTAAGATAAACTTCTTCGAAAGATGTCTAAATACATTAATATACAAAATTGCTTTCGAAAAGGTTGACTGCATGATAACTATACTATATAACCTTTCGACGAGGTCAGTCAAATGAAGCGCAATGTTACCTTTCGACCCCATCGAAAGAGGCTAAGAAAGAAAAACATAAGTTGCCGCCTTAATCCCTTTCGAAGGGGTAAAAAGGTAAATTTGTGGCGCTAATTTTTGATTCGTACAACTCAAGACTTCTAGGCGAAGCAAACAAGAAATTCCTCCTTCCCCAAACCCGATTTCAACCCAGAAATTCAAAAAACTAATTAAACAATGAATTTAAACGTGAATCAACCACTTAAAATTTTAAAACATTTGAGGTGAAAATTCAAGTTCTCTAAAAATAATAATAACAATAAAGTCTGAACCAGGTAGAATAAAAATAAAGATTAATAGGAAAATAGCTCAAATCAAGACATGAAACTAAATTATGGAATGTTTTCAAGCAGATGAAAGCTTAAATGATTTTTATTTGATCAAAGCAACAGTTCAGATCCAGACAGTGAAATTTTCAAAAACCGAATTTCGCTATAAAATAAAAAAAATCTGAAAAGTAAAGCTAGATAATATGAACTTACTTTAGATCTGAATTTTTGATTGTTGTAGATAAAGACTATTTGAGGATTTGAGAACTGTGATTTTTGCTTGAAGACAATTTTGATTGCAGGCGAATGAAAGAGATGAAGAGGACAACGCGGCTTATAAGAAAAGTCAGCAGAGATAGCAGATCACCCGATCGAATTTAAATGAATGGCCCAGATTCACGTTGGAATACGAAAAGATGAGAAACATTGAGGGTTTTGAGATGATTGACTTGGAAAGTCAAGGGCATCCCTTCACAAGGGGGGCAAATTTTACTACCATGATTAAGTGGAAGACAAAGAAGAACAAGAAGAAAAAGCTTCAACAAACCTTTTGAAGGAGTCGAAGGGATGCACAGCCAAAGGTTAGAAGTATCACAATTTTTGAAGGAGTTGAAAGGGTTGAAAGAATCCTTCCTCTTCAAGAGATCTCCTTTCGAACCAGGTGCTTTCGCATGCATGAAGACATTTCAATTAATTTAAAGCAACACCTTTCGAAGACAAGGAATGACAAAAATTTATATGCATGACAAACCTTTCGAAGCCAAATGTTTTGCCTTCATTCAAACCACTTAGAAACACGCTTTAGATGGAATAACCCTTTCGAAAGCAAAAGCAAGCCTTTCGAACCGGTCGAAGTCCTTAACATCCAAGGAAGGTTCCGCATTAGTTCACAAGCACAAGTTCGAAAGCTACTAATGGCATCGAAACCATCAGCATTTCAACACCTTCGGAACACCTAGAAACTGCCTATCGACAGAGTCGAAAGCTCCTACCTTCATTCCTTGTGACAACAAAGCAACATAAAGAAGAAAAGGCGCAACCACTCCTTCCAACAAAGACGGAGGCATTTGAACCCATTCAAAAGCATTGCTGAGGGGTGTGCAAGTGTCGAAGGAGTCAGAAGGGATCTGAAACCACTTCTCAATCAAGTTAAAAGCACCGGGTCGAAAGATGCCAACCCGCATCTATAAATAAGAACCAAGAGGTCCGTTTTAGGGGATACGAATTGGTTCATTCCAAACTTGTATTTTCTTAAATTTGCAAAGTTGTAAACCCTAATTTGTAAATAAAATTGGGGATAATTGTTCAGCACAATCATTATTGGATTAATAAAAGGAAAGATTTCAATACTTATGATTATATAATTATGTAAAGGTCTTTTACTGGATTTAACTGTATTTTTTAGGTTTCGACTTCAACGAAAGGCTCCTACCGAGTGAGTCGGAACCCCAGATTTACCAAGTAATCCCGGTCCTTGATTACCACCCACCATTCTCCAAACACTTACCTTCTAGTGAGTCAAAACCTTAACCCAAGCTGGTCTACTTTAGATTCCAAAACTAAACCTAAGTCACTAACTAGCCTAGCTTCCGCCAAGGTCGAAATCCTCCAAGACAAACCTTTCCCTTGAATCCCTAGGGCAATTCCACTAATGTTCCACAACTATTTTGAAAGTAAGGTTTCGAAGAAACAACCAACTACAATCAACTCCAAAGTCCAAAATAGATAGAATTTAAGGGTTTCGACTGGATCGAAAAGTCAATAAGAAAAGTTTTCACAAAAGCAACCCATTCGAAAGGTTGAGTCAAAGGGAATACCCATACCCTATCTTCCTCAACTAAGCCAAGAGAGGTGAAAAAGGACTAACCTTCTTATTAAAATCATCTTTGGGGTTTTGGCAAGTTTTCTTGTTAACATTAAATGTTTAAAAGCTTCTTACAAAGATTCATCACAACTTTGGTAGCTATGATTTGGATATCTTAATTTTGGAAGTTTAAAACTATTAAAAGATAAAATACAGTTAAAGGTTTACCATCCATTAATCGCATGAATCAATTGTTTGAAGGATGTTTATTTGGAAAGCAATCAAGAAAAACTTTCCAAAAGAATCTGCTACAAGAGCTAAAGAGCCATTGGAACTAATTCATACAAATATATGTGGTCCAATAAAACCGTATTCACCTGAAAAAAGTAATAATTTTGCACTCTTTATTGATGATTTTAGTAGAAGAACCTTAAATAAAAATCAAATGTATTCGATGCATTTAAGAATTTTTTTTATATAGAATATGGAAGTGGCTATAAGATAAAGGTCATGAGATCCGACTGAGGTGTAGAATTTACCTCAAAAGAGTTTGAGGAATTCTGTGGACGAAGTGGAATTCATTTTCCTATAATGGTCCCCTACACCACACAACAAAACGACATTGTAGGAAGGAAGAATAGATCTCTACTCAATAAGGCTCATAGTATGGTTAAAAGTACAAACATTCCAAAAGAGTTTTGGGCCGAAGTTGTTGAATACGCAGTATATTTATCGAATAACTCTATAACTCGAAGTATATGGAATAATACCCTAATGAAGCATGAAGTGATAATAAGTCATGCATATCACATTTTAGAGTATTTGAAAGCATAACATATGCCCATGTCTTAGAAAAAAATGCTCCAAACTAGACGATAAAAGCGAAAAATATTTTTTCATTGGCTATGACTCAAGGTCAATGGGATATATATTATACAACCCTATTAATGGAAAAGTTGTTGTTAGTCGAGATGCTAAGTTTGATTAAGAAAGCACTTGGAATTTGAACAAACAAGAAGAAGATGATTATAATTTATTTCTACTTAATAAAGAAGAAAAAACGTTGTGCAAGAAAAGCCCACTAGTCCAACACCATCATTTTCAACAACATTCCATGAAGAATCTCCATTGGAAATAAGTTCAAGTTAAAGGCAATAACACATAAGGTATTTGCAAGAGTTATACGAGGTAACACCAATTTCTAAAGATATTACTGTATTTTATCTTTTTGCAAATTATGAGCCAATAGGTTTTGAAGAAGCGACAACACAAAAAATGGAGGGATGCTATAAATGAAGAAATCAAAGCTATCGTAAAAAATGACACATGAGTGTTGGCTAGCTTACCCAAAGGATACAAAACTATTAGAGTAAAGTGGGGGTACAAAGTGAAGAAGAATAACAAAGGGGAAGTAGAAAAGTACAAAGAAAGACTGACTGAAGGATATAAGCAAAGAGAAGCATTTGATGAATTCATGATGAAAATGTGTTTAGAGTTTGAGAAGAAAGATATGAGGTTTATGTCATACTACATTGGAATATAAGTAATTCAAAGTGGGCATGAGATATCATCTCTCAAGAAACATAAGCAAATGAAGTATTAAAGAAATTCAAGATGAGTCAATGCAAACATGTAAGCACTCCAGTAGAATGACGTACAAAGCTCTCAAGACATATTGAAGAAACGAAAGTGGATCCAACAAAATTCAGGGGCCTAGTTAATAGCTAGATATACTCGACTTGCACAAGACCTGACATACTTTTTTGTAATTGGACTAATTAGTCATTACATAGAAGCTCCCACAACATTACACTTGAAGACTGCTAAAAGGATTCTTCGTTGTATCAAAAGTACAATTGATTTTGGTTTATTATATTTATGTTCTTATAATTTCAAGTTAGTACGTTACAACGATGGTGATTAGGTTGGAGATTTTGATGATCACAAAAATACAAGTGGATTTGTTTTCTTTATAAAAGACACAACTTTCACTTGGAATTCAATGCAACCAATTGTGATGCTTTCTACCTGTGAAGCTGAGTATGTTGCTGCATCAACATGTGTCTATCATGCAATTTGGCTTCGAAAGCAATTGAAGGAATTGCATATACCACAACATAATGCAACATACATATTTATGGACAACAAGTCAGTCATATGTCTTGCAAAGAACCCCATCTTCTACCACTACAAGAACGACACCTGATAGCGACTGCTTTTAGCCGTCGCCGGCCGTCGCTAGCCGACGCTAAATGCCGTCGCTATTTACCTCGTCGCCCAATAGAATCGCGACGGCTTTAGCGACAGCTCCGTCACCTTAATAGCGATGGCTCGCGACTGCAAATGTGCCACGTGGAAATTTTCCAACGTCTAATTGGCGTCACTAGCCGTCGCTAAGCGACACAAACCTTTTGCACTTTGGCCGTCGCTAGCCGTCGCTAATCTGAACAAAATGGTCGTCGCTAGCCGTCGCTATACTGAACAAAATTCTGTGCACTTGCACAGCCCATATACACTTCAAACAATAACCATCAAATACCATCATCATAGCCACTATACACTATATTCATCAACTATAACCATCATATATCCATAATATAACATCATTATACATTCAAGCAATATAAAATCCAACAAAACCAAACAAAATCATATACAATCCCAACAACAATACATATCATGTCAACCAATACAAGTCATCAAAATATGTACATAGTTTCCCAACCAAAATGTGTACATAGTTTTCCAACCACAACTACAAACTGTTAACCCAAACAATCCGTTAACACAACTACAAGTCATCAAAATATGTACATAATATCCCGAAATATATATACACCAAACCAACCAAAATGTGTATATACCAAACTGTAACATGAGCAAACAAGCATACCTACTCCTCACCATCGCTGCCATCCTCTCCAGGCATCCTCCCATGCTTTTGCAAATAACCTACAATCCGCTTATCCAGCTGTTGCTCGAAGAAACTCTTCCTCCAATCATTTATTTCATCCACTGTTTTCTTCAAATGAGCAATCTCCTCTTCTTGCTGGGACCTCCTGTATGCACTCTGCGATCTCATCGCTTGTAAAATAGTTCATAATTATTTATATATTAGTATATATATATAATATTATTAAAATTATTTAACTATTCATATGCATGTGTAAATTTATATATTAGTACATGTCAAAATTTACCTCCAGATTTCCATAGCATACCGCACATTGGTCCGAGAAGGCGGGTCAATAATAGCATCCCAGATATTGTTCGCCTCCTCTAGCGTAAGCTCTTCCCGACCAGTGGACTGTGCTACCCGAGCCCGCTTAGCTTCGTACCTCTCCTGCGATTACAAACAATTGTTTTCCACGATAAAAACCGAATTTCAAGTTTTTGAAAATAAAATAAGACAAAATATTGTTATTAACAATAAATAAGTTTACCATTACGGATTGGTATTTGTCATCCGTCCACTCGTATGAAACATTGCCTTCTTCATCAGTCCTCTCCACGGCACGCGTCACCTTGAACAACTCGGCCATAGTGGGCTCGCGGTTGTATCTCGCGGCCTGAAAATATATAAATATTATTGCTATTCTGATTATAAAATATTTTAATAAAATGTAAACACAGTTTATAAATTTAATTACCGGCTCTCTCTTATGCTCCTGGAAGGATTTGGAGCCACCACGGTGCAATGCAGGATTTTTATTCCTGTTAGTCCGGTTCCGCGCAGATAATTCCTATAAATTAAGATAAATTATCACGTATATATCTTGCGAGATTTATATTAGATTTAAATAACAAAGCAAACATATATTACTTACTTTTGCTGCCGGAGTGTCCAAAAGCCGAAGAAGATCAGTCCATACACCGTCACCCATCCAGTTCAGCTTTTTTCCTGAATTCTTAGCCTTGGACAATGTATCCCTGTAATTTTTCCTCATTCTTTTGTTCCAGTGATTTATGAAAACGTCCATGTCGTCGGGGTCAACGCGGACTGCAGCCTGTAAATTGAAATTATTTTAAGTTATATAGATTATATTAATTTACAACTGAAATTCAAACTACTACTTACAAGTAAATCGGCCTGTATTGCGTTCTTGACATGAGGGGGGATGTCGTCCCAGCGAGGCCAATAACCATCCATCCGGCTCTGAAAATCCTTCCTCGAAACCTGTAGAATATAATCTGATGGCTCCACCTCAAAGCCCCTGCAAAAGTTATGATATACATGTTTAGTGGATTTTAAAACTTATACTTTAAATAAAATTGATACATACCCGGCACTTTTCGGAACAACTTCTGCCATCGGACGTAAGTCCGGTGCAGTGCCACTACCACCTGCATCGGGAGATGGGGATGGCGTGCATGTCATACTTCGTCTCCTGCCAGACATATCTACTATAGAAAAACAATATCATCACAGAACAATTATAGAAATTCACTACTACATAGCATGTTTCAATCACTTTCACAGAAAAAAATATAAAAATTTACTAGTACAAAACATGGATAAAAATTAAATAAATGATCATCACAGAACAATAAGAGAAATTCACTACTACATAGCATGTTTCAATCACTTTCACAGAACAATTATAAAAATTTACTAGTACAAAACATGGATAAAAATTAACTAAATGATCATCACAGAACAATTACAGAAATTTACTATTACATAGCATGTTTCAATCACTATCACATAACAATTATATCAATAACGATCAGTCTTCATCGTTTTTTGATTCAGACTTAGTCTCGTATTCTATCTCATTTTCTTCGGTACTTTCGAATGCATCAAATAAGACGTTCGATTCATCATTCAAAGGCCCTACATCAATATCATCAGTTATTATTATTTCTGTATTTGGTTCAAGATCGGCTTGGTATGCTGCTTCATCTGGAATATTATTTCCATTAAACGTAAACCTTGGTTTTGTTTTGAAAACAGCAGACCAATCCGCTTTATCTCTTTTCAAAGATGGATACAGAGCAAAATAAACTTGTAACGCTTGGTTGGCTAATACAAAAGGATCGTACTTATAGAAGTGTGATGTATGCCTTATTTCAATAAGTTTATACTCTTTATGCACGTTGATTCCGGAACCAGGAACGTTACTGAACCAATTGCACTTAAATAAAAAAACCTTTTCTAAAGGTTCAACATAATATGTCAACTCTAGAATCTGTGTTAAGACGCCGTAAAAATCTTTTAAATGCTCATCTAGATCATCACTGCCTTTGACAAATACCCCGCTGTTATATGTTAATTTTTCAGCCCCATAATCTTTCGTGTTGAACTTAAACCCATTGACGAAGAATATTGGATAAGTCTTCACATTTCTTTTCGGTCCAATCGCAAGATGTCTTAAGCCTTCATCAACGACATAGTTTCTTGGCTCATAAACATAGTTCAAAAACCATTTGGCAAATTCTTTACTGAGATCGCCAGATGGATACCGTGATTCGTAGATACTGCATATATGTAATATGTGTTATAATTATTATGTACGTAAAAGTAAATTACAAGTGAATTAATTATTACCTGACAAATGGTGCGACTTCGACACAATTTAAAAGAACATACGTGTGTGCTACATGGTGGTCTCTATCGTCCAACCATATTTCCACACATTTTTCACCAGGTCTACCATGTTGTCTAAAAACAGATAACATTGTTTGAGAAGAATTTTGTTCAATGACTTCCTCATTTCGAGGAACAGTTACAAACGATAAGTTCACATCGTCCTTGAAGTAGTGAGAGAAAAAAATGATGCTTCTTCTTCAAGATACGATTTGCATATCGAACCCTCAACTCGGGCTTTTTGTCGAATCTTCTTCTTCAGATGATTCAAGTACCTATTAAGATATTTATTACATATTTAGATATACAAATTTGAATTTGAAATTGACATGAACATTGCACATGTTTTACCTCTCAAACGGATACATCCATCCATATTGCACAGGACCTCGAAGAAGTGCTTCAGATGGAAGATGAATAGGTAAATGCTCCATTACGTTAAAGAAACCAGGCGGAAGTATTTTCTCCAGTTTGCATAGCGGTATGGGTATTTCTACTTCAAGTTTACGTATACGATCCACCTTTAATGTTGTCGAACAAAGCTGTTTATAAAACAAACATAACTCTGTTATAACGTTCCATACTTTTACGGGCAACAGTTCTTTGAAAGCCACAGGTAGTAAATATTCCATCATGATATGACAATCGTGACTTTTCATCCCACTCAGTTTACTATTTTTGAAGTCAACACATCTACGAAGATTGGAAGAAATCCCATCGGGAAATCTTAATTCTTCCACCCACTTTAGCACGAGTTTTACTTGCTTATTGTCTAGCTCATAGCATGCTTTCGGTTTTTTATTGTCATTAGGCTTCATATGAAGTTTTGGGCGCTTACAATAGTTTGCTATATCAAGCCTTGAATTCAAATCGTCCTTGGTTTTGCCCTTTACATTCAAAATTGTATTAAACAGATTATCAAACACGTTCTTTTCATTGTGCATCACATCAATATTATGTCGGAGTAAGAGATCTTTCCAATATGGTAACTCCCAAAATATACTTTGTTTGCACCAATTATGAATGTCTGACTTTCCTGGGATTTCAGTTTGGACTCCAGTTTCATGTATCTTTGGATAGTCCCTTACAATTTCGTATATTTCCTCGCCTGACCAAACCTTGGGTGGTTTCAAATTCTCTTCTCTGTTAGCTATGAAAATTTTCTTATCTCTTCTAAAAGTATGATTGGGATGAAGAAAACACCGATGACAATCAAACCACGAAACTTTCTTCCCATATCGTAATGAAAATGCTCGTGTTTCTTCTATACAATAAGGGCATGCTAGACGACCGGCCGTACTCCAACCAGAAAACATCCCGTATGCAGGAAAATCATTAATAGTCCATAATAAAGAAGCGAACATACAAAAAAAAAATTTCCTTGATACATCATAAGTTTCGACTCCTTCATTCCACAGTTTCTTCAACTCTTCGATCAATGGTTGTAAATAAACTTCAATTCCTTAGGTTGGAGCATGAAGGCCGGGAACGACAGTGGTGAGAAACATATATGGTGTCTTCATACACATCCATGGAGGTAAATTATACGGAGTAACGATAATTGGCCAGGATGAATATTTACTACCAAACTGTGAAAATGGTGAAAATCCATCCGTACATAAACCAAGTCTGACATTACAGTTTTCCACAGCAAATGCGGGATAAGTCTTATCGAAATGTTTCCATGCTTCTCCATCGAATGGATGTATCAAAGTTCCTTCTTCCGCTGTTCTCACATTATGCCATCGCATATGACAGGCCGTAGCAGAAGATGCATATAATCTTTGAAGGCTGGGAGTGATGGGTAAATAATGCATTCTCTTGTACGTGACTTCTTTCCCTTTCTTCTTTCTTGGTTTGTATCTTTCTTCGTTACATATTTTGCATTTTCTGAGGTCAACGTCGTCTTTCCAATACAACATGCAACCTTTCACACATGCATCTATCTTCTCGTACGGTAGACCGAAAGCGGACATCAATTTTTTTACTTTATAATGACTATCGCACATCAGATTATTGGGTGGCATGTGTCGTTTTGCAGCTTGTACAACTGCTGTAAATGCAGCTTCCGTAAGGTTGAATTTTGATTTCATAGTTATGTATTCGGCGGTTATTGAAAGTTCGGTTCCGCTTTTACATCCGTCCCAAAACGGCCTCTTAGCAGAATCTAACAAATCGTATATTTTTTAGCTCCCGCAGTCGGTTCTTCTTCGACATTTTCGTCTTCATCGACAGCTTCAGTTTTAGGAAACATTGATCGTGCTGCATCATCCACCATATTTTCTATCGGATTCGTCATCATATTACCATCCTCTAACACTTCAGTATTAGGTGTAAGTTCAACAAGTTCTCCATGACGATCCCAGAAATAATAATCAGGCACGAAACCATATTGATACAAATGTACTCCAACTATATCTGGTTTCCAATGCTTCAAATGTTGGCACTTACTACACGGGCAACGAATTTCTGTGTTGTTTCGGTTATTAGATTTAGCAAATCTAATAAATTCGTGTACACCGTTGTAGAAATGTTGCTTTATTGATCCCTTATTTCCAGTTCTGACTTCATACATCCAAGTACGGTCGAGAAAATAATTGAACATTTTTCCTGATTTAAAATGTATATTAGACAATTTAAATCATTAATTTTCAACCATTCTCCATTGTAAACAGTTCATCGTTGCAGAAAATTCAAAATAAAAACTTCACTTTATTTTTTTATTTTTTGGTATTTTGGTTTTCACTTCGGTGGTCAGTCATCCTACTTCCCATTACAAACACAATAATGTAATTACATTTTATAAATCATTTCAGATTAAACGGTTCAACAAAATTTCGGCAGCACTTCCCTTTTGTTCCCTGTATCGTACACAAATGCGTATACACAGGGAATGTAAAGGAAGTGTTGTCGAAATTTTGTAACCGTTTAATGAAATGATTTATAATATGTAATTACTTTATTGTGTTTGTAACTTGTCCAATACAGGGACAAATCCGACAAATATTGTATCAGATGAATATAAATGTCCGTTCCGTTATAAAACGAACATCCATATAACGATCATATACAACACTTGCCAGACGGGGTCAAAGCCAATCTAAGGGATAAAAAAATTTCTTTAAATTTTATCAGATATTGTTGTTCTTTTCAAATTTTGACAATGTTTCAACTATTTAAATTTTATTTCATAAATTTGTATATTTAAATTTTAGTTCAACATTCAATTAACAATTTTAGTTCAATATTCATTTCTTTATTTTTTTACGACATAGATTTTAGCGGAATATTTGTTGTTGTTTATTCATTTCTTAATTTCTTTACAAAATCGATTTTAGTACAATATCAGTTGTTTTTAAAGTCATTTCCTAATTTAAAAAAAAAAAATTAGATATTTGCAGAATTTTTATTGTTCTCATATTCATTTTTTAATTTTTTTGTATAAACTTTATTTTGTACAATATATACAACCTTTTGCATTTTGGCCGTCGCTAGCCATCGCTAAAATTATTAAAATGGCCGTCGCTAAATCAACAAGATAAATAGAAGAATTATCAATGAAGATAATTAGAAAACAACAAAATCTAATTATCAAATAGATAATTAGAAAATAATAAAAATCTAATTATTAAATAAAAATTTGTCAATTTAAATTCACTTAACAACTTAAATTTGTAATTTATCAATTTTATAAACTATGAAATACTTTCATGTAAATTTATCAATAACCAAGTTAATCATTAATATACACTAATTTTTCACCTAACACAACTAACCATGTTAATCGCCAACACTAATTATCTACATCAACCATTTATTCAACTTCATGATAAACTAATTAATCTAATACCTAATTTAACTTCATGATAATAAACTAATTAATCTACCAAATCAACATACAACACTACTAATACCTAATTTAACAACACTACTAATACCTAATTTAACAACAAATCCTAATTTAACAACAAATCCTAATTTAATTAGGGTTTAAACTAAACCTAAAAAACATCAAATTTACATTCAAAATAGAGATTAGAAGCATACCTAGGCGAATTTGGGTGATTTGGAGGCGGCGGAAGGCGGGGCGGCGGTGACGGGGGGCGGCGGATTGGGGGAAGGAGGGTTTAATTTTGGTGGGAAATGAATGAAAGTTCTGCTCGCGGGAAATAGCCTATATATTTCGTATAGCGACGGCTAGCGACGGCCGCATTTTTTAGCCGTCGCCAGCCGTCGCAAACGCCTACCGCTATACGAAGCCGTTTTAGTAGTGTACTATTGAAGTTCACATATAGATACACACCATCATTTCATTCGAAAGCTCTTTGCAAGACGATAAAGTTCAAGCGAAGTACGTCAGTTCAAAAGTTCAAGTAGTAAATACCTTTAATAAGGCTTTGAATTATGAAAACTTTAGAAGATTGCAAGTTGTTCTTGGTATTGCAAAATAAAGTTTACGGGGTTGTTGAAAATAAACTTGATTTTGTATTTTTAATCTAGATCTCTCCGTATAGAAATTATCTAGGATATTTGTTTTTATAGTTATGAAATAATATATAGAAATATATACGAGTGAGGTTTGAAGATATATATTGAGAATATATCAATATTTTAGAAAATAGTTTTGAACATATAGATTAGGTGAATCTCTATGGTTAATTTGAGATATGAACCAGTATAAATATGGATGAAGTCATTTATTTTTTTATTCAAGAAAAAATATGAATAATTGTAATCAAAGTTTACAAGTTAGTTCTCTATGGAAAAAAACTCCCAACAAAAACTAAATAAAAAACATTATGATTTTTAAATATTTATCTTAGGTGCCAACCATGAATGTCATCGAAAAGCCTTTCATAAAAACTTTTATACTCAAAGGCTTATAAAATTTGTTATTTAATGGGATAAACGAATCTTAAATCAGATTTTTTTTATAAAAAGTCATTGTATTTCAAAAATTGAAATTGTTGGGTATAATTTAGTGTTGACGTGATATTAGTGGAGTACCGATCTAATTTATAAAATTCTGGACATAGAGGATCATTGGAACAATTTTTTTGGGAAATAACATTTGCAAGGCCAAGTCTGTAAAGATAAGTGATAACGGGTCCTACACATGGCAACGGCACAAAAAACGTGTGTTCAAAATCTGGGTATGGTTTCAACAAATAAATGGACGGGGCTCTAGAAATCAAAGTGAACGATTGTAATTAAATTGGTATCATTTTAGGCGATGGATTAATTTTCCAATATAAAGAAATCTGCACATGTAGAGCGAGCTCCACGTATTAAACTGCTCCAAAGTGATGCTGTGGGCATTTAATATTGGCAAATGGCAAGGATATATAAATGCCACTAATTTAATGGTTCACGTTTTTATGTTATTTTATGATACTTATCATGTTTAAAATACGATAATATATATACATTATAATGTCTACACATGATGTATTGCGCAATATACCTTGTACATCTCCGTTTCATTTTTCCTTTCACTGAAATTATTACACTTGGAACGAGTTCAACCAGAGAATAACAAGTGACCGTCAAAAGGAATATTATTTTATATATATTTCATGGTTCATATTGCTCTGACACGACCTCTTGAAATATTTATTCAAAAGCTTTTCTATCAAGATGTTCATAAATATTGCGCAATTATTTATAAGCTCAATCCTTTATAAAGTGCTAAATAAAGGGCCGGGGAAATAGAGGAATTGAACCCTACAAAAAGTGTTAAATAAAGGGGAAATAAAGGGGGCTGTTGATCCTAGCTACGCATATATGCATTTGGACACTTATTACTGCTCTTATTATTAAAAAACATGTTTAGTCGCTAAATTTTCTGTAAGTGTAGCATTTTTCCATTAAAGTTCGAAAGCAGTAAGTAATTGCCTGATGTAGAATAAGCATAAATACAGTGAATCCATACAAACAGAATAGGACAGTTTTGGTTTTAATTGAACTCGTACATGCTTTATGTCTAGTCATGCATTATTTTGAATTAGACCGGAGAGGTTAGCATGCTTTCCTTATCCCAAATTCTAGGATTGACAAGTTGTTTTAGTCTGAAGACAGCTATTACAATGACACTATATTGTATTCTCTTCCCTTTTGGAATATTGCTCTACCTTGTCTTTGCTGTTAGATTGATGTTCTTCCTATATAATTCACAAAGTTCACGTGTATATCAATTTGATGTTTGTTTTCTTGCAAAATATATAATTTTCATATTGTTTATTTATCAAATTTTATTTAATTGCTGTTGCTGGTCTAGCAATATATATGCTATTCGAAATTTTTCTATAGCCATGATGATATATTATATGCATCAAGGAAAAGGTATCAGATCAGAGGAATGAAAGCTGATGTTGATTTTTGGCAATACTGAAAAGGCGATTTCTACCAGGTTTTAATTAATACTTATATATCACTCAATCTCAGCAAGAAATCGAGACGATTTATTAAATTATATGATATATTTAACAATCTGGACCCATGCAAGTTCAATGCAGATGCATTATTGAAACCACCATGATGCTAGGATCATCAATGGTTGCTATATAATTATATTAGTAGATACAATGAAACAATAAGTCATGCAGTTGGGATTGTTTCATATTCTTCATATCTTTTAGAGTTTACAAGTCAATATCTTTCATCCTGTACTAACACTTAACTCACTAATAATTTCAATACCAGTTTCTTTATTTCAACAACTAGTCTCGTTATATGAATTCCACGCAAATTATAAATGAAATTAAAAGTTGTTTGTTAATCAAACTTTAGTTTATATGCTATGAAAAAAATGCGCAATTAACGATTTTCTTTTTCTTTCTTTCTATGTACCTTCAGTATTTAAGTTCTCCTGGATTCCTCAAGGTTCAAACTCATTACCTCAGGCTTATTTATTCTTTTAAAGATGAATATAATTAACCGTTGCAATTTGTTTTGGAAAATGCGTGAATTTTGAAGAGTAAACAGAAGCATAGGACGGCATGGTTGCTAGTTTACTTTTCAACAAACGGGTAGACCCGCCAAACTTCTTTATCCGTGACTCAGCGAGATTATTCAAAGCAACAACATTAATGATTCTGGTGAAGGAAAATTTTGGCTCATTAGCTCAAGAGTTGTTTCTTATTACTATTGAATTGAACAGAAAATAAAATAATTATTCTGATTCTCATACTGACTTCAATGTTTTGTTAGATGAGGTAATGATTTCCCTGTATAAAGTACCTCATAATCAACTAAATTACTACACAATAAAATCATATATGCATATTGATTACATCCAACACGCATTCAATTTATACATCAAATAATCGACAAGTGCATTAGACATCATAAAATTATACTGTTCTCGTTGATTGCTCTCAGGGTATATTAACATCTATTATGGACAAAAAGTAGAGAGGAAAAAGAAGGAAAAACCAAATATAACTTCAATCTTGGATGGCAACATAAATCCATCTCAAAGAAGGAAAGAATGACAAAATATACAGTGCAAAACTAAGCATAATCTCTCCAGCAAATTAGCATAGTAACACAACGCCTCATTATGTAGAATTTTGCTCTTTGTTCCTTCACTAATCTTGCGCATTTGCTACTGAATGTCTTTTGTGAAGAACCTCTAACCTTTTTGTTCACTCTACTACCCTCCATTGAATATGAAGATCTTCTTGCAGTGCTGTTTTTTGTAGGAAACTTAGGCTTCTCTTCCATATGAGACTCCATAGGCACGAATTTAGTAAGGATATGTATGTTATGTATGGAGAAATAATGAAGGAAAATGTAATGGTTGAGTGGATGAAGAAAGGAAGAAGTGGAGAGAGTATTTATAGAGAGGAAAGGTAGGATGAGCACAAGTGTCTGGTTGGTCAAGATGGGATTAGCTTACAATTGTTTTTCTAATGTATAGATAAACTTTTACTAGTGAGCAGTGACTTGCCTTGCGTCACTCTCCTACACTTCTACTATAAACAAACATAAAAATAGCATATTCCATCTACTCCTTTCTTTTATTTTAATTTTTAATTTCTGTGTCAAATATTAATTTAACTTCCTAAATGATATTCTAGTTTCTTTTTAAGGAGTATTGTTTTTTTTCTTTCGAGCACGGATTACAAGTGCTTTTTTGTTTTGTTTTTTTGGGACTTTAAACTGCAAATTTTGTTGAAATAACATAGAAATTTTTTCTTCGGTTCATATTATAAGCATGTTCTCTACGGATCCCAAATTAAATCCAGGGTGCAAGTTTGTACTATGACTTATATTGGAAGCAACTGGTGATTGTATATCCACATTGTTCTTAACAATAATGTTGTTGTAGGCATTGTTAATGCTAAACACACATTGGTTAGTGAAGAGTTTAGATGGCAAGGGTGTGATCTTGCGCTAACGGAAAAGGCACGGGAAAGAGCCATTTGAAAGACAAAAGAATGATGAATGCGTCATTGTGTTACGAAAGTGATATTTAAAGTAAGAAATTCTTTTTATAACTTTAAACGGACTCATATACAATGATATGAAAATTTTGGTAGGACCCTAGTAAGTAGTGAATACCTCTTATTTTCGTGTATATTCAGAATAGTTTATTCCTAATTATGTGTTTATATGTCTTTGTGTCGATGACAATGCCGATATTTGGTATAAAATTGGATGTGGTAAATGATACCTAAATATTTGTTTCTTCCGATTCGAGATGAAAAACTTAGGAAAAGCTAATGTGATACTCATTATTAAAATAAGGAAAAATAAATTTGGTTTCTCCCTAATTCAATCCCACTATATAGATAAAATATTAAAAATGTTTGATTATTTTGATGTGACATATTTATGAGCTCCCTATGTTTCTAGCATACGCTTTAAGAAAAACAATGGACCTAGTGTGCCATAAAATGAATATGCCAAAGTTGTAGGAAGCATAAAGTTCCTTATAAATTATATCTGACCTGACATAAATTACTACATGAGTCGATCAAGTAGATACACTCACAACCCCGGTGATTAGCACTAGAATGCTCCTTGCATTTGGTAAGGTACATCAATTGATTGGTGCTTGCATTTTAAAAAAATTCTTGTGGAAGGATTTTGTGATACAAATTGGATAATTAACAATGATGAAGTTAACTCTATTAGTGATTGTGTTTACTATGAGGGGAGGTGATTTATCATGGAAGTCCTAAATAGATGTGCATCACATGATCTACTATGTAATCTGAGTTTGTTTCTCTTGAGTTGGCAAGTCAAGAAGCTGAACGACTGAAAGACTTATCGACAAAATTATGTCATGGAAAAAACTGAATGATCCACTTTCTTTACACAGTGATTCGCAAGTCGTCATTGGAAACTAAAAGAATTTTATGAATTAGAGGAAGAGAAAGAACTTTTTTATCAAACACATGGCAGTCAAGAAACAATTGACGAAAGGGGTAATTTCATTAAAATATGTAAGAATAAAAAAGAACTTGGTAGATCCTCGTATGATGGGGCTACTGACAAATGTGGCCCATGAATCTTCAAGTAGGATGAGCCTCAAGCCTAAAGTAGAGTAAAATGTGGTGGATACTCATTCGTGGTCAAGAGAAGCCACATGATTACTCTTTAACTTTCTATTGTAGTATTAATGAGCTCCTAGCTTAAATGAACTTATAATCAGTTTTCATGGTGCTTTTATGACGCGCTTGATGGACTCTTCCACGGAAGTCTTGATTTGGACTTTTGTTCATTATCAATCCATAGTCGGTTTTGACGGAGCTTATGTGATGCACTTGATGGATTTTACTGATTTATCTATGGTTGAGCTTCTTGCTCTCATTGAATCCATAACTAGCATTAGTGGTGCTTTGGAGATGCAACTAATGGATTTTATTAACTCTTTTAGGATTACTTGTTATTAAATCTATAACTAGTTTTGTGGTGTGCACTTAATAAATTTTACTTATTTTTCTCATATTATGCCTAATTGCACTTATTGAATCCATAACCAGTATTGCCAGTGCTTTTGAAATGTACTTCATCGATCTACTATTCGGTTTAAGGTTGAGCTTCATCCCTTTAATGGGTTCACAGTCATAAGAAGTGGTGTAAAGAGACACATTGATGGACTTATCTACTTTTATGTGAAGGTGGGCCACCTTCTTTGGGAGATTTAGGAAATTTGTTTAGAGCACCCATGAGTTTACAATATGAGCAAAAAGCCATAAAAAGCACATATTTCGCGGTGTGTAGAAATCAAAAGTGTATGTTGTGAGGTTTCAAACAAATTTTGTAGTTAAAGTGAAATTCACTACCTAGACTAAGCTTTATTCTCGCTAATTTATGTATTAGTATGTATATACCAAACCTTTCCTTTGTCGAAGTTGTTCCTTTTTCTTCTATTTGGAGTTTTATTGTAGTTTATAGGGGATTGTGGGATAACAGCAATAAAACCCATTGTCCTACAACTCCAAGCAAGGTGGTACTTATCTTCTTTATATATCCTTATGTTCACTATTGCTGTAAAGATGGCCTAGGCGTGCTCGCACACACGCATGGGCGTGCATCTTTGGTGAATGGGAGTATGTGGTGATTTGATGGGATACTTGGTACTTAATTAGCATTGTACAATGGCACGCTATGGTTTTCACATGGGCCTCCATTTTTATCATTCACTTTTTTATTTTAATTCATTTAGTTTATCCTCATTGAAAGACAAGTCTCCCCATATGTCTGACCGTTGTCTTCATGATTAATTAAAACTATATTTACATTAAATAATTGTCCACTATCATGTCTCCTCGTTTACATTCTGTTATCTCTTTATGGGTCATGGTTTTCGTTTATGCCTATTTGTTGGCATTCTTCTGAAAAAAAAGGATATAGATAATAAACTAACTTTGTCTACAAAATTACTCTAAAACTCCTGGGCAAATGGATTTTTACTTCTCTAAAATTTTAATCTTTAGCGTATAAGTTTGAATACTTTTGTGTTAACCAATGAAAATGAGTGATGATCAACGATTGCAATGAATGATAATTAACGGTTGCAACATGCCATGACAAGTTTCGTTTTCAAGGAAATAGCTCGTTCATGGCACAATCAACTTCTTCTAGTTCTTTATTGTTTCTAATCCAACAAAATTAAATATAAAAAAATAAGTTCCACCTCTATGATAAAATTAAAATGGAGCTCACCTTTTAAAAATTAGAGACTATGTCCAGTTTATCGGTAATGGTCATATTTCTTAATTTGAAGCTTTTATACCTATATATATTTGTTTAATCCGGGCCAGCACGCATCGGGTTAAAGGGTAAATTTTAAAATATTTTCCATTTTGGATCTTACTGGACCTATGAAGTCTTAATTTATTTTAAACTTGATCTAAATAATTTTTTAAATAAAATCATTATTTTATTTAATTTGAAATTAAAATTTATTTTTATATTGTATTTATATCAATTAACATGAACATGCATATCATATACACATGTGTATTGACGTGCACGTACAACATATACAGTGTACATAATTTAATATGTTTGTATTTAAGTGTTGGGATTTACACCGCAATGGATTCACTGGTTGCAATAACAAAACATCATTGTCAATCAACAGAAGATCATCAACACATAACATTAAGAATACGATAGCATTTCCCTGTTCCTTTCGGCATATGCACATGATCATCAACATATAACACTAAGAATAGGATAACATTTCTCTATTCCTTTCAGTATACACACGCTTTCTCTACATTTTAATAAAACCAAACTATTTGATTACCTTATCAAAATACTTATTCCAACTTCTCAAAGTTTGTTTAAGTCCATAAATGGACTTTAACAACTTACAAGCCTTGCCCTCACTCCCACTGACATCGAAACCCTCAAGCTATGACATATAGATCCTCTTCTAAATCACCATTGAGAAATGCTATCTTTATGTCCATTTTCCATATTTTATACTCATAGAATGCAGCAGTAGCTAGCATTATCTGACTGAACTTAAGCATTGCCATGGGTGATAATGTCTCATCATAATCAACACATTGAATTTGATGAAATTCTTTAGCAACTAGCCTTTCCTTATAAGTCCCCACTAGCTTTTTTTTTAAATCCATTAGCAACCGATGAGTTTTATCCCTTCGGACATGTTAGACAAAATCCACACTTTATTTTCATACATGAATCCATTTTGAATTTCATTGCTCCAAGCCAAAGTGCTAAGTCTTTACTCTACAACGCTTGTAGAAATGGTAGATTAGCATTGTCATCTAAGACACAATCCTCCTTCTTGCCATCCATGAGAAAACTATAGTATAACTCTGGTGCATAAGATTCTCAACTAGACCTTCTAATAGGTTGCATGTTTTCATATACGACTGAATATGGTTCTCCCATTGGTTCAAAATCGAAGTTAATTTCTTATGTCATCTAAGTTTACAACCTTGATACTAATTTCCATTGACAGAAATTTCTATTCAAAAAACACAACATGTTGAGAAACAACGAATTTTGTTTCTCAGTATTAGAAAATATATCTCATCGAATTTTTAGGATATCCTATAAATTTACACAATGCTTATCTTTCCTTGAGTTTATTTGGACCAACATTCTTAACGTAAGTTGGAAAATTCCACACCTTCAAATACTTGAGTTAGGGTTTCTTCCCACACCACATGTCATATGGTATCTTAGGCATAGATTTAGTGGGTATCAAATTTAACATATACGTTGTGGGTTCTAGCACATATCCCCAATTAGACAGAGATAACTCTGCCTTACCCATCATGGAATGAGCCATATCTAATGAGGTTCAATTCCATTACTGTGAGACATCGTTATGTTGCGGAGTACACGATGGAGTAACCTAAGTGATAATCCTATAATCATTTAAGTATTGTTGGAGTTCTTTTCCGGCATACTCACATCCTCAATCAGATGAAAGTATTTTAATCTTTTGGTTCGTTTGATTTTCAACCTTGTTTTTATATTCAATAAATTTCTCACAAACATTGGATTTCTTCTTCATAAAATACACATATCCTATTCTTGAGAAATCATCCATAAAGGTTACAAAATAAGAACAATTATTTTTAGTAACTATAGACATCGGGCCATATAAATCACTATGCATAAGACCTAAGGGTTGGTTAACTCTTTCCTGCTTCCATTAAGGGAGTGCTTGGTCACTTTACCTTTGAGACAAGATTCACATAAATCAAATGATTCAGAATCAAAATATGGTAGAAAACCCTATGTTTGCAACTTGTGTAGTCATTTCTTACTTATACGACCTAGCTTACGATACGAAAGATAATTTTTTATTTATAACATCATTTGAAGAATTATTCACTTCGTAGACATAGTTAGTATTGATCATATAAATGTCATTATCTAAAATACCATCATAAATTTTATTACCATCTAGCATAATGTTCATGGCATTATCAGAACAGTGAAAAATATAACTAGTCTCAAATAGTCCAGACACAAAAATAATCTCATAAATAAAGTTTTTACATAATTGAAATTATTTAATATCAACATCAATCCACTAGGCAAAATTCCGTAGGAACAGCAGAATAATTCTATTTCTTCTCTCTGAAAATCTTTAAGTACTCTGGACAGTTCCATTTTCAATGATCCCTCTTGTGACAATGACGACATCTACCTTTGTCAACTAGAGCAATCTTCTTGTTGTTCTTATTAAACCTTTTTCGCTTCTTTGGACCTTTCAAAGATGATGTGTTCCCCTTAACTGCGAGCACTGTATTTTGATCTTTGGATGAAGACTCGGTTGGCCTCAACATATTAAGCAACTCTACAAGGCTTCCGTTCAATTAGTTCATATTATACTTTAATATGAACGACTTAAACTAAGGAGTAAGAGAACCTAAGATTAGATCTACTTGCAGCTCAATATCCGCTAATTGAGCAAGTCTATCAATATAGCCTTTCATCAATATAATGCAATCGTCCGTCTTTTGTCCCTACGTCATTTTCATATTGAACAGTTTCTTCGTAAGTTTGTACCTTGTGGAACAAAACCATTCCCTAAACTAGCTTTGAGGCTATTAAAAATTTGATGGACAGTCATGTTTTCATGCTGTCTCTGCAACGATTTGTCTAACCTAGACAACACGTAAACTTGGATGATTTCGAGGTCTGAGACCCATTTGCTATAGGCCAATCTCAGTTTAGGGTCCGCATCATCAACTACTCTATCCTTAGAAGGTTAGGTTATTGACAATCAAAGACATTCATAAGTTAACGTTAGCCAATCTATAAAGTTAGGTACGATGAGTTTGTCATTTTCAGCAAACAACTTGGGTATAGACATTACTTTGAAAAGTCTAATTTAGTAGATTAGGACATTATTCATAGTAGATGTTCTTAGAATATTAATAAGCTTAATTATTACATTTCATTTTCCAAATAAGCTTTCAATAGTCCTTTATGTTTATCCAAACGCTAAGACGAAATATAAAAGCCTTCGACTTCATTAATGGGTGTTAGGACCCTTTCGTCTTGGGATTTTGACCTTAATTTTGCTCAACAAGCCATAGCCCCACAAATGATGGATAACTCCTTATCAGTTGTATCATATACAAATAACCTATGGTTCCTTTTCCAAATCTCCTTTTGATCTTGAGATTTCTCAACAAATTGATAGAGATAATCTACTCATACCTACCATTTCATGATGGCCTAAGTATAACATATATACCTTGAGCTTGCTCAACAAATACATATATCCATCTTACCTCATCTAATCTATATATTAATAATACTACACATAACATCTCTCGCTTGTATTTGCTCAAGGACTAGAGAATATGCAAGTAATTTATTAGCATATAAATGGTAGAGGACAACTTTATATTAAAAATACATAATCTTTAATATATTTAATTGAGTGATATCGACTTATAGGATCATGTATTTCTTATGAAACACCATCGTGATTCAAGTGTCGGACATATCAAAAATCACGGTATACGTACTATACATATGTATTTATCCTTTAAGTCTATTTAGAGTTTTTAACTGTTCCACCTTTAGTTATACATTCATACTACATAATTTTAGTTATTATATAATTTATATAATTTAGTTAACTTATATAATAGTATTATGTATAACATTATATTAGTTAAATATTATTTAACTAATTTAAATAGTTAACATTTTGATTAATTTGTTTATATTATTAAATTAAACATTTTATATTGAATACTTATACTATAACATTTATAGTTATACACATATATCTTTATATATACGTATTTTATTATTTATTAGTTAGCTTATAATTAATATATTTGATAAAAAAAATTAATTATTTATTACATAAACACATACATCATCTTAAACAATTCAAGGCAATGTATATAAATCTTTATATATTATACATATTACCTTTATTAATTAACTATTTAATTATTATTTTTAATTATTAATCTAACTAATATTTTAAAAAAATCGAAATATATTTATTATATTTTCAAAAATCTTTTGTAAATTATATTATAACATTTATAATATATTTCTTTTTTCAATTTAGCTATTAAATTTAAAATTTTATTTTAATTTCAAAACACTTTTGAAAATTAGCCCAAGGCCAAAATTCAAGTTTTCTATTAGGGAGAACTTATGGGCCCACTTCACCTTTCAGTCTAGGCCAGTAGCCTAATAAGGTAGGATACTTGATTACCCAAACTCGGTCTAGGTACTACTTTTCTAGACATCTTAGTAAATGTGTAAGTTTAATTAGTTAGCCCTAACATGATAAATTTAGACCTCATAAGCTACTTGGCTCTTACTATTGTTGGATCTGGGTCAGCATGCAGCGGGTTAAATGGGTAAATTTTAAAAAAAATATCATTTTGGATCTTATTGGGTTTATGAATTCCAAAATTTATATTAGATCTAATCTTGATTAATTTGTAAATAAAATCCTCATTTTATTTGATTTGAAAATAAAGTTCTATTTTGATATTAGATTTATATTATATAATATGAATGTGTGAATCATATGCTCATGTATGTGTATGCGCATGTGCAACATATACAACATACATGGTTTAACATGTCCGTATATAAATGTTGAGACTTACACCACAAGAAATATGCTAGACCCTCTGTATACATATGTGTTGTCTAATATATACATATATGCATATATATATATATATAGTTTAACGTGATATAAAATATATTTATAATATTATAAATATTAATACACACACACACTATAAAATAGTTATATTAGTAAATGCAAATATTAATAATTATAATTTAAATTCAAATTTCAAATTTTCGATCTAGATCTTGATTTTGAAATATTTTCTAATCTCAAATTTAAATCAAAAAATAATATTCTGATAGAATAAAATAAATATATAAAAAACACATGGAATTAATTTTCTTTTTGAAAAATGTGTGTGTGTGTATAAATTAATATTTTAATTTTGAATATAAATAACATTATACATTTAAAGTATAAATAAGTGAAATTATACATAGACGCGCGCGCACGCACACACACACATATATATTCATATACATTTTCGGTCTAAAATAAGTTTGGAAAAATCTAATTTTTTTAAATCCTTATGGTTTTTAAAATTATTTAAAAAAAATTCATGCAGAAAATGTTTAAAACATTTTTTTCTAAATTTCATAATCATAAGTATAATTGGTGTATATTAAAATATATACACATATGTATTTTGTAATATATATATTAAATTAAATTAACATCTTATAATTAAAAATTAACATTTATATATTTATTTTGGTTTCAAATTATATATATATATATATATAATTTTTTTGGAAATGATTACATGAATGTGATTTAACAAAATATTATATGTAATATATATGTGTGTGTGTATACACATATGTATGTACGTATGTACATATGTATTTATTCATTATAAATCCACTTTTAATTTAAAATCCTTATTAAAAATTATTATTTAATTTGAAATATATTTATTTCCTTTATTGATCGAGAACCATATATGCATACACACACACACATACATTATACATACATACATATATATATATATGTGTGTATATATACAGAAAAAGAATTTTTTTTAATCATAATAAGTATGTAATTTATGTCCAATGTTGACAGCATACATATATAGGGATTCGTGATATAATGATCTAATCTAAGCATGTACAATTCAAGATAATTATCAAATACATACATATATACATATATAATTTAAATTGACTATAGACTAATTAGTACATGTTGAATGTTGAATCGATCGACTCCACTTGAATCTGAATTCAAAATAATCCAGAGAGAGCTACCAGACTGTAAGCACTACGCACCATTATCCTGTTTTATTTGAAATTTATTTTGATGGATGCTTGAATTAACGGAGAAGGTGGGGAGGTAGTTCGGCCTGGTATGGATGAAGGAGAAGCTAAAAGAGAGAGTGACAAACGAAGGGTTAAGGTGGTTTAAATAGTAGAGAAAGAGAGGAGCTAAAAGTGGATCTCAATCCACAGATAACTCTACTAATTCATACATCTTTTTTGAATCGAATCTAACTTCCTTTTCTTAACCCATATGGCCTGCTATTCTTTCCCTATATATGGGCATCCTAATCACTTCAAGCCCGATCAAATAAAGAACATTTAAATTCAATTTAAACGTACATTGATATCGTATATCGATATGTGTGTATATAACTTTTATATACACACTATACTCTACAAATCAAATAAAATTTTATAATTAATATGTCACAAATACTAATCAATTTAGTTAATTTATAATAATTATAATTTGATTAAATCAGGTGATAGTAGACATATTTAACATTTCGATTGTGTGGAACTTACGTGTAAATTCATTCGGCGAGTAATATCAAACAATTCGAATGTTAACGTTTTCACATGTTACTTTAGCTAGTGTGTGACATTATGACCAAATTTATCTTTTACGTAGCTTTGATACAATTCAATTTTACTTATTTTAAGCTTTACCCGGTAGTGGCAATTATTTATACCAATTCTTTTGTCAAAACTATATTATATTAGGATTTATGAAATTTGGTAATGGTCAAAATTTCAGTATCGTTCACAATCAACTTTATAGTCCAAACACAAGATCTTTGGTTCATTAATAACAATTATTATTATTAATCGAACTGCTCTGGCCAGAGACTTTGACTTTGAGTTGACTTCATTTGACCGTAATAATAACCTTATATAAGTAAGGAGACGAAGTCTCTATTGAATAGTGTTTTACCTCCAATGCTTCCACTCAGCCCAATTATAGTCATCCAATAGTTCCCGTGCTAAGATTTAGCTAATATTTTATGTAGACCTTAATTGTATTAACCAATAGAAAATTAAGGAGCGAGTCATTCCATAGTTATCAAATAATTGTTAGTACGTATTCTCTTTGTGCTTTCAGCAGTCATGAGTAATACACTGACCAACATTTGGAGAGTATTGCATATTTTAGTATCAACGGATGTGTCGATATTTAGTCTCGGTACATCTTGACTACAAATATTTAAAAGGATGTATTTATTAGGCTGTGACAAATTGCTAATGAGTACAACATCTTGTAATTACTATCACAAAACACAATATTTATGTATTATTTGTTAAATATACTTCAATAAAATAATTAATTAATTATAATAGGTTTTAACAAGTATATAACAAAAAGAAAAAAAAACACATTTTATTTTGCGAGATTTTATTATAGAATTAATAATTTACAATAAATTACAGAATTGCTTTTAGAGGATACCCCCAACTCTATCGATATTGTTATTGATCCATAAGCATCTTTCTAACCATTTTCATAAACTAATTTGTTTGTTTATAAAATAAATCATGCATGTGTGTTATTAGTTCTTGTACACCACAAGTTTGTTATGTCACTTGTAATGTTAAATTTCATACTTCCTTATGAAATAATGAAAAAAGGAAAAAGAAAAAATCAATCATGTATGGTTGGTATAATTTAAGTTAGTCAAAACAGTTATCTTATTGGTCGCCATCTATAGTAGATTGTAATTGTAAACAGTTTGGTTTGGTATGATAGATGGTTCAACGTAATCGCTCTAGCCATGTTAACCTAGGACTAGTTAGGTCACTTAGGCTTTCTTTCTTTGTCTAAGTATTCTTTGCCATTTGGTCAATTGTTTGTCTTTGCCATTCGCCATGTTTCGAGCAGTGGTACGTAATTTACAAAGCTGCCATATGGCAGAACTTGCATTCATTCATTTGTACTATTTGCGAAAATAACAATGACAAGCCTGTAAATATGATCAATAGAATGGAAATAGTAATTTGTGAGCAATAAAGAATCGGTGGAGCTTTCTTGGTTTATAAAGACTTTCATTCAGTATTAGTTTATAAAACAACTTCGCAAATCTTCCATTTTTCAGATGCTACAACGGTATTAGTTAGACAGCCCGTGACAAACGATCGCTTGTTCTCAAGTACATACAGTTGCACATATATTTAGTCCACATATGTCTTCTTGTCCTGGGTTCATCTACACCACTGGATCGTTCTTTTTAGCATTAACTCCTCTTTAATAGTTTCATCCATGTTTGAAATGGAAAAGAAACGTGGAACATGAACAAATGAACATATGTGGTTAGAAGATATATGTCGTTTCTTATCTGTTCACTAAGATAGAACATTATCTTAATTATCGATGACTTAAGCAAGAATAAAATAGGAAAAAAAAGAAGAATAATCAATTGTCCTATTGACTTACTTCATCACAACTTTCGGTAAACCTTTGGTAGAATATATAGGCTGACTAGGGCAGCACTATGACAGCGATATCATCATGCTGTCACTCTATTTCTGTTTCTTTACTTAACTTAACCAAGCATACTAAAATGCATTGAGTTGTCCCATTTTGTTTGTTTAGAAGGAAACAGAAATACGCGTGTGTGTGTGTATATAGAAAATCATTGTAAAAATCAAAGTTATGCATCATTAGTTCAATCAGAATGGTATCTTATATTCTGGAGACATTGGTAATATTGATTAAACTTTCTTTTATTCAAGGCACAAAGTTTCATTTGTAAACTCTTAAGAAAAACATGCATTTACATAATGAAATTTTCTGTAAACAATACTAAAATGCAATTAGTTTTGTACATTGCACCCGAATGAATAAAATAGATGTACGAATAGTTTTTTTCTTGACACTTAGAAAACCAATTCATTTCTTATGAATTATAAAAAAACAAGCATCCAACTTCTATGCATACTCCAAGTAAGTCAGATGGATATTTAGTCAATATCGATGAACTCTTCATCTCGCCGATGGAAGTCGATTTTTTCAACCAACAATACTATCCATGAAGGACAACCTATATTATTAATTTCGCACAATAGTTTTATGTTTTTGTTAACGTTAAAATATGAACGATAACATCCGGTGTGTGTAATAAGATCGTGAAAGCACCACCCGTGTGACGGGAACAGAAATTAAGCAGGAAAATAGCAGAAATGCAGTAAATGAACAACAGATTTATAGTGGTTCGGCCCGTAATTAAGCCTACGTCCACTTTATAGTCTCTTATTGCTGATTCGGTTACAATTTGATACAAATCTCTTCAAGAAACAGTACAATTCGATCACAAGAAACAATCTAGACTACCAGCTCAATCTTCGACGGTGAAACTCGATGAATCCATCTCGGATGTAAGGAATTTCTCTCGAAGCTTGTTGTAGTGTCGTGAATGCTTGAAGGATCCTTGATTACTGAATGAATGAAGAGTTCGACGGAGTAACAGCGCTGTAGAAATGATTTGCCAAAAGTCCTCTTCATGTTGGAAGTGATGTCCTATTTATAGAAGCTGATTTCTGGGCAGGAAATTTGCCTAAGTCTTAGGTCGCGCACGACCTTAGTTAGGTCGTAGGTCGCGAGCGACCTATGCTAGGTCGCTGTCCCCTTGCGGCTTCAGGAGTTAGCTAGTAAAACTGTACTTGGCTTCATTTGATCAAGTAATAGGTCGCACGCGAGTTACAGAATAGCTGTGGGAGCTCTAGGTCGTAGGGCGCTGAACCTGCTTTAGTAGTTAGGCCACTAACCTCTTTAAGTCGTCCAGTCCCTTAGGTCGCTAACTACCTTAGGTTGTTAAGTCCTTTAGGTCGCTAGCTACCTTAGGTCGTTGAGTTCCATAGGTCGCAATCCTTTCTGCTGCAAGGTCGCAAGGCCTTCTGGATCTTAGGTCGCGAAGCTTTCCTGCCTCCTTAGGTCGCAAGGTCTTCTGCAGCCTTAGGTCGCAAACCCTTCTGGATCTTAGGTCGCGCAGCTTTCCTGTTGCCTTAGGTCGCAAGCCCTTCTGGATCTTAGGTCGCGAAGAAGTTAGGTCGCTAACTTCTTATCTTGATAAGTCGTGGACTTTCTCAGTTAGATCGCTATGTAGTTAGGTCGTAGGTTTTTCTTAGGTCGCAAGCTCCTTTAGGTCGCAGAGCCTCTTAAGTCGTAGCCTTTCCTTAGGTCGCAACATTCTTAGGTTGCATCACTCTTAGGTCGTAGCTTTCTTAGGTCGTAGAGTTTTAGGTCGCTGAAATAAAGGAGTTAACATTTGCCCCTCGAAGTATATGACTATACTTTAGGTCGTATGCTTCGACTCAACTTTGCTAGGTCGCGAATTGACTTAAAACTTCACGCCTGTTCACCTCCCTCCTTCAGTCCCATATAAATTAGTTAGGTCGCACCTTCTTCCTTACCCTACTGTCCTGAGCCTCCATCGCCATTAACAGTTTTTTCGAGCTTCCAGAGACAAATTTGACTCAATTAGCCAACGATTCTTCCTCGCCGATCATAATTCGTAAGTGGATCAGCTTATACTTGCCCATAGTCACTGCTTTGAACACGAATCGTTGTCGCTCGTCCTAAGCCCAATTCCATGCATCATGCTTTTTTGTACGGTAGTCTCAATCGACTTTCGTTCGTCATTTGACGTGTCGGGATGATTTGCGATCATACGAAAGTTTTTGCTACGGATCTGTAGGGTTTGCCATTGATTCTCTAGTTAATCGGTGGTACGTTGAGGTAGGATGAAGGGGATGATGAATCCTTTTTTGAACTGGTGGTATTGGGTTATTGGACCCAATATGATGTTGCTTGGAGAGGAAGTCAACAACCTATCAGATTTGAACGTCCTTAGAGTTAGGTCGCGTGGGAACGCTTAACGACCTTAGCCTTTGCGACCTGACGACATTTGCGACCTAGAGAATCTCCAACCTAAAAACAATTGTGCACGACCTAGGACTTAAAGAAAATTGCCCCACCTTAATTCATTCAGTTGCAACATGCGACCTACAGGAATCCTGACTCATGATAGGTCGCTGAACGACCTAATACTTAGACAATTTTCCACAGTCTTGAACTTTCAATCTGAACAACATAGCATAAGAACACTGCAACCTGTGTTAGGTCGTAAGCGACCTAACACTTAGAACTTTGAACAGCTTTTGACTGATTTTCTGAACTTGAACTATTTTGGGTTTTACACTTCTTCTCGGATTGCCTCAACTTTTAATGCTAATAACCTGTTTAGAAGCAGCATTCACAGAAAAATGGGACGAATATACTGCTATTGATTGCCCACATCAAACAACAGATTAGTTGTCAAAGAAAATCAAACTTAAATGAACTTCGTGAATGAAATGCTGTGAACTAACAAATCTAAGTGAAGCATTAAAGCAAAATTGAAGTGATCAACTAAAGCTGATTTATTTGCATTAACGCAACACTATTCCTGGACTTAAAATATTAAGCCCTGAAACTTTATAATTGACAAGTATCAATTAGTTTAGTTTCATTTACATTTGCTTGTTATTGTATTAGTTTTGCACAACACTTCACTCTTTTTAGGAAACGTGCACCTTAATATTTGATCGTCCAGTTCCTTGTGTAGAATGGAATCTCAACAGGAAGACTTGGAAATGGCCGGAGAAGCTTTTCCAATTGCTACTCCACTAAACGATCCTCCGGAAAGGACTTCTACTACTTTAAGTCATAAAGTCTTCCGACAACTGTGCATCCAATTTGGCATTGCCGAAGCAGATGCTTTACTTCCTGGGCCAAGCGACACTGCTGACAGGCCGCCTCTTGGCTTCGTTGGTGTGAACCGGCAGATGTGTTCAAGTGGAGCCATTCCTCCATTTAATGATTGTCTTCGGGAACTCCTCCTTCGGCTAACTATTTCTCCCTTTCAACTACACCCTAACGGATACTCCATCCTGCTGGGATTGTGTGTGCTTTTCAGGAGAACGTTGAACCGTTTTCCCTCTTTTGATGAAATTCGCTTCTTGTGCACATTTGCAAAGAACAAGGACCATCCTTCTATCATACTTGTGAGGAGTGCTAGGAATCGCAAACTAATTCTGGACTTGCCTGAAAGTGCCTACAGATTCTTGACTCAATTCTTTTATGTTCGCTGTCCTCCGGGATTTTATGCTGTTTGGAGAGTCGGAAGTAAGATTACCTCTTACCGATTCATTTTTCTAAATTTTTCATGATTCGAACCATCAAATGCTTAATTCCATTCTTTCTTCGTGCAGCACTTCCTTCTCTTCTTCGAGATACCAGCCGTAAGTCGATTTTAGATACTTTGAGTGCTGTTGACGCTGAAGAGAGGAGCGCCAAATTCTTGCTGAAAGATGAATTTCTGCACCAGTTTGGCCTTTTACATCCTTCTAGATCGACTCAGATTCATGAAATTTCTAGTTCTGATGCGGAAACGTTAGTTGCTTCAGATTCCCAAGCAGAGGCCTCGAATGCCCCAGCTTCTGTAGAAGAAACTGCATCAGAAGCACCTGTCATGGAGGCTGCTTTGGTAAAATGTTCCGCATCCATCGATGTCGTAGGGTTAGTCAGCAAGTCGGCACTCACCCCAATTACTGAGGAGGAAGAGAATCCTCGAGTTCCTGAGCAATCTATTGATACAGAGGTTGAAAAAGAGAAGTCTGCTGAACTCCTGGGTGATGACACCTTTGATGGCTTGAGCGATATCATGATAACTTCTCAAGAGCTTTTTGGGGATAACAATCCAAAAGCAACTTCTCCCGTTGTCGAGGCGACTTCCACCTTTAAACAAACCCGGACGCCTACTACGCCAGTCGTCTCTGTTTCCACACTAAAGCGTGGTCTGTAGTTTGACGCATGTAGCTTGCACGCCACACACACTTAGGATTTTCCAGCACTTATAAACATTCATCCTCTTTTTCCTAGAAATTTCTAAACTTTACTCCTTTTTTGCTTTCAGGTTCTCCAATGGGACGTACAGGTTCATATTATGACTCATTCAAGTACCGTGGAGGCCGCGGCACCTATGACTTTAGGAAGTACCTTGATACCCCAAAAGAAACAGATGAAGAGAGGGCTCGAAGGAAAGCCCAGGAGAAGCGGGATTATGATCAGTGGCAAAGAAGGAAAGATGCCGAGCGATATGACTCTTCGCATAGGAGTGACTACTCTCATAAGCGGAAGTCTTACGATGATAAGGGAAAAACTCAGATTGTCGATGAACCGAGCAAACGATCTAAACCGATTGACGCGTCTGAAATTTCTGAAAAGACTGACGCTCCCATTCCTTCTGATATTCTGGCTAGCTCTCCTCCTCTGAAGAAATCTGACATTCAGACTATCATTAACAGACCGCAATATCAAGTCAAGGACGGCCCCCCAACACTTCAGAGCCGTTTTCCGAATTGGTGCCTAAAAGGGGTGCGCTTTGACTTGGACTTAGTTCCGATTGATAAGTCAGACATGCTTAGCAGTCTTGACGCAGTCAGGCTTAATATCGAGAGGATGTCGCAGTGGCAGAAGCTTGTCGATGAACTCCAAAGGGTTAATCGTGCAAACCTTGAGGCAATGCTGACTATGGAAAACGACAAGGCAGAGTGGGACAAAATTTGCAAACATCATAATCTCGAGATGACAAATATTGCTGATGGTTATGCAAAACTTGAGTCCGAGGTTAAAAAACTTAAGGAAGATCTTGCCTCTTCTTCTGCATCTCATACTCAAAAAGAAGAAGTCTTTCAGAAACAAGTGCGGGATGCACATGCTGCACAGAGAGATGTTGAAATGAAGCTTGCCGCTGAACAGCATATTACTGAGAAATACCGCACAGAAAACACCGATTTGCGGGAAAAAGTCACCTCTCAGAACGTAGAGATTGAGTTACTAAAGTCTCGACTTGTTAAAGTTGAGGCAGAGCGTGATGAGGCTACCGCTGGCCGGGTTGCTGCCGTTGCCGAAAAGGAAGCGGCTGAGCAATCACATGAGGCGACGAAAGCAGACATCAGCTCTACCTTATTCGACTTTTATTTACACAGCGTTCTGCGTCGTGGAAGCCTCTCTTTTCTTGGTCCCGATTATGAAATTACATTGGCTGAAGTGTGGGAAGTCGCAATGGATATGCTTGGCGGGGCCGGCTATAATGAGTTGGAACTTGAGGAGCGCTATCTCAATGATGAGGATCGTGCCGCTCTTGTTAAGGGGAGGGAGCAACTTGCCAAAGTACGAGCTGAAACAACGGGAGAAGAGCCTCCAAAAGAAACAGCTCCTTTAACTGCCCCCGTTCATACTTCCACTTCAGCCGACGTTAATATTATGGATTCCAGCTCTCATTCTTTACATCTAGCTAAAGTTGCCCAAGAAACTGCAACTACTCCTACTGAAGATGAGGCACTGGATGATATTGAAGCCGAGAAGTTTGAGGTGGATCTTGCAAAGCCAACTCCTCTAGGTACTTTTGGCGTCGTCTCGGGTCTAATGAACCAGTCATTTGACTTAGCCGAATTCGATGACCTTCTTACTTGTTACTTAAACTTTGGTGAACCGATGCCTTCTTTATTTTCGGGGGATGTTGATTTTAACTTCTTTTCTTCTACAGCGGAGGCAGCAAGCACTACACAAGCTTTCACTCCTTCGGTTGTCGTTCCTCCATCTTCCCAAATTACTCCTCCTTCTGCTTCTCAACCGGGATCACAGGCAGAAAAAATCGAAGCTCTTCAAGGCTTGGATGATCCGGCTGCTTCTCAGGAACAGAAGGCGGAGGATTTGGAAGACATTGAGAAGACCCCGGAGCGGTCTCTTGATGACGACACGAAGCTTTCAACACTGCTTGCTACTCCGGGGAGCGAGTCTTCTTCAAAGAGGAAGGGGAAGCGTGCTGTAAGGAAGAAGAAGAAGACTTCCACTGAAGAGGAAGCAGTAGTTGATCTGGCCGTACCGCTTTCTCCTTCTGCCCCTACCCGTTCACAACGACTTCAAAAGCTAATCATTAGGCCGAGAAAGAGCTCCAAGGGTGGTGAGAAGAAGGAATAAGCAAGCTGGATTTTCTACTTATTATTTTTGCTCTTTGCATGTATTGACCGGGGATTGTGCGGGTACCGGTTCCCGCTTTTGCTTTTTGAGATATCTGCACATGTAAAGAATTTTCATAGTACTAAATAAAACAATTATTTTACTTGTACAAACTCTTGTGTATGTGAGAATGATCTATCTTTTATTTTTAGTGTAGAACAAACGATTCTTCTTACTTGTGCAAACTTTTTGTCTGCGTTTGAGAATGCATTTATTCCACATCTGTTTTCCGTGATATTGCAACGAACTTGTGGCATGTTGCTTTTATTAATATAATTGAATTGTATAGTATTGCCCCCATGCCGTAAGTGCATTGCAATATTCCTAGCCTTTTTTTTTAAGACTAATACTCTTACTTCAGAGGACAATTATTCCGCTTTTAAGGGGAGAATTATTCTGCTCTTAATAGAGTATATCTAGTCTTTAGAAGAATTTTTATTTTCTCTTTCTAAAGAACGCTTCAACTTTCGGGGATAATCACTTTTATTTATTAAGAAGTGAATTTCCCTATGAAGTGAAATGAGCTTTTCTGAAAGAATTTTGTAGCATTTTTCAACTTTTTTAGGAGGAATTTTTCGAGATGAACAAGTTAGTCCTTCCTTTGAGAGTTGAACTGTGCTTCTGGATGATGCTTTTTGTTCAAGCATTTTATTTTGGGACATGCCTCCGGAGAGGGCTCCTCTTAAAGAGTTGTGCCTCCGAAGAGGTCTTGTGCCTTTGAAAAGGGCTTGTGCCTCCGAGGAGGGCTTGTGCCTCCGAAGAGGGCTTGCGGTGCCTTGGGAAAGGGCTTGTGCCTCCGAGGAGGGCTTGTGCCTCCGAAGAGGGCTTGCGGTGCCTTGGGAAAGGGCTTTTGCCTCCGAAGAGGTCATGTGCCTCCGAAGAGGGCTTGTGGTGCCTTGGGAAAGGGCTTTTGCCTCAGAAGAGGTCATGTGCCTCCGAAGAGGGCTTGTGCCTCCGAAGAGGGCTTTTGAGTGCCTGGGAGTTACTTTCTCATGGTCGGATGGGTTCGCGGGGCAGCCGTAAGTTGCTTGATTGGATGTTTGTTTGTACAAACGACCGCAATCAATTAACAAGATGCCCCTTCGGTGGTCCCACTGATCTTTTTGGTTGAGGAAAGCACTCCCATTTATTGGTGTGCCTCGTTAGAGGGCTTTGGTTGGTTGGTGTGCCGGGTAGGTTGCGTCTCAGGGGCGAGTGGATCCACGGGACGGACGTAAGCTATCTGATCGGATGCATCACGACCAGTTAGCGAGGGTCCTGTTACTTCCGCTTGGGAAGGCATCCCTTTAGTGGATCTTCTGGCCTTCCTGTTGAGATGCATACCTCCCATTGTCTGCTCCTTTGTTTGCTTGGCTACTTTCTCTCATCATCTGCCTGTTAGCGATCTCTTATTATCGTTCCCAAGCACATCTTCTTCTTTTCCTCTTACAAGTAAATTGCTTTATCCGAAGGAGTGGACTTCACTGTTGAATGACTCTACGAGACAAACGCAAGTTATCTAGTTGGATGTCTATTCATAGCGACAATCTCGACTAGTGAACGAAGGTTTGTCACAATGGAGTCGCCAACTTTTTATGTGAGGTTTTCCTTGCTTGGGATTTGAGTTTGGAAAAAAAAATTTGTGGCTTGGTTTTCGTGTAATAGCTGATTTATGGAAGTCGCTTAGCTTTGTGATGAGCAAGCCTTGTTATAATGTCCTGCAATTTTGAATTGATATTTTAGCGATACATTTAAAGTATTTACATATCAAAATAAAACAGGCATTATGAAATAGTAAAGAACACAAGATTTATAGTGGTTCGGCCAAGAATCGGGCCTACGTCCACTTTATAGCTTTCATTCATTTACACTGATTTACAATGTTTCACAATACAACTGATACATTCATCATCATTTTACAATTTTGAGCAGAGCTCTTTTCAAGTAAAATAAGGGCGCAAATGGTTGCTGTTCTAGGCCCTTGGAATTGGATCTCCTTCAACAGTTATGAGTTTGAAAGTGCCATCAAGAAGTTTAGTGCCTATAACATATGGCCCTTCCCAGTTTGGCCCAAACACACCAGTTGCTGTCATGATCCTTTTCAAAACCAAGTCTCCGATTTCAAAGCTGCGTTGGCGAACTTTGGCATTGAAATGCCTGGCTATTCTCTGCTGATGAGCTGAAACTCTGAGCCTAGCTTCCTCTCTTTTCTCATCAAGAAAATCAAGCGCTTCAAGTTGCAGTTTTTCATTTTCGGTCTCATTGAAATGAACTCTTCTATGTGAAGGAACCTCTACTTCTACTGGAATCATTGCCTCAGATCCGTATGCCAGTGAAAATGGAGTGTGCCCAGTCGCAGTTTTGTGAGTAGTTCTGTACGCCCATAGTGCTAATGGAAGCTTATCAACCCAACCACCTTTTGCTTTTTCAAGTTGCTTTTTGATAGTTGACTTGATGATCTTGTTAACTGCTTCCACTTGCCCATTTGCCTGCGGATGAGCCACTGCTGAGAAGCTTTTTCGAATTCTGAACCGTTTGCAAAAATCCTGGAATTCTTCACTTTCAAATTGAGTGCCATTGTCGGTGATTATCTTCTGTGGCACACCATATCTGCAAATGATATTCTTCGTTACAAAATTTATCATCTTTTTAGAAGTGATGGTGGCCAAAGGTTCAGCTTCAGCCCACTTGGTGAAATAATCAACGGCAACAATAGCATATTTAATCCCTGATTTGGCGATCGGTAATGGTCTGATTAGGTCTATCCCCCAGATGGCAAATGGCCATGGACTGACCATTTGTGTGAGTTCAGTGGAGGGTGCTCTTGGGATTTTTGCAAATCGCTGGCATTTGTCACATTTCCTGGAAAAAGTTGCAGCATCTCGATTGATATCCGGCCAGAAGTATCCATATCGGAGAATTTTCTTTGCAAGTGTTTGACCACCTGAATGGTCTCCACATTCTCCTCCGTGCACCTCTGTTAAGATTGTCTTGGCTTCTTCCTTAGTTACACATCGGAGTAGTGGGGTTGAAAATCCCCGCCTGTATAATCGGCCATCTTGAATTATATACCTCGATGCTTTTCTTAATAATTTTCGACGTTCCTTAGAACTATCTGGCAGGGAACCACTGAGTAAGTATTCTTTGATTGGAGTCATCCATGATTCATGCTCTTGAGACGTAGTCATAATCCAATCAACATCCATTTCATCAATGCTTGGAGCTGACAGAACTTCTACAGGAACTAATCCTAGTAATTGAGCTTCTCCGGAACTTGAGTACTTTGCTAAAGAATCCGCCTTCATATTTTCCTCTCGGGGTATGTGGCTTATTGAGTAGTGATCTAAATCATTGAGGAGTTCGGAAGTTTTTGTCAAATATGCAGGCAAATTTCCTCCTTTGGCTTGAAATTCTTTCTTCACCTGGCAAACAATGAGCTGAGAATCGCTAAAAATCTGTATCACTTTGATATTTAATTCCTTGGCGATTTTCAATCCGGCAATAAGGGCTTCATATTCTGCTTCATTGTTCGTCGAAGGAAATTCCAGCCTCAATGCATAACATAGTGATCGTCCTTCGGGAGTTTCGAGCACAACTCCTGCCCCAGAACAATAATCATTTCTCGAGCCATCAACATACAACTTCCATTGTATCGGAATGCAGTCAGTGGTTTCTTCCTTACTGTCACCTTTGTCAGTGGATTCTGCAATGAAATCTGCTAAAGCTCGTCCGTTAATTGCTCTTCGGGGATGGTAAGTGATGTCATATTGGCTGAGTTCTATGTTCCACTTCAAGAGACGACCCGAAGTTTCAGGACGATACAGGACTTGCTTCAAAGGCTGATCAGTCAGGACCTTGATAGGATGAGATTGAAAATAGGGTCTCAACTTCCTGGAAGCGATTAGCAGACAATAAGCAAGTTTTTCTATCTTTGAATAATTCATTTCAGCCCCAGCGAACCGTTTGCTGATGTAGTAAACCGGACGTTGTATTTTCATATCTTCTCGTACGAGTGCTGCACTTAAAGCATGGGATGAAATTGCCAAATAGATGAAGAGGTCTTCACCATCACTAGGCTTGGAGAGGACCGGAGGAGTTCTCATATGATGAATCAGTTGATCGAAAGCATTCTGACATTCAGGAGTCCATTCGAAATTTTTCTTTCCTTTCTTTGGAGCATCAAAGAAGGGAATGCATTTGTCTGTGGCCTTGGAAATGAAGCGACTAAGAGCGGCAACCTTTCCATTGAGACTTTGTAGTTCTTTCTTCGTTCTAGGGGCTTTAACTTCTCTTAGAGCTGTGATTTGAGCAGGATTTGCCTCGATGCCCCTAGCGCTTACGATGAAACCCAGGAATTTTCCAGACTCTACTCCGAATGAACATTTCAATGGATTGAGCTTCATTCCGTACTTCCGAAGAATTGAGAACATTTCTGCCAGGTGATCCATGTGGTCTACTGCTTTCTTTGACTTTACTAACATATCATCAACATAGACTTCCATCGTTTTTCCAATCTGAGGCTTGAACATAGCGTTGACAAGTCTTTGGTATGTTGCCCCAGCATTCTTTAAACCGAATGGCATGACTTTGTAACAGTAGAGTCCCACATCTGTAATAAAGCTTGTGTCCTCCTGATCTGGTTCATTCATCATAATCTGATTGTATCTAGAATAGGCATCCATAAAAGATAACAACTCATGTCCAGCCGTCCCATCTACTAGTTGATCGATTCTAGGCAACGGGAAGCAGTCTTTGGGGCAAGCTTTGTTCAGATCTGAGAAATCAATGCATACTCTCCACTTTCCATTTGCCTTCTTAACCAGTACTGGATTTGAAACCCAATTTGGATAAGTGGATTCTTTGATGAAATTATTCTCTAGGAGACGATCTACCTCTTCTTTTAAAGCTGCTGACCTTTCTGGACCTTGAGTTCTTCTTTTCTGTTTTATTGGTGTGAATTTCGGATCGACATTCAGGGTGTGAACAGCAATTGTTGGAGAGATTCCGCACATATCAGCATGACACCAAGCGAACACATCTAGATTGGCTTTCAAGAATGATATCAGTGTGTTTTGAACTATTATACTTAGCTGTGAACCCACATTGAGTACTTTATTTGGGTCTTTCGGGTCTACAGATACTGGTACCGTTACCTCCACGGGTACCACTCTATTCTCCCCTGTACTGGCTTTCCTGGGATCCATTTCTTTTCTTGCATTGCTGTGTTCACCAGTACAGGGGCCGCTCCGTAGTTGCTACAGGGTCGGTTCTTTGATGCGGAGCGGAGCTGCCGCATCTTTCCCCATTTCTTTTCTCCTGGCCTCCCGGAGTTCTACAAGATAACATTCTCGTCCTGCGTTTTGATCTCCTTTAATAACAGCAATCCCATTATCAGTAGGAAACTTCATTGTTAAGCACCAAGGAGCGAGGACGGCCCTGAAAGCGGCAAGAGTAGGCCGGCCCAAGAAAGCGTTATAGGCGGAGAATCCATCCACAATTACAAAAGTTTGCTTCCGAACCAATTTCTTGTGTCCTTCGCCCATTTCAACAAACAAGTCCACTGTTCCAATCGGCTGTTTCAGCTCTCCTGTAAATCCGGCAATCTTGTGTGAAGAAGCATGTACATCAGTCATCGGAATTTTCATTTGGTCAAATGTCCTTTTAAAGAGGATGTTGCATGAGGCACCACTATCAACTAACACTCTTCTGACAATAGCTGGCCCAATACCGACAGAGACAACCAAAGGGTCCTCAGTAGGAGCTTCTACATTAACAGAATCCCTGGCTCTGAACATAATATCATCATGGAAAGTCTTTTGCTGCTTTAGAGGTGAAGCATCTTCCAGGATTAAAACACTTTCTTCGGTTGGTGCATACTTCAAAGCTTTTGCATACCTTTCCATTTCACCCCAACTCCTGCCAGCCGGGTGAGGTCCCCCTGTGATCACATTAATAACAGGTCTTTCCTTTCCAGCAGGCCTCTCTCCTGAATCAGATGAATTAGTTGGAGGTAACTGCCCTTGGCTGGACGAAGATGGGTCCTTTCTATTCCTCTTGACGTATTGCTGCAACTTATTCTCTCTTAGCAATTCTTCAATCAGACTTTTCAAATGGCGGCACTCATTGGTATCATGCCCTGGTTGGTTGTGAAACTTGCAAAATCTTCCGCTTTGAACAGCATTCTTCCCAACTTTCACGGCCGGTGGTTTTGGAAATTCAACAGCATCCTTAGTGGCGATGAAGATATTTTCCGGGGTATCGGTCAGAGGAGTAAAGTCTGATGGTTTAAGGAAGCGGGGCTTTTTGAAGTCTTTTTGCCTTTTCCCACCATTACTTTCCCTTTTCTGATCTGCCGGTTCTTTCTTGCTTCGAGTAGTAGCATTATTTTCCGCCACCGTTGTCACAACTTTAGCTGGTGCGGAAAGATTCTCTAAGCGTATAAATTCGTCAGCCTTTTTGTAGAATTTCTCGAGCGAATTTGGTTCCTTCATTTTCAGCCATTTTCCAAATTCGCTCGATTTGTCAATAGCACGCATCAAATAGGTCAAGATCATTCGTGGCTCTGCATTATCGACTTCTGCCAGAGCTAAGTTGAAGCGGTTCAAGAATGACTTAATAGGCTCTCCCGGATTCTGTTCAAGACTGGACAGCGACATTATATCTTTTGCCTTTGAAGCGTATAGCCTGAATTGCTTTTTGAATTTTCGGGTGAGATCGGAAAACTGATCTACAGATCGGACTGGAAGCTTGGTAAACCAGAGAAGCGCCACTCCTTCTAAATAAACTGGGAAATATCAGCACTTTATCTCGTCGGTCGCCCTTGCGCCGGTCATATGCCAGTCGTATTTATACAAGAACTGATTTGGATCACTTGTCCCCCGATAAGTAGGAATAGTGGGGGGAACAAACTTTCTAGGAAATTCAGCTTTCAGAATCTTCTCGGTAAACGGAGTTCTACTTGGTGCGAATCCCCATTCGCTTTCGTCTTCATCTCTTTGCATGCTCTCTTTCATTATTTGCTTGATCATACCAGAGAGATATTCCTCATTGTTCAGAGATTTCGCAGAGTAGACCTCAGCCATCTTTTCGGGAGTTTGTCCAGGTAAATGCTCATGAAGAACTGGTGACGGCCTAGATTCTTCGGCCTGGAGGGGTGCCCCTTCGGCAGCACCTGATCCCCCGTGAGGAATATTTCTTCCCTCGGAATTGGGAGCAGCATTAGCAAAGTTTCCCTCATTATTTACTGGTCTTTGATTCGTACCAAATAGAGCATTCAGCCTTCCCATCATCAGGTTATTCTGAGTTTCAATCTGTTGGTACAGTCCGGATACAGCAGCATCTAACTCCTGTCGCGTAACACCGACGCTTGGAGCTGCCTGATTTGGAGAGAGAGAAGTGGCAGTATTGTCACGGTCATCGTCAGTTCTGACAGACTTTCGTTTCCTTCCAGGAGCCATTATGTCTGATAAACTTCTGGTTTTGTGGGAAATTCTTTCAGCAAACTTCTGAGAAGCAATGGTGAGTGGTAGCCTGAGTTGGGTTCTCAGTGAAAGCACCAAAATGTTAACGTTAAAATATGAACGATAACACCCGGTGTGTGTAATAAGATCGTGAAAGCACCACCCGTGTGACGGGAATAGAAATTAAGCAGGAAAATAGCAGAAATGCAGTAAATGAACAACAGATTTATAGTGGTTCGGCCCGTAATTGAGCCTACGTCCACTTTATAGTCTCTTATTGCTGATTCGGTTACAATTTGATACAAATCTCTTCAAGAAACAGTACAATTCAATCATAAGAAACAATCTAGACTACTAGCTCAATCTTCGACGGTGAAACTCGATGAATCCATCTCGGATGTAAGGAATTTCTCTCGAAGCTTGTTGTAGTGTCGTGAATGCTTGAAGGATCCTTGATTACTGAATGAATGAAGAGTTGGACGGAGTAACAGCGCTGTAGAAATGATTTTCCAAAAGTCCTCTTCATGTTGGAAGTGATGTCCTATTTATAGAAGCTGATTTCTGGGCAGGAAATTCGCCTAAGTCTTAGGTCGCGCACGACCTTAGTTAGGTCGTAGGTCGCGAGCGACCTAAGCTAGGTCGCTGTCCCCTTGCGGCTTCAGGAGTTAGCTAGTAAAACTGTACTTGGCTTCATTTGATCAAGTAATAGGTCGCACGCGAGTTACAGAATAGCTGTGGGAGCTCTAGGTCGTAGGGCGCTGAACCTGCTTTAGTAGTTAGGTCACTAACCTCTTTAAGTCGTCCAGTCCCTTAGGTCGCTAACTACCTTAGGTTGTTAAGTCCTTTAGGTCGCTAGCTACCTTAGGTCGTTGAGTTCCATAGGTCGCAATCCTTTCTGCTGCAAGGTCGCAAGGCCTTCTGGATCTTAGGTCGCGAAGCTTTCCTGCCTCCTTAGGTCGCAAGGTCTTCTGCAGCCTTAGGTCGCAAACCCTTCTGGATCTTAGGTCGCGCAGCTTTCCTGTTGCCTTAGGTCGCAAGCCCTTCTGGATCTTAGGTCGCGAAGAAGTTAGGTCGCTAACTTCTTATCTTGATAAGTCGTGGACTTTCTCAGTTAGATCGCTATGCAGTTAGGTCGTAGGTTTTTCTTAGGTCGCAAGCTCCTTTAGGTCGCAGAGCCTCTTAAGTCGTAGCCTTTCCTTAGGTCGCAACATTCTTAGGTTGCATCACTCTTAGGTCGTAGCTTTCTTAGGTCGTAGAGTTTTAGGTCGCTGAAATAAAGGAGTTAACAGTTTTTTAAAGTAATTTGAGATGTGAACTGTTTCTGTTGTTTCTGGCCAAAACTCTATGGTTGATGGGGTAAATGTTTACCCTAGAGTTTGCCAAAAATATATTTTGTTTTTTCTTACCACTTTCATATATTAAATTGATGATTAAACAAGATATATATAATTTATCGACTAAATTTCATGTTGAAAGAATCGGGTCGGTCGAAAGCAGATGAAATATGTAAATTTTTAATTTTTTTTTCTATTTTCGATCATAACGGACCTATGAAGTCTAAATGATTGTATTAAATCCAGCATAATTAATTTAAATAAAATCAAATTTTATGTAATTTTCTGATTTATTTATTTAACAGACTTACTTAATAAATATTTAGATAGTGAATTAGTATATCATTGTACACTCATGTGTGTATATCGTGCATGCGCATATTAGCAATTTTGTACATAGTCAATGTGTGTGTAGATATTGAGATTTACATCTATTATATACACATTCGTCATTTATATATGTATCAAATGTCTCGAAATATTGTGTGTGTATTAGAAAATAATTATTTAAAATGAAATTTAAATTATCTAATTTAATTTTGACTAAGTTAATAAGTTTGAAATTTAACATTTGAAGTTAAAATATGTAACCTAGGCTTAGTAAAACATTTTGAATTTCAAATCTGGATCTTAAAATAAAATATCTTTAACTAATTTAAATGAACATACGCGCGCGCGCCCACACACAATATGTATACACACATATGTGTGTGTATTTGTATGTGTGTGTATATATGTATGTATATCTGTATATTCGAAATTTATTATGTAAAATAAAATTCAAATTATCTATTTGAATTTTGACTGAGTTAACAAGTTTTAAATTCAATGTTTAAATTTAAAATATCTAATCTAGATTTGATAAAACATTTTCAAAATCAGATCTAGATCTTAAAACAAAATATCTGTAATTAATTTAAATATGAATATTTCTATATAAAAATAACTTGTTGTCGAAAATAATTTTATTATAATAATATTTTTAAATACGTAAACTATTTAATAATATACATAGTTTTGTGTATGCATTTTATTATTATAATATATATTTAAAATAAAATCTTAAATTAATTCTAAATAATTCATAATATATATATATATATTGTATGTATGTATATATGAATGATATTAATGTATGATATGTTTAAAAATTCAGAAAAAATTATTTAAGAATTATGAAATTAATTTATAATATTTAGGAAATTATATCATACATTTTGAATGTGTAGATATGGCCCAATTGGATATATGCACATATATGTTTGAGTTTAAACTTATTAATTAATAATATTGTTTCAAAACAATATAGTTGCTTAAAAGTTTTTTAAAGGGATATTATGAGATTATAATACATAAATAAAATGTAAATCAGAATATTTACCTTTTAAAGATTATGTCTTTGAACACACCTAGGTTAGGGAACCTCCTAAACACCTAAGAATCAATCACACGATTATGCAACGATCGAATGTACCTGTGCATTTTATTCATTTGATGTATTTTATGCTAATCGTTTTTGGCCAAAGGAGGGAGAGGGTGATGATTGCGGCCTTGGTATAAAGAAAAGAGAGGTGGAAGCAAATGAATGAGCACGGTTTTATATAGAGTATAAAAGGGAGAAACCTTCTTCACCTTTCACCCCTTCTCCATTTACCACACCATCTTAGATCTCAATCTAAAATTCAAACTCCTTTATTCCTCTACCATTGTCGGTCATGTATTGGTGTTACGACCCGGAATTTCAGTCATTTGAAATTAGAATACTTAATTGATTTTAAATATTCAAAAGTTAGTTTTATAAATTGAAAAACTTATATTTCAATATAACGATTTATTTGGATAATTAAATTGTTAAATTTAATATTTGAAATTGTGGAAATAATTGAATTTTGAATTTAATTTGAATGAAAATGATTTATAAAGCCGATTTAAATTCTATTTGAATTAGAATAGAATTAGTAAACTTTTAAAATTGAATTAAAAGTTAATTTACAGAAATTGAAAATTTTAATATTTAATTAGACGAGTAAAAATGGCCTTCCGGGGCATAGTCTCGGAATTCGACAAACTAGTTCCATTGGATCCGTAATAGTGTATTATTATCGGATTTCAAATTTTGTAGCGTTTGATTTATCGTTTGGTCACACGGGATAGAAACGCATTGAAAATAATATCGGAAATTTAATATTATAATTGGATTCAAAAAGCTATTTTCCCCATACGATCGAACTAGGCCCCGAAACTAGTTCCATTGCGTTCGAAATAGGGGTAAAACATTGTAAACACTTACGGCACGCTTCGTTTGGAGTTCGAAAAATATTCGGGTGAATGGTAATTGGGATTGCTTATAAATTGAGGATCCTTGCTTTCTTTTTGGTCCAAACCCTAGCCCTATCTTCCCAGCCGCCACCCCAAGAACGAATGGCCAAAATTTAATGACCTTCCCTCAAATCCTCCCAATCTATGCACTATTATCAAAATCTTCCAAAAGCAATATTGTAGAGCACGTTGAGCTCTACAAGATCAACGACTGCAATCATAAATGGTGCAGCGAGGAGAGAGGGGGACGGTCGCGTTTGTTTTTCGTTCAAGCTTGTTTTTCTCGGCCTAGGAACGACCGAGTTCGACATGGTCGATGGTGTGGGTGGAGTGGAGCATGGGCGTTCACATGGAGGTCCCAGATTGTCGTCTTGACGAGTGATGGTAGCAGCGGCATGAGATGAACGAAGCACAATTTGGTTGTCGACCCTGAGAAAGTCTGGTGAGAAGGAAGAGGGGCGCACGGTCTAGATCTGCTCTAGTATGAATTCAACGGTCCTGATTTAATTGAGGGAAATAAAAAAAAGTATATAAATTGTATTCAAAATTTTAAAATTGCATATCTTTTTCATACGAGGTCGAAATTGGACGAAACAAGTGGCGTTGGGTTTGTATTGATGAATACTACATTTTAGAGCTTGTTTGGATGGATTTGGAGTTATTCAGAATTTTGAATTAAAATTGAATGCCAATTCAATTTTAATTCAAAAACGAAACGTTTTGGCGAATTAAAAATAAAGGTGAGTAAATCTCACTCATTTGCATTACTGGTTTTAACATAAAATGTTGAAATTAAATTTTTAGATGATTGGATGAATTTATAAACTATTATCAATTGGATGCTATATTATATATAGTAGTATATATATTAGTAGTTGGATATTTTTCCTACCGTTGGAGCGAATGAGACACTATGCGCCCCGCAGAATAGCGGATGACCCTATATTACTGGGATATCCCATCTCGAAGCGGAATTAGTATTCTATGATATATAACATCTGTGGATGCAGGAAAACAGGTTGGAGGGATCCAACTGGATTCCTCAAAAATATATTGATTGTTTCATATATAGTGATATATAATGTGATTGAATAATCTATTTTGGTTTTGTTGCGTAAATTGATATATTGGATGCTATAGTAGCACTGGTCCTAATTTTAGTATTTTAAATACCATAAATAATACTTTTGAATCTTAAAAGAAATTCAAAGGTGATTTTGGAAATAAAAATATTTATATGGAAATTTGGATTATCTTAAAGGGATGAATTTGAATTTAATAAAAGATTGATTTTTGGAATATTATAAGTGATATTTTAAATTTTAAAAAGAAATTTAAAATGATTTTTGAAATGATCGGTGTTTTCAGTGAAATCTGGAATTATCTAAAAGAAATTATTGTATAAAATAAATGACTCGATTTCAGGGTTTTTACTTAAATATTTCCTTAGAGATTTTAATTAGAGATTTTTAAGTGATGGGTAAAGTATTTGTATAATGAATTTTAAGTGATATTTCTGAAAATATGGAAAGAAGTTGAAATCGAGATTTAAAGTAGTTGGAAAATATAATGGGATTTATAAATGAAATTTTATAAATGAGGATATTTTATAAAACAAGTGAAACTCGAATGAGCTTTTAATTTGTAAACGATATATATAAATAAAATGAAATGATTATCAAGTGATAAATGGGAAATATAAATTCATAGGGTGAATAACAAGAGGTGAAAATCGGTTATTGAAAGAAATAGTGGATTCTATTTTTGAAATGTGGGAATGGTTATAAAATTTGAAATGTAATCGATTTGTGATAAATCGAGAGGGATTTATAAATTGAAATTGGTTATATTAAAATTTTAACAATATATTTTTATTGAGAAGTTAAGTTTGCTTAAAAGGGAATTTTTACTTATTTAGCTATGTAATTTAAAACTGCTTGTAGTGTCGAAATATTTCATAAAGTTGGTTATTCAAATATTTAATATTAGTTGAAAAGAAATTTAAGTTTTTATAATAAGCTTTGTAAATTGATTGGTTTTATTTAAAAATGAATTAGAAATGAGTTATCGATGTTTATATAAAGTGTTTTGATATTTTAAATAATTACTTAAACGTATTTCAAAAATAAATTATTATTCTGTAAAAATACTTATCGTATATATAGAGTTTAAAATGATTGAAATTATTATAAATCCTCTCGAGATTGTAAACGGGGTTTATTTAACGAATATGATTTTGATAAGCAGAATCTTATAAGGGATTTTGGAAGGGAATGGGATTTCGAAAATGTTGAAATATGGGAACATTGAAAATGAATCCGAATTCATAAAAGAAGTTATAAATTGTTAGTTGGGATTATAAATAAGTATAATTGTTTTTTTTGGAAAATTGTAAAAGGAATTTATTAATAATTCCAGAGATTTATGAGATAAGTTATGAAATATTTCCTAAGTTTGATATTAAAATGATTTTGGATAATATGTTTATATATATTTTCCTAAGTATTGAAAAGAGGGTTTTGGAAATATTTTAAGTGTGAAATGAATGGTATAGAAATAATTTTTTCTAAGTGACATAAATTGAATTTCGAAATATTTCTAAGTGTTGATATAGTTTAGAATATCCTGTTATGGATATAAGAATTTGAAATTGTCTTCAAATATTGAATTATTGAAAGGAATTGAATATATATATATATATATATATATATCTTTGTAAAGGTATTTTGAAATAAATGTTTTGAAAGATTTATAATATGGCCTAGTGACTGCTTATGTGTGAAATTTGATAGTTAAATAACCGACTATCAAATCTGGTCAATTTCGTTGATCGTTTCGAAGAGACCGAAATCAGATTTAATTATTCAAAAACCACTTCGATTCGATTTGAGCATTGCGAATTGTGATATCATGAAGATAATGAAGATGCAGATTTTGGAGATTTGGTTTGTTCAGACCCAGAACAACTTGTAAGGATGAATGCTATCATTGCAGTGTTGCTTGGAAGGCAGTGTTAGCATTCCATGTGGAATTGCTATTCAAAAAGGTAATCGTAGCCTCAAGCCTCATCAACCGGGAAATGACTAAAACAGAGCATGCAGTAGGGCTAAGTGGGTCGCTCCTATTAGGGTATGTCATCATCTTTCTAGATTACCCTATATTTATGGATTTGGTTATGCATGAGATCTCAAAAGGTCGGAAGGCTGGGATGGTGACATATTCGGAGTAGTCAAGTGCTAGGCCGGTTCTGTGTGGTAGGGTACAAGATGTTCTTGTCAGACCCGGGTGCATTGATCTAGAGATGCATTCATCGGAGGTAGTTCCTTACCTGGTAATGGTATGGAATCCATTCTCCAATAAGCGTCGTACGGTTTTGATTGTGCCCAACTATGTTGAAATGTGAGATGCAGGCATTTCAGCTATTTTATAGTTTGTTTTCTATAGACACTATTATAATATCAGATGATTTTGATATAAAATATTTTGGTTATTGTAAGGTAAAAACCCGTCGTGTTTATGTGTGACATGATCTTACGAGATACCCTTGATTTCAAAGATTTTCTTATAACATAAAATCCAATTAGGAGTGTTTTCTCATGCTAGTTTTCCAGACTGACTCGGGTTTTATTTTATTATAATGCTCAGGTCAGACCGAGTATTACTGATTCAGGTTAGGATGCTATGGAGCTCAGGAGACGAGCTAGGGATTTCAGGCATATTACACGTACTTGGTTATTTCCGTTGTATGTAATATGTTGTATATTCATTACATGTGAGGACAAGTATTATAACTATCCAGGTCGATTGTTGACTGTTGTACTCTGATGATTGTATGTATATTACAGTTATAGTTTCCTTTTGTATAAAGATCTGTATCTGTCTATTATATATTGTTCCGCTGCGATTGTGAGATTCTGTATTGTTGTTTCTGTTTCTTCTTCTATCCTCTTTTTCTCTAGGTTATTCGTCTTTTCGTACAATTTGTGTTGGACAAGTATGATTTAATGTCAGCTCAAAGGGTACGGAAAGGCAGGTCACTACATTTGGTATTAGAGCTGAAGGTTATGTGAATACCTAGGCTTTGGTGGGGATTACTCATTAGAGATAGGGTCAGTAGTACCCTAGAATGAGTTTGAGTGTATTAATAGATATGAGCGCATATTTGTTAGTGAATATAAAATATTTTATATTGTGTTGATTTACCTGTTGAGTGGCTTATAAATTCTGGTCAAGTAGTGGGATGCCACAAAATTGATAGGGGTTTCTAAATACTTAAACATGGTAAACCAACACAGTATTGTTTTGAAGCAGGTAATTGAAATAATTTTACCCAAACTATATTTTGATACGAAAGAAATAATCTTTTAGAGATTATTATAGGTGGAAATTGGTACGAATGGCCTAATTATACAGCCCATTTTTTTCCAGGACACGGGTTTGAAATTATTATTTTCGAGGACAAGTATGTGCGGCGTGCGTCTTCATCTTCTCAAACAACTAAATATCTTCTGAAATCGATCGTGGAAATTAGGCGCGTTCGTCTTCATCTTCTCAAACAACTACGTATCTTCTGAAATCTGTCGATCTTGGAAATTAGGCACGTGCGTCTTCATCTTCTCAAACAAGTACGTATCTTCTGAAATCTACCGATCGTGAAAATTAGGCGCGTGCGTCTTCATCTTCTCAAAGAACTACGTACCTTCTGAAATCTACCGATCTTGCAAATTAGGCGGTCGTGAAAATTAGACGTATCTTGTTCAATCAAAGCGGTCGTTTCTTGTGCAATTAAAGCGGTCGTGAGGCGTTAGTTTCTTCTCAAATCAAAATCGACTTTAATTGTGGGAAATCGTGAGGCGATTTTCTTCATTTGGTGAGTCTCTTTTTTATTTGCTGTTTTTCATTCTCAATTCTATTTTTTATGATGTTCATGATGTTACTGTATGTTTCTTTTCACAGGAGGCTATTTTCATCTATTGGAGGAAGGTTTTGTTTGATGTAGTTGGAATAATGGCTTCTGAATGGTATTATTTTATTCTGATAACACAATCACTGTGTATTTAGCTTCGTTTGTTCTTTAGTTTGCAATTAAACTCTGATTGTTTAGATGTTTAAGAATGGTGTATCAAAATTCCATTCTGGCTCTAGTAATAATTTGGCAGCCATCGAATGTGATTATGTGTTTTAAAGACCATATTGATCTTAGTGTGTGTTTGTTATGATAATTTTTTAGCTCTTCTTTTTCACCATTAAGTATATTTTTGCAGATCATCTTTTTCACCTATGATTTTTCAACAATGTAAACTTGAATAGGTACAATCACGACGAATGTTTTTCTTCCACATGTAGTTATATTTTCCACTGTTGTAATCAGGTAATCCCAAAGAGTGATAGTGATCTGTAAAAGATAAATTGTTTTATCTTTTTTCAAAAAGTGGTATATAAAATGATTTAAATGGTTTTATGCTATTAGTTTTTATTTAAGATCAGTTTCACATAGTTATATTTTCCACTGTTGTAATCAGGTTATCCCAAAGAGTGATAGTGATCTATAAAAGATAAATTGTTTTATCTTTTTTCAAAAAGTGGTATAAAAAATGATTTAAATAGTCTTATGCTATTAGTTTTTATTTAAGATCAGTTTCACATAGTTATATTTTTTTTACATTTTTTTTTGCAGGTGTGATTCATCTGTTATAGTTGTGTTTGATTTCAATAACAATTGTTTTAGTGCTCGTTTTGGATTGGATGCTTCTATTTCTTATGTTAGGAATAGGATTTGGGAGCAGTGGAATAATTTACTCCATTATGCTTTGATATTTTTTATATTCGAGAATCAAAGACTACCTTTATTGAAGCAGATAGTGATCTTCAAGCTATATTGTGTTTGTCTTGGTTTAAAAAGGAAGAATTTTTGGTTTTTTTTCTACAGTTGAAGAATGATTCAATGGATAATTTTGTTGGTGAAAGTAGCAAGTCTGGTTCAGTTGTTGGTGTTGAGTCAAGTAATAATATGTTAGGTTATGATGATGATTTAGATTCTAGTTTTACTCAACAAAAGGATTTACATGAGTTGTTGAAGAAGAATTCAAATATGGAATTTTTTACTGGCGTTGGTCAACAGTTTGATTCTGCTATTGGATTCCGTAGAACGTTAGTGCTTATTGTTTGAAGAATGGATTTAAAGTACAGTATATTAAGAATTGTAAAGAACGATTGACAGTTCGATGTGCTGTAGCTAGCTGTCCTTTTAGGATTCATGCTTCTTGCAAACTGAAGCAATTGGACCAACTGTTTGTTAAAAACATTAACTTGATTCATACTTGTGGTGGTGGATTTCGTTCCCTTAGTAGTCCAACCATTAATAGTGATCTTGTGAAAAGTTTAATCGTCAATCAAATTCATGATGAGCCAAAAAGAAAAACCAAGGATATCATTAAAAGTTTTAGAAGAGATTATGATGTGGAGCTAAGCTAATACTTTGCTTATAAGGGTAAGAAATTGGCTATGAATGATATTTTTGGTGATGAAAAGAAATCTTACAATGAATTAGTTTGGTATTTGAAGGCATTGGAAAGAAATAACCCAAATAGTTATTCAAGTATGGATGTGGATTCTGAAACAAATCAATTTGAGAGAATTTTTGTATGTTATGAGGCATGTATATTTGGATTTAACTATTGTCATCCTATGGTGTTTTTGGATGCTACCTTTTTGAAAGGGCGAAGTGGTATTTTGATGGCTGCCACTACGAAAAATGGGAATCAAGGTACTGATTTTTTTTGCTGTTGTATTTATGTTACATAGTACTGTTTCTTTAAGTTATTGTTCTAGTGAATTTTGTTGTGTACATACTGCATTTTGTTCAAGTGATTAGTCTACTGTTATATAGTACTGTTTCAAATATAGTGCATTTGGTTGTTTCAAATGTAGTAGTATGCTGTTCAATTCATTATATTTTCTTCTGCGTTAGGGATTAGCATGTGAAATTATTGCAAAAATGAATTCAAACTGACAATTTAATTCAACTGAAAATTAATGATGATTAATGTTGGTTGTTTTTTTATTTTTATTTTGATAGATACATAATCTAGATGTTTTATTTTTTTCAGTTTATCATGATACCTACTGCTTATGCTGGATTTACCAGAATCTGTCATATTTCAAACAATAAATGCATATATGTTTTTATCTCTAACATCTTCAATCTAGTTGCACTAGTTACAAAGTAGGTACAATTGTTCAATGGACAGCCATGCTCTTCTTATTGTAAATTTGATCCAAAACAAATACTGTAAAAGATTTAATGTTCTTTAATTTGATATACAAAATGTTACTGTATACAGGAGTTAAAAAAGATAAATGCATTTATCTTTTAATATAAAGAATTAAATAACATATTAAGCCGTCATTATATATCATAGATACTACTACATGTTGAACATATTTATCATTTTTCTCTTTATTTGAAGTTCTTACATAAGGTATACAAATGATTTAAACAGCATATAGAAAAGATAAAAGCATATATGTTTTAGATGTTTGAATATTATTCTTTGTATTATATGCATGAATTATGTATCATATCTTTGCAATTTCTACCCTTTCTGCGTAGACTACACATGTGATTGTCTACTATTAGATAATACTGTTTCAAATATAATTTTTTTTTACACAAAAAGTGAATTAATTTTTTGTTGTTTCAAATGTAATACATAAACAGTGAATTATTATTTTTTTGTTTTTTTTCTAGGTTTTTTCCCATTAGCAATAGCTCTTGTTCCCAAAGAAAATGAAGAGTGTTGGAGTTGGTTTTTAAAACACCTAAAGAATGCTCTCAGTTGTGATAGAATATTAACTTTTTTAAGTGATAGACACTGGGGTTTATTGTTAAGTATTCCAAAATTTTTTCCAAATAGTCATCATTCTTATTGTTTGCATCATATGCAAAATAATATTGCTAGCATTATGAAAAGTGGAAGGGGTGTTTGGGTAGCTCATTTACTTGAGCGTTGTGCTATAGCTTCTAATCATCATGAGTTTGAAAAAGCCATGTCCAAGTACAAAGAAATTGGAGGTGCCAAAGCTATACAGTACTTGAATGATAAACCATATGATCATTGGGCTGATTTGTTTTTTCCGAGGAAGCGATATGGTGAAAATAAGTCCAATGTAGCTGAGAGTTTTAATTCTTGGATTTTGGATGAAAGAAGTTTGCCTATTACTGCTTGTCTTGATGGAATTAGGGTAAAACTGATGATGCAAATGTCTAATCGTAGAGAAGAGGCATCAAAGTGGAATAGTGTGCTATGTCCAAAAATGGAAGCTCATTTGTTGAAATTGAAGGAAGAAGGATTTGGGTGGAGTGTTTCTAAATCATCTAGGTATTTATTTCTATATTTTTACATGATGTTCATAGTTTCTGAAAAAAATGATAAATGCATTTATCTTTTTTCAACTTGCTATGTAGCCTGTGTTATGATTTCATTTTGTTGGTATTTATAAATTTTAAACCCCTCTGGATCTTTTGAATCTTGACAGTCGCGGCATTGTAATTAACACTGTATGTAATTCTTAGCTCTTTCATTATTTTCGTCTGGATGAGTCTGTACATTTTACTTATGGTATATTAGTTCTTGACTTGGACAATCCTGTTGATATTTTTGGAAAAGTCAAATCTGGTGCAACAAGGCAATGTTCTAGTCAATTCCACTTAATCAGTGGATGCCTTACCCATTGAAATCACTGTCAAGGTTTACAGGTTTTAATTCTTACTATAACCTTTATGCTTTCTGTTTTCTAGATTGGTTATCATTTTTTTTAAAAGAAAGTCAAAATCAAAATTTACATAAGATATACTTTCTCTAAAGAATATGAACAGTATGCCTGTTCTTATTTGTTTTGGTTTATGAGTCTTATTTTTCACTATTAGTTCTATGCACATGAATTGGGTCTTATTTATTAGATAGATTAGAGAGAATATATATAGTGCTAATAATCATTTTTTGGAAATGCAATCTATGTACATATTTTAACTGTTTTTAATTTTACATTTTGTAGGTATATTTTTGAAGTTCATTCTCCAACATCTCAAAAGGTTGATCTTAAAAATCGCATTTGCAGTTGCAATCAATGGAAAGTGATAGGTTTTCCTTGTGCGCATGCTTTGAAGTGTATTTCTTTAACCAGAAATTCTGTTTATGAATATATTGAGAATTACTTTACTGTTGAGTATTATCGAGCTTCATATTCACATTTGATCAATCCTATTCCAACTTTTGATAAGGAAGCAATTGAAGCTGAAGAATCATCTATTGTTCTTCCTCCTAAGCCTATTCGTGGAGCTGGTAGGCCTAGGATGAATAGGATTGAAGGGGCTGACTTTCATGCTAAGAAAAACAGATGTGGAAAGTGTAAAAACCAAGGAAATAATAGAAGAGGATGTTCTTTGAATATTTGAGTTGATTGTTTTAGTCCAATGTATTTGATTGGTTGTTCTATGAATACTTTGAGTTGAATAATTGAGTTGATTATATTAGTCCAGTGTATTTGATTGATTGGTTGTTCTATGAATACTTTGAGTTGAATAATTGAGTTGATTGTATTAGTCCAGTGTATTTGATTGATTGGTTGTTCTATGAATACTTTGACTTGAATATTTGGATTATTGCATATGTTGAATTGGATATAATCTGATTTTGATTACTTTTGGTTGTATGCAATTGTTTATGAGTTTCTGCTTTTTTGGTAGGCACTGTGATGGTTGTCGGTAGGTAGTCAGTGTGGAATTGGTAAGATGATGGTTAGTGAAGAAGAATTGTGGGTTGTGGCTTCTCTGACAGTGTTGAGTGTGGAATGTTGCTGCAGTTTGTATTGAATGAAACAGTGGTGTAGTAGTATTTGCTTGTATGGTCAGAGAACTGTGAAGTTTATAGGTTGTGAATGGTTTGGGATGGAAGTATGGTTAGTAAGTGAAGTATGACAGAGTGGTATTTGGACTTTTGTAAAGGAGGAGGTGTTGTAGTTAAGAAGTGAGGCAGTGGAGGTTGGCAGTGAAGTAAGTAGTAGTCAGAGGCACTTGAAGTTGTGAATGATGAAGGTGGTAGTTGCTCTTCTAATAGGAAATGGAAAGTATGGAAGAACTATTGGTTGCAATTGTTCTGTTTAAAAAGATAAATTGATATATCATTGGCCTCAAACAAGCTTAGGACTTAAGTATATTGCGGTCATTGATTTAAATTTTGTTTGTGCAGAAATATTTGTTCAATTTTGTTTGTGCAGAAATATTTGTTGATTTTTCATAACGGTGGAATACCTATCCATCTCCAATAGTTATTTATCTTTTTGTAATAACTTCTTTTTTCAAGAAAGCAGTATTCAACCAGCATTCCTTCTTCCCATTCTCACGCATCATCACTTTCATCATTCATTTCCACTAACATCTACCCTTCCGCCTACAACTGACCAACCTTGCACTTGCCACAACCTAAAATAGCTCACAGGACTTCCATCACCTCTCACTGCACTGCAACTCCAATCACTATCTTCAAACTTCTGTCATTTGACATAAAACATCCTCAACACCAACAGAAACGACCTTTATAACCTGAAATTCACAGCAACCATCAACACTAATTGCATAGCACTTCCATTCACACTATCTTCCACATCCTAGCAAATTACTTAACATCACAGTAACCATCACATTACACAACACACTCTGTATTATACGGCCCAATTTTTTTCTAGGACACAACATGAATGTATAGTCAGATTCAAAAGTGACAGTGCAAACAAGTGCACAGCATACACATAAACAAACTCAAGTCTACAACATCTGTAAGTTGGTTTTACAATTCAAATAATATGGCCTAAGTCAACCATTACAAATTCATCAGTCAAATAAAATTTTAACAAATGTATGATAAAAAGACTGTTAGACATCAAAGAATTTGTTGCTATCATTGTCAGTTCACATCTTTTGTTGCTAAAGCTGAACTGCAGAATTTTTCAATTGTCCAGCAGTATGGTTCATCAGAGAGAATTTGTGCAGTTATCTGTGCTCTAAATGCGTTTACTTGTTCTAGACTGATTTTTGATGTTGTGTCCATTCCTTGTGCTAACTTTTGGATAAACATCATTACGAAAATTCCACAGTCGAACCTGCATTTGTTAAAATTTTAGTTATTGTGTAACATTCATCGTTGTATAAAAATCTCCAGTATCAGTGATTATGAAAATATAACTAAACATGTACTTATATCCATTACATCAAAAGATAAATGCTTCTATCTTTTTTAATAGTTGAATAAAGTAAGATCTGACACTTAATATTTTATGAAGAACTCTTTAATTAATTTCATTTAACAATAAACCAGCTCCAAAACAACAAACAACTTAAATCATTTACATAAAAACATAAATGCTTTTATCTTTTCTATGTAATAACTAATATCATGAGAAAAACATCAAATACCTTGAATGCATTAGATAATGTACCATTTGTATCAGTGATTATGAAAATATAACTGAAAATGTACTTAAATCCTAGGTAAACATTTTTAATCAGTGATTATGAAAATTACCCGTTGCTTTGTTGAGCATAGTTAATATTTTTAATCAATGAAGACTTTCCCAGAATTGTTTTCTCGCCTGCATCCTGTAAGTCTTTATTGATTTTGTTTACCGCTGCTTTCTGCCAAATATATATATATATATATTTTAATAATAATGATAAATCTATTTATCTTTTTTACTTTCAGTGTATTTTACTTACCACATTAATAGCAAACCTTGAATGTCCACTTCTTAATGTCTTAGATCTTGTGGTCAAGTGTAGAGAATCATAATGGTTCCATGAACATGATTCCACTTCTAGCTCTAGCAAGCTCCAATGTTCATTGCCATGCATAGGAAATAATATATTGCAACATAATGGATTTAGAAGTGCTTGTTTAATAAAAGGATTAAACATATTTTTTTTGATCTTTTCCAGGTTTCCATCTGTTGCGCTTTTCTGTTAAAAAATAATTTCAGAAAATTTATCTTAGAAACAAATTAAATTTTACATTATAGTACACTTACTGTCATTGTTGTGTTCACATATATAATGCTAGAACTTTATTCTAAAAATTTTGTTTTTCTGAACCAAAACCAATCAATAACCTACATTTCCAAAAAAAATTATGGATTAAGAATAGATTTTATAATGAAGCAAAGAAAAGAATTTATAATGACGCAAAGTATAGTTTTTTGTACTTACTTGACCAGAAATATATTCTCCATAGAGAAGTTCTTCTATCATACTTTTTGTGATGGTGATGAAGTTTTCATCGTCACAAGTAAATGCTTCATCACTAAAAAATTAAGATTAGTATGTTCTGTGTTGTATGGCACTTACAGTATAAAAGAAAATTAATTAAGATTGGTATACTGAAAAATTAAGATTAGTATGTAATGAAATATTTTTTAACAAAAGAAAATAACAATAGTACATACTGTACAGGAATTTTATGAATTGTCATACTGTCATACTATACAGGAATTTTATGAATTGTACATAAAACAGCTGACAGTACATTAAAAAGATATTTTGTTTTATCTTTTTTTAGTTGTCACTTGGATTATTAACTAAAGTACAGTGCATTAAAAAAATTAAGGTTGGAAATAAAAATACTTGGTGCTGACCATAATAGGTGCTTAAATAACTTTTTTTTATCTTCATGAACATCAACCAGCAAATTATTCATCACCAAAAATTTCTTTTTTTTCTTCAGATTTTAATAAATTTCAACAGCCTTGGATTGTCGATGATACAACCCAACTACTTGATAGAATGACTCAATTTGGCAATTTTTAAGTTAAACTGAGTCAATCCATCAAGTCGCTGCGTAGTACACCAACAATACAAGGTTGTTTATTGAATGGCACAAGTGACAAATTGATTATTAACTCTGATTGAACCATAACTTAAAAAGTTTACACATTATCGGATGTTTATTGAATGGCACTACCAAACATGACAATGTTAAAATGTTTGCATATTATGACATGGTTAAAATGGTTGACAAATTTGTGACTTGTACATTAAACATATGACAGTACATACAAAAGATAATCAGTTTTATCTTTTTTTAATTGTCACCTTCAATATTAACTAAAGGATGGTACAGATCTACCATAAGTTAACCAAATATTAATAACAGGTTTAAGAAAATATATTGTCATACTGTACAGGAATTTTATGAATTGTACATAAAACAGCTGACAGTACATTAAAAAGAAAAGAGAAATGCTAACGGCCCAGTTTTGTCCTTAAAAATAATTAGTTTCAACTTGAGTCCCTGGTTCCCCCAATTGATTGCCCCGCAATAATACCTATAGCTTCCCCCAATTCAACCAGATCGCCGTGAGTGGAACTTCTATCATAACATAATTCAATTGAGTCAAAAGTAGTTTAGTTACTTACTTGTTTCGTCCAAGAATTTTGAAATTTTTTTTGACAATTTCTTTTTTTTCTTCGGTAAGATATTTGAGTAGTGGACATTTGTCAACATTCTTTGGCTTCTTCTTCTTTTTTGGTTCTTTTAGGACAATATCTTCAACAAAAATTGGATTTTCAGAAGTATTTTCTTGAGCAGGCTCTTTCAGATTGTCAGATTTTAAACTATCTTGTGTCTGCTTTTCTAGTATGAAATCTTGAGTTTGCATAATATCAAAAGTTGGAAGATTAGCAGAACTGTTTATGTGAATCATACCAACAATTTTTTTTAACCTTTTTCAGCTTTAGTTTTTTTGTTCAACTTATCTTTTTCCTCCACTGCATGCTTTTCTAAATTTTCCAATTTCTGAAGCTTCATTTCAAGAATTTGGATTCTATTTTCAGCTGCTTCTCTTAAACGTCTTTCCTCCTTTAATTGTTCTTCAACATTTTTCATCTTAGAGCACAAAAAATTGACTTTTGACTGTAGCTCCATGATGTTATCAGTAGATTCTTTTTCATATTTTCTCAAACTTGTGTCTTCCTGGTACTCATCTAATTTTCTTTTGTTGTTTCGGTCTACTTCCGCTTCAAAAGCTTTTATTTTATTGGAAAGAAATTCTCTCTCTTCTTTTGTTACAGTTGCAAATTTTTTTAAAATCTGCAATGAATAAATTTAAAGTTAAGCTTTCACATATATTGTCATTGAAGTACTAGACAAGTTAAGCTTGCACATATACTTTCTATACTCGTTTAGTTTTCTATTATTTAGGCTACTAACATTCTACAAAATTGCTTTCGAAAAAATCAAAAAAATATACAGTTAAAAAAAATAGCATACTTTGTCATTGTCAACCTCAGTGAGGTCCAAATCTTTCAATTTCGATAAATCCCATTTTCCCATTCTTGGGATTTTTGTTTGCAGATTTTCCTTCTCAGCAACTATTTGTGTTCGTTCACAAATCCAGTACTGCAAGAAAAAGATAAAAGCATTTATATTTTTGTATTAAATATAAATTTGAATATATTTATATTTAGTTAAAATTATGAAAGCATACCAGTAACACCATAGTACAGCCTGGTGTACTTCTAGGGTCAGCATGATACTTTTTAACATTTTTCAACACATTTTCACATATTGCTCGCGGCCAAGAAATTGAATTGCATTTTTTTAAATTCAGCAACTTCGGCAAGAAACCCCATTGCATATAGCTTTGGTTGTTTGGAAAAAGAAAAGTTATAACCAGCAACAACAATAACAATTTCACTATATCTTCATTTCCTTTTTCTTCTTCTAACAGTGTATTCAATCTTTTTGTTACCGTTTTTTGGCTAATTATGTCTTCTTCTTCAAAATTGGCAGTTAAAAAATTGGAGAAACTTTCCATGGCTGAAGCTTTGTTAGAAGCTGGTATAGGAAATAAGTCTTCTCCAGCTAATGGCATTCCAAAAATTAGACTGACTTCTTCAGGAGTAATTTTGAGTAATTTGTTTCCAATTGTGGAAGCATTTTCTTTTTCATCAAAAGAAGTAATGGTATCATCTAAATTTGAAGCACTTTTCCTTAAATCTTGCCGTGCTATTGAATCACTAAGAAAAACGTTGAAGAAGTTTTTGAATGGCGTTTTTTTCTAAAAAAGCTTTTGCTTCAGGTGAAAGAATGTGTTTCTCCTTTATAATTGACATCACCTTATAGATTGCATCTAAATTACATCTATAAGTACCTATGTACTGCCTTTTTTGCTTCTTGGCTATTTTCTTAATTTCATATCGATCTACATCGTCCAAATCAGTACTGTCTTCAGTTAGTTGCTATGAAATCGTTTTTTCATCATCAGATATGAAGTCTTCTTTTTCATTCACATCAGGTAATTGTTGTGTTGGTGCACTTTGATTCTATATTTAGGAGAATCAAAAAATAAATTAGAAGGTAAAAATAACAAGTTTATCAAAAAATATCTTACTACACAAAAATTTGAATAAAATGATAATATGTTTTATCATTTAAATTATTTTGTATTTTTTTGAGGTTAAGATAATTTTTAGTACATAAAGTACCTCTATTTAAAAAAATAAAAGATAAAGCACTTTTTTAGTATATAAAGTATTTTTTTTAAAAAACAAAAGTACAAATTAAATCCAATAGGTTTTGTTGTAAAGAACAAATGTTTGAATTTTTTTTAGACCTATTTCAATCTTCACAGTTTGAAAATTTAGCATTCTCTAATTTATAATTTAGACCAATAAAAGATAAATGAACATTCACAACTGAAAACCAACAAGATTTATTTGATGAAATGAAAATTTATATTTAGAAAGTTTCAAAGTATATAAAGATAATGTGCTTTATCTTCATCATCACAATAGCCTTGAAGTAATAACATGTACAACATGTATGAATGCAACATGAAAGCTACAACATCAATGAATATTCAGATTCAAAAGTGACAGTGCAAACAAGTGCACAGCATACACAAACAAATGCACCATGAAAACAACTCAACATCAATGAAAATGAAGTAACCAAACCTGACTGAAGTGTTCGAACATTACATATATACATCTATGAAACATCAAGTGAATTTGCAACATCATACACATTGAAACCAGAGTCCAATGCAGACATGTTGACAAGATGAGAATGCAAGTGCAGACAAGCTAGATGATAACTGACTGCAAATAAACCAACAAGTCAAGTCAATGCACATCAACCCAATACAAAATACATGAAGTGAATGCAGAAACACACACACACACACGCATGTATACGTAAATGTAGTGACTGAATAGCAGACTAACCAAGGTAAACAATGCAAGCTCAAAAAATTTAGCTATTTTTTTATTTAAAATATGGAATCTAGATTATGGGAAACATAAGTATGAAAACAATTACCAATGGAGTTGTAGATGATGATGGTCTTTGGCTGTGTTCATTGCAAAATGGACTGCATATAGGTCTTATATTTATGCATTGGGTTCCACCTTCGTTTATGAATATGCAAGTTGTTTTTCGAATGAATATCTTTGACTTAGAACACCTTGTATGCATTTTTACGCTGCATAAAAATTGTCATATATAATGAAATGTTAGACAAAGTGAAGAACTATTAATTAATATCATTTAGCAATAAACCATCTCCAAAACAACAAACAACTTAAATCATTTACATAAAAACATAAATGCTTTTATCTTTTTTACCTAGGGTTTAACATATCTGTATATTTTATGTAATAACTAATATCATGAGAAAAACATCAAATACCTTGAATGCATTTGATAATATACCATTTGTATCAGTGATTGAAAATATAACTGAAAATGTACATAAATCCTTTACATCAGAAGATAAATGCTTCTATCTTTTTAAATAGTTGAATAAAGTAAGATCTGATGCTTAATATTTTATGAAGAACTCGTTAATTAATATCATTTAGCAATAAACCAGCTCCAAAACAACAAACAACTTAAATCATTTACATAAAAACATAAATGCTTTTATCTTTTTTACCTAGGGTTTAACATATCTGTATATTTTATGTAATAACTAATATCATGAGAAAAACATCAAATACCTTGCATGCATTTGATAATATACCATTTGTATCAGTGATTATGAAAATATAACTGAAAATGTACATAAATCCTTTACATCAGAAGATAAATGCTTCTATCTTTTTAAATAGTTGAATAAAGTAAGATCTGACGCTTAATATTTTATGAAGAACTCGTTATTTAATATCATTTAGCAATAAACCAGCTCCAAAACATTTACCTAAATCTTTTACATAAAAAAAATAGTACATACTTGTAGAGGAATCGATGAAGAAAAATTGATGTTTAACTGAATAATGGCAGAAATCTTCGATCACAAATTGTCTAGTCGTTTAGAAAACTCTACTTTTCGATTTTAGATTTTGATTTCGTTTTGCTGGGTTCTGAAAAAGTAAAAAGAACGAGAGAAAAAGTAACGGAATGAAGGGATAAAGTAACAGACGTAACGTGTATTAACTTTGGTCCTAGAAATTAATTATTTTAAACTTGTGTCCTAGAAACTTATTGTTTGATGGAAAGAAGCCCTTATGGTAAAATTTCCCTTATTATAGTATGTTGGTGTGTTTGGTTGTTATTATCATAATCTAAACAAGATCATAAAATTGGAATGGTTATATATAACCAAATTGAAATTGTATAAGAATGAATTATGCACATGAGTTAGAATAAAAATGGATTCAAACAAAAATTTGGAAATTAAAATCCTAGAAAGTTTGGAAAATATTTTTTGAAGTGTTGTGAAAATAAAAATAGTATTATTTTTGAAATATTTTTGAAATAAAAATTTGTTTTAAATGAATTTTGGGAGTGATGAAGCACTGAACTCACTTCAGTCGTTGGAAAATAATTCCGATGATGATCGCGACATCATCGGTGTTCATTTTCAAGTTTCTAAGTGACAAGTTGCTACCATAGTAAATTGATATGGAGATTTTTGTTGAAAAACAAGTGTTGTTTCAGAAATTCCAAAGGGAATTTGTTTTGAATAAAACCAAGTTGACTTTGGAAATTCCAAAGGAATGGTTTTTTAAACAAAAAGAGCTATATATATATATTTATGATTTCAAAATGATTTGAAATAAAACCGGATGGTTGAATTCTGGGATATTTATTTGAAGGTTTTGTGAAACCGAAAAGAAAATGAGTTTTTGAACTTATAAACTGTAGAGATGTAAATTTCAATATGAAATTAAAATTTAACTTATGCAAGTTAAATAGATCGAATTAGTAAAATTGAATTGCATGGATTGAAATTTAACTTAAGCTAAGTTAAATAAAATTGGGTTGGGTTGAAACAATATCAAATTTAATTGAACATAAAATTTGAATTGTAAAATGGATATATAACTATAAGTTATCGTTTTCGAAATGGAACTTGAATTAAATGGAGTTGGATGTGTAATTGTGAAGACTTAATGAAATGAATATAGACTTGAGTTATGGAAATCAAATGAATGGTGAATCAAATTGAATTTGATTAAAATGGGGTATAAACTCGAGTATAGAATTTATTTAATTGTGAAAATAAGTTGTGTAACTTATAAATTGAAAAGAAAAATGGTGAGACCAAAATAAAAATGGTTTGATATTTTGGTGAAGAAATGGAAATCCGATTTTGAATTATAAAATCAAGTGAACTCAAGCCAACCTAAATGAGGTGATTTATAAAATAAAAATCAGATTTTGAATTATGGAATGGAAGTGAACTAATTAGATAAATTAATTAGTTAACTGAATATGGAAATGAGACTCAACTTGGTTAAGTAAAATGAATTGTGGATTGAAATTGAATGTGGAACTTGAGTTACAAATGGAATTCGACTTAAATGTAAGTGAATTGAATATATATTGAAATGGCTGTCGAATAAAATAGAAATAAATTGAAATGGTAGTGACTTAAGTTATAAATGAATTCAATTGAAGTGTAAGTAAATTGAATATAGTTGGGAATATTGTTGATAAGAATGAAATTCAGCTTATGTGACTAGTTTATGAAATGTTTCATAAATAAACTAGCATGGATTGAATTGTCGTTGAATATAAAATTGAGCAAATAAGCTTTTGGTAAAGAAATTGAATGTGAATTCTTAAAAAATGGATAAATTGATCTAGGAGCAATTTAAATTTGGCTTATAAATTGAAGTAGGTATTTTATTATATGAATATCGCAAATTTGCATGAAAAACATTTGTCGTTTGACGCAAACGGAAGTAAATAAAATTTTGCAATATATGTCGTAAGTGAATAAATTGATTAGAATCCATTTGTAATGGATAGGATATGAATATTATGGATGTGAATATGAATTGGATGCAAATTAATTGTGTGAATCATTTGAACTGAATGAATTAGCATATAAATCGATGGAAAGTAACTAAATAAATATTGGAAGCTTGTAATCATTTATAAATACATGTGTAACATGTTTGGTTTATGCAAATGGCATGTTTAACTAGTTAAATAAATGGAATGTTGTAAAATTTCATGTTTTTGGTACTTATGGATTTTATTTGAGTAAGTACAGGTACAAGAATACTATTTGGCTTGATTTTGGTTGCGCAATTGCATATAAATTAAGCGAACTCGCTTAATAACGCTAAAATAAGGTACGCTTATGAATTTAGCGCGGGGAAAATAAAAATATTGTTATATATTGTGTTTTCCGGCTATGAGAGCCGATGTATATCTTTTTATTATATTTGTGATATTGTTGGAATTGGACTAGCCAGTAGCAGAAGTTATGGCTGAATTTCAATATTTTTACCATATTGGATCTTTTATTGGGCCTATGAAGTCTAACAGAATTAGAACATTTCTAAATTCCATTTAAATAAAATCATTTGTTTTATTTAAATTCAAATATATTAAGATATGAAATTAATTTTATTTGATTTAGTTTATACATAAATGTATCATAAACATATATGTGTGAGTGCATGTGTAACATAATATTCCGTGAAAGGTATAATATGCCCATATGTAGATGTTGGGATTTACGTCACAACAGACATATTAGCTCATTTTGTATGTCATGTATGTTGTCCAAATATGTGCATGTATATGTGTTACAAAATGTTAATTTAAAAATATGAATATATGTATAATAATTAATTTTCGAATTTTTAAATTCATATTACATAAAAATAAGTGTACTAAAATATTTAAATCATATATATATCTTATATATGCATATATGCTATTATGAGAGAGAAATATACACTAATATATATATATATATATATGATATTATTAATAAATATATATATAACAATTATTAATGACAAAAATTGATTCTGTATAGTAAACAACATTTGTCTATACATAAATCAAATAGTATAATAGACAAATTATGCACATAACAAAACTGATTTGTGACAACCACATCTACTTATAGAATCTCACCTAACTAAACATATAGTAGCAATATATTTAAACAGATATGAAATTACTCATTATAGGATTATAGAATATAATTTAATTACTATAATATGAATTAAAATTACCAATTTAATGATGCCTTTGAATCTATGTTGAAGCAATGACTTCCCTTCCTTTTACTGTTCTTGATTCGTCAGATTGCAAGTCCAGAATCACGACCTCTAACTATCGAATATTATTATTTTAATTTGAAATATATTTGAGAATTTTGGAGTGGATTGAGAGCCATGTTTTAACCAGCAATGTAGAAGGTAATGGCGGCTGAAAAGGTTAGCAGTTGTTTTTAGAGATACATACATACATACATACATACATACATACATATGTATATATATAGGGTTGTATTAGAGAGAAACGAGGAAAACCTTTTTACCCATTCTCACTTTATCTCAACCCATTATCTCCAAGTCAATTCCCTATGTTTTAGCCACCTTTAGACCTAACCGAAATTTACAGCTCTAATGATGAGCCTTAAACTCATCTAAGCCCAAGCCAAAATACTATGCAATTAAATCTAATTTAATCGCTTATCGATATTGTATATCGATCGATATATTTATAACTGTTATAAATATATATAACATTGTTTATTTCTCAAATCATATTCAAATTTTATAATTATTATTTCATAAATATTAATTTAATTTAATTAATTTATAACAATCATAAACTAATTAAATCGTTCGGTCTTAAGGGAATTCATCATTTCGGCTGTGTAACTCTTGGGTGTAAATTTGGCCAGCGATTAACATCGAACTATTCTAATGTTAACGTTCACATGTCACTTAGCAGGTGGTGTGACATTATGGTCAAATTTATCGCTTATTCATTTTCGGTAAAATCCAATTTTAGTTTAATAAGCGTTACCCGGTTGTGACATTTGTTTACACCAATTCTCTTCGTCAAAACTATATCACTTTGGACTTATGGAATTTGGTAATGGTCAAAATTCCAACCTTATCCACATTCAACTTTATAGTCTAAATACAAAGTCCTTGGTTCAATAATAACAATTATTATTAACCGAAATGCTCTGGCCAGAGACTTTGACTTTGAGTTGACTTGAGTTGAGTGTGATACTAACCGCATATATCTGAGATGAATCCTCTCTTGAATAGTGCTTCACTTCCAGTACTTCCACTCAACCCAACTATAGTCACTCGATAGATGTCATGCCATGATTTGGCTATAATCAAAGCAGAGCTTTCATATTGAAGATCCACAGTATTCTCTAGTCGAGAGAACTATGTAAATCAGTCACATCGATATTTTTTGTTTGACCTTAGTTATATTAACCAACAGAAAACTATTGAGTGGGTCATTCCATATTTATCCAATAACTATTAGTACGTAACCCCTAGATGCCCTCAGCAGTCATGAGTAATACACTGTCCAACATTTGGAAAGCCTTACGTACTCCAATCTACATCGATATCCAGCCTCGATGCATCTTGACTAGGAACATTTAAAATGGTATATTTGTTTCGTTGTGATAAATTGCTCACGATTACAACACTTTGTAACTATTATCACAAAATATACCATTTATGGATTTTTCTATTAAATATACTTCTAATTAAGTTAAGTAATTAATTAATTAATATAGTCACATTATATCAAGTATATAATAGGAAGAAAATACATTTTATTTCGAACAAGATTGGTCAACGAGTTATATATATGTAACAAATTACATAATTGCCCCTAGGGTATACACCTAACTCTATCAATTCATGTTGTAATAAATCATCGATGAATATAACAAAGTATGTTGACCCCTTTTGGTATTAATAGACTTGTGATTGCATACATCAATATGTATTAATTCAAAGAGTTCGTTAACTCTTATGATGCTCCCACTGAATAGGTGCATAGCTATTAATTGTTTGAGATATAATTAACCTGTATCATATGATTCATAATCATATAGTAAAATTATTTCTCAAAACTACGGCTTAGTCTATAATTCCAAAACAACTGTAAATACTATTAGATACGTATGTATTTTTGTTGCATCACTTTTACTACGAAAACAAATTCCATAATATAGTTCTATTTCATAATGAATATTAATAATACTCATATTGAAATATAGTTATATCTATTTTCAGTCAATACCAAAAAATAAACATTATTTCACAAATAATGTTCGGTACATTTTGCGAAAACAATTTTCGTAATTTGATGCAATCATTAGCTGCTTTATGGCATGTTTCCACTATTTCCGCCATTACTACAATAGCATACTAAATTTAGAGATCCACCATTCACTTAGTATTGTTAATATTGTTTACTTATTTCATATGCTGCAACTAGTTTACAGAAGAAAGTTCTTTGATCAAATATCTTGAACTCTAAGAAATAAATGTTATAGAAAACAATTTTCTATATGAAAATACATTTCGGAATAAAAATCATATTTCATATTCCAATATTAAGTATCAGTTATTATTACAATTCTTGTTCAAATGTTTCTCTATGAAGTAGAAGTGACTATTCATTCTCTTCATTCCAACTTTACCTTAAATTACATCTATTCTTATACATTCGTTTTTCTTCAAATGGTCAAACTATTCAAAAGAAAACCTTACTGCAATATCATAATAAACCTTTTACAAAAGCGCATTCGATTATTCTTAACATTTAAGACATCAAATATGTTTCACTTTATGTAAACCAATCAAGATGACATTTCAATGATCGAGTTCTTAGATGTATCTCGTAGTTTATGGTCTTATGTTACATTAACAAAATATGATCCTTTTGAAATCATTCAAGTTGAATACATGATCTTAAAATACTGTTTATTGGCTTACTTCGAATGAACTAACTTTATCAAAATATTATACCCTACAAACTATGACTGTTCACTATATAACATTTATATATGAAGGTACATGGATCAAATATCCATAGTCTTGAATTGCATTTAGAGTTCAAAAACTCATAAAATGCAATACACGGTCTAAACCAAATAAACATATAAGTGACCAACTTACGAATGTATTAAGTAGTTGAAATTGGGCACTTGCATAGGTATAGAAACATTATATAACATGCAATTAGAATTATTAGTAAGTACATATTATATTTCTATTTGTCAACTTTCAATTCAGTTTGTTTATATATGTTAATTGACAAACATTTTATCAATTATATTAAATGCACAAATTTATCATTATAGATAATTATAACATTATATAGCATATGTTCTTACAATATTAAAAAGGTTAAATGTTACCATTTCAATTTTCTAATAAGGCTACCACTAGTCTTTTATATTTCTCCAAACCTTAAGATGAAACATAGAAGTCTTACAACTTCACTAGTGGATGTTAGGACTCGTTTGTCTTGGTATTCTGGCCTTGAGTTTGCTTAACAAATCATAGCCCCACAAACGATGGATAACTCCTTATCGGTTGTATCATATACAACTCCTAACCCATTTTTCCTTGTTCTAATCTCATTTCGACCTTGAGTTTGCTCAACAAATCGAAAGAGATTATTCACTCATACCTACAATATCGTGATGGCCTAAGTATAGTATATGTACCTTGAGTTTGCTGAATAAATACATATAGTTATCTTACCTCATTTGTTCAATATATTAATAATACTATGCATAACATCCCTAGCTTGAGTTTGCTCAACAACTAAGGAGTATGTAAGTAATCTATTAATATATATATGGTAGAGGACAACATTATATTGAAGATTCATAATCTTCAATATATATATTAAGTGATATCGACTTATAGAATAATACATTTCTTATGAAATACCCCAGCGATTCAAGTGTCAAACACATCAGAAATCACGGTATATGTACATTTACATATGTATTTATTTCCTAAGTCTATTAGGGTTTCTTTAATGTTCCACATTTAATTTATACACATATCATATAAGTTTTATTGTTATATAAATTTTATATTTCATATTACTTATGATAGTCTTACGTATAATATATCATTAATTAAATCTTATCTAATTAATTTTAATCAGTTAACTCTTTAATTAATTTTAAATTAGTGTTCCAATATAACTTTTATATTGGACATATCTACTATAACATTTATAGTGTATACTATAACCTTTATAGTGTAACACATATATATATCATATATATGTGTATTTTATTTAATTAATTAACCTTTAGTTAATTTATTCAATTAAACATTTTTTATTAAAATTTATTTATTTCAAAATTTATCTTGTATACATACATGTAAACTTATATTATCTTAAACATTTTAAAATAACATAACATATATCAACGTATGTAATACATGCATATATGCATTAATTAATTAACATATTTAATTAATTTATTTTATTAATCTTATTAATAAATTTAAAATTTGAAATTATTATATAAATATTTTCAAACATTTTTAAAATATCATTATCCTTTCAAACATTTTGAAAACTTATGTAGTATTATAATTTTTATAATAAACATATTTCATTTAAATTTAACTATTAAATTTAAAATCTTTAACATTAATTTTCAAATCGATTTTGAATATTAGCCCAAGGCCCAAATTAAGTTGGGTCTTTTCTATTAGGAGCAACCTTTGGGCTCACTTCACCTTTCGGGCCAGGCCGGTAACCAGGTAGGACACGGTACTTGATTATCCAATTCCAATCCTAGATATTACCTTTCTAGACACTGTACTAAGTGGGCAAGCTTAATTGGTTAGCCCTAATATGATTAATTTAGACTGCATAAGCTATTGGGCTCTGATACCATTGTTCAAACCGGACTAGCTCGCAGTGGAAGTTATGGGTGAATTTCAAAAAATTTACCCTATTGGATCTTTTGTTGGGCCTACGAAGTCTAACTGAATTATAACATTTCTAAATTTCATTTAAATAAAATAATTTATTTTATTTAAATTCAAATATATTAAGATATGAAATTAATTTTATTTGATTTAGTTTATACATAAATGTATCATACACATATATGTGTGAGTGCATGTGTAACATAATAATTCATGAAAGGTATAATATGCTCCTATGTAGATGTTGGGATTTACATCGCAACAGACATATCAACGGACATATTAGCTCATTTTGTATGTCATGTATGTTGTCCAAATATGTGCATGTATATGCGTTACAAAATATACACACATACACACACATGTATGTATAAATATATTATATATAATATATGAACATAAAACATTTATATATAGATAAATATATATAGAAAGAGAGAGAAAAATTATTAAAAATTATTTATAATTCAAAATTAACTTAGTTTTACAAACATAATAATTTTAGTATTTTAATGTGTATATATTATGAATAAAATAACATTTTCATCCATAAATAATTAACATAAAATAATCTATTCATGAAAATTCAAATTTTACAATTTTGGAAAATCTAGGATCATAAAATAGAGCTTAGGAAAAATTTGAAGATTTTTCAAAGTTGAATTATTATTTTTTACATTGATTTCGGCAATAATTATTTAATATAAAATAATATATTATAAAAAATTCAAATTTGAAAATTTCATAAATTCTAAGATCATGAATGAAAGGTTACGAAAAATTTTGAATAAATTTTCAAATAAATTATTATTTTCAATAAATCATAAACATTTTTTCCAAAATAATGTTAATTATAAAGAATAATAAATTTTATTGAAAAATTCCTAAATTTTTCTTATATGTTTCGAAAATGAAATAATATTTTTGAAAAATATAAAATTGAATTTTTAATGTAATAATTATTTTATATATAATAAATAATTCAATAAATGTTAATTTAAAAATATGAATATATGTATGATAATTAATTTCCGAATTTTTAAATTCATATTATATATAAAAATGTGTACTAAATTTTTTAAATCATATATACATCTTATATATGCATATATGCTATTATGAGAGAGAAATATACGCTAATATATATATATATATATATATGAATTTATTAATAAAAATATATATATAATTATTAATGACAAAAATTGATTATGTACAGTAAACAACATTTGTCTATACATAAATCAAATAGTATAAAAAACAAATTATGCACATAACTAAACTGATTTGTGACAACCACATCTACTTACAAAAATCTCACCTAACTAAACATATAGTAGCAATATATTTAAACAGTTATGAAATTGCTCATTATAGGATCATAAAATATAATTTAATTACTGTAATATGAATTAAAATTACCAATTTAATGATGCCTTTGAATGCACGGTGAAGCAATGACTTCCCTTCCTTTTACTGTTCTTGATTCGTCAAATTGCAAGTCCAGAATCACCGAACTCTAACTATCGAATAGTATTATTTTAATTTGAAATATATTTGAGAATTTTGGAATGGATTGAGAGCTATGTCTTAACCAGCAATGTAGAAGGTAATGGCGGCCAAAAAGATTAGTAATTGTTTTTAGAGATACATATACATATATATATAAATATACATACATACATACATATATATATACATATATATATACATATACATAGAAACGAGGAAAACCATTTCACCAATTCTCACTTTATCTCAACCCATTATCTCCAAGCCAAATTCCTATGATTTAGCCACCCCTAGACCTTCCCAAAACGCAAATTTTGCAGCCTTAATGATGGGCTTTAAACCCATCTAAGCCCAAGCCAAAATACTATGCAATTAAATCTAATTTAATCGCTTGTCGATATTGTATATCGATCGATATATTTATAACTGTTATAAATATATATATAATATTATTTATTTCTCAAATCATATTCAAATTTTATAATTAATATTTCATAAATATTAATTAATTTAATTAATTTATAACAATTATAAACTAATTAAATCGTTCGGTCTTAAGGGAATTCATCATTTTGGCTGTATAACTCTTGGGTGTAAATTTGGTCAGCGTTTAACATCGAACTATTCTAATGTTAATGTTCACACGTCACTTAGCAGGTGGTGTGACATTGTGGCCAAATTTATCGCTTAATCATTTTTGGTAAAATCCAATTTTAGTTTAATAAGCATTACCCGGTTGTGACATTTGTTTACACCAATTCTCTTCGTCAAAACTATATCACTTTGGACTTATGGAATTTGGTAATGGTCAAAATTCCAACCTCATCCACATTCAACTTTATAGTCTAAATACAAAGTTCTTGGTTCAATAATAACAATTATTATTAATCGAAATGCTCTGGCCAAAGACTTTGACTTTGAGTTGACTTGAGTTGACTGTGATACTAACGGCATATAACTAAGGAGATGAATCCTCTCTTGAATAGTGCTTCACTTCTAATATTTCCACTCGACCCAACTATAGTCACTCGATGAACTCCATGCCATGATTTGTCTATAATCAAAGCAGAGCTTTCATATTGAACATCCACAATATTCTCAAGTCGAGAGAACTGTGTAAATCAGTCACATCGATATTTTATGTTTGACCTTAGTTATATTAACCAACGGAAAACTATTGAGTGAGTCATTCCATAGTAATCCAATAAATATTAGTAAGTTACCCCTAGGTGCCCACAGTATTCGTGAGTAATACATTGCCCAACATTTGGAGAGCGTTACGTAATCCAGTCTCAACGGATACATCGATATCCAGTCTCGATGCATCTTGACTAAGAACATTTAAAATGGTATATTTGTTTCGTTGTGATAAATTACTCACGGTTACAACACTTTGTAACTACTATCACAAAATATAACATTTATGGATTTTTCTATTAAATATACTTTTAATTAAGTTAATTAATTAATATTATCACATTATATCAAGTATATAATAGGAAGAAAATACCTTTTATTTCGAACAAGATTGGTTAACGAGTTAGATATATGTAACAAACTACATAATTGCCCTTAGGGCATACCCCTAACTCTATCAGATATTGCAAAAGGCTCTCTGTACAATGGAGACTCTGCCAAAAAATTTCGGAAATTTAGGGTGTTAGAAGAATTTTGAAATTTTTTGGAAAAGTTTTGTTAACTAAGATTTGTTTTCGAATTTTAATTGGAGTAAATGGTTTTGATTTTAGGAATGGAACTAATTGTTCTTGAATGGAACTAAAGGATTTAGAAAAGTAAAATATCGAAGTTTAACTAAGTGAGTTTCGAAAAGTAAATAGGTTTGGAGCATTTTTCCTACCTTGGCAAAATTACATGGACGAAATTCTTTTAAGGGGGAGGAATGTAACGACCTAGAATTTCAATCATCGAAATTGGAATATTTAATTGATTTTAAATATTCACAAGTTAGTTTTATAAACTGAATAACTTATATTTCGAATATAATGATTTATTTGGATAATTAAACTATTAAATTTAATATTTGAAATTGTGGAAATAATTGAATTTTGAATTTAATTTGAATGAAAACGATTTATAAAGTTGATTTAAATTCTATTTGAATTAGAATAGAATTAGTAAACTTTTAAAATTGAATTATAAGTTAATTTACAGAAATTGGAAATTTTAATATTTAATTAGACGAGTAAAAATGGCCTTCCGGGGCAAAGTCTCGAAATTTGATGAAACTAGTTCCATTGGATCCGTAATACTGTATTATTATTTGATTTTAAATTTCGTAGCGTTTGGATTTATCGTTTAGTCCTACGGGATAGAAACGCGTTGAAAATAATATTGGAAATTTAATATTATAATTAGATTCAAAAAGCTATTTTCCCCATACGATCGAATTAGGCCCTCAAAATAGCTCCATTGCATTCGGGATAGGGGTAAAACATTATAAGCACATGGTGGCATGCTTCATTTGGAGTTCGAAAAATATTCAGGTGAATAGTAATTAGGATTGCTTATAAATAGAGGATCCTAGCTTTCTTTTTGGCCTAAACCCTAGCCCTATCTTCCCAGCCGCCACCCCAAACAGGAATGGCCGAAATTCAATGACCTTACTCCATCAAATCTTCCTAATCCACGCACTATTATCAAAATCTTCCTAAAGCAATATTGTAGAGCGCGTCGAGCTCTACAAGATCAACGGTTGCGATCGTAAATGGTGTAGCGAGGAGAGAGGGGGAGGGTCGCGTTCATTTTCCGTTCAAGCACGTTTTCCTCGGCCTGGGAACAACCGAGTTCGACATGGTCGAGGGCGTGGGTGGAGTGGAGCATGGGCGTTCGCATAGAGGTCACAGATCGTCGTCCCGACGAATGATGATGGCAGCGACACGAGATGAACGAAGCACGAATTGGGTTGTCGTGCGTGAGAAAGTCTGGAAGGAAGGAAGAGGGGCGCACAGTCCAAATCTGCCCTAGTATGAATTCAACGGCCCTGATATAATTGAGGGAAATAAAAAAAAGAAACTTTATTTATATAAATTATACAGGAAATTATTGTCAAGGACAAAATTTCTCAGCATTTTAGCCTCAAGGACAGACCTTCAGTATTTTAGCCTGAAGGAGAAATTTCTTTAGGTATCAGTTTTTAAGTTTTTAGGTATCAGTTTGTAGTTATCGGTAGCAGTTTTTATGTATCAGTTTTTAGTTCAGTAGCAGTTTTGGAAAAATGTTTGTCCTTATGAATAATTTTGAAAGAATGTTTGTCCTTATGAATAATTTTTAGGAGAATGTTTGTCCTTGTGGTTAAAATATTGAGGTCGTGTCCTTTAGGCTTAAAATATACAAATTTTTGTCCTTTAAATTAATTCCCCCTAAATTATATTCAAAATTTTAAAATCGCATATCTTTTTCATACGAGGTCAAAATTGGACGAAACAAGTGGTGTTGGGTTGTATTGATGAATACTACATTTTAGAGCTAGTTTGGATAGATTTGGAGCTCTTCAAAATTTTGAATTAAAATTGAATGCCAATTGAATTTTAATTCAAAACCGAAATGTTTTGGCGAATTAAAAATCAAGGTGAGTAAATCTCACTCATTTGGATTACTGGTTTTAACATAAAATGTTGAAATTAAATTTTTGGTCGATTAGATGAATTTATAAACTATTATCAGTTGGATGCTATATTATATATAGTAGTGTATATATTAGTAGTTGGATATATTTCCCACCGTTGGAACGGATGAGACACTATGCACCCCGCATAATAGCGGATGACCCTATATTACCGCGATATCCTGCCCCGAAGTGGGATTGGTATTCTATGATATATTACATCCATGGATGCAAGGAAACAGGTTGGAGGGATCCAACTGGATTCCTCAAATATATATTGACTGTTTCATATATAGTGATATATAATGTGATTGAATAATCTGTTCTGATTTTGTTGCGTGAATTTATATATTGGATGCTATAGTAGCACTGGTCCTAATTTTGGTATTTTAAAATAATATTTTTGAATCTCAAAAGAAAATTTTGGAAATAAAAATATTTATATGGAAATTTGGATTATCTTAAAGGGATGAATTTGAATTTAATAAAAGATTGATTTTTGGAATATTATAAGTGATTTGAATTTTAAAAAGAAATTTAAAAATGATTTTTGAAATGATCAGTGTTTTCGATGAAATCTGGAATTATCAAAAAGAAATTGATTTTATAAAATAAATGACTCGATTTCGGGGTTTTTACTTAAATATTTCCTAAGAGATTTTAATTAGAGATTTTTAAGTGATGGGTAAATATTTGTATAATGAATTTTAAGTGATATTTCTGAAAATATGGAAAGAAGTTGAAATCGAGATTTAAAGTAGTTGGAAAATATAAAGGGATTTATAAAGGGATTTATAAAGGGATGGATTTATAAATGAAATTTTATAAATGAGGATATTTTATAAAACAAGTGAACTCGAATGAGCTTGTAATTTGTAAACGATGTTTATAAATAAAATGAAATGATTATCATGTGATAAATGGGAAATATAAATTTACAGGGTGAATTTATAACGAGAGGTGAAAATCAGTTATTGAAAGAAATAGTGGATTCTATTTTTGAAATGTGAGAATGGTTATGAAATTTGAAATGTAATCGATTTGTGATAAATCGAGAGGGATTTATAAATTGAAATTGGTTATATTGAAATTTTAACAATATATTTTTATTGAGAAGTTAAGTTTGTTTAAAAGGGAATTTTTACTTATTTAACTATGTAATTTAAAACTGTTTATAGTATCGAAATATTTCATAAAGTTGGTTATTCAAATATTTAATATTAGTTGAAAAGAAGTTTAAGTTTTTATAATAAGCTTTGTAAATTGATTGGATTTATTTAAAATTGAATTAGAAATGAGTTATCGATGTTTATTTAAAGTGTTTAGATATTTTAAATAATTACGTAAACGTGTTTTAAAAATAAATTATTATTCTTTAAAAATACTTATCATATATATAGAGTTTGAAATGATTGAAATTATCATAAATCATCTCGAGATTGTAAACGGGGTTTATTTAACGGATATGATTTTGATAAGAGGAATCTTATAAGGGATTTTGGGAGGGAATGGGATTTCGAAAATGTTGAAATATGAGAATTCGAAAATGAGTCCGAATTCATTAAAGAAGTTATAAATTATTAGTTGGGATTATAAATAAGTATAATTGTTTTTTTTTTGGAAAATTGTAAAAAGGAATATATTAATAATTCCGGAGATTTATGAGATAAGTTATGAAATATTTCCTAAGTTTGATATTAAAATGATTTTGGAGAATATGTTTATAAATATTTTCCTACGTATTGAAAAGAGGGTTTTGGAAATATTTTAAGTTTGAAATGAATGGTATAGAAATATATTTTTCTAAGTGTTATAAATTGAATTTGGAAATATTTCGGAGTGTTGATATGGTTTGAAAATATCCCGTTATAGATATAAGAATTTGAAATTGTCTTCAAATATTGGATTATTGAAAGGAATTTGAATATATATATCTTTGTAAAGATATTTTGAAAAAAATGTTTTGAAAGATTTATAATATGGCCTAGTGACTGCTTATGTGTGAAATTTGATAGTTAAATAACCGACTATCAAATCTGGCCAATTTCGTTGATCATTTCGAAGAGACCGGGATCATATTTAATTATCCGAAAACCACTTCGATCTGATTTGAGCGTTGCGAATTGTGATATCGTGAAGATAATGAAGATGGAGATTTTGGAAATTTGGTTTGTTCAGACCCAAAACAACTTGTAAGGATGAATGCTATTATTGCAATGTTGCTTAAAAGGCATTGTTAGCATTCCAAGTGGAATTGCTATTCAAAAAGGTAATCGTAGCCTCAAGCCTCATCAACCGAGAAATGACAAAAATAGGGCATGCAACGGGACTAAGTGGGTCACTCCCATTAGGTCATGTCATCATCTTTCTAGATTACCCTATATTTATGGATTTGGTTGTGCATGAGATCTCAAAAGGTCGGAAGGTCGGGATGGTGACATATTCGGTACTAGTAGTCAAGTGCTAGGCCGGTTCTGTATGACAGGGTACAAGATGTTCTTGTCAGATCCGGATGCATTGATCTAGAGATGCACTCATCGGAGGTAGTTCCTTACCTGGTAATAGTATGGAATCCATTCTCCAATAAGCGCCGTACGGCTTTGATTATGCCCAAATATGTTGAAATGTGAGATGCAGGCATTTCAACTATTTTATAGTTTGTTTTCTATAGACACTATTATATATCAGATGATTTTAATATAAAATATTTTGGTTATTGTAAGGTAAAAACCCGTCGTGTTTATGTGTGACGTGGTCTTACGAGATACCCTTGATTTCAAAGATTTTATTATAACATAAAATCCAATTGGGTGTGTTTTCTCATGCTGGTTTTCCAGACTGACTCGGGTGTTATTTTATTATAATGCGCGGGTCAGACCGAGTATTACAAATTCAGGTTAGGATGCTATGGAGCTCAGGAGACGAGCTAGGGATTTCAGGCATATTACACGTACTTGGTTATTTCCGCTGTGTGTGATATGCTATATATTCATTACTTGTGAGGACAAGTATTATAACTGTCCAGGTCGATTGTTGACTGTTGTACTCTGTCGATTGTATGTATATTACAGTTACAGTTTCCTTTTGAATAAAGAATCTATTATATATTGTTCCACTGCGATTGTGCGATTCCGTATTGTTGTTTCTGTTTCTTCTTCTATCCTCTTTTTCTCTAGGTTATTCGTCTTTTCGTACAATTTGTGTTGGACAAGTATGATTTAATGTCAGCTCAAAGGGTACAGAACGGTGGGTCGCTTCAATTGGGCCCTAGGCCAATAAATCCCAAAACCCATTAGTACATTAATTGTATTTAAATAATATTTAAATATGTATCGATATCATATATTGATACACACATATATAACTTTTATATACACACCCTATTAATTACTATTGACACGTAGAAAATTACTAGTGGCTCCCAGAACATCAAATATATAAATAATTAATATTTCATAAATACTAATTAATTTAATTAATTAGTAACATTTATAAATTGATTAAATCGTATGGTATTTTGAAGAATCCACTAATACTATTGTGCGACTCATACGTGTAAATTCAGCATCTAATTAATATTGAACTATTCGAATATTGACATTCACTCATCACCTTAGCAAGTGGAGTTACAGTTTGGTCGAATTTATCGTTTATAAGCCTTCATTGGTAAAATACAATTTTAAAATTTAAGCAGTACATTTTAGCGATTATTTACACTAATTCTCCACTTCAACGCTATACCATCCTTGGACTATGAAATTTTGTTTTTGTCAAAATTTCAATATTGTCCATATTTAATTTGGCGGTCCTTAAACAAAGTCCTTGATTTAATAATAACATATTTTATTAATATATTATGGCCATGATTTAACTATAACCGAAGTGGAGTATCCACATTGAAGTTCAAGTGACTCCTTCTTATTCCGTCCTATGCTCAAATAAAAAGCCAAATGAATATAAACCAACACATTCCTTTGTTCTTCTCTTTGTTGAGCTCATGCAACGCCTCAACGAGAAATATTCTTAAGCTTGCAAAAATCCTTTGTAGTATTTCAAAAGTTTTTTACTACTTCAATTGGTAAAATACTTCCCCTTTCCTTTATTTCTAATGTCATGTTTTCTTATGCGTTTTCTCGAGAATATCCATGCTTTTTACTTTTTTTTATTGCATCTTTTCATTTTCTCAAATAGTTGATGAGATTCCAAGTAACGCAATGAGAGTCTTGAGTAACCCATAAATGAGATACTATTCCTTCGATGTTGATCCACCGGTGTCGAACTATTTCGACCATCTAAAAATTTAAAAATTCACAAGTCATCAAATTACCGAACTACCCCTAATTTATTAAGAAGAAGATACCTAGGTACTGTAATGGATTACTACCTATAGGCATTGTTAAATAGCGAGCAGGTTTAAGTCAAATGGGCCATATGGTTCTGCTAGGGGATAAGGTGCACTAGGTAGTGCCTTAGTGTGGTGGTCGACGTTTTGCTCATGAGGAGCCCTTTTGGTGCGCATTGGAGTCTGATTTATCTTCTATGGAGGGAATCTTTCAACTAGTCTCATCTACCTCTTTGCTTTAGCCGAGGCGGTTCAATAAATAGGTTGTTCTTGCTATTGCAGATGTTAAAGGAAAAGAAGAACACTAATCGCATATCTTGTGGTGGTCACCCATTATAGAGTGACTTATCCAAGGTTAAGTAAGATACAAACAAACTCTCTATGGCGCTCACCTGGCATGGAGTGCGGGACTAGACCTACTTAACTTATATATTTAGGGAAAAAGACATTTCAATGTTTGGATATGTGTTCATTTTTAAGGGACAAGTAATGCTTTAAGTGCACATATCCATTAATTTATGTGCATTAACGTAAGTCCACTTTATCCTTTGTTGCACGTTAAAGTTACTTTAAAAAAATTTCAAAGGGTCGTTTATAACCGAGTGCATAGAGTATCATACGATTGTCAATCACCATGGTAAATTAAAACTCGTGGTTATAACACACCGTGCATCAAAAAAGGGTTTGAGCACCACTGTTGCCAACCATCGTGGGAAATTGAAACCCCAGACTACGGATAACCGTAACAAATAATAAAATTGCCCAAAAAAGGGTTTAAGTACCACAGTTGTCCATCATTGTGGGAAATTGAAACTAACAGCTATAAATAACCGTGATGAACAGCAAAATTGAAAGAAAAAAAATTTGGGTTTGACGAAGTTTTAGTGATTGATAGTAGCGCAACACTATTTATGGATCGATGAGGCTACTAGAGTTTTGAACAAATCAATATGTAAAAAAACACTCACTGAACTGGCTAGGTTGAAATGATGAGGTGCACTTGCATGCTGGCTTTCATGATCAATTGGTTTTTGTAGAATGTGCTAATATATGATTTTTGTTTGATGATAATAAACATATATATATATATATATATATTCGTTTAAATGTATTTGTTGTTGTACTATTTTATTTTCCACATAATTAAATAAATATTTGTTGAATAAAATAAATAACACAAAATTCAAATTCAAACGAATATTTTTTCAAACAAATATTTTTATTACAAATTCAAATAGTACAATTTTGAGCTCTCACTACATTTATACATTTTCAATAACAATACAATTTCAATTACAACACATTTTTCAATTTATAATGTCACCTCACTACATATTCACTCAACACTCATATTTGATCTTCAACTTTGTTCCAGCTAGAATCCACCATCTGAATTATCTGCAAAATAAACACTGATGCGGTAAAATTGAAAAAGAAATATTTTGCAGTTCAAAATGAAGTGTGTGTTTTGAAAATGTTATTTGCCTCAGTTATTTGGGTTGTTCGTCATCATTGATTTTTCCATCTTATACGAATAGCTTGTAACATGCACAGTGTATCACTGTGCATGTCACAAGACCATGCACACCGATATACACTTGCGTGTTAGAACTATAGGGACATGTGAGCACAAGGTCAAACCCGAGCCAAAGTTGGATTTAACTCAGGTGCAAATCCAAAATACAAATCAAAATCAGACTCAAAGAAATCAGACTCATACAACCAGGTCCACCAGATCACAATGTACACAGGAACTCAACAAAGCTTCAGATCAAACATCAATGTTCAAGATTGCAACAAGACCTATCACACTTACACCAAACTCCAAACAAGAATCAAGCTACAACATACATATATACATGTATGTTCACAAATGAGATAACACCAGTGCACATATACATGAGTGGAAAGCAGCTAAACCAGATAAGTGAAACAAGACTAGACCCACACATACAACATTTCAAAAATGCACAGTAAAATGTTCACTAACCAGAGTACATATGATACCAAACCAGAATCAAGTACAAGACAAATGCAGACTTCAACCATCACCAAAGTGAACCCAGAAATGAAGAAATGAATGAGCAATATGAACCAGATCATTTCTACATATGCAATGGTCACTACATTCAGACAACAGGTTCATAAACAAACCAAGACGACAGTGATTGGAAAAGACTTCAATGGTTTCAGACTCAATTGCAACAGAGACTAGGATCAACATGCAGTGCAACATAAAGACCAGTACAACCAAACCAACCACAACCAAGTACAAAGTTTTAGTACAACACATATATACACACATACATATGTGCATATGTATATACATGGTGACACACATACAATCACAAGTTCAAAGTCAATGAGCAGTTTCAACAATGAAATGGTCAGAAGCCGTGGGTCATCAACGTACAAAAGCAAGTTTATATGTTTATAGCTATTAACATGAACAGTAGCAGTTCGAACAATAACAGTGTGAAGCAGTTTTAAAGTAATTAACATTAGCAGTTTGATGAAAGTCAAGGAAAGTTTTCAAAAATAATTGACAAACAAAAATTCAGTGATTGGTCATACGAACAAGTCATAGCAAAAAGTCAGTTTATATCAATATTCAAAGTGCCGAAGTAATAGGAGAAAACCAACTCAAAGAAATTCAAACCGATGAATACATGAACGAGTCAAGAAGCACGGGAGCCAGGCGATTGTAAATCAACGCAAGTGCTTAAATCATACGAAAAATATACGAACTGACATTTAGGGATTTCAATCCCTATATAACCCAAAGATCATCATCGGCAAAAGATCATTCGAGTTCAAGTAAATACCAGAGCTAGCTAAATCATGAACAAATTTATAACTCGAATCGAAGTCAAGCAAAATCAAAATCGAACAAGAAAATCACGTACCAAATCATAGCATTCAAGCTCGACACAACTTGAAGCCGCCACAAATTATCATGGCCAAGGAATCGATTGGGAAGGCAACTCAAATCATTACTGAAATCGATCAATTTCGAATCGGAGCTTCAATTAATCAAAGCCCTAGTTTTTGGAAGAGGAACGAAGAAAGCATCGGCCACGAAAATAATAAAAGAGAGATGTCCCTTTGGTTTTATTTTAATTGGGCCAGCTCTATCATATTTTACTTTAGGCTTAGAATTTTAATAGGGTTTAGGTTATATTGTTTTGTTTTACTTTGTAATTTTCTTTTAAAATTTGTAAAACTCTAGTTGTGTAACTAGGTTACGAACTACGGTGGTGTAGTTCAAGAATTCGCAACTCAGTGGCTGAGTTGTGGTAGGGTTTTGAGCACAGAGTTAGGTTAGTCATTAGCGGGTGTCACAAGTTTACGTGTGTAAGCGTCTAACTACTTGATTTCTAGTTGAGACCTTGGGGGCAGCACGTAGGCAGGGTTTTGCCGAAGCTGGGTAAATTTGTGTGAGATCTCTTCTACATTATCTTTCTATTTTATTATATGTGATTGCTTTTATTTCCGCATGAATTTTTATTATTATTAGTATCACCCTATTCACTTCCCCTCTAGGGTGAAAACGATCCTACAAGTGGTATCAGAGCTAGGAACAAAAGCCATTTTTTATTAAAAATTTGATTTTTTTTCTTTTTTTTCAATTAAAAATTTTCTTTCAATTAAAAAATTGATTTTTTAAATGGCTTCTTTTAATAATGTTTTTGCTGAGGGTCAGTCCATAGTTAGACCACCCATGTTCAATGGTGAATATACCTATTGGAAAACTAGGATGAAAATTTTTCTGAAAACCATAGATGCGTGGAATATTGTTGAGACAGGATATAGGACACCAATAATAATGGTAGATAATCAAGAAGTAGAAAAACCTATTGATCAATAGACAAATCTTGAAAATAAACTGCAAACTGCTAACACCAAAGCTATCAACTCTATTATTTGCTCATTAGATCAAATTGAATCGTGTTTCACATTGTTTAACTGCACAGGAAATCTGGCACACACTTGAAGTAGCTCATGAAGGAACCTCCAAAGTTAAAGAATCTCGTCCTGCCAAGTTTAGTAATGAGTACAATGAAAAAGAAAATCAGTGCTTTTCAAGAGAAACAAATGACAATGAAAATGAAGAACCAAGCGAGGTGTGTTGGCAGACTAAGGAACAACAAGAATGGTACCTAGATTATGGCTGCTCCAAGCACATGACGGGCGACAAATCAAAGTTCCTTAGCCTAGAGAAGCACAAAGGTAGGAGAGTCACAATGGGTAACAACGATAAATGCAAAATTATCGGTAAAGGTAAAGTAGGTAACGGTACGTTTACCTTAAATGACGTATTATATGTTGAAAATCTACACCATAATCTGATCTCAATTAGCCAGTTATGTGATAAGGGAATGAATGTTGTTTTCATGTAAGAGGAAAGGTAATATATACTCTCTATCTTTTGATGATCTCACTCTTTCAAAGCGTTTAGTAGCTAAGGATGTGGAAGTAAATTTATGGCATAGACGATTAGGACATGCTAGCATGAATCTGTTAAACAAATTAAAAAGAAAAGATTTGGTAAGAGGTTTGCCATCACATGATTTCAAAACAAAAACTCTATGTAAAGCATGTACTATAGGAAAACTTGAAAAATCATCGTTCCTGGTCAAGAACACTGTACTTCTAGAGTCCTTGAACTAGTTCATATGGATTTATTTAGACTTAACGATATTGCAAGTTTAGGTGGTAAGAAATATTGTTTCGTATTGGTTAATGATTACTCTAGATACACATGGGTATATTTCTTAGCTAAAAATTCAGAAACTTTCTCTTACTTCACTAAATTCACAAAATTAGTTCAAATTGAAGAAGAAGTTTCTATTGTTTTGCTAAGAAGTGATCATGGTGGAGAATTTGAAAATTATGAATTTGAGAATTATTGTGATGAAAATGGATTTAAACATGAATTCTCTGCCCCACGTACTCCACAACAAAATGGAGTGGTCGAGAGAAAGAATCGAACCTTACAAGAGTTGGCTAGATCTATGATAAATGAGTATGAACTACCCTTGTCCTTTTGGGTAGAGGCAGTAAATACAGCTTGTTATGTAATGAATAGAGTTATGATAAGGCCGATTCTTAAGAAAACACCATATGAACCATGGTTCGACAAAAAGCCAAATATTGCATATTTCAAAGTTTTTGGCTGTCCATGTTTTATTCTTAATACAGGTGATCAACTGGGAAAATTTGAGCCAAAAGCTGACAAAGGCATGTTCATGGGATACTCGTCCAGAAGCAAAGCTTATAGAGTATACAACAAAAGGACGGGAACAATCATGGAGTCAATCAATGTGAAATTTGATGAAGGCATTGATGATAAAACAAGGAAACAATCAAAAGCAATGTCAAAGAGGAGAACGAAAAAGACGAAAATGAAAATCCAAAAGAAACTACAACCACAAAAGAAGTCCAAAGAAATCTGGATCAAGAGAGATTGAAATTCAAAGCAGATCATCCTCCAGAATTGGTAATAGGAAATCCTATCGCAGGTATTCAAACTCGTTCCTTCTTTAGAAACTTATGTGATTTGTATCTATACAGTGGATTTATTTCAGAAATTGAATCCAAAGACAAAGATACAGCTCTTAATGATGAAAATTGGTTTATGGCTATGCAAGAAGAGCTAAATCAATTTGAACGAAATGATGTTTGGACTCTAGCACCTAGACCTAATGATTATCCGGTCGTAGGAACAAAATGGATTTTTAAAAATAAATTTGATGAATCTGGAAATGTGATTAGGAATAAAGCTAGGTTAGTTGCTAAAGGTTATAATCAAATTGAAGGAATTGATTTTGATGAAACTTTTGCACCAGTAGATAGACTAGAATCCATTAGGATATTGTTAGTTTTTGCGTGTTATAAAGGATTTAATCCAAGACAAATGGATATTAAAAGTGCTTTTCTTAATGGGATTTTGAAAGAAGATGTATTTGTTGAACAACCAGAAGGTTTTGAAAATCATGAATACCCTAACCATGTATATAAACTTAAGAAAGCACTATATGGATTAAAACAAGCCCCTATAGCTTGGTATGAATGTCTTACCATGTATCTCCTTGAAAATGGGTTCAAAAAGGGCTGTGTAGATATCACATTATTTCTACTGCATGAAAATGATGATCTTTTGATTGTTCAAATATATATAGATGACATTATTTATGGTGCCACTAACAACTTGTTGTATGAGAAATTTGAAAAAGTCATGCAGGAGAAGTTTGAAATGAGCTTGGTAGGAGAGTTGAAATTCATTTTAGGATTTCAAATCAAACAAAGTGATAAAGGTACATTCATCTCTCAAACGAGATATATTAGAGAACTTGTCAATAAATTTGGATTGAAAGATGCTAAACCTGCAAAAATCCCCATGAGCACAACTATTAAACTTGACAAGGATGAAAAAGGTAAGGCAGTTAATCAAAAGAAATATCGAGGTATGATTGGATCACTCCTTTATCTTACTGCTTCTAGACCTGACATTATGTTCGCTGTTTGTTTATGTGCACGGTTTCAATCAAATCCAAAAGAATCACATGTAAAAGCTATACAAAGGATTATAAGATATTTGTTGCATACTCCACGATTTGGTCTATGGTATCCAACTAACGACAACTTTGAATTAAAAGGATATTTAGATGTGGATTACGCTGGTAGTCTGGTTGATAGAAAGAGTACTAGTGGAATGTGTTTTATGTTGGGACATTCATTAGTTGCATGGGCAAGTCGAAAACAAAATTGTATTGCATTATCTACCACTGAGGCAGAGTATATTGCTCTTAGTGGTTGCTCTGCTCAAATTTCATAGATGATACAAACTTTGCAAGACTATGGTCTAAATTTTAAACGAGTCCCACTAATGTGTGATAGCAAAAGTGCAATTGATCTCACAAATAATCCTATACATCACTCACGCACAAAACATATAGATGTTAGGCATCATTTCATTAGAGATCATATTTGTAAAGAAAATATCTGCATAAATTTCATTTCAACTGATTCTCAATTGGTAGACATTTTTACAAAACCCCTTCTGGAAAATAGTTTTTTTCGACTTCGTCTCAGTTTAGGCATTTTAGAAATTTGATTTTATATTTTTGATTTTGATCTTAAATGCCTATGTTAACTAATCTGACTCCCTAGTGGTTATCAAAAGATAAATAGTAACTGAAAAAGTGATGAGTGTTGATATTAATCATACATTTTGACTTGAGATAGTATATGCAGTAAATTTCTTTAAAATATTTGAACAGAATTTGTAATAACTTTGATTGGTAGAAATTCCATGACCATCTCTATTTCTATCATATTTATAACGACCATCACTCATCAAAACCGAATATAGTATATCAAAATATGGTATTTTAAACGGGAAATTATTCATTTTTTAAATTTAATTAGCAATGAAAATATCCAAAGTATTCACTCTCATTTAAAAGTCCTCACGGTTATGTATAGGTGAATTACTTGGAATCTTTGATTATGTGCTTTCATGCTCATTTAAAAGTCCTCACGGTTATGCATGTATGGAACACATATCAAAATTGATTATTAAATAGACGAGTTGATTCTAATCCCATTTAAAAGTCCTCACGATTATGTAGAAAATACTTAGAAATTCATTTTTAAAAAAAATTGGGAATACTGCCAATCTCATTTAAAATTCCTAACGGTTATGCATGATTAGTAAGTATTCAAATTCCTGTCATAAATATACCACAAATAGATACAACTATATGTTTTTATATGACATTACCCCATCACTCTAAAGTGGAATATGCGCCTAACAGAGTATTTATGATTTTTATTTGATTTTTTTATTGAAATTTAATATTTATACTCGATTAGGTATTACTGTTGTATTAATGTCTATCACTTTATCTCTACTTTTCTAACACTATTACGCTTTTGCTAATAACAAAAGGGGGAGAGAGAAGTTAAGATTTTGACAAATAAGTCAAGTCATACTTTTTTTATTTTTTTATTTGCAAATTCTCATCTAGGTTCATTTGCCTTTTTTTATTTTCATGCATATGTGAAGGGGGGGCTTTGTTGTAGGGGGAGCATTCAAGTAGGGGGAGCAAATAGAATTCATCAAAACCAAATACATTTAACAGAGTCAAAATCTTAATATATATTTTTTATCATCAAAAGGGGGAGATTGTAGAATATGCTAATATATGATTATTGTTTGATGACAATAAACATATATATATATATATATTCGTTTAAATGTATTTGTTGTTGTACTATTTTATTTTCTACATAATTAAATAAATATTTGTTGAATAAAATAAATAACACGAAATTCAAATTCAAACGAATATTTTATTCAAACAAATATTTTTATTACAAATTCAAATAGTACAATTTTGAGCTCTCACTACATTTATACATTTTCAATTGTAATACAATTTCAGTCACAACACATTTTTCAATTTACAATGTCACCTCACTACATATTCACTCAACACTCATATTTGATCTTCAACTTTGTTCCAGCTTGAATCTAGCATCTGAATTATCTGCAAAATAAACAGTGACGCAGTAAAATTGAAAAGAAATATTTTGCAGTTCAAAATAAAGTGTGTGTTTTGAAAATGTTATTTGCCTCAGTTATTTGGGTTGTTCGTCTTCATTGATTTTTTCCATCTTACACGAACAGCTTGTAACATGAACAGTGTATCACTGTACATGTCACAAGGCCGTGCACACCGATATACACTTGCGTGTTAGAACTACAGGGACATGTGATCACAAGGTCAAACCCGAGCCAAAGCTAGATTCAACTCAGGTGCAAATCCAAAATACAAATCAAAACCAGACTCAAAGAAATCAAACTCATGCAACCCAGTCCACCAGATCACAAAACAATGTACACAGGAACTCAACAAAGCTTCAGATCAAACATCCATGTTCAAGGCTGCAACAAGACCTATCACAATTACACCAAACTCCAAACAAGAATCAAGCTACAACATACATATATACATGTATGTTCACAAATGAGATAACATCAGTGCACATGTACATGAGTGGAAAGCAGCTAAACCAGACAAGTGAAACAAAACCAGACCCACACATACAACATTTCAAAAATGCATAGTAATATGTTCACTAATCAGAGTATATATGGTACCAGACCAGAATCAAGTACAAGACAAATGCAGACTTCAACCATCACCAAAGTGAACCCAGAAATGAAGAAATGAATGAGAAATATGAACTAGACCATTTCTACATATTCAATGGTCACTACGTTCAGACAACAGGTTCAGAAACAAACCAAGACAACAGTGATTGGAAAAGACTTCAATGGTTTCAGACTCAATTGCAACAGAGACCAGGATCAACATGCAGTGCAACATGAAGACCAGTATAACCAGACCAACCACAACCAAGTACAAAGTTTTAGCACAACACATACACACACACATACATATGTATGTATGTATATACATGGTGACACACATACAATCACAAGTTCAAAGTCAATGAGCAGTTTCAACAATGAAATGGTCAGAAGCCGTGAGTCATCAAGGTACAGAAGAAAGTTTATATGTTTACAGCTATTAACATGAACAGTAGCAGTTTGAACAATAACAGTGTGAAGCAGTTTTAAAGTAATTAACAGTAGCAGTTTGATGAAAGTCAAGGAAAGTTTTCAAAAAGAATTGACAAACAAAAATTCAGCAATTGGTCATACGAACAAGTCATAGCAAAAAGTCAGTTTATATCAATTTTCAAAGTGCCGAAGTAATAGGAAGAAACCGACTCAAAGAAATTCAAACCGATGAATACATGAATGAGTCAAGAAGCACTGGAGCCATGCGATTGTAAATCAACGCAAGTGCTTAAATCACACGAAAAATATACGAACTAATATTTAGGGATTTCAATCCCTATATAACCCAAAGATCATCATCAACAAAAGATCATTCGAGTTCAAGCAAATACCAGAGCTAGCTAAATCACGAACAAATTTATAACTCAAATCAAAGTCGAGCAAAATCAAAATCGAACAAGAAAATCACATACCAAATCATAGCATTCAAGCTTGACACAACTTGAAGCCACCGCGAATTATCAAGGCCAAGGAATCGATTGGGAAGGCAACTCAAATCATCACTGAAATCGATCAATTTCGAATCGGAGCTTCAATTAATAAAAAGCCCTAGTTTTTGGAAGAGGAACGAAGAAAGCATCGGCCACGAAAATAATAAAAGAGAGACGTCTCTTTGGTTTAATTTTAGGGTACTTTTGGCACAGGTCCTTATTAAGTTTCAAAATTCACGAAAAGTCCTTCACTAAATTTCAGTGTAAATTAGGTTCCTGTTTTTTATTCACGATTATTGCAGAGCATTATGCAACATTTCATAAAAATTGCTGACATTTCCGCAACATTTCTGTACACTGTGAACATAGTGTATGAAAGTTGCTGAAATATCAACACTTATTTATAAAAGTTGATGATATTTCAGCAACATTTATGTACACTGTGAACACAGTTTATGAAAGTTGCTGAAATATCAGCACTTATTTATAAAAGTTGCTGACATTTCAGCAATAATTTTTCTCTGTTTTTACAATAAAACTTTGACACAGATAGTTGCTGAAATATCAGCACTTATTTATAAAAGTTGCTGACATTTCAGCAATAATTTTTCTTCGTTTCCAGAAAACAGGGACCCGTTTTACAATGAAACTTTGACAGGGACCCGCTTTACAATATGAAAGTATGATAGGGATGCCTCCCTAATTTCCACTTAATTTTAATTGGGTCGGCTCTATCATATTTTACTTTGGGCTTAGAATTTTAATAGGGTTTTGTTATATTGTTTTGTTTTACTTTGTAATTTTCTTTTAAAATTTGTGAAACTCTAGTTGTGTAACTAGGTTACGAACTACGGTGGTGTAGTTCGAGAATTCGCAACTCGGTGGCTGAGTTATGGAAGGGTTTTGAGCGTAGAGTTAGATTAGTCATTAGCGGGTGTCGCAAGTTTACTTGTGTAAGCGTCTGACTACTTAATTTCTAATAGAAACCCTGGGGGCAACACGTAGGCAGGGTTTTGTCGAAGCTGGGTAAATTTGTGTGAGATCTCTTTTGCATTATCTTTCTGTTTTATTATCTCTGATTTCTTTTATTTCCGCATTAATTTTTATTATTATTAGTATCACCCTATTCACACAAACGATCCTACAGTTTTTCCCATGGTGACTGTAGTGATTCGTAGCTTGTAGGGAAAATATGATTTGTTCAAATTTCGATTGCCTAATTAGTCGAAGGAAATCATGAATGATCGCACGAAGAGGGGAAGTGAATTTTGCAAAGTGGCATTTAATGTAGCTGTCCAAATGAAAAAAACTAGATGTCACCAGCATTATACAAATTTTATTACGATTTTATCGTATTCATACTCAATGCCATCCTCCTTAAAAATAAAGCGATAAATCACTAGGTCCCAATAAGATATTTTTGTATTGTGTAATTATATCTTTATCGATAATTAAAGTGTAGTTACAATGTTTTATTTTGACCATGAATTTCTATAAATTGCCTCTAAACAAATGAAAGGGTAGTAATCCGATTTGCACTTTAAACGGAAACTAATTTTATTTTCAAAATGTAACTTTTATTATATAAATGTATATATATAATACAACAAAAATAAATCCATTGCATCGAAAAATTGATAATTCTTTCTTCATATTTTTTGGTTATATTTATTAAAGCTATACATTAAATATAAAATTTAATAATGTTAAATTATCATATATAGATTTTTTATATCCAAAAATCTCGTGATGATAACATATTTGTATTTTCGTACAAACCAACAATAAAAGGCACCTTGTATAACACGACATTAGATAGTTACTTGAGAATCAATCAAGTGGGAGCAGAATGAAGTATGCTTACTCCATATATTGTGTGCTACCACGTGTGATGTCTACCATTTATGTGACATACATATATAGCAACGTTTTACATTTTTCTTTTGGAATTTATCGAAATATTCTTTTATTTATTTTGAGTGCACATAAATAATATTGCAGATTGTTGGGCCTTACATGGAGATATATCATATACACGTGTATTTTACAAAATAATCAAGTCGGTTGTGGATGGTATTCACTGATATGTCAACATAGATATCGAAATATACCAATATTGTTCGAATATCAATTACAGTTTGGTCCCTGACCTTTTCATAATAATTGGGAAAAGAGAGAAACATATTCAGTCAAACGTTTTATCTTTGTCAAATATTTTTTAATGTTAAGGCTTAAGGGTAAGTAGAGTTACTCCTTACAGATTTGTTGAATTTCATATGTATATGACCCTTCTGTTTTCACCAATAATACATGCAAACGTACAACATGTACGTTTTTGGGTGTGTGGTCGTGGGTTGATATTTGAAGCTCAAAGGGTTTGTGTACCGTATTAAATCGTTGGTAAAATTAAAGCGGAGAGCATGGAAAACATAACAACAGAGCAGTTTTTCCATCTGTCATCTCTACGCCACGGAAGCACGACGTCGGTAAATAGTAAAAACGTAGGGCAGCGCGTAGGAAAGACTAGCTGTTGTATTGTCAAATGGAATTTTTTTTCCCTTTTACCCGATTTTTCAAACTTATTACGCAAACATCTTTGTTTTAACACTAATTTCAAATATAGTTCTGTTTTGACCGACTTGACGTTAAGCTGGCCAGAATACACTGACATCATTTCAAATGGCTTCAGTGTAATACTTTTTTTTTATGTTGGTAACGTAGTGGATGACTTTTACGTTTGTACAAAATTGTATATGGACGACTTTTAAAAAGTCGCATGTCGGCGGCTTTTCAAAAGTCGACAAACGATTTCGGTTACAAAACATAACCCAACCCCTCTATTTTTTAACTTTACCAAAATTGAGGCAAAAAAAAAATGAGAGTCTACCTCGTTTTCTTTTCAAAATCAAAATTTTATTGCAATTTTCGGAGATTTCTTGACCAATTCAAAACATGACTTGTTCTTCATCACATAAAGCCACTCTAGGTTTCAATTCTACAATCAATCTCCATTTTGTTTTCAAATTAGGGTATTGTTTAATTTGATAAATTTAATATTTAGAAGTTGTATAAGTAGTTGTTTGATCTTGGAATTCACAAATTTGTTGATTTTACATTGTTTAACACAGAAATTGTTAACATTGTTGAACATTGTTAACAATTTCTGTGTTAAACAATGTAACATTGTTTGCGTTATGGTTGAAATAGAATTTGTGATTAGCAAATAGTTGAATTTTGTATAGATTACTCCAAGATGTTGCCGGGACCGATCGAAGGAAGCGTATTGTACTTGCAAGAACGCCATCGAAAGAGCAACAACGCTTAGATGGAGGTAATACACTTTCTTATGGAATAGAAATATACATCGATGTTGGTTATGCGTAGTGTTTATATTTTGTTACATTTCCAAGCGTACTAATCCAAATGGGAATGTTGATCACTCGTCTAAATTAAAGAAAGCGACTTCGTCTCATCCCACCATGCTAGAGCTGATCAATCGAGCTAGCTTCTCACTTACCTTTCGGTTGGGTATACTCAATTGGATCATCATCTTATCACCGTTTTGATAAATAGATAGATGAAGGCTGAAGATGTCTACTTTTCACCTTCGGGGTTGGGTGATGACCATCACGTTGGGTAATGTTGCTATTTTGCTTAGTTCATCTATAGATGGTGCTTCGTTGAACAACCCAAATCCAATTGATTACAAGGAGTTGTGCGAGAGGCTCATAGGTCTATCTCCTCCTGTTGAACAATGAGGGGGTAATGAGATGATGGTTACAACATGGTTCAGGGAGCAGCTTGCCGACGGCATTCCAACAGACACTTCCGTGATTCGGATTGAGCAACGCGCTTGAACCATTATATTGCATATCATCACTTCACGTTTGATTTGCGATCATTTGAAGACCTGTATCTGGCTCAGATGGCTTCCATTTCTAGAAGACTTTGATGTGTGTCGCCAGTATTCGTAGGGTAGTCCAGTTCTAGCCTATACATATACGGAGCTGATGAGGCTTGCTTTGCTAGAATACATATCCTTTGGTGGTTGTTTGAGTCTAGTACAAGTATTAGCGTTATTACCCTTCATATGTATTTAATTCATATGTTCATACACATTGCAGTTTTATATGTATACACGTTCGTAGTTTTGGTGTTGGACCTACCTTCCGGTCGGGAGAATTTTGATGAAGAGGACGGATGTCGATTTATCTCTACCGTATGGTGATAGGTAAATCTTCCGTGTTATTTGATTGCATACACATGTTTTGATCTAATAATTTGTAGTATTCTCTTCTTTTAGGTGGGTAGGACCAAAGAGCACAGTGAAATCTCCCAGGCGCAATGTTACATTCTACCACAACGAGTTCGATGTACTCGATTATGATTCTGTAACATTGATACCATACACACATATGCTTAGAGAGCTTCCAAACTTATGCACTGCTTCTATTCAATTATGGACAGCACGGGTTCCACTCATTTGTTTGAGTGATTTAGCGCATCATCTTTTTGACAGAGTGATGCGACAATTTAGTTTGCGACAGCATCTGCCAGAACAAGCTCCTCATTACAGGATTGATATTGCATCTGGGGAGTATGATATGACAATTGAGACATGGAATCATCGCCATCTACACACGCAACAAGAACGGGACCTCACGTTAACGGACCAAGAATATTATACTTGGTACTGGAACATCACACGCCGCTATGTTCTTCGTGCCAAAGAAGCTCCTACTGCGATATACCTATACACTCCTAAAGCTCCTCTTGAGAGGAATGTGGTATGTACAGTCGTCGATTAACTAAGCGTAGTCAATTTATATACATTTTAAGTATTTTGTTTTGGCAGGCGAATGACATTTACCATGCCAAACTTCTCTCTATTCAAATGTGAGCTCTAATATTGGTGGTCATAATTCTATCTCAAATTTTTATATACTCAACTTCCTTTGAAGCACATGCTGCAGCATAAAATAAAAATGTCAAACGTTTGTCTCTAAAGCCAGTGGCTTGAAAATTTGCTTTCGAATGTCGAGCACGGAATCTATGCTTATAAGGGAATCTCCAGTGGCTCTCCATTGCTGTCGGTATTCCTTTCATTCTATCGAAAATGAAAGCAATGCGAAGATTGTTAACATTATGAATGAACCTTCATATGTAAGCAAAAAACCAACCCCAACTATCACATGGTTCTGCCTCAACAATTTTATAAGCCAAAAGATAAAGCTGATCATTTGCATCTACTGCAGTTGCAACAAGTAAGGTACCTTTGTTTGCCATACAGATGCATGCCATCAATGCAAAGCAAAGGTCGACAATGTACAAATCCTTCGATACAAGGCCCAAAAAGCACAATCAAAAACTCCATACTCATCGGTTGTTACGTATCCAACACTGTCTGGATTCGTTCTAGCAATTTCAACAAAATATTATCGTAGGTTAGAATATGACTCTGCCCAATCACCATACATACGTTCAATTTCCTTGCTCAATGCTCTCCATGCTTTCATATAACCGATTTTAATAAAAAGTTTTCCTCCATTAAAACCTGCACCGTTCCAGCTGTTATGTTCAAATCTGCTTTCACGAAAGGCATGATCTTCAAAACCAGAAAGGCAGATGTTGCTTACTTATGATTGGAATTTACTGTTGGGTTAATGCAAGTATGATCGCTTGGATATTTTTTAGTAACCCACCATCCAAATTGTGATTGTTTTGAATCTATTGCATATATTCTCTATGAACAATTTGAATTGACGTTGCAAATGGCGGTGTATTTTGCTTGGTTCGACCTAATTGTCTTAAAAGAAACTGCATTTACAATTGACCATTCACTTAGTTGTTGTAGAAATTTTCCTTTGCTCTCAAAACCATACCTACTTTGAAGCCGTTTTGAACACTAGACGATGAGAATATTTCATCGTTGAATTACAGATTAGCGACGATGGATCTAGCCATCATTTGTGCAGTATACAAGTCATAATCCAAAGTTATCTCCATGTCCGGTTCGTCGCTATCCCCACAAGCTTCATCTTCGCCTCCAAAATCATAGTTCAGTGGATCATTGTTTACTTGCATGTTATCGATCCACGTTGTGTCATTCTCTGGTCTGGTTACAACAGTCATGCTATCAAGAACAGGAATGTCATGTACTTGTACATCTACATCAGCATCTATATCCAAATTGTCACCGGATACATTAGGAACCCCTAATTCAGCCGTTGGTTGAATTTTCGATTATGTATCAATATCATGTGATGGAAAGCAGCAATATGAATATATGACATTTTTAATACAATTATAAATTGCGACACAATTCATTAGCATTACAAAACATAACTTACTTTTGGCTCATATGGTATAATCCAGAAGACATGGACTACATTGGATAAGACATATGGCTCTTCGATGGTGCAGCACGATTTTAGGTCGGCGGTTGCTGTGGAAAAATGCTAAACATGAAAATAGAATTTTTTTATCATATATGTTACATTAATTCATATAACATTTGCATGTAATCGCAAATATGTGTTACCTTTGACTCATGCGTGTAAAACTATCCTGCGTCGGATATTGTTAGCTAAATTGTACATTTGGCTGGGTAATCATGAAAGGAGGATATTCAAAGAACATTTGTTCCTTCTCATATTGCGCTACATTTATAGGTCGATTACTGTAATTAGAAGATGGAATTCCTTACGAAGTATTCATGGTCCCCAACTGTTAGTTTGTGAAAGATGGATCATAAGGCTAATTTAACATTATAGGGGGGTGAATAGTGTTTACTGATTTTTGTAAATCATTTTAAATTCTTTTAAGATTATAATTAAACAACACAAAATCAATAATCACAGATGCAAACATAGACAGATATAAATGTAGTAAAAGTAAAAAGTAAAGATTTGGAGAGATCACATCATAAACTTTTATACTGGTTCGGAATCACCCTACATCTAGTCCCGTACAATTTCTTGTACGAATTTTTATTCAAATACCAAAGTAAATACAATCTCGATTTCAAGGCTATGGGACAAATCTTCTAGATTTTTCGAGCTCGGGTGCAATCATTGGATTTGGATGGGACACCACCACACCTACTTGGATTTCCGGGACACCAAGCACACCCACTTGATTTAGATAGGACACAAGCACACCCACTTAGATTTCAGGGACAGCAAGCACACCATAAAGTATAAGAATATGATTTGATGGATTATACTGACTCAGTTCCTTGATCTTGAGTAAAAATGATTATATAGCCTCTTGAATAGCACTTTGATCGTGATTTGAGGGAGAGAGATGGTAGAGATCAGAGAGTAATCATTAGAGAAGCAAATCAATGGAGTTTGGATTTGATTCTGATTGAATTTAAGGAGAGTTTGAGTATAATTTCTTTTAGAAAATAAGAGAGTAAAGAGGAGAGAAATATAAGAAATCAGTTAACCAAATTTCATTGGTTTAACCCCTATTTACAGAGAAACAACAGTAATATCCATTCGCGAAGAGATACAACAAAAAGACAATTCCATTTTAAATTTGAATTATTAAAATCTACGGTCTATATATCGACATATGGGGTTAGAGTTTGTCGACATATTCTTTGAAAATTTGAAAAACTCTTTTTAAAATATTTTTTGAATGTAAGTTTTGTAAAATATTTTGATACACTATAAAATCATTTAAACATAGTTTATACATAATTTAATCATAATAAAACTTAAGAAAGCTTTATAAAATTATTTTGAAATATTTTAAATATACAAAGGATTTAAATATGAAGTTCTTTTGAAAATAAGTGAATATACATTTAAAAACAAAGTCATACTAAATATTATAATATACTTATAAATATTTAGAAAGCAAAAAACTAAAAATATAATAAAGTATAATAGATTTAAAACTATATTAAGATATAAAATACTTAAAAACGTAATTTCTTAATATATAATTATTAGATTAAAAAGTAAGAGATCATTTGAAAGCCATTTTAAAAATAGGAATTCTTTTAAAATCATTTTTGAAATTCAGAAACTTTAAAAACAGAAAAATAGATTTTAAAAACTTTAAGAAAAAATAGAATAGAGATCAAAGAAGTTCTAATAGGATTTTAACAAAAAAATCTATGACTCTATAACTCATTTAAATATCTAGAATCTTCAATGGTCACGAGTCTTCAATCTCTAACCCTTGTGTAACGACTCGCAAATATATCACTTTAGTAAATGTATTAATTTGAGAATAAAATGATTTAATAATTATTATAATGATTCTGATAACTCATTTTAAATAATTATATAGTAATAATTTTTCATTAATTTTATAAAGATATATACTCGATTTGAAATCATAAGAAAAATTCATTTCGCTTTACCGATATAATAACGATTTTTATAAATAATTATTAATATTAATTAATATGGTTTTATAAATTAAATATGATCATTTTAATTAGATAAAAATGATAATAAATTTATTTTCAAATTTTGTTTAAAAATATATGCATATTAACTAAAAAGTGAAAATATGACCGAAAATCGAAATCGGGATTCGTAACGATACAACATAAACTTTATGGAGATATATAACATACATATACACATATACGTGTGCATACATATAAACATATTCAATTGCACATAAACATACATATACACATATATTTAAGTATATGAATATTATATAAAATATATAAGATATTTTTAGTTTTCTTACTACTTAAGTATGCAAAAGTCAACATATGCATGCCCTAAAGTGATGGAAGTGATGGCACATGGGTGAGGGGATTTGTAGCCGTGCATAAGGGGGGAAAAGTGATGATGAGGGTGCATGTGATGGTGATGAAAATGGTGATGTATGCATAGATATTTTCAGTCTCTTCTTTGCCTATAAATACCATACACTCTCCTCTTCATTTTCTTTCATTTTCCTCTTCATTTCCTAAGCTCTCTCCCCATACTTTCATGGCTTCCAACCTAAAGGAAATAATGCCAAAATATTTCTCAAAAAGAATTTAAAATTATAATATATACTTATATACACTTAAGCACCTCCAAACGATTCCAAAACTCCACTCTTTCTCTCTACCATCCACGGCCCCGACCTCCTCCATCAAAGGCCGAGCCTTCTTCTTCCACTACCCTAGGCCGTGAGCTCCTTAAGCCATCCCAAGCTTAGGCCAAGACACCTAGGAGCTTAGGTCCAAAGGATCATGAGCTTTAAAAACCAAATAGCAGAGCTATAGCCAATTTGTAGTTAGTCGTTTAAACCCGAGGTGAGAAACTCCTAAACTATAGTATTATATACTATTGGATGTTATATATGTTTGATTATGATTGTTGATGATGATTGTTTAATGCAAGTCATGGAAATACACATCGATAAGCACAAAGTAAATCACTTTTCTTTATTTAAAGAATTGGTGTATATGGAATGTTAAACCTCTTTAAAAAGCTTAAAAATGGGTTTGAAATGTTTTGTAAACATATGAAAGTGTTTTGGTGAAGTTTGAAAGGTAATTGAAAATTTAGTCAAAAATAGGCGCGTCGTGTAACGACGCGATTTCACTCCATAAAAGTCAAACAAGTATATAGAATGGAATATAGCTCGGAATTCTTTGAGACAAGAATTTTCTAAACTATTATATCCATAGTTTTCAAACTAGGAAAGAAAATCAAGATTTCGATAAGTAGATTTTGAAATATGAGTAAAACAAGTTTTTGGAAAAATCGCGGTTTTGTAGTTTAGAATCCATATAAGGATTTCTTTGAAAACGATATTTTAATTTTTTTTTTAAAATATGAAATAAATTCTAAAAAACTTTTAAAATGTTTTAAAAGTTATTTGAGTTATAAAAATGAATTTCCAAATGATTAAAAGTCGTTTCGATCAATATAGCTTAAAAAGCACTTTCCGTAGCACTTTTCCGCAGCACTTTTGTAATATAGTTTTAAACGCAATCGTTCTTTTTCAAATCTTTTGTAAAGCTTTTCAAATGATTAATAAAGTATTTTAAAGATGATTTGAAGGATTTATGGAATGTTTAAATGATTTAGAGTCGATCAAAAAACTTGACCGCCTTATGGGTGTCAGAGAGATAGTGTCTAGGCTTGAGTTTGAAAAACCAGTTTTCTACTCTCCCTAGCTATCCGGACTGACCAGATGGATGGGATAGTAAATTTTTTTTACTCGGATTAATATTTTTCTAAGTCAGAAATGAAATAATTTCGAATTATTCATAGTTTAAAAACGTTTAAAGTAATTAAAGGATTTGATAAGAGAGGTTTAATGATTCCGTATATACCAGAAAGAAATGTTTTTAAAGTTATATATCTTTAAAAGATATTTTGATAAAAGGAATGAATTAATCAAATATTGTTCACCGATTTACTTGACCTCTTTTATCGATGATTAGTTCGAAGGAACCAGGGTCGAATTTGGGTAATTCCTATTCGAAGACCACTTCGAACCAAGTTACGTATTCAAAGTGAAGACATGGATATGATTTGGAAGATAGAATGTAGGGCTGCTTGTTACTGACCCTTGGGGAAATTTCCCATATCATATTATATGGCAGTAGTTCTTCATTTAAGATCTCTGATGCAAGGACTTCTCGCTACTAATCCTCGGGGTAATTCCCGACAGGATGTGGTAGGAAAGTGCTTTCGGTTTGTCCTATTCCTAGACAACTTGTATGGACATTACATTTCTAGATACATAAATTGATCTCTATGAACATATCATCTGCTTGGTGGCAGAGAAGGCAGCTTCTCTTAGCTTAACACCCTTTCCTTAGACATACAAGCTCAGGAGCTATATATAACGACCCGCTATTTTGGACCATTCGCATCCGCACATGTCGGACTTGAATAATTCAAAATACCGAATTGTTAATTTAAATTTGGCAAAACTGAGCATATACAGTAAATAAATAATCACAGATCACAGACACAGAGTAATAAATGCAGCGGAAACAAAAGATAGTAGTTCATGAAGCTACTATATACATATCAGAGTAAAATTAGATACAATAGAAGTCTCGAATACAATAGTCAAATACAATATCAGAATACATCACTGGAATCAACTGAATATCAGAAAGCTGGATAGATAGCTGGATCACCAAGCGAAGCTCCAACTCCAAAGATGAGTCTCGAATACTGGTACACTCAGTCTGACCCGAGCGTAAAGCAAAACACAAAACACTCGAGTCAGGATTAACATTCTTATATCAATAAATCCAACTCAAGTGAAATAGCAACTGAAATACAAGTAACTCAAAGGATGTTTGGAATAACCATCCTTTAAGGATCCCTTAAACTATCTACTATGTAGTAGTGTACGATAAGTAGATAATATCTATCAGTAATATTAAGTATCAAAATAGTGTTAAGGCGTTACCATTATTCCCCTTAACACATTTTATATAAGCGTTATAGTCTATACAGCACTGTAAACTCCACCGTAAACTAGTGGGATATCAGGGAGTACTCCATAGGTATAACACAAAACAAATCGTAGTGGTCGCGTATAGGGATACAAGTATGACAAGGCACATGAGGCAATACCCAAGGTAGTGAAACTACCGTTTGCCTGATCCGGACTGGTGAGAACGCATCGCCGCAGCGATCGCAACACCGCGAAACAACACTCCCAAATCAAGGGTGCACCAATCGACAACAAGTAATGAGTAGTTTTCAAAGAAGTGTGTTCGCTCGAGGTAGCTGACCCCGTTTGGCCCGGCACGGCTCCTGTTTTAGTCATTTCCAATTTGACACAAGTGTCAAGGCTATCCATTATCGTTCTCTTTCTTCAATCATCACGTACATCATTCCAACCACTTCATTCTGGATCACACTCCGCGTATAGTTATTAAAGTGGTTTTCGGTTTAGACAGTGAGTATGTCCCTAACTGATTCCGGTCTCTTTAATAACTTTCGTAATTATTACACCGATTGGTCGTTTATATATTTCGAAAACCAAATCAATTACAATTTCAATTAGAATTTGTAAACCAACATTTCATTTGTCTTCCAAAATCAATTTCCATAATTTACGTTTCAAAACTTCCACATTCATAATTTCAAAATCTTATAATTTAATTTCAATATCTATTTAAAACAATTCAAATATTGATTCAAGTTCGTATATAAGTTTCATTACGAAATCATTTAAATTAATTTAATTTAACATTCAAATCAATTTAACTTCATTTATCGATTTCATTCAATTATTCGTTAAGTAAATTTCTCATTCAAACAACTTCTATTTAATTTCCAATCCACTAAATCAATTACTTAAGTTCAACTTCATTATATCAAAAACTTACAAATTTGAATTAAATTAAATTCATCAAATCAATTCTTTCAATTACAAGTCTTACTTTAATTTCAATAAATCACATTCTATTTCTTGTTAAAGAAATTCAATTTCACTTATTTATTTACTTAGTTACAAATTTCAAAACTTAATTATTTCATAACTCAACTTTACTTATTAAAGAAGTTCAATTTCACTTATTACGAAGTTCAATTTCACATATCAAGAATTCAATTTCATTTAATCATTAAATAATTCAATCTTATTTAATCATTAAATAATTTCAAAAACTAAATTTTTAAATAATTTCAAACTTAATAATTAAATTTTAAACAACATCCTTTCATCAACTACTATGTTAATATTTTGTTTCGGATTATTACATATTAACATTTTCCTTTCATAAAAATTCAAATTCCAACTTCATTTAAAACCTTATTATTTATTCAAATAAAATCTTTATTTTATTTTTAAATCAAATTGTTGACCAATCGGGTTTTATTTAATTCTCTATCCTAGATCAAAGTTTAATTTGGGTATTTATCATTTCAACCCGATTCCAATTCAACTCAAAATCAAAGCATAGCAAAGGGAACTTGCAGTGTGATAACTGGGATGGTGTCAAAGTAAATAAACAAGCAATAACAATAATCCAATAATTAATTCAAATAATCCCGAAATAATCGTATTAATTCACATTGTTGTTTGTGCAAATTAGTATAATCATTTCTAGAATCTACACTATCATTTCATGTAGATTAAAGATTATTCCACTAATATTAATACGGTTCTTCATTTGATATCAATTATTAAATTTCATACTACATAAATTTTACAACATACATTCAAAGGTTCAAGGTGTAATTAACCATATTACTACGTGTCAAGTAATTAAACATTTAAAGGAGTCATATTAAGCAAATGTCATCAAATCAAATTTAACATATATATCAAATCTAACTATCCTACGTCAATTTCAATTTCAAATTATTTATCACTTTCAACATTAACAATTTAACGTCCAATTGTAAACATCAAACAATCAATCATTTAATAACCAAACTGGATTGTCAATGCATATATAACAGATAATGGTGTCAGATGTCACAGGTGAACTGATATAGGTAATAACAGTGTAAATATCTAACATCAGCATATTTCAATTGTCGTTTCAATTGAAAGCAAATTTAATAAATAAAAGAACATTAATCGTGAGTGATTGCTCACCTTTCGAGGCTAGAGAGATTCGACAATGAAATGAACTACAAGTTGGATCACGATCTAGACAATCGAACCAATCCAAACAAAATCTCAAAGCGAAGTAATCTGAAAGTGGGTTCGGCGGGTAAAGCTGAAGGATAGAGATTGATGGAAACGAATCAGAATTGTCTGGATATAATCGAAACGAAATATATGTTATAAATTTCAAATCAATATTTAATTTAAACACTATAAAATAAAATATATTATCTTTTAAGGCCGCATATATTCTAAATCAAAGTATATATAAAATCAGTAATAAGATTAAAATGCAGACCATTCAAATGCACATACATGCAGACCACGGTTTATATACACACATATATAAACTCATGTGCTTTTCTCTTATAATTTAGACCTAGTTTAAACATATATACATATTATATTCTTAAATCAATGAATATATACCTAAATTATCAAACCAGTTACACATACTAACAGATAGTAAAATTTATATAACAGACACTCATCTACAAACCTATAAATACAGACTGACCACATATAAAGCTCACATAGTATTAACAAAATATATCCACCATGTTAAAACTGTTGAAATCATATATGCGACTAAATCAGATAATATAAATCTGTATAAACCTATGTACTTTCACATCTAACAAGACCTAAGATATTATATAAATTAGTAATATATCCGTAAAAGATAACAATATATATAAACCACTATTTTTAAATCAAACTATACATATAAAATGAGATATACAATACTGTACAACCTTATAAAATATATAAACTTTTCATGTCCAGATCTTTATATAAGAAGTATATATACAATAAAATATAAGACAAAGAGATAATGTAGCTTTCAGATAGGAAATATATAATATGAAAAATCAATGCAAAATAAATATATTGGAATGCAAAAAGGAAACCTGTTAAAAGACTTGCAACCCAACTTTAAAATTCAAATAGAATAAAACTTAGACTTTAAACTATGTAATATAATTTAGATATGTCCTTCAACAGAAGCATGCAAGCGTAATTTATATCCAAAATATATTCCAAATCTCGACTAACATATTTCACCCACTTGTTATAGGAAATCACATAGATATAATAAGTGTATATGTATCTGTAGACACCTATATGCTGGCAAATAGGTTAATAGTATTAAATATATGATAGATCTAAACATGGTAAACTTTTGCATGATGCATTCATTATAAAACTGTGACTTACATATACGGTATACTTACATTAACCTATATACATTACCCCTCTTATTATTTTTATGTATGTACATTATAGATCATACGACAGCTCATAAATTATATATCTTACATATACCTCTTAAGCTGGTATGCAATCAGATTTAAAATCAACATTTATACAGACTTGCTAAATATATAATATATACTTACTACTTCTTATAACATGTAACATGCAAACTACTAACATATACAGAATATATATAATAAATACAAAATTTTAAAGTGCTGCTTACTGTTTCGACAGAGGGAAGGCGGAAGGTTTTGGTAAGGTCGGCCATGGGATGCTGTGGAGGAACAAGGATGCGGTGATGGAAGGGATGGTGGCGAGTGGAAGGCTCGGTTGTGGTGGTGGAACGGTTCGCCGACGCCAGTGGGAAGAGAGGCGGAGAGGAAGTGATCGAGCGCAAGGTGAAGCGGCTATGGTGAGCTCGGCCAGATCTGGGTGGAGGCTATGGCGAAGAGGTCGAGGCAGTGAGGGGTGGATGCGGTTGATGGCAAGTGGATGAACGTGGTCAAGGGCGGGAAAGGTGGAGATGGTGGTCGGGTGGTTTCAGGTCAGTGGTCGTGGGAAGGGGATGAGGCCGCATGGGTTTGAGGTTGACGGTTGATGAATCTCGGCCTCGTCTAGGAATGGAGGCTAGTTTCTCGGGAGAGGGGTGGAAAGGAAGTCAGTAAAGAATAGAATTGGAGGAGGAAAATATGGGAGAGTGGATCTTGTAAAGTGACAGAGCAAAAAGAAAATAAAAGAAGATGAAGTGAATAGGCTTGAATACACAGAGAGTGATGTAAATGACAACGGTCATTGGAAATGAAATTGGAAATATAAAAGCTGGAAAAACGAAAACACCGCATAAGTTCAAGGCTAGTAATAAAAGCTGATGACCGTTGAATTCAACCAGTGGAAATTCGAATGGTCATGGAACACAAACAGACTCGAACGGTACCGATACCGCTGACTGTTTTACAGTTTCCGTTTCGTACCGGACTTCAAAACACAGGACTGAAAATACCGCAGAGGTCAGCATGACGCGATGATCAAAACGGTATATAGATCTCTGTGGTACGATTGAATTATCAAAATTCGAATTTTCTACTAGCGGAAAATGCAGCAAAAACACAGGAAATTAAGATCGATGGAGCTAAAGAAGTCCGAATTTGGAAAAACAAAAAATGACGCCTTGCTCAGAAGATGGTTTAGAATTTTCTATGTAAAAATATTCAGGTTTCGAAAACATTTTATTTTCATTAATTACTAACTGATTAAATTGAAATAAAATTACACACGAAATAAACTTTCGTATTTTTGGATGAAAATTTACCAGTTGCTATGTTTAACTAGACGCATTTCAAATATTAAATTTTTATTTTAAAAATTTTATTGTTTAAATTTCTCAGAATTTCAATTAAATATAATTAATAAAACAAATAAAAATATTCAAAAATTAACGGGTCGTTACACTCTCCCCCACTCAAAACTTTTCGTCCCCAAAAAGGAAGAAGGTAGGAGAACAGAAACAAGCAGAATAAAATATGTTGAAAATAAAACAATTAGTTCAAACCATATAAATTTCGATTTAAATAAATTTTATACTCAATAATTGGTTTTCAAAGTTTCCATTAAATTTATTTAATTTCACATTTATTAATGTTAGATACAAAAGGTTTCTTTCAAAAATGAAATTCAATTTAAATTCAATTGATTCGAGATACCTCATTAAGTTGATTTAATTTCAATTCTGTTAACTTCCAAAACAATTTTTTTTTAAATTTTATTAATTACATCTATTATTCACTTAAATTATTATTCTATTTATCTCTATTATCATTTTATAATCAAATTAAATGTATAAAATTTATTATAAACACTCAAATTTATTTATAAAATCAGTTTATATTGTATATTATCCAATTACATATTCAACTTTTTGAGCAATTTATGTAAGTTATATTGAATGCAATTGAGTATTATACAAGTAAATTCTAATTCAATTCTCTCAAGTTTAAATATTAATTAAAATTTTGGTTTCATTTATAATTGAAATCATCCTTTACCCAAATTTAAAGAATTAAATTTCCAATTAAATTCAAACAATTTAGAGATAATTATGTACTGTTAGTTATGTCCACTGTATATATCAAATCAAATTAAATTTAAAATAATATACCTATATATCAAATCATACTTAAGAAATTTAAATTGATTTAATTTCCAAAACAAAACTGTAGTAAAGCTACGAATTGGTCTCTCCCTTTCGAAACTCGAAAATGAATGTCGATGATGCGGCCGTCATCACCGAAGTTATTTTCCAGCGACAAACGAGAAGAGCACTAATTTAAACACCTAAAATTTCTTTGAAATGATTTCTATTCGAAAATACTTTAGATAATACATTTTAATACCTTTAAAACCAAAGTTTGAAATCACCGAAAATTTTAAATTCTCAAATTCTTGATTTAAATACATTTCAAATTCCAAATCAAATTATAGCCAAGTTTCATAAATTCATTCATTTATATTACCAAAGTCAATGATTCACAAAACATTAAATGATGATCAAATATTATCATTTCAACAATCAATATTTAACAGTTTAGTTAAAGAAAATTCATGCTTATATATATAATATAATCATAAAACTTTATTTTATTTACCAAATTTGATAACAACATTGTGTCAGTTTGCTCTGCTCAAGTGTTTTGGAAATCCTATCGATAGCGTTGATCAGACGAATCGATCGGAAACCCAAATCAACATCAACAACTCAAACAACACAATATATAAAACATTTTAATATAAATTTACAAATACACTTCCTCGATCGACGATATAAGAATAGATTTTGAAGCAAAGATAGAGATTCAAATTTTGATGGACTCAAATCGAAGAGAATTTTGATTCGAAGATAGGTTTGAAACAAAGATAAGACAATTAAATAACAAGATAGGAAGATGAATAAGTTTATATAAATCGCGGGCAACCTTAACCGGGTCGACCGTGACTTCAAGAATAAGATCAATGTAGAATTCCGAGGCAAATCAACATTTGATCTCAAGAAATAAAATTCAGGCATTGCCGGAGATAGATAGCATCGTAAACCGAGGATACAGAAATCTTCGGTAAATCGATGCCTATTGTAAAGGAGTTTCACTCCTTTACAAATCAATTTGAGATTGGCGAGATCGCCGCCTCATTATAAAGATCACTCGAAGTGGAGTTATGTAATACTCCAGAATTATAAAACGAAATGTGAGAGACACGAATGAATTTTTGAAACCACAGGGAACGTTCCAAAAATTCAAAGGAATCGAGTCAAAAGGAAGAGATTCAAACTTGAATGAAAGTGATTCTGTAAATACATTTACCCTATATGCTAAGTTTTGCCTAGAGCTACCAAAGCTCTGATACCAACTATAACGACCCGCTATTTTGGACCATTCGCATCCGCACATGTCGGACTTGAATAATACAAAATACCGAATTGTTAATTTAAATTTGGCAAAACTGAGCATATACAGTAAATAAATAATCACAGATCACAGACATAGAGTAATAAATGCAGCGGAAACAAAAGATAGTAGTTCATGAAGCTACTATATACATATCAGAGTAAAATAAGATACAATAGAAGTCTCGAATACAATAGTCAAATACAATATCAGAATACATCACTGGAATTAACTGAATATCAGAAAGCTGGATAGATAGCTGGATCTCCAAGCGAAGCTCCAACTCCAAAGGTGAGTCTTGAATACTGGTACACTCAGTCAGACCCGAGCGTAAAGCAAAACACAAAACACTCGAGTCAGGATTAACATTCTTATATCAATAAATCCAATTCAAGTGAAATAGCAACTGAAATACAAGTAACTCAAAGGATGTTTGGAATAACCATCCTTTAAGGATCCCTTAAACTATCTACTATGTAGTAGTGTACGATAAGTAGATAATGTCTATCAGTAATATAAAGTATCAAAATAGTGTTAAGGCGTTACCATTATTCCCCTTAACACATTTTATATAAGCGTTATAGTCTATACAGCACTGTAAACTCCACCGTAAACTAATGGGATATCAGGGAGTACTCCATAGGTATAACACAAAACAAATCGTAGTGGTCGCGTATAGGGATACAAGTATGACAAGGCACATGAGGCAATACCCAAGGTAGTGAAACTACCGTTTGCCTGATCCGGACTAGTGAGAACGCATCGCCGCAGCGATCGCAACACCGCGAAACAACACTCCCAAATCAAGGGTGCACCAATCGACAACAAGTAATGAGTAGTTTTCGAAGAAGTGTGTTCGCTCGAGGTAGCTGACCCCGTTTGGCCCGGCACGGCTCCTGTTTTAGTCATTTCCAATTTGACACAAGTGTCAAGGCTATCCATTATCGTTCTCTTTCTTCAATCATCACGTACATCATTCCAACCACTTAATTCTGGATCACACTCCGCGTATAGTTATTAAAGTGGTTTTCGGTTTAGATAGTGAGTATGTCCCTAACCGATTCCGGTCTCTTTAATAACTTTCGTAATTATTACACCGATTGGTCGTTTATATATTTCGAAAACCAAATCAATTACAATTTGAATTAGAATTTGTAAACCGACATTTCATTTCTCTTCCAAAATCAATTTCCATAATTTACGTTTCAAAACTTCCACATTCATAATTTCAAAATCTTATAATTCAATTTCAATTTCTATTTAAAACAATTCAAATATTGATTCAAGTTCGTATATAAGTTTCATTCTGAAATCATTTAAATTAATTTAATTTAACATTCAAATCAATTTAACTTCATTTATCGATTTCATTCAATTATTCGTTAAGTAAATTTCTCATTCAAACAACTTCTATTTAATTTCCAATCCACTAAATCAATTACTTAAGTTCAACTTCATTATATCAAAAACTTACAAATTTGAATTAAATTAAATTCATCAAATCAATTCTTTCAATTACAAGTCTTACTTTAATTTCAATAAATCACATTCTATTTCTTGTTAAAGAAATTCAATTTCACTTATTTATTTACTTAGTTACAAATTTCAAAACTTAATTATTTCATAACTCTACTTTACTTATTAAAGAAGTTCAATTTCACTTATTACGAAGTTCAATTTCACATATCAAGAATTCAATTTCATTTAATCATTAAATAATTCAATCTTATTTAATCATTAAATAATTTCAAAAACTAAATTTGTAAATAATTTCAAACTTAATAATTAAATTTTAAACAACATCCTTTCATCAACTACTATGTTAATATTTTGTTTCGGATTATTACATATTAACATTTTCCTTTCATAAAAATTCAAATTCCAACTTCATTTAAAACCTTATTATTTATTCAAATAAAATCTTTATTTTATTTTTAAATCAAATTATTGACCAATCGTGTTTTATTTAATTCTCTATCCTAGGTCAAAGTTTAATTTGGGTATTTATCATTTCAACCCGATTCCAATTCAACTCAAAATCAAAGCATAGCAAAGGGAACTTGCAGTGTGATAACTGGGATGGTGTCAAAGTAAATAAACAAGCAATAACAACAATCAATAACAACAATCCAATAATTAATTCAAATAATCCCGAAATAATCGTATTAATTCACATTATTGTTTGTGCAAATTAATATAATCATTTCTAGAATCTACACTATCATTTCATGTAGATTAAAGATTATTCCACTAATATTAATACGGTTCTTCATTTGATATCAATTATTAAATTTCATACTACATAAATTTTACAACATACATTCAAAGGTTCAAGGTGTAATTAACCATATTACTACGTGTCAAGTAATTAAACATTTAAAGGGGTCATATTAAGCAAATGTCATCAAATCAAATTTAACACATATATCAAATCTAACTATCCTACGTCAATTTCAATTTCAAATTATTTATCACTTTCAACATTAACAATTTAACGTCCAATTGTAAACATCAAACAATCAATCATTTAACAACCAAACTGGATTGTCATTGCATATATAACAGATGATGGTGTCAGATGTCACAAGTGAACTGATATAGGTAATAACAGTGTAAATATCTAACAGCAGCATATTTCAATTGTCCTTTCAATTGAAATCAAATTTAATAAATAAAAGAACATTAATCGTGAGTGATTGCTCACCTTTCAAGGCTAGAGAGATTCGACAATGAAATGAACTACAAGTTGGATCACGATCTAGACAATCGAACCAATCCAAACAAAATCTCAAAGCAAAGTAATCTGAAAGTGGGTTCGGCGGGTAAAGCTGAAGGATAGAGATTGATGGAAACGAATCAGAATTGTCTGGATATAATCGAAACGAAATATATGTTATAAATTTCAAATCAATATTTAATTTAAACACTATAAAATAAAATATATTATCTTTTAAGGCCGCATATATTCTAAATCAAAGTATATATAAAATCAGTAATAAGATTAAAATGCAGACCATTCAAATGCACATACATGCAGACCACGGTTTATATACACACATATATAAACTCATGTGCTTTTATCTTATAATTTAGACCTAGTTTAAACATATATACATATTATATTCTTAAATCAATGAATATATACCTAAATTATCAAACCAGTCACACATACTAACAGATAGTAAAATTTATATAACAAACACTCATCTACAAACCTATAAATACAGACTGATCACATATAAAGCTCACATAGTATTAACAAAATATATCCACCATGTTAAAACTGTTGAAATCATATATGCGACTAAATCAGATAATATAAATCTGTATAAACCTATGTACTTTCACATCTAACAAGACCTAAGATATTATATAAATTAGTGATATATCCATAAAAGATAACAATATATATAAACCACTATTTTTAAATCAAACTATACATATAAAATGAGATATACAATACTGTACAACCTTATAAAATATATAAACTTTTCATGTCCAGATCTTTATATAAGAAGTATATATACAATAAAATATAAGACAAGGAGATAATGTAGCTTTTAGATAGGAAATATATAATATGAAAAATCAATGCAAAAATAAATATATTGGAATGCAAAAAGGAAACCTGTTAAAAGACTTGCAACCAAACTTTAAAATTCAAATAGAATAAAACTTAGACTTTAAACTATGTAATATAATTTAGATATGTCCTTCAACAGAAGCATGCAAGCATAATTTATATCCAAAATATATTCCAAATCTCGACTAACATATTTCACCCACTTGTTATAGGAAATCACATAGATATAATAAGTGTATATGTATCTGTAGACACCTATATGCTGGCAAATAGGTTAATAGTATTAAATATATGATAGATCTAAACATGGTAAACTTTCGCATGATGCATTCATTATAAAACTGTGACTTACATATACGGTATACTTACATTAACCTATATACATTACCCCTCTTATTATTTTTATGTATGTACATTATAGATCATACGGCAACTCATAAATTATATATCTTACATATACCTCTTAAGTGGTATGCAATCAGATTTAAAATCAACATTTATACAGACTTGCTAAATATATAATATATACTTTCTACTTCTTATAACGTGTAACATGCAAACTACTAACATATACAGAATATATATAATAAATAGAAAATTTTAAAGTGCTGCTTACTGTTTCGAAAGAGGGAAGGCGAAAGGTTTTGGTAAGGTAGGCCATGGGATGCTGTGGAGGAACAAGGATGCGGTGATGGAAGGGATGGTGGCGAGTGGAAGGCTCGGTTGTGGTAGTGGAATGGTTCGCCGACGCCAGTGGGAAGAGAGGCGGAGAGGAAGTGATCGAGCACAAGGTGAAGCGACTATGGTGAGCTCGGCCAGATCTGGGTGGAGGCTATGGCGAAGAGGTCGAGGCAGTGAGGGGCAGATGCGGTTGACGGCAAGTGGATGAACGTGGTCAAGGGCGGGAACGGTGGAGATGGTGGTCGGGTGGTTTCAGGTCAGTGGTCGTGGGAAGGGGATGAGGCCGCATGGGTTTGAGGTTGACGGTTGATGAATCTCGGCCTCGTCTAGGAATGGAGGCTAGTTGCTCGGGAGAGGGGCGGGAAGGAAGTCAGTAGAGAATAGAATTGGAGGAGGAAAATATGGGAGAGTGGATCTTGTAAAGTGACAGAGCAAAAAGAAAATAAAAGAAGATGAAATGAATAGGCTTGAATACACAGAGAGTGATGTAAATGACAACGGTCATTGGAAATGAAGTTGGAAATATAAAAGCTGGAAAAACGAAAACACTGCATAAATTCAAGGCTAGTAATAAAAGCTGATGACCGTTGAATTCAACCAGTGGAATTCGAATGGTCACGGAACACAAACAGACTCGAACGGTACCGATATCGCTGACTGTTTTAGAGTTTCCATATCGTACCGGACTTCAAAACACAGGACTGAAAATACCGCAGAGGTCAGCACGACGCGATGATCAAAACGGTATATAGATCTCTGTGGTACGATTGAATTATCAAAATTCAAATTTTCTACTAGCGGAAAATGCAGCAAAAACACAGGAAATTAAGGTCGACGGAGTTAAAGAAGTCCGAATTTGGAAAAACGAAAAATGACGTCTTGCTCAGAAGATGGTTTAGAATTTTTCTATGTAAAAATATTCAGGTTTCGAAAACATTTTATTTTCATTAATTACTAACTGATTAAATTGAAATAAAATTACACACGAAATAAACTTTCATATTTTTGGATGAAAATTTACCAGTTGCTATGTTTAACTAGACGCATTTCAAATATTAAAATTTTATTGTTTAAATTTCTTAGAATTTCAATTAAATATAATTAATAAAACAAATAAAAATATTCGAAAATTGACGGGTCGTTACACTATAAGTTTGTAGAAATCAGTTGTGTGATTATGGAATGGCAATGTGGCATTCAAAGAGGAAAGATGATGTGCTATGTGAAAGGTAATCGTTACCTCAAGCCTCACACCCAGAAATGGCCAAAATAGGGTAGATGCGGTAAGGCTATGTGAGTATGCTCATCCCCTTCTAGATATATTTCTACCCACTATAATGTTTGGGTTTAAATCATCGTGGTGTATGCTAAGAGACGTCTCAGATAGGTTAGTAATGACCGGGGTGATGACATATTTGTTACTATCTAGGAAGAGGTAGGCCGGTCTTGTGTTGGTAGAGGACCATCAGTTGGGCCTCGGTACATTCCTCTAGAGATGTACCGTCGGAAGGTAGTCCCTTCACCTGGTCATTTGTATGGAAATCCATTCTCCAATAAGTGGTTGTCATTTTGTTTGTAGAACCCACTTTGTGGTTAGTATGTTGGAATTTAATCAATGTAACAATTTCAGCTAAGATTTATAAGTTTAGTTGCAAATGTTTCAAAGAGATGTCATTAAAGATAATATCCCTTAATTTTATGTAATAAAGATTTATTTATCATAAGGTAAAAACCCATTCCGTGTTATGACTGAATCAGATTTTATTTTCTTTTTCCCTTAAACTTTGGGTGCCCTATTTTCTTGGTCAGCCAAGTAGTCAGGATCATGTTAGGAGCATTTTGGTAAAGCAAATTAAGAGGAGTTTTTGGAGCATGGAGCTGGAGCATCTTATGTGGATATTTATCTACCTTTTATTTTCCGCCATGTCTAGTTGTTTGTACCAGCAAGTGTGGGAGCAGGCAGTTATAACTGTTTCTGGATAGGTTAGTTCATACCATAAGTCTGATGTACCCTAGTGAGATTGGTTGTATGTACTATCTATCTATATAGTTAAATAAATTTGTGTTTCTATCTTTTACCTTTACTTTATTTTACCCCTGATAGTCTGCCTCCCCGGCACTTGGATTTATGGCACGTGAATACCGAGGATATATTAGTGTCGATTTTCGAGGGTCGAGGAGTCGGGTCATCACATTGGTGTCAGAGCTGAAGGTTAATGTAACACCCCTAATTTTCGATAACATTATTCAGAAGATTTAATTAGATAAATTAAATAGAATAATGTAAATATTAAGTGATAAGGTGATTGAGATTTGAATAAATACTTAAGGGGCCTTGCTTAATTAACTAATTAAATGGGCTTAAGAATGGGGTATAAGTGAATTAATCTACATAGGGAAAATTGGAAAATAGTCGCACATAACCCTTAACCTTATATATATTCTGTAACAACCCGCATATTTATCGATTGTATATTTAAATATTTTATTTAAATATTTTATCGTTAGTCGGATGTTTGTACGAAAAGCTACTTTTTGCATACAGACAAATTAGGACTTGAGACTACCTCCATTGAGTTCAAAATGATGTTTGCGATCTTTTTGAGTGTAAACTTCGATATGTTTGGAGATAGTGAAATTTTCGTCACTTTTTGCTTTGAGCTTTGGTTTGGGCTGAACCATGCTAACTCAGTCCCAACTTCCTCTCCTTTTCATTAATTCACTAGCACTCCAAGCTCCTTCAAAAATGGTGGAGGGAATGGGAAATTAAAATTCCAAACTCAAGTTCATTTGCAAATTCAACATCTAACTCCAAATTCAAAGTGAAGACATTGATTCAAGCTTGTGGTTGATTCTTGCTTTGCTCTCAAGCTTCATCTTCATCAAATTCCGTGAAAAGGTGAGATTTTTATCTCACATTCTTGTCTATAACTATCTTGGACTGTTGGAAAGGAATTCCTATCACCTTAGCATGCATATTTGCATTTGGTTTGGATTGGATTGGCAAAAAGCTCCAATTTTTAGTATTTTTGGCGAAAAACTGGCCTTAGGTCGCTCTGGAACTTATAGGTCGCGCGGTCGCTAGGTCGTTAGGTCATTTCTAACCTTATTTCGCTCGGCAGCACTAGGTCGCGGCAATACTAGGTCGTTAGGTCGTTTCTGACCTTATTTCGCTCGGCAGCACTAGGTCGTGGCAACACTAGGTCGTTAGGTCGTTCTCTAGACCTTAGGTCGCTAGGTCGCTCGTCTTGGTTGCACGATAGGTCGCTCGGCCGATTCAGTCCCTAGGTCGCGTCCCTTTTAGGTCGTTAGACCTTAAGTCGCTCGCCACTGAATCTTGTTAGGTCGCCCACCATTGGACCTCGTTAGGTCGCTGCAATCATAGGTCGTAAGTCGCCCGTTTATACTACCCCTTATGTTGTTAAGTCGCTCGACCATGATGCCACTTTAGGTCGCATGACCTTATTTTTTTAGGTCGTTAGACCTTACTCCCTGAAGGTCCTTGACCAGCTTGTATCCACTAGGTCGCTCAACCACATATTCCACTAGGTCGCTCGACCTGTTATGTTTTAAGTCTCTGGCAGCTTTGCTCGGCTATGTTGGGTCGTGCACATTTTTAGCTCGACCAAGTTAGGTCGCGCATCACTATCTACCTGTTAGGTCGTTCGCCCAGTTAAGTCGATCCATCTCTTAGCTCGACCTTGTTAGGTCGCGCACCTTTTAAGTTCGACTTTGTTAGGTCGCTCGCCTTTTTACACTTAGGTCGTTTGACCTATATTTCACTAGGTCGCTCGACCTGTTCTTCTGCTAGGTCGCACGACAGTCTACCTTTAGGTCGTTCGACCTACTTGACTTAAATTCTTTGCACTTTAATTCGACCACGTTAGGTCGCAAGTATATTCCTACTTTGATGGTTTTGGGATTGATTCTTTTGGACTTTACTCACGTCTTCGAATGTGAATTTATGTGATTCGATTTGTTTCAACAATCGTTTTGTGACTTGTCACTCTAAAGATATGAAGGTTTCAATACTAGTAGTAAATATCAAAACTCTTTCATCAAAGTGATTTCAACACTATTTTAAATATCAAAAGTTCATTTTCTCAAACCGATTTCCAATCTACTAGTATATACAAGCCTTTACTTCACTCGGATGAGAAATCGAATTAAACGACTTAGTAAAACGAGTGGTATGAAACGCTCGCGTTCACTTTGTCGGTTAGCTCTTGGACTTGTTCGATTGAACCCTTTTGTGACAATTTCATAGTGAAGATCTACAGTTTGTTCGTAAATATTTAAGTTAAGCTAGTGGTTATGGGACATGAAGCTAAACTTGTATATTTACTGGCTTAGTGTAATTGACACTTCTATATGATCATGACGATCATTTTTGTGATTTAGACTAGCAACTGTGCGATGTCTCTTTGTCTGCGAGGGAGACTAGACCCCGCTTATGTGATGTTTCTACTCACATATATGGGGTAGCGCCCATGGTCTTCGGGCCGTTCATGTGTTAAAATTTAATGGATAGCTTCCATGAGATAGCTTCTCGTCATGTGTTACACGCGTTGGTGAGTTTTCATGCTCCCGTTCATGTGATAGGCCTCCCCCCTTTTTATGTGATTTCTGGATTTCGTGTGCTGATTTCTGGAATTTGTGCTTCACCAATTTTCATGTGTTTATCAGTTTTTGTGCATTGGTGAATTCATGTGTCATTGACTTGTTATGAATACAAGTTTAGGGTATGATACCCTATTTTACCTTTGAGAAGATTCTTGTGATATTGATTAATCTCTTGTTGATTTTCAATTACATACTTATAGTAGTATGCCATTATGGTTATTACATGTTCATGCCATGTCTTTTACTTTATACCATATCATCTGATATTTATAGCTAGACTAATCCGTTTATTATTTTCTTATAAATAATACTCGGGTCCGACCGAGATGTTACAGGTTCTTCTGCTTGACTTCTCTTCAGGATTGTTCTGACTTTTGGACTAACTACTTAGATTAGTAGATTTTGGATGTACACATTTGAGATTTAGACTCTATGTTGTGTACTTATTCTTTTGTATAGCACGTGTTGCTATTCTTTTGTATTATCGTGGATCTTTCCGACCACTACTCTGATGTACACTTTTATGTGTCATATATATATATTCATATCTTCTTCCGCCTTTGTGATATGGATGTCTGTGACTGATTTATGTTATGATTATTTCTATGTTTGTTTCCGAAGATTATATATAGCCACTGTGTGACAGCTTTGAGTTTGTATCGGTATGTCGGATTTCCTCCTTAAATGATGTACATGCTATACTATCTGAAATATCGGTGCTCGCACAAAGAAGTTACATGGATGGTCGCTCCTCAACAGCCTTATTCTCCATGCTAGTTGACAGCATTACACTGTAGTGTTCTTGGCTAGTGTGGGTATAGAGGTGGGGCGTCACAGCTTGGTATCAGAGCCAAACTTCGGAACAATGTAGAATAACTTAACAAGGATCATCGTCCTAAGTCCTTCTTAGGAGTTGTACCTTAGGATTAATTCGAGTCTTCGTACCAATTCATCCTATTTTCTTTTATGATTCCTTGTTTTGTCTATCAAGATTGCTTGATAGTCATTCTGAGAATAACCTTTTTCTTCTTCCTCCTTTCTTAAAGAAAAAGAGATGGTTAATTCTGGCAGTCCTAGCGCTAGTCAATCCAGTAGTCCTTCTCTGGATGGAGTATTCATGTCTGCCCAACAACTTTTGGATCTTGCTAAGAATCAAAGGTTTATCTGTGCTTTGGGTAAGAACCCCGAAATGGTTTTACCTCTGAAACTTGAAGTTCCTTTCCATCAACTTGTGGATATCACTCTTCGACATGAAGAGGCTGGTAAAGGAATTGATAGTGATATTGGGATTTCCAAGAAGAGGCATATTAAGTTCAAAAGCCCTTATCCCGATAAGAAGGTAAAGCAAAAAACCTCGGTAGCAAAGACTCCAATCCCTAAACATGGAGAATGCTACAACTGTGCTTCTAGGGACCACTATATAAATAAGTGTCCTAGACCTATCTCTTGCCGCTATTGTAAAAGTGCGGACCATTTTATGTCTTCATGTTCCAAACTTCAAAGAAAGAAGAAAGAGGAACAAGAAACTCCGGTAGTTGAGACTCCTACCGCTAGTCGTAAACAATGTTACAATTGTGGTTCCACAGACCATTATGTAATTAAGTGCCCGAAACCCCTTTATTGCCGCTATTGCAAAGGCTCGGGTCATTACTTATCTACCTGTCTCAAACTTCAAAGTAGGAGAGAGGGAAAGCTGCCAGCCCCTAGCAACTCTTCTCTTGGCCAAGGTATTTCTTACTCAATCCTTGATTACACTTGTTTTGTAAATATCCTATTCGAGTTCTTTTTGATATGGGTTCATCTTATCCTTTTTCGTATCAAAAGAACTTGTTGATTCTCCTTCTTTAAAACATTTTGGAATTGACGACTTCTTTGAGAATTGCGAATCCGGTTGGTGGATCCACAACATTCAATTTGCTTTTTTAATTGATGTCGAAATTATTTCATGTGATTTTTCTTTCCGAACCGATTTGCATATTATGCGTTGTTTAGGTTTCGGAATTGATTTGCGTGAAAGGATTGGCTTAATCATTATGAGACCCATATCCTATTTTTCCAAATGGACTAATTCATTTTCGACATTTTTAATCTGTTAAGCAGATTCATATTTTTCCTTTGTGATTTCGATTCCAAACTAATAGCATCATTTTATTCTTTAAGCTCACGTGTTGAGTAGAGAATTATTTCTCTCAATTGAGTAGTTGTGAATTTTCCGGAATCTTTGAGCTTGTCTTAGGATCATCACCTAAGCAATCTTTTAAGAGGTGTTAAGGTCTTCCCAGTTTGACCTTGCCACCGGATTTAATTAGCTAGGAGTCGCGGGAGTAAGCATTCCGCTTACCACATTCCGCACTCGTTATGATTCTTATGAATGACTTATTATGTCATTCGGTTATCCAGCTTATTTCATCCAATTTATAAATCGAGTATTCTATGAATATCTCAATAATTCCATTCTTTTATTCATTAATTATGGATGAAAATAGAAATTTAAAATTTTGCAAATCTTTTTCATAAGATTTATTTATAAGTACAATTTGATTTTTAATTAAACAAGCAAAGAAGATTCTCAAATTTTTTAAGAGATATTTTCATCATATAGAAGATGATTTTGTGTTGTATTGCCCATTTAGTGTTTTAAGAATTCTGGTCGATGCGCTTGATCAACGTTATTGATAGGGATTTCCTAAACGCTTTGATGAGACAGTCAGACACAATAAATTGACTTGTAAAATGTAAACCTTTTTATTGAGGTAATTGTGATTTTGAAAGTTTTAGCTTTTCGGGAAAGAAGATTAAATTCTTCCTTTTCGATACTCTTATCCTTGTGGTTCCTGAAGGGAACCAAAACTTTATCTTTTGTACCAATGCTAATCGTATTGGTTTGGATGCCATTCTCTTGCAAAAGAGAGCGCGCAATCACTTGTGCTTCTAAATCCTAAAAGCCGATCGAGGCTAGGTATGTCACTTATGATCTGGTACTCGCAGCTATTGATTTTGCCTTCCAAGTTTGGCATCATCATCCTGGGGAAGAAATTGGTTCTCCACCTCGATTATAAATTATTGGGATATCTATTTTCTCATAAGGAATTTAATTCGTGTCAACCACGTTGGCTCGAACCCCTTGTATCTTATGATCTTGATATCCTTTATACCCCGGAAAAGGAAACCGTGTTGCCAATACCCTTAGTCTTAAGCAACAGGCAGTTATTTCTTTGATGATATCCGAATGGAATGATCTTGAGATTTCCTCCACTTGTGAGATTCGGGATCGTGAATTCTAATTCATGTTCATCTCTTGTTTTATGTAGCCCTGAGGCTCATTCTTCTCTTTTGGACTGCATTCTTGAAGCTCAAAGGCTAGATCCCGTATTGGCTCTTCTTAGCCAAAGTTGTTGGGATAAAATTAATATTGAAAGTTGAAAGACTTCGATATTGATTTGCGTGGCGGCATTCGAAAATTGGGTAGACTTATCGTACCAAATATTAGTGACCTTCGTAAAGATAATTTAGAAGATTCTCATCATTCTGAATTTACCATTCATCCCGGTAGTAGTAAAATTTACGCCGAGGTGAGGCGTCTTTATTATTGGAGTGAATGAAATCTGTTATTGCTAACTTTGTTAAGTGTTGCATGACTTGCCAACTTCACAAAGGCATGGTGGGTTATTGCAACCTTTAGAAATTCCAATTTGGAAGTGGAATCAAATTTCCATGGATTTTAGTTATGGCCTTTCCTGTTCTAGTTCGGGTCATGATAGCTTATGGGTGATAGTTGATAGACTTACTGTATCCGCCCATTTTATTTCCGTTCAGTTTAACCGAACCGTTTCTCTTTTGGCCAAACTCTTTATCAAGGAAATTGTTAAATTGCATGGTGTCCCTACTTCTATTGTTAGCAATCGCGATCCATTGTTTAATAGTGGATTTTGGGAAAGTCTTCGAGATTTTTAACACCGCTTATCACCCCTAGTCCGATGGACAAATCGAGCGTGTGAGTCAAACGCTTGAAGATTTTCTTCGTTCTTGTGTTCTTGATTTTGATGGAAGTTGGGAAGATCATATCTTTCTATTTGAATTTTCCTATAATAATAGCTTCTAATCTAGTATTGGTATGGCACCTTTCGAGGCACTCTATGGAAAGACATGCCGATCCCCTTCTTGTTGGCTTGAGGCCGGTGAGAAGCTGGTTTTAGGTCCAGATTTTATTCGTGTTTCACCTATTAACGGTGTTTTACGTTTCAGTCGATCGGGAAAGTTAGCGCCTCAATATATTGGGCCATTTCCAATCACTGGACATAGTGATTCCATAACGTATCGCCTTTTATTACCGGCTCAAATTTTCTGCTATTCGTGACATGTTTCACATTTCTCGATTACGGAAATGCTTTTGAGATTCCGATTTTTATTCTTGAGTCTGGTGTTGTGGAAGAAACTGAAGTTTCACCTAATTTAACTTTTGAGCAGCATCCTATTCGTATTATTGCTTCGGAAGTCAAACGTCTTCGAAAATAAAGATATTCTCTTTGTATGAGTTCTATGATTCTCAAATCCCAAGGATTTCTCTTGGGGAATCTAGAGTATTCATCAAGCGAACACATCCGGACTTACTTTCTCATGCTCTTTATGGTGAACTTCTTATTTCAAATTTCCTTTTTGTGTTAATATGCTTTTATGGTTGTTACTTTTTATTTCCATCTTATATATTGCGAGGACGCAATTTCTTTAAGGAGGGGAGTCTGTAACAACCCGCATATTTATCGATTGTATATTTAAATATTTTATTTAAATATTTTATCGTTAGTCGGATGTTAGTCCAAAAAGCTACTTTTTGCATACGGACAAATTAGGACTCGAGACCACCTCCATTGAGTTCAAAATGACGTTTGCGATCTTTTTGAGTGTAAACTTCGATATGTTTGGAGATAGTGAAATTTTCGTCACTTTTTGCTTTGAGCTTTGGTTTGGGCTGAACCATGCTAACTCAGTCCCAACTTCCTCTCCTTTTCATTAATTCACTAGCACTCCAAGCTCCTTCAAATATGGTGGAGGGAATGGGAAACAAAAATTCCAAACTCAAGTTCATTTGCAAATTCAACATCTAACTCCAAATTCAAAGTGAAGACATTGATTCAAGCTTGTGGTTGATTCTTGCTTTGCTCTCAAGCTTCATCTTCATCAAATTCCATGAAAAGGTGAGATTTTTATCTCACATTCTTGTCTATAACTATCTTGGACTATTGGAAAGGAATTCCTATCACCTTAGCATGCATATTTGCATTTGGTTTGGATTGGATTGGCGAAAAGCTCCAATTTTTAGTATTTTTGGCGAAAAACTGGCCTTAGGTCGCTCTGGAACTTATAGGTCGCGCGGTCGCTAGGTCGTTAGGTCGTTTCTGACCTTATTTCGCTCGGCAGCACTAGGTCGCGGCAACACTAGGTCGTTAGGTCGTTTCTGACCTTATTTCGCTCGGTAGCACTAGGTCGCGGCAACACTAGGTCGTTAGGTCGTTTCTGACCTTATTTCGCTCGGTAGCACTAGGTCGCGGCAACACTAGGTCGTTAGGACTTTCTCTAGACCTTAGGTCGCTAGGTCGCTCGTCTTGGTTGCACGATAGGTCGCTCGGCCGATTCAGTCCCTAGGTCGCGTCCCTTTTAAATCGTTAGACCTTAAGTCGCTCGCCACTGAATCTTGTTAGGTCGCCCACCATTGGACCTCGTTAGGTCGCTGCAATCATAGGTCGTAAGTCGCCCGTTTATACTACCCCTTATGTTGTTAAGTCGCTCGACCATGATGCCACTTTAGGTCGCATGACCTTATTTTTTTAGGTCGTTAGACCTTACTCCCTGAAGGTCGCTTGACCAGCTTGTATCCACTAGGTCGCTCAACCACCTATTCCACTAGGTCGCTCGACCTGTTATGTTTTAAGTCGCTGGCAGCTTTGCTCGGCTATGTTGGGTCGCGCACATTTTTAGCTCGACCAAGTTAGGTCGCGCATCACTATCTACCTGTTAGGTCGTTCGCCCAGTTAAGTCGATCCATCTCTTAGCTCGACCCTGTTAGGTCGCGCACCTTTTAAGTTCGACTTCGTTAGGTCGCTCGCCTTTTTACACTTAGGTCGTTTGACCTGTATTTCACTAGGTCGCTCGACCTGTTCTTCTGCTAGGTCGCACGACAGTCTACCTTTAGGTCGTTCGACCTATTTGACTTAAAGTCTTTGCACTTTAATTCGACCACGTTAGGTCGCAAGTATATTCCTACTTTGTTGGTTGTGGGATTGATTTCTTTGGACTTTACTCACTTCTTCGAATGTGAATTTATGTGATTCGATTTGTTTCAACAATCATTTTATGACTTGTCACTCTAAAGATATGAAGGTTTCAATACTAGTAGTAAATATCAAAACTCTTTCATCAAAGCGATTTCAACACTATTTTAAATATCAAAAGTTCGTTTTCTCAAACCGATTTCCAATCTACTATTATATACAAGCCTTTACTTCACTCGGATGAGAAATCGAATTAAACGACTTAGTAAAACGAGTGGTATGAAACGCTCGCATTCACTTTGTCGGTTAGCTCTTGGACTTGTTCGATTGAACCCTTTTGTGACAATTTCCTAGTGAAGATCTACAGTTTGTTCGTAAATATTTAAGTTAAGCTAGTGGTTATGGGACATGAAGCTAAACTCATATATTTTCTGGCTTAGTGTAATTGACACTTCTATATGATCATGACGATCATTTTTGTGATTTAGACTAGCAACTGTGCGATGTCTCTTTGTCTGCGAGGGAGACTAGACCCCGCTTATGTGATGTTTCTACTCACATATATGGGGTAGCGCCCATGGTCTTCGGGCCGTTCATGTGTTAAAATTTAATGCATAGCTTCCATGAGATAGCTTCTTGTCATGTGTTACACGCGTTGGTGAGTTTTCATGCTCTCGTTCATGTGATAGGCCTCCCCCCTTTTTATGTGATTTCTGGATTTCGTGTGCTGATTTCTGGAATTTGTGCTTCACCAATTTTCATGTGTTTATCAGTTTTTGTGCATTGGTGAATTCATGTGTCATTGACTTGTTATGAATACAAGTTTAGGGTATGATACCCTATTTTACCTTTGAGAAGATTCTTGTGATATTGATTAATCTCTTGTTGATTTTCAATTACATACTTATAGTAGTATGCCATTATGGTTATTACATGTTCATGCCATGTCTTTTACTTTATACCATATCATCTGATATTTATAGCTAGACTGATATGTTTATTATTTTCTTATAAAAAATACTCGGGTCAGACCGAGATGTTACAGGTGCTTCTGCTTGACTTCTCTTCAGGATTGTTCTGACTTTTGGACTAACTACTTAGATTAGTAGATTTTGGATGTACACATTTGAGATTTAGACTCTATGTTGTGTACTTATTCTTTTGTATAGCACGTGTTGCTATTCTTTTGTATTATCGTGGATCTTTCCGACCACTACTCTGATGTACACTTTTATGTGTCATATATATATTCATATCTTCTTCCGCCTTTGTGATATGGATGTCTGTGACTGATTTATGTTATGATTAATTCTATGTTTGTTTCCGAAGATTATATATAGCCACTGTGTGACAGCTTTGAGTTTGTATCGGTATGTCAGATTTCCTCCTTAAATGATGTACATGCTATACTATCTGACATATCGGTGCTCGCACAAAGAAGTTACATGGATGGTCGCTCCTCAACAGCCTTATTCTCCGTGCTAGTTGATAGCATTACACCGTAGTGTTCTTGGCTAGTGTGGGTATAGAGGTGGGGCGTCCCATATTCATTCACGTTTCATTTCCCCATTCACGTCATTTTGAAAACAAAACACAAATGTAAATCAAGAGGAGCCAGCCATTGCTAGGAGGAAAAGAGAAGAGAATTCAAATCAAAGTAAAGCTAAGGATTAAAGCTAGGGGAATAAATCTCAATCCAATCTCCTTATCTTAATCAAGGTGAAAACTAATTTATATCATCTCTATTTTGTTTACAATAATATTTTTACGCATTTAAGATTAAATTCGGTTTTATGATGAGTTGGATGATGATATGCTTGAATTATAAATTGTTTAATTTAAACAAGATTGTTTAAATGAGGAATTATGCGGTTTTAGAGCAAAACTGATTGTAAATGATCTTTGAATGCCATGGAAAAATTTTATGTTATGTAAAATATTATTTTGGAGTTGGATTTTAATTTTGATAATTTTCCAAGCTATGGAAAGATTATTATGAATTTGCAAAGGAAAATATGGTTAATTGGGTACAGAAATTTATTTCAGAAATTATATCGAGAATTTGGGTCTGAAATTTTGATATGTTAAATAACATGATGAAAGTGAATTTCTGTAATTTTTGAGGATTTCTCCTAAGTGATTTATTATGGAAATTAAATTATTTTAGAAGAAGGACTTACTTGCAATATTAGTTTTTCTTAATGGAAGGGCTTATTTGGTAAATAAACATTGGTTTAGATCTGAAATTAAGCGGTAGTTATTTTGATAAAGAATTTGAAAAGTTAAGGCAACCAATCTTATGTTTATATGTGGCAGATTAGTTAGAAAGTGTTTTCTTTAATTGGTATTAACTCAGGTTTACCCAGAAAAGTGGGTTCCGCCTCTATTTAGAAGCATCTTTCGACTCCAATGCTTCCGCTCCATCTCAGTCGAAACCAACCCAGGCTGAATCCAATACACAAGGTATTACTTAGATGGCACGTAGTGGATTGGAGAAAGGCGGAAGGCTTGGTATCGAAAGCATTGCTTCTGATGGGGTCGATACTTTTATTTGTTTTAAACAGTTAAGCGCCTGCCTTTGTTTTATTAAAGCTTTTGATGGAGTCGAAGCATATGTTTTTGAAAGAGGTTTTCTAAAGGCTTTCGAAGGGGTTGCCATATTATGTTTTAAAAAATAAGCTTTCGAATGGGTTTCTTTACTTATAAAAATAATGCTTTCGAAAGTATGGGTTTCGACCTTGTCGAAGCCTTGATGCCGTTCTTTTGCCTTTCGAGTATATTGAAGTCATCAATGCCTTCGAAGGGTAGTTTTGTTTTAAAGATGTTCTAAGCCACTTCCTAAATGCTTCGAAAGGGTCCAAGGGTTCCGAAGGCAATGGCTTCGAATAGGGGTTTCGATGCTATCCTTCAGTGTTTTGGTTTAAATGTTTTGAAGCTTTCGAAAGGGTTGGTGCCGACGCCATCAAGTTTTCCCTAATACTTTTATATGATAAAGAATCATTTCGAAAGAGATACTTTCGTTCATATTCACTTTGACCTAAATGATATTTTTAAATATAAACCCAATGGTTTCGAAAGGCGTACTTTCAATGGTTTCGAAGCTTTGCTTCTAAGAGTTAATAAGTAATACTTTATTTCATTCGAAAGGTTTCGAAAGAGAGGTTTAAAGTGTTTTGAAAGGCAGGGGCCTAATGTTTTGAAAAGAGATTTATATGCTTTCGAAGGAGGTTATCCAGTGAGGTCGAAAGCAAAGTTTTGAAGGTTTCGTAAGCCTTAGTTTTTCAAAACAAATAACCCAATCTCATTTTAAAGGAAAAACCATGACATAAGTAAAGTGTTTTGAAATGGAGTTTTGAAGAAGTTTTCCTTGATTAAAGGGTTAAAGTGATTAACCAAGTTTTAATATAAAATGAATTCAAGGATATTAAACCCACATGAGTGGTATTGTTATGTTAATATGTTTGCTTCTTTAAATAAATATATGTTCACATTGTAATGAACCCATAACGGTAACTTGGAGAAGGGCAGCATAACCAGCTAGGTTGACCCAGTAGTGAATATAAATTAAATTAACTGAAGATATTGGCAGGGGCCAATAGGTTCATAGTAAGCCTATAAAAACTGTGTAATGGAAAAGATATTGGCAGGGGCTAATAGGTTCATAGTAAGCCCAAGAAAACTATGTATATGAAGATGTCAGGAAGACAGGTTCATAGTTAGCCCGTGAAAACTATGATTTGATATTGGCAGGGGCCAATAGGTTTATTGTTAACCCAGGAAAACTACATCCGAATTAAGATATTGACAATTGTCAATAGGTTCCTAGTCAACCGATGAAAACTAGGATAAGAGAAAAGATACTGGAGTTACCAATAGGTTCAGAGAGAACTCATGAAACAGTAAAGATATTGGTAGGGGCCAATAGGTTAATAGTAAGCCCATGAAAACTATGTAACTGGACAGGGAGTCCTTAAACATTTTACCGGTTATTAGTCAGCCTATGAAAACTATTAGGTTAATAGTAACCCTAGAAAATATAACTGAGAAATATAGTCAAAATGAATGGGGTTGGTTAATCCAGAATTGATTCACTTGTTTTGCATATTTTTGAAATGTTTTAACCATTGTGGATGCAGGAGCATAGTATATGATTTTATAAAGGTTTTAGGATACTAGTGAAGGGAAAACCCGTTCCGCTAAGCGGCGTGGTCTCACTAGATATCTAAATGATTTGAGATGGTAGATTATTATTCATACTAGGCTTTATGTCTGACTCGAAGTTTATGTTTTCCCCTTAAACTCTCGGGTACTCAGTTGATTTTGAGTATTTTGAGAGTTGAGGTTTTCAGGTACCTCTTTAGACGAATAATCTTCCGGAGATGTGCAGGAGGCATGATAGCTACATAGAGTTCTCTTTTATTTGGTTTCCGTTGTGTTGTTTTCTAAAGGCAATGTTGTTAAATTGCCTATATATACTCTGATCATCCAAGGGGGCATCTTTATATGTTGCTCTTAGCGTATGTTGTAATAAGTATATTTTCCCTGAACGTGGTTAACGATTGTGGGATTATGTAATGAATTTGAAATGGTTTGAAATGGAATGTGGATCTTGTTTGATGTTTTAAAATTTTCCATATTCATGCGTTTCTGTGTATTAATGTATCTAACATTGTCGTATTTGATCGTTAAGAATTAATAACTATGGATGACTTCAGCATCAATAGACATTAGTTTTAGGCCTCCAAGTAGGGGGATGTTATATTTAAGCAAGAACCTTGGCTTTGGTGGGGTATGACTCATTAGAGATAGGGTTAGTAATACTCTAGAATGAGTTTAATCTTGGAGAGTGTGCGTTTAAAACCCTTATCTGAATAAAAATCAAGTCGTGCTATGCTTAAAACCCATTTCCCAAGATCATTTCACATATTCACATGCACATAAACATACATATACATGTGCATACATGAAAACATATTCACATGCACATAAACATACATATACACATATATTTAAGTATATGAATATTATATAAAATATATAAGATATTTTTAGTTTTCTTACTACTTAAGTATGAAAAAGTCAACATATGCATGCCCTAAAGTGATGGAAGTGATGAGCACATGGGTGAGGGGATTTGTAGCCGTGCATAAGGGGGGAGAAATGATAATGTGGGTGCATGTGATGGTGATGAAAATGGTGATGTAAGCATATATATTTTCACTCTCTTCTTTGCCTACAAACACCGTACACTCTTCTCTTCATTTTCATTCATCTTCCTCTTCATTTTAAGCTCTCTATCCATACTTTCATGGCTTCCAACCTGAAGGAAATATTGCCAAAATATTTCCCAAAAAGAATTTAAAATTATAATATATACTTATATACACTTAAGCACCTCCAAACGATTCCAAAACTCCACTCTTTCTCTCCATCATCCACGGCCTCCACCTCCTCCATCAAAGTCCGAGCCTTTTTCTTCCTCTACCCTAGGCCGTGAGCTCCGCAAGCCATCCTAAGCTTAGGCCGAGCCACCTAGGAGCTTAGGTCCAAAGGATCGTGAGCTTTAAAAACTAAATAGCGGAGCTATAGCCAATTTTTAGTTAGTCGTCTAATCCCGAGGTGAGAAACTCCTAAACTATAGTATTATATGCTATTTGATATATATATATGTTTGATTATGATTGTTGATGATGATTGTTTAATATGAATATTGAATATATATGCCAGTTATGGAAATACACATCGATAAGCACAAAGGAAATCACTTTTCTTTATTTAATTAACTGGTGTATATGGAATGTTAAACCTCTTTAAAAAGGGTTAAAAATGAGTTTGAAATATTTTATAAACATATGAAAGTGTTTTGGTGAAGTTTGAATGGTAATTGAAAATTTAGTCAAAAATAGGCGCGTCGCATAACGGCAATTCGCAATTTCACGCCATAAAAGTCAAACGAGTATATAGCATGAAATATAGCTCAGAATTCTTTGAGATAAGAATTTTTGAATTATTATATCCATATTTTTCAAGAAAAGATACAAAATTGAGATTTCGATAAGTAGATTTTGAAATATGAGTAAAACAGTTTTTTGAAAAATCGCAGTTTTGTAGTTCTGAATCCATAAAAGGATTTCTTTAAAAATGATATTCTGAATTTTTTTTAAAAATATGAAATAAATTATAAAAATATTTTAAATTTTTTTAAAAGTGATTTGAGTTATAAAAAACGAATTTCCAAATGATAAAAAGTTGATTTGATCAATATAGCTTAAAAAGCACTTTTCGCAGCACTTTTCTATAACTTTTAAAATATAGTTTTAAATGCAACCGTTCTTTTCCAAATCTTCTATAAATGTTTTCAAATGATTAATAAAGTATTTAAAGATGTTTGAAGAATTTATGGAATGGTTAAATGTTAAATGATTTAGAGTCGATCAAATAACTTGACTGCCTTATGGGTGTTAGAGAGATAGTGTCTAGGCTTGAGTTTGAAAAACCAGTTTCCTGCTCTCCCTAGTTATTCGGACCGGCCCGACCGATGGGATAGTAAATTTGGTCTACTCTGATCAATATTTTCCTAAGTGAAAAATGAAATGATTTCGAATTATTCCCAGTTTAAAAAGGTTTAAAGTAATCAAAGGATTTGATAAGAGAGGTTTAATGATTCCGTATATACCAAAAAGAAACGTTTTTAAAGTTATATATATCTTTAAAAGATATTTTTGATAAAAGGAATGAATTAATCAGATATTGTTCGCCTATTTACTTGACCTCTTTTACTGATGATTGGTTCGAAGGAACCGGGGTCGGATTTGGGTGATTCCTATCCGAAGACCACTTCGAACCAATTTACGTATTTGAAGTGAAGACATGGATATGATTTGGAAGATAGAATGTAGGGCTGCTTGTCACTGACCCTCGGGGGAAATTTTCCATATCATATTATGTGGCAGTAGTTCTTCATTTAAGATCTTTGATGCAAGGACCTTTCGCTACTAATTCTAGTGGTAATTCCCAACATGATGTGGTAGGAAAGTGCATTCCGTTTGTCCTATTCCTAGACAACTTGTATGGACGAAAGTCCAACATTACATTTCTAGTTACATAAATTGATCTCTATGAACGTATCATCTGCTTGGTGGTGGAGAAGGCAACTTCTCATAGCTTAACACCCTTTCCTTAGACGTACGAGCTCAACAGTTATACGTTTGTAGAAATCAGTTGTGTGATTATGGAATGACAATGTTGCAATCAAAGAGGAAAGATGATGTGCTATGTGAAAGGTAATCGTTTCCTCAAGCATCACGCCCGGAAATGGCCAAAACAGGGTAGATGCGGTAAAGCTATGTGGTTGCAACCATTAGGGTATGATCATCCGCTTCTAGATATATTTCTACCCGCTATAATGTTCGGGTTTAAATCTTTGTGGTGTATGCTAAGAGATGTCTCGGATAGGTCGACAACGATCAGGGTGTTGACATATTCGGTACTATCTAGGAAGAGGTAGGCCAGTCTTATGTTGGTAGAGGAACATCAGTTGGGCCTCGGTACATTACTCTAGAGATGTACTGCCGGAAGGTAGTCCCTTCACCTGGTCATTTGTATGGAAATCCATTCTCCAATAAGTGCTTGCCATTTAGTTTGTAGAATCCACTTTGTGGCTAGTATGTTGGAATTTAATCAATGTAACAATTTCAGTTAAGATTAATAATTTAATTGCAAATGTTTTCAAAGAGATGTCATTAAAGATAATATGATTTGGTTATCATAAGGTAAAAACTCATTCCGTGTATATGTGCGGCATAGTCTTATGAGATACCTTTTTGTTTTCAAACGTCGTACTTTGAGTTCTCACACCAGTCCCATGATTGACCCGGAGTTTATTTTCTTTTTCCCTTAAACTCTAGGTGCCCTATTTTCCCCGGGCAGCCAAGTAGTCAGGATTATATTAGGAGCATTTTGGTGAAGCAAATTAAGAGGAGTTTTTGGAGCATGGAGTTAGAGCATCTTATATAGATATCTATCTACCTTTTATTTTCCTATGTGTCTAGTTGTTTGTACCAGCAAGTATAGGAGTAGGTAGTTATAACTATTCCTGGCTGGGTTAGTTCATACCATAACTCTGATGTACCCTACTGAGAGTGGTTGTATTTACTACCTACCTACATAGTAAAATAAATTTTTATTTCTATCTTTTACCTTTACTTTATTTTACCCCTGATAATCTGCCTCTCCGGTACTTGGATTTACGGCACGTGAATACCAAAGATGTATTAGTGTCGATTTTCGAGGGTCGAGGAGACGGGCCGTCCTATCTTGAGTCTCTATATCGGCTTCTTGAATTTGCTCTTGATATTGTACAATCTTCTTAATCAACGCCTGTCTAATATCCTGCACTATTCAGTATATATAACTTGATAATAACATTAGTATCTATATTTTATATAATGTCATATGGTTGTTGTCATCAAAACCAATGCCTAAGGTACTAAAAATCTCCTCTCTTTTTTATGATGACTGCCATGTTTATAAAATATGTTATAACTCCCCCTAAGTTGCAAAACTCCCCTTAATTTATGCCTAAAACTCCCCCTTAATCTATGCTTAGATTTTATGTATATTTCTCCTCCTTTGTCATCAAAAAAAGTCTAACTAAAAACTCCCCCTAACTAATTGGTACTATATGATATATATTATATATATATATAAACGCTATAAGAAGGATATATAAGAATAATATGTTATAACATAAATAATTTTCATTAATCACAGAAATCCTTTACATACATTCAAAATAAAGTCACACCAAACCAAAAGACAATCAATTCAAAACCTACTATATATCTATACAGACCAATTTTAAAGAAAAGATCAGTCCAAATCAAATCATACATGTCAAACAACAATTCACTCAGAATTAAAACTAAACCAAATTAGGATCCTGACAAATCATACTAAAACGTGCTAATCCTAAGTCCTAAGGTTTCTTCTTCATAATGGGAGACTTGTGGATGGGACAAAAGGGATAGTGAAGACATAAATTTCCTTTTTGCTCGACCAAATTTCCATCCCGATTGAAACATACTTCACCAACACACCAGACTTCATCGTTACCGACTTCCTCTTCTTCTTCTTTCTCTTCCTCCTCTTCTTCTTCCTCTTCTTCTTCACTGCCATTTAAAGGATCATGAATGGCCAAATTTGTAGCATCATCCTTAATGACTATTGGATTTGTGGGGTTATCCAATAGACACTCCTGTAGATTTCTAAGAATTCTGTCTTGTTTCTCTTGTTCATTCTTCATTATTATTTTAATTGCTTCCATTTCAAAAAGCATATTTAGAGTATGCTTCGGATCACTCTCAATTCTTGTCACTTTGGCTAAAGTAGAGTTTTGGAAAGGGCTCGGAGTAGGAGAACCAAAGGAATATGATGTAGATTCATGCCTTGGACGTTTGGGATGGTTAGGATGCATTGATTTTATTTGAGTTTTTCAAAAAGAAGAAGACTATAGAATGGGTTTGATTTCGAAATAGAATGGATATATATAGTAGTTTTAAGTTTTGAATTAGGGAGGGAGATTTGAAATTAGAAAATAACTGCATATCTCAACATACATATCATGGATATGTCGACATATCTAGTATAATTTTGTTAGGTTGTTTTTCTTTTGAATTTATTAATTTATATGCTATTATATTTATATTTGAGAAGGAACATATTCCTATCTCTTTTCTTAGCTTTATAAACGATGTTTGATTTAATGGTTTTGTTAATATATCAGCCACTTGATTTTCAGTATTTATAAATTCGAGTGATATTATTTCTTTATTTACATTATCTCTTAGAAAGTGATGTTGTATATCTATATGTTTAGTTCTTGCATGATGAGTTGGATTTTTAGGTAAATTAATTGCACTAGTATTATCATAGTATATTGGTGATTTAGTAAAATTTAAACCAAAATCTTTTAATGTTTGTTGCATATAAATAACCTAAGAACATGCTAATGCTGCTGAAATATATTATGCTTCTGTTATGGATGGAGATATTGAATTTTGCTTTTTGCTAAACTAGAAAACTAGAGAGTAAAGAGTGATAAGTTCCACTGATACTTTTTTGGTCTGATTTGCAACTAGCATAATTAACATCACTATATGAAATTAAATCAAAGGAATCTTCTTTTGGATAAAAGATTCCATAGTCTAATGTGTTATTTACGTATCTTAATATTCGTTTTATAGAATTTAGGTGTGTTTCCTTAGGTTGAGATTGATATCTTTCACAGAGACATACACTATGCACTATATCTGGTCTACTAGCAGTTATATAGAGTAGGGATCCAATCATACCTCTATACAATTTTTGATCTATATTTTTTGAATTTCCTTCCTTATTTAATTTTTTATTTGTTGCCATGGGAGTTAGCCTACCATTGGTATTTGGCATACCAAATTTCTTAAATAAATCTTTAGCGTATTTTTTTGGACTTATGAAAATACCAGTATTTAATTGTTTTATTTGTAATCCTAAAATGTAATTTAATTCTCCCATATGACTCATTACAAATTCCTTAGTCATTATGTCTGAAAATTCTTTATTTAATTGTTCGTTGGTTGAACCAAAAATAATATCGTCTACATATATTTGTATTAGTTGAATATCATTGTTATTTCTTTTAATAAATAGAGTACTATTCCTTTACCAATTTCAAAATTAGATTGTAATAAGTAGGATTTAAGTCTATCATACCATGCTCTAGGAGCTTGTTTTAGACCACATAAAGCTTCTTTAATTTATACACATGATTAGGAAGTTTTCATCTTCAAAAAGTGGGGGTTGTTAAACATAGGCATCTTCTTTAATAAAACCATTAAAAAAGCACATTTAATGTCCATTTGAAATAATTTAAAGTTACTATGATTTGCAAAAGCGAGTAAGATTCTTATACCTTCTAATCTAGCTATGAGTGCAAAGGTTTCATCAAAATCTATACCTTCTTCTTAATGATAACCTTAAGCAACTAAATGTGCTTTATTCCTTACAACTTCTCCTTGTTCATTAATTTTATCTTTGTATACCCATTTAGTTCCTATTATAGATTTATCCTCAGGTCTTTAGACTAATTCCCAAACATCATTTTTTGTGAACTGATTCGATTCCTCTTGCATAGCAAGAATCCATGAATCATATGTTGATGCTTCTTTTGGATTTTTAGGTTCAATAGTTAAAATAAAAGCAACATTACTCATTTTGTTAATTAATTCCTTGTTTTAACAACGGATTATATATTCCCTATAATATTTTCTATAAGACGAACTTTTAAGTATTTTGTTCTTTTATTTGGATGTAAATTTTCGGAATAATTATTTTCATCATTAGTTATTTCATTATTAGTAACTCATTTGTTTCTTCTTCATCGACACTGGTATTATTAATTTTAAAATTTTCATCAAATGAAACGTGTAATGTTTCTTCAATAGTATTGGTTCTAGTATAAAAACTCTATAAACTTTACTTCTGTTTGAATATCCAATAAAAGTACCTTTATCTGATTTAGTATCAAATTTATCTAAATTTTCTTTAGTATTTAATATAAAACATTTACTACCGTAAACTCTACAGTATGATATTTTAGGCTTTTTATTATAAAATAATTCATATGATGTCCTTTTAGTCCAAGATCTTATTAAAATTCTATTTTATATACAACATGTTGTAGCAACTATTTCAACCCAAAAGTTATTAGGTAAATTACTATCATTTAATATAGTTCTAGCACACTCTTGAATCATTCTATTTTTACGTTCGACTACTCCATTTTGTTAAGGTATTCTGGAAAGAAAAAATTATGGGTAATACATTTCTTATTACAAAAATTTTCAAAAATTCATTTTCAAATTCTCCACCATGATCACTTCGAATTGTTCTGATTTTAATAGACATTTGATTTTGAATTCTTTTAATAAAGATTCTAAATATTTTAAAAGCATCACTTTTAAGTTTTAGGAAAATCATCAACGTAAACTTAGAAAAATCATCTACGATTAGAAATACATATCTATTATGATTTATAGATTGTATTTGTGAAGGATCGAAAAGATCTAAATGAAGAATTTCAAGGGGTTAAGGTGTAAAATTATATTTTTTGATTTAAAGGAACCTTTTTTAAGTTTTCTTAATTGACACGCACCACAAGATTGCTAACATCAAAATTTATTTTTGGAAGACCCCTAACTAGATCATTTTTAACAAATTTAGATAGGTGTTTGATACTCAAATGACCAAATCATTTGTGCCAAATCCAAGAATCACACTATTCAGCCAAAAGACATAAATTATCATTTGGCACTTTCATACTTAATATATAGATATTTCTTTTTCAAATGCCTTCAAAGATGATGTTTGACTCATTATCTTCAATGTGGCACTTACCTTTTTCAAATTTAATTTTAAAGTCCTTATCACACAATTGATTAATACTTAGCAAATTATGTTTTAAATTCCTAACTAACAAAATAGTAGAAGTAGTAGGAGTTTTAGAATTATCGACATTGCCGATGCCAATCACATATCCTTTAGAGTTTTCTCCAAAATTGACTGATCCACCATCTTTGTAAACGATGCCTTTTAGGATTTCCATATTTCCAGTCATATGCCTTGAGCATCCACTATACAATATCCATTTATCCTTTTTGATTTGTAAAGATTAGTTAAGTGTCCATTCATCAAAAGCCATATAACACATCTAGTACTGCAATTTATACCTTTTAAGAAGATCAAGTGGCTTTTCATAATGAATGGATACAAATTTATGAAACAGCGTCATGTTGATTTTGCAAAATAGCTTTTCAAAAATAGTGTTAAAAATATTATCAATAACTTTTTCCATTAAGAATTTTCAAAAATCAAATTACGAAATTTTGAACACCAAAGCACTGATACCAAATGTTGGTTTGAAGAAGATGGATCTTAAGGCTAATTTAACACTAAAGGGGGGTGAATAGTGTTTACTGATTTTTGTGAATCTTCTTAAATTATTTTAAGATTATAATTAAACAATGCAAAATCAACAATCACAGATGCAAATACAGACAAATATAAATGCAGTAAAAGTAAGAAGAAAAGAGTTGGAAAGATCACACTAGGAATTTTATACTGGTTCAGAGTTACCCTATATCCAGTCCCGTACAATTTCTTGTACAGATTAATTTTCAAATATCAAAGTCAATACAATCTTGATTTCAAGGCTATGAGACACACCCTTTAGATTTTCCAAGCTCTAAGTGCACTCACTGGATTCAGATGGGACACCAACATACCCACTTGGATTTCCGGGACACCAAGCATACCTACTTGATTCAGACGGGACACAAGCACACCCACTTGATTTAGACGGGACAAAGCACTCCCACTTGGATTTCAGGGAGACCAAGCACACCACAAAGTATAAGAGTATGATTTGATAGATTTTACAGACTCAGTTTCTTGATCTTGAGTACAAATGATCCTATAACCTCTTGAATAACACTTTGATCATGATTTGAGTGAGAGAGATGACAGAGATCAGAGAGTAATCAATAGAGAATTAGACCAATGGAGTTTGGATTTGATTTTGATTGAACTTGAGAAGAGTTTGAGATTAATTTCTTTTAGAAAATAAGAGAGTAAAAAGAGGAGAGAAATATAAGAAAGTAGTTAACCAAATTTCGTTAGGAACCCCAATTTATAGAGAAACAACAGTCATATCCATTCGCGAAGAGATACGACAAAAACACACTTCCATTTAAATTTGAATGTATGAATTCTACGGTCCATATGTCGACATATGGGGTTAGAGTACGTAGACATTCTCTTTGAAAATTTGAAAGACTCAATTTAAAATTTGTTTTGAATATATTAAGTTTTGTAAAATATTTTGATACACTGTAAAATTATTTAAACATAGTTTATACATATTTTAATCATAATAAAACTCATTTTCTCAAAAATCATAATAAAACTTAAAAAAACTTTATAAAATTATTTTGAAATATTTTAAATATATAAAGGATTTAAATATGAATTTCTTTTGAAAATAAAATATATGATGTATAAGTGAATATACATTTAAAAAATAAGTCATAATAAATGTTATAATGTACCTATAAATATTTAGAAAGCATAAAACTAAAACTATAACAAAGTATAATAGATTTAAAAGTATATTATGATATAAAATACTTAAAAACTTAATTACTTAATATACAACTATAAGATCAAAAAGTAAGAGATCATTTGAAATCCATTTTAAAAATAGGAATTCTTTTAAAATCATTTTTGAAATTCAAAACTTTTGAAAATAGAAACTAGATTTTAAAATCTTTAAGAAAAATGAGAAGAGAGATCAAAGAAGTGCTATCATGGTTTTAACAAAATAATATATGACTCTATAACTTATTTGGATAAATTGAATCTTCAATACTCATGGGTCTTTAATCTCTAACTCTTGAATCTCTATATCAGCCCCTTGAATCTGCTCTTGATACTGTACAGTCTTCTTAATCAACACCTATCTAATATCCTACATTATATACTAATATAACTTGATAAAAACATTAGTATCTATATTTTATATAATGTCCTATGGTTGTTGTTATCACAACCAATGCCTAAGGTACTAACACCAACAATCCAGAATAATCTTCGACACCATAGTTAACTACGGATGCCGGTATAGGTTGTTCTATCACCAACCTTCTATTTTTCATAACAAAAAACTTTGTGGATTTTGATACTGTAGAAAACATTAACTAAAGGTCGTTATCGTCGATAATTTTTATTGTTCTAGATCCAGAATCAGTTGGCCAATTGCAAACTAAATCAATATCAAACTCCTTCAATTTTATCTTAGTTGCTTTGTAAATCGACTCTTTTAATTGTTCTAAGTTAGATCCTTTACGAACTTTAGCTAATTTGTAAGAACCACCAACATACTTTCGACATATTTGATCATTAATAACCAATTCATCATCAAAGTAGCATATAGTTGGAATAAAATAATGAGTCATTCTAAAATAATAATGGATACAACATTATTCAATTCTCATTTACAAATCTACCAAAAAACTAGTGTTTATAAATTCATACTTGATTGATCCGAAGTAAGGAGATGTTGTTATTCATGAAGTATATATTTTAAAACATTAGTTTTTATTGAATTTAATGCAAACGGTAAGAGATTTCAGAAAGAGAAAATAAAGAGGGTTTTGGGTTTTTTTAGAGTTTGGTAAAGTTTAGAATGAAAGAGGAGTGGAGGCTTGCTGTTTTGTAGTTCAGGAAGGTGGGCGACTTTTGAAAGGCAGTCCACATGCGACTTTTCAAAAGTCACCCATATGCAATTTTGTATAAACATAGTGGGCAACTTTTGTAAAGTTGCCCACCATGTTACCAACATAAAAAAAAGGAATACACTGACGTCATTTAAAATGGAGCCAGTGTGTTCTGGCCAACTCACCGCTGAACTGGTCAAAATAGGGCTATATTTGAAAATAGTTTTAAAACAGGGCTATTTGCATAATAAAATCGAGCTAAAGTGAAAAAAATCCTTTTCAAAATGGCGTAAAAAGATCCAAGGCTTTCCTATACCTTCTGTAGTTATTCGTGTTTTTCTCCTCTTTGTTATGTTATTATTTGTTAACCAATTTTGAGACTTAGTGAGCTTGCTAGTCAAATATTAGTTTTGTATTTACTACTTATATTTATAAATTTCTGAAATATTATTTTTCATATTAATTTTATAATATATATTAATTATATGCATGAGATTAATGTAAAATGACCACAGTTTGAATAACAATGCTTGTTTTTATTTCTATTTTCTAAATCTAACCATATAAAATTACTATCATTGTCATAAAATATTAAATATAATGTCCTGTACCATTAGAACTTATTTTGATCCTCTATCTTATAGCTAAACCATTTCTTTTTAATTTTTTTCTAAAATCAACTAATAATTAAATTTGATAAGATGGAGTATCACACTGAGTCAGAATAACCCGACATTGTATATTCAAGCTTTTCATACAATACCATAAAATAAATTAGCTTCCAGATTAGGTTCTTTTTCTGTATTTGTTGAATTCATTCACTTACTTGAACCACAGGCATCTAAACCATTTCTGTCATTCGATTCTCAAGAATAGATTCATCAAAATAAACAACCATTTCATTCTCGTTTCCAACAGCGAATGGTGTATTAAGTTTTCTCATGTCTTCATCGTGAAATTAACACAAAAAACAATCTTTCATAAACTCGTGTTTTGTTAAATGGATCTCTAAAATGTTACAATCAAGAAATTTTTGAGCTTTACACTCCTTGTAAGTACATCGTAATCTATCATATTTTTCTTATTGCAAGCTGCTACTTTCATTATTCTTATAAACCTATTAAAAACTACTGTTATTGATCCTTTATGTTCAATGTTTTTGTACATCCAAACACGTCGGACATTCAAATCTTCCATATTTTACTGTATAATTAACATAAATTGTATCAAACACATGTTATTGTAAAAATTATCTCGATTATCTCATTCTTTATCATAACTATAAATTACTTAATAATAATAGTTTGCTATTAAGTATTCCCTACAATTAGTTACTTATGAATTATCATTAATTGCTAATGTTAATTAATCATTTTATAAATTTAAATTTGATTATCTTAATTATAAATTACACATTATTAATTATTACTTGTAATTAATTATCTTTTTACTATGCTTATGGATTATCTTAATATTATCTATTAATATTAATCAAATATCCTACAATTTTTCTTGTAAATTTGAAGTTAATCATCTTATTTATAAATTATTTATTGACCCGTCAACCTTACTTTTCATTACAAACACACCCTAATTTTACATTTTAAAAATCATTCCACCTCAAATGATTCAATGAAATTTCAACCACTTCCCCCTTATTCCTTGTATCATACGCTAATGCACGTAGAAGGGAACAAAAGAAAGTACCATTGAAAATTCATGAAGAGTTTAAAACAACATGATTTGTAAAATAAAAATATCGTTGTTTTGTAACTTGTCCAATACTGTGACACATCCGATAAATAAGATATCAGATGAATATTGACATCCATTTTAGAACAAAAATGAACATCTATTTAAGGTCACATACAATACCTATCAGATGAGATTAAACAACTATCTAAGGGAACAACTTATATGAATTATCTTATTTACATAGGAAATAATTTTCTACATTATCATAATTTATTATCTAATAAAAATCATCTAATTTCTTATGAATAATTTCATGCACTAACTAATCGATTATTTGATAAACTATCATAGTTAATTAACTTAAAATTAAAATTAAAGTATTATACCAGGAAGAAGAAGGAGGAGGGAGGAGGTGTTGGAAGGAGATGCTATTGGTGCTGGAGGTACTCGATGATAGAGTTAGGGATATGCCCTAGGATCAATTATGTAATCATTACATATATCTAACTCAATAATCAATCTTATTTGAAATAAAAGGTTTTCTACAATGAGTTATATATTAATTAGTTAATTTAATTAGAAGTATATTTAATAGAAGATCCATAAATAGTATGTTTTGTGATAGTAATGGCAATGTTTTGTAACCATGAGTGATTTATCACAATAAAATAAACATACCATTTTAAATATTCCTAGTTAAGGTGTATCGAGATTGGGTATCGATGCATTTGTTGAGATTAAAGTACATAATGCTCTCCAAATGTTGGACAATATATTACTCATGGTTGTTGGGAACCAAGGGGTTACGTATTGATAGTTATTTGATAACAATGGATTGAGTCACTCGTTAGTTTTCTATTAGTTAATATAGCTAAGGTCAAACAAAAATTATCGATGTGATAAAATTACGCAATTCACTTGACTTTATAAGACTGTTGATCTTCAATGCGGAAGCTCCACTTTAATTATAGATAAATTGAGGCATGACGTCCATTGAATGACTATAGTAGGTTCGAGTGGAAGCATTGGAAATGAAACACTATTTAAGAGAGGATTCGTCTTCTCAATTATATGAGGTTAGTATCATGGTCAACCAAAGTCTCTGGTCAGAGTAATTTGGTTAATAATAATTGTTATCACCAAACCAAGGACTTTGTGTCTAGACTATAGAGTTGAATATGGATGATATTGGAATTTTTACTATTACCAAATTTTATAAGTCCAAGGTGATATAATTTTGAGGAAGAGAATTGGTGTAAATAATCGTCACTATTGGGTAATGCTTAACAAAGTAAAATTGGATTTTACCGAAACCAAGTAAGAAATAAATTTTGCAAAAATGTCATACTATCTGCTAAATGATGTGTAAACGTTAATATTCGAATTGTTTGATATTAATCATTGACCAAATTTACACCTAAAGAGTCACACAACTGAAACGTTGAATACTCCTTTGACCAAATGATTTAATTAATTTATAATCGTTAGAAATTAATTAAACTAATTATTATTTATGAAATATTAATTATAAATAATTTTATTTGATTTGTTAAATAATATTAATAAATATGTTTATAACAGTTATAAATCTATTAATCAATACATGATATCGATATGTATTCAAATTGGATTTAATTGTGATAAATATTCTTCGGGCTTGAAGTAGGTTTGAAGCTCATATAGGGGCATATGTATTTCGGCCATGGTATGACCAAGAGGGTGTAGCCATGAGATGGCTATCAGGTTGAGCTTTGTATTTTAAAGGGAAGAGAATAAGTAAGAGAATAGAGGGGATCTTGATTCTATTTTATCTCTCTATCCTCACCTTTCTAAATAGATCATAACCCTAATTTTTCTACTACTTTTTGGAGCCTCCACTATCTCTATTGTTGGCCAAAATCTACCTCTATACCCTCCTCCATTTCAAGCTCAAAATCAAATAAAAACAAACATCATTCGATAGCCGGTGGTCTTCAGTTCAGGAGCTAAAACCTTGCTGAATTGGAATCTAGTCCATGAAGAGCGAATCTCCTTGTTTCTGCATGTATTCAATAAGCTTTGGTGAAGCTATGTTTCAGATCTATGGTTACATATTTATATTTTATCATTTATATATTATATGATGTTTAGGTCGATAAGTGATGAATTTAGCATATTGGTATATAATCACATTCAGAATGGTTGTATGCTTATGTAATTTAATTTTTTTAACATATATATTCTTCTTATTACTCATGCTATATAAAAAAACTTTTTTTATTATTTAAAATTAATTTAATATATTAGATAATTCATAAAGGATTCATAATTTAAATAAATGTTATATCATGCAAAATATATTTTAAATTTGTATACAAATATTTTTATATCTAAAAAGCATTCGGCTACCAAAAAATTATGTGTGTGTGTGTATTAAATATTATTTAAATCAATTATGTTTCATAAATTCGTAACATTAAAATATATCATATAAATTGAGTTTTAAATTTTATAAAATTTTATTTATGCTTAATATACTTTCGAAAGAAAAAAATTGGTTTTCTTAATATATATTAATATCTATATACTTGCAAAATTAATGATTTAATTTAAAATTGATTTTTAAATTATTAAATATATGAAAATATTTAAATGGTTAAATATATTTTAGATTTTTTATAAAATATTAAAATCCAAAATTATATTATTAAAACTAATTTTTATTTAATATTAATTAGTTTTTAAACCAAAATTAATTTATTAAACATTTAAAATAAAAAAACAATTTTGCCATGAGCATTATTTAGATATATATATATATATATTCTTCGTATGTATATATATATATATATATATATATTCTTCATATATATTTTACATATATATATATTTGTGTGTGTGTGTATGATTGTATGTTTGTATGTATATTATATATATGTATATATATGTATGTATATATGTGTGTGTGTGTATTTCAAAGGAAAAAATGGCGACTGCTTTGAAATTTTTGGCAATTTCAGATCTGAGTCGAACGCGTCCTCTCTCCTCCCTCGGCTCCTAATCTTCCTTCCCATCCTCATGTTTTCCGATCCCTTCCCCACCTCTGCGTGCATGTGCTTCTCTCCCTCCTTGATCGATCCCGCTCGCTTCCTTCGTGGTCTCTCGCGTCTTCGAGTCTCTACCCGCCGGTGTTCGGTCCTTGATGGGTTCTTCACCTAATCTGGACGCGATGGTGGACTTTCCCCTCTTACCGAGATCTTCTAGCACTGCTGTTCACTCTGGAGCCTGTGCTTCTACTCCGATCGTTGTCTGTCGCCGGTGCCTGGTATTGATGTCGAGAAGCCTGTGGTAATCCGCGATTCGCAATTTTTGCCTGCTTCTGATACTTTTGTTTTGTTGAATGTGGAAAATAGTACCTGTCTTGGTAATAATATTCAGAGCTACAAAACTGCTGATTGGTGGTCCTCTTTGTTTAAAAAGAAACCTCAAAATGCTGGTTATTTTGCACCTAAGCACTATGATGTTAACTTCTTGGATAAACCTGTCCCGCCTCCTAAAGAAATAATTGATCCATGTATTGCGTTCTAGGAAGATTATTTGGTTGGTTTCTTTTTAGAGGAGGCTCCCCACATCCTTAAAGTGAAAAATCATCTTCATGATTTGCGGCATTTGCGTGGGTCTGTCAATGTGAGGTATGACAAATTAATGTATTTTTTTCAAATTTTCCTGCCCCCTTGAGAGATCCCGTATTTTGGAATCAGATCCTATTATTATTGATGGTAAAGTGTTTACCATTACTCAGTGGAACCCATCTGCTGACCTCACTCGTGAGCAAGTTTTATCATTACCCGTCTGGGCTCATATCTCTAATATCCCCTCAGTTTTCCAATCGCTTGAGGGCGTCGATTGTATTGCCAATCATATTGGTCTGCTGATTTGCTTTAGCATATTCACTGACCGTAGATAGCTAATCCGATTTGCCAATCTAATCGAAATTTCCCTCTCTAGACAGTTGCCAACCCGTGTCCCAGTTTCCTTTGCCACTGATAGGGTTGCATACATAGATATTCCTTATCAATGGAAGCCACCCATATGTGATTATTGTCATTCTTACAGCCATGTTATTACCCGTGCTAGCTCCTGATAACATTCTAGTCAAAAATCCCCTTCCAAAGCCTCCTTAAGGCGTTAGCAGATCAAAGTTCCTCATTCCTTCACTACGCCATAAATGACCTTCTGCAACATTTTTGCAAGGTGTTGCCAGCTAAACTGTTGCGATAGATATAAAATTTTGGTCCTACTGCAACGTTGTATTTATGGTGTTACCTTAGCCATAAAAATGTGTTGCTCTAGCTAAAAAAGTGTAACACGATGCAACATTTTTATATAGTGTTGCTATAGATGTATTCAGATTAAAAAATTAATAAAATTAGCAATCCGCGTGAATACGATCCAACGGTCTACATTTAATCCGATTGTTAAACTGGATCACCACTACAATTTGCTCCAAATTTTCGTTCTCCCGCTTTACTTTCATATCATTTTCGTTCTCACCCCCAATTTCCAAATCCCTAATTTTAAAATCATATTTTCGTTTCTTTTTTTTCTTCCAAAAACAAAATCTCGTCCTTTTTTCAAAGGTTGGTAGTGATCTCAGACAAGCTTCGTTCCCCATTTCGTTCTCACCTCCAATTTCGCTGCTGTTTGCCTACATGTCGAGCCCCATTTGCTTTGCTGTTGAGATCTGGAAATTCTGTTCGGCTTGTGAATCGGCGATTGTTGTTGGAGTTAGGTCATGATTGGACTGGGTTACGGTAGTGGGTGATTGCGATTGAAATTTCAAGCGATGGAGGTGAGGCCAATGGTGATTTAAGGTAGTTCTGGTCGATGGGTTGCTGAAATTGCGGTTGGTGAATTTGATATGGGAGGCGCTGGTGGGTTCGCGATTTGGAGGAGTTTTTAACAGGTTGGTTTTCAGTTTGATTGGTGAGGAAGTTAGGGTGTAGGGGTAGTTCGGGTTGTCAGAGAAGGCAGGTAGGTGTTTGTTGTGATGGTGAAGGCATAGGGTTAGTGAGGAGATGCGAATTGGTTGTGACAGATTGTAGAGGAAGGGATTTGTTGTGCTATGTGCAGAAATGGTTCGAGTTCGTTAGGTGATAGGGGCAGGAGTTTGTGGCTGATTGTAGCTGGATGGTGAATCTGGTTGTCGCAGTTTGCAGAAGTTGGATATGAAGGTGTGATGGAGGTTGAAGTATATGAAGTGATATGTTAGAGCTTTGTTTGTTGTTGCGCGTTTGGGATGTTTTGGTTGTGAGATGGTAGTTTGGAAGAAAATGCAGTTTGCTGGTAGGGGTTTGGATAATGAAGTATGCAGTGGTTGCTTGAGAAGGTTGTTGTTGCTTGAAATGTAGCAGGGAGGAGTTTGGGTTAAGGCAGTTTGGATTGGTGAAAGAAAGATGGTGGTGGAATGGTAGGTTGCTGTTACTGTTTTGTGGAAGGAAGGAATGGGTGGTTATGCCAGCGATTGTGATGAGGTGATTAGGCAACATGTTCGATGAAGGGTAATGTATTACTTATTAACATGCAACATGTTCGATGAAATGTCAATTTTTATTTATCATGGTTTCAGGTCTTTTACCAAGGCAGAGCTAAGAATGATGGCTGGAAAAAGGTCGGATGATTCAGAAGAAGCCATGAAAGAGTTGCAAAAGTCAATCATCGAGGAGGTGTTCAAATTCACAGGAGGTGTTCATTTGTGCATCATTTTACGTCGTTTCAAAGAAGGCTCGATCTTCCGAAATCGGATGAATCGGGCGGTGCCCACTTGTTCCCCGCCGGGACTGCGGTGCCCCGGACCCCGCCGGCGCTGCACCCGGACCCGCTTCTCGCCTCGCCTTCGGCTCGGCACTTGGCTCGCCTTCGGCTCGGCATTCGGCTCGTCATATATTTGTCAGTGTCTGTATAAATTGAAACTGCATATGTAATGAGTGAACTGAGTGATGTAGTGAGGAATATCTGTATATGTGAATATCAGTATTATATATCATTGAATTGTAAAATAGTGGAGTCAGGAATTTGTACTATTTCAAATGTTGAAATAAAAAATTTATTTAAATAAATTACTGTTTGAATATCAAATTCTAATAGCATTTTATTAAATAAAAATTTATTTCTATTAAAAAATCAAATGTGCTCTACATTGTAGGCCCCACAAATTCAGAAAGTTAATATCTATAGCAACATTTTTGAATGTTGCTACAGACACCTATGGGTGTTGCCATAGATCCAAATAGGGTTCTATTGCAACAATATTACTTATGTTGCCTTATATAGTCAAAATGTTGCCTTTGAGGTCTAAGGCAACGGCAAAAATTGCATCACCCTAAAAGTGTTGCCATAGACCTATGGCAACATTTTTCGGGCCTGAGCCAACATTTTTTTTGTGTTGCAGTAGGCCATTTATGGCGTAGTGCTTCCTCGATACTCTTTGCCCATGTCCTGCTGCTCCTCCTCCTTCCAACCCTCCAATTAGCCACTCTGCCCACATGTCACCCCCGCCCTTTCCTGTGCCTCCACTTATGACGTCGCCACCTCCTTCGCCAATTCCGACCTCTCCAGGCTCATGCAACCTTGATCCTCTTATATCTCCTGTCCCAAGCCTAGAATTGAAATTTGTCGAGGCCTTCTAGTCTGACCCTTCTTGTGCTGAGCTCACTGCTCAGGAGATCTCTTATAGGCGGGCAGAGGGGTCGGGGTTGGTTTGCTATGCTACATCTGGAACTTGGACTTACAGGGATAGTGGTTTGTGTTTTCACTCGAGATGCAATATTTTCTCCAAATGGGTCTCGGATGACGATATAGGTGAATGGGAACTCTACTACTGGCTTATTGACGATGAGTTGGTCCTCTGCAATGATGGTGAATATTTTAAGAACAACAAAATAATTTTGGTTGCAATGGATTGGGATTGAAAATTTATTTTCACTCTTCGCACTCCTGGGTACTACCCTGAAATTATTAGCTGGTTCCGTAGATGTGCTAGGGTCTAGTCCATATTCATGCTTAGTTACTCGTGCTAGTTATCATATCTTCGTGGTACCACATTATTCATATTTATGTCTTGTCTTTTATGTAATTTTGTTTGGTTTGGCTAGTTCATTATGTTTACTCATGTTGTATTTTTTCGCTACTGGCCAGGCATGTTGGCAGTATTTGTTCCAAGTTGGCCTTATGCCCAGAACTCCTATATCTTTCATACTTAGTATTATATATAGTACGGCTATATGAATTCCAGTTCATACATCATTTAAATCATATATATATATATAATATATTCATATGGCTGATCTGGGATGGGTTGCTAGCTCGACAAATAAATCCAACCTTCCTAAGAGCATTTTATCTTCTCCTGTAAAACTATGCAGTTGCTAGTTGCACGGTGTGACATCCTTCATTGATAATCCCATCCTGTCAAATGCATCCTTAAACGGGATGCTTACCAAACTCCCGCTATCTACCAAAATTTGATGTACCTCCGCTGGGCCGAGCATTGGAGAAATAACCATAAGGTATAAATATACTACTTTCCCTACAAGTCACTGTCGCTGAAAATTATTTCATCCTGCTCCCGACAAGGGGCCTTAGTTTTTCGCTCCTTACCTATAGTGTGTACAAAACCTTCTCTATTCTTTAAAGATTTTGTATATCTTTCTATTTCTTCCTAACTTTTATTAGTTATATGGGGTCCTCCCGTTATGGTATTAATCACCAATCTCGCATCCTTCTCACAGTTAGCACTCGTTCCTTCTCTATTCCTAGTGGGGGTTGCTTTGGTGCCTGGCGCAGCCGAACAGGGGGAGTATTAGGATTGCTAACATATCGCTCCAATTTGTTCTTTTGGATGTATTCCTCTATAAGGTCTCATAAATTCTAGCATTCGTTAGTATCATTCCCATGAGATTCGTAACACCTACAATACTTCCCTGTATTTATGTCAGCTTCCTTCCTTGGTGGAGCATGTTGTATTTGAGTTCTGCTTGTGTTGCAAGGTAGATGTTTTGCACTGTATCGTTCAGGTCTGCATAAAGAATCAAACCTTATGCCAGACATGAATTTCCTACGTTCCCTTCTTTTCCCTTTGGAACCGCTTTGATTGTTATCCTTCTTCTTCTCCATAAAACCACTTCCGTTTCCATTAGCCATGGAATTCATGTCGTTTGATGCTTCCGATGATTTGACAATATCTCTGGTCTGTCTCGACTACAGACTTCTCCAATCGTATATACTTTGCTGCTTCATAAAAGAAATCTCGCAAAGTGGTCAGTTTCTCCTTAGTTAATCTTTGGGCCATCTTTCGTTTTTGGATGTACGTCTCCGCACAACGCCACAAGAGTTAGTCGTTGATTGGCATTCTGGACGCTGGCGGCTGCGGTGTTGAAGCAAGTTAAGTGCTGCTACTGTGTTTCATCCTATCTTTGTTTTACATTTGATAATGAAAATGGGTCCATGGACTACTCTATATGAACTCGAATTTGACTGATGAACTTTTCCTTTAACATTTCCCATTAATGGATTGAGCCAGAGGAAGGCGACTAAACCACATAGTCACTAAGTTCAATAAGAATAAGGGAAAACACTTGCACAAAACTTCCTCCATTGCTCCACTCATCAGCATATGTTATGTGTACCGTTGAAAATGTACTGTTGGGTTAGTCAGTCCTTGGTAGGGGTCTATAGTGGGTATTGAGAAACTTCTATAAATCTGGGCGGTTTCTATCTCAATGGAGAATGGGCTACCAACTCTTGCTTTGATTCCTTGTTCTATTTGTTTGCGATGCACACATTCCCTTATGATCTCTGTTATCAGATCTTTTTGTTCGAGGGATTAGCGGAGTTGGATCAACCTCTCCCTCCGAGGTGAAGGACTTCTTTCACTCCTCCTGTGATGACTTTTTATGCGATCCCGGTTTCGATTTCGGCTTCGGGATTGTTCACGGTGTAAGTTTGCCTTCCATCAACTGCCACTTCTACTAAAACAAAAGTGCACCGCATAGATCGGGAAGGTTCGGCCATAGCTGGTCCTGGTCCACTACCTCCTCTGGTCGGTTCGGTGCCGAACTGGTCCTCAAGCACGTCTCCGGGCTAACTCCTTTGTCGATATACTTCCTCGGCATTCACTTGTCCCATTTCTTGATTTTCTTAATCAAATCCAGTGCTAGAGTACAGTCTACTTCATCTCCTAGACCCCCTAGACTTGGATCTCTCTTACTTTAGTGTTGTGTGAAGTAGGTTGCATCTGCCCCAAGCGTGTCATGATCAGGTCCATAATTGCTTACTGCTAAGCAGCGAACCACGTATCAAGATCCGCCACAACTGCATCCAAATCTCCTTTGGTGATAGTGTCTGGTCCTAGAGTATTAGATGAATGATTGTCTTGATTGGTAGTTGTTTGATTAGCATTCCCCATTGGTGGAAGTAGCATTGGTTTTAGATTTAGGAGGCATGCTGAGAATCAAGCTCTCAGTTAAAGCATGAAAAATGTTTGCACAAAAAGTGGACAAACACCTCTTTCTAGTTCATAGTATTAAAGAAAATAGAAAGAAAGTGTTAGAAAAGTAGAGTATACACAGATTTATAGTGATTCAGCCATTACAGACCTACGTCCACTGTTCATTATTATTTCTTTTCTCATATTTCAGCTTTTACAAGGGTTTAGATGCAAAATACAATAGTTTATTATCAAATATTGAAGTCCTTTGGCTCGGTTTGGCTATTTCGGTTCGGCAGAGTCAGATGGCTTCAAAAAGTTGTACCTATGGCTACTATAAGCTTAGATATTTATAGGATTGTGGAGACAATGAAGCTATCTAGGTAAATCAGGCAGTTTCCCTGTATAATATGTTCGGTTTAGTTATTTCTGTATATAGCAGAGACGATCTAGAATTTCCTTATATATTCAAATTTCATTCCCTTAAATGCCTTGTTTGGTTTGGCTGAAACAGTTATGTTCGGTGATTGTTGGTTCGACTTGTGGATGTAGACATCTTCCTAGCCAAGTACCCTAGTGCACCTCCTTGGTTTGACACACCCCCCACCTTGCTCGGCTTTGATTCTATACCAAACAAGATATCTTGTCTAGAGTATATACCACCGGACAGAATATCCTGTCCGATAATTCTTTGCATTGGACAAGAATTATTGTCTGGTGTCTGAACCACCGGACAACAATTCTTGTCAGGTAGCTCCTCTAGCAGACAAGAATCTTTGTCCATTTGTCCGGTTAGAAAACCATCGGACAAAGGATCTTGTTCGGTTGCTTTCTCCATCGGGCAAAGCATTGAGGAGTCGTGTGTTCTTCATTGTTTACATTGCTTCGTTCGTATGTTCCTTAGGATCCTTTGCGCCTTCATTTCAAGCCTATTTAGGCGAGTTGTGATCCTTGCGGCACACACACAGTTACGTAGCTCTTGTAGTAACTCGGCTAACCTGCCCCCACCATTCCTTCGGTGGAAACGCCTATAACATCGGTCAAATTTTCGGCATCAGAATTTGAGTTATAACCATTGTCGAACTGTTTGGTCATTGTAGTGGAGTCGAAGAAGAGGATGTTGAGGAGATGAAATGGAGATGGGTGAAGTGGAGAAGAGAAGAGGGTAATTTATTAGTGTTAAACAGACTGTTTATAAAATTAACGATTGATGTCTGACGCGTCAGACATATCCGTTAATTTTACTTCGTTCATTCAAAATGGTTATTACAGTGGAATCCACACATGATGCGTGAGACGCATCTGACTCAATGCGAACGTGAATTAGGGATAAAAAAATTGCAAACAGGCCCATAAATAAATAGCACTACTGTTAGCATTCACCTAATGATTTATTCTAAAAATTACACAATTATAACTTTTTTGTTAAGAAAAAAAGTGAAAAGAAAAGAAAATAAAAACAACATTATAAACAACATAAAGATTATGCATTCATTCAATATTGGTTATGCCGTGGTTTCTTTCTATACAAAACCCATAAACTTCTACCATTACTCTAAACTAACATGATGAGCGCTTTGTTGATTAGAATATTGGTGAAAATATAATTTTTGATTGAAGATTATTGTTCGAAATTGATTCATTATGCAATGACAATTCCTATTGGTTGTGCAATTTTGATGGAGAAAACATTATCATCTGCTTTTCTTTACGATCTACATGCAACTCTCTTTTACCTCTTTATATCCATAGATAATCTTTAGTTTGTCTACTTCTATAGCAATTTCAATTACTCCATCATCTAATATTAAGTATGTGTGTGATCTATGGATACAAGTAATTTTTGAAGGAAAATTTGATATGTAAATAATATTTGCCATAACTACTCGAAAAAGAGTTTTAATTAGCATTCTTGATATGGCCTACGAAAAAGGCTTCTAGAATCATTATTCAAAGCTGTTATAATAATGAGAACGAAACGTGGGACACACACACCCAATCATCAATCCATTATTCTACTCGTATTTTAGTTAAATGAGACTGAATGCTCAGCAGGTAGTCTTTAGTTCGGTTCAGTTTTGTTATCATTGGAACCTACTTAATATTTTGATACGCTTAAATCATGTGCATTCAAGTAAAAGACAAGACAGACATTTTTAAAATATTTGATTAAACAATATCAATGGAGATTAACAAAGGGAGATGTATACGTAGGATCATATCTCTGTGATATTTAACTGATTGTCTGCCATGTTCATCAATCATGCATTGCATTCTTGTGTAGAGACATTAACTTCATGCCTACTTCAACTGCAAAGTTTGAATTCAGTCACTTTTTGATGTGTTTTGTCTGCAGTAACAAGCTTCTATGTGGCTGATGAACCTTTTTCTTTGACTGTTTGCTCGCATAAAATGTTTGTAGTTTTTTACTTATTGAGTAGTTTGACATTAAAGAATGTTTATGTCACTTATGTATGGTTGAACAATCAACCAAAATACAACAACTTGATTTGAGATTTACGTAACAAACAATGAATCTTAGGAGTCCATTAGGCCCTTTTAGTGGGCAATGTGTATTTGGGTTTATATTTTATTTCTCAAAGTTAAAGACGTTACTTGAGAGAAAGTTGATTCAACGATAAGGCCATGCAAAACCAGCTTTAACTGGTCCATAAATATATTGAACCATTTTATTTCCAAAGTGGCTTCACACGAGCTCAAATATAATTGATACCACGAGACGACCCGTTTCAAAATATAGCTTAGTTTGAGCAGATTCGTATTCGTATGTTGACAAAGATCATCATTGATGATCGACTTTCGTAATGATAACATTTGATTCACCGTACAAACAAAAAATTATATGGGCTTCTAATACTGATTAAACCAGTACATATAATGCCTTTGTTGTGGGTGATTTCCCTCTGGACCAAGCAGTCCCCCGATATCCAAACCGTTTATTTTTATTTTATTAATTGTTGAAAAATAGAAAACGGATGGTTGGATTTTCAAGAACCGTCAAAATTTGGCATAGACGATCAGTGTTGCTTTGGTGTAAATCGCCAATTATCGGCATACCAAATTCACTTTCATCATTCTCCCCTTCTTTTCCGTTTTCCCATTCACGCACTCATCTCCAACATACTACCACAACCTTCCCAAGTTCCTCTTATCACCATATGCCTCATGCGTAACAACCATCCTTTCTAATGCTTAAAAATAACGTCTAATATTGTCCACTAGTACATCGTGTGTCAATCCTAAGCATATAAAAGAACTTTGGGTTAGCTAAAATGAATTGATTAAACAACAAAAATCATCCCACATAGTGTTAATGAAATATGATATAGCATATCAAAATGTAAATGCGATTACTTCAAAATAAAGTTCTCTGAGTTGCAACATCATATACGTAAGTACTACCCTAGTCATAAAAGTTATAACACCTTGTCCTCAGAACACTAATGCATATAAGTCTACAAACATAGCGGAAATATAAATAGTACATATATCCAAAGCTTCCCGGTCATTTTAGTTAGCTCCAAAACGTCAAGTCAAATATTATACTCTTAGCCTACTCAAATGAATATCCGAGATTCCAAAAGTTCAAGGGAAAAATAAACCTCAAGTAGGTTATTGTCTCTGGTGTAAGAAAACTCAAGTAATACATACACACATATATATCATTGTATATTACGATACTACCTTGTATGATACAAAATATGTTTCTAATTTAATATTTGAACCAAGCGACATTTCGATGGATCAGAACTAAAAAATGATGAATGAATATATCAAGAAGCTTGGAAAAGCAATAAGAAAGAAGATTCGAGAAATTTGGCTAAGTGTAGGCCAAATACTACTGGTCAGTATTGACTGATATGAATCGGTACCGACCGAACAAGTTGTTGACGTGGGTTCCACTTTGCGTATGTATACCTCCACATCCAAGGTTGAGGGAAAGGACAAGCATAATTGATGTGACATCATTCAACACCAATCGATGGTCTTTGACAATTTTTTTCTTAAACAACTAATGCTTGAAGACTTATGCGTTTTAGAAAAAAGAGATGAGAATTGGTCAACTATATCATTCGACACCAAACGATATGAATCAATACTGATCGATCATAGTTTAGAAAACCGTGCAATTTTGACTTGTTCTTCGTGCTCGAAATTCAGATCTACATGTTTGAACGATTCAACTGATGATTAACAATTCTAAAGTGAAATTCGTCTATAAATAGGCATCTTACAACAATTAATAAAGGACTTTTTGATTCTTTATTGATTTTTATGCAAAGCTGCTATTATATTCGAAACCAACCAACTTGAGACTAGAAATTGTGTTGTAATTTGGCTGAAATTGTAAATTTGATTGGTAATAAATGGTATAGTGGAAGTAAGCGCTTGATTTTGGTGAAACCACTTTAAGAAATTCGTGTGTTCTTCCTTTCGTTTTATATTTGTTACTCCTTTTATTTTGTATTTGATCCACTGGGAGTGTTTGCTGTATCACGTTCAAATTTTTTTTTGTGCGTTCATTGAAAAAGAAGAATCCAGATCGGATATGTGCTTGTTACTAGATTTGAAAAAAATCTCCAACCAGATCTGAAGAAACGACTCCTAAGAATGCGCTCGATGGACCTGGGGTAATGATTGAAGAGCATGATGTTTTAGATCATGAAGGTAATGAAACAGATCAACATGGAGAGACTTCTCAGCTGCAAGAGCTTGTTACTAAGATAGAGCTAGATCACATGATGGTTGAGATGAATAAGAGGATGATGGATAGTCAGATATCCATTATGGAGGAGGTAAAGAAATAATTTGCTAGGTTAACGCAACCCCCATAAAAGAAAGGATCCCATAAGCATCATAAGAAAAGAAGGGTATCTTCTTCTTCTACTTCCCCTAAGTCAGATGAAGGAAGTTCGTCATATCAGAGACATCGACATGGGAGGTAGAAGAAGTGGAAAAGGGGTGTTGGAGGGTCAAGGAAGCAAGGTGGAAGAGTTAGAGCAACTGCCCCAACTCAGCCATCCATCGACCTGTGATGATCCGTCATTTTGACCCTCAAAAGCTGACACTAATACATCCACGGTATTCACGTGCCGAGCATTCAAGTGCTGAAAAGACAGATTGTTAGGGTGAAAGAAAAAAAAAGACAGAACATGATCTCGCATCGCGGCGAGTAATATATAATATACACATGCTCTTTTACAAAAGAAAAATGTAATATATATACATCAATTAGAGTAAGCTAACATATCATCAGTCTGGAAAGTTATAACAACCTATCCTCACAAATGCTGATAAATGCAAAATAATAAATGCAACGGAAATAAAAGATACGTGAATACATCTTGGATGCATCAAGCTCGTCTTATGAAGCTCCAAATCGTCCATAACAAAATCTAGAAATATGCTTGGGCTGACTTAGGCATTATAAGAAAATAATGTTCAGATCGGTCTGGTAAACAAGCATGAGAAATACAAATCATATGGATTTTTAATGTAATAAAACTTTTCAAAAATAAAGGTATATCGTAAGACCACGCTGCACATAAACACAGACGGATTTTTAACTTGCAATAACCAAACTATTTTTATTAGAAAATCTTGTTATATTTTCTAGGGTTTAAAATAAATATATAAAATAACTGAAATGCTTGCATCTCACGTTTCAATATATTTGCTATACAACTAAGTCTGTAAGGCACATATTGAAAAATGGATTCCATCAATGACAAGGATATTGGGGTACCATCTGTCACAGTTCATCTCTAGAAAATTGTACCGACGGTCACACATGGAACCCATGCAAAACAGGACCGACGTACCACTTCCTGGATAGTTACGAATATGTCATCACCCTGGTTGAATCCATAACCATAGTAGGCCCAAAGCATACATAAATCTAAAAATATTATTCTAACAGGTGATGACCATACCCTAATGGTAGCGAACCATAAAGTCTTGAAGCATATCCCATGTTTTAGCCATTACTGGGTATGAAGCATGAGACTACGTTTCACCTTCTTAGCAAATCCTACTTGGAATGCTGAAACTGCCTTCCTGGCAACAATGCAATGCCAGCATTCGCCCATACAAGTTGTCCAAGATATGAACAAACCGAAGGCACTACTTCTACTACATCCTCTAAAATAGTAGCAAGTAGCCCTTGCACTTCAAAGAACTCCATCTTTGATTCCATCATCTTTCAAGATGTCTTCAATTCGAACGCTTATGCCGGTTCGAAGTGGCTTTCAGACAACTCATATTTATTTGATCCCGGTCTCTTCGAACCAATAATTGATAGTTTCAAAACTGGCCAAGATTTGATAGTCGGTTATTTAACTATCAAATAAGAAAACAATCAAATTAGAGATTTATTTTCACGTGAAAATCAAGCATGATTAAGCACACAAGCAATCCCTAAGCCTCTTTAATTCATCCCTTCATTAATAAAACTCACTTTGTAAATACTCGTATCAAAATACTTTTACAAAGATATACATATGTACTACTCATTCACTATTTATTTATACTCTTTCGATATTTAGAAAATGTAACCATATATTTATCTCAAATGTATATGTATATTCACAAACACTACATATTTAAAAAGCATACTTAAATGGGTCAAAACAATGTCACTTAAAAGCATCGTTTGTTATAAACCCAAACCACATTTCTTTTGTTGTAAGTAAATGGATTATATGGAAACTAAACCAAATATACTTACCATCATTTTACGATTTCTAACTTATATTATGTCTCAGTTAATAATGAAGTCGAACAAGTTAGAGAATTATCCTTGCCTCGACATACATTCTTAATTCTCACAGATAGAGACAAGTTTTCCTATCTCGGAATTTGGTATTAAGTATGAAAAGAATACTTTCCATACCATCATAATTTAAAATGATCATTTATGGAAATCAAACCTCATTTTCTTTCATAAAATTACTTTTTATAAATCTCTTTTATATTTACAAATTCTTTTTGTAAATCTCATTTATATTTATAAAATTTCTTTTATAAATCTCTTTTCTATTTATAAAACTTCTTTTATAAATCTTCTGATTTTAAATCCCCTAGACTTATCACAAATAATCGGTTTCAAAATAGAACTGAATACTTTTCATAAAAATGATCATTCTATATATCACTATAAATTCACAAATGTGATTCATTATTCCAATGTATCAAAATGATATCCTTTACTTTTTATAAAATATTATTTATAAATCTATCTTTCTATACAATATTTCATATAAAGCGTTTCACAAATATTTATTTCAAAATATTTTTAACTTCTTTTAAAATAGAATCACATTATCATAATAGATAAATTTCCCTTTATTTTCTTTTAAAACAAACATTCATTATTATTTAATTTTTCTACAAAATAAATACTTCCTGAAATACTCTTAGAACATCTCCAAAAAGGTTGGAGTAAAATAGAGAAGTTCAAAAACTATTTATAAATAAAATACCGTAGAACATTCCAAAAGTCACATTTAAAATCATTATCAAAATCAAAATCCTCTCCAAATCAAAACAAGAATAATAATATTCCAAAACACTATATTGAGGCCTAGAGCTACTGTAACACTTAACAAGTGCTTTCATTGATCTACAACAAATGGAGTTCAACTTTTTAAACATATCAAAGTCATATCCAATAGTTATGGCATTCAATAATTTATACAATAAGTACATAAGTGAAATTAAAATCAATAGTGGTTAGAATTTGGATCCCCCTACAAAATTCCCTGTATTTCATTTCATATGACATCCGCTTTTTAAAACGGAAATTCAACCAGACCCAACAACCAAATAACATTAATAACAAACACATTATTATCAACAATTAACATTCAATAGCTAAGGCATCATTTATCTAATATTAATTAATCCATATATTAACTAAATACAAAAATCATCTTTTTACTTTTCAAGCACAGAATAAGGATTTATTCTGCTCGATAGATGTCCAAAATAATCTATTCAAGTAGAACGGTATTTTATCTACCAAATATACATCACAAACTAAGTAAAATTAATTTAACCAAGTTATTATTTAAATCAACGTAATGACCTATAATATAGGAGTTTGGACTGCATCTTCCTGAAGCGCAGGACATAGGTGCGTAGCAGCATTATGCCAATCAAAAAGTGCAACTCGGCAGGAAGGATTTCACATCGAGAGCCCCAATTTCATAGGAAATTCATCATGTGTTAATCACACTCGGCCTTGCCCGATGCTATGCTGGCTATGATTCGCTCTAACCTTAGCAAAAGATGTTGTAGAAGGAGATCTTAATGTCATTATGGATGCGACAGGATTGTAGTGAGTTCTTTGTAATTAATATACTGGGGCCGGGGATTCTCACTATTAATTTATCAATACTTTATACTTTGTTAAAACTGTCAATAAATTATACCATCGTTTTCTAAATGTCGATATGAATCTAATGAAAAAATCCGTGGGTTAATCGGATATAAAGTGAACAAGATATCTCATTATAAAGTTAACGCATTTAGTTAATATAATTAAACAACTAAATAAATAATAACTCTCACCCAAAACCAAAAAATAAAACATCCAAGCATAAAGATAACAATTTATCTCAACACATATATCATATAGCGTTAAACCAAAGTTAAGTTAACTCACCAAAATTTCAGCCAACGCTTAAGCATTCCAGCTCGATCTTTGATTTACCTAAATATCCTACTTGCTCCAAACCTGCGAAAACCAACTCTAGTGCATAGATAATGCTTCTATGAGCGCAACGCAAAAGACCGCGTCTCGATTGGACCTCATATAGAGAAGATATGAATTTTATAATTTATTGGATTAATTAGAATAATTAATTAACAATATTACTTCACTAAACAAATTACTTTATCCATATTCCTTCTTTTGTCTTTCTCTCATCACCATGCACACATACAAATATCACCTCTAGGCCATGCACGCATGCTAATTTCCCCCTCTCCAATCGATGAATCGACGAGCGGACCTCGCCATTGCGTCCCACTTCACGATCTCTACACGACGGACCCCCTCCTTACACACTCGGCTCCTTCTAGCCGAAACTGACCTGATGCCCCTCTAAGCTATAGTGAATGGTCACGTTTTCCTCCAAGAGGCCGGAGACTCCATCGACGGTGTCGAAAGACGAGGCTCCTCATGAGAAACACAACGATCACAACCCCTTCACTTATATCTACCAGAATCGTCGCCAAAGCCCGACCCTAGCTCGGCCTCTTAACGTCGATCGTCTCCAAATGTCACCGCATCTAACAAACCCTATATAGATTCGATTCCCACCTCGCCACGAATCCAACGGATCTAACTTCATAATTTTTCATGAAATGTAGCTCTTGATTTTAATTTTTGAAGAGGTGGCCATCTTTATTCTTTTACAGGAAAGGGGAAAAAAGAAGGAAAATGAGAGAGAGAGAAAGGAGAGAGAAGGTTGTTTATAATATTATATATTATTATTTAATTTTCTAATTAAAACGTTACACGTTTCGAGCTCACATGACTACACAGCACGTTAGATCGCCACGAAACTTGCCTGTGTATGTCACCTTATTATTTTAGTCCCGATGACACTAGTTTCATAAAAATCCGAGATAGTGTCCTGGAATGATAATTTCACACGTTTCGAGACCGTTTATCGATAAAACAATTTTCAATCTCATTATCAATATTTATTTAAAGTATTTAGTTTTGTAAATATTTTTCTATAACAAGTTCACTGTAATTAATTATTAATTAAAAGCAGTTATTAAGCTTTTAAAATCAATTATTTAAATATTTAAAATTAATTAAATATTTAAAATCAAAACGATAAAATTCTAGGTTGTTACATTCTCCCTCTCAAAAAAATTTCGTCCTCGAAATTCCCAAGGGAAGAAAATGTCTCCAAATCCTTAAACTTTAAAAACTTCTCATGTTACAAAAAATTTGGTAGCACCTCCTTTGCGCGGCTAGGTCCAAAAAAATCACGACATCAATATACGCTCATATATGGACCTCCCATGTCTAAAGACAACTCAACAATAATATATATGTATGATACATTTATAAAGTGTGCATGTCACATTGGAAACACGCTTGTTAAGCATAAAAACATACCAATTTGCAAGCAAGCAAATCCTAATAATGAAACCAAAAGCAACAAGCAAGCCTTTGCTTCCATGTACCTGTATCTCACTTACATAACCCAAAACAGAGTTAAACACAACAAATGAAATAATATAATAATTCATTCATCATGTATCATGAAACTAAGCACACTAAATCATACCATGTAACTTGCATTTCAAATATAATAAGCATAAAACTACATTAAAGCACGTATGATGTACATGTGTTATCCGTACGCAATATCAAATCCGATCACTTGCTTGATCATATAAACTTTGCTTTCGAACTAGTATCGCTCACTCGACCTCTCTAGTGCCGACTCCGATCAGGTTTCTAGATTAGAAATCTTCGTTCTCCTTACATAGCCATATACTATGATAAAAAAGTTCAAAATCTTATCAAGAATCCATATCAAATGTTCGCCATCAAGAATCCAGTGAAAAAACCTTGTTTAGATTGGTGTAAATCACCTCAAAGTCATGTACTCGAATATGGATCAAGAACAGTTGTGCGAATAAAATGATCTACGTTCAACTTACATATTTATTCCATTAGTTTCTTAACTACATCAATTTCTTTTTAGTTTAAATTACATTCGTTTTCTCAAAAATCATTTCCTATTAATATTAGAATTTATTTACGTAGCATTTCATAAAACACTATCTTTATTTTATAAACACCCTATAATGACTTATCTTCATATTCATATATTATTCCACTACATCCTAAGAGTATCTATACAATATCAATTTGCTTTACTTTACCAGGATGTTCATCAAATTTAAAACTTGATTTAACTTACTATCTTTCCATTCTAAAGTTACAAAACTCTACTTTTATATTTTCACAAGCACTTAGCTTCAAGTTCTCAACTAATTCAGAAGTATCCGACTATCCAAAATCACCGAAAATTCCATTTCATTTCAATAAATGAAACTACCAAACAACATATCATAATGAGATATATAAACCAAACTATCCTAATGCATAGGATGAATGTTTCCAATTTCTTTAAAGAAAACTCTAGAGCCAAACACCGGGTTTTATTTCAAATCATTTTGAAATAATATTAATAATAATAATATACATATCTCCCTTTGTATATCAAATCATACTTTTGGGATTAATTCAAAATCTATTTTACCAATTTTTTATTATAGAATACTCTTATAGTAGCATCCCCCACTTTGAAACTTGAAAATGAACGCCGATGATGTTGCAGTCATCACCAGAATTATTTTCAAGCGACATAAGTAAGTTCAATACTTTCTTTCTCCATCAAAATCCCTTTTAAAATATTTCTATTCATAAATACTTCCAAATAAAACTATTATTATGTTCCCCAAAATTTTGAAAAATAATTTCCAAAACATCGATATTTAAGCTTTCAAATTCTCAATTTAAATCCTTTTTATTTATAATCCATATTTATATAATTTTACCTTCTTATATAAAATCATTTCACAAATGTATATCTTTGTTTATATTATAATAAACAACTTTGATTAAAATAAATTTTAACCCAACATTATCACTGAAGACCTTATAGTCAAATGGTGAAATTTAATCCACAAGGTGTTTGTTTCAATGTCCCCACAAATTACTATCTATTCAACCCATGTTGAAAAAGGTAAACAGCTCATAACTTTGTCGAGCATAATTCAAAAGTCAATAAACAATAGTAAATGCTCACAAACTGGCCAAGCATAACTAACCAAACAATAAAGGATAATAATTAAATATAATCATTCCCTAACAAACAAACACATCATACATAATTATATCAATTTTTGAAAATTATTCGTTTATATACGAAATATATAATTTAGGTAAAATAATCATTTATCAATTTTAAAAACAATATTGTGTTGGTTTTCCTTGTCCAAGTATTTAGAAACCCTTATCGATACCATGGCGTCCCACATCTCGACTAGAATTCATAAAACACTCAGAAGACCAATCAACATATTATAAAACAATTTCATAGCACTAACAAATATGCGCTCTCCTGTATATGTACTCAAACTCATTCTAGGGTGTTATTAACCATGTCTGTAATGAGTCTACCCCACCAAAGCCTAGGTGTTCGCTCAACCTAAGCTCCAATACCACGTGTGATGACCCGCCTTTTTGATCTTCAAAAGTCAACACTAATACGTCCACGGTATTCAAGTGCGGAGCATCCAAGTGCTAGAAAGGCAAATTGTTGAGATAAAAGAAAAGATAGAAGGGAATCTCACATCGTGATGAGTAATATATAATATACACACGCTCTTTTACAAAAGAAAACTGTAATATATAATACATCAATCAAAGTAAACTAACATATCATCTGTCTGGACAATTATAACAACATGTCCTCCCAAATGCTAATAAATACAAAACAAAAAATGCAACAGAAATAAAAGATACGTGAATACATCTTGGACACACCCAGCTCGTTTTCTAAAGCTCCACAGAATCCATAGCTAAATCTAGAAATATGCTCAGGCTGACCTGAGCATTATAATAAAATAATGCTAGGATCAGTCTGGTAAACCAGCATGAGAAACACAAATCATATGGATTTTTAATGTTATAAGCCTTTTGAAAATATTGGTATCTCGTAAGACCACGTCGCACAAAAACACGGATGGATTTTTACATTACGATAACCAAACCATTTTTAGTAGAAAATCTTATTATATTATAATAATGTCTAGGGTTTAAAATAAATATATAACATAGCTGAAATGTTTGCATCTTACGTTCTAGCATATTTGATATACAACTAAGTCCATAAGGCACATATTTGAAAATGGATTCCATCAATGATAGGGCTATTGGGGCACCGCCTCTCAAAGTAAACCTTTAGAAAATGTACCGAGGGCCACATATGGACCGCCTATGAATCAAAACCGACCTACCCCTTCCTGGATAGTACTGATTATGTCATCATCCTGGTTGAATCCATAACTATACTAGGCTCGAAGTATACAAAAATCCATAAATATTGATCTAGGTTGGGTAATGGCCATACCTTAATGGTAGCGAACCACATAGCCCTGAAACATATCTCATGTTCTAGTCATTACCGGGTATGAGGCTTGAGGCAATGTTTTACCTTTTAGCGAATCCCACTTAGAATGCTAAAACTATCCTCCAAGCAACAATGCAAAGCCAACGTTCATCCATACAAGTTGTTCAGGATGTGATCAAACTGAAGGCACTACTTCTACTACATCCTCTGGATTAGTAGTTAGTAGCCTTGCACTTCAAAGAACTCCACCTTCGATTCCATCATTTTTCAAGATGTCTTCAATTCAAATGCCAATGGCGGTTCAAAATGGTTTTCAAATAACCATACTTATCTGATCCTGGTCTCTTCGAACCAACAATCGGTAGCTTCAAACTGGTCAAGATTTGATGCTCTGTTATTTAGCTATCAAATAAGCAAACTATTAAACCATATATTTATTTTCAATTAGAAACCAAGCATGATTAAGCACAAATGCAATCCCTAAGCCTCTTTAAGTAATCCCTTCATTAATAAAACTCACTTTGTAAATACTCATATCAAAATACTTTTACAAAGATATTCATATATACTACTCAGTCACTATTCATTTATACTCTTTTGATGCTTAAAAAATATAACCATATATTTATCTCAATTGTATAAGTATATTCACAAACACTACACTTCATATTTTAAAAGAGCACTTAAATAGGCCAAAACAATGTCACTTGAAAACATCGCTTTTTATAAACTCAAACCACTTTCCTTTAGGTATAAGTAAATGGATTGTACAGAAACTAGGCCAAATATACTTACCTTCACTTTCTAATTTCACACTTGTACCATCTCTCGATTAATAATGAAGTCGGACAAGTTAGAGAACTATCCTTTGCCTCAACATACATTCTTAATTCTCACAAATAGAGACTAGTTTTCATACCTCGAAATTTGGTATTAAGTATGAAAAAAATATATTACATACCACCATAATTTAAAATGATCATTAATGGAAATCAAACCTCATTTCCTTGTATAAAATTCCTTTTTATAAATCTCTTTTATATTTACAAATTCTTTTTATAAATATCATTTATATTTATAAAACTTCTTTTATAAATCTCTTTTCTATTTATAAAACTTCTTTTATAAATCTCCTAATTTTAAATTTCATATAATTATCATGAATATTCAGTTTCAAAATAGGACTAAATACTTTTCATAAAAATGATCATTCCATATATCACTATAAATTCACAAATGTGATTTGTTATTCCAATGTATCAAAATGATATCCTTTCCCTCTTATAAAATATTATTTATAAATCTATCTTTCTATACAATATTTTATATAAAGCATTTCATAAATATTTATTCCAAAATATTTCTATCTTCTTTTAAAACAGAATCACTTTATTATAAAAGGTAAATTTCTCTTTATTTTTCTTTAAAATAAACATTCATTATTATATTAACTTTTCTGCAAAATGAATACTTTGTGAAATACTCTTAAAACATTTCCAGAAAGGTTGCGGTAAAATAGAGAAGTTCAAAAACTATTTCTAAATAAAATACCATAAAAATTTCCAAAAGTCACATTTAAAATCATTCTTCGAATCAAAATCATTTCCAAATCAAAACAGTAAATAATAATATTCCAAAATACTATAATGAGGCTTCGAGCTACTACTAAACAAGTGCTTTCATTGATCTACAACAAAAGGAGTTCAACTTTTTCAACATATCAAAGTTATATCCAATACTTTTGGCATTCAACAATTTATTCAATAAGTACATAGATGAAATTAAAAACAACAGTGGAGAGGAATCCGGAACCCTCTACAAAATTCCCTGTATTTCATTTCATATGACATCCTCTTTCTAAAACGGAAATTCAAGCAGACCCAACAAACAAATAACAATAATAACAAAAAAATTATTATCAACAATCAATAGCTAGAAGATTATTTATCCAATATTAATTAATCCACTTATTAATTAAATACAAAAATCATCATTTTACTTTGCAAGCACATAACAAGGATTTATTCTGCTCAATAAATGTCGAAAATAATATATTCAATTTAATTATAGCAGAATGGTGTTGTGTTCTACCAAATAGACATCACAAATGAAGTAAAATTAATTTAACTACATTATTATTTAAATCAATGTAATTATATTTTGCCACTATTACTTTCTCAATATTTTATGCTTCATTAAAACTGTCAATAAATTATACAATCGTTTTCTAAATGTCGATACGAAGCTAACGCAAAAATCCGCGGGTTGATCCGATTTAAAATGAACAAGATATCTTATTTTATAGTTAACACATTTAGTTAATATAATTAAACAACTAAATAAATAATAACTCTCACCCAAACCAAACAATAAAGCATCCAAGAATACAAATAACAATTTATCTCAACACATATATCATATAGCATTAAATTAAAGGTGAGTTAACTCACCAAAATTCCAACCAACGCTTAAGCGTTCCAGCTCGATCTAAAATCGAACGACGTTCAATTTTAGCTAAAAATCCTACTTGCTCCAAACTTGCCAAAACCAACTCCAGTTTGTTGATAATGCTCCTATAGGCACAATGCAAAAAATCATGTCTCAATTGGACCTCGTATGAAGAAGATATGAATTTTATAAATTATTGGATTAATTAGAATAATTAATTAACAAAATTACTTAAATAAAAAAATTACTTTACCATAATCCTTCTTCCTTCTTCCTCTCATAACTGTGCACACATAAAAATATCACCTCCAGGCCATGCACTCATGCCAATTTCCCACTCTCCAATCGACCAATTGACCAATCGACGGGCGGACCTCACCATCATGTCCGACTTCACGATCTCCACACGACGGACCCACTCCTTGCATGCTTGGCTCCTCCTAACAAAACCTGCCTTATGCCTCTCCAAGCTATAGCGGATGGTTGGTTTTTCCTCCAAGAGGTCGAAGCCCCCATCGACGGTGCCAAAAGATGAGGCTCCTCATGAGAAAAACGCAACAACCACAACCCCTTCGCCTATCTCCACCAAAATTGCCGCCAAAGCCTAACCCTAGCTCAGCCTCTTGACATTGATCGCCTCCAAATGTTGCCGCATCCAAAAAACCCTATATAGATTCAACCCCTACCTCGCCACGAGTTCAATGGATCTAAAGTCATAATCTTTCATGAAACGTAGCTCTTTATTTTTATTTTTGAAGATGTGGCCATCTTCATTCTTTACAGGAAAGGGGAAAAAAATAAAAAGAAGGAAAATGAGAGAGGGAAAGGAGAGACAAGGTTATTTATAATATTATATATATTATTATTTAATTCTCCAATTAAAACATCACATATTTCGAGCTCGCACGACTACACAGCACGTCCGATCGTCACGAAACTTGCCGACGGATATCATCTTATTATTCCGGACCCGATGGCACTAGTTTCATCAAAATCCAAGACAGTGCTCGGAATAATAGTTTCAACCGTTTCAGATCGTTTCTCAATAAAACGATTTTCAGTCTCATTATCGATATTTATTTGAACTATTTATTTTTGTAGATATTTTTCTATAACAAGTTCACTAATAATTATTAATTAAAAACAATTATTAAGTATTTAAAATCAATTATTTAAATATTTAAATTAATTAAATACTCAAAATCAAAATGATAAAATTCTGGGTCATTACATTCTCCCCCTTAAAAGAATTTCGTCCTCGAAATTTCCAAAGAAAGAAAATATCTCTAAACCCATAAACTTTAAAAACTTCTCATGTTACAAAAAATTTAGGCAGCACCTCCTTTGTGCGGCTAGGTCCGAAAAAACCACAACATTATTATTAGCTCATATCCAAGACCTCTTATATTTGGGGACAACACAACAATAATATATACGTGTGATATACTTATAGAGTGTGTATGTCACATAGCAAATACACCTGTTAAGCATAAACACATACCAATTTGCAAGCAAGCAAATCCTACTCATGAAACCAAAAGCAATAAGCAAGTCTTTGCTTCCATGTACCCGTATCTCACTTACATAACCCAAAAGAGAGTTAAACATGACAAATGAAATAATACAATAATTCATTCACCATATATCATGAATCTAAGCATACTAAATCATACCATGTAACTTGCATTTCTAATGTAAGAAGCATAAAACTACATTAAAGTATGTACGATGCTCATATGTCATCCATACCCAATATCAAATTTGATCACTTGCTTGATCATAAAAACTTCACTTCCAAACTAGTATCACTCACTCAACCTCTCTAGTCCGGACTTCAATCAGGTTCTTTGATTAGAAATCTTCATTCTCCTTACATAGCCATATACTATAATAGAAAACTTTAAAATCTTATCAAGAATCTGTATCAAATGTTTGCCATCAAGAATCGAGTAAAAAATCCTTGTTTGGATTGGTGTGAATCACCTCAAAGTCTTGTACTCGAATCAAGATCAAGAACAGTTATGCGAACAAAATGATCTACGTACAACTTACATATTTATTTCATTAGTTTCTTAACTACACCAATTTCTTTTCAATTGAAATCACATTCGTTTTTCTTAAAGATCATTTCTTATTTAATACTAGAATTCATTAATGGATCATTTCATAAAACACTATCTTTATTTTATATAAACACCCTATAAAGACTTATCTTCATCTTTGTATAATATTCCACTACATTCTAAGAGTATCTATTGCATTACTTACCCAGGATGTTCAATAAATTTAAAACTCGATTTAACTTACTATCTTTCCATTCCAGAGTTACAAAACTCTACTTTTATATTTTCACAAACACTTAGCGTCAAGTTCTCAACTAATTTGGATGTTTTCGACTATCCAAAATCGTAGAAAATTCCATTTCATTTCAATAAATGAAACTACCAAACAACATATCATAATGAAATGTACAAACCAAACTACCCTAATGCATAGAATGTATGCTTCTAATTTCTTTAAAGAAAACTCTAGAAACAAACACTGGGTTTTATTTCAAATCATTTTGAAATAATAATAATAATATACATATCTCCCTTTGTATATCAAATCACTTTTGGGATTAAATCAAAATTTGTTTTACCAAAACAACTTTGTAGAATACTACTATAGTAGCAACTCCCACTTTGAAACTAGAAAATAAACGTGATGCTGCAGTCATCACCAGAACTATTTTCCAGCGAAAGAAATGAGTTCAGTACTTTCTATTTCCATCAGAATCCCTTTTAAAATATTACGATTCATAAATATTTCCAAATAAAACTTTTATTATGTTCCCTAAAACTTTGAAAAACAATTTTCAAAACATTGGGATTTAATTTTTCAAATTCTCAATTTAAATCCTTTTTATTTATAAACCATATTTATAAACCATACTTATATAATTTTAGTTTCTTATATAAGATCATTTAACAAATGTATATCTTTGTTTAGATTATAATAAACAACTTTTATTAAAATAAATTTTAACCTAACACTATCACTGAATACCTTATAGTCAAATGGTAAAACTTAATCCACAAGGTATTTGTTTTAATATTCCCCACAAGTTACTATCTATTCAACCTATGTTGAGAAAGGTAAACTACTCATAACTTGGTGGAGCACAATTCAGAAATCAACAAACAATAGTCAATGCTCATAAACTAGCCGAGCACAACTAACCAAATAATAAATGATAATAATTAAATATAATCATTTCCCAACAGACAAACACATCATACATAACTATATCAATTTTTGAAAATTATTCTTTTATATACAAAATATAAAATTTAGGTAAAATTATTTCATTTACCGATTTTAAAAACAATATTGTGTCGGTTTGCCTTGTCCAAGTATTTAGAAACCCCTATCGATACCGTAGCGTCCCAAGTCTCGACCATAATTCATAAAACCTTTCCAAATCAAAACGGCAAATAATAGTATTTCAAACATTATAATGAGGCCTAAAGCTACCATAGCACTAAACAAGTGCTTTCATTGATTTACAACAAAAAGAGTTCAACTTATTTAACATATCAAAGTCATATCCAATAGTTCTGGCATTCAACAATTTATACAATAAGTATATAAATGAAATTAAAATGAACACTGGATAGGAATTCTAATCCCTCTACAAAATTCCCTTTATTTCATTTCATACGACATCCACTTTCCAAAGCGGAAATTCAACTAGTCCCAACAACTAAACAATAATAATAACAAACACATTATCAACAATTAATACCTAACACATTATTTATCCAATATTAATTAATCCACATATTAATTAACTACAAAAATCATCTTTTTACTTTACAATCATAGAACGGAAAATTATTCTGCTCAATAGATGTCCTAAATAATCTATTCAATTTAATTATAGCAAAACGGTGTTTTATTCTGCCAAATATACATCACAAACGAAGTAAAATTAATTTAACTATGTTATTATTTAAATAAACATAATTATATTTTACCACTATTAGTTTATCAGTATTTTATACTTAATTAAAACTATTAACAAGCTATACCATCGTTTTCTAAATGCCGATACGAATCTAATGCAAAAATCCATGGGCTAATCAGATTTAAAATGAACAAGATATCTCATTTTAAAGTTAACACATTTAGTTAATATAATTAAACAACTAAGTAAATAATAACTCTCACCCAAACCAAACAATAAAGCATCCAAGCATACAAATAATTTATCTCAACACATATATCATATAGCGTTAAACCAAAGGTGAGTTAACTCATTAAAATTCCTGCCAATGCTTAAGCGTTCTAGCTCGATCTAAATTCGAACGACGTTTGATTTTAGCTAAAAATCCTACTTGCTCCAAACTTGCTAAAACTAACTCTAGTGCATAGACAACGCTCCTATAAGCACAATACAAAAGACCTCGTCTTGATTAAACCTTATATGGAGTAGATAAATAAGTTATTAGATTAACTAGAATAATTAAATAACTAAATTACTTAATTAAACAAATTACTTTGCCCCTAGTCCTTCTTCCTTCTTCTTCTCTTTATTGTACATGCATACAAATATCACCTCCAGGCCATGCATGCGCGCCAATTCCCCCCATTTCAATTGACGAATCGACGAGCAGACCTCGTCATGCATCCCACTTCACGATCTCTACATGATGGACCCACTCCTTGCATGCTCGGCTCCTCCTAACCAAACCTAACCTGATCCCCTTTTAAGCTATAGTGAACAGTCGAGTTTTCTTCCAAGTGGCCCGAGCCCCGTCGACGGTGCCAAAAGATGAGGCTCCTCATGAGAAATGCAACAACCACAACCCTTTCGAATATCTCCACTAGAATCATCGCTAAAGCCTAACCCTAGCTTGGCCTCTTAATGTCGATCATCTCCAAACATCGTCACACCTAACGTACCCTATATACATTCGATTCTCACCTTGCCACGAGTTCAACGGATCTAAAGCCATAAATTTTCATGAACCCTTGCTCTTGATTTTGACTTTTGAAGAGGTAGCCATCTTCATTCTTTTATAGGAAAGGGAAAAGAGAAAAAGAAGGAAAGAGAGAGAAAGGAAAGAGAAGGTTATTTATAATATTATTTAATTCTCTAATTAAAATGTTGCGCATTTTGAGCTCACACAACCTCACAGCACATCAGATCACCATGGAAATCGTCGGCGTACATCATCTTATTATTCCAGTCCCGATGGCACAAGTTTCTTCAATATCTAAAATAGTACCCATGAATGATAATTTCATGTGTTTCGAGACCATTTACTGATAAAACGATTTTCGATCTCATTATCGATATTTATTTGTACTATTCATTTTTGTAAATATTTTTTCTATAACAAGTTCACCATTATTAATTATTAATTAAAAACGGTTATTAAGCTTTTAAAATCAATTATTTAAATATTTAAAATTAATTAAATATTAAAAATAAAAAAGATAAAATTCTAGGTCGTTACACGATCGATCCAAACGGGTTGGTACTAGTCGACCTAAAAGGTCAATGCTGGTCAACCAAAGGAGCAGTTGAATTTGAGCAACTCCAAAGGAGATTTACAAGATTTTTGAAACACCCCACACCCCTTAGTATTCCCAAAAAGGGTACACTAAAGGATGTGGTGTGTTATAGGTATAGCTAAAGCATCACATAGACTAAGATTCGCAAGACAAATAAGTAAAAGCAACGGAAAACATTTAAATAATAACTTATCATTCAGAATTAATCTTCATCTCAAAATAAGTCATAAAAACATAACATGTCTCAAAAACTCAGAATCTCTCATGTCTTATGAAAATACATCTCAGTCTCACATAATCAGAGTTAAAGTAGCAATAATAATAATCCCACTCACAAGTGCCAATCTGTAATAAGCCAAATGAAAAAGATGAAAAGCAGAAGAATACATCTGAAGTGAGGAAACTCCGGAAATGAATCTCCAAGCAACCTGAATCAACTATCCACAATTATGTTGGCCTATTGGGGGAAAAGGAAAGATAGAGGAGTGGATCAGACAATAAGTCTGGTGAGTGAAAGTAATTACTAGCATTTCTAAGTAAGATAAAGATAATAGACTAAGCAATAGTTCTAGCTTGAAAGGAAAATACAGAAAAGATAAAACTCGGATAAAATAATGTTTCTGATTCTGTTTAACTGTTTGCTTTGATTGTTTGCACTTGCCTTAAACTACTGTGATTAGGCTGAAATCCTAATCCTATCTCAACTGCTAACTTGATTAGGCTGAAATCCTAATCCTACCCATTGATCGGCCTTTCCAATCTCTGTTGTGCCACTGTGAACCAATCCTATTGGTCACAGCAATAGACACCTCTTTAGCGCTTAAAACACAGTAGCGAATTATTTATCCTAATCGATGTCGCACGCTCGGTCATCGTCGGTACATACTAACTGTCGCCCCCTATTTGACCATTTATTTACCCTAATCAGCATAAGCGTGCCCAGCCTCACCTACATGTGAGACCATCAGTCCTCGACCTGAAAGGAAATGCTGCCGGTACTGGTCCTAATAAACAAATCTTCTACCTTTGCGCCCCTTGCCCAAATCCCCAGATTTGACCCTCTATCTATTGGCCACTTATTTACCCCAATCAGCATAAGCATGTCCCACCCTCACCTATGTGTGAAACCATCAGTCCTAGACCTAAAAAGGAATGCTGCCGGTACGGGCCCTACTTCTATATTTTCTTATTAACTTAATCCAAGATCTAAGTTTTAAAATAAGCCTCTTCTGTTATCTCTTCTTTCTAATTATAACCTACGTGTTATAATTGTTCTTGCAACAGTTACTCTTCTATTTTCTCTTTTTAGTTATAACCACTTGTTATAATTATGCTTGCAAATATCTTAAATTTTCCTATTTCAGTCCATCTCTATTTTTATTTCAATTTTTTCATTTTACATCTGATTTCTGTAAATTTAGTGTTATTCTATTTTAATCCATATTTGCGAATTCTTCTCTTTTTAATATTTTATTCGCGTCAAAAAGGATTAAATCTCTATAAAAAGAAACTAACATTTACAAGCTAAATTCCAACTTAAAACAGATGTAAATAACTGTAAATAACTGCAATTAACTGTAAATAACTGAATAAAATAGCTGAATAAAAATAGACTTAAAAGAACTTCTGAAATTTACATAAAAACTGACTATAAATAAACTTACATAAAAACTGTCTCAAAATTGTAGAAAAACTACAACTATTGAGAACCTTATAATTTTAAATTGCTTACAAATTAAAATAATTACAAAACACTCACCCGTGTTCCTTAGCTCTTGTCCTGGCCTTCCTGGATCTACTTCTATGGCATAGAATATTTTTACCAAAATGATTTCCTCCCTAGAAATTTTTTCTATTTAGGGTTCAGCCTCAGGCAATGAACCAAATTGGAAGAAAATCTGAATGAGAAAAATAGCTAGGCCTAGGGTTCTATTTATAGTGTGGCTTAGGGATCTCAGGCTGTCAGAATTGAAGTTTAAATCTGGTTCAACCACCTTATAGGCTCACTAGGAACCGTCGAATGCAGCTACGAACGCACATGATTAACCAAAATCAAATTTTAAGGTGTTCGGCTCATACCTGGACGTTTTTACGTCCAGGAAGTTTTGTAGGTCGACCTATGATATTTGGGGGTCGACCTATAGGTCGACCTGACCATAGCATGGGTCGACCCATGCTCTTGTATTTTTTGTTTTGTTTTTTTTATTCCTTGTTTCTCTCGTAACTTCTCCATACTGACTCGGATTTCGATAAGTTATATATGGAAATTTCTCAGAAAATTACCACGGACCCAATGGTGCAACTTCTGTGGCTCGATTCTGACAATTTTATAAACTTATTTTATTGTTTAATTAATTCGTTAATTAATTATTATAGCTCAAATTTTGGGTTGTTACATTCTCTCCTCCTTAAAGGATTTCGTCCCCGAAATCTCCAAGGATAGAAGAATGAAATAAATATTTTCATCCAAATTCCACAACCACATATTCAACCATCATCCATTACATCCATTGTCCTTAAGCTTTCTAATGCAATTTATGATATATGCAATAGTGTAGTGTCAATGTTTCTAACTAATGCAAAAGATCAAGCGATCTACTAATTTAGTCGACCTCCTTTTTATGCGTTTATGACCGTGTCATGTATCCAATGAATGCAAATTCCCTAATGACAACTGATAGTTCTATATGCGTGCTACAACCATCATCCAAATGCAACAATCATATGATAATCACTAATTCATAGCAACCATGAAATAAAAATGCAAGTGCACACACATCCATATGCATATGCTTTAGTGACCTAGTTAGGCCAATCTCTAAGAGATAATAGCACCTAGTGTGTGTATATGCGTCCATTAGCATCCGCTAGCAAACACTTGCAACTATTTGCGTCCAACATACATAACATGTTCTATTAACATGTTTACATTCAGTCCTACCATCCATAGGTTAAATCCTAAGATCTACCCTCCCAAAGGATACCAAAGGAAAGAACCTATTCAAAACTAAAGATGGAAATAGGAAATTCAAGACGTACCATCAAAAAGATGCGGATAAGAGGCACATATATTCTCCTCAGCCTCCCACGTAGCGTCCTCAATACTATCTCCACACTGCTCCTTAACCAAAGGGACTTCCTTATTCCTAAGCTTCTTGATATTATGTCCAACGATCTTGGTAGGAATGCGACGAACCGATGCTCCTCTCTCCACTTCAACTTCCTCAAGTAGGCTAGGTTCCACTACCTCTACCGAATCATGTACACATTTTGTCAAGTGAAAAACATGAAAAACACCATGAACTCCCATGAGCCTCCCTGGTAGCTTTATACGATACGCCATCTTCCCTACCCTTTCCACAATGGGAAACGGTCCTACGAATCTGGGAGCAAGTTTTCCACTTGATGCAAACCTCACTACCTTTCTTAGCGAAGACACCTTAATTAAAACCAAAATCTCCTATCTCGAACTCAATATCCCTTCTCCGCTTATCTGCATAGGATTTCTTTCTATCTTGGGCCATCTTCATTCTTCTTTTAATCAAATCAATCTTTTTCGAAGTCTCTCTAACCATGTCGGGACCAAGTATCAATCTTTCTGTAGACTCCAACCAACACGAAGGTGACTAGCAAGGTCTTCCATAAAGAGCTTCAAAAGGAGCCATCCCAATGCTAGTCTAAAAACTATTGTTATATGCGAATTCCACTAAAGGAAGATGCTCCTCCCAAGTCCCTCCAAAATCAAGAATGTACGTCCTCAACAAATCCTCAAGAACTCTATTAACTATCTCCGTTTGTCTATTCGTTTGAGGGTGATAGGCCGTACTCAATCTAAGTTGTGTCCCTCAAGCCTCTTGCAAGCTCCTCCAAAACTCGCTAGTAAAGATAGGGTCTCTAACGCTCCCTATGCTAGAGGGAACATGATGAAGTCGGATTAACTCATGAACATATATGGATGCCAAATAAGGTGATGTCCTCTTACTCTTGATCGAAATGAAGTGGGAGCTCTTAGTCAAACGATCTACAATCACCCAAATACTAGTATTCCCCTTCCTAGATTGGGGTAAACCATCTATGAAGTTCATCGAAACACTATCCCACTTCCATTCGGGTACATCCAATGGTTGAAGCAAACCGCCAGGCCTCTACTGCTCCGTCTTAACTCTTTGGCATACAAGACACTTAGCCACAAGCTCTGCTACATCCTTCTTTATGCCACTCCAATAAAACACTCTCTTCATGTCCTTATACATCTTATCTCCACCCGGATGAATAGTCATCCGAGAATGGTGTGCCTCTGCTAGAACTGCTCATCAAATCACCAATGTAGGGGACACAAAGTCTTCCATCTCTCCTTAGCCACCCTTTACTATCAATGGAATAGCGTTGGAGATGTCTAGAGACCTCTCCTCTACTAATCCTATCTAGAATATCCACAAGCTCTAAATCCTCTCGCTGCCTTGAGCAATTCAGATCTATGAGGGTAGGCTTAATCCCAAGTGCTGCCAATATTCCAGGAGTGATGTCTGTAGAGGGTTTAAATCAAAGGTAGAAACAAAACTCTAGGCTTTTCCACTCCACTAACATTGGACTAAGGGTTGCTCTCTTCCTACTTAACGCATCCATAACCACATTACCCTTGCCAAGGGTGTAAGCTATCTCAAAGTCATATGATGCCAGAAACTTTATCCAACGCTGTTTCCTCAAGTTCAAAACCTTTTGTGAGAACATGTACTTTAGTGATTTATGGTCAGTGAAAAGCTCGAACCTCTCTCCTAGTAGGTAATGTCTCCAAGACTTGAGCGCGAAAACAATAGCAGCCAACTTCAAATCATGGGTGTGGCAGTTCTTCTCATGAGTTCTCAATTGTCTATCCCCATAGCATACTACCCTTCCCTCCTACATCAATACTGCCCCAAGGCCAGTACCACATGCATCAGTGTATACTGTAAAAAGCTTAGCTCCATCGGGTAAAACTAACACTGGTGCACTAGTAAAGGCCCTCTTTAGCATCGTGAAGGAATCCTCACAATCCACCTCCCACACGAATGTCGCATTCTTCTTAGTGAGGCGAGTAAGCGGCGCTAAAATCTTAGCAAAATCTCTGATAAACTTCCTATAATAACCAGCTAAACCTAGGAAGCTTCTAACTTCGGTAGCGTTCTTAGGGGCATTCCAATCCTATACCACTACTACTTTAGCGGGATCCACCGCTAGACCCTCTCTTGAGACTACATGCCCCAAGAAACGCATCTACTCACGCAAAAAGTGACACTTCGAGGGCTTTCAACTGATGAACATGAAGTGTACGAAGAACCTCCTCAAGATGAATAGCATGCTCTTCCATACTCTTGGAAAACACCAGAATGTCATCCACAAACACTACAACGAACTTATTTTGGACATCTCGAAAAACACGGCTCATCAGATCTACAAAATAGGCTGGGGCATTGGTCAGCCCAAACGACATAACCAACTACTCAAAGAATCCATCGGGTGTCCTAAATGATGTCTTATCGATGCTGTCATTAGCGACCCTAAGCTGATGAAATCCAGTGGCTAAGTCAAGCTGAGAAAATACTAAAGAGCCAACCAATTGATCAAAAAGATCATCTATCCTAGGAAGTGGGTAATAGTTCTTCTTTGTGAGCTTATTCAACTCTCTATAGTCTACGCAAAGTCGAAGGGAACCATCCGCCTTTGTAGCGAAGACGACTGGCGCCCCCACTCAGATATGCTCCGTCTATTGAAGCATTTCTCTAGTAGCTCACCGATCTGCTTACTTAACTCCTTCCGCCTCTAGGAGCCATATGTCTCACGGGCAATGCCACTGGCTTAGCATTGTCATTCAGATAGATCCTAAAGTCAATCTCTCTCTTAGGGGTAGCCCCCTAACCTCCTCAAAAACGTCTAGGAAATCTCTAACAATTGGAACTGAATCTAACTCTCCAAGTGATGAATCAAGGGAATAAAGGAAGCTCAACATGACTGACCCCTGTGGGTCGCAAGAAACCTCGAGAGTCCGTCCGTACATGTCTCTAGGCTAATGACTCTCCTCTCGCAGTCCAATATCGCATCATAAGTGGATAACCAGTCCATCCCCAAAATCATCCCATATCCCAAAAATCCCAGTACATAGGCGTCACAATCCAACTCTATGCCTAGTATAAAATTTTTCAAACCCCTACAAATCATGGATAAATGTGTCGATCCTCCTATGCGGCTTGAAACAACTCTAGGGTCTATAACTAGAGAAATATCTAAGTGCAAACAATCAACCAAGGAACTAGAAATGAAAGAATGAGATGCTCCGGAGTCAAAAAGAGTTCGAATAGGAAAATCTGTAATAGAGATCAAACCTTCAACAGAGACTTTCCTACCACGATCCGGTCCACTACTAGAAGGTGCTGCATCCAAAGCCTGTACTTGCGCCGTAGGTGCGCCTGCTCTCTGCCCCGTCTTCTGAGGACAAGCTCTACTAAGTTGTCCAGGCTGCCCGACAGTTGTAACACCTCCCCTTCATCATGTCCTTCTTACAGTCCTTTGTGAAATGCCTAACCAATCCACAATTATGACATTTCTCGCCCTTCTTGATCTGTCCCTTCTGAGGTCCTCCTCCTTTCTTCTTGTCTTTATCCTCCTTATTCTTCCACCACTGCTTCTTAGAGTTTTCTGATTTAGGAACCTCCTTAACCTCTTCTTCCTTAACAACATCTGATACGAGGGCCATTTCCATAAGTGACTCATACATCGCTCTCATAGGTACATGTATCAATGCCAACCCTTGGAGGAGCTGGTTCAAACCTTTAGCAAACTTGGTGGCCTTCTTATGCGGTGTATTAACAAGCTCCATCCCGAACCGCGATAACTCATTAAACTAATTTATATACTCTTTTACCGAAATACACCCTTGCTTCAAACTAATGAACTTCTCCAACTGCATGCTTTCCTCGGCTTGCGACAGGAACTTTCTCTCAAACCTTTCCCAAAATCCAACCCAACAAATGTCTCTACCCTTCATCTCTACAATCTCCCACCAGTAAGAAGCCTCTCCCTTCAGCTGCCATGAAGCAAGCTAAACTCTCTGCTGGTCCTCCAATCCTAACAGCCCAAATATCCGCTCTGTATTCCTCAACCAAGCTCGTGCCTCTACGAAATCCTTTGTTCCTGAAAACGTCTTGCCTCCTAGACTAGCGAAGTCCTTGGATAGCTTAGAAAAATTGACTGTTGCAGGTGGATTAATGGGTCCTCCACTCGCCGGTGCTGCGTTGGGCGCTTGCCCTTGCACCTCTGGTGCCGTAGCTTGGAGGTATCTACGGAACCATCCAGGGACTTGGACACCCTCCGGAAGATTTGGGGAGTCCGCAATACTATGCAAAGAAAAGAAAATTTAGACTTGAAAGAATCGAAAGAAGGTTGAACTGGACTTTGAGGGGATTTTTATAAAAACTCTTTTATACTTAAAAACTATTTCTATAATAAGAGTTTCATTCTAAAAAATACTTTTAGTTTGAAGATATCTTACCTTTTAAAAATAATTTACTTTTAAAACAAGTTTTTAGAAATCCTATAACCTTAGGCTCTGATACCAAATGAAACACCCCACACCCCTTAGTATTCCCGAAAATGGTACACCAAAGGATGTGGTGCGTTTTAGGCATAGCTAAAGCATAACAGAGACTAAGATTCGCAAGAAAAATAAGTAAAAGCAGCGGAAAACATTTAAATAATAACTTATCATTCAGAATTAATCTCATCTCAAAATAAGTCATAAAAACATAACATGTCTCAAAAACTCAATCAATGTCCGTGTTCTTGTTACTAGCGGAAGCTCAATCAATGTCCTTGTGAAACAGGATTTTGGTAAGATGCGACCCGACAAAAAGGATCTATAGCCCTATAAATCCCACATTAAAGGATTTTGCTAAAAGACGAAGGATCTGAACTATTGCAACAAATTGTCTGTGCAGTTGGGAGATGGTGAGGTATGGTGGTATGGTCATAGAAATTTGTTGTGGTGGACAGATTCTCTACCTACAATGTATTGACTGACCAGCCCTTGTTGATTTTAGGTTCGCACTTTCCCTGTGGTGCTTAATGATGAAATTTCCCATGAAAAACAGAGTGAGGGCAATCTAAGGGACCAATGCTTAGGTCGAGAGTGCTATGTTACCAAGAGCTCGAAGAGGCACAATGAAGAGACAAAGGGACGGATGTAGTGAAGACTCTTTGCATCAAATATGCTAATGTATAGCAACTACCACCTAAGCCTTAGCTCTGATCCACTAGTAAGTACTACAGGGCTATAGACCCATGGAAAAAGTCAAAAGTGGTGTGGGTGAAACCTATGGAGCTGATGATCGAGGTTCAAGTGAAGAAGATGATCTATCAAAAGTCATTAAGATTGTATCTCAACACAACTTGAAGACGACGAAAGAAATAGTAGGGTTTCTCCAAGCGAAAAAGGATGTATTCTCTTTGACACATTCCGATATGTGGGGGATTTGTTCCGAAGTCATGTGTCACGCACTGAATGTGAACTTAAGTTATCCTCTAGTGAAACATAAATGTTGCAGCGTGGAGTCTTAATAATTCCCTGCATTGAAGAAAGAAGTGGATAAGCCGAAGGATAATGATTTTCTCTATGATAAACTGTACCCGGAATGAGCATCAAATTCAGTGATGGTCAAAACCGATAATGGAAAATGGCTTACGTTTACCGATTACCTAGACTTGAACAAAGCATGCCCGAAGGATTGCTTCCCTTTGCGATGGTTTGACCGATTAGTGGATGGAATCGTTAGACATGAGCTACTTTCATTTGTGGATGTGCACTCTGGCTATAACCAAATTGCGACGTATATCCTCGATTAAGAGCATATGAGCTTTATCACGGACTTAAGACTATCTTTGTAACGACCCACAAATTTATCACTTTGATAAATTATATTTATTTTTAAATTTATTCAAATAAAAGGTTGATAATACAAATAATATTTTTTGAGTGATAATAAGAAATTGTAATTTTATTTTGAATAAATATTTACAAAAATATTTTCCTTGGAAATCTAAATCGATAAAATGGCTGAAAATTGTTTTATCGACAACCAGCTCTATAATTGTAAAACGTTATGCACAGAGCAGGATATATACACTTATTTTTGTAATTAAACAAGAATATGAAATAAAATCAATTTATTTGTTTCTGAAAATAAAATTTGTTTTTGACATTGTTAATAATGCCCTTAGATAAGATAATTGATTTATTAAATTAAATTGAAATTTAATGATTTAATAATCATTTTATTTATTCAAATAATTATTTTAAATGATGATAATTCATTTTGAATAGTTATAAAGTGATAATAAATCATTTATAATAGTTTATTAAGATATGAATTTTTTTGAAAATATAAGGAAAAATCGATATCGCTTTATCGGTATAATAGCAATTTTTGTAAATAATTGTTAATATTAATTTATATGGTTTTATAATTCAAATACGATCATTTTATTTCATTTAAAATGATAAGAAAAAGTTTTTCAAATTTTGTTTACAAATATATGTACGTTAAAGTATAAGTGAAAATGTGATTGGGAATCGGTCTCCGATTGGCAACGGTTTATCGAACGAAAGTTGTTCGAAATCGATGCAATATTATTTATATGTCATGTACACATATATAACATATAAATGCATCCACTAACATGCACATGAACATATGTATAAATACATATATACTTATCCACTTAAAAATACATACATAATAAAAAATCTAAGATTTTTTAAGTAAGCTTCCTCCTTAAGCTTACATAAGTCAACATATGCATACATGAAGTGGATGGAAGCGATGGGCACATGGGGGAGGCTTCTAGCCGTGAATTTAAGGGGGGGGGGAGGTGTGTTGGAGAAGCCTTGAAAAGGTGATGTGTACATGTCTTCTTTTACACTCTTCCTTTTCCTATAAATACCCTACCATCTTCTTTTCTTTTTCATTCATCTTCTTCTTCATATTCTTAAGCTTTTGCTTCCACTTTAATGGCCTCCTCCTCTAAATAAAATAATGAGCAAAAGTTATGGCAAAATATTAGTAAAATATATACACATGTATATAATATCGATCCACTTCAAAACGAAGCCAAATCTCCTCCTTTCCACCACTCAAACTCATGGCCACCCCTTCTGTAACGACCTAGTATTTCGAACCATTCAAATAGACAATCATCCACTCATGTCCGACTTGAATTTCTCAAAACAACAGATTGTTAATTCCGACTTGAATTTCTCAAAACAACAGATTGTTAATTTATATTTGGCAAAACTTAACATATACAGTAAATAAATCAATCACAGAACCACAGACACGGAGTAATATAACAATAAGCAGCGGAATTGATAAATAGTAGTTCATGAAGCTACTATATAAACATCAGATTTAAAACAAAATACAACAGATATCTCGAATACACAGGAGTTACTAATACAAATACCAATGACAAGTCTGAACAAAACAACTGGAATAAACTGAAGTAACTGAAAAGCTGAATAGACAAAGGCAGATCTTCAAGCAAAGCTCCAAACTCCAAAAGTGAGTCTCAAATGTTGTGACACTCAGTCTGACCCAAGCATAAAGAAAAAAAAAACACTCAAGTCAGGATTAACATTCTTATACCAGTAAATCAACTCAAGTGAAATGTCAACTGAAATACAAATAACTAAAAGGATGTTTGGGATTCCCATCCTTTAAAATAGCGTTAAGGCGTTACCCATATCCTCCTTAACACATTTTATATATTCCCATAGTCTATACGGTACCATAATTCCTCTGTAAACTGGAGGGCTATCAGAGGGCACTCCATAAGTATGGTACAAACCAAACTCGTAGAAGGCATGTGACAAGGCACGTGAGGCAATGCCTAGGGTAGGATTCTACCGTTTTGCAGAACCGGGCTGGTGGTAACGCATAGCAGCTACTACCGCCCACCTCGAGACACACTCCTAAAAAGCGAAGGTGCACCCAATCAAATCACAAAGTAATAGAATGGTGTCGAAGAAATGTGCCTGATCGGAGGTGCGACCTCACTTGGCCCAAGTATAGCTCCTGTTTTAGCCACATCAAGCCGACTCGCGGGAGTTAGGGCTGCGTTAATACCTCATACAGAATCATCGCCAAACCATCCTACTTCGTTCTGGAATCTCCACCACATACACAGTTGTTAAAGTGGTTTTCGGTATTGGCAGAGAGTATGACAATATCCGATCCCGGTCTCTTTCACAACCAAAAGCTTATTTCACACCGTGGCCATTTTACAAAATCACTTTTATAATCTTTTCAAACAGTTAATAATTCATACCAAAATATCATATTCTTTTCAAAATATACCACTTTCGAAATCATATTACTTTTAAAATCATATCATTTTCAAAATCATTATTCACTTTAAATCATTTTCATTTTCAAAAATCATAACCACACAATAGTATATATATTTAATTAGTTATATATATGAAATAGTTTATATATTTAAAAATAGAATATCGATTTATAATAGTTTATATATTAAAATAGTTTATATATTTAAAAGAGTTTATATCGAAAATAATTTCAAATTAGAATTATTCCTTCCAATTTCACAAATCAATTTAAAATAACTTTAGTTTTAAATTCAACTTAAATCAATCTCAGTTCAACAATTCCAATTTCAATCCAAATACTCATTAAAACCATTTTTAATTTATATCGATTTCAAATCCCGATTTGATCTACAATTTAATCCACTTTCAATTTCAATAGGTTCCAAAGTTTAAATATTCAAACATTTACAATAACTTAATTTGATAAACTTCATTTATATTTCCAAATTCAACATTTAAAATTTATACTAAATTTGAAATTATTCGCTAAATTATTTTTAATAACAATTAAATAAATCTGAAATTACAAATTTAAATAAAATCAACTAATCAAATATCTAACTTCAATTATATATAAAATTCTAAATATTCACCTAGTCACCCTTTTTAAGCATTAAAATTTCCAATTGCAAACTTAAACCAAAATTTCATATTCAATTTTATTTAAATTTGACAATATTCATTTAGTTAACTTTACTTAAATCAAGTTGTAAAATCATACCTTTCAAAATCTCAAAATAAGTTTCTTATCAAATCTTATTTGTATTAAATTCCTAAACAGATTAAATTACAAATTAACTTAGTTTATCCCAACCTTTATTTTATTAAAGTTAATACAGAATATATTTTCATGATATTATTATAATTTATGAATAAATATTAAAACATATTATATATATTAGTTAAATTAATTTCTTATTAAATTTTATTATATTAATTATTATTATATTAGATCTTATTATTATTAAATCTATTTTGAATCTTATTTTATATATTTAAAAATAATAAAGTTATAAGTAAAATTTCATTTTAAAACTTAACTTATAAATTTAAAATTTTCAAAACATATAAAAAAACAAAAATCTAAATTTTACACATATTAAATAAATATTTATATTATAATTTTAAAATCAATAGTTATCAAACCCATATATTTCCTTCAAAGTTTGGAAATTTTTTTTTCAAAAATAGACTAACGGTGTCCGTATATAATTTTCTATCCTATGGTCAAGTGATACAAATATTTATCATTTTAATCCGCAATTTAAATTTAATATTTACGGGTATATATCATTTCAACCCGCAATCCCAAAATTTCAAATCAAATAAAATTGCTGGGGTTTATCATTTCAACCCATACGATTTTCCCCTAATCTATAAGATCGTTCAGGTATGTATCATTTCAACCTATAGGGATTCCTAAACTAACAGGGAAGTTGCAGATTGAGAACAATATAATAATAATATGAAAATATCAATAGCAGGCATATATCATCATTAACAATTTAAATATAATATATACAATAGGTTATGGTGTCATATGTCATAGGTAAACAATTACAGATAATGGCATATCATATTTAACAATTAAATAACTTCACAATTCAAATTTAACAGCATATTTCAATCGTCATTTCATGTGAATTAAATTTACTATATATAAGAATGTTAATCGTGAGTGATTGCTCACCTTTCGAGGCCAAAGAAATTTGACAATGAAATGAGCTACAAATCCAAGCTCAAATTCCGAAGCAAAGCACGATGAACACGAATTCGACGAGCAAAGTTGATAGCTTAGGATTTATGAAAACGAATCAAACCAGCTTTATAATAAACAGAAACAAGATATATATATTATATATTTTTCTATTTCAAAAAAATCAATATTCGTTTTGAAAACACATATTTAAAATTTAAAATAAAGCCCTACATTATATTTTAAAATCAAACACATAAAGTAAAAATCAAAATCTTCATATTATATATATATATAATTTTTCTTAAAATCATATATAAAAATAAAATCTATATATATATATATATATTTCAAAATCATTATAGCTTAAAATACATCTTAAAATTTAAAATAAAACTTTTATATCATCTTTGAAAAATTAAAACACATATAACAAAACCTTTATAATCATTAATCCCTAAAACACATTTATTTCCTATCAATATATATATATATATATATATATATATAAGCAACCAATATATAAACTCATATATACCTATATATATAAACTAACATATAACTTATATATGTAGAATAGTAGAAGAGGAGGTACAATAGTTAGTCACGGGGTCTGTTTGGTGGTCGAGAGGAGAGGCAGGCTGCATCTTGGTTCACGGAAGAAGATGGGAAAGCATGGCACGACAGTTCGGTGGAGCAAGAATTCTCGGTGGAGGATGGAGAGGGAATGGGAAGTGTTGCGTACATGGGTTATTGATTATGTGAAAGGCAAGGGGAAAATGCAGATTCACGTGGGTTGGGCAAAATACAAGCTTTAGAAATCCATAATATACAAGCTTTTTTTTCTTTATCTTATAAAGTAAGCATGGTGAGATGGGTCTGTTGCTTCATTGCCTGGGAAAGTGGGAGGAATAGGGCAGGTCAGGGCAGGAATTGGTGGCGGTGGGAGATATGGAGGTGGTGGGTGGTACATCAGCTCGGGTTTTTGGTGAGGGGATGTGGTGGACGTGGGTGGAAAGAAGGCGGTCATAGAAAAACGAGGCAACGTGGTGTTCGGTGCTTGGCACAGCGGGTAATGTGGAGTCAGGCAAGGGTACGGGGATGGATCTGTTATTGCGTGGGTTGTCATGGTCTGAGGGGAGTTTCGGCTAATGGTGGCTTTGTGGGTGCTTGAGTGGCGTCACGTGGAGGAGTGTGGGTCAATGGTGGGAAGGAAAGGCCACGTACTTAGACGTGTATGTGTGGAGCAGGCATGGGATGGTCGGCTATGGAAGCTGCGGTGAGAAAAGAGATTGCGGCGAGATGGCTTTGGCATCGAAGTGTGGTCGACCACAATATAAGCAGTAGGAGGAAAATGGTTTCAGATAACTATATATATATATATAAACTTAAATTATATAATTTTTCTTCAAAACTAAAACAAAAGAAAAAGGAGAGAGTATGGAAGGAGACGAACCAGAGGGAAGAAAGAAATGGAGAGACATAGAGAAATGAACGGACCACAAAATTAGATTGAATACCATAGTAATATTAAAAGTCAAAATATTAATTTCTGGGAATATCAACAGTTATGCCTGTTAGATTTCCCACGGAGACAATTGAATAAACACACGAACCCAAAGGCCCAAATATGGAACGGATACGGCTAATCGTTTCGTCGATTTCGTAGCGTACCGGACACCGAAATGCACAAATGAATATACTGCAGAGATCAGCACGACGAGGCGAACAAAACGGTACACAGATATGAGAGATATGATCATCCTATAAAAACTAAAAATTTCGTTGTCGAAAATGCTTCGAAAACGTCGAAAATAAGATAAACGGAGCAATAGCATAACAAATTGGCGAAACGAAATATGACGTCTCACTCAGAAAATAGTCTACATTTTTATTATATAAAAATATTCAGATTGCGAGACACTACTAGAACTACAGTGTATTCCAACGCCGAGATTCCAACGGCCTCCAACGGTTTTTCTAATGGTTTCCAACGGCTCGTTGGAATTTGACGAAACCATCTGAAGCCGTTGGAAAATCGCCGTTTGTGGCCGTTGGAAGCCGTTGGAAATTTCCTGCATATTTTCCAGAGCCCGACCTGCAGCTTATTATTCTTCTTCCCCAAACAAATTATTCCCCCAATTCCACCATTCCACCACCTCCAATCTTCAACTACCGGCCCAAACACCATCCCAACAACCTCCGACGCCATCTAGAAGCTGCTCCGGCCAATCTCCACCCTTCTAGCTCTCCAAATCGGTAATTTTCCTAAAGCTAATATTTAGGTTTTTTTTATTTAGGGTTTAATTCGAATGTTGATTGATTCCTACTTGTTAGTGTATGCATATTACATTATGTTATCCCCTAATTGCAACTATTATAACATAATGAACAAGTTATTATAATTGATTGAAAATTTTGTAATTTAAGATATTGCATTAGTTTATGTTTATTTGGTTATAAGTATATTAAACGTATGTGTGTGATAGAGTTTATTGCATTTGGAAGCCGTTAGAACGGATATTGCATTTGTGCGAACACGAGCTTTGTATTTGTGCGAACACGCGAATTGATTTAGTTTATAAATGAATTTTGTGTATAAATGTATTTAGTATATTATGTAATAAAACGGTTAAATGTAAACCAATATTAATTAAACGAGTTATATATTCAAATTTAATATAAACAAATATTTAAATCCTTAGATATTATTCGGCCCCGTCTGACAAGTGTTGTATATGATCATTTTTAGGGATATTCGTTTTTTCCACAAAACGGACAACTCTATTCATCTGATACATCATTTGTCGGATTTGTACCAGTATTGGACAGGTTACAAACACTATAAAGTAATTATATTCCGTCAATCATATCACTTTAAACGGTTCACAAAATTTCGACGGCATTTCCTTTACGTTCCTTGTGTACACGCATTTGTGTACGATACAAGGAACACGGGGGAAATGCTGCCGAAATTTTGTGAATCGTTTAAAATGATATGATTTACGGAATATAATTACTATTGTGTTTGTAATGGGAAGTAGGATGACCGACCATCAAAGAAAGACACATAAGTGGAAATGAAACAATGGTTGCTTATTTAAAATAAAGTTTGTGAAATTAGCAGTTTGCGGCCGTTGGAAGCCGTTGGAAATTTTCCTGCAAAATATAAAATGAATGATTTATAACATTTTTACTCTATCATAGGTTTTTTAGTAGGGAAACATGGTCAATTACTTTAATGACCAAAGCAAGATTTACGTTCGATGGAAAAAATATTCCAGACGAACAAGCCTATCAAGCAGATCTGGAGGAAAATGCTGAAATAGCAATTACAGACGATCAAACTGATTTTGGACCTTTAAATGATGAGACAAATGTATTAGTCGAAGAATTTGAGAGTGTAGAGGAAAACGACATAGAGCACAAAACCGAGTCTGAATCAGAAAACGATGAGGACGACTGAGTAATATCCGGTAATTTTTAAAAGTATTCACATTACATTGATCTCTGATTAATAATGCATTTATCCAATTTATACAATTTTAATGATAATAAGTGTATACTCACACACTCAACACATACACAACATGACACATTTGTAGCATATTGTATTACATTTTTTAATGGTTCATCATATCATGATTATTATGAATTGTATATGTATGTATATATAGCAGGTATATATATTATGTCCGGTTCTGGTTCTGGTTCTGGTTCTGGGTCTCGGCGACGTGGCTCTTCACGTCATATTGGAGAGGGTAGTGGTGAGCCACCAGCTCGGCCACTTGTTTACTTGAAGCCTAAGGCTAATGAGACGTAAGTATTATAATTAGCAAGCATAGCATTTTAATTTTTTAATTGTACATGATATATCTATAATTGTCTAATGTTCAATTTTATATTTAACGCAGTGGATTTGAGTTGGAGCCATCCAAAGTGGTTCTGAACATTTCGAAGCAGGCGTACATGGCTAGGATGACCGATTGCTGGCCCAAGTGGGGCAAGATCCCCGACGACGTGAGAGAGACGATTTGGCAAGATTTTCTGGTAAGTTTATACCGCTTTACAAGATGATTAATTAAATACAAATAAATAATTAGTAATATTTTCTCATTGTACAGGGCGCCATAGATTTGCAAGAGCCTGACGTCAATTTAGTTCAGTGACACTGGAACTCCAGGATCGCGAAGAACTATAGGGAGACTATGTCAGAGACTAAAAAAGTAGGAAAGAAGCCCAAGTGGATGAGCGCGACTGTATGGGAGAAGTGGGTTGAGTGGTGGAACTCTGAGGAGTTCAAGGTATCTACAATAAATCTCAGCAATTTTTTACCGTTTAATAAATAATTAATCATTGTAAATTTGCAGGAGGAGTCAGCTAGGAACTCGGCAAACAGGAGCAGGAATCCTGTATCACACCGTGGAGGCTCCAAATCTTTCCAGCATCACCGCGAAGATTTGGTAAATTTATCTATTATCACATTTGTATATTGATCAGTTCAGTAATTAGTTATGTACAGTTAAATTATCCAAATTATCAATTGCAGGAACGAGCTCGTGGAGGCTCTGTTGGCTTAGTGGACGTGTTTGCTCACACCCACGTGTCTAGGCAAGTAGATGAGGCTGGCAATATCATATATCAGTGGGGTGATCAAGATAGGGCGACCGAGGCATATGTATGCATTTTTAAATTTCTAATACTTACACCGATAAGTTTATTAATTTCTAGCTATGCAAAATAATTATATGCTACTATTTTTCAACTGAAATTGTTTTTTTTTTCATTATAGTCGAGGTTGCAGGAGGCACAGGCTTATGCGCTTCAGTAGTCTGGTCGTGATGCGCTGACACAGGAGGAGCAGGATAACATTTTTACCGCTGTTATGGATCCGGCGCAACGGAGTAGACGTTTTGGCTTCGGGAACCTAACGGTAATTAATCCTTTTACATATTTACAAAAAATCAGCGTTTAGATATATAATGTTATAATATTTTATATGCTGAGACAACCCGTTTGCTATTATTTCTATTTGCAGGCTCAACAAGCTCAAAAAGACCAAGACAAAGAAGAAATCAAGGAGCTTAGAGCTATGGTTGAGCAGCTACGGGAGGAGAATCGTCTACGAGCCATCCAGGTGGAGCAGCTGGATCAAAAGCTTGCGCAGTATTTGCATAATCATGGTACCCTTTCTTCGTCGTCTGGTGCTTCGGGAGGCGACGAGGATCCTTAAGGAGGTATGTTTTTGAGTATTTGTGTTTGAACAATGTATATATTGACTTGGAGATGTTTTGATGTTGATGGTGATGTTGTATATATTGGTACGGAGTGGGTGAGAAATATTTTGATGGCATGTACATGGTTTATTGACATTTGTTGATGGTATGTACGTTGATGGTATATTTTGTGATGTTTGATCGGTTTGGTTTGTTTATATTGGTGTTTTATTGATTTATGTGTGTTGTTTGTATTGATATTGATATATATATATATATATGTGTGTGTGTGGAATTGATTGGAAATGGAATGGAAATTGAATGGATTGGAAATGGTGTGGGTGGAAGGTAAATAGGCCTGCTGTTCTACAGCAAAATAAACCCAGTATTTCCAACGGCTTCCAATGGCTTATTGGCCATTTTATTGTAACGGTTTCTAACGGATTCCAACGGCTCCAAGCCGTTAGCGGCCGTTGGAAATTCCGTTGGAAATGGTCCGTTGGATCCGTTGGAAAGCATTGGAAGGCGTGAGATTTATTCCAACGGCCATTCCAACGGCCGCCAACGGCTAGGAGCCATTGGAATAGCTGTATTATCTTGTAGTGAGAACATTTAATTTTCATCAAATTTCAACTAATTTTTAATTTTTAAATTGAAATTTCACACCAAAACAAACTTACATATTTTCTGATGAAAATCTTCCATTTGCTATGTTTAAATAGACGTATTCCAAATATCAAATTTTCATTTCAAAATTTTATTATTTATTTTTCATGAAAAATTTAGTTAATTACATTATAAAATTGTTAAAATTTACGGGTCGTTACACCTTCCGAAAGCAAGGTTGAGCCCTTTCTCCTCCCCTAGCTAGGCCGTGAGCACTCCCAAAGCTATGCCCATCCACTTCAAGGCTTCAAAGCTCGATTCAGTAGAGTTTAATTCGATTATAGCGGAGCTATAGCCCATTTTCTATTAGCTCGATGGAAAAATAATGGTGAGAACTCCTAAACTATTATACTCTATGTTGGATGATGATATGATGTTGCAAATGGATGTTTAATATACTTTGATAATTAATTTTGATTGTTTTCATATGAATGTTGAATATATATGCAAGTCACAGAAATACACGTCGATAAGCATAAAGGAAATCACTTTCCTTGAATAAATGAAATGGTATGTATGAAATTGTTAAACCTCTTTAAAATGATCTAAAATGTATTTGAAATATTTTATAAACATTTAGAAGTGTTTTAGTAAAGTTTGAAAAGAAATAGAAAATTTAGTTAAAAATAGGCGCGTTGCGTAACGGTAGTTCGCGATTTCGCGCCATAAAAGTCAAACAAGTGTAAAAGTTGTAATATAGCTTGGAATTCTTTGAGATAAGAATTTTCTAGACTATTATATCCATAGTTTTCCAACGAAGAAAGAAAATTGAGATTTCGATAAGTAGATTTTGAAATATGAGTAAAACAAGTTTTTGAAAAATCGCGAATTTGCAGTTCGGAATCCAAAATTGGATTTCTTTGAAAATGGTGTTTTAAAATTGTTTAAAAATGTGGAATAAATCTTATAAATCTTTCAAAATGTCTTAAAATTAATTTGAGTAATAAACATGAATTTTCAAATAATAAAAAGTCATTTTGATCAATATAGCTAAAAAAGGCACTTTCCACAACACTTTTCTATATCTTTTTAAATATAGTTTTAAACTTAACAATTCTTTTCCAAATCTTTTATAAATATTTTTAAATGATTAATAAAGTGTTTTAAAGGAATTTTGAAGGATTTATGGAATGATTAAATATTTTAATGATTTAGAGTCGATCAAATAACTTGACCGCCTTATGGTTGTTAGTGAGATAGTGTTTGGGCTTGAGTTTGGAAAACCAGTTTCCTGCTCTCCCTAGCTATCCAGACTGGCCCAATGAAGGGGATATTGAATTTTATTTACTTGAATTGAAATTTTCTAAAGAATAAAGAAAAATATTTTCTAAGATTTAAATGATTTGGATTTTATGGAGATGATCTTCTTGTACTCGGTGTTAAAGCCTAAAGAGTGAACTCGTACTATTTGTGGAATTTAAAAGGTGATTTTGCCGTTATTCTACCATTAGTATTTGTTGAATACGGGGATTGATATTTAGTAGAATTAGATGATTTCTATAGATTCTGCTCACTTAATATTTACTGGTTTTGATTAACATCCTAGATAACATGGTTTTAACTAAATTGAATTTCGAGTTTTAAATTAAGAAATCTTCGTTAAGATTTAAATGAAATAATTTTGGTAATGTTTTCCTAAGTATAAAAGAAATGATTTCGAATTATTCCAAGTTTGAAAAGGGTTTTAAGAAATAAAGGATTTGATAAGAGAGGTTTAATAATTCTGTATATACCGGAAAGAATGTTTTAGGAATATATATCTTCGAGGAAGATTTTTGATTAAAAGAACTTAATCAATTAAAGAATGATTACCTATTCAAAAGACATCTTTTTTATGATGATTGGATCGTAGGAACCAAGGTCGAATCTGGGGTAATTCCTATTCGAAAACCACTTCGAACCAACGTATGCGTTCGAAAAATGTAGACCGGATAGAGAGAATGAAACCCTTTGGGTATGAAAGGACTGCTTTTTGATAATTCTGGTTAGCTCCTAAACACTAAAGTAGTAGTGGTCCTTTCATTTTTGAAATTCTTTGGGTTGTAAGGACTTCTCGCTACTAATCCTAGGGTTAGTATTCGATAGGATGTGGTCGGAGAGTGCCTTCGGTTTCGTTCAGTCTCAGAACAAACTTGTATGGATGGATGTCTGACATTGTATTCTTGAGATTTCATCGTTGACTTTTATAAACGTACATCTGTTTGGTGGCGGAGAAGGCAACTTCACTTAGCTTAACACTCTTCTCTGAGACGTATGAGCTCGGAGGTTGTATGTTTGTGGAAGTCAATATAAATTGATGGAATGGCAGTGTGCCATTCAAAGAAAGATGATGTGCTATATAAAGGTAATGGCTACCTCAAGCCTTACACCCGGAAATGGCCGAAACAGGGTAGATGCACCAAGGCTATGTGGTTCAGAACCATTAGGGTATAATCATCCCCTTTTAGATATATTTCTTCCCGTTATGACGTTCAGGATGTAAATTAATGTGGATGTATGCTACGAGGGCCCTCGGATTGGTCGGTAATGACCGAGGTGATGACATATTCGACACTATCTAGTGAGAAAGGTAGGTCGGTCTTATATTGGTAGAGGTGCAAATGTTCTGTTGACCTCGGTACATTCCACTAGAGATGTATTAGCGGAAGGTAGTCCCCTCACCTAGTCATTTGTATGGAAATCGATTCTCTAATAAGCGCCTGCCATATTGTTTGTAGAACCCACGTTTGTGGCTAGTATTGCTGGAATTTAATCAATGTAACAATTTTGACTCAGATTGATAAGTTTACTTGCAAATGTTTTTAAATGATATGTCATTAAAAATAATATCCTTTATTTTCATGTAAGAATGTTTTGGTTATCATAAGGTAAAAACCCTGTTCCATGTTTATGTGCGTATGGTCTTATGAGATACATTTTTGTTTTCAAAACGCGTATTTTGAGTTCTCACACCAGTCCTATGACTGACCCGGAGTTTATTTTTTCCTTTCCTTAAACTATGGGTTCCCTAATTTTCTCGGGCAGCCTAGTAGTCTGGCTTAGTAGAAGAAATCTGGATGGAGCTCGAAGCATGGAGTTAGAAGATTTTTCTAAAGATTTTTACCTATTTCCACCACACTTTTGTACTATAGTATTCCGCAAATTGTAAGGATATAAATTTATAACTGTCCATGTTTAACTTTGATAAATGTATTTTAATTTCCACTATAAAGTTTATATTGAAATTATATATGTGAGATTCTGTTCTGTCCTTATTTTCTTTCTCACCCTTGAGAATCCGCTTCTCTGGCACTTAGTTTTACAGCACGTGAATATCGAGGATGTATTAGTGTAGATTTCCGAGAGTCGAAGAAACGGGTCTTCACATTTTTGTATCAGAGCTTAGGTTGAGCGAAATCTCAGCCTGATAAAGGTAAAAGACTCATCAGAGATAAGATTAGTAATGCCCTAGGCTGAGTAACTCATTAGAGTTAGGGTTAGTAGCACCCTAAAATGAGTTTGAGAGTATTATATATGAGCGCGTATTTGTTGATAAAATATACAAAAGAATTCAGTTTTATATGAAATCATTTTACCTATATATATATTTATTTATTTGAAAAGAAAAGAATATTTTGGTAAAATTTTTAGAGGATTTTTGAAATAAATAAACATTGTACAAAGAATTTTAAAAGCTATCTTTAGACATGAACCTCGAAACACTTTCTGAGCATTGACCAAACCTCTATACTTAAGAATACGCTAGCAATTACCTACTACTTGTCTCTAAAAGAATGATTGTTTGCCTTATATAAACCATATAGGGGAAGTTACGCGAAACGGGAGTCCCCTAGAGTGAATTGGGGCGAGAAGGATAGCCTCATGGTTCTCTCCAGCGACGAAGAGGAACAACTAGAATATCCGCCTAGAAATGGTGGGTTTTCGATCGAGGAAGATTATCTCCAAAAGATCCAAATGATTTTGGCTTTGAAAATTGGTAAATGAAATAATTTTACCAATGATTATATTTTGAATATAAAGAATATTTTTCAAGTAATATAGTTATTTGATCAAGGAAAGGATAATACTCAGTTATTATCATAAATTGATCGGTTGTTTATTTTAAAAGTTTAAGCACGAACACCTCGTAAATTTAATTTCACAATTTGACTATGAGGTATTCAAAATATGTTTATTAAAGGAATTTATTTATGATAAATAAATCTTATGAATATGTTTTGTATAAGTGATTTTATGAGCTGGATTTATAAAACGTGCTTTATAATGGAATTTTTGAGAATTTAAATTCCAAAAGGAATTTCAAATGATTTTTGGAAAAGAATAATAATAGTATTATTTCTAAAATGGGATTTTGAAAACGAAAATAATAATCTTATGGTTAATTAATCCAAGTTGCTTGAAAGTAACTAAAAATGGGCAGGAGATGTGTTCAGATGGTAAATGCTTCTCTTAAGTATTCCCTTTCTTGTTAAGGAAATAGGCGATACTATTGGTAGTACCCAGTTCCTTGGTTTCATTTTGAGTTACTCGATCTATATAATTTTCTAAAGTTAAAAAGGATAATGTGAATCATTAATTTACAAATTAATGGTTATTAATTTTATCATAGTGTATTATCTTAATTGGTAAGCATTGGTATGCTTTGATCTTTTAAAAAATATTTAAAGTTAATAATGAATGGTTTGGATTTTTTAGTAAACGATGTTTTAGCAACATTTGTTTTTAAACCCTTGAATGACACTTTCGAAGAAATCTTAAGAGTATGTTTAGATCTTTAATAATGGGATTTTAAAGATAATAACAAGAATTAGAGTCTTTTATAAAATGAGGAAAAATATTATAATTAACATGTTATAAAAAAAGAGAAGTTCATTATAACAATGTTTTGGTAGTAATTATTTTAATCTCTTTAATTATATTTTAAAGTAAGTAAAACTTGTTAAGTAAATTATGAATATACTTAAAGCAACTGAATAAGCATATGAATACTTTTATATATTGAAACTGTAAAGGTAATGAGAATATATATAAAGGAAGTTTTAATTAATAATGGTGTGTTAAATTGATTAAGTAAGTTTTAACTAAATAAAGAATGTTTTCACATTTGATATTAGCTAAAGGAAGTTTATTGTCATTTATCAATTTAATGAATTATTTTGAAAATAAGTTTTTCAGAAACTATTAAGAAATGTTTAGAGATGTGTTATAATATAAAGATATATATCTTTTGAAAAGAAATGTGTTTTTAAGTAGAAATACTCTGGAAATAAAAATGTAAAATGGTTATGTATAAAGATGTATCTTTATAAAAGTTTGAATAAAAGATGAAAGTTTTATGAAATATTTTCGTATGAATTTTGGGAAGGTTTTTAATACATATGAAGTATATGGATTGTTTCGTCGCACGATTTAATCTAAGATTCGAGTATAAAAATTTTATGTGTCTTGACACTTATCCAAAAGAGGATTTATCACTCAATTCTTGACGACAAATATTGATGAGAGTTTATGGTTAGATGCTTGAGTTTTCTATCATAGTTGAGAGCTATGCAAGGAGAACTAAAGTTTTGATCAAAAAGCCTGGTCAGAGTTTGCACTAAAGGATCAGGGGATCAATACTAGTTCGGAAATAAAGTTGTGAATTCGAATAATAGATATTGTGTATGGGTGATCTATATACATCATACAAGTATAAGTTTAAAAATAAATATTTTGGGAAAATTCTTTGAGTTTTTGTTTTAGGTAATTTCGAGGACAAAATTCTTTTAAGGGGGGAAGTCTTTAACGACCCGCAAATTTATCACTATGATAATTTATATTTATTTTTAAATTTATTCAAATAAAAGGTTGATAATACAAATAATATTGTTTTGAGTGATAATAAGTAATTGTAATTTTATTTTGAATAAATATTTACAAATATATTTTCGTCGGAAATCTAAATCGATAAAATGGCTGAAAATTGTTTTATCGATAACCAACTCTATAATTGTAAAATGTCATGCACGGAGCTGGATACATACACTTATTTTTATAATTAAACAAGAATATATCGCTTTATCGGTATAATAGCAATTTTTGTAAATAATTGTTAATATTAATTTATATAGTTTTATAATTCAAATATGATCATTATAATTCATTTAAAATGATAAGAAAATGTTTTTCAAATTTTTTTTATAAATATATGTACGTTAAAGTATAAGTGAAAATGTGACCGGGAATCAGTTCTCCGATTGGCAACGGTTTATCGAACGAAAGTTGTTCGGAATCGATGTAACATTTTATATGTCATGTACACATATATAACATACAAATGCATCCACTAACATGTACATGAACATATGTATACATACATATATACTTATACACTTAAAAATACATACAAAATACAAAATCTAAGATATTTTGAGTAAGCTTCCTCCTTAAGCTTACATAATTCAACATATGCATACATGAAGTGGAAAGAAGTGATGGGTACATGGAGGGAGGCTTCTAGCCATGCATTTGTGGGGGGAGGTGTGTTGGAGAAGTTTTGAAAAGGTGATGTGCACATGTCTTCTTTTACACTCTTCTTTTTCGTATAAATACCCTACCATCTTCTCTTCTTTTTCACTCATCTTATTCTTCATATTCTTAAGCTTTTTCTTCCACTTTAATGGCCTCCTCCTCTAAATAAAATAATGAGCAAAAGTTATGGGAAAATATTAGTAAAATATATACACATGTATATAATATCGATCCACTTCAAAACGAAGCCAAATCTCCTCCTTTCCACCACTCAAACTTACGGCCACCCCTTCCCAAAGCAAGGTCGAGCCCTTTCTCCTCCCCTAGCTAGGCTGTGAGCACACCCAAGGCTATGCCTAGCCACTTCAAGGCTTCGGAGCTTGATTCCATAAAGTTTAATTCGATCATAGTGGAACTATAGCCGGTTTTCCATTAGCTCGAAGGGAAAATAATGTTGAGAACTCCTAAACTAATATATTACATGTTGGATGATGATATGAAGTTGCGAATGGATGTTTAATATGCTTTGATCATTAAGTTTGGTTGTTTTCATATGAATGTTGAATATATATGCAAGTCACAAAATACAGGTCGATAAGCACAAAGGAAATCACTTGCCTTGAATTAATGAAATGGTGGTTACGGAATTGTTAAACCTCATAAAAATGATTTAAAATGTATTTGAAATGTTTTATAAACATTTAGAAGTGTTTTGGTGAAGTTTGAAAAGAAATGGAAAACTTATTTAAAAATAGGCGCGTCGTGTAACGGCGGTTCGCGATTTCGCTCCATAAAAGTCAAGCAAGTGTAAAAGTTGAAATATAGTTCGGAATTCTTCGAGATAAAAAATTTCTAAACTATTATATCCATAGTGTTCCAATGAAGAAAGAAAATCGAGATTTCGATAAGTAGATTTTGAAATATGAGTAAAACAATTTTTTGAAAAATACCAAATTTGCAGTTCGGAATCCAAAACTAAATTTCTTTGAAAATGATGTTTTAAAATTATTTACAAATGTGGAATAAACTTTATAAATCTTTTAAAATGTTTTAAAAGTAATTTGAGTAATAAAAATGAATTTTCAAATAATAAAAAGTCGTTTTGATCAATATAGCTAAAAAAGGCTCTTTCTGCAGCACTTTTCTATAACTTTTTAAATATAGTTTTAAACTTAACAATTCTTTTCCAAATCTTTTATAAATATTTTTAAATGATTAATAAAGTTTTTTAAAGGAATTTTGAAGGATTTATGGAATGGTTAAATGTTTTAATGATTTAGAGTCGATCAAATAACTTGACCGCATTTTGGGTGTCAAAGAGATAATGGCTAAGCTTGAGTTTGGAAAACCAGTTTCCTGCTCTCCCTGGCTATCCAGACTGGCCCGATGGAGGGGGTAGTGAATTTGATTTACTCGGATCAAAATTTTCTAAAGAATAAAGAAAAATATTTTCCAAGATTTAAACGATTTGGATTTTATGGAGATGATCTTCTTGTACTCGGTGTTAATGCCCGAAGAGGGAACTCCTACTATTCGTGGAATTTAAAAGGTGATTTTGCCGTTATTCCGCCCCTAGTATTTGTTGAATACGGGGATTGATATTGAGTAGAATTAGATGATTTCTATAGATTATGCTCACTAAATATTTACTGGTTTTGGGATTAACATCCAAGATAACATGGTATTAACTAAATAGAATTTCGAGTTTTAAATTAAGAAATCTTTCTTAAGATTTAAATGAAATGATTTTGGAAATGTTTTCCTAAGTATAAAAGTAATGATTTCGAATTATTCCAATTTTGAAAAGGGTTTTATGTAACATCCCCCACTTGGAGGTCCTAGACTAACGTCTACGGATGATGCAGTCATCCATAGTTATTAATCCTCGGCGACCAAATACGGTACGTTTGATAAATTTATATACCAGAAACACAGGGATATGGAAAAGATTAAAAAATTTCAAAACAACTTTCACATTCCATTCCAAAAACTCATTTCAACATTCTTTACATAATCCCACAATGTTAACCACGTTCAGAAAAATATAATTATTACAATATACTACTTCAAGTGCGACATATTAAGATGCCTCCTTGTGATTAGAGTATATAATAAGCAATAAACAACTTTGCCTTAACAAAACAACACAGCAAAATCATAAGAGAGAGAAATCAAATAACTATATACCTTCTACACGACTTCGGAAGCTTATTCATCTTAAGAGGTACCTGAAAACCTCAAATCTCAAGCTACTCAAAATCAATTGAGTACCCGAGAGTTTAAGGAGAAAACATAAACTTCGAGTTAGACATAAAGCCTGGTATGAATAATAATCTACCATCTCAAATCATTTAGATATCTAGTGAGACAATGCCGCTTAGCGGAACGTGTTTCTCCTCACTAGTATCTAAAAAACCTTTATAAACCATTTTCTGTGCTCCTGCATCCACAATGGTTAAATCAATTCAAAAAATTATTATGTGATGATATGAAAAACAATTGAATCAATTCTGTATTACCCATCCCCATTCATTTTGACTATCTGTCATAGTTATAGTTTCTAGGATTACAATTAACCTAATAGTTTTCATGGGCTGACTAATAACCGGTTAAACATTTATGGAGTCCCTGTCTACTTATATAGTTTTTATGGGATCACTATGAACCTATTGGTAACTCCAATATCATTTCTTTTATCCTGGTTTTCATGGGCTGACTAGGAACCTATTGACTAACTGTCAATAACTTTCTTTTACCCTAGTTTTCAAGGGCTAATTAGGAACCTATTGACTATCTGTCAATATTTCATTTTCTTATCCGGATATAGTTTTCATGGGCTAACTATAAACCCGTCCAACCGATGTCTTCAATTATACATAGTTTTCATGGGCTAACTATGAACCTATCTAACTGACATCTTCAATTATACATAGTTTTCATTGGCTAACTATAAACCTATTGGCTCTTGCCAATATCCTTTCCCTTACACAGCTATTTTCATGGACTTACTGTGAACCTATTGGCCTCTGCCAATATCTTTAATTTATATTCACTACTGGGTCAACCTAACTGGTTATTCTGCCTTTTCCCAAAATACCGTTTTGGGTTCATTACAAAGTGAATATATACATATATGGAGAAGCAAACAATATAACTTGGTTAATTCTTTTAACCCATTAAGACTTCTTCACAAATTCCATTTCAAAATACTTTGTTCATTAATATGCCATGGTTTTGCTTTTAAATGAAATCGAGTTATTTGTTTTAAAAACTATACTTTCGAAATCTTCGAAATCTTGCTTTTGACCTCACTGGATAGCCTCCTTCGAAAGCATATATCTCTTTTCAAAACATTAGACTCCTGCCTTTTAAAACACTTTAAAATCCTTCTTTCGAAACCTTTTAAATTAATAAAGTGTTACTTATTAATTATTAGAATCATAGCTTCGAAACCATTGGAACTATCTCTTCCTAAAGTATTGAAAGTCCCCCTTTCGACATCATAGGGTTTACCTTAAAAAATATCATTTGGGTCAAAGTAAATATAAATGAAAGTATATCTCTTTTGAAACCATTCCTTTCGACAAAGTCAAAAGCATATATTAAAAACATTGAACGGTAAATTCGAAACCCCTTCCGAAGCCATTGCCTTTGAAACCCATAACCCTTTCGAAAGCATTTAGGAATCAGCTTAGTACATCTTTAAAACAACACTACCTTTCGACAATATTGATGACTTCAATACACTCGAAAGGCAAAAGAATCGGCGGCAGGGTTTTGACTGTGTCGGAACCCCTTCTTTCTAATGCATTGATTTATAATTAAAGGAACTCCTTCGAAAGCCCTTTTTTCTTTTAAAATAACATGGCAACCCCTTCGAAAGCCATTATAAAAACTCCTTCCAAAAACATATGTTTCGACTAAGTCGAAAGCTTAGCAAAACAAAGTCGGGCGCTTAACTTTTTAAAACAAACTAAGGTATCGACTCCATTAGAAACATGCTTTCGACACCATACCTTCCGCCTTTCTCCAATCCACTACATACCACCTAGACGATACCCTGTGTATTGGTTAGGGCTTAATGGGGTTTCGACTTTATCGAAGGCGAAAGGTAAGGGGCGAATGGTACCCTTAATAGAGGCGGAACCTGTTTTTCTGGGTTAAATGTCAAATTAGGCAACTTATATCAACTAACCTACCTATGTGTAAACTTCTTATTGGTTGCCTTAACTTTTCCCATGCATTTCAAAACTAACAGCCTTATTATTTTGGATAAGTATCAAGCTTAGAATTTTACAGATAAAACCTTCCATTGCAAATGCAATTAAATCATTTAGATCCTTTTCAAAAAATAATTTAATTTGTATACCAAGTCACTTAAAAAAATCCCTAACAATTACAGAAATTTAATTTGATCATGTTATATAACATATCAAAATTTCAAACCCAAATTCTCAATATATTTTCCGAAATAAATTTATAAACCCAACGTGCTATATTTTCATTCAAAAATTCATAATAATCCTTCCAAAGCTTGGAAAATTATCAAACTTAAAACCCAACTCTAAAATTATGTTTTGCATGATATAAAATTTTCCATGGCATTTAAACATTAATATCACATAGTTTTGGTCCGAAACCATATGAACCATCATTTAAACAATCTTGTTTAAATTTAAACAAACCATAATTTAAGCATATCATCATCAAACATCATATATTCAAAAAATAGAGATAGAAATTATTATTCACCTTAATCTTTGATAAGGAAAGTGGATTGAGATGTGTTTGATTCCCCTCTTTAATTCTTTAACTTTTTCCTTGAATACCTTCTTCTTTTCTCCCAATTAATGGTCGGCCTTCTTTCTTTTGCTTACGTTTATTATTTGTGAAAAAGTGATAATGAATGTGAATGGCTTAGTGGACACACACACATACACTCACACACACACAGATATATATATATATATATATATATATATTTATAAGGGTGAGAGTCATGGGAGGCCATTATCTATTATGCCCTTATACAATTTATTTAGTTTATAAACCATTCTTTAAGTCCATCTTTATTAATAAGCACGACCACTTAGATTTATTCAAATCTCAATCCCCTTATCACTTAACATTTACATTATTTTATTTTATTTATCTGATCAAATATCCTGAATAATGTTATTTAAAAGTTAGGGACGTTACATTTTAAGAAATAAAGTATTTGATAAGAGAGGTTTAATAATTCCGTATATACCAGAAAGAATTTTTTAGAAATATATATCTCCGAGGGAGATTTTTGATAAAAAGAACTTAATCATTCCTTAATCATTTAAAGAATGATTACCTATTCACAAGACATCTTTTTATCGATGATTGGATCGAAGGAAACGGGGTCGGATCTGGGGTAATTCCTATCCGAAAACTACTTCGAACCAATGTATGCGTTCAAAAAATGAAGCCCAGATAAAGAGAATGAAAGATTAATAAGTTTATTTGAAATTGTGGCTAGTATGTTGGAATTTAATCAATATAACAATTTCGGCTAAGATTAATAAGTTTATTTACAAATGTTTTCAAAGATATGTCATTAAAAATAATATCAAGTGATTTTACGTAATAATGATTTGGTTATCATAAGGTAAAACTCGTTCCGTGTTTATGTGAGGCATGGTCTTATGAGATACCTTTTTGTTTTCTAAATGCTTTTGTTGACTTCTCACACCTGTCCCATGACTGACCTGGAGTTTATTTTCCTCTTCCTAAACTCTAGGTGCCCTAATTTTCCCGAGCAGCCTAGTTGTCAGGTTTAGTTTAGAATAAATATGGATGGAGCTCGAAGCATGAAGTCAGAAGATTTTGCTGAAGATTTTTGTCTATTTCCAACATCCTCTTATACTATAGTATTCCACATTTGTAAGGATGGGAATTTATAACTAACCATGTTTAACTTTGATAAATGTATTTTAAATTTCCGCTGTAAAGTTATATTGAAATAACATATGTGAGATTTTATTATGTCTTTATTTTTCTTTCTTACCCTTGAGAATCTACTTCTCCAGCACTTGGATTTACGGCACGTGAATATCGAGGATGAATTAGTGTCGATTTCCGAGAGTCGAAGAAACGAGTCATCATAATATTTCTACCGAGTGATATTTATACCGATTTATGATAAATAACATAGTATACATTAAATCATGTTTAATGCTAGATTTGATAAAATGATCTATTTTGGATTAAAATTAATTTCACAATAGTTATTTATATTGTACATAATGTATATAATGAACATCATATGTCCATTTTTATGATAGTGTCCTTGGAATACACACACACACATATATCATTACATATATCTATATATAATTTTTTGGCCCATCTATGATAATTTATTGATGAATTTTATTAATTAATATAACCAACAGAAAGTTCAAAATAAATTATAATACATAAAAAATTTAGGTTTACTTTCCATATCTAAAAAATAATGTGTTAGATTAGTTTCCTAAATGGAAAAATTAATTTAAATATATTTAACTAGTTCAAATTTATAATAATCAACATGTTCATGATAAATCAAATAATAAATAATATAATGCACCAAATATATTATTTCATTTTCTAGATCCTAATATAATTTTTTCTAATTATTTTATCAGTTGTAAAATTAATTTTAACAAATTTTCTAGTTCAAAAATTTATAATAATTAAAATATCTTAAATAAAACTCAAATAAAAATACCTTTATGTTCCCACGTCATATTAAGATTTCTCAAAACTGAAAATAACTATTTTGGTTGAATTATTATTTATTAATTATTTAAATTTGTTTTTAATATATATAACTATTTCTGAAATTCACAATAATAAATAATTATGATAAAATCCAAATGAAATTATTATAGTGTTTACAAAACTATGTAGCAATTTTCCAAATAAAAATAATTATATATATATATATATATGAATGAATTACAACACTTAATTAAGTATATATATCATTAAAATCCAAAAATAATATAAGTAAATTAACAAAAATCTATTCTAGTCTCCTCGGGGACCATGGTGAAAGCACACATAATTAGGTATTCGTGCTTTGCCCACATCGTTTGCTACCTTGACTCCAAACCCTCTATGCCAATACTAGCACTTGGATCTGGAACCTACATGTTGATGCTCATGATTTCAATGTTCATACTAATGATTTGGAGGAGATCTCTCGAAAACTATTAGTGGATCAATCTTTATTTTGGTTATTCATTTGTTCGGGGAATGGTTGATTGATTGTGTTACCTTGCATAGAGAGGTAGGTGCTCAAATAAAAGGGAATGAGGAGTGACCTCTCATGTTTGAGCCGAGACTAGATAAGTGTAATGTGTCAAAAGAAAACTGCAAAGTTCCAATCATAACGAGTGTCTAAGGCAGTACCCACACAAGCAGTTGGTCCTAAGCTTGACCTTAGTTTCATAGGAGCACAAGTCAGAAGATTGAGAAATGATACCACTAGATTTGATTCATTCTCAATTGCTATGAGATGATCATCTTAGGGTGGTCTTGATTCGATGGAGAGATAAGCCAGTGACTCTTTGCACCCTTCAAAGTTTTTAGAAAATAATTTTGTGTCGATGTTAAAAAATGGATTATTTTTTAGTTATATTTTCAGATTATGATATAATATAATGTAAATACTATATTACTATAAGCATTTAAAAAACCATGTAATTTATTTTTAAGTTAAAAATATTATGATATTAACGATGATAAATTATTAAATTAGGATATTTACTGTTAGACTAAAAATTGGTACAACACCCATGATGCCATGTATGATGAGCCAAATCTTAATTTTTAACACATATGATGACACGACTAAGCATGGCTTAGTTGGTGTTTGACCAAATATTTCTAAAGGACCAGAAATAGGCTTAGCATTCAAGGCTAAGTAGAAGATGATATCATTAAGGAATGGTACATTATGCCCATTGGCTTTTCGAATAGGAAACTCGAAAGCCATTATGGTCTCTTGGAATAAGATATTCAAGAGCCGATATGGCCTTTTGGAATAGGTATTTGATAAACCATGTCACATGATTAAAGACAAGAAATAATAAGTCGCAAATTTGTTCAATGGCTCACTAATCTTGTTAATGAACTAGATAAGCAATTCTTATGGTTCATAGTCCAATGTTCATATGTACTAGACTAAATAAAGGCTATGCATATAAACATTAGTTTAAACCAAATCTCATATGATTCAGGGCCCAAAGGGCTTTATTATTTGCATATCCATGTCCAATAATGTCCAAAGTGCACAATCAAGGAAATAGGCATGTCCAAGTCCTTGTTCATATAATTATGCATGATTACAATCAAATCGAGATTTTTCCCAATTTAATTTATGATAAAAAATTCAATTTTGAGACTAGAGAAAAGAAACGATCGCCCTTTCGTTTATGCCCCTAAGTCCATATTAATAGGGATCGAGAGGTACGACATGGCTGCCACGTGTCCATGCAGCATACTTGACGTTCAGCATTAACAATTTGATGGCGCATGGTGTTATGTCTTATTTAGATGATCTTCATCATCAAGGTTCATCTCTATGGTGCCCAACATTATGCTTTGTCTTGATAATATGTAGCATCCCTTTGTATATTGGTGATCTATGACATCATTAAGGCGTGGTATTGATAGTATGTGGTATTGATAATATGGCATTGATAATAGGTGGCATTGATAATAGACGACATTGATGAGATACAACATTGCTTGAGAGGCAACATTAATAAAAGCGGCACTAATAAGAGGCAATATTAATAAGAAGCGGCATTGGTGATGTGTAACGACCCGATATTTTCAACCATTCGCATCCGCACATGTCGGACTTGAATTGCTCAAAATATTGCGTTGTAAATAAATATTTGGCAAACTCATCATATACAGTAAATAAATAATCACAGATCACAGACACAGAGTAATATAATGCAGCGGAAGTAAAAGAGATAGTAGTTCATGAAGCTACTATATAAATACATCAGAGTTAATTAAGATACAATAGGAACACCAAGATACAAAATGAGTAACAGTATGATAATCAGGTACAACTGGAATCAACTAGACAACAAGATGAATAGATATCTGGATCTTCAAAGCAAAACTCCAGCTCCAAAGGTGAGCCTCAAATGTTGTATCACTCGGTCTGACCCGAGCGTAAAGCAAAACACAAAACACTCGAGTAAGGACATACATACTTATACAATGTAAACCAACTCAAGTGAACTGTAATAAAGGTACAAGTATCTTAAAGAATGCTTGGGATCGCCCATTCTTTAAGGATCCGTTAAACTATCTACTATGTAGTAATATTCACTATTATAATAATGTCTAATCATAAAATAAACATACTTTAAAATAGCATTAGGACTTTACATTTAATCTGAACTCACCCTAACACGTAATAGTGCCAATAGTCTATACAGTACCTGCATACCTCGCAAGGCTATGAGAAGATTCTCCATAGGTACGACACAAATAGAAACTCGTAGTAAAGCTCGATATGGTAGGTGACACGGCACACAAGGCAATGCCAGGGTAGATATACCAATTACGCACACGGACCGATGGAAACGCATAGCAGCCACTACCGCTCCACCTCGAACAACACTCCCAAATCAAGGGGTGCACCCAAACAATCACAAAGTAATAGAATGGTATCGAAGAAGTGCATCCGATAAGAGGTGCTGCCTCACTGGTCCGAGATCGCTCCTGTTTTAGCCACCTTATGCCAACTCACGGGAGTTGGGTCCACGTATATACCTTAGGATCGTCGCCACCATCCTACTTCATTCTCGAAACTCCACCGCGTACACAGTTGTTAAAGTGGTTTTCGGTATCGACAAAGAGTATGTCCATATCCGATCCCGGTCTCTTTAACAACCAATTGTTATTATAACCCGTGGTTATAATTTTAAAATAATATTTTATACTTCAAAAATAGAATATCATTTCAAATCCAAATCTTTATCAAAATAAAGATTAAATCAATTCCAAAGCATTTCAATATATTTAAAATATCATATCATTTCAAAACTTCATTTCAAATCATTTCAATATATCAAAATATCATATCTTTACAAAACTTCATTTCAAATCATTTAATATATCAAAATATCATATCTTTTCAAAACTTCATTATCAAATCATCATTTGAGTTCAAATCCAAATATTCAACTTTAAATACCTTTTAAATTCAAAGATATCATTCATTTATTATCATTTCAAGTCACCTTTTAAATAGTTTATATTTCAATCAAAATAATTCATCTAAACCATTTAAAAGTGTAATTATTATACTTTCAAATCAAGTATTCAATTTCTAAAGTTTTAAACTATTCTGAGTTCATTTACTAAGTTAAAAACTATAAACATTGAAAATTTTAGCCTTTCACCGCATTTAGAAAAAGCTGTTATAAGTTATTCTTGAAAACATTTTAATTCAGAAAAGACAACATTTTAAAACTGTTGTTAAATCTCAGTTTAGATGAAATTTAGTTTAAAACAGCAAAGACAGCATTACCAGAAATGCTATAATAGCTCAGGTTTCAAATTAAAGGGTTTCATTAAATTCAGCAAAGACATCAGACCACTACAGCAGTTACAGAACTGCTGTAATAGACCTGAGTCAAGTTTTAGTCTATTTAGTTCAACTAAACAACTACAGCATTTCAGAAATGCTGTAATAGCTCTTTTATTCAATTTTAGTTCATTTACAGAAACCATAACATTTCTGAATGCTATAAAAAGTAATTTCCAGATTTTGGTGTATTTCCAGCAAATAATAGCCTTCAATATTAAACCTTTTAAACATTATAAAAATCATATTTTGACATTCAAAAATGTTCATTAAAATTACTCTTTTAATTTATGATTTTTATAAGAAACATTTACAGTAAAAATCCAAATTTCCAATAATTTTCCTTAACAAATCCAAATGTACAATTTTCTTTTCTTCACATTTTTAACAAATAAACTTAACACTTATATTTTATTTTCATTTCACAAATTAAACTAAATCTTCAATTTTATTCAATTAACTTAAACCTTAAATAAAAACAAAATTCACATTTCCAAGTCAAGTTATATTTTAAAATTACACCTTTAAGCATTCATTTATTTAACCATTTTAGTTCATAGAAAAATCAATAATACTTTATTATATCATTTAAATTCAAATTTAAATTATCATATTTCCCACTTTCCAAATAAAAATTAAATTTCCATTTTAATCGTAACTTAAATTCATTTTTTTTTATAACCGAAATCCAAATTTCCAAACTTAAGTTATATTTCCAACTTCAATTTAACTAGTTATTTATTCAACATTTTAACTTATAAAAAATCATAATTTCTTTATTTAAACAATTTAAAATCCAATTTAAATCAAATTAGCATAAATTTACACTTTTAAACATATTTAAAATATTCAAAATACTTTATAAAATAACCACGGGCATGTATATAGTTTTCTAACCTAGGTCAAGTGATACTGATATGTATCATTTAAATCCGAAGTTTACAAAGAAAAATCCAGGTTCAATCATTTCAAACCCGCAATCCCAAGTTAAAATAAAATAAATAAAAACCGTTCAAGCCTATCATTTCAGCCCATAACGATTTTTCCCTATTCTAAAGTCCGTTCGGGTATGTATCATTTCAACCCATAGTGATCTAATCTACAGGGAACTTGCAGTGTGATAAACAGATATAAATGAACAGTTTAAAAATAATTTATAGTAACATATGAGATGACATATAAATTTATAGGTTTAACATCATATATAAATAATCACAGGCAGTTATAACATTATATATAATTCTACACATTCAAATGTTGTCGCTTCACAATTGCATAAGTATATAATGTCGTGTGAGATTTACTCACCTTTTTACGCTGGAGTTAGCGATCAAAACACACAGAATAGATTCCAGAAAGCACGACAAGCACGATACAGCACGACTTTGATTCAAGTGAGAAGAGAGAGCCAAGATATGATCTTGTAAACAACACCCAAACAAGACAAAACAATATAACACGTGAATATATTTAACACAAAACAATGTTGAACAAATTGAAATACAAAGCAACAAGGAACAAGACCTTGCCTTTACCATTCAAATGCTTGGCCAAGGGGTTCATGTGCTCGGCTATGATGGTTTACATGCATGCTAAGCTCGGCCATAGAGGAAGATGGTAAGGCAAAACAAGTGGAAGGTGAAGGCAAGCAAGTGGAAGGGTTTGGGTCAAGGAATGGAAGGGTTTGGTGCTCCTATGCTCGGCCTATGTTGCTAACATGGCTCGGCCATGTTCATTTCAGGTTAGGTCAGAGGTGGAGCTGATGGTTATAGGTCATGGCAGCAAGTGGTGGTGGTGTTAGAGGTGGCGGCCAAGGCTAAACATGAAGGTGATGGTGGAAATGGCTTGGCTAGGCATTGTTTTGGAGTTTTACATAGTTTTTGTGGAGATTTGATCATTGGATGGTCAAGGCACTCTCAGGTCAGAGGAGGGGGATGGTTTGGCCGCGGATTATGTGGGAAGAAGTGGTGGTGATTGGTGGTAGTGATGGTGACGCTATGGCTGAGCAAACACATGGAAGAATCAAGGCAAATTCAAGTGAGAAACAATGAAAAAAGAGGAAGAAAAGTGAGCAAAGAGGAAGCCATTGCATATACTTTTTGTTTTCAGATCTGAAGTGCCATAAAAATGAAATGAGATGAGGAGTTTCTCATGTGAAAACCAAGCAAAATACACGGCCAAACAAAATAAATGAAGAGTTATGAAATTGAAAAGTCTAGAAATTGAAAAGCCATAGGAAAAGGAAGAGTCTTTGTTTCTTCAATTTTCCATTTCTTTTAAAAAAAATAAAACAAAATAATTTCAGCAAATACTTTTTAAAAACCGAAACAAAGTGAAATAAAATGAAAATAAATAAATAAATTTAAAGAAAATAGAAAAAGAATTAAAGAAATTGCTTAAAATTTGAAACAAGGTTCAAAATTACAATTAAATCACCATTGGCTTTGGAAAAATATCTACTTCATTTTAAAAAATGTTCTAAAGCAAAATTTTGAAATAAATAATTCATTTATCATTTCTAAAGTGAAATAAATAATTTAAATTTAGAGAAAATAGAAAAATAATAAAGTAATAGTTTATTTAATTTAATTAAGGCTTAAAATTACAAATAAAACATTACTTGCTTTATAAAATTTCTATTTCACTTTAAAACAAATAAAAAGTCAAATAAGTAAAATAAATGATGAACAAAATAATGTGGAGATTAAATAAAATAAGGTCTTAAGGAAATAGAGGAATAAATAAATAATTTCTTTAATAAATTGAAACTGGAGATTAAAAATTGTGAACCAAATATAACTGACACTGGAAAATGTCAATTACACTTTTTAAAATGTTTAAAAACCAAAATATATAGATAACATGTTATTTTAACCATATAAATATAAATTAGAACATTACATGACCAAATAAAACATTATTTATATAATTTAAAATAAACAATTTTGTTAAATACAGCAAATTACACACAATATTTAAAAGGGCATAACTTTCACATTATAAATCAGATTTCAACGAAACGAAAAGCAGTATTCTTGAAATTTTATTTAATTTCATAATAAAAGGTAAAATTCAAAAATTCAAATATTTAAATTTAAAATTTAAAAGTCAAAATTTGACCATATTGACCAAATTCACATTTCTGGAAAAATATTTAATTTAGTTATGTTTAGAATTCTAATTCACATACAAATCATAATTAATATTTAAAATAACAAAATTTTCCATTTAATAAATAAAATAAATTTTTTAAACTAGGAAATTCAACTTAAAAAAAATTACAAAATACAGGGTTGTTACACTCTCCCCCACTCAAAACTTTTCGTCCCCGAAAAAGAATGAGGTACGGGAAAACACAGGAAAAGATAGAATGAAATAGGATTAAAACAAGATGACAAGAAGATTGAAATTATACCTGATAACTGTTGTTATAGGTAAGTTTAACAAGGTGGAGATGATCTTCCCAAGATCCTCCATAATCAAGAACACAAGCACGAAAAAGGTCATCGAGATTCTGATTCACCCTTTCCGTTTGACCGTCGGTCTGTGGATGGTAAGCAGTGCTCAGATTTAGAATAGGGAGAAGTAAGAACCACAGAAGAGATAGAAAAGTTAAATGATGAAGGAAAAAGAGAAAGAAAGACTAGAACTAACTTATTGAGCACAATACGAAAAACACGATTCATCAAATCAACAAAGAGAGAAGGAGCATTAGTCAAACCAAAAGACATGACTAACTATTCATAGAAAAACCATTCTTAGTACGGAAAGCAGTCTCGGGAATACTTTCCTCAGCAACCTTGAGTTGGTGAAAAATCAGAGGCAAGATCAAGCTGATAGAGAACAGTAGCTCCAAGGCTAACCAGTTCGAATTTGTTTTCCTACTTAGAAGGTAGGAGAATGGAAACAACCAAAAAGAAAATAGATTGGAAAACAGAATAAGATAATAAATTTTAAAAATCATGAAAATTTCAACTTACATAAATAATTAATTTCATCCATTTGATTTCACTTAAGTTAAATAAATCTTAATTATTTTTAAATCTTATCATCTCATCATCAAATCAACAATTTATAAAGTCATGAATTTGAACAATCATTTATTATACTCATTTTTATTCATTAAATTTCATTCTTCTTTATTCCAAATTATTATTAAATTTATTCCACTTAATATATCTAACTATTCAAATTTATTTATAATTTCTTTTAAATATCATTATATTGTAAATTATTAAATTAACCCCTTTTTTCTCTATTTACCTCTATTAATCCTTTATAAACAAAATTTAAGTGTATAACATTTATTATAACCACTTAAGTTTTATTTATAAAAATTCTCTTTATTTTGTATATTATCCAATTACATATTTAACTTTTAATAATTTAGGTAAGTTATATTGGAATGTAATTGAGTATTATACAAATAAATTCTTTCAAATTCAATTATACACGTTTACATATTTATTCAAACTTTTATAATTGAAATTACCCTTTAAGATAAAATTTAAGAATTAGATTTCCGAATAACTTCAAACTATTTTAGAGATGATTAAATATACACAATATATATCAAATCAACTCTTAAATCACATATATTATAAATCAAGTCATAATTAGAAAGCCAAATCAATTTAATTTTCCAAAGAAAAACTATAGCAAAACTACAGAATGGTCTCTTCGCTTCGAAACTCGAAAATGAATGTCGATGATGCTGCAGTCATCACCGAAATTATTTTCCAGCGACAAAGAAAAGAGCACTGATTTACAAATTAAAAATCCTAGGAAACAATTTCTACTAGAAATACTTTTAAATAATATATCCTTTTAAAACTTTCAAAACAAAGTTCGAAATCATCGGAAATTAAATTCTCACATTCTTGTTTTAAATCCATTTAAATTTCCAAATTAATTTGTAACCATGTTTAATTATTTAGATATGAAACTAAAGCCAATGATTATAAAATATATGCAAAGTTAGATATTATTTCTTAACACCCAATTCCATTAATTATCAAAATTTAGAAAATTAACCTTATACATATTATAATTATACAAAATTTATCAATCTACTAAATTTGAAAAACCATATTGTGTCAGTTTGCTATGTTCGAGTGTTTTGGAGATCCTATCGATAGCGTTGATCAGACGAACAGATCTTAAACCCAAATCAACATCAACAACTCAAACAACACAATATAAAACTTCTTTAAAATATAAAATTTTCAAATACAAGATTAATGTTTCAAAATAAGAATAGGGATTCAGATTTGATGGACTCAAATCAATGGGAATTATGTTTTAAAGATAAATTGGAGACAAAGATAAGACGATTAAATAACAGAATAGGAAGATGAGTAAGCCTATAGATATCACGGGCAACCTTAACTAGGTCAACCGTGACTTAATGAATAAGATCGATGTGGATTTTCTAGGGTAAATCTACATTCGATCCAAGAAATAGAATTTAGAATAATAAGAGATACTAGCATCTAAACCGAGGATATAGAAATCTTTGGTGAATCAATGTTGTTGTAAAGGAGTTTCACCCCTTTACAAGTCATTAGAATATTGGCGGGACCGCCAATTCATTATAAATATCATCCGAAGTGGAGTTATGGGATACTAGAAAATCAAGAAGACACGAATAGGGGAGGACAGGAATGGGCTTGAAACCGAAGGGAACGCTCCAAAATTCAAAGGAAATCGACTCGAAGAAGAAGGAATTCAAGTTTGAACGAAAGTGATTCTGTAATTAAATTTACCCTATATGCTGAGTTTGCCTAAAACCAGAGCACTGATACCACATGTAACGACCCGATATTTTCAACCATTCGCATCCGCACATGTCGGACTTGAATTGCTCAAAATATTGTGTTGTAAATAAAAATTTGGCAAACTCATCATATACAGTAAATAAATAATCACAGATCACAGACACAGAGTAATATAATGCAGCGGAAGTAAAAGAGATAGTAGTTCATGAAGCTACTATATAAATACATCAGAGTTAATTAAGATACAATAGGAACACCAAGATACAAAATGAGTAACAGTACGATAATCAGGAACAACTCAGAATACAACTGGAATCAACTGGACAACAAGATGAATAGATATCTGGATCTTCAAAGGAAAACTCCAGCTCCAAAGGCGAGCCTCAAATGTTGTATCACTCGGTCTGACCCGAGCATAAAGCAAAACACAAAACACTCGAGTCAGGACATACATACTTATACAATGTAAACCAACTCAAGTGAACTGTAATAAAGGTACAAGTAACTTAAAGGATGCTTGGGATCGCCCATTCTTTAAGGATCCGTTAAACTATCTACTATGTAGTAATATTCACTATTATAATAATGTCTAATCATAAAATAAACATACTTTAAAATAGCATTAGGACTTTACATTTAATCTGAACTCACCCTAACACGTAATAGTGCCAATAGTCTATACAGTACCTGCATACCTCGCAAGGCTACGAGAAGATACTCCATAGGTACGACACAAATAGAAACTCGTAGTAAAGCTCGATATGGTAGGTGACACGGCACACAAGGCAATGCCGGGGTAGATATACCAATTACGCACACGGACCGATGGAAACGCATAGCAGCCACTACCGCTCCACCTCGAACAACACTCCCAAATCAAGGAGTGCACCCAAACAATCACAAAGTAATAGAATGGTATCGAAGAAGTGCGTCCAATAAGAGGTGCTACCTCACTGGTCCGAGATCGCTCCTGTTTTAGCCACCTTATGCTAACTCACGGGAGTTGGGTCCATGTATATACCTTAGAATCGTTGCCACCATCCTACTTCATTCTGGAAACTCCACCGCATACACAGTTGTTAAATTGGTTTTCGGTATCGACAGAGAGTATGTCCATATCCGATCCCGGTCTCTTTAACAACCAATCGTTATTATAACCCGCGGTTATAATTTTAAAATAATATTTTATACTTCAAAAATAGAATATCATTTCAAATCCAAATCATTATCAAAATAAAGATTAAATCAATTTCAAACCATTTCAATATATTTAAAATATCATATCATTTCAAAACTTCATTTCAAATCATTTCAATATATCAAAATATCTTATCTTTCCAAAACTTCATTTCAAATCATTTAATATATCAAAATATCATATTTTTTCAAAACTTCATTATCAAATCATCATTTGAGTTCAAATCCAAATATTCAACTTTAAATACCTTTTAAATTCAAAGATATCATTCATTTATTATCATTTCAAGTCACCTTTTAAATAGTTTATATTTCAATCAAAATAATTCATCTAAACCATTTAAAAGTGTATTTATTATACTTTCAAATCAAGTATTCAATTTCCAAAGTTTTAAACTATTCCGAGTTCATTTACTAAGTTAAAAACCATAAACATTGAAAATTTCAGCCTTTCACAGCATTCAGAAAAGGCTGTTATAAGTTATTCTTGAAACATTTTAATTCAGCAAAGACAGCATTTTAAAACTGCTGTTAAATCTCAGTTTAGTTGAAATTTAGTTTAAAACAGCAAAGACAGAATTTCCAGAAATGCTATAATAGCTCAGGTTTCAAATTAAAGGGTTTCATTAAATTCAGCAAAGACAGCAGACCACTACAGCAGTTACAGAACTGCTGTAATAGACCTGAGTCAAGTTTTAGTCTATTTAGTTCAACTAAAGCAACTACAGTATTTCAGAAATGCTGTAATAGCTATTTTATTCAATTTTAGTTCATTTACATAAATCATAACATTTCTGAATGCTATAAAAAGTAATTTCCAGATTTTGGTGTATTTCCAGCAAATAACAGCCTTAAATATTAAACCTTTTAAACATTATAAAAATCATATTTTGACATTCAAAAATGTTCATTAAAATTACTCTTTTAATTTATGATTTTTATAAGAAACATTTACAGTAAAAATCCAAATTTCCAATAATTTTCCTTAACAAATCCAAATGTACAATTTTCTTTTCTTCACATTTTTAACAAATAAACTTAACACTTATATTTTATTTCCATATCACAAATTAAACTAAATCTTCAATTTTATTCAATTAACTTAAACCTTAAATAAAAACAAAATTCACATTTCCAAGTCAAGTTATATTTTAAAATTACACCTTTAAGCATTCATTTATTTAACCATTTTAGTTCATAGAAATATCAATAATACTTTATTATATCATTTAAATTCAAATTTAAATCAAATTATCATATTTTCCACTTTCCAAATAAAAATTAAATTTCCATTTTATTCATAACTTAAATTCATTTTTTTTATAACCAAAATCCAAATTTCCAAACTTAAGTTATATTTCCAACTTCAGTTTAACTAGTCATTTATTCAACATTTTAACTTATAGAAAAATCATAATTTCTTTATTTAAACAATTTAAAATCCAATTTAAATCAAATTAGCATAAATTTACACTTTTAAACATATTTAAAATATTCAAAATACTTTATAAAATAACCACGGGCCTGTATATAGTTTTCTAACCTAGGTCAAGTGATACAGATATGTATCATTTAAATCCGCAGTTTACAAAGAAAAATCCGGGTTCTATCATTTCAAACCCGCAATCCCAAGTTAAAATAAAATAAATAAAAACCGTTCAGGCCTATCATTTCAGCCCATAACGATTTTTCCCTATTCTAAAGTCCGTTCGGGTATGTATCATTTCAACCCATAGTGATATAATCTACAGGGAACTTGTAGTGTGATAAATAGATATAAATGAACAGTTTAACAATAATTAATAGTAACATATGAGATGACATATAAATTTACAGGTTTAACATCATATATAAATAATCGCAGGCAGTTATAACATTATATATAATTCTACACATTCAAATGTTGTCTCTTCACAATTGCATAAGTATATAATGTCGTGTGAGATTTACTCACCTTTTTACGCTGGAGTTAGCGATCAAAACACACAGAATAGATTCCAGAAAGCACGACAAGCACGATATAGCACGACTTTGATTCAAGTGAGAAGAGAGATCCAAGATATGATCTTGTAAACAACACCCAAACAAGACAAAACAATATAACACGTGAATATATTTAACACAAAACAATGTTGAACAAATTGAAATACAAAGCAACAAGGAACAAGACCTTGCCTTTACCATTCAAATGCTTGGCCTAGGGGTTCATGTGCTCGGCTATGATGGTTTACATGCATGTTAAGCTCGGCCATAGAGGAAGATGGTAAGGCAAAACAAGTGGAAGGTGAAGGCAAGCAAGTGGAAGGGTTTGGGTCAAGGAATGGAAGGTTTTGGTGCTCCTATGCTCGGCCTATGGTGCTAACATGGCTCGGCCATGTTCATTTCAGGTCAGGTCAGAGGTGGAGCTGATGGTTATAGGTCATGGCAGCAAGTGGTGGTGGTGTTAGAGGTGGTGGCCAAGGCTAAACATGAAGGTGATGGTGGAAATGGCTTGGCTAGGCATTGTTTTGGAGTTTTGCATAGTTTTTGTGGAGATTTGATCATTGGATGGTCAAGGCACTCTCAGGTCAGAGGAGGGGGATGGTTTGGCCGTGGATTATGTGGGGAAGAAGTGATGGTGATTGGTGGTGGTGATGGTGAGGCTATGGCCGAGCAAACACATGGAAGAATCAAGGCAAATTCAAGTGAGAAACAATAAAAAAGAGGAAGAAAAGTGAGCAAAGAGGAAGCCATTGCATATACTTTTTGTTTTCAGATCTGAAGTGCCATAAAAATGAAATGAGATGAGGAGTTTCTCACGTGAAAACCAAGCAAAATACATGGCCAAACAAAATAAACGAAGAGTTATGAAATTGAAAAGTCTAGAAATTGAAAAGCCATAGGAAAAGGAAGAGTCTTTGTTTCTTCAATTTTCCATTTCTTTTAAAACAAATAAAACAAAATAATTTCAGCAAATACTTTTTAAAAACCGAAACAAAGTGAAATAAAATGAAAATAAATAAATAAATTTAAAGAAAATAGAAAAAGAATTAAAGAAATTGCTTAAAATTGGAAACAGGGTTCAAAATTACAATTAAATCACCATTGGCTTTGGAAAAATATATACTTCATTTTAAAAAATGTTCTAAAGCAAAACTTTGAAATAAATAATTCATTTATCGTTTCTAAAGTGAAATAAATAATTTAAATTTAGAGAAAATAGAAAAAGAACAAAGAAATGGTTTATTTAATTTAATTAAGGCTTAAAATTACAAATAAAACATTACTTGCTTTATAAAATTTCTATTTCACTTTAAAACAAATAAAAAGTCAAATAAGTAAAATAAATGATGAAAAAATAAAGTGGAGATTAAATAAAATAAGGTCTTAAGGAAATAGAGGAATAAATAAAGAATTTCTTTAATAAATTGAAACTGGAGATTAAAAATTGTGAACCAAATATAACTGACACTGGAAAATGTCAATTACACTTTTTAAAATGTTTAAAAACCAAAATATATACATAACATGTTATTTTAACCATATAAATATAAATTAGAACATTACATGACCAAATAAAATATTATTTATATAATTTAAAATAAACAATTTTGTTAAATACATCAAATTACACACAATATTTAAAAGGGTATAACTTTCACATTATAAATCAGATTTCAACGAAACGAAAAGTAGTATTCTTGAAAGTTTATTTACTTTCATAATAAAAGGTAAAATTCAAAAATTCAAAAAATTAAATTTTAAATTTAAAAGTCAAAGTTTGACCATATTGACCAAATTCACATTTTTGGAAAAATATTCTATTTAGTTATGTTTAGAATTCTAATTCACATACAAATCATAATTAATATTTAAAATAACAAAATTTTCCATTTAATAAATAAAATAAAGTTTTTAAATTAGGAAATTCAACTTAAAAAAATTACAAAATACAGGGTTGTTACATGATGAGCATCATAGAATAAGAGGCGGCATCAATTAGAAAAGACATTGATGATGCACGACATATAATAAGAGGCGACATTAATAAGAAGCGGCATTGGTGGTGAGCGGCATAGAATATTCGTGGCATTGATCAAATGCGTCATTCACCTTTTTTGTTTATTAGGTGTAGTTTCCATTTTGCTTCTGCCTTTTGACATGTAATACCAAAGATAGGTGACATTGAAGAGAGACGATATTGGAGGAAGGCGATATTCTTACATTCGACATCAATCTCTGGCTATAGTATTGGCTTTAAACGAAGTCATCTATTGGTGACTTTCGACATGCTATTGTACGACATCATTACCGCCATAATGACATGCAGTATTATTATAGTTGTAGGATTTTATATCGTTTCACCTATTAGTCTTCGACATTGACTTTCATACATATGAGGTGCGACATTCCATATTGCATTGATGGTGTATGATATCCCCTGAGACGTGGCATTACTTGCAATAGGTTCGACATTAAACTAGTCTTGTGTGAGTGTGAGATGCTCTTAATGGTGTGGAACCTCATCCTCATTTGTCTAATATCGTCAGTTGGTAATTGCTTTGTGTTCACAAATGCGATAATCCATATCGTCTTTGGATTTAATATCACTTCAGTTTCCTTACAAAATATTCGGGTAACATTTGCTCCCTCCTTGTATAAAAGAATCTTTTTACACTTTCGTGTAAAACCGAGAATTTTCTCACTTTTTTAATTCTTTGCAAGGTTTTCTTTCTAACCTTGTTTTCCTGCAAAACACAAAAAAAGCTATGATTTTCATGATGGACTTTTAAATTTGATTTTAGGCAAACATTTTTGAATTTTGACAAGATTATAAAGAATCTTCCATTTGTAATCCAGTGTTACTTTTTTTGGAAGCTGTACATTTTGTTGAAGAGACCAGAAATCTATTCATCAGCAATTTCACTTGAATAGAATCCCATAGAATCAGGATTAGAAAACTATCTGGAAATAATGATTTCATGAATAGAAAACGAGAAAGTCATTTAAGAATATAAATTCCTGATAAGAAAACCCGAAAACCATATGGAAATATCATAGGAGGGAAGACCAGAAACTCCTGTGGCAATAATAATTTCTGAATAGAAGACCAGAAAATCATCCGGTATTAAGAGAAGACCAGAAATCTATTTGAATAGAAGACCAAAAAAGTGATTTGGAAATAATAAATTCTGAATAGAAGACAAAAAAATCATTTGGTAAAAATAGAAGAAGAGAAATCTATCTTAGTAGAAGACCGAAAAATTCATTTGACAATAATAATTTCTGGTAGAAGACCAGAAAATCATCTGATAATAATAGGAGAAGACCAAAAAACCCATCTGGCCATTGAAGATTGCTTTATCTTCACTTTGAAGCACAATAGCTTATATTCGATCGATTTTTCTCTAGAAGATTGCTTTTACTCTAGAGTACAATAGCTCATATTTGATTGATCTTCCTTTAGAAGATTATTTTTACTTTGGAGTACAATAGCTCATATTTGATCAATATACCTCTGGAAGATTGTTTTTGCTTTGAAGCGCTAATGGCTCAACTTTGATAGATCTTCCTCTAGAAGATTGTTTGTGACGCCCCACCTCTATACTCACGCTAGCCAAGGACACTACTAGGTAATGCCGTCGACTAGTGTGAAGAATAAGGCTGTTGAGGAGTGACCATTTGTGTAATTGCTTTGTGCGAGTACCGATATGTCAGATAGTATTACACACATTTCATTTCAAGAGGAAATCAGACACATTAATTACAAACTCAAAGCTACTACACAGTGGCTATATGGTCTTCGGAAACAAATATAGAACAAGCATAACACAAATCAGTCACAGATATTCATATCACTCAGGCGGAAACAGATATGAATATATCACATAAAAGCGTACATCAAAGTAATGGTCATACAAGATCCACTACATCACAAAAGAATAGGTACAAGTGCTAGACAAAAGAATAAGTATACATCAAGGAGTCTCTATCTCGAATGTATAAAAGCAAAAACTACTAATCTAAAGTAGTTAGCCAAAAATCAGAAGATGGTCCCTGATAAGAAGTCAAGTAGAAGCACCTGAAATACCTCGGTCTAACCCGAGTATTATTTAAGAAGAAAAATAATAAACGGATCAGTCTAGCTATAAATATCATATAAAAATGAGATAGGATAAGAGATAAGACAAAAACGTATGATAACAATAATGCCATACTGTGACAAGTATACATCAGATAACAACAAAAATCATACAATATCTCAAACTTTCTCAAACACTAAAAAGAATGTCATATTCTTTAAATTATTCACTAAAACACAAATATTGATAGAGCTTATCAATGCATATCATCAAAATTGATGAAACACAAATTCTAGAAATCATCAACTAGAAATCCAGAAATCACAAAAAGGGGAAGGCCTATCACAAACGGGAGCATGAAAACTCACCAACACGTTTATCACAAATGGGTCGCTATCCCATAAAATGAGCCGGAGCTCCTCCAAACAGGGTATAGTCCCCTTTTGCGGACTATGAGCCAAAGCTCCTCCTATGAGCCGAAGCCCCTCCAAACAGGGTATAGTCCCCCCTTGCGGACTATGAGCCAAAGCTCCTCCTATGAGCCGAAGCTCCTCCAAACAGGGTATAGTCCCCCCTTGCGGACTATGAGCCAAAGCTTCTCCTATGAGCTGAAGCTCCTCCAAACAGGGTATAGTCCCCCTTTGCGGACAAGGAGACATCACACATCGCTAGTCTAAATCACCAAAGGATCATTATTGATCGATAAGTGTAAATTACACTAAGCTAGTAAATAAATGAGTTTAGCCTCATGTCCCATAACCACTAGCTTAACTTAAATATTTACGAATAAATTGTAGATTTCCACTCGAAAATTATCAAGAGAGTTCAATCGAACAAGTCCAAGAATTAACCGACGAAGTAAACGCAAGCGTTTCATACCACTTGTTTTGCCAAGTCGTTTAATTGGATTTCTCGTACGAATGAGGTAAAGGTTTGTATATACTAATAGATTGGAAAACGGATTTAAAAACGAGTTTTGTATTAAAAATGGTATTGAAATCATCTTTGTGAAAGCGTTTGAATATTTACTACTAGTATAGAAAACCTTTGTATTTTTAAAAGTGACAAATCACAGAAAACAATTGCAGAAACAATCGATCAACCAAAAATTCACATTCGACGACATGAATCAAAACGATAGAAATTGATATCAAATCCATCAAATGGATATTCCTAAAAATCCAAAGAAAGAAGTCATCAAAGTCGATAATAAATGACAACAACTAACCAAATCAACAAAAATCGATTAAAATTGGAAATCCACTCAAAAACAGCCAAAATAGACAAAATTGACAGTTCCAGACGTTTGGGGGTTCATCTAGACGTCTGGCCCTAGGTTCTGGAAAAATATATGCTTTTTCTCCTTTCTCTTTTTAATTCCAGAACCATTTTAGACGTCTGGATTTTTCAACCAGACGTTTGGATTTTAGCTCCGCCTTTTTTATTTTCCAGGGACAAATTCCAAACGTCTGGATGTTTCAACCAGACGTCTGGATGTTTCAACCAGACGTCTGGATTTTTCAACCAGACGTCTGGATTTTCATCCAGACATCTGAAATTACCTGCTAGGCAAAAATCAGCCTTGCCCATAAAGGGCAAAAATCCTAATCGGAAGCGATCGAACGAGCGGCGGATGCTAGGGATTTATGCCAATCGACAACCCAGCCCTATAAGCTCTTCGATACGCCACAAATAACATGTTCAACATCCAAGATAGGATCTTTAAAGATTTTGACTTCAAAACACCAAAATTGGAAAATTCACCAAATCAATTCAAATCAAAAGCAATTGAACATAAATAGATGTTAGGAATTCATACCTAACAACAGTGAAAGTTATAGACGTAGATGTGAGTTCAAAAACTCACCTTTAAAACTCAAAGACAACGAATGAGAAGCTATAAAACAAAGCAAGACCAATTCCTCTTCAATATACCTCTAGAATCTTCAATCTATTATCAAAGGTGAAGTTTTTCCTAAGTTAGGTTATAGGAATTTCTGTAAATTGAAGAGAGATAGAGATGGAGAAGATGAAGAGGATGCTTACCTAAACTTCTCCTTGATTTTGGACTTAAATTTGAGTTTCCTAATCAAAACTAAGGTTTTGGGATTTTAATTTCCTCTTCTTTTCTCCATTTTTACTTTAGCTAGAGAGTGTTAGGAAATGAGGAGTGGAATGAATGAAGACGTGTGGAGTTGGGTTATTTGTTAGGTTAGTGGGCTGAAACCCAAACCCAAAGCCCAATAGAAAAATAGCAAAATTCTATTCAACTCCAAACATATCGGTGTTTATAGTCAAAAAAGTTGCAAACGCCATTTTGGACTCAATGGAAGTGGTCTTGAGTCCGGATTCGACCATTTACGAAAAGTCACGTTTTGGACTTTTAAATTCAACTAACGATGCTATATTTAAATAAATCATTTAAATATATTATCGCAAAAATATGCGGGTTGTTACAGACTCCCCTCCTTAAAGAAGTTGCGTCCTCACAATACTTAAGAAGAAAATAAAAAGTAACAACCATAAAAGCATATCAACACAAAAGAAGAAATTTTGAAATGAGAAGTTCACCCTAAAGAGCACGAGAGAGTAAGTCCGGATGTGTTTGCTCGATGAATTCTCTGGATTCCCAAGAGCAATCCTTAGGATTTGAGGACCATTGAACCTTCACAAACGGAACATCTTTATTATGAAGGCGTTTAACCTCTGTAGCAATGATACGAATAGAATGTTGCTCATAAGTCAAATTAGGTGAAACATCAATTTCTTCAATAACACCGTGCTCAAGAATAGAATCGGAATCCCTAAGGCATTTCTGCTTGAGAGACGTGGAAAACGTCGTGAATAGCAGAAAATTGAGCCGGTAATAAAAGGCGATAAGCCACGGAACCAATGCGTTCAGTGATGGAAAATGGACCAACATATCGAGGTGCTAATTTTCTCGATCGACTGAAACCACAACACCCTTCATAGGTGAAACACGAATGAACACCAATAAATTCTGGACCTAAAACCAACTTCTCACCATATTCAAGCCAACACGAAGGAAATCGGCATGGCCTTCCGTAGAGTGCCTCGAAAGGTGCCATACCAATACTAGATTAGATGCTATTATTATAAGAAAACTCAACAAGAGAAATATGATCTTCCCAACTTCCACCAAAATCAAGAAAACATGCACGAAGAAGATCTTCAAGAGTCCGATTCACTTGCTCGGTGTAGAGAACAAATTTCTCTCCTAAAAGATAATGACGCCAAATTCTAAGAGCGAAAACAATGGCCGCGAGCACTAGATCATGAGTGGCATATCTGGTCTCGACAAGCTTTAATTGTTTAGAAGCTTAAGCAATAACACGTTCCCTCTTGCATGAGAACGGCACCCAAACCAACATGACTAGTATCGGTATAAACAATCAAGTCGTGGTTCCCTTCGGGAATCACAAGAATAGAAGCATCGGAAAAGAGTTCTTTAATATTTAAAAAGCAGCTTCTATGCTAAATTATTCATTTCATGATCCTCTTTCCTGAAAAGCTAAGACATTCAAAATTATGATTAACTTTATGTAATCATCTTTTTAGAAAAATTTACTTTTTATAAGTCAATTTACTGTGTCTGACTGTCTCATCATAGCATTTAGGAGATTTCTATCGATAACGTTGATCAGGCGCATCGACTAGAATTCTTAAAGCACTCAATGGGCAATACAACACAAAATCATCTTCTATGTGATAAACATGTCTCTTAAAAATTTTACGAATATTCTTTGCTCGTTTTAAGAACAAAATCCAATCATACTTATAAATATGTTATTAAAAAGATTTGCAAATTTTAAATTGTTGTTTTCATCCATAATCAATGAATACAAGGATGGTCTCATCAAGATATTCGCAGAATACTCGATTCATAAGATGGATGAAATAAGCTGAACAAACCGAATGACATCACGAGTCACTCATAAGAATCATAACGAGTGCAGAATGCGGTAAATGGGACGCTACCCCCCCTGCAACTCGTAGCTGATGAAAATCGATGGCAAGGTCGAGCTGAAAAGACCTTAGCATCACTCAATAGATCGCTTAGGTGGTAATCCTAAGACAAGCTCAAAAATACCAGAAAATTCACAAACTACTTGATGAGAGAAATAACATTTTCCTCATCATGTGGGTTTAAAGAATAAAATGATGCCACCGAATTGGAAATCGAAATCATTAAGAAAAATTAAAAATCTGCTTAACAGATTGAGAATGTCGAAGATGGATAGTCCTCTCAGGACATAGGATATGGGCTTCATAATGATTAAGCCAATCCTTTCCCAAAACTCAATTCCGAAGCCTAAGTAACTCATAACATGCAAATCGGCTTGGAAAGAATAATCACATAAAATAATCTCGACATCTTTACAAAGCAAACTGAGTGTTGCAGATCCACCAACCGGATTCGCATTTTCAATGAAGTCATCAAGCCCATAATATTTAAAGATAAAGAATCAACAAGTTCTTTTGATATAAAAGAGTGGGATGCACCCGTGTCAAAAAGAACTCGAATATGATGATCACGAAACATAATAATGCCATCAAGGATAGAATGAGAAATACCTTGACCACGAGAAGTGTTACTAGGTGCTTGCATAACATTCAGCTCTCCCTCTCTCTTGCTTTGAAGTTTGGGACATGAAGATATATAATGATCTGAACTTTTGCAATAGCAGCAAGAAATAGGCCTTGGACACCTATTTATATAGTGGTCCTTAGAGCCACAATTATAGCATTCTCCACGACTAGGGATTGGAGTCTTTGCTAACAAAGTTACTTGCTTCACTTTCTTGTTGGGATTAGGACTTTCGAAATTAATAAAGGGATGCCTCTTCTTATTGATGTTGAAGTTCTGTTTGGCACCCACAACTTCAACATCACTTTCTTTATCTGCCTCTTCAAGTCGAAGAGTGATATCTACAAGCTGATCGAAAGAAACTTCTTGTTTCAGAAGTAAAGGCTTTCTGAGGTTCTTATTCAACCCATAGACAAACCTCTGATTTTTCTTCAATGGGGTATTAATATACTCAACCCTGTATTTAGAAAGAGATTCAAAAGATGCTACATAATCTTCCATAGAAGATTCACCTTGAACAAGGTCAATAAAGCGTCGACCTAAAGTTACTTTTTCAGCTTCCGGCACAAACTTTAACTCGAATCTTTCTCGGAATTGCTCCCAAGTAAGACCCGCTTCGATGATTTCAGAGATCAAAAGCTCATACCAATCTAATGCTCTCTCCTGGAGCATACTAGAAGACACTTGGACTCGATGAAGATCCACAAGATTCATGCAAGAAAAAATGTGATCGCATGATCTAAGCCAAGCTTGGATTTCTATAACGCTTTAGGAACCCTTGAAATGCCTTCCACCCAAATCGGTATAATCTCTATACAAGCGTGCAAACCCAGATTTAGGATGAGTAGGCTCTGGAATAGGTCCGGTAGCTTGAGCATTCTTTACAAGATCTAAAAGCTACCGGGCAGACATAAATACTCCATCCTGAGCAGTAGTACTGGATTGACCGGCACTGGGATGGCCAGATCTAACCATTTCTCTTCTTTAAGAAAGAAAGAAAGAAGAGGAAAAAGGTTATTCTCAAAATGAATATCAAACAAACTTGATTGATAAAATAAGGCATCATAAAAGAAAATAGGATAGTACAGGTCCAATGACTCGAATTAAATCTTAAGGCACAACTCCTAAGAAAGACTTAGGACAATGATCCTTGCTAGATTATTCTACATTGTTCCGAAGTTTGGCTCTAATACCAAGCTATGACGTCCCACCTCTATACTCATGCTAGCCAAGGACACTACTAGGTAATGTCATCGACTAGCGTGAAGAATAAGGCTATTGAGGAGCGACCATCTGTGTAATTGCTTTGTGCGAGTACCGATATGTCAGATAGTATTACACGCATTTCATTTCAAGAGGAAATCTGACACATCAATTACAAACTCAAAGCTACTACACAGTGGCTATGTGGTCTTCGGAAACAAATATAGAACAAGCATAACACAAATCAGTCACAGATATTCATATCACTAAGGCGAAAACAGATATGAATATATCACATAAAAGCGCACATCAAAGTAATGGTCATACAAGATCCACTACATCACAAAAGAATAGGTACAAGTGCTAGACAAAAGAATAAGTATACATCAAGGAGTCTCTATCTCGAATGTATAAAAGAAAAAACTACTAATCTAAAGTAGTTAGCCAAAAATCAGAAGATGGTCCCTGATAAGAAGTCAAGTAGAAGCACCTGAAATACCTTGGTCTGACCCGAGTATTATTTAAGAAGAAAAATAATAAACGGATCAATCTAGCTATAAATATCATATAAAAATGAGATAGGATAAAAGTTATGACAAAAACGTATGACAACAATAATGCCATACCGTGACAAGTATACATCAGATAACAACAAAAATCATACATTTGGATTAGTTCTGCCCTTTTGTTCTAGACATTTGGATTTTGTTCCAGACATCTGGATTTTAGCTCTGCCCTTTTTTATTTTCCAGGGACCAATTCCAGACATCTTGATTTTTCAACCAGACGTCTGGATTTTTCAACCAGGCGTCTTGATTTTCAACCAGACATTTGGATTTTCATCCAGACGTCTGAAATTACCTGCTAGGAAAAAATCAGCCTTGCCCATAAAGGGCAAAAATCCAAATCGGAAACGATTGAATGAGCGGCGGATGCTAGGGATTTATGCCAATCGACAACCCAGCTCTATAGGCTCTTCGATACGCCACAAATAACATGTTCAAACATTCAAGATAGGATGTTTAAAGATTTTGACTTCAAAACACCAAAATTGGAAAATTCACCAAATCAATTCAAATCAAAAGCAGTTGAACATAAATAGATGTTAGGAATTCATACCTAACATCAATGAAAGTTAAAAACGTAGATGTGAGCTCAAAAACTCACCTTTAAAACTCAAAGACAACGAATGAGAAGCTTTAAAACAAAGCAAGACCAATTCCTCTTCAATATACCTCCAGAATCTTCAATCTATTATCAAAGGTGAAGTTTTTCCTAAGTTAGGTTATAGGAATTTCTGTAAAATTGAAGAGAGATAGAGATGAAGAGGATGCTTACCTAAGCTTCTCCTTGATTTTGGACTTGAATTTGAGTTTCCTAATCAAAACTAGGGTTTAGGAATTTTAATTTCCTCTTCTTTCCTCCATTTTTACTTTAGCTATAGAGTGTTAGGAAATGAGGAGTGGAATGAATGAAGAGGAGTGGAGTTGGGTTATTTGTTAGGTTAGTGGGTTGAAACCCAAACCCAAAGCCCAATAGAAAAATAGCAAAATTTTATTCAACTCCAAACATATCGATATTTATACTCAAAAAGGTCGCAAATGCCATTTTGGACTCAATAGAAGTGGTCTTGAGTCCGGATTCGACCATTTACGAAAAGTCACGTTTTGGACTTTTAAATTCAACTAACGATGCTATATTTAAATATATTATCGTCAAAATATGCGGGTTGTTACATTGTTTTTGCTTTGTAGTGCTAACGGTCCAACTTTGATAGATCATCCTCTAGAAGATTGTTTTTGTATTGGAGTGTTACTGGTTTAACTTTAAAAGATCTTCCTTTCGAAGAATGTTTTTGTTTTGAAGCGCTAATGGCTGAACTTTGATAGATCTTCCTCTAGAAGATTGTTTTTGTTTTGGAGCGCTAATGGCTCAACTTTGACAAATCTTCCTCTAGAAGATTGTTTTTGGTCCATTCTTTTGGATATAGTGCGATTGACTCGATTGATTTTGTCCGATGCGTTTGGTTAGCTATCTTATGCAGAACCAAAGACTTACCTAACCTCCCTCTAGGAGGCACTTTAGTCAGGCCTTATAGGTGGTATTAAAGGCTGGTCGATCTTTTAACTATGCCACTTTCAAGCGGGACCAAAGGCTTATTCCGTCCTCCCTTTAAGAGGTGCCTTAAACAGGCCATTTTCAGGCAGAAGTAAGGGCTTATTTTTATCAGATCTTCCTTTAGAAGATTGTGAATGCTAATGGCTTATTTTTGATAGATCTTCCTCTAGAAGATTGTTTTGGAGCTCTACTGGCTCATATTTAATAGATCTTCCTCTAGAAAATTGTAATGATCTCAATTTAGATCGATCCATTTATTACCGTCTTAGGTGATAATTTAGGTTTTGCACTTTCATTTAGGAGATTCTTACTCCTTTCCATCATTGATTCAGCAGATATTCTTGTTTCAACTTCTTTATTCATCCACTATTGGGAAGTATGGTTTGAAATGTTCGACATTCTATGTTCTTGCTATTATATTGCCATCAGATCATCATAATCGGTATGTTCCTGGTGGGATAATTTTGTAAATGATAAGGGGTCCTTCCCAGTTAGGCTTGAGCGGACCATCCGTTGGATTCTTAGTGTTTACCATAACCTTTCGACGTAACAAATCTCCTTTTTGAAATGATATTTCTTTCACTTTGGATTTGTATTATTTAGATATCCTTCTTTGATATTCAGCCATCCGTATGGCTGCTTCATCTCTTAATTCATTGATCAAGTCTAAAGATTCTCTTTTTAACTTCTGGTTTGGATTAAATGCATAGGTAATCCTTCGATGGGAGGGTACTTAAACCTCGATTGGAAGAATGGGCTCACATCCATATGTTAAAGAAAATTGGGTATAAAATGGGGTATGTCTGATTGCGATTTTGGGAGAAGTTCTATATGCCCATAATACAAGAGGCAGTTCTTCTACCCAATTTCCTTTTGCTTTATCTAACCATTTCTTTAGGATGGTTTGTTAGCAGTTTCAACGGCTCCATTAGCCTTAGGGTGCGCTATAGATGAAAAGCTCTTGATGATTCCATTTCTATTACAAAATCAGGTAAATTCCACACTTTAAATCGAGGTCCATTGTCAGATATTATCTTATGTGGAATTCTGAATCCGGTGACAATATTCTCGATTACAAATTTAAGCAATTTTCCCAATGTGACATTTGGTAATGGTTCCACTTATACCCATTTGATAAAATAATCAATGACTACTATTGCAAATTTAGCTCCTCCTTTGGATATTGGTAGTGGTCCTATGAAGTCGATTCCCCACACATCGAAAGGCCACGAACTTGAGATCGAAGTCCGTTCACTTGGCGGCAAGTGTGGGATCTTAGAGAACTTTTGACATTTATCACATCTCCTTACATATTCCTTAGCATGAATAGTCATCTAAAGCCAGTAGAAGCCATGTCTCGTCATCTTTTTTACTAACTTAATGCCATTAAAATGGTCCCCATAGAAACCTTCATGGGCTTCTCTTAGTAATTTTTCTCTTGTTTCCTTGTTTACACATCTTAAGTAAGGGACTGAATATCCTTTCTTATAAAGTATTCTATTTGCCATAATGAAGGTTAGGGCTTGATGTTTTATTCTCCTTGCCTCATTTTTATCTACTGGTGGTTTCTCTTTCATTGTATATTCGATGATAGGTGTCATCTAATTATTCTCATATTGATTTTCAGTTTCCGTATGGGAAGATTTTTCCTACAGGATTTCAGTTTCATTTTCCTTTTCCTTGTGTGTTAGGGCTTGAGATCTGGTTAACACTAAGGATTCTTTTTCCAACTCGGGACATGTTTCCTTTATGCTAGGGTTTGATTGGCAACCTACTGGCACGATTCGAGTTTCTAGTGCTCCTCAGGAGCTAGCCAATTTGGCCAAAGAATCAGTCTGGGAGTTCTTCCCTCTCGGCACCTGGTGTATTGAAAAATCCTCAAATTGGGTCAGCATTTTTAACACTTTATTGACATATGAGACCAACTTGGCATCCTTCGTCTAATATGTTTAGTTTAGCTGATTGACCATTAATTGGGAATCACTAAAAATATAAATCTTGGGAATTTTCATTTGTAGGGCCAAAGTGAATCCTGCCACCATCAACTCTACCACATTATTAGTGGTCGGAAATCCCAATTTCATTGCATAATGCAAACGGTGTCCATCGAGGGTAATTATTACGTATCCTACAGTAGCTCCTTGTTCATTTGAAGTTCTATTTACGATCATTTGCCATCTTAGATCGTTTTCTTTTTTTGACTGCTCTTTAATGAATCCCGTACATTCATTAACAAAATCAGCTAGAGCTTCTCCTTTAATTGCCACTCATGGTACAAGTTCAATATCATACTGGCTAAGTTCTATTTCATATTTTACTAATCTCCCTGAGGCTTCGGGTTTACTAAAGACTTTCTTAAGTGGAAAGTCGGTAAAGACCTTAATTGGATGCACTTGAAAGTCAGCTCTCAATTTTCATGCTGTGAGCATTAAACAGTATGCCAGCTTTTCTATAATCGAATATCTAGTTTCTGCACTCTTAAGCTCTCTGCTTGTACAGTATACTGCAAGTTGGGTTCCTTTCTCTTCTCTTATCAGGACATAAATAACTACGTGTTCTGAAACTGCCTCATAAAGATAAAGGTTTTCCCCATCTACATGGCTGGATAGAGTTGATGGTTTCTCAAGATGATTTTTATGTTTTTTAAAGGCTTGCTGACAATCCTCTCCCCATTCAAAGTTTTTCTTCTTCTTAATCACGTCGAAGATTGGAATGCATTTATTGGTGGTCTTGGAAATGAATCTATTTAATGCTGCCACTCTTCCATTTAAGCTCATTACATCTTTATATGTCTTAGGCTCTGCTATGTATTTAATAGCTTGAATTTGATCAGGTTTGGCTTCTATTTCCCAAGCACCAACAATATACCCTAGAAACTTTTTTGATTTCGAAAGAACATTCCTGTGGGTTCAGCTTCATCTGATATTTTTATAATACTTCGAACATTTCTTCAAGCTCGTTTAGATGGTTGCTTTCTTTTTAGGATTTGAGCAGCATATTATCCATGTATACTTCCATACTACGGCTGATCTGTTCCCTAAACATTCTATTTACCAATAGGTGGCTCCGGCATTCTTTAATCCGAATGGCATTACTTTGTAGCAATATGTTCTCCAATCTGTTATGAAGCTTGTGTTCTCCTCATCTGGCTTAAACATTGGAGTCTAATTGTATACTGGATATGCATCCATGAAAGATAAGACTCTGTGTCCACTGGTGGAATCAACCAACTGGTATATTCTTGTAAGGGGATAACAGTTTTTGGGCATGCTTTATTCAAGTTGGTATGATCAACACATGTCCTCCATTTTCCGTTATATTTTTTGACTAGTACTGGATTGGTCAACCATTTTGGATAAAGTACTTCTCTGAGGAACCTATTTTTGAGCAATCTCTTGACTTCTTCTTTCAAAGCGTTGGATCGAACTTTGTCAAACTATCTTTTCTTTTGTCAGATAGGTGCGATATCTGGGTCTATATTCAAAGCAAGACACATAACTGTTGGATCTATTTTAGCCATATCTAAATGGGTCCAGACGAACATATCTCTACTGCATTGATGAAACTGAATTAGTTCTCCTTTAAGTTTACTATCCAGTTCTTTTCCAACCTTTACTATCTTTGTTGGATCAACTGGATCGCAGCATATCTCCTCAAGATCTCATGTAGGCTTCATTCTCTCCTGTTCACCCCTACAATCTAATTTAGTGAGGATCTCCTCGCCTTCTATTTTGTCTTCCACTAAGTTTGTTTCTTTCCTCTTTCTCTTCTTTTCAGAGAAATCAAAATTTCTTAATGCATGCTTAATTTTCTCAGTAGGCTTTGTTTTTGCTTTGGATGATTGGCTTGGAGAACCCTCACCCAAAGGTATTTTAATATCAACTCTGATTAATTCATTTTTCTCCGAGCCGTAGTAGGAAAGATGGTCTCGTTTATATTGCTCAAGTGTGGCAAAGTACATTTCACGAGAGCGATTGCTAACTCTTTGTGGTTCCCCATCTGTTCTTGGTCAGCAATCTTACCACCAAATATTTCAGTGATACAAAAGCATCAACTTCGTCCAATGCTGGTCTCCCAAAGAAGGCATTGAAATAAGAAGGCTGATCCATAATGACAAATAAAGTCTCGAAGGTCCTGGAATGCGGTGGAAGGCCTATTTGTACTAGAAGCTTTATCTTTCCCATGGCAGTTGATCCTTTGTTATTGAACCTAAAAATTAGCTCAATGACTGGTTCTAGTTTTTCTTTCAGAATTCCCATTTGGTCAAAGGCATGTTTAAAAATAACATTCACTACACTTTCAGTATCAACGAGGATTTTGGTCACCACAGAAAGCCTAACCACTGTAGTGATCATAAGCAGGTCATTATGCGGATGACGAACTCCTCTCAGCTCCTATGGAGTTATAGCCAGATTAGGCATCTGGATTTGAAATCTGGGACTCTTAAGCGGTGGCTCTTCTTGAATAGAGAAAATCACATCTCTTGCCTCTCTAATGTATTGGTTTTATGCCCCCTGTTTTTTCCAGCAAAATGCAGGCCTCCATGAATTACATCAATTTAGTTGATGGGTTGAATGAAATCTGGTCGAGTATCATTCTCTAAAAAGTTCGTAGTATTACTCGGGAGCCTTTGGTTACCTTCATTAGGACGTGCAATTTTCTGATTATCTTTGATAAATTCTTTTAAGTGTCCTAAACGGATAATGCTCTGAATTATTCCTGCCAACACTCAACATTCATCTGTCTTATGCCCATTCGCCTTATGGTAATCATGGTAATCTCCCCCTTTCTTGGTTCAGTGTATTTCTTAGCTTTGTAGGAAATTGGAAATTTTCAGCTTTCCTTTGCTATAGCGAAGATGTAGGATATCGGCTTATTCAAAGCAACATAATTGGAGTTCGGGACCTCCTCCTATCTTGGTTTCTTATTGTTGTGATTAGAACTAGATTTTCCTATTTCTTTCTTCATTTGGGACTTCTTCTTGGCATGAAATATTTCATCCATACGGATGAACTTATCAGCTTGAAAATGGAAGTCTTGGAGATCTCTACATCCATGTAGATAAAGCTCTTGTCAAAAAGGTGTTTGCTCTATCAGCCCTGAGCATACTTCCATTAATTTTTCTCTATCTGTCATATCCTCTTCTTTTAGCCCCTTTGCATTCAATCTCTTAAGATGATCACCTAACAACTCTCCTAGTCTTTGTTTGACATTGTCCAGTGCACTAAAGTCAATCATAGTATCTTTACAGATACAAAACAGTGCTAAGAATTCGTAAGAGAATTGCTCCCAAGATTACATGTCTTCTCCCGATAGTGTCTATACCACTTAGCTGCTGCCACTTGAAAAGTTGTGGGAAAAATTCGGCAACATACCACTCTTAAAGCATTTTAGAGGTCCATCTGACTTTCAAGTGTCGTTAGGTGATCATATGGACCAGTGGTTCTGTTGTATCTTAAGGATGGAATTTTAATATGAGATGGACCTTTTGTGGACATGATTCTATCAGTGAATGGGGCTTCCTGGAAGTTATCATTGATTCTAGCATCGAGAGTTCTCTTCCTTTTAAGCTTAAGCATATCTTTCGCCATCTTTTCAGCCATGTCCCTGAAATAAGCTTCATCACTGTGGTAATTGCTCCTATCAGGCTTGTACTCTTTGGAGATTGAACTTCCAAAATGCTCATGTGACCTCTCCATTAATCTTCCTTGATGGTTTTCTTTTTCCTTATTGTCTGCTAGTGATTTAGGGGAGAATTCGGTTCCTCTAGCTTCTTGGTTTCCTTTTGCTTTTGTGGAGTCATAGTGAGTTTACCTATGCTTTTGTTCCTAAGCAAAAAAGCATCCAAATTCCTTCTTGGAGACTCAACTTCTTCCCCCTCAGTGAGCTTGGGAGATTTTTATGCAAGGACCTTTTTTAATAGCTCCTGCATCATTTCCATCTGCCAAGTTATATCTTTGAGCTTAGCTTCGCTGCTGGTAGGCTTTGCTGGCTCTAACAGCTGTCCATGTTCTACATTTACCAAGTTGAATTTGGGGATGAAATTCTCTTCCAATGTTGTCGTTTGTGTGACTTCTTCATTTGGAACATTAATTCGCCTTGGTCTCGCCATTTTCTTGGAACAAAAATTTATTTAGTTAGTTAAGGGAAAGAGTTAAATAAAAATGGAGGTTCGAGCCCTCCTTCTAGTGCCAAAATGTTAAACTAAAAATTAGTATAACACCCATGATGTCAAGTATGATAAGCTAAATCTTAATTTTTAACACATATAATGACACGACTAAGCATGGCTTAGTTGCTGTTGACCAAACAGTGCTAAAGGACCAAGAATAGGCTTAGCATTCAAGGCTAAGTTCATTAAGAAATGGTTCCATGATGCCCATGGGCTTTCAGAATAGGATACTCGAAAGCCCGTATAGTCTCTTGGAATAAGGTATTCGAGAGCCCATATGATCTTTTGGAATAGGATATTCAACAACCCATGTCACATGATCAAAGGCGAGAAAGAATAAGTTGCAAATTTGTGCAATAGCTCACTAAGCATTTTAATGAACTAGATAAGCAATTCTTATAGTTCGTAGTCCAATGTCCATATGTAATAGGCAAGATAAAGGCTATGCCTATAAACACTAGTTTAGATCGAAGCTTATATTATTCTATAAAATAAAATCATGATAAGCTTTGAGCCTAAAGAGCTTTATTATATGCATATCTGTGTCCCATAATGTCCAAACTACACAATCACGGTAATAGGCATATCCAAGTCCTTGTTTTTATAAATTAGGCATGATTACAATCAAAATCGAGATTTTCCCTAATTCAATTTAAGGTTATAAAAATTCAATTTTTAGTGTAAAGAAAAGAAACGACCACCCCTTCCTTTGTGCCCCTAAGTTCGTATTTATAGGGGTTGAGGGCTGCGGCATGGCTGTCACATTTCCATACGGCATGCTTGACCTTCGGCATTAACCATTTTGATGGTGGATGGTGCCATGTCTTATTTAGATGATCTTTGGCATCAATGTTTGTCTCTATGGTGCCCAATGTTATGATTTGTCTTAATAAACTACAACATCCCTTTGTATATTGGTGATCTATGACATCATTAAGTCGCGGCACTGATAATAGGCGGCATTGGAAATAGGCGGCATTGATAGTAGGTGGCATTAATAATAGGCGACATTGATTATAGATAGCATTGAAGAGATATGGCATTGCCTAAGAGGCAACACTAATAAGAAGCAGCGTTAATAAGGGGGGACGTCAATATGAAGTGGCATTGGTGATGAGTGATATAGATTAAGAGGTAGCATCAATAAGAAGTGGCATTGGCGATGAGTGGCATAGAATAAAAGGTGGCATCAATAAGAAGCGACATTAGCGATGAGCAGCATAGATATTCGCGGCATTGATTAAATGCGGCATTCGCCTTCTTTTGTTTAGTGCAGTATCATTTTGCTTCTACCTTTCGACATGCAATAAAAAAGATAAATGGCATTGAAGAGATGCAATATTGGAGGAAGGCGATATTCTTACGTTCGACATTAATCTCTGGCTATAGTATTGGCTTCATACGATGTCATATACTGGTGAGTTTCGACATGCTGTTGTGACATCATTACTACCCTAGTGGCATGCAGTATTATTATAGTTGTAGGTCTTTGATATCTTTTCACTTGTTAGACTTCGATGTTGACTTTTATACTGATGATGTGTGGCATTCCATATCGCATTGATGATGTATGATATCCCTTGAGATGTGGCATTGTTTGCAGTAGGTTCGACATAAACTATTCTCGTATGAGTGTGGATGCTCTTAATGGTGTGGCAACCTCGTCTTCATTGGTTTGATATTGTCTGTTGGTAATTGCTTTATGTTCACAAATGTGATAATCCACATCGCCTTTGGATTTAATATCACTTCAGCTTCCTTATAAAAATATATAGATAACATTTACCTTGATGAATAATATTGATTGATTACATGTCAAGCTATGCACGATTTCCTCTTTGGAGAACTCCTTCTCTTTCCTCCTACTTTGATTTTCAAGATCTAATTATTCTCTATAGCTCTCTACTGGAGGTATTAGATAATTAAGATTGTGTGTCTCAAATGAGAGAAAAATCCCCTCATATTTCTATGGCTTATAAGATTGAATATATTAAAAAATATCCAGTCCTATCATTCTCAACAAGCATTTACCTCATCATCCAATTACAATATACATAATGATTATGTATATGAGTATATCTATCAATGAAGACCAAGTTGGTCAACCCATATATATTTCTCATTATTAAAAAATTCCGTCATAATTATTAGCAATTAATAAGTTTGAAATTACAGTTTTAACTTTATTTAATTAATTAAAAAGATATATAAAACTTTACATATTATTTTTTACTAAATTTTAAGCCCTCCAATAACAATTAAAAACCTCTAAATATTAATATAACATTTATATTAATTTCCTCAATTTTAATTTATAACAATTATAAATTAATTCGATTGAGCTAAATGCAAAAATATGCCATTAATTACAATTGTGCGACGCCCAGTATGAACTCAACCCTTAGTAATATTTAAACATTTTAAATATTAAAGCCTGTAAGGACTTTGCTGAAACACAGTAGTAGATACAAGTTTAATTTCTTATAGACCATCCAGGTGAAATTCTAATTTCAATCATTTAAGTTATACCTTAAGCGATGATATATTGTGTATGTTTTCTCTTTGTCCTTGCTGTATCATTTAGACATCTAAGGCTCGATCAACGGTCAAAACTTAATAACATTTGTACTTAACTGCAAAGTTTACCATAAAATCTATGGTTCAACCTATTAACATTTATCCATTATCGAATTTTCTTTGGCCCAAGAATTTAACTTAAGTTGAGTGCAAATTACTTGATATTAACCTTATATTCGAAGGAGATGAATCCGCTCTTGAATAACGTTTCACTTCAAGTGGTTCAACTTATACCCAATTATTTTCTTGGCCCATCATCATTATCATTTAATTGGCCATAATCAAAGCATAATTTAAAAACTTAAGATTCATTTTTCTTTAAACATGGGCTCAAATTTCTTTATTGCAAAGATAAAATGGAAAATTACAATATGTGCATAATTTGCACAAGAACACAAGAGTTCTCGCTACACAATATAAACCCAAAGCCCAACCCAAACAAATACATATCAAATAAAAAACGTTCACAAGATTCTAATAGTCTACTTCAAATGGCGCAAAACAGTCGCCCAAAGTCTTGAACCTTCCTTGTTTCGCAAAAACAACTACACTTTAGTTACCCAAGTTTCGTTCATTAAAACTCACCGCTTTCCAAAATTATACTACTTCAATAGCGGCACTAACTGAAATTGTGAAAATTATGAAGCAAAACCCTAACTTCGTTGTTGAAAGCGAAATCCAGTCCACGACGTCTCCAACCACCATCAGCTTCACCACCAGTATTCTCTAGAATAATCTTTTCCTTTTCCAAGTTGTTTGATTCTTCACTGGGGTTTTTGACCAAAGATCCCTATTCTCAAAGCCCATGCACAAAAAGTCCCTACTAATAAACCCATGTAAATTAAGTCCATGTTTTGTTATTTTTTATCAAATTGTCCCCTTCTAGAAAATCAACTCAGCATTGAAATCAGGGGCAAAAGTAGCATAAATTAGTTAAAAACTAAAAATAGGAATCAAATTTTCATAACTTTTTTGGGAGGGACTTTTCTTCCGTCATCTTTCAATTCTAAGGACTTGGCAGCCATTCCTTGTTCTTGTTCTTTCAAATTTGATTTTATTTATGTCTAAAACGTGTCTTGAATGTAGATTACATTCCCACGTTCGCTTATTGTAAGACATGGTCAACCATTGCATAATTATCCAAACTATATTATGCATGCAAGTGACAATGGATGATACGAAGAAGATTGAGACTTCGGTTCTTGCCCAAAGCTTTATCCAGTTGACTCATGCTCCTTTCGATAGGACCAAACAGGTATTTGCAACTTAAATTAGCCCCTGAAAAAGCACAATTTTCTTGAACTCTTGCTTATATTAGTGATGATTACATGATATACAATTGGATAATAAATCAGAAAGATAATAAGTAAATTAACATGCGTACCTTTCAATCTGGGACTGAGCTTTAAGCTTTGAATGCAGCGGTGCCATGTGCCATCAGGTCACTCATTTGAGGTAACCCTAGCGAGAATGTTCGGTGGTAAAGTATATCAATTCTCCCACTCTTTACTAATGTTATCATCATGTGCATTCTGTGAATTATGACGCTTAGATTTAGTCACCCTGATTTTCACCATGCTAGCAGTATATGCACACAGCGCACGCTCTGATTTATGGGGTTCATTACTGAAAATTATCAAATTTATCTTTTTCCAAATAACACACACATTCACACTTAAAACATAATTCCGTGTGCTTCTACTTTTATGTATAAATTGTGATATAATGTTGCGAATGTGTGATTGTATGCAAAGCGTTTCGGTATGATCGGCTGGCCATTTTAATTCGGCTCTACACCACTTCCAAACGTAGGATTTGTATTCACATCTGTAGAATAAGCGAGTTGTACCCTTCTTATGGGATTTACAAAGCAGGTACAGAGGATCGTTGGTATTATCATGTCCTTAGTGGGAAGAAGATTGTTTAATGCTTTGTTGGTGCGCATAAAGGCTTTGGGATAAGAGATTCTATTCCAAATCCATTTGTGCTATGGCACTTTGGGCAGTTTGGTTAAGTGCCTCCCTGATCGCTTTTAAGTTATATAATCCATTGTTGCTTCCAAGATAAACGTAGTAATCTTGTTCCCTACCATTAGCAATTTTGATATTATTGATTTCTTCTCTTAGGGAGTCCAAAAAAACGACCATATTTGCTATTTGTTCTTCACTGCCTATTATCCAAAATAGTGCCATAGTGTCATTTCCAATAGTGTCATAGTGTGACGACCGCCCATGACCCCTGCACTGAACGTAGAAATAGTGCGCTGTAAAGTGTGACAGGCAGCCATGGACGGTTGCCAAGGTTAAATTAAAAACAGCAGAATCTATCGTATTACTCACAGCGCATGGATAAAATACAATAGAGAAAATATATAGTGAAGCATCTCAAAATAGAATCTCATCAATTAAGCTTCATAATAGTTGAATACAAACATCTGAATAGTGAATACATCAAGCCTCACTACATATCACTCAGAGAATTATACAAAGCAGTGGAACATCCAGTACATATAGTAAGAAAAATAATATGCAAGCCTTCAGCTCGTCTTCGTCATCAGCATCGTCGGAAACTAAGAACAGCACCTGTCACCTGCTACCTAGTCTGCCCATCCCAAAGCGGATGAACAACCCAAGGTAATAAGAGTGGAACATAAAACCTTGAGTCAGACAACAGTCTTAGTGAGCGGTAAATTAACTAACAACATACCAAAAGAGCATAAAGGAAAAAGGAATAGGAATCCAACCCTCCCACTCCACCTCTTTCTACAGTGATAGCCCCCAGACACACTAAGCAGAAATAAACATAGCAAAGCAGACATTTAAAGTAAAGCAATTATCACTCGAGTCAAGGTCGGTGTTTTCCAAGTACAAATCCCCAAGGCCTAAACCAAGATCAGATAAGCACCCAGAAAACATCACTCTTGAGACCGAATGACGATACAACCAAACATCCATGACTCTGGCTATCACTGTTATCATTGCTTCGATACCACCGTTAATTGAATGACCGGCACATTCTTTCAGCCGTCCGTCAAGGGTTAATGGCAACCCCGGTTCTAGACATAACTCTACACGTCGTCGCAGCCCGTGCCTAGGACTATCGAATATGCCCAGAGTACTTGACTACAATCATAGTCTTTAGGGACTATCGAATCTGCCCAACGTACTCTTGCTTTGAGCCTGCTAGAACCTTCAATAACGATGAAACCTCAGCCTTCTAGTCATCCTCCTCGACGACTATTTCCATACTAGCTCAAGCGCCTTTCGAGCAAACCATTATCCTCAAACTCAAACCATTTCACCGAGTTATCAACATGCTTGGAATGATCCCGTCTGGATTAAACCAAGGCTATCTCACATCATGCCTCCCTTCATCTCATCATAGCAAGCTTCATCTCAACATCAACATCATCAAATCTATCCATATGAGCTTCATCATCCGCCACATATGCCACGAGCAGCTTTTCCAATTCAAGAGCCTTTCCCTTAGCTTTTGAATTATCTTCGACCATCTTGTCCAAATCAAATCATCAATCAACTAATTTATAACAATCAATCGAGTCAATCATTAATCCAAGTAATCAAACATTCAAACATGATCAAGTAAACTATTATAACAATAATGGCAATTTCGTAAATAAAGAGTCCAAATCTAACAAGCATGAATCATGAGCAATATCTCTACAACTTGATGAATGAACTTACATAGATTAACATGTAGTAAAATGGATGTCAAATCATCATGAACAATAGATCTACACTTAAGTTTACGAAAATGCATGGAAATCACTATTTTAACACATAATCAAGCCACCAATCCGATATACTCCTTTGGATCCGTGTGAGAGATAACCACCACTCACCGAATCTCCTAAACAACTCAAAAGCAACACACTTTAGATCTGGATAGCGAAGGATCTAACTTGATTCTCCTAAATTCCGCTTCAAACGAAGAAATCTCTCTTCGATGGTTGAAGATCTTCAATCTAAGCTTTTGGATCTTCGATTTGATCTTCGATTTGGATGGAAGGAATCACAAGATTAGAGTAGAGAAAAGAAGTGAAGAAGTATAGAATTCGAGCTCTCAAAATAGCAGCACTTCGTCGCTTCAAAATCCGGATCCCAAAAATGAAGAAGAACCCGTGTATTTATAGGCAGAAATCCCCTTAGGTCGTCCGCCCCCTTAGGTCGTCCACGACCTAACAAATCCTCCGACCTAACACTCGCGCAACTTAACACATACGCGCGACCTACGACTTACGACTTAACAGACCTACGACTTACGACTTAGCTCACACTCGACTTAACGACTTAACAGAAGCCACGACCTAACTTTAGCTCGCACCTAGGTCGCTCACGACCTAACACTCAGCGACCTAAGCCCTTAAGCCTTCACGCGACTTAACCACACACACATGCGCACGACCTAGCGACCTAAAAATGTCACGACCTAAGACTCAACACTAATGCACGTCCTAACGACTCATCCAAGGTCGCGACCTAACTAAACACAGGGTCTTACGACCTAACACCTAAGTCGTTTGGACGACCTAACTAACTTAGGTCGCTTACGACCTAACTAAACACAGCACCCCATAGGTCGCTCACGACCTAACTACTACTTTCCTTAAGTCGCTCGAACGACTCAATCCCCCCAGGTCGCCTACTGACTTAAGCCGTTAACTCCTTAGGTCGTCTACTCTTTAGGTCGCCAATTCCTGTAGGTTGCTAACCCTTAGGTCGTCCACTACCTTAAGTCGTTCACTTCCTTAGGTCGCTCCAACCTCTTAAGTCGCTCATCCGACCTAACCTGCCCCACGACCTAAGCCACCACACGACTCATCTCCCAAGCGACCTAAGCTACACACGGCTTAACTTCCACACGACTTAAGCCCAAGCCAACCTAAACTCCGGACGACTTAACAACACTAACAACCTAACACAACTGTTATACGATCTTTCGATCCGTAAAAATACGGGTCGTTACATTCTCTCCCCCTTAGGAATTTCGCCTCCGAAATTCCAAACAAACAAGAGCAATCAAAAACTATTCTGCATGCCTACCATCCATAGCAATCAACAAACCATGCATCCAATTCTAGCCTAGCAAGCAGAATTCTAAAACTAGAACAAGTTACAACGTAGTGAGATGACACGACACCTTATGGCCATACCTCGAAGAGTTCAGGATGAGCTGCCTTCATCCTCTCTTCCACCTCCCATGTACAGTCGTTAACATCATCACTCCATTGTACCTTGAGCAACCTAACTACCTTCCTCCTAAGCTGTTTCAGGTCAGTTTCCACAACACGAAGCGGCTTACGAGGTCTCTTATCGACTGGATCAATCTCAAAATCTTCACAGCTATCAGCAGAAACCACTATATTCGAGTCGTGCACATACTTCCGTAGATATGATACATGAAAAACATTGTGCACACTCGACATCTTTTCTGGTAACTCCAATTTATAGGCGAGCTTTCCAATTCGCTTGATGATCGGGAATGGTCCAACAAATCTCGGAGTCAATTTTCCTTTCTTCCTGAATCGAATAACATTCTTCAGTGGAGAAATCTTTACAAAAACCATATCACCTACGTCGAATTCCAAATCCTTATGACACTTATCGGCATAACTTTTCTGTCGGTCTTGGGCTGCCTTCATTCGTTGCCGAATGATCTCTATGCAATCTGAGGTCTGTCGAATCATTTCTGGCCCAAGTATCAGCTTTTCTCCTGTTTCTAACCAACATGTTGGAGAGTTACACGGTCTTCCATACAATGCTTCATACGGTGCCATACAAATGCTTGATTGGTAACTGTTATTATACGAAAATTCCACCAAATGAAGATGATCTTCCCATGATCCTCTGAAATCTAAAACACATGCTCTGAGGAGATCATCCAAAACTCGGTTGACTCTCTCAGTCTGACCATCTGTTTGGGGATGATAAGCTGTACTCAAACACAACTCGGTTCCCAAAACTTCCTGGAAGCTCTTCCAAAATCCACTAGTGAACAATGGGTCTCGATCGCTCACTATACTCTTCGGAATACCATGGAATCGAACTATCCACTTAACATACAGCTCAGCCAATTTTGATGCAGTCCTAGTTGATCGAACCAGAAAAAATCTTGCACTCTTAGTCAAACGATCTATGATGACCCAAATCCCTTCATTTCCCGCTCTGGTTCTAGGTAGTCCATCGATAAAATCCATAGATATTTGCTCCCACTTCCATGTAGGAACTTCTAATGGCTGAAGCAATCCACTGGGCTTCTTCTGCTCGGCTTTTACCAACTGGCAGTTCATGCACTTGGAAATAAAATTTCCAACATCCTTCTTCATACCTTCCCAGTAATAGGTTCTCTTCATATCCTGATACATCTTATTTCCACCTGGATGAATTGTCAACTTCGAGTGATGACTTTCCTTCAGAACTTCATCTCTCAATTCATCTATATTGGGAACAACTAGTCGTCCCTGCTTCCGAAGCCAACCCTCTCGATCGACCTCGAATCCTTTATCCTTTTCTGGATCCAATCCAGATTCCAAATCACGGATAATCTTGGCAAGCTTATCATCTCGCTTTTGGCTCTCTCCAATTCTTTCCACAAGAGTCGGTCTTATCGATAAGTTTGCCAACATCTCAGGTTCCAATTCACATCTAGGCCTGAAGTCAAATCCAGCTAAATACTCGAGACTCTTCCATTCTGAAAACATGGCTCCCAATCCTGCATGTCTTCGACTTAACGCATCTGCCACTGCGTTACCCTTTCCCGGAGTATAGGCTATACCAAAATCATATGATGCTAAAAACTCTAGCCATCTTTGCTGCCTAAGATTCAAATCCTTTTGGGAGAAAAGATACTTTAATGACTTATGATCTGTAAACAACTCGAATCGAACTCCTAATAGATAATGTCTCCACATCTTCAGAGCAAAAACAATCGCTGCTAACTCCAAATCATGAGTCGGATAATTCCTTTCATGCGGCTTCAGTTGTCGACTTGCATACGCAACAACTTTACCCTTCTGCATCAGCACTGCTCCAAGTCCAGTACCACATGTGTCGTTGTAAACCACCATCTCTCCATTTCCACTTGGAATAGTCAAAACAGGAGCACTTGTCAGTAGCTCTTTCAGGATTTCAAAAGCTTGCTCACACTTAGCATCCCACCTGAATACTTGATTCTTTTTCGTCAATCCTGTTAATGGTGCAGCTATCTTGGAAAAGTCTTTGATAAACCGACGATAATATCCTGCTAATCCAAGAAAACTTCTCACATCAGATGCATTCTTAGGTCTACCCCAATCCTGGACTACTGCTATCTTGGCGGGATCAACCGCTATTCCGTTTCCAGAGATAATATGGCCTAAGAACCTCACTTCGCTCTTCTAGAAGTGACACTTTGAAAACTTAGCCTTCAGTTGATGTTTCCGTAAGATTTCCAAAACAATACGCAAGTGCGTCTTGTGCTCTTCTTCAGTTCTGGAATAAATCAAAATATCATCCACGAACACTAGTACGAACTTGTTCAACTGATCTCTGAACACTCTATTCATAAGATCCACAAAATATGCTGGTGCATTGGTCAATCCAAACGGCATTACCAGCCACTCAAAGAAACCGGATGGTGTCCGGAAAGCAATCTTCGGCACACTATCCTTAGCCACTCTTAACTGGTGAAATCCCGTTGCCAAATCCATCTGAGAAAACACCTTAGCTTCATGAAGCTGATCAAACAAGTCATCTATTCTCGGCAATGGATACTTGTTCTTCTTAGTCACTTTATGCAGCTCATGATAATCCACACACAACCTCAACGATCCATCCGCTTTGGTTACAAACACAACTGGTGCACCCCATTCGGACACACTACGCCGAATGAATCCTTTCTGTTAAAGATCATCAACCTGCACCCTCAACTCTTGCTGTTCCCTAGGCGCCATCCGCATAAGAGGCATCACAACAGGTCTGGCTCCTTCAACTAAATCGATATGAAAATCGATCTCTCTATGCGGCGGTAACCCTTTGACCTTATCAAAGACATCCTCGAATCCTTTAGCGATTGGCAGCGATGACAGTCCATCCCGTGGAACAACCAGCGAATACATGAAGCTCATGAAGACGCCTTCCTCATGCTTACATTGTATCACAACCTTTCGCCCCTCCACATTCTCGACTGTCACCTCCAACCTTTCACAATCAACCTTTGCCGCATACTTCCTAAGCCTGTCCATACCCAAAATAATTCCAAACCCCGCAAAGTTCTAAACAAAACAATCACAAACAAAAGAGCAATCATGACTCGATACAATCAGACCACGGCATAGCATACACAGACAAGACGAACCCCCTATTAGATTAGTCACAACCAATGGCCTATCAACAATATCCGGTTCTAAACCCAACCGGCCTACAAGTTCATTACAGAGAAAAGAATGTGACGCCTCAGTATCGAATAACACTCTAACTGGAACACCACATATGAAGAGTACCTTGAACCACCACACTCTTTCCTTTCTCCTCTGCAGTAGGAGCTTTTGAAGATGATGGAACAGCCCCCAAAGCATAAGCTTGCACAATCTGCTTGTCCTTCCGCGGTTCCGGACAATTCTTCTTAATATGCCCCGGTTTGTCACAGTTGTGACACTTCATCGGCACCTTCGGATTCTTGAAATCTCTGGAGAAATGGCCCTTCTGCTGACAATTGTAGCAGGTCACTTCGCCCTTCGGCTTCTTCTGGCCATTCTTACCCTTTTGCTGCTGCTGCTTCCTCTTCTTGTTTCCACCTTGCTGTGGTTTAGACTCTTCCTTGGTCATAGCAACAACAGATCCCTCTTTAGGAAACAGATTCTCGTGCCTAAGAGCTTTCTCCACAAGCTTCTCAAATGGATCATCCAAATGATCCACCAACTGCCTCCCAAGATAACTGTCCAAGCCTGTCACAAACTTCTCGTTCTTCTGATAAGGAGATTCAATATACGACCGGGCATACTTGGACAAAGCTTCAAACTCAGAAACATACTCAAGAACTGGTCTTCCACCTTGCTTGAGCTCCACAAACTTCTTGAACAGAACAGATTTCTGAGCAGTAGAAATGAACTTAGCTTCAAATCTGGCTTGGAATTGCTCCTAAGTAATTTCTTCCTCCGGAGTATCAGTGGTGATAGAGTTCCACCAATCAGAAGCTCTCCCTTGAAGCTGTCTTGATGCTAGCTTCCTTTTGGTTGCATCCTCGATTCCCAAGTCACCAAAGATCCTTCTACAAGCATCTATCCATCTCTGAACTTCAATGGTTGACTCTGTTCCCAAGAAAACCTTTCCTCCAAGAGCAGTACAGTCTTTACATAGCTTGGCAAAATCCACCGGTTTTGGAGTTTGAACTTGAACTCCAACATCTACTGATGGCCCCGGAGCTGGCATCCTTCTCATGATCGAAGTCATCATAGCTTCGAACATAGCAACATAATCAGCAGCCCCCTCAGTAGCACGGCCTTCCCTAGCAGCTGGTCTCCCTCTTCGACTCATTCTTAATATCTATAAAAAGGAATGATTAATACACCTTGAGAACAACTGCATAAAGGACTCACACACTTCTAAGCTACTATATTATATATAGTAATCATCCATCAAAATACAATTACGTCTCTCATACGTAGTTACGTCAGCGAGCGTTGCGTAAAATCGATTAACCAAAGCTCTGATACCAAATGTGACGACCGCCCATGACCCCTGCACTGAACATAGGAATAGTGCGCTGTAAAGTGTGCCAGGCAGCCATGGACGGTTGCCAAGTTTAAATTAAAAACCGCAGAATCTATCGTATTACTCACAGCGCATGGATAAAATACAATAGAGAAAATATATAGTGAAGCATCTCAAAATAGAATCTCATCAATTAAGCTTCATAATAGTTGAATACAAACATCTGAATAGTCAATACATCAATCCTCACTACATATCACTCAGAGAATTATACAAAGCAGCGGAACATCCAGTACATATAGTAAGAAAAATAATATGCAAGCCTCCAGCTCGTCTTCGTCATCAGCATCGTCGGAAACTAAGAACAGCACCTGTCACCTGCTACCTAGTCTGCCCATCCCAAAGCGGATGAACAGCCCAAGGTAATAAGAGTGGAACATAAAACCTTAAGTCAGACAACAGTCTTAGTGAGCGGTAAATTAACTAACAACATACCAAAAGAGCATAAGGAAAAAGGAATAGGAATCCAACCCTCCCACTCCACCTCTTTCTACAGTGATAGCCCCCAGACACACTAAGCAGAAATAAACATAGCAAAGCAGACATTTAAAGTAAAGCAATTATCACTCGAGTCAAGGTCGGTGTTTTCCAAGTACAAACCCCCAAGGCCTAAACCAAGATCAGATAAGCACCCAGAAAACATCGCTCTTGATACCGAATGACGATACAACCAAACATCCATGACTCTGGCTATCACTGTTATCATTGCTTCGATACCACCGTTAATTGACTGACCGACACATTCTTTCAGCCGTCCGTCAAGGGTTAATGGAAACCCCGGTTCTAGACATAACTCTGCACGTCGTCGCAGCCCGTGCCTACGACTATCGAATCTGCCCAGAGTACTTGACTACAATCATAGTCTTTAGGGACTATCGAATCTGCCCAACGTACTCTTGCTTTGAGCCTGCTAGAACCTTCAATAACGATGAAACCTCAGCCTTCTAGTCATCCTCCTCGACGACTATTTCCATACTAGCTTAAGCGCCTCTCGTGCAAACCATTATCCTCAAACCCGAACCATTTCACCGAGTTATCAACATGCTTGGAATGATCCCGTCTGGATTAAACCAAGGCTATCTCACATCATGCCTCGCTTCATCTCATCATAGCAAGGCTTCATCTCAACATCAACAACATCAAATCTATCCATATGAGCATCATCATCCGCCACATATGCCACGAGAAGCTTTTCCAATTCAAGAGCCTTTCCCTTAGCTTTTGAATTATCTTCGACCATCTTGTCCAAATCAAATCATCAATCAACTAATTTATAACAATCAATCGAGTCAATCATTAATCCAGGTAATCAAGCATTCAAACATGATCAAATAAACAATTATAACAATAATGGCAATTTCATAAATAAAGAGTCCAAATCTAACAAGCATGAATCATGAGCAATATCTCTACAACTTGATGAATGAACTTACATAGATTAACATGTAGTAAAATGGATGTCAAATCATCATGAACAATAGATCTACACTTAAGTTTACGAAAATGCATGGAAATCACTATTTTAACACATAATCAAGCCACCAATCCGATATACTCCTTTGGATCCGTGTGAGAGATAACCACCACTCACCTCCTAAACAACTCAAAAGCAACACACTTCAGATCTGGACAGCGAAGGATCTAACTTGATTCTCCAAAATTCCGCTTCAAACGAAGAAATCTCTCTTCGATGGTTGAAGATCTTCAATCTAAGCTTTTGGATCTTCGATTTGATCTTCGATTTGGATGGAAGGAATCACAAGATTAGAGTGGAGAAAAGAAGTGAAGAAGTATAGAATTCGAGCTCTCAAAATAGCAGCACTTCGTCGCTTCAAAATCCGGATCCCAAAAATGAAGAAGAACCCGTGTATTTATAGGCAGAAATCCCCTTAGGTCGTCCGCCCCCTTAGGTCGTCCACGACCTAACAAATCCTCCGACCTAACACTCGCGCGACTTAACACATACGCGCGACCTACGACTTACGACTTAACAGACCTGCGACTTACGACTTAGTGCACACTCGACTTAACGACTTAACAGAAGCCACGACCTAACTTTAGCTTGCACCTAGGTCGCTCACGACCTAACACTCAGCCACCTAACCCCTTAAGCCTTCACGCAACTTAACCACACACACATGCGCACGACCTAGCGACCTAAAAATGTCACGACCTAAGACTCAGCACTAATGCACGTCCTAACGACTCATCCAAGGTCACGACCTAACTAAACACAGGGTCTTACGACCTAACACCTAAGTCGTCTGGACGACCTAACTAACTTAGGTCGCTTACGACCTAACTAAACACAGCACCCCATAGGTCGCTCACGACCTAACTACTACTTTCCTTAAGTCGCTCGAACGACTCAATCCCCCCAGGTCGCCTACTGACTTAAGCCGTTAACTCCTTAGGTCGTCTACTCTTTAGGTCGCCAATTCCTGTAGGTTGCTAACCCTTAGGTCGTCCACTACCTTAAGTCGTTCACTTCCTTAGGTCGCTCCAACCTCTTAAGTCGCTCATCCGACCTAACCTACCCCACGACCTAAGCCACCACACGACTCATCTCCCAAGCGACCTAAGCTACACACGGCTTAACTTCCACACGACTTAAGCCCTAGCCAACCTAAACTCCGGACGACTTAACAACACTAACAACCTAACACAACTGTTATACGATCTTTCGATCCGTAAAAATACGGGTCGTTACACATAGTCATTTCCAAGTCTACTTAATAAGTTCCCCCCTGAAGCCAAGGGTCGAACCACAACAATGCATCCACTATTCTTTAAACAACGCACTTCATAGATTCCCTTCTAATGTTTTGCATATACTTCCAAGTGCTCGAATCGTCATTACTTTTGTTAATCTCCCAAAAAGAGTGGTTATTTAGACACTTTTCCTTCATCCAAATAGCACATATGCCTTCCTTGTTCAGTAATCTCCATGTTAATTTCACACCCAAAGGAGTTTGGATATTGCCAAAATTTCCGAGACCCAAACCTCCTTCACTTTTCTCCAATATAATATGGCCTATGGGATCTTGCCAATTCTCCACTCCAAAGAAAATTGGAGCAAATCCGGACGATGTTGTGAAATGTCGCCTTTGGAAGCTTAAAACAATGGATCCAATATTGTATTATATAGTATATTATGGATCCTATCAATTCCAATCTTTCAGTCAGACTAAGCATTCTTCCTTTCCATCCTTCAATTCTCTTCTTTATTTTTTCTATTAGTACGTTAAAATACTTGCTATTCAGATGGACGTTCGATAGTGGAATTCTAAGGTATGTCATAGGCAATGTTCCTTCGTTGATACCCATACACATCCTATCTTTGTTTATGATAATACCACCGAAGAATATATTGAACTTTAGTTCATTCACTTGCTGCTCGATTACACATTAGAGAATATTGAAGATATCTTTAGTTGCCCTGGCTCCTCCATTTGTCTTTTTGAATATAATGACGTCAACCGTGTGAATAACATGGGTTATCTTGGTACATGTCTTATGGCTATGATTCTACTATCCTTGATGCTCATCTCCATTGGTAGTGAAAAATACCCCATCACAATAGCAAATAGGAAAGGGGACAAAGGATCACCCTGTCTCAATCCGCAGTTGTTGCCGAAGACAAGGGATCACCCTATCTCAATCCGGAGTTATTGCCAAAGACAAAGGAAATCCGAAGTTATTGCCAAAAAAACCATGAGTACAACCTTGATAGTTTATAGTGAAACTCAGCATATTTATCAACTTCTTTGTTAGGTTAATCCATTGTTCAGTAAAGTTCATTTCTTTCATCAAGTGTAGCAAAAAAATTGCGGTCGACTATATCATAAGCCTTGAGAATGTCTACCTTGATACACATGTTACCATTATTGTTCCAGCCAAAACCTATAATCGCTTCATGGGCAATAAGGATGCCATCTCCAATATTTCTGCTTTTAATGAAAGTACATTGACTATCAGATATAAGTTTTTTCAAAAGTGGTTTTATTATGTTACACGTAACCTTAGTAGTAATTTTATACAATGTGTTGCAACAATCAACTGGCCTAAAGTCTTGAACTTTCGAAGGATCGGGAGACTTTGAGATCAAATTGATGTTAGTATGATTACATTCCTTTGCAATTTTCCCTGAACTGAAAACATCCACCACCATCTCCATCAAATTGTTTTTTAAATGGTCCAATGCCTTTTGTCAAATTTTGAATTGAACTAATCCGAACCAGGGGTAGTATTTTCCTTGATACTGAAAAGCACCTCTCTAACTTCCTCCATATCAAATCTAGCATTGAGAAAATTACACCCATATTATGAGCTGATGGACAGACATCCAATATATGGAAAAACGACTTCAATGTTTTGCTTATTGAACGTCTCCTTGAAGAACTTAGCTGCTTTGACACCAAAATCAAGGTGATCACTCGAAGTATCATCATTAATTCGAATATACATGCACCACTTGTCCATCAGCCTCTTACTGCTCATCTTGGCATAAAGAACTGGTTGCTTCATCACTTTGATTAAGAAAATTGATTTTTTCCTTTTGCTTAGCATCAACATATTCTTTGCCGAGTGAAATTTCCAACTTTCTCCTTTCTACCAAGAGTTGAATGGAAGTGTTGTTGTCTTGAGTTTCCTTTATTATCTTTACTAGCTCTCCACATCTTTTCCTTAAGTCTTCTACCTCCTTTTAAATACTGCATCCCCTACTCCACTGTTTTAGCAATTCCTTAACCCTTTTCTATTTCTGTAAGAAGCGAAACATTGCTCTTCCTTTTATATCATAATTCCATCCTCTTATAACAATATCTTTGTAATCACTATATAATCTACCCAGTGATTCATAAACTTGAAAGATCTGGAGCATCTAATTGTCTTTTGTGATAAGGAGACTAGAATAGGTTTGTGGTCACTGCTGCATGTTGGTAGGTACACATATTCGCCTAATGGGGATTCCCCAGTCCAAATTGCAAAGGACTCTATCTATTTTAGTCATGATGTTTTTCTCTAGACCAAACCATAATGAGAAATGGAAACCACTGATATTCATTTCGGTTAGTCCTATTCTAGAAAGTAGTCTAACAATCTCCATCATTCTATCATAAGGACTGATCTTCTGCCCATCTTTTCACTAGCATTACTAATACAATTAAACTCCCCTAAGAGCAGCCAAGGCCAATAAATTGAAATTGCATCATCTATTAAACTACCCTATAGTCTTTCTCTTAGATAATCAAAATTGTGTGCATAAATAGATGAGCATGCAATGTAAAGACCGTCTCTGTAGTATAGCCCCAACATACGATATAGTTAAATGAAGTGTGTTTCCTTCGTCACCAGGTTATTAATCCACATCAAGTTTATCTCTTCATCCTGGCCATCTATTTCATCCAACGGCAGATCATATTCTCAGATTTAGTTTGGATTACGGGCTGATATATATTAGGCCCAATACACTTGTATATAATTGTTACTTTCTGTTTGAACATTGTATTCTGTATCATTCTTTTGTATCATTCTTTATATCTGAATAAAAGCAATATACATTCTTTCTACAAAACATTACAAATCAAAACATTTATACAATTCCACTTTTCCAACTTGGTATCAGAGCCATTGTACAAGCTAACTGCATCGATCACATTAGTGAGTCCATCAGAAAAATTTCATCACGTGGACTCCTCTCATCAAGAATTCAGAATTCTTTCATTTGAGAGTTATAGCTGTTCTCAAATAAACAGTGCCTCGCCAGAACCTCAGTCTGGCTGCATCAGTTTATCAAAGAAAGCAAAATTCCATACTTTAAAGAGCAAACTAATCAAGAACATCAAGAAAATCTTCCAGTTGAATCAAGGGCACAGTGAAAAACTCATCAGAAAACAACACAGTCACAAGAAATCAAAGAAATCATCATTTAAGTCCTTAGAATACCATCAAGATTCAACACGGGAAAATTTTCTTGAAATGTCTCAATTCAAAGAAAGCTCCAGTTAGGAATTTACATACCCTTTTCATCAGATTTTGCAATCAGTGTGTTCATCATGGCTGATCAAGATGATGTTGCAAGCCCACAGTTCTCTAGCTCAAGAGTTTCTCAAAGCCAGCCATAATCTGATCTAGTGAATGATCTGATGAAGGCAATCATCAAACCCCAGAGCCAGATGATATCCATTCAACTGGATGAATCAAACTACCTGCTCTGGAAATTGCAAGTAGAAACATCAATTAGAGGATATGGGTTAGAAGATTACATACTTGGTACAAGAATAACACCACCAAAATTTGTTAAAAATAATGAAGACAAACTGGTGCCTAATCAAGATTACACTGCACATCAAAGACAAGATAGCCTTGTATGTGCATGGATGATGTCATCCATAAGTGCATCTATTCTGCCTCAACTCATTGGATGCAAAACAGCCCAAGAAGTTTGGACCACAATTGAAAGAAATTTCACTTCACAATCATCTGCAAGGATCATGCATCACAAAAGACAATTGCAGAGTATCAGAAAGAATGACATGACAATGAATGAATATCTGCTTAAAATCAAAAACCTATGTGATCAACTAGCCTCTGCTGGGCACAAAGTTCCTGAATCCGAACAAGTACTACATATAATCAGTGGGTTAGACAATGAATATGAAGCTGTTGTGGCTATCATCTCCACTATGGAACCAAAACCATCCTTACCGTTTGTATACTCTACCCTTCTCTCTCATGAAGGAAGGATAGAACATAATAAAAGTATGAGTTCAGACATCTCTGTCAACTACACTTTCAACAAAGGTAAACAAAACTCAAACACAAAAGGACAATACAACAACTTTCAAAGAGGGGGATCAACAGGCAGAGGAAGAAGAGGAGGTAGAAGCAACAAAAACAACAGAATAAGATGCCAGATATGTGAGAAGTATGGTCATGGGGCAAATAAATGCTATTTTAGATTCAACAAAAACTACACTCCCTCTCAACAGGGTAGCAGTTCAAATGTAAATCTTGTCACTACACCAAAAGACTGCAGCTCAACTCAAACAGAAATTCTAAATACTGAAACTTCAACAAATAATGATACTGGTGATGACTGCTGGTACCCAGACTCAGGGGCAACTAATCATGTGACCAACAATCTCAACAATCTAAACTTGGGAAACAAAGAGTACAAAGGTACACAAAATCTGTTCGTTGGTAATGGTAAAACAGTACACATTACACACACTGGAAATGCTAGTTTACATGGACCCAAACAACAACTTCTGTTGAAAAACTTGCTAAGGGTTCCCTCAATTAAAAAAAATCTAATGAGTGTTTCCCAATTTTCCAAGGATAATAAAGTCTATTTTGAATTTTATCCTGACACATGCATAGTTAAAGATATACTAACACAAGAAATTATCTTGCAGGGTAAAGAAAACAATGGATTATACAGATTTGATTTGTCAAACTCACAAATTTCTGAGAATAGGGAAAATACTCATGTATTGAATGTTGTTAGGGATACTGAAAACTGTAGTAATTTTGAATTATGGCATCGAAAACTGGGACATCCCAGCATAAAAATTGTAAAACATATCATGAGTAGTAATAAAATTTCTTCTAATGATAATCCTGATTCATATTTTTGCACCTCTTGTCAATTGGGAAAGAGTCATAAATTAGCATTTCCAGATTCTCACACATGTTACACAAGACCCCTTGAATTAATTGCTAGTGATTTATGGGGACCAGCACCTATTAGTTTTGATTATGGTTACAAGTATTACATATCTTTTATAGATGCTTATTCAAGATTTGTTTGGATATACATGCTGAAGTCTAAATCTGAAACTAGTAATATAACAATACAATTTATCAATAAGGTTGAAAATATGACTGGAAATAAGGTGTGTACTTTTCAGTCAGATGGTGGAAAAGAATTTTTACCTTTAAAAAATTATTTTGAAAAGAAAGGTATTAATCATAGGACCACATGTCCATACACCTCTGAACAAAATGGAATTATTGAGAGAAAACATAGGCATATTGTAGAAACTGGATTAACTTTACTAGCACAAGCTTCTATGCCTCTAAAGTTTTGGCCAGAAGCATTTAACACTGCTGTGCACTTAATAAATATACTACCCACAAAGGTTCTTCAATTCAAATGTCCTCAAGAAGTACTAACTAAAGTTAAACCAGATTATGAGCACTTAAAAATATTTGGGTGTCAATGCTTTCCTTATTTAAGGCCTTATAACACACACAAGTTAGACTTTAGATCTACTCCTTGCACATTCTTAGGATATAGCAACAAACAGAAGGGGTATAGGTGATTAGATAACAAAGGAAAAATATATATATCTAGACATGTAAGATTCAATGAGCAGATATTTCCATACAGTAGCACAGAAATTAAAACTACTGAAAAGGTAAGGAATCCAAGATTCATGATTCCTGATCTACCTGAAGAGATTGAGATACAGCCCTCAGCTCAGCCTCTAAGGGATGAGATCACCACAAATTCTCAACACATCATGGCTGGTAGAGAATCAGGTCAAGAGCATGCTACAAATGAAGATATTAGCAACAATCAGAATGCTCAAAATCAAGGAACTTGCAGCTCAAATCATGATCAAGTCATCAGTGATGATACTATGAGCTGCAGTAACAACAACTCTGATAGCAGTGTCAGAGATAACATCAATGTTCACCCAATGTTAACTAGAGCAAAGTGTGGTATCTATAAGCCAAAAATTATGAACAACATTATTGTTCACAATGAACCCTCTTCCTACATAGAAGCTACTCAAAATAAAAATTGGAGAGCATCTATGCAGGAAGAGTACAATGCTCTAATCAACAAAAAAACTTGGGATCTGGTAAAGAGACCAGATAACAAAAATATAATTGGGTGCAGATGGACTTTTAAATTAAAGAAAAATGCAGATGGCTCAATTTCTAAATATAAAGCAAGGTTAGTTGCTAAGGGGTATTCACAACAGCATGGATTTATTTTTCAGAAACTTTCTCTCCTATTGTGAAACCATCCTCAATTAGAGTTATTCTAACCATTGCTTTAAGTAGAAATTGGAGCATCAAACAATTAGATGTTAATAATGCTTTTCTCAATGGTGTTTTGCAGGAAGAAGTATTTATGGAGCAACCAGAAGGGTTCACACAGAAATCTGACAAACAACAAGTGTGCAAACTTAATAAAGCTATCTATGGCTTAAAACAAGCTCCAAGAGTTTGGTTTGATAAGCTCAAGTCAACTCTAATGAAATTTTGCTACAAATCATTAAAATCTGACAACTCCATATTTACTAAGATTAATGATATTGCTACCACTTATATCCTAATTTATGTTGATGATTTTGTGATTACAGGAAGCAGTGTACAGGAAATTGAAAATATCACTGCAATGCTCAACTCAGAATTCTCAATCAAAGATCTAGGTGATCTAAATTACTTTCTAGGAATTGAAGTTCAAAGAACTTCAAAATCAGAAATACATCTTAATCAAAGAAAGTACATTTCAGAAATATTAACAAGAGCCAAAATGGACAAAGCAATTCCTTTACCAACACCAATGATTACAAATCATCAACTATCAAGATATGAGGGTGAAGCAATTCAAAATCAAAAGCAATACATGAGTATAGTGGGTGCACTTCAATATGTGTCTATAACAAGGCCAGACATATCATTTTGTGTTAATAAAGTCAGTCAGTACATGCAAAACACATTAGATAATCACTGGAAAGCTGTCAAGAGAATACTTAGATATCTCAAAGGAACTATAAATCAAGGTCTCATCTTAAAATCAAGTCATACACTCAATATAAATGCTTATGCAGATGCTGACTGGGGTACAGATACTGATGATAGAAAATCAACATCAGGTTATTGCATTTATCTAGGGAAAATCCCGTATCATGGAGTGCAAGAAAACAAAGCACGGTGTCTAGATCAAGTACAGAAGCAGAATTTAGGAGTGTGGCAAGTGCGGCAGCTGAAGTTATGTGGTTAGAGTCATTGTTAAGCGAACTTAATATCAAGCAAAACAAAAAGGCAACAATTTGGTGCGATAACGTTAGTGCTATATGTCTAACTTCCAATCCAGTTCTTCATTCAAAGACCAAGCATATAGAATTAGATCTCTACTTTATCAGAGAGCAAGTAATCAAAGAAAAATTAGGGATTGGATACATACCAACGCAGCACCAAAAAGCAGACATACTTACAAAGCCACTGTCAAAGCCAAGCTTCACAAAGTTAAGAGAAGAGCTCAACGTTGACAAAGCTGACCCTAGCCAGAGATCTCAAAGATCCATCTTCATTCCAGAATGATTAGATCGAATATGTATTTTACAGATGGGTATCGAATTGCAAACTCGAGAAAAAGGAAAAAGGAGCCGCCATTTTTTCTTCCTTCCTTAAGCAAACCCTAGCACGGGTTTGAAGAGGGGAGTTAAATGAAGTGTGTTTCCTTCGTCACCAGGTTATTAATCCACATCAAGTTTATCTCTTCATCCTGGCCATTTATTTCATCCAACAGCAGATCATATTCTCAGATTTAGTTTGGATTACGGGCTGATATATATTAGGCCCAATACACTTGTATATAATTGTTACTTTCTGTTTGAACATTGTATTCTGTATCATTCTTTTGTATCATTCTTTGTATCTGAATAAAAGCAATATACATTCTTTCTACAAAACATTACAAATCAAAACATTTATACAATTCCACTTTTCCAGCTGATATTGGTCACTCATATTGACAATGTTAAAAATCAAAAACCTTCTAATCAATTAGAACCAAAATTCTACACTTACAGCAATAAGAGACATTGTTAACAAATGTCCATTTTTTTGCCAAACCCTTTCTTAAGATCTTCTATTTCATTATCCCTTAGTTTGTTCTCCAACCGTCCCATACGACTAACTCTATTGTTATGCATATGCTTTTCTATATCTGACTTCCTAGAGTGCTTGAGCAGTCCTTTAACATTCCAACATATTACCTTCATTTATATATGGATATTTTGGATGTACCCCTCAGTTCCCTGCCCTGGAATACACCCACTTTCATCTTTTTATCAACATGGCTTATATTATTACTATCTCCGGGTTTGGTGTGACAAATAGTTCCAATTTGACTGAATCTAACTTCTTTGGCTTTTTGGTAAGGCTCTCGGGTTCCTTAATGTTTGGAGAAGATTTTGGGATTACCTTTTTGTTGCAATCATATAGGTGAAAGGGAGTGTGGATTAAGGATCTTAAGGCTAATTTAACACTAACGGGTGTTTAATGGATTCTAAGACTTCTATGGATTAAATTAAAATTATGACACAAACAAATGCAGAACTTAATCACAGAATCAAACATAGATGCAGAAAGTAAATAAAAAGCAGTAAAATGAAAGAACACACCGGATTTTATACTGGTTCGAAGTTACTCTACATCCAGTCATGTATCAAGGCAGAACACCTCATACAGATTTTTATTATAACAAAGTCGAGATTACAATCCTCAGTTTCTAAAGGCCTTGAGGTACTCTCCTGTCTCACGAGTCCGGGGCAAACTCTCTTGATTTACGGACCACAAGATTACCCAATTGATTTCCAAGCACAACCACACCTTATAGAGAGACTCGATAAACTTTTGATTAAAAATTGATCCTATAACTCTGAATAGCACTTTGATCTTCGAGAGAGGGTAGAGAACCAAACAAGAATGAGATTCTAATTTGATTCACTTGAGAATTCGGCAGAATTTCGGCACGATCTTAAAAATAGGAATATTTTAGAATATGGATTTGTGGAGAAGAAGGAGTGAAGAAAATATGAAATTAGTTAGTTAAAAAATTCGTTTGTGAAGGCTATTTATAGAGCACCAACAGTCATAACCATTCGTGAAGAGATTTAAACAAATAGACACTTCTTTTGAAAATTGAAACTTTTGAATTCAATGGCCACCATGTCGACATGGGGTATCCCATGATGTCGACATACCCTAGTTAAAAATAATATAAAATTTGTTTTGAAAATGGTATTGAACGGAAAACAAGATGAAATGATTCTGGAATAAAATAAACTAATTTTCCTATATTTTAAAATAAAATGAGTAGAAAAATATATTTTTAGAATCTATATAATAAAATCCCTTGATTTTAACGGAAAAGACAAAGAACGCTCAGGATTAAAATATGGATTATATATCTAATGCCTGACAGTGTGCCAGATATGCCTATTAATGGTGAAAATTAACGGAAGTTAAAATAACCGCACCAGTAACTCACTGCCTCCCACGATTGCTTCTACCTCTACTACTAACTTCTTCAATCAATTTATTCATTATTCATCAGGTATCGATTCTCTTTCTTCTTCCATCAACCTATCCTACGATCTTTAAATCTACGTTTTACAATTGCCCTTGATTAGTACTAATTGTTTAAAACTTGGATCTACGTTTATATTCTTATTAGTACTAATTGTCTATGATTATGATTTTCTAAGTTGCAGGGGAAACTGATTCTCTCAATCTTTTACACTCGCCTTCAGATCTGCATTGAGGTTGGTCTTCGATTTTATGGTTTTATTATCAGTATTTTTTCTTATTATATTTGATTCACCAGTTTACACTTTAATTAAATGGGTATAATATCATTCTGGTATGAATTCTAATTCCAAATGATTTGGGTAGTTTGAGTGCTTATCATGCTTTGTTTTTTGTGAGAATTGCACAACGTGGCATCATTTGTCAACATACTTTATTTTTTGTGCAAATTTCAAAGTACAGTATTATCTCTTACCATAATTTCCTATATTACAAGCATACTTATCAGTACTTACCATAATTTGTCAACATTTACATTTTGCAGTTAACATTTACACTTCTTCATTATTTAGATCTAGCTGCTTTATTTAGTTTATACTCTCTATGTTTTAGACTGTAGTTTTCTTTGCTTCTTTATACAAGAGAATGTATCTTTTCTTGAAGCAAGCATTTAGTAAATCACATTTAAGAATTTATTATAGTTTGAATTAGTATGACAGATTTTTTTGTTCAGGATCTTGGATAGTCTGGAGTTATTGCTGAGTGTTGAAGATTCATAGCTGAGACTCTGATAGAACTGTTAATGCGTCAGGTAAAGGTTTATGCTCAATGCTAGACATTTTTTCAAGCATGTACGTATGTACATTTTTATTTGATTAAAATTCACAAATATGATGGAAAGTGAACAAATAAACCATTCTTTATTTCTCTTGGTAATTTGGTTAACTCTTAAGGATATAACTGTTGTTTATTTATGTAGATTTGTATGCAACGTGCATACCAATGCTGTGGAAGAAGACTTAATTATATTTATGACACTATATATTTTAATTTTAGTTGTTATTATAAGCATTAATTTACCATAGTTTTGCTATCTGAATCTTTTGAACCAAAATAGATTTTGTTTAATCTTTTGGCATAGGTTGTTAAACTTAGGAACTCAAATATTGGAGTAACTTATTTCTTTTTTCTATAAATCATTATAGAATATTATGCAATTTATTTTCTCTAAACCATAAATTTAATTCGTTACAAAACATTTGTTATCCTCTATTAAACTTTAAATTTGTTTTGTTATATGTCAAATATAATGCTATGACTATGCAACTTCTGATGTTCAGTAATAAGAATATTTGAAAAGGATATTAATTCTAATTTTCTTTTAGGAGCATAAATGTTGTTTATTTTTTTGTGGATATGTACATATAGTGATATTATCATAGAAAACTAGATTCTCATAATTTGAAAACATCCATTATGGCTAACATCAAGTCCTATCCAAAATAAAGTAAGGTTAGCATAAGGGAGAAAGGCATTCGTTGAATTTTAAATATACAGTGACATAATAAAAGTCTCTATTACACAATAAAAGTCAATAAAATCCAATCTACAACAAACTAAATTTCAAAAATGTTGATATTAACAAGGTTATTTAGATATAGTCAATTGTGTTTTGGCCATTTCTTATTAGTGTGTTTCCTCGGTAACAAGTCATATATTGTTATTTTGCAAACTAAAATAGTTGGACGTCCGCTAATCGAATTATACGTGCCCCTTATGCATTCTCTTCAGTATCGAAAAAAAGACTTATGGTACATTTTGGAACTTGAAGGCTTGAAGCTCAAATATGCACTAAATTTTATCGGCTGAGTTTATGTCGCACAATAAAATTATTTGCAAATTTTCGGATTCATGCTAAAAAGTAATGAATATTAAGATATTTGCATGTTGTGTTAAATAACGGCTTTAAATGTTTATTTTACGTTATGCTATAATGCATTGAATGCTGTTTTGATATTTAATGTGGTTTCATTAGGTTGTCAGATTTGAATGTTACTTTATATGGTAATGCCCACTCGATGGCTCATTTAACTGGAAAGTGAAATCCTGGCATGCGAAACTTATTTACTCAACTAAATATAATGTTATGACTATGCAATTTCTGATATTCAGTAATAAGAATATTTGGAAAGGATATTAATTCTATTTTTCTTTTAGTTGTATAAATGTTGTTTATTTTTTGTGGATATGTAAATATATTGGTATTATAATAGAAAAATAGATTCTCATCACTTACAAATATCCAATATGGCTAACATCAAGTTCTATACATGTTATGATGCACTACATTCACATTTTATACATGCTTTACTCTCTGTAGTATTATCTGTACATTAGGAGGTATGAGGATATTGTCTTTGTAAGGTGGATTTAAAAGATATACAGTGTTATCCGTAGTGTTATTTGTAGATTCACATAATATGACTTATGTTTCTTCTCAGTAATTGTTCATTTGTCAACTATTATATATGGTATGCGTAGTATACAAAAGCATTATTATTAAAGTATAGTGTTATTCCATTATTTGAAATATGCAAATGGTCAAAATGTTTCCACTTTTTATAATTGATTATTTGCCACACTACTTTGCTACGTTTAAGTTTTACCTTCCTTTGATGCATAGATGCATTGACCGAGTTAATATTCACCTTGATAAATTTGTTGTTACATTGAATTATAGTATTATTACATGTTTCTTTTAAAAAGAGTTATTGTACACTAATTAATCTCATGATATTCACATGAACTGATATGAATTTTCTTATTTTTTTATGAAGGCTAACTCATGAAATTATTTTAACCTGAATTTTGTGCAATCAAAAGCGACTTCTCTCAAATTTCAATTTTAGATCTTGACTTATCAGCAAGCATGAAGACTTTTGCCGCAACATCATGAGTTGGATTCAACCTTGCTCAAATAATCCTAAGATAGGTAGAAAACTGTTTAGTTTGCATTTTAAGCTATATTTTTGACTTTCACTCATTGTATTTGAACATTAATTAAGGCAAAAGAGTGAGAATCGTAGCTTTTCATTTATCTAATGGTTGTACTGCAAACAGAGATGCACTGGGATTAGTAATTAATAAAATACCCTTTCTTATGTTTTAATGTCTGCTAGCTAACATAATAAGATCATCAATTGTAATTTTGCATGGTGGTAATTTATCAAAATAAGCTATGGATTACAAGTTGTGAAGTAACCGAAATATAATTGCTTCTACGCGGTGGAATCCTTGAATTTTATGACCATCTGCAGTTTTGCTTCAGCTTCTTCGTTTATTGACCTGATGTCCATGATTTTTTCTCTATTTACATACGGATAAATATTTTTGAGTACTGATACCCATTTGCTTTATTTGTACAAGAATTGATAATTGCATCGTCAAATGTAAACAACTAAGTGATCTTATAACCAAACATTGATTTCAAATATAAAATAAAACATTAACAGCTGCACAGGCACTACAGAGACAAATGGAAGTGATGTCTCTATGTCCCTAAGAGTATCACCCATTTAATTCTTTCTAATTTTCTTTAGGAAAATAAGGTGCAATACATAAGTAAAATACAATTTCTTATTGGGTATGAATAAAACATAAAGTGTATGTAGAATTCATAATATTCTTTCTGAGTCTAATAACTTGCATCGAAAGCTCTTTCCTCAACTTATTTTTTTAAATATTGTAATGATGTCATATATTTCAAGTATAACTATTATTACTTGATTACATGTATAATTATTATTGTATTGTACCTAGACAACTGTAATTAAGCTAATAGACTAAACAATCACTAATGTTTGGAACTTTGACAAAATATATTGTTTAATTGGAAAGAGGAAGGTGAGATGTTAATTGTTTCTCGACTAGCCAATTACTTCATTTCATCCTATTTTTACCATCTATTGCCTTTTGCATCTATGATTTATTTCAAATTATGTCGTTACTTTTTTACTGGTAAAAAATTGTACCAGCGAACTAACTTTACATTTGTGCAACATATTATGGCATAAAATATATAATAACAAAATGATCACATCCATGCCATCGGCACGGGCTTTATACTAGTGTATATAAAAATTTGATTTTAAATCTCAAGTATATATATTATAAAAGAATATTTAAAAAATCAGAAGATAGTTTTTTTTAAAAACAAACGAAGTTTAAAACAAAAATTTATTTAAAAACAAAGACAAAGAATATTTTAAGGCTAAAACATTTTGAAAAGCAGTTTTGAAAATCATTTTGAAAAACCATTTTGAAGTAGTTTTGCAAGCTTCTTCCTGAAGAATATCTCATCACATCAGGACTCGAGAACTCGTACAAAACCAGGATGTTCGTGGGTTTGTAAGCCACTTGTCGTAAGTTTGTAAGCTACTTGTCGTGGGTTTGTAAGCCACTAAAAAGGTAGAAATGGTTCCACCCCAAATGAAATATGGAATGAAGATTTCTGTGCTATTATGAAGTTTTAACAATAAACTAGACACTTATCTTGAAATCTTGATCTTGATACTCATGAGTCTTCAAACTTGATTTCTTTATCCTTGATCATTATACTGTACAGTCTTCAATAATCAGTACCTACCTTATATATATCCTGCATAATAACATTCATATATATCTAGACAATAGTGTTAGTATATAAGTTATAATAAAATAAGTTACAAAGGTTGTTGTCATCAAAACCACTATCTCCAGTTCCTAACAATCTCACCCTTTTTGATGATGACAACCTTATAAAATATACTTACCACTTCCATCATACCATAACTCCCCCTTACATAAACAACTCCCACTTACTCAAAGCCTACTATTTCATATAACTTCTCCCCCTTTGTCATCAACTAAACAATAACCTATAAACCTTGAACTTAATAGAAAATGAGATAAACAAACATATGACATAAGAATAATAACTATGTATGAGTTAAATATAGCATCCTAAGTTAAATGGAATTCAAGATTTTATACACCAAAGATTGTTTTTAGAAGAACATTAATTAAGATAACACTTTATATACAAATTAACAAACTAATATACAATCAAGAAAGAGAAAAACAAAAAACGCTTAACGAGGACCCTTAACTATTGGTGATTTATGGACCGAACAATTTGAATAGTGGAGACAAAAGTTTCCACGTGGTTCGACCAAGTTCCCATTAGCATCAAAAAGGACCTCTCCAACGCAAATCACGCCATCGTCTTCGTCAATATGAACATCCGGATTCGGTAGAGGATATTCTTCTTCTTGATCCTCTTGTGGTTCTTCCATAGGCTCTTCTTCTTCAGAATCCATGGCTTATGATGATTCTTCGAGATAATGGGATTGGCATGGTTATCCATAAGGAATTTTTGTAAATTCCTAAGAATTCTGCCTTACCTATCTTGTTCTCTAGCCATTCGCAGTTGACTCACTTCAATTTCCATCATCATTTGAAGCAAATCTTTCATCTTCTCTTGTAATTTGATGACTCATACGTGTGTGGAACGTTGAAAAGGGCCAGAATGAGGAGAAGTGGGTGAAGAAGGTTCATTATTAGAAGAGGAAGCCATTAATTTATCGTTTTAGAAGTTTATTATAGAGAATAGAACAGAGAAAAGGAGTAAAAGTCGAAATATATAAATATATAACCAAATAACTAATTTTATAGGGAAATTTAAATTTGAAAATCTCGGCATGTATGTCGACATAGGGGGATGGGTCATGTCAACATGCCCAATTCAATTTTTGAATTTTTATTTATTTATATTAATTATTAACTATACTTGTATTATTTATATTTCAGTTAATGAACATATACCTAATTCTCTTCTAAATTTAGTAAAGTTTTGTTCATTTAATGGTTTGGTTAATATATCAGCAATTTGTTTTTCAGTATTAATATATTCAAGGGTTATGACTTCTTTACTTAATATTATCTCTAAGAAAATGATGTCTAATATCAATATGTTTTGTTCTAGCATGATGAGTTGGATTTTTAGATCAGTTTATTGCACTAGTATTATCACAATAAATTGGTGATTTAGTTATAGTTAATTCAAAATCTTTTAAAGTTTGTTGCATATATATAACTTGAGAATAAGCCAAAGCAACAGATATATATTCTGCTTCAGTTGTTGACAAGGATACAGTGTTTTGCTTCTTACTAAACCAGGAAACTAGAGAATGTCCTAGAAAGTGACAAGTTCCACTTGTACTTTTTCAGTCTGACTTACAACCAGCGTAATCAGCATCACAATATGAAATTAAATCAAATACATCATTTTTAGGGTAAAATAAACTGTAACGACCCGTAAAATTTCAACTGTTTTAATAACGTAATTAGTTGAAATTTTGTGAAATTTTAAACGATAAAATTTTGAAATAAAAATTTGATATTTGGAATACGTCTAGTTAAACATAGCAACTGGTAAATTTTCGTCCGAAAATATGAAAGTTTATTTCGCGCGTAAATTTACTTCAATTTAATCAGTTAAAAAGCGATGAAAATAAAATGTTTCCGAAACCAAAATATTTTTACATAGAAAAATTCTAAACCATCTTCTGAGCAAGATGTCAGTTTGTCGTTTTTCCAAATTCGGACATCTTTGACTCCGTCGATCTTATTTTTCAGCGTTTTTCTTGCATTTTCCGCAATTAGAAAATTCGAATTTTATAATTCAAATTATATCACTGATATCTGTATACCGTTTTGATCGTCTCGTCGTGCTGATCTCTACGGTATGTTCAATTCTATGTTTTGAGGTCTGGTACACAGCAGGTAACCGTGAAACGGTCAATCGTATCGGTTTTAAAATTTTAACTTTTGAAACTTCTAGTGACCATCCATTTCTCAACTGTGAAAACCAAAAGCCATTTGCATTTCATATTCCAAAAATGATTAGAATTCCTATAGTTACATCATTTATTTCATTCGTGACCTTTGCAATCTGGAACCCACTTTCTCCTCCTTCTTTGTGAAGCTCATTCTCCTTTCTCTAAAAAAAAAACTTACAAACAAAACTTATCTGCCAATCGTTATTTACTTTTACCCATCTTGCTCCACTACCCATGTCGATAGCCACTGCCCATCACCCAACTTCCGTTCGAAACCATCTCACCCGTGCACCACTCTCCGCCTTTTCTCTCTCCTTTCCCACGACATAACAAATGACAGCCCTCAACCGTATCACCCGATCTCCACCATAGCCCAACCCATGCAAACATCCTCATGCGCATGACCTTCCCTTGAGTCGTTTCCACCCCGTCACCACTCCAAGCGGCCACCATCCTTCTTCTCTACCTCCCTGGCTCATTACTTCCTCTGGCATAATTTATTTTACAGTAAGTCTTAAACTTCTTCACCTTCCTCTACCGCCTTTCATAGTGTGTTCATGCATGCTTTCCTTTTTCAGGTAATATACAATATATATATTGTTCTACAACTTGTATCTGTTAATATAAAAATTTTATATGGTTTATAAAATTTATTGTATCGGTTACATATGTTGTTTTATGTATATACAACTTTATATACATAGGCGAGTGTGCGTACATTTTAAAAGTACATGTATATTTTAATATACTTGAAATCTTGTTTACATTTTGGTCTTCTATTTTGTAAGTTTTTGGTTTTCGTCTGGGTGTTGTTACGTGTGCACTATTCATTTTGTTTTGCATAAAGCTTTATGATTCCATGTCATTCCTTATCTTTGTTAAGTATTTAGTTTATATAAATGTTGTTTTACAGTTTTATTTGTGCATATATATTAGTTTTATATATATTTTATGAAGTGTGTATAGGTGTTATTATATATATAGTTATGGTGTAAGTTTATAACAATACTGTATATGCGCGTATGTCTTTATTTATATTAAGTTTTATATAAAAGGGAATATATATAAGGTTATATAGGTTCGTTTATGCTATAGCAGTTTACTTCTTTTGAATATATAACAACTTATCTTCATTCTTGTCATTGTATACATATAACAGGTAGGGTCTTAGCAAGTGTTATAGATTTTAAACTATTGTAGCCATTTTGTTATACTTATATATATATGGTAATGTTGTTGGTGCATATTTAGATTTGTATGCGATAGGTTTACCTCGGTGTAGGGATGTATGCTAGTTTGAATGAAGATAGATACGAGTTTTAGTTGAGATGCATATATATGCGTTTATAAAAAAAAGGTTTATAATATATGTCTATAGTAAATTTTATTGATTTTCAATATATCCTGGTTATGTATCGGTTGTTTATATATAATATAAAGTGGATATATGGTATATTTTGTTTACTTAATATAAAGTTTGTTTATAGTTTGTAAAGTGGAAAAAAAAAACTTTATTTTATTAAGTATACAAAGGGCTGTGGTATGTTGAAAACAGTTTGCAAAATAGGTTAGTACCAGAGATTGTGCGTCAGTTTTACGTAGGCTAGTCCACATGTTTAGAAACTTGATATTATTTATAATACGTAAATTTTATATAAAGCTTATATATAGATGTTTTGTTTAATGTTGTTTGAAAACATGTTGTAAACCATGGACTATATTGCATATCTGTTTTAAATGGATACAATATGAAAATTTATTTCTAATACGGTTTTAATGCAAACAACGACTTTTGAAAAATAAAATATTTTAAATTGTGTTTGAATGTAGAATATGATATATATAAATAAATTCGCTTACATCATTTATCTTCATCGACCTAATTCTGATTTGATTTCGTCTACTCCTTGTTATCAGCTTTGATCATCGAATTCGTGCTTGGGTTCGTAGCTCAATTTCAGTGTCGTATCAGTGTGCGTATCTGTGTCATCTCTTGTTCTCTCTAACCACGAAAGGTGAGCACTCACTCACGATTAACGTTCTTTTATTTATTAAATTTGATTTCAATTGAAACGACAATTGAAATCTACTGCTGTTAGTTAATTACACTGTTATATATGCTATTACCTGTATCAGTTCACCTATGACATCTGACACAATTATCTGTTAATTATTTATGCGATGATAATACAGTTTGGCTGATAATTGATTGATTGTTGATGTTTATATTGGACGTTAATTTGTTAATGTTAAAATGATAAATAATATGAAATTGAACTTGATATAGGATAATTAAATGTTAAATTTGATTAACTGACATTTGTATAATATGACCCCTTTAACTGTTGAATTTATTGACACGTAGGATTTGTTTAATTACATCATGAACCACTGAATGTATGTTGTTAAATTGATGATGTATGAAATTGTAATAGATGACAAGTGAAAACTGTAATGTAATAATCTTTAATCTACATGAAATGATAGTGTAGATTCTAGAGATAATTATATTAATTCGTACAAATAACAATGCGAATTAATACGGTTATTTCGGGATTATTTGAATTGATTTTTGGATTGTTATTGATTGTTGTTATTGCTTGTTTATTTACTTTGACACCATCCCAGCTATCACACTACAAGTTCCCTTTGTTATGCTTTGATTTTGAATTGAATTGGAATCGGGTTGAAATGATAAATACCCAAAAAAATTTAACTTTGACCTAGGATAGAGAATTAAATAAAAACCGATTGGTCAATAAATTTGATTTAAAAATTTACTTAACGAACATTGAATGAAATTGATAAATGGATTTAAATTGATTTGAATGTGAAATTAATTTAAATGATTTCGAAATGAAACTTATATACGAATTTGAATCAATATTTGAATTGTTTTAAATAGAAATTGAAATTGAATTATAAGATTTTGAAATGATAATTTGGAAGTTTTGAAACGTAAATTATTGGAAATTGGTTTTGAAAGACAAATGAAATGTTGATTTACGAATTCTAATTGAATTGAATTTGATTTGGTTTTGAAATAAATAAACGACCAATCGGTGTAATAATTACGAAAGTTATTAAAGAGACCGGAATTCGGTTATGGATATACTCTCTATCTAAACCGAAAACCACTTTAATAACTATACGCGGAGTGATGATCCAGAATGAAGTGGTTGGAAATGATGTTCGTGATGATTGAAGAAAGAGAACGATAATGGATAGCCTTGACACTTGTGTCAAATTGGAAATGACTAAAACAGGAGCTGTGCCGGGCCAATGGAGGATTGTTACCTCAAGTGGACACACTTCTTCGAACTATACATTACATGTTGTCGATTGGTGCACCCTTGATTTTGGGAGTGTTGTTTCACGGTGTTGCGGGCGCTGCGGCGTTGCGTTCTCACCAGTCCGGATCAGGCGAACGGTAGTATCACTACCTTGGGTATAGCCTCATGTGCCTTGTCATACTTGTATTCCATTTATGCGCGACCACTACGAATTTGTTTTGTACCTTGAGTATATGGATTGCCCTCTGGTGACTTCCGGTTTTGGGGAAACTACGGTCTTGTATATGCTTGTGGGAATAAAAATGTGTTAAGGGTGGAATGGGCCATGACTTAACGCTATTTTGATATCTTTATATTACTGATAGACATTATCTACTTATCGTACACTACTACATAGTAGATAGTTTAACGGATCCTTAAAGGATGGTTATTCCAAACATCCTTTGAGTTACTTGTATTTCAATTGCTATTTCACTTGAGTTGGATTTATTAATATAAGAATGTTAATCCTGACTCGAGTGTCTTGTGTTTTTGCTTTACGCTCGGGTCAGACTGAGTAGTTCAGCTTTCGAGACTCACCTTTGGAGTTGGAGCTTCGCTTGGAGATCCAGCTATCTATCCAGCTTTCAGTATTCGATGATTCTAGTGATGTATTCTGATTTGTATCTGATGTATCGTGTTACTCTTCCGTTGTATCTGGTTTAACTCTGATGTATTGTATTATTCTTCTGTTGTAAACTCTGATGTATTTTATATATTCATATAGTAGCTTCATGAACTACTATCTCTTTTAATTCCGCTGCACTTATTACTCTGTTTTGTCTGTGATCTGTGATTATTTATTTACTGTATATGTTCAGTTTTGCCAAATTTAAATTAACAACGCGGTATTTTGAGCAATTCAATTCCGGCATGAGTGTCTACCTATACACTTATAATGGATGCGAATGGTTCAAAATTCTGGGTCGTTACAGTTGGTATCAGAGCTTTGGTAGCTCTAGGCAAAACTTAACATATAGGGTAAATGTATTTACAGAATCACTCTCATTCGAGTTTCAATCTCTTCCCTTGACTCAATTTCTTTGAATTTTGGAACGTTCCCCTCGGTTCCGAAATTCATTCGTGTCCTTCACTTTTCGTCTTCTTTCAATCATGAGCACCCCATAACTCCATTTTGAATGATACCTATAATAGATCGGCGGTCTCGCCAAACTTCGAATGATTTGTAAAGGGGTGAAACTCCTTTATAATAGGCATCGATTTACCGGAGATTTCTGTATCCTCGGTTTACGATGCTATCTATTCCCTGCTATACCTGAATTCCATCTCTTGAGATCGAGTGTTGATTTAACTCGGAATTCAGCATCGATCTTATTCTTGAAGTTACGGACGACCCGGTTTAGGTTGCCCGTGAATTAAATAAACTCCTCCATCTCCGGATTATGGTAATTGAATTATCTCATTTTCTGTTTCAAACTTATTTTCGAATCAAAATTCTCTTTGATCTGAGTCAACAAATTTGAATCCCTATCCTTAGTTTGAAAATTCATTCCTGTATCGTCGAGCAAAGAAGTGTATTTGTAAATTTATATAAAAATGTTTTATATATTGTGTTGTTTGAGTTGTTGATGTTGATTTGGGTTTCCGATCGATTCGTCTGATCAACGCTATCGATAGGATTTCCAAAACACTTGAACAGAGCAAACTGACACAATATTATTTTCAAATTTGGTAAATGATATAAATTTGTTGATTATATTGTAAAAATATAAGTTAAAATTTTCTGGAATTTAATAAGTAAAATTTTCTGGAATTTAATAAGTTAATTAAATTGTTGTTGAAATGATAATATTTGATTATCATTTATTGTTCTAAATAAATTTATAAATACAGTTTATAAATTGATTTGAAATTTGAAATGAATTTAATTCAGAAATTTGAGAATTTAGTTTCCGGTGATTTCGAACTTTGGTTTTTAAAATTTTAAAGTATATATTATTGAAGTATTTTCGAATAGAAACCGTTTTCAAAGAATTTTAAAATGTTGAAATCAGTGCTCTTCTCTTTGTCGCTGGAAAATAATTTCGGTGATGGCGGCCGCATCATCGATGTTCATTTTCGAGTTTCGAAGTGGAGATACTATTCTGTATCTTTGCTACGGTTTTGTTTTGAAAAATATTTTGATTTGAATTTCTTCAGTATATTTTGATTTATATATATAAGTATCTTATTTTAAATTTAATTTGATTTGATATAAATATATTATATATATCTCTAAATTGTTTAAAGTTAATCGGAAATCTAATTCTTAAATTTTGTTAAGGGATGGTTTTAATTTTAAATAAAACCAAAATTTGGAATAAGTATTTAAACTTGAATAATTGAATTGGGAAAATTTTATTTGTATATTGTTCAACTGCATTCTAATACAACTTACCTAAATCATTCAGAAGTTGAATATGTAATTGGATAATATATAATATAAATTGAATTTATAAATAAAATTTGAGTGTTTATAATAAATGTTATACACTAATTTTAATTATAATGATGATAATAAAGTTAGATAGGATAATAAGTAAAACTCAGTTAATAATGAAATAAATTTGTTTTGAAAGAATTAATAAATTGAAATTTGATCAACATATGAAAATACCTTGAATTTAAAAGAAATTAATAGATGTAAATTAATTTAAATCGAAACTTTTACGGTTTAAATTAATTTATATGGATTAAATATATGTGATTAGATATATTAAGTAGAATAAATTTAACAATAAATTGGAATAAAGAAGAATTTAAATTGCTGAAGAAAAATATGAATATAATAAAAGATTATTCAAATTTATGGTTTTAGAAATTTTAAATTGAAGATAATTGGATAATAAGATAATTAATTTAGAATTAGTTGAGATTAATTTTAGTGAAATCAAATGGATTAAATCAAATTATTGAATATCAATTAATTTAAATTTGAATTTATATAATTTAAATTAATTGTTATTTTATATTTCAAAATCTGTTTTCTTTCTGGTTGTTTCTATTCTCCTACCTCGTTCCTTTTCGGGGACGAAAAGTTTTGAGTGGGGGAGAGTGTAACGACCCGTAAAATTTCAACTATTTTAATAACGTAATTAGTTGAAATTTTGTGAAATTTTAAACGATAAAATTTTGAAATAAAAATTTGATATTTGGAATACGTCTAGTTAAACATAGCAACTGGTAAATTTTCGTCCGAAAATATGAAAGTTTATTTCGCGCGTAAATTTACTTCAATTTAATCAGTTAAAAAGCGATGAAAATAAAATGTTTCTGAAATCAAAATATTTTTACATAGAAAAATTCTAAACCATCTTCTGAGCAAGATGTCAGTTTGTCGTTTTTCCAAATTCGGATATCTTTGACTCCGTCGATCTTATTTTTCAGCGTTTTTCTTGCATTTTCCGCAATTAGAAAATTCGAATTTTATAATTCAAATTATATCACCGATATCTGTATACCGTTTTGATCGTCTCGTCGTGCTGATCTCTACGGTATGTTCAATTCTGTGTTTTGAGGTCTGGTACACAGCAGGTAACCGTGAAACGGTCAATCGTATCGGTTTTAAAATTTTAACTTTTGAAACTTCTAGTGACCATCCATTTCTCAACTGTGAAAACCAAAAGCCATTTGCATTTCATATTCCAAAAATGATTAGAATTCCTATAGTTACATCATTTATTTCATTCGTGACCTTTGCAATCTGGAACCCACTTTCTCCTCCTTCTTTGTGAAGCTCATTCTCCTTTCTCTAAAAAAAAACTTACAAACAAAACTTATCTGCCAATCGTTATTTACTTTTACCCATCTTGCTCCACTACCCATGTCGATAGCCACTGCCCATCACCCAACTTCCGTTCGAAACCATCTCACCCGTGCACCACTCTCCGCCTTTTCTCTCTCCTTTCCCACGACATAACAAATGACAGCCCTCAACCGTATCACCCGATCTCCACCATAGCCCAACCCATGCAAACATCCTCATGCGCATGACCTTCCCTTGAGTCGTTTCCACCCCGTCACCACTCCAAGCGGTCACCATCCTTCTTCTCTACCTCCCTGGCTCATTACTTCCTCTGGCATAATTTATTTTACAGTAAGTCTTAAACTTCTTCACCTTCCTCTACCGCCTTTCATAGTGTGTTCATGCATGCTTTCCTTTTTCAGGTAATATACAATATATATATTGTTCTACAACTTGTATCTGTTAATATAAAATTTTTATATGGTTTATAAAATTTTATTGTATCGGTTACATATGTTGTTTTATGTATATATAACTTTATATACATAGGCGAGTGTGCGTACATTTTAAAAGTACATGTATATTTTAATATACTTGAAATCTTGTTTACATTTTGGTCTTCTATTTTGTAAGTTTTTGGTTTTCGTCTGGGTGTTGTTATGTGTGCACTATTCATTTTGTTTTGCATAAAGCTTTATGATTCCATGTGTAACGACCCACTATTTTAGACCATTCAAATCGACAATAATCCACACATGTCTGACTTGAATAATTCAAAATAACAGATTGTAAATAAATTTGGAGCAAATGAAATCAAATACACAGAATCACAGACACAGAACATATCAAAATAACTCGCAGCGGAAATTAAAAATACCATAGTAGTTCATGAAGCTACTATAACAAACTCTCAAAACAAAATACATAATATTTGTTTGAAAACATATACAATAGAAATCTCAAATAAATAGAAGTTTATGAATACCAGAACTGAAATAGAACAACTGAACTGAGAGGAACAGATAACTAGACAAGCAGAATCTCCAGCGATTCCTAGCTCTAGAAAGAAATCCAAAGCTAAACTGTAAATACTCAGGCTGACCCGAGCGTAAAGTAAAATACAAAACACTCGAGTCAGGACAATATATACTTATATAATGTAAACCAACTCAAGTGAACTGTAGTAGAAATGCATAATAACTCAAAGGATGCTTGGGATCGCCCATCCTTTAAGGATCATTTAAACTATAAATTAAATACATCCCGTGGTTAAAATTTCAAAATGGTATTTTATACTTCGAAATCAAATATCATTTCAAAATTCAATATCCTTCAAATATCCATTTCAAAATATCAAAATATCATATTTCAAAATAGTTTATATTTCGAAACAAATTACTTTATTTTAAATCATAAAAATGAAGTTATTATATTTAATAATTAAATTATTAAATTTTCAAAATTTTAATCTTTCAAAGTTCATTCGTTCACTTAAATTAATTAAAATAATGAAAATTCAACTTTCGCAGCATTTAAAAAATGCTACGGAAAGTCACATTTAAAACAGTTCAATTTAACAAAAGACAGCATTTAAAATGTTGTAATAGGGTTACATTAGTTTCAAATAAACTTAGTTAAATTCAACCATTATAACATTTACAAAAATGCTATAATAGCCTTTAATTAAATTTAGCCATTTTGTTCATTATTATCAACTACAGCATTTACAAATGTTGTATTATCATTTACATTAGAATTAATAGCATTTCAGAAATGCAGTTAATTAACTTCAAATATTCAGTATAATTTCACAAACAATTATATTTTTATATAAATCATTTTTAACTTAAAAAAATCATATAATTTCACTTTTAAAACAATCATTCAAATACCCTTATATTCATGATTTTATAAAGTTAAACCTCCATTCAAAAATCAAAATTTAATAATAATTCACTTATTAAATTCCAATATTAAATTATAAATTCATTAAATTAAATTAACTTAACACTTAAGTTTAAATTTTCAAATATAACTTAATTCCATTTTTTATTTACTTAACTTAAAATTCACTTTTAAGCCAAATTCACAAATTTCCAATTTTAGTTATATTTCAAAATTTCAATTTAAATATTCATTCATTTCACATTTTAACTTTATTCAAAATCATTAATATAATATAAAAATCATTTAAATTCACTTTAATCCAAATTATCATGAATTTATCACATTTCACATTTAATTTAAATTCCAATTATCACTAAATTAAAATTTCCCAAAATAACTTACATTTCAAATTTTCTAATTTTACCATTAATTTATTTCACTTATAAATTTTTAGAAAATCAATAATGCTTTACAAAAATCATTTTTATTTAGTTTAAATCAAAATATCATAATATTTACATTTTTAAAATATTTTAAAAAAAATTTATAAGTCATATTTTAACTACGGGTCTGTATTTCATTTCTAGTCTAGGTAAAGTGATACGGGTAATATATCATTTCAACCTGTAATTTACAAAGAAAACCCGGGTTTGATCATTTCAAACCCGCAATCCCAAGGAAATGAAAAAATAATTGAAAATCATTCAGGCCTATCATTTCAGCCCATAATGATTTTCTCCTATTCTAAAGTCCGTTCGGGTATGTATCATTTCAACCCATAGTGATTTTAATCTAAAGGGAACTTGCAGTGTGATAAACTGATAAAAATAATAGAATAGCATAATATAACAGTAACATATAATATAATAGGTGTTTAAGCATGGGTGAACATCATAAAATCATAACATAGCAAGTGTAACATGATAATGCATTTTATAGATTCAAAAGGGGTCAATTCACTAGTTATATATGTACATATTGTCTGGTGAGAATAACTCACCTGTTAAGCTGGAGATTTGCCAACAAAGCTCACAACACAAAGATTACGAAGGCACGACAACTCTAATACAATTTGAGTGTGGAGAGAAAATCCAATGATATAGATCTTGTGTTACAACCCAAACAAAAATCAAAGCAAACCATAAATTTCAATACACTAGAAATGAAATAACTTTTAAATAAAAAGAGATACGAATGCCAAATCTTTTGCCTTGCTTTCTCTATTCTTTTGTCATGGCCTAGGGATGGTTTTGGCTCTGGTTTGAACAAGTTTGGCTCAGGTTTGGTCATGTGTATGCATGGCCTAGGTAGTAGAATATGAGGAGGAAGTTTATACAAAGGAATATGAAGAGTTTAAGGCAAAATTGGTGGGTTTTGTTCACAAAAATGGCTTGGCCATGGGCTTGTGTGGTCAGGTCAGAGAGGTATGGATCAGGTCAGTGGAAGGAAAGGTGTGTGGTGGTCTGGCCAGAGGTGGTGGAGGCGGCCTAAGGTGGTGGTGGTGGTGGAAAATGAAGTGGTGAACAAATAGTGGTCAAACAACATGTTTTTATGGCTTGTGTTGCAATTTTTGTGGAGTTTTGGCATCATGGTGGCTCGGCCTTGGTCAAGACTAGAGGAGTAGCTGGTGGTGATGGCAGGGAAGAGATGTAGGGGGTGGTGGCCGTGGATATGGAGTGGAGGCCATTCAAAGAAGCAAAGAAAACAAGGCAAAATACATGAAAAATGAGAAGAAAAGTGTAAAAAGTAGTCATTACCCATAGATTTTTCTTGAAGCCATGAATGAATGAGAAGGTAAAATGTTTTTGGGTGAATGGAGGCTGAAAACTCACGGCTACAAACCAAAAATGCACAGCCAAGATAGTAATTGAGGAGTTATGGCAAATGAAAGGACAAAGGAGATGAAAGGACTTAAGGTAAATAAGCTTTTAAAACTCTTCATATTTCTTTTTCTTTATATTCAAATAAAACAAAAATAAAATCAGTAAATTGACTTTAAAACCGAAACAAAGTAATATAAAATAAAAATAATTAATTAATTTTAAAGAAAATGGAAAAAGAATATAAGAAATTGCTTAAAAATTGAAAACAGGGTCTAGAAATTACAAATAAATCACTATTGACTTTGGAAAATTAACAACTTCATTTTAAAAATATTTTAAAACAAAAATGTGAAGTAAAATAATTCATTTATATTTTCAAAATGAAATAAATAATTAAATTTAGAGAAATTAGAAAAAGAACTAAAGAAATTGCTTAAAAATTCAAAACAGGACTTAAAATTTACAAATAGAATATCACTAGTTTTAGTAAATTTCTATTTCACTTTAAAACAAATAAAAGGTCAAATAAATAAAATAAATGAGGAACAAAATAAAGTGGGAATGAGAATCAAATAAGATTTTAAGAAAAAAATAGAAAAATAAATAAAGAATTACTTTAATTAATTGAAACTGGAAATTAGAAATTGTAAGCAAAATACAACTGACACTGGAAAATGTCAATTATACTTTTAAAAAATGTTTTAAAACCAAAATATATGCACAACATGTTATTTTACCCATATAAATATAAATTAGAACATTACATGACAAAATAAAATATTATTTATACAATTTAAAATAAACAATTTGTTAAATACAGCAAATTACACACAATATTGAAAAAGGCATAACTTTCACATTATAAATCAGATTTCAACGAAACGAAAAGCATTATTCTTAAAATTTTATTTACTTTCATAATAAAAGGTAAAATTCAAATTTTCAAACTTTCAAATTTCTAAATTAAAAGTCAAAGTTTGACCATATTGACCAAAATTCACTTTTCTGAAAAATATTCTTTTTAGTCATGTTTGGAATTCTAATTCACATCAAAATCAAAATTTATATTTAAAATAACAAAATTTATTCATTTTAATAAATAAAATAAAGTATTTAAATCAGGAAATTAATTAAAATAACCAAAATATACAATTAAAATAATCACAAAATACAGGGTTGTTACACTCCCCCCCACTCAAATCTTTTCGTCCTCGAAAAGGAATAAGGTACAGAAAACACAGAAAAGATAAAATGGAATAGGATTAAGACAAGATGACAAGAAGATTAAAATTATACCTGATAATTGTTGTTATGGTTAAGTTTAATAAGGCGGAGAATAGGAATAGCTAGAAGGGAAAATAGGACGAAAGACAAGGATGAGCCATTAATTTAAAATTGTTTGTTGAAGAGGTAAACAATATTTAAAACACTTTAAAATCTTTTAGAAAGGAAATAACTGATCAAAATATCCTTTATAATATTTTATCAAAATACTTTTTAACTCGATGTCTTAACAAGTTTACTTTCGTTCCTGCAGACTCTGGCCATGCGTTGATCAGGCGCAAAGCTAGAATTCTCCAGGTACTTAGTAGACTTGTTTCAACACCCAGTGAAAATACTTGAAAAACCTTTAAAACAGATATGGAAAGTACAATCCAAACAAAAACAAACAAAACCTTTGTCTAACCATGGTTCGCAGATACACAATGGTTACGCCTGGATCCCCCAGGAAACAATCCATATCCGTAAGCTTTCTCAGCCCTGCGAGTTACGCCATGATGACTAGTAGAATGCAGGATACACAATGGTTACGCCTGGATCCCCCAGGAAACAATCCGTACCCCCAGGCAAGACTCAGCCAAGCATTTGCACTACTATTCGCGACCTACACAGATTGCAGGATACACAATGATTACACCTGGATCCCCCAGGAAACAATCCGTACCCCTAGGCAAGACTCAGCCAGGCAGTTGCGCTATGCAGTCACGAGAGAACAATAAGACCATGGGTAACGCCATGGAATTCGAAGGACACTCGAGTATCATATCCGGAAAACCAAAAATCAGGGAGAATAATATCGATAGAATGAATCCAAGATGTGGCCACAAATCGGATATCAAGCAGAAGGCACTTTCCATATCTTTACTTCGAAAATATGTATCATATAGTACCTTTTCAAATCACTTTCAAATATCGTACTTATATAAAATCCATTATATATAAGATTTAATTTTCAAATCGAATACTTTCCAAAATCAATAGTATATCAAATCATACTTATATAGACTTCAATTATATAAGATTTCACTTTCAAATTGAGTACCTTTTCAAATCTATAGTTTTCGAATCAATTTCATACTCATACAAATCAATTTTATATAAGTTCGACAACTCCCAAATCAAGTGTTTAGTAACATAAGGTTCTCAAATTTAAATTTGTTTCAATATCAGTTCAATTTCAAAATCATATACAATTTCACCAAATTATTTTCTTCTCAAATTAAATATCTTTAGTTTCAAAGTTTCCAAAATAATAGATTTTTGAAAATAAATCCAAATTTCCAAATCAATATAATTTAAGTCAACCAATTCATTTCCAAAATCAAATGTTTTCAAAATCATCTTATACTTACGTAAGGTCCGTCTTATATAAGGATCAAATTTTCCAAAATAAATTTCGCTGTATGAAGAGCCATATGGGATTTGAATATCTTTGCTTTTATAGGTTATATATCTTTGTAATTTAGATTGGAAAAGTAAGAAAAGATATTCTAACCCGACAGCTTTCAATTTCAGCGTCAAAATATATCACAGATATTAGAATATAAGATGTACACACGTCATCATTTCGCAAAATCACATTTGATCGCTCGCTCGATCACACAAGTTCGCTTTCGAACTAGTATTGTCCATTCGATTTCCCTAATGCGGACTTCGATATGGTTTCTCGACTAGAAGCCATCAGTCTCCTTGCATAGCCATATACTATGATAGAGAATTCTGGAATCAAGCCCAAAATCCATATCAAATATTCGCCATCAAGAATCAAATGAAAAATCCTAACACGAAATGGTGTAATCCACCTCGAACTTGTGTACTCAAACTTGGATCAAATTAATTATGCAAATAAAACAGCATACGTACAACTTATATATTTATTTCAACTTGTTAAATATATAGTTTCATAAAGATGTTACTAAGTTAAAACATTTAAACTAAATTTTATTCAAAATATTTTGAAGACCAAATTCTTTTCAAAACATTTCAAATCTAAATTTCATATTAGAAAATTTTAAAATTGCTTTATTCATTTACTTAACCAAACAGTTTCAACTTATTTAAATCATATTACTTCATACTTAAACATTCAAAACAAACTTATATACTTTATCAAAATACTTTTCAAATTTCTTAGCTTTGAAAAGTTAACCTTGATTTGGAAGTACTCGAACTTCGAAATAGTTGAAGAAATCATTTTCAAATTCAAGAGTTGGAAATTAGCAACAAATCAGTAAATCAATTTTAATAGATAGGGTTATATCAAATCCAAAACTCGAGGACTGAACACCGGTTCATTTCAAATCGTTTCAAATATATTTACATATATCTTTCGAATATCAAATCATACTTCGGAATTTGAAATCAAAAATGGTTTCACAAAATCACTCGCATAGCAAAGCTATTAAAGTGGCCTCTCCCTCACTCAGAAACTCGAAAATCAATGTCGATGATGCGTGCACTCATCACCGAAATTATTTTCCAGCGACACAAGTGAGTTCTGGACTTCCATTTACTTTGAAAACTTCTTTGAAATTCCTTCGAAATCATTAAAACCCATTAAAATCATTGAAACATTACTTATTCGGAAAAATAATTTCAAATCATATTATTTATTATTTCAAAATCCTAAAACCAGTTCCAAAATGCCGGAGTTCAATCACTTGAATTCAGATTCAAAACCTTCAGTTATAAATCATTTTATATGAAACCATTTCTTATAAAATTTTCACAATTTCAAATCCTTTCAAAACTTCAAATTCTCATTTTTTTAAAAGGTTTATAATCCTTATCAAAAACATTTCATCTTTATATAAAAATATGGTCATCCTTATCAAAATAAAAACTACGATGAATACACAATTTTCAAAAGACAATCAACCACAAACTTTCCAAGGGACGATTCAAGGATGGATTTCAAAGCAAAACAGAGATTCAAATTTAGAAGGACTCTAATCAAATAGAATTATAATTCAAAGATAGGCTCAAACGAAGATAAGATAATTAAATTACCAAATAGAAGATGGATAAGCCTATATGAATCGCGGGCGACCTTAACCGGTCAACCGTGACTTCAGGAATATAATCGATGCGAAAATCTAAGGCAAATCGACCTTCGATTGCCAGAGATAGAATCTAAATATAGCAGAAGATAGAAAACATCGTAAACCGAGGATACAGAAATATCCGATGAATCAATGCCAATTATAATCATTCAAAGATTGGCGGAATCGCCACCCTATAAAGGTCATACAAAGTGGAGTGATGCAATGCTCCAAAATCAAAAGAATACAATTATGGGAGACAGGAATGGATTTCAGAACAAGTGGGAGCGTTCCAAAATTCAAAGGAATCCTATTCGATAAGAATCCAAACGAAGATTAGAGATATATAACCTATATCGATACAGAAAAATTCCCATTCAAAATTTGGAATGACTCGAATTCATAACATACGAAAACAGAAGCATAAATATCTTTAGTTGGACAACTTTAGCTAAGCAAAAGATACAACAGAGTTTACTCAAAACAACCTAACAAACTACAGATTTTGCCATACTCAAAATAGATTCCTATCAACAATGGATCTAGATCAATCAAGAGAGAAGTTCAAAATTTTAGAGGATCCTAATCAAAGAAATTACTAACAAGGTGGATACAAAAGGAATGAAGTTTAAGAAATATTTTACTTTCAAATCAAGGAAATTTATATCAAAATAATCTTTAAAAATTCTTTAAAAATCATTTTATACTTCGAAAATACGTTCTCTCACAAAGAAATGATTCTGAGATAGATTTCACTCATTCTAGGGTATTTCTACCCTATCTCTAATGAGTTTTTGCTCCGCAGGCTAAGGTTTGCCTAAAACCAAAGCTCTGATACCAACTGTAACGACCCACTATTTTAGACCATTCAAATCGACAATAATCCACACATGTCTGACTTGAATAATTCAAAATAACAGATTGTAAATAAATTTGGAGCAAATGAAATCAAATACACAGAATCACAGACACAGAACATATCAGAATAACTCGCAGCGGAAATTAAAAATACCATAGTAGTTCATGAAGCTACTATAACAAACTCTCAAAACAAAATACATAATATTTGTTTGAAAACATATACAATAGAAATCTCAAATAAATAGAAGTTTATGAATACCAGAACTGAAATAGAACAACTGAACTGAGAGGAACAGATAACTAGACAAGCAGAATCTCCAGCGATTCCTAGCTCTAGAAAGAAATCCAAAGCTAAACTGTAAATACTCAGACTGACTCGAGCGTAAAGTAAAATACAAAACACTCGAGTCAGGACAATATATACTTATATAATGTAAACCAACTCAAGTGAACTGTAGTAGAAATGCATAATAACTCAAAGGATGCTTGGGATCGCCCATCCTTTAAGGATCATTTAAACTATAAATTAAATACATCCCGTGGTTAAAATTTCAAAATGGTATTTTATACTTCGAAATCAAATATCATTTCAAAATTCAATATCCTTCAAATATCCATTTCAAAATATCAAAATATCATATTTCAAAATAGTTTATATTTCGAAACAAATTACTTTATTTTAAATCATAAAAATGAAGTTATTATATTTAATAATTAAATTATTAAATTTTCAAAATTTTAATCTTTCAAAGTTCATTCGTTCACTTAAATTAATTAAAATAATGAAAATTCAACTTTCGCAGCATTTAAAAAATGCTACGGAAAGTCACATTTAAAACAGTTCAATTTAACAAAAGACAGCATTTAAAATGTTGTAATAGGGTTACATTAGTTTCAAATAAACTTAGTTAAATTCAACCATTATAACATTTACAAAAATGCTATAATAGCCTTTAATTAAATTTAGCCATTTTGTTCATTATTATCAACTACAGCATTTACAAATGTTGTATTATCATTTACATTAGAATTAATAGCATTTCAGAAATGCAGTTAATTAACTTCAAATATTCAGTATAATTTCACAAACAATTATATTTTTATATAAATCATTTTTAACTTAAAAAAATCATATAATTTCACTTTTAAAACAATCATTCAAATACCCTTATATTCATGATTTTATAAAGTTAAACCTCCATTCAAAAATCAAAATTTAATAATAATTCACTTATTAAATTCCAATATTAAATTATAAATTCATTAAATTAAATTAACTTAACACTTAAGTTTAAATTTTCAAATATAACTTAATTCCATTTTTTATTTACTTAACTTAAAATTCACTTTTAAGCCAAATTCACAAATTTCCAATTTTAGTTATATTTCAAAATTTCAATTTAAATATTCATTCATTTCACATTTTAACTTTATTCAAAATCATTAATATAATATAAAAATCATTTAAATTCACTTTAATCCAAATTATCATGAATTTATCACATTTCACATTTAATTTAAATTCCAATTATCACCAAATTAAAATTTCCTAAAATAACTTACATTTCAAATTTTCTAATTTTACCATTAATTTATTTCACTTATAAATTTTTAGAAAATCAATAATGCTTTACAAAAATCATTTTTATTTAGTTTAAATCAAAATATCATAATATTTACATTTTTAAAATATTTTAAAAAAAAATTATAAGTCATATTTTAACTACGGGTCTGTATTTCATTTCTAGTCTAGGTAAAGTGATACGGGTAATATATCATTTCAACCTGTAATTTACAAAGAAAACCCGGGTTTGATCATTTCAAACCCGCAATCCCAAGGAAATGAAAAAATAATTGAAAATCATTCAGGCCTATCATTTCAGCCCATAATGATTTTCTCCTATTCTAAAGTCCGTTCGGGTATGTATCATTTCAACCCATAGTGATTTTAATCTAAAGGGAACTTGCAGTGTGATAAACTGATAAAAATAATAGAATAGCATAATATAACAGTAACATATAATATAATAGGTGTTTAAGCATGGGTGAACATCATAAAATCATAACATAGCAAGTGTAACATGATAATGCATTTTATAGATTCAAAAGGGGTCAATTCACTAGTTATATATGTACATATTGTCTGGTGAGAATAACTCACCTGTTAAGCTGGAGATTTGCCAACAAAGCTCACAACACAAAGATTACGAAGGCACGACAACTCTAATACAATTTGAGTGTGGAGAGAAAATCCAATGATATAGATCTTGTGTTACAACCCAAACAAAAATCAAAGCAAACCATAAATTTCAATACACTAGAAATGAAATAACTTTTAAATAAAAAGAGATACGAATGCCAAATCTTTTGCCTTGCTTTCTCTATTCTTTTGTCATGGCCTAGAGATGGTTTTGGCTCTGGTTTGAACAAGTTTGGCTCAGGTTTGGTCATGTGTATGCATGGCCTAGGTAGTAGAATATGAGGAGGAAGTTTATATAAAGGAATATGAAGAGTTTAAGGCAAAATTGGTGGGTTTTGTTCACAAAAATGGCTTGGCCATGGGCTTGTGTGGTCAGGTCAGAGAGGTATGGATCAGGTCAGTGGAAGGAAAGGTGTGTGGTGGTCTGGCCAGAGGTGGTGGAGGCGGCCTAAGGTGGTGGTGGTGGTGGAAAATGAAGTGGTGAACAAATAGTGGTCAAACAACATGTTTTTATGGCTTGTGTTGCAATTTTTGTGGAGTTTTGGCATCATGGTGGCTCGGCCTTGGTCAAGACTAGAGGAGTAGCTGGTGGTGATGGCAGGGAAGAGATGTAGGGGGTGGTGGCCGTGGATATGGAGTGGAGGCCATTCAAAGAAGCAAAGAAAACAAGGCAAAATACATGAAAAATGAGAAGAAAAGTGTAAAAAGTAGTCATTACCCATAGATTTTTCTTGAAGCCATGAATGAATGAGAAGGTAAAATGTTTTTGGGTGAATGGAGGCTGAAAACTCACGGCTACAAACCAAAAATGCACAGCCAAGATAGTAATTGAGGAGTTATGGCAAATGAAAGGACAAAGGAGATGAAAGGACTTAAGGTAAATAAGCTTTTAAAACTCTTCATATTTCTTTTTCTTTATATTCAAATAAAACAAAAATAAAATCAGTAAATTGACTTTAAAACCGAAACAAAGTAATATAAAATAAAAATAATTAATTAATTTTAAAGAAAATGGAAAAAGAATATAAGAAATTGCTTAAAAATTGAAAACAGGGTCTAGAAATTACAAATAAATCACTATTGACTTTGGAAAATTAACAACTTCATTTTAAAAATATTTTAAAACAAAAATGTGAAGTAAAATAATTCATTTATATTTTGAAAATGAAATAAATAATTAAATTTAGAGAAATTAGAAAAAGAACTAAAGAAATTGCTTAAAAATTCAAAACAGGACTTAAAATTTACAAATAGAATATCACTAGTTTTAGAAAATTTCTATTTCACTTTAAAACAAATAAAAGGTCAAATAAATAAAATAAATGAGGAACAAAATAAAGTGGGAATGAGAATCAAATAAGATTTTAAGAAAAAAATAGAAAAATAAATAAAGAATTACTTTAATTAATTGAAACTGGAAATTAGAAATTGTAAGCAAAATACAACTGACACTGGAAAATGTCAATTATACTTTTAAAAAATGTTTTAAAACCAAAATATATGCACAACATGTTATTTTACCCATATAAATATAAATTAGAACATTACATGACAAAATAAAATATTATTTATACAATTTAAAATAAACAATTTGTTAAATACAGCAAATTACACACAATATTGAAAAAGGCATAACTTTCACATTATAAATCAGATTTCAACGAAACGAAAAGCATTATTCTTAAAATTTTATTTACTTTCATAATAAAAGGTAAAATTCAAATTTTCAAACTTTCAAATTTCTAAATTAAAAGTCAAAGTTTGACCATATTGACCAAAATTCACTTTTCTGGAAAATATTCTTTTTAGTCATGTTTGGAATTCTAATTCACATCAAAATCAAAATTTATATTTAAAATAACAAAATTTATTCATTTTAATAAATAAAATAAAGTATTTAAATCAGGAAATTAATTAAAATAACCAAAATATACAATTAAAATAATCATAAAATACAGGGTTGTTACACCATGTCATTCCTTATCTTTGTTAAGTATTTAGTTTATATAAATGTTGTTTTACAGTTTTATTTGTGCATATATATTAGTTTTATATATATTTTATGAAGTGTGTATAGGTGTTATTATATATATAGTTATGGTGTAAGTTTATAACAATACTGTATATGCACGTATGTCTTTATTTATATTAAGTTTTATATAAAAGGGAATATATATAAGGTTATATAGGTTCGTTTATGCTATAGCAGTTTACTTCTTTTGAATATATAACAACTTATCTTCATTCTTGTCATTGTATACATATAACAGGTAGGGTCTTAGCAAGTGTTATAGATTTTAAACTATTGTAGCCATTTTGTTATACTTATATATATGGTAATGTTGTCGGTGCATATTTAGATTTGTATGCGATAGGTTTACCTCGGTGTAGGGATGTATGCTAGTTTGAATGAAGATAGATACGAGTTTTAGTTGAGATGCATATATATGCGTTTATAAAAAAAAGGTTTATAATATATGTCTATAGTAAATTTTATTGATTTTCAATATATCCTGGTTATGTATCGGTTGTTTATATATAATATAAAGTGGATATATGGTATATTTTGTTTACTTAATATAAAGTTTGTTTATAGTTTGTAAAGTGGAAAAAAAAACTTTATTTTATTAAGTATACAAAGGGCTGTGGTATGTTGAAAACAGTTTGCAAAATAGGTTAGTACCAGAGATTATGCGTCAGTTTTACGTAGGCTAGTCCACATGTTTAGAAACTTGATATTATTTATAATACGTAAATTTTATATAAAGCTTATATATAGATGTTTTGTTTAATGTTGTTTGAAAACATGTTGTAAACCATGGACTATATTGCATATCTCTTTTAAATGGATACAATATGAAAATTTATTTCTAATACGGTTTTAATGCAAACAACGACTTTTGAAAAATAAAATATTTTAAATTGTGTTTGAATGTAGAATATGATATATATAAATAAATTCGCTTACATCATTTATCTTCATCGACCTAATTCTGATTTGATTTCGTCTACTCCTTGTTATCAGCTTTGATCATCGAATTCGTGCTTGGGTTCGTAGCTCAATTTCAGTGTCGTATCAGTGTGCGTATCTGTGTCATCTCTTGTTCTCTCTAACCACGAAAGGTGAGCACTCACTCACGATTAACGTTCTTTTATTTATTAAATTTGATTTCAATTGAAACGACAATTGAAATCTACTGCTGTTAGTTAATTACACTGTTATATATGCTATTACCTGTATCAGTTCACCTATGACATCTGACACAATTATCTGTTAATTATTTATGCGATGATAATACAGTTTGGCTGATAATTGATTGATTGTTGATGTTTATATTGGACGTTAATTTGTTAATGTTAAAATGATAAATAATATGAAATTGAACTTGATATAGGATAATTAAATGTTAAATTTGATTAACTGACATTTGTATAATATGACCCCTTTAACTGTTGAATTTATTGACATGTAGGATTTGTTTAATTACATCTTGAACCACTGAATGTATGTTGTTAAATTGATGATGTATGAAATTGTAATAGATGACAAGTGAAAATTGTAATGTAATAATCTTTAATCTACATGAAATGATAGTGTAGATTCTAGAGATAATTATATTAATTCGTACAAATAACAATGCGAATTAATACGGTTATTTCGGGATTATTTGAATTGATTTTTGGATTGTTATTGATTGTTGTTATTGCTTGTTTATTTACTTTGACACCATCCCAGCTATCACACTACAAGTTCCCTTTGTTATGCTTTGATTTTGAATTGAATTGGAATCGGGTTGAAATGATAAATACCCAAAAAAATTTAACTTTGACCTAGGATAGAGAATTAAATAAAAACCGATTGGTCAATAAATTTGATTTAAAAATAAAACGAAGATTTTATTTGAATAGATAATATGGTTTTGAAATGAAGTTGAAATTTGAATTTTAATGAAAGGAAATGTTAATATTTAATAATCTGAAACAAAATATTTACGATGTAATTGATGAAAGAATGTTGTTTAATTTGAGAAATGATTGAATTAAGTTTGAAATTATTAAACTTTGAAATGATTTAATAATTAAGTTTGAAATTATAGTTAAGTTGAAATTATTAAACTTTGAAACTATTTAATAATTAAGTTTTGAACAATTTAATAATTTAATAAGTTTGGATGATTTAATGATTAAATTGAATTGAACTCTTTAATAAGTAAAATTGAACTTTGGAATAAGTGAATTTTACTTCGTAAATAACTGAAATTGAGTTTCTTTATTAATTAAGTTTTGGAAATTTATTTAAGTAAGTAAATAAGTGAAATTGAATTTCTTTAACAAGAAATAAATTGTGATTTATTGAAATTAATGTAAGACTTGGAAATTAAAGGATTTGATTTGATGAATTTAATTTAATTCAAATTGTAAGTTTTGAAATAAGGAAGTTGAATTTAAATAATGGATCTAATGGATTGGAAATTAAACAGAAATTGTTTTAAATGAAAATTTACTTAACGAACATTGAATGAAATTGATAAATGGATTTAAATTGATTTGAATGTGAAATTAATTTAAATGATTTCGGAATGAAACTTATATACGAATTTGAATCAATATTTGAATTGTTTTAAATAGAAATTGAAATTGAATTATAAGATTTTGAAATGATAATTTGGAAGTTTTGAAACGTAAATTATTGGAAATTGGTTTTGAAAGACAAATGAAATGTTGATTTACGAATTCTAATTGAATTGAATTTGATTTGGTTTTGAAATAAATAAACGACCAATCGGTGTAATAATTACGAAAGTTATTAAAGAGACCGGAATTCGGTTATGGATATACTCTCTATCTAAACCGAAAACCACTTTAATAACTATACGCGGAGTGATGATCCAGAATGAAGTGGTTGGAAATGATGTTCGTGATGATTGAAGAAAGAGAACGATAATGGATAGCCTTGACACTTGTGTCAAATTGGAAATGACTAAAACAGGAGCTGTGCCGGGCCAATGGAGGATTGTTACCTCAAGTGGACACACTTCTTCGAACTATACATTACATGTTGTCGATTGGTGCACCCTTGATTTTGGGAGTGTTGTTTCACGGTGTTGCGGGCGCTGCGGCGTTGCGTTCTCACCAGTCCGGATCAGGCGAACGGTAGTATCACTACCTTGGGTATAGCCTCATGTGCCTTGTCATACTTGTATTCCATTTATGCGCGACCACTACGAATTTGTTTTGTACCTTGAGTATATGGATTGCCCTCTGGTGACTTCCGGTTTTGGGGAAACTACGGTCTTGTATATGCTTGTGGGAATAAAAATGTGTTAAGGGTGGAATGGGCCATGACTTAACGCTATTTTGATATCTTTATATTACTGATAGACATTATCTACTTATCGTACACTACTACATAGTAGATAGTTTAACGGATCCTTAAAGGATGGTTATTCCAAACATCCTTTGAGTTACTTGTATTTCAATTGCTATTTCACTTGAGTTGGATTTATTAATATAAGAATGTTAATCCTGACTCGAGTGTCTTGTGTTTTTGCTTTACGCTCGGGTCAGACTGAGTAGTTCAGCTTTCGAGACTCACCTTTGGAGTTGGAGCTTCGCTTGGAGATCCAGATATCTATCCAGCTTTCAGTATTCGATGATTCCAGTGATGTATTCTGATTTGTATCTGATGTATCGTGTTACTCTTCCGTTGTATCTGGTTTAACTCTGATGTATTGTATTATTCTTCTGTTGTAAACTCTGATGTATTTTATATATTCATATAGTAGCTTCATGAACTACTATCTCTTTTAATTCCGCTGCACTTATTACTCTGTTTTGTCTGTGATCTGTGATTATTTATTTACTGTATATGTTCAGTTTTGCCAAATTTAAATTAACAACGCGGTATTTTGAGCAATTCAATTCCGGCATGAGTGTCTACCTATACACTTATAATGGATGCGAATGGTTCAAAATTCCGGGTCGTTACATAAACCATAATCTAAAGTATGTTTACATATCTTAAAATTCTTTTAACAGCTTTTAAGTGAGTTTCTTTAGGTTGCGATTGTTATCTTGCACAGAGGCAGACACTATGCATGATGTCAGGATGACTTGCTGTTATATAAAGCAACGAACCAATCATTCCCCTATATAATTTTTGATCAACATCTTTTGATTTATCTTCTTTACTTAAAGCTACATTAGTGGTCATTGGAGTTGGTTTCCCACTAGAAGTAGTCAATCCAAATTTATTAATTAAATCCTTAGCATATTTTTCTTGACTAATGAAAATTCCTTTATCTAATTGTTTGATTTGAAGTCCTAAGAAGAAGCTTAGTTCTCCCATATGATTCATTTCAAATTCTTTAGTCATTATATCTGAAAATTCTTTATTCATTATGTTATTAGTTGACCCAAATGTTATATCATCTACATATATTTGTACTAATTGAATATCATTTTTGTTTCTTTTAATAAAGAGAGTTGTATCTATTTTACCAATTTCAAAACCAGATTGTAGTAAATAAGATCTTAGTCTTTTATACCAGGCTCTAGGAGCTTGTTTCAAACTATATAAAGCTTTCTTTAGTTTATATACATGTTTTGGAAATTCATTATTTTCAAAAAGTGGAGGTTGTTCAACATAAACATCTTCTTTTGCAAAACCATTTAGAAAAGCACTTTTAACATCCATTCGACATAACTTGAAATTATTGTAATTTGCGAAAGCAAGTAAAATCCTGATAGCTTCTAGTCTTGCTACGGGTGCAAAGGTTTCGTCATAATCAATTCCTTCTTCTTGTCAATAACCTTGCGCGACTAAACGAGCTTTATTTCTCACGACCTCACCGAGTTCATTCATTTTATTTTCATAAACCCATTATGTTTCAGTTATACTTTTATCCTCAGGTCTAGGAACAAGTTCCCAAACATCAATTCTGGTGAACTGATTCAATTCTTCTTGCATAACAAGAATCCATGAATCATCAGATGATGCTTCCTTTGGATTTTTAGGTTCAATAGTTGATATAAAAGTTACAGTACTCATACTATTTAGTTGATTTCCTGTTTTAACTATAGGTTCAATATTTCCTAGTATATTTTCTACAGGATGATCTTTTAATAGTCTAATTCTTTTATTAGGTTGAATAATTTCACAATTAGTTTCATTAGGTTCTTTATTTAAATTTACAAAATCTTCTTCATCTTCTATTTGCACAGTATCTTTAAAATTTTCATCAAAAGATACATGCATTGTTTCTTCAATAGTGTTAGTTCTTAAATTATAAACTCTAAATGCTTTACTTCTATTAGAATATTCGATAAAGATACCTCTGTCGGATTTAGGTTCAAATTTATCTAAATTATCTTTTGTATTAAGAATAAAACACTTACTACCAAAAATTTAAAATAAGCTACTATGGGTTTCTTATTGTGAAGTAATTCATATGGTGTTTTATTAGTTAATGGTCTAATTAAAATCCTATTTAATATATAACAATCTGTAGCGACTGCTTCAGCCCAAAAGTTTTTAGGTAAGTTACTATCAGAAAGTATTGTTCTAGCACACTCTTGAATCGTTCTATTCTTACGTTCTACCACTATGTTTTGTTATGGAGTTCTTGGAAAAGAGAAATTATGAGTGATTCCTTTTTTATTACAAAAATTCTAAAAAATTTCAGTTTCAAATTCTCCACCGTGATCACTACGAATAGTTTTTATTTTTAAAGAAAATTGATTTTGAATTCTTTTAGCAAAATTCTTAAATAATTCAAAAGCATCACTTTTAAGTTTAAGAAAAATTGTCCAAGTATATCTAGAATAATCATCTACAATTACAAAAACATATTTATTGTGATTAATTGATTGAACTTGAGATGGACCAAATAAATCTAAATGAAGTAATTCTAGAGGTTTAGAAGTAGAAATCATATCTTTTAATTTAAATGAACTTTTCTTAAGTTTTTCTAATTGGCAAGCATCACATATACTATCTACTTTAAAGTTTAACTTGGGAATACTTCTATCTAAGTCAAGTTTTGATAACCTAGATTACAGTTTGAAATTTAAATGACCAAATCATTTATGCCAAATCCAAGGGTCACTTGTATTAGCCAAAAGACATAAGTTATCATTTGAAACATTCATACTAAGGATGTAAATGTTTTTCTTCCTAATTCCATCAAAGATAATATTTGACTTATTATCTTCGATGTGACACTTATCTTTTCCAAATTTAATTTTAAATCCTTTATCACATAGTTGACTTATACTAAGCAGATTATGTTTTGAATTCCTAACTAGCAAAATATCAAAAATAAGAGGAGTTTTAGAATTACCAAAATTGCCGATGCCAATCACATATCCTTTTAAGTTGTCTCCAAAGTTGACCAATCCACCATCGTGATATATAATGTCTGAAACGACCCGCCCTTCTCGACTCGCGAAAATCGACACAAAATACACCACAGTATAATATGCCGACGATCGAGTGTCGGGAAAGACAGATTGTCGAGGAAAAAGAAAGAAGATAGAAGAAAGAAGGAACTAAAACAACATCAGAATCTCACAATCGTAGTGGAACAAAATATAATAAATAATAACAGATCTTTACACAAAATGAAACCATATCTATTTTATATAATACATCATCAGAGTATATCACAAGTAAACAACAATTACTAGCCTGGCAGTCATATCAACCTGCCTCACAACTGCTAGAAATTTCAAACAACCATAGCAGTAGAATAAACAAGTATGAATAATACGTCTCGAACTCCAGCTCCTTTCCTGAGCTCCACAACATCCTATCCTGTAATCTATAATACTCGGTCTGACCCGAGCATTATAATAAAATAACACTCGAGTCAGTCTGGAATACCAGCGTGAGAGAAATACATCCAAACTGATTATTAAAGTTTCAAAAATCCTTTGAAAATCAAAAGCGTCTCGTAAGACCACGCCACAAATAAACATGTCGGGTTTTTACCTTACGATAGCCAAAACACTTTTTATCAAATCCGTCTGATATTATAATAGTGTCTATAGAAAGTAAAATAGAATCTAGCTGAAATGCTTGCATCTCACGTTTTAGCAATAATTGGGCACAATCAAAACCGTACAGGCGAGTAGGGAAAATGGATTTCCAACTAATGACTAGGCATTGGGGGTACTACTTGTCACAATACCTGGTCTAGATCATCGTACCGAGGACCACGCCCAATCCCCTGCAACACAAGGCCGGAACTACCCCTCACTGGATAATTCCGAGTAAGATCACCCCACGGTTGGGATCAGCAACCGCACCACTAAGCCGAATAAAAAGGAACATCTAGACAGGGATGACCTCACCTTAATGGGTGCTACCCACTTAGCCTTGCTGCATAACCCCTGATTTTCAGTCATTCACGGTTGATGATGCTTGAGGCTAAGCGTTACCTTTTTAGAACACATCTCTTAGAATGCCCACCATTCACATGACGATGTTCCGAAAGCATTCATCCATACAAGTCCGTTCCGGGTTCGAATGGAACCGAAGGCACTTGTCAAGACCCGCAAATCCGTACCCTTGATTAAACACTAAACTCCATTGATTAACTCAAGATGCACGGAAATACGAACCCTGAGGGGTTTTAAGAAAAAAGAAAAAGTAGAAGAAGAAAAAGATAGAAGAAAAGAAAGAAGCAGAAGAAAGAAGAAAAAGAAAGAAGAACAACAGAACAACAATAGAACAACATCAGAACAGAAATAATATCAGAATCTTACACATCGCAGCGGAACAATATATAATAGATAAACACTAGTCTTTTAAAACAAAGAACTATATCAGTTTATACATACATCAATCAGAGTCAATATACAACTCAATACAACAATGGACAGTTATATAAACTTGTCCTCATACAGAATACACAGCGGAATAAATATACAATTACAGATGATACGTTACGCCATCCAGCTTGCTTCCAAAGCTCCAGAATATCCTGATAATATAACTCTAGGCTGCTCGTGTGGAAATTGATGGGCACCCAGAATATCCAAAGCTCCAGAATATCCAGAAGGGAACAATAAACTCCGAGTCAGTCATGGTGACTGGTGTGAGATCGTAAAACAGTTTATTTTTAAAACAAACAAGGAATTATTTTAAAATAGATTCGCAATGCTTTTGGAAAATGAAACTACCATAAGACCTCCCGCCACACACACAATGCAAACGCAGAATTGGAGGAGATTTCTTCTTATGATAGTCAAAGATGCTTACTACGCAAGAAAATCAAATCATTTTTGATATTATTATTAGTGCATAGTGTAGAAAACATTTCGAAAGTATAATATTAATCTTAGCCAACATACGACCAGTATCGTATGCCTACTATAGCTACCATCTAAACAGTGGTGACCACCGTACGTAAATGGCAGGTTCTACAACTAATACCGTACAAAGTTCGTATTGGGAATTGGATTTCCAACAAATGGTCAGGCTAAGGAACTTCCAATTCCACGAAGGAACGCCTCTGGAATGACGTCCCGAGAACCTAACCGGATCTCTGCCAACACAAGGCCGGGTTACCTCTGCAAAAATAGGTAACTACTGACACATGTATGCCATCCCCCGATCGTCACCGATCTTCCCGAGGATCCCCGATTTCCAACAACCACATAATAATAATAATGCAGTAACCACATAGGTTAAGTATCTGGGCTCCATACCATGATACCACCTCTATCCAGAAGGAATGACATACACTAAGGGGCGCTACTCCCTAGAACCTTGCTGCATCCTTCCTATTTTGACCATTTCCGGGGTGTGAGGCTCGATGAAGTCTCGTCCACAAAGCTACGCTTTCTACAAAGCCATGCTTCGGGTCAAACAAATGATCAACCTATGATCACAAAGATATAAGATCAAACAAATGATCATATCGCAAATGATCAAACACTGATCATTTCACAGCAACACTCAGTATGCCACGTTACCAAATTGGGAGTATATCGCTGATAAATTTCAACTACATAACCTCTGAGCTCGTACGTCTCAGAGAAGGGTGTTAAGCTAAGAGAATAAATTCTCCACCACCAACAGAAATGTATTTGAAAGAAATCAGCTTTATATCTCAAATTTGTAACGTCAGACATACAATCCATACAAGTCTATTCCGGGATCGAACAGAACCGAAGGCACTTCTCACGAAGCCCTTGCATATCCGGATAAATTTCTAATCACGTCCGGACTTCCCGTCACTAAGGGTGATAAAACCTCTAAATCGGAGATCAGCCGATGTAGAGTAACTCGACGGTCATCCTTCCGTTTTCAAAAATATCCGGTCTTCAACACCGGTCTTCGAATGCAATTCATAACGACGTATCACATATTCGGAATGGGTTATACGACCCCATGGTCCTTTCCCGGCTAACCCGAATAGTGAGCGCTTATTCAAAAATAAGTGTGGCATTCAAATTCATCCAATTCACAACAAATACCTATTCAAGGTAATTATTGATAGTCGGTTATTTAACTATCAATAAAGATGCGCAACATCATCAGATTCCAAATAATTTTCCAAATTATTTAATATCCAAAATATCTTTACTAGATATAAAATTTCCACTTCAAAAATAAATGAACGTTTATTTTTAAACAACTTCCCTTTCTTTTATAAATTCCATAGTGAATTTATATTTCAAAAATATCTACTGATATACGATTTTCAAATCGATTCCAATATTCATTTTCAATTTATCTTTAAGAAGATAAAATCTCAAAACGTTTCATTTCATTTTGGAAATGCATTTCCCTACTTATTTAATAATAAGTATTTCACAAATCATTTATTTTCAACACTTGGAAAATATTTGATATACTTAAATCAATATTAAGTATATATTTCATTCTTTAAGGAAATCATTTGAGTCAAAACGAATGTTACGTAAAACATCGTTACGACGACTCAAAATCACTAGTATAGGGATTCGGATTTTAAGATAGATATATAAATCCCAATACTACATAAAACATTTCCTTTTGGAAATCATTTACTATAACAACAGTGTTATAGTCCATCATTTCCTTATTCCTCGAAAACGTCTATTTCAACAATAAATGTTGAAATCTATGGTTTTGATATTTAACACATTTTAAAGCATCGTTAAAACAATTAACTTTATCTTTAATGTCACTTTCCAAAACATATCCATTTCACTTAATAATATATTCACTGTCCAAAATCGTGAATATACCTCACTAATCAAATCTCAATCTTTTCTACACATTTTATTTCAAGAATTATCCACTATCCAAAATCGTGGATAAAATTCCCTTAATAACCTTCTATATTAAATTCATCAAATTTTGATTGATTTTCGAATTTATAAAACAACGTTTATAAATTCTATTTCTATTTTCTAACAACTTCGATTTATAAATCTTCTTTATTAACAAATTCAATTTATAACTCAATATAAACACCACAAGTCCATATTATAAGTTAATAACTTGTCATTCATTTATTTTAAAAGAAATCGTTCTTTTAAACTTCACAAAATTTAAAACTTTCAGATTTCATTAATTTATGAAATCCCATTTATACTTCATTTTAACACTTATAAAAACTTGTCTTATAACCCAAATATTTTTAGATTTATAAATATCCATTTTTGTACATTTTTATAATACTTTAAAAATATCAAATTAAACCATTTTACAAATAAATCAACTTTTATTTCAAAAATCACACTTTGGTTATATTTCACTAAAAATTATAACTTTTCTAACTTTAAAATTATACCATTATAATTCAATTCAAAAATTCCATAAAACGTATATTTTCAAAAATCACTTTAAAAATCCTTTTAAAGTAAAAGTCGTTATTTTTAAACTTCAAAACTGAATCCGATGATGCAACGCACCAATTAGTCCATCACAACATTCAATATCATATATTAATATGATAATCAACAAATATCACAATATCTGTTAATAAATAAATACTGGTGAGGAATCCAGTTGGATCCCTCCAACCTGTTTCCCTGCATCCACAGACGTTAGCACAATACCAATTCCACTTCGAGGTGGAATATCGCGGTATATGGGTTTTACAAAAATATCCGCTTACTAACGGCGCAATAGGGTCTCATCCGCTATACGAGGCGGGAAATCAATCAATCCAATATATGCATATGCCAATATGTATATATTGCTATATATATATATATAGATATATCCTACCATATCTAATATCACATCCAATAGCAATCAATCAACTGTAATCCAAATTTATTTTGAGTGAGAAAAATCTCACCTTAGCTTTATATTTGTAATCCAATTTCATCCCAGACTTGTTTTCCCGATTTATTGACCTTGCATAAATATTACACAAATAAACTAACATTCAAACCAATTAAATAAATCGATTTCCGTTTTGATAGTTTTAATTAACCAATTTCTCCTTTAATAATTTATTTAACAAAACATTAAATTTAAAAACTACATCTCCTTTAATAAATTTAATTTTCTAACCATTTGACAAATTTAATTTACTAACCATTTAAATTTAAGCAAATGTTTTCTTTTCAAACTAATTTCTTTTAAAACTGTCTGGATATATATATATATATATACACAATTTAAATTTCAAAACAGTTCTGTTTAAACTTTACAAAATTTATTATTTCCTTTTCTGCAAATTAAAACAGCAATAAATTTTACTGTAAAAATTTTCTAACTGGTACGCATATAAATTTAAATTCAAAAATAGATTATACCTCACTGATCAAAATTCGAGTGAACCCATATCGATGAACTCGCGATGCCACCATCGCGATGCCGATGAACCCAGTTTCACCGTGATTCCCATCGCCCAATCGATCGCCACTGCCTTCTCGCGAGATCGTACATGCCTTCCAGAAATCCTGGTCACGCGATCGAAAACCCTAACAACAAACGAAACCCCTCCTACGCGACTCGACTTCCAATTGACTGCCGTGCCACCCAGCTTCAACCACAAACTCGAGCGATTCTCTGACGAGTAGAAAGGGAAGGGCGGCCATGATTTCGAAGCAGCCGCGTTTACTTTTTTTTGTTTTTCCTTTAGCGAACGAATTTGAGTTCGTTCGAATTTGAAGAGAAGGAAAGGAGAAAGTTTTCTTCGGCCATGATTTGTATTTTTAATTTCGAACGAATTGATCTGAGGAGGGAGATGGTTATTTAAAAACGAATGAGTATGTTTTGCACGATATTCTTCGTGATGCTCGGCTGAAACAACGGGGCATGTTTTCAGGCGTGATTCAAGTGAAGACAACGTGCTGCTGTTTCCAATTTAAATTTAAATTTAAATTGAATCCGATTAATTTCAACGCGTTTTCTCACCGTACGGTCACGTAATAATTCCGTAAAATACGAAATTTGAAATCCGGTAATAATTTGATATTACGGACCCAATGGAACTGGTTTCGTCGAATTCCGAGACTGTGCCTCGGATGTCTATTTTTAAATATCGATTCGAACGATAAAATTTTAAAACTGATCAAATCAATTCCAACTTCGATTCTAAAGCTTCTATTACCTTCAGTATTATCAATATAAATTTTAAAAGCTTTCGAAATATTTTTCTTCAACTTTAAATTGAAGATTTAAATTTTTATTCAACATTCAACAGATTAAATTTATAATTTAATCGCCAAATTCAGAGTTATATCAGGGATTCAAATTAAATCATCGTTCAAATATTTAAAATTAATTAAATATTTTCAATTTAATTTGTTCAAAATTCTGGGTCGTTACAAACTTCCCTCCTTAAAAGAATTTCGTCCTGAAATTACAAGTTAGGAAAAATGGTCCTTAACTCGTCTACTATCTTTCAACATCCAATAGTTTTATCAATTTATCAAAACAAATCTTCCTACTAAAGATTCGTTATTAATTCAACTAATTTTTCAACTTCAACTATAAGTTTCAAACAATATTGTTTTCTTAACAATACAATTTAAATTTAGAGTCAAATTTTAAATTCTCAAAATTTTCTTAAAAATTTTCTAACGCTCTAAATTTTCAAAAAATTTCGCCAGCGTCTCCTTTGCGCGGCTAATACGGTACGACTACAAAACGTCCCTATGGACTCTCAAATCTCAAAAAGAAAAGAAAAAGCCAAGCGGCTAGAGAAGAAATCAGCAAATCTCAAATTGAAATTTAAATACTTACCTTTTGTCGAGCAATTCAAATTTATCTTTGAAATCAAATCCAATTCCTTTATACACCTGTATATCCTACTAGCCATAATATCTAGTTACATATTCAAACCATTTTGCCAATTCCATTACAAAAATCCTATATAAACTGCTTATACATTTTTACTTCACTATTGAAGTTACATATATTCATTTTCATTCAATTTTGCATTTCAATCATTTGAATTTAATTCACAATTTCAATTCTATTTGAGTAAAATTTATCTTCAATTCTGAATATTGAATTTTTATCGATTATCTTTCATTTACTAATTCATATCACTCTCCATTATTGAATCTTTTAATTCATCTTTTATTTATAATTATTCAATTCAATTCAATTGCTTACAAATTCGATATGAATTTCCACTTTCAATTTCACTTTCAATTGTAAATTTATTTAGTCATTCACAATTTATTTTGATTACCTTAACTTTTATTTTTAACTTAATAAATTTTCTTTAAGTCATCATTTCACTTCTTGTACTTAGACATTTCTTCAAATTTACTTTATTCAAATTTATTCACTTATAATTACTTTAATTTAACTCCATTCTTTAAATTGAATTTATTCTATCAATATTCAAATTCCATAAGTTATCAACTTAATAATATTTCATTAATATCTTTATATAGCATTCCAGAGTCTTTTTCAACCTTTTCAAAAATCATTTTGAAATCAATTCAAATCATCCTTTGAATTTCCAAAACAAAACCCAAAATTTTCAAACAACTTCCATTTAAAACAATTTGGCAGCAATACCTCTTTTGGAAACCCGAAAATGAACATCGATAATGCTGAAGTCATTACCGAAGTTATTTTCCAGCGACCGAAAAGAGTTTAGTGCTTTCAACTCTCCAAAATACTTTTCAAAACCTTTGAAATTCATTTTCAAATCAAAAAGGATTTAAACTTTCCAAATCTCCAAAATTTTCAAATTCTTTTCAAAACATTTCCAAAAACTTCTCTGGAATTCCGTTTCAAATTACAAATAACATTTATAATTTACATTCTTTAATTTCATTTCTTCTGAATTTATTTTCTTAACTTTGGAGTAACGATTTCAATTTCTTATTCAATTTCATATAATAATGATAACATTTCAAAATTATCACTTTCCTAACAACCATGCATCCATATACTATGATAATTCATAGAAAATCATTTCTTTTCTATACAAAAATAGTTTCGGGCAAAATTATTTCATTTACCCTATTTAAAACAATACTGTGTCGGATTGTTCTATTCAAGTGTTTAGAAACCCCTTCGATACAGTTTTACAGACTGTGCCGACGAAGGTTCATATGCCACTCAATAAACCAATCATCACAATACAAAACAATTTTATATTAACTAACAAATACGCGCTCGTATCTATTATTACACTCAACTCATTCTAGAGTACTACTGACTCTATCTCTAATGAGTAACACCCAACAGAGCAGGGTTGTCGCTTAACCATATGCTCTGATACCACACTGTCAAGACCCGCAAATCCGTACCCTTGATTAAACACTAAACTCCATTGATTAACTCAAGATGCACGGAAATACGAACCCTGAGGGGTTTTAAGAAAAAAGAAAAAGTAGAAGAAGAAAAAGATAGAAGAAAAGAAAGAAGCAGAAGAAAGAAGAAAAAGAAAGAAGAACAACAGAACAACATCAGAACAGAAACAATATCAGAATCTTACACATCGCAGCGGAACAATATATAATAGATAAACACTAGTCTTTTAAAACAAAGAACTATATCAGTTTATACATACATCAATCAGAGTCAATATACAACTCAATACAACAATGGACAGTTATATAAACTTGTCCTCATACAGAATACACAGCGGAATAAATATACAATTACAGATGATACGTTACGCCATCCAGCTTGCTTCCAAAGCTCCAGAATATCCAGAATATCCTGATAATATAACTCTAGGCTGCCCGTGTGGAAATTGATGGGCACCTAGAGTTTAGAAGGGAACAATAAACTCCGAGTCAGTCATGGTGACTGGTGTGAGATCGTAAAACAGTTTAATTTTAAAACAAACAAGGAATTATTTTAAAATAGATTCGCAATGCTTTTGGAAAATGAAACTACCATAAGACCTCCCGCCACACACACAATGCAAACGCAGAATTGGAGGAGATTTCTTCTTATGATAGTCAAAGATGCTTACTATGCAAGAAAATCAAATTATTTTTGATATTATTATTAGTGCATAGTGTAGAAAACATTTCGAAAGTATAATATTAATCTTAGCCAACATACGACCAATATCGTATGCCTACTATAGCTACCATCTAAACAGTGGTGACCACCGTACGTAAATGGCAGGTTCTACAACTAATACCGTACAAAGTTCGTATTGGGAATTGGATTTCCAACAAATGGTCAGGCTAAGGAACTTCCTATTCCACGAAGGAACGCCTCTGGAATGACGTCCCGAGAACCTAACCGGATCTCTGCCAACACAAGGCCGGGTTACCTCTGCAAAAATAGGTAACTACTGACACGCGTATGCCATCCCCCGATCATCACCGATCTTCCCGAGGATCCCCGATTTCCAACAACCACATAATAATAATAATGCAGTAACCACATAGGTTAAGTATCTGGGCTCCATACCATGATACCACCTCTATCCAGAAGGAATGGCATACACTAAGGGGCGCTACTCCCTAAAACCTTGCTGCATCTCCTGTTTTGACCATTTCCGGGGTGTGAGGCTCGATGAAGTCTCATCCACAAAGCTACGCTTTCTACAAAGCCATGCTTCGGGTCAAACAAATGATCAACCTATGATCACAAAGATATAAGATCAAACAAATGATCATATCGCAAATGATCAAACACTGATCATTTCACAGCAACACTCAGTATGCCACGTTACCAAATTGGGAGTATATCGCTGATAAATTTCAACTACATAACCTCTGAGCTCGTACGTCTCAGAGAAGGGTGTTAAGCTAAGAGAATAAATTCTCCGCCACCAACAGAAATGTATTTGAAAGAAATCAGCTTTATATCTCAAATTTGTAACGTCAGACATACAATCCATACAAGTCTGTTCCGGGATCGAACAGAACCGAAGGCACTTCTCACGAAGCCCTTGCATATCCGGATAAATTTCTAATCACGTCCGGACATCCCGTCACTAAGGGTGATAAAACCTCTAAATCGGAGATCAGCCGATGTAGAGTAACTCGACGGTCATCCTTCCGTTTTCAAAAATATCCGGTCTTCAACACCGGTCTTCGAATGCAATTCATAACGACGTATCACATATTCGGAATGGGTTATACGACCCCATGGTCCTTTCCCGGCTAACCCGAATAGTGAGCGCTTATTCAAAAATAAGTGTGGCATTCAAATTCATCCAATTCACAACAAATACCTATTCAAGGTAATTATTGATAGTCGGTTATTTAACTATCAATAAAGATGCGCAACATCATCAGATTCCAAATAATTTTCCAAATTATTTAATATCCAAAATATCTTTACTAGATATAAAATTTCCACTTCAAAAATAAATGAACGTTTATTTTTAAACAACTTCCCTTTCTTTTATAAATTCCATAGTGAATTTATATTTCAAAAATATCTACTGATATACGATTTTCAAATCGATTCCAATATTCATTTTCAATTTATCTTTAAGAAGATAAAATCTCAAAACGTTTCATTTCATTTTGGAAATGCATTTCCCTACTTATTTAATAATAAGTATTTCACAAATCATTTATTTTCAACACTTGGAAAATATTTGATATACTTAAATCAATATTAAGTATATATTTCATTCTTCAAGGAAATCATTTGAGTCAAAACGAATGTTACGTAAAACATCGTTACGACGACTCAAAATCACTAGTATAGGGATTCGGATTTTAAGATAGATATATAAATCCCAATACTACATAAAACATTTCCTTTTGGAAATCATTTACTATAACAACAGTGTTATAGTCCATCATTTCCTTATTCCTCGAAAACGTCTATTTCAACAATAAATGTTGAAATCTATGGTTTCGATATTTAACACATTTTAAAGCATCGTTAAAACAATTAACTTTATCTTTAATGTCACTTTCCAAAACATATCCATTTCACTTAATAATATATTCACTGTCCAAAATCGTGAATATACCTCACTAATCAAATCTCAATCTTTTCTACACATTTTATTTCAAGAATTATCCACTATCCAAAATCGTGGATAAAATTCCCTTAATAACCTTCTATATTAAATTCATCAAATTTTGATTGATTTTCGAATTTATAAAACAACGTTTATAAATTCTATTTCTATTTTCTAACAACTTCGATTTATAAATCTTCTTTATTAACAAATTCGATTTATAACTCAATATAAACACCACAAGTCCATATTATAAGTTAATAACTTGTCATTCATTTATTTTAAAAGAAATCGTTCTTTTAAACTTCACAAAATTTAAAACTTTCAGATTTCATTAATTTATGAAATCCCATTTATACTTCATTTTAACACTTATAAAAACTTGTCTTATAACCCCAATATTTTTAGATTTATAAATATCCATTTTTGTACATCTTTTATAATACTTTAAAAATATCAAATTAAACCATCTTACAAATAAATCAACTTTTATTTCAAAAATCACACTTTGGTTATATTTCACTAAAAATTATAACTTTTCTATCTTTAAAATTATAACGATTATAATTCAATTCAAAAATTCCATAAAACGTATATTTTCAAAAGTCGTTATTTTTAAACTTCAAAACTGAATCCGATGATGCAACACACCAATTAGTCCATCACAACATTCAATATCATATATCAATATGATAATCAACAAATATCACAATATCTGTAAATAAATAAATACTGGTGAGGAATCCAGTTGGATCCCTCCAACCTGTTTCCCTGCATCCACAGACGTTAGCACAATACCAATTCCACTTCGAGGTGGAATATCGCGGTATATGGGTTTTATAAAAATATCCGCTTACTAACGGCGCAATAGGGTCTCATCCGCTATACGAGGCGGGAAATCAATCAATCCAATATATACATATGCCAATATGTATATATTGCTATATATATATAGATATATCCTACCATATCTAATATCACATCCAATAGCAATCAATCAACTGTAATCCAAATTTATTTTGAGTGAGAAAAATCTCACCTTAGCTTTATATTTGTAATCCAATTTCATCCCAGACTTGTTTTCCCGATTTATTGACCTTGCATAAATATTACACAAATAAACTAACATTCGAACCAATTAAATAAATCGATTTCCGTTTTGATAGTTTTAGTTAACCAATTTCTCCTTTAATAATTTATTTAACAAAACATTAAATTTAAAAACTACATCTCCTTTAATAAATTTAATTTTCTAACCATTTGACAAATTTAATTTACTAACCATTTAAATTTAAGCAAATGTTTTCTTTTCAAACTAATTTCTTTTAAAACTGTCTGGATATATATATATATATACACAATTTAAATTTCAAAACAGTTCTGTTTAAACTTTACAAAATTTATTATTTCCTTTTCTGCAAATTAAAACAGCAATAAATTTTACTGTAAAAATTTTCTAACTGGTACGCATATAAATTTAAATTCAAAAATAGATTATACCTCACTGATCAAAATTCGAGTGAACCCATATCGATGAACTCGCGATGCCACCATCGCGATGCCGATGAACCCAGTCTCACCGTGATTCCCATCGCCCAGTCGATCGCCACTGCCTTCTCGCGAGATCGTACACGCCTTCCAGAAATCCTGGCCACGCGATCGAAAACCCTAACAGCAAACGAAACCCCTCCTACGCGACTCGACTTCCAATTGACTGCCGTGCCACCCAGCTTCAACCACAAACTCGAGCGATTCTCTGACGAGTAGAAAGGGAAGGGCGGCCATGATTTCGAATCAGCCGTGTTTACTTTTTTTTTTTTCCTTTGGCGAACGAATTTGAGTTCGTTCGAATTTGAAGAGAAGGAAAGGAGAAAGTTTTCTTTGGCCATGATTTGTATTTTTAATTTCGAACGAATTGATCTGAGGAGGAAGATGGTTATTTAAAAACGAATGAGTATGTTTTGCACGATATTCTTCATGATGCTCGGCTGAAACAACGGGGCATGTTTTCAGGCGTGATTCAAGTGAAGACAACGTACTGCTGTTTTCCAATTTAAATTTAAATTTAAATTGAATCCGATTAATTTCAACGCGTTTTCTCACCGTACGGTCACGTAATAATTCCATAAAATACGAAATTTGAAATCCGGTAATAATTTGATATTACGGACCCAATGGAACTGGTTTCGTCGAATTCCGAGACTGCGCCTCGGACGTCTATTTTTAAATATCGATTCGAACGATAAAATTTTAAAACTGATCAAATCAATTCCAACTTCGATTCTGAAGCTTCTATTACCTTCAGTATTATCAATATAAATATTAAAAGCTTTCGAAATATTTTTCTTCAACTTTAAATTGAAGATTTAAATTTTTATTCAACATTCAACAGATTAAATTTATAATTTAATCGCCAAATTCAGAGTTATATCAGGGATTCAAATTTAATCATCGTTCAAATATTTAAAATTAATTAAATATTTTCAATTTAATTTGTTCAAAATTCTGGGTCGTTACAGCACTACTCCTACTACATCCATTTTGGAATCACCCTCAGGATTAGTAGCGACTAGCCCTTGCACTTTACTGCTCCATCTTCGATTCCAAACTCGTTTTCCCACGAAAACGTACAAACCGAATCGAAGTGGTTTTCGAGAAATTAATCTAGATCCCGGTCTCTTCGAAACGATCAGCGCATTGGCCAATATTGATAGTCGGTTATTTAACTATCAAATAACATTCACTAAACATCCATCAAACATAAATAATTTCCCAAATTCATGTTTTCCTCAAAATATCTTCGCAAGATATATTTCTATTTTCAACCCTTTGAAAACAGTTTAAACCCACTTCCTTTTATGGAAATAAATTTCCCAAACATTTCCTATTTCCGCTAAAATCACCAAGTACAAACACTTAAAATTTAAAATAATTTAAATCACTTTATTCAAAATATATTTTAAGAATATTTCAGGTAAAACTGTTTTTATAAAATATAAAAACTAATTTTATGTAACGACTCGCTATTTTGGACTATTCGCATCCGCACATGTCGGACTTGAGTAATTCAAAATACTGAATTGTTAATTTAAATTTGGCAAAACTGAGCATATACAGTAAATAAAAAATCACAGACACAGAGTAATAATTGCAGCGGAAACAAAAGATAGTAGTTCATGAAGCTACTATATACATATCAGAGTAAAATAAGATACAATAGAAGTCTCGAATACAATAGTCAAATACAATAATCAGAATACAACACTAGAATCAACTGGATATCTGAAACTGGATAGATAGCTGGATCTCCAAGCGAAGCTCCAACTCCAAAGGTGAGTCTCGAATACTGGTACACTCAGTCTGACCCGAGCGTAAAGCAAAACACAAAACACTCGAGTCAGGACTAATATTCTTATATCAATAAATCCAACTCAAGTGAAATAGAAATTGAAATACAAGTAACTCAAAGGATGTTTGGAATAACCATCCTTTAAGGATCCGTTAAACTATCTACTATGTAGTAGTGTACGGTAAATAGATAATGCCTATCAGTAATATAAAATATCAAAATAGTGTTAAGGCGTTACCATTATTCCCCTTAACACATTTTATATAAGCGTTATAGTCTATACAGCACTGTAAACTCCACCGTAAACTAGTGGGATATCAGGGAGTACTCCAAAGGTATAACACAAAACAAATCGTAGTGGTCGCGTATATAGGGATACAAGTATGACAAGGCACATGAGGCAATACCCAAGGTAGTGAAACTACCATTTGCCTGATCCGGACTGGTGAGAACGCATCGCCGCAGCGATCGCAACACCGCGAAACAACACTCCCAAATCAAGGGTGCACCAATCGACAACAAGTAATGAGTAGTTTTCAAAGAAGTGTGTTCGCTCGAGGTGGCTAACCCCATTTGGCCCGGCACGGCTCCTGTTTTAGTCATTTCCAATTTGACACAAGTGTCAAGGCTATCCATTATCGTTCTCTTTCTCCAGTCATCACGTACAACATTCCAACCACTTCATTCTGGATCACAACTCCGCGTATAGTTATTAAAGTGGTTTTCGGTTTAGACAGTGAGTATGTCCCTAACCGATTCTGGTCTCTTTAATAACTTTCGTCATTATTTCACCGATTGGTCGTTAATATATTTCAAAACCAAATCAAATTCAATTTCAAATAGAATTCGTAAACCAACATTTCATTTGTCTTTCTAAATCAATTTCCAAAATTTACGTTTCAAAACTTCCAAATCACCATTTCAAAATCTTATAATTCAATTTCAATTCAAATATTAATTCAAGTTCGTATATCAATTTCATTCCGAAATCATTTAAATTAATTTAATTTAACATTCAAATCAATTTAAATTCATTTATCTATTTCATTCAATATTCGTTAAGTTAATTTATCATTCAAAACAATTCTATTAAATTTCTAATTCATTAAATCAATTACTTAAGTTCAACTTCATTATATCAAAACTTCAAATTGAATTAAATTAGATTTGTAAAATCAATTCTTTAAATTACAAGTCTTACATTAATTTCAATAAATCACATTTTTATTTCTTGTTAAAGAAATTCGATTTCAATTATTTATTTACTTAGTTACAATTTCAAAACTTAATTAATAGAGAAACTTAATTTCACTTATTCAAGAAGTTCAATTTTACTTAATAAAGAATTCAATTTTATTTAGTTATCAAATAATTCAATCTTATTTAATTATTAAATAATTTCAAAACTTAATTATCAAATAATTTCAAACTTAATTATTAAATAATTTCCAAGCTTAATTCAATCGTTTCTCAAATTAAACAACGTTCTTTCATCGGTTACATTGTTAATATTTTGATTCAGATTATTAAATATTGACATTTCCTTTCATTAAAATTCAAATTCCAACTTCATTTCAAAACCTTATTGTTTATTCGAATAAAATCTTTATTTTATTTTAAATCAAATTATTTGACCAATCGGGTTTTATTTAATTCTCTATCCTAGGTCAAGTTTAATTTGGGTATTTATCATTTCAACCCGATTCCAATTCAATTAAAAATCAAAGCATAGCAAAGGGAACTTGTAGTGTGATAACTGGGATGGTGTCAAAGTAAGTAAACAAGCAATAACAACAATAAATAACAATCCAATAATTGATTCAAATAATCTCGAATTAATCGTATTAATTCACATTGTTGTTTGTGTAAATTAACATAATTATTTCTAGAATCTACACTATCATTTCATGTAGATTAAAGATTATTACACTTATTATTCTATGCAATTCTACAATTGACATCAATTATTCAATTTCATACTTCATAAAATAATACAACATAAATTCAAATGGTTCAAGGGTAATTAATTATTTTTCTACGTGTCAAATACTAAACATTTAAGGGGTCATATTATACAAATTTAACTAATCAAATTCAACACATATGTCGATTCAAATTTTAACTATCCTACATCAAATTCAATTGCATAATATTTATCACTTTATACATTACAATTTAACATCCAACAACAATCAATCAATCAATTATCAATCACATTGTATTATCATCGCATAAATAATTACAGATAATGGTGTCAGATGTCATGGGTGAACAGATATAGGTAATAGCATATATAACAGTGTAAATAACCAACAACAACATATTTCAATTGTCGTTTCAATTGAAATCGAATTTAATAAATAAAAGAACATTAATCGTGAGTGATTGCTCACCTTTCGAGGCTAAAGATGAAACGAAAATGAGAAGAGTTACGGATCCCAGCACGAATTTCAAATCAAAACTGGATTTGCACGAATTCGACGGACAAGCTGATAAAGCGAATAGATGGAAACGATCAGAATCAGTTTAATACAACAACAACAAAAAATTGCATGTATGCATTATTGTTATTATTATTATTATAAAATCAATATTAAACTTTAAATAAATAAAATAACCTATATAAAATTAAAATCATTGTTTTAATTAAGTACACGACTAAACTTATCCAAAACTCTGAAATACCATTATACAACTTAAAACATATCCAACTATGCACCACTCAAGTTAACAAAACATTGACTCTTACCACACACTCATAAAATCCATAATCAATGTTACCCTAGGCTGAACACACTTAAATGTGACCAGTACAGAGTTGTCTTAAAAAAAATATTATTAGCTTAGTTACATACAAAGTAATATAAAACTTGCCAATATCAATTTGTGTTCAGGCTATGCTTTTAAAGAACACACGATATCATATTTAACAAGATCAGTATATCTTGCTATGCAGACCGTAACAAATATGCAGCCCCTTCCAAATGCAACAAATAAATATTTGGCTAAACATAGGTGTAGACCGACCCATATATGCTTTATATAAAATACATACACTGTATAACTTATATATATTCTAAAATGAATATCATATTCGAAAGTCCCAATCTATGCAAACCTATATAACTGTTCATGAAACTGATATGCAATAGCAAGTAGACAACTAACGTAAGTACGTATATACCCGAAAGTTATGGATCTAATACATTTTATATATATAAATAATCTATACAATATTATAATTATATATATATCTATATAACCAACAAATCTCAGATCTAAAATATTATATTCTACCCAATTTAAAACATGCTGGGTCCAAGAAACTGACGCAACTGTATATGTATGAAAAATATATACGTAAAAGTCAGGTTGAACTCATTTTATGCAGACCTATATTTAAAGCAACCAAGTATGCTTTGATCTATGCGTACCATATATGCAGACAACTCTAGTTAAATAAACGTACATCATATATATAACCCAAAAACCAAACATGCCTGCTTTAATATACAACCGGTTCCACAATCCAACCTGACGGAAAATATATAAAATCTTTTAACAAAATATTAGTACTGCAAACCCATGTTGTAACTGCATATTTTCAAATCCAAGTTTTACAACAATAAAAAAAAAGTCGAGTAACTGATATATATACACATAGGTTAGCAGCTTAATGAATATAAACAAACACCAAAAATTGGCAACCAATATCCCATTATAAATAGCGAAATATATATATACACATAGAAAGACAAATTATTACACTTACGTAGCTTTAGCATGGCAAAAGGGGAGGCACACAAGTCAGGTGAGTGGAGGCGGTGTGATGATGCGGCGAGGATGAGGAGGCTGAGGCAAAAGAGAGGTCGGGTGGAGAGAAAAATGGAGGCAGGCGGTCGTCACTTGGTGGCGGAGCTCGGGTGATGGATGCTAGGCTAGTGGAGGCGGTTGACGTGGAGTTAAGGACAGGCGGGTTGCCATGCCGGTGAGGGGAGAGGACGCGCTGGGTTCATGCTTGGTTGGGCATTAGGCGGTGGGATGACTGCTAGCGCAGTGGGGTCGGGTTCGGTGGTGACTACGAGTTGAAGGCGGAGGAGAAAGTGGCTGAGTCGCAGGCGGTGATTGAAGAGTGGAAGGCCGAGCAAGGGTTGGCTGGCAATGATGATATGTGAAGATAAGAGGAAGAAAATTATTAGAGAAGAATGGGAAAAATGAAAAAAAGGAAGGCATCTTACTTTAATAATTTTGCAGAAGGAAGATGTAGAGAAGGAAGAGAGAAATGAGGGAGAAGATAACAACAGTATATTTTCTTTTATGTAGAATGGCAGAACCAAGAAAAGATAAAGAAGGTACCAAAAGAACGAACTAGAATTTACTGATCATTGGGAAAAATGAAAAGTCAGAAGTTGAATTCAAGGAGAATAATAATGGCAAGAGGCTATTGGTAATATACGGTGGATAATGAACGGTCATATAACCAAAAGCCCGAATTTCGAAACCGATACGGAAATTGTTCCGCAGATTTCACCGTCCCCCGGACGCCGAAACAGAAAAACGAATATACCGCGGAGATCAGCACGACGAGACGATCAAAACGGTATACAGATATTAGCAGTACGATTTAATTACAAAAATTCGAATTTTCTACCAGCGGAAAATGCAACAAAAACGACGAAAAATAAGACCGACGGAGCTAAAGAAGTCCGAATTTGGAAAAACGAAAAATGACGTCTTGCTCAGAAAATGGTTTAGAATTTTTCTATGTAAAAATATTTAGGTTTCGAAAACGTTTTATTTTCATCGATTTTTAACTGATTAAATTGAAGTAAATTTACGCACGAAATAAACTTTCATATTTTTGGATGAAAATTTACCAGTTGCTATGTTTAACTAGACGCGTTTCAAATATTAAATTTTTATTTCAAAATTTTATCGTTTAAAATTTCACAAAATTTCAACTAATTACGTTATTAAAACGGTTAAAATTTACGGGTCGTTACACTCTCCCCCACTCAAAACTTTTCATCCCCGAAAAGGAAGGAGGTAGGGGAATGGAAACAGCCAGAAAGAAAATAGATTGAAACAAAGCAAAACAATTAGTTCAAACCAGATAAATTCAATTTACCTTAATTAATACTCAATATTTGATATAAATTCAAGGTATTTCAATAAGTTGATTAAATTTCAATTTATTAATATTTGATACCAAAAGATTTCTTCAAAACAAAATTTTATTTAATTTGACCCACTTACCATTCATTCAACTTATTATTATTCTATTTACCTCTATTAACATTTTATAATTAAAAGTCAAGTGTATTCATGTAACAACCCGCATATCTATCGATTTTATATTTAAATATTTTATCGTTAGTCGGATGTTAGTCCGAAAAGCTACTTTTTGCATACGGTCAAATTAGGACTCGAGACCACCCCCATTGAGTTCAAAATGACGTTTGCGATCTTTTTGAGTGTAAACTTCGATATGTTTGGAGATAGTGAAATTTTCGTCACTTTTCCCGCTTGAGACTTTGGTTTGGACTGCACCTTCTTAACTCAGCCCAACCCCCTCTTCTCTTCATCACTTCATCAAATACTTCAAGCTTCTTCAAAAATGGTGGAGGGAAAGAGAAATTAAAACTCCCAACTCAAATTCTATTGCAAATCCGAGATTCAACATCAAATTCAAGTAGAAGATTGTGGATTCAAGCTTTGGATTGCTTCTCCTTGCTTTCAATCTTCATCTTCATCAATTTCGTGGAAAAGGTGAGATTTTTGATCTCACATCTTGCCTATAATCGTCATTGGACTGTTGGGAATGATTCCTCATCACTTTAGCATGTTTGTTGCATTTGGTTTGGATTGGATTGGCGAAAAATTCCAAATTTTAGTGATTTTGGTGAAAAAACTGCTACTAGGTCATTCTGGCCATTTTTTAGCTCGTTCGGAGTTAGGTCGTCCATCCATAGGTCGTAGGTCGCCTGCGAGTTAAGTCTTAGGTCACCTGCGAGTTAAGTCTTAGGTCACCTGCGAGTTAAGTCTTAGGTCACCTGCGAGTTAAGTCTTAGGTCGTCGCCGACCTATAAATCCCAGGCAAAAAACTTAGGTCGCTGCCGACCTATAAATCCCAGGCAAAAACTTAGGTCGCTGCCGACCTATAAATCCCAGGCAAAATCTTAGGTCGTTGCCGACCTAAAATCCCCAGGCAAAACGTTAGGTCGTTGCCGACCTATAATCTCCAGGCAAAGTTAAGTCGCTCGAATTTTGTTAAGTCTTAGGTCGTTGCCGACCTATAATTCCCAGGCAAAAAAAAGTTAAGTCGTTCGCGAGTTAAACCTTAAGTCTTAGGTCGTTGCCGACCTATAATTCCCAGGCAAGATGTTAAGTCGTTCGCGAGTTAAACCTTATGTCTTAGGTCGTTGCCGACCTATAATCCCCAGGCCAAGTTAAGTCGTTCGCGAGTTAAACCTTAAGTCGTAGGTCGTCTCCGACTTATCCCCCAGTTAAGTCGTTCAAGTTAGGTCGTCGCCGACCTTACACTTGGTCTTTTGAGTTCGCGAATTCCTTAGGTCGTATGACCTATTTTTCCTTAGGTCGCTGGACCGCTTGCCTTCACTAGGTCGTACCGTGACGGGGCGCTGCCCCGCACCCCGCCGTGGGCGCTGCCCCCTGGACCCCCGCGACCTGACCGGGCAGGTCGAACCCCGAATTACTCTGCGTAGGCAATCTTATCTGACAAAGCATTTATCAGAATTTCTACTTTGATGGTTTTGGGATTGACTTCTTTGGACTTTACTCACGTCTTCGAACGTGAATTGATTTGTTCTACCATCGTTTTATGACTTGTCACTTTAAAGATATATGAAGGTTTCAATACTAATAGTAAATATCAAAACTCTTTCATCAAAGCGATTTCAACACTATTTTAAGTATCAAAAGTTCGTTTTCTCAAACCGATTTTCAATCTACTAGTATATACAAGCCTTTACTTCACTCGAATGAGAAATCGACTTAAACGACTTAGTAAAACGAGTGGTATGAAACGCTTGCGTTTACTTCGTCGGTTAGCTCTTGGACTTGTTCGATTGAACCCTTTTTGTGACAATTTCCTAGTGAAGATTTACAGCTTGTTCGTAAATATTTAAGTTAAGCAAGTGGTTATGGGACATGAAGCTAAACTCATATATTTACTAGCTTGGTGTGATTGACACTTCCTTATGATCATGACGATCATTTTTGTGATTTAGACTAGCGATTGAGCGATGTCTCTTTGTCTACGTGGGAGACTATACCCCGATTATGTGATGTTTCGCCATCACATTTCCTACGGTCTTCGGGCCATTCCTGTGTGAAAATTTAATGGATAGCTTCCATGAGATAACTTCTCGTCATGTGTTTACGCGTAGGTGAGTTTTCATGCTCCCATTCATGTGTTAGGCCTCCCCCCTTTATGTGTTTTCTGGATTTCTGATGATGATTTCTGGAATTTTGTGCTTCACCAATTTTCATGATTTTCATTGATATGATATCAGTTTTTGGTGCATTGGTGAATTCATGTGTTATTGACTTGTTATGAATACAAGTTTAGGGTATGATACCCTATTTTATCTTTGAGAAGATTCTTGTGATATTGATTAATCTTTTGTTGATTATCATTTACATACTTATAGTAGTATGTCGCTATGGTTATTACATGTTCATGTCATGCCTTTTACTGTATACCATATCATCTGATATTTATAGTTAGACTGATCCGTTTATTATTTTCTTATAAATAATACTCGGGTCAGACCGAGATGTTACAGGTGCTTCTGCTTGACTTCTCTTCAGGATTATTCTGACTTTTGGCTAACTACCTAGATTAGTAGTTTTTGGATGTACACCTTTGAGATATAGACTCTATGTTGTGTACTTATTCTTTTGTATAGCACGTGATGCTATTCTTTTGTATTATCGTGGATCTTTCCGACCACTACTCTGATGTACACTTTCATGTGATATATATATTTATTCATATCTTCTTCCGCCTTTGTGATATGGATGTCTGTGACTGATTTATGTTATGATTATTTCTATGTTTGTTCCCGAAGATTATATATAGCCACCGTGTGATAGCTTTGTGTTTGTATCGGTATGTCGGATTTCCTCCTTAAAAGATATGCATTCTATTCTATCTGACGTATCGATGCTCGCACAAAGAAGTTACATGGATGGTCGCTCCTCCACAGCCTTATTCTCCGCGCTAATTGACAGCACTACATCGTAGTGTTCTTGGTTAGCGTGGGTATAGAGGTGGGGCGTCACAATTCAATTAAATTGAATAATTTACATTTAAAATTTCTAATTCAATTATTTCAACTTTAAATATTTATTCAAAATTTCGACTTCATTTTATAATTGAAAACATCTTTTAACACAAATTTAAGAATTAAAATTTCGATTTTAATATTTAACAATTTGGTTAAATCCCTTTGAGTTTACTTAAGTTAAATCAATCTATCTATTTCTAAATTCATTATCTTATTATCTAGTCATCCTTAATTAACCATTTCTAAATCATCAATTTGTATAATCATTTATTATACTCATATTTTATTCTACAAATTTAATTCTTTTATTCCAAATTATTATTAAGTTTATTCCACTTAATATATCTTATTACATATATTTAAACCCTATAAATTAATTTAAACCATATAAATTTCAATTTAAATTAATTTATATTCAATAATTGGTTTAAATTTAAGGTATTTCCATACGTTGATCTAATTTCAATTTGTTAATTCTTTCAAAACAAAATTTATTATATTCATCTCATTCAATTAACTTATTATTCTATCATCTTCTTAGCATTTTTTTTATATAATAAAAATCTAAGTGTATAACATTTTTATACGCACTCAAATTTTATTTCTAAAGACAATTTATATTGTATACTATCCAATTACATAGTTAACTTTTGAGCAATTTAGGTAAGTTATATTGAATGCAATTGAGTATTATACTAGTACATTTCTAATTCAATTCTTTCAAGTTTAAATATTAATACAAAATTTTGGTTTCATTTATAATTGAAATCGTCTTTTACCCAAATTTTAAGAATTAAATTTCCGATTAGCTTCAAACAATTTAGAGTTAATTATATACATACAATATATCCAAGTCAAACCTAAATCAAATACTTGTATATATATTTTAAATCATGTCGTACTTTAGAAATTTCAAATCAAATTGATTTCAAACAAAAGTGTAGCAAGCTACTGATTGTCTCTCCACTTCGAAACTCGAAAATGAATTTCGATGATGCGGCCGCCATCACCGAAATTATTTTCTAGCGACAAAAGAGAAGAGCACTGATTTAATCATTTAAAATTCTTTAGAATTGATTTCTATTCGAAATTACTTTTTATAATATGCATTTTAAAATTTAAACCCAAAGTTTGAAAACACCAGAAATTAAATTCTCACATTCTTGATTTAAATTCATTTCAAATTTCAAATCAAATTATAACCAAGTTTTATAAATTTATTTATATTATGCGATAATCAATGGTTTACAAAACAATAAATGAAAATATTATCATTTTTGACAACAAATTCATTAACAATTTAATTTTAGAAAACTTATATTTATATTTAATATAATCATCCAAAACTATTTTGTTTACCAAATTTGAAAATAACATTGTGTCAGTTTGTTATGTTCAAGTGTTTTGGAAATCCTATCGATAGCGTTGATCAGGCGAATCGATCGAAAACCCAAATCAACATCAACAACTCAAACAACACAATGTATATTAAAACATTTTAAATATTAATTTACAAACACACTTCCTCGCTCGGCGATACAAGAATGGATTTCAAATCAAGGATAGAGATTTAAATTTTTGATGGACTCGTATCAAAGAAAATTTTTTCGAAGATAGATTCGAAACAAAGATAAGATGATTAAATAACAAAGTAGGAAGATTGATAAGTTTATATAAATCGCGGGCAACCTTAACCGGGTCGACCATGACTTCAAAAATAAGATCGATGCAGAATTTCGAGGCAAATCTACATTTGATCTCAAGAAATAGCATTCAGGTATAGCAGGAGATAGATAACATCGTAAACCGAGGATACAGAAATCTCCGGTAAATCGCTGTCTATTGTAAAGGAGTTTCTCCAATTTACAAATCATTTGAAGATTGGCGAGACCGCCGATTCATTATAAAGATCATTCGAAGTGGAGTTATGGGATACTCCAGAATTAAAAGAAGACGAAAAGTGATGGACATGAATGAAATTCGGAACCGCAGGGAACGTTCCAAAATTCAAAGGAATCGAGTCAAAAGGAAGAGATTGAAACTCGAATGAGAGTGATTCTGTAAATACATTTACCCTATATGCTAAGTTTTGCCTAGAGCTACCAAAGCTCTGATACCACTGTAACGACTCGCTATTTTGGACTATTCGCATCCGCACATGTCGGACTTGAGTAATTCAAAATACCGAATTGTTAATTTAAATTTGGCAAAACTGAGCATATACAGTAAATAAAAAATCACAGATCACAGACACAGAGTAATAATTGCAGCGGAAACAAAAGAAAGTAGTTCATGAAGCTACTATATACATATCAGAGTAAAATAAGATACAATAGAAGTCTCGAATACAATAGTCAAATACAATAATCAGAATACAACACTAGAATCAACTGGATATCTGAAACTGGATAGATAGCTGGATCTCCAAGCGAAGCTCCAACTCCAAAGGTGAGTCTCGAATACTGGTACACTCAGTCTGACCCGAGCGTAAAGCAAAACACAAAACACTCGAGTCAGGATTAATATTCTTATATCAATAAATCAAACTCAAGTGAAATAGCAATTGAAATACAAGTAACTCAAAGGATGTTTGGAATAACCATCCTTTAAGGATCCGTTAAACTATCTACTATGTAGTAGTGTATGGTAAATAGATAATGCCTATCAGTAATCTAAAATATCAAAATAGTGTTAAGGCGTTACCATTATTCCCCTTAACACATTTTATATAAGCGTTATAGTCTATATAGCACTGTAAACTCCACCGTAAACTAGTGGGATATCAGGGAGTACTCCATAGGTATAACACAAAACAAATCGTAGTGGTCGCGTATATAGGGATACAAGTATGACAAGGCACATGAGGCAATACCCAAGGTAGTGAAACTACCATTTGCCTGATCCGAACTGGTGAGAACGCATCGCCGCAGCGATCGCAATACCGCGAAATAACACTCCCAAATCAAATGTGCACCAATCGACAACAAGTAATGAGTAGTTTTCGAAGAAGTGTGTTCGCTCGAGGTGGCTAACCCCATTTGGCCCGGCACGGCTCCTGTTTTAGTCATTTCCAATTTGACACAAGTGTCAAGGCTATCCATTATCGTTCTCTTTCTTCAGTCATCACGTACATCATTCCAACCACTTCATTCTGGATCACAACTCCGCGTATAGTTATTAAAGTGGTTTTCGGTTTAGACAGTGAGTATGACCCTAACCGATTCCGGTCTCTTTAATAACTTTCGTCATTATTTCACCGATTGGTCGTTAATATATTTCAAAACCAAATCAAATTCAATTTCAAATAGAATTCGTAAACCAACATTTCATTTGTCTTTCTAAATCAATTTCCAAAATTTACGTTTCAAAACTTCCAAATCACCATTTCAAAATCTTATAATTCAATTTCAATTCAAATATTGATTCAAGTTCGTATATCAATTTCATTCCGAAATCATTTAAATTAATTTAATTTAACATTCAAATCAATTTAAATTCATTTATCTATTTCATTCAATATTCGTTAAGTTAATTTATCATTCAAAACAATTCTATTAAATTTCCAATTCATTAAATCAATTACTTAAGTTCAACTTCATTATATCAAAACTTCAAATTGAATTAAATTAGATTTGTAAAATCAATTCTTTAAATTACAAGTCTTACATTAATTTCAATAAATCACATTTTTATTTCTTGTTAAAAATTCGATTTCAATTATTTATTTACTTAGTTACAATTTCAAAACTTAATTAATAGAGAAACTTAATTTCACTTATTCAAGAAGTTCAATTTTACTTAATAAAGAATTCAATTTTATTTAGTTATCAAATAATTCAATCTTATTTAATTATTAAATAATTTCAAAACTTAATTATCAAATAATTTCAAACTTAATTATTAAATAATTTCCAAGCTTAATTCAATCGTTTCTCAAATTAAACAACGTTCTTTCATCGGTTACATTGTTAATATTTTGATTCAGATTATTAAATATTGACATTTCCTTTCATTAAAATTCAAATTCCAACTTCATTTCAAAACCTTATTGTTTATTCGAATAAAATCTTTATTTTATTTTAAATCAAATTATTTGACCAATCGGGTTTTATTTAATTCTCTATCCTAGGTCAAGTTTAATTTGGGTATTTATCATTTCAACCCGATTCCAATTCAATTAAAAATCAAAGCATAGCAAAGGGAACTTGTAGTGTGATAACTGGGATGGTGTCAAAGTAAGTAAACAAGCAATAACAACAATAAATAACAATCCAATAATTGATTCAAATAATCTCGAATTAATCGTATTAATTCACATTGTTGTTTGTGTAAATTAACATAATTATTTCTAGAATCTACACTATCATTTCATGTAGATTAAAGATTATTACACTTATTATTCTATGCAATTCTACAATTGACATCAATTATTCAATTTCATACTTCATAAAATAATACAACATAAATTCAAATGGTTCAAGGGTAATTAACTATTTTTCTACGTGTCAAATACTAAACATTTAAGGGGTCATATTATACAAATTTAACTAATCAAATTCAACACATATGTCGATTCAAAATTTAACTATCCTACATCAAATTCAATTGCATAATATTTATCACTTTATACATTACAATTTAACATCCAACAACAATCAATCAATCAATTATCAATCACACTGTATTATCATCGCATAAATAATTACAGATAATGGTGTCAGATGTCATGGGTGAACATATATAGGTAATAGCATATATAACAGTGTAAATAACCAACAACAGCATATTTCAATTGTCGTTTCAATTGAAATCGAATTTAATAAATAAAAGAACATTAATCGTGAGTGATTGGTCACCTTTCGAGGCTAGAGATGAAACGAAAATGAGAAGAGTTACGGATCCCAGCACGAATTTCAAATCAAAACTGGATTGGCACGAATTCGACGGACAAGCTGATAAAGCGAATAGATGGAAACGATCAGAATCAGTTTAATACAACAACAACAAAAATTGCATGTATGCACTATTGTTATTATTATTCTTATAAAATCAATATTAAACTTTAAATAAATAAAATAACCTACATAAAATTAAAATCATTGTTTTAATTAAGTACACGACTAAACTTATCCAAAACTTTGAAATACCATTATACAACTTAAAACATATCCAACTATGCACCACTCAAGTTAACAAAACATTGACTCTTACCACACACTCATAAAATCCATAATCAATGTTCCCCTAGGCTGAACACACTTTAATGTGACCAGTATAGAGTTGTCTTAAAAAAAAATTATTAGCTTAGTTACATAAAAAGTAATATAAAACTTGCCAATATCAATTTTTGTTCAGGCTATGCTTTTAAAGAACACACGATATCATATTTAACAAGATCAGTATATCTTGCTATGCAGACCGTAGCAAATATGCAGCCTTTTCCAAATGCAACAAATAAATATTTGGCTAAACATAGGTGTAGACCGACCCATATATGATTTATATAAAATACATACACTGTATAACTTATATATTCTAAAAAGAATATCATATTCGAAAGTCCCAATCTATGCAAACCTATATAACTGTTCATGAAACTGATATGCAGTAGCAAGTAGACAACTGACGTAAGTACGTATATACCCGAAAGTTATGGATCTAATACATTTTATATATATAAATAATCTATACAATATTATAATTATATATATCTATATAACCAACAAATCTCAGATCTAAAATATTATATTCTACCCAATTTAAAACATGCTGGGTCCAAGAAACTGACGCAACTGTATATGTATGAAAAATATATACGTAAAAGTCAGGTTGTACTCATTTTATGCAGACCTATATTTAAAGCAACCAAGTATGCTTTGAGCTATGCGTACCATATATGCAGACAACTCTACTTAAATAAACGTACATCATATATATAACCTAAAAACCAAACATGCCCGCTTTAATATACAACCGGTTCCACAATCCAACCCGACGGAAAATATATAAAATATTTTAACAAAATATTAGTACTGCAAACCCATGTTGTAACTGCATATTTTCATATCCAAGTTTTACAACAATAAAAAAAAAGTCGAGTAACTGATATATATACATAGGTTAGCAGCTTAATGAATATAAACAAACACCAAAAATTGGTAACCAATATCCCATTATAAATAGCGAAATATATATATACACATAGAAAGACAAATTATTACACTTACGCAGCTTTAGCATGGCAAAAGGGGAGGCACGCAAGTCAGGTGAGTGGAGGCGGTGTGATGACGCGGCGAGGATGAGGAGGCTGAGGCAAAAGAGAGGTCGGGTGGAGAGAAAAATGGAGGCAGGCGGTAGTCACTTGGTGGCGGAGCTCGGGTGATGGATGCCAGGCTAGTGGAGGCGGTTGACGTGGAGTGAAGGACAGGCGGGTTGCCATGCCGGTGAGGGGAGAGGACGCGCTGGGTTCGTGCTTGGTTGGGCATTAGGCGGTGGGATGACTGCTAGCGCAGTGGGGACGGGTTCGGTGGTGACTACGAGTTGAAGGCGGAGGAGAAAGTGGCTGAGTCGCAGGCGGTGATTGAAGAGTGGAAGGCCGAGCAAGGGTTGGCTGGAAATGATGATATGTGAAGAGAAGAGGAAGAAAATTATTAGAGAAGAATGGGAAAAATGAAAAAAAGGAAGGCATCTTACTGTAATAATTTTGCAAAAGGAAGATGTAGAGAAGGAAGAGAGAAATGAGGGAGAAGATAACAACAGTATATTTTCTTTTATGTAGAATGGCAGAAGCATGAAAAGATAAAGAAGGGACCAAAAGAACGAACTAGAATTTACTGACCATTGGGAAAAATGAAAAGTCAGAAGTTGAATTCAAGGAGAATAATAATGGCAAGAGGCTATTGGTAATATACGGTGGATAATGAACGGTCATATAACCAAAAGCTCGAATTTCGGAACCGATACGGAAATTGTTCCGCAGATTTCACCGTCCCCCGGACGCCGAAACAGACAAACGAATATACCGCGGAGATCAGCACGACGAGACGATCAAAACGGTATACAGATATTAGCAGTGCGATTTAATTATAAAAATTCGAATTTTCTACCAGCGGAAAATGCAACAAAAACGATGAAAAATAAGACCGACGGAGCTAAAGAAGTCCGAATTTGGAAAAACGAAAAATGAGGTCTTGCTCAGAAGATGGTTTAGAATTTTTCTATGTAAAAATATTTAGGTTTCGAAAACGTTTTATTTTCATCGATTTTTAACTGATTAAATTGAAGTAAATTTACGCACGAAATAAACTTTCATATTTTTGGACGAAAATTTACCAGTTGCTATGTTTAACTAGACGCGTTTCAAATATTAAATTTTTATTTCAAAATTTTATCGTTTAAAATTTCACAAAATTTCAACTAATTACGTTATTAAAACGGTTAAAATTTACGGGTCGTTACATTTTAAAATAAAAGTTAAGTCGAACTAAATTTTAAAATAAGAGTTACAAACTTCTACATAAGTTTCAAATAAAACTTTAACCAAACTATCTCTAAATAAATCCATTTTATAGATATAAATAAAAATAGCGACACTTTAAAAATAAAAAATTTAAAACTTTTAACTTTTACTTTAAAAAAATCTGCTTTAAAACGTACTTGGATTCTCAGGGAAATACGTTTCCATTTCAGAATACACCAAAGAATTCTCCTTATATATCCTGCTTGATTTATCTCAATTCAAATTTACGTTTGAATCCCGTAAATTTCTTTCAACACTTTAAAAATAAAACTCCCTTTTATTTTTAAGCACACTTCCCATTTCCTGGAAATCACTTCCAAAATATATGCTTCAATTATTTAAAATAAGTTTCCAAATTCTTTATTCAAAATGTACTTTTTTTGAAAAAACTATAAAAGTTTATATTGGGTAACTTAAATCAAAAATTTCCTTTTAATATAAAGTTATTATATCGAATACTTATAATAAAATTTCCTTTAGAAATCAAAATGCTAATTTTTCTTTAAATTAATTAAATACCATAATTACTTAATAAATACTTATTTTTTTCCCTTAAAAATAATTAAAGATAATAATTTTCTAAAATATTCTAGAAACGCATTTAAACATTCTGGTTGATACAATGAAAGTTCTCTTTGAAACATACTTCATTTCCCAGGAAGAATACACTTTCCATCCTTTAAAAATAATCTCTCTATTGTTTTAAACAATTTGCACTTCTTATAGAAATTCCCACCGGAAATCTATCTTTCAAAATTTATCCACTGATAAATATTCCATTTCATTTATAAGCCTAGTTTATACATTTCCATTCCTCATTCCCTTTTTAAAACACCATTTCAAATTCAAATTCCAAACCAATTTCCTGAATTTAATTTCCTTAAAGTCGTAACTTAAAAATTCCTTTTCATTTCCCTTTTACATCCCCATTTCATTTTATTGATATTTTAAAATACCAAATTATATTATCCAACCATAACACAGCATAACAAAATTCCAAATCAATCTATCACAAGATATCAGTGAATTATATCACAGATTATGAATATAATTTCTGTATGGTGAGGAATCCAGTTGGATCCCTCCAACCTGTTTCCCTGCATCCACAGATGTCAGCACAACAAATAACATCAATCCAAGCTGGTATAAATATTCATATTCTACCAATTTCCAATTATTTAAATATTAACTATTTAAATGAACTAGCATTCCAGATGTGAGTGAGATTAACTCACCTTGAATTCAAAGCGCCGAGCGTTCAAATTTTACATTAAATCGAGCACGTTCGATTTAATGCAAAATTTTCACTTGCTCAAAATGATTCTAGATTTGCACCACTGTGGGCTGCTCGTCGCTGCGATTTCGGCGTCGCCAATTTCGTCGGAATCTGACCATGCATGCAAAAGATATGCAGGTTTAAAAGTTTGAATATAAATTTAAAACAAATTTCTCTCTTTATTTTAATTATTAACAAACCCTAGATCTAGGCCGTTGATTCTGCTTTCACAAATCCAGGACGCACAAATCTTCTTCTCCCTCAACAACGCGCGCTACCAGGGTTAAACGAAACCCAAACGCCACCTCCTAGGGTTCAAAGCCGCACCGCCTCTGATCGACCGGAGATTGATCGAGCACCACCATCAGGTAGCCCTTCGCCGTCTCTTCCTCCACCACAACCACCTTGGAGCTTGGCGCCTCTGATATCTCAAAATGTGTGCACGAACGCGCAGCCTTCGTGGCGTGATTTCTGACAATCCGCTCAACGATTTATGATCACAACCGTTCGAATCGGAGTTCTCAGCGAGCTCTCCATCTTTCCAGTTGGAAGAATTTATTAAAACTCAATGGATTGTTCGAAAATTTGAGTTGAAAAGCGATGTCTCTCGGCCATAGAAAATATACAAGCGGCGGCTGAGAAAAGAATCTAGGGTTCGGCCTAAAACGCGTTTATATAATCGTTAAATATTATTTTAATATTAAATTCAATTTTAACGAGTATTTACAAATGAACTCCAAACAACACATGCCGCCTGGCATTTGTAAGGTTTTACCCACATTCCGAACACAATGGAACGTGTTTCGGAGGCTAATTCAATCATATGTGGAATATAGCTTTTTGAAACAAGTTCAAATATTAAATTATCGATTTAAATTTCAATGCGTTTCTCTCTCGTACGAGCAAACGGTAACTCCAAACGCTCTGAAATTTGAAATCCGATAATAATTAACTATTACAGATCCAATGGAAATAGTTTCGTCGAATTCTGAGACTGTGCCCCGGAAGGCTATTTTAACTCGTCGATTAATTCGACCGATTTCCAAAATCGTAGAAATCATTTAAAATCTCACTTTTAAAACTTTACTAACTCAAATATAAATCAAATAGAATTTATATTCACTTTAGAAATCATTCTGATTCATTTCGAATCAAAGTCTGATTATTTGCATTATTATATTATTAAATCCCATTATTAAATTAATATAAAATTCCAAATTTAACTTATCGACTTTTGATTCCATCCAAAAGTCCAACATTAAAATTCAAATCAAAATAGACTCAAATTAAATCTTAGAAACCATTTTCATACCCATTTACATCCAGATTCACAAATTATCCCAATTTCAAATATTTAATTATTATTATTCAAACCCAATTGAACTGCCATATTTGAAATTATAACTAATTCAATTAATTTAACCAAAATCTCCTTATTTAAAAATCAAATTATAATTCACATTCAACATTTAAAACGAATTAAATGTTCAAAATCTAACGACCAAAATTCCGGGTCGTTACAATGTCATTGAGTATCTCGGGATTTCCAGTCATATGCCTTGAACAGCCACAATCAAGTATCCATTTATCTTTCTCAATTTGCACAGTTTGTCCATTGGTTGTTCATTCTTTAAAAGCCATGTAACATGTCTATTCCTGCATAGCAAACCAATTCGGTAGATAACTTGATTTTTCATAAAAACTATATGCAGACTTTTGATACTTTGATGAAATGCATAGATTCAAACTAGCATTAACAAAATTTTCTAAAAATTCCATTTTCAACTTTTCAAGTTTCAGATTATGAAAACTATGAAAACCTATGCTCCGATACCAATTGACAAGGAGTGCGGATTAAGGATCTTAAGGCTAATTTAACACTAGGGGGGTGAACAGTGTTTACTGGATTCTAAGACTTCTATGGACTAATAAATTATGACACAAACAAATGCAGAACTTAATCACAGAATCGAACACAGATGAATAAAGTAAATAAAAAGCAGTAAAAGGAAAGAACACACTGGATTTTATATTGGTTCGGAGTTACCCAACATCCAGTCCTGTACCAAGGCAGAACACCTCATACAGATTTTTATTATACCAAAGTCGAGATTACAATCCTCAGTTTCTAAAGGCCTTGAGGTACCCTCCTGTCTCACAAGTCCGGGGCAAACTCTCTTGATTTATGGGCCACAAGATTACCCAATTGATTTCCAGGCTCAACCACACCTTATAGAGAGACTCGATACACTTTTGATTACAAATTGATCCTATAACTCTGAATAGCACTTTGATCTTCGAGAGAGGGTAGAGAACCAAACAAGAATAGATTCTAATTTGATTCACTTGAGAATTCGGCAGAATTTCGGCACGATCTTAAAAATATGAATATTTTAGAATATGGATTTGTGGAGAAGAAGGAGTGATTTCTGACAATCCGCTCAACGATTTATGATCACAACCGTTCGAATCGAAGTGCTCAGCGAGCTCTCCATCTTTCGAGTTCGAAGAATTTATTAAAACTCAATGGATTGTTCGAAAATTTGAGTTGAAAAGCGATGTCTCTTGGCCATAGAAAATATACAAGTGGCGGCTGAGAAAAGAATCTAGGGTTCGGCCTAAAACACGTTTATATAATCGTTAAATATTATTTTAATATTAAATTCAATTTTAACGAGCATTTACAAACGAACTCCAAAACAAGACATGCCGCCTGGCGTTTGTAAGGTTTTACCCGCATTCCGAACACAATGGAACGTGTTTCGGAGGCTAATTCAATCATATGTGGAATATAGCTTTTTGAAAGAAGTTTAAATATTAAATTATCGATTTAAATTTCAACGCATTTCTCTCCTGTACAAGCAAACGGTAACTCCAAACACTGAAATTTGAAATCCGATAATAATTAAATATTACGGATCTAGTGGAACTAATTTCGTCGAATTCCGAGACTGTGCCCCGGAAGGCTATTTTAACTCGTCGATTAATTCGACCGATTTCCAAAATCGTCGAAATCATTTAAAATCTCACTTTTAAAACTTTAACTCAATTATAAATCAAATAGAATTTATATTCACATTAGAAATCATTCTGATTCATTCTGAATCAAATTCTGATTATTTGCATTATTATATTATTAAATCCCATTATTAAATTAATATAAAATTCCAAATTTAACTTATCGACTTTTGATTCCATCCAAAAGTCCAACATTAAAATTCAAATCAAACTAGACTCAAAATAAATCTTAGAAACCATTTTCATACCCATTTACATCCAGATTCACAAATTATCACAATTTCAAATATTTAATTATTATTATTCAAACCCAATTGAACTACCATATTTGAACTTATAACTAATTCAATTAATTTAACCAAAATCTCCTTATTTCAAAATCAAATTATAATTCACATTCAACATTTAAAACGAATTAAATGTTCAAAATCTAACGACCAAAATTCCGGGTCGTTACATTCCTCCCCCCTTATAAAAATTTCATCCCCGAAATTTGCTAAGGTAGGAAAATGCTACTAACTCATTTACTTACCCAGACTTGCTTAGTTAAAACTTACATTCACTTCACCAAAACTTTTAGCTCAATTCCAAAACCATTTGCTTATTTATAGCTTAAAAGTTTTGTTTACAATTTTATTTCAAAAACAACTTTCTTAATAAAACCAAATTCCAAAATTCCCAAAAAATTTCTAACTTCCAAAATTTTCGAAAATTTTTGGCAGAGTCTCCCTTGTATGGGGGAGCTTTTGCAATATCACAATAGATATAAATATATATACATCGACCCACACGGTCGGAAAACAAAACATTTCATAATATATATATCATTATCCAATTTTATTGCGTAGGCGTACCTTTTGATTAGCATTTTAAAAGCAAGCGGCTAATTTATACTACATATATGCGCTCCAACTCTATCGATTGCCTCTCGTACCTGTACTTACTCAAACAGACACATGGGTTTTCAATAATATGAGATTTTAACAACATTCCATTCATTAAACTAGCCAAACACATCAATTACATAGTTTAAACAAATAAACTTCATAATTTAACACGTTAACCATATATTATAAGCAACCATAAGGTTTCGACACCATTTTAAATTCCTTTTATTTCACTTGAATGATTTACATTCAAGTTTACTATCCTCAATTCATATTCACTTCAATATGGTTAACATATGCTTTTCTTACATTAATTTTCTTCAATTCAATTCCAAATTGATTCACAATCAAATTTTATTTTCAATTTGATATACTTGCATTTCTTTAATAATCCACTTTCATTTATATGCAAAACCACTTAATTATATTGCACTTATACCAATTGATTCAAAAACTAATTCCATTTACTTCTCTTAATTCATTCACTTTCGTTTATGACAAAACGACTAATTTCTATGCACGTTTGTTGTTATTCAAACAAATAACCATTTCTTAAGCTTATACCATTTAAATTTAATTCCAACTTAATTTTTTATTAATATTATTCCATTTCAGGATTATTTACAACTCATACATTCTTATTTCATCACAATAATTAATTAAAATCCTTTCACTTGCATTTCAATTTTATTATCTAAACAAATTTCATTCCAGACCACTTATAAAGCTCGACCACAATCATTTTCCAATTTTGCTTCAGTTATTTCAATTTCATAATATTTCCATTTCTTCTTATATCAATTTTATTTTCATTTTTAATTTCATTCTTTTTCAATCAAATTTCCATCTGTTTACAAATTTTAATTCAATTTGTTTATATACTCTATCCATTTTAAATTTATATTCACCTTCTCAATTCATTCTGAATTTATTAATAATATGACATCCCAATTATTTTAAATCAGAATTGAGTTCTATTTTACTTTTTAGATTTTTAACAAACTACCAAAATTTCATCCATGCCAATACAAATTCCATTTAATTTAGTTTACTCTAGATTCATCTTCAACTTCTCTTTATTTAATTTAGCTTACGCTAAATTCATCTTCATACAATTCCTTTGAATTCAGTTGAGTGAAAATTTAACTTATCCAATATCATTCCAACTTGATTAAAATTTCTTTCAATTCAATTCTTACCCAAATTTAATTCAAGTCCAACTAAATTTTATTTAGCCAATTTAAATTCATATCATTTTCTTACTAATTTAAATAAGGATTTAGATTTCATTCAATATTATTTATAACACAACTGAAATTTTGATTTCAATTCAATTCAACCCAAACTCAACTAAATTTTACTTCTCAATATATAAGCTTCAACACTTATTTATTAACCTAAGTCCATCCACATTTCATATTTCACTATGCCTTATCCCACTTTACATTTCATTTAGTATTTAAATTTGGATTTTCCATAAAATACCATCCATTTTACTTTGGTTTCACCATTCCATTTCTCTATTTATAAGTTCACCAAATTATTCACTTAAAAGCTTATATTGCTCATTTGAGTCATTTTCATCTTATAATCACAATTCCAGATTTTTTATATATATATATATATATATATATATCACTTAATAGCTTAAGGGTATAAATTTTCATTACACAATTATAACTCACAATTATAATCATTTTACATTTCAACTTTATATCCAATTTAATTCAATTCCAAATTCAATTTTATATTTAACTTATCCTGAGTTAAATGCAAATATATTTTATTCACTTCCATACTCCAGTTAAATTTTAATTCCAGGATAAAAATTTCTCTTTCCTTCCTTATTAATATCAATCTCACTTTATAAGTTCAATAGTTGATTCATTTTAACTTTCACATTTTTATTTTAAATAAAATTCCCAGAATTCAATTTCCCGGTCTTATTTCAAAACCAATTTGAAATAATAATCTACACATACCTACTTGGTATGTCAAATCAAATCTCCGGATTCCAAAACAACTTGGTTTTACCAAAACAAATTTTCCTTTTGAAATTTCTAAAACAACTTGTATACCCGACAATTCCAACAAATATCATAACCAATCACCATGGTAGCAAATCCATCACTTTACAAACTCGAAAATCAATTCTGATGATGTGGCCATCATCATCAGGATTATTTTCCAGCGACTGAAGTGAGTTCAGTGCTTCCTTACTTCCATAAATTCCTTTCGGAACAATTTCCCATTCAAAGACATTTCTCCAAAATAATACTCCATTATATTCTTCAACACTCTGGAAAACATTTCAAACATTTCCAAGATTTAAATTTCCAAACTTTTTGTTTAAATTCATTCAAAACACTTTTCAAAATTCCCGGGATTTATATTCTGGTTTAAATCAAATCTTAGTTATATTTCTTTAGGATAAGTCCTACTTATAGAATTCTATTTCGTTATGACCATTTCAAATTTTAGATTCTTATTTGATTATAATATCAACAACCAAACATCCAAATATATATAATAATTTCAGAAAATCATTTTTTTCATATCAAAATATAATTTTGGGTAAAATTATTTCATTTACCCTCTTTAAAAACAATACTATGTTGGTTTATCTTGTTTAAGAGTTTAGAAACCCCTATCGATACGGTTGTACTTCCCGTACCGACCAGAATTCATAAACACTCAACCGATAAATCAACACAATATAAAAACAGTTTTATATTCACTAACAATTATGCGCTCATAGCTATTATTACACTCAAACTCATTTCTAGAGTACTATTGACTCTATTCTTAATGAGTAATTTTTCCCACCAAAGCCTAGGTTATCGCTAACCTAAGCTCTAATACTAAATGAAACGACCCGCCCTTCTCGACTCGCGAAAATCGACACAAAATACACCACAGTATAATATGCCGACGATCGAGTGTTGGGAAAGATAGATTGTCGAGGAAAAAGAAAGAAGATAGAAGAAAGAAGGAACTAAAACAACATCAGAATCTCACAATCGCAGCGAAACAAAATATAATAAATAATAACAGATCTTTACACAAAATGAAACCATATCTATTTTATATAATACATCATCAGAGTATATCACAAGTAAACAACAATTACCAGCCTGGCAGTTATATCAACCTGCCTCACAACTGCTGGCAATTTCAAACAACCATAGCAGCAGAATAAACAAGTACGAATAAACGTCTCGAACTCCAGCTCCTTTCCTAAGCTCCACAACATCCTATCCTGTAATCTATAATACTCGTTCTGACCTGAGCATTATAATAAAATAACACCCGAGTCAGTCTGGAATACCAGCGTGAGAGAAATACATCCAAACTGGTTATTAGAGTTTCAAAAATCCTTTGAAAATCAAAAGCGTCTCGTAAGACCACGCCACAAATAAACATGTCGGGTTTTTACTTTACGATAGCCAAAAAACTTTTTATCAAATCCGTCTAATATTATAATAGTGTCTATAGAAAGTAAAATAGAATCTAGCTGAAATGCTTGCATCTCACGTTTCAGCAATAGTTGGGCACAATCAAAACTGTACATGCGCGTAGGGAAAATGGATTTCCAACTAATGACTAGGCACTGGGGTACCACCTGTCACAGTACTTGGTCTAGATCAGCGTACTGAGGACCACGCCCAATCCCCTGCAACACAAGGTCGGAACTACCCCTCACTGGATAATTCCGAGTAAGATCACCCCACGGTTGGGATCAGCAACCGCACCACTAAGCCGAATAAAAAGGAACATCTAGACAGGGATGACCTCACCCTAATGGGTGCTACCCACTTAGCCTTGCTGCATAACCCATGATTTTCAGTCATTCCCGGTTGATGAGGCTTGAGGCTAAACGTTACCCTTTTAGAACACATCTCTTAAAATGCCCACCGTCCACCTGACGATGTTCCGAAAGCATTCATCCATACAAGTCCGTTCCGGGTTCGAACGGAACCGAAGGCACTACTCCTACTACATCCATTTTGGAATCACCCTCAGGATTAGTAGCGACTAGCCCTTGCACTTTACTGCTCCAACTTCGATTCCAAACTCGTTTTCCCACGAAAACGTACAAACCGAATCGAAGTGGTTTTCGAGAAATCCCGATCTCGGTCTCTTCGAAACGATGAGCACATTGGCCAATATTGATAGTCGGTTATTTAACTATCAAATAACATTCACAAAACATCCATCAAACATAAATAATTTCCCAAATTCATGTTTTCCTCAAAATATCTTCACAAGATATATTTCTATTTTCAACCCTTTGAAAATAGTGTAAACCCACTTCCTTTTATGGAAATAAATTTCCCAAACATTTTCTATTTCCACTGAAATCACCAAGTACAAACACTTAAAATTTAAAATAATTTAAATCACTTTATCCAAAATATATTTTAAGAATATTTAAGGTAAAACTGTTTTTATAAAATATAAAAACTAATTTTAAAATAAAAGTTAAGTCGAACTAAATTTTAAAATAAGAGTTACAAACTTCTACATAAGTTTCAAATAAAACTTTAACCAAACTATCTCTAAATAAATCCATTTTATAGATATAAATAAAAATAATATTCTTTTAAAACAAATTTAAACCTTTTCCATTTCAGAATAAACCAAAGAATTCTCCTTATAAATCCTGCTTGATTTATCTCAATTCAAATTTATGTTTGAATCCCGTAAATTTCTTCCAAAACTTTAAAAATAAAACTCCTTTTATTTTTAAGCACACTTCCCATTTCCTGGAAATCACTTCCAACATATTTGCTTCAATTATTTAAAATAAGTTTCCAAATTCTTTATTCAAAATGTACTTTTTTTGAAAAAAACTATAAAAGTTTATATTGGGTAACTTAAATCAAAAATTTCCTTTTAATATAAAGTTATTATATCGAATACTTATAATAAAATTTCCTTTAGAAATCAAAATGCTAATTTATCTTTAAATTAATTAAATACCATAATTACTTAATAAATACTTATTTTTTTCCCTTAAAAATAATTAAAGATAATAATTTTCTAAAATATTCTAGAAACGCATTTAAACATTCTGGTTTATACAATGGAAGTTCTCTTTGAAACATACTTCATTTCCCAGGAAGAATACACTTTCCATCCTTTAAAAATAATCTCTCTATTGTTTTAAACAATTTGCACTTCTTATAGAAATTCCCACCGGAAATCTATCTTTCAAAATTTATCCACCGATAAATATTCCATTTCATTTATAAGCCCAGTTTATACATTTCCATTCCTCATTCCCTTTTTAAAACACCATTTCAAAAACACTCCAAATTCCAAACCAATTTCCTGAATTTAATTTCCTTAAATTCGTAACTCAAAAATTCCTTTTCATTTCCCTTTTACATCTCCATTTCATTTTATTGATATTTTAAAATACCAAATTATATTATCCAACCATAACACAGCATAACAAAATTCCAAATCAATTTATCACAGGATATCAGTGAATTATATCACAGATTATGAATATAATTTCTATATGGTGAGAAATCCAGTTGGATCCCTCCAACCTGTTTCCCTGCATCCACAGATGTCAGCACAACAAATAACATCAATCCAAGCTGGTATAAATATTCATATTTTACCAATTTTCCAATTATTCAAATATTAACTATTTAAATGAACTAGCATTCCAGATGTGAGTGAGATTAACTCACCTTGAATTCAAAACGCCGAGCGTTCAAATTTTACATTAAATCGAGCACGTTCGATTTAATGCAAAATTTTCACTTGCTAAAAATGATTCCAAATCTGCACCACAGCGGGCAGCTCGTCGCTATGATTCCAGCGTTGCCAATTTTGTTGGAATCTGACCATGCATGCAAAAGATATGCAGGTTTAAAAGTTTGAATATAAATTTAAAACAAATTTCTCTCTTTATTTTAATTATTAAAAAACCCTAGATCTAGGCCGTTGATTCTGCTTTCACAAATCCAGGCCGCACAAATCTTCTTCTCCCTCAACAACGCACACTACCAGGGTTAAACGAAACCCAAACGCCGCCTCATAGGGTTCAAAGCCGCACCACCTCTGGTCGACCGGAGATTGATCGAGCACCACCATTAGGTAGCCATTCGCCGTCTCTTCCTCCACCACAACCACCTTGGAGCTCGGCGCCTCTAATATCTTGAAATGTGTGCACGAACGCGCAGCCTTCGTGGCGTGATTTCTGACAATCCGCTCAACGATTTATGATCACAACCGTTCGAATCGGAGTACTTAGCGAGCTCTCCATCTTTCCAGTTGGAAGAATTTATTAAAACTCAATGGATTGTTTGAAAATTTGAGTTGAAAAGCGATGTCTCTTGGCCATAGAAAATATACAAGTGGCGGCTGAGAAAAGAATCTAGGGTTCGGCCTAAAACACATTTATATAATCGTTAAATATTATTTTAATATTAAATTCAATTTTAACGAGCATTTACAAACGAACTCCAAAACAAGACATGCCGCCTGGCGTTTGTAAGGTTTTACCCGCATTTCGAACACAATGGAACGTGTTTCGGAGGCTAATTCAATCATATGTGGAATATAGCTTTTTGAAACAAGTTTAAATATTAAATTATCGATTTAAATTTCAACGCGTTTCTCTCCCGTACGAGCAAACGGTAACTCCAAACGCTCTGAAATTTGAAATCCGATAATAATTAACTATTACAGATCCAATGGAAATAGTTTCGTCGAATTCCGAGACTGTGCCCCGGAAGGCTATTTTAACTCGTCGATTAATTCGACCGATTTCCAAAATCGTCGAAATCATTTAAAATCTCACTTTTAAAACTTTACTAACTCAATTATAAATCAAATAGAATTTATATTCACTTTAGAAATCATTCTGATTCATTCCGAATCAAAGTCTGATTATTTGCATTATTATATTATTAAATCCCATTATTAAATTAATATAAAATTCCAAATTTAACTTATCGACTTTTGATTCCATCCAAAAGTCCAACATTAAAATTCAAATCAAAATAGACTCAAAATAAATCTTAGAAACCATTTTCATACCCATTTACATCCAGATTCACAAATTATCCCAATTTCAAATATTTAATTATTATTATTCAAACCCAATTGAACTGCCATATTTGAAATTATAACTAATTCAATTAATTTAACCAAAATCTCCTTATTTCAAAATCAAATTATAATTCACATTCAACATTTAAAACGAATTAAATGTTCAAAATCTAACGACCAAAATTCCGGGTCGTTACAATGTCATTGAGTATCTCGGGATTTCCAGTCATATGCCTTGAACAGCCACAATCAAGTATCCATTTATCTTTCTCAATTTGCACAGTTTGTCCATTGGTTGTTCATTCTTTAAAAGCCATGTAACATGTCTATTCCTGCATAGCAAACCAATTCGGTAGATAACTTGATTTTTCATAAAAACTATATGCAGACTTTTGATACTTTGATGAAATGCATAGATTCAAACTAGCATTAACAAAATTTTCTAAAAATTCCATTTTCAACTTTTCAAGTTTCAGATTATGAAAACTATGAAAACCTATGCTCCGATACCAATTGACAAGGAGTGCGGATTAAGGATCTTAAGGCTAATTTAACACTAGGGGGGTGAACAGTGTTTACTGGATTCTAAGACTTCTATGGACTAATAAATTATGACACAAACAAATGCAGAACTTAATCACAGAATCGAACACAGATGAATAAAGTAAATAAAAAGCAGTAAAAGGAAAGAACACACTGGATTTTATATTGGTTCGGAGTTACCCAACATCCAGTCCTGTACCAAGGCAGAACACCTCATACAGATTTTTATTATACCAAAGTCGAGATTACAATCCTCAGTTTCTAAAGGCCTTGAGGTACCCTCCTGTCTCACAAGTCCGGGGCAAACTCTCTTGATTTATGGGCCACAAGATTACCCAATTGATTTCCAGGCTCAACCACACCTTATAGAGAGACTCGATACACTTTTGATTACAAATTGATCCTATAACTCTGAATAGCACTTTGATCTTCGAGAGAGGGTAGAGAACCAAACAAGAATAGATTCTAATTTGATTCACTTGAGAATTCGGCAGAATTTCGGCACGATCTTAAAAATATGAATATTTTAGAATATGGATTTGTGGAGAAGAAGGAGTGAAGAAAATATGAAATTAGTTAGTTAAAAAATTCGTTTGTGAAGGCTATTTATAGAGCACCAACAGTCATAACCATTCGTGAAGAGATTTAAACGAATAGACATTTCTTTTGAAAATTGAAACTTTTGAATTCAACGGCCACCATGTCGACATGGGGTATCCCATGATGTCGACATACCCTAATTAAAAATAATGTAAAATTTGTTTTGAAAATGGTATTGAACGGAAAACAAGATGAAATGATTCTGGAATAAAGTAAACTAATTTTCCTGTGTTTTGAAATAAAGAAGAGTAGAAAAATATATTTTTAGAATGTATATATAACTTTGATTTTAAATCTCAAGTATATATATTATAAAAGAATATTTAAAAAATCGGAAGATAGTTTTTTTTTAAACAAACGAAGTTTAAAACAAAAGTTTATTTAAAAACAAAGAAAAAGAATATTTTAAGGCTAAAACATTTTGAAAAGCAGTTTTGAAAATCATTTTGAAAAACCATTTTGAAGAAGTTTTGCAAGCTTCTTCTTGCAGAATATCTCATCACATCAGGACTCGAGAACTCGTACAAAACCAGGATGTTCGTGGGTTTGTAAGCCACTTGTCGTAGGTTTTTAAGCTACTTGTTGTGGGTTTGTAAGCCATTAAGAAGGTAGAAATGGGTTCCATCCCAAATGAAATATGGAATGAAGATTTCCGTGCTATTATGAAGTTTTAACAATAAACTAGACACTTATCCTGAAATCTTGATCTTGATACTCATGAGTCTTCAAACTTGATTTCTTCATCCCTGATCTTTATACTGTATAGTCTTCAATAATCAGTACCTACCTTATATATATTCTTCATAATAACATTCATATATATCTAGACAACAATGTTAGTATATAAGTTATAATAAAATAAGTTACAAAGGTTGTTGTCATCAAAACCACTATCTCCAGTTCCTAACAATAGGCACATAGAGCTGTCAGAAGCATTTGCCGTCAATTGCTCAATATCTAGAGTAGATGGTACCTACATGAAATTAGTACCCATTATATCACTTTTAATATTACCATAACTAATGTTATTGAAGAAAGAAATTTGAGTTGGAGAAAGAGAATTTTCAAAGGGACCCAATGATAATTCACTGTCAGCATGAGGTGCTGTAGGTACAGCCGATTCCTCCTTGACATTTTCCATAGCTACTCCTATGTTTAAATCTTCTGGGGTAGAAGTGTGACAGGAAGCGCTGTTATCAACTAGTTGTGCTCCCACCATGTCGTTGGTTGAAACCGAGGGTTCATTGACATCTCTAGCACCTGCTAAAACTTTTCATTTCTATTATCTTCTTCTATAACATCAGCCTTAGAGTTTTGAACCATTGTGTAACAACCTACCCAGGAACAAACCTAAATTTAGGTCCAAAAAGGCCCATCAAAACTTAGATCCATTCTGAGGTAAGTTGTTGGTAGAACTAAGAAAATAACAGTGTAGAGCTAAAACTAAACTTTCGAAACTCACAGCGGATGGAAAAAAATATAATAGCAAAGTGTACCCATTTATTTCAAAACCATAAAAATGTCATAATACAAAATTCCATAAAAACTGTAACATAGTATCCGTTACAACTATTGTCTAAATACATGGGTACACATAAAAACAAGCAATAATAACAAATAGTACCATAAGCCAAGCTTCTCCATCTCTAAGCATCGTCACTGCCATCACTCCATCCTTAACCTGTGTTGTAATGAGGAAGGAGTCAGAACAACAAGTGTCCGGTGAATAAAAACTTTGAGTCTTACCTTTTCAATACTTGGGCAGTATATTTCAAAATAAGAATATGTCTACGAACATAAAACCATTTAATACTTCTTTATAGGGAAAGGAGGCGGGTCCAACCACTTAATACCTTCCATTCTAGAAGCAGATTTCTAAAATCTCATATCCTAATCATACGTCATAAATAGCTAATAATGTGAGAGATGGTACCCAAGTCACTTAATACCTTTTATTGGAAAATAGGCAGACTCTGGTCATTTAATACCTTAATTAAGGCAGAATCCATCATTTAATACTTATTTCCAAGTCGTGCTCCTCAATGGTACTATCTAGCTGACATCATATGGAATCTCTTAGGAAACTTAATACTTCCAAGTAGAAAATAGACAGACTCCGGCCATTTAATCCTTAATTAAGGCAAACCCCATCATTTAAGACATATTTCCAAAAGCGGACCTCGGTAGAGATACTACCTAATGTGTCCCTTGATCATTTAATACTTCATCCGGGGAAAATAGGTGGGTCCAATCACTTAATACCTCAATATCCTGAAGCAGGCCTTTCGGCTTATGGCCCATACTTATAATGACGTCTCACATTAGTCCGCTATTCGTAGGAACTGGTAGCCAGAATAGCTGGGTAGATTTCCCCTACAGAATTTGGGACCAACCTCATGTCATTACAAATATTAATCATAAGGATATCTCACATCAATAAAAGTATACATAACTGACGATAGCCTCAAAGTGAAGGGCAGACTTCCGTCATGTAACTCTATTTGACCTCGCATCTCTATAACTTAGCAACAAATCAATTACTCTCCATACACACACACACTCATCTCACCATTTCATAAATAAGGCCTTATAAGGAATGTTCCTTATTACGCCTTAAAATAATAATTAAGCTATGTAAGAGTTTCCTCTTATTTTCGGCTCACAATTAATTACTTCTAATGGGGGAAATAAATGTAAATAAATGTCTAATTAACTACGCCATATATGCAATAATTATACGTTAATTATGTAAATAGAGATAAATAAATATTCGTGCCTAATAAGTTCTAAACGCATGGATTTTACGCTCTAAACTAGCGTTAAATGTCAATTCCCTAACCAATTATTATTACAAGTCCTTTTTCTTCAAATTCCCAAGATTTCATAGGATTCTAATATCCAAAGCAAGGAATAAATATTTATAACCAAAACTGCAATAACAGACTTGTAAATAAAATATAAACTCAATTTATTGCACCAAATCAATAGAATATCTTAAATAATAAGAACTGCAATCTAAACCCCGTATTCTATTTAACTCCTCTTCTACAACGAAATAGATAAAAATAAGTGGTGTAAACTACAAATAGAGTTCATAATCTAAACCCCATATTTTATTGAAGAATCAAAATTGACCGAACGAAGAAAGAGAAGTGGAAATAGACAGTGAATTTATCAAAAATTGCATAAATGAACAAATCCCATCAAACTAATGTAAATAATTAAGAATCTCAACATAGAATTAACATATCAAAATAAAAAGGAATTTTGGGGGATTTTATCTATCATATTTTAGAAATTCCAAAATCCCCTAGGCATATTCAAATCCAAAAAGAAATACGCTAAACAATTGCTGAATAGAAATACTAAGGTTTCCTCTCACTAAATAGCCTTAGCTTTGCCTTTCTTGGATTTGCATGCCTAACAATCTCTTCAAGAATCTCTCTTTTTTGATATACACACACAATAGGGAAGAGGTATATATATTTATTAGATTCAGAATAGTTAGGGGAAAATAGAATAAGAATGGATTGGTGGAAGAAGAAATAAATATAAAATAGATTGGATTCTTACCTGAATTCTCTACGGAGTTTCTGAATTTTATTTGGAGAGATAACAATGGCAGAGTTTTGCTGAATTCCCTAAAATATTTGTGGATGAAAGTGAAAGGTTTAGGGTCTAATTTATAATTGTTGGAAATGCACCAGAACCGTTGAATGAGAATAGAAGATAAATCTGGAATGTACAGCTCATCAAAATATGCCCTACAACAAGGAAGTGATCGACCCCCATGCTCCAAGCGGTTGATCCCTACGGTCGACCCCTTGCGGTGCTGGGTCGACTTCTTCTCTTATTTTGGAAATGTATTTATTTTATTTTACCGTTGCTTGATTATTTATTAATTTCACACCCTAATTTACTTTTACATTAATTGCTAATTTTTAACGTTATTAACCCCAAAATCTATTTACAATTAATAATAAATTTCAAAACTATGGAGTTAGTTATTTATTTGAATCTTATTCAAATTATTTTAAATCTGAAAACTTCACACACACATAACTTCTTCGTTCGAGCTCCATTTTCAGCATATTAAATATGAAAATTAATCAGAATTTTGACACGAACGCAACAGTGTAACTTTCATGGTCCAATTCTAACTTCTATAAAAATTTCATTTTCTACCAAATCACATTTAATTTAATTTACTGCATTTATTTATGGTTCATTTTATGGGGTGTTACATCCTTCCCCCCTTAAGAAGGATTTTGTCCCGAAATCTTTCAAGGGGAAAATAGCGTAACGCGCAATAACATCCATGTTATACAACTAAGTTATTTACACAACCATCTACTCAACCAACAGTGCAATATGATTATGTACCACAAACATACTAAAATGAGCTCAATACTAGCATGAGTGTGTAATCGTGTTATGAAAATATGTATGCAAATACCCTAAACATGCAAAAAATCTCCGCATGAGTGTAAAGTTGTTGTGAAAAAGTATAGCAACCATCTCCTATTTTCCAATATAGCAACCACGATGCAAAAAAATTCCTAATTTTGCTGCGGAGCTTCCGATTTCCATGCTCTACCATGCATGCAGTGGCATGGAACGCTATTGGCTCCGTCTTAGAATCCCCCAATTGATTAGGCTCTACAATAATTGCTATGCTACAAACGTATGTCCTCAAATGCAAAAACATCATGGGCTCTAGCCAACATAAAAGTTTTCTTATTTTTTCCCATATTGGGAAAAGGCCTAATAAATCTAGTGCCTACTTTCCAACTACCCAAATCGTACGACCTTCACACGTTGTCTAATTAATTTTGACTTTCCAAAGTCTCGCAATATAAATCTGGTCCAAATAGAATTTGTCGATGGTTTCTCACCCACAATTTGGCGATTTGCATGGCCTCCTAAAAAAATGCTTCATGGGTGCAATATTAATCGTCTATTGATGACTACAATCCTACATGGATTCTACTAAGGGTAAGCTACTCTTAAGGTCATCCAAAGTCTAAGATGCAAGCTCTCAACAAATCCTCCAAGTTTCCATTCATTCCTTTAGTTTGCCCGTCGATCTTCAGTCGGTAAGCAATGCTCCAATTCTACGAAGTTCCTAAAGCTACTTCTAAAACTACTAGCAAACCCCTCCAAAATTGGTTAGTAAACTAAAGGTCCCTATTGCTAACAATGCAATGCAAATCCATAAAGTTGTGTTAAGTGCTGTAGTTTCACTACTTCTAGCGGAAAATTTCTACTACCTTCTTCTTAATCTTTGATCAATAGGAAATTCCATTCTCATTCCTATATATTTTCTCTTTTCCTTATATGGTGGATTTTTGTGAGTTAAATCCCTTGTGTTTCCCAAAATCTAAAGTTTTGGAATTTAAACATTTACTCACTTTAGGATGCTAACCTAATTTCCTCTTTAACTTCCAGTTTTACCCATGGTCCATCGCTAGTTAAGTATTCCCATCAAATTTCCTTATTTACTTTTCTTCCTAACATATATTAAGTAGTTTACATACTATTCATAAAGTCTACACAAGAATAAAACAGGGATATATCTTATACCACATCATCCACTTTTCCAATAACTAAGGAAGACAACCAACGACTATAATTCAAGAACTCCAAAAGAAATATTTACTAGAAGTTGCCATTTATTATCAACTGATATAAATGGTGTTGAGGTACTAACACTCCTTTCTAAATTAAAATGGGCTATTTTTAATATTTCATTCCATTGCCACCCATTTTCTTAATTTCCCTTTTTCGGTCTCTAATAAATGTGGTCCATTCATTACTTCAATCAATATATCCATTGCATTTGATCATTACTCGTCAAAATTGGACCATTTCCAATTAATCCTTCTTCAAGTTATCAAAATCCATTTATTACACAAATTTTTTTCTTCCATAAATGCCAATATCAAGTTTCCTTGATCAGTCCCTATTAGATTCCTTCTCCTCTCATTAATCACAAATTTATTGTCCGTTAAGTTTTTAATTTATGTCCATAAATCCTAATCCATCAATTACTAAATAATACGCATGCAGTCGTAATCTATGATTTCCGTATACATTCTAGTCGTTAAGCATAGCTATATGCTATTTATATCTAATTACTAATTCCACAACTAGAATACTTATTTCTATATATTAATTTATCGAAGTTATCATTCCAAAAAGAATACTGTCATAATTTCTCATAAATTAAGGGTTTTGCTTTGTTTGAAATTACAAGGAATTATTTCTTTTTTATTGAAATAGGAAGTGTAAACTATGGAAAAGAATATCCACGTCTTACACATCTCTTTATTTTTAGTGTATTCCTTGTTATGTCAAACCATGCACTTTTATATGTATATTGGAATTAGATAAGTTACGGAAATTACATGAAAACTGCTCCAAAATTAAAATATAGAAATTCATGTTCTATGAGCAACCTAATTCACAACCCAATTACATATCTAGAATATCTTTACACTTTATTAACTTCTTCAAATAGAGGTTTGAGACTGATTTCAAATTTCAGATCAGGTTGTACATTCTATTCCTATTTTATTCATATCCTAAAAACCTTAATCTATCCTACCACCTAAGTCATGATCTGTATCTACTCCATAAAAATTATAAAATCATAACTTCCGCATACAAAATAAAATATCTTTATACAAATAAACTTATTTAAAAATAAGCATTTATTACTTCATCTCTTGCAATGCTTAAAACATGAAGTATCAAATTCAATATCTGCATCTTTGAAAATGTAAACTTTAAAAACCTTTATCAAAGATTCAAAATTCCTTTGTTCCCAAATAGGAATAAAATAATCTTCCTTATTTTGAAACTTTCCTTATCAAAACTTTCTTTCTTAAAAGTCAGACTTTCTAATTTATGACATTCAAAATTTTCTTGGTTTTTTCGAAAAGGAATTTATGAAAAACTTTCCTTTAGCTTACATAAATAAGGATTTACTCCTTTTTAAAAATAGAATTTTTAGCACAAAAGATTTAAAACTTAATTATCTTTCCAAAATAATATGTTTGACCATTTTTGTTTCAAAGAGTTTTATAGCTGCAAGAATTATCGTTTACAAAATAATAGATTTTTCTAAATTATCATTTCAAAATAACAATTATTTCCTTCTAAAGCATACAATAATATTTATTACCTTATCACTTGAAATATACTATTATTTGGCGAAATATATCTCGTAACTTTGCTCAAAAACTCTTAAAATCTCTTGCAATACTTTTCATTATCAAATCCAATAATATTAATATTCAAATAACTTTTGTATTCAAATTAGGAAAAGCATATAGAATTCTGATCTTTACATGAATGCTTCTCCTTATATAAAAACATCTAACTTATCTAACAAACATCATTTAAATCCAATCAATGGTCAAAGATACCTTTAATAACTTTATACGATGGAAAAATAGATGGAGTAGACAAAGATAACTCCTATCTTATTCTATTACTCCTTTCAATATCTTATCTATAATAATTCACAATTCTATTATTACCTAAATTCCCCTCATTATTCTCTTCATCACCTTATATGGAAATGTTCCTCCTTCCTATATTATCGGACGTTCCTTTCTTTATTTTCTATTCCAAATATGTGTTACTTCTATCTATAAACCCCTAAAAAAAGTTCTAAAGAAAGAACTTATAGGTTTATAAACAAGGAAAAATAGAAGAATCAAAGGACCAAAAATTGATATCTTTCTAATTAAATCAAAAAGGTTACAAATGAAAACTTCTCAAGTCATTAATTTACAATTAAAACCATCCACCGTTTTGTTTTTAAAGAAATTCATTTCTTTTAGAAATTGCATTATATTTCCAAACTTTTCCAAAACTAATGGTGGTATATTTCTAAAGTTGTTTAAAACCATAATTATGTTTCCAAAAATTTCCAACTTATACAGCCTCTAAGAAGTTATAGAGAAAAGAACTTTCAAATTTATTATGTAGGAAATATAACGTAGGAAAAGAGAAGAATACAAAAACAAGGAATTTGAAAGCTTTTCTAATTAAATCAAATTTTAAATTGAAAAGTTTATAAATGAAACTTTTTTTCCAACTTCTCAAGTCACCAAATTTGTAGATTAAAATCACCTACTAAAATATTTCACCATCCTCTATAAATTTACAATCTCTTTTCAAACTTTTTACATAATAAATGGTGGTATAATGTAAAAGTCATCTAAGAACAATTTTTATTAAAATTTTCTGACTCATGAAAATTTCATTTTAAAATATTTTGAAAGGAACTTTCAAAATTTTCAAGGGGTTTTCAAAGAAGCCTTTTTATCAAATTATGTTCCAAGAGGTTGGATTAAAATTTGTTCTTTCTTTTGAACCTTTCCACCTACGATCATCCCTATTATTAAATACGTCTATAGGTTCCACAATGATAAGGTAGGTCCTATTAAAGAGTCAATTACTATCCAGCTTCTAGGGTGCTTCCATAAGTTGAGGTCATGCTCTCCCTAGTTTTCTCCTAAAGATATAATCTCTGCTCCATGGGTAATTAGAGTAGGAGTAGAAATTATCTCTATTTATTCTTCCAACTCATAGTCGCCTCCCACATCCTTTCGGAATATGGTCGAAGCTATTTTTACAGTTGGAATCTATAGAGTGAGACATAAATTCAAAAATAAGTGTATATATATATATATGAGTTTTAGAAAAATCTTTTGAAAAACCTTTTCAAAAATAAGAAGTACGCTACTCCTATGTATAGTATACTTTCCCCGTTGATCGGGTAACCTAGGCACCGATACCAAATGTAACAACCCACCCCAGAATAGACCTAAATTTTAACCTAGAAAGGCCCATCAAAACTTAGATCCATTCTAAGGTAAGCTTTTAGTAGAACTAAGAAAAAAACAGTATAGGGCCATAACTAAACTTTCAGAACTCACAACAGATGGAATAAAATATAATAGTAAAGTGTACCCATTTATTTCAAAACCATGAAAATGTCATAATACAAAATTCCATAAAAACCGTAGCATAATATCCGTTACAACAATTGTCTAAATACATGGATACACATAAAATCAAGTAATAATATCAAATACTACCACTATAACGACCAGGATTTTTCGATGATTAATTTGAAATATTTAAATGGTTTAAATATTGGATTTTGAGTTGTAATTGAGTTAGTAAGTTTTTAAAACTGAAAATTTCAAGCGATTTCGAGGTTTTTGAAATCGTCAATTTAATCGACGCGTTAAAATAGCGATCCAGGGCAAAGTCTCGGAATTCGACAAAACCAGTTCCATAGGATCCGTAATAGTGTATTATTATCGAATTTCAAATTTCTTAACGTTTGGATTTAACGTTTGATCGTACGAGATATAAACGCGTTGAAATTATATCGAAAACTAATATAATAATTGGGTCCAAAAAGCTATCTTCTCAATACGATTGAATTAGGACTCGGAACCTTTTCCATTGCATTCGAAATAAGGTTATAACATTATAAACGTCCGGCGGCGCGCCTGAATTAGAGGTCGAGATTTCACGGTAGGTGTTGTGAGATAAATTGAAATAAAATAAATTATATATAATCAAATCAGGGCAAAATCATAGCCACCTGTTCACGTTTAATCACGTCCTTCCCTCAAATTAGTTCAATTCAATGCTGTTCATACACGCCACCCTTCAATTTAAATCGCGCTCCTTTCTATTCTTCTTCAATACGAATCAAATTCGTTCGTGAAAAAATGGGGGGATAAAACGAAATCAAAAATTTAAAATCGCGTATCCCCTTTTCTATACTTCTAGTTCGAGATTTATTCGTTCGAGCAGAGAGAGAAAAAAGAAAGAAAATCAAAATCGCACGATCGAAGCTCACAGGCGTTATCGTGTTTTGAGTTCAAGTGGAGGGTGTGGTGGCGCAGTCAAGTTTAAGCGAGGTCAGGTGGGGGTTTGAAGCGTGCATGGCCGCATTGGAGGTAGGGAAGCCGTAAGGGATCGCGATGGAGTTTGGGAAAGTCGCGACTGTCTGGGCTGAGGCGGTCGAGGCGTCGCAAGCTTGGAGGCAGTGGTTGCTCGAGCGCTAAAGAAAAAAAAAATATATGAAACGCGACATTGTCGCGATGGTCTGGAACTCGAGTGGGTATGTGAGGCTCGATGACTAAGGGAGATGGTCGAGATTGAGGAGGATGGATGTGGCATTGGGAGTGTGGCAATCTGGGTGTCATGGTCGTGTTTGGGGCTTCACTAATGGGGTGTAGTTGCGGGCAGGTTGTCGTGCAATTTGGGTTGCTGTTCGACTTCTTGCCTGGAACGAACGATGGAGGTATAAATTATGTAATTAGGTTTAATTATATATTTAGTTATTTAATTAAAAAGTTTAAATTTGAGATGGCTAATTAATTTAAATAAAATTTGCATTCGAGGTCCAAAATAAATGAAATCAAGACGAGTTTGTATTCGTAGATGAGAAATATACAAGCTGGAATTAAAAATTGGTTCGGTCAGCAAATTCGATAAATATCAAGGTGAGAATTTCCCACTCATTTGGATTGCCGCATTTAAATTTAAATGTTGAAATTTAAATTATTTGATGCTTGATTGGATTGACAATTTATAGTTATCTGTTGGATGATCATATAATAGTAGTGTGTATGTGTATATATATATATATATATATATATATATATATATTAGTAGTTGGAGTGATATTCCCGCATATTATAGCGGATGAGATCCTATGCGCCTCACATAATAGCGGATGACCCTATATACCACGATATCCCCCTCAAAGTGGGATTGGTATTTTATATTGTCTAACATCTGTGGATGTAGGGAAACAGGTTGGAGGGATCCAATAGGATTCCTCAAATATATTTAGTGTTTTTCACATATATAAAAATATACGATGTGATTGAATAATCTGCTGGATTATTATGGGTTGTAAATTTTTAAATATTATAATAGCATGGAAATTAACTTTGGTATATTAAATACCATAAATATTATTTTGAATTTTTAAGGAATTAAAAGGAGATTTTTAATATAAAAATCTGTATATCGAAATTTGGATTATTTAAAAGAGATTGATTTGATTAAGCAATAATTGGTTTTTGATCGTACTAAATAATGCGAGAAAAATATATTTAAATAGAGAGTTTAAAATGAATTATATAAAGGGATTTTTAAGACTGGAGTTTTAAAATGATATTTGGAAAATAATATGGAAAGAAGTTGAAAATCGATATTAAAAATAGATTGGCAAAAATAAATGGAATTTATAAGGAATTGAATTTATAAATGAGATATTTTTTAGTGAAAATCAAAGGAGTTATAAATTTTTTTATAAACGATGTTTATAGAAAAGGAAACTGATATCAGATGATAAATTGGAAATATAAATTTACAGGGATAATTTATATTTGAATATGGAAATAGGGTGAGAGAGATACTATTTTTGAAGTGAAAATGGGTAAGGAGACCGAAATGGAAGTGATGTGGTGGAAATGGAGAGGGATTTATAAATTGAAAATTTTGGTTATTGAGATTTAAAAATATATTTTTACTAATAAGTTAAGTTTTTATTTTAAAAAGGAAAATTTTAATTATTAAACTATGTAATTTAAAGTTAGTTAGTATTAAAGTACTTCAGAAGTGAATTTTTTTCTTCAAATACTTAATATTTATTTTAATAAATCCTCAATTTTCAAAAACTGCTTTGAAAAGTGATGTTATAAAAAGTGTTTCAATATTTTAAATAATTATTTGAACATGTCTTAAAAATAAATTATTCGTAATTTTCTTTTAAATACTTATTTTTATTTACATATGCGTATATATATATATATATAGAGTTTTAAAATGGTAAAGTTTTTATAAATCTTCTCGAGAGTTGGGAAAGGGTTATTTAGTAGATGGGACTTATAAGAGAATTCTCAAAACGAAATTTGGGAAAAAAGTAAGAAAATTTACGAAGTAGTTAAATAAAATTAAGCTTCAAAAAATGAAATAGAATTCATAAAAGAAGTAAAAAGGGAAATTAGAGTTATAAGTAAGTATATTTGACTTTGGAAATATTGGAAGGAATTAATTAAAGTATTCCGAAACTTATGAAATTCGTTATAAACGAGTTAAGAAATTTACAAATACAATTTGTAAATGATTTTGAGGAAAAGAAATTGGAAATAAATGGAATACTTTCTAAGTGTTGAATATAAAATGAAGTGGGGAAAATATCCTAAGTATTGGAATGGGTGGAAATATTCCGTTGAAAATATAAGAATTTGAAAACTGTTTCCAAATGTTGAAGTACTAGAAGTAATATCTTATAAAGATATTTTGAAATAAATTTTGGAAAAAGTTTGAAATAAGGCATGATGTCTGCATTTGGATGTGTATTGATAGTTAAATTACCGACTATCAATTTTGGCCAATTTCGTTAATCGTTTCGAAGAGGCCGGGATCGGATTTAATTATCCGAAAACTACTTTGATCCGGTTTGAATGTTACGAATGAATACCTTGAAGATGATGAAGACGGTGATTCGGTTTGTCCAGACCCAGGACAACTTGTATGGATGAATGCTATAAGAACATCGCCATTGGAGGACGATGAGCATTCTAAGTGAAATTATTCTTGAAAGGTAATCGTAGCCTCTAGCCTCATTAACCGGAATGGCTGAAAATCAGAGGGTATGCAGGAAGGCTAAGTGGGTCATACCCAATTAGGGTATGTTATCACCTTTCTAGATAACCTCGGATATATTATATTATATGGATACGGTGCATGCAAAAGGGCTTTCGATAAGGGTGGGAATACCTAGGGTGATAACATATTCGGTTCTATCCAGGTTAGGGATAGGACCGGTCTTGTGTTGCTGGGGATCCCGGCGAGGTTCTCGGTACATGCTTCTAGAAGTGTACCGTGATAGGTGGTACCCCAATGCCTAGTCATTGTATGGAATCCATTCTCTAATAAGCACCGTACGGTTTTGATTGTGCCCAACTATGATGAAATGTGAGATGCAAGCATTTCAGTTATTTTCTATTTACTTGGTTTAGACACTATTATAATATCAGACGATTTTGATAAAAATGGTTCGGGTATCGTAAGGGAAAAACCTGTCGCGTTTATGTGTGACATGGTCTTACGAGATACCTTTGTCTTTCAAAGGATTTTGAAAAAGTTAATAATTCAATTGAGTATGTTTTCTCACGCTGGTTTTCTAGACTGACTCAGGTGTTATTTTAATTATAATGGTCGGGTCAGACCGAGTATTACAAATTCAGGATAGAATGCTATGGAGCTCAGGAGACGAGCTGGATGACAGAGGCCTATTTTCGTACTTGATGTATATTTCCGCTGTATGAGGACAAGTTATTATAACTATCTAGATTTGATGTAGTGATCGTGTACTCTGATGATTGTAAGTATTAAACAGTTACAGATTCTTTTGTATAAAAATCTATTATTACATATTATATTTTGTTCCACTGCGATTGTGAGATTCTGTGTTATTGTGTTCTATTTTCTTCTACCTTTTTCTTCTTCACCCCTAATAAACTGGTATTTCCGGCACTCGGCTGCTCTGCATTTTATACATTAGACGTATTAATGTCGATTTTCGAGTGTCAAAAAACCTGGTCTGTTACAGTTGGTATCAGAGCTGAAGGTTAAGCGAGAACCTTGGCTCTGGTGGGGATTACTCATTAGAGATAGGGTCAGTAGTACCCTAGAATAAGTTTGAGTGATAGATATGAGCGTGTATTTGTTAGTGAATATAAATTGTTTTATATTGTGTTGGTTGATTTATTAGATGGCTTATGAACTCTGGTCGACATAGTCCATACAACTGAATCGATAGGGGTTTCTAAACACTTGAATAAAGTAATTCGACAAAGTATTGTTTTGGAAATGAGGTAAAATGAAATAATTTTGCCCAAAGATACATTTTGATATAAAAGAAGTAATTTTCTAAAAATTATTATATAGTTGGAGTGTTTGGATGATAATATTATAATCAAATAAGATTATAAAATTGGAAATGGTTTATATAACCAAATGAAAATTTGTATAAGTATAAATTATACAAATGGATTATAATTAAAATTGGATTCAAAACAGAATCTGGAAATTTAAATCCCGGGAAGTTTGAAAAAAAAAATGTTTTTCAAAGTGGTGTGGAAAAATAATAATAAGAGTATTATTTTGGGGATATTTTCGAAAGAAAATTGTTTTAAAATGGATTTTAGAAGAGATATGGCACTGAACTCACTTCAGTCACTGGAAAATAATTCTGGCGATGACTGCAGCATTGCCAGTATTCATTTTCGAGTTTTTAAATGATGGATTGCTACCGTAGTAGTTTGATATGGAGATTTTTTGTGAAAAACAAATGTTGTTTTAGAAATTCCGAGGGAATTGTTTTGGATAAAAATCAAGTTGATTTTTGAAAGTTGAAGGAAATGGTTTGTTAAAACAGAGTTATATATATATATATTACTATTATTATTTTAAATGGTTTGAAATAAGAACCGGGTGTTTGAACTCTGAAATTTCTAATTAAATAAGAAGTGAAATCAGAAAAGAATAGGATTTGAAATAAAACTTGAAAAAGTGAACTTCAAGATGAAGTAAAAATTTAACTTGTGTAAGTTAAATAAATTGAATTCGTAAAAGTAAATTTGGAGGAATTGGAATTGAACTTAATTAAAAGTTAAAGGAAATAAATTAAATAAAGTGGTTATAATAATTAAGATGAAATAAATAGAATATAATGAATTAACTAAGTATAAAGTGCATATGAATGTGTAAGTAAATGGAATAAATAAATATAAGTAAGGGAGTGTGGAAAAAATTGAAATTGGAATTAAATTCTTACTTGATTAAATTGAATAAATTAAAAATAAATTTGTTGGAATGAAATTAATTTAAGTACGAATAAATTCAAATATGGTTTGGAATATTGGTTAAAGGGAATTGAAATTTAAATTAAATGAAATCGAATGGAATTATAAAGAGAACTTGAATGGTAAAGCGATTTTATAACCATAAGGTATGAATTCTAAAGGAATAAAATTTGAGTGAAAATTTGGGATTGTGGATAAATAAATTTGAATAGTTTATAAAAATTGAAATTAATGGAATAAAAGTATATTTAAGCTATAAAGTGATGTATAATCCTTAGTTAAAAACAAAATGTGAGAAAATAAGTTGTGTAACTTATAAAATTGGAAAGTGAAATAAAAAACCAAAATAAAAAAAAATAAAAATATAATTGGATGTTCTAGTAAGGGTATAAAAATCCAAATTTGAATTTTAAGATGAGTTTGAGCTCAAGTAAATTTAGTGAAGTGATTTTTGAAATAAAAATCAAATATTGAGTTGTAAATGGAAATAAACTAAATAAATATAATTCGACTTATATATAAGCTGATTAAAAATATGTTGAATGTGATCAAATAAGATGGAATTGGATGGAAATAGAAATGATTTGAGTTATACATAAATTCAATTTAAGTGTAAATAAATTGAATATGACGTTGGCATATTATTTAAATGAATTCGAGTATGGAATTGAGTTTTGAATTGGGAATGCAAATCAATTGAAGGTGAATAAATTGAACAAGAGTCGATTTAAATAAAAGGAAGTTTATTGCAATAGAAATAAACTTAGGTTATTTAATTGAATTGATTGGAAATAGACGAACAAATTAAGTTAATATTTTGGATGGAAGCTAGGCTTAAATAAATTTATGGATTGGATGTCGTTGACATAAAAATTTAGCAAACAAGGTTTTTGTTGAAAAATTTGAAGTGGAGTATAATTAAACATAAATTGATTTGGAATCAATTTAAAACATCTATAAACTGAAATGGTTATTTTATTAAATGGATATCGCCGAATTTGCATGGAAATTTGTCGTTTGGTGTAAACGGAGGCAAATAGAATTGTATGAATTAATAGAAGGTGAATAAATTAATTTTTAATCAATTTGAAAGGGATAGGAAATTGTTTGGTATAAATGTGAGTTGAATGCAATAAATTGAGTTGAAAAATCATTCGAATTAAATGAAATGACGTAAAAATTTAATTTGGAGTAAATGACTAAATATTGGAACCCTGAAATTGCATGTACCTTCTAAAATACATGATATTCCATGTTTGGTTATGAAAACCACGTGTTTTCACTATTTGAATTAATGTGAAGTTGTTAAGTTCATTTTTGTGTTACTTACGTGGTTATATTGAGTAAGTACAGGTACCCGGAGGCGATTGAGTTAGAGTTGGGTCGCGTAATTGCATATTAAATATGCCACTTGCTTAAAAACGCTAAAATAAGGTATGTTTTCGAATAAAATACAGCAAAAATATAAAATATTGATATATATTTTGTTTTCCGACCATGTGGGTCGATGTATACATTTTTATCTCTCTTGTCATATTGCAAAGGCTCTCCGTACAAGGGAGACTTTGCCAAAAAATTTCGAAAATTTCAGGAGTTAGAAAAAATTTAATTTTTTTTTCAATGTTCAAATTAAAATTGAAATCATAAATTTTGGTTGAAAAATGGGAACTAAATGTTTTGGATAGGGCTAAAGGTTTTAGAAAAGTGAATGTCAAGTTTTAACTAAGTGGGTTGTGATAAGTAATGGGTTTGGAGCATTTTTCCAACCTTAGCAATTTCAGAGACGAAATTCTTTTAAGGGGGAAGGAATGTAACGAGCCGGATTTTTCAATGATTAATTTGAAATATTTAAATGGTTTAAATATTGGTTTTTGAGTTGTAATTGAGTTAGTAAGTTTTTAAAACTGAAAATTTCAAGCGATTTCGAAATTTTTGAAATCGTCCATTTAATCGACGCGTTAAAATAGCGATCTGAGGCACATTCTTAGAATTCGACGAAACCAGTTCCATTGGATCCGTAATAGAGTATTATTATCAGATTTCAAATTTCATAAAGTGGTTTTTAAAGTGGTCTATCCACATTTAGAATTCGACGAAACCAGTTTTATTTTTTATTTTTTTCGCAAGGCAAACTGGTTTTTAAAGTGGTCTATCCACATTTAGAAAACAATCAATAAGTGTAAGACAAAGCACCTCAGCAACTTCAGCACGTACGCTGCCTAAGGGGAACTTAGACAAAAAAATGCACAAAAGCTTTTACTCATACATTCACTAATTCAGTCATTTTCTTGAATATCAAACATGCTCACAATTTTAGGATACATCACAGTATCACATCAAACCAAGGGAACATAACCTAAGATACAAAAGACTTCACTACCAAGTCAAACAATGCACCAAAGAAAACAAAATAACCCATCAGTAAAGAAGAAAACTCATGCTGCATGAACATAACATGAAGTACAATTTCAATAACCAACCAATTCGAGAAACAAAGCCACATAGCATTCACAAGGAGAACTGATTTTGGCAACCACAAAAAAGCATGACCAAAGTCTTTGAAAGTTGAGAACGATACCACATAAAATTCTAGATACATATACCAATTAAGATACAAAATCACAAGATAAACCAAAGCAACAAACTTGCAGACAACAAGAAAATGACACCAAGGATACTCATACCAAACAGCACGTGATCCATAGCTAAAAGTAGGACGGGAACGAACAATGCAAAATCCCAGTACTTGTGTAACAACCCGTAAATTTTAACTGTTTTAGTTGAAATTTTGTGAAATTTTAAACGATAAAATTTTGAAATAAAAATTTGATATTTGGAATGCGTCTAATTAAACATAGCAAACTGTAAATTTTCATCCAAAAATATGGAAGTTTATTTCGTGTGTAACTTTATTTCAATTTAATCAGTTAGTAATTGATGAAAATAAAATATTTTCGAAACCTGAATATTTTTATATAGAAAAATTGTAAACCATCTTCTGAGCAAGACGTCATTTTTCGTTTTTTCAAATTTGGATATCTTTAGCTCCGTCGATCTTATTTTTCTGCGTTTTTGCTGCATTTTCCGCCAGTAGAAAATTCGAAATTTTATAATTCAATCGTATCACTGATATCTATATACCGTTTTGATCGTCTCGTTGTGCTGATCCCCACGGTATATTCAATTCTGTGTTTTGAAGTCCGATGCGCGACGAAATGATTGAACTGTTCATTGTAACGGTACCGTAAATTGTGACTCTACATTTTTCTTCGGTTTCAAAATTTAAAAGCGTGATGCCCAAACCAGTATTAATTGCCTTTAATTTTCCAAGACGTTTGCATTCATATTTGTTTTCTTTTATGCGTGACTTTTTCCATGCTCACCGAAAATTTTAGGACCAGTTTCTTTATTGGGAAAAAAACTTGAGATAAATAAATGTGTGATGTCGTTTTATTCGCGTCTCCTCACATCATCTTCTCCCTCCCATACCTTGCATGGCAGCCTCCTTCTTCTAAAAAAATGTATATTTATATAAAAATAGTGACAGAGCAGTCTTCCTCATTCCCCTCTTAAACCATCTGCCTCACCTCCTCTGCGTGACCGCAACCGCCCTGGCCAAGATCTCAGGCAACCACCGCTCACACCACCATCTTTCACCGCCGTTTCTTCCAAACGCATGCACCACTTCAGCCATCTTCGCCCACTACCTTGGCTGTGCTTCTGTAATGACCCTGAATTTTTGACATTTAAAATGTGAATATTTAATTGAGTTTAAATATTCGAATGATTGTTTAATTTGAAATTCAAATTATCAGAATGAATTTAGCGATTAAATTTTTGAATTTAATTATTGAAACTTGATAAAAATTTATATCTTCAGTTTTAAGCTGATTTAAAATTTATCTGAAGGCTTAGAAAAATTTATATTGATAATTCTGAAGGTAATAGAACTTTCAGAATTGAATTTGAAACTGTTTTGTTCAGTTTTGAAATTTTATTGTTTAAATTGAATTTAAAAAATAGCGTTCCGGGGCACAGTCTCGGAATTCGACGAAACCAGTTTCATTGGATCCGTAATATTGTATTATTATCGGATTTCAATTTTCGTAATGTCCGGAGTTGTTGTGTGAGCATACGATAAGAAAACGCACTGAAATTAAATCGAAATTTTAATTTAATAACTGGTCCAAAAAGCTATCTTCTCCATACGATCGAATTTGGACTCGGAACCTTTTCCATTGCGTTCAGAATAGGCATATAACATTAAGAACGCCTAGCGGCACGTCTCGATAGGAGGTCAAGATTTTGAATTGCATTTGTCGAACGATTTAAATTTGAATTTGAATTGAATACGTATATATATATTGTTTTCATTCACATCAACCGTCCTATTCAGCCACCCTATTCTGATAAGCAGACCTACTCTCTGTTAATCACGTACTGGTGTCCCCTATTTCTTTTCACGCAACCCTTCCTTTTTACTCAGCTAAAACATTTCAAAACGAAGAAAATAAATGGCCGAGTTTCCTCTCGTTCACAAGCCAACGAACGAAAACGAAATCACAGTTCGTTCAAAAGAAATCGCAACTCCCCTTCCCAAATGAAATCAAAAATCTATTCCTCGTTCCAGTTCGAATTCGAACTCTTTCTCTCACCCAAAATCTGAATCGCGTTTTCATTCTTTGCCTACAAATCGAATCGCGAGCTCGTTTACAAGCTTTCAAGAATCGCGGCCTCGATCTGAGCTAGGGTTCGTGGTCGTAGTTCATAATTGGCGACTCAACTGATGGCGACTCGCATACGCAAAGAAGAGGAAGTGCTCGAGCGGTCAAGCAGGAATGTCGATGTGGGTGGATGTCGCGAGTTACTCGCGAGGCTGGGGCGAATCGATCTGGTGGGACTCGCAGCCTCGAGCAAGCGGTGGCATGTTCGATTTTGGGTCAGGCATCGTCTGCGCGACAGGAGGCTAGGCAGGAGGTCGAGTGAGGGCTCTCGCGTGGTTTGTCGTTGGTACGGCGATGGGTCAAGTTCGTCGTGAGTGTGGTGGCACTGTTCATCTCCAGTAAGGTATACTGCAGTTCTTTGTTTTTTTTGTTAAATTAAAAACATATATAAAAATATACAGTAATCTATATATTTAAAATAGAAGAGACTGCAGTTAGATAAGCAGGTTCCATTTCTTATTTACAGTTTAATAAAGAAAATATATTTAAATATATATATAGACAGAAAGATTTATTTCAGAAAATAAATGTTTACCGTTTAAATAAATGGAAATACATATACATGCAGATCGATTTGATAATTGCTGAAGTTTTAATTTTGGAAAAAATATTGGGAATAATCTGTGAATGAACTTATTACATAAATCGATAAAGATACGGTATAAAATAAATGTTGGATTGAATTTGTTGAAAAAAAAATTTAATGGTTCAATTTATTCGAACATTAATAATTGTATAAATTGTTTATACAAGGGCTATAAATCAAGAAGACAAGTCGGAAATGGGAAATAGATTGCAAATATAAGGTGAGATCTTCTCACTCAAAATTGAAAAGTGGAATTTTCAGTTACTGTTTGTTTGCTGTTTGAATGTGATATTAGATATAGTAGGATATATCTATATATAGCAATATATACATATTGGCATATGTATATATTGGATTGATTGATTTCTCGCCTCGTATAGCGGATGAGACCCTATTGCGCCGTTAGTAAGCGGATGATATTTTTATAAAACCCATATACCACGATATTCCACCTCGAAGTGGAATTGGTATTGTGCTAACATCTGTGGATGCAGGGAAACAGGTTGGAGGGATCCAACAGGATTCCTCAAAATATTTGAATTGATTTCATATGTTGTTTGATTGATTATTTATAATCTGTGTATGATTATATCTGTGATTGAATTTGTTGAAGGCTATAATTTAGCCGAATGTGTTTTTGGTATCGTTGGATACCAGAAATAGATGAAATTGGATTTTTGAAATTAAAATTGAATTTTTGATGGTTTGGGAAAATAAAAGAATTTATTTTAAAGGAGATAAATTTATTTGAAATCAAAGTGATAATTGATTGGATATTTAAAATAAATCTTTGAGGAATCGATATGAAAACTTATTTAATGTTGAATGAAAAATTGATTTTTGTGTTGAGAATAAATGTGGAAATCGATTCGTAAAAATGATTTGGTCTTTGGGATTAAAGTTAGAATCAATTTGAAATGTGATTCGGTGTTGAAGTAAATTCAGAAATCAATTTGGAATTCGATTTGGGATTTGAAATAAAATGGAGAAATCAATTTTTTTTAAAGTTGATTCGGGGTTGAAAATGAACATTTGGAAAACGATTTGAAAATCATGTAAAAGTGGATTTTTGGGAATATAAATTCCGAATAGAATTTATGAAGGAAAGGGAAATTTGTTTTAAAAATAAATATTGATTTATTTTTAAAGAGTGGAAATAAATTTACAAACTTGAAATGTAAATTTGAAATAAATCGATAAGGATTTATCTAATTGGTTTAAATGGACCATAATATGATTTGAAATTGATTTTCAAATGTGAAGTATGAAATATGATTTGAAATTGATTTTCAAATGTGAAGTGTGAAATACGATTTGAAATGGATTTTCAAATGTGAAGTGTGGAAGAATATATATCTTGTGAAAAGATTTGAAATTAATAATTTGGGAAAAATTATTTGAATTGGATGTTTGTTATGAATGTTATTGATAGTTAAATAACCGACTATCAATATTTTCCTTTGAAATGACACTTGATTTGTTTTTAAAACAAACGCTCATTATTCGGTTAAGCCGGGAGAGGACCTTTGTGTCATATAACCCATTCCGAATAATGATACGTCGTGAATGGATCGCATTTGAAGACCGGTGTGAAGACCGGATATTTGTGAAAATGAAAGGACAACCTGTCGAATGTCTCTGCACCGAGTTGCTCCGGTATAGAGATTTATATCACTCTTTTTGTGATGGGAAGTCCGGACGTGATTAGTGAATATCCGGATTGCAAGGGCTTCTTTGGAAGTGCCTTCGGTTCCGTTCGATCCCGGAACGGACTTGTATGGATGTGTGTCTGACGTTACACTTTGAGATGTAAAGCTGGTTTCTATCAAATACATTTCTGTTGGTGGCGGAGAATTTATTCTCTTAGCTTAACACCCTTCTCTGAGACGTACGAGCTTAGAGGTTATGTAGTTGATGGTTACTAGTGATACATTCCCAATTTGGTAATGTGGCACACGAAGTGCTGCTGATCAATTGTGGATCAAAGCGTTGCTTTGTGAAGAAGCGTGGCTTTGTGAAAAAGCGTGGCTTTGTGAAAAAGCGTAGCTTTGTGGACGAGACTTCGTCGAGCCTCACAACCCAGTAATGGTCGAAACAGGAATGTGCGGCAAAGGTTTGTAGGGGTAGCGCCCCTAGGGTATGCCATTTCCTTCTAGATAAAAGGTGATATCATGGTATGGAGCCCAGATATTTTACCTATGTTGATTATATTTTGTGGCTGTTGCTTTTCGATTGAGGATCCTCGGATAAAGGTTGGTTACGACCGGGGGATGGCTTATTTGTGTGTTAGTTACCTAGTTACAGCTGTACAGCGTGAGGTAGCGTCAGTGTGTTAGTTACCTAGTTACAGCTGTACAGCGTGAGGTAGCGTCGGCCTTTTGTTTGCAGAGATCCGGTTAGGATCCGGGGCGTCTTTCCAGAGGCGTTTCTATTTCGGTAAGGAAGTTCCTTAGCCTGACCATTTGTTGGAAATCCAAAGAAACAATACGAATCCAGTACGGTTTTTAATTGTATTACTTGCTATGGAATGTGGCGGTAACCTGCTACTGAACGTAGTAGCTATAGTAGACATACAACAATAGTTGTATGTTGGCTAAGATTGATATTATACTTTCGAAATGTTTTCGACACTAGACATTAATAATAATATCAATTGATTTTGCGTAGTAAGCATTTTTGACTATCATAAGGAGAAATCTCCTCCAATTCTGCGTTTGCATTGTGTGTGTGGCGGGAGGCCTTATGACAGTTTCATTTTCCAAAAGCATTGCGAAGTTGTTTTATTTTCTTTGCGAAAATAACTGTTTTACGATCTCACACCAGTCACCATGACTGACCTGGAGTTTATTGTTCCCTTTCTAAACTCTGGGTGCCCATAATTTTCCACACGGGCAGCCTAGAGTTATGTTATCAGGATATTCTAGGTATTCTGGAGCTTTGGAGATGAGCTGGATGGCGAAGCGTACTATCGTACTTGTTATTTATTCCGCTGTGTATTCTGTATGAGGACAAGTTTATATAACTGTCCATTGTTGTAAACTCTGATGATTGATGTATGTATAAACTGATATAGTCTTTTGTTTTAAAGATTATTGATTTATCTATTATATATTGTTCCGCTGCGATATGTGAGATTCTGATATTGTTCCTGTTCTGTGTTTTCTGTGTTGTTCTTCTTTCTTTTTCTTCTATCTTTTCTTCTACCTCTTCTTTTAACCCTAAAGTTTCGCGTTTTCGCCATTCGATTTTTCGACATTTGGTACAGTGGACGTATCGGTGTCGAGTTTTCGGAAGACGGATTTGCGGGTCTTTACAGCTTCTCTAGTATATATTAAGGTATACATATGTTTATTCACAGTATAATGTTTACAAGTATATTATAAAACTTACATATAGTATATTAGTTGCACTTGTTATGTTGGTCGGTTATGGTCTTCTTTTGAAATGTATAGTGTGTTTTATATATTTGTAGTTATATTTTAATATTAGAGTCTGTTATCTTTTCATTTTAAAGCTGATTTGGTCTCTCATTCTATTTGTTATATATAAATAAGTATAAATTATGACGTCTGTTTATATAGAAATTAAGGTTTATGTGTATATATTATTATTTTTATATTGTTGCAGGTACATATTACCTGTAAGTTCATTAATAGCTATTGTTTTAACATGTTAGTTATAATATATAGGTTGGTTTTCAAGACTGTTAGTAACAATATATAAATAAGTTTATTTATTTTTGCAAAGGTAACTAATAATATATACTGTGTTATTTTCGCAAAAGTCTTATCTGTTGGGCTTTGTATCTCAGTTTATATTAGTATACAATGTTTACAAAGTTTTAAATTGTGAAGTTTATACAGTTATAAGGTTATAAAGTTTTATACAGTATATTTATTTTGACCTGGCATAGTTTTATATATGTAATATACATTTATTTTGAAGAAAAAAAAGTTAGATTTTGTAACCACTGTATATATATATGCCGGTCTATTTAAAGAGTATAATATGTTGATAATCTATTATTCTTTAAAATGTCAGTACAATATATATTACCTGTTTGTATATATATTTGATGCTGCCGTGTATATACTTTGTTTTGTTTTGTTGCATGAAATCGTATAATATATGTTTATAGTACCTGTTTTGTATTTTATTCAAAATATGTGTTTGTTTATATGTACGTATATAAAACTGTATGGATATATGGGTGATGTTGGTTATAATAGGATAGTTTGTAACGACCCGTAAATTTAGACCATTTAATTTAGGAAGAAAGAAAAATTTTCTAACCATATTGAAGTAAATATAGAAAGAAAATGCAACATTTGAAATTTTAGCTAAGTACTTAATCATATAAAAAGAGAAATTACGATGCATTGAAGTAATGGGAATATTGTATATACTAATGCCATGACGAAATTTGTGATAATCTAATGAATTCAATGTTATAGTAACGTATGAAGTAATACGCGATTAGTGGAAAAGCATATGCAAATCAATGTAGATAAGAAATTTTAATTAATGTTGTTTTGATAATAAACGTTACTTGGTGATTATTAATATAGTAACAGAAGTGTGAATGTAAAGTAATAAAAGCGTAAATTTATTTTAAGAAATAAATTGTTGTATTTGGGTAATAAGTTAAATACAAGTAAAGTAATGTAGGACAATAAATAATATATGTAGTACAATCCCCATTTTTATTTGTAAACAATTGTAAGGTTTAATTTATTGAAATTTGAAAATTAGGAAATAGATTCAAGGCTTATATTAGATAATGAATTGCAATAATTAAAGATAATGATTAATGGATTAAATGGAATACCAATTTTATTCATAAAGTGATAGTTGATGTGAAAAGGAATGGAACCAAGATGGAAGGATTAATGGGATTTAGGATCTTAATTTGTATGTGTGCATTAACTTATAATGAATGGGAAAAACGAATCAATTAAGATATGTATTTATTTCTTTAGTACGTTGCATAAAATTTGGAAATCAGTTTGCAATCAAAGGAGATTAAGTAGCACGTTAAATGAGGAATAAATAAATTAGTACATTAATGATGTGTAATATAATTCATTGTTAATTATACCCATACAATGTCAATTTATTAGATAGCAAGATTTTAAATCAATAAACGAATTTATTTAGATTTCAATTTATAATTTATAACATTTAATGTGAAATCAATTGCCATTAATTGTCCTGATTTGTGCCGTTAGGGTAGATTTGATTTGTCATTTGAAGATGGTTAATTATATAAGATATAATAAATGTTTATTTCGATATAATATGAAGATTTGTTGATTTAAGGAGTGAAAACCAAGATTTATTAATATATTCATAATTTGAAATTTAATAAGTGGATTAATTGCAAATAAGTGGGATATAATATTAAAACATTACATAAATGAGAATTTAGATGAAAATTGGGAATGTTAATATAATGGATTTTGATTCCAACATTTATTTCTTCTGTTTGTAATAATGAATTTGAATAATATGAATAAAAAATTTAATTCAAAGAAATTATTGAAATTTAATTTATAATTTCTAAATTTAACAAAACTGTAATTTAACGCTGAAATCGTTAATGTATTAACATTTAATTTGACATCTAAATTTGTTTAAAATCATTGTGAATGATTAAGAAAATAAAAGTGTTAAAGATTGTCAATTTCAGAATTTAAATAGGAAATTTTGATTTAATTAATTTATTTTAAATTTATTAACTAAATGGAAAAATAGCCATTTTGGCCACTGACTCGGATTTCGACGAAACCAGTTTCATCGGATCCGTAACGGTGAATTATAATAGTGTTTCAAGTTTCGTAGTGATCGGACTAGGCGTTTGATCGTACGAACTCGAAACGCCTTGAAATTTATGCAATTGAAATCAATTGAAATCAATTTGGAAAATATTGTTTTTAGCATAACTTCTTCATATGACGGAATTTGAACCTGAAACCTTTTCCATTGAATTTAAAATATTTTAAAACACCTATTTTGATATATGGGTTTACCGAATTTCGTTCCGGGGTCAGGACGGGCTTTTTGGCCCACTTTGGCGTTAGCGCGTACACCTGTTTTATCCATCTATTCTATTTTCAACATTCTCTATAAATATCCCCGCTAAACCCTAGCCTCCGCCTATTCTCATTTGTGTGCACGTAAAATTTCTTCAGCTCCTTCTCCTCCTCAATGGTAGACAAAATTTCAGATCCAGATCCATTTCAAAATCAAAGTCAAAAATTCAAAGTCCTCAGAAAAATCTCAAATTAATATATGTTGAAACTCTCGACGAGCGTAATTCAATGGTGTAATTCGTTTTTCAATTCGATGCATCGTTTGACCCGAAATCGCGGTCAAAATTGAATTGGGCGTTTTTGACTGGTGCGTCTGATCGGAAAATCCTTTCTGGGTTTTGTAGAGAGGCCAGCGCGTTGTTCATCGGCGAAGTTTGGCGGCGAATTGACGGTCGGATTGGCGGCAAAACGCGGTCAATGGTCGGTCAAAGGGAGATGTTGAGCGTGATTTGGTTTCCGCTCTTACTGCGTGCGTACTTTGATTGTGGTAGTTGAAGGGATGACGTGGCATGAAGGTTAATTGTGTTCTCTCTTTTATTTTTATTTTTTTTGAAATTCCATCACAATTTTCGCAATAACTTTCTCATACGAACTCCGTTTTACGCGCGGTTTTTTTTGTTAGGATCGTATTGAAATTTCGGACTTGATGACGCTGGTTTGGACGAATTCTGAGACGGTCAAATTTTTGGGTTTAAATTGAATATAAATTCAATTTAAATTCAAAAGGTGAGTGTTTTAACCCACTCACAACTTCTAAGATTTCTTATGTTTGTTAAATTAAATTTTGATGTGATTTAAAATTTATCTATGATTGTTTGGGCATATATTTAATCATCATCTCGGTTAGATATCATTTAGTTAAATTTAATTGTTATTTAATTTTATTATTGCATATAAGTTGAATAGTTATTAATTTTTATTGAATATAAACTATTCGTTGATGCCTGTTATATTTTATATATGCTTTATATTGATGTTTTGTTTAAATTGGATGATGATTGTAATAAATGGTTGTTTATTGATATTTGGATGAATGGATGCTTTATTTTATATAAACTGCAAGTTATTATGCAATTTCATTCCATTCGGGATTGCGGTTTGAAATGATATATAACCGTAAACTTTTATCTTTAAAATTACGGATTGAAATGATAAATATCTGTATCACTTGACCATAGGATAGAAAAATTATATACAGGCACCATGGTCTATATATAAAATATTTTAAAGTGATTTTCTATGGATTTTGGAAAATAAGGGTTTATATATATACTAATTTTGATATTATATAAATATATTTTTATACATGGTTAAATTCTAAAATTTAAGCTAAGTAAAATTTGATGATGTTTTAAGTTTGATTTGCGAATATTTCAAGTTTGAGCTTTATTTAAGTGATATTGAATTTATTAAATAAATATTTCTAAACTAAATAATAGTAAATTGAATTAAGTTATATATAAGATTATCAGATTTGGTTGGGAATTTTGGAATATTTAAAGTCTTGAAATATATCAAAATTGAAATGTTTTATTGAAATTAAGGTATTATTGTTTTCAAAGTATTGGTTTTCGAAATTGTTATAACTTTGAAAGTAATATGGTTTGGAAAATGAATTTATTTGAAATAGAATTTATTTAAGAATTATCTGTGAATATATGGATTTGAAACCTATTGAAATTGAAAATTTCGAAATATGACTTCAAAATGTGGTTTGGGTTTAAGATGATTTAAAAGAATATTTCAAGTTATCTAAATTTGAGAAAGATTAGTGATTGGAAATTTGGTTTTATTTAAAGGAGATATTATTGAATTGTTTTGGAAATGGAAATGATATATTATTGAATTGGGTTTTGAAATGGAAATAATACATTGATAATTTGGGTTTGAAATAGTAATAATATTTTGGTTTAAAGTATATACTATTTTGAAGTAAAGGATATGTTTTGAAATGGAAAAAATATTTCGGTTTTAAAGTATATACTATTTTGTAGTAAAGGATATGTTTTGAAAGGGCAGTGATTGTGTTTTTAAAAGTATATATATTTGTAAATGACCACGGTGTTATAATAACGATTGGTTGTTAAAGAGACCGGGATCGGATATGGACATACTCTCTGTCGATACCGAAAACCACTTTGACAACTGTGTACGCGGTGGAGTTTCCAGAATGAAGTAGGATGGTGGCGACGATCCTAAGGTATATACGTGGACCCAACTCCCGTGAGTTGGCATAAGGTGGCTAAAACAGGAGCGATCTCGGACCAGTGAGGTAGCACCTCTTATCGGACGCACTTCTTCGATTCTATTCTATTACTTTGTGATTTTTGGTGGCCACCCTTCGATTTGGGAGTGTTGTTCGAGGTGGACGGTAGTGGCTGCTATCCGCTCCATCAGTCTGTGTGCGTAATTGGTATATCTACCCTGGCATTGCCTAGTTGTGCCGTGTCACCTACCATATCGAGCTTTACTACGATTATGATTTAAGATCCGACCGCGTTAAGGTTCTCCATCCCCTTAACGCTATTTTCTATATGATTATACTTTATTGATTAGACATTATTATAATGGCAAATATTACTACATAGTAGATAGTTTAACGGATCCTTAAGAGGTGTGAATCCCGAACATTTCTTAAGTTACTGCACTCACGTTAGACACTGGATAGGAGATGTCAAACCCCGTAAACATCTCTGACGCCGTTTACACTCATATTTATTTCATTGATTTAACTTACATAAGATCTTTTAGTTCTGACTCGAGTGTTTTGTCTATTCAATTCGCTCGGGTCAGCCTGAGCATTTCAGGATTTGAAGGCCCTATTTCTGGAGGACGAAGACGAAGATTTTATTACTACTATTTATTATATTACACTACACCATTGTATTCCGCTGCATTTATTATCATTCTCTGGTATGTGTAACTCTGATATGTATTGTATAAGTATAATCAAATGTTTTGTAAAACAGCTTCATGAACTGTTATTTGATTATTATATTTTATCGTTCCGCTGTAAGATTCTATTTTGTTTCTTTTATTTCTCCACTTTTTTTTCTTATTTACCCCATAACAATCTGCCCTTCTGTATGGTTTAAGTTGGCACGTGTGTCTGCTTAAGCGTACAAAATGGTGGGATGTTACATCTGGTATCGGAGCTTTGGTTTAGCGATAAACCTTAGTTTTGTAGGGTCTGACTCTTTATTAATAGGGTAGTAATACCCTATGGGAGTCGCTGAGTGTATATATATGAGAGAGCATATTTGTTAGTGTTATAAAAAGGTTTTAATATTGTGTTAATCGGTTCCGTTTTGTATTTATAAATTCTGGTTGGTGCATGGGACGCTATGACATCAATAGGGATTTCTAAACACTTAATAGGACAGACCGACATAATATTTGTTTTAATATAGGTGAATGAAATAACTTTGCCTATTATATTTTCCATATATAAAAATATTTTATAAAGATATATATTTGGTTGCTATAGATTGGGTGTTAGGTAATGAAAATATAAATAATAGTTGAAACTAAGTTAAAAATAAAATAAATGAAAACTGGAAATTTAGAGCTTAAGTTCCGGGGGTTTTAAAGATTTCCTTCAATTGATTTTGGAATATAATAATAATATCGTTAGAAGTATTTTCTGATATAAATATTTCAATAGAATTTGAAAGAAATGTTTTAAAAGAAATTCCGCAAAGAAATAAGTTGTACTCCCCTTTTTGTCGCTGGAAAATAATTTCGATGATGGCGGCCGGATCATCGACATTCATTTTCGAGTTTCAAAGTGGGAAGGCCACTATAGTAGTTTTACTACAAGATTATTTTATTTTAAATTGTTTTAAATATAATTGGATATATAAATTATAAGTATATATATTATCTATTATCTTAAAATGATTTTTGAATAAAACCCGGTATTTAATTCTTAAGTTTCCATTAATAAATAGTCCTAATTACTGAAGTGAATTGGAATGTAGGTAATTAATAAATTGAAATCTCTAAAGGAAATAAGAGATTTAATGCTAGGATATAAATGGTATTAAATGAAAGTTGAAATTGTAACCTATTAAATAAAGGAAATAATTATTGAACATTAAAATAATTAAAAGAAATGAGAAAACTTGTATAACTTTCAATTTCAGTCTTTAAAAGCATAAATATAACTTACCAAAAGATATAAAAGTTGAAAATGTTAATAAGAAAATGTATAGGAAATCGTACAAGTAAACTTATGTAATGAAATATTCAGTAAATTTCTTTTATTAATAAGAATTAAAGTATAACTGTTATGCCAAGTAACTAAAATTGAACATGAATATTATTAATAAATGAATAAATAAAATCAAGTAAATGAATAAATATGCAAAGTAAATTAATTTAAAAATGAATAAATGAAATTAATAAGTATTGATGTTCTAGTTGTTATGGGCTTAAATGTTATATATAAATAATAATAAACTTAAGTAATAGGTTGAAGTTACCTTAGAATAAAGATGAATACTGGGAAAATGACTGCAAAACTTAAGTAATAAATTTACCTACCAAGGAATTGGTTGAATGGATAAAAATAAATGATGAATAAAGAGGAAATCAAACAACAATATATGGAATGAAATTAATAATAATGAACTTGATCTATTGTTGGATTTGTTATTTGTTTGGCTTATGGTTGTTTGGGCAAGGATACTTTAATATTGTTTGGATGTAGGAATAATCTATTTAGTTTCACCTAAGACTGCTGAGTGAAAGGTACACTTAGTAGTTTATTCTTCATTCTGTACAATTTAAAGTTATGAACCTGAACAACTATTTCTTTTGTTTGATATGAATGAATGATTGATTTTATGGTTGTATGCCTTGTTGCAAGTGTTTAAATTGTAATAAAATATTATACAAGTAGAAATTTGAAATAATGAAAGTATTCAATGAAATTGCTATTAAATGAGAATTTAATGTTATAAGCTTAAGTATAATTGAAATTTTACCAAGTAAATATAATTAAAGGTAAGTATGACAAATAGATGATTATAAACTTAAGTAATTAAAGTGTAAATAGATGAGGTCATACAATTATAAATGAATGTAATATAAATAAGAGAAATTGTAAACTGAAAGGGTTAAAGTAATTTCTAAATAAAAGTTGGAAGAAATACAATGAAAATAAAAAAATAAACCGTTATATGAATAAAAAGAATCAAACAACAAATGTATGAATGGAATGAATAAGAATAGACTAAAACTATTGCTGAAATTGTTGTTTGTCGTGGTTGTGGTTGTTGGGTAAGGAAACTTTAATTTTGTTGGGATGGATGAAAAATCCATTGTGTTTAATCTAAGACTGTTGAGTAAATGATGCATTTGATAGTTTATTCTTCATTCCGTACAATTTAAAAGTTCTGAAACCGAACAACTATTTGTTTGTTGATTGAATGGTTGTTTGTATTTGTGTGTGTATGCTGTTTTGAAATTGATGGTTGTTGTATTGATTTGTTGTTAGTGATTGAAACCACTTAAATATTTCACTTTATATAAATTGTTAACCCTTTGGATTTAATAAGTGAAATGCAGGTTATGGAAGCAATTGCTACTGTTTTGGTTCCATAAATTAAGCGTTAATTGCCCGACAAATAGGTACGTTTTCGGATTACAGTTTATAGCGCTATTATATTGTTTTCCCGTGTTGGGTTATATATTATTTTGGAAATTATATGTTATATATTGTTATATTTATATTATATTTTCTTTCGAGCCTCTCCGTACAAAGGAGACTCTGCCGAAATTTTCCGTAAAATTTTGGACTTAGAAATAATTTGAAATGTTTTTCCAAACTTCAATAATTTAAGTATAAAAAGATATAATGATTGTAAATTTGTATATTCTAATATAAGTAACAAATGTTGAAAATTTAATTGTTTATAAAGAAATGTTTGAATAAGATATATAGATTTCTTAAAGTCTTCTTTCCTCTTCTTTCCTTTTCGGGGACGAAAAGTTTTGAGTGGGGGAGAGTGTAACGACCCGTAAATTTAGACCATTTAATTTAGGAAGAAAGAAAAATTTTCTAACCATATTGAAGTAAATATAGAAAGAAAATGCAACATTTGAAATTTTAGCTAAGTACTTAATCATATAAAAAGAGAAATTACGATGCATTGAAGTAATGGGAATATTGTATATACTAATGCCATGACGAAATTTGTGATAATCTAATGAATTCAATGTTATAGTAACGTATGAAGTAATACGCGATTAGTGGAAAAGCATATGCAAATCAATGTAGATAAGAAATTTTAATTAATGTTGTTTTGATAATAAACGTTACTTGGTGATTATTAATATAGTAACAGAAGTGTGAATGTAAAGTAATAAAAGCGTAAATTTATTTTAAGAAATAAATTGTTGTATTTGGGTAATAAGTTAAATACAAGTAAAGTAATGTAGGACAATAAATAATATATGTAGTACAATCCCCATTTTTATTTGTAAACAATTGTAAGGTTTAATTTATTGAAATTTGAAAATTAGGAAATAGATTCAAGGCTTATATTAGATAATGAATTGCAATAATTAAAGATAATGATTAATGGATTAAATGGAATACCAATTTTATTCATAAAGTGATAGTTGATGTGAAAAGGAATGGAACCAAGATGGAAGGATTAATGGGATTTAGGATCTTAATTTGTATGTGTGCATTAACTTATAATGAATGGGAAAAACGAATCAATTAAGATATGTATTTATTTCTTTAGTACGTTGCATAAAATTTGGAAATCAGTTTGCAATCAAAGGAGATTAAGTAGCACGTTAAATGAGGAATAAATAAATTAGTACATTAATGATGTGTAATATAATTCATTGTTAATTATACCCATACAATGTCAATTTATTAGATAGCAAGATTTTAAATCAATAAACGAATTTATTTAGATTTCAATTTATAATTTATAACATTTAATGTGAAATCAATTGCCATTAATTGTCCTGATTTGTGCCGTTAGGGTAGATTTGATTTGTCATTTGAAGATGGTTAATTATATAAGATATAATAAATGTTTATTTTGATATAATATGAAGATTTGTTGATTTAAGGAGTGAAAACCAAGATTTATTAATATATTCATAATTTGAAATTTAATAAGTGGATTAATTGCAAATAAGTGGGATATAATATTAAAACATTACATAAATGAGAATTTAGATGAAAATTGGGAATGTTAATATAATGGATTTTGATTCCAACATTTATTTCTTCTGTTTGTAATAATGAATTTGAATAATATGAATAAAAAATTTAATTCAAAGAAATTATTGAAATTTAATTTATAATTTCTAAATTTAACAAAACTGTAATTTAACGCTGAAATCGTTAATGTATTAACATTTAATTTGACATCTAAATTTGTTTAAAATCATTGTGAATGATTAAGAAAATAAAAGTGTTAAAGATTGTCAATTTCAGAATTTAAATAGGAAATTTTGATTTAATTAATTTATTTTAAATTTATTAACTAAATGGAAAAATAGCCATTTTGGCCACTGACTCGGATTTCGACGAAACCAGTTTCATCGGATCCGTAATGGTGAATTATAATAGTGTTTCAAGTTTCGTAGTGATCGGACTAGGCGTTTGATCGTACGAACTCGAAACGCCTTGAAATTTATGCAATTGAAATCAATTTGGAAAATATTGTTTTTAGCATAACTTCTTCATATGACGGAATTTGAACCTGAAACCTTTTCCATTTAATTTAAAATATTTTAAAACACCTATTTTGATATATGGGTTTACCGAATTTCGTTCCGGGGTCAGGACGGGCTTTTTGGCCCACTTTGGCGTTAGCGCGTACACCTGTTTTATCCATCTATTCTATTTTCAACATTCTCTATAAATATCCCCGCTAAACCCTAGCCTCCGCCTATTCTCATTTGTGTGCACGTAAAATTTCTTCAGCTCCTTCTCCTCCTCAATGGTAGACAAAATTTCAGATCCAGATCCATTTCAAAATCAAAGTCAAAAATTCAAAGTCCTCAGAAAAATCTCAAATTAATATATGTTGAAACTCTCGACGAGCGTAATTCAATGGTGTAATTCGTTTTTCAATTCGATGCATCGTTTGACCCGAAATCGCGGTCAAAATTGAATTGGGCGTTTTTGACTGGTGCGTCTGATCGGAAAATCCTTTCTGGGTTTTGTAGAGAGGCCAGCGCGTTGTTCATCGGCGAAGTTTGGCGGCGAATTGACGGTCGGATTGGCGGCAAAACGCGGTCAATGGTCGGTCAAAGGGAGATGTTGAGCGTGATTTGGTTTCCGCTCTTACTGCGTGCGTACTTTGATTGTGGTAGTTGAAGGGATGACGTGGCATGAAGGTTAATTGTGTTCTCTCTTTTATTTTTATTTTTTTTGAAATTCCATCACAATTTTCGCAATAACTTTCTCATACGAACTCCGTTTTACGCGCGGTTTTTTTTGTTAGGATCGTATTGAAATTTCGGACTTGATGACGCTGGTTTGGACGAATTCTGAGACGGTCAAATTTTTGGGTTTAAATTGAATATAAATTCAATTTAAATTCAAAAGGTGAGTGTTTTAACCCACTCACAACTTCTAAGATTTCTTATGTTTGTTAAATTAAATTTTGATGTGATTTAAAATTTATCTATGATTGTTTGGGCATATATTTAATCATCATCTCGGTTAGATATCATTTAGTTAAATTTAATTGTTATTTAATTTTATTATTGCATATAAGTTGAATAGTTATTAATTTTTATTGAATATAAACTATTCGTTGATGCCTGTTATATTTTATATATGCTTTATATTGATGTTTTGTTTAAATTGGATGATGATTGTAATAAATGGTTGTTTATTGATATTTGGATGAATGGATGCTTTATTTTATATAAACTGCAAGTTATTATGCAATTTTATTCCATTCGGGATTGCGGTTTGAAATGATATATAACCGTAAACTTTTATCTTTAAAATTACGGATTGAAATGATAAATATCTGTATCACTTGACCATAGGATAGAAAAATTATATACAGGCACCGTGGTCTATATATAAAATATTTTAAAGTGATTTTCTATGGATTTTGGAAAATAAGGGTTTATATATATACTAATTTTGATATTATATAAATATATTTTTATATATGGTTAAATTCTAAAATTTAAGCTAAGTAAAATTTGATGATGTTTTAAGTTTGATTTACGAATATTTCAAGTTTGAGCTTTATTTAAGTGATATTGAATTTATTAAATAAATATTTCTAAACTAAATAATAGTAAATTGAATTAAGTTATATATAAGATTATCAGATTTGGTTGGGAATTTTGGAATATTTAAAGTCTTGAAATATATCAAAATTGAAATATTTTATTGAAATTAAGGTATTATTGTTTTCAAAGTATTGGTTTTCGAAATTGTTATAACTTTGAAAGTAATATGGTTTGGAAAATGAATTTATTTGAAATAGAATTTATTTAAGAATTATCTGTGAATATATGGATTTGAAACCTATTGAAATTGAAAATTTCGAAATATGACTTCAAAATGTGGTTTGGGTTTAAGATGATTTAAAAGAATATTTCAAGTTATCTAAATTTGAGAAAGATTAGTGATTGGAAATTTGGTTTTATTTAAAGGAGATATTATTGAATTGTTTTGGAAATGGAAATGATATATTATTGAATTGGGTTTTGAAATGGAAATAATACATTGATAATTTGGGTTTGAAATAGTAATAATATTTTGGTTTAAAGTATATACTATTTTGAAGTAAAGGATATGTTTTGAAATGGAAAAAATATTTCGATTTTAAAGTATATACTATTTTGTAGTAAAGGATATGTTTTGAAAGGGCAGTGATTGTGTTTTTAAAAGTATATATATTTGTAAATGACCACGGTGTTATAATAACGATTGGTTGTTAAAGAGACCGGGATCGGATATGGACATACTCTCTGTCGATACCGAAAACCACTTTGACAACTGTGTACGCGGTGAAGTTTCCAAAATGAAGTAGGATGGTGGCGACGATTCTAAGGTATATACGTGGACCCAACTCCCGTGAGTTGGCATAAGGTGGCTAAAACAGGAGCGATCTCGGACCAGTGAGGTAGCACCTCTTATCGGACGCACTTCTTCGATTCTATTCTATTACTTTGTGATTTTTGGTGGCCACCCTTCGATTTGGGAGTGTTGTTCGAGGTGGACGGTAGTGGCTGCTATCCGCTCCATCGGTCCGTGTGCGTAATTGGTATATCTACCCTGGCATTGCCTAGTTGTGCCGTGTCACCTACCATATCGAGCTTTACTACGATTATGATTTAAGATCCGACCGCGTTAAGGTTCTCCATCCCCTTAACGCTATTTTCTATATGATTATACTTTATTGATTAGACATTATTATAATGGCAAATATTACTACATAGTAGATAGTTTAACGGATCCTTAAGAGGTGTGAATCCCGAACATTTCTTAAGTTACTGCACTCACGTTAGACACTGGATAGGAGATGTCAAACCCCGTAAACATCTCTGACGCCGTTTACACTCATATTTATTTCATTGATTTAACTTACATAAGATCTTTTAGTTCTGACTCGAGTGTTTTGTCTATTCAATTCGCTCGGGTCAGCCTGAGCATTTCAGGATTTGAAGGCCCTATTTCTGGAGGACGAAGACGAAGATTTTATTACTACTATTTATTATATTACACTACACCATTGTATTCCGCTGCATTTATTATCATTCTCTGGTATGTGTAACTCTGATATGTATTGTATAAGTATAATCAAATGTTTTGTAAAACAGCTTCATGAACTGTTATTTGATTATTATATTTTATCGTTCCGCTGTAAGATTCTATTTTGTTTCTTTTATTTCTCCACTTTTTTTTCTTATTTACCCCATAACAATCTGCCCTTCTGTATGGTTTAAGTTGGCACGTGTGTCTGCTTAAGCGTACAAAATGGTGGGATGTTACATCTGGTATCGGAGCTTTGGTTTAGCGATAAACCTTAGTTTTGTAGGGTCTGACTCTTTATTAATAGGGTAGTAATACCCTATGGGAGTCGCTGAGTGTATATATATGAGAGAGCATATTTGTTAGTGTTATAAAAAGGTTTTAATATTGTGTTAATCGGTTCCGTTTTGTATTTATAAATTCTGGTTGGTGCATGGGACGTTATGACATCAATAGGGATTTCTAAACACTTAATAGGACAGACCGACATAATATTTGTTTTAATATAGGTGAATGAAATAACTTTGCCTATTATATTTTCCATATATAAAAATATTTTATAAAGATATATATTTGGTTGCTATAGATTGGGTGTTAGGTAATGAAAATATAAATAATAGTTGAAACTAAGTTAAAAATAAAATAAATGAAAACTGGAAATTTAGAGCTTAAGTTCCGGGGTTTTTAAAGATTTCCTTCAATTGATTTTGGAATATAATAATAATATCGTTAGAAGTATTTTCTGATATAAATATTTCAATAGAATTTGAAAGAAATGTTTTAAAAGAAATTCCGCAAAGAAATAAGTTGTACTCCCCTTTTTGTCGCTGGAAAATAATTTCGGTGATGGCGGCCGGATCATCGACATTCATTTTCGAGTTTCAAAGTGGGAAGGCCACTATAGTAGTTTTACTACAAGATTATTTTATTTTAAATTGTTTTAAATATAATTGGATATATAAATTATAAGTATATATATTATCTATTATCTTAAAATGATTTTTGAATAAAACCCGGTATTTAATTCTTAAGTTTCCATTAATAAATAGTCCTAATTACTGAAGTGAATTGGAATGTAGGTAATTAATAAATTGAAACCTCTAAAGGAAATAAGAGATTTAATGCTAGGATATAAATGGTATTAAATGAAAGTTGAAATTGTAACCTATGAAATAAAGGAAATAATTATTGAACATTAAAATAATTAAAAGAAATGAGAAAACTTGTATAACTTTCAATTTCAGTCTTTAAAAGCATAAATATAACTTACCAAAAGATATAAAAGTTGAAAATGTTAATAAGAAAATGTATAGGAAATCGTACAAGTAAACTTATGTAATGAAATATTCAGTAAATTTCTTTTATTAATAAGAATTAAAGTATAACTGTTATGCCAAGTAACTAAAATTGAACATGAATATTATTAATAAATGAATAAATAAAATCAAGTAAATGAATAAATATGCAAAGTAAATTAATTTAAAAATGAATAAATGAAATTAATAAGTATTGATGTTCTAGTTGTTATGGGCTTAAATGTTATATATAAATAATAATAAACTTAAGTAATAGGTTGAAGTTACCTTAGAATAAAGATGAATACTGGGAAAATGACTGCAAAACTTAAGTAATAAATTTACCTACCAAGGAATTGGTTGAATGGATAAAAATAAATGATGAATAAAGAGGAAATCAAACAACAATATATGGAATGAAATTAATAATAATGAACTTGATCTATTGTTGGATTTGTTATTTGTTTGGCTTATGGTTGTTTGGGCAAGGATACTTTAATATTGTTTGGATGTAGGAATAATCTATTTAGTTTCACCTAAGACTGCTGAGTGAAAGGTACACTTAGTAGTTTATTCTTCATTCTGTACAATTTAAAGTTATGAACCTGAACAACTATTTCTTTTGTTTGATATGAATGAATGATTGATTTTATGGTTGTATGCCTTGTTGCAAGTGTTTAAATTGTAATAAAATATTATACAAGTAGAAATTTGAAATAATGAAAGTATTCAATGAAATTGCTATTAAATGAGAATTTAATGTTATAAGCTTAAGTATAATTGAAATTTTACCAAGTAAATATAATTAAAGGTAAGTATGACAAATAGATGATTATAAACTTAAGTAATTAAAGTGTAAATAGATGAGGTCATACAATTATAAATGAATGTAATATAAATAAGAGAAATTGTAAACTGAAAGGGTTAAAGTAATTTCTAAATAAAAGTTGGAAGAAATACAATGAAAATAAAAAAATAAACCGTTATATGAATAAAAAGAATCAAACAACAAATGTATGAATGGAATGAATAAGAATAGACTAAAACTATTGCTGAAATTGTTGTTTGTCGTGGTTGTGGTTGTTGGGTAAGGAAACTTTAATTTTGTTGGGATGGATGAAAAATCCATTGTGTTTAATCTAAGACTGTTGAGTAAATGATGCATTTGATGGTTTATTCTTCATTCCGTACAATTTAAAAGTTCTGAAACCGAACAACTATTTGTTTGTTGATTGAATGGTTGTTTGTATTTGTGTGTGTATGCTGTTTTGAAATTGATGGTTGTTGTATTGATTTGTTGTTAGTGATTGAAACCACTTAAATATTTCACTTTATATAAATTGTTAACCCTTTGGATTTAATAAGTGAAATGCAGGTTATGGAAGCAATTGCTACTGTTTTGGTTCCATAAATTAAGCGTTAATTGCCCGACAAATAGGTACGTTTTCGGATTACAGTTTATAGCGCTATTATATTGTTTTCCCGTGTTGGGTTATATATTATTTTGGAAATTATATGTTATATATTGTTATATTTATATTATATTTTCTTCCGAGCCTCTCCGTACAAAGGAGACTCTGCCGAAATTTTCCGTAAAATTTTGGACTTAGAAATAATTTGAAATGTTTTTCCAAACTTTAATAATTTAAGTATAAAAAGATATAATGATTGTAAATTTGTATATTCTAATATAAGTAACAAATGTTGAAAATTTAATTGTTTATAAAGAAATGTTTGAATAAGATATATAGATTTCTTAAAGTCTTCTTTCCTCTTCTTTCCTTTTCGGGGACGAAAAGTTTTGAGTGGGGGAGAGTGTAACGACCCGTAAATTTAGACCATTTAATTTAGGAAGAAAGAAAAATTTTCTAACCATATTGAAGTAAATATAGAAAGAAAATGCAACATTTGAAATTTTAGCTAAGTACTTAATCATATAAAAAGAGAAATTACGATGCATTGAAGTAATGGGAATATTGTATATACTAATGCCATGACGAAATTTGTGATAATCTAATGAATTCAATGTTATAGTAACGTATGAAGTAATACGCGATTAGTGGAAAAGCATATGCAAATCAATGTAGATAAGAAATTTTAATTAATGTTGTTTTGATAATAAACGTTACTTGGTGATTATTAGTATAGTAACAGAAGTGTGAATGTAAAGTAATAAAAGCGTAAATTTATTTTAAGAAATAAATTGTTGTATTTGGGTAATAAGTTAAATACAAGTAAAGTAATGCAGGACAATAAATAATATATGTAGTACAATCCCCATTTTTATTTATAAACAATTGTAAGGTTTAATTTATTGAAATTTGAAAATTAGGAAATAGATTCAAGGCTTATATTAGATAATGAATTGCAATAATTAAAGATAATGATTAATGGATTAAATGGAATACCAATTTTATTCATAAAGTGATAGTTGATGTAAAAAGGAATGGAACCAAGATGGAAGGATTAATGGGATTTAGGATCTTAATTTGTATGTGTGCATTAACTTATAATGAATGGGAAAAACGAATCAATTAAGATATGTATTTATTTCTTTAGTATGTTGCATAAAATTTGGAAATCAGTTTGCAATCAAAGGAGATTAAGTAGCACGTTAAATGAGGAATAAATAAATTAGTACATTAATGATGTGTAATATAATTCATTGTTAATTATACCCATACAATGTCAATTTATTAGATAGCAAGATTTTAAATCAATAAACGAATTTATTTAGATTTCAATTTATAATTTATAACATTTAATGTGAAATCAATTGCCATTAATTGTCCTGATTTGTGCAGTTAGGGTAGATTTGATTTGTCATTTGAAGATGGTTAATTATATAAGATATAATAAATGTTTATTTCGATATAATATGAAGATTTGTTGATTTAAGGAGTGAAAACCAAGATTTATTAATATATTCATAATTTGAAATTTAATAAGTGGATTAATTGCAAATAAGTGGGATATAATATTAAAACATTACATAAATGAGAATTTAGATGAAAATTGGGAATGTTAATATAATGGATTTTGATTCCAACATTTATTTCTTCTGTTTGTAATAATGAATTTGAATAATATGAATAAAAAATTTAATTCAAAGAAATTATTGAAATTTAATTTATAATTTCTAAATTTAACAAAACTGTAATTTAACGCTGAAATCGTTAATGTATTAACATTTAATTTGACATCTAAATTTGTTTAAAATCATTGTGAATGATTAAGAAAATAAAAGTGTTAAAGATTGTCAATTTCAGAATTTAAATAGGAAATTTTGATTTAATTAATTTATTTTAAATTTATTAACTAAATGGAAAAATAGCCATTTTGGCCACTGACTCGGATTTCGACGAAACCAGTTTCATCGAATCCGTAACGGTGAATTATAATAGTGTTTCAAGTTTCATAGTGATCGGACTAGGCGTTTGATCGTACGAACTCGAAACGCCTTGAAATTTATGCAATTGAAATCAATTGAAATCAATTTGGAAAAAATATTGTTTTTAGCATAACTTCTTCATACGACGGAATTTGAACCTGAAATCTTTTCCATTGAATTTAAAATATTTTAAAACACCTATTTTGATATATGGGTTTACCCAATTTCGTTCCGGGTTCAGGACGGGCTTTTGGCCCACTTTGGCGTTAGCGCGTACACCTGTTTTATCCATCTATTCTATTTTCAACATTCTCTATAAATATCCCCGCTAAACCCTAGCCTCCGCCTATTCTCATTTGTGTGCGCGTAAAATTTCTTCAGCTCCTTCTCCTCCTCAATGGTAGACAAAATTTCAGATCCAGATCCATTTCAAAATCAAAGTTAAAAATTCAAAGTCCTCAGAAAAATCTCAAATTAATATATGTTGAAGCTCTCGACGAGCGTAATTCAATGGTGTAATTCGTTTTTCAATTCGATGCATCGTTTGACCCGAAATCGCGGTCAAAATTGAATTGGGCGTTTTTGACTGGTGCGTCTGATCGGAAAATCCTTTCTGGGTTTTGTAGAGAGGCCAGCGCGTTGTTCATCGGCGAAGTTTGGCGGCGAATTGACGGTCGGATTGGCGGCAAAACGCGGTCAATGGTCGGTCAAAGGGAGATGTTGAGCGTGATTTGGTTTCCGCTCTTACTGCGTGCGTACTTTGATTGTGGTAGTTGAAGGGATGACGTGGCATGAAGGTTAATTGTGTTCTCTCTTTTATTTTTATTTTTTTTGAAATTCCATCACAATTTTCGCAATAACTTTCTCATACGAACTCCGTTTTACGCGTGGTTTTTTTTGTTAGGATCGTATTGAAATTTCGGACTTGATGACGCTGGTTTGGACAAATTCTGAGACGGTCAAATTTTTGGGTTTAAATTGAATATAAATTCAATTTGAATTCAAAAGGTGAGTGTTTTAACCCACTCACAACTTCTAAGATTTCTTATGTTTGTTAAATTAAATTTTGATGTGATTTAAAATTTATCTATGATTGTTTGGGCATATATTTAATCATCATCTCGGTTAGATATCATTTAGTTAAATTTAATTATTATTTAATTTTATTATTGCATATAATTTGCCAGTTAAATTTATTATTATTGCATATAAACTGTCAGTTGAATAGTTATTAATTTTTATTGAATATAAACTATTCGTTGATGCCTGTTATATTTTATATATGCTTTATATTGATGTTTTGTTTAAATTGGATGATGATTGTAATAAATGGTTGTTTATTGATATATGGATGAATGGATGCTTTATTTTATATAAACTGCAAGTTATTATGCAATTTCATTCCATTCGGGATTGCGGTTTGAAATGATATATAACCGTAAACTTTTATCTTTAAAATTACGGATTGAAATGATAAATATCTGTATCACTTGACCATAGGATAGAAAAATTATATACAGGCACCGTGGTCTATATATAAAATATTTTAAAGTGATTTTCTATGGATTTTGGAAAATAAGGGTTTATATATATACTAATTTTGATATTATATAAATATATTTTTATATATGGTTAAATTCTAAAATTTAAGCTAAGTAAAATTTGATGATGTTTTAATTGATTTCTGAATATTTCAAGTTTGAGTTTTATTTAAGTGATATTGAATTTATTAAATAAATATTTCTAAACTAAATAATAGTAAATTGAATTAAGTTATATATAAGATTATCAGATTTGGTTGGGAATTTTGGAATATTTAAAGTCTTGAAATATATCAAAATTGAAATGTTTTATTGAAATTAAGGTATTATTGTTTTCAAAGTATTGGTTTTCGAAATTGTTATAACTTTGAAAGTAATATGGTTTGGAAAATGAATTTATTTGAAATAGAATTTATTTAAGAATTATCTGTGAATATATGGATTTGAAACCTATTGAAATTGAAAATTTCGAAATATGACTTCAAAATGTGGTTTGGGTTTAAGATGATTTAAAAGAATATTTCAAGTTATCTAAATTTGAGAAAGATTAGTGATTGGAAATTTGGTTTTATTTAAAGGAGATATTATTGAATTGTTTTGGAAATGGAAATGATATATTATTGAATTGGGTTTTGAAATGGAAATAATACATTGATAATTTGGGTTTGAAATAGTAATAATATTTTGGTTTAAAGTATATACTATTTTGAAGTAAAGGATATGTTTTGAAATGGCAAAAATATCTCGGTTTTAAAGTATATACTATTTTGTAGTAAAGGATATGTTTTGAAAGGGCAGTGATTGTGTTTTTAAAAGTATATATATTTGTAAATGACCACGGTGTTATAATGACGATTGGTTGTTAAAGAGACCGGGATCGGATATGGACATACTCTCTGTCGATACCGAAAACCACTTTGATAACTGTGTACGCGGTGGAGTTTCCAGAATGAAGTAGGATGGTGGCGACGATCCTAAGGTATATACGTGGACCCAACTCCCGTGAGTTGGCATAAGGTGGCTAAAACAGGAGCGATCTCGGACCAGTGAGGTAGCACCTCTTATCGGACACACTTCTTCGATTCTATTCTATTACTTTGTGATTTTTGGTGGCCACCCTTCGATTTGGGAGTGTTGTTCGAGGTGGATGGTAGTGGCTGCTATCCGCTCCATCAGTCCGTGTGCGTAATTGGTATATCTACCCTGGCATTGCCTAGTTGTGCCGTGTCACCTACCATATCGAGCTTTACTACGATTATGATTTAAGATCCGACCGTGTTAAGGTTCTCCATCCCCTTAACGCTATTTTCTATATGATTATACTTTATTGATGAGACATTATTATAATGGCAAATATTACTACATAGTAGATAGTTTAACGGATCCTTAAGAGGTGTGAATCCCGAACATTTCTTAAGTTACTGCACTCACGTTAGACACTGGATAGGAGATGTCAAACCCCGTAAACATCTCTGACGCCGTTTACACTCATATTTATTTCATTGATTTAACTTACATAAGATCTTTTAGTTCTGACTCGAGTGTTTTGTCTATTCAATTCGCTCGGGTCAGCCTGAGCATTTCAGGATTTGAAGGCCCTATTTCTGGAGGACGAAGACGAAGATTTTATTACTACTATTTATTATATTACACTACACCATTGTATTCCGCTGCATTTATTATCATTCTCTGGTATGTGTAACTCTGATATGTATTGTATAAGTATAATCAAATGTTTTGTAAAACAGCTTCATGAACTGTTATTTGATTATTATATTTTATCGTTCCGCTGTAAGATTCTATTTTGTTTCTTTTATTTCTCCACTTTTTTTTCTTATTTACCCCATAACAATCCGCCCTTCTGTATGGTTTAAGTTGGCACGTGTGTCTGCTTAAGCGTACAAAATGGTGAGATGTTACATAGTTTATATATTACAGTAATACTTATTTGATAGTTATGTATTGTCACGACCCGCCATCCTACGTCCAGGAAGACGCATCGTTTTGAAGAAAAGAAAGAGGTGAGAAAGTAGAAAAGAAAGAGAAGAAGAAGAACAACAACAGAAATCTCAACAGCGGAACGAATAAATTATATTAATAACAAAAGTATTACATAATATACAACACTTATCAGAGTTACACAACATATACATCACATACTAGACAGTTATAAACATCTGTCTAGACATTACAACTCAAATACAATACAAACACTATAACAGAGATCTACACAGCGGAATACTATATCTACGAACACCGAAGCCTCCTGCTCCATTGCTCCTCCAGAATATTCGTCAAAGCTAAACCTGAATCCCTTGGCTACTCGTAAAAATTTGAGTACCCAAGAGTTTATAAAACAGAAATAAACACTTGGGTCAGACATGGGTCTGGTGTGAGTAACAAGTTAAACTTGCTTAACTTCAAAACCTTTTGAAAGAAAAGGTATCACGTAAGACTTCCCACACATAAACACGGGTAAGTTTTTACCTTACGCTAACCAAAACATTTGATAGAAAATCTGGTGATATTATAATAGGGTCTAGGGTTTTCAAGTAAAATACAGAAATAGCTGAAATGCTTACATCTCACATTCCAACATAGTTGGGCACAATTAATACGTAAGGCACTTATTGGAGTTTGGATTCCATACAATGGCAGGGCTACCGGGGTACCGCCCGTCACAGTACGTGGCCTAGATCACCGTACCGAGGATCACTCCCAATCCCCTGCAACACAAGGCCGGAACATCCCTTACTGGATAATTCCCGCACAAGATATCCCAGCAGTTGTTGCAATCAACTGCCCACACAACCGAATAATAAGAAGGGACCTCTAGACAGGGATAATCTTGTCCTACTTGGGTGCTACCCACTAACCTTGCTGCACCTCCCCTGTTTTAGCCATTCCCGGTTTGATGAGGCTTGAGGCTACGATTACCTTTAATCAGAACACATCACTTAGAATGCTCATAGTCCACCTGACGATGTTCTGAAAGCATTCAATCCATACAAGTTCGTTCCGGGTTCGAACGAAACCGAAGGCATTATCTCGTTACACTCATTTTGGAATCACCCTCAGAGTTAACGACAATAACCCTTGCACTCTGAATCTTCATCTTCACTTGAGATTCACGACCTATCGTTAATTTGGATCGATGTGGTTTTCGGATATCCAAATCTGGAAACCCGATCCCGGTCTCATCGAAATCCAAAACGTATCTTTTAAGGCCAAGTTGTTTTAAAGTTAAAACAATTCAATTCTACTATCTATTTACACACAGATAGATAACTCAATAGATAATCTACATTATCAGATAATTCACATTATCATTATAATTCAACCAAACATCCATATCACAGATCAGCATATATCTCCTTAGATATATCAATAATGCACAGCATTCAATATCATCCATTCATAAGCAATGATTTATTAATCACCATTTATAGTTAATTTAAAATGAATTAAATTAAATACTTCATCTCTAATTAATTTAAAGTAAATTAAATTAATTACTTCCATCATTAACAATCTTGCTTGAATCACTATTAATTAATTATTAATCAATTAATCAATCATCATTCAATTACTTATTTTAATTAATCATCCTTGATTAATTACATTTAATTACATTTAAGTAATTAGTATTAAATTAATTTCACAAATTAATTAGTCTTTATCATTTACAGTAATTAACCTTCCATTACTTCATTAACTAATTAATTATAAAATTAATTAATTATTTCATTTGTTAATTAACTATAATTAATTACATTACTTCTTAATTAATTACATTAATTAATCACTTCATTTATAATTATTCTTTAATTAATTCTCTTCTTAATTACATCATTAATTAAATTAATTAATGATCCCTAATTACATTTTTATTATTAATTACTCTAATTAAATTAATTACATTAAGTAATTAATCTTCAATTAAATCATAATTATTAATCACCTTTGATTAATCACATTCAGTAATTAACTACCCTTAATTACTTCTTAAAATAAATTAATTATTCCTTAATTAATTTCTTAATTAATCCCTTGATTAATTCCATTAAGTAATTAACTACCCTTAATTACTCTATTAATTACATCAGTAATTATCCATTAATTACTTTCCTAAGTAATTATACCTCATTAAATTACATTAAGTAATTATACAAATCATTAAGTGATTACCTTAAATTAATTAAACTTAGTTAATTAACTTAACTAATCAAAAGAAACTTAATTAATTACAATGAGTAATTAATTTCTTAATTTCTTTCCACTAAGTAATTATATTAACAATTTCACAAATGATTAACCTTAATTAATCAATCTATTTAATTATCAAAATTAATCACATTAATTAATTACTTATTTAATCCCAAGTTAATGATCTACATTAACTATTAACTATTATTTAATTATCTTTCTTAAATAATTAAAGATTAATTAACCATTAGTAATTTCAAATTAATTAATTCTAATTACTAATAAATTAATCCCTAATTAACTAATAAATTAAGTACCTAACAACAACTTAATTTATCCTTACTTATTTGATTAATTTATTCCTAACCATTAATTAATAATTCCTAATTAATGATTCTTAACTTCAAATTAATTAACCTTTAATTAATTTAATTAAAACTTAATTAATAAATTTAAACCTATAATTACTAAATTTATTAACCCAATCATTAATTTAATTAAATTGGTTAATTATCCTTTTATTACCTTAATAATTTATTGAATTATAAATCATTAAGTCCTAAATAACTTTAAGATAAACCTTAATCTCATTAATGATTAAATTATCATTAGCAAAACATTTTAACAACAATTTGTTTTAAATTTTCTTTCAATTTTCATTTTAAATGTAAGATTTAAAATGAGAATAATTTTAACTTTAATAATGTTTAAAACAATACAAAAACCTTTAAATTACATGATAAAGAAAATACTAATCTTATAAAGAAATTTAAAAGAATTTTGAACCAAATTCATTTTTTAATTTCAAATCATATATAAATGTGCTTATCATTCAAAGTTGTTTTAAAAACATTGTAAAATTTAAAAACTTCCTTTTTAATTCAATCTAAGATTCAAATTCATTTTTGAATCCAGATTTAAACTTAAATTTAAAGTCCTGTTTAAATCTTTATTCTCAGATTTTAAAAACCATTTTATAAAATGCTTTTAACATTTTTAAAATTGTTAAAACCTTTCATTTTATAAAACTTAATTAAATTTAAAAACTAGATTACAAATTCAGTTTTGAATCTATATTTTAAATTTGGTTTTAAATTCTGTTTTAAAAACTTACTTTCAAATTTAAATCAAATTAAATTTGTAAACTGTCAGGTTTTCCAGAGAACCTTGTAACTCCAATATACCCGAGCTCCTTCCAATTTGCTTCGAGTCAAACATCTATTTACCCGAGTAAAAACTTAATTTACTCGAGAAACCTATGTACCCAGAATCCCCTAAAAACCAATTTCAACAGAAAGTTGAAAGTGCACCGTGCACATGCACGGTGACACTGATCATCTCCGGTCACCATCAAGACTTCAAGAAGGACGACGATCATCTCTTCATCAGAATTCGATTATCCAAACTTCCATAACATCTCGACATCAAATTCGAGCCTTCGAGCAAAAATCCTGAAACAAAACTAAAACCTGGAACAACATCAACCATGCTCCTCCTATCACCAGCAGCCTTGAAATTCCGGCCAAGTCCTCCTCTACACGCCTACTTTTATTACCCAAAACATAGTTGAACTCGATCAAATGGGAAAGACGAACAAATCAAAATACTAGACCTAGTTAAAACTAGGGTTAAGAACAGAAATCAAACACCACCTTCATCATAGTGCTCTGATCAACATTCCAGCAATTTTCCCCTAATCTCCGATCCTTCCTCCATCAACATTGAAAGTCCCGACCCCTACGATCAAGTAGATTTCCAGAAATACCCAAATTTCCATCCTCTGGTCAAACCAGAACTGCACACTCCTCCTCAAACTAAAATTTCTGATTCTAGGCTTAAAATTCGTATTTTAGGATGATGTTTCAGATCCTAAGTCTGAAACAACAAATCATGATATTTGAATTTTTTTTTTATATATAGCTGCTCTGTACTTTTTAAATTTTCAAAGACATTCAAGTTTATTCTAACTTGGTTAAAATTTTAAACTTTACCTCATGACTTAACAAACAACTTTTGTTTGAAATCTTAGTTCTAACAGAGATTTAGTTTGGGAGAATTGGAATTTAGATCTAAATTTTTAAACTGAGAACTTTAAACAGAGATGATCAACTGATACAACCAACATACACATAGTATCTTCATTCATATATACATGTAACTAGATCTAAAACAAACAAGCATACATAATTTCAAACATGCACCACAATTTTACTTCAGATATTTTACCACACAAATCAAATTTTTCTGTTTTTAAAATCTAAGTTACTCACTTAAAACAAAATGATGAACAGAGCAATTATAAACAGCACGCACACAAATATCAGACATTCACTTATGTAATACATATTTAAATTCAACCATACTAGCATGCAACCAAATTAATTTAAATTTTTTAAAAGTTACTCACCAGATTGCAAATGAAGATGAACAGAGCCTTGATTTTTGAAAACAGCACTTGAATCTTTAAAAATTGAGTTGCTGGCATTTGTCTTGTGCTTATGAAAACTTGAGTTGTGTAACGACCCAGAATTTCGAACGAATTAAATTGAGAATATTTAATTTATTTTAAATATTTGAACGATGATTTGATTTGAATCCCCGATATAATTTTGAAATTGGCGATTAAATTATAAAATTTAATCGATTGAATGCTGAATAAAAAATGTGAATCTTCAGTTTAAGCTGAAGAAAAATATTTCGAAAGCTTTTAAAATTCGTATTGATATTACTGAAGATAACAGAAGCTTCAGAATCGAATTTAGGAGTAAAGTGTTCAGTTTGAAATTTGATCGTTCGAACCGATATTTATAAAATAGTCATTTTTCAAACAGTCTCGGAATTCGACGAAACTGGTTCCATTGGGTCCGTAATATTGAATTATTACCGGATTTCAGATTTCGTATTTATCGGAGCTGTTATGTGAACGGACGGCACACAAACGCGTTGAAATTAAATCAAATTCGATTTAAATTAATTTTTAACAATTGTCAACATCAGCTGAAAATCTTTCTCCATCAACACGTTTCAAAATACTGCTTCGACACTCAACCCATCCTTCTCCTTTCTTTCCGCCAGAAATCACGCTCCTTTACATTTTAAAAAAAAAAAAAACTTCACGTTCAAAAAGATAAAAACGAAATCTTCTTCTCGTTTATAAATAAATGGCTGAAGCCCTTCTCCTCTTCAAAAAGATAAAACTAAAACTAAAAAAAAAAAAGAAGGGGAGATAGCGAAATCAAATCGCGACCAGTAATTCGCGACCCAAAATCGCGAGGTGGCGATTTCGTTGGCTCCGTCATCTGGAGGGGAGGCGCGCGTGCGCTCGCGCACGTGAAGCAAGGTCGAGTCATCTGAGGTAGCGCGCGCGCGGTTTTAGGGGGGATCTAGGATTGAGGTGATCGCGATTTAGGTGGGGAAGGTGACGCACGCGACGCCGTGGGCACTCGAGCACGGTGGCATGGGTTGGCTTTCGCGATTCGATGAGGCGATGGAATTTGGGGCACTGGCACGAACTTCGGCAGTGTCTCGAGATTGGATTTGCGACTTCGTGGGTGAGGCGGCGTACGAGCAAACAGACGACGATGATTTGGGGGTCGCGTTCAATGATGGAGCGGCAATGGGAGATGGCGACGAGGGTGGACGGGCCTGGAGTTCGAGCTCGATCACTCAATCGCGATAGCAATTTGGGGTAGTAGCTCGCATGCGTATTTTGGGTCGTCATTGTGCTCTTCGTTCACGGGGCAGTCTGGGTTTGGGTACTCTCGGATTCGAACCTTTCCGTGAGGTATATTCGATTCGATTCTTTTTGTATATTTAAAAATGTATTAACACATATGTATGTAAACATTTTACAGAAGAAGAAAATTTGTTTAAATTAAAAGTGATAACTTTTAGAAATCAAAGTTGAAATCAATTTGGTAATGGAAAATAAATTTGTTAAAAGAAATTGAATTGAATTAAAGATATTTATTTTAAGTAAAATTTTGGTTGAATAGATTTATTTAAAAAGAATAAGTTCGAATTATAAACTTTTATTTTGAAAAGAAAATTTTGTTTACAGTTTAAAATGGTTTAGTTAAAATATAATTTTTTGTTAGTTAAATTTATTTGGGAAAGTGAAATGCATTTGGGAAAAAGAAAAGGAGAATAACTAATGGAAATATTAAGTGCTGTAAAGTTAAACCAAGTTGTAAATGTATACAGTTTACGATTAAGAAAATTTGTTTAAAACTAAATTTTTAGTTGAATTAAAATGTTAGTTTCAAATGGAAAATATTTTATTGGTTTGAGAATTAAATCAGATAAGATAAAAAACTTTTGGTTAAGTAAATAGATTAAACGATAATTTAATTGTTGGATTTAATTCGAGTATTAATAGAATTGTATAAATTTTTTTATACCAGGTTAAAAATCGAGAAAATGAAACTGAAATGGAAACGGATTGCCAATAAAAACTAAGGTGAGATCTTCTCACTCAAATTTGAATGTGGAATTTTTACAGTTATTGTTTGATTGCTATGATTGCTGTTTGTATTAGATATGATAGGATATATCTATATATATAGCAGTATATACATATTGGCATATGTATATATTGGATTGATGATTTCCCGCCTCGTATAGCGGATGAGACCCTATTGCGCCGTTAGTAAGCGGATTTATAAAAACCTATATACCGCGATAATTCCGTACTGGAGCGGAATTGGTATTGTGCTAACATCTTTGGATGCAGGGAAACAGGTTGGAGGGATCCAACTGGATTCCTCAACTGTATTTATTTATTTACAGATATTGTGATATATTCTGTTATCATATGATGATATATGATATTTGATTGTTGTGATTGATTGTTTGATGCTGTAGCATCATCGGATTCAAGTTTTAAAAATAACGACTTTTAATTTAAAAGGACTTTTAAAGTGATCTTTGAAATTATACGTTTTATTAAATTTTTGAAGTGATTTATTTTAATAAATAAACGTTCAAATTTTAAAGTTATAAAAGTCAAGACCTTTGTGAAATCTAACCGAAAAGTGATTTTTGGAATAAACAGTCGATTGATTTATAAAATGGTTTAAGTTGAGATTTTTAAAAATATTATAAACGGTTTATTTAAAAGGTTTATAAGGTTGACACTTTATAAATTAAAAATGTTGGTATTATAAAACGAGTTTTTATAAGTGTTAAAATGAATTTTTAAGAAATTATAAATAAATGAAATTTATAATTTGTGAACTTATAAATGGAAAATGATTTTTGTGGAATAAATGAAATTATAAGTATTTAACTTATAATATGGATTGTGGTAGAAAAATTGAATTGTGAATTGAGTAGGTCGTTAAAGAAGATTTATAGATCAAATTGGTAATAAAGGAGATTTATTAAATTGAAGTCGTTAGAAAATAGAAATAGGATTTATAAACGTTGTTTTATAAATTCGAAATCAATTGGATTTGATAAATTAAAATGTTAAAGAAGATATATTCGCGATTTTGGATAGCGAATTTTTATTGAAATAAAAATGTGTAGAAAAGATTGAAATTGGGTTAAGTGAATTTTATTCACGATTTTGGACAGCGAATATAATTCTAAAATAAATGGATTCATATTTGAAGAAGTGATATTTTAAAATGAAGTTAAATTGTTTTTAACGATGTTTTAAAAATGTGTTAAATATCGAAAAACATAGATTTCAACATTTATTGTTGAAATAGACGTTTTCGAGAAATTTAAGGAAATGGTGGACTATAACACTGTTGTTATAGTAAATGATTTCCGAAAGGAAATGTTTTGATGTAGTATTGGGATTTTTATACCTATCTTAAAATCCGAATCCCTATACTAGTGATTTTTGAGTCGTCGTAACGATGTTTTACGTAACATTCGTTTTGACTCAAATAAAGGTGTTAAAAGAATATTTTCCTTAAAGAATGAAATTATACTTAATTTGATTTAAGTATATCGAATATTTTCTAAGTGTTGAAAATAAATGATTTGTGAAATACTTATTATTAAATAAGTATGGAATGTTTTCCAATATGAAATGAACGTTTTTGAGATTTATCTTTTTAAAGATAAATCGAAAGTGAATATTGAAAACGATTTGAAAATCGTATATCAGTAGATATTTTGAAAGATACAAATTCACTATGGAATTTATAAGGGAAAGGGAAACTGTTTAGAAAAATAAACGTTGATTTATTTTTGAAGTGTGGAAATTTTATATCTAGAAAAGATATTTTGGAAGATGAAATAATTTGGAAAATTATTTGGAATCTGATGATGTTGTGCATCTTTATTGATAGTTAAATAACCGACTATCAATAATTACCTTTAGATAGGTATTTGTTGTGAATTGGATGAATTTGAATGCCACACTTGTTTTTAAATAAATCGCTCACTATTCGGGTTAGCCGGGAAAGGACCATGGGGTCGTATAACCCATTCCGAATATGTGATACGTCGTTATGAATCGCATTCGAAGACCGGTGTTGAAGACCGGATATTTTTGAAAACGGAAGGATTACCGTCGAGTTACTCTACACCGACTGATCCTCGGTTTAGAGGTTTTATCACCCTTAGTGACGGGAAGTCCTGACGTGATTGAAATTATCCGGAAATGCAAGGGCTTCGTGAGAAGTGCCTTCGGTTCTGTTCGATCCCGGAACAGACTTGTATGGATTGTGTGTCTGACGTTACAATTTGAGATATAAAGCTGATTTCTTTCAAATACATTTCTGTTGGTGGCGGAGAATTTATTCTCTTAGCTTAACACCCTTCTCTGAGACGTACGAGCTCAGAGGTTATGTAGTTGAAATTTATCAGCGATATATCCCAATTTGGTAACGTGGCATACTGAGTGTTGCTGTGAAATGATCGGTGTTTGATCATTCGTGATATGATCATTTGTTTGATCTTATATCTTTGTGATCATAGGTTGATCATTTTGTTTGACCCGAAGCAGGGCTTTTTGTAGAAAGCGTAGCTTTGTGGACGAGACTTCGTCGAGCCTCACACCCCGGAAATGGTCGAAACAGGACGAATGCAGCAAGGTTCTAGGGAGTAGCGCCCCTTAGTGTATGTCATTCCTTCTGGATAAAGGTGGTATCATGGTATGGAGCCCAGATCTTAACCTCTGTGGTTACTGCATTATTATTATCTATGTGGTTTGTTGCGAATCGGGGATCCTCGGGAAGATCGGTGACGATCGGGGGATGACATACGCGTGTCAGTAGTTACCTATTTTTGCAGAGGTAACCCGGCCTTGTGTTGGCAGAGATCCGGTTAGGTTCTCGGGTCGTCTATTCCAGGGACGTACCCATCGTGGATAGGAAGTTCCTTAGCCTGACCATTTGTTGGAAATCCAAAGAAACAATACGCGACGCGTACGGTTTTAGTTGTAGAACCTGCCATCTAATATGGCAGCTATAGCAAGCATACTATAATGGTACCTATGCTGGCTAAGATTTATATTCTACTTTCGAAATGTTTTCTACACTATGCACTAATAATAATATCAAAAAGAATTTGATTTTTTCGTAGTAAGCATCTTTGACTATCATAAGAAGAAATCTCCTCCAAGTCTGCGTTTGCATTGTGTGTGTGGCGGGAGGTCTTATGGTAGTTTCATTTTCCAAAAGCATTGCGAATTGACTTTAAAATTCTCTGTTGTTTATTTTAAAAGAATAACTGTTTTACGATCTCACACCAGTCACCATGACTGACTCGGAGTTTATTGTTTCCCTTCTAAACTCTGGGTGCCCACCAATTTCCACACGGGCAGTCTAGAGTTAGATTATCAGGATATTCTGGAGCTTTGGAGATAAGCTGGAGGACGAGACGTAGTATTTGTATCTGATATATTTATTCCACTGTGTATTCTGTATGAGGACAGGTTATATAACTGTCCATTGTTGTATTGAGTTGTATATTGACTCTGATGATTGATGTATGTATAAAATGATATAGTTCTTTTGTTTTTAAATGATATTCATTTATCAATTATATATTGTTCCGCTGCGATATGTGAGATTCTGATATCGTTTTCTGCTTCTGTATCTGATGTTGTGTTGTTGTTCTTCTTTCTTTCTTCTCTTCTTCTTCTATTTTTTCTTCTACCTCTTTTTCTTCTTCTTAAAACCCTCACTCTTGGAGTTTCCGGCACTCGATTTCTCGGCAGTCGATAAAGTGAGTATCGATGTCGAATTTTCGAAAGTCGAAAATTCCGGGATGTGACAAAGTGGTATCAGAGCATATGGTTAAGCGACAACCCTGCTCTGTTGGGTGTTACTCATTAGAGATAGAGTCAGCAGTACTCTAGAATGAGTTGAGTGTAATAATAGATATGAGCGCGTATTTGTTATTTGAATATAAAAATTGTTTTATATTGTGATGATTGATTTATTGAGTGGTATATGGATTCTGGTCAATACGACTAATTAACGATCATTGATAGGGATCTCTAAACACTCGAATAGAACAATTCGGCACAGTATTGTGTTAAAATAGGGTAAATGAGATAATTTTGCCCAAAACTATTTTTGTATAGAAAAGAAATGGTTTTCTATGAAGTACTATAGTATATGGTTGCATGGATGTTAGGAAAGTGATAATATTGAAAGTTATCATTTTTATATGGAATTGAATAAGAAATTCAAATCGTAACTCCAAAGTTAAAGAAATAAATTCACATACAAATGAAATTAAAGAATGTAAATTATAAATGTGATTTGAAATTTGAAACGGAATTCCAGAGAAGTTTTTGGAAGTGTTTTGAAAAGAATTTGAAATTTTGGGGATTTGGAAGTTTAAATCATTTTTGATTTGAAAACGAATTTCAAAGGTTTTGAAAAGTATTTTGGAGAGTTAAAGGCTCTAAACTCTTTTCGGTCGCTGGAAAATAATCCTGATGATGGTGGCCACATCATTGGAATTCATTTTCGGGTTTCCAAAAGAGGAATTGCTGCCAAATTGTTTTAAATGAAAGTTGTTTGGAAAATTGAGTTTTGTTTTGAAAATTCAAAAGATAAATTTGAATTGTTTTCAAAATGGTTTTGAAAGGTTGAAAGGACCCTGGAATACTGTATAAGAATATTTATGGAATATGATTGAATTTATAACTTATACAAATAGAAATTGTTAATGTAAATTATGTAATTGTGATTGGAATTAAAGTTCATTAACAAATGAAATATATAAATGTGAATTGAAAGTATAAGGAAATAAATTCATATATGAACGAAAACTATGAATACGAATTGTAAATATGATTCATAAATGAAAATAGAATTCCAAAAAAGATAATTGAAAATAAAATTCCGTAATAAAATGGAATTGTGAAGGTGAATGTATAAATGATTGTATAAATCAAGATGTAAATAAATGTTAACTTATAGAATATTTGAAATCTGATTGGAATGAAATTCAAATTGAAGACGAATGAATTAGTAATTGGAACTAATTTAACATAGTGCAGTTGTAAATGACAGATAATTGATAAAATTCAATATTTCAGAATTGAAAGTAAATTGAATCCAAATTAGATTGGAATTGTGAATTGAACTCAAATGAGAAATTGAAATGTGAAATTGAATTCAAATAAAATTTGAAATGTAAAATTGAAGATAATGGATATAACTTCAATAGTGAACTAAAAGATGATATAAGTAGTTTATATTGAAAATTTGTAATTGAATTTGCAAAATGGTTTGAATATATGTAACTAGATATTATGGCTAGTAGGATATACAGGTATAAAGGGATTGGAAAAATTTATTTCACAGATAATTTGAATTGCTCGACAAAAGGTACGTATTTGAGTTTTAATATGAGTTTTTGATGATTTCTCTCTAGCCGCTTGGCTTTTTCTTTTTCTTTTTGAAATCTGAGAGTCCGTAGGGACGTTTTGTAGTAGTGCCGTATTAGCCGCGCAAAGGAGACGCTGGCGAAATTTTTCGAAAATTTAGGGCGTTAGAAAATTTTTGAGAAAAATTGAAAGTTTAAAATTTGAATTTGAATTTGAATTTGAATTGTTAAGCAAACAATGTTGTTTTGAACTTAGAGTTGAAGTTGAAAATTTAGTATGAATAATAACGAATCTCTAGTAGAGAGATTTGTTTTGAAAATTTGATAAAACTATTAGATGTTGGAAAATTAGTAGACGAGTTAAGGACATTTTTTCCTAACTTGTAATTTCGAGGACGAAATTCTTTTAAGGAGGGAAGTTTGTAACGACCCAGAATTTCGAACGAATTAAATTGAGAATATTTAATTTATTTTAAATATTTGAACGATGATTTGATTTGAATCCCCGATATAATTTTGAAATTGGCGATTAAATTATAAAATTTAATCGATTGAATGCTGAATAAAAAATGTGAATCTTCAGTTTAAGCTGAAGAAAAATATTTCGAAAGCTTTTAAAATTCGTATTGATATTACTGAAGATAACAGAAGCTTCAGAATCGAATTTAGGAGTAAAGTGTTCAGTTTGAAATTTGATCGTTCGAACCGATATTTATAAAATAGTCATTTTTCAAACAGTCTCGGAATTCGACGAAACCGGTTCCATTGGGTCCGTAATATTGAATTATTACCGGATTTCAGATTTCGTATTTATCGGAGCTGTTATGTGAACGGACGGCACACAAACGCGTTGAAATTAAATCAAATTCGATTTAAATTAATTTTTAACAATTGTCAACATCAGCTGAAAATCTTTCTCCATCAACACGTTTCAAAATACTGCTTCGACACTCAACCCATCCTTCTCCTTTCTTTCCGCCAGAAATCACGCTCCTTTACATTTAAAAAAAAAAAAACTTCACGTTCAAAAAGATAAAAACGAAATCTTCTTCTCGTTTATAAATAAATGGCTGAAGCCCTTCTCCTCTTCAAAAAGATAAAACTAAAACTAAAAAAAAAAAGGGGAGATAGCGAAATCAAATCGCGACCAGTAATTCGCGACCCAAAATCGCGAGGTGGCGATTTCGTTGGCTCCGTCATCTGGAGGGGAGGCGCGCGTGCGCTCGCGCACGTGAAGCAAGGTCGAGTCGTCTGAGGTAGCGCGCGCGCGGTTTTAGGGGGGATCTAGGATTGAGGTGATCGCGATTTAGGTGGGGAAGGTGACGCACGCGACGCCGTGGGCACTCGAGCACGGTGGCATGGGTTGGCTTTCGCGATTCGATGAGGCGATGGAATTTGGGGCACTGGCACGAACTTCGGCAGTGTCTCGAGATTGGATTTGCGACTTCGTGGGTGAGGCGGCGTACGAGCAAACAGACGACGATGATTTGGGGGTCGCGTTCAATGATGGAGCGGCAATGGGAGATGGCGACGAGGGTGGACGGGCCTGGAGTTCGAGCTCGATCACTCAATCGCGATAGCAATTTGGGGTAGTAGCTCGCATGCGTATTTTGGGTCGTCATTGTGCTCTTCGTTCACGGGGCAGTCTGGGTTTGGGTACTCTCGGATTCGAACCTTTCCGTGAGGTATATTCGATTCGATTCTTTTTGTATATTTAAAAATGTATTAACACATATGTATGTAAACATTTTACAGAAGAAGAAAATTTGTTTAAATTAAAAGTGATAACTTTTAGAAATCAAAGTTGAAATCAATTTGGTAATGGAAAATAAATTTGTTAAAAGAAATTGAATTGAATTAAAGATATTTATTTTAAGTAAAATTTTGGTTGAATAGATTTATTTAAAAAGAATAAGTTCGAATTATAAACTTTTATTTTGAAAAGAAAATTTTGTTTACAGTTTAAAATGGTTTAGTTAAAATATAATTTTTTGTTAGTTAAATTTATTTGGGAAAGTGAAATGCATTTGGGAAAAAGAAAAGGAGAATAACTAATGGAAATATTAAGTGCTGTAAAGTTAAACCAAGTTGTAAATGTATACAGTTTACGATTAAGAAAATTTGTTTAAAACTAAATTTTTAGTTGAATTAAAATGTTAGTTTCAAATGGAAAATATTTTATTGGTTTGAGAATTAAATCAGATAAGATAAAAAACTTTTGGTTAAGTAAATAGATTAAACGATAATTTAATTGTTGGATTTAATTCGAGTATTAATAGAATTGTATAAATTTTTTTATACCAGGTTAAAAATCGAGAAAATGAAACTGAAATGGAAACGGATTGCCAATAAAAACTAAGGTGAGATCTTCTCACTCAAATTTGAATGTGGAATTTTTACAGTTATTGTTTGATTGCTATGATTGCTGTTTGTATTAGATATGATAGGATATATCTATATATATAGCAGTATATACATATTGGCATATGTATATATTGGATTGATGATTTCCCGCCTCGTATAGCGGATGAGACCCTATTGCGCCGTTAGTAAGCGGATTTATAAAAACCTATATACCGCGATAATTCCGTACTGGAGCGGAATTGGTATTGTGCTAACATCTTTGGATGCAGGGAAACAGGTTGGAGGGATCCAACTGGATTCCTCAACTGTATTTATTTATTTACAGATATTGTGATATATTCTGTTATCATATGATGATATATGATATTTGATTGTTGTGATTGATTGTTTGATGCTGTAGCATCATCGGATTCAAGTTTTAAAAATAACGACTTTTAATTTAAAAGGACTTTTAAAGTGATCTTTGAAATTATACGTTTTATTAAATTTTTGAAGTGATTTATTTTAATAAATAAACGTTCAAATTTTAAAGTTATAAAAGTCAAGACCTTTGTGAAATCTAACCGAAAAGTGATTTTTGGAATAAACAGTCGATTGATTTATAAAATGGTTTAAGTTGAGATTTTTAAAAATATTATAAACGGTTTATTTAAAAGGTTTATAAGGTTGACACTTTATAAATTAAAAATGTTGGTATTATAAAACGAGTTTTTATAAGTGTTAAAATGAATTTTTAAGAAATTATAAATAAATGAAATTTATAATTTGTGAACTTATAAATGGAAAATGATTTTTGTGGAATAAATGAAATTATAAGTATTTAACTTATAATATGGATTGTGGTAGAAAAATTGAATTGTGAATTGAGTAGGTCGTTAAAGAAGATTTATAGATCAAATTGGTAATAAAGGAGATTTATTAAATTGAAGTCGTTAGAAAATAGAAATAGGATTTATAAACGTTGTTTTATAAATTCGAAATCAATTGGATTTGATAAATTAAAATGTTAAAGAAGATATATTCGCGATTTTGGATAGCGAATTTTTATTGAAATAAAAATGTGTAGAAAAGATTGAAATTGGGTTAAGTGAATTTTATTCACGATTTTGGACAGCGAATATAATTCTAAAATAAATGGATTCATATTTGAAGAAGTGATATTTTAAAATGAAGTTAAATTGTTTTTAACGATGTTTTAAAAATGTGTTAAATATCGAAAAACATAGATTTCAACATTTATTGTTGAAATAGACGTTTTCGAGAAATTTAAGGAAATGGTGGACTATAACACTGTTGTTATAGTAAATGATTTCCGAAAGGAAATGTTTTGATGTAGTATTGGGATTTTTATACCTATCTTAAAATCCGAATCCCTATACTAGTGATTTTTGAGTCGTCGTAACGATGTTTTACGTAACATTCGTTTTGACTCAAATAAAGGTGTTAAAAGAATATTTTCCTTAAAGAATGAAATTATACTTAATTTGATTTAAGTATATCGAATATTTTCTAAGTGTTGAAAATAAATGATTTGTGAAATACTTATTATTAAATAAGTATGGAATGTTTTCCAATATGAAATGAACGTTTTTGAGATTTATCTTTTTAAAGATAAATCGAAAGTGAATATTGAAAACGATTTGAAAATCGTATATCAGTAGATATTTTGAAAGATACAAATTCACTATGGAATTTATAAGGGAAAGGGAAACTGTTTAGAAAAATAAACGTTGATTTATTTTTGAAGTGTGGAAATTTTATATCTAGAAAAGATATTTTGGAAGATGAAATAATTTGGAAAATTATTTGGAATCTGATGATGTTGTGCATCTTTATTGATAGTTAAATAACCGACTATCAATAATTACCTTTAGATAGGTATTTGTTGTGAATTGGATGAATTTGAATGCCACACTTGTTTTTAAATAAATCGCTCACTATTCGGGTTAGCCGGGAAAGGACCATGGGGTCGTATAACCCATTCCGAATATGTGATACGTCGTTATGAATCGCATTCGAAGACCGGTGTTGAAGACCGAATATTTTTGAAAACGGAAGGATTACCGTCGAGTTACTCTACACCGACTGATCCTCGGTTTAGAGGTTTTATCACCCTTAGTGACGGGAAGTCCTGACGTGATTGAAATTATCCGGAAATGCAAGGGCTTCGTGAGAAGTGCCTTCGGTTCTGTTCGATCCCGGAACAGACTTGTATGGATTGTGTGTCTGACGTTACAATTTGAGATATAAAGCTGATTTCTTTCAAATACATTTCTGTTGGTGGCGGAGAATTTATTCTCTTAGCTTAACACCCTTCTCTGAGACGTACGAGCTCAGAGGTTATGTAGTTGAAATTTATCAGCGATATATCCCAATTTGGTAACGTGGCATACTGAGTGTTGCTGTGAAATGATCGGTGTTTGATCATTCGTGATATGATCATTTGTTTGATCTTATATCTTTGTGATCATAGGTTGATCATTTTGTTTGACCCGAAGCAGGGCTTTTTGTAGAAAGCGTAGCTTTGTGGACGAGACTTCGTCGAGCCTCACACCCCGGAAATGGTCGAAACAGGACGAATGCAGCAAGGTTCTAGGGAGTAGCGCCCCTTAGTGTATGTCATTCCTTCTGGATAAAGGTGGTATCATGGTATGGAGCCCAGATACTTAACCTCTGTGGTTACTGCATTATTATTATCTATGTGGTTTGTTGCGAATCGGGGATCCTCGGGAAGATCGGTGACGATCGGGGGATGACATACGCGTGTCAGTAGTTACCTATTTTTGCAGAGGTAACCCGGCCTTGTGTTGGCAGAGATCCGGTTAGGTTCTCGGGTCGTCTATTCTAGGGACGTACCCATCGTGGATAGGAAGTTCCTTAGCCTGACCATTTGTTGGAAATCCAAAGAAACAATACGCGACGCGTACGGTTTTAGTTGTAGAACCTGCCATCTAATATGGCAGCTATAGCAAGCATACTATAATGGTACCTATGCTGGCTAAGATTTATATTCTACTTTCGAAATGTTTTCTACACTATGCACTAATAATAATATCAAAAAGAATTTGATTTTTTCGTAGTAAGCATCTTTGACTATCATAAGAAGAAATCTCCTCCAAGTCTGCGTTTGCATTGTGTGTGTGGCGGGAGGTCTTATGGTAGTTTCATTTTCCAAAAGCATTGCGAATTGACTTTAAAATTCTCTGTTGTTTATTTTAAAAGAATAACTGTTTTACGATCTCACACCAGTCACCATGACTGACTCAGAGTTTATTGTTTCCCTTCTAAACTCTGGGTGCCCACCAATTTCCACACGGGCAGTCTAGAGTTAGATTATCAGGATATTCTGGAGCTTTGGAGATAAGCTGGAGGACGAGACGTAGTATTTGTATCTGATATATTTATTCCGCTGTGTATTCTGTATGAGGACAGGTTATATAACTGTCCATTGTTGTATTGAGTTGTATATTGACTCTGATGATTGATGTATGTATAAAATGATATAGTTCTTTTGTTTTTAAATGATATTCATTTATCTATTATATATTGTTCCGCTGCGATATGTGAGATTCTGATATCGTTTTCTGCTTCTGTATCTGATGTTGTGTTGTTGTTCTTCTTTCTTTCTTCTCTTCTTCTTCTATTTTTTCTTCTACCTCTTTTTCTTCTTCTTAAAACCCTCACTCTTGGAGTTTCCGGCACTCGATTTCTCGGCAGTCGATAAAGTGAGTATCGATGTCGAATTTTTGAAAGTCGAAAATTCCGGGATGTGACAAGTTGCTTCTTTATTTTTGATTTAAAACTGCATGCTTTTGAAATTGCTTTTAATTCCAGATTTGCTTGCTTATCTCCGGTTTGAAGAATGATGTTCAGACTTATTTCCAGGTTTAAGAAATGATTTCAGGCTTTGATTTTGATCTTGGAAAATGATTTACAGGTTTTGATTTGAATTTGATTTCTGGTTTTGAGGAGTGTTACTCACTGATTTTGTTTTTGAGAAATTTGTTTTCAGCTGAAGTTTTTCTTTAGTTTTGGAATTTAAGAGAATAGAAAAAAATGAAGAGAATGAAGTATATGTTTATATAAGCTGAAAATATGATAAAAATAAAAATAAAAGAATAATGAAAATGTAATGACACTTGTTTTAAAGTTTAACATTTGTCACATACCCTTGTTTATTCATTAACACATGTTAAATGAAGCTTTTATATGCTTACACTTGTCTTGTAAGTAATTTAGTATTTGTTTTAAATGTAAATAAAAGCTTTTTTAACTTAATTAATTAGTTTACAAATACTTAGTTATATATATATAAAAACAATACATATATCTATTATTTGAAAATAACACATTTGACCATTTTAAATAATTTATAAAAGAAATTGTCTTATTACATATATAAATTACTCATCTTTCTAAATGAATTAATATATCATATGCTATATTGTATTTTAAACTTCTATTTTTAAATCATATATATCAAGTAATATTTAAAAAGAAATAAACAAACCTTTTTATTTAAATTTGAACTTAAGCTAAAAATCTATTTAAACAATTAAACATTTATATTATGTATTTTAAAACTATATAGTTATTTATCAAAAAGCTTAATAGTTTTAAATTAAATCATGATTTCCAAATTACCCAAAATATTAGAAATTTGAAAACATAATTTCATTTGTTAAATTCAGACCAACTCATCTATTTACAATATATACAATTATACATATATATTATAAATAGAAAATATTCTATTAAACTTTTAAAAGATAAATCACTAATTAAATATTTATTTAATTAGATTATTAAATTTATTCAATTTTATTAACAAAGATCATCAAATCAATTTAATTTCCAATGCAGATTATTAAATTGATATTGTCCAAATTCCCGGGATATCACATGTATAATTTGTAAGTTGGGTTCGGTTTTAACTTGCTGTCCAACTTTTATCTAGTTATATATATATATAATGTCTTGATTTTTGACAAGTTGTAGGTAAGTTGTTTTCATTTTTGAAACTATACCTTGTATGTTAATAATTGGTTATAAGTGTTTAAATGTGAACACTGATTTATAAAATATATATATATAAGAATAATGATAAAATATATATACATTTGTCTTAATTCAAATGTGATTTTATAAAATAATGATAATAATAGTATGTATATATATTTTCTGTTTATATCAAGCTAATTCGATTTATTCATTAATCCTTTTATCAGCTTTGATCGTTGATTCCGTGTCTATCGTGCTTTGATTTGAAATTCGTGATTGGATTCGTAACTTATTTCATCTCCAAATCTCTCCAGCCTCGAAAGGTGAGCAATCACTCACGATTAATGTTCTTTTAGTTATTAAATTTGATTTCAATTGAAACGACAATTGAAATATGCTGCTGTTAGTTAATTACACTGTTATATATGCTATTACCTGTATCAGTTCACCTATGACATCTGACACCATTATCTGTTATATATACAATTATAATCCAGTTTGATTGATAAATGATTGATTGTTTGATGTTGACATTGGACGTTAAATGGTTAATGTTGTAAGTGATAAACAATTTGAAATTGAAATTGACATAGAATAGTTAGATTTGATATATATGTAAATTGATTAGATGACATTTGCATAATATGACCCTTTAACTGTTGAATTAATCGACACGTAGAAATTTGGTAAAATACACCTTGAACCATTTAAATGTTTGTTGCTTAAATTGATGTTGTATGAAATCGAATAATGGATATCAAGTGAAGAACCGTATGAATAATTAGTGAAATAGTCTTTAATCTACATGAAATGATAGTGTAGATTCTAGAAATAATTATATTAATTTGCACAAACAACAATGTGAATTAATACGATTATTTCGGGATTATTTGAATTGATTATTGAATTGATATTGATTGTCGTCATTGCTTGTTTATTTACTTTGACACCAACCCAGTTATCACACTGCAAGTTCCCTTTGCTATGCTTTGATTTTTGAATTGAAATGGAATCGGGTTGAAATGATAAATACCCAAATTAAACTTTGACCTAGGATAGAGAATTAAATAAATCCCGATTGGTCAACAATTTGATTTAAAAATAAAATAAAGATTTTATTTGAATAAATAATAAGGTTTAAAATGAAGTTGGAATTTCAATTTTTTTTTACGAAAGGAAATTGTTAATATGTAATAATCCGAACAAAATATTACCATAGTAGTTGATGGAAGAACGTTGGTTAAAATTTGGAATTATAAATAATTAAGTTTGAAATTAATTAATAATTAAGTTTTGAAATTATTTAATAATTAAATAAGATTGAATTATTCAATAATTAAATAAATTGAATTCTTTAATAAGTGGAATTGAACTTCTTGAATAAGTTTATTTATTTAAGCTTTGAAATTGTAATTAAGTAAATAAATAAGTGAAATTGAATTTTCTTTAACAAGAAAAAAAAATGTGATTTATTGAAATTAATGTAAGACTTGTAATTTAAAGAGTTGATTTGACGAATCTAATTTAATCCAATTTGAAGTTTTGATATAATAAAGTCAAACTTAAGTAAGTGATTAAATGAATTGGCAATTAAATTGAAATTGTTTTGAATGACAAATTTACTTAATGAATATTGAATGAAATCAATCAAGGAATTTAAATTGATTTGAATGTTAAATTAAGTTAAATTAAATGATTTCGGAATGAAACTTATATACGAACTTGAATCAATATTTGAACTGTTTTAAATAAAATTGAAATGTTGGATATATAAGGCTTTGAAATATATTGAAATTGAAATGGTCTATTTGTGGTTCAAATCGGTATTTGAAATCGATATAACTTGAATGTTAAATTGAATTGGAATTGAAGTTGATGATTTAGATTTGATTAAATTTGAATTTGGAACTCGAATTGATTTGAATCGATTTGTGAAGGTCGAGGAAACTATTTTATTTTATAAAGTAATTTAAAATTATATTTAAAACTATTGATATTTTACTTTATAAATTTATTTTAATAAACTAATTTAATATAAATCATTTTTAATATAAATTATTTTATAAACTATTTTAACTTATAACTATTTATATAAACTATTTTTATATATAAACTATTTTTATTTATAAACTATTTTATAAACTATTTTATTATATACATTAATTTTAATATCTAAACTGTTTAAGAGGAAGGTGTTATGAATTCCAAAATGTTATGATTTCAAACTATAGTTTCAAGTGTTATGAATTTCAAGGTTCTGATTTCCAAAGTGATTTGATTTTAAAAGACTTACGATTTCGGAAGCGATATAACTTTGGAAAGTGATATGATTTTGGAAATGGATTTATTTGAAGTGAATTGATATCATATGGATATGGTTTTGAAATGGAAATGATATTTCGGTTTTGAAATATGAACTATTTTGAAAGTTATTAAACGACCAATCGGTGTAATAATTACAAAAGTTATTAAAGAAACCGGAATCGGTTAGTGACATACTCACTATCTAAACCGAAAACCACTTTAATAACTATACGCGGAGTGGGATCCAGAATGAAGTGGTTGGATTGATGTACATGATGACTGAAGAAAGAGAACGATAATGGATAGCCTTGACACTTGTGTCAAATTGGAAATGACTAATACAGGAGTCGTGCCGGGCCAAATGGGGTCAGCTACCTCGAGCGAACACACTTCTTCGAAAACTACTCATACTTGTTGTCGATTGGTGCACCCTTGATTTTGGGAGTGTTGTTTCGCGGTGTTGCGATCGCTGCGGCGATGCGTTCTCACCAGTCCGGATCAGGCAAACGGTAGTTTCACTACCTTGGGTATTGCCTCATGTGCCTTGTCATACTTGTATCCCTATATACATGACCACTACGATTTGTTTTGTGTTATACCTATAGAGTACTCCCTGATATCCCACTAGTTTACGGTGGAGTTTACAGTGCTGTATAGACTATAACGCTTATATAAAATGTGTTAAGGGGGATAATGGTAACGCCTTAACACTATTTTGATACTTTATATTACTGATAGACATTATCTACTTACCGTACACTACTTCATAATAGATGGTTTAACGGATCCTTAAAGGATGGTTATTCCAAACATCCTTTGAGTTACTTGTATTTCAATTGCTATTTCACTTGAGTTGGATTTATTGATATAAGAATGTTAATCCTGACTCGAGTGTTTTGTGTTTTGCTTTACACTCGGGTCAGACTGAGTGTACCAGTATTCAAGGCTCATCTTTGGAGTTGGAGCTTCGCTTGGAGATCCAGCTATCTATCCATCTTTCAGATATCCAGTTGATTCCAGTGATTGTATTCTGATTCTTGTATGTGACTATTGTATTCGAGACATTGGTTGTACCTTATTTAACTCTGATATGTATATAGTAGCTTCATGAACTACTATCTTTTGTTTCTGCTGCATTTATTACTCTGTGTCTGTGATCTGTGATTATTTATTTACTGTATATGTTCAGTTTTGCCAAATTTAATTAACAATTCGGTATTTTGAATTATTCAAGTCCGACATGTGCGGATGCGAATAGTCCAAAATAGCGGGTCGTTACAGTTGGTATCAGAGCTTCGGTAGCTCTAGGCAAAACTTAGCATATAGGGTAAATGTATTTACAGAATCACTTTCATCCAAGTTTGAACCTCGTCCTTTTTGACTCGATTCCTTTGAATTTTGGAACGTTCCCTACGGTTCCAAATTTCATTCGTGTCCCTCACTATTCGTCTTCTTTCAATTCTGGAGTATCCCATAACTCCACTTCGAATGATCTTTATAATGAGTCAGCGGTCTTGCCAATCTCAAATTGACTTATAAAGGGGTGAAACTCCTTTACAATAGACATCGATTTACCGGAGATTTCTGTATCCTCGGTTTACGATGCAATCTATCTCCTGCTATGCTTAAAATTCTATCCCTTGAGATCTGATGTTGATTTACCCCGGAATCCTACATCGATCTTATTCTAGAAGTCACGGTCGACCCAGTTAAGGTCGCCCGCGATTTATATAAACTTATCCATCTTTCTATTTCGTTATTTCATCATCTTATCTTTGTTTTGAACCTATCTTCGAATCAAAATTCTCTTTGATTTGAGTCCATCAAATTTGAATCTATATATTCTTTCTTTGAAATCCATGCTTGTATAGTCTAACGAAGAAGTGTAATTGTGAATTAATATTTAAAAATGTTTTATATATATTGTGTTGTTTGAATTGTTGATGTTGATTTGGGTTTCCGATCGATTCGTCTGATCAGCGCTATCGATAGGATTTCCAAAACACTAGAACAGAACAAACTGACACAATGTTGTTTTCAAATTTGGTAAACAAAATAGTTTTGGATGATTATATTATATATAAATATAAGTTTTCTGAAATTAAATTGTTAATGAATTTGTTGTCAAAAAAGGATAATATTTGATTTTCATTTATTGTTTTGTAAACCATTGACTATTGCATAATATAAATAAATGAATTTATAAAACTTGGCTATAATTTGATTTGAAATTTGAAATGTATTTAAATCAAGAATTTGAGAATTTAAATTTTTGGTGATTTCAACTTGGTTTTTAAGTTTTAAAGTGTATAGTATTTAAAATATTTTCAAATAGAAATCATTTCAAAGAATGTAAAATGTTTAAATCAGTGCTCTTCTCTTTGTCGCTGGAAAATAATTTCGGTGATGACGGCCGCATCATCGACATTCATTTTCGAGTTTCGAAGTAAAGAGACCATTCTGTAGCTTTGCTACGGTTTTGTTTTGGAAAAATATTTTGATTTGAATTTCTTAAGTATGACTTGATTTATATATATATATGGGAATATTAATTTAAATTCAATTTGATTTAATATATATAGTATATACATAATTATCTCTAAAGGGTTTGAAATTAAACGGAAATTTAATTCTTAAAATTATGTTAAAGGATGTTTTCAATTATAAATAAAGCTAAATTTGGATAAATATTTAAACTTGAAATAATTGAATTTGAAAATATTATTTGTATAGTACTAAATTGCATTTCAATATGACTTACCTAAATTATTCAGAAGTTAAAATGTAATTGGATAATATACAATATAAAATGATTTTATAAATAAAATTTTGAGTGTTATAATAAATATTATACACTTAGATTTTAATTATATAAAAAAAATGTTAATAAAGATTATAGAATAATAAGTAAATTGAATGAGATGAATATAATAAATTTTGTTCTGAAAGAATTAACAAATTGAAATTAGATCAACTTATGGAAATACCTTAAACCAATTATTGAATATAAATTAATTTAAATTGAAATTTATATGGATTAAATTAATTTATATGGTTTAAATATATGTAATAAGATATATTAAGTGGAATAAACTTAATGAAAATTTGGAATAAAGAATTAAATTTGTTGAGTAAAATATAGGGATAATAAATTATTATACAAATTAATGATTTAGAAATTGTTAATTGAGGATGACTAGACAATAAGATAATGAATTTAAAAATAGATTGATTTAACTTAGGTAAACAACGATTTTAACTAGATTGTTGAATATTAATTAGTTTAATTTGAAATTCATATGGTTAATTTAATTGTTTTATTTGTATTTCAATCTAATTTCTTTCTAGTTGTTTCTATTCTCCCACCTCCTTCCTTTTCGAGGACGAAAAGTTTTGAGTGGGGGAGAGTGTAACGACCCGTAAATTTTAACTGTTTTAGTTGAAATTTTAAACGATAAAATTTTGAAATAAAAATTTAATATTTGGAATGCGTCTAATTAAACATAGCAAACTGTAAATTTTCATCCAAAAATATGGAAGTTTATTTCGTGTGTAACTTTATTTCAATTTAATTAGTTAGTAATTGATGAAAATAAAATATTTTCGAAACCTGAATATTTTTATATAGAAAAATTGTAAACCATCTTCTGAGCAAGACATCATTTTTCGTTTTTTCAAATTTGGACATCTTTAGCTCCGTCGATCTTATTTTTCTGCGTTTTTGCTGCATTTTCCGCCAGTAGAAAATTCGAAATTTTATAATTCAATCGTATCACTGATATCTATATACCGTTTTGATCATCTCGTCGTGCTGATCACCACGGTATATTCAATTCTGTGTTTTGAAGTCCGATGCGCGACGAAATGATTGAACTATTCGTTGTAACGGTACCGTAAATTGTAACTCTACATTTTTCTTCGGTTTCAAAATTTAAAAGCGTGATGCCCAAACCAGTATTAATTGCCTTTAATTTTCCAAGGCGTTTGCATTCATATTTGTTTTCTTTTAGGCGTGACTTTTTCCATGCTCACCGAAATTTTTTGGACCAGTTTCTTTATTGGGAAAAAAACTTGAGATAAATAAATGTGTGCTGTTGTTTTATTCGCGTCCCCTCACATCATCTTCTTCCTCCCACACCTTCGCATGGCAGCCTCCTTCTTTTAAAAAAAATGTATATTTATATAAAAATAGTGACAGAGCAGTCTTCCTCATTCCCCTCTTAAACCATCTGCCTCACCTCCTCCGCGTGACCGCAACCGCCCTGGCCAAGATCCCTGGCAACCACCGCTCACACCACCATCTTTCACCGCCGTTTCTTCCAAACGCATGCACCACTTCAGCCATCATCGCCCTCTACCTTGGCTGTGCTTCTCTAGTATACATTAAGGTATACATATGTTTATTCACAGTAATATGTTTACAAGTATATTATAAAACGTACATATAGTATATTAGTTGCACTTGTTATGTTGGTCGGTTATGGTCTTCTTTTGAAATGTATAGTGTGTTTTATATATTTGTAGTTATATTTTAATATTAGAGTCTGTTATCTTTTCATTTTAAAGCTGATTTGGTCTCTCATTCTATTTGTTATATATAAATAAGTATAAATTATGACGTCTGTTTATATAGAAATTAAGGTTTATGTATATATATTATTATTTTTATATTGTTGCAGGTACATATTACCTGTAAGTTCATTAATAGCTATTGTTTTAACATGTTAGTTATAATATATAGGTTGTTTTTCAAGACTGTTAGTAACAGTATATAAATAAGTTTATTTATTTTTGCAAAGGTATCTAATAATATATACTGTGTTATTTTCGCAAAAGTCTTATCTGTTGGGCTTTGTATCTCAGTTTATATTAGTATACAATGTTTACAAAGTTTTAAATTGTGAAGTTTATACAGTTATAAGGTTATAAAGTTTTATACAGTATATTTATTTTGACCTGGCATAGTTTTATATATGTAATATACATTTATTTTGAAGAAAAAAAAGTTAGATTTTGTAACAACTGTATATATATATGTCGGTCTATTTAAAGAGTATAATATGTTGATAATATATTATTCTTTAAAATGTCAGTACAATATATATTACCTGTTTGTATATATATTTGATGCTGCCGTGTATATACTTTGTTTTGTTTTGTTGCATGAAATCGTATAATATATGTTTATAGTACCTGTTTTGTGTTTTATTCAATATATGTGTTTGTTTATAGGTACGTATATAAAACTGTATGGATATATGGGTGATGTTGGTTATAATAGGATAGTTCATATATATGTGGTTTACATATAGTACATATCAGTTTATATATTACAATAGTACTTATTTGATAGTTATGTATAATTTGTAAGTTGGGTTCGGTTTTAACTTGCTGTCCAACTTTTATCTAGTTATATATATAATGTCTTGATTTTTGACAAGTTGTAGGTAAGTTGTTTTCATTTTTGAAACTATACCTTGTATGTTAATAATTGGTTATAAGTGTTTAAATGAGAACAATGATTTCTAAAATATATATATATAAGAATAATGATAAAATATATATACATTTTTATACATTTGTCTTAATTCAAATGTGATTTTATAAAATAATGATAATAACAGTATGTATATATATTTTCTGTTTATATCAAGCTAATTCGATTTATTCATCAATCCTTTTATCAGCTTTGATCGTTGATTCGGTGTCTATCATGCTTTGTTTTGAAATTGGTGATTGGATTCGTAACTTATTTCATCTCCAAATCTCTCCAGCATCGAAAGGTGAGCAATCACTCACGATTAATGTTCTTTTATTTATTAAATTTGATTTCAATTGAAACGACAATTGAAATATGCTGCTGTTAGTTAATTACACTGTTATATATGCTATTACCTGTATCAGTTCACCTATGACATCTGACACCATTATCTGTTATATATACAATGATAATCCAGTTTGATTGATAAATGATTGATTGCTTGATGTTGACATTGGACGTTAAATGGTTAATGTTGTAAGTGATAAATAATTTGAAATTGAAATTGACATAGAATAGTTAGATTTGATATATGTGTAAATTGATTAGATGACATTTACATAATATGACCCTTTAAATGTTGAATTAATCGACACGTAGAAATTTTGTAAAATACACCTTGAACCATTTAAATGTTTTTTGATTAAATTGATGTTGTATGAAATTGAATAATGGATATCAAGTGAAGAACCGTATGAATAATTAGTGAAATAGTCTTTAATCTACATGAAATGATAGTGTAGATTCTAGAAATAATTATATTAATTTGCACAAACAACAATGTGAATTAATATGATTATTTCAGGATTATTTGAATTGATTATTGAATTGATATTGATTGTCGTCATTGCTTGTTTATTTACTTTGACACCATCCCAGTTATCACACTGCAAGTTTCCTTTGCTATGCTTTGATTTTTGAATTGAAATGGAATCAGGTTGAAATGATAAATACCCAAATTAAACTTTGACCTAGGATAGAGAATTAAATAAATCCCGATTGGTCAACAATTTGATTTAAAAATAAAATAAAGATTTTATTTGAATAAATAATAAGGTTTAAAATGAAGTTGGAATTTCAATTTTTTTTACGAAAGGAAATTGTTAATATGTAATAATCCGAACAAAATATTACCATAGTAGTTGATGGAAGAACGTTGGTTAAAATTTGGAATTATAAATAATTAAGTTTGAAATTAATTAATAATTAAGTTTTGAAATTATTTAATAATTAAATAAGATTGAATTATTTAATAATTAAATAAATTGAATTCTTTAATAAGTGGAATTGAACTTCTTGAATAAGTTTATTTATTTAAGCTTTGAAATTGTAATTAAGTAAATAAATAAGTGAAATTGAATTTTCTTTAACAAGAAACAAAATGTGATTTATTGAAATTAATGTAAGACTTGTAATTTAAAGAGTTGATTTGACGAATCTAATTTAATTCAATTTGAAGTTTTGATATAATAAAGTCAAACTTAAGTAAGTGATTAAATGAATTGGTAATTAAATTGAAATTGTTTTGAATGACAAATTTACTTAATGAATATTGAATGAAATCAATCAAGGAATTTAAATTGATTTGAATGTTAAATTAAGTTAATTTAAATGATTTCGAAATGAAACTTATATACGAACTTGAATCAATATTTGAACTGTTTGAAATAAAATTGAAATGTTGGATATATAAAGCTTTGAAATATATTGAAATTGAAATGGTCTATTTGTGTTCAAATCGGTATTTGCAATCGATATAACTTGAATTTTAAATTGAATTGGAAATGAAGTTGATGATTTAGATTTGATTAAATTTGAATTTGGAACTCGAATTGATTTGAATCGATTTGTGAAGGTCGAGGAAACTATTTTTAAAGTAATTTAAAATTATATGTAAAACTATTGATATTTTACTTTATAAATTTATTTTAATAAACTATTTTAATATAAATCATTTTTAATATAAATTATTTTATAAACTATTTTAACTTATAACTATTTATATAAACTATTTTTATATATAAACTATTTTTATTTATAAACTATTTTATTATATACATTAATTTTAATATCTGAACTGTTTAAGAGGAAGGTGTTATGAATTCCAAAATGTTATGATTTCAAACTATAGTTTCAAGTGTTATGAATTTCAAGGTTCTGATTTCCAAAGTGTTTTGATTTTAAAAGACTTACGATTTCGGAAGCGATATAACTTTGGAAAGTGATATGATTTTGGAAATGGATTTATTTGAAGTGAATTGATATCGTATGGATATGGTTTTGAAATGGAAATGATATTTCAGTTTTGAAATATGAACTATTTTGAAAGTTATTAAACGACCAATCGGTGTAATAATTACGAAAGTTATTAAAGAAACCGGAATCGGTTAGTGACATACTCACTGTCTAAACCGAAAACCACTTTAATAACTATACGCGGAGTGGGATCCAGAATGAAGTGGTTGGAATGATGTACGTGATGACTGAAGAAAGAGAACGATAATGGATAGCCTTGACACTTGTGTCAAATTGGAAATGACTAAAACAGGAGCCGTGCCGGGCCAAATGGGGTCAGCTACCTCGAGCGAACACACTTCTTCGAAAACTACTCATACTTGTTGTCGATTGGTGCACCCTTGATTTTGGGAGTGTTGTTTCGCGGTGTTGCGATCGCTGCGGCGATGCGTTCTCACCAGTCCGGATCAGGCAAACGGTAGTTTCACTACCTTGGGTATTGCCTCATGTGCCTTGTCATACTTGTATCCCTATATACGCGACCACTACGATTTGTTTTGTGTTATACCTATAGAGTACTCCCTGATATCCCACTAGTTTACGGTGGAGTTTACAGTGCTGTATAGACTATAACGCTTATATAAAATGTGTTAAGGGGGATAATGGTAACGCCTTAATACTATTTTGATACTTTATATTACTAATAGACATTATCTACTTACCGTACACTACTTCATAATAGATGGTTTAACGGATCCTTAAAGGATGGTTATTCCAAATATCCTTTGAGTTACTTGTATTTCAGTTGATATTTCACTTGAGTTGGATTTATTGATATAAGAATGTTAATCCTGACTCGAGTGTTTTGTGTTTTGCTTTACGCTCGGGTCAGACTGAGTGTACCAGTATTCAAGGCTCACCTTTGGAGTTGGAGCTTTGCTTGGAGATCCAGCTATCTATCCAGCTTTCAGATATCCAGTTGATTCCAGTGATTGTATTCCGATTCTTGTATGTGACTATTGTATTCGAGACATTTGGTGTACCTTATTTAACTCTGATATGTATATAGTAGCTTCATGAACTACTATCTTTTGTTTCCGTTGCATTTATTACTTTGTGTCTGTGATCTGCGATTATTTATTTACTGTATATGTTCAGTTTTGCCAAATTTAATTAACAATTCGGTATTTTGAATTATTCAAGTCCGACATGTGCGGATGCGAATAGTCCAAAATAGCGGGTCATTACAACTTGTCCAGGCGAAAACTAACCAATAGCACACCCACTAAAATCCAGAAATGCAAAAAGGCCACCAAACCGTAAGATGAAATGTCGTAGAGCATATGCCTCTAAAATAGCCAACCCAACATCAAGCATAATTGGCTAGCTACGTTGGATCTAAAATGAGGACGGTGGCAAGAGGATGCAATTTAAGAAGATGGAGGCGCTAGATTTGAATAGGGAATGATTTAGTCTTGCAACGATAGGAAAAGCCAGGGTTACAATAGGTGGGGAAGAGTGAAAGGTTGCTAGAGGAAGAGAAAATAGGTAGATTCTAATAGAAGGGAAGAGATGAATTTAGTGGCGGTTGAAGAAAGAAAGCAAGGGAATCATAGTCCCCATTGTTGCAAGAGCTCGATTTATTTTAAACTTAAAATTTTTTTGACAATTCTTTTAATAATTAATATTCTATTTAAATTCAATTTTCCCTTAGATATTGGAGAACGATTTTGAGAAAACAATAATCCAAAGGGGATAATTGTTATGAATTCGAAAACGATGACGTCGATGACGATTAAAATCAACATGTGGAAGTCGACATGTCGGCTTCGAATTACCCTGATTTAACTTCTCATTTCTCTACCGATATGGTATGATCAATTCTTTCAACTTTATCTGAATAGTTTAGTTGTTGTGAATTATGTTGTCGATATATGTTGTAGGTTTTTGAATTGAAGGAAAATGTTTGAGATTGGTGCATGGAGTGTGGACTCATCGTAAATTGTATTGTTATGAAAAAAAATAACAACAACGAGAAATTTATAAGTTATTGAAAACAATCATGGATGACCCTTGTATGTCGATCATTGGGCAAAGAATTATGTTCCAAAACCGAAAATGGAGAACATAAAGTAGTAAATGTGGTTATCCATTTGAGTTAAGTGCACATTGTCAAAATGATAGGACTTGGATATTGAATGTAAAGAATGGACGCCACAATCACATGCTTCCTAATGTACTAACCGGATATCCGTATGTGACGAGGTTGAAAGATCATGAAATTAAGACCATTGAAACAATGACTAATAGTAGAGCCAGGCCTCACAATATTTTAACCGCCATTAAAATTGATAACCCGAAGAATAAGTCAACCGTAAGGAATGTTTAGAATGTCAACCGTATGCAGAAAGAATGAATACGTATTTAGCTTTTATGGAGGACCGTAAAGATGAAGGAAATATAATTAAAGTAGAATAGGTTACTCTTCCATTATTTTGATTGTATGAAAATGATGGATGTATGTTACATTGGTTTACTTTTGATTGCACACAAATGTTGGATTTGGGCTTCTTACGTGAACTTCATCAAAATGAATTACTTGAATATAGTTATGGTTTGAACGATAATCTATATTGTATGTAATCAATGGTTTGAATGGTACAATGCTTTGTGGTACAATGTTTTGAATGTTTTGAACATGTATATTAATTGTACGATGCTTTGAGGTATAATGTTTTGAATGGTTTGAACGTAATCTGTTATCTGGGTTTTTTAACTAGCACGATCCAAGAGAAGTCGAAACAACTTGGTCGAGTCAGAATAGCCCAGAAGTAAACCAAAAGAACTAGAGTAACAAGCCAAAGGAAGTCATGAAAAAAGAACGAGAAAATCCACTAAGGACATGGAACGCTAGCGATCCATGGATTATGGATCGCTAGTGATCTATGGGGTTAGCTCAGGGTTTAACTGATTCTCTTGCTTCAGGATCCAAACACATATTCTAGAAGTAATAACTGAGTTTGATGAGATTCTGAGTTAGTTAAATCGATAGACAATCATCCGTCCAGTTCAATCAACGGCTGAATACAACTAGCAAGTAAACCATCATCAAAACAAGGCGACGTGCAACAAGACTACATGAACAACATCAACACAAGACAACGAAGGTACTCCAAACAACAAAGTCCAAAAATAGGCTAAGTGTATGGATTGCTAGCGATCCATACACTATGTATTGCCAACGATCCACACATCCTCATAGGGTCGCTGCGATTCAAAAGGAACAAAGCAGAGAGTAAATACTAAGGGTTGGCTCGTGTTCGAGCATAAACTATGGATTGCTAGCTATCCATAGACTATGGATCACTAGCGATCCATGGTTTTGGCTCGAGTCGCGAGGCATGCTCCAATGCTCCTTCCTGTAATCATCTGCAAGTGGTTGGCTAACAGGCTCGGCCCAATAACTCTCCAACCTCTATAAATACTCTCCCACCTGCAACATAAACTGGATCCTCTAGACTGGTGGCTGATACTTTGCTGGAAGCTTTCTTCACTCTTCATCTCCCTCACAATAGTCTTCAAAGGGGTTCACTATGATTCCCCAGTGGATTCCTTCCTTGGAGATTCAATCTAGCTAAGGATATTCAAGAGCTTTGTAATCAAGTACATCTGGTAACAGCGATCAGTCTATAATAAAAACTATAAAGTGGACGTAGGCTTCGTTAACAGCCAAAGCACTGTAAAAATCTTCTTGTCTCATTCTATTTCTGCTTTTTATTATACCTATTATCCATATTATTGCCTTGTGAGAACAAGGTTGGTGCTTTCACACTCAAACCAGGGTGTTGATCCATTTTTTGGGTTAATATTTTGGTGCTTTCACTGAGAACCCAACTTAGGGTCCAGGTCTAGCTATCTACTTTGGATCAGATAGGTCTAGAAGTTAGATCCTAAATCTTTGCTTGAAAAATCTGTTGCTTGGAATCAATGGCTCCAGGAAGGAAGAGAACTACCTGGAAGGTCCATAAGGGTAGTGGTAGCTGGAGAAGATATGAATCATTAGCAAACTGAAGTAAATGGTGCTAACTTGGGAGATCAGGCGCCAGCATCCTCCAGTCAACGCGAAGTCATTACAAGGGATGAGTTGAACAAAATGGTTGATGAGATCAACCAAAAAATTGGAAAACTGTCAGAAGGCTCTGATGGATAAGCTTAATACTCTCCTAACCTTACAGTCAAATCCTGTTCCAAGAACTATGGCTGAACCTATGACTATTATAGAATAAGAAAATTCTTTCGTTTTTGGTCTAAACAGAAGAAACGGAGAACAGCCGCAAAGAAGGGTGACAACAGGAACCATGTAACTCAACGTGGAAGGAAATACAAGTTCCCCGCTTGCCGCAAGGCAACCAACTCTAAACTTGAATCAAAGGGCGAAGACCCCACATGAAGATATAGCTATGGACCTCTTCGAATCAAAAGCTGGAGAACAATTCAATGATGATAAGTTGGAAGAGAATGCCAATGCGTTCGATAATGCTGGAAATGTGAAGACTGCCCAGTCAGAACAACCACAAGCCAACGGGATCCCGAGGGAGTGGTTCTCCTAAAGACAGGAGAGCCTAGGCTTTAGCCCACTCACCAAGACCGTTTGCAAAGTCAAACACTTGGTACAATGACTGACACCCGTCCCCAGGACTATCGAACATCAAAGGCATTTATCGCGGATATGGTTAAGCGATTGATGGAAGAGAACAAAAACAGAAGAGATGATGAGTGGGGATCCACACCAAGCCAGACTCCCTTCACTGATGAGATCTTGAATAAGCGATATTCGGAAAAGTTCACAATGCCGACTATTCATCCTATGATGGGATGAAGGACCCAAAACCCCATTTGTACAAGTATAGTTGGTACATGGACGGAGCAAATGCTTTAGAAGCTGTTTGGTGTAGATGTTTTCCCATTTTCTTGGAAGGAATCGCTTACATGTGGGTCAATAGGCTTCCGCTGAAATCCATCTCTACTTTCGATCAACTAGCCACAAGATTCCTCGATCGGTTCAGGTTCCATACTGTGGAACCTAAAGATGTGATGTCCCTGTCCGGATTATTCCAGGGATGAGACGAATCGCTGAAGTCTTTTATGAACTGGTTCAATACCGCTGTGACAGAGGTCGGCAATCCAAACGAGGACTTGGTTTTCATGGCTTTGGTCCAAGCCATTCATCCCAAAACTGAGTTCAGAAAGTGGAATCGTGGTCAAGTATGCCTCACCTACCCGCCGGGTCTATGGAAGTGAATCGACTCAAACCATTGGATCGACGGAACCCAATCCTCACCTTCTAAGAACTGGTGTTGCCTCGGCATCGTCTGGAAGGCTCAAATAAAAAGTCGCGCATTAACTCTTAAAACACAAACTCCTCGCGTTGCCCGAAAATAGGCAATGCTGAGAAGTATCAAAACCGCGCATTTCATAAGCTGCGCCCAAACTCTCCGAGCCGTTAAATCACGCTCTTAAAACATAAACACCTCACATTTTCCGAAGATAGGCAACATTGGGAAGCATAAAAAGCTGCACATCTCGTAAGCCATGCACCAACTCTCTGAGCCGTGAAATCACGCTCTTAAAACATAAACTCCTCACGTTGCCAGAAGATCGGCAACATTGAGATTTTAGTATCGGAATTGCCCCGAAAATACCGAGAAAATCATCAGTCATAGGAATTGCGAAGATCAACCGACTCCCATTATCGGGAGCAACGAATGCAACCCCTACAAAATCGAAGTGCTACGAATCAGCAGAAAACTCCAATTGCTGACACCCCATGATAAACTGCAACATTTAACGAGAATAACGTTTAACTACTTACAGATAACTCGTATGATGTGCATGCTCGGGGCAATGAAATGCATATTTGAAGATTGCAAAAATCCTACGAAATGATACTCATAAGTACCAACTCATGGTTTTAAGAAGTGATAAGTGGTTTAACTTCCAAAAATTTGCAAAGATTATTCATTAACTTAATCTTGTAATTGTATGCTTATGAATTTTCTAATAGTTAATCTTATAACTGTATGTTCTGCACTAAGTTTACGTTTTTGTGCACATTTCAAACATGCATATGGTATGTACTTTCCACAATCGCATAAAAACATAAGTTGTAAAACTTGTAAAAGGAAAAAATCGAATTGTGACTTAGTCAAATTCCAATTTTTGGTATGCAAACTATTCGAACCATAAGTTACTGGTTATTTGTCAAGTGTTTGAAGTAAACAGCCCTGTGAACTGGGGGGCATACACCTGCACTTAAATAAAAATGTTATGCTTATAAACAAAAATTTCACAAGTTCTGTTACTCCAAACAAAAAATTTTGGGCGGTAATCACAGGACTAGATAAAGTAAAATGGAAGTAAACAAAATAGACATAAGTGCATAGAACACATATGAGCAAATAAGTATATAATCAAAATATCAATAATGTATTACTTATAAGTTTCTTCTATACAAGGTCAAAATGTGGGGGCTGTACCGACACAATACCGGCCAATAAAAAGAAAAATATAGACGCCATCCAAGCGCAACAAAAATAGTAAGTGTAGACTCTGCACTTGAATAAAACAATGCAAAATGAATCAAAACCAGAACAGCTACCACCCAAGCTTCTCAGTGCTTCTTTCCACCACTCCCCTTCCCACCTTTTGTTTGAAGTTTTTGCTTCTCCTCGAGAGTGGTGTTGCTACCAGTGATGTCGACGATCTCCTCGGTGCTGATGTCCTCTTCCTACTTTGTGACTTTTTCAGAAGACTCGCCTTTCGTTTTAAGCTTCCGAGATCTGGAGGAGCTCTTAGAGGCCTCGATTGCTTCGACTCTCTCTTTCTTAATGGCAACTAGTTCTTGTTGAGATTTGCATGGCTTCTGAATCTGAGTTTCCTTCTCCTGAACTTCGGCTGCCATGAAGTCACCTTCCAAAGAGACGGAAGGGTCATCCAGGCCATGCAGTGCAGCGATTATCTCAGATTTCGGCCCCGCCTGCAAACCAAACACGGACACGGCGACCGGAGCAGGTACAGAAACGAGCACGGAAGCGGTAGAGATAGAAGCAGGTCCAGGCATCGAGGAAACTGACTGATCGGTAGATAATGAGGACGGACCTATAAGATAAAAAATGAAAACGTTAAATTCGTCCTGCTCTTGCGTTGTGAGATGAAAGTTCTCGAACTCGGGAGAAACAAGTAGATTACCTGCACCGGAAGAGTGATCGAGAATGTTGACTTCGTATTCACCACCTTCACCCTCTTTTGATGGCTCCACAATCGGAGGGGAAGCTCAAGCCCAGAAATTACTGATAGATAGCGGGGCTGCCCCGATGGTTTTTCAGTATCGAAAACAAAAGGCTCCGGAAGCGCTTTGGCAGTTGCTGTCATGGTAGCATTGGCGGCTTCCTTTTCTCTCTCAATCCGCAAAATCTCCCGGCCCTCTAGCAACGCCTTCTATGATTCTTCGTTGAGGTTGGCATTCTCTAACTCTCGCTCGGTATAAACAACCCCACTATCACAAAAGCAAGTCAAGATTTCCTACCAAACCACAGCGAGAGTGCATGGGAATTTAGAGCCTAAGTAGTTGAGACTCCCTTGGTGCAGCAGGGAGTTGACATAGAAATTCAAGATGGCCTCATACATCTTCTCCATCTTTCTCTCGAAAGTATTCTGAAGCTCCAAATAATCCACCGTAACTGCAGCCTTCTTAACTTCAACACAAGTTTTATCGGCGCTAAGCTGCGTAACTCGGTCCTGGAGCGTGGCAATCATCTCAGCCTGGTTGGAGATTGTTTTATCGCGCGACTTCATGACTTCTTCATATTCAGTGATCATCTTATTGTGGCTTTCTACGATCTTGTCGTGGTCGGAAATAGTATTCCTCTAGGCCTCAATGATCGTATCACGGGCTTCAAGTTCCGCTTGTAGTTTAACTTCTTCGTCATGTGCTTTTTTGATTTCGTCTCTCAGGACGATTTCGATCTTCGCATGCGCCTCTTTTAGCTCCTTCAGCAAGCCGGCATTGTTCTTGCTTTCTCAAAGCGCCGCATCCTTTTCTTCTTCCAGCTGTTTGATTCTGGCATCGCGTTCCACCGATGCTCTTTCGAAATCATCCTTCTTTGATTCAAAGGAGAGGATTTCTTGATAGTTGTTGCGGTTCGTGTCCACCAGCTATTTGCATAATTTCTCCCACCCTTCGGCTTGCTCTAAATCATTATGGATAGCCTGAAGATGGGGCATTTATGTATCTCTACGAACCAGATGAAGATCACGATCAAATTTAACCCCTCCTTAAAAACCACCCGGGAAACGCTGCCTCAAGCCTGGGAGAACCAGATGGAAGAACATAGGCAGATCTCTGGTGGGGGCATGAAGAGCCAGCGGTGAGAGCCACATGAGATGATGGAATTTGAGTTGAAGATGGAATGTTGACAAAAGAAACCGAGATTTCAGAACCAATCGAGGCGAGGGCCAGAGCGAAGGCCTATTGTTCGAAAGAATGGGAACCGCGATCAAATTTTGACTTTTTTGGTGGCTCTTCTCTCTCATCGAAATTCTTCCTTTTTTCGTACCCGCCTTTGTATACACGGCCCCGTTTCTTCTCGTCTCGATGACTAGCTTCAGCCTCTAAATCTTTTCTTCTTCGATATTCCTCCTCCGTTTCACGGGGCTGGTGATGGCTAGATGACAGTTTCGACCAGCGCTGAGAGTCGGTGAATTCTTCGAAATCATAATAGAGACAACATCCTCTCATGGTACTTGACATGGAAGATAGATAAAAAGTCTTAAAAACGGAGAATAAGCATAAAAAGTATATGTGTAAGTGAGTGTATCCATAGTGAAACGTGTAATGTCTTTCGGGGGAGGGTCTAAAGCAACATCACGAATCAGAGTGGGTAGTCGTCATGGAAGGAATTAGGCTGATCTCGGGTGTAATATGGCCTGGACGAGGAGACATCTCTTCGAATTTGAAGTCTTCCCCAATTAGCACGTCAAAATTAACCTACACATTGCTCAGATCTCCGAAATCTATGCCGGCATCTTTGATCGAGGAATCCCGACGTTGTCCGGCTTTTGGAGCATCATCTTTTTCGCTTATCTTTGGGGGGAGGGGGAGCTCGGGACAATGAGGCTCATCCCTGGAGTCTCATCACATGATTCAGAATCTCCATCATCCGAATTTGCATCGAAGTCGTAGTCATCGCTGTATGAAGACTCATCGTTGATCCCATCAATTTCACCCTCTTCCTTTTCTATTGCTAGTGCAGCTTTGCCTTCTCTTTGTTTAAAGTCCTCTTCTCCTTCTTTTGGAATTAGAGGCATTTTGACTGGGCAACTGGCTCCGGTCGTGGCAGCATCCTTTCCCTCGTGAGTCTCTTTAGCCGACTCACCGGACAGGCCTTCCCATTCTTGAAAAGCACCCTTTTTAGAACCATAAGATGAGGAAGTGGATCGCTTGGGTACCTGCATCTAGAAGGGGACGGGACCTCAACTAGAGCTGTAGATCTCCCTGGATGCAACAGTCTGTATCGAAGCAAGTTTTCGTCAGTCAATAAGGCTTTAACGGATCTTTCCCCGACATTAATAGCCTTTAGAGTTTGGAAAGTTCCATCGACACACACCTTGTTCGGCCTCGGAATAACTATAAAAAGTATTCGACTTGTTAGAAATCCTGTAGTGACACATCGGAACTCAATGGGTAAGAAAGGGAACTTACCCACCGTTGTCCAAAGACAGTCAAACCCCTCAGGACATCTGACAAAGAAGTATTGAGTCTTGAATTGAGACAAGTTACTCTGTAGTTGCAATATAATTTTACGATTCCTCTGGGCCTCGATTACAACCAAGGAAGGACACTCATCTCTTCTTTTTAATGAAAGAAAGTATCTCAACTCGTCAAAGCTCAAGGCACGGTTAAATGTTCGCATGAAAGGACGTGCAAACAAGTTAAGGTGGCGTATCCATTAGGGTGAATCTGAAATGGAGCGATTTCGAAGTTCTAGAGGGTCTCTCTCAAGAAATTGTTATAAGGGGCACAACTCTGTTCAAGCACATATACCAAAGACAAGCGGTATATCCCAAGGGCGGCATATGAGCAAATTCATCCTTCTCTGGGAGGCGCACATCCTCCTCCGGGATGTCGTGTTGCATGCAGATATTGTGCAAGAATTTATCATAAATCACGGAGGAAGCTCTCTTCGTAGAATTGAGAAGAACTCTAAAGTTTGGAGGAGTTCGATCCATGATCGGACCGACTGGAACTAATTGGCCATACTCAGCCTGTGAAGCGGAAGGAAAAGGGGCGACAGAAGATGACTTAGCCTCAAAAAGTGCAGGACTTCCTCCGCTAGACTTACGGCGAGAAGATGGGTACTTCATTCTAAACAACAGAACTTACATGTGAAATGATCAGGTAATTCTACTCTAAAATAAGAGTTCTCCGTACTACACTTGAGTTTCGAAGAAATATCGGTTCACACTAATGTGTCGGACTTCAAGTATGTACCGGGGCAAGTGCGGTGTGTTATCTATCGGTGGTGGTCTCGGTGTCTTGAACACTACAAACACTCTAGCTCGTGTAGATAGTACACTCGTAGCTGAGAGGTAAAACGACTTCCAGTATCACTTTCTTTTTGAAATTAATTCTCCTACACTTACCCGTTGTCCGAAACGACAAGGAAAGTCCCATCTAGTACAGGTACACCGTGCATGCAAAAGAAGGCAAAACCAGTCTGAATCCTCCGGAAGGACGAAACCAATTCACGATGTTTCATGCGGTATTGGCAGTGGGACCTAGCACAAGTCAATTCTGGCTCAATGGACGAAGACAGCAAAACATGTCAAGCACCGGGGCAAGGCCCGAATGTCGTTCCTTGAAGAACTCAAGACTTGATTTACTATCTTCCTCTATTAAGCCGCATTTGACTCGGACTCTTCACGACGAACATCACGAATGCAACTTCGTCGCTAAAATGATAAATGAACATCATAATCAGCAAACCCACCTTGGATTAATGATCTAAGCACAAAGAAGGTCAAACCTTTAGAACCAGCGAGCTAAGAGATGGATCGGCGGCGATCTAAGGCAGCGGGCTAACCTAGGGTTTGGTTGACAGCGGCAAAAGAAGGCTGGAAGCTAAAAGGCGAAAGGGCAGCGGCGAGGCTATGAACTCGACGATGGCGCTGAAAGGTTAGATGAATTTGGGGATCGATTGGTCGAATCGCTGGATGCTTGGATCAAGTCGTTAGAGTCGCTGGAGGAAGTTAAGCTCAGGTCGTGGAGTAGGAATGAAAAAATTCGGCTCAAGAGTTTAAATAGGAAAATAAAACATGGAAAAATGCTTAAGTAATCAGGTCGCTAGCAATCCATCAACTATGGATCGCTAGCGATCCATGAAATTGCCTGTTTTGTATCTCAAACCTGCATAGCGATGTCCATACACTACTTCAAGGCATGTTGGGAAGCTATAGAGTAAAGTTCGGTCTATTATGACAAGCAATGGCAGTCCAAGACAAAACTTAGCAAGCGATAGTCTAGTCTAATTCAAATTTGTGTAAATCTTACACGACTACTTGAAATTCAACAAGCTGAGACTAAAAAGCGATTACTTCCATAGCACGCCTTGTTTCCAACGAAGGCGTACTCTGGGGGGGCAAATATTATCCAGATTTTAACCTAGCAGGATCCAAAAGAAATCGGAACGACTTGGTGGAGTTAGAATAGCCCAGAAGTTAACCAAAAGAACTAGAGTAACAAGCCAAAGGAAGCTAGGAAAAAAGAACAAAAAAATCCACTAAGGACATGGAGCGATCCATGGCCCATGGATCAGCTTAGGGTTCAACCAATTCTTTTGATTCATGATCCAAACACATATTCTAGAAGCAATAACCGAGTTTGACGAGATTCCGGGTTAGTTAAATCGAGAGACAATCATCCGTCCAGTCCAATCAGCGGCTGAATACAACTAGCAAGTAAACCATCATCAAAACAAGGCGACGTGCAACAAAACTACATGAACAACATTAACACAAGAAACCGAAGGCACTTCAGACACCAAAGTCCAAAATTAGGCTAATTGTATGGATCGCCAATGATCCATACATCCTCATATGGTCACTGTGATTCAAACAGAACAAAGAAGAGAGTAAATACTAAGGGGTTGGTTCACGTTCGAGTATAAACTATGGATCGCTAGCGATCCATAGACTATGGATCATTGGCGATCCATGGTTTTGGCTCGAGTCCCGAGGCATGCTCCAGTGCTCCTTCTTGTAATCATCTACAAGTGGTTGGCGAACAGGCTTGGCCCAGTAACTCCCCAACCTCTATAAATACTCTCCCACCTGCAACATAAACTAGATCCTCTAGACTGGTGGCTGATAATCTACTGGAAGCTTTCTTCACTCTTCATCTCCCTCACAATAGTCTTCAAAGGGGTTCACTGTGATTCTCCAATGGATTCCTTCCTTGGAGGTTTAATCTAGCTAAGGATATTCAAGAGCTTTATAATGAAGTACATATGGTAACAGCGATCAGTCTATAATAAAAACTATAAAGTGGACGTAGACTTCGTTAACAACCAAACCAGTATAAAAATCTTCTTGTCTCCTTTCTATTTCTACTTTCTTTTTATACCTATTATACATATTATTGCCTGTGAGAATAGGGCTGGTGCTTTCACACTCCAACCAGGGTGTTGATTCATTTTTTGCGTTAACATAATCAACGTGATAATCTATATTATATAACTTTCAGAAGGGGTATCACACAATATGCAAGTTGTTTCGGCAATGGGTTATCGAAAATAAACAAATAAATCGACAATGAGCTGTCGAAATGAGTTCATTGTACACAGTGATAATCATTATTTCCTATTTTCGATGCGTAATGTTCGACTATAGACAAAGAGTTCAACAGGCCCAAGCCGTTCCCAAAACTTTGCCTATTTTCGATGGTGGGTTGTTGACTGTATAGAATTTGTTCGACAAACAGATACTACTCCCAAAACTTTGGCTATTATATGGTGCTTGTTTGTTGAACCTGTGCAGTTAGTGCCCCGCTATTACCCCGTTATAACCTTGCTATATCTTATAGCGGATTTCTACCGCTACGATTTTTCCATATAGCCCCAAATATAGCCTTTCCGCTTTAAGCCTCGCTATTTTCGCTATATCCTGTTATTCTCGCTATATTCCGCTATTTCCGCTATATCTTCTTTAAAGAAATGAATTAAAAAACGACATCTATACATTATAAAAATTAAGAAATTAATTTATTTAATTGAATTTTTAATATATTTTTAGAAATGAAAATACTCTGATATTCAATTATGTTATATAACAGTTTTACACTAATTTACAATATATTCGCACATGTTTTTGTTTAAAATTATTTATATATTAATTATAGTTCAATTGAATGTTAATTTTTCATTTAATTACCATTTATATATTTGTAAAAACATTAAGTACGAGTTTTATATGCTATTTTAGATTCATCCACTATATCCCGCTATATCCTTGTTGTATCTCCGCTTTGACTTTTTTCACCTCCACCACATTGAATCTACCGAGTGCTTTATCTGCACAGTGTTGAACTAAATTTCTTTATTTGGAAATTACATATCGATACTGCCAATATAATATGCTGAGCCATATCACTTCGACAACAGGTTGTTGATTTTTTTATAAAATACGGCATACCCATACCGAATCTGATACTACAACATTTCACCCCCACCGAACTACACACTCCACCATCAACAACATAGTTTATCAACTAGTTCATTAACAACATAGTTCATCAACAACATAATTCATCATAAACTAGTAAACATGCAACATAGTTCATCGTCAACGACATAGTTCATCGCAATGTTACAACCAAAGTTCATCCATCAAATAAATACATAATTCATACATAGTTCATACACATTTCATCAACAACATACATAACCAAAGTTTTCATTCATCAAATACATACATAATTCATTGACGTAACATACAACCCAAAATGAATCTTTAGTTACTAACAAGCCAAAATGAATTATTACTAACTAACTACCAGAACATCATTTCTTCTTACTTTTACCTTTTTGCCCATGTTTTCTCATTCCACCTTCTTTTTTCTTTCTTTTCTTCACCTTTGACCCTTCTTGTTCTTTTAGACAAACATGTTCTCCACAGATCTCAAGCTGTTCATCTTCCTCAATAGGTTCAACTCTTTCTAACACTTAGGACGGTGAATCACTAGGTGTGCAAGATCTAATGAAGTCTGCAATATGGCAAAGTTTCCATTTCTACAAGTATAAATTGGTACATTAATTATAAACTTACATAAAATGTTAAATCATCGAGGTTAGCATATGAACTTACAACGCGTATAACAAGCAATTTTTTTTCCGCTTATTTGCATAGGCTCAGCGAATCATGCTTGTGGATTGGCCACAAACGGATGTGACACAGGCTTATATAACTCCATAAACATCGAATCACAATCCCTAGCGCATACTACATGGTTAGATGTCAAACTCTCATTAAGAAAATGAATTCACCATTCACTCAAGCTAAAATTAGGTTTAGTCTCATTGTATGACTTTACTAAAGATTCCATTTTTTTGGTTTCAAGAGTGAAGGTAGTAGCAGTATAAGTTGTACAAATCCGAATCGATGAAGAAATCTTTATGGCAGATACAACTCTACTATTTCAAAACATTATTAGGACCATTTTACAATGCATATCGCTGTAATGAACAATGATCTGTAATAACCTTTAGATGATCCGGAACAACATCACTGGCTTAAAAGTCATTAATCTTCTCCATCGGTGTGACCAAAACAAATGCTAAATTATTACTTGGTTCCACTGCAAAATAAAAGGCAGACCTCAGCTTACCAAGCACTGTACGAATACTCTGATTATGTCGTCTCAAAATGGGTAGTGCTCTCCAAACCTATACAAGAACCGTCAGTCATAAATAGATGCCAAAACAATTTATTATAAATTTCATTTTATTCGTACCTAAAGTAGAGTTACAACTGGCGATTTGACGTACACCTTTTCTTGTACCTGAACCAAATTGTAGAACAACCAACTTAAGCATGTAGTCCCCATGAGTATGTGTTCACTTGCGTTAACACATATAAACAGTGCACAAAATGCACTGAAACTTTGTTGCTTGATTTATCACCGAAAACTAACATGCCAATGGTATACGGTAGGTATGCAATCGCACGTTGTCTTTTTCTATCTTCACTATTTTCCACTTAAGAACCCAAAAATGTTGTTCTTAGCCACTCTAAACGTACTTTTTTCTCCCAACTCAATAACTCGTCATCTGTTTTTTCATCGACGCCAAGACACTTATCCTACAAGTCATATACATCTTCATCACTAATCCCCCTAAACTCTCCAAGTGGTCCAATAACCGCCTCTCCACCCACAGAAAGACCAGTAATGTGAAACTCTTCATCGATAATAATTCATATTTCACCGAACAGAAGATGAAATGTATTCATTTTCGGGTAGAATATTTCTACAAAAGTATTAATCAAAACCTTATCAACTTTATCATGCACATATTTTATTATATGCTGAAATCCAAATTCGGCTACTACAGTCTTAACAAAGTGACATTCTTTGCTTAGATCCCAGCATTTATTAGTTCTAATGTGGCTGTGAAGCTTGCACTACAAAATAGGCTTGGTTTCATGACAGAGCGTAGCAACGGCTAGCGATGGCTAAAAAAGGCTAGTCGTCGCCGGCCGTCACAAATCGCAGTTATACAGGTTTGGCCAAGAGCAGATTTCATCACTTCATCTCCCCTAAATCAATTTTTTGTTGCCTCCAACCAACTCCTGCCGACGCCAACCGCCTCCAGAAGCCATCGCCGCCTTCCGGTGCTGCTCCGTCCCCTCCTTCTTCGATTTCTCAATTTTTAGGTATAATTTCTAAACCTTAATTTTTGAAAATAATTTGATTATGGGTTTGAATATGTTAGAATAATTGAAACTAGATGATGGTAATAGTTTATTAGTTGATTTGGGATTTAAATTAAAACCCTTATTTAGAAAATTAGTTGATTATGGATTTGAAATTATTGATTACTATGTATTAGTTGATGATAATGGTATGTTAGTTGATTTAGGAAAGTTAATAAGTGGTTTGATTATTTAACTTATAAACAAAAATCAGGGTTGATTTAAAACTCAAAAATTAGTTTGTAATCATTGATTAATATATGCTTATTGATAAGTGTACAATGTTTGATAAGTGTGTGTTAATTATAAGTTTTAGTGGTTAGTATGAAATAGTAAGTTAAAATTTTAGTTTACAAAATAGTTAAATTAACATTTAAAATAGTTAACTGAATGTTGAAATAAGTTTTAAATTTTCAAATTTATTAAAAAAAAATATTTATAGTTGAATTAATTATAAAATTTTGAAAAGAGCATAACAACAACAAATATTCTAGTGAAATGGATTTTGTAAAAAAATAAGCAATGAATATAACAACAACAAATAATTCTAATGAAATTGATTTTGTAAAAAAATTAAGAAATGAATATAACAACAACAAATATTCTTCTAAAATTGATTTTACAAAATGTTAAGAAATTAATATAACAAGAAAAAATATTGTATTGAAATGAAAATATCAACAACAAATATTCCGCTAAAATCAAATTTGTAAAAAAAATTAGGAAATGAATATAACAATAACAAATATTCTGCTAAAATCGATTTTGTAAAGAAATTAAGAAATGAATATAAGAACAAATATTGTACTAAAACCGATTTTCCAAAAAATTGAGAAATAAATATAACAAGAATAAATAATTTACCCAAATCAATTTTTAAATTTTTTTGAAATGAATATAATGTTGATTTGAAAATTAGCATCAATTATTATTTCAACAAATAATTGACGCTAAAAAATTAAAGCCTTTAGTCCGAAAAGGTTTTAATTTAGTTTAGAAAATACAACGACAAAAATACACCCCTTGGATGCAAAGTTATGCATAGAAGAGAAGTGAAGGGCTATCGTAATTAGACACAAGTGTGGTGTGTGAAGCCCTTAGTCCTAAATGACTTTACTTTATTTTAGAAAATACAACAACAATATACCATTTAAGTGCAAGTTATGCGTAGAAGAGAAGTGAACTGAAGTGCTGTCGAAATTACTAACATATATTTTCAAATCAGGAAAAATGTTCGATTATTTTCTCGACCGTACTTGGATGTATGAAGTCAGAACTGGTAGGAAAGGTTTAATAAAGGAACATTTCTATAACGGCATACAAGAATTTATTAGATTCGCTAAATCTAATAATCGAAATAACGAAGAAATTCGTTGCCCGTGTAGTAAGTGCCAAAATTTGAAGCATTAGAAACCAAATATAGTTGAAGTACATTTGTATAAATATGGTTTCATGCCTAATTATTATTTCTAGGATCGTCATGGAGAACTTGTTGAACCTACACCTAATCCTATAGCATTAGAGGATGATAATATTATGATGAATTCGATAGAAAATATGGTGGAAGATGCAGCACGATCAATGTTTCCTACCATTCAAGCTGACGATGAAGACGTAAATGTTGAAGAAGAACCGACTGTGGGAGTTAGAAGAATATATGATTTATTGGATTTTGCTATGAGGCCGTTGTGGGACGGTTGTAAAAGCGGAACCGAACAATCAGTAACCACCGAATACATTACTATGAAATCAAAATTCATCCTTACAGAAGCTGCATTTATAGCAGTTGTACAAGCTGCAAAACGACACATGCCACCCAATAATCTGATGTGCGATAGTCAGTATAAAGTGAAAAAAACTGATGTCCACTTTCGGTCTACCGTACGAAAAGATAGATACATGTGTACAAGGTTGGATGTTGTATTGGAAAGATGATGTTGACCTTAGAAAATGCAGAATATGCAATGAGGAAAGATACAAACCAAGAAAGAAGAAAGTAAAAGAAGTTTCGTACAAGAAAATGCATTATTTACCCATCACTCGCAGACTTCAAAGGTTATATGCATCTTCTGCTACGGCATGTCATATGCGATGGCACAGTGTGAGAATACCGAAAGAAGGAACTTTGATACATCCATCTGACGGAGAAGCATTGAAACATTTCGATAAGACTTATCCCGCATTTGCTGTAGAAAGCCGTAATGTCAGACTCGGTTTATGTATGGATGGATTTTCACCATTCTCTCAGTTTGGTAGTAAATATTCATCCTGGCCAATTATCGTTACTCCGTATAATTTACCTCCATGGATGTGTATGAAAACACCATATATGTTTCTCACTATTGTTGTCCTTGGCCCTCATGATCCAACACAAGGAATCGATGTTTATTTACAACCATCGATTAAAGAGTTGAAAAAACTGTGGAATGAAGGAGTTGAAACATACGACATTTCAAGAATTTTTTTTCCATATGTTCGCTTCTTTATTATGGACTATTAGTGATTTTCCTGCATATGGCATGCTTTTTGGTTGGAGTACGGCAAGTCGTCTAGCCTGCCCTTATTGCATGGAAGAAACACGAGCATTTTCTTTACAGCATGGGAAGAAAGTTTCTTGGTTTGATTGTCATCGGTGTTTTCTCTATCCCAATCATACTTTTAGAAGAGATAGAAATAACTTTATTGCTAATAGAGAAGATAATATGCAACCACCAAAGATTTGGTCAAGTGAAGAATTATATGAAATTGTAAAGGACTATCCAAAGATACAAGAAACTGGAGTGCAGATTGAAATTCCAAGAAAATCGGACATTCATAATTGGTGCAAACAAAGTATATTTTGGGAGTTACCATATTGGAAAAATATCTTACTCTGACATAATATTGACATGATGCACAACGAAAAAAATGTGTTTGATAATGTGTTTAATACAATTTTGAATGTAAAGGGAAAAACTAAGGACGATTTGAATTCAAGACTTGATATAGCAAACTATTGTAAACGCCTCAAACTTCATATGAAGACCAATGACAATAAAAAACCGAAAGCATGTTATGAGCTAGACAACAAGCAAGTAAAACTCGTGCTAAAGTGGGTAGAAGAACTTAGGTTTCCCGATGGAATTTCTTCTAATCTTCGTAGATGTGTTGACTTTAAAAACAATAAATTGAGTAGGATGAAAAGTCACGATTGTCATATTATGATGGAATATTTACTACCTGTGGCTTTCAAAGAACCGTTGCCCGTAAAAGTATGGAGTGTTATAACAGAATTAAGTATGTTTTATAAACAGCTTTGTTTGACGACATTAAAAGTAGATCATATACGTAAACTTGAACTAGAAATCTCCATACCACTCAGCAAACTGGAGAAAATATTTCTACTAGGTTTCTTTAATGTAATGGAGCATTTACCTATTCATCTTCCATTCGAAGCATTTCTTCGAGGTCCTGTGCAATATGGATGGATGTATCCATTTGAGAGGTAATATTGAATATCTGCAATATTTATGTCAGTTTAAAATTCAGATTTCAATATCTAAATGTAAATTAAATTTATTTTGTAATAGGTACTTGAATCATCTGAAGAAAAAAGTTAGACAAAAAACACGAGTTGAGGGTTCGATTTGCAAATCATATCTTGAAGAAGAAGCTTCATTCTTTTTTTCTCATTACTTCAGGGACAATGTGAACTTATCGTTTGTAAGCGTTCCTCGTAATGATGAAGTCGTTAAACAAGATTCTTCTCAAAAAATGTTATCTATTTTTAGACAACATGGTCGACCTGCTGGAAAATGTGTGGAACTATGGTTAGACGATAGAGATTACCATGCAGCGCACACATATGTTCTTCTAAATTGTGCTGAAGTTGCACCATTTGTTAGGTAATAATAAATTCATATATAATTAACTTATACGTACATAATAATTATAACCCATATTATATATTTACAGTATCAACGAATCATAGCATCCATCTGGCGATCTCAGTAAAGAATTTGCTAAATGGTTTTCGAACAACGTTTATGATCCAAGAAACTGTGTCGTTGATGAAGGTTTACGACATCTTGCGATCGGACCAAAAAGAAATGTGAAGACTTATCCAATATTCTTCGTCAATGGATTTAAGTTCAACACGAAAGATTACGGGGCTGAAAAATTAACATATAACAGTGGTGTATTTGTCAAAGGTAGTGATGATACAGATGAGCATATAAAGATTTTTACGGCATTTTAACACAGGTTCTAGAGTTGACATATTATGTAGAACCTGCAGAATTTTTTTTTTATTCGAATGCAATTGGTTCAGTAATGTTCCTGGTTCTGGTATCAACATGCATAAAGATTTTAAGCTTATTGAAATAAAGCATGCCTCGCATTACTATAAGTATGATCCTTTCATATTAGCTAAGCAAGCGTTACAAGTTTATTTTGCACCGTATCCATCCTTAAAAAGAGATAAAGCGGATTGGTTGGCTATTTTTAAAACAAATCCAAGGTTTACGTTTGATGGAAATACTATTCTAGACGAAGCAGCGTGCCAAGCGAATCTTGAACCAAATACAGAAATAATAATAACCAATGACATTGATTTAGGGCTGTTGAATGATAAACGAATGTTTTATTAGATGCATTTGAAAGTACCGAAGAAAACGAGATAGAGTACGAGGCCGAGTCTGAATCAGAAAATGACGAAGACTGAAAACTCTGAATATTTGCATCGCTTGTTGTATAATGTATTATTCTTAGCTACATATTATACTGAGCTATGTATTAATAATGATGACCAATTTCTGAGCTATTTACTATTTAGTTTTGAAATTTCTATATTTGTATTCATTAGGTCTTGTCCCATTTATTATGATTTAGTGGAATTTTTATGTGATGATTACCGAAACATGCTTTGTACTAATAAATTTATGTCTTTCCATTTTGTGATATTATTTCTCTATGGTAGATATGTCTGGTAGGAGATGTAGTCAGAGATCCTAGCCTTCTTCATGTCTCGGTGCGGGTGCTGCACCGGATTTACGCCCGCTAGTGGAGGTAGTTCCAAAAAGCACCGGGTAAGTATCGAATTTATTTGAAGTATTTTTTATTAAATTTATTAAATATCTATATCAAAATTTGTACAGAGGCTTTGAGGTGGAGCCTTCGGATTTCATCCTACAAGTTTCTAGGAAGGCATTTATGAGTAGAATGTCCGGTTGTTGGCCTCATTGGGATGACATCCCACCACATATCAAGAATGCTATTTTGGCTGATGTACTCGTAAGTATAAGTTTGAATTTCAGTTGAAAATTAATATAATTTATATAATTCAAACTAATTTCAATATGCAGGCAGTCGTGCGTGTATATCCAGAGGATATGGACATTTTTACCAATCACTGGAATAAAAGGATGAGAAAAAATTACAGGAACACTCTGTTTAAGGCTAAAAATGCAGGTAAAAACAAAATTGGATGGGCGCAGATGTGTGGACTGAGTATCTCCGACTCTGGGATGCTCCGAAAGTGAAAGTAAGTTATATACTTTTGTATTGTTGTTAAATTTTTTTAAAATTTCGTATGTTAGTTGCAGTAATTTCGTTAATCGTGTATCTAAATTTGTAGGAATTATCTGCTCAGAATCGTGCTAATTGGAATAAAAATCCTGCGTTGCACCATGGTGGCTCTAAATCCTTCCAGGAACACAAGAGAGAGTTGGTAAATTTGAAATTGTGTTTATAAAAAGCTAAAATGTTGTTTAATCATATTTGTAACATTGTTTATTCATATGTATATATTTTCAGGCAGCAAGATATAATCGCGAGCCTACTATGGCTGAGGTGTTCACGGCCACGCATGTCGTTGAACAGACAGATGAGGAAGGTAATGTTTCATATGAGTGGATGGATGATAAATCGAGATCCGTAATGGTAAACATGCTTATCCTCAATGAAAATGTTTCGTATTCCTTTATTTCACATTTCATAAACTTTAAATTGAATATTTATCGTGATTAACAATTGTTCATAAATGCAGGAGAGGTACGAAGCGGAGTGGGCTCAAGTAGCACAGTCCACCGGCCGGGCATAGATTACGTTTTAGGAGTCGAACCGTATTTGGGATTCCATTATTGATCCGCCTTCGCGAAATAGGTGGTACAGTTATGGAAATCAAGAGGTAAATTTCTTCATTTACTAATATATAAATTCACACATGCAAATGAATTTAAACTTAAGTGAACAAATTATAAATTGAATTAGAAAGCTGAATAATTGAAATAAATAAATTGCAACCAATGTGCAATAGTTAATTATAAATATTAGTCGCATAATTAGTCAACTATTTTTGTTCGTACTATTTATAATGTTCATAAATTGTAACTAAATATCAACTATTTCACAGGCGTTAATATCCCAAAGGGCTTATAGGAGATCCCAAGCCGAGGAGGAGATTGCTCAAATGAAAAAATAGCTGGAGGAGATAAACGATTGGAGGAAGAATGTACTGGCGCAACAGCTGGACGAGCATATTGCAGCCTACTTATCACAGCATGGGACGATGCCTGGGAGGACAGGTCGTGCGACGACGATGAGTAGGTATGCTTGTATTTCTACCCAATTTTCATTTTCTTATTTTCCAGTCAAGTGACATTTGTGTATATATTTGATACATGTTGGTTGGTTGTTGTGTTTGATGGGTTAGTGGATATTTGTGTATATATGTAATTGATGGAAAGTATTTGGTTGTATGGTTACATTGTTTGATGGATTTGGGTGGTTCCGTTTGATTGGTATTGGTTGTTTGATGGATAGTATATGGATTTGGATAGTATATATATGATTATTTGTGATATGTGTAAGATTATGTGATAACCCGGATTTTTCTGACATCTATTGAAAAATTAACTGAGTTTTACTATTGAGATACTAATTTTACTTAGTTGAACAAATAGAATTCTGATAATTAGAATATATCTGGATATGTATATAGATGAATTTGAACTATAATAAATATTGACTTATAAATATCTAGATAAATATTCATTTGATAATATTTGTTTAATGATCTTTTTTTATAAATATTTATTTGGCAAAATTTATCTTTTCAAAGCTAATATAAAGTATATATATATATATATAGAATCAACTTTAAACAAATTTTTGAAACTTCTATACATATATATGTGTAAGACTGATTTGTAAATATGTAAGGTAAGATTTAATTAAAGATTTAAAAATACCTTTTTCTTTTATATACTTGGAAATAGATATAGTAAGTATATATGTAAAATACAAAGCACATATGTGAATGTAAACATATGTAGATATAAAGTTAAGTAATTTATAAAATGTTAAGGTTTAAAACATAACTTATAAATAAATTTAACAAAAAGGGGTTTAGGCATAAAAAATACCTATGTGTGACAAATGTTCAATAAGTAGAATAGGTATTTAACATGTGTAAATAAAATTAACAAGTGGCATATTTTAATTTCTTCTAATTTGAATTAGGAATAATATAACAAAATTAGTAAGTAACCAGATTTTTATCTTCACCTCTAAATTTCTCTCATCTCCTCTAAACTGTAAATCAAAAGAAAAACAAGAATAAAATCAAACAAATTAAAGACTGAAGCATCTTCAACCTGAGGTAAAAGTTTCAAGCAAATCAAGTTTCTTGATCAAACTCAGGCATGTTTACATTTCAAACCCTGAGATCACCATAACAAAGCAAATTTCTCAGATTTAAAACAAGCTTCAGCCAGTAATCTTTTCCAAAGATTGTCAAGCTTCCAACTTATTCAACCTGAAATCAAAGTTTTGATCATCTCTGTTTCAAGCTTAAATCAACTCAACAACAAAGTTCAATACCAGATTCAAACTCAAGCAATTCCAGATTTAAAGAAATTTCCAGGTTCTCTGTTCAAATAAAAAAAACGTGAGTAAACTACCCTTTAGAATATGGAATTTGTTATATCTTGGTTTGCATGTGATGACCTGTAAGTTGTGATAGAAAGTATGCTTGCATGTATATAGATTTCAGATATATAAATAAGTTAAGATGTGCATGTCTGATATGTTGATGATCATCTCTGTTTATAGTTGCAGAGTTTAAATTTAAATCAAAAATCCTAATCTCCTTATCTATTCACTGATAGGCTTTAGCTTTCAAACTAAATAAGTTTATTCAAACATAGATTAAGGTTTAAAAATATATTCAAGCAAATTTAGTTTGGAAATTTTCTGGGAATCAAGAAGATCAGTAGGAAACTTAAGAACATGATGAAATCCATTATCCTAGTTTGTTGATTTATGTTTATAACCTGAATCCCCTTTGAAAATTAGGATTTTTAAAATCAAAATTAAGATTTTTAGTTGAGTTTTAAATGTGTATTTCAAAGATGATCAGAAAATGGGTTTCAGCCTTTTTCTGGTGATCGATGAACTTTTTGTGGTCGAGGTTTTTGTCGAAGCTAGAGTAGTGATCGGGGATGTCAGAAAAAAATGTCTGGAGGGAGGATTGATCATCATGGCGATGGTGGTGGGTCGAATTAGGGTTTTAGGTGGGTTCGAAGTTGAGGTCGGAAATTTTGTTGCCATGACGTCTCTAGATGATCGAGCTTCACCGGACTTTGGGAAATGGTGGCATGGGAGGTCGATGGTGTGTAGCCGGGGTTTCAAAAATTCTGGTGATCGGCGTTGGTGGTTCGTGGATGTTTTAGGCGAAGGTTGGATTCCAGAGTTACCTGAGTTGTTCGAAATTTGATTTAGGCTTTGTGGTATTGAATTGATAGTCGGAATGGATAGTAGAGACAATCGACGACATGCGGGAGGTGTCGGCGATGTTTACGGCGGCAGGGATCATCGGTGCACGTGCACAACGATGATCGCGTGTCAGGGAAGATGGTGCGTGGGTGACTCGAAGGGGGTATCGGGGATTTTGGGGTCAGACTCGAGAAATTGCTCGTGTTCGAGAAGGATGAAATTAGCAGTTTTAGTTTTAAAATAAAACTGAGGGTAGAAGAAGAAGATGGAAGGGGAAACTCGAAGACTGTCTCGAGTAGGAACGTGGGATGACTCGAAGAGGAATCGTGAGGGAAAGGTTTAGCACGTTGAAAAAGATTTTTATAAAATAAAAGTTTGAAATTTTATAATGGTTCTATATTTAAAACTTTTCTAAACGTTCTTAAGCTTTATTTTTAATGGTATGTTTATTAAATTTAAGTTTGTTAAATACTTAAATAAAAATGTTTTAAACTTAATCATTTTATAAATATATTTAAATGTTAATTTAAGGTTAAGTTGATAGGGGATTAAGTAATTAATAAGGAAAATGATTTATTAAAGATAATTAAGATTTTGATAATTTAATAAGAGTAATTAATTATTTTAATAATAAATAAATATTTAAAGATTATAATTAATTAATTAGAGTTTAATTAATTTGAAATTAAGAATTATTAAATTAGTAGATAATTAATTAAGAAATTAATTAAGGATTAATAATTGATTAATTAAGTAATTAATTGGTAATTAGTAATTAATCAATTGATAATTAAGCATTAATTAATTAATGAAAGTAATTAAAAAGATAATTTCTTAATAGATAATTACTTAATATAGGTAATTAAAGATTGATTGGAGGTTAATTAATTTATAACTAAAAGATAATTAATAAGTATGATTAATTATTGATTAATTAATTAAGGTTAATTAATCAATGTAATTAATTAAGGAGTGGTTATAATTAATTAAAGTTAATTAAGCATGATTAAAGATAATTAATTTAATCTATATTAGGTGATTAAATTTAATTAATTGTTTAAGTATTAATCTTGCCTATAGATGATAACTTGAATCGAATACCTTGGTTTGTATCAATATCTCTGATATTGAGTTGTGATGTATTGTGATATGATATGATGGGTTAAACTATGATATTATGAGTTATCTATCGATAATTGATTTGCTGTGAGAATATGAGAACATATGTTTAAAGCTGATTTGTATCCACTTAAACAACTGGGATTAAGATGACATTGAATTCGAAGAGACCGGGGTCGGGTAGCAGTAAATACCCGAAACCACTTCGATTTGAAATCTTCTATAATTCTTTATAGATTGATATGTGAAATCAAATAGGCCGGTTTGAGATGATATGGACCATTTAAACTAAGTTGGATACTTAGATATTGTTTGTAAAAAATAAGTGTTAACTATATAAGATGTTTACTTATAGTAAAGTACGAGTTACCCGGGGTTAAATAAGTTCCATGAATTGGAATTTCATGTTAGATGAGTTTACTCACGCTGGTTTTGTAACGACCACGACTTTCTCTCCACAGAAAGTCGCATCGTTAATAAGAAAGAAAGGGGTAGAAAATAGAAAGAAGAGAAGAAAGAAAGAAACAACAACAACGATCTCACAGCGGAACGAATAAATTATATTAATAACATAAACTATTACATAGTATACAACAATTTACAGAGTTACACAGCATATACATCACTTACTAGACAGTTATAACCATCTGTCTAGACATTACAACTCAAATACAAGACAAGACACTATCACAGATATCAGCACAGCGGAATACTATATCTACGAACGCCGAAGCCTCCTGCTCCATTGCTCCTCCAGAATATTCGTCAAAGCTAAACCTGAATCCCTTGGCTACTCGTAAAAATTTGAGTACCCAAGAGTTTATAAAACAGAAATAAACACTTGGGTCAGACATGGGTCTGGTGTGAGTAACAGGTTAAACTTGCTTAACTTCAAAACCTTTAGAAAGAAAAGGTATCACGTAAGACTCCCCACAAATAAACATGGGTAAGTTTTTACCTTACGCTAACCAAAACATTTGATAGGAAATCTGATTTTATTATAATAGGGTCTAGGGTTTTCAAGTAAAATATAGAAATAGCTGAAATGCTTACATCTCACATTCCAACATAGTTGGGCACAACTAATACGTACGGCACTTATTGGAGTTTGGATTCCATACAATGGCAAGGCTACTGGGGTACCGCCCGTCACAGTACGTGGCCTAGATCACCGTACCGAGGAGTACGCCCGCTCCCCTGCAACACAAAGCCGGAACCATCCCTTACTGGATAATCCCGAACAAGATAACCCCGTAGTTGGCGCGACCAACCACACACTAAGCCGAATAAAAAGAAAAGGGACCTCTAGACAGGGATCTATCTTGCTCTCAGTGGGTGCTACCCACGAAGCCTTGCTGCACCTTCCCTGTTTTAGCCATTCCCGGTTGATGAGGCTTGAGGTTACGATTACCTTTAATCAGAACATATCACTTAGAATGCTCATCGTCCGCCTGACGATGTGCTGAAAGCATTCAATCCATACAAGTTCGTTCCGGGTTCGAACGAAACCGAAGGCATTATCTCGTTACACTCGTTTTGGAATCACCCTCAGAGTTAACGACAATAACCCTTGCACTCTGAATCTTCATCTTCACTTGAGATTCACGACCTATCGTTAATTTGGATCGATGTGGTATTCGGGTCTCCAAACCTGGAATCCCGGTATACGGAAACCCGATCCCGGTCTCATCGAAATCCAAAACGTATCTTTTAAGGGCCAAGTTGTTTTAAGGTTAAAACAATTCAATTCTTATCTATATACACAAAGATAGATAATTCAATAGATAATCTACATTATCATCCCAAACAGATAATTCACATTATCATTATAATTCAACCAAACATCCATATCATATATCAATCATATCTTATCAGAGATATCAAACAATGAAATACATTCAATCTCATCCATCCATCCTTAAGCCATGATTTATATCATCTAATTAATTTAAAGTGAATTAAACTAATTACTTCATTCTATAAATCCTGCTTACTTAATTATTAATTAAACCAATTAATTAATCATTACTCTAAATATCCATCTTAATTAATCATTCCTGATTAATTATACTTTAATTACTTTAAGTAATTAATCCCTAATTAATTTCACAAATTAATTATCTTAAACCATTTTAGTAATTAATCTTAAATTACTTCATTAATTAATTAACCATACTTAATTACATTAATCCTTAATTAATTACAATTAATTAATTACTTTAATCACTTATTATTTATTAATTAATCTTAATTAATCAATTCTTAATTACATCATTAATTTTATTAATTAATGATCCTTAATTTCTCTTAATTAATTATCTTATTTAAATTAATTACATTTAATAATTAATTAGTCACATTTATTAATCACCTTTGATTAATCTCATTTAGTAATTAACTTCCCTTAATTACTCCACTTCATAAATTAATTACTCCTTAATTAATTATCCTTTAATTAATCCTTTGATTAATTATTCAAAGTAATTAACTCAAATTACTTTCATTATTAAATCTCCTTTAATTAATTACATCCAGTAATTACCTTTAATTACTTCCTAAGTAATTACACTTCATTAATTACATTTAAGTAATTCTACTTAACCAATTTCATTTTGATTAATAGATCTAATTGATCATTAAAATTAATCATATTAATAAATTATTTAATAATCCCTAATTAATGATCTCTCATTAATTATTAACAATTCTTTTATTTAAGTAATTAAACTTAAATCAACCATTATTAATTAATTCTTAATTACCAATTAATTTATCTCTAATTACTAAATTAATTTCTTAATCATTAATTAATACTCTAATTTATAATCCTTGATTACAATTTAATTATTTCTAATTAATAAATCTTAATCATTAATTAATTAGTTTAAACCTTTAATTACCTATTTAATTAATCCAAATGATTAATTAATTAATCAATTAAATTATCCATTAAATTTCCTTATAAATTTAAATGAACACAAATCTTTAAATTCTAATTTACTTTTAAGAATAAAACTTTGTTCTTAATAATAATCAAGTTATCATTTACAAAGTATTTTAAATCAATTTACTTTAATTTTACCTCCAAAATTTCATTTTAAATTTAAAGATTTAAAATGGAAACAAAATATCTTTAACAACGTATTAGACAACATTTCTAAAACTCTTTTATTTTACAAGTTAAAGAAATACTCATCTTATAAAATAACTTAAGGATTTTAAATCAAATTTACTTTTAAATTTTAACCATTTAATATACATTTTAAACAATTAAAATTATTAAAACAATTTAATATAAAACATTCTTTTATTTCAAATCTGAGATACAGTTTTAAACTTTTCCAAATTAAACTTTAGATTTAAAAATTCTGTTTAAATATCTCTTTACAAATTTAGTTTAAAACTTAACCAGACAGTTTCCTTTTAAAAGCCTGGCAACATCAAAATTTACCCGAGACCATCCAAATCCACTTCGAGTCGCCTCTCCAAAACACTCGAGCCACTCACCTGAACAACTCGAGTACGAACTCGAGAATGCCTTCTTCCTCAACGCTTTAACATTCCAGAAATTTACCCAGATACACTCACGATCTCGTGCACGTGCACGATCACCAGCGCTAACTCCGACCACCCACGACTACTCCATCACATCGACGATCGTCCACCAACCCGATTACGACTATCCCCTCTTCGATCTAATCGCGAAATCGAAATCGAGACCAAAATCAAACTAGAACAGGAACTACCCATTTCACCCAAACCTGTCAACATCTCCTCGATCTTCCACTGCTGATCACCAGAACGTTAGCGACTTCGGCGACGAGTTCATCCATGTCATAACTATCATTTCCCAGAGTTTTGTCGAACTCGATCCATCCTAGACGTAATGATGATCGATTTCTCTAGACTGGTAATAACTAGGGTTAAAATCTCTAATCCTCAATTCCTACTGCCTCCATACCTTAATTCTATTTCCAGTAATTTTCCTGGTATCCTTGATCATCACACTACCATTCTTGAAGAAAACAACATCCCAAATTCACTGAGATCAACAAAGTTACCAAAAATTCATTTTTAACTTAAACCAGAACTGCACCTTCAATTCTAAACTAAAAATTGTGATTTTAATACTAAAAATCATGTTATAGCTTATGCGTTCCATTTATAATCCTGGATTTACGAATTTCAATGTTTGGGTTTTCACTTATATATACATGCACTTGTTGTTTTTGTTTTACAGAGATACTTGGTTTAAAGTTTGACTTAACTAAAATTTTTTAAACATTCTTCTATGATAATCAACAACTTTTGTTTATAAGTTTAGTCCTAACAAGAAATAGATCAATTAGTAAGAGATTTAAAAGAAATCCTGGAGTCTGGGCAACAAAACAGAACAGGGAACAATATCATACATGCATACAATTCATCCATTGTTCTCACAACAAATTTAACTTGCACATACAAACAATACATATTTATCACAAGAATTTAACATGCAATCTTATTCATAACCTAAACTTTTAGAAATAGTAATGTTACTCACCTGATTTGTATGAACAGAGGCAGCCTCTTTAAATTTGAAAAGCTTTTTGAAAACTTGAAACAGTTTTGACTTTAAACTGGAATGCCTTGCTTTTGCTTATTTGGTTTAAAACTTGAATTGTTGGGCTTTAAATTGCTTTAAATCTACATGCATGCTTGTTTTCCAGGTTGAAGAAATGAATGCAGACAGTTTGAATTGCTTCCAGAGTTGAAAAGAAGATGTTTGCAGGCCTCAGATTGTAAATGAATGCAAGCAGGCTACAGACTTGAATAAACTACATGCATGTTTGCTCTTGATTTTCAAAGTTGATTCCAGATTGAAAAATGAAGGCAGGCTTTAAACTTGATTTTGATTACAGATGGAAGAGAATGCAAACTGGTTGTTTTGAGATGATTACAGATCTTAGATTAGAGGATTGGTTTGAGAAGTTGTACAGATTTGTTTCAGATTTGTTTAGAGGAAAGATTTTTGAGTTTCTTAGTTTTAAAAAGGGAAAAATAGAAAGAATGAAATGAAGATATGCAAATGTTTATATAAGTGAATTTATGATTTTTAAAAATAAAAGAAAAAGAAAATAATAAGGACACTTGTCATTTTGAGTTCATCTTTTAATTACACATGTTAAGACAAGGCTTTAGGAAAATGACACTTGTCCTTTAAGTAATTTTTACATATTTATATTTATTTTTAAATGTAAATAAAATGCCTTTTCTTATTATTTAAATACTTATATATATATATATAAATCACTTTTTAAACAAACAAACTAATTATATTTATAAATAAAAGTTATACAAATATTCTAAATCCAAATCAATTTAAATATCTATTCTTTTGAATTTCAAAACTTTAAATTCAAATTCAATTTAAATTAGATCCTAAGATTCAATTTAAAAATAACAATTCTAGTCTTTAAAAATCCATTCATATTTATAAAAATAATACATTATACTTTTTATTTGAAAATAACATATTTGATAATTTAAATAATTCATCTAAGAGATTATATTATCAAGTAATATATTTTTTTTTAAAAAGAAATGAAACAAGCCTTTTTGTTAAATCTTATTCATTTTAAGCTTAAGTTAAAATATATCTTAAACAATTTAAACATTTATCTAAAGTATATTTAAAACTATAAAGTTATTTATTTAAATAACTTTGAAAGCTCATATTAAACTAAATCTAAATTTCCAATTTACCGAAGCTTCTATTTATAATATATAGAGATAAATATATATTACAAATAGAAAATATCTTATTAGCCTTTAAAAGATAAAATTTACCAATTAAATACTTATTTAATCAGATTATTAAATTAAATTCAAATTTTATTGTCAAGATTATCAATATCAATTTAATTATTTAAACAGATTATTAAATTGATATTGCCCCAAATTTCCGGGATATTACAGGTTTCCAGCCTGACCCGGGTGTTACTTTGATGTAATGCTCGGGTCAGACCGAGTATTACAGATTTCCAGGAAAGGACGTTCTGGAGTTCAGGAGGCGAGCTGGATGGCAGGAACGTATGGAGTGTATTCCGCTGTGATATTATAGTTGTCCGAGACATGTTAATTCTAACTGTCTAGTACATATTTGTGAATGTTGTAACTCTGATGTAAAAAAATGTAATTAACAAATACAGGTTTTCTTTGTATAAATGCTATTATTTGTTATTATATTTAATCCGCTGCGAATGTGAGATGTTGTGTTTTCTGTTCTTCTTTCTTCTTTCTGTTTCTTTCTTCTATCTCTTTTCTTTTTCTCCTAACTATCTGGAATTTTCGGGTTCGAAAATTCCGGGTCGTTACAGTTGGTATCAGAGCAAAAGGTTAAGCGAGAACCTTGGCTCTGTTGGGATTACTCGTTAAGGATAGGGTCAATGGTACCCTAGAACGAGTTGAGTATATATATATGAGAGCGTAATTGTTATTTTTTAATATAAGGATTTTAAATGATTTTATATAAGAATATATTTTGATATATAAAATGATATTTCTTTCTAATAAAAATTAAGGTAATTGGTTGTTAAAATATTGGAATTAAATTAAGTGGTAATAGAAATACAACGAAATTAAAATTGAATGAAGATAAGTTTGAAATGAATTTAAACTGAAATTAAATCTTGAATTTGTAGAAGTGTTATCAAGAATAAAGATAATAATGAATTGGTTTCCAGATATGATAATCTTGGTTATTATCATAGATGGTCGATAATGAAATGTGGTAAATGATTAAGCAAAATGAAATGTTTAGAGAAGTAAACATTTAAGTGAGTATAACTTATAAATTGGAATTGAAGATAATTTAAAATTGTGAAGTTTTAAATCTAAGTCCAGAAAACTTGAGATCGTTTTAAAGAAATTGGTTTTGAAATTAAAAACCAAGAATGGTTTAAAATTTAAAGTATAACTTGGTGTGTAAAGAAAATGTATATATGAGGAATATACATAATACCAATGATGATTTGAAATAAACACTTAGTGTTGAGTTTTAAATTGGAATGTGATGTAAAACCTAAAGTAAAGTAAGTTTTTAAACTTAAAAGGGGAAAGACTATTAATCTGAAGTTTAAAATTTGAATGGGAATTCAAATTGTGAAAAGTTGACCGGATTAAGTAAATTTAACTTGAAGGAAGTTTAATAAGTTTGAATAAATAACTTGAATTGGAAATTTCAAGATGAAATTTAAATTTAACTTGGGTAGTTAAATGGTTAATTTAAATGGGAGTTATGAGTGATCTCAAAATGGGTTTGAGATTTGGAATTGAAAATTGATAATAAATTAGAATCTGAAGATTAAATTGTTTTTGAATTCTTATTTGAACTTTGTAATAAGTTAAGTAAAGATAATTTTAAAATGGAATTTTGAAATTTGAATTCAGAATTAAAAGGTTTAAAGATTTAATTTGTTAAAATTAAAAATTTAAGGAATTAAATCAATAATTAAAAATTTAACTCGAATTTATATAATTCGAGATAGTTTTAAATTGAGATTTGAATAGAATTAGTTCAAATTGAATTTGATTTGAATTAATTAGAATTGTGATTGAAGATGTATAAGTTTAAAAATTCAAATGGTAAATTAGAATTGAAATGATTTGAATTTGGAAATTGAAGTTGGTTCAATTTGAAATAAATCCAAATTGATTTGAAATAATTTGGAATTGTGATTAAAGTTGTATAAGTTTAAAAATCAAATGGAATTTGATTTGAATTTGGAAAGGAATTAAGGTTAATTCAACTTGAATTGGGATTAAATCAATTTCAATGGAAATTGAAGTTATTTAAATTGCAATTGAGTTAATTTAAATGGAGATGGAAATTTAAATTGAATTGATGAGAATTGAACAGTTTGGCTCTGGATTATTTTCAAAATAAATTGTTTTAATACAAATATATTTTTTCAAACTATTTACTATATAATCTTTCTTCTTAAACCCCAAACTATCTCATACTTATTTTACAATTATTTTGGAACTATTTAACTATTTTGAAACTGTCTTATAAACTAATTACTATTTTTCAGTTACCTACATCTAATCACTATTTTGCAATTATCTAACTATTTTATATCTACTTAACTATTTTACAGATATTTTACAAACTAATAACTATTTTTCAACTACTTATCTATTTTAATTTTTTTTCAAGTTATTTTTAAATTTAAATAGGTCAGAGTTCAGACTGTTTGTAATTGAAGTAATAACTCAATTGGAAATGGAAGCAATTGAGAATAAGTGAATGGAATTAAAAAGAAATGTGAATAGAAAGAGAAATTGATTTGGGTAATAACCAATAAAGATAAATACGTAGGATATACGTATATTATTCTATTCGCATAGTGATTTGATCCAGATTCGAACACAGAATTTCGAGATAGTATTATCGATCCGAGTTGGGATTTCCCTGTCACATCCCGAAATTTTCGACTTTCGAAAATTCGACATCGATACTCACTTTATCGACTGCCGAGCAATCGAGTGCCGGAAACTCCAGTAGTAAGGGTTTTAGAAAAAGAAAAAGTAGAAGAAGAAGAAAACGAAGAAAGAAGAACAACAGAACACATCAGAACAGAAAACAATATCAGAATCTTACACATCGCAGCGGAACAATATACAATAGATAATTTCTAGTCTTTTAAAAAAACAAAGAACTATGTCAGTTTATTTATACATACATCAATCAAAGTCAGTATACGACTCAATACAACACAGCACATCAATGGACAGTTATATAAACTTGTCCTCATACAGAATACACAGCGGAATAAATATATCAGATACAAATACTACGTCTCGTCATCCAGCTTATCTCCAAGCTCCAGAATATCCAGAATATCCTGATAATATAACTCTAGGCTGCCCGTGTGGAAATTGGTGGGCACCCAGAGTTTAGAAGGGAAACAATAAACTCCGAGTCAGTCATGGTGACTGGTGTGAGATCGTAAAACAGTTATTCTTTAAAATAAATAGCAGAAAATTTTAAAGTCAATTCGCAATGCTTTTGGAAAATGAAACTACCATAAGACCTCCCACCACACACACAATGCAAACGCAGAATTGGAGGAGATTTCTTCTTATGATAGTCAAAGATGCTTACTACACAAAATCAAATCATTTTTGATATTATTATTAGTGCATAGTGTAGAAAACATTTCGAAAGTATAATATTAATCTTAGCCAGCATAGGCATTCCGCACTTATGCCTACTATAGCTACTATGTTCAATAGCAGGTTACCGCCACATTCCATAGCAGGTAATACAACTAAAACCGTACACGTCGCGTATTGTTTCTTTGGATTTCCAACAAATGGTCAGGCTAAGGAACTTCCTATCCACGATGGGTACGTCCCTGGAATAGACGACCCGAGAACCTAACCGGATCTCTGCCAACACAAGGCCGGGTTACCTCTGCAAAAATAGGTAACTACTGACACGCGTATGCCATCCCCCGATCGTCACCGATCTTCCCGAGGATCCCCGATTTCCAACAAACCACAAAGTAATAATAACTGTGCAGCAACCACAGAGGTTAAGTATCTGGGCTCCATACCATGATACCACCTTTATCCAGAAGGAATGACATACACTAAGGGGCGCTACTCCCTAGAACCTTGCTGCATTCGTCCTGTTTCGACCATTTCCGGGGTGTGAGGCTCGACGAAGTCTCGTCCACAAAGCTACGCTTTCTCAAAAAGCCCTGCTTCGGGTCAAACAAAATGATCAACCTATGATCACAAAGATATAAGATCAAACAAATGATCATATCACAAATGATCAAACACTGATCATTTCACAGCAACACTCAGTATGCCACGTTACCAAATTGGGATATATCGCTGATAAATTTCAACTACATAACCTCTGAGCTCGTACGTCTCAGAGAAGGGTGTTAAGCTAAGAGAATAAATTCTCCGCCACCAACAGAAATGTATTTGAAAGAAATCAGCTTTATATCTCAAATTGTAACGTCAGACACACAATCCATATAAGTCTGTTCCGGGATCGAACAGAACCGAAGGCACTTCTCACGAAGCCCTTGCAATTCCGGATAATTTTCAATCACGTCAGGACTTCCCGTCACTAAGGGTGATAAAACCTCTAAATCGAAGATCAGTCGATGTAGAGTAACTCGACGGTAATCCTTCCGTTTTCAAAAATATCCGGTCTTCAACACCGGTCTTCGAATGCAATTCATAACGACGTATCACATATTCGGAATGGGTTATACGACCCCATGGTCCTTTCCCGGCTAACCCGAATAGTAAGCGATTATTCAAAAATAAGTGTGGCATTCAATTTCATCCAATTCACAACAAATACCTATCTAAAGGTAATTATTGATAGTCGGTTATTTAACTATCAATAAAGATGCGCGACATCATCAGATTCCAAATAATTTTCCAAATTATTTCATCTTCCAAAAATATCTTTACTAGATATAAAATTTCCACACTTCAAAAATAAATCAATATTTATTTTTCTAAACAGTTTCCCTTTCCTTTATAAATTCCATAGTGAATTTATATTTCAAAAATATCTCCTGATATACGATTTCAAATCGTTTTCAATATTAAATTTTCAATTTATCTTTTCAAAGATAAATTCTCAAAAACATTTCATTTTATTTTGGAAAAGCATTTCCATTCTTATTAATAATAAGAATTTCACAAGTCTATTTATTTTCAACATTTGAAAATATTCGATATACTTAAATCAAATTAAGTATATATTCATTCTTTAAGGAAATCATTTATTTGAACAACATTTATTTGAGTCAAAACGAATGTTACGTAAAACATCGTTACGACGACTCAAAAATCACTAGTATAGGGATTCGAAATTAATATAGATAGGTAAATCCCAATACTAGATAAAAACATTTCCTTTCGGAAATCATTTACTATAACAACAGTGTTATAGTCCACCATTTCCTTATTTCTCGAAACGCCTATTTCAACAAGAACTGTTGAAATCTATGCTTTCGATTCACAATACATTTTAAAACATCTTTAAAATGTTTAACTTCATTTTTAATATCACTTCTTCAAAAACGTATCCATTTTACTTAACAATATATTCACTGTCCAAATCGTGAATATACTTCACTTAACCCTATTTAAATCTTTTCTACACATTTATTTCGAGAATTTTCCACTATCCAAAATCGTGGATAAAATCCCCTTTAACCTTTTAATTTACCAAATCCAATTGATTTCGAATTTATAAAACAACGTTTATAAATTCTATTTCTATTTTCTAACGACTTCAATTTAATAAATCTTCTTTATTAATAATTCGATCAATATCCCATTTAAAGGCAACAATCCAAGTTACAAGTAAATTTCTTATCAGTCTTTATTCTACAACTTCATTCATTTTATAACTTCATTCATTTTATAACTTCATACTTTATAATCTATGAACTTCAATCTTTATAAATCTATAAACTTCAATCTTTATAAATCTATAAACTTCCATCTTTATAAATCTATAAACTTCAAACCTTCACAATCTATAATTCTATAAATCTCATGTCTTCACAAATTATAATTCTATAAATTTCTAACACTTATAGAAACTCGTTTTAAAATTCCAATACTATTAATTGATAAATATCAATTCTGTACATCTTTTATATATATCATTCTTAAATAATTCAAAAGAAATCCAACTTAAACTATTTTATTTATCGCTTGACTATTTATTTCAAAATCACCTTTCAGGTATATTTCATAATTTAAAATTTTCATAACTTTAAATTTATAACATTTATTTATTTATTTAAGATAAATAAATTCCAAAATTTAATGAATCGTATACTTTCCAAAAATCACTTCAAAATTCCTTTTAAAGTAAAAATCGTTTATTTTTAAACTTTAAAATTGAACCCGATGATGCAACGCATCAATTAGTTCATCACAACATCAAACATCATATATCATCATATGATGACAGAATATATATCAACATCTGTAAATAAATAAATACGGTTGAGGAATCCAGTTGGATCCCTCCAACCTGTTTCCCTGCATCCAAAGACGTTAGCACAATACCAATTCCGCTCCAGTACGGAATTATCGCGGTATATAGGTTTTTATAAATCCGCTTACTAACGGCGCAATAGGGTCTCATCCGCTATACGAGGCGGGAAATCATCAATCCAATATATACATATGCCAATATGTATATATTGCTATATATATAGATATATCCTATCATATCTAATATCACAATCAACATAGCAATCAGTCAATCAATAAATAACTGAAAATTCCACTTTCAATTTTGAGTGAGAAGATCTCACCTTGCTTTTAATTTCGCATTCCACTCCAAATCCAGATTTATTTCCTTCGTTGTATTCGACCTTGTAAAAACAATTTATACATTTATTAATATTCGAATTAAATCGAATAATTAAGTTTCGTCAAATAGACTCAATTTTCAACTAATTATTATATTTGAACCGAATTTCCTTTGATAATTAATTTGGTAGCCAAAATCAGTTAGACAAATTTTCTTAAAAAAAATTATTTTAGTTGAACTACCCGAACAACCCATTTATATTTTTCCAATGTAATTTAAACTCATCTTCCTTAAAATAATTTCTAATAACCAAATTAAACAAATCAATCACCTTACTGCATTTTTTTTCAGTTTTCACCTTGAATGAACAATTATATTAACATTTTTAACAAATCAAATAATCAATTACCATTCATTAAATTTAATTTACTAACAATTAAATTTAAACTGATAGTTTCCCTTTTTGAAAGTCCTTTTTGTAACATAAATAAATTAAATCAATTTATTAAGCAAATTAATCACTGATATATATATATAATTCAATGAAAAAATTTAAATTAAAATACCTTACAGAAATAACTGCAATCGAACACGAATCGAGCCTCCACTGAACATGATGCCAGACCCGCCATCGCCAAGATACATTCGAGCTCGTCTCCTCCATCGAGCCCATCGCGATCCACACGAGCATCAACTGCCTCGAGGGAACTCACGACGATGTCGACGCCGCCATCACCATCCTTCGTTTGCTACAGCACACGCGACACACACCACCGCCGTTGCCTATCCTTCCACCTACACGGGTCTACGCGCGCGCCTCCCAGAACACTGCCCAGGCCAACGACGAACGCCGCCGCCTCCACAACGATGCCGATGCCGCGCTCGCACTCGTCTCGAGCTCGACGTACGCGAGATTGAACTCGCGAGCACCTCTACCCCAAGCCCTAGCTTCGACGTCGAGTCGACCGCCGCCACCCAGTCGAACTACCCTAAAATCCAGTCGCGAAATCTCCACGCGTTGATCGCCTTCATCGCTCGCTGAAATCGAGTTCGGTCGAAATTGATTTGAACAAAACGGGGGTCGCGATTTTTATCTGAGGGCGGTTTCGATTTTTGAGAGAGGGAGGTGATTATTTAAAACTGGAAGCGGCATGGGTTACACGATCTCATTGCGTGATACCAGGCGCGATTTAGGAGATAACGTGATGTCGCTGACAAAAAATTTAAATGTTAGATTTAAATTGAATTTATTCAATTCTAACGCGTTTATATATCGCGTGCTCACATATCAATTCCAATCAATACGAAACTTGAAATCCGACAATAATTCAACGTTACGGACCCAATGGAACTGGTTTCGTCGAATTCCGAGACTGGACCTCGGACGACTATTTTTAAATTCCATTTAAACGATATAAATTCAAAACCGGACAAAACAGTTTGAAATTGAATTCTGAAGCTTCTATTATCTTCAGTATTATCAATGCGAATTTTAAAAGCTTTCGAAATATTTTTCTTCAGCTTAAAACTGAAGATACAAATTTTTATTCGACTATCAATAGATTGAATTCTGTAATTTAACCGCAAATTTTCAAAGTTTTATTCGGGATTCAAATTAAATTATCATTCAAATATTTAAAATTAATTAAATATTTCCAATTTAATTCGTTCAAAATTCTGGGTCGTTACAAACTTCCCTCCTTAAAAGAATTTCGTCCTCGAAATTACAAGTTAGGAAAAAATGTCCTTAACTCGTCTACTATTTTTCACCATCTAAATAGTTTTATAAATTTTCAAAACAAATCTTTCTACTAAAGATTCGTTATTTATTCAACTACATTTCCAACTTCAATTACCGATTTCAAACAACATTGTTTTCTTAACAATTCAACTTTAAGTTTAAATTCAAATTTAAACTTTCAAATTTTCTCAAAAATTTTCTAACGCCCTAAATTTTCGAAAAATTTCGCCAGCGTCTCCTTTGCGCGGCTAATACGGTACGACTACAAAACGTCCCTACGGACTCTCAGATTTCAAAAAGAAAAAGAAAAAGCCAAGCGGCTAGAGAGAAATCATCAAAAACTCATATTAAAACTCAAATACGTACCTTTTTCGAGCAATTCAAATTTATCTTTGCAATTCAATTCCAATTCCTTTTATAACACCTGTATGTCCTACTAGCCATTATATCTAGTTACAGCATTCAAACTATTTTGCAAATTCGATTACAAAATTTTCAATATAACTGTTTATACCCTTTTTAGCTTACTATTGAAGTTACATCCATTCAATTTTTTTCATTTCAAATTTCATTTGAATTACATTTCACATTTCAATTTCTCATTCGAATTCAATTCACAATTCCAATCTACTTTGGGTTCAGTTTAACTTCTGAATATTGAATTTTATCAATTATCTTTTATTCATAATTGATTATTTTAAATTAGTTCCAATTACTAATTCATTTCAATTCTAATTCATTTACAATTTCAAATTTGTTTTCAATATTTAATTTCAATTCCAGTTTTATTCTTATGTTCAATATAAATATTCCATGTGAATTTTAATTCATCTTTCATTTCACATTTATAATTATTCAATCCACTTCATTGCTTACAAATTCGAAATGAATTTCAACATTCAATTTCACCTTCATTTATTCAAATTTATCTTCACATTCAGTTTCAATCACTTATATTAAACTGGATTTCAATTCGAATTCAATTTACATTCATGTACTTGCAATCACAAATTGATTCATTCCTTCTCAATTTTATTTTCATAATTCAATACTCAATTCCAGAGTCTTTTCAACCTTTTCAAAACCATTTTTGAAAACAATTCAAATCATCCTTTGAATTTTCTAAAACAAAATCCAATTTTCCGAACAACTTCCATTTAAAACAATTTGGCAGCAATTCCTCTTTTGGAAACCCGAAAATGAACACCAATGATGCCGCGGTCATCATCGAAGTTATTTTCCAGCGACAAAAAAGAGTTTAGAGCTTTCATTTCTCCAAAATACTTTCCAAAACCTTCGAAATTCATTTTCAAATCAAAAAGATTTAAACTTTCAAATCTCCAAAATTTTCAAATTCTTTTCAAAACATTTCCAAAAACTTCTCTGGAATTCCATTTTAAATTACAAATTACATTTATAATTCACAAATTTCATTCGTATATAAATTTTATTTCTTAACTTTGGAGTTTATAATTCCAATTTCTCATTTAGTTTCAATGATAATAGTTTAATGTTATCATTTCTAGCAACCATGTAACCATATACTATAGTAATTCATAGAAAATCAATTCGTTTCTATACAAAAATAGTTTTGGGCAAAATTATTTCATTCGCCCTATTTTAAAACAATACTGTGTCGTCTTGCCTCGTTTAAGTGTTTAGAAATCCCTATCGATAATATGGCGTCCCACATACCGACCAAAATTCACAAACATCTCAACGGATAAGCAAACACAATATAAAACATTTTTTTATATTCACTAACAAATACGCACTCGTATCTATTATTACACTCAACTCATTCTAGAGTACTACTGACTCTATCTCTAATGAGTAACACCCAACAGAGCAGGGTTGTCGCTTAACCATATGCTCTGATACCACTTGTCACATCCCGAAATTTTCGACTTTCGAAAATTCGACATCGATACTCACTTTATCGACTGCCGAGCAATCGAGTGCCGGAAACTCCAGTAGTGAGGGTTTTAGAAAAAGAAAAAGTAGAAGAAGAAGAAAACGAAGAAAGAAGAACAACAGAACACATCAGAACAGAAAACAATATCAGAATCTTACACATCGCAGCGGAACAATATACAATAGATAATTTCTAGTCTTTTAAAAAAACAAAGAACTATGTCAGTTTATTTATACATACATCAATCAAAGTCAGTATACGACTCAATACAACACAGCACATCAATGGACAGTTATATAAACTTGTCCTCATACAGAATACACAGCGGAATAAATATATCAGATACAAATACTACGTCTCGTCATCCAGCTTATCTCCAAGCTCCAGAATATCCAGAATATCCTGATAATATAACTCTAGGCTGCCCGTGTGGAAATTGGTGGGCACCCAGAGTTTAGAAGGGAAACAATAAACTCCGAGTCAGTCATGGTGACTGGTGTGAGATCGTAAAACAGTTATTCTTTAAAATAAATAGCAGAAAATTTTAAAGTCAATTCGCAATGCTTTTGGAAAATGAAACTACCATAAGACCTCCCACCACACACACAATGCAAACGCAGAATTGGAGGAGATTTCTTCTTATGATAGTCAAAGATGCTTACTACGCAAAATCAAATCATTTTTGATATTATTATTAGTGCATAGTGTAGAAAACATTTCGAAAGTATAATATTAATCTTAGCCAGCATAGGCATTCCGCACTTATGCCTACTATAGCTACTATGTTCAATAGCAGGTTACCGCCACATTCCATAGCAGGTAATACAACTAAAACCGTACACGTCGCGTATTGTTTCTTTGGATTTCCAACAAATGGTCAGGCTAAGGAACTTCCTATCCACGATGGGTACGTCCCTGGAATAGACGACCCGAGAACCTAACCGGATCTCTGCCAACACAAGGCCGGGTTACCTCTGCAAAAATAGGTAACTACTGACACGCGTATGCCATCCCCCGATCGTCACCGATCTTCCCGAGGATCCCCGATTTCCAACAAACCACAAAGTAATAATAACTGTGCAGCAACCACAGAGGTTAAGTATCTGGGCTCCATACCATGATACCACCTTTATCCAGAAGGAATGACATACACTAAGGGGCGCTACTCCCTAGAACCTTGCTGCATTCGTCCTGTTTCGACCATTTCCGGGGTGTGAGGCTCGACGAAGTCTCGTCCACAAAGCTACGCTTTCTCAAAAAGCCCTGCTTCGGGTCAAACAAAATGATCAACCTATGATCACAAAGATATAAGATCAAACAAATGATCATATCACAAATGATCAAACACTGATCATTTCACAGCAACACTCAGTATGCCACGTTACCAAATTGGGATATATCGCTGATAAATTTCAACTACATAACCTCTGAGCTCGTACGTCTCAGAGAAGGGTGTTAAGCTAAGAGAATAAATTCTCCGCCACCAACAGAAATGTATTTGAAAGAAATCAGCTTTATATCTCAAATTGTAACGTCAGACACACAATCCATATAAGTCTGTTCCGGGATCGAACAGAACCGAAGGCACTTCTCACGAAGCCCTTGCAATTCCGGATAATTTTCAATCACGTCAGGACTTCCCGTCACTAAGGGTGATAAAACCTCTAAATCGAAGATCAGTCGATGTAGAGTAACTCGACGGTAATCCTTCCGTTTTCAAAAATATCCGGTCTTCAACACCGGTCTTCGAATGCAATTCATAACGACGTATCACATATTCGGAATGGGTTATACGACCCCATGGTCCTTTCCCGGCTAACCCGAATAGTAAGCGATTATTCAAAAATAAGTGTGGCATTCAATTTCATCCAATTCACAACAAATACCTATCTAAAGGTAATTATTGATAGTCGGTTATTTAACTATCAATAAAGATGCGCGACATCATCAGATTCCAAATAATTTTCCAAATTATTTCATCTTCCAAAAATATCTTTACTAGATATAAAATTTCCACACTTCAAAAATAAATCAATATTTATTTTTCTAAACAGTTTCCCTTTCCTTTATAAATTCCATAGTGAATTTATATTTCAAAAATATCTCCTGATATACGATTTCAAATCGTTTTCAATATTAAATTTTCAATTTATCTTTTCAAAGATAAATTCTCAAAAACATTTCATTTTATTTTGGAAAAGCATTTCCATTCTTATTAATAATAAGAATTTCACAAGTCTATTTATTTTCAACATTTGAAAATATTCGATATACTTAAATCAAATTAAGTATATATTCATTCTTTAAGGAAATCATTTATTTGAACAACATTTATTTGAGTCAAAACGAATGTTACGTAAAACATCGTTACGACGACTCAAAAATCACTAGTATAGGGATTCGAAATTAATATAGATAGGTAAATCCCAATACTAGATAAAAACATTTCCTTTCGGAAATCATTTACTATAACAACAGTGTTATAGTCCACCATTTCCTTATTTCTCGAAACGCCTATTTCAACAAGAACTGTTGAAATCTATGCTTTCGATTCACAATACATTTTAAAACATCTTTAAAATGTTTAACTTCATTTTTAATATCACTTCTTCAAAAACGTATCCATTTTACTTAACAATATATTCACTGTCCAAATCGTGAATATACTTCACTTAACCCTATTTAAATCTTTTCTACACATTTATTTCGAGAATTTTCCACTATCCAAAATCGTGGATAAAACCCCCTTTAACCTTTTAATTTACCAAATCCAATTGATTTCGAATTTATAAAACAACGTTTATAAATTCTATTTCTATTTTCTAACGACTTCAATTTAATAAATCTTCTTTATTAATAATTCGATCAATATCCCATTTAAAGGCAACAATCCAAGTTACAAGTAAATTTCTTATCAGTCTTTATTCTACAACTTCATTCATTTTATAACTTCATTCATTTTATAACTTCATACTTTATAATCTATGAACTTCAATCTTTATAAATCTATAAACTTCAATCTTTATAAATCTATAAACTTCAATCTTTATAAATCTATAAACTTCAAACCTTCACAATCTATAATTCTATAAATCTCATGTCTTCACAAATTATAATTCTATAAATTTCTAACACTTATAGAAACTCGTTTTAAAATTCCAATACTATTAATTGATAAATATCAATTCTGTACATCTTTTATATATATCATTCTTAAATAATTCAAAAGAAATCCAACTTAAACTATTTTATTTATCGCTTGACTATTTATCTCAAAATCACCTTTCAGGTATATTTCATAATTTAAAATTTTCATAACTTTAAATTTATAACATTTATTTATTTATTTAAGATAAATAAATTCCAAAATTTAATGAATCGTATACTTTCCAAAAATCACTTCAAAATTCCTTTTAAAGTAAAAATCGTTTATTTTTAAACTTTAAAATTGAACCCGATGATGCAACGCATCAATTAGTTCATCACAACATCAAACATCATATATCATCATATGATGACAGAATATATATCAACATCTGTAAATAAATAAATACGGTTGAGGAATCCAGTTGGATCCCTCCAACCTGTTTCCCTGCATCCAAAGACGTTAGCACAATACCAATTCCGCTCCAGTACGGAATTATCGCGGTATATAGGTTTTTATAAATCCGCTTACTAACGGCGCAATAGGGTCTCATCCGCTATACGAGGCGGGAAATCATCAATCCAATATATACATATGCCAATATGTATATATTGCTATATATATAGATATATCCTATCATATCTAATATCACAATCAACATAGCAATCAGTCAATCAATAAATAACTGAAAATTCCACTTTCAATTTTGAGTGAGAAGATCTCACCTTGCTTTTAATTTCGCATTCCACTCCAAATCCAGATTTATTTCCTTCGTTGTATTCGACCTTGTAAAAACAATTTATACATTTATTAATATTCGAATTAAATCGAATAATTAAGTTTCGTCAAATAGACTCAATTTTCAACTAATTATTATATTTGAACCGAATTTCCTTTGATAATTAATTTGGTAGCCAAAATCAGTTAGACAAATTTTCTTAAAAAAAATTATTTTAGTTGAACTACCCGAACAACCCATTTATATTTTTCCAATGTAATTTAAACTCATCTTCCTTAAAATAATTTCTAATAACCAAATTAAACAAATCAATCACCTTACTGCATTTTTTTTCAGTTTTCACCTTGAATGAACAATTATATTAACATTTTTAACAAATCAAATAATCAATTACCATTCATTAAATTTAATTTACTAACAATTAAATTTAAACTGATAGTTTCCCTTTTTGAAAGTCCTTTTTGTAACATAAATAAATTAAATCAATTTATTAAGCAAATTAATCACTGATATATATATATAATTCAATGAAAAAATTTAAATTAAAATACCTTACAGAAATAACTGCAATCGAACACGAATCGAGCCTCCACTGAACATGATGCCAGACCCGCCATCGCCAAGATACATTCGAGCTCGTCTCCTCCATCGAGCCCATCGCGATCCACACGAGCATCAACTGCCTCGAGGGAACTCACGACGATGTCGACGCCGCCATCACCATCCTTCGTTTGCTACAGCACACGCGACACACACCACCGCCGTTGCCTATCCTTCCACCTACACGGGTCTACGCGCGCGCCTCCCAGAACACTGCCCAGGCCAACGACGAACGCCGCCGCCTCCACAACGATGCCGATGCCGCGCTCGCACTCGTCTCGAGCTCGACGTACGCGAGATTGAACTCGCGAGCACCTCTACCCCAAGCCCTAGCTTCGACGTCGAGTCGACCGCCGCCACCCAGTCGAACTACCCTAAAATCCAGTCGCGAAATCTCCACGCGTTGATCGCCTTCATCACTCGCTGAAATCGAGTTCGGTCGAAATTGATTTGAACAAAACGGGGGTCGCGATTTTTATCTGAGGGCGGTTTCGATTTTTGAGAGAGGGAGGTGATTATTTAAAACTGGAAGCGGCATGGGTTACACGATCTCATTGCGTGATACCAGGCGCGATTTAGGAGATAACGTGATGTCGCTGACAAAAAATTTAAATGTTAGATTTAAATTGAATTTATTCAATTCTAACGCGTTTATATATCGCGTGCTCACATATCAATTCCAATCAATACGAAACTTGAAATCCGACAATAATTCAACGTTACGGACCCAATGGAACTGGTTTCGTCGAATTCCGAGACTGGACCTCGGACGACTATTTTTAAATTCCATTTAAACGATATAAATTCAAAACCGGACAAAACAGTTTGAAACTGAATTCTGAAGCTTCTATTATCTTCAGTATTATCAATGCGAATTTTAAAAGCTTTCGAAATATTTTTCTTCAGCTTAAAACTGAAGATACAAATTTTTATTCGACTATCAATAGATTGAATTCTGTAATTTAACCGCAAATTTTCAAAGTTTTATTCGGGATTCAAATTAAATTATCATTCAAATATTTAAAATTAATTAAATATTTCCAATTTAATTCGTTCAAAATTCTGGGTCGTTACATTCCCGCTCGATTTTCGACGGCGAACCTGGATATGGATTTTTGATTGGTTCTGGATATTCTCTATCATGGCTACGACTATGCAAGGAGAATGACGGTTTCTGATCAAGAAACCAAATCTGAGTCCGCACTAGGAAGTCGGGTGGACGATACTAGTTCGGAAATGAAATTGTGTGATCGATTGAGCGATCAGATTGATATTGCGTACGGATAATATGTGTACATCGTACGAGTTTGAATGAAATTGATATTGAAAATTTTAATAAGGATTTTGAAATGGTTTTGAAATGAAAAGTATATTTATAAAATATAATGGAATTGGATATTTCTTTGATTGAAATTTACTTTATGGGAGGTAAGTAAATGGTAAATAACTTTATAAAGAAATTAAACTTGAATATTTGATTCGACAATAAATAAAGTTATATTTTGTAATATGATAAATTTCTCTTATTTGACCTAGCCAGAATAAAAAGGGTTTTGAAATATTTGAAGTATAAAAGAGGTTTTATACAAGTTTGAAATGATCCAAAGATTTTCAAAGTTATATATATCTATATTTATATATATAAAGGATCTTATGAGAATGATTTTGGAAAAGGTTTTTGGAAACTAGGATTTTGGAATGGGCTTTTGATTTTTGGGAAAATCAATTTTGGATTTTGGAAAGCCTAGTTTGAGAATTATCGATTTTGGTAATCGATTTTGTGTAAAGGAGATTTTGATAAATCATAAAGGGTATGATTTGAAGATACTATAAGTATATAGTATAAAGTATTTTGAAAATAGCTCTGGGGAAAAAGGCGCTTCCTTGAAATGAACTTCTCAGGAGTACCACAGGGTGGTACTGCCTTGAGCCCCAAGGGGGGTTTCTAAAGTTGATCCTGTGAGGAGTCCGGACAAACTAGTTCCTGAGGATTATTTGTGCAGCGAAAGTCGAGGGGCTGGTGCCCACAGAGGCATTTGGGTTATGTTGTGACGACAGTTTAACTCAATGTCACTGCGATCTACTGCAGGCCATAGCGAAAGTCATGTGTGCCGCTGAGAGCCAACTATCTGCGTTTGATTTTATATCGGTAGACTGTGACACTATGGTAACATAGCGAAAGTCGTGTGTGCCGCTGAGAGCCAACAGTCTGCGTTTGATTTTATATCGGTAGACTGCGACCTATGTGGGAGAAGTTTCATTATTTGGCAGCGAAATTCGGTGGCGCTGATGCCTACAGTTATATTGGTTTGTGCTGTGCTAGCAACGTAAGGCCCGGGTATAACTGTGATCTGTAGCGGGTTCCATGGCGTAATCGAGGAGCGCGGAGACCTACAGTTATCTGTGAATTTTGCCGGGACGGCAACGTAACCATCGGGTTAACTGCGACCATGGATGGGAGTGATGATTTCCAGAGCATTCTCACCAAAGATATTTCCTCAATTTCAAAAATGTTTTCTATATTTTCATAAATTATTTTCCAAGTATTTTCACTGGGTGTTGAAAACTGGTCTACCCAGTACTTATAGATTTTCAGTCCTACGCCTGATCAACGTATGACCGAATTTCTATGAGAACAAGGATGGACTTATTGAAACATCGAGTTATAAAGGTATTTTTATATAAAAAAAAACTAATTTAGTAATATTATAAAGATTTTTTAAAGTGTTTTAAAAATATGTTCAAAGAGAAAACTTAACTGATATTAAGAATTTTAAACAAATTCTGGCTTCGTTTCTTTTCGAGGACGAAAAGTTTTAAAGGGGGGAGGAATGTGATAACCCGGATTTTTCTGACATCTATTGAAAAATTAACTGAGTTTTACTATTGAGATACTAATTTTACTTAGTTGAACAAATAGAATTCTGATAATTAGAATATATCTGGATATGTATATAGATGAATTTGAACTATAATAAATATTGACTTATAAATATCTAGATAAATATTCATTTGATAATATTTGTTTAATGATCTTCTTTTATAAATATTTATTTGGCAAAATTTATCTTTTCAAAGCTAATATAAAGTATATATATATATAGAATCAACTTTAAACAAATTTTTGAAACTTCTATACATATATATGTGTAAGACTGATTTGTAAATATGTAAGGTAAGATTTAATTAAAGATTTAAAAATACCTTTTTCTTTTATATACTTGGAAATAGATATAGTAAGTATATATGTAAAATACAAAGCACATATGTGAATGTAAACATATGTAGATATAAAGTTAAGTAATTTATAAAATGTTAAGGTTTAAAACATAACTTATAAATAAATTTAACAAAAAGGGGTTTAGGCATAAAAAATACCTATGTGTGACAAATGTTCAATAAGTAGAATAGGTATTTAACATGTGTAAATAAAATTAACAAGTGGCATATTTTAATTTCTTCTAATTTGAATTAGGAATAATATAACAAAATTAGTAAGTAACCAGATTTTTATCTTCACCTCTAAATTTCTCTCATCTCCTCTAAACTGTAAATCAAAAGAAAAACAAGAATAAAATCAAACAAATTAAAGACTGAAGCATCTTCAACCTGAGGTAAAAGTTTCAAGCAAATCAAGTTTCTTGATCAAACTCAGGCATGTTTACATTTCAAACCCTGAGATCACCATAACAAAGCAAATTTCTCAGATTTAAAACAAGCTTCAGCCAGTAATCTTTTCCAAAGATTGTCAAGCTTCCAACTTATTCAACCTGAAATCAAAGTTTTGATCATCTCTGTTTCAAGCTTAAATCAACTCAACAACAAAGTTCAATACCAGATTCAAACTCAAGCAATTCCAGATTTAAAGAAATTTCCAGGTTCTCTGTTCAAATAAAAAAAACGTAAGTAAACTACCCTTTAGAATATGGAATTTGTTATATCTTGGTTTGCATGTGATGACCTGTAAGTTGTGATAGAAAGTATGCTTGCATGTATATAGATTTTAGATATATAAATAAGTTAAGATGTGCATGTCTGATATGTTGATGATCATCTCTGTTTATAGTTGCAGAGTTTAAATTTAAATCAAAAATCCTAATCTCCTTATCTATTCACTGATAGGCTTTAGCTTTCAAACTAAATAAGTTTATTCAAACATAGATTAAGGTTTAAAAATATATTCAAGCAAATTTAGTTTGGAAATTTTCTGGGAATCAAGAAGATCAGTAGGAAACTTAAGAACATGATGAAATCCATTATCCTAGTTTGTTGATTTATGTTTATAACCTGAATCCCCTTTGAAAATTAGGATTTTTAAAATCAAAATTAAGATTTTTAGTTGAGTTTTAAATGTGCATTTCAAAGATGATCAGAAAATGGGTTTCAACCTTTTAGGGTTTTAGGTGGGTTCGAAGTTGAGGTCGGAAATTTTGTTGCCATGACGTCTCTAGATGATCGAGCTTCACCGGACTTTGGGAAATGGTGGCATGGGAGGTCGATGGTGTGTAGCCAGGGTTTCAAAAATTCTGGTGATCGGCGTTGGTGGTTCGTGGATGTTTTAGGCGAAGGTTGGATTCCAGAGTTACCTGAGTTGTTCGAAATTTGATTTAGGCTTTGTGGTATTGAATTGATAGTCGGAATGGATAGTAGAGACAATCGACGACATGCGGGAGGTGTCGGCGATGTTTACGGCGGCAGGGATCATCGGTGCACGTGCACAACGATGATCGCGTGTCAGGGAAGATGGTGCGTGGGCGACTCGAAGGGGGTATCGGGGATTTTGGGGTCAGACTCGAGAAATTGCTCGTGTTCGAGAAGGATGAAATTAGCAGTTTTAGTTTTAAAATAAAACTAAGGGTAGAAGAAGAAGATGGAAGGGGAAACTCGAAGACTGTCTCGAGTAGGAACGTGGGATGACTCGAAGAGGAATCGTGAGGGAAAGGTTTAGCACGTTGAAAAAGATTTTTATAAAATAAAAGTTTGAAATTTTATAATGGTTCTATATTTAAAACTTTTCTAAACGTTCTTAAGCTTTATTTTTAATGGTATGTTTATTAAATTTAAGTTTGTTAAAAACTTAAATAAAAATGTTTTAAACTTAATCATTTTATAAATATATTTAAATGTTAATTTAAGGTTAAGTTGATAGGGGAATAAGTAATTAATAAGGAAAATGATTTATTAAAGATAATTAAGATTTTGATAATTTAATAAGAGTAATTAATTATTTTAATAATAAATAAATATTTAAAGATTATAATTAATTAATTAGAGTTTAATTAATTTGAAATTAAGAATTATTAAATTAGTAGATAATTAATTAAGAAATTAATTAAGGATTAATAATTGATTAATTAAGTAATTAATTGGTAATTAGTAATTAATCAATTGATAATTAAGCATTAATTAATTAATGAAAGTAATTAAAAAGATAATTTCTTAATAGATAATTACTTAATATAGGTAATTAAAGATTGATTGGAGGTTAATTAAATGATGATTAAAGGTTAATTAATTTATAACTAAAAGATAATTAATAAGTATGATTAATTATTGATTAATTAATTAAGGTTAATTAATCAATGTAATTAATTAAGGAGTGGTTATAATTAATTAAAGTTAATTAAGCATGATTAAAGATAATTAATTTAATCTATATTAGGTGATTAAATTTAATTAATTGTTTAAGTATTAATCTTGCCTATAGATGATAACTTGAATCGAATACCTTGGTTTGTATCAATATCTCTGATATTGAGTTGTGATGTATTGTGATATGATATGATGGGTTAAACTATGATATTATGAGTTATCTATCGATAATTGATTTGCTGTGAGAATATGAGAACATATGTTTAAAGCTGATTTGTATCCACTTAAACAACTGGGATTAAGATGACATTGAATTCGAAGAGACCGGGGTCGGGTAGCAGTAAATACCCGAAACCACTTCGATTTGAAATCTTCTATAATTCTTTATAGATTGATATGTGAAATCAAATAGGCCGGTTTGAGATGATATGGACCATTTAAACTAAGTTGGATACTTAGATATTGTTTGTAAAAATAAGTGTTAACTATATAAGATGTTTACTTATAGTACAGTACGAGTTACCCGGGGTTAAATAAGTTCCATGAATTGGAATTTCATGTTAGATGAGTTTACTCACGCTGGTTTCCAGCCTGACCCGGGTGTTACTTTGATGTAATGCTCGGATCAGACCGAGTATTACAGATTTCCAGGAAAGGACGTTCTGGAGTTCAGGAGGCGAGCTGGATGGTAGGAACGTATGGAGTGTATTCCGCTGTGATATTATAGTTGTCCGAGACATGTTAATTCTAACTGTCTAGTACATATTTGTGAATGTTGTAACTCTGATGTATAAAAATGTAATTAACAAATACAGGTTTTCTTTGTATAAATGCTATTATTTGTTATTATATTTAATCCGCTGCGAATGTGAGATGTTGTGTTTTCTGTTCTTCTTTCTTCTTTCTGTTTCTTTCTTCTATCTCTTTTCTTTTTCTCCTAACTATCTGGAATTTTCGGGTTCGAAAATTCCGGGTCGTTACAGATTATATGATGGATGGAGTGGTATTGGTTATGAAATTGAATCTATATGTGTTGGAAAGTGATTTGAATTTGGTTATGTGGTTGGATTGACTAAAAGGTAGAATTGGAGCTGGAAATTTATTCCAGGTTACCGACGGCTAGCGACAACAAATTTACCCAGGTTAGCAACGGCTAGTGATAGCTAAATTGTTTCAGCTTAGTGACGGCTAGTGACGGCGTGTGGCACCATACCTGTTTTAACTAATTTTCCACGTGTCCGCCTAGGCGTCGCCAACCGTCGCTATTTTTGTGATGGAACCGTCGCAATTTTGGTGACGGAGCCGTCGCTTTACTGTGTGGTGGCGACCTAAATAGCGACGGCCGGCGACCTAAATAGCGACGGCCGGCGACGGCTTCCGACGCCTTGTAGCCATCGCTAAAGCCGCCTTGTTTTGTAGTGTTGACAAGTCTAGCTTCATCACTTGATGCCTACATAAACACAATTATATTCAACACATACATTCATAATAATTAATAATCTACTTGCTAACTATTTATTAAAAAACTTACCAATGAATTTCAAAATGTATTAGCAATATGATCTTTGTAAGCAAAGAGCAAAGATGATTGAGCTATAGTTTTGGTAGTATAACCTGAAGATTATGTCATCACCTTCTTACCATTATTCTTCCTCCTCAGCGCTTTAAACTCCATCTCGCTCTCCTTTTCACTTTCCTTCTCTTGCTCATTTATAATATCCTCCTCCAGATTAGACCCCCTATATCGTCCTCTACAGCATTCTTTGGTCGACTATCTTCCTCCTCACTACTACTACTATCGCTGTTACTGCCACCAATGCTTAGAATTTCCTCCTGTATACATTTCTTCATCCTTCCTAAAGCTAGTTTTATTAGATTTGATGCTGTTGGTGGTATACGAGTTGTCGAAGATGTAGTCCATGAATTCTTATTGCAACAAAAAATATATTCAGTCATTGACTATGTAGATTAGAACAAAATGCTACATAAGCAATAGAACACGAATAAATAATGACTAAATAATTTTCGACATAGTAGGGCTGAAGAGAAATGTTCAATTAGCAGCCCCACGTTGAAAATAATAAATAAAAAATGACATCCTACTATCGAATATAAAAAAATGTGACCCTACCGCCGAAGAAAAATACTATGTTAAAATTTACACCGTTAAAATTACAACAATGAATGAAATTAGGGTTTTGTGCAATTGATGATGTCATGAACCCTAGTTTTTGAAATGAAAGAAAAAACACATGCATACCATGCCACGATCTTCTCAACAATGTTCGGATCTAGTTCTGGAGATCGTGAAGGATTTTTGGTTCTTACAATTTTTTTCATATAAAGAGAGGGAGAGGTCTAATTAAGTTTTATTGTGTTTTGTTTTGACTAAAGTAAGATTTTGAAGATTTTAACCAGGGGCAAAGTAGTCAAAGATAGTAATTTTAATTAAAGGCTCTATACCTCTAATATCAATTTTATAAGAAATGAAGTGCTCATAAAATTTAACCTTCTCATATCCATTTTTGGAGCGTCGGTAGCAATAACCATAAATAAAGCATATTATGAAAACCTTAATTTACTCATTTCCAGATTATATGAAACAATACAAATCTAGGAAACATCAATTTCAAAGTTCTTTAGGAAAATAAACTTCTTGAATATATTCCTCCACTTAAGTACTCTATGTTCACTTAAGTTTTTCTCTCTTGCCAAGAATCCAAAATCAATAAAATAGTTCAATCACTACATACATTATGACCGGGTTTGATATATATATATATATATGTATGTATGTATATATGTATGTATGTATGTATATGTATATGTATATGTGTATGTATGTATGTATGTAGGTATATATGACCAACTATTTGGAAACAAAATTAGAACATAACCGGTGATAAAATAAATATGGACTGTTCGATATTTTCGTCTTGGGAGGTGGAAATAAAGAGGAGATCTAATGGTTAGGTTCTCTTGTGTCACCACTTGTGCCTACAAATTATGATCAAACAGAATTTCTCTATATATACATATATATTGTATTTTAGAGCGTGTGTGTATGAATGTATGTACATATGTATATGTAAGCTTATTAATTATATAGATTTAATGATTTTAAATATGGATATATCAAGTTACCGGAGGTTTTGGGAGGTAAAAGGTTTTATCCGCACTCGTATAAAAATTTCTTTAATGTTATTCCATTAGTTACTCATCTATGTTATAACCTTATACAATGACCTTTTAACTACTTATACAATGTAACAATAAATATATATGATTAGGTTATAATTCAAGCAGTTCACATAAACACCTTAACAATTACTATATTCATAATTCACATAGGAATTCACTTGAAATACAATATGCTACGTAACTACTTTGAGTTGGGTGAATTAACATAATTCATATTCATATTTTTCACAACAATGCCTCATATATATTAGTTGTTGAATTAACTGCTTCATATACATTAACATGAGGTCTTTAATATTCATGTTTAATAGTCTAACGTCTACATTATATTAATTGAAAATTAACATGTGAACTAACGCATGGATCAGGTGAATTAACATAATACAAATTGTTTTGGATTCACATGCGATGACCTCCCTACATCTCCAGTACCTAATATACTTAAAGAGTGTATTGAACGATATCCGACTGACATATGATGATTCTTAGGGGTGACATAGCTAAAACTCTAACCATATCATGTCGTATATCTCACAACACATTGAATAAAATATAATATCAATATAGATATAAATCAAGAAGGAAAGACAAGTATAATTAAATGAACCAAAACAAATATCAAAGTGCAAGGTTTACAATAGTCATAGAAAGCAAATGGAGTAGAGTTTATACATCATCAAAATAAATCCAAAGGAAATCTATCTCTAAATAAGGTATAATGATAAAGCTCCACGATGATGCATAGCGGAATAAGCCATAAACTCTTGTAATAAATATAATACCTCTAAGCTCCTACTTGTCCTTTGAACAGCTCCATGCACTAATCTTAAACCTGTTATCTAGTCTACCTACTTGAAAATACCCGAGATAATAAGAATTAAAATTTAAAATTTAAAATCAGACAATAGTCCAGTGTGAGAGATAAACAATCTCAATATACTATGAAAACCAATACAGCATAGTACATAGGATGGATAATCACATCTGACCTGTCCCTGCATCCAAAGAGTTAAAGCATAACCTTATATATGCTATAGTATCATTATCGCTGTATGGGTATACTACACTAAGTAGACCATAGGTGTTAGGGTAACTGTAACGACCCGGTATTTCATGCCATTCACATCCACACATGTCGGACTTGAATTGCTCAAAACAACAGATTGTTAATTTATATTTGGCAAAACTCAGCATATACAGTAAATAAATCAATCATAGAATCACAGACACAAAGTAATATAACAATAAGCAGTGGAATAGATAAATAGTAGTTCATGAAGCTACTATATAAACAACAGAGTTTGAAATAAAATACAACATAATATCTCAAATACAATGTAGTCTCGAATACACATAGACGACAAGTCTGAACAAAACCACTAATAGCTGAAAGCTGAATAGATATAAACAGATCTTCAAGTAAAGCTCCAAACATCCAAAGGTGAGTCTTAAATGTTGTGACACTCGGTCTGACCCGAGCATAAAGAAAAACATAAAACACTCGAGTTAGGATTAACATTCTTATATTGATAAATTCAACTCAAGTGAAATGCCAACTGAAATCAAGTAACTTAAAGGATGTTTGGGATTTCCATCCTCTAAGGATCCGTGGAACTATCTACTATGTAGTAATATACGCTATAATAATATGTCTATAGTAAAGTAAACTATTAAAATAGCGTTAAGGTGTTACCCATATCCCCCTTAACACATTTTATATATTCCCGTAGTCTATACAATGTCGTAGGCTCCACCAAACCGGTGATTTACCCAGAGGACACCACATAGGTACAATACAAAACAAACTCGTAGAAGGCTCTCTAGGGCATGTGAACATGACACTCGAGGCAATGCCAGGGTAGATTTACCAATTGCAGAACTGGGCTGGTGGTAACGCATAGCAGCTACTACTGCCCACCTCGGAACACACTCCCATAATCAAAGGTGCACCCAATCAAATCACAAAAGCAATAGAATGGTATTGAAGAAGCATGTCCGATCGCAGGAATGACCTCACTTGGCCCAAGTATAGCTTCTATTTTAGTCACATCTATGCTGACTCACGGCAGTCAGGGTCATGTCATACCTTATACAGAAATCGTTCGCCAACCATCCTACTTCATTTCTGGAATCTCCACCACGTACACAGTTGTTAAATTGGTTTTCGGTATTGGCATAGAGTATGCCAATATCCGATCCCAGTCTCTTTGACAACCAAACGCTTATTTCACACCATGGTCATTCCTTTTCAAGTAGTTCATACTTTATATCAAAATATCATATTCATTTCAAAAACCATATCAATTAGATATCATTATTCACTTAAAATAATATTCATTTCCAAAATCGTAACACTTTAAAAATTTTAACACTTTTGAAATCATAACACTTTTGAAATCATAGCACTTTAGAAATCATAACACTTGAAATTATAACACTTTGAAAATCATAACACTTTCGATTTAAACAGTTTAGATATTGAAAATAGTATATATAATAAATAGTTATAAATTAAAATAGTTTATATATAAAAATAATTTATATATTAAAATAGTTTATATATTAAAAATACTTTATAAAAATAGTTTCCTCCAATTTCGCAAATCGATTCAAATCGTCTTAAATTCCACCATTCAATTTAAATCTGTTCCAGTTTAACCATTTCAATTTAAAGTTCAAAGATTCAAGTTTATATACTCAAACATTTACAATATAAATTTCATTTATATTTCAAAATTTATCTTTATTTTATTTCAAATTGGAAAATATTCACTTAACCATTTATATAACAATTTGTTGAAATCCCAATTTATACATTTAAATCAATATCCAATATTCAATCTTAATTTTTATTTAAAGTTGAGAATATTCATTTAATCACCCTTTTTATCAAATCAACTTATAAATCGTATCTTTCAAAATCTCAAAAATCAATAAGTTCAAATAAATTCTTATTTAAATTTAATTATTAACCAATTAAATTTCAAGTTAATTTTTCTTCATTTTCCCAACCTTTAATTATTAAAGTTATTAAATCTATTTTTAAAATATCAATATAAATTTAAATAAATACTTAAACATATTATACACCAATTAACTTAAATTAAATCTTATTTTATATATTTTTAAGAAAATAAAATTATAAGAAAAATCATAAAAATTATAATTCAAAACTAACTTATAAATTTTAAATTCCAAACATATAATTTTTAAAATCTACAATTTAGACATATATCAAAATTACATTTATATAATTTATATTTTAAGAATAAATATTTATTTAAACCCATATATCTCCTTTCAAAACTTTGGAAATCATTTTCAAAATATAGACCAACGGTGTTCGTATAAAATATTCTATCCTATGGTCAACTGATACAGATATTTATCATTTCAATTCGCAATTTAAATATTTACGGGTATATATCATTTCAACCCGCAATCCCAAAAATTCATAGACAATGAAAATCGCTTGGATTTATCATTTCAACCCATAACGATTTCCCCCTATTCCAGAATATCGTTTGGGTATGTATCATTTCAATCCATAGGGAATTCTAAATTAACAGGGAACTTGCAGAGTGGGAACAAATATAATCAAAATATAACATATCAATTACATGCATATATCATTAGTGATAAATTAAATAAAATATACACAGCAGGATATGGTGTCATATATCATAAGTGAACAATTGCAGATAATGACATATCATATTTAACCATTAAATAACTAGCAATTTAAAAATTAACAGCATATTTCAATTGTTGTTTCAAGTGAAATCAAATTTACTAACTATAAGAATGTTTATCGTGAGTGATTGCTCACCTTTCGAGGCTAGAAAAACACGAGAGCAAGATGGAAATGGGCACAGATAGTCGACAAATCACCAAACTGATATGGATAAGCACGAAGTGACAACGGGATAGCGACAGAGCAAAGCACGATGAACTATATTTGATGAAGATCAATGGTATAAGTGAACTTATATATATATAACTATATATAACTATATATATATAAATCATATTCTAAATTCAAACACAAATAAAATTTAATATATATGTATTTCAAACATCCTTGTTTTAAATTAAAACACATATATTAAAATCAAACATATATTTAAAATAATATATATATTTATTTTTAAATAAATATTAAATCCCAACCCATAAAGATATTCATATATAATTGAAAACCAAATTCACATATACCTACATATAAACTAATCTATATACACATATATACAACCTTACATAGAATTTTTTTTAAATTGATATTAAAGTATATTAACATAAAATCTATGTATACGTTATTACAAAATCACATTTACCTTTCAACACATCATAAACAAAATCTTTATATATTATACATAAAACTAGAGATCAAAATAGGTACAAGCTTTAATATATATACTTGTATATAACTGAACAGACCATTTATAACTTGTATATACTATATACCCATCAGACAAACATCAAATATCAACTATGAAATATATATACAACCTACACAAGTAACTATCAAAATCTGAAATTAATAAATCAGTACTTAGATCATATATATATAAATTTTAAACAATATAAACCAAAATATTATTTGTAGACTACCATTTATACCGCTACCAGCAAAATACTACTACAGCAAAATATATAATATATATATTATATTTACACAAATGCAACTTGGCACACATGTACTTTTCAAATAAAATTCAATAGGTGAATATATATATGCATTGAAAAATCAAAACGCTACACACCAATCATATATACACTTATATATGCAGACAACAAAATGATATAAACTTATATAAATTCATGTGTATAGCAGATCCAAGAAATATATGCAGACCAAATATACACATGCGGACACTATATACATATACATAACTAGATATACATATGTAGATTACTATATATACATACACATATACATACTGCTTATAGGCAACAAAACAAAACATATATATTCATGTTACTTAAGCTCATATATACGCAGACTCACTGTAATTAAATAAATGTATATTATATATATATCCAAACTATAAACAACATGCAGATTTGAAAAGCTTATGTAAACTTGCATGTATATACTAACAACTGGTTATATATATATATTACAGTTATTACAAATCTTATATACATATATATATATATAAATCTTATAAACAGAACAAGTGTAAACTAATATATATATATATATATATAAACCTTATATAATATATATAACACTTAAAAATACTTATAATTTTACTTTAAATCTGATATAATAAAACATATATACACACACTTACATCTATGCAACAGAGAGGAGGAGAAGGGAGGAGCTCGGTCGAGATTGGTGGTGTGAGGATCTTTGCCTGGAGACGTGAAAGGGTGGTTAGTGGCAGAGGGGTGAGGTCTGGGTGGCCGCATGATGGGGAAGCACGCATGGGTGGAGAGAGAAAATAGTGGGAGGGAGGAAGGAGTCTCGGCTATTTCAGAACAAGGTGTACAACAATTCTGCAGCTTTTGTATAAATGTGATTTTGTATTGTATAGTTAATATATATAACATCTTCAAAACAAGGTTTGGATTTGTTCCAGAGCATGGGTGAAGGAGTTGCAAAAAAAGGAGGAAGTAACAACTATTATATATATATATATATATATTTATCCTTTCAAGAACTGTACAGAAACGAAAGGCCATAAATATAAACCAGTAGAAAAATGAACAGTTGAGGAATGAAGAGACCAAAATGAACACACGGACAATTAATAAATTGAAGTGATGGGGTGACAACTGTTGCCAGTTGTATTGCAGAATCATAAATGATAATGGCTATTTGAATTATACGGTTGGCAAACAAAAAGATAAAGGAAAACAAAAGGGTTCAAAATGGGTACCGATACGGTTATCGTTTTTCGTAGATTTTGCCACGTACCGGACTCTGAAATACACAAATGAATATACTGCGGAGATCAGCACGACGAGACGAATAGAAGGGTACCCAGATATCAACGATACGACCATCCTATCAAAAGTCGATAGTTCGCTGCTAAACTGCTGTAATTTCGTCGAAAATAAGAAAAACGGAGCAATAGCAGTCCAAATTTGACGAAATGAAATATGACGTCTCACTCAGAAAATTGTTTACATATTTATTATATAAAAATATTCAGGTTTGAGAAATATTTTATTATCATCAAATATTAACAGATTTAAATTTAAATAAAATTACACAACAAAACTAACTTTCATATTTTCAAATGAAAATTTACCATTAGCTATGTTGAAATAGACTATTACAAATATCAAATTTTTATTTCAAAATTTTATAGTTTTAAATTTCACAAAAATTTAGTTAATTACATTATACAAACCGTTAAAATTTACGGGTCGTTATAGTAACTATCACAATAATACCAACATTACAAGACATCCATATATCACACGACAATCACACCGATCATAACAATCAAGCAACGCAAGATAATGCACAACGATAACTGTCAACTAAGTTTCATATTGCTACGTCTATACCATGGTGTAACAACCCTGCTTTCTACACCGTAAATTTAGTAAATTTAATTAAAATAAAATTGTTTAAATTTGATATTTGATAATTATTATTTTTGAAAGTAAATATCTATTTAATAAAAGACACTAATAAAAAATTTTGTTTTAATAAGTTGAATTAAATTAATAATTTTTTTTCGAATAATATATTGAAATTGAATAGATGTTTTAATGAATAATTAAAAATAAAAATAATTGAAAGAAAGGCAAAATTAATTTCGTTAAACAAAGCCAAATCCAAATTAGCCTATACTCTTCCATTTTTCCTCTCTCTTTTATTTTCACTTCAACCCTGAACCCAAACCCCTTTTTATTTTCACCATTGTGTCCTAAATTAATCCTCAAATCCATGTTTAAGGAAAAAATAAATGTCACGCATGGGGAGGCTGGGCCCGGCAGCATCGATGACGTAGGAGAGGGAGAGCGATAACTTACCGACCTGGCATAGGTAATATGCGATCAATGCGAAGGAATGAGGGACGTCGTGGCGGTGGTAGATTTTGTTATCGTGACCTATGGATTGTCTCGACTTGGTGGTGTGGTGCTTGGGCAGGCGAAGTGGAGGAGCGAAAATCAATGAAGGGAAGTGCGGTTGGAAGTTTGTGCACACATCGTGATGGTGATGAGAAGCAGTTGTAGGTGAAGGTGACAAGCGACTATGACTATGTCGAGGGGAGATCGAGCGAATTTGCCAAGTGATGATGTGCGGTTGTAGATGCAATTTCTAGTCTTGGATTTATTGCTGCATTGCGAAAGCATTGTGCCTGCGATGATGGTAGTCGTTGTTTCAAAGCTCGTGCATTATATCAGTGAGTTTCGAAACTCACAACTATATTTATTTTCTATTACTCGATAAATAAGTTTCCTAATAGTTGATTACATTGCTCGTTCAAATTGATTGTAATTGTTGATTGATGCTATTTGGGATATTGGTTGAATTGGTTGTTTTTGATATTGGATATGATATTGAATGCAATTTTGGATTAGATTGTGAGATTTTATGTATGTTGAATTATCAAAATACAAAGGAGATGCTGTCCAATTGCATTTTGATTTATTAGTTTATCTATATGTTATGTGCATTGTATGGATGGTCAAAATTCAATGGAATTCAACTCGACCACGCAATAAAATTATTTACATGATAGGTTGATGAGTTTAGAGAATTTCCTCCATAATTCATAGTTTGGACATTCGATTGATTTTCTATATTAGAAATATTTTTGAAAGCTTCGAATTTTTTTTGCATTTTAAAATAAAATCGAACTATATTTATAAATAAATAAAAGAGGTTGGAAAAATAAAATGATTTATTGAAAGTTGTTTGGATATAAAAGTTTATTTGAAAATAAAAATAGAGAAATTTCAATATATCATATTATTTGGAATTTTCATATTTATAAATGAGGGATTTTTAATAATATTTCTGAAAGGGAAATTCTTTTGTAAAATGAGTATTTAAGAAAAAGGATTACAAGGTAATTTCAGAAGGGGATTTTTTGTTATAAAAATCTATTTTTAAGAGTTTTAAAATATATTCTCCTTTTTAGACATTTATTGGTTTGGAAGTGGTTTATTTGATTGGATTAATAAAAAGTGTCGAAGAAATATTTTCAAAAGGGATTTTTTTAAAGTGAACAATCTAATTTGAAGATAAATTAAATTGTGAAATATTTAAATGGATTTTTTAGAGTTTTGGGTTATAATCCTCTTTTCGAATATGGCTTGATTTGAAATGACTTAGATTGATGTTTATTGTGTTTAATTCTATTTGATAAAGTGGTTAAGTAAACGGACTAGTAAAACTGGGTGGAATGGGATGCTCGGTAATATTTTTTTGGTTATTTTATTAACTAGTATTATAGAATATTTGTTTTTTGGTAAGCGTAGTTTACTTGCTTTTAATAAACGTTCGAGTAATACAGAGTGGAATGCTACGCTCAAGTAATAGTTGTTCGCACTATTGGTAAGTAGATGTCACTTATATTCTGGATATAGGTTAGGAATTGTGATATCATCTTTAGTGGTGACTCCTTAGAGCATAGTAGTCAAGAGTTCTATTACTCTCCAAGGGCTACAAGCTGGAGATATATTAGGATTTATAGATTTATTCTTTTAGGATTGACTAGCCGAGTTATATTATTTTTTACTCTTAGGGCTAGTAGTCAAGGAATTATTATGTAGTACGCTCTCGTTAGGATGCGTGGAGTCGAGAGTACTTCTTATTACTCACATTAGGACTTATCTTGTCGAAAGTATCTCGTTGCATCCTCTAAGGTATAACTAATCGAGTATTATTACCTACTCTTAGGGCTAGTAGTCGAGGATTTGTTATGTTGCGATGCTCTCATTAGGGCTCGTATAGTCGAGAGCAGTTGACGACACACTAATTAGGACTTCTAGAGTTCAGAGTATTTGACGTGACTCTCATTAGGACTCACTAAGTCAAGAGTATCAATTACCACTCTCATTAGGACTCATCTTGTAACACTTTGTAAAATTATAAGAGATTAATTAACCAAATAAGATAATTCTAAAAAAGGAAATTATGTAAATGATAGAAGTTGACTACGAAAGTTGTGCCATTGCATTCGTGGTGATTTTCCGATCAATTTTCATACAAAAAGTTTTGAAAACGAAGGTTAAACAAAAAAGTTATTGATGTTTGAAGTTTTTGAATTCAAAATAATCTAAATGGAATTCAAATTTAAATAAATAATTAATGCTAAACTTTGAAATTCAAAAATTAACAAGTAGTTAGACTTGGAGGTTAAGTAAACATTAAAATAGCGTTAACATTAAATATTAATAAATGAATTAAATAAAATATCAATGGAAAATTGATTACATTCACTAATTAACAAAACAGGTCGACCACCTACCTTAGGCCAGTCGACCGCTAGTGGTCGACTGCCTAGGTGGGAGCGATCGACCGACGTAGTTATGACGACTAGGGTTAAGGAAGATTACGAATGGTCTGGATTATATTATTACACCGACTTAAATATGATGGTTCTGCTGCTTTCTAAGCACTATAAATAAGAGCCTAGCCCCCTCACTTTTATTCACAAATTATTTGAAAATGTAGCGAAGCTTTGTCGGTTTCTTCCTTCCTCAAGATTCAAAAAAATCCTTAGGGTTTCAGGTAAGGAATTTTAGGTGTTTAAAATTCAATTTCTAGTTCTATCTTCCTTCAATCCCTAAATTTCTTAATCTATCATATACAATTCCCTTGTTGTATATTTCTAAAAGGAAAGATCTTAAAGAGATTGAAGCGAGCATAAACAAATCCAAAAGAAAGACCTAAGGACTTTTATGAGTGGAAATCTTAGTTTTTCTTATTTTAGTAATTGTACATCATAATTTGGATTTGTGTAACGACCCGACTTTCCAGTCCCGGAAAATCGAACCATTTGTGTTAAAGAAGAAGAGGTAGAAGAAGAAGAAACAGAAAATCAACAACAGAATCTCACATCGCAGCGGAATAAAATATAATATATACAAAACAGATCTTTACTCAAACAGAAAGATATATCTGTTTATACAATACATTTACAGAATACATCATCAGAGTTCATCACATCAATGATATACATCCAAATACACAGCGGAAAAATAAACAAATACGGAAGTACGTATCGCCATCCAGCTCGTCTCCTGAGCTCCACAGCTACAATCTGAACCTGTTTATCTCGGTCTGACCCGAGCATCATATAAAACAATACCCGAGTCAGTCTGGAATACCAGCGTGAGAAAATCACACTCAATTGATTTTTTTAAAGTTCAAAAATCCTTTTGAAAACAAAAGCATCTCGTAAGACCACGCCACAAATAAACATGTCGGGTTTTTACCTTACGATAGCTAAAACACTTTTTATCAAAATCCTCTGATATTATAATAGTGTCTATTCACAAATACTTATTAAAATAGCTGAAATTGTTACATGATTAAATTCCAGCATACTAGCCACAACGTGGGTAATACAAACAAAACTCGTACAAGGCACGTAGGGAGAATGGATTTCCAATGAATGACTAGGCACTGGGGTACCACCTGTCACAGTACGTGGCCTAGATCACAGTACCGAGGAGTACGCCCGCTCCCCTGCAACACAAGACCGGAATCATCCCTTACTGGATAACTCCAAGTAAAATCACCCCACGGTTGGGATCAGCAACCGCAACACTAAGCCGAAATAAAAGGGACATCTAGACAGGGATGACTTTACTCTCAAGTGGGTGCTACCCACGAAGCCTTGCTGCATAACCCCTGATTTTCAGTCATTCCCGGTTGATGAGGCTCGAGGCTAAACGATACCTTTTCAGAACATATCCCTTAGAATGCCCATCGTCCACCTGACGATGTCACGAAAGCATTCGTCCATACAAGTCCGTCCCGGGTCCGAACGGAACCGAAGGCACTATTCCTACTACATCCATTTTGGAAATATCCTCAGGATTAGTAGCGACTAGCCCTTGCACTTCACAGCTCCATCTTCGACTCTGAACACGTTACACGAAACGTACAAACCGAATCGAAGTGGTATTCGAGTCTCCAGACCTAGAATCCCGGTATACGGAAACCCGATCCCGGTCTCTTCGAAACGATCAGCGCATTTGGCCAATATTGATAGTCGGTTATTTAACTATCAATTAACATCCACAAGCAACCATCACACAATAAATAATTTCCCACATTATTTATTTGCCCAAATATCTTTCCAAGATATATTTCCAATTTTCAAAGCTCATTTGAAAACAATTTCAAACAGTTTCCGCTTACGGAATACATTTCCCAAATAATTATTTCCACTAAATCACCAAGTACCAAATATTTTAGATTTAAAATAATTTAGGAACACTTTATTATAAATATACTTTATAACATCGAAGTTTAAAACTACTTTTAATACTTTACTAAAATATATACTTAAGGAATATTTAAAATGAAACCACTTTATAAATATGAACTAACTTTCTCTTTTTAAAACATAATACCAAATCACTTTTATATAATTACTACAATAATAGATTTTTGAAAATACTTACTTTGGAAATTAACCTTTAGAAATAATCAATTTTCTAAAACATGCTTTTAAAAACACAATTAAAACTTTTAACTTATATTTAAAATTGCTTTGAAAACGTACTTGGCTATCCAGAGAAATACACTTCTCATTCCCATCTTTTAAAAATAAATCAACATTTATTTTTAAACCAATTCATATCCCTTTATAAATTCCTACCTTGAATTTATATTTTCAAATATCCAATGATATTTATTTTACTTTATAAACCCAGTTTATATCTCCAAAATCTCATTTCTCTTTTAAAAATCCAAGTTTTTAAACACTTAAATCAAATTCCAATTGATTTCCATTTTACTTTACTTTGAAATAAATTTCCCTATTTACTTCAATTATTTCAAATATATTAACTTTCATATTTTATTTCTTTATTATGAGTTAAAACCCTTTTTAACTAAAATACCAATTTCGGATTTCCAAACTTCTTCAATTAATATTTTAATTAAATTAAATCTTTAAATTTCAATAAAATCAATTCTTTTATATTTTAAATAATATCACTTTAGTTAAAGATTTATTTCTTCCCTGTTAAACTCAAAATCCTCTTTCCCCATATTTGTTCGAATTAAGAAATTTCTTTATTTCTTTTACAATTCCTTATTTAATTTATTCGAATTCACTAGAATTATTTAACTTGAATTTTACTCTTTTATTTCTTTCCAAAAATCCAATTCAATTTCTTTTGATAACTCATTATACTGGGAAATTCAATCCAACCAGATTATCCAATATAAATCATCACAGGATATCAACAAACATATCACAGAATATTTAAACAAAATTAAATATTTTGAGGAATCCAGTTGGATCCCTCCAACCTGTTTCCCTGCATCCACAGATGTTAGCACAATATCAATTTCACTTCAAAGTGAAATATCGCGGTATATGGGTTTTATAACATATCATCCGCTATTATGCGAGAATATCAACAACTCCAATATATACATATGCCAATATATATATATTGGTATATACTACTATATACCATATCAATCAAATCAATCAATTCAATCATTCATCCATATTTAAATTTAACCAATTAAATTTAAATAAAATTAAACTGAGTGAGATTAACTCACCTTTGATTTTTGCAATTCCCATCCAAATCCCGACTTGTTTTCTTTTAGATTTTGACCTTGTAAAGACATTATAGGGTTTTAGTAATATTCGAATAAATCGAACAAACAATTTTCGTTTGCTAAATTTAATTTAATTAACTAATGATTTTATTAACACTCGAATTAACTACACAATTTACTACCACTTAACAACTTAATTTACTAATAATTTTAATTGAATTAAACCAATAATTTTTCTTAATCTATGGATATATAAGATTAAATTTCAAAACAAGTTGCCTAATACTTACTGTATATACCAAAACTGGGTTATATATATAATTTATTTCCTGAACATACCTCACGACAATAAAGTCGACCGGAATTCATTTTGTCGCCAGAATACTGCTCGCTCCCCCTCCCCGAAACGTCGCACGCGATCTGGAATTCACGCCTCCCTACATCGCCAGACCCATCGCGAGTCTCTCCGCTTCGTGCCCTAGCCATCACGATTTCATTCACGCCCAATATTCGAACACGGTCGCCCTCCCTCTGCCAGTCGCAAGTCACCCAGGTCGAATCGACCTTGCCGCCGAGCCTTAGTCTCGACGTCCCCCTACCGTACAAAATCGAACCCTACATCGCGAACCCCATCGCTCGAACCACCTCGTGTCTCTCTCGAACGAAGCTCGTGATCCCCTCCGTGTACGCGAACGCGCGGCACAGTTATGCATTGAACTCGTCGCGACTTGAAATCGTGACCTGCCCCCTTCCGATTCGAATGAAGATGGAAGACATCAACTCGAACAGCGGTGAAAGGAAGGGGATTGATTGTGAATAGGCTTCGGCCATTTCGTTTTCGAATCGAAGGGGATAAGGTGCTGTTATAAGCTGGAATGGAAGGGCGTATTACATAAGGTAGGGCTTAACTTTCTGAACGATCAAATATCTTCTTTTTATTATTTATTAAATGTAGAAGCTTACTAAAGAAGATAACGCGATTTTGAAAAGAGGAAAAGGAAAAGAAGTGGGTACGAAGGAGACATATCGGCGGCGTGATGTACGTGTTGTCGGTAAGGAGAATAAATATAGTTTATTTAAATTTAAATTCATTTCAAAACAAAGTCAACGTGAATATATCGTGCATCCACACAACAGCTCCAATTCCTACGAAATTGAAATCTGATAATAACAAAATATTGCGGATTCAATGGAACTGGTTTCGTCAAATTCCGAGACTGTGCCTCAGAAGGCTATTTTTAAATTCAATTTAAACGATATATTTTTAAAACTGAACAAATTACTTCCAAATTCCAATTTTAACAGTTGTAATATCTTCAGTATTATAAATATAAATTTTATGAGCTTTCAAATTATTTTTATCAAGCTTAAAATTTCAGATTCAACATTTTTTTCCAAATTTTAAATTGTTTAATTCAATAATTGAATTATCCAATAAATGTTGATATTTAAAATTCTAGTTAATAATTTACTTTGGAATATTTAAAATAAATTAAATATCCAATTTCAACCGCTCAAAAATTCCGGGTCGTCACAATATATGCCCTGTAGGATTTTGTTCATGAAAACATCAAATTAAAACCCCAAAATTCCCCTAAGCAACATGTGAGTTTTTATGTTAGGATCTCAATTATTTTATATTAAAATAGTGGAATTGTATAATTATTGCAATTTTAATATTTTACATTCTATTCCACTTCTTATCTTTTTCTTTGGATCCGACTAAGGGTTTTTGAAAAGAAATAAGTTAGGAAATGGTGTATAAGATATGGATTTTCTTTATTCATAGTTTGCACTGCTTATTTTCGTAATTTATATGAAAATTCCCCTTTTCATTTGTATATGTAGAAGTTGAATAGAACGTAAAAGGATTTGAATTATAAATTCTATTAATGTTGATTCTACTATTTTAGTATAAAATAAGTTGGCATGGATTCTATTTTTATACAAGTCTGTTGTTGAACTGAGAATGTTAGATATATAGTATGTTTGTTGATATGGAGTTGGACTTGTATAAATTTAAAAGTTTTGACATTTAAACGATTAGTATAGGGCGTAATCTTCGCACGATTAGAAATATTTTAGATATGTAGTAATATATATATATATATTAGCGTACAAATAACGTATAATTAATCGCATGGTAAACAGGTTATTAATTAATATTAAATCCTCCTTAGGAAAGAAATGAGATAATTATAGATAGTAATATTATGGAATGTTGTGAGGAATATTTTAATACTTAGGTGAGTTAAAATTATGACTAAGTTATAGGGATGCGAGGTCAGTCAAAAATCACATGAAAGTTTACTCAGCTAATCTGGCTACCGGCAGTGAGACTTTGAGGCTAATGTGAGACATCACCTATAATAAGTACCTAAGGAGGACATAGGGTTAGACCCTAATTCTGTAGGGTAAACATGCCCAACTAATATGGCTACCAGTACGTACGAATAGTTGGACTAATATGAGATGTTACAATTTTAGTTACAGGTCATAATATGTAGGACGTGCTTCGGGGTCGAAGGTAACAAGTAGTTAATTGAGGGCCCGCCTCCTCCCTATTAGGTAGTATTAAATGGTCAGGGTTAGCGATTAGGCATGGTAGTGGATATTTCAGGAAGGGTTCACTTTCGGTTTGAGGTATTAAGTAGCTATTATAGGGTCGGCCTCTCCCATAAAGAAGTATTAAGTAGCCTGAAGAGATCCCATGCGATGTCAGCCAGATAGTATCGAAGAGGAGTCCGCCTTGGGATATGTAGTAAATGACAGGGACCTGCCTAAAATGAGATATTAAGTGGTCAGAGTCTGCCTACATCCCATTGAAAAGGTATTAAGTGAGTTAGGTACTATCTCTTACATTGTTAGGATGTTATTAATGATATATGCACGGGATAGGGAATGGCCTTTGGCCTACATTTGAAGATGGGTTAACGAGTTGGATTGGAAAGGGTATAAGTTATAGAATTGGACTTGCAGTTAGAGAAATTTACATAGAATATAGTTAGGATGCGTATTACATATCCTTATTTAAATTATTCTGCTAAAAGAATATTATAGAAAGGTTCGAGATTTTTATTCACCACCTAATTGTTGTTCTAACTCCCACCACCTTGCAACACAAGTTAGGGAAGAAGACGCAGATTTTGGAGATGGTAGCAGAGACAGAGACTTGTGGCAGTTATTTATTTCTCTACTTATGTTATTTTTATTTCTGATGTACCCATTTAGACATGATGATGTATTTTGTGATGATGCACTATGGATATGTTGAATTATTATATGGTATTTTGTTGTATGTTTCTTACATTTGAGTTTTTAAATAAAATGGGTACTATTTCTGTTATTTTATCTTATCCTTTCGATGTGAAATTCTAAATGTATAGATAGATAGCTCTGTGTATTGTCCTTTGTATCAATTTTACCAACCAACATCCAACTTTGGAATGGATCCAAGGTTCGATGGGCCTTTTCTAGGTCGAAAATTAGGCCCGTTTCGAGGCGGGTTGTTATATTTGGTATTAGAACTTAGGTTACTTGATTAATGTGGATAGGTATACATATGAGTGGCGTACTTATTATTTTTGAAATTATTTTTCAAAGACCCTACTAAATACATACTTATTTACATAATAAATCTGAACATTCAAAAACACACTAGGCAAACCTTTATTTCATCATACAATACTATCTTAGGAAATTATAACTAAAAGTTTAACCTACAAATAGTAGATTACGGCTGAAAATCATTCCTCTGAGACTGGGAATGAAATGACCCTCCTAATTATACTCTAATTTCATAAGGAATTTTTTTTTTAAGGTAAAGAGGATATATAAATATAGATAGATATATCATCCACTTCAATTATAATTCTCAGGGTCACTTTCTTTTTCCAATAAATCAAATATATCCAGGATCACAATAATCAACCAATATAAATATATCAGTACATTCACTAAAATAAGCACATACATGTGAGGATGTATATGCCTTTCTTGTTTGAATCAGAGTTCTGGAAAACAAGAGGATATTGGATTGCTAATTTATTTCATATTATTTTTTTTTTGATCAAACAATCCACTGGAAACATACACATTAGTCTGTTTATACTAACTAAGAAGTGATCAAGAAATAATCAGTAGTAAACAAGCTTTTCATATAGATGTTTGTGTTAAGTTCTGAATAGTGCCAAAATCAGTATAAAATAAAGTGGATCCTAAGGGAACACAAGCAACATCTAGGCGTAATGGAAACGCGCCTAACTTATACATGCAAGGTCACGAGTTCGAGTGCTATGCTGGTCGGTTCAAACACAATTTTTGGTTTTCATTTTTTTTTCATTTTTCTTCTGTGCAATTTTGAAACTTGTTATCTGTCTAAATCTGCACATATATGTCTTATTATTGCCTATATTTCAACATACTAAACAATAATTCTTGTTTAATTATTTTTGAATTCCATTCCTACAACCTAGAAGGCTTCTTGATTGAATGATAAGAGTGTTTATCATTTTCCAGGTTTGTATTTCTTCTTATAAGATTGGTCTGGCATTTAAAATGCATTTGGTTAGAAACTGAGTAAAATTCAGATTCTTATTTCAAATACAAAGGAAAAGGTTTGGTAAAATCTGCACTTAAACATGTTTATGTGCATATATATCTGCAACTATATGAATCTGTCTTCCATCTATCTTACTACAGACCCTTTCTTTGTTTAAAAATAGGACATGAAACAATTGTATGGAACAAATTAAATTATGAAAACCTTGCAGCCATATAAAACATTCAACCTATGTCTATTTTCTTTTGTATTCATGTGCCAAAGTAGAAAATAGAACCATTTAATTTTCTGAGAATCAACTATCCTGATTATCCAAAACTTAAATCCTTTTCAAAGATTCATAATTGACTAATGCATTTATAAAATGTAATCATTCAATTTTAACATGGGGTTCTTGCTAAATCTACTTACAAGATTTGATTAAAATTCTTTTTTAAACATAACAGATATTCAACTTAGTTCATAGTTTCCAGATACAAGTCAATCTTTTAACAAAATACCTAACAAGATAACCATCCAATATTCAACACTTAATACAAGTAGTAATTCAAATTGTCAATACATGCAGATTTCAACATTTAGGCTCTTATCTAACTAAGTTTTAGCATGCTATATCTTCTTCTCAAGGCCTTGCTCCTACTCCTACTTAGTTGCTGCAAACCCTGAAAAAGCATTTGAAACTGCCTCATTTTAAATGAGACACCCCAGATGCCATTAGCACACTAGGGTCAGACACAGGTCTGGTATGAGAAAATTCACAAAAGCAATTTGTTAATTAGTTTAAAATCAAGTTAAGTACAAATACATAAGGTTCTACCCTTTGGAATCAGGTAAATACTTGTGTGCATGCTCTGTGTCATTGTGCATGTGCACACTTTATCTTTCTTTCCAGAGACTACACATATGAATATGGCACATATATTCAAGCATACAATTCAATCATAGACAAACAATCATTCATACCAAACAGGAAAATAACTAATATGAGTTAAATTACTCATTCAATACTCATATTTCAAATCTGGGAAAAACTCTAGTTTTCTCATCTGCTCAAGTATTACTTCCTTGGTATATTTATCTATCCTTGGTCTCACCTGCAATATTTATGAATCAATGGACACATTGTAATGAACTAATTCACTCCATTACACAAAGATCTCAGGACTTAAACAAGCCATGTGTCAACTTATGTTACTCAAGCACACAAGTCATTCCTGCAGTGTTCTTGACCCCAATTTCCTAATCAGGTTTTTAGTTAATAATAACTCTTTTGATTGTTCATGGCAAAACCATTCAGTGATTCATTTCATTAGCTAAAACATCCATAACATGGCATCTCATATTATTCATAATCATACAGAGACAAACAAGCAACAACCATTTGTGATTACAAAATAAGGTTCTGTATATACATATATTCATCTTGGTATTTTAAAAGGAGTTTAGGCAACTAACATTGGCTTATAGCTTCTAGGAGAGTTTTTCTTTTGCAAACATTTGTGCTTGAGTTAAACTCAGAATAATCTGGTTTCACTGAATCACAAAATTTTGTTTGCTATGTATTTTGTTGAATCAGGAGCATCAGCACATAGGCAACCCTATTGCACCCCTAATTCCTTTCTATTTCAAGCCTCAGCACTTATACATGAGTATATTGCAGCTCAACATTATTTGCATTTTTCTGGGTTAAGCCAAAACCAATACTACTTGCCTATTCTCAACATTTTATTTTCTGGGTATTTGTTTATATCCCTAAATATTAACATATCAGAGATCTGAGTGTATAAACAGATATGTATACTATCAACACATAAAACTTTGTTATAATGAAACAAGTGATCAATCAAAGAAAATCAAAACATATTCAGATTTAAATTCACAGATAAACATATATATATATGAAAATACTCTTTTAATAAAAATACTTTTATCTGGCTGCCTACATTAGGACTTATTGCCTTAGATTTTTGAGTGAGTTTTCTCACCTAGCTCTCTCCTTGTTCCCTTAATTAACTGATGAACTCCTGCTCTTATCCTCAAGCTCTCTTTCTTCCCTTGTCTTATAATTTCTGTGGTATTGTTTTTCTTTTTTTTTTTCAAAATTCTTTTCTGAGGAGAAGAGGAGGCTACTGTATATACTTGTATATATATACAGGGTTTCTCTTAGGGTTTTGGGTATTGGCTAAAGCCATTTTTGCCCACCAGAAAAATCATGTTTTCTGTATTTTAAACCCAAAGTTTTACCCCTTCCCGGCTTAATTTGGGTGAAGAGAAAAGTGGTTACATTTTTCTTTCAGAAATTGCTTTTCAGAAAATACTTTTCCCCCTTGTCTACAATCATGCTAAAAATGTGACTTGGTTTTGTTATTTATTTAATACACTTCCTAATTCTGCCTATAGTAACATTTCTCTGTTTTCTCTTATTTTTTTCTATTTTTAGCTTTCATGTAAATGGTATGTACCTCCTTCATTTATTTATAAGAGAATTATTCCTTTTTATATCTTCATTCTTTTCATTTCTGCTTATATTAAAATGTGTCTGTATATTTTATTTCACTAGTTTAATCTCTAGTATTTTATTAGCACATATATATTTGTATATAAGTCTTTCTGAAATAATTAGTATTCCCACCTATATATATTCATACATCATTCTGTACTGACACACACACATATGCACATGTACACTCAAATTATTCAGTAGCACACATATATATACATTTACTTATGCATACTACTTTTAAAAATTAAATCTACATATATATATATATATATATATTTCCATACACATCAATATGTATGTATTCTTGGAGTTCAGGGTTTTAGCTTATATTCATGTGCATTTTCCTGTGCACTCATGTACACACACACTGATACACTATCAAGCTATATCAATTCCTCCTTTAAAATTTATTTAAAAATCATTTTAAATTCATTTATATTTTTCAGGATAAATTCCTAAAATCTTGGGTCATTACATACACCCCTCCTTTTAGAAATTGTGTCCCACAATTTTCCTAAGCTTAAAATAAATTTTAAACTTAATTCAGAGAACAAGTATATTCTCTACCAAACAGATTCTTAGTTCTATACTAACTAAAAATATATTCATCCAAAATAAAGAAAGCAATCAAAGATCAGAATTACCTTAGTTTGAAAATAGCTTAGGATAATTCATCCTAACCTTGTCTTCTAATTCCCATGTGCAATCACTAGGATCTAGACTCCACTGTACCTTCACAAGTTTCAGAGATTTATTTCTCAACTTCTTCACATCTTTTGCCAAAATTCCCACTGGATCCTTTTCATAAATCAAATTAGGATTTATCTGAACTTGGGTTGGGGTTTCAAGAATTTCTGCCTTGTCATGGACCCACCTTCTCAATTGTGATACATGAAAAACATCATGTATGCCTTGCATGTTTTCTGGTAATTCCAACTTATATGCCAAAGGACCAATTCTCTCCAGAATTTTGTATGGTCCAATATATCTTGGGGTTAATTTGCCTTGTTTTCCAAACCTCAGTACATTTTTCATGGGTGAGATTTTGATGAAAACAAAATTTCCCACTTCATATTCTACCTGCCTCCTTCTCATGTCTGCAAATTTCTTTTGTCTATCTTGAGCTGCTGTCATTCTTCTTCTTATCAACTCAATTTTCTCCTTGGTTTCTTGTATGTACTCAGGTCCTAGAATAGACCTTTCTCCTGCTTCTACCCAGCAAACAGGTGACAAGCAGGGTTTACCATATAAGGCTTCAAATGGAGCCATTCCTATGGTGCTTTGGTAGCTGTTGTTGTATGTAAATTCAACTAGATGAAGATAATCTTCCCAGTTGCCCCCAAAATCCAGTATACATGCCCTCAACATGTCCTCCAAAACTTTGTTTACCACCTCAGTCTGCCCATCTGATTGAGGATGGTAGGCAGTACTTAAACATAGTTCACTTCCCATTGCTTCTTGAAAGCTTCTCCAGAATTTTGAAGTGAAGATGGTATCCCTATCACTCACAATGGTTTTGGGAATGCCATGTAACCTTACCACTTCTTTTATAAAAATTTGAGCTAGTTTTGGTGCTGTTCTTTCTGACTTGACTGGGATGAAGTGTGCTACCTTGGTTAGCCTATCCACTATCACCCATATACTTGTATTACCTCTCTTAGATCTAGGCAGTCCATCTATGAAGTCCATAGATATGTCCTCCCACTTCCACTGTGGTACACTAAGAGGTTGCATCAACCCTGATGGTCTTTGGGTTTCAGCCTTGACTTGTTGGCAAGTCATACATTTGGCAATGTACTTAGCTATATCAGATTTCATCCCCTTCCACCAGAAATCTCTTTTCAAATTTTGATACATTTTTGTGTTACCTGGGTGTATGGAGTATTTAGTCCTGTGATATTCATTCAATATCTCCCTCTTCAATTCTATGTCCTCTGGTACACATATCCTATTCTGGTATCTTACATAGCCATTTTTATCAATGTGGTGTTTCATCACTTCCTCCCCTCTTGAGAGGAGCATTCTCTTCTCTAATAAGTGAGCATCTTGTTCTTGCATTTTTCCTACCTTCAGAATTAAATCTGGTTGAAGTGTCATTAAGCTTAACTTCCCTTTATCTTCTTGTGTATCATGCATCTTCTCATTAGTGTGCACACAACCATTCTCCCCAATCTCTAACTCAGTTAGCAAAGATAAATTTTTAAATTCTTCTATCATCATCATAGCCAATTTAGCATGCTGTCTACTTAGAGCATCTGCAACTTTGTTTGCTTTCCCTGGTGTATAAAGTATGTCAAAGTCATAGGCAGCTAAGAACTCCACCCATCTATGTTGCCTCATATTCAGATCTTTTTGTGAAAACAAATATTTTAGAGACTTGTGGTCAGTGTAGAGTTCAAACTTTGTGCCTAATAAATAATGTCTCCAAAGTTTTAAAGCATATATCACAGCTGCTAATTCGAGATCATGTGTGTCATACCTTACTTCATGGGGTTTAAGTTGTCTGGATGCATATGCAATGACTTGGCCTTGTTGCATCAACACTGCACCCAAGCCAAATCCACTAGCATCAGTGTATACCACTAATTCTTCATTTCCATGTGGTACCTTTAGAATTGGAGCATTCACCAATGCCTCCTTCAACTGTTCAAAAGACTTTTCACATTTTTCTGACCAAACAAAAGCTTGGTTCTTCCTGGTTAGGTTAGTGAGTGGTGTAGAAATTTTTGAAAAATCTTTTATAAACCTTCTATAATACCCTGCCATCCCCATGAATGACCTTACCTCACTCACAGTGCTTGGCCTCTTCCATGCTTGAATAACCACTATTTTATTGGGGTTCACAGAAATTCCTTTGGCAGATATAACATGGCCAAGAAAATGTACTTCCTCCTTCCAAAATACACATTTTGAAAATTTTGCCTTTAAATCTTTTTCCCTTAATCTAGACAAAACCAGGTGCAAATGATGCTTATGTTCTTCCACTGTCTTGGAATAAATCAAAATGTCATCTATGAAAATAAGCACAAACTTGTCTAAACAATCTCTAAAGGTTCTGTTCATTAAATCTACAAAGTAAGATGGTGCATTGGTCAAGCCAAATGGCATAACCAAAAATTCATACAGCCCATACCTAGTGTTAAAGGCAGTGTACTTGATGCTTGATTCTTCCACCTTCATTTGATGAAAACCAGATGCTAAGTCTAGTCTAGAAAATACTTTTGCCCCTGCTAATTGATCAAAAAGATCATCTATTCTTGGCAATGGGTATTTATTTTTAATAGTTACTTTGTTTAATTCTCTATAATCTATGCAGAGTCTTAAAGAGCCATCTTGCTTCTTAACAAACACCACTGGTGCTCCCCAGCAAGAATTACTTGGTCTTATAAAACCCTTTTCTTCCAATTCTTCTAACTGTTTCTTTAATTCCTTTAGTTCATTTGGCCCCATTCTAGTTGGCTTTTTAATCACTGGGCTTGCTCCTGGAACTAAATTGATCTGGAATTCTACTGGTCTATGGTGTGGAATACCCTTGACCTCACCAAACACATCCAAATATTCATTGACTATGGGAATTTCTTCAATGGTTAGTTCACTGAAATCTTTTTCTGTGTCAATTAAGTGATATAGTTTTCCTTCCTTAGCTACCTCACATAAAACTGTGATTCTCTGGCCTCTAGAATTTTGCAATGATATGGTGGATGAGTCTAAATTAATTATGGCTTTAAATTGCCTTAACCAGTCTACCCCCAATATAACACCTATATTTGGGTAATTCAAAACATATAAATTGGAAATAAAAATATTTCCTCCTATGTTTAACTCCACATCCACACAAATCATATTTAAAACACTAGAACTCCCCAATGGACTGTGTATATGCAATGGGGTTTCAACCAATATGCAATTCAGTTTTAGCATTTTAACCAATTCATAAGAAATTAAGGAGTGAGTTGCCCCAGTATCATACACTACTGTTATGGGTATGGTACAAATAAGTAATGTACCTTCCACTTGGCTATGGTTTACAGTGTTACTCTCCACTGTGGCTTTGCCTTTTCCTTCCAAATTTGCCAATTTGCCTTGCTGTTTATACTCAGGACAATTCCTCTTCATATGCCCCTCTTTCCCACATAGATAGCATTTGAAAGCTCCTCCTTTCAATTCTGGACATTTTGGTTTGATATGCCCTTCCTTTCCACACTGATGGCACACAATTTTCTTCTTGTCTTCCTTAGCCTTGACATCTCCAGTGTTTTTGTTACTAGCCTCTTCTTTCTTCTTATCATAAGGGTGATACCTCCCCTTACCTTTCTTGTTATTATTGCTCTTAAAATTTCTGAACTTCTCCCTTTCCTTGTCATGCTGTTCCAACCTCAAAGCCAAGTCTATCACATGATCAAAAGTTTTGTCTGCATAGGGTAACATGGCTCTGCTAAGTCCTGGATTCAAACCTTTTATGTACCTATCATTTTTAGATGCCTCATCTGCCACAAGCATTGCTCCATATGTGGAGAGCCCCTCAAACTTTTGAGTATATTCTGTGACAGTCATGGTTCCTTGTCTAAGTCTAATGAATTCTTCTAGCAAGGTAGTCTTTGCTGATGCTGGTACAAACCTTGCTTCCAACATCTCTTTGAATTGATTCCAAGTGATTTCATTCTCATTCCTTCCTGCAATGATTACTTCCCACCAGCCTAAAGCTACTCCTTTTAGCTGTCTTGAAGCCACTTGCCTCTTTCTTTGATCATCAAGTTGCATGTCATTGAAAATTCTTTCCAATGTTCTCAACCATGTTTGAATTTCCATGATACTCTCTGTCCCTTCAAAGCTTTTGCCTCCTAAATGAGTATATGTCTTAAGCAGTTTTGAGAGTTCTTCATAGGGATTTTCTTGCCTTTGTCCTGCCCCATCCCTAAATGCTCTCACCAAGTCTTGCAGATTGACCATTGGTGGTGCATGGGAAGATCCTGCTCCCTGATTTGGTGGTCTCCCTACCATAGTTTGCTAATAATAATTTACATAGCTGGTTAGTTTGATATTTAGTTCCTTTTAATTTTATTTCTATCTAAGGACTTGATCCTTACTTCTACTATGTTGAATAACATAGCTCTGATACCAACTGAAATGACCCTCCTAATTATACTCTAATTTCATAAGGAATTTTTTTTTTTTAAGGTAAAGAGGATATATAAATATAGATAGATATATCATCCACTTCAATTATAATTCTCAGGGTCACTTTCTTTTTCCAATAAATCAAATATATCTAGGATCACAATAATCAACCAATATAAATATATCAGTACATTCACTAAAATAAGCACATACATGTGAGGATGTATATGCCTTTCTTGTTTGAATCAGAGTTCTGGAAAACAAGAGGATATTGGATTGCTAATTTATTTCATATTATTTTTTTTTTGATCAAATAATCCACTGGAAACATACACATTAGTCTGTTTATACTAACTAAGAAGTGATCAAGAAATAATCAGTAGTAAACAAGCTTTTCATATAGATGTTTGTGTTAAGTTCTGAATAGTGCCAAAATCAGTATAAAATAAAGTGGATCCTAAGGGAACACAAGCAACATCTAGGCGTAATGGAAACGCGCCTAACTTATACATGCAAGGTCACGAGTTCGAGTGCTATGCTGGTCGGTTCAAACACAATTTTTGGTTTTCATTTTTCTTCTGTGCAATTTTGAAACTTGTTATCTGTCTAAATCTGCACATATATGTCTTATTATTGCCTATATTTCAACATACTAAACAATAATTCTTGTTTAATTATTTTTGAATTCCATTCCTACAACCTAGAAGGCTTCTTGATTGAATGATAAGAGTGTTTATCATTTTCCAGGTTTGTATTTCTTCATATAAGATTGGTCTGGCATTTAAAATGCATTTGGTTAGAAACTGAGTAAAATTCAGATTCTTATTTCAAATACAAAGGAAAAGGTTTGGTAAAATCTGCACTTAAACATGTTTATGTGCATATATATCTGCAACTATATGAATCTGTCTTCCATCTATCTTACTACAGACCCTTTCTTTGTTTAAAAATAGGACATGAAACAATTGTATGGAACAAATTAAATTATGAAAACCTTGCAGCCATATAAAACATTCAACCTATGTCTATTTTCTTTTGTATTCATGTGCCAAAGTAGAAAATAGAACCATTTAATTTTCTGAGAATCAACTATCCTGATTATCCAAAACTTAAATCCTTTTCAAAGATTCATAATTGACTAATGCATTTATAAAATGTAATCATTCAATTTTAACATGGGGTTCTTGCTAAATCTACTTACAAGATTTGATTAAAATTCTTTTTTAAACATAACAAATATTCAACTTAGTTCATAGTTTCCAGATACAAGTCAATCTTTTAACAAAATACCTAACAAGATAACCATCCAATATTCAACACTTAATACAAGTAGTAATTCAAATTGTCAATACATGCAGATTTCAACATTTAGGCTCTTATCTAACTAAGTTTTAGCATGCTATATCTTCTTCTCAAGGCCTTGCTCCTACTCCTACTTAGTTGCTGCAAACCCTGAAAAAGCATTTGAAACTGCCTCATTTTAAATGAGACACCCCAGATGCCATTAGCACACTAGGGTCAGACACAGGTCTGGTATGAGAAAATTCACAAAAGCAATTTGTTAATTAGTTTAAAATCAAGTTAAGTACAAATACATAAGGTTCTACCCTTTGGAATCAGGTAAATACTTGTGTGCATGCTCTGTGTCATTGTGCATGTGCACACTTTATCTTTCTTTCCAGAGACTACACATATGAATATGGCACATATATTCAAGCATACAATTCAATCATAGACAAACAATCATTCATACCAAACAGGAAAATAACTAATATGAGTTAAATTACTCATTCAATACTCATATTTCAAATCTGGGAAAAACTCTAGTTTTCTCATCTGCTCAAGTATTACTTCCTTGGTATATTTATCTATCCTTGGTCTCACCTGCAATATTTATGAATCAATGGACACATTGTAATGAACTAATTCACTCCATTACACAAAGATCTCAGGACTTAAACAAGCCATGTGTCAACTTATGTTACTCAAGCACACAAGTCATTCCTGCAGTGTTCTTGACCCCAATTTCCTAATCAGGTTTTTAGTTAATAATAACTCTTTTGATTGTTCATGGCAAAACCATTCAGTGATTCATTTCATTAGCTAAAACATCCATAACATGGCATCTCATATTATTCATAATCATACAGAGACAAACAAGCAACAACCATTTGTGATTACAAAATAAGGTTCTGTATATACATATATTCATCTTGGTATTTTAAAAGGAGTTTAGGCAACTAACATTGGCTTATAGCTTCTAGGAGAGTTTTTCTTTTGCAAACATTTGTGCTTGAGTTAAACTCAGAATAATCTGGTTTCACTGAATCACAAAATTTTGTTTGCTATGTATTTTGTTGAATCAGGAGCATCAGCACATAGGCAACCCTATTGCACCCCTAATTCCTTTCTATTTCAAGCCTCAGCACTTATACATGAGTATATTGCAGCTCAACATTATTTGCATTTTTCTGGGTTAAGCCAAAACCAATACTACTTGCCTATTCTCAACATTTTATTTTCTGGGTATTTGTTTATATCCCTAAATATTAACATATCAGAGATCTGAGTGTATAAACAGATATGTATACTATCAACACATAAAACTTTGTTATAATGAAACAAGTGATCAATCAAAGAAAATCAAAACATATTCAGATTTAAATTCACAGATAAACATATATATATGAAAATACTCTTTTAATAAAAATACTTTTATCTGGCTGCCTACATTAGGACTTATTGCCTTAGATTTTTGAGTGAGTTTTCTCACCTAGCTCTCTCCTTGTTCCCTTAATTAACTGATGAACTCCTGCTCTTATCCTCAAGCTCTCTTTCTTCCCTTGTCTTATAATTTCTATGGTATTGTTTTTCTTTTTTTTTCAAAATTCTTTTCTGAGGAGAAGAGGAGGCTACTGTATATACTTGTATATATATACAGGGTTTCTCTTAGGGTTTTGGGTATTGGCTAAAGCCATTTTTGCCCACCAGAAAAATCATGTTTTCTGTATTTTAAACCCAAAGTTTTACCCCTTCCCGGCTTAATTTGGGTGAAGAGAAAAGTGGTTACATTTTTCTTTCAGAAATTGCTTTTCAGAAAATACTTTTCCCCCTTGTCTACAATCATGCTAAAAATGTGACTTGGTTTTGTTATTTATTTAATACACTTCCTAATTCTGCCTATAGTAACATTTCTCTGTTTTCTCTTATTTTTTTCTATTTTTAGCTTTCATGTAAATGGTATGTACCTCCTTCATTTATTTATAAGAGAATTATTCCTTTTTATATCTTCATTCTTTTCATTTCTACTTATATTAAAATGTGTCTGTATATTTTATTTCACTAGTTTAATCTCTAGTATTTTATTAGCACATATATATTTGTATATAAGTCTTTCTGAAATAATTAGTATTCCCACCTATATATATTCATACATCATTCTGTACTGACACACACACATATGCACATGTACACTCAAATTATTCAGTAGCACACATATATATACATTTACTTATGCATACTACTTTTAAAAATTAAATCTACATATATATATATATATATATATATATTTCCATACACATCAATATGTATGTATTCTTGGAGTTCAGGGTTTTAGCTTATATTCATGTGCATTTTCCTGTGCACTCATGTACACACACACTGATACACTATCAAGCTATATCAATTCCTCCTTTAAAATTTATTTAAAAATCATTTTAAATTCATTTATATTTTTCAGGATAAATTCCTAAAATCTTGGGTCATTACAGGGAACCCCTCCCAAGAGATAGCCATTATCTAAGGGATGCCTGAATGGTTCAAACAATACCAAATGCGCCTAGGGCAAATTCCTATTCCGTAATCAACTGCACCAGCGGCACCCACTGCCCCCTGCTAAAGCAGCACTTTGCACAATAGACTTCCCACAATTTTCAAAACATGGGTTGAAGGGTGCATAAGGGAGTAGAAGGTTTTGTGGAGACAAAGGCTTGAATAAACTAATGTGAGAAAAAAATTTGAGACCTTGGTTGGGAAGACCAGATTAGGCAAAGAATGGCAGCATGGCAGCTTAAAGGAGATGCCTTGGATTAGTGGATGTTATGGCTAAGGAGAATATTGCTAGAATTATTACTTGGGATGAGTTCGAAAACAGATTTGAATCACAATTTATGTCGAGGGCCGAGGTGAATTTGTAGTTGGAGCGATTCACATAGCTTAGGCAGGGAGACTGCACTCTAAAGGAGTATATTAGTAGATTCACAAAACTAGCTAATTTTGGGATGAGTTTAATTGATACCCTATGAAAAAGGCCATGAAATTTATCAAGGGACTGAACTCTCAAATTAGTGAATTAGTTTTAACCCAAGTACCCACTGGTGCTACATATGAGACATTGATTGAGGTGGCTTTCGCTTCACATGGTTAGCTCGAAGGAGAAGGAGAAAGAGAAGGAGAAGGCGGGACCTACTCAAAGTCAAGGAGGAGCTAAGAAGGGAGGTTTTTTGGCAAACAAGAAGTCGAAAGGGAAGTTTAAGAAGGAGGGTATAGTATGTTGAAGATGCCAAAAGAAAGGTTATATTGCTAAGATTGTAGGGTGAGTCTGTTGAAGGTGGCATTTAAGGGAAAGTGCTACCACTGCCACCAAGAGGGGCACTTCAAGAAACGATATCCGAAACTTGCGATGGAAGAGTAGAGCGGTCAAGCCTATACCATTGAAGTTGTCCTTATATCAAGTAGACCTCCCCTTAAAGACTAAGGAAAGGCGGTACTGGAAGGTACAACTATTACTTCTGGGTATATTATTCACACTCTGTTTGACTCGGGAGCATAACATTCATCCATAGATCAAATTGTGGTCAACTCTCTAAGTCTTAAAACTCCTGTTGTCACCACCTCGATAGTAGTACCAAATCCTACTGGGTGGTCGGTACACCTTTCTCTAATTTGCAAAGACTTAGTTGTGGACATATGTAATGTCGATTTCATTTGTAATAAGTATGTTTTTAATTTTGAGGTGTTTGGACTTATCTTAGGAATGGATTTATTATTGCACTATGGAGCTATCTTAGATTTCTGTATGTAACAGCCCGATGTTTTAAACGAAATTTTAATTAAAAATAAAACATTTCGAAATATTGATTTAAATTTTAAAGGTGTAAAAATTTGTTGAAACGGAAAATTTAAAGCGTTACATTTCGTTACGTATATTTATGTCCGTTCTTAACTTATATTAACAATTAAATTTATTAATAAAAAGAATCAAATCATAGAGTTGCACGTTTTGCTTTAACTTTTCAAATTCAGCCGCATAGTTTTAAGCCTAAAAACGTGCATGAAAATATTATTTCTTCCTTTACGGTTCCATCAACTGATTGGAAATTTAAAAGCCTTCTTTTTCTACCGTTCAAGACCACTTCCTTTTGCCTTCTCTACAAATCAGTGAATAGCTTTTGACAGTCCTCGTTCTCAAATAAAAAAAAATTTCAATACAAAAAAAAATCATTTTTCGTGAGCATCTCTGGAAGGTACAGGTAAAAGACAACATTCACTTTCTTTTGTTTCACTTTTTCTCACTTTATTTCTTTGCCTGTCCCCTGTTTGTTGTCTGCTGTACCATGTTCTTCCCTTTCTCATTTTTGCATTTCGAATTTCGGTTGTCCCTGCTCATATTTGCTTCGCCACCTCCAACCCATACCGCATCACCCCTACGCCCTACCCAGTCACCGGACCCAGGCCGAGAACCCACGTCGTGCCTGTCACCACCGAACCCCACCACCGCCTCCAACCCCAACCGTGACCATACCACCCACAACCCTCCAACTAGTGCCGGACCACCGCGTCACCACCGCCCCTACTCCAGATCGAAACCACCACCGAACCCTACCCAACCACAACCCCAACCGAGACCACCATAACGTCCCACGCCTTCGCTCATCCACCACCACGCCAAAGCCACAGCCAGTCGCCACGAACGAAGCTGCCACGTCCCCTCCAACCGAACCCAGCCCTACCACCGAACCCAGACAAAGTCCTCCGCTCCTCCGAACGAACCTACCCCATACGCCACCACCACGTCACGTCCCCAGGCCTCCATGCCGAGCCACACCATGAGACTAGCCATTCAACCCTTGCTTCGTTTTGTTTTGTGTGGTATTGGGTTTAGCCGAGACTAATAATATAGTTTACTGCTTGTTTTGAAAAAAAAATATTTGAATTGGTTTTGTCAAATTTTGTTTTTGAATAGCATGATGCGTTGTCACACTCTTGAGGTTTTACTGCCAAGTCAGAGCCATGTTATTTGTATTTGAGAAATGAAAAGGAAAATGTTATGTCCTTTTGAATCTTTGGATTTGGGTTATATTTCGACTTGGTCATTTCTGGAAAAAAAAATTTTGTTCTGTCACGCTGTACTTTGTAATATAGTTCTTTTGGGATTTGTTTAGAAAAAAAAAAGAAAATGCTTTTGGTCACGGGTTGGTATCCTAGGCTGTTTTACTGACCATGGTTTTGAGAAAAAATTTTGTTTTGTCACTCTAGACTTTTTAGTAAACTGTTGTCACTTTTGTAAATCATTAGAGTTAGTCTATTTTCAGAGTGGTCGAGCTATTGTTGTTGATTTTTCAACTTGTTTTTTTTTGTTTGTCGCTTCATTTGAAGATTTGTTATACGTGCAATCTTAGACTTTGATTTCTTATTGTGCTTTTGGTTTGAATCTAGTTGGCGCATCCGCTAACAACTGATCGTGATATTCGCATGCTTCCGTTAGGCATCGTATTTCTTTTTCCGAATCTCCAGCTCCGTAGAGGTGAGTAAATCTCATACGAATATCCATACTTATATGATTGTGAAACGACCGCAACTGAATGTGTAGAAATAAATAAACAAATAAATGATGTTATAACTACCTGTGATTTATTTATAGTTGATGTTAATTGTTGAAACTGCATATCGTATCATCTGTTATGTTCTGTTCTTATTTTACTGTTATTCTATTCTGTTAAATCACACTGCAAGTTCCCTGTAGAATAGAATCACTATGGGTTGAAATGATACATACCCGAACGGACTTTAGAATAAGGGAAGGTCGTTATGGGCTGAAATGATAGGCCTGAGCGATTTTCAATTAAATTTTATTTACTTGGGATTGCGGGTTTGAAATGATAAAACCCGGATTTTTCTTTGTAAATTACGGATTGAAATGATATAGTATCCGTATCACTTGAATTAGGCTAGAATATATTATACAGACCCGTGGTTATTTTTTTCTGTATTTTTTGAATATTTTTAAATAATTTAAAAATTGTAATAATATTAAATGATTTAAACCGAATTTTTAAGTGATTTATTTAAAATAGAAATGATTTTTCTATGTGATAAATATAAGTAAATGGAGGAATATTGATTTTAAAAGGAAACTTAAATTTGAAATTTGATAAAAAGAAAGATGGAAACTTAAGTTAATTTAATTGAAATGAAATTTAGTTTTAAATTGGTGGAAAAAATGGAGTTTAAGTTTAAACGTTGAAAATGAATGTAATAAGCAAATTTGTAAATTTTGGTTTTACTTGTAAAATTTCTCTTAAATAAATTAGTTAAAGGATTGAAAATGAACATTTTTAATGTATGATTTTTATAAGTTTTAACTAGGTAGAATCCGTAACACTTGTTAAGTGTTGTGGATTGTATAAGTGGAACCAAAAGACTAAAATGAACTAAGGCTATGATAGTACTTGGTAAGTGCTGTTGTAGCAGAAACTAAAATTGAACCTGAACTAATAAAGGGCTACTGTAGCACTTGTTAAGGACTGCAGTAGGCTGAAATATGATTTTGTTTTTAAAACTGAATTGTTATAGCAGTTTATAAATGTTGTTTTGTTGAATAAAATTGTTTACAAATATAACTTACCGTCGCATTTTTTTTAAATGCCGTGAAAGCTGAAAATTTTAACGTTATTGTTTTAAGTGAATAAGTGAACTCCGAAAAGGTTAGATTTTAGAAATTTAATATTTGATTTTTAAAAAGAATAATGTCTTTGTTTTTAAATGATTTAATTCGAAGTATATTTGATAAATTGTTTTAAATCTATAACCACGGGTTATAATAACGATTGGTTGGCAAAGAGACCGGGATCGGATATGGACATACTCTCTGTCGATACCGAAAACCACTTTGACAACCGTGTACGCGGTGGAGATTCCAGAATGAAGTAGGATGGTGGCGACATTCTTAAGGTATGTTACGTGGACCCAACTCCCGTGAGTTGGCATAAGGTGGCTAAAACAGGAGCGATCTCGGACCAGTGAGGTAGCACCTCTTCTCGGACACATTTCTTCGACATTATACTCTTACTTGTGATTTGACTAGATGGCCATCCTCCGATTTGGGAATGTTGTTCGAGGTGGAACGGTAGTGGCTGCTATGCGTATCCATCAGTCCGTGTGCGTAATTGGTATATCTACCCTGGCATTGCCTAGTTGTGCCGTGTCACCTACCATATCGAGCTTTACTACGATTATGATTTTAAGATCCGACCGCGTTAAGGTTCTCCATCCCCTTAACGCTATTTTCCGATATGATTATACTTTACTTATTTAGACACTATTATAATAGCGAATATTACTACATAGTAGATAGTTTAACGGATCCTTAGAGGATGGGCGGTCCCAAGCATCTTCTAAGTTACTTGTACCTTTACTACAGTTCACTTGAGTTGGTTTACACTGTATAAGTATGTATATCGTGACTCGAGTGTTTATGTTTTATTTTACGCTCGGGTCAGCCTGAGTATTCACAGCTTTGGATTCACCTTTCTGGAGCTCGGAATCACTGGAGATTCTGCTTATCTAGTTATCTTCCTATTTCAGTTTCAGTTGTCTTATTTCAGCTTTTGTTTTAGAGACTTGTGTATTTGGGATTTCTATTGTATTTGTTTCAGCACTGTATTGGGTTTCAGACTATGTATTTTGTATTTGATTTTAGACTATGTATTTTAGTGGCTTCATGAACCACTATGGTTATTTTAAATTCCGCTGCGAGTTATTCTGATATTTCTGTGTCTGTGATTCTGTGAATGATTTTATTTGCTCCAAATTTTATTACAATCTGTTATTTTGCATTATTCAAGTCTGACATGTGTGGATTATTGTCGATTTGAATGGTCCAAAATAGAGGGTCGTTACATTTGGTATCGGAGCCAGGTTTTGGCAAACCTTAGCCTATGGAGCAAAAACTCATTAGAGATAGGGTAGAAATACCCTAGAATGAGTGAAATCAAACTCAGAATCATTTCCTTGTGAGTGAACGTATTTTCAAAGTATAAAATGATTTTTAAATGATTTTTCAAATGATTTTTCAAAGATTATTTTGATATAAAGTTTTCTTGTTTTAAGAAGAAATGTTCTAAACTTCCTTCTTTCCGTATCTACCTTGTTAGGAATTTTGTTATTAGGATATTCACCCAAGTGACCTTATCGTATTTTATCTTAACTTATCTTTGTCTTCTCTGTACCTTGTCTTAAATTTATTCTTGATATTTCCAGGATGAATCGTGGAAATGCTAGAGGTAGGGGTTGTGGTATTGCCCAAGTTCCTCCACCTGTTGCACCCGTTAAGTTCACAGTTCTTTGCAAAGAATTCTCTCAGCTCGGTGGCACTAAGTTCACCGGTTCAGAGAGTATCATCGAAGCCCAGCAATGGCTAAGAAGTTTGGAAAGAATCTTTACTGGTTTAGAGATCACTGATGCCCAGAAGCGTCAGTTAACAGCATGGCAGCTGCAAGAGTCAGCCCTAGATTGGTGGGAGTCTGTTACGACTCGCACTAACGAAGGTGATCTTTCGTGGGAGCAGTTCAGGTATCCTTTGTGTTAACTTGAATTTTTCCCCATTTCCTTTCTTTTCGAATCTATCTTAAGTTCGATTTGTATCTTCTTTCAGTGAGGCTTTTGTGACAAAATGGATGCCCGAAGTCGGGAAATCTCAGCTTTACCATGAATTCATGGACCTCAAGCAGGGTACCATGTCTTTTTCAGAGTATGAACGGAAGTTCAATGAACTTTCCAAATTCGGTCTTGGTCTTATCGACACTCAGCTAAAGAAGAATGAGAAGTTCATTTCTGGAGCTCGCCCAGAGTTCTACGATCGCCTTATTTCACATGTTCATGGCACATTTACTGAGCTCATGGATATGGCTATTCGCTATGAGAACCCTACTTCCAAGGGTCCTGCTGCTTCTGGTACTCATGTCTCACAATCTTCCTATGCAAATTCCAAGAAGAGAAAGCCCAACTTCCACCAGTAGAAGAAGAATTGGATCAAGCATGCGGGCTTGGGATCATCAGCATCTGCTCCTTCTCAGAGACACCCTATTGATCTTTCCTCCATTACTTGCTTCAAATGTGACCAGAAGGGACACTATGCCAATAGTTGCCCTAATCCGTCCAGTGCTGCTATTCCTCCACCCCAGGTTACCAGGAACGATCTTTGTCATGTTTGTCTTCAGCCGGGTCATTTTAGGAAGGACTGTCCTTTATATCAGAAGGGAAAGCCATCTGGCGTATTTGCTGTCACATCTGCTTCATCACCTGCTCCTGCACCTGCTCCTAGCGATGGTCAAGGTACTCTTCAAGGCACCTTTACTTTATTTCATCATCCAGTTCGTGTTTTATTTGATACTGGGGCTTCGCATAGTTTTATTTCTGATGACCTGTGTAATAAGTTTGAACATCTCCTTTCTCCTGAGTATGCTTCTGTTCCTCTATGTGTTTCTAATCCTATTGGTGGTCCCGCAAATCTTAATAAGATTTGTAAACATGTGAAACTCCTCCATTCCGATCATAGTTTTAGTGGCGATTTCTATATCCTTGGTTTTGATGCTTTTGATTTGTTGCTTGGAAGTGATTGGCTTGATGTACACGATGCCCGTATCTCGTGTAAATCCCGAATTGTTTCTTTTAAGGATGATCGAGGAAATTCTTTGGTTATTCAGGGCCGTATGCCTCATGATTATGCTGGTAGCTTTATCTTTTCTCTAGATGCTTCTATTGATGATCTTCAGTCGACCCGTGTAGTCAATCACTACCCGGATGTATTTGGTGAAGTTACTGCTTTACCTCCCAAGCGGGAAATTGATTTCCGCATTGATCTCATTCCTGGAGCTCGACCTATAGTTCTTCCTCCTAGAAGAATGGCACCCCGCGAGAAGGTTGAGTTAAGGAAACAAATTGAAGACCTATCTTCCAAGGGTCTGATTAGACCTAGTTTTTCTGAATGGGGAGCCGCGGTGGTTTTCGTCACCAAGTCCGATGGTTCTCTTCGGATGTGTGTTGATTATAGGGAGTTGAACAAACTCACTATGAAAAATAGATATCCAATGCCTCGCATCAATGACATGTTTGATCAGCTTTATGGTGCTACTGTTTTCTCTCAGCTTGATCTTGCCACAGGTTTTCACCAACTCAGAGTTGCCGAGGAAAGTATTCCTAAGACTGCTTTCCGTACTGAGAATGGATTCTTTGAATGGTTAGTCTTGCCTTTTGGTTTGACTAATGCTCCTGCTTTCTTTGTTGACTTGATGAATCGTGTTTTCCATGATGTGCTTAATAAATTTGTTCTAGTCTTTGTGGATGATATCCTCATTTTCTCTAAGTCTGAAGAAGAACATGAGTCACATTTGAAATCTGTTCTTGAGACTCTTCGAAAGCATCAGTTAAAAGCTAAATTTTCCAAATGCCATTTCTGGAAGGATGAAGTCCGATTTCTCGGGCATATTGTTTCTAGTAATGGAGTTTCAGATGATCCAGTCAAGATCGCTGCGATCAATGTAAGTTCTTCTTTCTTTCTCTTTCCTTGTTTCATTCAATTTACTCTATCTTTTCTATTATCCTTCTTTTTCCCTATTCTGTGCAGGATTGGGAAACCCCTAAGACTCCTACTGATATTCGTAGTTTTCTAGGCCTCGCCGGTTATTACCGGAGATTCATTGAGAATTTCGCTCGGATTGCTGCACCTCTCACTGCTTTAACTCGGAAGAATGCTAAGTTTATTTGGAATAGTAAGTGTGAAGCCGCATTCAATGAGTTAAAAGACAAGCTTACTTCCGCACCTGTTCTTACCGTTCCAAATGGAGATGAGGGATTAACGGTATACACTGATGCTTGTCGAGAAGGTTTGGGAGCTGTTCTGATGCAGGATGGTAGAGTGATTGCTTATGCTAGTAGACAGTTGAAGACCCATGAAGTAAATTATGCCGCCCATGATCTAGAGTTGCTTGCAGTTGTTTTCGCTTTGAAGCTTTGGAGACATCATCTGTTGGGTACCAAGTTCGAGCTTTTCACAGATCATCAGTCTTTGAGGTATATTTTCTCTCAGAAGGATTTGAATCAGAGACAAGTTAGGTGGTTAGAGTTCCTTGCTTCTTATGACCTCGACATCAACTATACACCAGGAAAGGCTAATGTAGTGGCGGATGCTTTGAGTAGGAAGAAAGCTTTGTTGTGTCAGATTGTTGTTTCTTCACCTCTTGTGGATCGTATTATGGCTAGACAGGATGAGGATTAGATGCTTAGATTGATTAAGGAGAGTGTTCGAAGCAGAGTTGGAGGTAGTAGTCTTGATGGTAATGGAGCTCAGATTGACGATAAGGGTGTATTGAGGATCAATAATAGGATTTGTGTCCCGAATGTTGATGGATTGAGACAGGAGTTACTTCGGGAGAATCATCAGTCCAGACTTTCTATTCATCCAGGTGTAACCAAGATGTATCAGGATATGAAGAAGTTATATTGGTGGAAAGGTATGAAGCGAGATATTTCCATTTTCGTCAATAGGTGTGCGACTTGTTAGCAAGTCAAGGCAGATCATCAGAAGACCCCTGGTTTATTGCAGCCTCTTGAGATTCCCAATTGGAAGTGGGAACAAGTTTCTATGGATTTCATTGATGGTTTACCGAGGACTAGGAAGGGTAACGAGAGTATCTGGGTTATTGTGGATAGATTGACCAAATCAGCTCATTTCATTCCGGTCAAGTCTACCCGTTCAGCTTCTAGTTTATCTGAGATTTACATGAGGGAGATTGTTCGTCTCCATGGTGTTCCTCTCAGTATCGTTTGTGATCGTGATCCTATCTTTACCAGTAGGTTTTGGAAAGCCTTTCAGGATTCTTTGGGTACTCATCTAAATCCGAGCACTGCTTACCATCCACAGACCGACGGTCAAACGGAAAGGGTGAATCAGATTTTAGAAGATCTTCTTCGTGCTTGTGTGCTTGATTATGGAGGATCTTGGGAAGATCACCTCCATCTTGTCGAATTCACTTATAACAATAGTTATCAGGCCAGTATTGAGACATCTCCATTTTCTGCTCTTTACGGACGACCTTGTAGATCTCCTTCTTGTTGGATTGAATCCGGTAATCGTTTGGTTCTTGGTCCTGAGATGGTTTTGGAAGCTTCAGAGAGAGTCGAAGAGATTAAGAGGAAGATGGGGATTGCTCAGGATAGACAGAAGAAGTACGCCGATCGTCGAAGACGGAGTTTAGAGTTTGATGTTGGTGATTTGGTTTTCCTTAAGGTCTCTCCCTTAAGGAATGTTATTCGTTTTGGTCGTAGAGGAAAGCTATCTCCTAGATTTGTTGGTCCTTTCCGCATTTTGGAAAGAATTGGCTCTCTTGCTTATCGTTTGGATTTACCCGAGAAATTTTCTGGAATACACAATGTCTTTCATGTATCTCATCTTCGTCGCTATCTGCATGATCCATCTCTTATTATTCAGCCTTCTGCTCTTGATAGTTTGGATATCGAGCCAAATCTGACTGTTGAGAGGAAGCCACTTCGTATCGTCGATCGAGGTACGAAGCAGCTAAGAAGAAAATCTGTCAACCTGGTCAAAGTGCAGTGGAGCACTAATGAACGGGATTGCACCTGGGAGACGGAGGAGAGCATTCGTGCTTCGAATCCGGATTTGTTTATTTCAGATATTTTTGCTATTCTGTCTTATCTTTCTTTGTTTTCCTTCTTCGTTCCTTTTCGAGGACGAAAAGCTTTGAGTGGGGGAGAGTGTAACAGCCCGATGTTTTAAACGAAATTTTAATTAAAAATAAAACATTTCGAAATATTGATTTAAATTTTAAAGGTGTAAAAATTTGTTGAAACGGAAAATTTAAAGCGTTACATTTCGTTACGTATATTTATGTCCGTTCTTAACTTATATTAACAATTAAATTTATTAATAAAAAGAATCAAATCATAGAGTTGTACGTTTTGCTTTAACTTTTCAAATTCAGCCGCATAGTTTTAAGCCTAAAAACGTGCATGAAAATATTATTTCTTCCTTTACGGTTCCATCAACTGACTGGAAATTTAAAAGCCTTCTTTTTCTACCATTCAAGACCACTTCCTTTTGCCTTCTCTACAAATCAGTGAATAGCTTTTGACAGTCCTTGTGACGCCCTACCTCTATGCTCATAATAACAAAGAGTATTAAAAGAAATACTGTCTATTATTACGAAGAATAAGGCTGGATAGGAGCGACCATCCGTAATTGGCCTTACACTAATATTGGTTATCTCGATAGGAGTGGTATATACTTTTTATTTTTCTTCTATTATTTATTTACTCCCATCGACATATCCAATTATCAGTATAAAACAAACTACGATGGTTCATAATAGTTTAGGACATTAGATATAACAATAACACAGATAATATAAATGCGGAACACAGATAAAAACAAAAGTCTCATATATATATAACTGATGTCAGTTAATACATAGTTGACACAATACATATGATACAACTACAACTGACGACTCTAGAAGTTATATATACAAGTACATTATCGACTAATATACATGAATACATATCGTTCTGACTACTACAAAATGACACTGACAACTTCAAAAGATGTGAAAAGTCTTCAAATCCCAACAGCAACTCAAAGGAGGAAATCTACAACCTGAAATAACTCGGATCTGACCTGAGTATTACATTCAAAAGAAAATAATACACGGGTCAGTCTAATTCAAACTCAGTTATTAGTGCATAGAAGCAATAATAATCTCAAATAGATGACAGTCACAGAAATCACGTATATCCAACTCTCGATACGAGAATTGGATAACGGCAGGTATAACACTAAACAATGTTAAACAATAAATCAGCAATCCCGATCAATTTAAACAGTTGAAATGTCAATTTAAAATAACAGTGCTGGTTGGCTGCAGTACACGCTAACGTGTACTGCCTCGCCAATATAGTCTATCAAATACTCAGAAGATCTATGAATCCAACAAGGGCAAAACTACAACCAAAAACTGCAGCCACCACTAGATATAAAGATAGTGAAATCAAGGTAACACGTAGTACTACCAAACCACAGAACCCAATAAATGGTGACAGTGATGCATCAATGAACTAACTCAATGGAATTGGACCAAATTCAACTCAAATACAAACCATATCATAACTGATATCGTAACAGTACGGATGCAAGCAAATACATTTGATTCCAGTAGATGAAAAGGTTAAAGTCCAGACTGATGTCAATAGTTAATGGCCAAAGTCATGGATTTTCATAAACAAGTACAACAGGTCATGTATGAAGTTGAGTGAAACTGCACAAATATGCACAGGTACAAGAATCATATGCAAATGGCATTAGATCATAGCACTATGTAATGAAGGCTTCAAGAAATTACAACACTGCTTCACAAAGTACAAGTGAAACAGTGATGGAACTATAGTCAGACCAAATGATCAGGTGAACCCATAATGAAGACAACTATATTTAAAGAAGTCAACTTAATTGATAAACCCAAGTCCATCATATAACAACAATGCAGTACACACAATTGTACTCCAGGCAACAATGTTCAAATACTAAAGTGAAGCACCCAACTCCATGCCGAGCAGTAGATAGGAAAATAAATATAGAGCAATTGCTCCTATGAAACTGCAGATGCATCATGCTCAGGTACAATGACAACATGATGCAATGCAACAGCATACCAAATGACCCAACTGCCCAGGCCTAACGATGAATGTATGTATGCCCATATATGAAGGCCAATAACAAACGAAGGCTCAAGTATATATGCAGTAAAATGGATGCAACAAAATGATAGTGCAGTGCGCTCAAAATAATTCCATGTGAACATGTGCACAGAGAACACAAAATGACACAAGTCGAAGCCCCGAATGCAGAACAACTTAAAGATACAATGCAAAGATACCTCATGAAACAATACCATGACAAGTTACCCAATTTCAAATGAACCCACGAGTTAGACCCAACCATACATGCATACACACATACATCGTATATATATATGCACATATATGAAGAAATAGTTAATGGCCAAAGTCATGGATTTTCATAAACAACCAAAGACAATAGCAGTTTGGAACAAATTCAAAGCAACGTAAATGTTGCAGTGGAAACGAGTTCAAAAACACGAAACTGTGGTTTCAATTCAAGGCGATGCCACTCCCAAAATACCAACAAACATTCAAAGCCGAGTATTTTAAAACCGAAGTCAGGTGATGTTAAATGATCGAAGCCGTGAATCGAACAAGTCAAAACAGAAATTCACGGAGTAGTAAATTCAAGCCTTAGCAATCACGAAATAATACAAAGCCGTGCAAACCAAGAAATCAAGTATATACGTTTATGAACAAGTCACTACAATCTCAAACATCCCAGTAAAATCGAGTGGCCGATCAAACAGAATTGACAAATTCAAATTATACTATTCGAACGAATATACAGGGATTCAAACCCTATAAAAACCCAAAATCAAGCATCACATGGATAGATCAATGAACACAAAAATCCAGTGAAAGTCGAAGTCAATCTGAAATTCACGCAATCGAAGAAACAGGCGAAGTCAGAGGAAATCAACATCAATAAAATCAGGTTGAAACCGAAGACATCAAAAATAGAACAAGCAAACACGGTCAGACGATTTTCGAATTAGATGTGAGTAATATAAATTACTCACCTTTGCCACGAATGGAGCTATCGAGGTCGAGGCCGAAGCAATCGAAGAAAACGAACGAAGTTAAGCCCTAGCTGCTGAAGATTGAATCGAGCGGAGACTCCAAGTACCAATGAAGTCGAATTCCATTGAATTGAAGAAGTCAGCATCTTCGACTTTGAACACGCCCTTGTTCTTGATCGAGCAAGCGACTTTGAAAAACCCTAATTCTGGAGGCGAACGAAGACGAGAACGAACGCCATTTATTTTGAAGCCCTTGTTTCGAAAGGGGGAAGAACGAGAGACAAAGCCACCATTTTTTTTTCTTCGTTCGATTTATTTTTAGGGTTCGCGAATGAATGTGGGTAGATAGGAATAGGTATCAGCCTTAGATAAGTATCACAATACCAAAAGGAAACGTGGCCAAGATTTTACTAAAAGTCCAACCAACGCTTAACCAAATTTTCAACCCATTAAAACAATCAATAGCAATAACAACCACTTAATCGTTAAATGACGAAAATTAATTGTTATAAAACTCTGGGTTGTTACAGTCCTCGTTCTCAAACAAAAAAAAATTTCAATACAAAAAAAAAATCATTTTTCGTGAGCATCTCTGGAAGGTACAGGTAAAAGACAACATCCACTTTCTTTTGTTTCACTTTTTCTCACTTTATTTCTTTGCCTGTCCCCTGTTTGTTGTCTGCTGTACCATGTTCTTCCCTTTCTCATTTTTGCATTTCGAATTTCAGTTGTCCCTGCTCATATTTGCTTCGCCACCTCCAACCCATACCGCATCACCCCTACGCCCTACCCAGTCACCGGACCCAGGCCGAGAACCCACGTCGTGCCTGTCACCACCGAACCCCACCACCGCCTCCAACCCCAACCGTGACCATACCACCCACAGCCCTCCAACTAGTGCCGGACCACCGCGTCACCACCGCCCCTACTACAGATCGAAACCACCACCGAACCCTACCCAGCCACAACCCCAACCGAGACCACCATCACGTCCCACGCCTTCGCTCATCCACCACCACGCCAAAGCCACAGCCAGTCGCCACGAACGAAGCTGCCACCTCCCCTCCAACCGAACCCAGCCCTACCACCGAACCCAGACAAAGTCCTCCGCTCCTCCGAACGAACCTACCCCATACGCCACCACCACGTCACGTCCCCAGGCCTCCATGCCGAGCCACACCTTGAGACCAGCCATTCAACCCTTGCTTCGTTTTGTTTTGTGTGGTATTGGGTTTAGCCGAGACTAATAATATAGTTTACTGGCTTGTTTTGAAAAAAATAATATTTGAATTGGTTTTGTCAAATTTTGTTTTTGAATAGCATGATGCGTTGTCACACTCTTGAGGTTTTACTGCCAAGTCAGAGCCATGCTATTTGTATTTGAGAAATGAAAAGGAAAATGTTATGTCCTTTTGAATCTTTGGATTTGGGTTATATTTCGACTTGGTCATTTATGGAAAAAAAAATTTTGTTCTGTCACGCTGTACTTTGTAATATAGTTCTTTTGGGATTTGTTTAGAAAAAAAAAGAAAATGCTTTTGGTCACGGGTTGGTATCCTAGGCTGTTTTACTGACCATGGTTTTGAGAAAAATTTTTGTTTTGTCACTCTAGACTTTTTAGTAAACTGTTGTCACTTTTGTAAATCATTAGAGTTAGTCTATTTTCAGAGTGGTCGAGCTATTGTTGTCGATTTTTCAACTTGTTTTTTTTTGTTTGTCGCTTCATTTGAAGATTTGTTATACGTGCAATCTTAGACTTTGATTTCTTATTGTGCTTTTGGTTTGAATCTAGTTGGCGCATCCGCTAACAACTGATCGTGCTATTCGCGTGCTTCCGTTAGGCATCGTATTTCTTTTTCCGAATCTCCAGCTCCGTAGAGGTGAGTAAATCTCACACGAATATCCATACTTATATGATTGTGAAACGACCGCAACTGAATGTGTAGAAATAAATAAACAAATAAATGATGTTATAACTACCTGTGATTTATTTATAGTTGATGTTAATTGTTGAAACTGCATATCGTATCATCTGTTATGTTCTGTTCTTATTTTACTGTTATTCTATTCTGTTAAATCACACTGCAAGTTCCCTGTAGAATAGAATCACTATGGGTTGAAATGATACATACCCGAACGGACTTTAGAATAAGGGAAGGTCGTTATGGGCTGAAATGATAGGCCTGAGCGATTTTCAATTAAATTTTATTTACTTGGGATTGCGGGTTTGAAATGATAAAACCCGGATTTTTCTTTGTAAATTACGGATTGAAATGATATAGTATCCGTATCACTTGAATTAGGCTAGAAAATATTATACAGACCCGTGGTTATTTTTTTCTGTATTTTTTGAATATTTTTAAATAATTTAAAAATTGTAATAATATTAAATTGATTTAAACCGAATTTTTAAGTGATTTATTTAAAATAGAAATGATTTTTCTATGTGATAAATATAAGTAAATGGAGGAATATTGATTTTAAAAGGAAACTTAAATTTGAAATTTGATAAAAAGAAAGATGGAAACTTAAGTTAATTTAATTGAAATGAAATTTAGTTTTAAATTGGTGGAAAAAATGGAGTTTAAGTTTAAACGTTGAAAATGAATGTAATAAGCAAATTTGTAAATTTTGGTTTTACTTGTAAAATTTCTCTTAAATAAATTAGTTAAAGGATTGAAAATGAACATTTTTAATGTATGATTTTTATAAGTTTTAACTAGGTAGAATCCGTAACACTTGTTAAGTGTTGTAGATTGTATAAGTGGAACCAAAAGACTAAAATGAACTAAGGTTATGATAGTACTTGGTAAGTGCTGTTGTAGCAGAAACTAAAATTGAACCTGAACTAATAAAGGGCTACTGTAGCACTTGTTAAGGACTGCAGTAGGCTGAAATATGATTTTGTTTTTAAAACTGAATTGTTATAGCAGTTTATAAATGTTGTTTTGTTGAATAAAATTGTTTACAAATATAACTTACCGTCGCATTTTTTTTAAATGCTGTGAAAGCTGAAAATTTTAACGTTATTGTTTTAAGTGAATAAGTGAACTCCGAAAAGGTTAGATTTTAGAAATTTAATATTTGATTTTTAAAAAGAATAATGTCTTTGTTTTTAAATGATTTAATTCGAAGTATATTTGATAAATTGTTTTAAATCTATAACCACGGGTTATAATAACGATTGGTTGGCAAAGAGACCGGGATCGGATATGGACATACTCTCTGTCGATACCGAAAACCACTTTGACAACCGTGTACGCGGTGGAGATTCCAGAATGAAGTAGGATGGTGGCGACGTTCTTAAGGTATGTTACGTGGACCCAACTCCCGTGAGTTGGCATAAGGTGGCTAAAACAGGAGCGATCTCGGACCAGTGAGGTAGCACCTCTTCTCGGACACATTTCTTCGACATTATACTCTTACTTGTGATTTGACTAGATGGCCATCCTCCGATTTGGGAATGTTGTTCGAGGTGGAACGGTAGTGGCTGCTATGCGTATCGATCAGTCCGTGTGCGTAATTGGTATATCTACCCTGGCATTGCCTAGTTGTGCCGTGTCACCTACCATATCGAGCTTTACTACGATTATGATTTTAAGATCCGACCGCGTTAAGGTTCTCCATCCCCTTAACGCTGTTTTCCGATATGATTATACTTTACTTATTTAGACACTATTATAATAGCGAATATTACTACATAGTAGATAGTTTAACGGATCCTTAGAGGATGGGCGGTCCCAAGCATCTTCTAAGTTACTTGTACCTTTACTACAGTTCACTTGAGTTGGTTTACACTGTATAAGTATGTATATCGTGACTCGAGTGTTTATGTTTTATTTTACGCTCGGGTCAGCCTGAGTATTCACAGCTTTGGATTCACCTTTCTGGAGCTCGGAATCACTGGAGATTCTGCTTATCTAGTTATCTTCCTATTTCAGTTTCAGTTGTCTTATTTCAGCTTTTGTTTTAGAGACTTGTGTATTTGGGATTTCTATTGTATTTGTTTCAGCACTGTATTGGGTTTCAGACTATGTATTTTGTATTTGATTTTAGACTATGTATTTTAGTGGCTTCATGAACCACTATGGTTATTTTAAATTCCGCTGCGAGTTATTCTGATATTTCTGTGTCTGTGATTCTGTGAATGATTTTATTTGCTCCAAATTTTATTACAATCTGTTATTTTGCATTATTCAAGTCTGACATGTGTGGATTATTGTCGATTTGAATGGTCCAAAATAGAGGGTCGTTACATTTGGTATCGGAGCCAGGTTTTGGCAAACCTTAGCCTATGGAGCAAAAACTCATTAGAGATAGGGTAGAAATACCCTAGAATGAGTGAAATCAAACTCAGAATCATTTCCTTGTGAGTGAACGTATTTTCAAAGTATAAAATGATTTTTAAATGATTTTTCAAATGATTTTTCAAATGATTTTTCAAAGATTATTTTGATATAAAGTTTTCTTGTTTTAAGAAGAAATTTTCTAAACTTCCTTCTTTCCGTATCTACCTTGTTAGGAATTTTGTTATTAGGATATTCACCCAAGTGACCTTATCGTATTTTATCTTAACTTATCTTTGTCTTCTCTGTACCTTGTCTTAAATTTATTCTTGATATTTCCAGGATGAATCTTGGAAATGCTAGAGGTAGGGGTCGTGGTATTGCCCAAGTTCCTCCACCTGTTGCACCCGTTAAGTTCACAGTTCTTTGCAAAGAATTCTCTCAGCTCGGTGGCACTAAGTTCACCGGTTTAGAGAGTATCATCGAAGCCCAGCAATGGCTAAGAAGTTTGGAAAGAATCTTTACTGGTTTAGAGATCACTGATGCCCAGAAGCGTCAGTTAGCAGCATGGCAGCTGCAAGAGTCAGCCCTAGATTGGTGGGAGTCTGTTACGACTCGCACTAACGAAGGTGATCTTTCGTGGGAGCAGTTCAGGTATCCTTTGTGTTAACTTGAATTTTTCCCCATTTCCTTTCTTTTCGAATCTATCTTAAGTTCGATTTGTATCTTCTTTCAGGGAGGCTTTTGTGACAAAATGGATGCCCGAAGCCGGGAAATCTCAGCTTTACCGTGAATTCATGGACCTCAAGCAGGGTACCATGTCTTTTTCAGAGTATGAACGGAAGTTCAATGAACTTTCCAAATTCGGTCCTGGTCTTATCGACACTCAGCTAAAGAAGAATGAGAAGTTCATTTCTGGAGCTCGCCCAGAGTTCTACGATCGCCTTATTTCACATGTTCATGGCACATTTACTGAGCTCATGGATATGGCTATTCGCTATGAGAACCCTACTTCCAAGGGTCCTGCTGCTTCTGGTACTCATGTCTCACAATCTTCCTCTGCAAATTCCAAGAAGAGAAAGCCCAACTTCCACCAGCAGAAGAAGAATTGGATCAACCATGCGGGCTTGGGATCATCAGCATCTGCTCCTTCTCAGAGACACCCTATTGATCTTTCCTCCATTACTTGCTTCAAATGTGACCAGAAGGGACACTATGCCAATAGTTGCCCTAATCCGTCCAGTGCTGCTATTCCTCCACCCCAGGTTACCAGGAACGATCTTTGTCATGTTTGTCTTCAGCCGGGTCATTTTAGGAAGGACTGTCCTTTATATCAGAAGGGAAAGCCATATGGCGTATTTGCTGTCACATCTGCTTCATCACCTGCTCCTGCACCTGCTCCTAGCGATGGTCAAGGTACTCTTCAAGGCACCTTTACTTTATTTCATCATCCAGTTCGTGTTTTATTTGATACTGGGGCTTCGCATAGTTTTATTTCTGATGACCTGTGTAATAAGTTTGAACATCTCCTTTCTCCTGAGTATGCTTCTGTTCCTCTATGTGTTTCTAATCCTATTGGTGGTCCCACAAATCTTAATAAGATTTGTAAACATGTGAAACTCCTCCATTCCGATCATAGTTTTAGTGGCGATTTCTATATCCTTGGTTTCGATGCTTTTGATTTGTTGCTTGGAAGTGATTGGCTTGATGGACACGATGCCCGTATCTTGTGTAAATCCCGAATTGTTTCTCTTAAGGATGATCGAGGAAATTCTTTGGTTATTCAGGGCCGTATGCCTCATGATTATGCTGGTAGCTTTATCTTTTCTCTAGATGCTTCTATTGATGATCTTCAGTCGACCCGTGTAGTCAATCACTACCCGGATGTATTTGGTGAAGTTACTGCTTTACCTCCCAAGCGGGAAATTAATTTCCGCATTGATCTCATTCCTGGAGCTCGACCTATAGTTCTTCCTCCTAGAAGAATGGCACCCCACGAGAAGGTTGAGTTAAGGAAACAAATTGAAGACCTATCTTCCAAGGGTCTGATCAGACCTAGTTTTTCTGAATGGGGAGCCGCGGTGGTTTTCGTCACCAAGTCCGATGGTTCTCTTCGGATGTGTGTTGATTATAGGGAGTTGAACAAACTCACTATGAAAAATAGATATCCAATGCCTCGCATCAATGACATGTTTGATCAGCTTTATGGTGCTACTGTTTTCTCTCAGCTTGATCTTGCCACAGGTTTTCACCAACTCAGAGTTGCCGAGGAAAGTATTCCTAAGACTGCTTTCCATACTGAGAATGGATTCTTTGAATGGTTAGTCATGCCTTTTGGTTTGAGTAATGCTCCTGCTTTCTTTGTTGACTTGATGAATCGTGTTTTCCGTGATGTGCTTAATAAATTTGTTCTAGTCTTTGTGGATGATATCCTCATTTTCTCTAAGTCTGAAGAAGAACATGAGTCACATTTGAAATCTGTTCTTGAGACTCTTCGAAAGCATCAGTTAAAAGCTAAATTTTCCAAATGCCATTTCTGGAAGGATGAAGTCCGATTTCTCGGGCATATTGTTTCTAGTAATGGAGTTTCAGATGATCCAGTCAAGATCGCTGCGATCAATGTAAGTTCTTCTTTCTTTCTCTTTCCTTATTTCATTCAATTTACTCTATCTTTTCTATTATCCTTCTTTTTCCCTATTCTGTGCAGGATTGGGAAACCCCTAAGACTCCTACTGATATCCGTAGTTTTCTGGGCCTCGGCGGTTATTACCGGAGATTCATTGAGAAGTTCGCTCGGATTGCTGCATCTCTCACTGCTTTAACTTGGAAGAATGCTAAGTTTATTTGGAATAGTAAGTGTGAAGCCGCATTCAATGAGTTAAAAGACAAGCTTACTTCCGCACCTGTTCTTACCGTTCCAAATGGAGATGAGGGATTAACGGTATACACTGATGCTTGTCGAGAAGGTTTGGGAGCTGTTCTGATGCAGGATGGTAGAGTGATTGCTTATGCTAGTAGACAGTTGAAGACCCATGAAGTAAATTATGCCGCCCATGATCTAGAGTTGCTTGCAGTTGTTTTCGCTTTGAAGCTTTGGAGACATCATCTGTTGGGTACCAAGTTCGAGCTTTTCACAGATCATCAGTCTTTGAGGTATATTTTCTCTCAAAAGGATTTGAATCAGAGACAAGTTAGGTGGTTAGAGTTCCTTGCTTCTTATGACCTCGACATCAACTATACACCGGGAAAGGCTAATGTAGTGGCGGATGCTTTGAGTAGGAAGAAAGCTTTGTTGTGTCAGATTGTTGTTTCTTCACCTCTTGTGGATCGTATTATGGCTAGACAGGATGAGGATCAGATGCTTAGATTGATTAAGGAGAGTGTTCGAAGCAGAGTTGGAGGTAGTAGTCTTGATGGTAATGGAGCTCAGATTGACGATAAGGGTGTATTAAGGATCAATAATAGGATTTGTGTCCCGAATGTTGATGGATTGAGACAGGAGTTACTTCGGGAGAATCATCAGTCCAGACTTTCTATTCATCCAGGCGTAACCAAGATGTATCAGGATATGAAGAAGTTATATTGGTGGAAAGGTATGAAGCGAGATATTTCCATTTTCGTCAATAGGTGTGCGACTTGTCAGCAAGTCAAGGCAGATCATCAGAAGACCCCTGGTTTATTGCAGCCTCTTGAGATTCCCAATTGGAAGTGGGAACAAGTTTCTATGGATTTCATTGATGGTTTACCAAGGACTAGGAAGGGTAACGAGAGTATCTGGGTTATTGTGGATAGATTGACCAAATCAGCTCATTTCATTCCGGTCAAGTCTACCCGTTCAGCTTCTAGTTTATCTGAGATTTACATGAGGGAGATTGTTCGTCTCCATGGTGTTCCTCTCAGTATCGTTTGTGATCGTGATCCTATCTTTACCAGTAGGTTTTGGAAAGCCTTTCAGGATTCTTTGGGTACTCATCTAAATCTGAGCACTGCTTACCATCCACAGACCGACGGTCAAACGGAAAGGGTGAATCAGATTTTAGAAGATCTTCTTCGTGCTTGTGTGCTTGATTATGGAGGATCTTGGGAATATCACCTCCATCTTGTCGAATTCACTTATAACAATAGTTATCAGGCCAGTATTGAGACATCTCCATTTTCTGATCTTTACGGACGACCTTGTAGATCTCCTTCTTGTTGGATTGAATCCGGTAATCGTTTGGTTCTTGGTCCTGAGATGGTTTTGGAAGCTTCAGAGAGAGTCGAAGAGATTAAGAGGAAGATGAGGATTGCTCAGGATAGACAGAAGAAGTACGCCGATCGTCGAAGACGGAGTTTAGAGTTTGATGTTGGTGATTTGGTTTTCCTTAAGGTCTCTCCCTTAAGGAATGTTATTCGTTTTGGTCGTTTTAGTACACTGTAGAAGTGTTATATGGTTAAAGAGTTATAGGGGATGATATATAGATGTTCACTATACACCCGAAAACTCAGTCGAGTTAAGCTATTTATATTTGTTGAGCCTATTACAAGATGAGCTCTTATCTGTACCCGTAGTTCGAGAATTTCCTAACATCTTAAAAGAAATGCCGGGCCTTCCATCCTGAAGGGAGATCGAGTTTAAGATTGATTTGGAGAAGGACGCTAGACCAGTTGCTCTGCTATTAAGGCATACGGCACATAAAGAAAGGTGAGAGTTAGATAAGCAGATCTCGAAGCTATTGCAGAAAGGATTTATTCGTCGGAATTCTTCGGAATGAGGAGCCCCTTTTGTCATTACCGCTGAGGTAGATGGCTCTTTAAGGCTATGTGTAACGACCCGTAAATTTTAATGAAATTTTAAATAATTGATTTTGGAAATATAAATTTGATATTTGGAATACGTCTAATTAAACATAGCAATAGGTAAATTTTCATCTGATAATATGATAGTTATTTTATTGTGTAATTCTATTTCAATTTAAATCAGTTAATAATTGATAATAACAAAATATTTTCCAAACCTGAATATTTTTATACAATAAATTTGTAAATCATCTTCTGAGTGAGACGTCATATTTTGTTTCTCCAAATTTGGACTGCTATTACTCCGTTTATCTTATTTCTGGTAAATTAGCAGCATTTTTCAGTACCGATTATCGACTTTTGACAGGATAATTGTGCCACTGATATCTATATACCATTTTGATCGTCTCGTCGTGCTGATCTCTGCGGTATATTCCCTTCTGTGTTTCGGTGTCCGGTTCGCGGCGAAATCGCGAAACAGATATCCGTATCGGTTATGAAATTTCAACTCTTTGTTTCCTTTGTCTTTTCAGCTATCCATCTGTTGAAACAAATAGCCAATAGACTTTTATAGTTCCAAGATTTAATAGCTGGCTGTCACTATTCCTCGGTTACAATTCATATAGCTAGTTCATTTTCTATTCTCTCTGTTTGTATCTGACAGTTTCATTTTTTTGAAGCAAATGTATTATAATATTGAGCACAATTTACATCTTCTTTCCTCAGCCTCTCTGTCACTTTGCATTTCTAATTTGCCAATGGCCGAAACCATCCTTCCCTTGATACTTCACGCTTGACCTCCTCACCGGCCACGCCTTCCACTTCACTTGCCGAAGCTTCTTCCCAGGTTCGACCACGGCCATCTTCTTCTTCCATGGTAGCCCGACCGAGACTCCTTCTCCTTGCCCCTTCTTCCTTCCCACATGCACCATTCGTTTTCACCGAACCCACCATCAACCCATCCCCTGAACCTCATTATCCCTGACCATGCACCACCTTGCTCAGCCGAGCGCCTCACCAGATCCACCTTCTAGCCTGCTCTCGTTCATGGATGATGACTGCAGCCACTTGGCCTTCGACACCCCTGCACTACCCGACCTCTACCTTATTTTCTCCTCTTCACTTGTATCCATGAGAAGGTGTTATATTTATACTTTTCATATATATATATATATATATTCATTGGTTTTGAAATACATACATATATGTCAGTTTTCATATGAAGTTTATATATCTTTTGATATGTGGAAATCTACTCTATATACATGATAAATGAATGCAAAAGCTACCTAGTTGGTATTTACATACTAAGATACGATTCCTAATATTGCTTGGATATGAGATATCATTATGCTCGGTATTTATTCAAATTGCATGTGTATGATCATAATTATAATCAATAGATAAAATTGAAGTAGAGATAAAAGATACATTAACTGCTAAACGATTTGCTTCTAGATTTTTGCCTTGTGCATACTCATATATATTTTGAAATTTAAACATTGTATTAGATTCGTGCAATGGCAAGAAAGAAGAAATCTGGAAAAATAGGTAAGTAAGATAAAGGCGAAAACGAGGAGAAAAATATTGACTCTAAAAAAATAATAATAATAATAATATGAAGATTTACCTTTTTATATGTGGTTCAAATTGAATATTGATTTTTAAAATAATATATATATATATATATATATATATATATTGTGTTCATTTCAAAATTTGAATTCATACAGTAGCTTGCATTTTAGTAAGAGATATATTAAATTTTATATAGGATATATGTTTATATAGGTACGAACAATATAAAAGAAATATATGTTATTTGTAGTGTGTGTTAGTTTACAATGCTGTTTACATATGCTTAGTTATATAAGATTTTATTTTATACTAGTTTATAGAGTTGAGAAAGTTATTAAAGTATACAGTTTTATATTGTATATGTATACAGTATGATGTATTGTATAAAAAGGTTTGTTATAAAAAAGGTAAGTGTTGGATTTTTGTTTATATAACCTTACAGCTTATATATGTTTAAAGGTATGTAAACTATATACATTAGTTCTATATAAAAATCTGTTGCTTTTATATATAAGAAATTTTACCTGTTCTATATCATTTTGGTCCTATACAGATTTATACAGGCTACATTATTATTTACAGTATTATGCAGGTTTGTATATCGTTTAAGTATTACAGTTGTTTTATAGTCAACCTATATATTTAAAAAAAAATTGTTAGTTATGTTAGCTACATGATCTGTTATGTTGAAATATAAGTTTATATACACGGTATTTGTTATGTTGTAATGAAAATACACTATATATGTAAATATTTTTAATAAATATATATGTTTATTTGTTTCAAAATATATATAACGTGTATATGCTGATTTGATATATGTGTTTTAATTTATAATTATGATTTTTGAAACCCTATATATATATTTAATTCAATATGTGTTTGAAATTTAAAATATGATTTTTTATAAATAGTTATATATAGTTATACATAAGGTCATTTATACCATTTATCTTCATCAATCCGGTTCTGAATCGTTTTATCAATTCCTTGTCATCAGCTTTGATCGTCAAATTCGTGCACATCTCACCTTGCTTTGGATTCGTCTCTCATCTCATTTTCGTTCATCTTTAGCCTCGAAAGGTGAGCAATCACTCTCGATTAATGTTCTTATATTTATTAAATTTGATTTCAATTGAAACGACAATGGAAATATGCTGCTGTTAGTTATTTACTTTGTTATATATATGCCATTATCTGTATCTGTTCACCTGCGACATCTGACACCATTATCTGTTATTTATATTGATGATGTATGGCTGTTATATTATTATTATATCTGTTATCACTCTGCAAGTTCCCTGTTAGTATAGGATTCCCTATGGGTTGAAATGATACACACCCGAACGATCTGTAGAATAGGAGAAAATCGTTATGGGTTGAAATGATAAACCCAAGCGATTTTCTTTTGAATTGAATTTGGGATTGCGAGTTGAAAAGATATATACCCGTATATATTTTTAAATTGCGGATCGAAATGATAAATATCCGTATCACTTGACCATAGGATAGAGAATTATATACATAAACCGTTGGTTTATATATATATTTTTGAAAACGACTTCTATGGTTTTGAAAACAAATATATGGTTTTAATAAATATTGATTTTAAAGATTTATTAAAGTTGATTTATAAAGTTGATATATAATATGTTTAAGTATTTATTTAATATCTATATTTTCAAATATGGAGTTTATAATGATTCGGGTTGGAAAGATAAATTTGAAATTGTTTTTAAATTATATTTATTTAAGAATTTTACTTAAATAAGTTTGATCTGAAATTTAATAAATTTGAAATTTTAAAGATATGTTTTATAACTTGAATTTGATTAAAAGTGACTTAAATAAATATTTCAAACTAAATGTTAATGAAGTTAAATTGAGATATAAATGGAATTATCAAATTTAGTTTTGGAAATGTGGAATATTTAAAGCTTTGAATATATTGAAATAAATGGTTTATTTTGTGGTTCAAATATGTATTTGAAATCGATATAATTTGAAATGATTTATTGAGAAACTGAATTGAGTTGAAATTTATGAATTGAGATTGAATTAAGTTGAATTTGGAAGCCGAGTTGATTTGAATCGATTTGTAAAATTTATGGAAGCTATTTTATTATATAAAGTAATTTAAATTATATTTAAACTACTTTATATTTTACTTTATAAATCATTTTAATATAAACTATTTTTATATACTAATTATTTTAATTTTTTAAAACTATTTTAACTTACAACTATTTTATGAAAACTATTTTTATTTTATAAACTATTTTATTATATATACTATTATTAATATTTAAACTGTTTAAAGGAAAGTGTTATGAATTCAAAGTGTTATAATTTAAAAGTGTTATGATTTCCAAAGTGTTATAAATTTTAAGTGGTTGGTTTTGATAATGTTATAACTTTGAAGGTACTATGATTTTGGGAAGTGAATATATTTGAAATGGAAATGATATTGTTTTGACATGGTTTTGAAATGGAAATAATATTTGGTTTTGAAGTATAAACTATTTTGAAATGACCGTGGTGTTATAATAATGTTTGGTTGTTAAAGAGACCGGGATTGGATATGGGCATACTCTCTGTCGATACCGAAAACCACTTTAACGACTGTGTACGTGGTGGAGATTCCAGAATGAAGTAGGATGGTGGCGATGATCCTATATGAGGTATATACGTGGACTCGACTTCCAAGAGTTGGCATAAGGTAGCTAAAATAGGAGCAATTGACGGGCTAATGAGGTAGCTCCTCTTATCGAACACACTCCATCGTATGCCATTCTATTACTTTTTGATTGATTTGGTGCGCACCTTCGGATTTTCGGGAGTGTGGCTCGAGGTGGGCGATTGCTGCGGCTCTGCGTTACCACCGGCTTGGAAGTGTAATTGGTATATCTACCCTGGCATTGCCTAGTTGTGCCGTGTCACCTAACCTAGCGTGCCTTTTATGAGTTTGTTTTGTACCATACCTATGGAGTGCCCTTTGACGACGCCCATTACGGGGGAGATTACGGTACTGTATAGACTATGGGAATATATAAAATGTGTTAAGGTGGAAAATGTAAAGCCTTAATGCTATTTTAATAGTTTACTTTACCATAGACATATTATAATAGCGTATTGTACTACATAATAAGTAGTTTAACGGATCCTTAAAGGATGGTTATCCCAAACATCCTTTGAGTTACTTGTATTTCAGTTGATATTTCACTTGTGTTGGATTTATTGATACAAGAATGTTAATCCTGACTCGAGTATTTTGTGTTTTTGCTTTACGCTCGGGTCAGACTGAGTGGCTCAGTGTTCAAGACTCACCTTTGGAGTTGGAGCTTCGCTTGGAGATCCAGCTATATCTATTCAGCTTGCAGTTATTCAGTTGATTCTAGTGATGTATTCTGATCTTGTATTTGACTATTGTATTGAGACATCAATGTATCCGAGACTTCTGTTGTATCTTATTTAACTCTTTTATATATATAGTAGCTTCATGAACTACTATTCTTTTGTTTCCACTGCATTGTTGTTATATTACTCTGTGTTTGTGATTCTGTGATTATTTATTTAATGTATATGCTGAGTTTTGCCAAATTTAAATTAACAATCTGATATTTTGAGCAATTCAAATCCGACATGTATGGATGCGAATGGTTGAAAATTTCATGCTGTTATAGTTGGAATCAGAGCTCTGGTTTTAGGCAAAACTTAGCGTATATGGTAAATTTAATTACGGAATCACTTTCGTTCGAGCTTGAATTTCCTCCTCTTTGATTCAGATTTCTTTCGAACTTTGGAACTCTCCCATTCATTCTGAAATCCACTCTTATCTTTCTTATTTGTGTTTTCTTGATTCTGGAGTATCCCATAGCTCCACTGAATGATTTGTAAAAGAGTGAAACTCCTATGCAATAGGCATTGATTCAACGGATATGTTTAGATGCTGCTATCTCTTGCTATGCCCGAATTCTATCGATCAGATGTCGAGTTACCCTGGATTTTGCATCGACCTTATTCTTATAGGCACGGTTGATCCGGTTATGGTTACTCGTGATGAATATCGGTATATCCATCTTACTACTTTTGAAATTTAATTCTCTTATCTCCCATTCAAACCTATCTCCTTGGTAAAATTCTAGTTAATTAGAGTTCCTCTAATTTGAATCTCTGTCCTTGTTTTGAAATTCACCCTGAAATCATCGAGGGAGGGAGTGTATTTTTGTATTTGTAATTAATATAAAATGTTATATAGTGTCCTGTTTGAGTTGTTGATGTTGATTTGGGTTTTCGATCGATTCGTCTAATCAACGCTATCGATAGGATTTCCAAAACACTTGAACAGAACAAACTGACATAATTTTATTTTCAAATGTGGTAAATGAAATAAATTTGTATGATTATATTTTATATGAGTAAAATTTTCTGGAATTTAATAAGTTGATTAAATTGGTGGTTTGAAATGATAATAATTGATTATCATTTATTGTTCTATAAATGAATTTATAAACATGGTTTATAAATTGATTTGGAATTTAAATGAATTTAAATCAGGAATTTGAGAATTTAATTTCTGGTGATTTCAACTTTGGTTTTAAAGTTTTAAAGGATATATTATTTAAAGTATTTTCCAAAGACTTTTAAATGTTTGAAATCAGTACTCTCTTCGTTTCTCGTTGGAAAATAATTTCGGTGATGGCGGCCGCATCATCGACATTCTTTTTCGAGTTTCAGAGTGGAGAGACCATTCTGTAGCTTTGCTACAGTTTTGTTTTGGAAATTAAATTAATTTAAATTTCTAAACTATGGCTTGATTTATAATATATATATTGGTATATGATTATTTAGATATATAATATATATATATATATATGTCTATATTTATCTCTAAATTGTTTGAAGTTAATCGAAAATTTAACTCTTGAATTTTTGTTAAGAATAATTTCAATAATAAATGAAGCAAAAAAAATTTAATAAATATTTAAACTTGAAATAATTGAATTGGAAAATTTTATTTGTATAATACGAAATTGCATTCCAATATAACTTACCTAAATTATTCAGAAGTCAGGTATGTAATTGAATAATATACAATGTAAAATGGTGTTAAAGGAATTTATAAATAAACTTGAGTAGTTAAGATAAGAGTAAATACTTAATATATGTGATAAGATATATTAAGTGGAATAAATTTAATAATAATTTGGGAAAAAAGGGGAATTAGTTTATTGAATAAAATATGATTATAATAAATGTTTATATTTAATTTATGACTATAGAAATTGATAATTGAAGATAATTGGATAATAGGATAATGAATCTAGAAATCGTTAAGATTGATTTAACTTAAGTGAAATCAAATGGCTTAAATCAATTAGTGAATATCAATTAATTTAAATGAAATTTATATGGTTTGAATTAATTATTTTATTTTGTTTTAATCTAATTTTCTTTCTGGTTGTTTCCATTCTCCTATCTCCTTCCTTTTCGGGGATGAAAAGTTTTAAGTGGGGGAGAGTGTAACGACCCTTAAATTTTAATGATTTTTATAACGTAACAAACTGAAATTTTTATGAAATTTTAAATAAGTGAATTTGGAAATATAAATTTAAAATGTTTTCCAAACCTGAATATTTTTATACAATAAATTTGTAAATCATCTTCTAAGTGAGACGTCATAATTCGTTTCTCCAAATTTGGACTACTATTGCTCCGTTTATCTTATTTCTGGTAAATTAGCAGCATTTTTCAGTACCGATTATCGACTTTTGACAGGATGATCGTGCCATAGATATCTGTATACCGTTTTGATCATCTCGTCGCGCTGATCTCTGCTGTATATTCCCTTCTGTTTTGGTGTCTAGTTCGCGGCGAAACCGCGAAATAGATATCCGCATCAGTTATGAAATTTCAACTCTTTGTTTCCTCTGTCTTTTCAGCTATCCATCTGTTGAAACAAATGGCCAATAGACTTTTATAATTCCGAGATTTAATAGCTGGCTGTCACTATTCCTTGGTTACAATTCGTATAGCTAGTTCATTTTCTATTCTCTTTGTTTGTATCTGACAGTTTCATTTTTTTTAAAGCAAATGTATTATAATATTGAGCATAATTTACATCTTCTTTCCTCAGCCTCTCTATCACTTTGCATTTCTAATTTGCCAATGGCCGAAACCATCCTTCCCTTGATCCTTCACGCTCGACCTCCTCACCGGCCACGCCTTCCACTTCACTTGCCGAAGCTTCTTCACAAATTCGACCATGACCATCTTCTTCTTCCATGGCAGCCCGACCGAGACTCCTTCTCCTTGCCCCTTCTTCCTTCCCACCTGCACCATTCGTTTTCACCGAACTCACCATCAACCCATCCCCTGAACCTCATCATCCCTGACCATGCGCCACCTTGCTCAGCCGAGCGCCTCACCAGATCCACCTTCTAGCCTGCTCTCGGTCATGGATGATGACTGCAGCCACTTGGCCTTCGGGACCACTGCACAACCCGACCTCTACCTTATTTTCTCCCCTTCACTTGTATCCATGAGAAGGTGTTATATTTATACTTTTCGTATATATATATATTCATTGGTTTTGAAAATACATACATATATGTTAGTTTTGTTTTCCTGTTAGTCGTGATATGTCAGTTTTCATATGAAGTTTATATATCTTTTGATATGTGGAAATCTACTCTATATACATGATAAATGAATGCAAAAGCTACCTAGTTGGTATTTACGTACTAAGATAAGACACCTAATATTGCTTGGATATGAGATATCATTATGCTCGGTATTTATTCAAATTGCATGTGTATGATCATAATTATAATCAACAGATAAAATAGAAGTAGAGATAAAAGATACATTAACTGCTAAACTGATTTGCTTCTAGATTTTTGGCTTGTGCATACTCATATATATTTTGAAAATTTAAACATTGTATTAGATTCGTGTAATGGCAAGAAAGAAGAAATCTGGGAAAATAGGTAAGTAAGAATAAGGCGAAAACGAGGAGAAAAATATTGACTTTAAAAAAAATATATGAAGATTTACCTTTTTATATGTGGTTCAAATTGAATATTGATTTTGAAAATAATATATATATATTGTGTTCATCTCAAAATATGAATTCATACAGTAGCTTGCATTTTAGTAAGAGATATATTAAATTTTATATAGGATATATGTTTATATAGGTACGAACAATATAAAAGAAATATATGCTATTTGTACTATGTGTTAGTTTACAATGCTGTTTACATATGCTTAGTTATAAGATTTTATTTTATACTAGTTTATAGAGTTGAGAAAGTTATTAAAGTATACAGTTTTATATTGTATATGTATACAGTATGATGTATTGTATAAAAAGGTTTGTTATAAAAAGGTAAGTGTTGGATTTTTGTTTATATAACCTTACAGCTTATATATGTTTAAAGGTGTGTAAACTATATACATTAGTTCTATATAAAAATCTGTTGCTTTTATATATAAGAAATTTTACCTGTTCTATATCATTTTGGTCCTATATAGATTTATACAGGCTACATTATTATTTACAGTATTATGCAGGTTTGTATATCGTTTAAGTATTACAGTTGTTTTATAGTCAACCTATATATTTAAAAAAAATTGTTAGTTATGTTAGCTACATGATCTGTTATGTTGAAATATAAGTTTATATACACGGTATTTGTTATGTTGTAATGAACATACACTATATATGTAAATATTTTTAATAAATATATATGTGTACTTGTTTCAAAGTATATAACATGTATATGTTGATTTGATATATGTGTTTTAATTTATAATTATGATTTTTGAAACCCTATATATATATTTAATTCAATATGTGTTTGAAATTTAAAATATGATTTTATATAAATAGTTATATATAGTTAAAAATAAGGTCATTTATACCATTTATCTTCATCAACTGGTTCTGATTCGTTTTATCAATTCCTTGTCACCAGCTTTGATCGTCAAATTCGTGCACATCTCACCTTGCTTTGGATTCGTCACTCATCTCATTTTCGTTCATCTTTAGCCTCGAAAGGTGAGCAATCACTCTCGATTAATGTTCTTATATTTATTAATTTGATTTCAATTGAAACGACAATTGAAATATGCTGTTGTTAGTTATTTACAATGCTATATATATGCCATTATCTGTATCTATTCACCTGTGACATTTGACACCATTATCTGTTATTTATATTGATGATGTATGCCTGTTATATTATTATTATATTTGTTATCACTCTGCAAGTTCCCTGTTAGTATAGGATTCCCTATGGGTTGAAATGATATACACCCGAACGATTTGTAGAATAGGAGAAAATCGTTATGGGTTAAAATGATAAACCCAAGCGATTTTCATTTGAATTGAATTTGGGATTGCGGGTTGAAAAGATATATACCCGTATATATTTTTAAATTGCGGATCGAAATGATAAATATCCGTATCACTTGACCATAGGATAGAGAATTATATACAGACACCGTTATATATATTTTTGAAAATGACTTCTATGGTTTTGAAAAGAAATATATGGTTTTAAAAAATATTGATTTTAAAGATTTATTAAAGTTGATTTAATAAAGTTGATATATAAAATGTTTAAATATTTATTTAATATCTATATTTTCAAATATCGAGTTTATAATGATTCGGGTTGGAAAGATAAATTTGAAATTGTTTTTAAATTATATTTATTTAAGAATTTTACTTAAATAAGTTTGATCTGAAATTTATTAAATTTGAAATTTTAAAGATATGTTTTATAACTTGAATTTGATTAAAAGTGACTTAAATAAATATTTCAAACTAAATGTTAATGAAGTTAAATTGAGATATAAATGGAATTATCAAATTTAGTTTTGGAAATGTGGAATATTTAAAGCTTTGAATATATTGAAATAAATGGTTTATTTTGTGGTTCAAATCTGTATTTGAAATCGATATAATTTGAAATGATTTGATGAGAAACTGAATTGAGTTGAAATTTATGAATTGAGATTGAATTAAGTTGAATTTGGAAGCCGAGTTGATTTGAATCGATTTGTAAACTATTTTGAAATGACCGCGGTGTTATAATAACGTTTGGTTGTTAAAGAGACCGGGATCGAATTTGGGCATACTCTCTGTCGATACTAAAAACCACTTTAACGATTGTGTACGCGGTGGAGATTCCAGAATGAAGTAGGATGGTGGCGACGATCCTATATGAAGTATATACATGGACCCGACTCCTGTGAGTTGGCATAAGGTGGCTAAAACAGGAGCAATTGACGAGCTAATGAGGTAGCTCCTCTTATCGGACACACTCCATCGTATGCCATTCTATTACTTTTTGATTGATTTGGTGCGCACCTTCGGATTTTCGGGAGTGTGGCTCGAGGTGGGCGATTACTGCGGCTCTGCGTTACCACCGGCCTGGAAGTGTAATTGGTATATCTACCCTGGCATTGCCTAGTTGTGCCGTGTCACCTACCCTAGCGTGCCTTTTACGAGTTTGTTTTGTACCATACCTATGGAGTGCCCTCTGACGATGCCCATTATGGGGGAGATTACGGTCTGTATAGACTATGGGAATATATAAAATGTGTTAAGGTGGAAAATGTAAAGCCTTAACGCTATTTTAATAGTTTACTTTACCATAGACATATTATAATAGCGTATTGTACTACATAGTAGATAGTTTAACGGATCCTTAAAGGATGGTTATCCCAAACATCCTTTGAGTTACTTGTATTTCAGTTGATATTTCACTTGAGTTGGATTTATTGATATAAGAATGTTAATCCTGACTCGAGTGTTTTGTGTTTTTGCTTTACGCTCGGGTTAGACTGAGTGGCTCAGTGTTCGAGACTCACCTTTGGAGTTGGAGCTTCGCTTGGAGATCCAGCTATATCTATTCAGCTTGCAGTTATTCAGTTGATTCCGGTGATGTATTCTGATCTTGTATTTGACTATTGTATTGAGACATCTATGTATCCGAGACCTCTGTATTGAGATATCTTATTTAACTCTTTTATATATATAGTAGCTTCATGAACTACTATTCTTTTGTTTTCGCTGCATTGTTGTTATATTACTTTGTGTCTGTGATTTTTGTGATTATTTATTTACTGTATATGCTGAGTTTTGCCAAATTTAAATTAACAATTTGATATTTTGAGCAATTCAAATCCGACATGTATGGATGCGAATGGTTGAAAATTTCAAGCTGTTACACTATGTATCGATTATAGAGAATTCAATAAGTTGACTAAGAAGAATAGGCATCTCGTACCTAAAATAGATGACTTGTTTGATCAGCTTGTGGGAGCCACAATCTTCTCCTGATTGGACTTGGCTACTTGATTTCATCAACTGTGGATAGCAAAGTACAACAACCGAAGATCACATTTTGCACTCTAGATTGACTTTATAAATGGAAAGTGATGCCTTTTGGATTGATGAATGCCCATGCGGACTTTGTATATTTAATTAGTATAGTATTTAGGGACAACTAAATAAATTTTGTTGTAGTTTTTGTTGATGACATATTAGTATTCTTCAAGGGCGAAGAAGAACATGAAAACCACTTTAGAGAGATACTAGGGACTTTTAGAAGGCACCAACTTAAAGCCAAATTCTCAAAGCATCAATTTTTGAAGAAGGAAATGAGATTTTTTGGGCACATTGTTTCCGAACATGGAATATCAGCAGACCCCGCAAAAGTGGAAGCTATTTAAGATTGGAAGATTCTGAAGAATGCCATAAAGGATAGGAGTTTTCTCGGGTTAGCGGGTTACTACAAAAAATTCATAAAGGACTTTGCAAAAATAGAAGTCCCTCTAACTCGCTTAACCAAGAAGAATCTAGTCTTTGCATTGGATGAAAGATGCACAGAAGCATTCGAGAAGTTAAAGGAACTATTAACAAGTGCACCAGTTTTATCATTCCCGATAGGACGAAGCCTTTTACGATTTACAGGATGCATGTGGCACTTGATTAGGAGCAACTCTTGTTCAAAAAGGAAGGGTGATAGCTTATGCGTATGGGCAATTATAGGACCATGAGAAGAGATACCCAACTCATGAATTAGAGCTAGTGGCTATCATTTTTTCCTTAAAGTTGTGGAGGCACTATCTTCTGAGAGAGAGGTTTGAGTTGTTCATCGACCACAAATCGCCCAAATACAGATATTTCCAAAAGATTTAAATCCTAGGCAGCATAGGTGGATGAAATTTATAGCATCATATGGCTTTGGGATACAATATACCCCCGAAAAGGGGAATATCATTGCTGATGCCCTTTGTTAACCCTTAATTCTCCACGACTTAAGAAGTACACGACTCAAGAGTTAACGAGTTAAGGGATTGCAAGACTTAACGAGTTAAGACTTAGATGACCTACGACTCAATAGGCTCTGACCTAAGGAATGGTCCGACTCAACGACCTACGAGTTAAGAAGTTTAACGACTTACGACTTAAGTGATCTCAACAGCCTACGACTTAAGAGGATCTACGACTTAACTATTCAGAGGATTTACGACTTAGTGACTTAACAAGCTACGACTTACGACCTAAAGTCATGCCGATCTAGTGGTTGCCGATCTAACTACTCAGGGACCTACGAGTTAACGACTTACAACCTATGGGCGGTAGCGATCTAACGACTCACTGGATCCTGTCCTTAAATACAGCAACCTGAGGAACTAAGGTGCGAACGACCTACGACCTATCTTAGGTCGTCCCCGACCTAAAGCTTCTACCCAAAGACCTAAGGCTTCTCATGCCATTTCCTTAGGTCGCTCACGACCTACCACTTTCCCTTAGCCCGTTCACGACCTATGCCTTAACAAATATATGAAGCCATTATGTGCAGTCGTTAAAAGATAGCCCGAGCTTCTTAGGTCAAAGACGACTTACGACCTATCATAAGTCGTAAACGACCTAAGGACTTAGAAGCCGAGTTCAGGCCAGATTCTTCTCCTATAAATAGATTGCCATCTCCAACAAGTGGGGGACTTTTGGCCATTCATTTATTCAAGCGCCGTTACCCTGTTGAACCCTCCATTCATTCAGCAATCAAAGATCTTCAAACATTCGAGATGCTACAACAAGCTTCGAGAGGAATTCCTTACATCCAACACGGATTCATTGAGTTTCATCGTCGAAGATTGAGCTAATAGTCAAGATTGTTTCTTGTGATCAAATTGTATTGTTTTCATAAGAGATTTGTATCGATTTGTAACCAGATTCAGTAATAAAGAGATTCAAAGTGGACGTAGGCTTAATCTCAAGCCGAACCACTATAAACTGCTGTCTTTTACTACTTTTTCTGCTACTTTCCTGCTTAAATTCTGTTCCCGTCACGCGGGTGGTGCTTTCACGACTCAACCACACACACCGGGTGTTAGCGTTCACTTTTTTAGCGTTAACATTTTGGTGCTTTCACTGAGAACCCAACTCAGGAAGATTGTCATCATTGCTCCAAAGCAATTGGTAGAGAAAATCTCTTTCAAAACCAGAAGCTTATCTGAAAACATGGCTCCTGGAAGAAGAGGTAGACCTGTCAGATCCAGAAATGCTCATGAAAGAACTTCCGCTTCCCCAACAGCAGACCAAGCAACTCCTACCGTTGGAGTCACCCGGGCTGAATTGGACGACGCAGTTTCTGGATTATACCAACAAATTGAGGCTCAAAACGCTTTAATGATGGACAGATTAACTGCTCTGCTCGGGGCAAATCGTCAACCAGAAAACCATCAAACAACCTCTCCAGAAATGCCACCTTTCCAAGCCGAGGGTTCTATGCCGCAGCCAACTTATCGTGAACATGTACCCGGGCAAGCTTCCGAGAGGAGGAGTGATGCCTGTCCGGAAATGTCTCTGAACAATAAAGAGTACCTGTCCGAAATGGTTAGCCGCATCATGAAAGAGAGCATGCAAAGGGAAGAGAATGAGAACGACTGGGGATTTGCACCGAGCAGAACTCCGTTTACGAAAAAGATTCTGAAAGCGGAATTTCCAAGGAAATTTGTGCCTCCTACTATCCAAGCATATAGGGGAACAAGTGACCCTAATCATTTCCTATACAAGTACGATTGGCATATGACCGGTGCAAGAGCGTCAGACGAGATAAAGTGTCGATACTTTCCAATGTACTTGGAAGGTGTGGCCTTACTTTGGTTCACAAAGCTTCCAATTCGGTCAATAGATCAATTCTCCGACCTGACGCAAAAGTTTAAAGAACAGTTCAGATTGTATGCTTCAAAAGCCAAGGATATAATGTCATTGTCTAGTCTTGAACAAGCTCCCGGAGAATCAATCAAATCTTTCTTAAGCCGTTTCAATATAGCTGTAGCCGAAGTGGATAATGTAGAACCGCGTATGATCCTGACCTACTTGGTGTGAGCCATTAATAAATCGAGTGAATTTGGAAAATGGCTAAAAATGAAGGAACCAAATTCCCTTGAGAAGTTTTATAAAAAGGCCGATGAATTCATGCGCCTGGAAAACCTTTCCACCTCAGCAAAAGTATTAGTTGAAAGAGTCTATGCGGTAGGATCGTATAATATGGAATAAAAATGCTCTAGGTAGATAGTAGTAAGCAGTAAGTAAAGTAGACACCAAGACTTTATACTGGTTCGGACCTTTTGTCCTACGTCCAGTCCCTAAGCTCCTCTTAGGAATTCAACTAACCAACAACCCTCACTTAACCCGGAGGAATAGGTTTACAACTTACCCGAACAACCGAACGGGATTTCTTGCCTCAACTACCGAAGAGGACTTCAACTTGGATACAAAAAGTATTTCTGACTTGTTGTGTTCTTGATAACACTAATGAGTCAATTTAGTACAACTTTCCTATAATCTTATCCTCGAAAGTATACAAAGTGTTTGTGAAGATTTAGGAAATGTGAATTGCTATGAATCAAGATATGTTATAGTCAAAACAGAGATTCAAGCAATTGGTTTGCTTTTGAAAACTTAAAAGAATATGAAAGTATGTTCAAGTAAATAGAGAGATTAAAGCAAGTAGAATTGGTAATTTGCAAATGTTAAAAGCATGTATTTATACTTGTAGAAGAGTTGCATTTGTTTGCTAGAGATGCAAGGAAGAGATGCTTCTGTTTCCATTGAAGAATGGTTGCAACTCTTGGGAGGAAGAAGGTGTCTATTCATAGAAAATTCGCAGTTACAGATTCAGTCGACTGAACAGTAAATTCAGTCGACTGAAATTATAAAGGAAAATTTTCAGGTCTATGTTCAGTCGACTGAAACTGTGTATGTTTTATATCTGTGCCAGTTTCAGTCGACTGGCCATGACTGTTCAGTCGACTGAACTGTGAAAATTTGCACACTAAAAGTTTTTATAAAAATCAAGTTTAAAGGAAGTGTTTTAGTGTTCGTGCAAATCTCTTGAGGATAGATTTTAACAAAATAATCTAGATTTAGACCCATAAAAATCATACTTATGTTTTACACTTTGGTCTTCATCGATCTTCCTCTGATTTCAAATATATTTCTTCCTTTTTGTTGAAGCTCATTGTCATTAATCAAAATCTTCGTGTATCAACATTCTCCCCCTTTTTGATTGATGACAACATTAATGTGTTACAGAGATGTATTTGCTATTTTTCTCCCCCTGAATAAATGCACCTATCTTTCCTACAAAATAGAGTTAGCTACACAGATTTTTCTCCCCCTTTGTCATCGACAAAAAGGAAGTAATAATCATAGATATATATAAAACAACCACTGAACAATAGAATTCTACTATTAGCATAGACAAACAGAGTTTGCATAATTAATACATAGTTTTATCAAATTAAAAACATTAGAACAACAAACCATAAATTACTCGTCTTTATCCCAATCATAAGAACCTTCTCTCTCTCTAGGCTCTTTAATGACTGGTCCACCTGTTGGTGGTCTATAAGCTCTTCCTCCTTGACCACAACTAGCTCCGCTTGTGCCGCTACTTGTATGTTCTTCGGATGTCGTCCATGTAAACGTAGGTGCCGGACGTTTTCCACGAGATGTTGAAGCGGTAGTTGCACTTGAACATGAAATTGCCTCCCATAGCTTGTTGAAGAATCCTTTTATTTTTGTCAAGCTTGTGATCAACCTTCTTGAGACGATTATCAAGAATCTGTTGATTCCTTGATAAAATACCCAAGGATTGGTTGGTACTAAAACCAGGGTCAATGATACGAATTTCTTCTTCTTGATCTGAAGATTCTTCATGAGGAACTTGTGGAGATTGATGATGTCGAACTTGTGGAATTTGTTTTTATAATTTCCATATAATGTTGTATTCCATATAATGTTGTGTATATTTTGTGTAGATTTTTCTTTTTAATTTTCTTTAATTTATATCTTTAAAAGACAATATTCCTAATTCACGTCGTAATTTTACAAAGGAGTTTTCTAATAGAGGTTTAGTAAATATATCGGCAATTTGATTTTCAGTAGAAATATATTCTAGGTTAATTATTCCTTTTTCGATATTGTCACGTAGAAAATGATGACGAATATCAATATGTTTTGTTCGAGAGTGATTTACCGGATTTTTAGATAAGTTTATTGTACTTGTATTATCACAATATATTGTTGAATTTGTTAAATTTATATTAAAATCTTTGAGTGTTTGTTGCATGTAAATAACTTGAGTACAAGCTAAAGCAGCTGATATATACTCTGCTTCACAGGTTGATAGCGAGACACAGTTTTGTTTCTTACTAAACCAAGATACAAGTGATTTTCCAATGAAATGGCATGTACCACTTGTACTTTTTCTATCTGTTCGAGATCCACCAAAATCAGCATCACTGAATGATACTAACTCAAATGGACACTCTTTTGGATAGAAAAGACCAAAATCTTTAGTATTGTTAAGATATCGTATAATTCGTTTTACCGCTCTTAAATGTGATTCTTTAGGATTAGATTGAAATCGTGCACATAGACATACACTCATCATTATGTCTGGTCTACTAGCGGTTAAGTAGAGTAAGGAGCCTATCATACTTCTAAACAATTTTTGATCGATACTTTTACCATTTTCATCCTTATCAAGATGAGTTGTGGTACTCATAGGAGTAGGCTTTCCAGAAGTGTTTTCTAGTCCAAAACGTTTAATCAGATTAGTACAATATTTTTCTTGATTTAAGAAAATTCCATTTGTTGATTGTTTAATTTGTAAACCAAAAAAATAAGATAATTCTCCCATGTGTGACATTTCAAACTCTTTGGTCATTATATTTGAAAATTCTTTACATAAGTTTTCATTAGTTGAACCAAATATGATGTCATCTACATATATTTGAATTATTAGAATGTCATTAGTAGTGTTTTTAATGAATAGAGTTTGATCTACTTTTCCGATTTGAAATCCTGAATCTAGTAAATAGCTTTTAAGTCTTTCATACCAAGCACGAGGTGCTTGTTTAAGACCATATAGAGCCTTTTTTTAATTTATATACATGATCCGCATATTTTTCGTGTATGAATAAAGGAGGTTGTTCTACGTACACATTTTCTTTTATAAAACCATTTAAAAAAGATCTTTTAACATCCATTTGATAAAGTTTAAAATTATGAAAACACGCAAAGGCTAATAAAATACGTATTGCTTCAAGTCGTGCAACGGGTGCAAATGTTTCTTCAAAGTCAATACCTTCTTCTTGATTATATCCTTGTGCTACTAGTCTAGCTTTATTCCTAGTTATATTTCCTTGTTCATCTACTTTATTTTTGTAAACCCATTTTGTTCCTATAACAGATTGATTATTAGGACGAGGAACTAAATCCCAAACATCGTTACGTTCGAATTGATTTAATTCTTCTTGCATAGCAATAATCCAGTAGTCATCTGTTGATGCTTCTTTAAAATTTTTAGGTTCTATTGTAGAAATAAAAGCAACATGTCCCATTTGGTTTAGTTGACTCCTAGTTTTAACTTGAGAATTTATTTCACCGATTATATTTTGTACAGGATGATCTCGTAAGATTTTAGGTGGAGATCTAAGTTCGGTATTATTTATATTTTCAATATTTGTATTATCTGTATTTATTATAAATTCATCATCATCTTTTGTGCTTAATTTTTTATTAAAATTTTCATCAAACGATACATGTAAAGTTTCTTCAATTGAATTAGTTCGTTTATTAAAAACTCGATATGCCTTACTTCGTTCTGAGTATCCTACAAAAGTTCCTTCATCAGCTTTTGGATCGAATTTTCCTAGTTGGTCTTTTGTATTTAGAATAAAACATTTTGATCCAAATATTTTAAAATATGAAATATTTGGCTTTCTATTGTTAAAAAGTTCATATGAAGTATTCTTAGTTAATGGTCTAATAGAAATACGATTTAACACATAACATGCAGTAGCTACGGCTTCTGCCCAAAAATGTTTTGGTAAATAACTTCCATTTAGTAATGTTCTTGCACTTCTTGTAATGTTCTATTCTTTCTTTCCACTACTCCATTTTGTTGAGGAGTTCTAGGAAATGAGAAGTTATGATTTATTCCTTTCTTTTTACAGAAAGATTCAAAAACTTCATTTTCGAATTCGCCACCATGATCACTTCGAATATTTTTAATTTTTAAATTTTTAGTGTTTTGAATTCTTTTGGCAAATGTTTTAAAGTTCTCAAATGTATCACTTTTATTTTTCATAAAAATGGTCCAGGTGTATCTTGAAAAATCATCAACTATTACAAATACATATCGATTATGATTAATAGATTGAACTTGTGTTGGTCCGAAAAGATCCATATGAAGTAATTCTAATGGTTGTAAAGTTGAAATATTTTTCTTAGATTTGAAAGATGATTTTGTTAATTTTCCTATTTGACAATCATCACAAAGATTTTTTATCTTAAAGTTTATCTTAGGCAATCCTCTTACTAATTCATTTTTAGAAAGTTTTCTAATAGTTTTGAAATTAATATGACAAAATCTTTTGTGCCATAACCAAGGATCATTATCTTTTGCAAGTAAACACATATTCATATTATGATTTATTTTCATATTTAAAACATAAATATTCCTATCTCTATTTCCTTCAAAAACAAGATTTTGGTTTTGATCAAAAATACTACATTTGTTTTCCGAAAACGTTATTCTAAAACCTTTGTCACAAAGTTGACTTATGCTTAGTAGATTATGTTTTAGATTTTTAACTAATGAAACATTTGTAATAAAAGGTAAATTTGATGTACCGTAATTGCTCACATCTCCTTTGCCAATGATATAGCCTTTTGAGTTGTCTCCGAAGGTAACTGAGCCACCATCAAAGTATGTGATGTTTGTAAGCATATCTTTGTCACCGGTCATGTGTTTTGAGCAACCACTATCTAATATCCATTTTTTCTTTTTGTGTGGGACCTGAAAATAAATATAAAATTATTGGTACCCACTTTTCAATAGGGTCCTAATAAGTTAGAACTTAGGAAACCAAACCCAATTTGGTTCAGTATCCTTTTTATAAATATAATTTTTATTATTATGAACACTATCCATAAATGTTTTAATATATTTATTTCTAATTAAAATATTATTAGTCTTTGGAACCCAGATTTTAACAAACATAGTTTCTTTTCTTGTTCTAATAGGTTCTCTTAATAATACTTGTTGTTTAGAGTCAATATTCCTTTTAAAATTTGTCTTTTTAGAAATTTTTGGCTCCTTTTTATATCCTAATCCTTGTTTATTTGAGGAAGATTGAGAATTTTCTAAAATCTTAGATAAATTTTCTCTTCCTTTGTTAAAGTTAGAGACATTTTTAGTTATGTTATCTAATCTAGCTTGAAGACTATTATTATCTAACTTAACTTGTTTAATCTGAGTTTTTAATTCATGATTTTCAGAAACAATTATATCATTTTTTGTCTTTTGAGTTTCAATTTCTTGACTTAAAAGTGATAGTTGAGTTTCCGAATTTGAATGAGATTCTTGAACTTTTTCAAGTTCTTCTTCTAAAATCTTCTTTTCATCTTTTAACATATCCCTTTCAAACTCAGCCTTGTTCTGATTTTCACGTGTCTCTTTAAGTTTCTTTTTAAGAATTTTTATTGTACTCAAAAGTTCAGTGTTTACATCAATTAAATCGTCGAAAGTTAAAGTACTAACCTCAGATTCCTGAGCCATAAAGCATACATTTGCTTGTTCATTGTCGCTATCATTTTCACTATCAGATGAAGATGAATCTGAATCGTCCCATGTTACAGAGAATGCCTTCTTTTTGAATTTTTATTTCTTGTTTTTATTCTGATTCTCCTTCTTTTGCTCTGGACAATCTTTCTGCATGTGACCTTTCTTGTGACAGTTGAAGCATTCTATATTTCAGGATGAAGGTTTGTTCAAGAAATTCTTTTTGAATCCGTTTTTATTTTCTTTTCTCAATCTTAAAAATTTCTTGAAATTTTTGGCTATAAATGCTAAATCCTCATCTTCAGACTCTGATTCTTCCTTTTCCGCATGAAAAGCTACATTTTTTCTTTCTTGTGCTTGATCTTTCTTAGCTTGCATATTAACTTCATATGACATAAGATTTCCAATTAATTCTTCCGGTTTCATTGTAGATAGATCATTTGCTTCTTCGATTGCTAAGACTTTTCTCTCCCATTCATCAGTGAGTGAATTTAGAACTTTAGATACAATATCAAAATCCATGTATTTTTCTCCTAGTCCTATTAAGGCATGATGAATATCTTGAAACCTTGAGTACATGTCATTGATGGATTCATTTTGTCGCATTCTAAAGTTTTGGAACTGGTTCTTTAGCATGGAGATCTTAGTTTGCTTCACCTTGTTTGTGCCTTCATGTATGGTTTTAAGTGTACTCCATATTTGATGTGCAGTAGTACAGATGCTTACACGGTTGAACTCATTTCTATCCAAAGCACAAAATAGCATATTCATAGCTTTGGCATTTGCACTAACTTCATTCTTCTGAGCTTGCGTCCATGTAGAATAATCCATTGTGGGTACAATGAGTTCTGCTTGAGTTGCGTTCCAGGCTTCAAAACTTGTTGCTTGCATATAAATCCTCATCCTTGTAGCCCAATAATTATAGTTTAGTCCATTGAATAGAGGTGGTCTTTGAGTAGATCGTCCTTCCGCAAATGTAGAGTTATAGGTAGATGTTGTGCTTGTGTTGTTTTCCATATTATCAATATGTCAAATAACGGTGTTATGGTTATAGGACGACCTTGCTCTGATACCAATTGAAAGAGTCTATGTGGTAGGATCGTATAATATGGAATAAAAATGCTCTAGGTAGATAGTAGTAAGCAGTAAGTAAAGTAGACACCAAGACTTTATACTGGTTCGGACCTTTTGTCCTACGTCCAGTCCCTAAGCTCCTCTTAGGAATTCAACTAACCAACAACCCTCACTTAACCTGGAGGAATAGGTTTACAACTTACCCGAACAACCGAACGAGATTTCTTGCCTCAACTACCGAAGAGGACTTCAACTTGGATACAAAAAGTATTTCTGACTTGTTGTGTTCTTGATAACACTAATGAGTCAATTTAGTACAACTTTCCTATAATCTTATCCTCGAAAGTATACAAAGTGTTTGTGAAGATTTAGGAAATGTGAATTGCTATGAATCAAGATATGTTATAGTCAAAACAGAGATTCAAGCAATTGGTTTGCTTTTGAAAACTTAAAAGAATATGAAAGTATGTTCAAGTAAATAGAGAGATTAAAGCAAGTAGAATTGGTAATTTGCAAATGTTAAAAGCATGTATTTATACTTGTAGAAGAGTTGCATTTGTTTGCTAGAGATGCAAGGAAGAGATGCTTCTGTTTCCATTGAAGAATGGTTGCAACTCTTGGGAGGAAGAAGGTGTCTATTCATAGAAAATTCGCAGTTACAGATTCAGTCGACTGAACAGTAAATTCAGTCGACTGAAATTATAAAGGAAAATTTTCAGGTCTATGTTCAGTCGACTTTACAGTGAGTTCAGTCGACTGAAACTGTGTATGTTTTATTTCTGTGCCAGTTTCAGTCAACTGGCCATGACTGTTCAGTCGACTGAACTGTGAAAATTTGCACACTAAAAGTTTTTATAAAAATCAAGTTTAAAGGAAGTGTTTTAGTGTTCGTGCAAATCTCTTGAGGATAGATTTTAACAAAATAATCTAGATTTAGACCCATAAAAATCATACTTATGTTTTACACTTTGGTCTTCATCGATCTTCCTCTGATTTCAATATATTTCTTCCTTTTTGTTGAAGCTCATTGTCATTGATCAAAATCTTCGTGTATCAACATTAGTTGCCAAGGACAACAATAATGATCTTGCTTCAAACAAAAGAAATTCTGAGAATCAGAAAAAGGAAAACGACGGAGGAAAGAATCAGGGAAATGAGAGGAAACTCCACTGCTTCGATCTTTTAGATTTTACTCCTTTAACTGATACACCAAGAAATATCTTTTTTGCAACAAAGGACGTTGTCAGGTATCCTAAGCCACCTGAGATGAAAAGAGGTGCAGTGCGTAATGGAAAATTCTGCCAATTTCACAATCAACTTGGCCATGACACTGACCAATGTCGCCAATTAAAGAATGTGATTGAAGAATTGCTGGAGCAGGGTAAACTCCAACAATACGTTATGAGAGGCGGAGTCGATCCAACCTCATCCACTCGGGATCAACAACGTCCTACCCATCAATCTGATTCTCGCGACAACACTGCAGTGCAAGATTCAGAAAAGCTTGTCATTAATGTTGTCACAGGAGGTCCACACCCAGCAGGCAGAAGTTGGGACGACAGCTAATTGTCCACAAAACTGCAACTGGAACATCTTTCACTTTCTCTGGCATATAAATCTGAAGCTGCGAATCTAGTGCAAATGGAAAATCAGCCCGGAGATTCTGAAACAACAATCACTAGCGTCCATTTTTTACTTAACAGCATTGCTTAAATTTGTAAAAATGATAATGGATGTGTAACTTCTGCATAGTAAACCGTTGAGAAATCAGTGTGACTGAATAATGAAAACTATGAATTCTGTGTTTTCTATTATAAAATGCCTGTTATATTTCGATATATAAATACTCTAAATGTATTGCTAAAATGTCGATCTAATATTGCAGGTCATTAAAGCGAAGCTCACCCATCGCAAAGCCAAGTGAGCCCTACAAATCATTTATTTAAGCAGCAAAGATTCCATATTCAAATCCTATACAAGAAGAACTTCACATAAAAAGTTGGCAACTCCACTGGGGCAAGCCTTCGTTAACCGGTTGTGATTGTCAATATGAACAGACATCCAACTAGGTAACTCGCGTTTGTCCCGTGAAGTTGTTCAACAGTGAAGTCCACTTCTTCGGATAAGGAAATTTACTTGCAAAAGGAAAGACGATACGCTTGGAAATGATAATAAAAGATCGCTAATGAGCAAATGATGGGAGAAGATGGCCAGGCAAACACAAAAGCAGCCAAAAGGAGGTATGCCACTCAATAAAAGGGCCGGTAGAACCATCGAAGGGACACCTTCCCAAGCAGAAGGAACAGGGCCCTTGCTAACTGAACGTGATGCATCCGATCAGGCAGCTTGCGTCCATCCCATGAATCTACTCACCCCTGAGAAGCAACCTTCCTGGCACACCAACCAACCGATGCTCCTTCCCAAAGGTCAACAAAGCCATCTAACGAGGCACGCCAACAAATGGAAGTGCTTCTCTCAATAAAAAGATTGGTGGAACCACCGGAGGGGCACCTTCCCAAGCTGAAGGAACATGGCCCTTGTTAATTGATTGCGGTCATTTGTGCAAATGAACATCCAATCAAGCAACTTGCGTCCGCCCCGTGGATCCACTCAACCATGAGAAAGTAACTTCCAGGCAATTACAAGAACTCTTTGGAGGCAAAAGCCCTCTTCGGAGGCACATTTCACCCGTGTAGAAGTGCAAAATGCTCTTCTTCGGAAGCCCACTTCACCAGAGATGAAATTCTAACAAGCCCTCTTCGGAGGCACATTTCACCAGTGTAGAAGTGCAAAATGCTCCTCTTCAGAGGCCCACTTCACCAGAGATGAAATGCCAAATTACTTCTCTTCGGAGACCAAAAATTGCTTCTCTTCGGAGACCAAAATCGCTTCTCTTCGGAGACCAAAAGACCTCTTTGGAGGCACACTTCACCATGCTTGAAATATCAGACATAAGCCCTCTTCAGAGGCACAAAAACAAAGCCTTCTTCGGAAGCGCTAAACAAATCAAAAAATTCTTCAGAAAGTTCACTTCACTGCATAGGAAAATTTACTTTTTAACAAATAAAAATGATCATCCCCAAAAGTTAAAGTGTTCTTCAGAAAGAAAGAGAAAGTAAAAACTTCTCTAAAGACGAGATATACTCTATTAAAAGCAGAATGATTCTTCCTTTAAAAGTGGAGTAATTATTCTCTGAAATAAGAGTATCAGTCTCGAAAAAGCTAGAAATATTGCAATGCACTTACGGTATGGGGGCAATACTATACAATTCAATTATATTAATAAAAGTAACATGCAAGCAACATACCACAATTTCATTGCAATATCACGAAAAATAGATCGTTTATTCTACACTAAAAATGAGAAACAAATGCGTTCTCACATACACAAGAATTTGTACACAAGTAAAATAGCTATTTTATTCAATACTATAAAAAATTTTACATTGTGCAAATCACAAAAAGAAGCGGAGACCGGTATCCGCACAACTTCCGGTCAATACATGCAAAAAACAGAAAAGACAAAATCAAACTCATTTCTCCTTCTTCCCACCCTTGGAGCCTTTACCCGGCCTGGTAATTAGTTTCGGAGGCCGTATCGGAGAAGAAGCAGAAAGAGACTCAGCCGGATCGACTTCTGCTTCATCTCCAGCAGCAGAAGAACTTTTCTTTCCTTTCTTCGAAACCACACGTTTCTACTTCTTCTTGGAAGAAGACTCACTCCCCGGAGTAAGAAATGTAGAAAGCTTTGTGTCGTAGTCAAAAGACTGCTCTGGGGTCTTCTCACTATCTTCCAGATCTTCTGCTTTCTGCTCCTCGGAAGCAGGTGGTTCGTCCAAGCCTTGAAGGGCTGCTATCTGTTCTTCCTGTGAACCTGGTTGAGAAGCTGGAAGAGGAGTAACTTGAGAAGAAGGAGGAACGACAGCTGAAGAAGGAGAAATTGGTGCAGTTTCCGGCGCGTCCGCTGCATAATAAAAGAAGTTAAAATCAGTACTCTTCAAAATGAGATATTGATTCGTCAAGGCTAAAGTAGTAAGTAAGAAGATCATCAAGCCCAGTTAAATCAAATAAATGGTTCACCGGGACTGGGTCGACGTCAAAGTTATATGGAGAAGTCGACTTGGCGAGATCAGTTTCAAATTTCTGAGTCGCAATATCTTCCAGCGCTTCTTCTTCTGTGGGAGTCGTAACAATATCTTTGGCAGGGAGAAAAGAGTGAGAACTAGAACCAATGATATCAACATCAGCTGAGACCGAAGTATGAACAGGGGCAGCAAGAAGTATTTCTTTTTCGGAATGCTTCTCCCCCGTGGCTTCAGCTCGCACTCGGGCAAGTTGCTCTTTTCCCATGGCAAGGGCAGCACGAGCTTCTTCGTCAAGGTAGCATGCCTCAAGTTCCGCTTCATCATAGCCAGCCCCGCCAAGCATGTCAACCGCTACTTCCCACACTTCGGCCAGGGTAACCTCGTAGTCAGGACCCAGAAAAGAAAGACTTCCACGACCCAGAACGCTGTGTAAATAAAAGTCGAATAAGGTAGAGCTGATGTTTGCTTTCGTTGCCTCATGTGATTGCTCAGCCGCGTCTTTTTCGGCAACGGCAGCAACTTGACCAGCAATAGCCTCATCACGCTCTGTCTCAGCTTTAGCAAGTCGAGACTTTAATAATTCAATCTCCACGTTCTGGGAGGTGACTTTTTCCTACAGTTCAGCATTTTCTGTGCGATATTTCTTAGCAATGTGCTGGTCAGCTGCAAGCTTCATTTCGGCATCCCTTTGTGCAGCATGTGCGTCCCGCACTTGCTTTTGAAAGACTTCTTCTTTTTGAGTATGTGATGCAGAAGAAGAGGCGAGATTTTCCTTAAGCCGCTTGACTTCAGATTCAAGCCTTGCATTGTCATCCGCGATGTTCGTCATCTCCGCGTCATGCTGCTTGCACCATTTATCCCATTCAGCTTTATCATTCTCCAGAGTCAGCATGTTTTCAAGATTCATATGATTGACTCTCTGGAGTTCATCAACAAGCTTTTGCCATTGCGACATCCTATCAATGTCAAGCTTAACTGCATCGAGATTTCTAAGCATGGCTTGCTTATCGATCGGGACCAAATCCAGGTCAAAACGCACTCCTTTTAAACACCAGTTCGGAAATCGGCTTTGAAGCGTTGGAGGGCCATCTTTAACCTGATATTGGGGCCTGCTGATGATCGCTTGAATGTCAGATTTCTTTAAAGGAGGAGAGCCGGCCGGAGTATCAGAAGGGATAGGAGCATCAGTCTTCTCAGAAATTACAGACGCGTCACTTGGCTTGGACCGTTTGCTCGATTCGTCAGTAATATGAGTCTTCCCCTTGTCATCATAAGACTTTCGCTTATGGGAATCGTAACTTCTGTAAGAAGAATCATATCGATCAGCGTCTCTTCTTCTCTGCCGCTACTCATAATCCCATTTTTCTTGAGCCTTCCTTTGAGCCCTTTCCTCATCTGTCTCTCTCTGGTCACCAAGATATTTCCTAAATCATAAGATCCACGACCTCCATGGCGCTGAAATGAGTCATAGTATGAGCCGGCACGCCCCATCGGAGAATCTGAAAATCGAAAAAGAAGTAAAGTTTAGAAATTTCCAGAAAAAAGAGGATAAATGCTTATAAGTGCTGAAAAATCCTAAGTGTGTGTGGCGTGCGAACTACGTGCGTCAAACTACAAACAACGTTTTAATGTGGGAACAGAAACGACAGGTGTAGAAGCTGTCGAAGCTTGTTTCAAAGAGGAAGTCGCTTCAATAACAGGAGAGGTTGCTTTTGAAGTATTATCCTTGAAAAGCTCTTGAGAACTATCATTATATCACTCAAGTCATCAACGGTATTATCGCCATGATGCCCAGCAGAATTCTCTTTCTCAACTTCCGCATCGGCCGACTTGTCAAGAATTCGAGGATTCTCTTCCCCTTCAATAATTGGGGCAAGTGCCGGCTTGCTGGATGACCCCACAACATCGGTGGATGCGGAACATTTTATCAAAGCAACCTCTACGACAGGTACTTCAGATGCAACTTCTTCTGCAGAAGCTGGGGCATTCGATGCCTCTGTTTGAGAGCCCGAAGCAGCTAACATTTCTGCATCAGAACTAGAAATTTCGTGAATCCGAGTCTACCTAGAAGGATGTAAAAGCCCAAATTGGTGCAAAAGCTCATCATCTAGTAGAAATTTGGTGTTTCTCTCTTCAATAGCCACCGCACTGAGAGTTTCGAAGATTGGCTGGCGGGCAGAATCCCTAAGCGGAGAAGGAAGTTCTACAAAAGGAAAGGGCGAGGTTAACACGACAACTCAAGTTTCGAAAAGTTCGAAAAAATAAGGAGCGAAGATAAAAGGTCTTACTCCCTACTCTCCAGTTGGTATAGAATCCCGGAGGACAATGAACAAAGAAAAACTGGCTCAAGAACCCGGAAGCGCTTTCGAGAAGACCGATAATCAGTCTACGGTTCCTGGCACTCCTCACAAGTGTGATAGAGGGATGGTCTTTGTTCTTTGCAAATGTGCATAGGAAGCGAATTTCTTCAAAACTGGGAAAGCAGTCCAGCGCTCTCCTAAAAAGCACACACAATCCCAACAGGATGGCGTAGCCATTAGGGTGTAGTTGAAAAGGGGAGATAGATAGTCGGAGGAGAAGTTCTCGAAGACAGTCATTAAATGGGGGAATAGCTCCACTCAAACACATTTGGCGGTTAACTGCGACAAAGCCATGGGGCGGCCTATCAGCAGTATCATTTATTCCAGGGAGCAGAGCGTCGGCTTCGGCAATGCCAAACTGGATACATAGTTGTCTGAAAACTTTGTGGCTTAGAGTGGTCGGAGTTCTTTCCGGAGGATTGATCAGTGGGTTGGCAATCAGAAAAGATTCTCCGGCAGGTTCTGTACCTTCTTGTTGAGACGCCATTCTACACAAGGAACTGGATATTCAAATATGAAGGTGCACGTTTCCTAAAACGAGTGAAGTGTTGTGCAAAACTAATACAATAACAAGCAAATATAACAGAAACTAAATTAATTGATACTTATCGATTATATAGTTTCAAGGCTTGTTATCTTAAGTCCAAGTGCAGCGTCGTGTTAATGCAAATAAATCAGCTTTAGTTGACCATTTCAATTTTGCTTTAATACTTCACTTAGATTTGTTAGTTCGCAGCATTTCATTCGCAAAGTTCATTTAGGTTTGTTATTCTCTATCGACTAATCTGTCATTCGATGTGGGCAATCAATGACAGTATATTCGTCCCATTTTTCTGCAAATGTTGCTTTTAAACAGGTTATTAGCGTTAAAGATAAGGCAATCTGAAAAGAAGTACAACAAAGTCCAAAACAATTCAAATTCAGAAATCAGTCAAATTCTGCCCAAATTTCAAGTCCTAGGTCGTTCATGACCTAACATAAGTCGGAGCATTTTTAAGTCATGCTGTTCAAGTCTTAACATTCAAGGCAGTGAAAAATTTGCTCTAGTTCTAACTCGTTCACGACTTAGCATGGATCGGAATTTCCTCAAGTTCTAGCCCGTTCACGGTCTAAAAGATATGCTATGAGTCAGGTTGAGTCGTAACTCTTAAATCGTACTACACATTCAAGCCAAATCTGAACAAGTGCTAAGTCGCGAACGACTCAAATGGTTCCTACGAGCTAGGGTCAACTATTCTCTAAGTCGTAAGTCGTGAGGAATAAAAAGAGGCTTCAAGTAGTAAGTCCTAAGTCGTAACATCAAAACTGCTGGATCACGCGAAATTACCAGTCCATCTAACTCCTGACTCGCTTAATCCTTAACTCGTTAACCATCTATCCATCCAATTCCTAACCCGTTTACCTCCTAACTCTTGAGCTTTGTCACTCCTAACCCGTTAACTATCCAACCCGTTAACCCATTAACCAGTTAGCCTCTCCATCAACCCTATTTCTAAACCACCGCAAATCACAAATCGTTGCAAGTCATACCAAGCCACCTTAAGTTCATGGATACCCTGTATAACAGTATTCGCAAGGCCCGAAGGGAAGAAATCATGGACAAAGGTTGACGGCAATGATCGGCGATTGGAAAAAGGGAAAAGATGCTTACGCGGTGTAATTGGGAATGGCTGGAAGTAAATCAAGTCGAAATCGCCTTTGGAAGCTTGAAATTGCGTTAATGGCAGATACGGCTTAAAGAACGAGTAATAGGAAGACGGAGATAAGAGGAATGACCTAAGCATTTTATACCCCAGGTCGAAGGAATTGGAATCGGCCCACACGAGTTAAGATGAGTTGAAACACACGACCTACGACTTAGGCGTGTATTTCGAGGGGCAAATGTTAACCCTTAATTCTCCACGACTTAAGAAGTACACGACTCAAGAGTTAACGAGTTAAGGGATTGCAAGACTTAACGAGTTAAGACTTAGATGACCTACGACTCAACAGGCTCTGACCTAAGGAATGGTCCGACTCAACGACCTACGAGTTAAGAAGTTTAACGACTTACGACTTAAGTGATCTCAACACCCTACGACTTAAGAGGATCTACGACTTAACTATTCATAGGATTTACGACTTAGTGACTTAACAAGCTACGACTTACGACCTAAAGTCATGCCGATCTAGTGATTGCCGATCTAACTACTCAGGGACCTACGAGTTAACGACTTACAACCTATGGGCGGTAGCGATCTAACGACTCACTGGATCCTGTCCTTAAATACAGCAACCTGAGGAACTAAGGTGCGAACCACCTACGACCTATCTTAGGTCGTCCCCGACCTAAAACTTCTACCCAAAGACCTAAGGCTTCTCATGCCATTTCCTTAGGTCGCTCACGACCTACCACTTTCCCTTAGCCCGTTCACGACCTATGCCTTAACAAATATATGAAGCCATTATGTGCAGCCGTTAAAAGGTAGCCCGAGCTTCTTAGGTCGGAGACGACTTACGACCTATCATAAGTCGTAAACGACCTAAGGACTTAGAAGCCGAGTTCAGGCCAGATTCTTCTCCTATAAATAGATTGCCATCTCCAACAAGTGGGGGACTTTTGGCCATTCATTTCTTCAAGCGCCGTTACCCTGTCGAACCCTCCATTCATTCAGCAATCAAAGATCTTCAAACATTCGAGACGCTACAACAAGCTTCGAGAGGAATTCCTTACATCCAACACGGATTTATTGAGTTTCATCGTCGAAGATTGAGCTAATAGTCAAGATTGTTTCTTGTGATCAAATTGTATTGTTTTCATAAGAGATTTGTATCGATTTGTAACCAGATTCAGTAATAAAGAGATTCAAAGTGGACGTAGGCTTAATCTCAAGCCGAACCACTATAAACTGCTGTCTTTTACTACTTTTTCTGCTACTTTCCTGCTTAAATTCTGTTCCCGTCACGCGGGTGGTGCTTTCACGACTCAACCACACACACCGGGTGTTAGCGTTCACTTTTTTAGCGTTAACACCCTTAGCTGGGGGCATGCTACCTTAGGTGCTATATATAAGTAGAGGCTGTTGGAGTTCCTTTCGAATTTCAACTTTCAACCACCAAAAGAACCCACTCAAGGATATTTAGCGGAAATGGAGGTTAGATCAGACTTGATCCAAAGATGGATGAGGGGATAATAGATATTTTAGGTAAGCTGAGTAGAGGAGAACATTTTCCCTACGTCAGTAGATATATAGTTGATGAAAAGGGATTTTTAAGGAGAGATGGACGTCTTTATGTTCCAAAGATTGATAATGTGTTGGAGGAAGTACTTGTAGAATGTCATCATTCATGGATGACCATTCATCCTGAATGAGATAAGATTTATAAGGATATGAAGCGAATTTTCTATTAGCCATGGATGAAGAAGAGGGTTGCTGAATTTGTTTCCAAAGGCTTGACATGCCAAAGGATAAAGGCTGAGTAAGGAAAGCCTAAAGAGTTGTTATTACCGCTAGAGATTCTAACTTGGAAATGATAGCATATATCGATGAACTTCGTAGGTAGGTTGACTAGGAGCCAAAGAGTCAATTAAGCAATTTGGGTCATAGTGGATAGACTCACTAAAAGTGTCCATTTTATTCCTATTAGAAGATATAGGACCGTAGCATCTCTAGCATAAATTTATATCAATGAAGTGGTTCGACTTCATGGAATTCTAGTTAGCATTGTTAGTGATGGAGACCCCTTATTTACAAGCAATTTTCCAGGAGTTTGCAGACAGCTATATGAACCTCATTGAATCTTAGCAATGCTTACCACACACAAACCGATGGTCAAAACTGAAAGATTGAATATGATCTTGGAAGATTTGTTGAGTGCTTACATCATGGACTTTGGAGGATACTAGAAGCAGCATTTACCTTTAGTCGAATTCGCGTATAATAATAGTCATCAAGCAACGATTGGCATGCCATTCTTTAAAGCGCTTTATGGGAAGCCATGCAAATCTCCCAATTATTAGTGAAAAACCATCGACAAAGTTTTACTCGGACTAGATTTAATTCACGAGAACACGAAAAAAGTAGAATTGATTAGGCAGAGAATGAAGGTCGCACAAAATCATTAGAAATCCTATATGGACAAGTGAAGAAAGAAGTTGGAGTTTGACATAGGGGACATGGTGTTTGTTAAAGTTTCCCCTCTTAGGAAAGTTGTGATATTTAGGAAGTTGAGAAAGTTGGCTCCAAGATTTGTTGGGCCTTTTCGAATTTTGGAAAGAATAGGAAGACTTGCTTATCGCGTAGAGATACAGGATAAGTTGGCAGGAGTCCATGACATTTTTCACATCTCGTGCTTGAGGAGATTCCTTCATAGCACAACCACCGTGGTAGAGCCTGATCAATTAAGAGATACTGAGATGGAGTCGTTAACATCCCGTGCCACCACATGAGTTATGGAGCATGTAACTAGAAATCTCTGGAATAAAGAAATTAGGCTAGTTTGAGTACAATGGGGAGATAACCTAGTGGAAAGCACATGGAAAACTGAAGCGATGATGAGAACCTCCTATCGTGAGCTTTTCACTGGTAAACTTCTCTCTCTAAATTAGTTTTAGTTGCATCGTGGTTAATAGATTGGATGGTAGGGGATAGTTGCCATAATTTTTACTATCACTTTTGTACTCATATAGAATTTTTTTTGCATGTTTAGGATGTTGGCATACATGCCTATATGTCACCATACTTTTGTTCATGTTAGGATTGAGCTCACCTATAGTATGTCTGCATACATAATCACATTGCACTTATAGTTGAGTAGATGGTTGTGTAGATAACTTGGTTGTATAACATAGATGCTTAGTGCGTGTTGCGATGTTCGTCCCTTAGGGATTTTAGGGGTGAAATCGTTTTTAAGGGGGAGAATGTAACACCCTATAAAAATTAACAAGTGATTAATTAACTAAATAAGAAAAGGCTAAAATTAGAAATTTTGTAAATGTCAAATTTTGATCATGAAAAATGTTTCGTTGCGTTCGTGGCCATTTTTTGATCAATTTTCATATATAAAGTTTTGAAAACGGAGCCCAAACAAAAAATTTATTGATGTTTGAAGTTTTCAAATTCAAAATAATTTAAATGGAATGCTAATTTAAATAAATAATTAATGCTAAAGTTTGAAATTCAAAAATTAGCGATAGTTAGACTTAGGGTAAATTTAACGTTAAATATTAATAAAGAAATTAAATAAAATATTAGCGAAAAATAGAATACGATTCCAAATTAAAATAACCGGTTGACCGCTTACCTTTGGTCGATCAACCGGTGCTGTTGTTGTGGCTAGGATTAAGGAAGACCACAAACAGTCCGGATTATATTTTTCTACACTGACTTAAATATGATGGTTCTGGAGCTCTGTTGCTTTCTTTCTTCCTCAAGATTCAGAAAATTCTTTAGGGTTTCAAGTTTGAAATTTTGTTGTTCAATATTCAATTCTAATTCTATCCTCCTCCAATCTCTAAATTTCTAAATCTCATTCGTATATAATTCCCTTATGATATATTTCTAAAAGGAGAGATCTGAAAGAGATTAAAGCGGGCGTAAACAAATCCAAAAGGAAGAGATAAGGAATATTGTTAGTAGAAATCTTAGTTTTTCCTGTTTAGTAATTGTATAGTATTACTTAGATTTGATATATCCCTTGGGGAATTTTTTTCACAAAAACATTAAACTAAAACTCCAAAATTCCCCTAAGCGAAATGTCAATTCTTATGTTTGGTTCCCGATTGTTCTATATATTAAATTAGTGGAATTGTATAGTTATTGCAATTTTAATGTTTTACATTCTGTTCCACTTCTCATCTTTTTCTTTGGATCTGTTTAAGGTATTTTAAAAGAAATAAGTTAGGAAAGGCATGTATGGTAGGGATTCTCTTTATCCTAGTATGCAATACCTATTTCTGTTATTTAAATGAAAATTCCCTTTTTCATTTGCATATGTAGAAGTTGAATAGAGCGTAAAAGGATTTGAATTGTAAATTTTATTAATATTGATTCTATTATTTTAGTATAAAACAAGTTTGGTATGGATTCTACTTTTATACAAGTCTATTGCTGAACTGAGAATGTTAGATATATGGCATGTTTGTTGATATGGAATTGGACCTGTATAAATTTAAAAGTTTTGACATTTAAATGATCATTATATGACGTAATCTTCGCATGATTATTATATGTGGATGTGTGTGTGTGTGTCTATATATATATACTAGCCTATAAATAAAGTATAACTAGTAGCATGTTAATTGCATAGTAAATATGTTATTATTAGTATTAAATCCCCTTTAGGAAAGAAGTGAGATAATTATGGATAGTAATATTATGGAATGTGGTGAGGTATATGGTTGTATGTTAGGTGAGTGAAAATTATGACTAAGTTATAGGGATGCAAGGTGAATCAAAAAGCACATGGAAGTCTGCCCAGCTAATTTGGCTACCAATAGAGTGATTTTGGGGTTGATGTGAGACATCACCTATAATAAGTACCCAGCGAGGACGCGAGGTTAGTCCAAAATTCTGTAGGATAAACTTGTCCAGCTAATCTGGCTACCGGTACCTACGAATAGTTAGACTAATGTAAGATGTCGTAGTTTGGGTTACAGGTCATAATACATAGGACCTGCTTCGGGGTTGAAGGTAGTAAGTGGTTGTTTGCGGGCCTACCTCCTCCCTATTAGGAAGTATTAAATGGTCAGGGTTAGTGGTTAGGCATGGTAGTAGATATCTTAGGAAGGGTCCGCTTAAAGTTTGAGGTATTAAGTAGTTATTATATGGTCCGCCTCTCCAATAAAGAAGTATTAAGTGGCCTAATGATATTCCGTGTGATGTCAGCTAGATAGTATCAAAGAGGAGTCCGCCTTGGGATAGGAGTAAATGATGGGAACCTGGCTAAAATGAGGTATTAATTGGCCACATTCTACCTAGTTTCCATTGAAAAGCTATTTAGCGACTTAGGTACTATCTCTTATATTGTTAGGACGTTATTGACGATAGATGCATGAGACTAGAAATGGCCTTTGGCCTACAGTTGAAGATAGGTTCATGAGTTAGATTGGAAAGGGTATAGGTCATAGAATTGGACATACATTTGGAGAAATTTACATAATATATAGTTAGGATGCGTAATACATATTCTCATTTAAATTATAGTATTATACTGCCCAAGTACTATTATAGAAAGGTTCGAGATTTTTATTCACCATAGAATTGTTGTTTTGACTCTCTCCTTATTACAACACAAGTTAGAGAAGAAGAAGCAGATTTCAGAGACGGTGGCGGAGACGGAGACTTGTGGCAGTTATTTATATATCTACTTATGATGTTTTTATTCTGCTGTACCCATTTAGACATGATACTGTATTTTTTGATGAACTACAGAAATGTAGCATTCTTATATGGTATTGTGTTGTATGTTTCTGACATTTGAGTTTATTTAATAAAATGGGTATTGTTTCTGATATTATATTTTATCCTTCCGCTGTGAGATTCTGAATGTTTAGATAGAAACTCTATGTGTTGTTCTTTGTATCAACTTTACCAACGAACAGCTAGCTTGGAATGGGTCTAAGGTTCGATGGGCCTTTATTGGGTCGAAAATTAGGCCCGTTTCGGGGTTGGTTGTTACACATCAAGTCGAGAGTATCAATTATCACTTTCATTAGGACTCCTCAAGTCGAGAATATCAGTTATCACTCTCATCAGGACCTATCGAGTCGAGAATATCAGTTATCACTCTTATCAGGACCCATCGAGTCGAGAGTATCGGTTATCACTCTCAATAGGACTTATCAAGTCGAGATTAATTGTTGTCACTCTCATTAGGACTCCTATAGTCAAGAGTATGAGTTATTACTCTCATTCTTATATAGTTGAGAGTATTTATTGGGAATCTACATCATAGGGTTCACGTCATTATGGAGAGCACGTAAATTAGACCTACAGATAAGCTAGTTATTTTCGGATCTCATCCCGGATCCGTTATGTCACTAGTGAGATTATAGGCTGAGAGTTATTTCTCTCATTAGCGTCATTGCCCTAACATTCACTTAAGGACCAACGGTCTGTTACAAAGGGCAAGAAGGAATCATGGCCAATGCTCGACACCGATAGCATGTTTATGACATGCAATGAGTACGAGTGTCACGATTTGCAAGTAACTTAGGGACGATAGGAAACAGGCCATGGTTATTAACATTTCCTGGAATAGTATTGCAATACATCAGTCTCCCATCTGGATGACTTAAGATGATCATTGGCATTAGAGACTGATTTTGTATTAGTCTGTCATTTGAGTTAGCCTAACCCGAGACAGCTGCATGTTGTAGTTAAAGCGCTTAGCAGTTCTATAGTGGTGGAGATGCAAAAAGTTATAGCGGGGATATAGCGGTGAAATGGTGGAAAATAGTGGAGGTGCAAAATGATTTAGTAGATATTTAATAAAATATTTAAAGTTAATTTAGTCTTGTTCTCACATCAATTGTATAGGAAAAAGAAATATTCTTTAATCTTATATAACGAAACCGAAGAATATCATGATTTATGCAGTCAAGATTTGATGACCAGAATAGATTTCTAACTTATATTGAGCACTTATAACTTAAAGTTAGGTTTTTACCATGACTTTATTGATTTGGTTTAAAAGAGAATTATTCAAATCAACCATTTTATATTAATGTTGCTAAAGCGGGTGCTAAAAAGCCTTGATTTAGCGGTTGTAGTGGAAAATAGCTGGGACTAAAGCGGATCTACTGTTCAATAGCGTTAAATTGAAAAAACGTAACGGTCGAAGAGCACTACCCACTATAGGAGGGATTTTGCGGGGTTTTAACTGCACAGCATTAGAGACATGTTGTGAGCTTGTCTGTCATTCTCTTGTAAGTGCCTATGGTTGAGAGATCTCCTTTTTGTATAATTTGTTGTTTCGCTCTCCTAGTACCATTTAGTCAAGAGTTTTGCCTTTCTAAGGACCGAGGGTCAAGATAAATGATTTTGTACATTGAGTATTTGATTGATTTTGATGTTTATTAAGTTGGTGTTTCTTGTTATCTCTGAGGGACTAACAATCGGAAGTTATCACTTCCATTTGAATAGTAGGTTGAGATAATTATTTGGATATCGTCTTCGATATTCTATATTTTTTGTTTTATTTTGAGTTTGGATTTCTTGCTATCTCCTAGGACTAACGATCAGAGGTATTTACTTTCATTAGGACTGTAAGTCGAGATAGTATCATTGGATATTAATTTCTAAATTTTATATAGATTATGCTATATTTGGCTTCCATGTCTTATGATTTGTCTTCTATGGCTATACAGTTGAGAGTTATTGCTTCCATTAGGTCTTGACATTTGGAAGTCTATGCTTCTATTAGGACTGTAAGTTAAGGTATTTTGGTTGTTGACCCTTGGATTTAGTTTGATTCTTGATTCTTTCCTTTATTGTGGATTTATGGATACTTTATATGCTTATCCATAGTATTTTGTGATGTCGATGGATTTGATTATTATCACCTAATTTATAAATTTCGTGATTCTTACTTGTTTACATGTATTCCTCAGGTGATATTTGAAATGTGTGGCATGGTATATTATTATTATTATATTATAATGGATGTTTCGTTGAGTCATATTTGTCCTTGGATTTTTAATACCATTCTTATTGGTATGTACTCACCTTGGATTTATATATAGTCCAACCCGTTTATTATTTATATAATACATGGGTCAGTTCGAGACTTTTAGGTATAGAGACATTAACCATTTTGGATGATTGGGCTTTAAAGGAGACATCATATGTACATATATTATATCGTGTTTTGATATTGTGATTACTTTGTATATTTTTGTCGGTATGTCTCCTTGTATTTATTTTTGATGAGATGGCTATGAGTTGTATATTGTGTACTTGATTTGGTATATAATGTAGTGGTGAGACAGACATTACAGTCGGTATCAATTTGTATTATATTTTTCTATTACGATCTGTGACTCTGTGTTTATTTGTATATGTTGTATATTATTCTATCCTGCTAACCCATATGTTAAATTTTTTTGTGCCGGTATTGGATATGTATATTGTTGATTTATACCGAGGTAAGATACGTAGCGGTATCCCAAAGGAATATTCTTATGTGATTGCTCCCGACAAACCTTATTCTCCATATCACCAGATAGGATTACCTAGTAATTCTCTGTGGTGGTATGATTATAGAGGTAGAGCGTTACACAAGGTCACATGCATCACCATGACTATTATTAGTGTTGGAACATGGCCATCCCATAGAGGAAGTTATATGTGAATTTCAAAAAAATATCCTTTATCAGATCTTTATTGGGCCTATGAAGTCTAATTCATTTAGAACATTTTTAAATATTATTTAAATAAAGTCTTTTATTTCATTTAAATTTATAAATTATATAGTGTTATTTAATTGATATATTGATATGTGTGTGTCTCGTATACACATTTATATGTGTGTGCATGTGTAACATATCAACCCGTGCAAGGTATAATATGCCCCATGTATAGATGTTAGGATTTACATTGCAACAGACACGTTAGCTTATCCAATATGCAAGTATATGCTGTCCAAATATATGTATATATAAGCTATTATTTTATATAATAATTATAAATTTTTCTTGTGTGCGTGTGTTAAGTTAAAAATGGCAGATCATGGGAGAACTGAGAGTAACGTCTACCATACCGAGGAAGAAGCAAAACCGCCAGATCCACCTTCAAAGCCCACTACGCATCAAGTAAACTATTCTAAATCCTATGATGATGCTCTTAAAGGGAAAATGGGAGAATCTACCACTACTCACAGGCGAAGTTCTAAACACAAACTGAATTATGTAGCACCATCAAACAGATGCATTTTTATTTATTCCATAGGCAACTTTCAATAAATCAAACGAGGTCTGGACAAATACGGTGGTTTTGCAACCAATCGACTTTAGAATTTCATATATAAAGTTGAATGAGTACATTCAAAAAGTTTGGAAACCCATTGACATTTACCTCATACACAGTGCATCCAATTGTTATTATGCAATGCAGTTTGCAAGTGAAGTTGATTATGAGAGAATACTGAACAACATGACATATTCTTACTTCGGCAAGTAGTTATTAATAGACATCTAGCATCTGGTTATGAATTCATGAAACATGAAATCAAGTAAGAACGAGTTTAGGCTAAATTGTATAATTTAGATATGGAAATGTGGACACCAAAGGCTTTATCCATAATTGGCAGTTTTACTGGTACACCACTACAACTAGATGATAACACAGCTAAAAAATATACAAAATGTGCCAAAATTTAGATTCAAATCCATATGCGTTGTAAGCTTGTTATAACAGTCCCTGTTTTATTCCATAATGGTACCAAGAAAGACGCGATTGTGAATATGAATACATTCCTCCCAAATGTGAAAAATGTAATGTCTTTTATTAAGAGCATCTCTTTATCTTGCTTCTGGATCCCGAAGACACATGAAGAGATAGGAGAATCATCTGGGAAAAATAAAGACAATATAGATAATATACAAAACTCAGAAGATTTATCTAAAGTACTTGACACATATTCATCAAATAATCAATCACAAGAAGAGTAAAAGGAAGCAACGAATGAAACTGAACAACAACACAATTCATCTATAGTAGTACCTTAAAATAGTTAAACACCTGATCACTAGGAATTTCTAGATAAAGAACTACCAAACTCTATTGACACTCATGCATCACAAAATGTGGTGATGCAATAGAAGAGGAAATCAAAAATGAAGAAGTGAAAATAAATGTATCCGAATTTATAATAAATAATCTAAATTATTCGACAGTGGATAAAGGTAAATCTATGATTCAAAAACAAGTTTCCCCTAAAAGACCACTAAGGAGCAACTCTAAAATCAAAGGAGCATCATTACTCGGAATATTAGGGGTATGAACACATCACAAAGAGCTAACGATGTGTTCGAACTCCTAGCTAAATTTAAGCCAGCTATAACAACCCAAAATTTTTGTCATTTGATTTTAAATGTTTAATTAATTTTAAATATTTAAATAATTTGATTTTGGAATTTAATAACTTATAATTCAAATATTGTAATCATTTAAATATTTGAATTGTGAATTAAATATTAATTAAATGGATTTAATAATTTTATGTAACTCCTTTTAATTAATAAATAATATTGATGAATTCAAATTGTAATTTTATTTACAAATTAAATAGATCGGATAAATATCGATAATTAGATCGAAAATATAAAACTATATTTAACTTCGTGAAATTATCATTCCGGAGCACTGTCCCAGAATTTGATGAAACCACTGCAATTAGATCCAGAATAATAAATTATTGTACGCCGTTAAGTTTCGTAACGATCAGATGTACAGTGTGGTTGTGTAAGCTCGAAACGCATAGCAATTGATTTTAAATATAGTTTGATTTAAAAATCTAACTTCCATTTACTTTGGAATTAGGTATCGAAAATAGTTTCATTGAGTTCGTAGTAGGGGTATTTAGAATAGAACGCCAGTCGACATGGTTCGATTGGAGTTTGATATTTTAGGTATGTAGCATCAAATATTTTTGAATAAAATAATAGAAAATCAAATCTTTTTAAATCCATCCTATACCCTATCATTTTAGGCCTTTACCTCCCGATACTCAAGACCATACCCCTTCTCTTTTATAACATTGCTTGTAAAATTAGATAGAGAGATTTTTAAATTTTAAAATCAAAATCAATTTCGTTTCTCAACTAAAAATCCACAAATCAAATTCTGTACATTTGTATGGTGATTTGCATCTCGTCTATGGTCTTAGTATTGTGTGCGTTTGTGTTTGGAGGGTGCTCATTTAGGAGTACTGTACCTAGGGTTTAGCTTGGTGGTTGATGGAGGCGACATTAGGTGAATCAGAGGGTGGTTTGGGGTTTCTTGTGTCGATTAGCATCTCCGAATGGATTTTGAGCAGGCGGGTTGCTCGAGGGGGGAATCAACACTTAGATGTCGACATGATAGGATTGCAGGTCGCGCTTCTTGGGAGCATCTGGGGCGTGAATTTTTTGGTATGGGCAAGTCGAGTTCGTCGAGAGAAACGCGTTGGCGAAGACGGATTGGATCGTGTCTTTCTCCGTGTCACTACATATTCATGCACGACACTGATGGGTTTATGTCTTTGGTGTGCACACTTGGGAGGGAGGAAGAGGATGAGTTAGTGAGTAGGGTAATTTGTAAATAGTAAATTAGTTATTTATTAATTTTAATTAATTGATAACTTGTAAAATCTATAATTTTTGCGTATGAGGTCGGATTCAGACGCCATTCATTGCGTTGCACTTGTATGGACATTGTCTTCGTAATGGAGTTGGTTTGGTTTGATTTGGAGCTAATGAGATTTTTGGCTAAAATCGAACGCCATTCATTTTTAATTCAAAATGGAACATTTCGACGAAAACAAAAATCAATATGAGTTTAACTCACACTAAATTTTACTATATCATATCTATGATGCTATAAATTATTATTCACTGCTTGGATGTTAGTTAAATTGTTTGAATTGATTGTATGGATGAATTTCTATTTGGAAAATGGATGACATATTAATTTGATTTCTATGAACCCATATGATTATTATATATTGTCCGTAACCAAAGTTTTGCAGGGAAAATTTGTAGAGAGACCCTAAGGGATTTTTCGCTAATAATTATTTAATTACATCTATATGCTATTATCTTGATGCTTAATTGAACTAAATCTTGATATTCCATTTAAAACTTTTTAAATGCCGTTATAGTGATTTCCGCTATACCGTCGTTTGTTGATTTTCATCCCCATAACCCTGTCGTGTGTGTTTTGAACATGAACTTGTGTTTTCACTAAACAGAATATTAAAATTCGTTAATCATTTTGATTAAAGATAATTTTAAATTAATTAATCATTTTAACTAATGATTTTGAAATTAATTAACCAATTTAATTAATGATGTTTAAAATTGGTTTATCTTTTGATTTAAATGAGATTGGATTTAATTAATCATTTTAACTACTGATTATTTAAGTTTAATTAATTATTTTAATATATAATAATGGATTTTAATTAACCTTTTAATTAATGATATTTGAAAATAATAATCATTTTAATTAATGGTATTTAAAGGCAATTAAACATTTTAAGTGATGATATTTGAATTTAATTAATTATTTTAACTAATGATATTTGAAAATTAATAATCATTTTAACTAATGATATTTAAAAGTAATTAATCATTTTAACAAATGATGTTTTAATTAATCATTTTAACTAATGAGGTTTGAATTTAATTAATCCAATTAATTTATGATTATTTCAACTTAATTAATTGTTTTAATTAATGGTATTTGAAATTTATTAATCATTTTAATTAATGATGTTTGAGATTAACTATTCATTTTGATTAATGATTATTTGAATTTAATAATTCTTTTTAACTAATGATATTTAAAGTAAATTAATTGATTTAACAAAAGTGATTAAAGTAAATTAACTTATACAATGAAAGTGTTGAATGTTAATTAACTGATTTAGTGTTTTAAAATGTAACGACCCGAGTTTTCGGACAAATCAAAATTGCCAAAAAATCCATCTGTTCTAAAACTACGAATAAAAACTTCCAACTTAATGCACAATATTTGATAAATACTCAACACTATTAAATATATAGGATACAAGTTCAATTGTACAAGTTTTGAGAGCTTAGGTTAGGTGCCTAAGTAAAATTTCTCTAGGTTAGTAAATCAACCTAGGAAACTTAAAATGAAACTACCTTAATTTGATAAATAAAATGGACAGGATAAGGAACGTACCTCCAACCGAGGTTATGGTGATGTTTTATTTTTAGGTGAAATTAATTGTTTGGTTTCGTTATATTTTTCCATCCTTGGAATTTCGGGGACGAAATACTTTTATTGGGGGAAGTATGCAACGACCCATAATTTTATCGCTTTTAAATCGAATATTTAATTAACTTTAAATATTTAAATATAGAATTTTCAAACTTAAATAATCATGTTTTATGTAATAAATAAGAATTATAAACTTATTTTTAGAATTTGATTACAAAATCAAAAAGTTTTGATTATCGTCGAAAAGTAACAAAAGCCGGTTTTCGATAAAATTTAATATACATTAAAATAATTATTGTAAATGGTAAATAAACCTTTTTAATTATTATATAATGATATGATAATAATAGAAATTTGATTTATAATGGTTTTATAAATATATATAATTGTTTTTTAAAAGTGTACAAACTTCATCGCACTCGACCAATCGATGTCGTATTTTTATAATTGGATTTTAATATTATTAAATATGGTTTTATAACTAAAATAAACTTGTTTTAATTATTTAAAGATGATAAGAAACTTATTTTAGTTTTGTTTACATAAATAAATAATTTAACAAAAATGTCAAAATGTGACCTTAAAACGTTTTGGTTAAAATCAACGTTTTGTTCAATATAAATTGTCGCAACGTTGTTGCACCATTGTTAACTTGTTTTATATATATATATACATTTTTAAAAATAATCAAGTTTACTTTTACTAAGTATCATTAGAAAATTCTAGAATGTCATTAGTAAAAGTAAGTAAGGTAATTAAAAAGTCAAAAAGCAAACATCAAATCAAATCTCACCAAAACCAAGGCAAATCTTCACTTTAATCCACTTTTCCATCCAAATATAATTGTTAAGTATTAAGTGAAAATGACATAAAATAATGAAGTGATGGATGATGGTAAGTGTTGAAAAAAGCAAGTTTACTTTAAAGATAAGGAAAGGTATTTTGGTAATTTGGTAAGAGGTTAATTTGGTACCTTGCCACTTCTTTCTTTTCCTATAAATACACAAGTTTTTCTCTCATTTTATCACACACATCCTCCTACTCTTCTTCCTTTAAGCTATTTTAATGGCTTCTTCTTCTCTTCTTCTTCCTTACTAATTTTTTCAAAACAATATCAAACAAAGTCAAAACACCTTCAAACTTTGCCGAAGTCATTAGTTCATCATTAGAAGGTTTATGCTAAGTTTAGAGTCAAGGCAAGAAGGTCAGGGGGTCAAACCACCCATGGTTGTGAGTTTTGAGGAAAGGAAGGAGGAATTTGGGCTTATTTTGGTTTGATTTCGAAGCATGGTAGGAAGTATGGTTTAGACCTTGAGTTCTTTGCCTTAATTTTTGACGGAGTGGAATCCAAAGTGAGTTATTTCTTCATTTAAGTTCATTAAAACAATTGCTAAGTTGAAAAAACTTTAAGTGTTAAGTGTTGTTTGAAAACCTTTGTTGAATGCTTGCTTACTTTGTTTGCTAAAATAATGGTTTTATTTCCTTGTTTGACTATGTTTTGATGGTTAATTAAGTATTACGTTAAATATTTAATAGGGGTATGCGGAAATGATTAGTACACATGTTTCGTCCGTGAGATCCAAGGAGACTTAGGCGAGGGATGAAACATGGCGAAAGGAAAGCTTGGATGCTCCAAAATAATGTCAAACCATTTTAACCCAAGATAAAATAAAAAGTGTTATAAATATTTGATAGAATGAAGCATTGATTATCATTTATTATTGTGTTTATTTCATTGATCGATTGTTTAAATTAGGCTCGACCAGTTTATGAGCAGTTTACCTTTTTATATGCATGTGCTAGGTAGACAATAAGTTGGGAATGATTAAATACGAACACCTTATGATTAGAATTTCATAGTTTGACTATAATGTATTCGATAAAAATATTTGTTAAGCAGGAATTGTAATAAAAGATGTTTATTTTGATTTAGGAAATAAAAGATATTATCTTTTGAATTGAAATGATTTATTTTGGAAAGTGATAGAAATATTTTTAGAATAAATATTTTTGAAGGGTTATAAAATGTGTTTTATAAACAAAGAGAATTTCGAGGACTAAAAACCCAGTGTTTGAAAATGATTTCAAAAGGTTTTAGGAAATGAAAATACTATGATTGAAAGTATTTATGAATATTAGTGAAAATGGTATATCGCTTCGGCATATAAAATGATTTGTTATGTTACTGATTATTCGGGTAACCCATAACTGAAAAGTGGGCATATGTTTTGGGTATAGTCCGCTCTTGGAATAGAAGGATGTACTTATTTATCGACTGTATGAAGGCCAGGACCCGGTTTCCTTGTTATTGGGAGAAACCTCCTGATCTGGCTGCATATATTTTGATATGCTTTTGTAGTAGTATTTTGGGCTTTTTAAATAAATATTTCAAACTAATTTGTTTTAAGATTCCAAAGTAAAGTATAGTTTGATACAAAAGATATATACTATTATTTCAAAGTTTTTGAAATAAAACCAGAAATTTAGTTCAAAGAGATTATTTTCGAAGGGAATATATTTTGAAATAATAAAGTTAATTTGAAAATCTAAATGTGAATATTAAGCCTAAGTGGTTAGTTTTGAGAATTGCATATTGTTTGTTGCATCGTAGGCTCCATGAGTCCTATTTGTGGCAGGAGAACTACGTTGGCTTGATCCTGTATCTAATTGGGCACCCAGTTAAATAGGGATACGTAGGCAGTCACAAGTGGTAGTGATGCAGCCCCAATATATTATATCTTTTTCATGTTTATTGTTTGTGTTGTATCTTTCCTTCTCATCATTATATTCCGCATTTGACTTGTTATTTGAGTTTACAAGAATGGCTATTGCCGTCCCTCTCATCAGAGTTGTGCAGCGGTAGATTTAGTAGTATTTGTATTTGTATTTGGTATGTATTAAAGCACACCTAGTAGATTAAATTGATTATTCTGATAACTTGTACAATTGAAATTGTATCCTATACATTTAATAGTGTTGAATATTTATCAAATATTATGCATTAAGTTGGTAGTTTTTATTCGTAGTTTTAGGATGGTCAGGTTTTTCGATGATTTTGACTAGTCCGAAAACCCAGGTCGTTGCATAAAGTTAATAAACTAATATAATAAAGATTTTAAAGTTAATTTACTAATGATGTAAAAGTGTTTTGGAAATAATTAACTATGTTGTTTAAAATAATTGATTTGTTTATTTAAAAGAGATTATAAATGTGATTAATTATCTTTCAAGATAATTAATATTGTTTTAAATTTATAAAGATATTTAAATTGTTTTAAATTTATAAATAATGATTTATAAATGAGAAAATCCATTAAAAGGAATTATTTATAAATAAAGCTAAGTGTAAATTATTTTGGGTTTATAGTAAACAATTTTTTAATGACATTTGTTTTTGACCATTGTTTTAATACACTTAGTATTATAAAATTTGTCTTTTAAAAGAACATTTTAAAAAGATATTTCTAAAAGTGTTATATCAATACTATAATATGAAAATCAAGCACAAGTTCAATTTTTTAAAAGTAAAGTTTGATTTCGGTTATGGAAAAGTAGTTTTGAAATCGATATCGTTTATATGGAGAGGATTTAGTCAGACTTTTAACGCTAAACGTTGAGGCTTGGACTCGTTTCTATCTTGAAGGTTAAAAATGCCGTTAAGGCGATGCCTAGAGTTAACACTACCTCAACTTGTCTGGCTTCATTTTCAATCGAGGGATAGCACTTGTTTGGAATCGACGAGCAGTGTTAGATATATGATATGTAATTTCCATATACGATCATTTTAGTTATCCCTGATAGTTGATTTATTAATTATCGAATTCAGCTTTCTTCATGGTGTATCGTCGCCTTAAAAACGATTTGCTGCTCTTTGAGCTTTGTTATCCTTTGTCCGAAGTGACTAAACCAAAGCACGTATTTTGGGGGCCAAGTTATGTAGAGTTGTTCACATTAGGATATTTTCACATCTCAACTAGATTTTGGTCTACCAGCACCTTAAAGCGGTTATGATATAGATGTGAGATATTCGGATTCCCGGTAAGGTCCGGTGGGGTCTGGCTTGGAGTTCTTGGGGTTTTCAAGTATATTTCTAGAGGTATACTTCTTTTAAGGGGAATGCACCCTCCTAGTCATTTGTTGGAAACTTTCCTTTCCTTATTTGATTCGAACCTTCGAATTGTTATTCTATAGTTGCAACGGGAAGAGTCAACCACACTTCACGATGTTTAATTATAGGTTTTGTCCATTCTATCAAGTTTAAACTATTATCCAGTTTTGTCCATTCTATCAAGTTTGGACTGATATCTTATTTTATCCATTTTGTCTAGTTTGGATTTTGCTTAGATTATTTTCATTCTTTCAAGTTTGGTTTTTAATACTATTTATGCCCGTACTTATTTGGATTTGTTTCCTGTTGTTTATATCTACTCTTTCCTATATGGATGTTATTCTTGTGAGGTAAAAACCTATTCCGCTTTAGCGGCGTGGTCTCACAGAACATTTCTATGTTTCGCATTATTTTAGTTTTCTCATGCTGGTATTTCTAGACTGATCCGAGTATTATTTTATTATAATGCTCGGGTCAGACCGAGTATTTTCCCAGGTTGACTTTGGTGTTATGGAGATCTTGGAGAGGAGCTGAAGGTTCACCTATCGTGATTTTTTTTCGCTGTATTATATAGTATCCATTTCAGCAATTATAAGGTTAAGATTTTATAACTGTCCAGTTGATAAGGTTTATTCTTAACTCTAGTATACTTTGTATTTTTGGAGTGACATTTTTTACTGTCCTTGTTATATTATATGTTGTTGATTTTGCTGTGAGATTCCAATTTTCTCTGTTCTTTATTCTTTTCTTTTTTATTTACCTAAACAATCTTCCCTTTTGTCGATTGGATGTTCGATATTTGAACATAGTGGTAGTATTCAGTGTCGACTTTCGATGGTCAAAAAGGCGGGTCGTTATAGCATGGTATTAGAGCGCAAGGTTAAGCAAGAACTTTGACTTTGGTACGGTATAACTCATTAGAGATAGGGTAAGCGACACCCTATAATGAGTTTGAGAGTATTATATATACGAAAGCGTATTTGTTAATGTTGTAAAAACATATTGTGTTAATTAGTCTATTGAGTTGTTTATGAATTTTGGTCGAGATGTGGGATGACGCGGTGTCGATATGGGTTTCTAAATACTTGAACAAGGCCAATGGACATGATATTGAATTCTTGAAAATTTGGTAAATTAAATATTTTGCCTAGGATTATATTTTATATATATAAAGGAGTAGTCTTCAAAACTTTATATAGTTAGAGTGTATTTTTTTAGACGTGATCATATTTATTTGTTAGATCAGCCACGCTCAATTAAATTAGGAGCGTTGATTGTCATTTGTTGATTATTTGTGTTAGCTTATTTATAAGCATTTGTTGTTTGAATTTATAAATGAACCCCTTTGTGAATTAATTTTCACAATTTGACTATATGGCATTTGGGGAAAATGTTAAATTAAAATTCAACTTTTAATAATGGTGAGTTAAGGATTAAACTTTAATGAAAAGTTGTTTAATATAATCTAAATGGTAAGATAAGACATTTAGAGAATAAATATCTTAGAAAATTCTATTTTAATAATGAAGAGTTATTATAATATAAGATGATTTTATAGAAAAGAAATTTTATATAAATTTAGTTTATAAAATTTGTTTTAAAAAGGATTTTTGAATTTAAATCTCTTTATTTTTTAAAATAATTTCAAAGGAGTTTTGAGAAATGAAATAGTAGTATTTTTGGAAGTAATTGAAAGTTAAAAGATTTTGGGAAGTAAAATTTTAAATGGAATGCTTTTTCTTTGGGATAATTCAGAGGAAACTGTCTCGGTTAATTTTGTGGTAATCTGAATAATCTTCTAAATGACGATCTGATGTTTGCTTAGGCGAACGTTGTGTAGTACTTAGTAAATTATTCTCTTTATCATTGTGCAATCGAAATGATTTCAAATCTGAATGAATGCAAAAGTGAGTTTTATTAAATAAATCGTTTGAAGTTATTTCATATAAAAATATATGCAGTATGCTTTCAAAGATGACTTTTTGAAATTAAAAACCAAGTATTTAATTTTTAAGTTCCCTAAAAGGGAATTGGTTTCAAATAAAAAGTGTTTCTGATAAATGAGATTTTACCTTTAGATAAATAGGGATAATTTAACACAAGTTTAAGTTTGGTTAAATTGGATAGGAAGGTTTTGATAAACATTGTTTTATTTAAACCGTATAATTGTTTGAAACATCTAAGTAGTGTAAACTATATGTAGTTTTAGGTCAACCCATAAAACATCATCCATTTTAACACTTGAAGTTAAAGAAGTTAATAAGTTGACTCGGTTTTTAAGGAACCATAATTTGATTTGGTCCCTATCCAGATCTTTAAAAAAAAGTAAAATGAAATATGTGTTTGTATATGTTCTTAGGATATAGAGGAATATTATACAAATAAATAGATAATGTAAGTTTTGTTTTGATGTTTTATAAAGAAATATATTTATAATATTTTTTAAAACTTAGGTGAAAAATTATGAAATAATTCATAAATAATTTTAGCATTGAATAAAATACTAAGTGGAAATATAAGTGATTTAGAGAAAAAAAATAATGTAGTTAAGAAACTAATAAATTTAGAGTATAACTTTCCATTTTGTCCGAATGAGTTTGGATAATCCTCTAAGCAATAACCATAGGCTAATGAGCAAAATGGTATGCTTAGATAGTTATCTATATTTTTGGGCAATCAAGAAAGTTTTGAACCTAAGTTAAAGTTTGTTTGTTAGTCATTTGACATTTTTAAAACAATGTTAAGTGATAGGTTTTCCCTTATGGAATTTGATTGATTGACTGATAGTGTTGGTTTATTCCTATACAGAATTTGATTTGATTGAATTTGATTGATTGATTGTGTGATTTTATATACCATTGTTTATAAAGTGTAAATTTATAGACAAATGATTTTTAATTGTTGTTATTAGGACCTAAATCCCAATGATTTTGAAAATTGGGAAAGAAATAATATTTATTCACTCTAATTGAAATTTTGGAGGAACCGGAATACCACTAGATGCTCCATGCTTTTTAGATTCTAGAGTTTCACCATACTTTATAAAGAGGAATCCCCTCCTTGTCATTTTGATTTTGATTTTTGATTTAATCCCCGTCTCAGAAATTTGAAAATAAATTTTTGAATTTAAAAACCGGGGCATTTAGACCTAAATTTATCATTTAAAATTATTGGATGCATAGCATTTATTAGAGAATATTCTCTGTATTTTGTCACCAATGATTGTGATATGGTTGTTGGTTGCATATAGCTTTATTTTATACTAGAGTTGCATGTAGATTTATATCATGTTGTTGTTCTGATCGAGCCGCGCAAAGGAGATGCTACCAAAATTTTCCATAAAATTTTGAGAATAAATTAATAAGTTCAATAACTCATTTTAATTAATAGTTTTAAACTTAAGGGTTTGGAAACATTTTCTTCCTTGGGAATTTCGGGGATGAAATTATTTTAAAGGGGGAGAATGTAACAACCCAAAATTTTGGTCATTTGATTTTAAACGTTTAATTAATTTTAAATATTTGAATAATTGGATTTTGGAATTTAATAACTTATAATTCAAATATTATAATCATTTAAATATTTGAATTGTGAATTAAATGGATTTAATAATTTTATTTAACACCTTTTAATCAATAAACAATACTGATATCAATTTGTAATTTTATTTACAAAAATAAATAGATTTGATAAATATCGGCGATTGGATCGAAAATATAAAACTATATTTAAATTTGTGAATTTTTCATTCCGAGGCACTGCCTTGAATTTTGACGAAGCTAGTGCCATTAGATCTGGAATAATATAATATTGTACGCCGTTGAGTACCGTAACGATTAGATGTACTGTGTAGTTGTGCAAGCTCGAAACGCATAGTGATTGATTTTAAATATAATTTGATTTAAAAAGCTAACTTCCGTACACTTTGGAATTAGGTCTTGAAAATAGTTTCATTGAGTGTAACAACCCTGTATTTTACAATTATTTTTAAATTGATTTCCAGATTTAAAAGCTTTATTTATGAAAAGAATAAATTTTGTTATTGTAAATATAATTTTTTTTTGATTTTGTATGTGGATTAGAATTCCAAATATGACTAAATTTAATATTTCCAGAAAATGTGAATTTTGGTCAAATAGTCAAACTTTGACTTTTAAATTTAAATTTTAAATATTTGAAATTATAAATTTTATCTTTTATTATGAAAATAGATTTAATAACATGAATATGGCTTTTTGTTTCATTGAAAACGGAGTTAAAATGTAAAAGTTACGTACATTTCAATTTTTAGTATAATTTGTTTTATTGTGCAATTTTGCCTATTTTAAAATTTATAAATCATATTTTCTTTCTTATATTTTGTTTTAATATGTGTTAATATGTTATTTTATGTATATTTTTGTCTTTTTATATTTTTAAAATGATAATATAATTTTTCCAAAATTTACTGTATTTATTTTTCATTTTTAAAGGCTGTTTTCCTATTTTCTGCTATTTACTTCATTTAAAATTATATTTAAATTAAATTTTATATATTTATTTTGTGAATTTATTTTTATTTATGTTATTATTTATGTTTAAAAATATATTACAAGCTCATATGAATTTTCTAAAGTTTATACCATTTATTTTCAAATTTTCTAGCCTAGTTGACAATTTTTGCTATTTTCTTGATTTAATTATTTTTAATTAATATTTTTTAATTTATATTTTTTTTTGTTACATTTTCGAATTTTAACTGAAATTATATGTATTTTCAGATATTTAAACTTATTAAAAAGAAATAGAGGAAATTTGAAAAGTTTTAAACTCTTGAAACTCCTAAGGCTTTCCATCTCCCGACCTTTCATTTTCCCAACTCTTCTCTTAATTGTTTTGGGCATGTAATCTACTCATTTCAGCTGCATTTTTTTTAACTTTCACGAAATTCATTTCTCCTACTCTCACAAAAAAAATCACGGCTATTCTCCTTGTGAAGCTTAGGTAAAAAAATTCTATCTTCTTCTTGTCTTTTTATGATTTTCTACTTGAATTTGCACATGCTCTCCACCTTCATAGCTGTATTCCCCTTCCTCCAAGCTGTGGCTGACCACCACCACCACTTTTCTCTGACCATCACACGGCCTAACACCTCTCCTCCTCAGGCCAAGCCAAGCCATGATGAAGATCATCACAAAAATCCATCTAAACTAGCACTATCCATCACCTATGCACTCAAGCTGACCTAGTTTTGGTACCATCACCTTCCACCATCCATGGCCGCCACCAACACCACCTCCACCACCTCCAGCACCACCTGGACCCTCTGCCACATCATCACCTTGGACCCCACTCCTCTGGTCGTGCCCCATGAGCCTTGGTCGAGCCTTGAATTGCCTTGAATCCATGTTAAAGTGACATTGTTTTGCCTTGTTGTGTTGTTTCATGCATACTCACCTTTTGCTATCCTCTAAACATGTTTGGCTGACCCTTAGGCAACCAAAACCTGATCCAAATCTGGCCTTAGACCTGTAGTACACCATATGGCTGAACCTGAAGGTTGTTGGAAGCAAGTGCAAAGCAATTCTACTTTGATTCGTACAGTTGATTCTACATTATTCTATCGTATTGTGCATTTGAAAACTTATATTGTTTGTATTGTTTTGTCTTATGTATTCGAGGAAGTTAACCTTGTCTCTCCCACACTCATCATCATCATGGCTGAGAAAATGAACCCCTTGTTCAAGCTTTTGAATGGTTAAAGCACAGTCAAGTAATCTATTCCGTTGTTGCTTCTTATCTTCATTGTTTCAACATTGTTTGCGTTGAATATTTATGTGTATATTGTCTTGTTTGTCTATTGTTTACAAGATAAATATCAAGGCTCTCCATTCATTCAAATCAAAAGTCATGCTATATCGTGCTTGTTGTGCTTTCCGGAATCTATTCTGTGTGTTTTGATCGCTAATCTCCAGCTTTAACAGGTGAGTTATTCTCACCAGACAATATGTACCTATATAACTAGTAAATTGACACCCTGTGAATCTGTAGAAATATATTATCATGTTATACTTGACTATGTTATGATCATATGATGTTTATACACCTGTTATATCATCCGTTACTGTTATATAATGTATTCTGTTCATTTTTTATCTGTTTATCACACTGCAAGTTCCCTGTAGACTAGAATCACTATGGGTTGAAATGATACATACCCGAACGAAATTTAGAATAGGGAAAAATCATTATGGGCTGAAATGATAGGCCTGAATGGTTTTTTATTTAACTTATTTTAACTTGGGATTGCGGGTTTGAAATGATAGAACCCGGTTTTTCTTTGTAAATTGCGGATTGAAATGATATAGATCTGTATCACTTGACCTAGGTTAGAAAACTATATACAGGCCCGTGGTTATTTTATAAATGTTTTGGATATTTTTAAGTATTTTAAAAATATAAATTTATGAAATTTGATTTAAATAGATTTTGAAATGTTTTAAAATAAAGAAATTATGATTTTTCTATGAGTTAAAAATGTAATTAATGAATGGTTAAATTGGATTATTGAAATATAACTTAAGTTTGGAATATGGAATTTTGGTTAAAAATGATATTTAAGTTATATGAATAAAAATGAAAATTTAATTATATTTGGAAAATGGTAAATATGATAATTTGATTAAATTTGAATTTAACCGATTTATTAAAGTATTATTGATTTTTCTATGAGTTTAAGTGGTTAAATAAATGAATGTTTAAAAGTGATCTTTTAAAATATAACTTGACTTGGAAATGTGAAATTTGGTTTTAATTAAAGGTTTAAGTTAATTAAATAAAATTGGAAATTTAGTTAAATTTGTGAAATGGTAATTTAAATTTGAAGTGTTAAGTTATTTGTTGAAATGTGAAGAATTGGAAACTTTTACACTTAAATTTATTAAGTAAATTGTTGAAAATTGGATTTAATTATAAGAAATTTATTGTGAAAAAGATATGTTAAATGATATGTAAATGAACATTTTAAATGTTAAAAATATGATTTTTAAAATGTTTATGTGTTTTAAATTGAAGTTATTTAGTTGCTGGAAATACACTAAAATCTGGAATTAACTTTTAATAGCATTCAGAAATGCTATAGTTTTTGAATTGAACTAAAATTGTGTAAAAAGCGCTATTACATCATTTCTGAAATGCTGTAGTTGCTGTAATTGAACTTATAGGCTAATATTGAACTCAGGTTTGCTGAAATCAAATAAAACCTTTGTTTTGAAATCTGAGTTACCGCAGCACTTCTGAAATGCTGTCTTTTCTGTTTTGAACTATAATTTAACTAAAAACTGAGTTTTAATAGCAGTTTTAAATGCTGTCTTTGCCGAATAAAAATGTTTTCAAGTATAACTTATAACAGCTTTTTCTAAATGCTGCGAAAGGCTGAAATTTTAATAATTACGGTTTTTGACTTAGTAAACGAACTCAGAATGGTTTGAAACTTTGGAAATTGAATACTTGATTTGAAAATATAATAATTACACTTTTAAAAGGTTTAAATGAATTATTTTGATTGGAATATAAACTATTTAAAGGTGATTTGAAATGATAGTAAATGAACGATATCTTTGAATTTAAAAGGTATTTTAAGTTGAATATTTGGATTTGAACTGATATGATATTTTATTATATTAAAATGATTTGAAATGAAGTTTTGTAAGGATATGATATTTTGGAATATTGAAATGATTTGGAAATGATAAATCTTTATTTTGATAAAGATATGGTTTGAAATGATATTTTATTTTGAAGTGAAGTATTGTTTTTTTTAAAGTTATAACCACGGGTTATAATAACGATTGGTTGGCAAAGAGACCGGGATCAGATATGGACATACTCTCTGTCGATACCGAAAACCACTTTGACAACTGTGTACGCGGTGGAGATTCCAGAATGAAGTAGGATGGTGGCGACGATCCTAAGGTATATACATGGACCCAACTCCCGTGAGTTGGCATAAGGTGGCTAAAACAGGAGCGATTGATGGACCAAGGAGGTAGTACCTCTTATCGGACACACTTCTTCGATACCATTCTATTACTTGTGATTAATTTGGTGGCCACCCTTGATTTGGGAGTGTTGTTCGAGGTGGGCGGTAGTGGCTGCTATGCGTCACCACTAGTCTGGATGCGTAATTGGTATATCTACCCTGGCATTGCCTAGTTGTGCCGTGTCACTTACCATATCGAGCTTTACTACGATTTTGATTTAAAGATCCGACCGCGTTAAGGTTCTCCATCCCCTTAACGCTATTTTCTATATGATTATACTTTACTAATTAGACACTGCTGTATATAGCGTATATTACTACATAGTAAATAGTTTAACGGATCCTTAAAGAATGGGCGATCCCAAGCATTCTTTAAGTTACTTGTACCTTTATTACAGTTCACTTGAGTTGGTTTACATTATATAATTATATATTGTCCTGACTCGAGTGTTTTGTGTTTTGCTTTACGCTCGGGTCAGCCTGAGTTATTCACAGATTTGGATTTCCACTCTCTTGGAGATTTGAATCGCTGGAGATTATCTGCTTGTCTTGTCCTATCTATTTCAGTTCCGTTGTTCTACTCAGCTTGTACTTGGTTATTATATTGATACTTTTGTTGTATTCTATTTCTTCTGTTATATCTCATGCAACTCTGATATATTTACATAGTAGCTTCATGAACTACTATTTCTTTTACTTCCGTTGCATTATTTTAGTCTGTGTCTGTGATCTGTGATTATATTTATTTACTGTATATTCTGAGATTTGCCAAATTTTATTTACAACGGGGTAATTTGAGCAATTCAATTCCGGCATGAGTGTCTACCTATACACTTATAATGGATGCGAATGATTGAAAATACCGGGTCGTTACAGTTGGTATCAGAGCTTTGGCTTTGAGGCAAAACTCAGCATATGGAGTAGATTTATTTACAGAATCACTTTCGTTCGAGTTTGAATCTTTTCCTCTTGATTCGAATTTCCTTTGAACTTTGGAACGTTCCCTACGGTTCCAAAAATCCATTCTTGTCCCTCACTATTCATCTTCTTTTGATTCTGGAGTATCCCATAACTCCACTTCGAATGATCTTTATAGTGAATTGGCGGTCTCGCCAATATTCTAATTTTCTTGTAAAAGGGTGAAAATCCTTTACAATCAGCATCGATTCACCAGAGATTTATATTTATTCTTGGTTTAGATGCTAATATCTTTTATTTTTCCAAACTCTATCTCTTGAGATCGAACGTAGATTTATCCCAGGAAAATCCACATCGATCTTATTCTTTAACTCACGGTTAACCCGGTTAAGGTTGTCCGCGGTTATCTAAGCTTACCCATCTCCCTACTTTGTTATTTAATCATCTTGTCTTTTGTTCCAACCTACCTTCAAAACATTTTGAATTGTATTTGTAAATCTGTAATTAATATTTTGTTTTATATTGTGTTGTTTGAGTTGTTGATGTTGATTTGAGTTTCCGATCGATTCGTCTGATCAACGCTATCGATAGGATTTCTAAAACACTTTAACAAAACAAACTGACACAATATTATATATAAAAAAAATTTGGTTAATGAAATAAATTTTGATATATAATTTATGGAACTTAATAAATTGATTTAAATTGATAATTTGAAGTGATAATACTTGATTTATCATTTATTGTTCTACAAATGAATTTATAAATAGTTGTTTATAAATTTATTTGGGAACTGAAATGAATTTAAAACAAGAAATTTAAGAATTTAATTTCCGATGGATTCAAACCTTGTGTTAAAAGTTTTAAAAGGATATATTATTTAAAGTATTTCCAAGTAGAAATTTGTTTCTAAAGGATTTTTAAGTTTAAAAATTTAGTGCTCTTCTCTTTGTCGCTGGAAAATAATTTCGGTGATGACTGCAGCATCATCGACGTTCATTTTAGAGTTTCGAAGTGAAGAGACTGTTCTGTAGTCTTGCTACAGCTTTGTTTTGGGGAATTTATTAATATGAATTTTTAAAAATATGACTTGATTTATAATATATATAGATATATGATTTAAATTTGATTTGACATATTATGTACATATATTTATTTATCTCTAACTGGTTTGAAGGAAATCGGAAATTAATTCTTACATTTTTTTTTCTTAAAGAATAATTTCAATTATAAAAAGAAAAATCAAAAAAAAATTTGATAAATGATTCAAACTTGAGATAATTGAATCGGAAAGTTTTATTTGTATAACACACAATTTCATTCCAATATAACTTACCTAAATTACACAGAAGTTGAATATGAAATTGGATAATATACAATATAGAAAGGATTTTATAAATAAAATTTGAGTGGTTATAATAAATGTTATACACTTAAATTTTAGTTATAAAAGATTAACAGAGGTAAATAGTGAAAAAGGAATTTAAAGAGATTTTATTTAACTAACTTAATAATCAAATTTGATTTAATATGGAACCTTAAGTCTAACCTAGGAATTTTAATAAAGGTTATTTCCTGAAATGAATATGTTGTATAATAAATAATGTATCTTTGAATAGATAAAATAAAATACATTTGAATTGGACTTTTGGTAATAAAGTTTATTTAACTTGAATTCATAGTTTAATTGATGTCTAAATGAATAAATGTGTAAAGAAATTTGATTGTTATATTTGCTATGATAAATATTTTATTTATGAAATTGATATGTCTTGAAAAATGAATAATTATGATTTAAATAGTTAAAATGTATTTTAACATCACTAAAACTTGATAATTGAGAATTTGGTTTTCAAATGGAAATTTTAAGTGTAACCTATTAAAGGAATATCTATTTATGAAATGGGTATTTTAAATAAAGTGTTAGGGTATGTGTTAAATTTAGAGCTAAGTAAAATAGTGAGCTTTTGACTTAATAAACGAAGTATAGTTTAATTTGGATATTCCATTCATAAAAGTTTGTTTTAATAAGTCATAAGTTAAATGATATCAAAATAAATATTTCTGGAATTAAACTGATTTGAAATATTAATATATCTACTTAGCATTTTATAAGTGCTGCTATTTTGAAAAGACAATGTTTTGGAAATTTTTATAATTGAATGAACTTAGAAATGTTACAACTTTAAAATGAATATTATTTGACCTTGAATTAAAATGGTTTAAATGAAGATTTTTTTTAAAAGGGTGTTATGATTTTCTAAGTATTATGTTTTTTTTTAAAGAATAACATGTCCAAAGTGTTATGATTTTTGTAGTGTGATTTCAAATGATAAACATCCCTAAATTGTTATGATTTCAAAGCATTATGGTTTAAAGTTTATTATCTTATTTTGTTTTCCAAACTATCTTTTGGTTGTCCTTATTTCTCTTATCTTGTTACAGAATGGGAAGGCTATTGCTTATACCAGTCTGTTTAGAAATCTTTCTGTAATCTTGATAATCTTTGTTACTCATCTGGATCTGAACACTGTTTTTCCATTCATAGACCGTCGGTAAAGTGAAAGGGAGATTCAGACTTTAGAGGATTTTTTTTTCGTGCTTGTACTCTTGATTTAATTACCTCCATCTTGTTAAACTTACCTATAACAATAGTTATAAGGTGTAATTCCAATCTTCTTATCATCTTGTCTTAATTCTATTCATTCTATCTTTTTATGTGCTTTCCCGTAGCTCGTTCCTTTTCGGGGACGAAAAGTTTTGAGTGGGGGAGAGTGTAACAACCCTGTATTTTACAATTATTTTTAAATTGATTTCCAGATTTAAAAGCTTTATTTATGAAAAGAATAAATTTTGTTATTGTAAATATAAAAAAAACTTTGATTTTGTATGTGGATTAGAATTCCAAATATGACTAAATTTAATATTTCCAAAAAATGTGAATTTTGGTCAAATAGTCAAACTTTGACTTTTAAATTTAAATTTTAAATATTTGAAATTATAAATTTTATCTTTTATTATGAAAATAGATTTAATAACATGAATATGGCTTTTTGTTTCATTGAAAACGGAGTTAAAATGTAAAAGTTATGTACATTTCAATTTTTAGTATAATTTGTTTTATTGTGCAATTTTGCCTATTTTAAATTTTATAAATCATATTTTCTTTCTTATATTTTGTATTAATATGTGTTAATATGTTATTTTATGTATATTTTTATGTTTTTATATTTTTAAAATGATAATAGAATTTTTCCAAAATTTACTGTATTTATTTTTCATTTTTAAAGGTTGTTTTCCTATTTTCTGCTATTTTCTTCATTTAAAATTATATTTAAATTAAATTTTATATATTTATTTTGTGAATGTATTTTTATTTATGTTATTATTTATGTTTAAAAATATATTACAAGCTCATATGAATTTTCTAAATTTTATACCATTTATTTTCAAATTTTCTAGCCTAGTTGACAATTTTTGCTATTTTCTTGATTTAATTATTTTTAATTTATATTTTTTTATTTATATTTTTTTTGTTACATTTTCGAATTTTAACTGAAATTATATGTATTTTCAGATATTTAAACTTATTAAAAAGAAATAGAGGAAATTTGAAAAGTTTTAAACTCTTGAAACTCCTAAGGCTTTCCATCTCCCGACCTTTCATTTTCCCAACTCTTCTCTTAATTGTTTTGGGCGTGTAATCTACTCATTTCAGCTGAATTTTTTTCACTTTCACACAATTCATTTCTCCTCCTCTCACAAAAAAAATCACGGCTATTCTCCTTGTGAAGCTTAGGTAAAAAAATTCTATCTTCTTCTTGTCTTTTTATGATTTTCTACTTGAATTTGCACATGCTCTCCACCTTCATAGCTGTATTCCCCTTCCTCCAAGCTGTGGCTGACCACCACCACCACCACTTTTCTATGACCATCACACATCCTAACACCTCTCTTCCTCAGGCCAGGCCAAGCCATGATGAAGATCATCACAAAAATCCATCTAAACTAGCACTATCCATCCCCTATGCACTCAAGCTGACCTAGTTTTGGTACCATCACCTTCCACCACCCATGGCCGCCACCAACACCACCTCCACCACCTCCACCACCTCCAGCACCACCTGGACCCTCTGCCACGTCATCACCTTGGACCCCACTCCTCTGGCCGTGCCCCATGAGCCTTGGCCGAGCCTTGAATTGCCTTGAATCCATGTTAAAGTGACATTGTTTTGCCTTGTTGTGTTGTTTCATGCATACTCACCTTTTGCTATCCTCTAAACATGTTTGGCCGACCCTTAGGCAACCAAAACCTGATCCAAATCTGGCCTTAGACCTGTAGTACACCATATGGCTGAACTTGAAGGTTGTTGGAAGCAAGTGCAAAGCAATTCTACTTTGATTCGTGCAGTTGATTCTATATTATTCTATCGTATTGTGCATTTGAAAACTTATATTGTTTGTATTGTTTTGTCTTATGTATTCGAGGAAGTTAACCTTGTCTCTCCCACACTCATCATCATCATGGCTGAGAAAATGAACCCCTTGTTCAAGCTTTTGAATGGTTAAAGCACAGTCAAGTAATCTATTCCGTTGTTGCTTCTTATCTTCATTGTTTCAACATTGTTTGCGTTGAATATTTATGTGTATATTGTCTTGTTTGGCTATTGTTTACAAGATAAATATCAAGGCTCTCCATTCATTCAAATCAAAAGTCATTCTATATCGTGCTTGTTGTGCTTTCCGGAATCTATTCTGTGTGTTTTGATCCCTAATCTCCAGCTTTAACAGGTGAGTTATTCTCACCAAACAATATGTACCTATATAACTAGTAAATTGACACCCTGTGAATCTGTAGAAATATATTATCATGTTATACTTGACTATGTTATGATCATATGATGTTTATACACCTGTTATATCATCCGTTACTGTTATATAATGCATTCTGTTCATTTTTTATCTGTTTATCACATTGCAAGTTCCCTGTAGACTAGAATCACTATGGGTTGAAATGATACATACCCGAACGGAATTTAGAATAGGGAAAAATCATTATGGGCTGAAATGATAGGCCTGAATGGTTTTTATTTAACTTATTTTAACTTGGGATTGCGGATTTGAAATGATAGAACCTGGTTTTTCTTTATAAACTGCGGATTGAAATGATATAGATCTGTATCACTTGACCTAGGTTAGAAAACTATATACAGGCCCGTGGTTATTTTATAAAGTGTTTTGGATATTTTTAAGTATTTTAAAAGTATAAATTTATGAAATTTGATTTAAATAGATTTTGAAATGTTTTAAAATAAAGAAATTATAATTTTTCTATGAGTTAAAAATGTAATTAATGAATGGTTAAATTGGATTATTGAAATATAACTTAAGTTTGGAATATGGAATTTTGGTTAAAAATGATATTTAAGTTATATGAATAAAAATGAAAATTTAATTATATTTGGAAAATGGTAAATATGATAATTTGATTAAATTTGAATTTAAGCGATTTATTAAAGTATTATTGATTTTTCTATGAGTTTAAGTGGTTAAATAAATGAATGTTTAAAAGTGATCTTTTAAAATATAACTTGACTTGGAAATGTGAAATTTGGTTTTAATTAAAGGTTTAAGTTAATTAAATAAAATTGGAAATTTAGTTAAATTTGTGAAATGGTAATTTAAATTTGAAGTGTTAAGTTATTTGTTGAAATGTGAAGAATTGGAAACTTTTACACTTAAATTTATTAAGTAAATTGTTGAAAATTGGATTTAATTATAAGAAATTTATTGTGAAAATGATATATGTTAAATGATATGTAAATGAACATTTTAAATGTTAAAATATGATTTTTAAAATGTTTATGTGTTTTAAATTGAAGTTATTTAGTTGCTGGAAATACACTAAAATCTGGAATTAACTTTTAATAGCATTCAGAAATGCTATAGTTTCTAAATTGAACTAAAATTGTGTAAAAAGCGCTATTACAGCATTTCTGAACTGCTGTAGTTGCTGTAATTGAACTTATAGGCTAATATTGAACTCAGGTCTATTATAGCATTCTCTGGAAATGCTATAGTGGTCTGCAGTCTTTGCTGAAATCAAATAAAAACTTTGTTTTGAAATCTGAGTTACCGCAGCACTTCTGAAATGCTGTCTTTTCTGTTTTGAACTATAATTTAACTAAAAACTGAGTTTTAACAGCAGTTTTAAATGCTGTCTTTGCCGAATAAAAATGTTTTCAAGTATAACTTATAACAGCTTTTTCTAAATGCTGCGAAAGGCTGAAATTTTAATAATTATGGTTTTTGACTTAGTAAACGAACTCAGAATGGTTTGAAACTTTGGAAATTGAATACTTGATTTGAAAATATAATAATTACACTTTTAAAAGGTTTAAATGAATTATTTTGATTGGAATATAAACTATTTAAAGGTGATTTGAAATGATAGTAAATGAACGATATCTTTGAATTTAAAAGGTATTTTAAGTTGAATATTTGGATTTGAACTGATATGATATTTTATTATATTAAAATGATTTGAAATGAAGTTTTGTAAGGATATGATATTTTGGAATATTGAAATGATTTGGAAATGATAAATCTTTATTTTGATAAAGATATGGTTTGAAATGATATTTTATTTTGAAGTGAAGTATTGTTTTTTTTTAAGTTATAACCACGGGTTATAATAACGATTGGTTGGCAAAGAGACCGGGATCAGATATGGACATACTCTCTGTCGATACCGAAAACCACTTTGACAACCGTGTACGCGGTGGAGATTCCAGAATGAAGTAGGACGGTGGCGACGATCCTAAGGTATATACGTGGACCCAACTCCCATGAGTTGGCATAAGGTGGCTAAAACAGGAGCGATTGACGGACCAAGGAGGTAGCACCTCTTATCGGACACACTTCTTCGATACCATTCTATTACTTGTGATTGATTTGGTGGCCACCCTTGATTTGGGAGTGTTGTTCGAGGTGGGCGGTAGTGGCTGCTATGCGTCACCACTAGTCCGGATGCGTAATTGGCATATCTACCCTGGCATTGCCTAGTTGTGCCGTGTCACTTACCATATCGAACTTTACTACGATTTTGATTTAAAGATCCGACCGCGTTAAGGTTCTCCATCCCCTTAACGCTATTTTCTATATGATTATACTTTACTAATTAGACACTGCTGTATATAGCGTATATTACTACATAGTAAATAGTTTAACGGATCCTTAAAGAATGGGCGATCCCAAGCATTCTTTAAGTTACTTGTACCTTTATTACAGTTCACTTGAGTTGGTTTACATTATATAAGTATATATTGTCCTGACTCGAGTGTTTTGTGTTTTGCTTTACGCTCGGGTCAGCCTGAGTTATTCACAGATTTGGATTTCCACTCTCTTGGAGATTTGAATCGCTGGAGATTATCTGCTTGTCTTGTCCTATCTATTTCAGTTCCGTTGTTCTACTCAGCTTGTACTTGGTTATTATATTGAGACTTTTGTTGTATTCTATTTCTTCTGTTATATCTCATGTAACTCTGATATATTTACATAGTAGCTTCATGAACTACTATTTCTTTTACTTCCGCTGCATTATTTTAGTCTGTGTTTGTGATCTGTGATTATATTTATTTACTGTATATTCTGAGATTTGCCAAATTTTATTTACAACGCGGTAATTTGAGCAATTCAATTCTGGCATGAGTGTCTACCTATACACTTATAATGGATGCGAATGGTTGAAAATACCGGGTCGTTACATTGAGTTCGTAATAGGGGTATTTAATATAGAACGTCAATCGGCATGCTTCGATTGGAGTTCAATATTTTAGGTATGCAGTGTCGAATATTTTCGAACAAAATAATAGAAAATCAAATCTTTTTAAATCTAGCCCATACCCCATCTTTTCAGGCCTTTACCTCCCCATACCCAAGACCATACCACTCCTCTTTTATAACATTGCCTATGAACTTAGAAAGAGGGCTTTTTAAATTTTAAAAATCAATTTCGTTTCTTAGCTAAAAATCCTCAAATCAGATTCTATAGTTTTGTATGGTGATTTGCTTCTCGTCTATGGTCTTGGTATTGTGTGCATTTGTGTTTGGAGGGTGCTCATTTAGGAGCAGCGTACCTAGGGTTTAGCTTGTTGGTTGATGGATGCGACATTAGGTGAATCGGAGGGTACTTTGGGGCTTCTCGTGTCGATTAGCATCTCCAAGTGGATTTTGAGCAGGTGCGGTTTCGAGGAGGGAAACGATACTTAGGTGTCGACGTGATAGGGGTGTAGTTCGCATTCCATGGGATCCTTTGGGGCATGGATTTAGGTATGGGAAAGTCAAGTTCGTCGAGAGAAATGCATTGGCGAAGACGGATTGGAAAATCATCGAGTCTTGCTCGGTATCACTACATATTTGTGCACGACATTGATGGGTTCATGTCTTCGCTATGCACGCTCGGGAAGGAGAAAGAGGATGAGTTAGTGAGGTAATTTTGTAAATATTAAATTAGTTATTTATTAATTTTAATTAATCGATAACTTGTAAAATTATAACTTTTGCATATGAGGTCGGATTCAGATGTCGTTCATTGTGTTACACTCGTATAGATATTGTCTTCGCAATGGAGTTGGTTCGGTTCGATTGAGAGCTAGTGGGATTTTTGGCTAAAATCAAACGCTCGTTTGGTTTTAGTTCAAAACGGAACCTTTTGGTGAAAACTGAAGTCAATGAGAGTTTAACTCACATCAAAATTTACAATATCACATCTACGATGCTATAAACTATTACTGACTGCTTGGATGTTAATTAAACTATTTGATTGATTGTTTGGATGAATTTTAGTTTGGAAAATGGATGGCATATTAATTTGATTTCTATGGACCCGTATGATTATATATATTATCCGTAACCATTTTTTTACAAGGAAAATTGTAGAGAGACCCTGAGGGGTTTCTCGCCAATAATTACTTAATTATGTCATTATGCTGTTATATTGATGTTTAATTGAAATGAATCTTGACATTCCATTTAAAATTGTTTAAATGTCGTTGTAGCAATTTCCACTATACCGTAATTTATTGACTTGCATCCCCAAAATGCTGTCGTGTGTGTTTTGAACTTGAACTTGTATTTTCACAAAACCGAATTTTAAAATTCGTTAATCATTTTGATTAATGGTAGTTTTAAATTAATTAATCATTTTAACTAATGATTTTGAAATTAATTAACCAACTTAATTAATGATGTTTAAAATTGATTTATCATTTGATTTAAATAAGATTGGATTTAATTAATCATTTTAATTAATGATTATTTGAGTTTAATTAATTATTTTAATTTATGATAATGGAGTTTAATTAATCATTTTAATTAATGATATTTGAAATTAATAATCATTTTAATTAATTTTATTTAAAATTAATTAATCATTTTAAGCAATGATATTTGAATTTAATTAATTATTTTAATTAATGATATTTGAAAATTAATAATCATTTTAACTAATGATATTTAAAAGTAATTAATCATTCTAACAAATGATATTTTATTTAATCATTTTAATAATGAGGTTTGAATTTAATTAACCCAATTAATTTATGATTATTTCAACTTAATTAATTGTTTTAATTAATGGTATTTAAAATTTATTAATCATTTTAATTAATGATGTTTGAGATTAATTATTCATTTTAATTAATGATATTAAAAGTTAATTAATTGATTTAATAAAAGTGATTAAAATAAATTAACCAATATAATGAAAGTGTTTCAAGGTTAATTAACTAATTTAGTGTTTTAAAGTTAATAAACTGATTTAATAAAGTTTTTAAAGTTAATTTACTGATGATATAAATTTTTTTTGGAAATAATTAACTATTTTGTTTAAAATATTGATTTTTTTATTTAAAAGAGATTATAAATGCAGTTAATTATCTTTCAGGACAATAAATATTGTTTTAAATTTATAAAGATATTTAAATTGTTTTATTATCTTTGGGATAATAAATATTGTTTTAAATTTATAAATAATGATTTATAAATGAGAAAATCCTTCAAAAGGAATTATTTATACATAAAGCTGGGTAAATTGTTTTGGGTTTATAATAAACAATGTTTTAACGACATTTTTTTAACCTTTGTTTTAATACACTTAGTATTATAAAATTTGTCTTTTAAAAGAACATTTTTAAAAGGTATTTCTAAAAGTGTTTTACCAATACTATAATATGGATATCAAGCACATGTTCAGTTTTTTAAAAGTAAAGTTCGATTTCGGTTATGGAAAAGTAGTTCTGTAATCGATATCATTTATATGGAAAGGCTTTTGTCATACTTTTGTGGCCAAACGTTGAGGCTTGGACTCGTTTCTATCTTGAAGCTTAAAAATGTCGTCAAGGTAATGGCTAGTGGTAGCACTACCTCTACTTTCCTGGCTTCATTTTCAATTGAGGGATAACATTTGTTTGGAATCAATAAGCAGTGTTAGATATATGATACTTAATTTCCATATACGATCATTTTAATTATCCCTGATAATTGATTTATGAATTATCGAATTCAGCTTTCTTCATGTTGTATAGTCGCCTTTAAAATGATTTTCTACTCTTTGAGCTTTGTTATCCTTTGTCCGAAATGACTAAACCAAAGCGCATGTTTTTGGAGTTCAAGTTATGTGGGGTTGCTCCCATTTGGGTATTTTCATATCTCATCTAGATTTTGGTGCACCATTATAACAACCCGCATATTTATCAATTTTATATTTAAATATTTTATTTAAATATTTTATCGTTAGTCGGGTGTTAGTCCGAAAAGCTACTTTTTGCATACGGTCAAATTAGGACTCGAGACCACCTCCATTGAGTTCAAAATGACGTTTGCGATCTTTTTGAGTGTAAACTTCGATATGTTTGGAGAGAGTGAAATTTTCATCACTTTTTCTTGGAGCTTTGGTTTGGGCTGAACTATTTGTTAACTCAGTCCCAACCCCCTCTCCTCTTCACCACTTCATCAAACACTTCAAGCTTTATCAAAAATGGTGGAGGGAATGGGAAATTAAAATTCCAAGCTCAAGTTCTTTAGCAAATTCAACATCTAACTCCAAATTCAAAGTGAAGACATTGATTCAAGCTTGTTGTTGATCTTTGCTTTGCTCCCGAGCTTCATCTTCATCAAATTCCATGAAAAGGTGAGATTTTTAATCTCACATCTTGCCTATATCTGTCATTGGATTGTTTGGGATGTATTCCTATCACTTTAGCACGAGTACTTACATTTGGTTTCGATTGGATTGGCGAAAAACTCCAAATTTTAGTGTTTTGGTGAATTTCCTGCAGTTAGGTCGTTCTACCTCGGAACTGGCTCGTCCCACTTAGGTCGTTCGCCCCTAGGTCGTAGGTCGCTCGGCCACATGTTACTTAGGTCGTTCTGCCTCGGAACTGGCTCGTCCCACTTAGGTCGTTCGCCCCTAGGTCGTAGGTCGCTCGGCCACATGTTACTTAGGTTGTTCTGCCTTGAATATTTAGGTCGTTCGTCTTTAGGTCACGAGTTTTAGGTTGCGTGTCTTTAGGTCGCGAGCTTTAGGTCGCGAGCTTTAGGTCGCGAGTTTTAGGTCGCGTGTCTTTAGGTCGTGAGTTTTAGGTCGCGAGTCCTTAGGTCGCGTGTCTCTTTTCCCTAGGCCGTTAGACCTTATTTTCCTTAGGTCGCTAGGCCTTGCTTCACTTAGGTCATTGGACCTTATATCCATTAGGTCGCTGGACCTCATGTCTCTTAGGTCGCTCGACCTGTTCCACTTAGGTCGCAACCCATTCTCTTTAGTTCGACCGAGTTAGGTCGTTCATCCCTTAGGTCGCGCCACATAGGTCGTAGGTCGCTCGACCTTATTACCTTGTTAGGTCGTGAGTCCCTTAAGTCGCTCGCCTCTCTTAGGTCCCTGGACCCCTGCGACCTGACCGGGCAAGTCGAACCCCGTAGCGGGGGTGTTGCCCCCGCACCCCCACCTTGGGGGGTTGCCACCCTCCCGGACCCCCCCTCCGTAAGGGATCTTATCTGAAAAACATTCAACAGAACTTCCTACTTTGATGGTTTTGGGGATTGATTTCTTTTGATTTTTCTCACGTCTTCGAATGTGAATTTATGTGATTCGATTTGTTTCAACAATCGTTTTGTGACTTGTCACTTTAAAGACATAGAGGTTTCAATACTAGTAGTAAATATCAAAGCTCTTTCATCAAAACGATTTCAACTCTATTTTATTACAAAGCTCTTTTTTTTTCTAAACCGTTTTCCAATCTATTAGTATATACAAGCCTTTACTTCACTCGGATGAGAAATCGAATTAAACGACTTAGTAAAACGAGTGGTATGAAACGCTTGCGTTCACTTCGTCGGTTAGCTCTTGGACTTGTTCGATTGAACCCTTTTATGACAATTTCCTAGCGGAGATCTACAGTTTGTTCGTAAATATTTAAGTTAAGCTAGTGGTTATGGGACATGAAGCTAAACTCATATATTTACTGGCTTAGTGTAATTGACACTTCCTAATGATCATGACGATCATTTTTGTGATTTAGACTAGCGATTGAGTGATGTCTCTTTGTCTGCGAGGGAGACTAGACCCCGCTTTTGTGATGTTTCGCCATCACATATATGGGGTAGCACCCCATGGTCTTCGGGCCATTTCTGTGTGGAAATTTAATGGATAGCTTCCATGAGATAGCTTCTCGTTTATGTGTTTCATGCGTTGGTGAGTTTGCATACTCCCGTTCATGTGTTAGGCCTTTTTCCCCCTTTTTATGTGATTTCTGGATTTCTGGTGTTGATTTCTGGAATTTGTGCTTCACCACTTTTCATGATTTTCATTGATATGATATCAGTTTTTGTGCATTGGTGAATTCATGTGTCATTGACTTGTTATGAATACAAGTTTAGGGTATGATACCCTATTTTATCTTTGAGAAGATTCTTGTGATATTGATTAATCTCTTGTTGACTTTCAATTACATACTTATAGTAGTATGCCATTATGGTTATTACATGTTCATGCCATGTCTTTTACTTTATACCATATCATCTTATATTTATAGCTAGACTGATCCGTTTATTATTTTCTTATAAATAATACTCGGGTCAGACCGAGATGTTACAGGTGCTTCTGCTTGACTTCTCTTCAGGATTATTCTGACTTTTGGCTAACTACATAGATTAGTAGTTTTTGGATGTACACATTTGAGATATAGACTCTATGTTGTGTACTTATTCTTTTGTATAGCACGTGTTGCTATCCTTTTGTATTATCGTGGATCTTTCCGACCACTACTCTGATGTACACTTTTATGTGTTATATATTTATTCATATCTTCTTCCGCCTTTGTGATATGGATGTCTGTGACTGATTTATGTTATGATTATTTCTATGTTTGTTTCCGAAGATTATATATAGCCACTGTGTAATAGCTTTGGATTTGTATCGGTATGTCGGATTTCCTCCTTAAATGATATGCATTCTATTCTATCTGACATATCGGTGCTCGCACAAAGAAGTTACATGGATGGTCGCTCCTCAATAGCCTTATTCTCCACGCTAGTTGACAGCATTACACCGTAGTGTTCTTGACTAGCGTGGGTATAGAGGTGGGGCGTCACAACCATCACCTTAAAATGGTTATGATTTAAATGTGAAATATTCGGATTATCGGTAAGGTTTGGCGGGATCTGGCTTGGAGTTCTCGAGATTTTCAAGTATATTTCTAGAGGTATACTTCTTTTAGGAGGGATGCACCCTCCTGGTCATTTGTTGAAAACTTTCCTTTCCTTATTTGATTCGAACCTTCGAATTATTTTGTTTGTAATTGCAACGGGAAGGTTCAACCACTATTAACGATGTTTAATTATAGGTTTTGTCCATTCTATCAAGTTTGGATTGTTATCTTGTTTTATCCATTCTATCAAGTTTGGACTGATATCTTGTTTTATCCATTCTGTCCAGTTTGAATTTTTCTTGGATTATTTTCATTCTTTCAAGTTTGGTTTTTAATACTATTTATGCCATTCTTATTTGGATTTGTTTCCTGTTGTTATCTCTACTCTTTCCTATATGGATATTATTCTTGCGAGGCAAAAACCCATTCTACATTAGCAGCGTGGTCTCACAAAACTTTTATATGTCCCTATTATTTGAGTTTTCACATGCTGGTATTTCCACACTGATCCGGGTGTCATTTCATTATAATGCTCGGGTAAGATCGAGTATTTTTCCAGGTTGACTTTGGTGTTTTGGAGATCCTGGCGAGGAGCTGAAGATTCACCTATCGTAGTGTTTTATTTTTCACTGCATTATATAGTATCCATACCAGCAATCGTAAGATCAGGATTTTTATAACTGTCCAGCTGATAAGGTTTATTTTTAACTCTAGTATGCTCTATATTTTTGGAGTGACAAATTTTACTATCCTTGTTATATTATATGTTGTCGATTCCGTTGTGAGATTCTAATTTTCTCTGTTCTCTATTATTTTCTTTTTATTTCTCCTAAAAATATACCCTTTTGTTGATTAGATGTTCAACATTTGAGCACAATGGTAGTATTCGTTGTCGACTTTCGATGGTCAAAATGGCGGGTCATTACACCAGCAGTCGTTGGCTTAGTAAGAAACAAGCAAAATACTTGTTTAACAGCAAATTTTTTATCGATTAGAAAATCGTCGAAAAATATTGTAATAAAAATAACTGCAAGTGCATAGCGTACAATTTTAATACGTGGCAAGTATTGGTCGATCCGTAGGGAAATGAATTGATTTCAAATCGATCAAATTAACACAAGTGTTTAAGTTTGTTTTAAAATTAAGAAAAATAGCAAAAATTAAATTAGACCGAAGTGATGAAAAATATGAGATTAAAAGACAATTTAGAGGCAAATCCACTCTCATACTCTCACATAAAATCAACACAAAATCAATCTATGATCTCTCATTTTAATCTAAATAGAATTAGTAATGTATTTATCATAAGTATGGTCTATTTATGTTATTAATTAACATAACTTAAACCATCAAACTTTAGTACAACAACTTAATCCACTTATTAATTGTCATGAAAATGAACATGAAGTTGAAGCAAAAGCTATTTTAAGCATGATCTATTTACTATTTTGTTTAATAACATAGATCGTCAAATTTTGTTTCTCCTTTAATTCCATGGTCAAAATCACTTAGTTAGATGATGATATAAATTGTGTTTATATTAGATTAAGCATAACCCATTTGTGATTACAACATAGGCTATCAAATTCACTAATAAACTTACATCATAATCTAACTTTTTATGACGCATAAAAAGAGATCATAAACAATAGAATATGTTGAAATTACATAATTTTAGAGAGCTTCATCACCTCTAAATTGAAGGGGTTTAGCTTCTCATTTGTGTTATCATTTCAACACATGTAAATTTTAACATAGAACAAACAAAAGAAAGTGCAAGCTAATTAAAATAAAAAGAGAACTAAACTACTTGCATAAATTAAATCTAAACTACTAACATAAGAGGAAAGAGAGCATATAAATAAAAATAAGCATGAAATAAAAGCAAGTAGAAAAATAAGAAGAGGTTGAGGAAGCCATTTTATTTCTCATTTAATTTGTGGCTACAATTTTCATAAGAAGTAATAAGAAGATTTTATAAAACTCTATTACATGAACGTAAGAGGGTTATTTATACATGCCTAAAATCCTAATCCATATTTTAGGGAGCTACCCAAATTTCTCTTTTGGAAATGTAACCTCCAAGTAATCATTTGCATGAAATTAATTCCCCACTAACATATGCTTTAGCTCTTAATTGTAGTTCATGCTTAGTGGATTGGTGGGGTCCTCCATGATTACATGATTTCTTTTATTTCTTCATTCCTTTGTCTTCCAACCTTTGTGCATGCATACATACATGAAGCCTCTTCCATTTTCCATCTAAATTCCTACAATTAAAAATAAAATGTGCAAGTGAATTTTCTCAAATTAAATCATACATAAAATAACCATTTTACCCCCATGTAGATGCATGAATGATGACTTGAAAGCATTTTTAGAAATTTGGTTTAAACATGTAAAAACACCCAATTGTGACATTTATTTAAAATAAAAGTAGATTAAATATGGAAGTAAAAATATGCACATTTACGTGCACATCAAATACCCCCACACTTATCTTTTTATTCATCCTCGAATAAAGAAAAACTAAGATAAGTCTACTTTCATAGGGAGCACGATTGCATTGAGCATATGCAACAAGCCGTTAAACCTCTAGGTGTCCCTAGTAGGACAAGTGTTGTCTCGTGAGGGTTTTCAGCGTATACTACCCACAAAATCCAAATGCAACATGAAAAATTCCTAAATGCAAGATTTATTTACAAAGATATGAATGCAAGTTTTTGAAAATATTTACAAATGAAGAATTTACTTTTAAATTGACACGAATAAGTTAAATATTAGTTTTGGTCATTATCAAGAAATTTAAGTCCTTTTACTTGTCAAAATTTCCAACAAAAATTAAGTTATCATCACAATTAGACTCTAGTTTGGCTAGTTGTTTCGGTTGATAATATAGTGCAACTATGAAATGGATCCTTAGTTGATTATCAAAGTTTTTCAAAGTGGTATTTTTATTTCTTTTGAATAATAAATCGAATCAAATAAGTGAAAATAGTTCTCGGATTTCAATTGCTTGCTCTCTCTATTTTTTGAAACGTATAAACATTATTATTATTTGCACACCTAACTCAGATAAACTGAGGCCAGATATACCGATCATGCACTGCCTTTTGTAATTAAGTGAGAAGAGTACAGAGCATGGCGAGTGTACACACTTGCGTATGAACACATGACTCTAGATGGTTATTTTTATTAAATCTATTTACATACACCTAACTCAGATAAACTGATGCCAGATATACCGATCATGCACTGCCTTTCGGGCTTACGTGAGAAAGGCACAAAGCATGGCGAGTGTACACACTTGCATGTGAACACATGACTCTAGGTGTTTCTTATTTTCACAAAAACCTTTCTTTTTCTTTTTTATTTTATTATTATTTTTTAAATAGAGAGAGATTTATGCAAAATCATCTTAGCACCATTTAACTTAGAAGATAGAAAATGTTATCGCCTTACTTTAAATCAACCACTCTTTTAAACAAAGATTTCTATTAGGACATAATTATCACCTATGAACCTTCCTATATACTAGTTAAACCATAGATACTTGTAATCAAACTTTATTTTTATTTTTGTTGAGACAAATAATTTTTCAAAAATTTCAATTTAATAACGTAAAACATATACTTATCCTATAGTGTTTCTTCGAAAGTAAATCGATACGGTAAAAAGAAAACTTGTTTTGAGATTTTTATTTTAGTTTTGAGTGTTGGAAAGAAAATGCAAAAAAATAAACCATGAAAAATCAAAATAAAGATGAGACTCCCCCCTACACACTTAATTTTGACCATGTCCCCATAGTTAATGCATGATATAATGAGTGTAACGGGGAAAAATATGTATATATTTACAAAAGAGGGTTAACATTTCTTACTAGACGTAGTATGGCTCATGAAGAATCATGAGCTCCTCCTCTCGATCACATGCCAACTCCAAGTAAGGCTTTAGACGATGACCATTGATTTTTAAAATCAAACCGTCCCTAGGGTTTTCTATTTCAATGGAACCGTGTGGAAAAACAGTACGTACAATATATGGTCCGGTCCATCTTGATTTTAATTTCCAAAGGAGTAAGTGAAGTAGAGAGTCATACGAAAGAACTTTTTGGTTTGGCGAAAACGTTTTTCTTAGGATAGACTTGTCATGAAAAACTTTTGTTCTTTCTTTGTAAATTTTCTCATTTTCATATGCGTCATTCCTAATTTCCTCTAACTCATTGAGTTGAAATTTTCTGTTTTCACCAGCTTTTTCAAGATCAAAGTTTAAGTTCTTCACTGCCCATAATGCTTTCTGTTCGATTTCAACTAGTAAATGGTACACTTTCCCGTAAACTAAACAAAATGGCCACTTTCCAAGGTTAGTTTTAAAAGCGGTACGGTAAGCCCAAAGCGCATCCCTTAATTTTTGAGACCAATCTTTTCGATTTTTATTCATAGTTTTCTCCAAGATTTGTTTAATTTGATGATTTGAAACTCAACTTGGCTACAAGTTTGAGGATGATATAGAGTGGATAACTTGTGGGTTATCGAATATTTCTTTATTAGAGTTTCAAATGAACGATTTCAAAAATGGGATCCGTTATCACTTATTATTGTGCAAGGTGTGCCGAATCTCGAAAAGATGTTTTCTTAAAGGAATCTCACAACAATTCTATTATCGTTGGTTTTACATGGAACGGCTTCAACCCATTTGGAGACATAATCGACGACAAGCAGAATGTACAAATTTCCGAAAGAATTGTGAAACGGTCCCATAAAATTAATACCCCAAACATCAAAGATCTTTATTGTAAGAATGGGATTCAAAGGCATCATGTTTCATTGAGAGATTCTTCCTATCATTTGGCAGTGATCGCAAGTTTTACAAAATTCGAATGAGTCTTTAAAAAGAGTGGGCCAGTAAAAGCCAAATTGAAATACTTTTTCAGCAGTTTTTCGAGGACCAAAATGTCCACCGCAAGCTTGATCGTGTCAAAATGAAAGAACGCTTTTGATTTCACAATCCAGAATGCAACGTCAAATGATTTGGTCGGAAAAATATTTAAACAAGTATGGATCATCCCAATAAAAGTATTTGACTTGGGAAAGAAATTTATATTTATCTTGTTCGACCAAAATAAGGAGTTTCCTTAGTGACTAGATAGTTCACTATGTCGGCATACCATGGATTGACAAAAACAGAAAGGAGTTGTTCATCAGGAAAGTTCTCGTTGATCGGGAAAGGATATGGTGCATTTGGAAGACATGACAGATGATCAGTGATGACGTTGTCAGATCAGTGAGTTCGTTTTTGAGACATTCAAAAGCAGAAACATAATCAGAATTGAAGTCAAATGGAACGTCTTTCGAAGAAGAGTCATAAGAGGTCGAACAGTTTACTGAAGTCCTTCACAAAACGTCGATAGAAACTAGCGTGTTCAAGAAATGAACGAATGTCTTTGACAGATTTGGGAATGGATATATTCGCAATTACGTCAACTTTCGCTTTATTTATCTTAATGCCTTTGTTTGGAATGACACACCTAAGAACAATGCCGTGTTTGACCATAAAATGGCATTTTTCCCAATTTAATGTTAAGAGTTTGTCCTTGCATCTTTTAAGAACCAACTCAAGATGGTGTAAGCACTCGGAAAAAGAGTTTCCAAAGATAGAAAAATCATCCATAAATACTTCCAGAAAGCGTTCGATCATATCGGAAAAGATGCTGACCATGCATCTTTGAAACGTAGTTGGAGCATTGCAAAGGCCAAAAGGCATACGTTGATATGCAATAGTGCCAAAGGGACACGTGAAAGTTGTTTTCTCTTGATCCTCGGGAGCGATTGGAATTTGATTATAACCGGAATAACCATCAAGAAAGCAATAAAATTCCTGATCGGCTAAACGTTTAAGCATTTGGTCGATGAAAGGGAGAAGGAAATGATCCTTACGTGTTGCTGCATTTAGTTTTCGATAATCAATGCCAACATGCCAACACTTTTGAGTACGAGTTGGAATGAGTTCGTTAGAGTTGTTCTTGACAACGATTAGTCCAGACATTTTAGGCATGACAAGAATTGGGCTAACCCATGAACTATCAGAGGTTGGGTATATGATTCCATTATCGAGGAGTTTAAGAATTTCGTCTCGAACTGTATCCTTCATTTTTAGGTTAAGCCTTCATTGCGCGTCACGACAGGCTTGGCATTGTCAACTAAATGGATGCGATGTTGAACAAGAGCAAGACTGATTCCCTTTATATCGAAGATCGATCATCCGGTTGCTTCTTTGTTTTTCGACAAAATTAAAAGAAGGGAAAATTCTTGATCAAGAGAGAGAGTTGCAGATATTATGATGGGAAACGTTTCATTGTAACCTAAGTATGCGTATTTAAGGTGATCAGGAAGGAGTTTAAGGTCCAAACTCGGAGGTTGCTCAATCAACGAATTTGGTTGAAGTTCTAATTCAAAGGTAAGGGGTTCAAATGGAAGTGCAATTTCAATTTTGTTAGGCTCGTCTTAAAATAGTTGTTCGTATTCAGTTTCGCATTCGTGATTTAAGTCAACTGTGTCATTGTCGAAATTTTCTTGAATGAAGCTAACTTGCAATGTCTGGTCACATGGTTCATTCGATTGGTTTTCAAGATTGAAAATGCTAAGATCCAAAGTTATGTTTCCAAAATAAATTTTCATCGAACCTTTTCGACAATTGATTAAAGCATTTGAAATAGCCAAGAAAGGTCTGCCTAAAATCTATGGAATTTGACTCATTAGATTATTCGTAGGTTGAGTTTCCAAAATAATGAAATCGACGGAGAATATGAATTGACCGATTTTGATGAGTACGTCCTCTATTTCTCCCATTAGTTTCTTTATTGAATGATCGGCAAATTGAAGAGTTACTTTTGTTGGTTTCAGTTCACCCAAGCTAAGTTGTTGGTAAACTGAATAAGGAATCAAATTGACACTTGCACCCAAATCGAGTAAGCATTTGTTAATCATTTTGTCTCCTATCGTGCACGAGATCGTCGGACATTCAGGATCTTATTATTTGACGGGAATTGATTGGGACAAGACTTCGCTAAGTCCAGCTGCTAAGAAAACTTTCTTAGGTACATAAGTGTGTCGTTTTTGAGTACACAAGTCCTTGAGAAACTTAGCGTACGTTGGGACTTGTTGAACGATATCAAGAAGCGGGATATTAACTTTGACTCGTTTAAAAATTTCCAACATCTTTTCCATTTGGTCATAGTGTTTCTTGGGTTGCAAACGATGTGGAAATCGAACATGATACTCAGTAGGTGGATCTACTTTAGTAAAAGAAGAATTTGGAGTGGAATTTGATTCGAAGTTTGGCTCAACGTTTTATTCAGATTCGTTTGTTATTTTTGAAGTGTTGAGAGGGGTTTCCGATAAATCGTTTGGATTAACAATTTGATTATTGATTTGTTTATCAAAACGCAAAGTCGTGATAACATTCATTTGGGTTACGTTGCTATCTTGAACAATATGGGCTTGATTCGAATTCATGTTTTGATTTCTAGGATTCGGAATTAGCTGACTTGGGAATGTGCCTCGTTCACGTTCACTTACAGACGTGGCTAATTGACTCATTTGCATTTCAAGTTTAGCACTAGATTGGTTCATATTCTACATGTACGAGGTTAACAAATTTTGCAAATTACTGTTTGATTGGAGGCTTTGAGTGGTTGTCTTAGCCAAAGTTTTAGTACTTTTCTCAAGTGAAGACAAACATTTATTGTCTTGGGGAGCAAAAGATTATTGAGATTGATTTTGGGATGGACCCGCAAAATTTTGTTGAAAATGATTGGGTTGAAAGGGAGGATTCGAAGCATTATTCAGATATGTTTGAAAATTGGGATGAACCAAATTTGTGTTGGAATTACTTTGGTTCGAATCAAAGTTCGGATGATTTCTCCAACCAAGATTGTACATTGGAGAAAACGGGTCATTATTAACCATGTTGAAAGCATTGAGTTGTTCTATCAAATTAGGGCACTGATCGGCTATGTGATTCAGATCGTTACATTTATAACACGTGGGTTGAGAAGCTTGGTTCATTTGGTTGGATGAGAAAACGTTGTCAAATTTATTAATCATTGCATTGATTTTAGCTTCCAAAGCAAAAGATGATCCTATCGAGTGTGCGCTTGACCGTGATTAAATTGATTTTTCGTTAGAACATTCTCATTGGGATGATTTTTCGGCTAGGTTTTCAAGAAATTGCCAAGCATCATCATGATGTTGACTAAGAAAATTGCCTTGGCACATTGATTCAAGCATGGTTCATGAGCTATTTTCAAGTCCATCGTATAAGGTTTGGCAAAGAGTTCATTTTATGAAATTATGGTGTGGACATTTTATCAAAAGCTCTTGAAATCTTTCAAAATATTTTCTGAATGGTTCACCCTTGAATTAATGAAAATTTATGATTTTGTTTCGGATTTTAGTTTTTTTTTCCAAGTGGTAGAACTTTTTTAGGAAAAATTTAACGAATTCTTCCTAAGTTTTAATCGAGTTTGATGGTAAACTATACAACCATTTTTCTGCGTAATCAGTAAGAGCGAATGGAATTAATCGAAGTTTGATTCCATCATCACTAAGTTGTTGGAGTTTAATGGTTGCGCAAACTTATTCGAATTTCGTTAAGAAAATGTATGGGTCATCTTGTTCAAAATGGCCAAATTTTGGAAGCGTGGCAATATGGTTTGAATGAATTTCGAAGTGGTTACCCATTGGGGCGGGTAAAGTGATGCAAGAAGGAATAGAAACTCTATCGGGAAAGATTCTATCCATGAGAGTTCGAGGTGCGTTCTCATTCGCCATTGCAAGAAGATTTGTTTTTTTTTGTTTTTTAAAAAAGAATATATATATTATTTTTTTGGATTTTTGTTTTTCTAAAAAAACTAACTCAATTTTTTTTTGTTTTTTGATTTTGATTGAAAAATTTCAAAGGAAAAGGTTTAAAAATATTTTTCTTTTTTTGGATTTTGGATTAAACAAGAACTAAGTTAAGTAAAATGTACAATTTTTTTAGTTTTGGAATTTTTTTTTTCTAAATATGCATGAACTAATGCAACTAAATCAATGCAAGGAATTAATTACAAATTTTCTATCCTTAGTAGCTCCTAACCCAAAATCATATAATCACACTTTATCTTAATCCAACAAAATAGTTCTTAGCCAGATAACAGACAGGAGTTATCGGTGCACTACGAATCACCGTAGCAATGCAACCGAAGGTTTAAGTACATTCAGAGAAACAATCATTATAATATTTACGAATCACCGTAATATTTATATATGATTATTGCTCTGTCGTATCCTAGACACCAAGAAAATAAATTGTTCAAAGAAGACAACTTTTCAAGATACAATTAAGCCCTAGGTGAGCTCGTGACTCCCTTAAGTCTGAAGTCAAACCGTTATTTTTAGTCAAATTCTAAGATGAAATGCAATTTGTAGGCCAAGGAAGGGGTGATGAAATCCCCCACCTTATGTGTAGATTTGGGTTCTGCCCTTAGAAAAGAAAATAAGATGAGATGAATGAAAAACAGAAATTAAACGTGAATTAACGATGCAACTACGAATGAAATTTGTTTTTGTTTCTGATTTTTTTTAAAATGCAAGCAACCAACAATGCAAATTAAATAAAAACAAGAGATAAGAGCACGATACTATAGAATGGAGAATTATTAGCGATTTTTTTATAAGCAAGCAAGCATAGCAGTTTTTTAGCATGCTATTCTTCTCCTTTTGATTTTTTGCTTTTGCAATCTGAAAATTTGAACAATATATAAATATAGTGTATTTATTTTGCAATGTTTTATATATATAGATATATATATATATATATAGATATATATAGATATATATATATATATAGATATATATATTAAGGATGAAACTAAAACAAATGAAAACAAAACAACTTGTTTTTTTATAGAAACTAAAACAACTTGTTTTTTTTCTTTTTTTATATAAGAAAAAAAAGGGACTTTTAAAAAATAAAAGTAAACAAATAGAAATAATAAAAAGAATGACTCGCTAAGAAAACAAACCCAACTCCTATACTTTACGCGATCACAACTTCACAATAAAAATTTCATACGCAATTTCTCTTCACAAATTCCAGAACAAATTAAAATCAAAAAATTTCTCTTCACAATTTCGCAATCAAACAAATCCAACAACAATTCAAAACCAAAATTTGAAGCAGAAATCCCAAACTCCTAGAACTCATTTGGGTTTGGTGTAGGTAGTCCGGCAAAGGGGAGGAACTGGGCGAAATAGATAGTTTTGATTTGGGAGATTGGGCATTTGGAGATTGAAGCATTGCGGTTTGGAATGGTCATGAGGGTGGTTCAGAACATGGAGGAGTAGTTGCTGAGGCGATTTGTATTGATTAGTTGTGATTGCAGTTGTGGATGTATGGAGAAGTTAAGGTGGAGCAGTTTTAAGGTTGTTTTGATGATGACTGTTGCAGTTAGGTGGATGTTAAACTATGCACAGTGGGATGAAGTGGAGATGGTGTGGGAAGGAGGAATTGTTGGTAGGAATGTTTGTATGAATGTGACAGTGTGGGATTGTTGTAGTAGGGAGGCAGACAGAAGTGAATGGCAGACAGGGGAAGGTAGTGTTGATGACAGAAATGTGGTTTGGAGAGTTGATGGCAGCAGTTTGAAGGATGTATGGGTTTGCTGGTGGGTTGTGCAACTGGTTGCAGTGAAGTTGATGGCTGATGGTTGGAGGCACTGATGGTTGAAGTAATGGATGGTTGGAAGCATTGACAGTGAGGAGATGTTTTGCAGAGGATGAAGAAGGAAGTAGGATGGTATGTATGCAGTGGTACTTTGTGGTGAGGAGGAGGTAATATGGTAGATGTAATTGTTGTGGTGGTTGTTTGGTGATGCAGAAGTAGTGGATGATGTTGTGGTTGTCTGTAAGGCAGTGGCAGTGGTATGTTGAATTGGTGTGTATGTATGAATGGTTTACGTAGTGTTGCAAGAAATGGTAGTTGTGAAAGTAGTGGGCAGTGGAGTTTGGAGTAGGGTGGTGATGTATGTAGATGGTTGCAGCAGCAGCAGTGATGACAGAGGGGCAAGGGATTGTAGCGGGATGGTGAATATGCACAGTGAGATGTTGGCAGACAGAGGAGTGAATGACAAAAGTTTTAAAGGTGTTATCAACTTTGAGGATTGTATGGCAGTGGTGGTGGATGTTAGATGATGGTTGTGTAGTTGTTGTTGAAGGTATTGAAGGTGTTGAAGTTTGTTGGTGTTAAAATTATAGGCAATGTAACAATAGGTTAGTGGGTATGGGAAATGTGCACAGAAACTGGTTGCACAGTGAAATGTAGTTGTAACTGTTTGCAATTGTAAATGAAACAGTGTAAATGAAATGCAAACACACTTGAAATGAAATGAAATGTTCTTTTTTATATATAAAGAAGATTGGTGTTTTTTTTATATCAAATGCAAAATGAAGGTGTGAAAACCAAAATGCTAATGAACCAAAGACTAAAATGCAAACTAAAATGGAAGTTGAAGTAGAAGTGGGCAATGTTTTTTTTCAAGGAAGAACAAAACACAAAATGAACACAAAACAAAATAAACAAAAATAATTCGATGTAACGACCTGTAAATTTTAACTGTTTTTATAACGTAATTAGTTAAATTTTGTGAAATTTTAAACGATAAAATTTTGAAATATAAATTTGATCTTTGGGATGCGTCTAATTAAACATAGCAACTGGTAAATTTTCGTCCGAAAATATGAAAATTTATTTCGCGCGTAAATTTACTTCAATTTAATCAGTTAAAAATTGGTGATAATAAAATGTTTTCCAAACCTGAATATTTTTACATAGAAAATTTGTAAATCATCTTCTGAGTGAGACGTCATCTTTCGTTTTGTCAAATTTGGATGTCTATTACTCCGTTTATCTTAATTCTGGCTGAATAACAGCATTTTCGGTACCGATTATCGACTTTTGATCGGATGATCGTACCACCAATATTTGTATACCGTTTTGATCGTCTCGTCGTGCTGATCTCAGCGGTATATTTATTTCTTTATTTTGAGGTCCGGTACGCGACGGAAATAATAAAACGGTTCGTTGTAACGGTACCAAAATTTCTGACTTTACTCCTTCCTTCAGTTCAAATTTCTAGCGTGCTCCTACATTAAAGCCTCTGAACAATTCAACCTATTTCTATTCCTACCCTACCATTTCTTGTAACAACCCGCATATCTATCGATTCTATATTTAAATATTTTATTTAAATATTTTATCGTTAGTCGGATGTTAGTCCGAAAAGCTACTTTTTGCATACGGTCAAATTAGGACTCGAGACCACCCCCATTGAGTTCAAAATGACGTTTGCGATCTTTTTGAGTGTAAACTTCGATATGTTTGGAGATAGTGAAATTTTCAACACTTTTTCCCGCCTTTGACTTTGGTTTGGACTGCACCCCTTTAGTTCAGCCCAACCATCTTCCTCACTCTATCAAAACACTTCAAGCTTTGTCAAAAATGGTGGTGGGAAGTGGAAATTAAAACTCCAAACACAAATTCTATTGCAAATCCGAGATTCAACATCAAATTCACGTGAAGACCATTGATTCAAGCTTGTTGGTGTTCTTGCTTTGCTCTCAAATCTCCATCTTCATCAAATTCCGTGAAAAGGTGAGATTTTTGATCTCACATCTTGCCTATATCTATCTTGGACTGTTGGGAATGATCCTCTATTGCATTTGTATGAATATCTGCATTTGGTTTGGATTGGATTGGCGAAAAACTCAAAAATTAGTGATTTTGGTGAAAAAACTGCTACTAGGTCGTTCTGGCCATTTTTAGCTCGTTCTGGCCCTTAAGTCGTAGGTCGTTGCCGACCTATAATCTCCAGGCAAAATGATTGAGTCGTTCACGAGTTAAAGGCATGAGTCGTTCACGAGTTAAAGGCATGAGTCGTTCACGAGTTAAAGGCATGAGTCGTTCACGAGTTAAAGGCTTAAGTCGTTTGCAGTTAGCTCGTTCGCCTCGAGTTAAGTCGTAGGTCGTTTGGCCTTAAGTCGTTTGCAGTTAGCTCGTAGCTCGTATGGCTCTTAAGTCCTAGGTCGTTGGCTTTTAAATCGTTAAGTCGTAGCTCGTATGGCTCTTAAGTCGCTAGGCCATGCCAACTCCGCTAGCTCGCAACTGTTAAGTCGTATGACCTTAAGTCGTAGGTCGTCCCCGACCTAACTCCACTAGGTCGTTCCAGCCTTAGCTCATAGCTCGAATTGAAGCTTAAGTCGTTAAGTCGTTCGTTCCACTAAGTCGTTCAAGGCTTAGGTCGTTAAGTCGTTCGTTCCACTAAGTCGTTCAAGGCTTAGGTCGTTAAGTCGTTCATTCCACTAAGTCGTTCAAGGCTTAAGTCGTAAGTCGTTCGCGAGTTAGTACTTGGTCGTTTGACCTGTTTTCCCTTAGGTCGTTCGACCTGTTCTTCTGCTAAGTCGCGTGGCATTCTTCCCTTAGGTCGTTTGGCTTCTCGAGACCGCTTGCCTTCACTAGGTCGAACCCCGTATTACTCTGCGTAGGCAATCTCTTCTGAAAAACATTTATCAGAATTTCTACTTTGATGATTTTGGGATTGACTTCTTTGGACTTTACTCACGTCTTCGAACGAGAATTGATTTGTTCTACAATCGTTTTATGACTTGTCACTTTAAAGATATATGAAGGTTTCAATACTAATAGTAAATATCAAAACTCTTTCATCAAAGCGATTTCAACACTATTTTAAATATCTAAAGTTCGTTTTCTCAAACCGATTTTCAATCTACTAGTATATACAAGCCTTTACTTCACTCGAATGAGAAATCGACTTAAACGACTTAGTAAAACGAGTGGTATGAAACGCTTGCGTTCACTTCGTCGGTTAGCTCTTGGACTTGTTCGATTGAACCCTTTTCGTGACAATTTCCTAGTGAAGATTTACAGCTTGTTCGTAAATATTTAAGTTAAGCAAGTGGTTATGGGACATGAAGCTAAACTCATATATTTACTAGCTTGGTGTGATTGACACTTCTCGCTGATCATGATGATCATTTTATGATTTAGACTAGCAATTGTGCGATGTCTCTTTGTTTGCAAGGTAAGACTAGACCGCAGTATTTTGATTCCGACTCACACACATCTCTTTGTCCGCAAGGTTAGTCTAGGCCGCAGTAGTGTGATTCCGACTCACACATATCTTTTTGTTTGCGAGGTTAGGCTAGACACCACTTGTGTGATTCCATTCACACATACCTTTTTGCTTTTTGGTTAGCCTAGGCCTCAATCAGTGTGATTCCGACTCACACATATGGGGTAGCTCCCCATGGTCTTCGGACCATCATGTGATAGGCCTCTTTCTCTTTTTTTATGATTTCTGGATTTCTTGTTTGATTTCTGGATTTTTATGTCATTGACTTGTTATGAGTACAAGTTTAGGGTATGGTGCCCTCTTTGGATCTTTGAGAAGATTCTCGTGATATTGATCATTTCTCATCGGTTGATCTCCTGTTGATCATCATTTTCATACTTATAGTAGTATGTCAGTATGGATATTCTATGTTTATGCCATGTCTTTTATTATATATCATGTCATCAGATATTTATAGTTAGACTGATCCGTTTATTATTTTCTTAAATAATATTCGGGTCAGACCGAGATGTTACAGGTGCTTCTGCTTGACTTCCTTCCGGGATTTGCTACTCTGACTTTTGGCTGACTATTTAGTTTAGCAGTTTTTGTTGTATAAACTTGAGATATGGACTCATAGTTGTATTCTTTTGGTATAGCACGTGTTGCTATTCTTTTGTATTATTGTGGAACTTTTTGACCACTACTCTGATGTACACTTTCATGTGTTAGTTATATATTCATATCTTCTTCCGCCTTTGTGATATGGATGTCTGTGACTGCTATGTGTTATGTTTATTTCTATTTTTGTTTCCGAAGATTATTTTATAGCCACCATGTGATAATCAATTACATGGATGGTCGCTCCTCAACAGCCTTATTCTCCGCGCTAGTTGACAGCAATACATCGTAGTGTCCTTGGCTAGCGTGGGTATTGAGGTGGGGCGTCACATTTCTCCTCAAATAAATTAAATATATTACTAAAAGTACAAGTTCAAAAATATATGAGCTGGCTTTACATTTTCTCAGATATAAAGATTCATCTTCCTCCAATTCCATCTTTCTCTTCTCGTTCAAACCTGACAACCCACTCACGAGACCAACCGGATCACGCATCCCTTCACACTCTAAGCCTCTGCCACTTCACGCTCATCTCGTCTCCTACACCCCGCCATCACTTCCTTTCCGTCTTCACAACTAGCAGCCACCTACCCAACCGAACCCCACGCCTCCACCCAGGCAACCCTACGCCTCCACCCAACCACGACCCTACGCCCTATCCCAGTCAGCAGACCCAGGCCGAGAACCGCTACCGCCCAGCCTTCCTCCACCACCAAGCCCGTCCCGCAAACCCTTATCAACTCGATACACTCACCTCCATCTACACCTCACATCTCTGACAGCCATAGAGCCTCATCTCACCTCCGACATGCCCTGCCCAGACTATGCCACATCGTCGAACTCCTCACGTCCCCTCCACTTCGGCCTTTCACTCACCACTGACCCATTAGCCCATCTTCCTCAACAGCAACCGCAACTCCAAGCTTCTTCCTCTCCTTTTGATTAAAACGTGAGTTGATAACTGGTTGCAAGCATGCAAATTTTGATGCTGTAAGTATGAATACATATATTATATAGATTAGGCAATACATCTATTTATATATGCAGTTGTTCTTGTCTATACAGAGAGTGTTCTTGTTTCTTTTCCGATGCTTTTATATGGTTTGAAAGCGTTTGTTTTATATTCTCGGTTTGTATGGTTTTAAATATATATATATATATATATATATATATATAATAACAACATCACCAAAGCATGTTATATATATTAGTATATATGAGTTATGAGGTTTGTTATAGATTTCTTTATGGCCTGTATATACATATAACTTATATAAGATCTGTTATATGAAACTATATATGAGTTATATATTAGAACACATGTTTATTTATAACTTATATGTATTTTTATTTTTCATTACAGTATAAAGGTTTTATATGAGAGGTTGTTTATAAGTCTATATTGCCTGTCTGCATACATTTTGTGTTTGTATTTATATATGGAAAATCTGGAAGATCTGCATATATAGTATTAAGTTTTAAGTACACAAACCACAACTCGGTTTCAATCAACCATAATCTGATATACATTATGTAATAAAGTAAGCAAATATGAGTATCAGTTCATTTGCACAATTGCAATTGCCGTATATCATAGGAAGTATATCATAGGACAGTCTGCCTATATGTTCATATTAACGATATTTAAAGAAGTGTACTAGTTTTTAATCAGTTGATTTTATATTTATGTTATATAAAAAGGGTATGCAGGTATATAATGGGTGTATATATAGTATGTTGCGAGTCATTCATGTATTAGTTCTTTTTAAGCAATTTGTAAATATATGTCACATCCACGTATAGGTTATATATTGATGACAGTATTTATAAACTTAACTTGTATTTATAGTTCGATTGTGGTCTATATATTTATGTGTTTAAGTATGGTGATTTACATTTATATGACATACTTGAGTGTCTGCATCTGTTATAAAACTTTTATTTACAGAAAAAAAATATCCTGTAATATATGTTTGAAATAGTTTGATAACAATATATATACAGTGTTTTAAATATATATATATATATGCTATTGGATTTTGAATATGTATATAACATTGGCAAATTTGTTAACAAATAATATTCCCAGAACTTTATATATATTGTTAACTTACATAAGTATACTAAAATTTTGATATATATATATATAATATGTTCGGTATAGGAAAGATATATATGGTAATTTTATATATACGGTATACATATGTTGTTGTGTAGTTGCTTAAATATAAAATTTAGTTTGCATGAATATATATAAATCGTGGTCTGCATGTACTTGAATGGTCTGCATTTTTGATCTGAAATTTTATATATATATCTTATTTTAAATGTGTTTTAAAAATTTGGTTTAGAGGAAAATTTATAATGTATATTTTGTTCCAATTTATCAAGATAGTTCTGATTCGTTTTCATCAATTTCTATACATCAGCTTTGTTCGTCGAAATCGTGCCAATCCCGCTTTTGCTTTGAAATTCGTGCTTGGATTCGTAATCCATTCTAGTGACAAATCTCTCCAGCCTCGAAAGGTGAGCAATCACTCTGATTAATGTTCTTATATTTATTAAATTTGATTTAAATTGAAACGTCAATTGAAATATACCGTTGCTAGTTATTTACATTGATATATACACTGTTATCTGTATTTGTTCACCTGTGACATCTGACACCATTATCTGTTATTTATATTGTTGATATATGCTTGTTTCTGTTGTTATTTTATTATCATATCTATTATCACTCTGCAAGTTCCCTGTTAGTATAGAATCACTATGGGTTGAAATGATACATACCCGAACGATCTGTAGAATAGGAGAAAATCACTATGGGTTGAAATGATAAACCCAAGCGATTTTCATTGAATTGAATTTTGGGATTGCGGGTTGAAAAGATATATACCCGTATATATAATTTAAATTGCGGATTGAAATGATAAATATCCGTATCACTTGACCATAGGATAGGAAATTTTATACAGGCACCGTTGGTCTATATATATAAATGTTTTGAAATGATTTCTATGGTTTTGGAAAGAAATATATGGTTTTGATAAATATTGATTTTAAAGATTCATTAAAGTTGATTTAATAAAGTTGATAAATAACATGTTTAAGTATTTATTTAATATCTATATTTTTGAAATATAGAATTTATAATGATTTGAAATTGATTGAAATTTTATTTTATTTAAGAATTATACTTAAATAAGTTTGATTTAAAATGTATTGAATTTGAAATTTAAAGAAGTGATTTACAACTTGAAATTTGAAAGGTGACTTAAATGGATATTTCAAACGTATAAATATTTAAATGAGATATTTTGTTTATTTAAATTGTAAATTGAAAGTGTATTCAAATGTTATGGAAATGTTAAGTTATTATTTCAAACTAAATAATTGTAAAGTGAATTTGATATGTATATAAATTTATCGAATTTAGTTTTGAAATGTTGAATATTTAAAGCTTTGAAATATATTAAAATTGAAATGGCCTATTTTATGGTTTAGATATGTATTCGAAATCAATAATTTGAAATGGTTTATTTAGAAGCTGAATCGAGTTGAAACTGAGGATTTGAGATTTGATTAAAATAAATTTTTGGAATTCGAGTTAATTTGAATCTATTTGTGAAATTTGAGGAAACTAATTTATTTTATAACAAAATTTTATTATCTAAACTGTTTAAAAGGAAAGTGTTATGATTGCCAAAATACTGTGATTTCCAGACTATGATTTCGAAAGCATTATAACTTTGGAAAGTAATATGATTTTGAAATGGATATATTTGAGGTGAAATGATATCGTATTAAATTGGGTTTTGAGATGATAATTATATTTTGGTTTTGAAGTATAAACTATTTTGAAATGACCACGGTGTTATAATAACGATTGGTTGGCAAAGAGACCGGGATCGGATATGGACATACTCTCTGTCGATACCGAAAACCACTTTGACAACCGTGTACGCGGTGGAGATTCCAGAATGAAGTAGGATGGTGGCGACGTTCTTAAGGTATGTTACGTGGACCCAACTCCCGTGAGTTGGCATAAGGTGGCTAAAACAGGAGCGATCTCGGACCAGTGAGGTAGCACCTCTTCTCGGACACATTTCTTCGATATTATACTCTTATTTGTGATTTGACTAGATGGCCATCCTCCGATTTGGGAATGTTGTTCGAGGTGGACGATAGTGGCTGCTATGCGCTCCATCAGTCCGTGTGCATAATTGGTATATCTACCCTGGCATTGCCTAGTTGTGCCGTGTCACCTACCATATCGAGCTTTACTACGATTATGATTTTAAGATCCGACCGCGTTAAGGTTCTCCATCCCCTTAACGCTATTTTCCGATATGATTATACTTTACTTATTTAGACACTATTATAATAGCGAATATTACTACATAGTAAATAGTTTAACGGACCCTTAGAGGATGGTTATCCCAAACATTCTTTAAGTTACTTGTATTCCAGTTGATATTTCACTTGAGTTGGATTTATTGAATATAAGAATGTTAATCCTGACTCGAGTGTTTTGTGTTTTACTTTACGCTCGGGTCAGACTGAGTGATACAGCATTTGAGACTCACCTTTGGAGTTGGAGCTTCGCTTGGAGATCCAGCAATCTATCGATCCTGCTTTCAGTTATTCTGTTGATTCCAATGATGTATTCAGATCTTGTATTTGATTATTGTATTGAGACATCTATTGTATTCGAGACTTCTGTTGTACTTTGTCTAACTCTGTTATATATATAGTAGCTTCATGAACTACTATCCTTTTGTTTCCGCTGCATTATTGATATATTACTCTGTGTCTGTGATCTGTAATTATTTTATTGTATATGCTGAGTTTTGCCAAATTTTATTTACAACGCGGTATTTTGAGCAATTCAACTCCGGCATGAGTGTCTACCTATACACTTATAATGGATGCGAATGGTCCAAAATACTGGGTCGTTACATGTGGTATCAGAGCCAAGTTTTAGGTAAAACTCAGCATATGTAGTAAATTCAATTACAGAATCACTTTCGTTCGAGCTTGAATTCCTTCTTCTTTGACTCAGTTCCTTTGAATTTTGGAACGCTCACTTCGATTCCAAAGTCCATTCGTGTCTTCCCTATTCATGTCTTTTGATTCTGGAGTATCCCATAACTCCACTTCGAATGATCTCTATAGTAATCGGCGGTCTCGCCAATCTTCGAATAATTTGTACTGGGGTGAAACTCCTTTACAATCGGTATTGATTCACCGGAGATTTATGTATCCTCAGTTTACGATGCTGCTATCTTATGTTATACCTAAATTCTACCTCTGGTAATCAAATGTCGATTTGCTTCAGAATTCTACATCGATCTTATCTATGAAGTCACGGTTGACCCGGTTAAGGTCGCCCGCGATTTATACAACTTTATCCATCTTCCTACTTGAAATGCAATCATCTAACCTTCGTTTCGAGCCTATCTATTTTAGATTATAATTCTCTTTGATTAGAGTCCCTCTATATGTGGATCTCTATCCATGTCTTGGAATCCAATTCTGAAATCATCGTGTGAGGGAGTGTATTTGAAATTAATATAAAACAGTTTATGTTTATAGTGTGTTGTTTGAGTTGTTGATGTTGGTTTGGATTTCCGATCGATTCGTCTGATCAACGCTATCGATAGGATTTCCAAAACACTTGAATAGAGCAAACTGACACAATATAATTTTCAAATCTGATAAATGAAATAAATTTGTATGATTATATTTTAAATATATAAGAAAAATTTTCTGGAATTAAAAGTTAAATAATTGGTTGTTGAAAATGATAATATTTGATTATCATTTTATTGTTTTGTAAGTCATTGACTATTGCAAAATGACTATTGTTTATAAATTAATTTGAAATTGAAATGGATTTAAATTGAGGATTTAAGAATTAAATTTCTGGTGATTTCAAACTTTGTTTTAAAGTCTTAAAATGTATATTATTTAAAGTATTTTCGAATAAAATGGTTTTCAAAGAATTTTAAATGTTTAAATCAGTGCTCTTCTCTTTGTCGCTGGAAAATAATTTCGGTGATGATGGCCGCATCATCGACATTCATTTTCAAGTTTCGAAGTGGAGAAACCATTCTGTAGGTTTGCTACGGTTTTGTTTTGAAGAAAAAAAAATATATTTCGATCTGAATTTCTTCAGTATAATTTGATTTATATATATATATATATATATATACAGGTATCTGATTTTAAAAAAAAAATTAGAGATATATATATAGAAAATCGGAGATTTAAATTCTTAAATTTTAGGTTAAAGATTGATTTCAATTATAAACTGAAGTCAAAATTCTTGGATAAATATTTAACTGGGAACAACTGAATTGTAAAATTTTATTTGTATAATACTCAATTTCATCTCAATATAACTTACCTAAATTTTTCAGAAGTTAAAATGTAATTGGATAATATACAATATAAAATGATTTTATTATAAAGATGATAATAGAGATAAATAGAATAATAATTTAATTGAATAATAGTGAAATTAGATTAACTTATGGAAATACCTTGAATTTAAAGTCAAGTATTGAATATAAATTAATTTAAATTGAAAATTTATGTGGTTTAAATTAATTTATATGGTTTAAATATGTGTGATAAGACATATTATGTGGAATAAAACATAATAATAATTTGGAATATAAGAATTAAATTTGTTGAATAAAATATGAGTATAATAAATGATTATACAAATTGATGATTTAGAAATTTTAATTGAAGATGACTAGATAATACGATAATGAATTGAGAAATAGATAGATTGATTTAACTTAAGAAGAAACCAAGTGGATTAAACCAAATTGTTAATTAATAAAATTCGAAATCTATATGGTTTAAATAAATTATTTTGTCCTGTTTAAATCTATTTTGCTTTCTGGTTGTTTCTATTCTCCTACCTCTTTCCTTTTCGGGGACGAAAAGTTTTGAGTGGGGGAGAATGTAACGACACGTAAATTTTAACTGTTTTTATAACGTAATTAGTTAAATTTTGTGAAATTTTAAACGATAAAATTTTGAAATATAAATTTGATCTTTGGGATGCGTCTAATTAAACATAGCAACTGGTAAATTTTCGTCCGAAAATGTGAAAATTTATTTCGCGCGTAAATTTACTTCAATTTAATCAGTTAAAAATTGGTGATAATAAAATGTTTTCCAAACTTGAATATTTTTACATAGAAAATTTGTAAATCATCTTCTGAGTGAGACGTCATCTTTCGTTTTGTCAAATTTGGATGTCTATTACTCCGTTTATCTTAATTCTGGCTGAATAGCAGCATTTTCGGTACCGATTATCGACTTTTGATCGGATGATCGTACCACCAATATTTGTATACCGTTTTGATCATCTCGTCGTGCTGATCTCAGCGGTATATTTATTTCTTTATTTTGAGGTCCGGTACGCGACGGAAATAATAAAACGGTTCGTTGTAACGGTACCAAAATTTCTGACTTTACTCCTTCCTTCAGTTCAAATTTCTAGCGTGCTCCTACATTAAAGCCTCTGAACAATTCAACCTATTTCTATTCCTACCCTACCGTTTCTCCTCAAATAAATTAAATATATTACTAAAAGTACAAGTTCAAAAATATATGAGCTGGCTTTACATTTTCTCAGATCTAAAGATTCATCTTCCTCCAATTCCATCTTTCTCTTCTCGTTCAAACCTTACAACCCACTCACGAGACCAACCGGATCACGCATCCCTTCACACTCTAAGCCTCTGCCACTTCACGCTCATCTCGTCTCCTACACCCCGCCATCACTTCCTTTCCGTCTTCACAACTAGCAGCCACCTACCCAACCGAACCCCACGCCTCCACCCAGGCAACCCTACGCCTCCACCCAACCACGACCCTACGCCCTATCCCAGTCAGCAGACCCAGGCCGAGAACCGCTACCGCCCAGCCTTCCTCCACCACCAAGCCCGTCCCGCAAACCCTTATCAACTCGATACACTCACCTCCATCTACACCTCACGTCTCTGACAGCCATAGAGCCTCATCTCACCTCCGACATGCCCTGCCCAGACTATGCCACATCGTCGAACTCCTCACGTCCCCTCCACTTCGGCCTTCCACTCACCACTGACCCATTAGCCCATCTTCCTCAACAGCAACCGCAACTCCAAGCTTCTTCCTCTCCTTTTGATTAAAACGTGAGTTGATAACTGGTTGCAAGCATGCAAATTTTGATGCTGTAAGTATGAATACATATAGTATATAGATTAGGCAATACATCTATTTATATATGCAGTTGTTCTTGTCTATACAGAGAGTGTTCTTGTTTCTTTTCCGATGCTTTTATATGGTTTGAAAGCGTTTGTTTTATATTCTCGGTTTGTATGGTTTTAAATATATATATATATATATATATATATATATATATATAATAACAACATCACCAAAGCATGTTATATATATTAGTATATATGAGTTATGAGGTTTGTTTATAGATTTCTTTATGGCCTGTATATACATATAACTTATATAAGATCTGTTATATGAAACTATATATGAGTTATATATTAGAACACATGTTTATTTATAACTTATATGTATTTTTATTTTTCATTACAGTATAAAGGTTTTATATGAGAGGTTGTTTATAAGTCTATATTGCCTGTCTGCATACATTTTGTGTTTGTATTTATATATGGAAAATCTGGAAGATCTGCATATATAGTATTAAGTTTTAAGTACATAAACCACAACTCGGTTTCAATCAACCATAATCTGATATACATTATGTAATAAAGTAAGCAAATATGAGTATCAGTTCATTTGCACAGTTGCAATTGCCGTATATCATAGGAAGTATATCATAGGACAATCTGCCTATATGTTCATATTAAGGATATTTAAAGAAGTGTACTAGTTTTTAATCAGTTGATTTTATATTTATGTTATATAAAAAGGGTATGCAGGTATATAATGGGTGTATGTATAGTATGTTGCGAGTCAATCATGTATTAGTTCTATTTAAGCAATTTGTAAATATATGTCACATCCACGTATAGGTTATATATTGATGACAGTATTTATAAACTTAACTTGTATTTATAGTTCGATTGTGGTCTATATATTTATGTGTTTAAGTATGGTGGTTTACATTTATATGACATACTTGAGTGTCTGCATCTGTTCTAAAACTTTTATTTACAGAAAAAAAATATCCTGTAATATATGTTTGAAATAGTTTGATAACAATATATATACAGTGTTTTAAAAATATATATATATGCTGTTGGATTTTGAATATGTATATAACATTGGCAAATTTGTTAACAAATAATATTCCCAGAACTTTATATATATTGTTAACTTACATAAGTATACTAAAATTTTGATATATATATATAATATGTTCGGTATAGGAAAGATATATATGGTAATTTTATAAATACGGTATACATATGTTGTTTTGTAGTTGCTTAAATATAAAATTTAGTTTGCATGAATATATATAAATCGTGGTCTGCATGTACTTGAATGGTCTGCATTTTTGATCTGAAATTTTATATATATATCTTATTTTAAATGTGTTTTAAAAATTTGGTTTAGAGGAAAATTTATAATGTATATTTTGTTCCAATTTATCAAGATAGTTCTAATTCGTTTTCATCAATTTCTATACATCAGCTTTGTTCGTCGAAATCGTGCCAATCCCGCTTTTGCTTTGAAATTCGTGCTTGGATTCGTAATCCATTCTAGTGACAAATCTCTCCAGCCTCGAAAGGTGAGCAATCACTCTGATTAATGTTCTTATATTTATTAAATTTGATTTAAATTGAAACGTCAATTGAAATATACCGTTGCTAGTTATTTACATTGATATATACACTGTTATCTGTATTTGTTCACCTGTGACATCTGACACCATTATCTGTTATTTATATTGTTGATATATGCCTGTTTCTGTTGTTATTTTATTATCATATCTGTTATCACTCTGCAAGTTCCCTGTTAGTATAGAATCACTATGGGTTGAAATGATACATACCCGAACGATCTGTAGAATAGGAGAAAATCACTATGGGTTGAAATGATAAACCCAAGCGATTTTCATTGAATTGAATTTGGGATTGCGGGTTGAAAAGATATATACCCGTATATATAATTTAAATTGCGGATTGAAATGATTAATATCTGTATCACTTGACCATAGGATAGGAAATTTTATACAGGCACCGTTGGTCTATATATATAAATGTTTTGAAATGATTTCTATGGTTTTGGAAAGAAATATATGGTTTTGATAAATATTGATTTTAAAGATTCATTAAAGTTGATTTAATAAAGTTGATAAATAACATGTTTAAGTATTTATTTAATATCTATATTTTTGAAATATAGAATTTATAACGATTTGAAATTGATTGAAATTTTATTTTATTTAAGAATTATACTTAAATAAGTTTGATTTAAAATGTATTGAATTTGAAATTTAAAGAAGTGATTTACAACTTGAAATTTGAAAGGTGACTTAAATGGATATTTCAAACGTATAAATATTTAAATGAGATAGTTTGTTTATTTAAATTGTAAATTGAAAGTGTATTCAAATGTTATGGAAATGTTAAGTTATTATTTCAAACTAAATAATTGTAAAGTGAATTTGATATGTATATAAATTTATCGAATTTAGTTTTGAAATGTTGAATATTTAAAGCTTTGAAATAAATTAAAATTGAAATGGCCTATTTTATGGTTCAGATATGTATTTGAAATCAATAATTTGAAATGGTTTATTTAGAAGCTGAATCGAGTTGAAACTGAGGATTTGAGATTTGATTAAAATAAATTTTTGGAATTCGAGTTAATTTGAATCTATTTGGGAAATTTGAGGAAACTAATTTATTTTATAACAAAATTTTATTATCTAAACTGTTTAAAAGGAAAGTGTTATGATTGCCAAAATACTGTGATTTCCAGACTATGATTTCGAAAGCATTATAACTTTGGAAAGTAATATGATTTTGAAATGGATATATTTGAGGTGAAATGATATCGTATTAAATTGGGTTTTGAGATGATAATTATATTTTGGTTTTGAAGTATAAACTATTTTGAAATGACCACGGTGTTATAATAACGATTGGTTGGCAAAGAAACCGGGATCGGATATGGACATACTCTCTGTCGATACCGAAAACCACTTTGACAACCGTGTACGCGGTGGAGATTCCAGAATGAAGTAGGATGGTGGCGACGTTCTTAAGGTATGTTACGTGGACCCAACTCCCGTGAGTTGGCATAAGGTGGCTAAAACAGGAGCGATCTCGGACCAGTGAGGTAGCACCTCTTCTCGGACACATTTCTTCGATATTATATTCTTATTTGTGATTTGACTAGATGGCCATCCTCCGATTTGGGAATGTTGTTCGAGGTGGACGATAGTGGCTGCTATGCGCTCCATCAGTCCGTGTGCGTAATTGGTATATCTACCTTGGCATTGCCTAGTTGTGTCGTGTCACCTACAATATCGAGCTTTACTACGATTATGATTTTAAGATCCGACCGCGTTAAGGTTCTCCATCCCCTTAAAGCTATTTTCCGATATGATTATACATTACTTATTTAGACACTATTATAATAGCGAATATTACTACATAGTAAATAGTTTAACGGACCCTTAGAGGATGGTTATCCCAAACATTCTTTAAGTTACTTGTATTCCAGTTGATATTTCACTTGAGTTGGATTTATTGAATATAAGAATGTTAATCCTGACTCGAGCGTTTTGTGTTTTGCTTTACGCTCGGGTCAGACTGAGTGATACAGCATTTGAGACTCACCTTTGGAGTTGGAGCTTCGCTTGGAGATCCAGCAATCTATCGATCCTGCTTTCAGTTATTCTGTTGATTCCAGTGATGTATTCAGATCTTTTATTTGATTATTGTATTGAGACATCTATTGTATTCGAGACTTCTGTTGTACTTTGTCTAACTCTGTTATATATATAGTAGCTTCATGAACTACTATCCTTTTGTGTCCGCTGCATTATTGATATATTACTCTGTGTCTATGATCTGTAATTATTTTATTGTATATGCTGAGTTTTGCCAAATTTTATTTACAACGCGGTATTTTGAGCAATTCAACTCCGGCATGAGTGTCTACCTATACACTTATAATGGATGCGAATGGTCCAAAATACTGGGTCGTTACATTCGAAGAGTAAAATTAAAATCAAATTGCAAATCCCCAGCAACGGTGCTGAAAAATTGTTTAACGGCAAATTTTCTACCGGTTAGAAAATCGTTAAAAAATATTGTAATAAAAATAACCTCAAGCGCACAGCGTACAATTTTAGTACGTGGTGAGTACTGGTCGATCCGTAGAGAAATGAATTGATTTCAAACTCCACTCAACCAAATTAACCCAACTATTTAAGTTTGTTTTAAAACTAAGAAAAATAGCAAAAATTAAACCAAACAAAAGTGATGAAAAATATGAGATAAAAAGACAATTTAGAGGCAAATCCACTCTCATAATCTTACATAAAATCAACACAAAATCAATCTATGATCTCTTATTTTAGTCTAAGTAGAATTAGTGATGTATTTAACATAAGTATGGTCTCTTTATGTTATTAATTAACATAACTTAAACCATCAAACTTTAATACAGCAACTAAAACCACTTATTAATTACATGAAAATGAACATGAAGTTAAAGCAAAAGCTATTTTAAGCATGATCTATTTACTATTTTGTTTAGTAACATAGATCATTAAATTTTGTTTCTCTTTTATTTCCATGATCAAAATCACTTAGTTAGATTATGATGTAAATTGTGTTTATGTTGTACTAAGTGTAACGACCCGGCTTTCATCGACCAGAAAGTCGTATCGCTAATAAGAAAGAAAGGGATAGAAAAGAGAAAAGAAGAGAAAGAAAGAACTAAACAATATCAGAATCTCACAGCGGAACGAAACAAATATAATATATCACATTACTATTACATAGTCTTTACATAATCAGAGTTACACAACTTATACAACACAAAATAGACAGTTATAAATTCTATCTATTATACAACTCAAGATACAATTCAGACAAACGACTCAGAGAAACCAACACAGCGGAATACTATATATCTACGAATGCTGAAGCCTCCTGCTCCATATCTCCTCCATAGATTCGTCAAAGCTAACCTGAATCCCTTGACTACTCGTAAAAATTGAGTACCCAAGGTTTAATAAAACAGAAAATAAACACTTGGGTCAGACATGGGTCTGGTGTGAGTAAACGGGTTAAAATTGTTTAACTTCAAAACCCTTTTGAAAACAAAGGTATCACGTAAGACTTCCCACACATAAACATGGAAAAGTTTTTACCTTACGCTAACCAAAACATTTGATAGGAAATCCAGTTATATTATAATAGGGTCTAGGGTTTTCAAGTAAAATACAGAAATAGCTGAAATGCTTACATCTCACATTCCAACATAGTTGGGCACAACTAATACGTACGGCACTTATTGGAGTTTGGATTCCATACAATGGCAGGGCTACTGGGGTACCGCCCGTCACAGTACGTGGCCTAGATCACCGTACCGAGGAGTATGCCCGCTCCCCTGCAACACAAAGCCGGAACCATCCCTTACTGGATAATCCCGAACAAGATAATCCCGTAGTTGGCGCGACCAACCACACACTAAGCCGAATAAAAGAAAAGGGACCTCTAGACAGGGATCTATCTTGCTCTCAGTGGGTGCTACCCACGAAGCCTTGCTGCACCTCCCCTGTTTTAGCCATTCCCGATTGATGAGGCTTGAGGTTACGATTACCTTTAATCAGAACATATCACTTAGAATGCTCATCGTCCGCCTGACGATGTGCTGAAAGCATTCAATCCATACAAGTTCGTTCCGGGTTCGAACGAAACCGAAGGCATTATCTCGTTACACTCGTTTTGGAATCACCCTCAGAGTTAACGACAATAACCCTTGCACTCTGAATCTTCATCTTCACTTGAGATTCACGACCTATCGTTAATTTGGATCGATGTGGTATTCGGGTCTCCAGACCTGGAATACCGGTATACGGAAACCCGATCCCGGTCTCATCGAAATCCAAAACGTATCTTTTAAGGCCAAGTTGTTTAAAGGTTTAAACAATTTAACTTATCTATATTCATACAGATAGATAATTCATAATTCACAATTGATAATCACATTACCAATTAAACAGATGATTCATAACCAATATGTAATCCATATCAACATCACAATAGTTAATCTATATTACCATCATAATACAACCAAGCATTCATACCATACAACATTACTTATCTCATTTCTGAGATTACATCCATTCAGGACAATCAATGTCATCCATTCTTATATAAGCAATGATTTACTTAATCACAACATAATTAATTTAAAATGAATTAAATTAACTATCTCTATCTTTAATTAATTTAAAGTGAATTAAATTAATTACTTCATCCCTTAATTAATTTAAAGTAAATTAAATTAATTACTTCATTATAAATCTTACTTATATAATCATTAATTAAATACAAATAAATTAATTAATCTTTCTCTAATTATCCACTTTAATTAATCAGCTTGATTAATTATACTTTAATTACCTTTAAGTAATTATCTTTAATTAATTTCACAAATTAATTATCCTTAATCAAATACAGTAATTAACCTTTAATTACTTCATTAATTAATTAATTAAAATCAATTACTTTAATCCTTAATTAATTACAATTAATTAGTTGTCATTTGATTAATTAATCTTAATTAATCAACTCTTAATCACATCATTAATTATAAACTAATGATCCCTAATTATACCTTTAATTATTTATTAATTTACATTAAATAATTAACCTTTAATTAAACCATAATTTATTAATCACCTTTGATTAAACTTAACCAGTAATTAACTCTAATTAATTATCTTCCTTAATTAATTACTTTTAATTAATTACCTTAACAAATAATTAATTACCTTATTAATTATCCTTAATCCTTTAATTAAATAAATTATTTAATTAATAATACTAGGTAATTAGCCTTAATCACTTCTTATTTAATTACTTTCATAAAATAATTATCCTCTAATTACTTTATTAAATATTTTATCATTACTAAATTACATCCAGTAATTATTTCTTAATTACTTCATCAAGTAATTACTAAATTAATTTATAAATGATTTTCTTAATTAATCACAAATTAATTTAACTTAATTATTTTAATTAAATGATTCTTAACTTACCATATTAAAGGTTCTTAATTAAGAGACTATTATCTTAATTAAATCAATTATTTACTAATAACACTTGATAATTAAAATAATTTAATTATCTAAATTCCTTTTTAATTTAACTATTTTTAATTAAATCAACATTCTAAATACTTAAGAAAATTCTTATTTTTAATCGATTACTAAATCTTAACCATTAAACCTTACTTAAATTAAAAGATAAGATTTAGCAATCAATAAATAATCAACACATTTAAATTAAACCTTTAAATATTTAAACTTTTTCCAAAGTTATCAAATAAAATTTAATACAAAACTTATTATTAAAATTCACTTATTTTATTTTAAAAACTTTTACATTTCAAAAATACAAGAACTTTGTTTAAACATTAACTTAAAACGAATTAATTTTATAAACAAGACTTGTTTACTTGAATCAAGAACTTCGAAACATTTCAAAACAATTTCTTTTGTTTTTAAACATTTCTTTTAAAATACCAAAGTCTACTTCAAAACCACACCCGAGTAAAATACTTAAAAACTCGAAGTAGCCCTCGAGACCAAACCACGTTACCACTCGCTTCGAGTAAAACATCAGAACCCCCGAGACAAACCCGAGCCAGAAACCTTCTTCCCCAATTCAAAACTCCAGATGCACACGAACAAACTCGTGCACGTGCACGCCACGTCTGAACGTCGATGAACTCTAATCAGTCCTCCGGCAAGTCACCTTTGGTCACGGCAACACTATCGACCACCCCAAACTTCTCCATTCGATCGAGATTCAACTTCGACTATATCGAACCCATCACTGGAACGAAGCATCACCAGAAACCCATCCTCCATGCCAACATACACCTCGAGGAGACCCACCGGCATTACCACAGCTCCGCCTTACTCCCCTCTAACTCCAGAACCACTCGCGGTCGCCTCCGCATCATCACCCACGTCGCAAATTCCTCAACAGTTCAACCCATTTAAAATCAGCCTAAAACCCTACTTCGATCCAATTCGAAAAATTTATTCATCAGAAAAATTCTTATACATTTTTCCCTTAATCTATAATCCACAATCAAGCTTCGATCGAGATTTCGAATCATATTATAGCGTGGATAATTAGTAATTCACAAAATCCCCATTTTCGAATAAAACTCATATTCACAAGAATTCCTCAATTAAAAATTATGATATACATCTTAAAAATCATGATTTCGGGTCCTTGATACATTCATGAAATCCAATTGTAAAAACAAGATGATTCATTTTTGACATATATCAGATGTTTACTGTAATATCAAATTTAAAAATTATTTATAAATTTAAATTTTATAGAAACTATTTTTAATTTCTTAAGTACATGTTAACAAACAGATTTCGTTTGTATATCAACATCTAATATTGAATTGTTTGGGAGATTTTGAATTTCATACAAATTCAACTAAAAAAAAACAGAGATGAAATATACAGGTTTGTAATACTCATACACTCCCTGTTTACAACATACATATATGCCAGAATTCATATATTAATCTTCATCATCATAGAAAATACATTGCATGCACTATCATTCAAACACGTATTAATTAAAACTGTTTTTAGAGTATAAAGTTTACTCACCAGTTTATGCAGAGAACAGAGACAGAGAACAGTTTTGGTTTCCAGGCTTTTCAAGATTTTTGGATTTGATTTCTTTTTTTGCTTTGTAGAATTATAAATTTGCAATTTGATTCTTGCATTTAGTTGTTTGTTGATTTATTTGGAACTGCTACTGAATTTGCCTTTGATCCCCTTTTGCTTTGCATTTGAATTTCCAGATTTTTATCTTTCTCTTAGCATTTTGATTCCAGACTTTTTCTTCTTTTGATTTAAGATTCGAATTGTATTGTATATTTTTAGTAGAGAAAATTGAAGAAAGATGAGTTCAGCTGAAAAGTGAAAACAAATTTCTTCTTTTTATTTTTATTTATTTATGACCTAATTTTCAAAAAAAATAAATTTAAGCCACTTGTCCCCTATAGTATTAATTTTCTTACACATAAGCTTTTATGTTTACAAATGTCTCTAGACCAATTTAATATGGTTACAAGTGTAAATTCTTGTTTATTAATTTATTTAAAACATATACATGTATTTAAGAAATGTTTGCATAGATAAAATGTATTTATATAAATAAGCTTTTAGATTTTTACATATATATACAAATGTGAATTTATGTAAACAATTATAAATTACTTATGTTTTGATCATATTAAATGTATCATATGCTTGAGTATTTTTGTTTTACTTTATATATATACTTTCACAAAACAATTTATCTTATGATAAAAGACTATTAAACAATGAATCCTTGATTTAAATCTTAAATATCATTTTCAAAAGTATTAAATCAAATTAACCTTTCAAATTACAAATTATATATATATATATATATTATTAAGGTTTGAAAACATAGTTTTATTAAATTAAAAGACTCCCCATTTATAATATATATACCAATATATATATATACATTATAAATATAAAACATTTATATAAGTTGTAGAAAGATAAATCTTCCCAATTTAAAATTGTTAGAAAATATATTAATAAATATTTTCAATATTAAAATGTTATTAGTTTTCAAAAGAAATAAACTTGCCAATTTAAAATCTTATTAACCTTTAAAATGAATAAACTTGTCAATTTATAAAATAAATCAACAAATCAATTTAATTATTAATAAAGATTATTAAATTGATATTGCCAAGTTTCCGGGATATCACATTCCTTCCCCCTTAAAATAATTTCGTCCCCGAAATTTAAAAGCAAAGATAATTTAATAATCCAGCAAAATTTTAATTTTAAACAGCAACCATACATATCAATCATATTCTAACAACCATAGCAACCAATTTAATCAAACAAATTTAATTATCCAGACAAAATTCTGGATAGAATTTCCTCGAGTTTCCCCAAGTATACATATATACCGGAATACTCGTTCTATAGGATCTTAACTAACTATCTACAAAAATCTAGAACTCCTTCCCATCTAGATCACAAATCCGAACAAAATATCAGACTAAACTCAAAACCATCCCAACTACCAAATCCTTCTGAACTGCTGATTTCATCACTCGATGAATCATACACATATTCCTCAGAGATATGTGAAATACAATGAATTCCAGTTTTCCGAACTGGCAACTCAATCCTGGGGATCCAAAATCTAATTTCCAGAGAACACAGAAAAACTCAAAATACTTTCGAAACTAGCTTTTTAGTTTTTCCACACCTTATATCTCCTTTGATCGGAGAATCTTAAATAATATCCAAATTTCAACTTCAAATTCCAAATTCCATCAATTCTTAACTGCATAACTTTCCTGACGATCCCGAGTCACTTCATCCTTCCTGATCAGCTTAACTCTTGCTGATGCCTCTTGAAACAGACCAGACCAACATCAAACCAATTTTTTTGGATCCTATTCAACAAAATGGTTTCCAAAAAATACACCAAAATCCAGAATACAACTCTACTCCACAATCATTAGAGCACTACGAACTACTTCTCCTTTCTGGAATAGCCAAACAGTTGCATTTGTCAAACTTACCTCCAAATCCTGAAAAATTCTTCATATTTAGAGGTACACTTGAATTTTCTATAGAAATCCTCTACTCCAATAAAATTACAACTCCCGGTTGCTCCTATTCTAGAATAGCTGCTATCTTGCTTTTGCTGCACATCTCTGATCTAAAACAGATGAGAATGCCATTGGAGAAACTCGAGCACAAACTTGATCATCCACAGTTTACCATATCTATAAAATCTTAGTGAACCATTCTACTTGGTCAAAAACACCTTAACAGAATCCACACCAGAAAATTAGGTGTGGTTAATCCCTCTCCAAAGAATCCTGAGCTGCTTCACCAAATTATTCTCTAGGAGACATCCTTCTACTAAGCTGAACCACCGGTAACTCCACGAATCAAGTTGATATGGAATCTCAATTTCTAATAATCCCAAGAGAATACTCAAACAATCGCAAGTCTCTTTTGCGATCAGCCCGGCCTAATTTCCAAAGATAACTGTTCTCTCTTCACTAATCAGAACAGCTTATATTTGACTAACCAATCCATCTAAGAAATGGGTTCACTCTGCTGCTTCTGAACTTTACCTTCAGAAAAACTGCTCAGCCAGAAACTTTCTGCCAACAGAATACTCCGAATTGCACTGCTGACACAGACGCCAAAGACTTCTTATCCGAAACTCCTCAAAAAAACTTGGACCTTAAAGCAAACAGAAACACCCTACTGGACTCAGCCACAACACCGGAACAGACTCACTTCTTCAAACTTGTTCCAGAAGAAACATCTTCAGAAACGTCCATAGCCACCGCGTCTCATCACACAACTACTACTTCCTGAGGTCGCCAAGATACCATCACTCGCTTCAGCTCATCCAATAGATCTAACTCTATTCATTTAACTTCAAAGATAAACTCCGAACCATAACTGGTTTCCTTCAGAGATCGGCAAAATCTTACACCACAACAAAGTTCACTCGAGACAGTATTAGGTCTACAGTCTCGTCAGATATACTTCCAACCTCAACACTCAAATTCTAACTATTGGTAGTCGTGTTACTCACACTACCACCTTATCTACCTTTATAACTTATATTGGAAAACCCGAATAGGTAACCCAACAAATAGGTAGAAATATATATATATATATATATATATATATATATATATATTTAAAATGATACTTTTTATATAGAAATTATTTCTGGGTAAAATTATTCAATTTACCTCTTTAAAACAATATTGTGTCCGTTGGCCTGGTTCAAGTGTTTAGAGATCCCTATCAATAACGTTAGCTACTCGTATTGACCAGAATCCATATACCACTCAACCGATCAATTAACACAATATAAAATCATTTTTATATAACTAACAATTACGCGCTCTCAAGATAGACACCACTTCAGAGCCTAGGTATTCACTCAACCTACTGCTCTGATACCAACTGTAACGACCCGGCTTTCATCGACCAGAAAGTCGTATCGCTAATAAGAAAGAAAGGGATAGAAAAGAGAAAAGAAGAGAAAGAAAGAACTAAACAATATCAGAATCTCACAGCGGAACGAAACAAATATAATATATCACATTACTATTACATAGTCTTTACATAATCAGAGTTACACAACTTATACAACACAAAATAGACAGTTATAAATTCTGTCTATTATACAACTCAAGATACAATTCAGACAAACGACTCAGAGAAACCAACACAGCGGAATACTATATATCTACGAATGCTGAAGCCTCCTGCTCCATATCTCCTCCATAGATTCGTCAAAGCTAACCTGAATCCCTTGACTACTCGTAAAAATTGAGTACCCAAGGTTTAATAAAACAGAAAATAAACACTTGGGTCAGACATGGGTCTGGTGTGAGTAAACGGGTTAAAATTGTTTAACTTCAAAACCCTTTTGAAAACAAAGGTATCACGTAAGACTTCCCACACATAAACATGGAAAAGTTTTTACCTTACGCTAACCAAAACATTTGATAGGAAATCCAGTTATATTATAATAGGGTCTAGGGTTTTCAAGTAAAATACAGAAATAGCTGAAATGCTTACATCTCACATTCCAACATAGTTGGGCACAACTAATACGTACGGCACTTATTGGAGTTTGGATTCCATACAATGGCAGGGCTACTAGGGTACCGCCCGTCACAGTACGTGGCCTAGATCACCGTACAGAGGAGTACGCCCGCTCCCCTGCAACACAAAGCCGGAACCATCCCTTACTGGATAATCCCGAACAAGATAATCCCGTAGTTGGCGCGACCAACCACACACTAAGCCGAATAAAAGAAAAGGGACCTCTAGACAGGGATCTATCTTGCTCTCAGTGGGTGCTACCCACGAAGCCTTGCTGCACCTCCCCTGTTTTAGCCATTCCCGGTTGATGAGGCTTGAGGTTACGATTACCTTTAATCAGAACATATCACTTAGAATGCTCATCGTCCGCCTGACGATGTGCTGAAAGCATTCAATCCATACAAGTTCGTTCCGGGTTCGAACGAAACCGAAGGCATTATCTCGTTACACTCGTTTTGGAATCACCCTCAGAGTTAACGACAATAACCCTTGCACTCTGAATCTTCATCTTCACTTGAGATTCACGACCTATCGTTAATTTGGATCGATGTGGTATTCGGGTCTCCAGACCTGGAATACCGGTATACGGAAACCCGATCCCGGTCTCATCGAAATCCAAAACGTATCTTTTAAGGCCAAGTTGTTTAAAGGTTTAAACAATTTAACTTATCTATATTCATACAGATAGATAATTCATAATTCACAATTGATAATCACATTACCAATTAAACAGATGATTCATAACCAATATGTAATCCATATCAACATCACAATAGTTAATCTATATTACCATCATAATACAACCAAGCATTCATACCATACAACATTACTTATCTCATTTCTGAGATTACATCCATTCAGGACAATCAATGTCATCCATTCTTATATAAGCAATGATTTACTTAATCACAACATAATTAATTTAAAATGAATTAAATTAACTATCTCTATCTTTAATTAATTTAAAGTGAATTAAATTAATTACTTCATCCCTTAATTAATTTAAAGTAAATTAAATTAATTACTTCATTATAAATCTTACTTATATAATCATTAATTAAATACAAATAAATTAATTAATCTTTCTCTAATTATCCACTTTAATTAATCAGCTTGATTAATTATACTTTAATTACCTTTAAGTAATTATCTTTAATTAATTTCACAAATTAATTATCCTTAATCAAATACAGTAATTAACCTTTAATTACTTCATTAATTAATTAATTAAAATCAATTACTTTAATCCTTAATTAATTACAATTAATTAGTTGTCATTTGATTAATTAATCTTAATTAATCAACTCTTAATCACATCATTAATTATAAACTAATGATCCCTAATTATACCTTTAATTATTTATTAATTTACATTAAATAATTAACCTTTAGTTAAACCATAATTTATTAATCACCTTTGATTAAACTTAACCAGTAATTAACTCTAATTAATTATCTTCCTTAATTAATTACTTTTAATTAATTACCTTAACAAATAATTAATTACCTTATTAATTATCCTTAATCCTTTAATTAAATAAATTATTTAATTAATAATACTAGGTAATTAGCCTTAATCACTTCTTATTTAATTACTTTCATAAAATAATTATCCTCTAATTACTTTATTAAATATTTTATCATTACTAAATTACATCCAGTAATTATTTCTTAATTACTTCATCAAGTAATTACTAAATTAATTTATAAATGATTTTCTTAATTAATCACAAATTAATTTAACTTAATTATTTTAATTAAATGATTCTTAACTTACCATATTAAAGGTTCTTAATTAAGAGACTATTATCTTAATTAAATCAATTATTTACTAATAACACTTGATAATTAAAATAATTTAATTATCTAAATTCCTTTTTAATTTAACTATTTTTAATTAAATCAACATTCTAAATACTTAAGAAAATTCTTATTTTTAATCGATTACTAAATCTTAACCATTAAACCTTACTTAAATTAAAAGATAAGATTTAGCAATCAATAAATAATCAACACATTTAAATTAAACCTTTAAATATTTAAACTTTTTCCAAAGTTATCAAATAAAATTTAATACAAAACTTATTATTAAAATTCACTTATTTTATTTTAAAAACTTTTACATTTCAAAAATACAAGAACTTTGTTTAAACATTAACTTAAAACGAATTAATTTTATAAACAAGACTTGTTTACTTGAATCAAGAACTTCGAAACATTTCAAAACAATTTCTTTTGTTTTTAAACATTTCTTTTAAAATACCAAAGTATACTTCAAAACCACACCCGAGTAAAATACTTAAAAACTCGAAGTAGCCCTCGAGACCAAACCACGTTACCACTCGCTTCGAGTAAAACATCAGAACCCCCGAGACAAACCCGAGCCAGAAACCTTCTTCCCCAATTCAAAACTCCAGATGCACACGAACAAACTCGTGCACGTGCACGCCACGTCTGAACGTCGATGAACTCTAATCAGTCCTCCGGCAAGTCACCTTTGGTCACGGCAACACTATCGACCACCCCAAACTTCTCCATTCGATCGAGATTCAACTTCGACTATATCGAACCCATCACTGGAACGAAGCATCACCAGAAACCCATCCTCCATGCCAACATACACCTCGAGGAGACCCACCGGCATTACCACAGCTCCGCCTTACTCCCCTCTAACTCCAGAACCACTCGCGGTCGCCTCCGCATCATCACCCACGTCGCAAATTCCTCAACAGTTCAACCCATTTAAAATCAGCCTAAAACCCTACTTCGATCCAATTCGAAAAATCTATTCATCAGAAAAATTCTTATACATTTTTCCCTTAATCTATAATCCACAATCAAGCTTCGATCGAGATTTCGAATCATATTATAGCGTGGATAATTAGTAATTCACAAAATCCCCATTTTCGAATAAAACCCATATTCACAAGAATTCCTCAATTAAAAATTATGATATACATCTTAAAAATCATGATTTTGGGTCCTTGATACATTCATGAAATCCAATTGTAAAAACAAGATGATTCATTTTTGACATATATCAGATGTTTACTGTAATATCAAATTTAAAAATTATTTATAAATTTAAATTTTATAGAAACTATTTTTAATTTCTTAAGTACATGTTAACAAACAGATTTCGTTTGTATATCAACATCTAATATTGAATTGTTTGGGAGATTTTGAATTTCATACAAATTCAACTAAAAAAAAAACAGAGATGAAATATACAGGTTTGTAATACTCATACACTCCCTGTTTACAACATACATATATGCCAGAATTCATATATTAATCTTCATCATCATAGAAAATACATTGCATGCACTATCATTCAAACACGTATTAATTAAAACTGTTTTTAGAGTATAAAGTTTACTCACCAGTTTATGCAGAGAACAGAGACAGAGAACAGTTTTGGTTTCCAGGCTTTTCTAGATTTTTGGATTTGATTTCTTTTTTTGCTTTGTAGAATTATAAATTTGCAATTTGATTCTTGCATTTAGTTGTTTGTTGATTTATTTGGAACTACTACTGAATTTGCTTTTGATCCCCTTTTGCTTTGCATTTGAATTTCCAGATTTTTATCTTTCTCTTAGCATTTTGATTCCAGACTTTTTCTTCTTTTGATTTAAGATTCGAATTGTATTGTATATTTTTAGTAGAGAAAATTGAAGAAAGATGAGTTCAGCTGAAAAGTGAAAACAAATTTCTTCTTTTTATTTTTATTTATTTATGACTTAATTTTCAAAAAAAATAAATTTAAGCCACTTGTCCCCTATAGTATTAATTTGCTTACACATAAGCTTTTATGTTTACAAATGTCTCTAGACCAATTTAATATGGTTACAAGTGTAAATTCTTGTTTATTAATTTATTTAAAACATATACATGTATTTAAGAAATGTTTGCATAGATAAAATGTATTTATATAAATAAGCTTTTAGATTTTTACATATATATACAAATGTGAATTTATGTAAACAATTATAAATTACTTATGTTTTGATCATATTAAATGTATCATATGCTTGAGTATTTTTGTTTTACTTTATATATATACTTTCACAAAACAATTTATCTTATGATAAAAGACTATTAAACAATGAATCCTTGATTTAAATCTTAAATATCATTTTCAAAAGTATTAAATCAAATTAACCTTTCAAATTACAAATTATATATATATATATATTATTAAGGTTTGAAAACATAGTTTTATTAAATTAAAAGACTCCCCATTTATAATATATATACCAATATATATATATATATATACATTATAAATATAAAACATTTATATAAGTTTTAGAAAGATAAATCTTCCCAATTTAAAATTGTTAGAAAATATATTAATAAATATTTTCAATATTAAAATGTTATTAGTTTTCAAAAGAAATAAACTTGCCAATTTAAAATCTTATTAACCTTTAAAATGAATAAACTTGTCAATTTATAAAATAAATCAACAAATCAATTTAATTATTAATAAAGATTATTAAATTGATATTGCCAAGTTTCCGGGATATCACACTAAGCATAGCCCATTTGTGATTACAACATAGGTTATCAAATTCCCTAATAAACTTGCATCATAATCTAACTTTTCATGAAGCATGTAATGAGAGCATAAACAATAAAATATGTTGAATATACATAATTTTAGAGAGCTTCATCACCCTTAAATTGAAGGGGTTTAGCTTCTCATTTGTGTTATCATTTCAACACATGTAAATTTCAACATAGAACAAAAAAAAGTGCAAGCTAATTAAAATAAAAATAGAACTAAACTACTTGCATAAATTACATCTAAACTACTAACATAAGAGGAAAGAGAGCATGTAAATAAAAATAAGCATGAAATAAAAGCAAGTAGAAAAAGAAGAAGAAGTTTAGGAAGCCATTTTATTTCTCATTTAATTTGTGGCTATAATTTTCATAAGAAGTAATAAGAAGATTATACAAAACTCTATTACATGAACATAAGAGGATTATTTATGAATGCCTAAAACCCTAATCCATATTTTAGGGAGCTACCCAAATTCCCCTTTAGGAAATGTAACGTCCAAGTAACCATTAGCATGAAATTAATTCTCCATTAAATGTGCATGTGACTTTAATCCCCACTAACATTTGCATTAGCACTTAATTGTAGTTCATGGTTAGTAGGTAGGTGGGGTCCTCTATGATTACATTTAGGGATGGCAATGTGGCGACTCTAGGGTCTAAACCTTATGGACCCACCCCTATTTTGACCCGCCAGGACCCGCCCCATTGGTTCATCAGGGCGGGTAGATCCATGACCCGTTCTTAAGAGCTCCGGGTCTAGGATCGGGTTGGGACTTGGCCGACCCTCCCCCACCCGACCCGCACTACTGAGATTTCATAAAATAGCTTTACTATGATAACGATGATTTATTAATCCTTTTACACATAAGCGGTTATAACATGGATTTTCTAATGTTCCATTTAATAAGTTATATAATTTTTATGATATTAAGTTGCATCACTAATAATTATATAATAACTTATGCATGTTTTTCTTGAATCGTTATCATACACCTTATTTTTATTACCTTACTTATCATTGTAAACACATTGATATTTATATTTATTTTATCCTTTAGTGAAAATCCCTCTTACAAATAAAATAAATATATATATATATATATATATCAATACATAATTTTGAATGAATATGTAATGCTCCACCGGGTCTTGGGGCGGGACGGGTCTACCTTGACCCATATAAGTTCCAGATACTAGGTGAAAGTCCAAACCCACACCAGGTCTACGAGGCGGGTCTGGGGCAGGGTTTAAAAAACATTGGGTGGGTCTATGGCATAAAAAATCCGCCACATTTCCATCCCTAATTACATGAATTCTTTTATTTCTTCATTCCTTTGTCTTTCAACCTTTGTGCATGCAAACATACATGAAGTGTCACGACCCGCCCTTCACGACCCTCGAAAATCAACACAAAATACTCAACAGTATAATATGCCGACGATCGAATGCCGGAAAAGACAGATTGTAGAAGAATAAGAAAGTAGATAGAAGAAGAAAGAACCAACCAAATCAGAATCTCACAATCGCAGCGGATAAAATATAATATATAGAACAGATCTTTACACAAATGAAAACTATATCTGTTTATATACAATACATCATCATCAGAGTATATCAATACAACCAACCATAGCCAGTCAAACAGTCAATACAACAATCACAGCAGCGGAATAATACAAGTATGAGAAATACGCCTCGAACTCCAGCTCCTCTCCTGAGCTCCATAGCATCCTGTCCTGTAAATATACTCGGTCTGACCCGAGCATTATAATAAAATAACACCCGAGTCAGTCTGGAATACCAGCGCATCATAAATACATCCAAACTGATTATTAAAGTTCAAAAATCCTTTGAAACAAAAGCATCTCGTAAGACCACGCCACAAATAAACATGTCGGGTTTTTACCTTACGATAGCTAAAACACTTTTTATAAAAATCCTCTGATATTATAATAGTGTCTATTTACAAATACTTATTCAAATAGCTGAAATTGTTACATGATTAAATTCCAGCATACTAGGTATACAAACAAAACTCGTACAAGGTACGTAGGGAAAATGGATTTCCAACGAATGACTAGGCACTGGGGTACCACCTGTCACAGTACGTGGCCTAGATCACAGTACCGAGGAGTACGCCCGCTCCCCTGCAACACAAGACCGGAATCATCCCTTACTGGATAATTCCAAGTAAAATCACCCCACGGTTGTGATCAGCAACCGCACCACTAAGCCGAAATAAAAGGGACATCTAGACAGGGATGACTTTACTCTCAAGTGGGGGCTACCCACGAAGCCTTGCTGCATATCCCCTGATTTTCAGTCATTCCCGGTTGATGAGGCTTGAGGCTAAACGATACCTTTATAGCACATATCCCTTAGAATGCCCATCGTCCACCTGACGATGTCACGAAAGCATTCGTCCATACAAGTCCGTCCCGGGTCCGAACGGAACCGAAGGCACTACCCCTACTACATCCATTTTGGAAATATCCTCACGATTAGTAGCGACTAGCCCTTGCACTTCACTGCTCCATCTTTGACTCCGAACACGTTACACGAAACGTACAAACCGAATCGAAGTGGTATTCGAGTCTCCAGACCTAGAATCCCGGTATACGGAAACTCGATCCCGGTCTCTTCGAAACGATCAGCGCATTTGGCCAATATTGATAGTCGGTGATTTAACTATCAATTAATGTTCACAAACATCCATACACATCCATCACACAATAAATAATCTCCATATTATTTATTTTCTTCTAATATCTTTCAAAGATATATTTTCACATTTCCAAAACTCGTTTGAAAACAATTTTCCACTCTTCCTTTACAAGGTCAATCCTTTACCCTTTACTCCCATCGGGAATAACCAAGTATAAAACCATTTGCATTTAAAACAGTTAAAAATACTTTATACTGAAATATACTTTAAAATATGAAAATTACTTCTATTTATTTACTCAAAATATAAATTTAAAATATGTGAAGAAAACTAGTTATTAACACATAAACTTTGATTTAAAAATAAGGGTTTTAGTTTAACTAAATTCAAAATAGCGTTATAAGAAGAAAAATGCTAATTTTAACAACTTAAGCTAAAACCAACTTTTAAATAAATCCATTTGTAAAAATAATTGCTAATATACTCCCAAATTATGACGGTATTAAAAATTATTAATTTATTTCTTTAAAAATAACGATTTCTTAAAAATACTTTTTAAACAATTTAAAACTTAACCTTAGTTAAATAAAATCTTTTTATAAACATTTACTTGGTTTTCCCAGGGAAACACTTTCCCGTTTCTAAACATTCCAAAGTACTCTTTCATATAAATCCACTGATTTATTTCAAGTCAATTATGTTTTACAACATAAATCCCAAATCCCATATTTAACTATGACTTCATCCGAAGTTCATACCCAATTTCCCATATCCGGAAATTCATTTTTAAATCATAGTTTAAAACATTTTAAATTAAACATTTTTGGTGAATTTCCAATGGAAGCCAAATTTCCAATTCACTTAATTAAATTCCAATGAAATACGGCATTTCAAAACATTCTATTTTTCATTTGAACTTGTTAATTTATAGTTGGAAATTCCATTTAACATATTTTTAATTTTCGGATAACATTAGCCATTATTAAAATAAACATCGTTATTTTAAACAATTTATAATTTCATAAATTTAATCTCCAGAAAATTTATACTTTCAATTTACCCATTTTATAAACTCCCCATTATATTCAAAAATCCCAATTTGACCCAATTTACATTTTTCTTTTCAAATCCAATTTCAAATTTTATTCTTTGAAATTCTAAATTTAACAATTCATTTTATTTCGTAAAACACAATTTATCCATTTATAATTAAATTCTGTGATTATACTTTATACAACAATTTCACAGTACAATTAAACTTCCAGATTTATCAATCACAACATATAAACAAGTATGACTATCAACTATAAATAATTGCTACATTTTGAGGAATCCAGTTGGATCCCTCCAACCTGTTTCTTCCTGCATCACAAATGTTAGCACATCACAATATAAATATCAATCCAGACAGATAAACACAAATATAGACAATCAACCACACAGATATTTAAATATCAATTATTTATAATGTCTAGCATCCAGATGTGAGTGAGAATAACTCACCTTGAGTTTCGACGAGCGTTCGAAATTTAAATTAAACCAGACGGTGTCCGATTTAACCCAAATTTCTACTTGCCCAGAATGATTCCGGAACTGTTCCACTGCGGAGTGTTCATCTCTACGATTCCATCGCTTCCAGTTTCGTTGAAATCTGATAACGTATGCAATAGTTATGAATTTTTGAAGTTTAAATACCGATTTGGAAACAATTTCCTTTATTTATTTACCAAACAGATCACGACCGTACGCTCCAACGAAGAAATCAAGGCCGCAGATTACGTTCTACGTTCTCCCTCTCGTACGCGATACTCTGGTAGTTCGAACCCATCAGCCGCCAAAACCCCAACACCCTACGACCAAATCGATCGCCTACAAGACGATCAACAATCGCCATTTCGAAGCCTCCTCCCCACTCCATCGACGCCCAAGGCCGTGCGAAACTCGGCAGCCCCCTCTCCCTGGAAAACGACATAGAAAGGAAACCCTAGCACCTCAAATTCCGGCCACCACAATGAAATTCGTGCCACTCCACCGCATGGATGTGGAGAGCTTTTCATGCTCTTCAATTTCTCAGTAGGAAGTTTTCGCGATTTCGTGATGGATTGGAAGCAAATTGAAGGAGAAGATCGGAAGGTCGTGGCCATTGAAGGAGTAAACGGCGGCTGCGTTAGAGATTAGGGTTTTCTCTATGCGTATATGTAAACGTGTATATATATATATATTAATTTAATATTTAATTCATTTTAACGAACATTCTCAAACGAATTCCAAATCTGACGTACCGTCTGGCGTTCCTAGGGTTTTACCCGCGTTCCGAACACAATGGAACATGTTTCAGAAGCTAATTTGATCGTATGAGCGAGATACAGAATTAAACGATCAATTTAAAATTAAATCGGTTAAATCGATTTCGATGCGTTTCGAGCTGCCACGGTCACACGACAACTCCGATTGCTACGAAAATTGAAATCCGATAATAACTAACTATTACGGATCCAATGGAACTGGTTTCGTCGAATTCCGAGACTGTGCCCCGGAAGGCTATTTTAACTCGTCTATTAAATCGAGCGATTTTCTGAAATTATCAGAAACGCTTCAAATTTCACTTTTAAAATTTTATTAACTTAACAATAAATCATATAAAATTTATAAACACATTAAAAATCATTCTGGCTCATTCCAGACTAAAATCTGATTAAATTTCATTTTAATAATATTAAATTCATTTTTAAATTAATATAAAATTCCAAATAATAATTTATTGACTTTTAAATTCATCTAAAAATCCAACAATATTATTTATACCCAATTGAGCTTAAAAATACATTTAAACACCATTTTTATAATCATTTATCCCAAATTCACCTTTTATCCCAATTTCGAATATTTAATTATTATTTTTTTCATTAATCAAATTCAACCAGAATTGCTATAAATTAAAATTATAGCTCATTTTCATTGATTGAACCCAAATCCAATCATTTCAAAATCAATTAAGGGTCCACATTAAACATTTAAAATGAATTAAATGTTCACAAATCACGTACTCCAAATTCTGGGATGTTACATTCCTCCCCCCTTATAAAAATTTCGTCCCCGAAATTTGCTAAGGTAGAAAATACTCTCCAACCCATTTATTTCCAAATTTGCTTAGTTAAAAGCTTTATATTCACTTTCCAAAATCCTTTAGCCCAATCCCAAACTCAATTGCTACATTTACTCTAAAGCCTTTATTTTAACACTCGCTTTCAAAATAACTTTACTTATTAATAAATTTTCCCAAAAACCCCAAAAATTTTCTAACTCCCAAAATTTTCGAAAAATTTTGGCAGAGTCTCCTTTGCACGGAGGAGCTTCTGCGATATCGCAGGATACACAAATATATATACATCGGCTCACATGGCCGGAAACCAAAATATATCACAATTTATATATATATCATTTTCCAATTATATTTGCGTAGGCGTACCTTTTAGCAAATTTTAAATAGCAAGCGGCTAATATCTCGCATATACGCGCTCCAACTCTCTCGAACGCCTCCCGCACCTGTACTATACTCAACAAACTCATCAAATTTCAAAGATAAGAACATTTCATTAGCATTTCCAATATAAATGCAAGCTAACCATCTTTATAAACCAATTTCACAATGCTGACATCATTTTAACTCGCTTTACAAACTCAAATTTCATAGTTTAACAATGTCACTATATTTTCAACAATCCAAAGATTTCAATCACTTTCGAATCACTTATTCAAGTCTACTTCGTTTTATTTCATTTGAATGCTTTAAATTCAAGTTCACTACATACAATTCATATTTATCTCAACCAATTCATTTCCACTTCAATATGATTACATATGCCTTTCTTACCTTTTAATTTTACTTACATTCCAAATTTGATTTACAATCAAATTTCATTTTAACTTGAAACATTTGCATTTCAATTATGATCCATTTCCATTCATATGCAAACATTACTCATTAAGAGGTCAATTCATTCCTATTGATTCAAAATCAATTTCATTTGCTATTCTTAACCAATTCACTTGCATTCATATACAAAACTCTTTGAATTGGGTTCCCATTCATATCAATTTATTCACAATTCAATTCCAATTGCTTTTAAACACTCAATTGCACATACATGCAAATTTCCATGTCATTCAAGCAAAACAATTGCCACTTAAGCTTATAACCATTTAAAATTATTTCCAACTTGGATTCATATAAATTTTATTCCATTACAAGGTTCACAAACCAAATATTTTCTCTTTCCAATGTAATTGTTAAATTACATTTTCCTTACATCTTTATTTCCATTAACCAAATTCAAGTTTATATTAATATCATTCGATCCTGGGTTATATTCAACTCATACATTCTTAATTTACCACAATAATTAATGAATATCATTTCACTTTCAATTCAATTTTATTATCCAACAAATTCCATTCAAATTTCTTAATAAAGCTCATCCACAATCATTTGTTTCTTTCAATTTGCTTAAGTAGTTTCACAATATTACCATTATCTATTTAATTTTATTTCCATCTGATTCTCATTCAACCAATTTCAATTCATTTACAAAGTTTAATGCTCTTCGTTTATTTATCCAATCCATTTTAGATTTATTTTATCAACAAAGAGACCATTTAAATTATTTCTCTCATTTGAATTTACTTACAATTCAAACCATCACTATTATAATCTAATCCCATTATACATTCTCACTTCCAACATTTATTACCAAACTTAAATTTCATTCAACAACTGGATTTTTTCCTTACTTTCTAAATTTTGACCAAACTATCAAAATTCTATTTATTGCAATACAAAGTCCATTTAATTTAGCTTACACAAGATTTATTTCCAAACAATCATTTTGGATTTAATTGGGTAAGCATTTACTTCATTCAACATCACTTCAACTAAATTAAATTTCCATTTAATTAAATTCTTATCCAAATTTAATTCAAGGTTAACTAGATTATATATGCATTTTCAATTTAATTCCTTTCCAGAATTAATTCAAGTTCATCTAAATTTTATTTAGCCCACCTGAATTTAAACCATTTTCTTTACTACCTTAAATAAGAATTTAATTACATTCATTCTTATTCATAACACAACAGAAATTTTAATATTCAGCTTAATTCCATCTTAGTCGAAGTTAAACCAAATTCAATTTAATCTTAATTCTCCATATCCAAGTTCAACTTATTTACTAACTTCAGTTCACTTACCTCTTTTATATTTTATAATTGTTTCACCTTACTTTGCATTCCATTTAAAATTAAGTTCGAATTCACCATTCCATTTATTATTTCCATTTGTGATTATAATTCCATTTTACTTGAGTTAAAATCAAATCTTCCATTCTCAAGTTCTCCAACTTATTTACTTGTAAGTTTATATTGCTCATTTCAAACCAATCCACATTTTTATAATCACAATGTCAAATTTTAACACTTAATAACTTAAGAATATGAATTCATTTGCACAATTATAAGCATTCACATTTCACCCCTATATCAAATTCAATTTAATCCCAATTCTCAATTTTACTTAACTTATTCCAAGTTAAATTCAACTTCTATTGACTTCAATAACTTCATTTACTTCCAATTACCCAAATTAAATTTTAATTTCCGGATTAAAATTTCCATCCTTCCTTTCTCACTTAAATCAACTTTCCTTTCAAAATTATAGTTGATTTATTTCAATTTCCACATTTTTATTTTAACAGAATTCCCAGAATTCAATTTACCCGGATTTTTTTCAAAACCAATTTGAAATCAAAATCAACACATTCCCATTTGATATCCAAATCAAATACCAAATTCCAAAACAATCTGCTTTTACCAAAACAATTTTCCCCTTTAAAATTGTTAAAACAACTTATATATAAACAAGTATAAACAAATATCTTAACCAATCACCTCGGAAGCAATCCATCACTTTAGAAACTCGAAAATGAATTCTGATGATGTGGCCAGCATCATCAGGATTATTTTCCAGCGACTGCAGTGAGTTCAGTGCTTTCCACTTCCAAAATTCACCTCAAATCAATTTCCATTCGAAAATATTTTCCAAAATATACTCCATCATTGACTTCAAAACCTTAGGAAAACATTTCAACATTCCCAAAATTTCAATCAAATTCAATTTAAAACCCTTCCCAAAATTTCCGGAACCAAATTCTGGTTTAAATCAAATTTTAAATTTCACTTTTCTTATTTAAACATATTGAGTTAACTCTATTTGGTTATAAACCATTTTAATATTTCAAATTCTTATTTTCTTACAAATCATTTCAACTTTTAGATCATATTTTAATTTCTTATTTGATTATAGAAGAAACAACCAAACAAACATCCAATATATATAATTTAGAAAACTATTTCTTTATATCAAAATATAATTTTGGGTAAAATTATTTCATTTACCCACTTTAAAAACAATACTATGTCGGTTTATCTTGTTTAAGAGTTTAGAAACCCCTATCGATACGGTTGTACTTCCCACACCGACCAGAATTCATAAACACTCAACCGATAAGTCAACACAGTACAAAAACAATTTTATATCCTCTAACAAGTACGCTCTCATAGCTACTATTACACTCAACTCATAATAGAGTACTATTGACTCTATTTAAAATGAGTAAATTTATCCACCAAAGCCTAGGTTGTCGCCAACCTAAGCTCTGATACCAAGTGTCACGACCCGCCCTTCACGACCCTCGAAAATCAACACAAAATACTCAACAGTATAATATGCCGACGATCGAATGCCGGAAAAGACAGATTGTAGAAGAATAAGAAAGTAGATAGAAGAAGAAAGAACCAACCAAATCAGAATCTCACAATCGCAGCGGATAAAATATAATATATAGAACAGATCTTTACACAAATGAAAACTATATCTGTTTATATACAATACATCATCATCAGAGTATATCAATACAACCAACCATAGCCAGTCAAACAGTCAATACAACAATCACAGCAGCGGAATAATACAAGTATGAGAAATACGCCTCGAACTCCAGCTCCTCTCCTGAGCTCCATAGCATCCTGTCCTGTAAATATACTCGGTCTGACCCGAGCATTATAATAAAATAACACCCGAGTCAGTCTGGAATACCAGCGCATCATAAATACATCCAAACTGATTATTAAAGTTCAAAAATCCTTTGAAACAAAAGCATCTCGTAAGACCACGCCACAAATAAACATGTCGGGTTTTTACCTTACGATAGCTAAAACACTTTTTATAAAAATCCTCTGATATTATAATAGTGTCTATTTACAAATACTTATTCAAATAGCTGAAATTGTTACATGATTAAATTCCAGCATACTAGGTATACAAACAAAACTCGTACAAGGTACGTAGGGAAAATGGATTTCCAACGAATGACTAGGCACTGGGGTACCACCTGTCACAGTACGTGGCCTAGATCACAGTACCGAGGAGTACGCCCGCTCCCCTGCAACACAAGACCGGAATCATCCCTTACTGGATAATTCCAAGTAAAATCACCCCACGGTTGTGATCAGCAACCGCACCACTAAGCCGAAATAAAAGGGACATCTAGACAAGGATGACTTTACTCTCAAGTGGGGGCTACCCACGAAGCCTTGTTGCATATCCCCTGATTTTCAGTCATTCCCGGTTGATGAGGCTTGAGGCTAAACGATACCTTTATAGCACATATCCCTTAGAATGCCCATCGTCCACCTGACGATGTCACGAAAGCATTCGTCCATACAAGTCTGTCCCGGGTCCGAACGGAACCGAAGGCACTACCCCTACTACATCCATTTTGGAAATATCCTCAGGATTAGTAGCGACTAGCCCTTGCACTTCACTGCTCCATCTTTGACTCCGAACACGTTACACGAAACGTACAAACCGAATCGAAGTGGTATTCGAGTCTCTAGACCTAGAATCCCGGTATACGGAAACTCGATCCCGGTCTCTTCGAAACGATCAGCGCATTTGGCCAATATTGATAGTCGGTGATTTAACTATCAATTAATGTTCACAAACATCCATACACATCCATCACATAATAAATAATCTCCATATTATTTATTTTCTTCTAATATCTTTCAAAGATATATTTTCACATTTCCAAAACTCGTTTGAAAACAATTTTCCACTCTTCCTTTACAAGGTAAATCCTTTACCCTTTATTCCCATCGGGAATAACCAAGTATAAAACCATTTGCATTTAAAACAGTTAAAAATACTTTATACTGAAATATACTTTAAAATATGAAAATTACTTCTATTTATTTACTCAAAATATAAATTTAAAATATGTGAAGAAAACTAGTTATTAACACATAAAATTTGATTTAAAAATAAGGGTTTTAGTTTAACTAAATTCAAAATAGCGTTATAAGAAGAAAAATGCTAATTTTAACAACTTAAGCTAAAACCAACTTTTAAATAAATCCATTTGTAAAAATAATTGCTAATATACTCCCAAATTATTACGGTATTAAAAATTATTAATTTATTTCTTTAAAAATAACGATTTCTTAAAAATACTTTTTAAACAATTTAAAACTTAACCTTAGTTAAATAAAATCTTTTTATAAACATTTACTTGGTTTTCCCAGGGAAACACTTTCCCGTTTCTAAACATTCCAAAGTACTCTTTCATATAAATCCACTGATTTATTTCAAGTCAATTATGTTTTACAACATAAATCCCAAATCCCATATTTAACTATGACTTCATCCGAAGTTCATACCCAATTTCCCATATCCGGAAATTCATTTTTAAATCATAGTTTAAAACATTTTAAATTAAACATTTTTGGTGAATTTCCAATGGAAGCCAAATTTCCAATTCACTTAATTAAATTCCAATGAAATACGGCATTTCAAAACATTCTATTTTTCATTTGAACTTGTTAATTTATAGTTGGAAATTCCATTTAACATATTTTTAATTTTCGGATAACATTAGCCATTATTAAAATAAACATCGTTATTTTAAACAATTTATAATTTCATAAATTTAATCTCCAGAAAATTTATACTTTCCATTTACCCATTTTATAAACTCCCCATTATATTCAAAAATCCCAATTTGACCCAATTTACATTTTTCTTTTCAAATCCAATTTCAAATTTTATTCTTTGAAATTCTAAATTTAACAATTCATTTTATTTCGTAAAACACAATTTATCCATTTATAATTAAATTCTGTGATTATACTTTATACAACAATTTCACAGTACAATTAAACTTCCAGATTTATCAATCACAACATATAAACAAGTATGACTATCAACTATAAATAATTGCTACATTTTGAGGAATCCAGTTGGATCCCTCCAACCTGTTTCTTCCTGCATCACAAATGTTAGCACATCACAATATAAATATCAATCCAGACAGATAAACACAAATATAGACAATCAACCACACAGATATTTAAATATCAATTATTTATAATGTCTAGCATCCAGATGTGAGTGAGAATAACTCACCTTGAGTTTCGACGAGCGTTCGAAATTTAAATTAAACCGGACGGTGTCCGATTTAACCCAAATTTCTACTTGCCCGGAATGATTCCGGAACTGCTCCACTGCGGAGTGTTCATCTCTACGATTCCATCGCTTCCAGTTTCGTTCAAATCTGATAACGTATGCAATAGTTATGAATTTTTGAAGTTTAAATACCGATTTGGAAACAATTTCCTTTATTTATTTACCAAACAGATCACGACCGTACGCTCCAACGAAGAAATCAAGGCCGCAGATTACGTTCTACGTTCTCCCTCTCGTACGCGATACTCTGGTAGTTCGAACCCATCAGCCGCTAAAACCCCAACACCCTACGACCAAATCGATCGCCTACAAGACGATCAACAATCGCCATTTCGAAGCCTCCTCCCCACTCCATCGACGCCCAAGGCCGTGCGAAACTCGGCAGCCCCCTCTCCCTGGAAAACGACATAGAACGGAAACCCTAGCACCTCAAATTACGGCCACCACAATGAAATTCGTGCCACTCCACCGCATGGATGTGGAGAGCTTTTCATGCTCTTTAATTTCTCAGTAGGAAGTTTTCGCGATTTCGTGATGGATTGGAAGCAAATTGAAGGAGAAGATCGGAAGGTCGTGGCCATTGAAGGAGTAAACGGCGGCTGCGTTAGAGATTAGGGTTTTCTCTATGCGTATATGTAAACGTGTATATATATATATTAATTTAATATTTAATTCATTTTAACGAACATTCTCAAACGAATTCCAAATCTAACGTGCCGTCTGGCGTTCCTAGGGTTTTACCCGCATTCCGAACACAATGGAACATGTTTCGGAAGCTAATTTGATCGTATGAGCGAGATACAGAATTAAACGATCAATTTAAAATTAAATCGGTTAAATCGATTTCGATGCGTTTCGAGCTGCCACGGTCACACGACAACTCCGATTGCTACGAAAATTGAAATCCGATAATAACTAACTATTACGGATCCAATGGAACTGGTTTCTTCGAATTCCGAGACTGTGCCCCGGAAGGCTATTTTAACTCGTCTATTAAATCGAGCGATTTTCTGAAATTATCAGAAACGCTTCAAATTTCACTTTTAAAATTTTATTAACTTAACAATAAATCATATAAAATTTATAAACACATTAAAAATCATTCTGGCTCATTCCAGACTAAAATCTGATTAAATTTCATTTTAATAATATTAAATTCATTTTTAAATTAATATAAAATTCCAAATAATAATTTATTGACTTTTAAATTCATCTAAAAATCCAAAAATATTATTTATACCCAATTGAGCTTAAAAATACATTTAAACACCATTTTTATAATCATTTATCCCAAATTCACCTTTTATCCCAATTTCGAATATTTAATTATTTTTTTTTTCATTAATCAAATTCAACCAGAATTGCTATAAATTAAAATTATAGCTCATTTTCATTGATTGAACCCAAATCCATTCATTTCAAAATCAATTAAGGGTCCACATTAAACATTTACAATGAATTAAATGTTCACAAATCACGTACTCCAAATTCTGGGATGTTACATGAAGCCTCTTCCATTTTCCGTCCAAATTCCTACAAATAAAAATAAAATGTGCAAGTGAATTTTCTCAAATTAAATCATACACAAAATTACCATTTTACCACCACGTTAATGCATGAATGATGACTTGAAAGCATTTTTGAAATTTTGTTTTAAACATGTAAAAACCACCCAATTATGACATTTATTTAAAATAAAAGTAGATTAAATATGGAAGTAAAAATATGCACATTTACGTGCACATCAATACTGTTAATCTTGACTTACTTAGATGTAAGATCCCATGAAATTAGGAAATTATTACTAACAACACATTTCAGGTGAAAGGGAGAATATTAATTATTTGGGACTCTACCATTGGGTGTATCTCCACACTGTCATCATCTACTCAACATATCACTTTGTAGTCGATGCGAGGAGGGGGTGTTTAAGCTTATCTTTACAGTAATTTATGCAACAATATTTTTGCAAAAAGGCAAGACCTATGGAAACATTATACATGAATTATCTAAAATTTCTGATGCATGGATTTTGATAGGGGGTTTTAATAATGCATCATCAACTCTTGATAAACAAGGTGGTCTGCTTATACCTTTTTGTCAACTAATGTCTTTCAATAACTGCTTGTTACAATCAGGCCTTGTAGAAATAAAAGCATTAGGCTATAACTATACATAGAAAATAAAAGGAGTGGTAAACAATATAGACAAAATTCTTGTCAACAATCTATGTCTACAAAAATTCTCCTACATGAAGGCATTAACACTCGCTCAACTTTCTAGTGATCATAACCCATTACTTCTGCACTTAATTCAGGTATACAAAGGCAAAAGGTGCCATTTCAGATATGACAATGAGTGGCATTTATAAGAAGGTTAAGACATATGTATATCAAGTGGTTTGAGTAGTAACACATGGGGATTTCCATGTTATAATTTTTATCATAAATTACAAGTTTGCAATAACGAATTGAAATTATGGAACAATTGAAGAAAGAAATAAAATACTTATCTTGAATAGGCAGAAAAGAATTGGAAGCTATGGAGATAGCAGTAGATGAAGATTCTGAAAAAGTGTAATTATTGAAGACATATTACAAGCATGACGTAAATTTCAAGTCCAACAACAAATAAAATTCCGGAGCTTGCAACAAAATGCCAAAGTTCAATGGCTACAATAAGGAGATACTAATTTCAGATTTTTTTTTACTCCAAACACTCCTTTAGAAGACATATAAATTATGTGCCCGTACTCAATTTGAATGGTAATCTACTTTACAAGCCTGATGAAATTGAATATGAGGTAATTACTTATTACACAGAATTGTTTAATGGAATTTATGAAAATGAATTCCTTGATTTTTGAAGTATTTCAAAAATTAATGTAGTAGACCAAGATTTTCTACCGAGGGGAATTTCTATACAAGAGCTAAAAAAGGTAATTTTCTCATTTCATGATTATAAAAGCACAAGACTATTGAAACCGGACCATCCTACAAGGAAAAATATGGGTAAATTTAAAAAAAAATTCTTATTGGATCTATATTGGGCCTGTGAAGTCTAATTTATTTAGAAATTTTCTAAATTTAATTTAAATAAAATCTCTTATTACATTCAACTTTAAAAATTATAGAGGTTTATTTAAGTTATATTCAACTAAATATATAAGTACACGTGTATCGTATACATATACGTATGTGTATGCATGTGTAACATAGTAATCCGTGCAAGGTATGACATGCCCGTATATAAATGTTGGAATTTACATCGCAACAGACATGTTAGCTCATCATCTATGTATTGTATTTTGTCCAAATATATGTATGTATGTAAAGTTGTTATTTATAAAAATACTAAATTATGTGTGTGTGTCTATATACATACATAAATACATACATATACATACATATATATATAACTTACAGCTAAAAATATTAATGATTTGTATAAATATATATTATTGCATTAAATATTAAATAAACATACATATTCATATATATATATATATTATAATATAAAGTGTTTTTGAATCAATATATATATATCTGTATGTATGTATATATCACAGTGATAATTATAATATCTAAATATATATGACTATATATATATATTAATTATGAAATTAAATATGTTTTTTTTAATTTTCATACCGTATGTACAACACAATAAAAATTTAATTATAATTTTATTAAATTAAAAATGTTTATATGAATTAAATAGTCAAAAAATAATAAAATAGTAAATTGTATATTTTCATAAAATATTATTTGAATTTTAAATTTAAAAAAATCAAGTATGATATTTTAAGGTTAGGAAATAATTTTCATAATTTTCTCAATCAATAAATTATTTTTTATTAATTAATTAATCTCGATCAAATATTAAAATGATTTTTTAAAATATAAAAACTAATTTTTAAATTCTTATTTTTTGGCCGAGACTTTAAATGATGATATTATAATTTAATAAAATTGAAAATTTAATTTTCAAAACATTTTTATTTTATATGGATTATTTAATCAGTATATTGATTAAAATAATATTAAATAATAGTAAATAATTGTAAAAAATTAATTTACAGTCATCGAAAATTATAATCAATGTAAATATACATTAATAAAATATAATTTCAATTATTAACATGATATGATGATATAAATAAATACAATTCATATAATTAAATTAACTGACATACTAATATATATAAATTTAATTGGGGGTATGGGGGCTTGGATCAGTGGACCGCTTTACTATACCCTCCTCAGGAGTTTACCGGCTCGTCGGGTTCTTCTGGGTTTTCAAAAAAAAAAATATGTATGTATGTATATGTATATGCATGTATGCATGTATTAATAAAATGATAATAATTAAAATAAAAATTTATTCGGCTGTGACAACATTGGTACATATAAGAATTATAACAACCCGCATATTTATCGATTTTATATTTAAATATTTTATCGTCCGTCGGATTGAAGTCCGAAAAGCTACTTTTTGCAAACAGTCGAATTAGGACTCGAGACCACCTCCATTGAGTTCAAAACGTCGTTTGCGATCTTTTTGAGTGTAAGCTTCGATATGTTTGGAGCTAGTAAAAAATTTGACCATTTGCACTTTGGGTTTGGTTTTGGGTTCAGCCCCTTTGCCAACTTAAACCTCCAAACTGAACCATCCCTCCCCATTCATCCTCACTTCCTCCTCTTTTCAGTTTCAAAGCAAAAATGGTGGGAGAGATTGGAAATTAAAACTCCATGCCCTAGTTCCTCTTGCAAATTCTTGTTCTTGCTCCAAATTCAAAGAGAACCCATTGGTAAGCCTCCTCTTCATCTTCTCCAACTCATTCTCTTATCAATTTCAGTTTATTCCTAAACCTAACTTTGGGAATGTCCTTCTTTAAAGCTTTGATTCAAGCTTGTTGAGTTGGAATTGAAGAGTGATTGCCATTGCCATTGCTTTCAAGCTTCTTCTTCATTGATTTGGGTTCAAAGCTGAGATTTTTATCTCACATCTTAATCTATATTTATCTTCGATTGTTAGGTATGAATTCCTAACACTTATTCTTGTGCAATTGCTTTTGGTTTGGATTGATTTGGTGAATATTCCAATTTTTAGTGTTTTGAGTTCAATTCTTTAAAAATCCAAACTTTGATCTTTGATCATGATTTTTGTGATGCATTGAAGAGCGTATATGGCCGGGTAGTCGATTGGCGTAAACCCTTAGTGCCGTTGCTCGACCGATTGCATTTCGGAAGTGTTTGGCATTCATTTGATTGGCATGGGAGTGCTGGAAACAGGCTCCGGTCGACCGACCTCAGAGTCCGGTCGACCGACCTGCTACTCTAGCATCTCCCTGCCTCTGTTTGGAAGTGCAGATTACAGGCTTCGGCCGACCGACCTCAGGGTCCGGTCGATCGACCTGCTACCCGAGCACTTCTGTCTCTGGTCCGGTCAACCGACTCAGGGAGTCCGGTTGACCGACCTGCTCCTATTTGCCAGTTTTTCCTATATTGCTTATTTGTTTGAATTTCCAACTTTAATCGATTCGTGTGGTCTCCTATTTGTTGTTATCATCTCTAAGACTTTGATGTCTCCTCTTTCGGGATGGTACCTCGTTAGGTCACTCGACCCTACCTCCCTTAGGTCGTTAGACCTCATTTTGTCCTCTCTAGGTCGTACAACTCTGTGTAAGCAATCTTATCCGAAAGCCATTTAACCGAACTTCTACTTTGATGGTTTTGAGAATTGATTTCTTTGAACTTTACTCACGTCTTCGAACGTGAATTTTTATGATTGATTGTTTCTACAATCACTTCTATGATTTGTCACTTCAAAATATAAAGGTTTTCTATACTAGTATTAAATATCAAAACTCTTTCATTAAAACGATTTCAACTCTATTTTCAATATCAAAGCTCGTTTCTTAAAACCGTTTTCCAATCTATTAGTATATACAAACCTTTACCTCATTCGTATGAGAAAATCTAATTAAACGGCTTAGCAAAACAAGTGGTATGAAACGCTTGCGTTTACTTCGTCGGTTAATTTATGGACTTGTTCGATTGAAACTCTTATGACAATTTTCTAGTGCAGATCTACAATTTGTTCGTAAATATTTGAGTTAAGCAAGTGGTTATGGGACATGAAGCTAAACTCTTATATTTACTAGCTTAGTGTAATCGACACTTCCTTATGATCATGATGATCATTCTTGTGATTTAGACTAGCAATTGTGCGATGTCTCTTTGTCCGTATGAAGGACTGTACTTCATTTTATTGAGCTTCGTCTCATTTCTTTGTGGGCTGACAACCCAAGTATTTTTAATGTGTTTCGATTCATCTGATGTACCGTTTGTACTACATCGATGTCTCCGCCTTCCGATTCATTGGACGTACCGTTTGCACTGCGTCAATGTTCTGAATTGTATTGTCTTTCCGATTCATTGGACATACCGTTTGCACTACGTCAAGGTTTAATTCATTGGACGTACCGTTTGCACTGCGTCAATACTCGATTCATCTGATGTACCGTATATACTACATCGATGTCTCGGCTTTCCAGTTCATTGGACGTACCGTTTGCACTACGTCAATGTTCAATTCATTGGACGTACCGTTTGCACTGCGTCAATATTCGATTCATCTGATGTACCGTTTGTACTACATCGATGTCTCGGCTTTCCGGTTCATTGGACGTACCGTTTGCACTACATCAATGTTCCGGCTTTCATGCTCCTGTTTGGGATTGGCCATCCTTTTCTTGTGATTTCTGGATTTCTAATTATTGATTTCTGGAATTTTATGTTTCACCAGCTTTTACCATTGACATTGATGAGTATGTCATTTTATTGTGGCTTGGTGAATTAAATTAAGAATATGACGTTCTTTTCTCTGTTTTGAGATTATTGAGATATTGTATGACTTTTGTGGGATTTCTAATGTATACTTAACATAGTATGACACCTTTTTGTTATCATACGTTCAAGATAATTTGAATTTGCTCGACAAAAGGTAAGTATTTGAATTATAATATGAGTTTTTGATGATTTCTTCTCTAGCCGCTTGGCTTTTTCTTTTTCTTTTTGAAATCTGAGAGTCCGTAGGGACGTTTTGTAGTCGTGCCGTATTAGCCGCGCAAAGGAGACGCTGGCGAAATTTTTTGGAAATTTAGGGCGTTAGAAAATTTTTAGAAATTTTTGAAAGTTTAAATTTGAATTTGAATTTGAATTTTGAAGAAAAACAATGTTGTTTGAACTTATAATTGAAGTTGAAAAACTAGTTGAAATGATAACGAATCTTTAGTAGAGAGATTTGTTTCGATAATTTGATAAAAACTGTAGGACTGTGAAAAATAGTAGACGAATTAAGGACTTTTTTTTCCTAACTTGTAATTTCGAGGACGAAATTCTTTTAAGGAGGGAAGTTTGTAACGACCCAGAATTTGGAACAAATTAAATTGAGAATATTTAATTAATTTTAAATATTTGAACGACGATTTAATTTGAATCCCCGATTGAACTTTGAAATTTGCGATTAAACATTAAAATTTAATCTATTGAATGCTGAATAAAAATTCGAATCTTCAATTTTAAGTTGAAGAAAAATATTTCGAAAGCTTTTAATATTCGTATTGATAACTCTGAAGATAATAGGAGCTTCAAAATTTAATTTGAAATTCATTTGTTCAGTTTTGAAATTGAATCGTTCGAATCGATATTTAAAAATAGTCATTTTTCACACAGTCTCGGAATTCGACGAAACCAGTTCCATTGGGTCCGTAACGTTGAATTATTGCCGGGTTTCAAATTTCGTATTTTTCGGAGTTGATAGGTGAGCACACGACACAAAAACGCGTCGAAATCAAATTGAATTGAATTTAAATTTAAAATTTAAAATTTGTCAAACATCAACCACGTTCTCTTCCTTAACTCACGCCCTACATCACGCTGAAGACCACGAAATAAAATCGTGCAGGCCATGTTCGTTCAATTTTAAATATCTCCTCTCCCTCTTTCTTTTATCTGTTCAAAACATCTTTACTCGTCTTCGTTCGAAAGAAAATAAATGGCGAGCTCAAATCACTTCGTTTTTCCCCTTCCCTCTGTATAAAAAAAATCGAAACATTCTCGTTCAAATCGAATTAAAATGGCCGAAGCCTGGGAGGTCGAAAGGAAATGAGCACGCGAGAGGAGGCACGTTCAATCGATGTTGGAATATCTGTTGGTGGCAACTCGCGATTGGAGGCGACTCAACAGGGGCGGCGACATCAAATCGGCAGTCGATGGAGGGTCGCGACGTGGTGTTGGTGGCGGAGTTCGCGACTTTGTCGCGAGGGGTGTTTCCAGGCGATGAGCTCGTTCGCGAGGTTGGAGGCGCTCGCTGGAAGGGGAGAAGGGCACGGGGTGAGTGTCGATCGCGATTTTTGGATCGATACGCGCGTAGCAACTCGAGGCAATGGTCATGGTCACGAGAGGGAACTTTGATTTGGGGTTTCTCGTTTGGCCGATGGGGAGGAGAGCACGCGGCGATCTGGTTCGTAGTGGTACTGTTCTCGAGCAGAGCTCGTCGATTTCTTGGGTTTGAGTGCTGCAAAATTTTCTTGGAACGGAAATGATAAAGGTATTTTCAGTTTATTTATTTAAAGTATATATATATATACATCTTACAGGAAAAGAAAAAGTTTTATAGTAAAATGGAAAATAAATCTGTTTTCAATTAAATAAATGTATATACATAAGTGAAACAATAAATATATGTATGTATAGGATTTTGAAAATATAGGAATTTTAAAACCAATACAGAGTTGTAAAGACTAGATTTTAAAAAGAAAAGAATTGGTTTAGAACTAATTTTTAGTTAAGTAAAATTTTAAAACGGAAATAATTTGTTCGATAATTTCAAATATTGATAAATTGTATAAATTGTCTATACAAGGTTAATACAATAAAGAAATGATCAAATTGGAAAATGGATGGCAAAATAAAAGCAAAGGTGAGATTTTTCTCACTCAAAAAAAAAAATTGATTGCAGTTATTGATTGTTTGATATGATTGCTATGTGGATGTGATATTAGATATAGTAGGATATATCTATATATATATGTAGCAATATATACATATTGGCATATGTATATATTGGATTGATTGATTTCCCGCCTCGTATAGCGGATGAGACCCTATTGCGCCGTTAGTAAGCGGATTATTTTTATAAAACCCATATACCGCGATATTCCACCTCGAAGTGGAATTGGTATTGTGCTAACGTCTGTGGATGCAGGGAAACAGGTTGGAGGGATCCAACTGGATTCCTCAATAGTATTTATTTATTTACAGATATTGTGATGTATATCCTGTTATCATATGTTGATATATGATGTTTGTTGTTGTGATTGACGAATTGGTGCGTTGCATCATCGGATTCAAAATTTGAAGTTTAAAAATAACAATTTTTACTTTAAAAGGATTTTTTAAGTGATTTTTGAAAGTAGACGTTTTATTCAATTTTAGAATTGATTTATTTTAAATACATTCAAATTTTAAAGTTATAAAAGTTAAGACTTTTGTGAAATATAACCACGAGGTGATTTTGAAATAAATAGTTGAGTAATTTATAAAATAGTTTAAATTTGGATTTTTAAATTATTAAAAACGATGTATGTAAAAGATGTACAAAATTGATATTTATCAATAAAAACTATTGGAATTTAAAACAAGTTTTTATAAGTGTTAGATAGAAAATTTATAGAATTATAAATTGTGAAAATATGAAGTTTATAGATTTATAAAGTATGAAGTTATAAAATGAATAAAAGATTATAAGAAATTCACTTAGAAATTGGATTTTTGCCTTTAAATGGAATATTGATCGAATTTGTTAATAGAAGAGATTTATTAAATCAAAGTTGTTATGAATTATGAAGATGAATTTATAAACGTTGTTTTATAAATTCGAAATCAATCAAATTTGATGAATTTAATATAGAAGTTATTAAGGGAATTTTATCCACGATTTTGGATAGTGGATAATTCTTGAAGTATAAATGTGTAGAAATGATTGAAATTTGGTTAGTGAAGTATATTCACGATTTTGGACAGTGAATATATTATCAAGTAAAATGGATCTGTTTTGGGAAATTTTTACTAAAATAAGATGAAAACGATTTAACAATGTTTTAAAATGTGTTAAATATCGAAACCATAGATTTCAACAGTCATTGTTGAAATAGGCGTTTTCGAAAATATAAGGAAATGATGGACTATAACACTGTTGTTATAGTAAATGATTTCTGAAAGGAAATGTTTTTATCTAGTATTGGTATTTATATATCTATCTTAATTTTCGAATCCCTATACTAGTGATTTTGAGTCGTCGTATAGATGTTTTACGTAACATTCGTTTTGACTCAAATAAATGTTGTTATAATAAATGATTTCCTTAAAGAATGAATTTATACTTATTTTTTATTTAAGTATATCGAATATTTTCAAATGTTGAAAATAAATGATTTGTGAAATACTTATTATTAAATAAGTATGGAAATGCTTTTCCAATATGAAATAAACGTTTGAGAATTATCCTTGAAAAGATAAATTGAAAGTGACTGTTGAAATCGATTTGGAAATCGTATATCTGTAGATATTTGAAAATATAAATTCAATATGGAATTTATAAAAGAAAAGGGAAACTGTTTAGAAAAATAAATATTGATTTATTTTTGAAGTGTGGATATTATATATCTAGTAAAGATATTTTTGAAGATAAAATAATTTGGGAAAATTATTTGGAATCTGATGATGTTGCGCATCTTTATTGATAGTTAAATAACTGACTATCAATAATTACCTTGAATAGGTATTTGTTGTGATTTGATGAATTTGAATGCCACATTTATTTTTAAATAAGCGCTCACTATTCGGGTTAGCCGGGAAAGGACCATGGGGTCGTATAACCCATTCCGAATATGTGATACGTCGTTATGAATTGCATTCGAAGACCGGTGTTGAAGACCGGATATTTTTGAAAACGGAAGGATTACCGTCGAGTTACTCTACATCGGCTGATCTCCGGTTTAGAGGTTTTATCACCCTTAGTGACGGGAAGTCCGGACATGATTAGAAATTTATCCGGATATGCAAGGGCTTCGTGAGAAGTGCCTTCGGTTCTGTTCGATCCCGGAACAGACTTGTATGGATTGTGTGTCTGACGTTACAGATTGAGATATAAAGCTGATTTCTTTCAAATACATTTCTGTTGGTGGCGGAGAATTTATTCTCTTAGCTTAACATCCTTCTCTGAGACGTACGAGCTCAGAGGTTGTGTAGTTGAAATTTATCAGCGATATACTCCCAATTTGGTAACGTGGCATACCGAGGGTTGCTGTGAAATGATCAGTGTTTGATCATTTGCGATATGATCATTTGTTTGATCTTATATCTTTGTGATCATAGGTTGATCATTTTGTTTGACCCGAAGCATGGCTTTGTAGAAAGCGTAGCTTTGTGGACGAGACTTCGTCGAGTCTCACACCCCGGAAATGGTCAAAACAGGAAGGATGCGGCAAGGTTCTAGGGAGTAGCGCCCCTTAGTGTATGTCATTCCTTCTGGATAAAGGTGGTATCATGGTATGGAGCCCAGATACTTAACATCTGTGGTTGCTGCAAATTTATTACTTTGTGGTTGTTGCGAATCGGGGATCCTCGGGAAGATCGGTGACGATCGGGGGATGGCATACGCGTGTCAGTAGTTACCTATTTTTGCAGAGGTAATCCGGCCTTGTGTTGGCAGAGATGTAACCGTAACGTTAGGTACTCGGGTCATCTATTCCAGGGACGTACCCATCGTGGCATAGGAAGTTCCTTAGCCTGACCATTTGTTGGAAATCAAAAGAAACAATACGTGACTTGTACGGTTTTAGTTGTATTACCTGCTATGGAATGTGGCGGTAACCTGCTATTGAACATAGTAGCTATAGTAGGCATACGATACTGGTCGTATGTTGGCTAAGATTAATATTATACTTTCGAAATGTTTTCTACACTATGCACTAATAATAATATCAAAAAGGATTGATTTTGCGTAGTAAGCATATTTGACTATCATAAGAAGAAATCTCCTCCAATTCTGCGTTTGCATTGTGTGTGTGGCGGGAGGTCTTATGGTAGTTTCATTTTCCAAAAGCATTTCGAATTGACTTTGAAAATTATCCCGTTTTTGTTTTAAAGAATAACTGTTTTACGATCTCACACCAGTCACCATGACTGACTCGGAGTTTATTGTTTCCCTTCTAAACTCTGGGTGCCCACCAATTTCCACACGGGCAGCCTAGAGTTATGTTATCAGGATATTCTGGAACTTTGGAAACAAGCTGGATGGCGAGACGTAGTATTTATATCTGATATTATTATTTTTCCGCTGTGTATTCTGTATGAGGACAAGTTATATAACTGTCCATTGTTGTATATTGACTCTGATTGATGTATGCATAAACTGATATAGTTCTTTGTTTAAAAGACTAGTGTTTATCTATTATATATTGTTCCGCTGCGATATGTGAGATTCTGATATTGTTTCTGTATCTGATGTTGTTCTGTTGTTCTTCTTTCTTCTCTGCTTCTTATACTCTTTTCTTCTTCTTCTATCTTTTTCTTCTTCTTAAACCATCATAGTTCGTATTCCCGTTCATTTTGAGTTAATCAATGGAGATTAGTGGTTAATCAAGAGGTACGGATTTGCGGGCCATGACATTTGGTATCAGAGCATATGGTTAAGCGACAACCCTGCTCTGTTGGGTGTTACTCATTAGAGATAGAGTCAGTAGTACTCTAGAATGAGTTGAGTGTAATAATAGATACGAGTGCGTATTTGTTAGTGAATATAAAATTGTTTTGTATTGTGTTGACTTATCGGTTGATTGTTTATAGATTTTGGTCGGTGTAGTCTGGCTAACTGTAATCGATAGGGGTTTCTAAACTCTAAACAAGATAAACCGACACAGTATTGTTTTAAAATAGGGTAAATGAAATAATTTTACCCAAAACTATTTTTGTGTAGAAAAGAAATGATTTTCTGTAAATTATTACAGTAAGGTCTTATTTGAAATCAATTTGGATTTGATTTCTGAATCCAGGTTGTGGATATGAATATGCGCATGCACATTTTAAGCTTACCAGATTTATTAAAATTAACGTTGTTTTTAAAACGTGTTTAATTTGCTCATTCAATTATTTTAGTTACTAAAGGAAATTATTAAAGGAGAAGTTAGTTAATTAAACAATCAAAAATGAAAATTAGTTATTTGATTGGTTCGAATATTTATTAATTTGTATAAAATATTTATACAATGTATAAATCAAGAAAAAAATCGAGAAACAGATCGGGATGGAAAGGGATTACAAACTAAAAGCAAAGGTGAGATCTTCTCACTCAAAATAAAATTGAATTAAAATGGTAAATTGAATTCAAATGAAATTTGAAATGTAAAATTGAATGAAATAGAATATGTAACTTCAATAGTGAAGTAAAAATGTATAAGTAGTATATATTGGAAAATTTTGTAATAGAATTTGCAAAATGGTTTGAATGTAGTAACTAGATATTATGGCTAGTAGGATATACAGGTTATAAGGAATTGGAATTTTGATTTCAAAGATAATTTGAATTTGCTCGACAAAAGGTAAGTATTTGAATTATAATATGAGTTTTTGATGATTTCTTCTCTAGCCGCTTGGCTTTTTCTTTTTCTTTTTGAAATCTGAGAGTCCGTAGGGACGTTTTGTAGTCGTGCCGTATTAGCCGCGCAAAGGAGACGCTGGCGAAATTTTTCGGAAATTTAGGGCGTTAGAAAATTTTTAGAAATTTTTGAAAGTTTAAATTTTAATTTGAATTTGAATTTTGAAGAAAAACAATGTTGTTTGAACTTATAATTGAAGTTGAAAAACTAGTTGAAATGATAACGAATCTTTAGTAGAGAGATTTGTTTCGATAATTTGATAAAAACTGTAGGACTGTCAAAAATAGTAGACGAATTAAGGACTTTTTTTCCTAACTTGTAATTTCGAGGACGAAATTCTTTTAAGGAGGGAAGTTTGTAACGACCCAGAATTTTGAACAAATTAAATTGAGAATATTTAATTAATTTTAAATATTTGAACGACGATTTAATTTGAATCCCCGATTGAACTTTGAAATTTGCGATTAAACATTAAAATTTAATCTATTGAATGCTGAATAAAAATTCGAATCTTCAATTTTAAGTTGAAGAAAAATATTTCGAAAGCTTTTAATATTCGTATTGATAACTCTGAAGATAATAGGAGCTTCAGAATTTAATTTGAAATTCATTTGTTCAGTTTTGAAATTAAATCGTTCGAATCAATATTTAAAAATAGTCATTTTTCACACAGTCTCGGAATTCGACGAAACCAGTTCCATTGGGTCCGTAATGTTGAATTATTGCCGGGTTTCAAATTTCGTATTTTTCGGAGTTGATAGGTGAGCACACGACACAAAAACGCGTCGAAATCAAATTGAATTGAATTTAAGTTTAAAATTTAAAATTTGTCAAACATCAACCACGTTCTCTTCCTTAACTCACGCCCTACATCACGCTGAAGACCACGAAATAAAATCGTGCAGGCCATGTTCGTTCAATTTTAAATATCTCCTCTCCCTCTTCCTTTTATTTGTTCAAAACATCTTTACTCGTCTTCGTTCAAAAGAAAATAAATGGCGAGCTCAAATCACTTCGTTTTTCCCCTTCCCTCTGTATATAAAAAAAAATCGAAACATTCTCGTTCAAATCGAATTAAAATGGCCGAAGCCTGGGAGGTCGAAAGGAAATGAGCACGCGAGAGGAGGCGCGTTCAATCGATGTTGGAATATCTGTTGGTGGCAATTCGCGATTGGAGGCGACTCAACAGGGGCGGCGACATCAAATCGGCAGTCGATGGAGGGTCGCGACGTGGTGTTGGTGGCGGAGTTCGCGACTTTTTCGCGAGGGGTGTTTCCAGGCGATGAGCTCGTTCGCAAGGTTGGAGGCGCTCGCTGGAAGGGGAGAAGGGCACGGGGTGAGTGTCGATCGCGATTTTTGGATCGATACACGCGTAGCAACTCGAGGCAGTGGTCATGGTCACGAGAGGGAACTTTGATTTGGGGTTTCTCGTTTGGCCGATGGGGAGGAGAGCACGCGACGATCTGGTTCGTAGTGGTACTGTTCTCGAGCAGAGCTCGTCGATTTCTTGGGTTTGAGTGCTGCAAAATTTTCTTGGAACGGAAATGATAAAGGTATTTTCAGTTTATTTATTTAAAGTATATATATATACATCTTATAGGAAAAGAAAAAGTTTTATAGTAAAATGGAAAATAAATCTGTTTTCAATTAAATAAATGTATATACATAAGTGAAACAATAAATATATGTATGTATAGGTTTTTGAAAATATAGGAATTTTAAAACCAATACAGAGTTGTAAAGACTAGATTTTTAAAAGAAAAGAATTGGTTTAGAACTAATTTTTAGTTAAGTAAAATTTTAAAACGGAAATAATTTGTTCGATAATTTCAAATATTGATAAATTGTATAAATTGTCTATACAAGGTTAATACAATGAAGAAATGATCAAATTGGAAAATGGATGGCAAAATAAAAGCAAAGGTGAGATTTTTCTCACTCAAAAAAAAAATCGATTGCAGTTATTGATTGTTTGATATGATTGCTATGTGGATGTGATATTAGATATAGTAGGATATATCTATATATATATATGTAGCAATATATACATATTGGCATATGTATATATTGGATTGATTGATTTCCCGCCTCGTATAGCGGATGAGACCCTATTGCGCCATTAGTTAGCGGATTATTTTTATAAAACCCATATACCGCAATATTCCACCTCGAAGTGGAATTGGTATTGTGCTAACGTCTGTGGATGCAGGGAAACAGGTTGGAGGGATCTAACTGGATTCCTCAACAGTATTTATTTATTTACAGATATTGTGATGTATATCCTGTTATCATATGTTGATATATGATGTTTGTTGTTGTGATTGACGAATTGGTGCGTTGCATCATCAAATTCAAAATTTGAAGTTTAAAAATAACAATTTTTACTTTAAAAGGATTTTTTAAGTGATTTTTGAAAGTAGACGTTTTATTCAATTTTAGAATTGATTTATTTTAAATACATTCAAATTTTAAAGTTATAAAAGTTAAGACTTTTGTGAAATATAACCGCGAGGTGATTTTGAAATAAATAGTTGAGTAATTTATAAAATAGTTTAAATTTGGATTTTTAAATTATTAAAAACGATGTATGTAAAAGATGTACAAAATTGATATTTATCAATAAAAACTATTGGAATTTAAAACAAGTTTTTATAAGTGTTAATAGAAAATTTATAGAATTATAAATTGTGAAAATATGAAGTTTATAGATTTATAAAGTATGAAGTTATAAAATGAATAAAATTGTATAATAAAAGATTATAAGAAATTCACTTAGAAATTGGATTTTTGCCTTTAAATGGAATATTGATCGAATTTGTTAATAGAAGAGATTTATTAAATCAAAGTTGTTATGAATTATGAAGATGAATTTATAAATGTTGTTTTATAAATTCGAAATCAATCAAATTTGATGAATTTAATATAGAAGTTATTAAGGGAATTTTATCCACGATTTTGGATAGTGGATAATTCTTGAAGTATAAATGTGTAGAAATGATTGAAATTTGGTTAGTGAAGTATATTCACGATTTTAGACAGTGAATATATTATTAAGTAAAATGGATCTGTTTTGGGAAATTGTTACTGAAATAAGATGAAAACGATTTAACAATGTTTTAAAATGTGTTAAATATCGAAACCATAGATTTCAACATTCATTGTTGAAATAGGCGTTTTCGAAAATATAAGGAAATGATGGACTATAACACTGTTGTTATAGTAAATGATTTCCGAAAGGAAATGTTTTTATCTAGTATTGGGATTTATATATCTATCTTAATTTTCGAATCCTTATACTAGTGATTTTGAGTCGTCGTAACGATGTTTTACGTAACATTCGTTTTGACTCAAATAAATGTTGTTATAATAAATGATTTCCTTAAAGAATGAATTTATACTTAATTTTTGATTTAAGTGTATCGAATATTTTCAAATGTTGAAAATAAATGATTTGTGAAATACTTATTATTAAATAAGTATGGAAATGCTTTTCCAATATGAAATAAACGTTTGAGAATTATCCTTGAAAAGATAAATTGAAAGTGAATGTTGAAATCGATTTGGAAATCGTATATCTGTAGATATTTGAAAATATAAATTCAATATGGAATTTATAAAAGAAAAGGGAAACTGTTTAGAAAAATAAATATTGATTTATTTTTGAAGTGTGGAAATTATATATCTATGTGACGCCCCACCTCAATACCCACGCTAGCCAAGAACACTACGGTGTAGTGCTGTCAACTAGCACGGAGAATAAGGCTGTTGAGGAGCGACCATCTATGTAATTGCTTTGTGCGAGCACCGATATGTCAGATAATAAAACATTGCATTTCAATTTTTAGAGGAATACCGACATACCGATACAAACTCAAAGCTACTACACAGTGGCTATAATAGTTTAGGACAATAGATATAAAAATAACACAGATAACATAAATGCGGAATAAAGATGGAACGAAAAGTCTCATATATACAATAACTGATATCAGTTACAATACATTTGACACAATACAAATGATATAACTACAACTGTCGACTCAAGAAGTTATATATACAAGTACATTATCGACTAATATACATGAATACATTATCATCTTAAAACAAACACACTGACTACTACAACAAGACGAAGGCCACATCAAATGATATAAATAGTCTTCGTAGCTCTAGCAGCAACCCAAAGCTAAAAATCTACAACCTGTAAATACTCGGTCTGACCCGAGTATTACATTCAAAAGAAAATAATACCTGGATCAGTCTAATTCAAACCAGTTTATTAGTGCATATAGGCAGTAATAATTTAAATAGACGACAGTCACAGTAATTCCCGTCTATCTGATTCTTTAAACAAAGAAACCGGATGACGGTCAATATAACACTTAACAGTGTTTAACAAAAATCAGCAGATTTAAATCATCAACAGAGATAAATAAACAATTTATCAAATCGACTAAATCAATTCAAAACTGTCAATTCTGGGTGGCTGCGGTGCACGCACGCGTGCACTACCTCGCCACCACCGAATATAAAGTCACCACCACAATGAAACTGCAGTGGCAAACAAGTAGGAATTCAAATATGAAATGGAGAACATCATTGCAAGTGCAACAGGTAGAAGATGATGCAGTGAAGCCAATATGGCAAATAATGATGAAGCATATAAGTGCAGGCAACGAAAATAAACAAAGATGAATGAAATTGATCAAGCAAGTGCAGCAGGTACAAAGGCCCGACGACCAAGTGCACAAAACAATTTCAAGTGAAGGCCAATGAAATCAAGTACACATGAACTACAAGTGAACATGTCAATCTTTGAATGGTCATACAATTATATACATACATGAATGTATGTATACAATGCAACAGTAAACCTGATAGCAGTTACACACAGGAAAGCAGTGAAATGGGCAAAAGTATCATGTCTGGAAAGCAAGAATGCCCAGACTCAACAAAGATGTACACAGTGGCATATAAACAACACTGCAATACTACCAAAGTTCAAGTAACTAATGTCAACATTTCGAAGTCAACATCAATGCCGTGGGGATGAACGAGACTCAAGAGATGCTACAACATGAAGCACTGCATTTCAAATAGCAGCATAACTGGAATAAGTGACACAATGCAGCAAGTAATTCCAGGCATTAAAGTGTGAAACAGATGTGAAGTGAGACATGAAGTATAACAGTGAACATCATCACAAGTTCAACATCACACTGACAGGGTATATCGAGCAGATAGTAAAGTGACATGAATAAGGTATACAAGTGAAACAGGCTACATGAACACAGTGAAGTGTGGTACACATGAAGCAGCATGACTGTACGAACTATATACAAAAGAGAATATGCTATGTAGTGAAGCAAAACAGGTCAAGGGTGAACACACGAGAAGTCACAGGTCAGGGATGCATGAAGTCAGGGATCAAAGATCAAACATGCAACTACAACACAACTACACAATATAGGAATGAATAAAATCAAGTCCAGATACTCAAAGGCAACAGACTCAAGTGACCAGAGTAGCTCAAGTTCAAGTAAATACATATAACCACATCAAACTGCAGCAGTGACTAAGTGAACAAGATGAAGACAGAAACAACATGCACCATTTCAAATACATGAAGACCATATTCAAGTGCATAGGTAGATCGAATACCCCATTGAAAATATAGTCACTAACAGGTACAACAAAGTGTACCAGAGAGACCAGTGAACAAGGCACAGTGCGGTTTCAATGCTGCAAGGCTCAAGTATACATGAATACACATATAAGGTGACACAACGGTATGTTGAAGCACCAGAGTTACAAAACTCGAAGTCAAGTGATAAAATCAAGTTTAAAAAGGTCATGGTGATACATGAATTGAAGCACAGAACAAAATTCACGTTACTGCCTTTCTCAATGAAAGCAACAAATTGAATACCAAAAGAAGGACTCTTTGTGATTAAAATATGTACATGTGATAAAATATATTCATGTAAAAGATACCAAACCATTGTATGGGCATGTACAGTAAGGACAAATGAACTCATGTGGATATGCAAGCAGTGTAAGCCGGTGTCACAGTTCGAATCCAAACATAGTTGCGAGTTCGAACAAGGAAACTATTATTAACAGCTGATACTACAATAGTGTAACAAATTCAATTGCAAACACAATCCTAAATCAACCAAAGTCAGAGACGTGGTGAACATGGAAAAATCAACGGCTCAAAATAGAAGCCATGGTAGTCAAGGAAGTCAGAAATAGTCCAAGCAATGAAGTCAATACTCAAAGAAAATACAAAATCGAATGACCGACAACAAGGGACGAATTCAACAATCAAATACGAACGAAAATTTGTCGAATTCGAACACCAATACACTCGAGGTAGGAATTAGATGTGAGATTTTACTCACCTTCTTCTACGAGCAAGCACGAAGAGTGGAAACTTCGATCGAGACATCCGATCGCCAGGCAAGCAAGAAGAAACCCCATCCACCAGATCGAAATAAAGTCGGCCTCTTCAGTATTCACGAAAGCCCTAATTTGTTGACGAGAGAAAGGAACGAAAGAGAAAACAAAAATCGTGGCTGCCATTAATATTTTGTTTTCTTCGATTTTGGGCTTAGGGTTTTCGAATGGAGGAAAGGGAGGGGGATTGGGTTATCACGGGATCAACAAAGGAAACGTGGACAATATGATTTTTAAAGCCCACCAACAATTTCTCAACCATTTTTCAAAAGAATTTCAACTCGATAAAATTCCAACAAGAATTGGCGAACGATTTAATCACCTAGTGTCGATAATTAATTGCTACGAATTTGCGGGTTGTTACAGACTCCCCTCCTTAGAGATATTGCGTCCACGCAATCATAGGGAATAAATGGATAAAAGGTAACAACCATAAGAACATAACAATGTCGAATGCATAAGCAAAGCAAAGGTCAACAGGGAAGTATAGGAATTATGGAAGTATCAGATATAGAATCAAAAGGTTCGACTGATTCAAATCAAAAGAATCAAAATCGTGGGGATCAAGGAATCAAAATCAGACGACTATCAAAAGCAAGAATCAATCGAGTTCTAGCAATTGAAAGAAAAGGAATCAGAGCAGAAATCACGTACTGCACGAATTGAATGTGAGTAAATCAAATTACTCACCTGAATCGTCAGAGAAAAAGACGAAGCTCAAATCTCAAAATCGCAAATATTCAATCATCAAAAACGATAATTGAATTTTCAAATCGCAAATAGGTTTAACTATCAAAAATGATAATCAAATTTCACAATTATCTGATTATCAAAAACGATAGTCAGAAACACAAATATTCGATTAATCAAATCGAAAAATATTTAATTATCCCAAATGATAATCAAATTGGAAAATATTTAATTATCACAAATGATAATCAAATTTCACAAATATCTGATTATCAAAAACGATAATCAGAAACACAAATATTCGATTAATCAAATCGAAAAATATTTAATTATCTCAAACGATAATCAAATTTCACAAATATCTGATTATCAAAAACGATAATCAGAAACACAAATATTCAATTAATCAAATCAAAAAATATTTAATTATCTCAAACGATAATCAAATTTCACAAATATCTGATTATCAAAAACGATAATCAGAAACACAAATATTCGATTAATCAAATCGAAAAATATTTAATTATCTCAAACGATAATCAAATTTCACAAATATCTGATTATCAAAAACGATAATCAGAAACACAAACATCTAATTATCAAAAACGATAATCAGAAGTCATAAATATTCAATTAACGAGTTCGGAATTAACCGAAGTAGTAAAAGTATGGTTCCATACTCCTTACTTTTGCTAAATCGTTTAAATCTCTTTATCGTTTTCTTGAAAGTGCAGAATTGTGTGTTTTAAAAATAACATTTCACATTCTCAAACGGACAAGTCCGGAATTAAGCGAATCAGTAAAAGAAAGGGGTCATAGTCCTCGATTTTTCTGAAAGGTTTAAATCGCTTCCTCGTTCTTTTGAAAATGTAAGCTGTAAAATTTTTGAAAACAATTTTAATTTATATTTTTGAAACAACTTTTAAAAATAAAGAATTTTGAAAACACGTGATTAAATTAGCAATATCAGTATTGCGGGAGAACCGCTTGTAAATCCATTTCAAAATTGACGGGTACTGAAGCTAACACGTCAAAATCTCATCAAAATAACTGGCATCAAAATATAATGCCAAATGAATTTTCATTCATCAAAAATGTCACAAGAATCTTCTCAAAGATAGAAAGGGATATCATACCCTAAACTTGTATTCATAACAAGTTAATAACACATGAATTCACCAATACACAAAAATTGACAAAACTTGTCAATAGAAATCACGAAAATTGGTGAAGCACAAATTCTAGAAATCATCACAAGAAATCCAGAAATCACAAATAGAGGGGAAGAATGCCTATTAGAAAACGGGAGTATGAAAACTCCAAAACACCGGTATCACAAGACGAGACGCTATCTCATGGTGGCTAACCATTAAAGTTTCACACAGGAATGGTCCGAAGACCGTGGGTCGCTATCCCACGCGTGTGAGTCGGAATCACACAGATTGAGGTCTAGGCTAACCTCGCAGAGAAAGAGACATCGCACATTTGCTAGTCTAAACCATAAAAAGGAAAAGGGAAATGCCTATCACAAAATGGGAGCATGAAAACTCCAAAACACCGGTATCACAAGATGAGACGCTATCTCATGGAAGCCATCCATTAAAGTTTCACACAGGAATGGTCCGAAGACCGTGGGTCGCTATCCCACGCGTGTGAGTCGGAATCGCACAGATTGAGGTCTAGGCTAACCTCGCAGAGAAAAAGACATGGGTGAGTGGAATCACACAAATTAAGGTCCAGACTAACCAAAAAGCAAAAAGGTATGTGTGAATGGAATCACACAAGTGGTTTCTAGTCTAACCTTGCAAACAAAAAGATATGTGTGAGTCGGAATCACACTAATTAAGGTCCAGACTAACCAAAAAGCAAAAAGGTATGTGTGAATGGAATCACACAAGTGGTGTCTAGTCTAACCTTGCAAACAAAAAGATATGTGTGAGTCGGAATCACACTAATTAAGGTCCAGACTAACCAAAAAGCAAAAAGGTATGTGTGAATGGAATCACACAAGTGGTGTCTAGTCTAACCTTGCAAACAAAAAGATATGTGTGAGTCGGAATCACACTAATTAAGGTCCAGACTAACCAAAAAGCAAAAAGGTATGTGTGAATGGAATCACACAAGTGGTGTCTAGTCTAACCTTGCAAACAAAAAGATATGTGTGAGTCGGAATCACACCACTGCGGTCTAGTCTAACCTTGCGGACAAAGAGATATGTGTGAGTCGGAATCACACCACTGCGGTCTAGTCTAACCTTGCAAACAAAGAGACATCGTACAATTGCTAGTCTAATCATAAAATGATCGTCATGATCAACGAGAAGTGTCAATTACACTAAGCTAGTAAATATAAAAGTTTAGCTTCATGTCCCATAACCACTTGCTTAACTTAAATATTTACGAACAAACTGTAAATCTACACTAGAAAATTGTCACAAAAGGTTCAATCGAACAAGTCCAGGAGTTAACCGATGAAGTAAACGCAAGCGTTTCATACCACTTGTTTTACGAGGCCGTTTAATTCAATTTCTCATACGAGTGAAATAAAGGCTTGTATATACTAATAGATTGGAAAACGGTTTAAGAAAAAGAGCTTTGTAGTAAAATAGTTTTGAAATCGTTTGGAGAAAAAGGATTTTAATATTTACTACTAGTATAGAAAACCTTTATATTTTTAAAGTGACAAATCACAAAAATGATTGTAGAAACAATCAATCACAAGAATTCACATACGAAGATGTGAATAGAATCCAAAGAATTCGATTCCAAATTCATCAAAGTAGGAATACCAAAAATTCCAGAAATAGAAGTTATCAAAATAGACAAAGGTGATAACAACTAATTAGAAAAGAAGAATCGATCATCAACTGGAAAAACAAAGCAAATCGAGCGGAAATGCATAAATGACTTCAATAAAAGTAAGAATCAAGTTAATGTCGAAGCCAACAATTAATAGCCGCAGTCGAGTACAAAATGAATCAATCATCATTATCAAAGAAACCAACGGCAAACAAAATCAGAGTCTTGAAAATCAAGAAATTAGCAATTTCTCAAAAACAAAGTGACCGAAGTCGAAGGGGAATCCAGATGAGGAAAACAAAAAATATAAAGTTCAAAATCGCTGAGATTCAAACTAGATGTGAATGAGAAATCAAAATCACTCAATTTGCAACTGGTCCAGCTATTTTTCATCACAGTGTAACAGGTACACAATGACACTCATAGCATAGAACAAAAGTGGAACAAAGTCCAAAAGTCAAAATGGCTTTAATTTGCCAAATTAAAACAAAATCAACATTGGCTAAATCAATTCAAAGCCGAAAACACAAGCATAAGCGTTAGGAATTCATACCTAACAGTCAAAAATAGTCATATGTAAAGATGAGAGATAAAACATCGACAAATAGTTGTAACACATGTTCCATCTAAGTTATGTTTTATAATTGTCCTAAACCCCAAGCTCCGATACCAAGCTGTGACGCCCCACCTCAATACCCATGCTAGCCAAGAACACTACGGTGTAGTGCTGTCAACTAGCACGGAGAATAAGGCTATTGAGGAGCGACCATCTATGTAATTGCTTTGTGCGAGCACCGATATGTCAGATAATAAAACATTGCATTTCAATTTTTAGAAGAATACCGACATACCGATACAAACTCAAAGCTACTACACAGTGGCTATAATAGTTTAGGACAATAGATATAAAAATAACACAGATAACATAAATGCGGAATAAAGATGGAACGAAAAGTCTCATATATACAATAACTGATATCAGTTACAATACATTTGACACAATACAAATGATACAACTACAACTGTCGACTCAAGAAGTTATATATACAAGTACATTATCGACTAATATACATGAATACATTATCATCTTAAAACAAACACACTGACTACTACAACAAGACGAAGACCACATCAAATGATATAAATAGTCTTCATAGCTCTAGCAGCAACCCAAAGCTAAAAATCTACAACCTGTAAATACTCGGTCTGAACCGAGTATTACATTCAAAAGAAAATAATACCCGGATCAATCTAATTCAAACCAGTTTATTAGTGCATATAGGTAGTAATAATTTAAATAGACGACGGTCACAATAATTCCCGTCTATCCGATTCTTTAAACAAAGAAACCGGATGACGGTCAATATAACACTTAACAGTGTTTAACAAAAATCAGCAGATTTAAATCATCAACAGAGATAAATAAACGATTTATCAAATCGACTAAATCAATTCAAAACTGTCAATTCTGGGTGGCTGCGGTGCACGCACGCGTGCACTGCCTCGCCACCACCGAATATAAAGTCACCACCACAATGAAACTGCAGTGGCAAACAAGTAGGAATTCAAATATGAAATGGAGAACATCATTGCAAGTGCAATAGGTAGAAGATGATGCAGTGAAGCCAATATGGCAAATAATGATGAAGCATATAAGTGCAGGCAACGAAAATAAACAAAGATGAATGAAACTGATCAAGCAAGTGCAGCAGGTACAAAGGCCCGACGACCAAGTGCACAAAACAATTTCAAGTGAAGGCCAATGAAATCAAGTACACATGAACTACAAGTGAACATGTCAACCTTTGAATGGTCATACAATTATATACATACATGAACGTATGTAAACAATGCAACAGTAAACCTGATAGCAGTTACACACATGAAAGCAGTGAAATGGGCAAAAGTATCAAGTCTGGAAAGCAAGAATGCCCAGACTCAACAAAGATGTACACAGTGGCATATAAACAACACTGCAATACTACCAAAGTTCAAGTAACTAATGTCAACATTTCGAAGTCAACATCAATGCCGTGGGGATGAACGAGACTCAAGAGATGCTACAACATGAAGCACTGCATTTCAAATAGCAGCATAACTGGAATAAGTGACACAATGCAGCAAGTAATTCCAGGCATTAAAGTGTGAAACAGATGTGAAGTGAGACATGAAGTATAACAGTGAACATCATCACAAGTTCAACATCACACTGACAGGGTATATCGAGCAGATAGTAAAGTGACATGAATAAGGTATACAAGTAAAACAGGCTACATGAACACAGTGAAGTGTGGTACACATGAAGCAGCATGACTGTACGAACTATATACAAAAGAGAATATGCTATGTAGTGAAGCAAAACAGGTCAAGGGTGAACACACGAGAAGTCACAGGTCAGGGATGCATGAAGTCAGGGATCAAAGATCAAACATGCAACTACAACACAACTACACAATATAGGAATGAATAAAATCAAGTCCAGATACTCAAAGGCAACAGACTCAAGTGACCAGAGTAGCTCAAGTTCAAGTAAATACATATAACCACATCAAACTGCAGCAGTGACTAAGTGAACAAGATGAAGACAGAAACAACATGCACCATTTCAAATACATGAAGACCATATTCAAATGCATAGGTAGATCGAATACCCCATTGAAAATATAGTCACTAACAGGTACAACAAAGTGTACCAGAGAGACCAGTGAACAAGGCACAGTGCGGTTTCAATGCTGCAAGGCTCAAGTATACATGAATACTCATATAAGGTGACACAACGGTATGTTGAAGCACCAGAGTTACAAAACTCGAAGTCAAGTGATAAAATCAAGTTTAAAAAGGTCATGGTGATACATGAATTGAAGCACGGAACAAAATTCACGTTACTGCCTTTCTCAATGAAAGCAACAAATTGAATACCAAAACAAGGACTCTTTGTGATTAAAATATGTACATGTGATAAAATATATTCATGTAAAAGATACCAAACCATTGTATGGGCATGTACAGTAAGGACAAATGAACTCATGTGGATATGCAAGCAGTGTAAGCCGGTGTCACAGTTCGAATCCAAACATAGTTGCGAGTTCGAACAAGGAAACTATTATTAACAGCTGATACTACAATAGTGTAACAAATTCAATTGCAAACACAATCCTAAATCAACCAAAGTCAGAGACGTGGTGAACATGGAAAAATCAACGGCTCAAAATAGAAGCCATGGTAGTCAAGGAAGTCAGAAATAGTCCAAGCAATGAAGTCAATACTCAAAGAAAATACAAAATCGAATGACCGACAACAAGGGACGAATTCAACAATCAAATACGAACGAAAATTTGTCGAATTCGAACACCAATACACTCGAGGTGGAATTAGATGTGAGATTTTACTCACCTTCTTCTACGAGCAAGCACGAAGAGTAGAAACTTTGATCGAGACATCCGATCGCCAGGCAAGCAAGAAGAAACCCCATCCACCAGATCGAAATAAAGTCGGCCTCTTCAGTATTCACGAAAGCCCTAATTTGTTGACGAGAGAAAGGAACGAAAGAGAAAACAAAAATCGTGGCTGCCATTAATATTTTGTTTTCTTCGATTTTGGGCTTAGGGTTTTCGAATGGAGGAAAGGGAGGGGGATTGGGTTATCACGGGATCAACAAAGGAAACGTGGACAATATGATTTTTAAAGCCCACCAACAATTTCTCAACCATTTTTCAAAAGAATTTCAACTCGATAAAATTCCAATAAGAATTGGCGAACGATTTAATCACCTAGTGTCGATAATTAATTGCTACGAATTTGCGGGTTGTTACAATCTAGTAAAGATATTTTTGAAGATAAAATAATTTGGGAAAATTATTTGGAATCTGATGATGTTGCGCATCTTTATTGATAGTTAAATAACCGACTATCAATAATTACCTTGAATAGGTATTTGTTGTGATTTGATGAATTTGAATGCCACACTTATTTTTAAATAAGCGCTCACTATTCGGGTTAGCCGGGAAAGGACCATGGGGTCGTATAACTCATTCCGAATATGTGATACGTCGTTATGAATTGCATTCGAACACCGGTGTTGAAGACCGGATATTTTTGAAAACGGAAGGATTACCGTCGAGTTACTCTACATCGGCTGATCTCCGGTTTAGAGGTTTTATCACCCTTAGTGACGGGAAGTCCGGACATGATTAGAAATTTATCCGGATATGCAAGGGCTTCGTGAGAAGTGCCTTCGGTTCTGTTCGATCCCGGAACAGACTTGTATGGATTGTTTGTCTGACGTTACAGATTGAGATATAAAGCTGATTTCTTTCAAATACATTTCTGTTGGTGGCGGAGAATTTATTCTCTTAGCTTAACATCCTTCTCTGAGACGTACGAGCTCAGAGGTTGTGTAGTTGAAATTTATCAGCGATATACTCTCAATTTGGTAACGTGGCAAACTGAGTGTTGCTGTGAAATGATCAGTGTTTGATCATTTGCGATATGATCATTTGTTTGATCTTATATCTTTGCGATCATAGGTTGATCATTTTGTTTGACCCAAAGCATGGCTTTGTAGAAAGCGTAGCTTTGTGGACGAGACTTCGTCGAGCCTCACACCCCGGAAATGGTCAAAACAGGAAGGATGCGGCAAGGTTCTAGGGAGTAGCGCCCCCTTAGTGTATGTCATTCCTTCTGGATAAAGGTGGTATCATGGTATGGAGCCCAGATACTTAACCTCTGTGGTTGCTGCAAATTTATTACTTTGTGGTTGTTGCGAATCGGGGATCCTCGGGAAGATCGGTGACGATCGGGGGATGGCATACGCGTGTCAGTAGTTACCTATTTTTGCAGAGGTAACCCGGCCTTGTGTTGGCAGAGATCTAACCGTAACGTTAGGTTCTCGGGTCGTCTATTCCAGGGACGTACCCATCGTGGCATAGGAAGTTCCTTAGCCTGACCATTTGTTGGAAATCCAAAGAAACAATACGTGACTTGTACGGTTTTAGTTGTATTACCTGCTATGGAATGTGGCGGTAACCTGCTATTGAACATAGTAGCTATAGTAGGCATACGATACTGGTCGTATGTTGGCTTAGATTAATATTATACTTTCGAAATGTTTTCTACACTATGCACGAATAATAATATCAAAAAGGATTGATTTTGCATAGTAAGCATCTTTGACTATCATAAGAAGAAATCTCCTCCAATTCTGCGTTTGCATTGTGTGTGTGGCGGGAGGTCTTATGGTAGTTTCATTTTCCAAAAGCATTTCGAATTGACTTTGAAAATTATCCCGTTTTTGTTTTAAAGAATAACTGTTTTACGATCTCACACCAGTCACCATGAATGACTCGGAGTTTATTGTTTCCCTTCTAAACTCTGGGTGCCCACCAATTTCCACACGGGCAGCCTAGAGTTATGTTATCAGGATATTCTGGATATTCTGGAACTTTGGAAACAAGCTGGATGGCGAGACGTAGTATTTGTATCTGATATTATTATTTTTCCGCTGTGTATTCTGTATGAGGACAAGTTATATAACTGTCCATTGTTGTATATTGACTCTGATTGATGTATGCATAAACTGATATAGTTCTTTGTTTAAAAGACTAGTGTTTATCTATTATATATTGTTCCGCTGCGATATGTGAGATTCTGATATTGTTTCTGTATCTGATGTTGTTCTGTTGTTCTTCTTTCTTCTCTGCTTCTTATACTCTTTTCTTCTTCTTCTACCTTTTTCTTCTTCTTAAACCATCATAGTTCGTATTCCCGTTCATTTTGAGTTAATCAATGGAGATTAGTGGTTAATCAAGAGGTACGGATTTGCGGGCCATGACAGTACCCCAGTAGCCCTGTCATTGTATGGAAACCCAATCTCCAATAAGTGCCTTCGGACTTGTTTGTATACTTATTATGCTGGAATTTAATGAATGTAACAATTTCGGCTATTTGAATAAGTATTTGTACTTAGACACTATTATAATATTAGAGAATTTTGATAAGAAATGTTTTGGTTATCGTAAGGTAAAAACCCGACATGTTTATTTGTGGCGTGGTCTTATGAGATACCTTTGATTTTCAAAAGATTTTGAAAACTTTAATAATTCAGTTGAGTGTGTTTTCTCATGCTGGTTTTCCAGACTGACTTGGGTGTTATTTTATTATAATGCTCGGGTCAGACCGAGTATTTCAGATACAAGTTAGGATGCCGTGGAGAGAAGGAGACGAGCTGGATGGTGAGACGTATCACTCGTACTTGATGTATATTCCGCTGTGTATCATAAGCTGTATAGTCAGCTTTGTTAGGACAAGTTATTATAATTGTCCAGCATTGTGTTATTGTTTCAGTGTTGTACTCTTATGATGTAATGTATAAACAGTGATAGTTCTTTTTGTATAAAGGTCAATTGTTATCTATTATATATTGTTTTGCTGCGATTGTGAGATTCTGATGTTGTTTTCTATTTTCTTCTTCTACCTCTTTCTTCTTTTCCATAACGATCTGGTATTTCTGGCATTCGATTGTTCGGCATGAATACAGTGAACGTATTGATGTCGATTTTTGAGGTCGAAAATCTCTCGGGTTGTTACAATTACGAACTATATCATCACATTGTTATCATATAACAATGCTATGTGATCCTCAACATTTGGAATCTCCCTTGGCTCAGTTATAAATTTATGCATTTATTATATCTATACACTATTTTATTGCGACGCTATTCAAGTTAGTGAATCAGCCACAATCTCTTCTATTTGGAACATTTCTAACTTAAAGATTCTAAATTTATTATTGATATGTTGTACTCAATATCACTTATGAAATTTGAGTCTGAACATTCCTTCATAATGAGTTCACTGTTTCTGTAAACAATTCTCTAGTATTTCATAAATACACAAGAACACTCCAAACTATAATTTAGTGATATCAATTTGGATTTGATATTTTCCTTACATATCAAATACAAAAAAATCATGATTGTAACGACCCACTTTTCCGTAAAGTTTAAGCTGACAATAAACCACGCATGTCCAACCCAAATTGAACGGAAAGGCGGATAGCTAGGGAAAAGAAAAGAAGACAAGAAGAACCTAAACAATACAAAATCTCACAGCGGAACGAATAATCTATAATTAAACCAATCTTTACACAAAACATAACTGTAATATATGTATATACAGACATTAATCAGAGTATACTAACCTATTCAGCATGGACAGTTATAACAACCTGTCCTCACAATTGCTGATAAATATAACCATGAATGCAACGTAAAAATAACCATGTACGTGAATAGGTCTTTGGGCCTCCAACTCGTCTCCTGAAGCTCCAAAATATCCAATTAAACCTGGAAATATGCTTGGCCTAACCCGAGCATTATAGGAATACAAAGTTTGGGTCAGTTTGGTAAAACCAGCGTGAGAAACTCAAATCACAAGGAATTTTTTTTATTACAGCTTGTAAAATCAAAGGTATCTCGTAAGACCATGCCGCACATAAACACGAACGAGTTTTTACCTTACGATAACCAAAACATTTATATCAGAAGTCTAGTGATATTATAATAATGTCTAGAATACAAATACTTATTAATCATAGCTGAAATTGTTACATTATTAAATACCAGCATAATAGGTATACAATCAAGTCTGCACAGCGCTTATTGGCGAATGGATTCCAACAATAGCAAGGTAAGGAACTGCCTTTCGTACAGTACACCCCTAGATAAAATGTACCTGGGGTCAGGCCTTGAACTTGGTCTACCCTTGCCAACACCGGACCGGCCTACCCCTGAACTTGGATAGTACCGAATATGTGATCACCCCGGTTGCTTTCCAACCCTAATCGAGAGCCCTCATGCATAACCAAATCCATACTCTGATAATCTAGAAAGGTGAGGACATACCCTAATAGGAGCGACCCACATAGCCCTGCTGCATCTACCCTGTTTTGGCCATTTCTGGGTTATGAGGCTTGAGGCTACGATTACCTTTTATATAGCAATTCCACTTAGAATGCTAACACTGCCCTCCAAGCAACAATACAGTGCCAACATTCATCCATACAAGTTCGTTCTGGGTCTGAACGAAACCGAAGGCACTACCTCCACTACGTCCATTTTGGAATCACCCTCAGGATTAGTAGTAGGCAACCCTTGCACTTCAAAAGCTCCGTCTTGGATTCCATATTCTTCAAATGTCTTCAGTTCGAAACGCATGAGTTGGATCGAAGTGGTTTTCAGATAACAGATTCGATCTCAGTCTCCTCGAAACAACTTTCGATAGTTTCTGGTAAACTCAACCCCGATTCTTTAGGAAATAAACAGTCAAAGATAAGAGCGGAGATCACCTTCTAACCGTTAGTGGACGGATTTCCTTATCATTGTCCTAAGAGAACAAAACGAGATTTACATGCACAGTACATCATGACTGTGCCATATAACTCACATTTTTCTCCTAGATATTTCCAAAGTTATATTTTGTTCCACATTTGATAGTCGGTTATTTAACTATCAAATAAACAAACATCCAACATAGATTATATTTCCCATGGAAACCACTAAGCCTCTTAAATTAATCTTCCATGAATTTAAAATCACTTTTCATATAGTTGGGAATCGCTTCCATATACTTATCTCAACAGGATAAGTATACCAACAAAACACTATATTCGATATTTAGAAAATATAACCATATACTTATCTCAATGGTATAAGTATATTCATAAACCATTTCTTTCAAAAATACTCGAAAACTCATAAAAATGGATTTTGGAAAGTATCGTCCAAAATCAATCATGGATCGCAGTTTACTCAATGGTTACGTCGCTATCCCAGCGAAGCATAGTAAAATGTAGGCAATCACTGCCCCTCGAATTACGCCATGAAATCAACTCTTTCTTTCCAAATTTCTTTATCTATAAATATCTCCAAATCTATTTATAAAGTCTCTTTATAAATCCCCAATCCATTTATAAAACATTCTTTATAAACATCCAATATATTTATAAACATTCTTTCTAAATCTCAAATGCCATTTATAACACTTTTCCTTTCAGAACATTAAATCTCGTTGATAAAATTCATCTATAATTATCCAGAACTATTTATAAAACTCTTCCCATATTTAACAACTTGTTAAATAAACCTTTTAAGCCAATAAGGTTCCTTTGATAAACCATAAATTATTTAAAATAACTTTAAATAACTTAAAATAATAAATTATTACTATTTAAACATCCTTGTTTTTCATTTAAATTAAACCTCATTTAAAATAATAATTTAAAAATCTCATTGAAACACAATAAATTAATTTTTTTAAACACTATTATTATATTAATAAGTTAACTTCAAACAATATTGATATAATAATTAATTAACTTTGATTGTTATTAAAACAATAACTAATTAACTTTAAAATAATATTAATATGATAGATAATTAACCTATAGATATATCTAAATAACTTGAATCAATATAACTAAACAACTTTAATTAAGAATTCAAGTATTGTTAAATCACTTTAAATAAATAATTAAATTAAAACATTCCAAATAACAATTAAATAACTTTAAGAAATACTTTTAAGAATCATATTAATAAAATAATTAACTTTAATCATTATTAAAACAATTGCAAATTATCTTTAAAATATTATTACTAATAAGTTATTGACTTTTTAAACCTTATTACTAAATAATAATTATCTTTAAACCTTATAATAAAAATAATTATTCTTAAATAACTTTCAAATCAATAATTAGCTCTTCAAATTTTGAAGGAGGCTTAACGATCACCATAGTACTTAGACAAGCTACTATATTATTCAATTAACTTTTCAAGTTAATAAAAGATTTTTACATAATCAATGACTGTAAATAAATTCAACACTCAACCATCATTGATCAACATAACTCTTATTCAAAATGGAATATCAATTGACGTTATATAATCAGATGTCCAAATCTGTAAAATAGCAGAACGGGAATTTATTCTGCTGATTAAATGTCAAATTATTTTAATTAATGGAACGGTGTTTTATTTCGCTAAACAGATGTCCAATTACCATATTCGATCCAATTTAACTCAACGGTAATTTATTTGGACAAATAAACATCAATAATTAAGGTATATAAATTTAAATGACGTTATTATTTAGAATAACGTAATTAAATTTTATCCGTTTAAATATGTCGTAAATTTATACTTGTCCAAAGCTATCAACAAGTTATACGACAATGTTATACTCGTCAATACGAGTCCATTGCACAAATCCTTGTGCAAAACGGATATCATACGAGGAAATTATGTGATTTATAGCCTAACAAACATTTATATATATATATATATATATATATTTAGATAAACAAGTTAAATAAAATTCTCACCCATTAGCTATTGGGCTGGGCCCACTCAACTGAACCCAAACCCGCACAGTACCCTTCTTCCCCAAATTCACGCTCAAACACCTGTTGCTCGCCAAGGAAAAACGTATACACATGTGCACGTGCACGAGCCACACCAACCCCTAACGTCAAATCCAAAGACACACGCAAGATCGTCTCGCCTTGCTCGACTCACCGGCACTATTCTCCTCACGATCGAAGCCCAAAGTCAACTTCTCGATATTCAAACTGTATCAAGGTCCACATATCCATCAACGAAACGAGCTTGTTTCGCCTCCCTATTCACTTCCACCCATTATCACCGGTGCCGTTAGAACCCCACACCCAAGCTACACCCTCTGGCCACATTGCGGTCGACTTCGTCGCCACGAACCCCCATGCGACACCAAATTCCAAACAATATGAAAACAGCCCCCTCCAACCCTAATTCGAGCTATTCACGATACCCCAAGGCATAAATCAAAAATCGGTCACGGTCATCCCGTCTGCCTCATCCCCAGGCTTCTCCCCGACATATCCGATCAACCCCTCGACCACCTGTCACGACCAACTTTTCCGTACAGTTCAAACTGACACTTTAACACACTTGTCCAGTCCAAATTGAATAGAAAGGAAGATAGTTAGAAAAAGAAAGTAGAAAGATGATAGAGAGAAAACCAAACAACACAGAATCTCACAGCGGAAATGAATAATCTATAATATAGAACAAATCTTTACATAAAACAAAACTTTAACTTATACATATATAGACATAAATCAGAGTATACTAACCTATTCAGCACAGACAGTTATAACACCCTGTCCTCACAATTGCTGATAAACACAACTATAATGCAACAAAAAATAATCAATTAACTGAATACATCTCTGGGCCTCCATCTCCTCTCTTGAAGCTCCAATTCTTCCAGCTAAACCTGGAAATATGCTGGGTCTGACCAGAGCATATAGGAAAAACCACGCCCGGGTCAGTCTGATAAAACCAACGTGAGAATTTAAATCACAAGGAATTTTATTCATTATAGCTTTCAAAATCTTTTTAAATCAAAGATATCCCATAAGACCATGCCACACATAAACATGACGGGTTTTTCCCTTACAGTAACCAAAACCTTTTATAAAAAAATCCAGCTATATTATAATAGTGTCTAAGTACAAGTACTTATTCAAATAGCCGAAATTGTTACATTATTAAATTCCAGCATACTAGGCTCTACAACCGAAACCGTAAAGGTACGTATTGGAGAACGGATTTCCACACAATGACTAGGCACTGGGTACTACCTATCATAGTACACGTCTAGAAAAATGTACCGAGGACCTCGCCGGGATCCCCTACAACACAAGACCGTTTCTACCCCTAACCTGGATAGTACCGAATATGCTATCACCCTTGGTGTTCCCACCCTTACCGAGTTCTTCCCATGCACCATAGTTATAATATCCGAGGGTATCTAGAAAGGTGATAAACACACCCTAATTGGGTGCGACCCACTTAGCCTTGCTCCATCTCCCCTGATTTTCAGTCATTCTGGTTAATGAGGCTTGAGGCTACGATTAACTTTTTAAGGAATTTCACTTGGAATGCTCATTGTCCTCCTATGACAATGTACCGATAGAATTAATCCATACAATTCCGTTCTGGGTCTAAACGAAACCGAAGGCATTATTCCTACTACATCCATTTTGGAGTTATCCTCAGGATTAGTAGTGATTAGCCCTTGCACTTCAGTGCTCCATCTTCGTTTTCATGCACTTGTCTTCACATCGAAAATGTATTCGTTGGATCGAAGTGGTTTTCGGATAACTTATCCGATCCCGGTCTCTTCGAAAACAACGTTCGATATTTCTGGTAAACTCAACCCCGGTTCTTTAGGAAATAAACAGACGAAAATAAGATCGGAGATCATCTCCTAACCGTTAGTGGATGGATTTTCTTATCATCGTCCTAGAAAAACGAAATGAGTTTATACGTACAGTATAACACCTTCGACGGTAACTGTACCATATAATCCCCGTGTTTCTCCTAGATATTTCCAAAGTTATGTTTTTGGTCCAGATTTGATAGTCGGTTATTTAAATATTAAATAAACAATCATTCAATCAAAGATTTCATTTCCAACTGAAATTACTAAGCCTTTTTTAATTTAAATTTCAATAAATTAAATCTCTTTATCAAAAGGTATATACTTATCTCATAGGAATAAGTATATTCACAAACCATTTTCTTCAGTAATATTTGAAAACCTTTTTAAATAAATATGGAAATTACATCGCCGTATCAACCATGGATTCGCAGCTCAATGATTACGCCTCTATCCCAGAGAAATCCAAACTTAACTTAGGCAATCTTTTCCTCTGATTCCGCCATGAAAGTATATCATTACTTTCCGAAAACTTTATTTGCTAATTATCTCAAAATAATACTTATAAGTTTCTATATAAATTTTCCAAGTTTTAATTAAGTAAAATACTCTTCTATAAAAGTTAACTATACAATATATTATTTTAAAACATTATTAATATTTGAACAATATATCTTGAAATAAAATACTTTAATACTAATCGATCCTTAAGTAATAATTTACTTTAAACAAATCACTATAAAATAACTTTGTTTAATAATTAATATACTTTAAACAATTCAAATAATTAAAAAGCTTTGAAACAATAATTAAATACTTTTTAAATAATTTTTAAGAATAATAAAATAAATAACTTTAAATCATTATCAAAATATTTATTAATTAACTTTAAAATATCATTAATAAATAATAATCATCGTTATAACAATTTTGGTTCAAAAGTCAACTTCCAAATCGGAAAAAGACTTATTAATTTCAATGGTACTTAATCAAATTACCATTCATTCCATAACAATCTACAATAACAGACACAGATATTCACATCAATCTATTTTTAACAATTAATTCAACATCATATTGCCCAATATAGTTATCAGGATAATAAATAGATGTCCATATAAATACGACAGCATAACAGGGTATTAATTCTGCCAATCAATGTCCAGAAACAGGTATATTTAGTAATAATGGCAGAATGGTGATTTATTCTACGAAACGTGGTATAATTAAGTACAATTAGCGGAACTGTGTTTCTTTCCGCTAAACGAATGTCAAAAACATCGTAATTAACTTAAATTAACTCATCACTATTTTTATCTGGCAAATAACCTCAATATACGGGCCATATAAATTTAAACGACGACATTTGTTTATATTGATTACTTAAATCTCTGCCTATTTCAAATTTCTATAAATTTTCACTTATTCAAACTCGACAACAGTTCGTCGAATTCCGAGACTGTGCCCCGGAAGGCTATTTTAACTCGTCTATAAATTCGAGCGATTTCAAAATCGTCGAAAGCACTTAAAATTACACTATTAAAATTTTACTAACTTAATTATAAACCGTATGGAATTTATATTCACAGTAGAAATCATTCTGATTCATTCCGAACCAAATTCTGATTATTTGCATTATTATATCATTAAATCCCATTATTAAATTAATATAAAATTCCAAATTTAAATTATCGACTTTTGATTCCATCAAAAGTCCAACATTAAAAATTCAAATCAAACTAGACTCAAAATAAATCTTAGAAACCATTTCATACCCATTTACATCCAGATTCACAAATTATCCCAATTTCAAATATTTAATTATTATTATTCAAATCCAATTGAACTACCATATTTGAAATTTTAACTAATTATATTGATTTAACCAAAATCTTCTTGTTTCAAAATCAGATTAAAATTCACATTCAACATTTAAATTGAATTAAATGTTCAAAATCTAACGACCAAAATCCCGGGTCATTACATATATATAGTTTTAAGATGATAGTCTATAGTCAATATATATGTAAATATATATATAAGTCTTTATAATAAAGGATGTTTATGTCAACGATTAGAAATATTGGTTTTGTAATATCTTTAAAATACAATACCGAAAGCGTCTATATATACTAGTTTGCAATTTCTATAACTGCGTAAACATATACAGTGAAGTTAGTTACATTGATTAATTTTTTTTTGATTTTTATAATGATACAAGTAGTTCGATTTTGTATATGTGTTTGTAAATTCTTATGGATCTGTTGGGTTTAACATATATTTTATAATAGTTATATGTAGAGTCTGCTGTGTTTATGGAGGCTGTTATAACTCGTTATTTTTATGTAAGTAGTATACAGTTATATATTAGCTGTTTTTCATTTTCTGGGTTTATATATATGTTTATATGAGTTATTTAATCTGTTTATAAGTCCATATATGATTGCAAGTGTATATAGATAAGTCGCATGTTATATTTATTGGGTTTTAGTATTTGATTCCTTTTACATAATTTACAAATATATTGGTCTCAATACTTATGTTTGATGAATATTGATTTTAACATATAAAGATTTTGATTTTTATAAAATGTGTTTTAAATTAAATAGCAATTTTAATTTATAGATATAATACGTTATATTTGGACTTATATATATATATATATTAAGCTGTATTGGATACCTTGTAGTATCGTATGCATGTTAATTCCTTATATTTAATCTTACTTATATATATATACATCGCATATGTATTTGTTCTATTTGCTGCGCGTGCATATTGTTTTAAATTATAATATCTTATGTATATTTTATTTCCAATTTTATCAAGTTAGTTTTGACTTGTTTTTTTTCTTTTTCATCGATCCTAAATTTTCAGCTTTGTTTCATCAATCTCGAATCCATCGTATTTTGCTTGGGGATTTTCGTTTGGATTTGGTAGATCGTCAAGTTCGTAATCCAAAACCATAGCTTGTTTTGGAGTCTATCTTCTCTAACCTCGAAAGGTGAGCAATCACTCACGATTAATGTTCTTATATTTATTAAATTTGATTTCAATTGAAACGACAATTGAAATATGCTTCTGTTAGTTATTTACATCGTTATATATATGCCATTATCTGTACCTATTCACCTGTGACATCTGACACCATTATCTGTTATTTATATTGATGATATATGCCTGTTATGTTATTATCATATATGTTATCACTCTGCAAGTTCCCTATTACCATAGAATTCACTGTGGGTTGAAATGATACATACCCGAACGATCTGTAGAATAGGAGAAAATCGTTATGGGTTGAAATGATAAACCTAAGCTATTTTCATTGAATTGAATTTGGGATTGCGGGTTGAAAAGATATATACCCGTATATATATATTTAAATTATGGATTGAAATGATAAATATTCGTATCACTTGACCATAGGGTAGATGTGATGACCGCCCATGACCCCTGCACCAAATCTAGTGATAATGCGCTGTAAAGTGTGCCAGGCGACCATGGACGATTGCCAGGGTAAATTAAAACAACAGAATCTATCGTATTACTCACAGCGCATGGACAAAATACAATAGAACATACATATAGTGAAGCTTCACAGAATAGAATCTCATCAATAAAACTTCATAATAGTTGAATACAAACATCTGAATAGTCAATACAACAAGCCTCACTACAAAACACTCAAAGAAAATACACACAGCGGAACACCCAGTACATATAATAAGAAGATAATATGCAACCCTCCAGCTCGTCTTCGATATCAACACCGTGGAAAGCAAGAACAGCACCTGTCACCTGCTACCTAGTCTGCCCGTCCCAAAATGGACGAACAGCCCAAGGCAATAAGAGTTAAAACATAAAGCCTTGAGTCAGACAACAGTCTTAGTGAGCAGTAAATTAACTAACAACATACCAAAAGAGCATAAAGGAAAAGGAATAGGAATACAACCCTCCCACTCCACCTCTTTCTACAGTGATAGCCCAGACACACACTAAGTAGAAGCAATCATAGCAAAGCACACAATTTAAGGTAAAGCAATTATCACTTGAGTCAAGGGCGATGTTTTCCAAGTACAAACCCCCAAGGCCTAAACCAAGATCAGATAAGCACCCAGAAAATACCGCTCTTGAGACCGAATGACGATACAACCAAACATCCATGACTCTGGCTATCACTGTTATCATTGCTTCGATTTCATCGTTAATTGAATGACCGGCACATTCTTTTAGCCGTCCGTCAAGGGCTAATGGAAACCCCGGTTCCAGACATAACTCCTGCACGTCATCGTGAACCGTGCCTAGGACTATCGAATCTGCCCAGAGTACTTGACTATCAATCATTAGCCTTCAGGGACTATCGAATCTGCCCAACGTACTCTTGCTTTGAGCATGCTAGAACCTTCAACAACAATGAGATCTCAGCCTTCTAGTCATCCTCCTCGACGACTATTTCCATACTAGCTCAAGCGCCTCTCGAGCAAACCATTATCCTCTAACTCGAACCATATCACCGAGTTATCAACTTGCTTGGAACGATCCCGCCTGGATTAGACCAAGACTATCTCATATCATGCTTCGCCTCATCATCATCATAGCAAAGCTTCATCTCAACATAATCATCAAATCTATTCATATGAGCTTCATCATCCGCTACATATGCCACGAGCAGCTTTTCCAATTCAAGAGCCTTTCCCTTAGCTTTTGAATCATCCTCGGTCTAAATCAAATCATCAATCATCTAATTCATAGAAATCAACCAAGTCAAACATTAATCCAAGCAATCAAGCATTCAAATATGATCTAAGTAGACAATTATAACAATAATGGCAATTTCATAATTAAAGAGTCGAAAGTCTAATAAGCATGAAAACATGAGCAATGTCTCTATAATCTTGATGAATGAACTTGCATAGGTTAACATGTAGTAAAATGGATGTCAAATCATCATGAGCATTGGATCTATATGGATCTACATATATGATTAGGAAAATGCATGGAAATCTCTACTTTAACACCAAATCAAGTCAACGATCCGATATACTCCATTGGATCCGTGTGAGAGATAATCACCACTCACCAAATCACCTAAACAACCCCAAATCAACACACTTCAGATCTGGACAGTGAAGGATCTAGCTTGATCTATCACCAATCCGCTTCAAACGATGAAATCTATCTTCGATGGATGAAGATCTTCAATCTAAGCTCTTCAATCTTCGATTTGATCTTCAACTTGGATGGATGGAATCACTAGATTAGAGTAGAGAAAAGAAGTGAAGAAGTGTAGAAGTCGAGCTCTCAAAATGGCAGCACTTCGTCGCTTCAAAATCCAGATCCCAAAAAGTGAGGAAATGGCGAGTATTTATAGGCTGAAAACTCCCTTAACACGTCTGCCTTCTTAAGTCGTTGCCGACTTAACTCCAGACGACCTACGACTTAGCTGCTGTGCCGACCTAACACTCCAAACGACCTACGACTTAACCAAGACGCGACCTAACACTTAGCTATCCTCCTTAGGTCGCTTACAAGCTAACCACTCACGCGACCTAACACAACACAGAACCCACGACCTAACTCTTAGGTACACGACATAACGACTTAACTGGGTATACGACATAACGACTTAACTGGGTATATGACATAACGACTCAACTGGGTATACGACAGAACGACTCAACTGGGTATACGACTTAACGACTTAACTGGGTATACGACATAACGACTTATCTCTGGCCGGCTTAACACACACGCGACCTAACGACTCGTCACCCTATTCCCTTAACTCAGCCACGACTCAACTGAGTTACGACTTAACTGCTAGACTTAGATCGCTCACATCCTAACTCCAACACTCCTTAAGTCGTTAACTCGCCCAGCTGACCTAACATTTAACCCGTCCATTCTCTTAGGTCGTCGCCGACCTACCCTTTAGGTCGTCACCGACTTAAGTCTTCTATCTATAAGTCGGTCATTACCTTAAGCCAGCCTATTCTTGAGTCCAAATCCTTAAGTCATCCCAATCTCTCCTAAGTTGGTCAGTTCCTTAGATCGTCTATCCCTTAGGTCGTACACTTCCTAAGTTGGTCACTCGACCCAAGCCACCCCATACGACCTAATTTCCCCACGACTTATCCCAATGCATAGGTCGCTCCAAACCTTCCTGCGACCTAAGACTTAGACTCTAGACGACTTAGCAACAGTGCGACCAAATGTTAACTGTTTTTACGATGTTTCAATCCGTAAAATACGGGTCGTTACATTCTCTCCCCCTTAGGAATTTCGCCCCCGAAATTCCAAACAAACAAGGCAATCAAAGACTATTCTGCACGCCTACCATCCATAGCAATCAACAAACCATGCATCCAATTCTAGCTTAGCGTACAGAATTCTAACACCAGAACAAGTTACAATATCGTGAGATGACACGACACCTTAGGGCCATACCTTGAAGAGTTCAGGATGAGCTGCCTTCATCCTCTTTTCCACCTCCCACGTACAGTCGTTATCATCATCACTCCATTGTATCTTGAGTAACTTAACTATCTTCCTCCTAAGCTGTTTCGTGTCGGTTTCCACAACACGAAGCGGCTTACGAGGTCTCTTATCAACTGGATCAACTTCAAAATCTTCACAGCTATCAGTAGAAACCACTGTATTCGAGTCGTGCACATACTTCCGTAGATACGATACATGAAAAACATTGTGCACACTCGACATCTTCTCTGGTAACTCCAATCTGTAGGCGAGCTTTCCAATTCGCTCAATGATCGGGAATGGTCCAACAAATCTCGGAGTCAATTTTCCTTTCTTCCCGAATCGAATAACATTCTTCAGTGGAGAAATCTTCACAAAAACCATATTACCTACGTCGAATTCCAAATCCTTACGACGCTTATCGGCATAAATTTCTGACAGTCTTGGGCTGCCTTCATTCGTTGCCGAATGATCTCTATAAAATCTGAAGTCTGTCGAATCATCTCTGGCCCAAGCATCAGCTTTTCTCCTGTCTCTAACCAACATGTCGGAGAGTTACACGGTCTTCCATACAATGCCTCATACGGTGCCATACCAATGCTTGACTGGTAACTATTGTTATACGAAAATTCCACCAAATGAAGATGATCTTCCCATGATCCTCCGAAATCCAAAACACAAGCTCTGAGGAGATCTTCCAAAACTCGGTTGACTCTCTCGGTCTGACCATCTGTTTGAGGGTGATAAGCTGTACTCAAACACAACTCAGTTCCCAAAACTTCCTGGAAGCTCTTCCAAAATCCGCTAGTGAACAATGGATCTCGATCGCTCACTATACTCTTCGGAATACCATGGAATCGAACTATCCACTTAACATACAACTCTGCCAACTTTGATGCAGTCCTAGTCGATCGAACAGGAATGAATCTTGCGCTCTTAGTCAGATGATCTACGATGACTCAAATCCCTTCATTTCCCGTTCTGGTTCTAGGTAGTCCATCAATAAAATCCATCGACACTTGCTCCCACTTCCATGTAGGAACTTCTAATGGGTGAAGCAATCCACTTGGCTTATTCTGTTCGGCTTTTACCAACTGGCAGTTCATGCACTTGGAAATAAAATTTCCAACATCCTTCTTCATACCTTCCCAGTAGTAGGTTCTCTTCATATCCCGATACATCTTATTTCCACCTGGATGAATTGTCAACTTCGAGTGATGACTTTCCCTTAGAACTTCATTCCTCAATTCATCTATATCGGGAACAACTAGTCGTCCTTGCTTCCGAAGCCAACCCTCTCGATCGACCTCGAATCCTTTATTCTTTTCTGGATCCAATCCAGATTCCAAATCACGGATAATCTTGACAAGCTTATCATCTCGCTTTTGACTCTCGCCGATTCTTTTGACAAGAGTCGGTCTTATTGATGAGTTTGCCAACATCTCAGGTTCCAATTCACATCTGGGCCCGAAGTCAAATCCAGCTAAATACTCGAGACTCTTCCATTCAGAAAACATGGCTCCCAATCCTGCATGTATTCGACTTAACGCATCTGCTACTGCGTTACCTTTTCCCGGAGTATAAGCTATACCAAAATCATATGATGCTAAAAACTCTAGCCACCGCTGCTGCGAAAGATTCAAATCCTTTTGGGAGAAAAGATACTTCAACGACTTATGATCTGTAAACAACTCGAATCGAACTCCCAGTAGATAATGTCTCCACATCTTCAGAGCAAAAACAATCGCCGCTAACTCCAAATCATGAGTCGGGTAATTCCTTTCATGCGGCTTCAGTTGTCGACTGGCATACGCAACAACTTTATCCCTCTGCATCAGTACTGCTCCAAGTCCAGTACCACATGCGTCGGTGTAAACCACCATCTCATCATTCCCACTAGGAATAGTCAAAACAGGAGCACTCGTCAATCTTTCTTTCAGGATTCTGAAAGCTTGCTCACACTTATCTTCCCACTTGAACACTTGGTTCTTTTTCGTCAATCCTGTTAACGGTGCAGCCACCTTGGAGAAGTCTTTGATAAACCGACGATAATATCCTGCCAATCCAAGAAAACTTCTCACATCAGATGCATTCTCAGGTCTAACCCAATCCTGGATTGCTGCCACCTTAGCGGGATCAACCGCTATTCCATTCCCAGAGATAACATGGCCTAAGAACCTCACTTCACTCTTCCAAAAGTGACACTTCGAAAACTTAGCCTTCAGTTGATGTTTCCGCAAGATTTCCAAAACAATACGCAAGTGCGTCTTGTGCTCTTCCTCGGTTCTAGAGTAAATCAGAATTTCATCCACGAACACAAGCACGAACTTGTTCAACTGATCTCTGAACACTCTATTCATAAGATCCACAAAATATGCTGGCGCGTTAGTCAATCCAAACGGCATTACCAGCCACTCAAAGAAACCGGATGGTGTTCGGAAAGCAGTCTTCGGCACACTATCCTTAGCCACTCTAAACTGGTGAAATCCCGTTGCCAAATCCATCTGAGAAAACACCTTAGCTTCGTGAAGCTGATCAAACAAGTCATCTATTCTCGGCAATGGATACTTGTTCTTCTTAGTCACTTTATTCAGCTCACGATAATCCACACACAATCTCAACGACCCATCCGCTTTGGTTGCGAATACAACTGGTGCACCCCACTTGGACACACTACGCCGAATGAATCCTTTCTGTAAAAGGTCATCAACCTGCACCCCCAACTCCTGCTATTCCCTAGGCGCCATCCGCCTAAGAGGCATCACAACAGGTCTGGCTCCTTCAACTAGATCTATACGAAACTCGATCTCTCTATGCGGCGGTAACCTTTTGACCTCGTCAAAGACATCCTCGAATCCATTCGTGATTGGCACCGATGACAGTCCATTCCGTGGAACAACCAGCGAATACATGAAGCTTATGAAGACGCCTTCTTCATGCTTACATCGTATCACAATCTTTCGCCCCTCCACATTCTCAACTGTCACCTCCAACCTTTCGCAATCAACCTTTGCCGCATACTTCCTAAGCCAGTCCATACCCAAAATAATTCCGAACCCCGCAAAGTTCAGAACAAAACAATCACAAACAAAAGAACAACCATGACTCGATACAATCAGACAACGGCATAGCATACACAAACAAGACGAACCCCCAACTGGATTAGTCACAACCAATGGTCTATCAACAATATCCGGTTGTAAAACCCAACCGGCCTTCAAGTTCATTACAAACAAACGAATGCGACGCCCCAGTATCAAACAACACTCTAACTGGAACACCACATAGGAAAAGAGTACCTTGAACCACCACACTCTTTCCTTTCTCTTCAGCGGTAGGAGCTTTCGAAGACGATGGGACAGCTCCCAAAGCATAAGCTTGCACAATCTGCTTGTCCTTTCGCGGTTCTGGACAATTCTTCCTGATATGCCCCGGCTTGTCACAGTTGTGACACTTCATCGGTACCTTTGGATTCTTACAATCCTTCGAGAAATGGCCCTTCTGCTGACAATTGTAGCAAGTCACTTCGCCCTTCGGCTTCTTCTGGCCATCCTTACCCTTCTACTGCTGCTTCCTCTTCTTGTTTCCACTCTGCTGTGGTTTAGACTCTCCCCTGGTCACAGCAACAACAGATCCTTCCTTAGGAAACAGACTCTCATGCCTGAGAGCTTTCTCCACAAGCTTCTCAAATGAATCGTCCAAATGATCCACTAACTGCCTCCCAAGATAATTATCCAAGCCTGTCACAAACTTCTCATTCTTCTGATAAGCAGATTCAATATACGACCGGGCATACTTGGACAAAGCTTCAAACTCAGAAACATACTCAAGAACTGGTCTTCCTCCCTGCTTGAGCTCCACAAACTTCTTGAACAGAACAGACTTCTGAGCAGTGGAAATGAACTTAGCTTCAAATCTGGCTTGGAATTGCTCCCAAGTAATCTCTTCCTTCGGAGTATTGATGGTAATAGAGTTCCAGCAATCAGAGGCTCTTCCTTGAAGCTGCCTTGATGCTAACTTCCTCTTAGTCGCATCCTCAATCCCCAAGTCACCAAAGATCCTTCTACAAGCATCTATCCATCTCTGGACCTCAATAGTTGATTCTGTCCCCAAGAAAACCTTCCCTCCAAGAGCAGTATAGTCTTTGCACAACTTAGCAAAATCCACTGGTTTTGGAGTTTGGACTTGAACTCCAACATCCACCGATGGCCCTGGAGCTGGCATCCTTCTCATGATCGAAGTCACCATAGCTTCGAACATGGCAGCATAATCAGCAGTCCCTTCAATAGCACGGCCTTCCCTAGCAGCTGGTCTCCCTCTTCGACTCATTCTCAATATCTACAAAAAGGAATGATTAGCACACCTAGAGAAACAACCGCATAAAGGACTCAAACTCTACTAAGCTACTATATTATATATAGTAATCATCCATCAAAATACAATTACGTCTCTCATACGTAGTTACGTCAGCGAGCGTTGGGTAAAATCGATTAACCAAAGCTCTGATACCAAATGTGACGACCGCCCATGACCCCTGCACCGAATCTAGTGATAGTGCGCTGTAAGTGTGCCAGGCGACCATGGACGATTACCAGGGTAAATTAAAACAACAGAATCTATCGTATTACTCACAGCGCATGGACAAAATACAATAGAACATACATATAGTGAAGCTTCACAGAATAGAATCTCATCAATAAAACTTCATAATAGTTGAATACAAACATCTGAATAGTCAATACAACAAGCCTCACTACAAAACACTCAGAGAAAATACAAACAGCGGAACACCCAGTACATATAATAAGAAGATAATATGCAACCCTCCAGCTCGTCTTCGATATCAACACCGTGGAAAGCAAGAACAGCACCTGTCACCTGCTACCTAGTCTGCCCGTCCCAAAATGGACGAACAACCCAAGGCAATAAGAGTTAAAACATAAAGCCTTGAGTCAGACAACAGTCTTAGTGAGCAGTAAATTAACTAACAACATACCAAAAGAGCATAAAGGAAAAAGGAATAGGAATACAACCCTCCCACTCCACCTCTTTCTACAGTGATAGCCCCCAGACACACACTAAGTAGAAGTAATCATAGCAAAGCACACAATTTAAGGTAAAGCAATTATCACTCGAGTCAAGGGCGTTGTTTTCCAAGTACAAACCCCTAAGGCCTAAACCAAGATCAGATAAGCACCCAGAAAATACCGCTCTTGAGACTGAATGACGATACAACCAAACATCCATGACTCTAGCTATCACTGTTATCATTGCTTCGATTTCATCGTTAATTGAATGACCAGCACATTCTTTCAGCCGTCTGTCAAGGGCTAATGGAAACCCCGGTTCTAGACATAACTCCCGCACGTCATCGTGACCCATGCCTAGGACTATCGAATCTGCCCAGAGTACTTGACTATCAATCATTAGCCTTCAGGGACTATCGAATCTGCCCAACGTACTCTTGCTTTGAGCATGCTAGAACCTTCAACAACAATGAGATCTCAGCCTTCTAGTCATCCTCCTCGACGACTATTTCCATACTAGCTCAAGCGCCTCTCGAGCAAACCATTATCCTCTAACTCGAACCATATCACCGAGTTATCAACTTGCTTGGAATGATCCCGCCTGGATTAGACCAAGACTATCTCATATCATGCTTCGCCTCAGCATCATCATAGCAAAGCTTCATCTCAACATCATCATCAAATCTATTCATATGAGCTTCATCATCCGCTACATATGCCACGAGCAGCTTTTCCAATTCAAGAGCCTTTCCCTTAGCTTTTGAATCATCCTCGGTATAAATCAAATCATCAATCATCTAATTCATAGCAATCAACCAAGTCAAACATTAATCCAAGCAATCAAGCATTCAAATATGATCTAAGTAGACAATTATAACAACAATGGCAATTTCATAATTAAAGAGTCGAAAGTCTAATAAGCATGAAAACATGAGCAATGTCTCTATAATCTTGATGAATGAACTTGCATAGGTTAACATGTAGTAAAATGGATGTCAAATCATCATGAGCAATGGATCTATATGGATCTACAAATATGATTAGGAAAATGCATGGAAATCTCTACTTTAACACCAAATCAAGTCAACGATCCGATATACTCCATTAGATCCGTGCGAGAGATAATCACCACTCACCAAATCACCTAAACAACCCCAAATCAACACACTTCAGATCTGGACAGCGAAGGATCTAGCTTGATCTATCACCAATCCGCTTCAAACGATGAAATATATCTTCGATGGATGAAGATCTTCAATCTAAGCTCTTCAATCTTCGATTTGATCTTCAACTTGGATGGATGGAATCACTAGATTAGAGTAGAGAAAAGAAGTGAAGAAGTGTAGAAGTCGAGCTCTCAAAATGGCAGCACTTCGTCGCTTCGAAATCCGGATCCCAAAAAGTAAGGAAATGGTGAGTATTTATAGGCTGAAATCTCCCTTAACTCGTCCGCCTTCCAAAGTCGTTGTCGACTTAACTCCAGACGACCTACGACTTAGCTGCTGTGCCGACCTAACACTCCAGACGACCTACGACTTAACCAAGACGCGACCTAACACTTAGCTATCCTCCTTAGGTCGCTTACAAGCTAACCACTCATGCGACCGAACACAACACAGAACCCACGACCTAACTCTTAGGTACACGACATAACGACTTAACTGGGTATACGACATAACGACTGAACTGGGTATACGACATAACGACTTAACTGGGTATACGACATAACAACTCAACTGGGTATACGACATAACGACTCAACTGGGTATACGACATAACGACTTAACTGGGTATACGACATAACGACTTATCTCTGGCCGGCTTAACACACACGCGACCTAACGACTCATCACCCTATTCCCTTAACTCGGCCACGACTCAACTGAGTTACGACTTAACTGCTAGACTTAGGTCGCTCACATCCTAACTCCAACACTCCTTAAGTCGTTAACTCGCCCAGCCGACCTAACATTTAACCCGTCCATTCTCTTAGGTCGTCGCCGACCTACCCTTTAGGTCGTCACCGACTTAAGTCTTCTATCTATAATTCGGTCATTACCTTAAGCCAGCCTATTCTTGAGTCCAAATCCTTAAGTCGTCCCAATCTCTCCTAAGTCGGTCAGTTCCTTAGATCGTCTATCCCTTAGGTCGTACACTTCCTAAGTCGGTCACTCGACCCAAGCTACCCCATACGACCTAATTTCCCCACGACTTATCCCAATGCCTAGGTCGCTCCAAACCTTCCTACGACCTAAGACTTAGACTCTAGACGACTTAGCAACAGTGCGACCTAATGTCAACTGTTTTTATGATGTTTCGATCCGTAAAATACGGGTCGTTACATTCTCTCCCCCTTAGGAATTTCGCCCCCGAAATTCCAAACAAACAAGGCAATCAAAGACTATTCTGCACGCCTACCATCCATAGCAATCAACAAACCATGCATCCAATTCTAGCTTAGCGTACAGAATTCTAACACCAGAATAAGTTACAATATCGTGAGATGACACGACACCTTAGGGCCATACCTTGAAGAGTTCAGGATGAGCTGCCTTCATCCTCTCTTCCACCTCCCATGTACAGTCGTTATCATCATCACTCCATTGTATCTTGAGTAACTTAACTATCTTGCTTTAGGAGTGTGGCTCGAGGTGACCGATTGCTGCGGCTCTACGTTACCACCAGCCCGGAAGTGTAATTGGTATATCTACCCTGGCATTGCCTAGTTGTGCCGTGTCACCTACCCTAGCGCGCCTTTTACGAGTTTGATTTGTGCCATAGCTATGGAATATCCTCCGGTAGCTCCAATTTACGTGGTATTACGGTACTGTATAGACTATTGGCACTATAAAATGTGTTAAGGTGGAAAATGTAAAGCCTTAACACTGTTTTTAAATAGTTTGTTTTACTTTAGACATTATTATAATAGCGTATATTACTACATAGTGGATAGTTTAACGGATCCTTAGAGGATGGTTATCCCAAACATCCTTTAAGTTACTGTATTTCAGTTGATATTTCACTTGAGTTGGATTTATTGATATAAGAATGTTAATCCTGACTCGAGTGTTTTTTTATTTTGCTTCACGCTCGGGTCAGACTGAGTGATATAGCATTTGAGACTCACCTTTGGAGTTGGAGCTTCGCTTGGAGATCCAGCTATCTATCCAGTTTTTTGTTATTCAGTTGATTCCAGTGATGTATTCTGATCTTGTATTTGACTATTGTATTGAGACTTCTGTTGTATCTTGTTTGACTCTGTTATATATATAAATAGTAGCTTCATGAACTACTATTCTATTGTTTCCGCTGCTTATTGTTATATTACTCTGTGTCTATGATTCTATGATTATTTATTTACTGTATATGCTGAGTTTTGCTTAATTTAAATTAACAATCTGATATTTTGAGCAATTCAAGTCCGACATGTATGGATGCGAATGGTTGAAAATTTCAGGATGTTACATGTGGTATCAGAGCTCTGGTTTTAGGCAAAGCTTAGCATATATGGTAAATTTAATTACAGAATCACTTCGTTCGAGCTTGAATCTCTTCCTCTTTGATTCGGTTTCCTTTGAATTTTGGAACTCTCCCACTTGTTCTGAAATCCGTCCTTGTCTTTCTTATTCAGGTTCTTTTGACCCTGGAGCATCCCATAACTCCACTTCGATTGATTTCTATAATAATCGGCGGTTTCGCCAATCTTAGAATGATTTGTAAAGGGGCGAAACTCCTTTACAATAGGCATTGATTCACCGGAGATTTTGTATCGTCGGTAAAGATGCTGTTATCTCTTGCTATGCCCGAATTCTATCATTCAGATGTCGAGTTACCTCTGGATTCTGCATCGATCTTATTCTTGTAGTCACGGTTGACCCGGTTACGGTTGCCCATGGTTAATATCAGTATATCCATCTTCATACTTTTGAAATTTAATTATCTTATCTCCCATTCAAACCTATCTCCTTAGTAAAATTCTAGTTAATTAGAGTTCCTCTAATTTGAATCTCTATCCTTGTTTTGAAATTCATCCTGAAATCATCGAGGGAGGGAGTGTGTTTTTGTATTTGTAATTAATATAAAATGTTTTATAGTGTGTTGTTTGAGTTGTTGATGTTGATTTGGGTTTTCGATCGATTCGTCTGATCAAAGCTATCAATAGGATTTCCAAAACACTTAAACAGAACAAACTGACACAATATTATTTCCAATTTAGTAAATGAAATAAATTTGTATGAATATATTATAAATACATATAAGTAAAATTTTCTGAATAATTAAATTGGTCGTTTGAAATGATAATATTTTATTATCATTTATTGTTCTATAAATCAATTTATAAACATGATTTATAAATTGATTTATGAATTTAAATCAGGAATTTGAGAATTTAATTTCCGGTGATTTCAAACTTTGGTTTTAGAGTTTTAAAATGCATATTATTTAAAGTATTTTCGAATAGAAATTTGTTTCCAAAGAATTTTAAATTAGTACTCTCCTCTTTTGTCGTTGGAAAATAATTTCGGTGATGGCGGCCGCATCATCGACATTCATTTTCGAGTTTCGAAATGGAGAGACCATTCAGTAGCTTTGCTACTCTTTTATTTTGGAAAATGAATTTGATTTGAATTTCTAAAGTATGACTTGATTTATAATATATAATTATATGATTATAGATTTGATTTGATTTATAGTATATATTTATCTCTAAATTGTTGAAGTTAATCGGAAATTTAATTCTTAAATTTATGTTAAAGGTGATTTTAATTATAAAATGAAGCCAAAAATTTTGAATAAATATTTAAACTTGAAACAAATTGAATAAGGAAATTTTTACTCGTATAATACCCAATTTCATTCTAATATAACTTACCTAAATTATTCAGAAGTTGAATATGTAATTAGATAATATACAATATAAAATGTTTTATAAATAAATTTGAGTGTTATAATAAATGTTATACACTTAATCTTGATTATAAAAATGTTAATAGAGATGAATAGAATAATAAGTTGATTGAATAATAAATGAGATAGATAAAATAAATTTTGTTTTGAAGGGATTAATAAATTAAAATTTAATCAACTTAATGAAATACCTAGAATTTAAATCAAATATTGAATATTAATTAATTTAAATTGAAATTTATATGGTTTTAAATTAATTGTTTTGTTTTGTTTTTAATCTATTTTCTTCTGGTTGTTTCTATTCTCCTATCTCGTTCCTTTTCGGGGGTGAAAAGTTTCTAGTGGGGGAGAGTGTAACGACCCGTAAATTTTAATAATTTTTATAACATAATTAATTGAATTTATGTAAAATTTTAAATAAAAAATTTTGAAATAAAAAATTTATATTTGGAATACATTTAGTTTAACATAGCAACTGGTAAATTTTCATAAGATAATATGGAGGTTCATTTTCTTGTGTAATTCTATTTCAATTTAAATCAGTTAATATTAGGTGATAATAAAATGTTTTCCAAACCTGAATATTTTTACACAATAAATTTGTAAATCAACTTCTGAGTGAGACGTCATCTTTCGTTTCGCCAAATTCTGAATGCTATTACTCCGTTTTTCTTATTTTCGACAAAATTGCAGTATTTTCGGTACCGATTATCGACTTTTGATAGGATGATCATACCACTGATATCTGTATACCGTTTTGATCGTCTCATCGTGCTGATCTTTGCGGTATATTCAATTCTATGTTTTGGAGTCAAGAGGACAGCGAAATCCGCGAAAAAACGATTCCGTATCGGTACCGTTTTGAACTTTTTGAATTCATTTGTCTGTTTTAACCACTCTGTAAATTCCAATGGTCATTAGCATTTAATTTCCTTGAATTCAACCTTCAAGACCTTTGCTTTTTTCCACGTTCTCAGTTTATTTCGATATTTCATTTTTATTACCGGTTCACTTCCACCTACTCACCTTCAAACCACCTTTAGCCTTCCCCTCCTTCCTCAAGCCTGCTCATATTCAACATTCCAAAGCTTCACATTTTCCCATTCGTTTATGCATGCTTGGCATCACCGTCCCCAACCAAACCCACTCACGCATCCCTCTACCCGACTTCAACACCATCGACTCCCGAGGTCAACCACCGAACACCCAGGCAAACCCTCAGCCGTGCTCCTCCTTCACATGGCCGAGCCTCACTTTTGATATATATTTATGCTTATACAAAAGCTTGTTGGATCTTGAAGCATAGTTGTTTTGCTGTGACCACTTGCTCCTCTCTTGTTGGGTAAGTTTTATAATATGAGATATATTACATTAGTTTATAGTATTTTTTTTACACAAAAATATTTTTTATATATTAGTTTAAGTTTAGTTGTTATATTATATTAGTTATTATATATATGCATAAGGATATCTGTATGTGGTTATAAATAGATTTATAGTTGAATATATATCGGTTTATATATATATATATATGTTTGTTTATATAAATTATATATATATGTGTGTGTGTTTACAGTTTTAAGACTGTTAGTTATATGAACATATATATTAATATATATATATATATATATATATTGTTTGCTGTTATATTTAGTCATTTACAAGCCTACGCATGTATAAAGTTCATAGATGTTGTATGCCCGAATATGTTTGTATATATATATATATTTTTAAGTGCATATGTAATATTTGTTATTATTTTAAAAGGTATGTGAGTTTATATAATGGTATATATATGTTACAGTTTTGGTTTGTATATATAAGTTTACACAAATTAAGTATATATAAGTTTATATATATATATATAAGTTTGTATATGTTACAGACATGTGTGAGTTTGTATATATAGTTTTAAGATGATAGTCTATAGTCAATATATATGTAAATATATATATGTCTTTATAATAAAGGATGTTTATGTCAACGATTGGAAATATTGGTTTTGTAATATCTTTAAAATACAATACCGAAAGCGTCTATATATATTAGTTGCAATTTCTATAACTGCGTAAACATATAAAGTGGAGTTAGTTACATTGATTTTTTTTATAATGATACAAATAGTTCGATTTTGTATATGTGTTTGTAAATTCTTATTGATCTGTTTGGTATAACGTATATTTTATAATAGTTATATATAGAGTCTGCTGTGTTTATGGAGGCTGTTATAACTCGTTATTTTTTAGTAAGTAGTATACAGTTATATATTAGTTGTTTTACATTTTCTGGGTTTATATATATGTTTATATGAGTTATTTAATCCGTTTATAAGTCCATATATGATTGCAAGTGTATATAGATAAGTCGCTTGTTATATTTATTGGGTTTTAGTATTTTATTCCTTTTATATAATTTACAAATATATTGGTCTCAATACTTATGTTTAATGAATATTGATTTTAACATATAAAGATTTTGATTTTTATAAAATGTGTTTTAAATTAAATACTAATTTTAATTTATAGGTATAATACGTTATATTTGGACTTTTATATATATTAAGCTGCATTGGATACCTTGTTGTATCCTATGCGTGTTAATTCCTTGTATTTAATCTTACTTATATATATACATCGCATATGTATTTGTTCTATTTGTTGTGCATGCATATTGTTTTAAATTATAATATCTTATGTATATTTTGTTTCCAATTTTATCACGTTAGTTTTGACTTGTTTTTTTTCTTTTTCATCGATCCCAAATTTTTAGCTTTGTTTCATCAATCTCGAATCCATCGTGCTTTGCTTGGGGATTTTCGTTTGGATCTGGTCGATCGTCAAGTTCGTAATCCAAAACCGTAGCTTGTTTTAGTGTCTATCTTCTCTAACCTCGAAAGGTGAGCAATCACTCACGATTAATGTTCTTATATTTACTAAATTTGATTTCAATTGAAACAACAATTGAAATATGCTGCTGTTAGTTATTGACATTGTTTTATATATGCCATTATCTGTATATGTTCACCTGTGACATCTGACACCATTATCTATTATTTATACTGATGATATTTTCCTGTTATGTTATTATCATATCTGTTATCACTCTGCAAGTTCCCTATTACCATAGAATTCACTGTGGGTTGAAATGATACATACTCAAACGATCTGTAGAATAGAAGAAAATCGTTATGGGTTGAAATGATAAACCCAAGCGATTTTCATTGAATTGAATTTGGGATTGCGGGTTGAAAAGATATATACCCGTATATATATTTAAATTACGGATTGAAATGATAAATATCCGTATCACTTGACCATAGGGTAGAGAATTATATACAGACATCATTGGTCTATAAATATTTTCAAAATGATTTCTATGGTTTTTGAAAAGAAATATATGGTTTTAATAAATATTGATTTTAAAGATTTATTAAAGTTGATTTAATAAAGTTGATATATAATATGTTTAAGTATTTATTTAAATATATATCTTCAAATATAGAGTTTATAATGATTCAGGTTGGAAAGATAATTTGAAATTGATTTGAAATTATATTTATTTAAGAATTATACTTAAATAAGTTTGATTTGAAATTTATAAAAATTGAAATTTTAAAGATATGATTTTATAACTTGGATTTGATTTAAAAGTGACTTAAATGAATAATTCAAATTTATATAAATTTAAACGGGATATTTTGTTTATTTAAATTTATAAATTTAGGTTATATTTAATGATATTGAAATGATTAAGTAAATATTTCAAAACTAAATAATAGTAAAGTGAATTTGATATATATAATGGAATTATCAAATTTAGTTTTGGAAATGTGGAATATTTAAAGCTTTGAAATATATTGAAATTAAATGGTTTATTGTGTGGTTCAAATCTGTATTTGAAATCGATAAAATTTGAAATGATTTATTGAGAAACTGAATTGAGTTGAAATTTATGAATTGAGATTGAATTAAGTTGAATTTGGAAGTCGAGTTGATTTGAATCGATTTGTGAAATTTGAGGAAGCTATTTTTATATAAAGTATTTGTAAACTATATCTAAAACTATTTATATTTTTACTTTATAAATTATTTTAATATAAACTATTTTAATATAAATCATTTTGAATATAAATTATTTTATTATAAACTATTTTAACTTATACCTATTTTATATAAATTATTTTTATTTCATAAACTATTTTATTATATACTAATTTTTATATCTAAACTGTTTAAGAGGAAAGTGTTATGAATTTCAAGGTTTTGATTTCCAAAGTGTTTTGATTTTAAAAGACTTATGATTTCGTAAGCGTTATAACTTTGGAAAGTGATATGATTTTTGGAAATGGATTTATTTGAAGTGAAAATGATATCGTTTTGATATGGTTTTAAATAGAAATGATATTTTGGGTTTGAAGTATAAACTATTTTGAAATGACCGCGGTGTTATAATAACAATTGGCTGTTAAAGAGACTAGGATCGGATATGGGCATACTCTCTATCGATACCGTAAACCACTTTAACAACTGTGTACGTGGTGGAGATTCCAGAAAGAAGTAGGATGGTGGCGACGATCCTATATGAGGTATATACATGGACCCGACTCCGATGAGTTGACATAAGGTGGCTAAAACAGAAGCAATTGACGGGCTAATGAGGTAGCTCCTCTTATCGAACACACTCCATCGTATGCCATTCTATTAGTTTGTGATTGATTTGGTGCGCACCCTTGATTCAGGAGTGTGGCTCGAGGTGACCGATTGCTGCGGCTCTACGTTACCACCAGCCCGAAAGTGTAATTGGTATATCTACCCTGGCATTGCCTAGTTGTGCCGTGTCACCTACCTTAGCGCGCCTTTTACGAGTTTGATTTGTGCCGTAGCTATGGAATATCCTCCGGTAGCTCCAATTTACGGGGTATTACGGTACTGTATAGACTATTGGCACTATAAAATGTGTTAAGGTGGAAAATGTAAAGCCTTAACGCTGTTTTTAAATAGTTTGTTTTACTTTAGACATTATTATAATAGCGTATATTACTACATAGTAGATAGTTTAACGGATCCTTAGAGGATGGTTATCCCAAACATCCTTTAAGTTACTGTATTTCAGTTGATATTTCACTTGAGTTGGGTTTATTGATATAAGAATGTTAATCCTGACTCGAGTGTTTTGTATTTTGCTTCACGCTCGGGTCAGACTAAGTGATACAGCATTTGAGACTCACCTTTGGAGTTGGAGCTTCGCTTGGAGATCCAGCTATCTATCCAGTTTTCTGTTATTCAGTTGATTCCAGTGATGTATTCTGATATTGTATTTGACTATTGTATTAAGACTTCTATGTATTCGAGACTTCTGTTGTATCTTGTTTGACTCTGTTATATATATAAATATAGCTTCATGAACTACTATTCTTTTGTTTCCACTGCTTATTGTTATATTACTCTGTGTCTGTGATTCTGTGATTATTTATTTACTGTATATGCTGAGTTTTGCCAAATTTAAATTAACAATTTGATATTTTGAGCAATTGAAGTTCGATATGTATGGATGCGAATGGTTGAAAATTTCAGGATGTTACATAGCTTTTTTGGGCTAAAATATTTTTAATAATTCATTTATAAACGGTCGTTTTAAATAATTAAATTTTAAAAATAGGAAAAATAATTTTTATTTTTTGGTTGAAAGATTATCCAGTGCTAAAATAATTATATAAAATTTAAAAATAATTTTCATGACATTTTCGAATTAATATTATTTATCAATAGAGTAAATTGATTTAAATAATATTAAATAATAATAAAATATTTAGAAAATATATTTATTTGCTCTTAAATAATATCACTGTAATACATTATAAATGAAATTATATGACTAAATTTAACAATGATATAATGTTGCAACTAATTATAAGATATATATATATATATATTAATTTAATAAAATGTAATATTATATTATTTTATATGGCTGCACTGACCTGACAAATATGATTAATTTTTTATTTTATTAAGTATAAATATAACTAAACTAATTTGTGACAACATTGCTAGCATATTAGAATTGTCACATAGCTAACAATATAATATGCATATATGATAAAACATTATACTAATAATTATTAACTATAAAATCATACCTTAATCCCGAAGCCTTCAAGTATACCTTGATAAGATAAAGTTCCTCGTTGAAACCATTTCGATTCGGTTTTGCTAGTCCTTGAACCATTGAACTTTATCTACCGAATAGCGTTCGAATTTGACTTGATTTGAGTTTGTATTAATGGAGAGGCTAAGGTGTGAATTCAACCAGTAAAGAAGGGAAGAAAAGGCAGCCAAAGATATCATCTAATTAGGGTAAGGGGTGCTTATAAAGTGGATAGAAGAGACAAAAGATTGGATCTCATCTCATACTAATTCTTCCTCAATCTAAGCCATTCAAAATCAAACACTCTTACACCATAATCAAGCCACCTATACTATGTATGTGCTCCTAAAATAACAAGCCATATGATAGGCCTTAAAATCATATAGGCCCATATGAAAATATTATGCAATTTAATCTAATTTAATCGCTTATTGATATCGTATATCGATTAATATATCTATAATTATTATAAATATATTTTGTAATATTTATTTCCCAAATCATAATCAAATTTAATTAATATTTCATAATTATTAACTAATTTACTCAATTTATAACAATTATGAACTAATTAAATCGTTTGGTCAACGATAATTCATCGTTTCGGTTGTATGACTCGTCAGGTGTAAATATGGCAAACGAGTAATATCGAACTATGTGAATATTAACATTCACACGTCACTTAGCATGTAGTGTGACATTTTGGTCAAATTTATCGCTTACTTGGTTTCGGTAAAATCCAATTTCAATTTGTTAAGCTTAACCGGTTGTGACTTTTATTTACACCAATTCTTTTCATCAAAACTATATCACTTTGAACTTATAAAATTTGGTAATGGTAAAAATTCCAATATCGTTCATATTCAACTTTATAGTCCAAGCATTAAGTCCTTTGTTCAATAATAACAATTATTATTAATCGAAATGCTCTGACTAAAGAATTTGTGTGACGACCGGGCGATTTCGACCCTGAATATCAACACTAATACGTTCACTATATAGAATGTCGCGCAATCGAGTGCCGGAAATACCAGGTTGTTAGGGTGTAAGAAGAAAAGGATAAGAGAAGAAACATAAATAACAACACAGAATCTCGAAATCACAGCGGAAAAAAATATAATATACAATAATAGCTTTTTATATAAAAGGAAAATCGTAACTGTTAATATACATACAATTTATCAGAGTACAATCATCAACATATAAATCTGGACAGTTATAATAACTTGTCCTCAAAATGCTGAAATACAGCCTACAATGCACAATGGGATATAATCAACTACGTGCAATACGTCTCTGCCATCCAGCTCATCTCCTAAGCTCCAAAGCAACCTAACCTGAATCTGTAATACTCAGTCTGACCCGATCATTACAATAAAGTAACACCCGAGTCAGGCTGGAAACCAACGTGAGTAAACACACTTAATTTGAAATACTTGATTTATCAAATCCTTAGAAAACCAAGGTAACTCGTAAGACCGCGTCACATATACACGATGGGTTTTTATCTTACGATTGCCAAAACACTTTATAGAAAATCCGATGATATTATACCAGTGTCTAAGTACCATACTTATTGAAAAGGGTCAAATTTGTTAAATTAATCTGATTTCAGTATTTAGGACTCTATAATCAAAACCGTAAAGGTTCATAGTGATTATTAAATCGAAGTGGTTCTGGATAATGCTGATATTCGATCCTGGTCTCTTCGAACTCAAAACGATAATTTCTTAAAAGGGTCCAAGTCGTTAAATAAACCATTTTAAAATCAGGGAGTTAATATTTACATATGAAAATTCATTTCATAGGTTTACTTTATCATGACCGGCCCATCGGCATTAATTCACTTGCAATCATCCATTTTGAAATTTAGAATTATTGATCAGTTCCAGTCGATTTACTTGTCAATAAATGTGTTAACGTTTTACACCTTTACTTTACTCTGTCTGGCTACTCAATGGCACATACAATAGATAGTTGAAAATAATATCTAAGATCCATATTAGTCAACTATAGATCATAACTCAATCAACAATGTATAATCAATATCAATCCGTTTTCAATCAGAATTGGTCGTTTTCAATTGACTGGGTCGAGTAATGTTTTAAAACCAGATTATTGCCACTTAAGGAAAATTAAATAAGATAATTTATTTTATATAAACTTGAGATTAAACGGCTCATTAAATAATTAATTAATTTATTAAAATGTAAATAATTAAAAAAATATACTTATTTGTTTCACCTAAATTATTATAGACCATCATTATTATAAACCATCGTTATAAGCCATCATTATAAACCACCATTTATTATAAACTAATTAAATTATTATAAACTATCATTATTAACTATTATACCATAAAGCTTCATTTAATTTCCTAAACCAACCCATAAGCATTCATGGCCCAAACCCAACAAGCCCAAACCGCCCTTCTCCTTCTCCTCCCTCCAGCTCCTTTTTTATTCCTCTCGTTTGAAATGCACGAAGACAATCGTGCATGCCACCGTGTACATGCACACAACCACTAAAAACCCAAACCCAACGTCGACTGTCCTCACGAGTCGCGCTCGACCACCTCACCACGTTCCACCCCCTGGAACGTCGCCAAAGACACATATTCAAATTTCGAACTGCTGCCCCAAACACGAACGAAGACCGAGCCACCCTATCGCTTCTCCATGCCACCATAACCGATCGTGCACCACCAAAATTTGCCAAAACCTTCACCACGATCACCTCTTCCAATCCCACTCCATGTGCATGTCCCTATGCCTCTCTCGTCATCACCATTTCCCTTGGACCCAAGACCAAACAAAAACACTATAAAACCCTAGTTTGAGTTCGCCTGGCCTCCTTGCTAAACTAAAAATCACGGCACCATTTTTCTGCGATGCGCCATATGACGACCCAGATTTTTGTCATCGGATAATTGGGTAATTAATTGATTTATCGGCATATTAATTTTATTAGTCGAATAAAAGAAATTTTTGATAATTAAAAATATTGGATATATAAATAGTTTAAAAACTATATTAAATATGGAACTACAAATCTCTGGATGTGATAAATATTTCAGAAAGATGTACATAAACTCCACTATTTAAATCTAAGATAAAATATCCAAAAATGAATATATATATATATATATATATATGTGTATGTATGTATGTATGTATGTATATAATGAATGCAAGCTTTATGATGTTAATAATATATATGAGTATATAAATGTATATACATGTATATATGCTCATATAAATAGATATATGTATATGTTTATAAAAGTGTGTGTGGGTGAATATGTGTATATATGTTATAGAAATCTTGCATATGGTCTAAGTGGTAGAAATATATATATATATATATAAGGTAATAGTTACGTATGTAAACTTACAAGGGGACATAGCATTTAATGCAAGCACACATTTAATCAAATCACCCAAAATCAAATCACGTGAATCAAGGAAATAAAAATCACTTTGGAAAAAAATAGAACAGCCTGTACATATGTAAGCCTCTGTTTTGCTCTGCACCCTTCATTCCTATATATATAGGTAGCCAGGCATATGTTGTTCAAGGTTATGAAGATAAAAAAAAGGAGAATTGCTGACAAAAAAATAAAATAAAATGTAAAACAAAAATCAAGCTTTCATAACATATCAAATCCACCTTATAAAAATCAAATCAACTTATGTTTAAATCAAGTCTATATATATTCAAATCAAAAAGGAAAGATCATGTCAGGTCAAAGCATTGTTCAAATCATAATAAAATGAAAAAAAATATGGAAATGGTGGAGCCTGTAACAAGCTTCAGACTGTTTTTCCTGTTATATATATATATATATCACAGCCTTGTTTCACATGCTACTGCATTCGAGCAAGATAAAAAAATAAAAACACTACCATTACAAAATAAAAGAAATCAAAGCAACACAAGCAATAGGAAGATCATTAGCAAAGCAAGCTAGTAGTGTTTTCAAAAGAAAAAACCAGTGTCTCTGTGACAAAGAGAAGAAAGAAGGTGAGTAAACCTTTCCTTAAACCTCCTCTGTAAACAATTTATATGTGAGTAAACCAAACCTTTAAAATTAGTTTGGTTGAATGGTATCAGGTATAGAGCATAAAAAGTGAGTTTTAAAAATATTGTGATGCCTGGAAGTCTTGTGCAAAACTTTACTGTAAGTTTAACAGAATATAATATATATAAATAATGCTAGGCTTCAAAAATCAATTTTTCTCAAACCGAACCAAATTTGCAAATGCCGTAAACTATGAACTTGTGTGTTTTTGAGTGAAGATCGCGCTACAAATAGTTCGGGTTGTATTTATTTTACATATGTTGTGAAATGGGAAAATGAGAGTAAATGGCCCGGTGTTCATGGTTTTTCAATATGCTCAAAACATGAATTCATGTATATAGTGGTGATCGTCTTAGAGAAATATGATTCTTGGTGGAAGTTTTGATTTTTTTGTGTACTAGATTGCGAGAATTTTGAGGGTGTTCATTTTACAATAAAAAAATAATTTTGTGGCCAGTGGTGGCCGAGGCGGCGGGGCGGCGGCACAGGGAGGTTCGCGTGGGCAAGACGGAGGGCTTGACCATGGCCAAATTTGGGTTTTCACTTTGGTTTGGCGTAGGCGAGTGTTTTTAGGGTTTAAGGGAAGTTTGGTGACGGAGGGAACGCGGCGACTTTGGGGATGGTGGGGGTGACCGGAGTTTCTGGGCTTGGGCACGGAGGTGGCGATAGCAAGGGGCTTTCGAACGAAGGTGGCGCTGTGGGCTCCGGTGGGGGAGGCAGGTGGCACGAGGCATTTTGGTGGAGATGGGTTTAAGAGAAGTCTCGGCTTTGGGTTCGAGTTTCGATTTAGGGGCCAGGAAGCTTCGTCGTCGCGGCGGTTTGGGTGAGATGGTGGTGGGGCATTAGTTGGTGGTGTCACGGTGGTGGAGAGGCTATCTGGTCTGGTGTGCACATGCATGATTTGGTTCAGGTGCACGTCGTATCACAGAGGAGAGAAGTAGCGGCAGGAATAAGGGAAAGAAGTGAGGAAGAAAGGTTTGGGCCGAAGAAATGCTGGGCCAAAGTAAAAAAAAGAGAAAAAATAGAATAAAAGAAAAGAAAAGGAAAAGAAAAAGAAAAGAAAAGAAGGAAAAAATAAAGAAAGGAAGGAGACAATGAAATTTATATATACAAATATATATACACATCTATATGATAAATTTATATCTTTCCCTTTAACTAAAATCTAATTTCATTTCTAAACCCAAAATTTTAAAAGTTCGGGATATTTTACAATTTAATGGATGTAAATATTATTGTTATTTAACTTATGAAATAAACGGTGTTTTATATTTTATTATTAATAAATTGTTAATTTGAGATTAATTTGGATTCAAAAGTAAATGGATATGGTAATCAAGAAGGTCTGGTGTATGAATTATTTTGGTATCTATTATAGACCGTAAATTGGATAAACGATTTATATCAGGGTTTAAATTCTATTAGAGACTTAATTAAATTTGTCTCCTCTGTGACAATAAGTGACCAATCGAGTTGAAAATAATGGGATTAAACGATAATACATTTTATTTGGAATAAACGGTTGTAATAAATTACCGTATTGAACAATGTCACCCTGAATGATAAATTGGTATACTTTAACAATTTACCCCATTTAATTTTGCCTCTTGGATTCAAAGAAAACGGGATCGGATATCAGCATTTTTCGGAATCACTTCGATTAAATAAGCACTATAATCCTTTACGGATTTGATTATAGAATCGTATGGGCTGGAATTGAATAAAATTGAGTGAATCTGGCCATTTAAATTAAGCAACGGTACTTAGATATTATTTTAAAATATTAATGGATTTGTGTAATAAGTGTGTGGCTATAACAAGATACGAACTCGTAATGATGTACGAGTTATCCCGGTTTTCAAAGAAGTTTTATGACTTAAGTATTTCAAGTTATATGGGTTTACTCACGCTGGTTTCCAGCCTGACTCGGGTGTTACTTTATTGTAATGCTTGGGTTAGATCGATTATTACAGATTTTCAAGTTAGACATCTGGAGCTCTGGAGACAAGCTGGATGGCAGAGACGTATTTATGAGATTCCGCTATGTATTATGGACTATATAGACAGTAGTTGAGGACAAGTTATTATAACTGTCCAGATTTTTTGTACTCTAATATCTTGTATATATAGACGGTTATAGCTTTTCTTTGTATAAATGCTGTTATTTCATATTATATTTTGTTCTGCTGCGATTGTGAAATTCTATGCTGTTGTTTTCTATTTCTTCTTCTACCTCCTTTTCTTCTTAACCCTAACAGTCTTGGGTTTCCGGCACTCGATTGCTCAACACTCTATACAGTGAACGTATTAGTGTCGATTTTCGGGGTCGAAAATATTTCGGGTCGTTACACGTGGTACCAGAGCTGAAGGTTAAGCAAGAACCTTGGCTCTGGTGGGGATTACTCATTAGAGATAGGGTCAGTAGTACCCTAGAATGAGTAGAGTGTATTATATTGGAGGGTGTACTTGTTATTTTCTTATATAATGATTTTAAAAACGGTTTTAAAAATGATTTTTATATAAGCTTATATTTTGATATATAAAGAAGTAGTTTTTCTAATTATTATACATATTAAATTTAATGGGTTGTTAAATAAGACCATAAGATTTAAGTGGTAAAGCACATATAACCAAATAGAAATTTGGACAAGGATTAACTATACAAATAAGTTAAGCTAGAAATGGAGTCAAACCTGAATTTAAAATCCTGGAAAATTCAAGAGAATTTTCAAAGTGTTTGAAATAATTTACCCTGATGGTATTTTTCCAATAAATTATGAGATAATATATAGTGAGTTGGTTTCCAGATATGATAATTGTAACGACTCGGGTTTTTCGCGTTCGAAAATCAACATCCGTACTTCACATTGTACTAGAATGCCGCAGATTCGACCGTTCAAATCCGATTCGCCGGAGCTATAACAACATTAAGTAAATAACACAGCGGAATAAAAAGAATAATACATTGATATACAATATCTGATACAACAGAGTGATACAATGATGATATAATGAATATCTATATACATCAGAGATATGATACAAGAAATAGCAGCGGAAAGAAAATAGATAACATCAGCAGCGGAACAATATCAATAGAAGTGATAACTCCAAAATGATCTTCAGACAAGAATGAATCCACAACTCCAAGATAAGCAACATCAGTCCATGAACTCCAAGAACTGAACCAGCTCCAGATAATCTACTAAACCTGAATATCTGAAAAAACCCAACTCTAGACTGCCCGTGTGGAAAATTGTGGGCACCCAGAGTTTAGGAAGGGAACAATAAACTCCGGATCAGTCATGGGACTGGTGTGAGCAACAAAAACAGTTTATCTTTAAAACAAACACAAAAGACTTTTAAACATTGAAATCCGCAATGCTTTTCGAAAATGAAACTACCATAAGGCCTCCCGCCACACACACAATGCAATCGCAGACTTGGAGGAGATTTCTCCTTATGATAGTCAAAAATGCTTACTACGCAAAATCATTCGATATTATTATCATTAGTGCATAGTGTGAAAATCCTTTCGAAAATACAATATCAATCTTAGCCAGCATACAACCATTGTTGTATGCCTACTATAGCTACTACGTTCAATAGCAGGTTACCGCCACATCCCATAGCAGGTAATACAACTAAAACCGTACAGGGTTCGTATTGTTTCTTTGGATTTCCAACAAATGATCAGGCAAAGGAACTTCCTTACCGAAATAGAAACGCCTCTGGAAAGACGCCCCGGATCCTAACCGGATCTCTGCAAACAAAAGGCCGACGCTACCTCACGCTTTAACCAAGTTGTAACTAGGTAACTAACACACGAGTCATGTCATCCCCCGGTCGTTACCGACCTTTATCCCGGGATCCCGAAAACCAACAAAGCAACATCACACAATAATAAATAAAGTGTGTCCACATGAGTAAGTATCTGGGCTCCATACCATGATACCACCCTTTATCCAGAAGGAAATGACATACCCTAGGGGCGCTACCCCTACAAACCTTTGCCGCAACATTCCTGTTTCGACCATTACCGGGTTGTGAGGCTCGACGAAGTCTCGTCCACAAAGCCACGCTTCGATCAACAAATGATCAGCAGCACTTCGTATGCCACATTACCAAATTGGGAATGTATCACTAGTAACCATCAACTACATAACCTCTGAGCTCGTACGTCTCAGAGAAGGGTGTTAAGCTAAGAGAATAAATTCTCCGCCACCAACAGAAATGTATTTGATAGAAACCAGCTTTACATCTCAAAGTGTAACGTCAGACATACATCCATACAAGTCTGTTCCGGGTTCGAACAGAACCGAAGGCACTTCAGAAGAAGCCCTTGCAAATCCGGGTATTCACAATCTCGATCGGACTTCCCATCACTTAGGGAATCTCTATACCGGAGCCATGATGCAGAGAAAATCGATAGGTCATCATATCGCTCTCGCAAATACCCAGTCTTCACCACCGGTCTTCAAATGCTATTCATATCGTCGTATCACTATTCGGAATGGGTTATATGACACAAAGGTCCTCTCCCGGCTAAACCGAATAACGAGCGCAATTAAAAATTATCTGGATACTGGGGTCTCAGTTAAATCACAGCTTAAAGCTTAAAACTTTTCATTCGAATGGTAAAACAAATTACCATTTCCTATCTTTTAAACAAAAAGATTCATTTCAAAAACCTTCGATGGTTTAAACAATTTCCACACTTTTAATCTTTTAAACAAAAAGATTCAATTCACAAAGTTAACCCCATTCACAAAGATCCATTCATGGAATTCAAAACAATTTCCATTTCAATTTGATTAACTCGTTAAATTTTTAAATCAAGATTTAACTTATAGCTTTCAAAACTCGTTTTCAAGATTCATCCATAGTCTTCCAAAACAATTCCATTTCAAGTTAGATTAACTCATCCGGTCTTTGAAATCAAAGACTCATTTCATAGTTTTCAAAACATTTCAATTCTATTTCAAACTTGAAATTCTTTCAACACAAATTGGAAGTTCATTACTTATGTGAAAGCTTTTACTATTTGAAAACAAATAGTTTCATTTCAGAAAAATCCAGTTATATTTACACGAGTTAAAACCCTTGAATTAAATTCAAATTCCCAAATCAATACCTTTAAATGGTTTAACCCATATATAACTTATACAGAATCTTTAATCCCTAATTTCAAATCATAGAATTCAATTTCAAACTCGAATTCAAATTTAAATCAGATTATTTAAATTTCAAGATTCGATTAAGTTATTCAAAATAACTTTTATCTTTGAAATTCCATTTCAAAAGCTTTTCACTTTAAACCCAAATTTCCAATTTCAAAAATCAATTGAAATTAAAATTTTCAATTTCAAAAACATTGAATTTAAATCATCTGTGATTTAACCAATTTCCACGTGAAATCCATATTTGTGTGTGTATAAGTGTGGTCAGGGGTTTTATACAGAATAGTGCACAACATCAATCATCACAGATATATCGATAAGCGATATAATCCATAACGCTTATCTTCATTCACAAATTCATAGATAAAATAAATTTATCAGTCACAAAGATTCACAATTATAATTCGATGTGGGTTTCGGATAACCAACTGGAATCCGACTCCCTGTCGCATCGAAATTCAAATGTCGTTTACGGGTCAAGGGTTTCATATTCACATAGTAATATATCACAGAAACAGAAATCACAGATATATATATATCGCAGATAAGTAAATTACAGATCACAACATAAATCGGGATGTATCACAAAGCATCATATCTCAAGGATATCAAATAATTCAACCTTCACTAGAATCCAAACATCCATAAGTAATATCAGTTAATTGTGTGATTAATTCAAATCAGATAATTTCCGATGAATTACTAATCCTAGTTAATCAACATCAATAAATTACAAATCATTTTGATTAATTATTCTTTAATCATTTATTAATCAACCATTAATAATAAATTAATTAACCTTCAATTGTAATTCATCAACCTTTAATTATTAAATAATTAACCTTTAATTATTTAATCCACCATTTAATTAATTATCTTTAATTAATTACTTTAATTAATTACTCCTTAATTAATTATCATTGATTTTTAATTAATGAAATCAATCAATCATCCTTAATTATCCATCTTAAGTAATTATCCTCAATTACTTATATTAACTAATTATCCCCTTTTTTCTCTTATTTAAATAATCCTTGAAAATTAAATTAACATATGAACTAGCTTAAAATTCTTAAGTTAATTAAAACCATCATCTTTTAATTAAATAAACTTAAGGATTTATTTTAAACAATAAGGAATGAAAACATTTTAACTTAATTTATAAAAGACTTTAATTTATTCTACATCTTAGTATAAAACATTTATTATTATTAACTAAGAAAGGGTTTAAAATTCGATTTATTAGAGTTCCAAAACCTGGAATCACATTTTCTTTTTAAACTTTAAATTTTAATTAATTAAGTAATTACTTCAAAGCATACTTCTTGATTAATTTCCCATCTATCCTCATATAAAGTTTAAAACAATTTCCAAAACCCCTTAAAAACTTACATGTTAAAACATCTTTAAATACTTTACCATTTATTTACATTAACGTAAATTTTAAACTTTATTCACAAATCTGTTTTAAATTTCACTCGAGTTCATTTTTAAACTTATTTCATAACTTAGTTCACATTGGTTATAAAACAATTCACATTAAAAAAATAAAGGAACAGGTTTGTAAAAATAACAGTACAGGTTCACTAACAACACTAGAACGAAATACTTGAGCCTTCCCAGATTTACTTCGAGTCCATCCCCTATTCGCTTCGAGTAAAACTCGAGATAACCCTTAGCACTTCCCTGCTCTACCCCAAGCAAAATTCTGACCAACAAATCGTGCTCGTGCACGTGTACATGGTCGTTGGCCAACTCTGGTCGCCGCCAATACTTCGAGCAGGTCACAAACCATCACCAGCTTCAGTCGCAACCACCCAACACCATCAGATAACCACGAAATCGAAAACGAGTATACTACCCAACCTGGAACCAAAACTGGAATCACCACCAAAGCCTGTCACCACCTCGTTCTCGCGTCTCCCACCACCATTACATCGGAAACTCTGGCCAAACACTCGTCAACCTCCCCTCTTCCATCCACCAGAACCTCGTCGAACTCGGTCGATCGAAGAGGACCATCGAATCGAAATTGACAGCCTCTCACAAATTAGGTTTAAAAATTTTAAACCTCCACCACTGCCACCACCGTGCTCCAGCCACCACCGGTCCATTTTTCCCAACATCCCTGGTCGCTCCTCTACCTCTCGACCAAGACCCAACATCCCCGGTCGACTACATCGACCATGGCGACTCAAAACGTTCAAAACATAGAAGTAAAACTACTCTTCACTCCTTTGTTTAAAAATTGTAATTCTTGTCTTAAAAATCATAAATTCGTATATAGTTTCAATTTATATTCTTGAATCTTTAAAATCAGAAGTTTGAATTTAAACATATTTGAAGTTGTATATGTTTTCCTAGTTCTACAGAGTCTTCTACCTGCTAGTTTAACTCATTTAAAATTTTAACATCTAGATTTTTGTTAAACAAACAATTGTTGTTTATACCATACATTCAAACAATAGCTAGATTAAGTGATAAAGGTTCATCTTCATATTCACTCAAAACTACTACAGACAACAGAGCATACAAGAAATAAGTGTGTCCAGACTTTTGCACAACATATATATATACAAAGTATACATCTGCACAGAGAATAGTATGTACCATATTCACTTAAGATTAACCTTTTAAAATAAAGTGTTACTCACCTATTTTCCAGATGAAGACAGAGCTGATGATGAAACAGGTTGTTTGAAAGTTGCAAAACTGAAGTCTTCAATTTGATCTTTGCTAAGTTGTTGTTTGATTGAATTTTCTCTTTTCTTCCTCTTTTAGTTTTGAGCTGAAGCTTTGTTTTAAGTATAAAATGGTTTTACTTCATTCATTTTTCTTTTCCTTTCAGTTTTTAAATGGACGAAATGAAATGATGAAGGCTGATATATATAAAAGAGGAGTTTACAGGTATAAAATATTGCTTTGTATAATAGTTTGGCAGGGATATTTTAATCTTTGCTGGCCGAGACAATATGTTTTTGGTGGCTGCAGCTTTGTTGTATTGAGCAGATGAAAGCATTTATTATTTTAGTCCTTTATGTCTTCATGCTTATCTCTTCGGCTGTACAATATGAATATATCTTGATGTCTTCCTTTACAAGCTTTTATATACATGTATTTTATTTTCTTTTGTTTCCCTTTTTAAGTGTACATACAATTCTATTTGAATTGTATAGGCATACTTTCTTTCATTTGTTTTACTTGCTATTTTACAAAATTCATCAATATATAATTTACTTTCGTTATTTTATTTTAAACTTAACTATCCAATATTACATTTATTTACTATTATTTTTATTTTTATTTTTAAACCACTTATTAACAATTTAAATTCAAGTCAAAATATATATTATTATTTCAAATTTAGTCAGATATGTTCAAATACAGATATATATTCTCATATATACAATATTTTTAAATTTTTAAACGATTTATACAAATATACTTAGATATCGGGGAAACTCGCATCACCTTATCGAATTATTTCACAAATTTTATTCAAAAACTAATTTAATTATAAATTTAAATTTATATAAAATTCGGGATCGTTACAGACTTCCCCCCTTAAAAGAATTTCGTCCTCGAAATTACCAAGGAGACACAAAGATAGATGAAGAATGTTTCATCGAATCAAACTGAACGTTTATTCTGCATTTGGCTTACCAAATCAGAATATCGATAATAGATACAAGAACGAATCTGTTTAACACTTCACAAGATACGCGGGTTATCCAGATCTACGAAATATACAATGACATCGGTTAGTTCGAAGGGATAACTAACCATTCGTAGAACATATCGGGACCCAAAGAAATAGATAGATATATGGGTAAAATTTCAAAGCTTTCAGTTTAGAAACCAAATTATACCTATCAACCATAGCAAACAAAGCAATCAATTCATCCAAACAAATAGTTTTGGTCAATTCGGAGTTTACGTCCCATATTAATATATATCGAATCTTCTTTCTGGATCTACCAGAAACTATCGAAGAATTGAGAAAAGATGACGAACGAAATAGATTGATAGAGAAAAGATTGTTTCCTTGTTGTTACAGAGTATCGACCATTTATAATCGTATTCCCCTGTCCCCTATCTCATCCTCTTCACGCACTCATACTTACTATCAGTAGATAGCAAGAGATTTTACTGAGGCTTTCGAACGGATATCTGAGAATTACTCATTCTAGAGTTTACTTCACTCTATCTCTAATGAGCTACTTAATGTGTTATACTCCTGAGCTAAAGTTCAACCTTAGCTCTGATACCACATGTAACGACTCGGGTTTTTCGCATTCGAAAATCAACATCCGTACTTCACATTGTACTAGAATGCCGCAGATTCGACCGTTCAAATCCGATTTGCCGGAGCTATAACAACATTAAGTAAATAACACAGCGGAATAAAAAGAATAATACATTGATATACAATATCTGATACAACAGAGTGATACAATGATGATATAATGAATATCTATATACATCAGAGATATGATACAAGAAATAGCAGCGGAAAGAAAATAGATAATGTGATATCCCGGGTTTTTGGACAATTTAAATTTAATAATCGGTATTGATAATTTAATTGGATTGATAATTTTCTTTCTAATTTTAATTTAATTTGGTAATTAAATCTTTTAAAAGCTAATAAATATTTAATCTGGAAATATTTAAATTTGGTAATACTTGATCTTTTCTAATAATTTAAAATTGATAAGATTTATTTTCAAAGCTAATAAAGTTTTAATCTATTTATAATATATATTTTGCTATATATATTGTGAATAGAGAATCTTTTGTTTAAATAAAAGATGAATTTTCAAATTATAATATATATATATGTATATGTTATAATTTGGATTGTTTTGAATTTAATTAAATCTATTGATAATTTATATATGTATGAATTGTAATTTTAAAAGCTTTGTTTTAAATTTAATATCTTTCAATAGTTAAAGATTATTTCATTTGTTTTCAAAATATAAGATAGTTATTTATAAAAAAAATAAAAAAAATATATAGTTTTAAATAAGTTTTCTTTTTAATATCTCTAAATTAAAAAAAAAAAGGGTTTGTATATATAAATAAAATTAAATAATAATTCACAATTACATAAATATAAATATAAATGCAAATTACATAATTTAAAGAGAATCATAAATACTTTTATAATAAGGTTTTAAACATAATTATGCATACTTTTAACACTTGTTAGTTAAGGGATTCATGCAATGACATTTGTATTAACAAGTGGCAACATTATCTTTGTTTAAAAATTTAATTTATAAATAACATATGTTAGAAGAAACCTGATTTTTCTTTTCAGTTCAAAACATTTTTCTCAGTTCGAAGTCTTCTTCCTCCATCTTCTTTTCTCTCCATCTTTCTAAATTCAAAAGAAATTCTAAACTGGAAACAAATCCTCAAACTAAAATCAAACCCTGTAAAACTCTCAAGCAAATTAAAAGCCTGTAACAAGTTTTCAAGCATGCAAAGTTCTTCACAACAACAACTTCAACCTGCTTTCCAAATGAAGTCCAACTGTAATTTCAACATGCAAATGGTTCTAATTCAACAATCAAGTTAAAGATTCAACTATTTACAAACATGCAAAGGAGGATCAAAAGATTTTCACAAATCAAAATTTAAAAGCCTGGAAAAACAGTGCTCTGCTTTGTTCTCTACAAATAAAAAGGTGAGTAAACACCATTTTTAAAAACAGTAAAATTTATTTCTATGTTTGTTATGTGAGATTTATGTTGTAATGATATGGTATGCATTGTTTACATGAATGTTTGTGATGAATGCATGTGAATAAAATGTTATACTGGTGAAATGTTATATGTTCATATTTTTTTCTCTGTTCTTATTAAAAATAGGTGAATAAACTTTTATCAGAAAAGTTTAAGTAAATAGAAATTTGTGCATGAGAATTTTAGATAGGTTTAATGTTTGTATGTACCTATTTCTATAAGATCTTTGTATACATGTTGAAGTTTAACTGTACATGTTTGAAATGTCCTGATACTTCTCTGTTTTCCCAAAGTACAGAGTAAAAACCAAACAAAATTCAAGAATTCCAATTCAAACCACTGTTAGGCTTGAATCTTCAAATGCAGTATGATTATTTAAACATGAATTAAAGTTTAAAATTTTATTCAAAAGAATTTGTTTGAAAATCTTCTGAAACCAGGATGATACAGTAGGAAATTTATTAATATGCTAAAATCAAATATTGTAGTTATTTGATTAAATTTTATATTTTGAATCAACTCAGAGAAACATGATTTTTAAAATAAAAATCCTGATTTTTAGTTTGGTTTTGGAGTAGTAATTTTGAGATGACTGGAAGTTATGTTTTGGGCAAGTTCTTGTCGACGGAGGAGTTATGGTGGTCAGGGCTTCTTCGGGAGGAGGAGTGAGGATGAGTGATCACGGCAAAAATGTTCGAAGGTATTCTCGAACGTTGATGGGGTCGGATGTCTTGGAATTAGGGTTTAACATTGTTTTTGGGTCGCGTTTGGAAATGGGGTGACTGGGAATCTTAGAGTGAATCGAGTTGCGTAGAATTTAGGGCATAGTAGCGTGGAGGCATTGCGGTGTCGTGGCCGAAATTTCGTGGCGAACGATGGTAGGCATCGTGGGGTTGATGGGATTTTCAGGCGAGGTGCTGTTCAATGGTGGTTTCAGTTTGATCGAGATTAACTCGATTTCGATTCGAATGGGTTATGATCGATCTGGATTTGCGTAGGGGTTTGCGAGGTTGTAGGTGATGGTCGAATGTCACCACGATGGTCTCCGGTTGCCGGAATTGGTGGTGTACGTGCACCACGTGCACGTTGTTTCTGGGTTTATTCGTGTTATTGGGGAAGAAGGAGGAGACTCGGGACGCTCTCATGATGATCGTATGGAAGACTCGAAGCAGATGAGTAAGGGGGTGACTCGAAGACGACTCGGGTTTACAAGGATATGACTCGGGGAAGAAATAAGTGGCTCGGGTTGTTTATTTTATTGTAACCTGGTTTTGAGATTTTAGAAAAATCATGTACAGGTTTTAAAAAGTTAGTAATTTAAATCAATTCATGTTTTCAAAAATGTATTATCTAAGTTTTAGCAAAAGTAAATGTTAAACAAAGTTTCAATGTAAATGAAATAAATGAGTTTTCAAAGATAAGTTCTTTTGAGTTTTAAGGTTATTAAAACGATTAAATTTGTAAGTAATTTATTAAATAGTGTTTTAAAATGAATTGAGTTTTTATTGCATAAGAAAATAGACCAAGTTCCAAAGTAAAATCATTTAGTAAGATTTTGGAACAAGTTCAAGTTTAAATATAAAAGTTAAGTGATTTAAATTTGTTTGTTTTAAAAGTAATTATATTAATGATTTAATTTATTTCCAATGATTTTTATTAAGGAAATGAATATAATTAAGAAAAAATTTAATAAAAGCTTAATTACTATTTGTAATTAAGGATAATTACTTAATAAAGTAATTAGTGGATGGTAAATGAATTAATTAAAGAATTAAGATTTATTAATAATATGATTAATTACTAGTTAATGTAATTAATTAAAAGAGAGAAATTAATTAAGGAAGTAATTAGTGATCATTAATTAATATGATAAATGATGTAATTAAGGATTTATTAATTAAGATTAATTAATCAAAAATGAGTGATTAAAGAATAATTAATTAATAAAATTCATTAAGGAATTAATTAAGGTAGGTAATTACAAGATAATTAATTACTGATTATGATTAATTAAAGTTAATTAATGTAGTTAATTAAAGATTAATTATTTAATTAACTAGAAGGTAATTAATTAATAAAGTAATTAGAGGATTATTAATGGAATTAATCAAGATTGATTAATAAAGTAATTAACTTAAGTTAAATTAATTAATTGTAATTAATTAAGATTTAATGTAATTAATTATAATTAATTAAAGAAAGCAAATGAAGGATCATTAATTATTGTAATTAATGATAGTAATTTAAAGTTAATTACTGTATATGGTTAAGGATAATTACTTGATGTAATTAAAGTATAATTAATCAGGGAAGATTAATTAAGGAAGATCATTAAGATGTTTAATTAATTAAGTTGTAATTAATTAATGATAGTGAGCAGGATTATGATAATCCAAGTAATTAAAGAATAGTAATTAATTTAATTAAAGGTTAATTAAATTGATTAGAGTTAATCAATTCTGTTTAGATAATTGATTAATACTGGATGTTTGATATTGGGTGATTGGTTGATATTGGATGATTTGAATATCTCTGATATATATATGATATATGCTGCTTTGTGAGATGAATGTTGATATGAATTATCAATTGTGATAATATGATTTATCTATCTGTTTATATCATCCTGAATAAGTTTAACTGTTTAAACCTTTAAACAACTTGGCCTTAAAAGATACGTTTTGGATTTCGATGAGACCGGGATCGGGTTTCCGTATACCGGAATTCCAGGTCTGGAGACCCGAATACCACATCGATCCAAATTAACGATAGGTCGTGAATCTCAAGTGAAGATGAAGATTCAGAGTGCAAGGGTTATTGTCGTTAACTCTGAGGGTGATTCCAAAACGAGTGTAACGAGATAATGCCTTCGGTTTCGTTCGAACCCGGAACGAACTTGTATGGATTGAATGCTTTCAGCACATCGTCAGGCGGACGATGAGCATTCTAAGTGATATGTTCTGATTAAAGGTAATCGTAACCTCAAGCCTCATCAACCGGGAATGGCTAAAACAGGGGAGGTGCAGCAAGGCTTCGTGGGTAGCACCCACTGAGAGCAAGATAGATCCTTGTCTAGAGGTCCCTTTTCTTTTATTCGGCTTAGTGTGTGGTTGGTCGCGCCAACTACGGGGTTATCTTGTTCGGGATTATCCAGTAAGGGATGGTTCCGGCTTTGTGTTGCAGAGGAGCGGGGGTACTCCTCGGTACGGTGATCTAGGCCATGTACTGTGACGGGCGGTACCCCAGTAGCCCTGCCATTGTATGGAATCCAAACTCCAATAAGTGCCGTACGTATTAGTTGTGCCCAACTATGTTGAAATGTGAGATGCAAGCATTTCAGCTATTTCTGTATTTTACTTGGAAACCCTAGACCCTATTATAATATAACTGGATTTCCTATCAAATGTTTTAGTTAGCATAAGGTAAAAACTTACCCATGTTTATGTGTGAGGAGTCTTACGTGATACTTTTGTTTTCAAAGGTTTTCAAAGTTAAGCAATCTAACCGTTTACTCACACCAGACCCATGTCTGACCCAAGTGTTTATTTTCTGTTTTATTAAACTCTTGGGTACTCATATTATATATGAGTAGTCAAGTGATTTAGGTTAGCTTGACGAATTCTGGAGGAGATTTGGAGCAGGAGGCTTCACCGTGTAGATATATTATGATTCCTTTGTGTATATGTTGTGTCTGTATCTGTGATACTTGAGTTGTATGAATTAGACAGATGTTTATAACTGTCTAATATGTGTTGTATAAGTTGTGTACTCTGATGTAATATGATACTATGCAATATTTTATGTGATATATTATATTTTATTCGTTCCGCTGTGAGATTCTGATGTGTTGTTCTTTCTTCTTTTCTATCTTTTCTTTTTCTATCCCTTTCTTTCTTAATTAACGATGCGACTTTCTGGGCAAAGAAAGCCGGGTCGTTACATTTGGTATCAGAGCGGTAGGTTGAGTGAATACCTAAGCTCTGAAGTGGTGTCTATCTTGAGAGCGCGTAATTGTTAGTTATATAAAAATGGTTTTATATTGTGTTAATTGATCGGTTGAGTGGTATATGGATTCTGGTCAATACGAGTAGCTAACGTTATTGATAGGGATCTCTAAACACTTGAACCAGGCCAACAGACACAATATTGTTTTAAAGAGGTAGATGAAATAATTTTACCCAGAAATAATTTCTATATAAAAAAAAATATATCATTTTAAATATATATATTTATGTATTTCTACCTATTTATTGGGTTACCTGTTCGGGTTTTCCAATATAAGTTATAAAGGTAGATAAGGTGGTAGTGTGTGTAACACAATTACCAATAGTTGGAGTTTGAATGTTTGAGGTTGGAAGTATATATCGAGACTGTAAACCCAATATCGTCTCGAGTAAATTGGCAGTATGGAGTAAGGATGTCTCGGATCTTAGAAGAAAATCCTTTTCAAGATTCGGAGTCCATTATTGGAATGTAAGATTGGTTGAGCTCGGGTGAGCAGATATTCTAGAGTTGAATCTATCAGTTGTGCAGAAGTAAGTGATGGTAGCTTGGCGACTTCAGGAAGGAGCAGTTGTGTGATAAGACGCAGTATCTATGGATGTTCCCGAAGGAGATTTTCTTTTTGGAGCAAGATTAAGAAGGTATTGGAGGAACAGTTGATGTCTACCGCAGGAAAGACTCGACTGTATAGGAATTCTCTGATATCAAGTAAGAGAGTTTTGTCTATTTTGAAGTATGGGACGAAGGTCAATTAGTTGTTCTTCGGCCATGGTCTCATTGTTCCCCTAAGAAGAGTAAGTTATTGGCGATTGGTTTGGAGCCCGAGTTTCTTTTGGATGTCTGTCATCTCGGAGATTCGTTGAGAGGTTTGTTGATGGTTTTAGTTTTGAGAAGTTGGTTATGTCTTTAAGATAACCAATGTTTCCGCTTGTTTGTGGATCTAGTTTGTGCTCGAGTTCATCGACATTCTCATCTATTTCAAAATCAGAGTTGTGCAGCGGAAGCAAAGGTAGTAGCTGTGCAAGAAAGGAAGTAACCTCAGATTTCTACAAGAAGTTTATGTGAATTTCTAAGTGTATAGAATTTTCTGGAATCTGGAAGAAGGAAGTTCAGTCTTCTATTGCTTGTGGAGTAGAGTTTGTGGATTTCAGTAGATTTTGGAATATCATCTTGTTGATAGGATCTGGAAATCATTTTGTTCTTGGTCCAGTTGTTTCAAGAAGCATCAGCAAAGGTTAAGTTGATCAGGAGGAGTTGAGGTAGCTCGGGATCGTCTGATGAGTTAGGCAGATATGAGTCAGAGTTTGGAATTCGGAGTTGGAGATTGGAAGTTGTTTAAGTTTTCTCCGATTAAAGAGCTATAAGATTTGGTAAGTCTGGAAAGTTAACTCCAAAGTATTTTGGATTTCCTGTGTTCTCGAGAGCAGTAGTTCTTTTGATCTATAGGATTGAATAGCTAGTTTAAATAACTGGAATTCATTGTATTTCACGTATATCTAAGGGAATACGTGTATGGTTCATCGCTGATTATGGGATCCGCAGTTCAGATGGATTTGGAAGTTGAGCTGGACTTGAGTGTGATCTGATATTTTGTTCAGAATTGGTGGATCTAGAGAAGAGAGGAGCTTTGGATTATGGTGGTGTAGTTTGTTTAGCTTCTGTAGAGCGAGTCTACCGGTGATTTATATCCGGGGAAACTCTAGATAGTGTTAGTAGATCTATCCTGATTTGTATTAGGATAGTTAGTTAGGTTTGTTTGATTGTTTGATTGGTTGCTTTGGTTGTTAGGAATTGGATGATAGGTATGCTTTGCTGTTTTAAAATCTTGGCTGGATTATTAAATTAACTTTGCTTTTAATTTCGAGGACGAAATTATTTTAAGGGGGAAGGAATGTGATATCCCGGGTTTTTGGACAATTTAAATTTAATAATCGGTATTGATAATTTAATTGGATTGATAATTTTCTTTCTAATTTTAATTTAATTTGGTAATTAAATCTTTTAAAAGCTAATAAATATTTAATCTGGAAATATTTAAATTTGGTAATACTTGATCTTTTCTAATAATTTAAAATTGATAAGATTTATTTTCAAAGCTAATAAAGTTTTAATCTATTTATAATATATATTTTGCTATATATATTGTGAATAGAGAATCTTTTGTTTAAATAAAAGATGAATTTTCAAATTATAATATATATGTATGTATATGTTATAATTTGGATTGTTTTGAATTTAATTAAATCTATTGATAATTTATATATGTATGAATTGTAATTTTAAAAGCTTTGTTTTAAATTTAATATCTTTCAATAGTTAAAGATTATTTCATTTGTTTTCAAAATATAAGATAGTTATTTATAAAAAAAAAATAAAAAAAAATATAGTTTTAAATAAGTTTTCTTTTTAATATCTCTAAATTTAAAAAAAAAAAGGGTTTGTATATATAAATAAAATTAAATAATAATTCACAATTACATAAATATAAATATAAATGCAAATTACATAATTTAAAGAGAATCATAAATACTTTTATAATAAGGTTTTAAACATAATTATGCATACTTTTAACACTTGTTAGTTAAGGGATTCATGCAATGACATTTGTATTAACAAGTGGCAACATTATCTTTGTTTAAAAATTTAATTTATAAATAACATATGTTAGAAGAAACCTGATTTTTCTTTTCAGTTCAAAACATTTTTCTCAGTTCAAAGTCTTCTTCCTCCATCTTCTTTTCTCTCCATCTTTCTAAATTCAAAAGAAATTCTAAACTGGAAACAAATCCTCAAACTAAAATCAAACCCTGTAAAACTCTCAAGCAAATTAAAAGCCTGTAACAAGTTTTCAAGCATGCAAAGTTCTTCACAACAACAACTTCAACCTGCTTTCCAAATGAAGTCCAACTGTAATTTCAACATGCAAATGGTTCTAATTCAACAATCAAGTTAAAGATTCAACTATTTACAAACATGCAAAGGAGGATCAAAAGATTTTCACAAATCAAAATTTAAAAGCCTGGAAAAAAAGTGCTCTGCTTTGTTCTCTGCAAATAAAAAGGTGAGTAAACACCATTTTTAAAAACAGTAAAATTTATTTCTATGTTTGTTATGTGAGATTTATGTTGTAATGATATGGTATGCATTGTTTACATGAATGTTTGTGATGAATGCATGTGAATAAAATGTTATACTGGTGAAATGTTATATGTTCATATTTTTTTCTCTGTTCTTATTAAAAATAGGTGAATAAACTTTTATCAGAAAAGTTTAAGTAAATAGAAATTTGTGCATGAGAATTTTAGATAGGTTTAATGTTTGTATGTACCTATTTCTATAAGATCTTTGTATACATGTTGAAGTTTAACTGTACATGTTTGAAATGTCCTGATACTTCTCTGTTTTCCCAAAGTACAGAGTAAAAACCAAACAAAATTCAAGAATTCCAATTCAAACCACTGTTAGGCTTGAATCTTCAAATGCAGTATGATTATTTAAACATGAATTAAAGTTTAAAATTTTATTCAAAAGAATTTGTTCGAAAATCTTCTGAAACCAGGATGATACAGTAGGAAATTTATTAATATGCTAAAATCAAATATTGTAGTTATTTGATTAAATTTTATATTTTGAATCAACTCAGAGAAACATGATTTTTAAAATAAAAATCCTGATTTTTAGTTTGGTTTTGGAGTAGTAATTTTGAGATGACTGGAAGTTATGTTTTGGGCAAGTTCTTGTCGACGGAGGAGTTATGGTGGTCAGGGCTTCTTCGGGAGGAGGAGTGAGGATGAGTGATCACGGCAAAAATGTTCGAAGGTATTCTCGAACGTTGATGGGGTCGGATGTCTTGGAATTAGGGTTTAACATTGTTTTTGGGTCGCGTTTGGAAATGGGGTGACTGGGAATCTTAGAGTGAATCGAGTTGCGTAGAATTTAGGGCATAGTAGCGTGGAGGCATTGCGGTGTCGTGGCTGGAATTTCGTGGCGAACGATGGTAGGCATCGTGGGGTTGATGGGATTTTCAGGCGAGGTGCTGTTCAATGGTGGTTTCAGTTTGATCGAGATTAACTCGATTTCGATTCGAATGGGTTATGATCGATCTGGATTTGCGTAGGGGTTTGCGAGGTTGTAGGTGATGGTCGAATGTCACCACGATGGTCTCCGGTTGCCGGAATTGGTGGTGTACGTGCACCACGTGCACGTTGTTTCTGGGTTTATTCGTGTTATTGGGGAAGAAGGAGGAGACTCGGGACGCTCTCGTGATGATCGTATGGAAGACTCGAAGCAGATGAGTAAGGGGGTGACTCGAAGACGACTCGGGTTTACAAGGATATGACTCGGGGAAGAAATAAGTGGCTCGGGTTGTTTATTTTATTGTAACCTGGTTTTGAGATTTTAGAAAAATCATGTACAGGTTTTAAAAAGTTAGTAATTTAAATCAATTCATGTTTTCAAAAATGTATTATCTAAGTTTTAGCAAAAGTAAATGTTAAACAAAGTTTCAATGTAAATGAAATAAATGAGTTTTCAAAGATAAGTTCTTTTGAGTTTTAAGGTTATTAAAACGATTAAATTTGTAAGTAATTTATTAAATAGTGTTTTAAAATGAATTGAGTTTTTATTGCATAAGAAAATAGACCAAGTTCCAAAGTAAAATCATTTAGTAAGATTTTGGAACAAGTTCAAGTTTAAATATAAAAGTTAAGTGATTTAAATTTGTTTGTTTTAAAAGTAATTATATTAATGATTTAATTTATTTCCAATGATTTTTATTAAGGAAATGAATATAATTAAGAAAAAATTTAATAAAAGCTTAATTACTATTTGTAATTAAGGATAATTACTTAATAAAGTAATTAGTGGATGGTAAATGAATTAATTAAAGAATTAAGATTTATTAATAATATGATTAATTACTAGTTAATGTAATTAATTAAAAGAGAGAAATTAATTAAGGAAGTAATTAGTGATCATTAATTAATATGATAAATGATGTAATTAAGGATTTATTAATTAAGATTAATTAATCAAAAATGAGTGATTAAAGAATAATTAATTAATAAAATTTATTAAGGAATTAATTAAGGTAGGTAATTACAATATAATTAATTATTGATTATGATTAATTAAAGTTAATTAATGTAGTTAATTAAAGATTAATTATTTAATTAACTAGAAGGTAATTAATTAATAAAGTAATTAGAGGATTATTAATGGAATTAATCAAGATTGATTAATAAAGTAATTAACTTAAGTTAAATTAATTAATTGTAATTAATTAAGATTTAATGTAATTAATTATAATTAATTAAAGAAAGCAAATGAAGGATCATTAATTATTGTAATTAATGATAGTAATTTAAAGTTAATTACTGTATATGGTTAAGGATAATTACTTGATGTAATTAAAGTATAATTAATCAGGGAAGATTAATTAAGGAAGATCATTAAGATGTTTAATTAATTAAGTTGTAATTAATTAATGATAGTGAGCAGGATTATGATAATCCAAGTAATTAAAGAATAGTAATTAATTTAATTAAAGGTTAATTAAATTGATTAGAGTTAATCAATTCTGTTTAGATAATTGATTAATACTGGATGTTTGATATTGGGTGATTGGTTGATATTGGATGATTTGAATATCTCTGATATATATATGATATATGTTGCTTTGTGAGATGAATGTTGATATGAATTATCAATTGTGATAATATGATTTATCTATCTGTTTATATCATCCTGAATAAGTTTAACTGTTTAAACCTTTAAACAACTTGGCCTTAAAAGATACGTTTTGGATTTCGATGAGACCGGGATCGGGTTTCCGTATACCGGAATTCCAGGTCTGGAGACCCGAATACCACATCGATCCAAATTAACGATAGGTCGTGAATCTCAAGTGAAGATGAAGATTCAGAGTGCAATGGTTATTGTCGTTAACTCTGAGGGTGATTCCAAAACGAGTGTAACGAGATAATGCCTTCGGTTTCGTTCGAACCCGGAACGAACTTGTATGGATTGAATGCTTTCAGCACATCGTCAGGCGGATGATGAGCATTCTAAGTGATATGTTCTGATTAAAGGTAATCGTAACCTCAAGCCTCATCAACCGGGAATGGCTAAAACAGGGGAGGTGCAGCAAGGCTTCGTGGGTAGCACCCACTGAGAGCAAGATAGATCCCTGTCTAGAGGTCCCTTTTCTTTTATTCGGCTTAGTGTGTGGTTGGTCGCGCCAACTACGAGGTTATCTTGTTCGGGATTATCCAGTAAGGGATGGTTCCGGCTTTGTGTTGCAGAGGAGCGGGCGTACTCCTCGGTACGGTGATCTAGGCCACGTACTGTGACGGGCGGTACCCCAGTAGCCCTGCCATTGTATGGAATCCAAACTCCAATAAGTGCCGTACGTATTAGTTGTGCCCAACTATGTTGAAATGTGAGATGCAAGCATTTCAGCTATTTCTGTATTTTACTTGGAAACCCTAGACCCTATTATAATATAACTGGATTTCCTATCAAATGTTTTAGTTAGCGTAAGGTAAAAACTTACCCATGTTTATGTGTGGGGAGTCTTACGTGATACTTTTGTTTTCAAAGGTTTTCAAAGTTAAGCAATCTAACCATTTACTCACACCAGACCCATGTCTGACCCAAGTGTTTATTTTCTGTTTTATTAAACTCTTGGGTACTCATATTATATATGAGTAGTCAAGTGATTTAGGTTAGCTTGACGAATTCTGGAGGAGATTTGGAGCAGGAGGCTTCACCGTGTAGATATATTATGATTCCGCTGTGTATATGTTGTGTCTGTATCTGTGATACTTGAGTTGTATGAATTAGACAGATGTTTATAACTGTCTAATATGTGTTGTATAAGTTGTGTACTCTGATGTAATATGATACTATGCAATATTTTATGTGATATATTATATTTTATTCGTTCCGCTGTGAGATTCTGATGTGTTGTTCTTTCTTCTTTTCTATCTTTTCTTTTTCTATCCCTTTCTTTCTTAATTAACGATGCGACTTTCTGGGCAAAGAAAGCCGGGTCGTTACAGATAACATCAGCAGCGGAACAATATCAATAGAAGTGATAACTCCAAAATGATCTTCAGACAAGAATGAATCCACAACTCCAAGATAAGCAACATCAGTCCATGAACTCCAAGAACTGAACCAGCTCCAGATAATCTACTAAACCTGAATATCTGAAAAAACCCAACTCTAGACTGCCCGTGTTGAAAATTGTGGGCACCCAGAGTTTAGGAAGGGAACAATAAACTCCGGATCAGTCATGGGACTGGTGTGAGCAACAAAAACAGTTTATCTTTAAAACAAACACAAAAGACTTTTAAACATTGAAATCCGCAATGCTTTTCGAAAATGAAACTACCATAAGGCCTCCCGCCACACACACAATGCAATCGCAGACTTGGAGGAGATTTCTCCTTATGATAGTCAAAAATGCTTACTACGCAAAATCATTCGATATTATTATCATTAGTGCATAGTGTGAAAATCCTTTCGAAAATACAATATCAATCTTAGCCAGCATACAACCATTGTTGTATGCCTACTATAGCTACTACGTTCAATAGCAGGTTACCGCCACATCCCATAGCAGGTAATACAACTAAAACCGTACAGGGTTCGTATTGTTTCTTTGGATTTCCAACAAATGATCAGGCAATGGAACTTCCTTACCGAAATAGAAACGCCTCTGGAAAGACGCCCCGGATCCTAACCGGATCTCTGCAAACAAAAGGCCGACGCTACCTCACGCTTTAACCAAGCTGTAACTAGGTAACTAACACACGAGTCATGTCATCCCCCGGTCGTTACCGACCTTTATCCCGGGATCCCGAAAACCAACAAAGCAACATCACACAATAATAAATAAAGTGTGTCCACATGAGTAAGTATCTGGGCTCCATACCATGATACCACCCTTTATCCAGAAGGAAATGACATACCCTAGGGGCGCTACCCCTACAAACCTTTGCCGCAACATTCCTGTTTCGACCATTACCGGGTTGTGAGGCTCGACGAAGTCTCGTCCACAAAGCCACGCTTTTTCACAAAGCCACGCTTCGATCAACAAATGATCAGCAGCACTTCGTATGCCACATTACCAAATTGGGAATGTATCACTAGTAACCATCAACTACATAACCTCTGAGCTCGTACGTCTCAGAGAAGGGTGTTAAGCTAAGAGAATAAATTCTCCGCCACCAACAGAAATGTATTTGATAGAAACCAGCTTTACATCTCAAAGTGTAACGTCAGACATACATCCATACAAGTCTGTTCCGGGTTCGAACAGAACCGAAGGCACTTCAGAAGAAGCCCTTGCAAATCCGGGTATTCACAATCTCGATCGGACTTCCCATCACTTAGGGAATCTCTATACCGGAGCCATGATGCAGAGAAAATCGATAGGTCATCATATCGCTCTCGCAAATACCCGGTCTTCACCACCGGTCTTCAAATGCTATTCATATCGTCGTATCACTATTCGGAATGGGTTATATGACACAAAGGTCCTCTCCCGGCTAAACCGAATAACGAGCGCAATTAAAAATTATCTGGATACTGGGGTCTCAATTAAATCACAGCTTAAAGCTTAAAACTTTTCATTCGAATGGTAAAACAAATTACCATTTCCAATCTTTTAAACAAAAAGATTCATTTCAAAAACCTTCGATGGTTTAAACAATTTCCACACTTTTAATCTTTTAAACAAAAAGATTCAATTCACAAAGTTAACCCCATTCACAAAGATCCATTCATGGATTTCAAAACAATTTCCATTTCAATTTGATTAACTCGTTAAATTTTTAAATCAAGATTTAACTTATAGCTTTCAAAACTCGTTTTCAAGATTCATCCATAGTCTTCCAAAACAATTCCATTTCAAGTTAGATTAACTCATCCGGCCTTTGAAATCAAAGACTCATTTCATAGTTTTCAAAACATTTCAATTCTATTTCAAACTTGAAATTCTTTCAACACAAATTGGAAGTTCATTACTTATGTGAAAGCTTTTACCATTTGAAAACAAATAGTTTCATTTCAGAAAAATCCAGTTATATTTACACGAGTTAAAACCCTTGAATTAAATTCAAATTCCCAAATCAATACCTTTAAATGGTTTAACCCATATATAACTTATACAGAATCTTTAATCCCTAATTTCAAATCATAGAATTCAATTTCAAACTCGAATTCAAATTTAAATCAGATTATTTAAATTTCAAGATTCGATTAAGTTATTCGAAATAACTTTTATCTTTGAAATTCCATTTCAAAAGCTTTTCACTTTAAACCCAAATTTCCAATTTCAAAAATCAATTGAAATTAAAATTTTCAATTTCAAAAACATTGAATTTAAATCATCTGTGATTTAACCGATTTCCACGTGAAATCCATATTTGTGTGTGTATAAGTGTGGTCAGGGGTTTTATACAGAATAGTGCACAACATCAATCATCACAGATATATCGATAAGCGATATAATCCATAACGCTTATCTTCATTCACAAATTCATAGATAAAATAAATTTATCAGTCACAAAGATTCACAATTATAATTCGATGTGGGTTTCGGATAACCAACTGGAATCCGACTCCCTGTCGCATCGAAATTCAAATGTCGTTTACGAGTCAAGGGTTTCATATTCACATAGTAATATATCACAGAAACAGAAATCACAGATATATATATATCGCAGATAAGTAAATTACAGATCACAACATAAATCGGGATGTATCACAAAGCATCATATCTCAAGGATATCAAATAATTCAACCTTCACTAGAATCCAAACATCCATAAGTAATATCAGTTAATTGTGTGATTAATTCAAATCAGATAATTTCCGATGAATTACTAATCCTGGTTAATCAACATCAATAAATTACAAATCATTTTGATTAATTATTCTTTAATCATTTATTAATCAACCATTAATAATAAATTAATTAACCTTCAATTGTAATTCATCAACCTTTAATTATTAAATAATTAACCTTTAATTATTTAATCCACCATTTAATTAATTATCTTTAATTAATTACTTTAATTAATTACTCCTTAATTAATTATCATTGATTTTTAATTAATGAAATCAATCAATCATCCTTAATTATCCATCTTAAGTAATTATCCTCAATTACTTATATTAACTAATTATCCCCTTTTTTCTCTTATTTAAATAATCCTTGAAAATTAAATTAACATATGAACTAACTTAAAATTCTTAAGTTAATTAAAACCATCATCTTTTAATTAAATAAACTTAAGGATTTATTTTAAACAATAAGGAATGAAAACATTTTAACTTAATTTATAAAAGACTTTAATTTATTCTACATCTTAGTATAAAACATTTATTATTATTAACTAAGAAAGGGTTTAAAATTCGATTTATTAGAGTTCCAAAACCTGGAATCACATTTTCTTTTTAAACTTTAAATTTTAATTAATTAAGTAATTACTTCAAAGCATACTTCTTGATTAATTTCCCATCTATCCTAATATAAAGTTTAAAACAATTTCCAAAACCCCTTAAAAACTTACATGTTAAAACATCTTTAAATACTTTACCATTTATTTACATTAACGTAAATTTTAAACTTTATTCACAAATCAGTTTTAAATTTCACTCGAGTTCATTTTTAAACTTATTTCATAACTTAGTTCACATTGGTTATAAAACAATTCACATTAAAAAAATAAAGGAACAGGTTTGTAAAAATAACAGTACAGGTTCACTAACAACACTAGAACGAAATACTTGAGCCTTCCCAGATTTACTTCGAGTCCATCCCCTATTCGCTTCGAGTAAAACTCGAGATAACCCTTAGCACTTCCCTGCTCTACCCCAAGCAAAATTCTGACCAACAAATCGTGCTTGTGCACGTGTACATGGTCGTTGGCCAACTCTGGTCGCCGCCAATACTTCGAGCAGGTCACAAACCATCACCAGCTTCAGTCGCAACCACCCAACACCATCAGATAACCACGAAATCGAAAACGAGTATACTACCCAACCTGGAACCAAAACTGGAATCACCACCAAAGCCTGTCACCACCTCGTTCTCGCGTCTCCCACCACCGTTACATCGGAAACTCTGGCCAAACACTCGTCAACCTCCCCTCTTCCATCCACCAGAACCTCGTCGAACTCGGTCGATCGAAGAGGACCATCGAATCGAAATTGACAGCCTCTCACAAATTAGGTTTAAAAATTTTAAACCTCCACCACTGCCACCACCGTGCTCCAGCCACCACCGGTCCATTTTTCCCAACATCCCTTGTCGCTCCTCTACCTCTCGACCAAGACCCAACATCCCCGGTCGACTACATCGACCATGGAGACTCAAAACGTTCAAAACATAGAAGTAAAACTGCTCTTCACTCCTTTGTTTAAAAATTGTAATTCTTGTCTTAAAAATCATAAATTCGTATATAGTTTCAATTTATATTCTTGAATCTTTAAAATCAGAAGTTTGAATTTAAACATATTTGAAGTTGTATATGTTTTCCTAGTTCTACAGAGTCTTCTACCTGCTAGTTTAACTCATTTAAAATTTTAACATCTAGATTTTTGTTAAACAAACAATTGTTGTTTATACCATACATTCAAACAATAGCTAGATTAAGTGATAAAGGTTCATCTTCATATTCACTCAAAACTACTACAGACAACAGAGCATACAAGAAATAAGTGTGTCCAGACTTTTGCACAACATATATATATACAAAGTATACATCTGCACAGAGAATAGTATGTACCATATTCACTTAAGATTAACCTTTTAAAATAAAGTGTTACTCACCTATTTTCCAGATGAAGACAGAGCTGATGATGAAACAGGTTGTTTGAAAGTTGCAAAACTGAAGTCTTCAATTTGATCTTTGCTAAGTTGTTGTTTGATTGAATTTTCTCTTTTCTTCCTCTTTTAGTTTTGAGCTGAAGCTTTGTTTTAAGTATAAAATGGTTTTACTTCATTCATTTTTCTTTTCCTTTCAGTTTTTAAATGGACGAAATGAAATGATGAAGGCTGATATATATAAAAGAGGAGTTTACAGGTATAAAATATTGCTTTGTACAATAGTTTGGCAGGGATATTTTAATCTTTGCTGGCCGAGACAATATGTTTTTGGTGGCTGCAGCTTTGTTGTATTGAGCAGATGAAAGCATTTATTATTTTAGTCCTTTATGTCTTCATGCTTATCTCTTCGGCTGTACAATATGAATATATCTTGATGTCTTCCTTTACAAGCTTTTATATACATGTATTTTATTTTCTTTTGTTTCCCTTTTTAAGTGTACATACAATTCTATTTGAATTGTATAGGCATACTTTCTTTCATTTGTTTTACTTGCTATTTTACAAAATTCATCAATATATAATTTACTTTCGTTATTTTATTTTAAACTTAACTATCCAATATTACATTTATTTACTATTATTTTTATTTTTATTTTTAAACCACTTATTAACAATTTAAATTCAAGTCAAAATATATATTATTATTTCAAATTTAGTCAGATATGTTCAAATACAGATATATATTCTCATATATACAATATTTTTAAATTTTTAAACGATTTATACAAATATACTTAGATATTGGGGAAACTCGCATCACCTTATCGAATTATTTCACAAATTTTATTCAAAAACTAATTTAATTATAAATTTAAATTTATATAAAATTCGGGATCGTTATAATAATCTTGGTTATTATCATAAAATGGTGGTTGTGTCTAAATAAAGGGATGTTTATTTTCAGAATAAACAATAATAAGACAAGGGTAAAATGTTTTAAGGAAGAAGAAATCTATATAAGTATGATTTATAGATTGAAATAAATTTAAATTTTGAAACTTTAAATCTAGACCCAGAGAATTTGGATTTGTTTCAAAGTGATTAAGGAAATAATAAGTAATATTATTCAGAGTATTTTTTAATATAGGAATCTTGTTTTAAAACAAGAGTTGTTTTGAAAATTTCAAAGGAAAATTGTTTTGAATTAAAAATCCAGGATGGTTTAAATTTAAAGGTGTGACTTGGTATACAAATGAAATAAATATGTATATATGTGGATATACATAATATCAAAGTTGATTTGAAATAAACACTAAGTGTTGAATTCTGAATTCCCCCTGAAATGAGAGTATAGCCCAAAAAGAAATAAGTTTTTGAACTTATAAGTGGGAAGAGATATTAATAAGAATTTAAATTTGGGACGAAAATTTTAAATTGAGTGGGCTTGAATGGATTGGAATTTAACTTAGGGAAAGTTAAATAAGTTTGGACCTATAATCTGAAATTGGAAAGTTCAAGATGAAATAGAGACTTAACTTAGGGAAGTTAAATGGGTTAAATAGAAAAGGGAGTTATGTGTGGTCTCAAAACGGGTTTGAGTTCTGGAAATTGGTAATAAATGTTATCGATTGGTGTTTTAGAAAATTTGGTTGTTTATTTACTTTGACATATCCTGCTATCATCCTGTTAATTAATAATCTATCAAACTGTGAATTGGATTATTTTCAATGAATTAAGAAGTGAATTGAAATGATATATATCCATTGCTGAAATTAAGTGGAATTGAAACTTTATTTCGAAACTATTTAAATGATTTTGATTTTTAGAAATAAAATTGAAATTATGGGAATGGAATCATTTTGAACTTAAGTTCGAAAATGTTAAAAATGGATTTATCAACAGGAATTGCTTTTAAAGTTTGAAGTATGATTGGGAAATAAATTGAATTCCTAAAAATTGATTGTCCTAAATGGATTTGAACTTTTACCCGAACCCTGAAATAAGCTAAGTAAAGAAAGTTTAAATGAATATTTGAAATTTGGGCTCAGAATTTAAATTGTTTCAAAAACTGGAGTTGTAAAATGAAATATTGGAGGATATATTGATTTAAGTGATTAAATCAACATTTTGGAAACCGAACTCGAATTTATATAAATCGAGGTGGTTTAAAATTTGAGAATGAAATTGGAATTAATACAAAATTGAAATTGAATTGAATTAATTGGAATTATAATCGAAGTTGAATAAGTTTAAATTCAAAATGGTGATCGAAGTTAATTCAAATTGAATTGGAATTGAATCAACTTAAATGGAAGTGGAAATTGAAAAATTGATTGAAGTGGGGATAGGGAAATTGGACCAGTTTGGCTTTGAAACTATTTTCAAATAAATTATTTTAATATATTCAAACTATTTTGATATCTCCAAGCTATTTACTATGCAAACTTTTCTTTTAGAGTTCAAATTGTCTTATATTAACTATTTAACCATTTTAAAACTATTTTACAACCATTTAACTATTTTAAACTCTTCAAGCTACTTTCAAAATTCAAACTGGTCAGAGTGAAACTGTTTAGATTTAAATACGAATTGAAATGAATTGAAGTTATAACCCAAATGGGAATTGAAGCAATTGTGAAGTGAAAGCGAAATCAGATATTGAAGCAAAAATGATTTTGAAATAAAAGAGTATATTTTGAGAAATATATGACGATTTAAAATGAAAGTTGGGTAGCACTATAACTGAAAACTTGCTTTATAAAGAGTAAGAATGTGGCAAGTAACTTTGTAAAGGAAATCAAACTTGAATGTTGATTTGGCATAAATAAAGTTATATATATAATTGTTATATATGATAAATTACCCTGTTGAATTTATAACCAAAGGAAAAGATCTTTCAAAGATATTTGAAATATAAAGTGGAATTTATATAAGTGCATAGAAATTGGAAAAAAATTCAAGTTGAAAGAAAAATCTTATATATAAGAATGATTTTATGGGAATGGAGCTGAAGGGTTTTGAAACTCATTGATTTTGAAAGTCTTTTAATTTTGGGAAAAAACAATTTTGGGAATTTGGAAAGCCAAGTTGAGAATTATCGATTTAGAGAATCGATTATGTGTAAATGGGATTTATATGTGATACATATAAAGAGTATGATTTGAAAGATACTATATGTGTATAATATAAAATGTTTTGAGAATGCTATGGGGAAAAAGGTGCTCCCATTTAGAGTTGAAACTTATAGTAGGAGATCCATTGGGTGGTTCTGCCTTGAGCCCTAAGGGGGGTTCTAAATTTTGATCCCATAGGACGTCCAGACTAAACTGTAGTTCCTGTGGATTGTGATTGGGGTAGCGAAAGTCGAGGGCGCTGATGCCTACAAAGACATTGAGGTTATGCTGTGACGACAGTGTAACTCTGGTGTAACTGCGATCTACTGTGTTTCCATAGCGTAAGTCGAGGGGCAGTGATTGCCTAAAGTCTACGTTTGATTTTGTTGGGAGAGCGACGTAACATTGGTAGATTGCGATCTATGTGGTCCATAGCGAAAGTCGTGTGGTAGTGAGTGCCTATAGGCTACATTGGGACTCGACTGATGTAGTCTGCGATCTATGTGGTGAAATTTCATTTGGCAGTGAAATTCGAGGGCGCTGATGCCTACAGTTACATGGTTTTTGCCGTGATGGCATCGTAACCTTGGGTGTAGCTGCGATCTGTGGCGGTTCCATGGTGAAATCGAGGGGTGCGGATGCCTACAGTTTTCTATGGATATCGCCGGGATGACGACGTAATCATCGTGCTAACTGCGACCCATGGAGGGGGTGATGATTTCTAGAGCATTCTCACAAAAGTCTTTTTCCAAGTATTTTTTTTACTGGGTGTTGAAAACGGGTTTACTAAGTACTTATAGATTTTCAGTCCTGCGCCTGATCAACGTACGACTGAATTTCTGTGAGAAAAAGGATGGACTTGTTGAGACATCGAGTTATGAAGAGTATTTTTATATAAAGATAGTTTGGTAATATTATGATATTTTAAAGTGTTTTAAAATTGTATAATTAAAGAGGAAGGAGTTATAATGCTTAAGTGGATTTAACTAATAATAATACTCATCAAAATTAAAATTTTCACTTCGTTCCCTTTCGAGGACGAAAAGTTCTGAAGGGTGGAGGAATGTGATGACCCGGATTTTTGTCATCGGATAATTGGGTAATTAATTGATTTATCAACATATTAATTTTATTAGTCGAATAAAAGAAATTTCTGATAATTAAAAATATTGGATATATAAATGGTTTAAAAACTATATTAAATATGGAACTACAAATCTCTAGATGTGAAAAATATTTCAGAAAGATGTATATAAACTCCACCATTTAAATCTAAGATAAAATATCCAAATATATATATATGTATGTATGTATGTATGTAATGAACGCAAGCTTTATGATGTTAATAATATATATGAGTATATAAATGTATATACATGTATATATGCTCATATGAATAGATATATGTATATGTTTATAAAAGTGTGTGTGGGTGAATATGTGTATATATGTTATAGAAATCTTGCATATAGTTTAAGTGGTAGAAATATATATATATATAAGTGAGTAGATATGTATGTAAACTTACAAGGGGACATAGCATTTAATGCAAGCACACATTTAATCAAATCACCCAAAATCAAATCACGTGAATCAAGGAAAGAAAAATCACTTTGGAAAAAAATAGAATAGCCTGTACATATGCAAGCCTCTGTTTTGCTCTGCACCCTTCATTCCTATATATATATGTGTGTGGCCAGGCATATGTTGTTCAAGGTTATGAAGAGAGAAAAAAGAAGAATTGGTGACAAAAAATAAAAAATAAAATGTAAAACAAAAATCAAGCTTTCATAACATATCAAATCCACCTTATAAAAATCAAATCAGCTTATGTTTAAATCAAGTCTATATATATTCAATGCAAAAAGGAAAGATCATGTCACGTCAAAGTATTGTTCAAACCAAAATAAAATGAAAAAAAATATTGAAATGGTGGAGCCTGTAACAAGCTTCAGCCTGTTTTTTCTGTTATATATATATATATATATCACAGCCTTGTTTCACATGCTACTGCATTCGAGCAAGATAAGAAAATAAAAATACTGCCATTACAAAATAAAAGAAATCAAAGCAACCCAAGCAATAGGAAGATCATTAGCAAAGCAAGCTAGCAGTGTTTTCAAAAAAAGAACCAGCGTCTCTGTTTCAAAGAGAAGAAAGAAGGTGATAAACCTTTCCTTAAACCTCCTTTGTAAACAATTTATATGTGAGTAAACTAAACCTTTAAAATTAGTTTGGTTGAACAGTATCAGGTATAGAGCATAAAAAGTGAGTTTTAAAAATATTGTGATGCCTGGAAATCTTGTGCAAAACTTTACTGTAAGTTTAACAGAATATAATATATATAAAGAATGCTAGGCTTCAAAAATCAATTTCTCTCAAACCGAACCAAATTTGCAAATGCCGTAAACTACGAACATGCGTGGTTTCGAGTGAAGATCATGCTAAAAATAGTTTGGGTTATATTTATTTTACATATGTTGTGAAATGGGAAAATGAGAGTAAATGGCCTGGTGTTCATGATTTTTCAATATGCTCAAAACACGAATTCATATATATAGTGGTGATCGTCTTGGAGAAATATGATTCTTGGTGGAAGTTTTGATTTTTTTTGTGTACTAGATTGCGAGAATTTTGAGGGTGTTCATTTTACAATAAAAAAATAATTTTGAGGCCGATGGAGGCCGAGGCGGCGGGGCAGCGGCACAGGGAGGTGCGCGTGGGCAAGGCGGAGGGCTTGACCATGGCCGAATTTTGGTTTCGCTTTGGTTTGGCGTAGGCGAGTGTTTTTAGGGTTTAAGGGAAGTTTTGGTGATGGAGGGAACGCGGCGACTTTGGGGAAGGTGTGGTGACTGGAGGTTCTGGGCTTGGGCACGGAGGTGGCGATAGCAAGGGGCTTTCGAACGAAGGTGGCGGCGTGGGCTCCGGTGGTGGAGGCAGGTGGCACAAGGCATTTTGGTGGCACTACGCCATAAATGGCCTTCTGCAACACAAAAAAAATGTTGGCTCAGGACCGAAAAATGTTGCCATAGGTCTATGGCAACACTTTTAGGGTGATGCAATTTTTGCCGTTGCCTTAGACCTCAAAGGCAACATTTTGACTATCTAAGGCAACATAAGTAATATTGTTGCAATAGAACCCTATTTGGGTCTATGGCAACACCCATAGGTATCTGTAGCAACATTCCAAAAATGTTGCTATAGGGTATTAAATTTCTGAAGTTGTGGGGCCCGCATATTGTGGGGCCCACAATGTGGGTCCCACGACCCAACTGGGTCCATCCCTATGGCAACACCTTGAATGACTATTGCAACATTATTTTAAGCAACATTTATAACCCGGTGGCAACACTATTATGAAGCTACTGCAACACTATTATGAAGCTACTGCAACACTATTCAGAAGCCTACTACAACACTATTCTGAAGCTACTGCAACACTATACTGAAGCTACTGCAACACTATACTGAAGAGACACTAAGAGCTCATAGAACAGTACAATATCACATAGAACACTTGCATAATACACAGTACAATATCACATAAAACACTTGCATAATACACAGCATAATACACAGTACAGATAACAATTCATACAGCAGTACACATCACAATTCATGTCAGTTACCCCAAAATACTACAAAGCTACCCCAAAATACTACAAAGCTACCCCAAAATATCCAGTACACATAAGAATTCATAAATGAGACTTAAGAGCTGGTGCCTCCAGTCAGATTATCAGCCTCACTGGACATGATTGCGGAAGTTAGATCCTCTACATTGATGTTCATCTCTGGGTTGGCATCACCTAATTTCTTAAGCACCCTAGCCAAATTCTCTTGTACCTTCTGATTTACCTTGGATTCTAGCTGTGCTTCAATTTCTTCGACAAGCCTTTGCCTTAAGTCATGTACGTAAGCATTTGTTAGAGCCTCGGTTGATTGTTTTGCACACTTTGCACGCCTCCCTATAAGCAAAGGACGACCCTGTGATTTTCCATTCGAAATTACTGTTTCGACAGTATTTCCTCCTTCTCCACCGGCCATTGCCTTTTGAACTAAGTCCTACAAAATAAAACCACATCAAAATTACCCTACAGTAAATGCAGAGAATGCAGCAAATGCTTATATATGGATTGTGTACAGCAAATGCAGAGAAAGCCACATTTTGGAAAACAATTTGTTTATGTGCATGTAATTAGAAAACAATTTGTAACATATATACTAGTAAAAACTGGAAAACAATTCCGTCGACAGCCAGCTATGGCTTCGTCATCTGGATTCTGAGGCTTCAAACGGCCATTCATTTTATTTATGCACATATGTGTATTACTATAGACATATATTTTTATATAAACCAAGTTAGTAATCCCTTTAACCAAATTCATTTCTTCGTTTCCAGTTTTTGTGTCATTTCTAGCCAAACGCAAAAGCAAGTCCTCTTCATTCGACTAGAAAAGGGAAAAAATGGCTGAGGGTTCAAAATTCTTAATCTCACAATATACTCAATTACAATTTCCAAAGCAAACATCTATGCCATTAGTACGTTTGCGAAACTCTGGTTCAACAAGTGTTTCAAGGACAGTTTGAAGGACATGAGCATACATGCACATGAGCAAGACATAAACAATGTGCAGCATGTGCAAAACAGAACAAAATTATTACAAAACAGAATTATTACTTACAAGTTTGTACTTCATTACTTGAGGATTAGACACGTACTCACGCCCATCTGTTCTCTTACGACTTTTAAGAAAAAGTGCTGCATCGGATGGTGTCTCCTGATACAAGTTCAATAGATAGTTTAGCATACACTCTCTTCAGTCAAAAATGTAAAGTATCACATACCATCTTATGACGAAGCTGGGCGAACGACTTTGGACCAGCGGTGTGTGTGTCTTGATACGACTTACGACTATCAGAATTTTTCAGTGCTTTTTGCTAAAAAATACACAAAAAACAAAGTACTCGTTTATCTCACAAAAAAAAGTACTCGTTTATCTTGCGAAATAAATAATATGTACGTATACCTGAATCTCATCATCTGCCCAATACCTCAAGAGCACTTTAAAATCCTCCACTGGGATGTTGTCCGGCTTGTTTTCTAGCCTCTCCTCATCAGTCTTATAAGGTTTATAATGAGCAGTTTTTATGCGACTCTTGTACCCCCTCCAACAGTCACGAATAGACTTCAACACCCAGTTTTCACATTCATCCGGAATAATATACCGTTGCTTAAATATAAATCAAATATAAAAAAGAATAAATAAATCAAAATTCAGCTACATTATAGTTAATAGATCAATATTACTTATTAAAGTAAAATTCAGCAACATTATAGTTAATAATAGATTACCTTAACATAATCCCATAGAGATTTCTTCAACTTTTCAGGAACATCCGACCAAGATTTATACGTAAGTGGCACGGACCTTTTCAATGTTCCTAAAAAGTTGCTCAGTTCAGATATTACTTTGTCATCATCTGAAATAGGTTGGAACCACTTGTTCATCATAATTACAACTCTTTTGTCATTCGCCCTTGTATGAACATTAAACATCTTTGTGTGACCTCTGAGTCTTTTAGGAACTTTACCTTTAATTAAAATGAAAAGTCCCGTCAAATAATAACATAAATCATAATGTAAATTCGGTACTTAAATATTAATCCTACTGTAATATTAAATATTATTATCACATCATTTCAGTACCTGCTTCAACTTCTTCATTTTCAATGTCTGGCAAGACATTCTCCGCAACATACTTATTTGCCATACCACTTGCACTAGCTTTTGCAGCATTTTTCTTTTGTCGTTCCCGCAGAGCCAAATAATCAGCCATTGTTCCTTTTCCTTCAGCATCCTTCTCAGTTGAACTTACTACCAGGCTTGGGCTTGGGCTTGTGCTTCTCAACTTTTCCTTTTCCTTTGCGATACCACTAGCTGAACGAGTTTGTGGTCCACTAACAGGCTTGGGCTTCTCAACTTTTTTAGTTCTCTAAATTGTATATATAAGTAGGAAATAAGATTGGATTTTATAGTTATTATCTTCATAAGCAGAAAAAATAAGATATGTAGCTATCACACACCTTTCTTGGACTTTGTAAAGTATCATTTTCACTATGCTCCTCATGGTCCGGATTATATTCCTGATCACTATCCACATCCTCTTGCATCTTTTCTTTTCCTTTAACTTTTTTTTGGTTTACATTTCTCAGTTCAGCTGAAATTGCAGGCACACCTAGAGAAGCAAGAACTTCGTTGTTCCTCATCACATTAACAGCTCTATGTATTTCATAATCTTTTAGGTTCACCATCAACTTAGCAGCTCTCTGTACTTCATAATCTTGTAGAGATAGTGGAGGTGTAGAATACTCATTTGGAGGTGGTGGAGGTGGTAGATGAACATCCTGCAAGTATATAATAAACAGGAACATCATAGTAAGTATGCTGCAAGAGTGGTACAAAATATTCAAATTACAATAAGATCATCATAATGAGAATTCTTCAAACCTGCATGCCATTTTCATCCATATCTTCTTCTTCCGATGTTGGTAAACGTGATTCCAACTTCCTCTTAACACTTGATGAGTTCAGATTCACTGTTGAATCGCTGATTTTTGGTTTTTTTTCTGTGTCATCTTCTGAGGATTTACCTGATCAGTTAACTTTAGATTCTCGGTTGCATTGCTGGGTTCTGGATTATTCAGCCGTGCCGACTTCCGAGGACTTTTCACCTCAGCTAACTTTAGATTCACGGTTGCATCGTTGGGTTCTGGATTAATCAGCCGTGTCGACTGCCGAGGACTGTTCACCTCACCTAACTTTAGATTCACAGTTGCATTGCTATTCAGCCGTGCTGACTTCCGAGGACTATTGACTTCAGCTAACTTCTTGTTTTTTTGGTTCTGTTTTAGTTGATGAGCCGTCACGTACTGTCGTTTCACTGGTTTTGTAGCTGCAACAATACAATGATATTATAATCATAATCTTTAAATGTTATAATCAAAATATCACAAGAAATTTTTTTTTGCTATATCAAAATATCACAATCTGTAAATGATATTAACTATCCATTTATATATACCTGTAACCAGATTCTGCCTTGGCCGCATGATTACATGCGGCTGCATTTGCTTCAATGGCTCAATTGCAGTATCGACAACGTTGTCGATATAAAAATCCAAGTTGCCACCAGTGTTAACTCCTTTGACTAATTCGTAGAGGTCCGCATCATTCGTCACTAACTTCCACCCACCCTTCTCACCATTTCTCATATAAATTCCTCCTATTTCGGTGTATTGAAGTTCATCCTTCACAAACTCCATGAGCACTGTGTACGAGAAGTAGTCAGGATCAACCCTCTTTACCACAGTATCGGTTCCACCAACATATTGTGCCTTCTGAAATGCACCCTTGTGATGAAATGTGAGCTGCATGAGTTCCCCCATCCTATACAAAATGGATACAGAATGGTGAGTTTACATTGGAAGCAAGATATGAAATAATAAAATGGGTAGGTATATTAAGTACATATGTGTATGTAGGTATATAAAGCACTAGAAACAACAAGGGAACACATAAAATCAGAATAACTTACAAGCAGTCAAGTAATTAAAAAGCAGTAAATTAATTATGAAAATCAATAGATATAGAAGTCGTCCCTTAATAAAGAACTAATACATAAATAGAAGTCACTTGATATTGCTACATAGAAATCAAGAGGAAGTTTCCTCTATGCTAGGCGGAATGAGGATTTGTGTTGCCGGGACGTCATCTCTATACCACCTAACATCACTAACTTGATTTCCTATTCCATTACCACATTGAATATCATGTAAAACTGGATCATCTTCATTTCCATTTTCATTTTCGACATCACACCAGTCCCTCGGCAATTTCTTGACAACGTTATAAAGTGCCGTATCAGTTGGATCTTGTATATAAAATACTTGTTGTACTTGTGAAGCCATAACATACGGATCAGATTTCTGGCACAATCTATTAAAATTAACTCGAGTCATCCCATACAAATCTTTCTCTTCTTGGTACCAGCAACACTTAAATAAAACCACTGAAATTTCTCCCCAATAATCAATTTCTAGTATTTCTTCAATTGCTCCGTAGTAACTAACATTACCAACCAATGGATTTTGATCTTTTGAACTTGCAAAGCTAGTGGTCAAGGCAGTCAAGAATACACCACTATTCTGTGTTTTACACTTAGCATCTCTATATTTTGTATGGAATCTGTATCCATTAATAACATATCCACTAAATTTCCTAGTTGTCCGATTAGGGCCCATTGCAAGCACTTCTAGCTCTTTCGAAATGTCCTCTTTCTTCCCAACCTCATCCTTCAGCCATTTCCAGAATTCTTCAGTATGTGCTCTCTCTCTTTTATATCTTCTCGATATTGCATGACCATCAATTAAAGCTCGATGTTCCCTATAATAATTATGATGGTATTAATATCAATAAAGAAATATTCTAATTCTTTAGTACTTGCTAGAATAAATTAGAACATAAAAACTTACTCTTTTAAATTATCTATTTCCTCGTTACCACAATTGAATAGAATGTACCGATGACATGCCATCCACTCAGATTCTTTTAGATGAATAGCTTTTCCGTCTTTATTTCCTCTTGTACCAATAGCATATTCCATATTTTGTGGACAACTTTCAAATTTAGGTACTGCATCACCACCGCTTAAGAATCTTGAGCAGAATGTCAAGCATTCTTCGGCCAAGTAACCTTCGGCGATGGAACCCTCCGGTTTAGATCTGTTGCGCACATAAGATTTGAGTTTAGCTAGATAACGCTCAATCGGAAACATACATCGAACGTGCACAGGTCCACCGTATTCAACTTCCTTGCACAAGTGAACCGTCAAGTGAACCATTATGTCAAAGAAAGCCGGTGGAAATATCATTTCAAATTGGCAAAGAATTTCGACAATTTCTTGTTGTTGCCTCTTCACATCTTCCAAATCAATTACTTTGCTCCAAAGACCTCTTAAGAATGCACCAAATCTTATCAGAGGCAATGCAACCTCAGGCTTCAGTGTTTTTTTCACAGCAAATTGCAACAAGTAGTGAAGTAGAAAATGAGCATCATGCGTCTTGTACCCTGAGATTTTCCTTTCCTTCGTGTGAACATACCGACTGATATTGGCTGCACAACCATATGGCAATTTAACATTCTCCAGTACTGAGCAAAATATTTCTTTTTCTTTATTCGTCATGTCAAATATGGAAGCCCTAATTTCAAAGTGTTTGCCGTCATTTGATAAAATGGGATGCAGGACCTTCCTGATGCCCATTTCCTGTAAATCAAAACGAGCATTCAAATGGTCTTTTGACTTGCCACTAATATTTAGCAAAGTACCGAGTATGTTGTCGCATATGTTTTTCTCTATATGCATAACATCAAGGTTATGTCGCAATAAATTGTGGCTCTAATACGGTAAATTGAAAAATATTGACTTCTTTTTGAAAGGGGAATCCTTTTTCTTCCCAAAATTATTTTCAAAGTCACGCAACAGTTCTTCAATGTCTGTTCCTGATAAATTTCCCGGAATCTGTCCTATTTCAACTTCACCATTGAACCTCCTCTTATCAAACCTCCACTTGTGTTTCGGATCCAGAAATTTTCTATGATTCATGTAGCACATTTTTTTACTATGTTTCAAGTACATTGAAGAAGTCTCATAATGGCATACAGGACAACCCAATTTACCCTTTGTGCTCCAACCGGATAACATTGCATACCCCGGAAAATCGCTAATGGTCCACAACACACTTGCACGTAACATGAATTTTTGATCAGTAAAAGCATCATAAGTTTCTATGCCTAGATCCCATAATTCTTTCAACTCTTCAATTAGAGGCTGCATATATACATCAATTTTATTCTTTGGAGACTCTGGACCGGAGATGAGTGTTGAAAGAATTAGATTTTCGGGCTTCATGCACAACCAAGGTGGAAGGTTGTAGTTAACTAATACAATTGGCCATGTACTGTAAGTTGTACTCATTGTACGAAAAGGATTGAATCCATCAGAGGCTACACCCAATCTGATATTTCTATTTTCTGATGAAAAATCAGGATACATAGCATCCATCGCCTTCCAAGTCTCGCTATCAGCTGGATGTCTAAGTTTTCCGTCTTTTTTTCGGCCCACAGAATGCCATCTCATAAGTTGTGAATACTCCTTGCATATAAACAGCCTTTGCAGCCTTGGTTTTAGCGGAAAGTAACGCATCACTTTTGCCGGGACTTTGTGAATCAACTTCTCTGGATCATTGTCACGGGTGCCTTTCTTTTCCTCTTCCCACCTCGAAATACCACAAGAGTTACAGACATCTTTATCTTCATTTTCTGCCCAATAGAGCATGCAATCGTTTGGACATGCGTGTATTTTTTTGTAATCAAGACCTAAATCTTTAATGATTTTCTTCGCGGCTCTAAAAGATAAAGGTATGTGGGCCTGTGGAAAAGCCTCTCTCATCAACTCTAGTATATCCCCAACTGCAGACTCTGTAATTCCATGTACACATTTTAAAGAATAAAGCCTGATGATAAAACTTAATCTCGAAAATTTTGAACAGCCAGGATATAATGGCTGCTTTCCATCTTCGACAAGGCGATAAAATCTTTTAGCATCGGCATTTGGTGCATCAGAATTCTCATCTTCACAGTTCTGCATATTTCCACGAGTACGGTGCAACATTTCACCTAGATTATCTCCAAAATCACCAGCATCACAGTCTATATCTTTATCACTGCTTCCAAAATTTGGGTGAGAAACCTCACAAATCCATTTCACATACAATGGAGATGGACCATTGCAGATGAGATGATCATAAATTATATCTGGATGACGCCACTTGCTATTTTTACAATTCTTGCATGGGCACGTCATTTCATCGCCTACGGCGAATTTAGAAAAACCGTTTTGTATAAAGGCTCTTATCCCGCTAATATATCCTTCACTAAACTTTGGAAGTTCTATCCAAATGTTTTCGCTGTCCATCACTACAATTATGAATATGAGTATTTTAACATAAAAAGATAAAATTTGTGTGTGTGTCCAACAAGAGGAAACCTAGACAAGTCGAATTGTTAATTCCGGCCGAATTAAGAATTTATAAGTAGTTTAAATCGAAACCCTAAAGTGATGGGAGAGAGTGTTATACCTCAAAATCAAAATTGAAGCCCTAAAGTGATGTGAACAATGCTTGAACCCCCAAATCGAAGCGAAATCACTGAACAAAGCTTGAACCCCCAAATCGAAGCCCTAATCGAACCGAAATCGCTTGAAACTTTGTAAGAAGACAGAGAAGAATGAAAATAAAAAGTTATTTGCAGGGACTTTTTTTCTTCGCGGCTCTAAAAGATCAAGGAGTGGTGTTCGGATTGCTGAGGTGTCACGTTCTCCAACGTAGGATTTGCCTTGGTAGATTGGCGCGGATCGGTGCGAAAGATATGCAAAGGTCTGCTATAGCAACACTATAAAAAAATGTTGCATCAATTACACTTGTTTAGCTAGAGCAACACATTTTTATGGCTAAGGCAACATCAAAAATTCAACGTTGCAGTAGGACCAAAATTGTATAGCTATTGCAACATTTTACCTGGCAACACCTTGCAAAAATGTTGCAGAAGGCCATTTATGGCGTAGTGTGGAGATGGGTTTAAGTGCAGTCTTGGCTTTGGGTTCGGGTTTCGATTTAGGAGCCAGGAAGCTTCGTCGTCGTGGCGGTTTGGGTGAGATGGTGGTGGGGCGTTAGTTGGTGGCATCACGGTGTTGGAGAGGCTATCTGGTCTGGTGTGCACATGCACGATTTGGTTCAGGTGCACGCCGTATCACAGAGGAGAGAAGTAGCGACTGGAATAAGGGAAAGAAGGGAGGAAGAAAGGTTTGGGGCGAAGAAATGCTAGGCCAAAGTAAAAAAAAAAGAGAAAAAAAAATAGAATAAAAGAAAAGAAAAGGAAAGGAAAAAGGTAAAAGAAAGAAAGGGGAAAAATAAAGGAAAACAAAAGAAAGAAAAGAAAAGAAGGAAAAATAAAGAAAGGAAGGAGACAAAGAAATTTATATATACAAATATATATACACATCTATATGATAAATTTATATCTTTTCGTTTAACTAAAATCTATTTCATTTCTAAACCCAAAATTTTATAAGTTCGGGATATTTTACAATTTAATGGAAGTAAATATTATTGTTATTTAACTTATGAAATAAACGGTGTTTTATATTTTATTATTAATAAATTGTTAATTTGAGATTAATTTGGATTCAAAAGTAAATGGATATGGTAATCAAGAAGGTCTGATGTATGAATTATTTTGGCATCTATTATAGACCGTTAATTGGATAAATGATCTATATCAAGGTTTAAATTCTATTAGAGACTTAATTAAATTTGTCTTGTCTGTGACAATAAGTGACCAATCGAGTTGAAAATAATGGGATTAAACAATAATACATTTTATTTGAAATAAACGGTTGTAATAAATTACCGTATTGAACAATATTACCCTGAATGATAAATTGGTCTACTTTAACAATTTACCCCATTTAATTTTGCCTTATGGATTCGAAGAAAACGGGATCGGATATCAGCATTTTCCGGAACCACTTCGATTAAATAAGCACTACAATCCTTTATGGATTTGATTATAGAATTGTATGGGCTACAATTGAATAAAATTGAGTGAATCTGGCCATTTAAATTAAGCAACGATACTTAGATATTATTTTAAAATATCAATGGATTTGTGTAATAAGCGTGTGGCTATAACAAGATTAGAACTCGTAATGATGTACGAGTTATCCCGGTTTTCAAAGAAGTTTTATGACTTAAGTATTTCAAGTTATATGGGTTTACTCATGCTGGTTTCCAGCCTGACTCGGGTGTTACTTTATTGTAATGCTCGGGTCAGACCGAGTATTACAGATTTTCAGGTTAGACGTTTGGAGCTCTGGAGATGAGCTGGATGGTAGAGACGTATTGATGAGATTCCGCTGTGTATTATGGACTGTATAAACAGTAGTTGAGGACAAGTTATTATAACTGTCTAGATATGTGTACTTTGATACCTTGTATATATATAGACAGTTATAGCTTTTCTTTGTATAAATGCTGTTATTTCATATTATATTTTGTTCCTCTGCGATTGTGAGATTCTGTGCTGTTGTTTTCTATTTCTTCTTCTACCTCTTTTTTTCTTAAACCTAACAGTCTGGGGTTTCTAGCACTCGATTGCTTGGCACTCTATACAGTGAACATATTAGTGTCGATTTTCGAGGTCGTAAATCTTTCGGGTCGTTACACGCCATTCCCTATGTCACCTCCATGCCAAACGCCTGGCCTCGAAATCCATCACATCACCAGAATTTGACCAAACGCCCGATTTCGTTCATTCCCCAATTTTGCTTCCCACACACTCTTAAAAATTATCAAACTTATCTTTAAAATCATATTTTTCAGTGATGAACACGGCTATATGATTCGTGGTTCGAAATTCAAAAATTAAATTTCGACCCTCGTTGATCTACATACTGTAAAATGAATTTTTCTCTTCCTACACTTGATGGATTTCATGAAATAAATTTTAAAATAACCTATGTTCAAAAACAAATAATTTTGATTTTGGAATCACATGTTAAAATTGACTAGAAGATGAGAAATTGATTTTTAAAGCTAATGGTTTAACTTTCATAAACAAAAATAAAACATAACAGAGGAGTTTGGGAGAAGATATATAGTGTTCTTAAGGTTAAAGTGATACTGTCTCTAATAATTCTATATATTCATACCTAAACTTACATAATGAGTGCATGTATACATGACATAAACCAAAATATAACCCAAAACCACAATTATATAACCATATATGTTATATCTCGTAAACGATCTAAAATGGTTACTCATAGTTTTTAAAAGATGATGAACACTATTATTTATTTCATGCTTCAAGCTTTTAATCCCGTCCTTTACTTTGATGTCATCCTTTATTTGTTGTTTTTATATGCTCTTTTTTTCATATTTACTTTTCTTTTGAATGGTATACGTGAACCAGAAGACACGGTGCATATATAAGGAGAGAGGGGATTTAGATAAAGGGCTGAAACTTGTTAGAGGCTTCACATCTTCTTATTTTATTTTATTTTCTTTTCTTTTATTGATTTGATTTGTTGAGCATGATTTGATTCCATGGGTTTTGATTTGTTTTATTATGTTCTTGAGTTGATATGCCTTTATCACAATGTTCCATTGTATGCAAACATACATCATATATATATATATATATATATATATATATCTGTGTGTGTGTGTGTAGATTTCCTATAACTTAGACCGTAAGCACATGTTTTTGTTTACTAACATGTATATATATAACATGCCTAAGTATAAAGCAACACACAAGTATCTAATTCCTTATATATATATATATTATTTTATTTAATATCATAAGTTTTGCATATATATATATATATATAATTCCATACACACTATTCTTTAAGCATATACACATACACATACACATACACATATACTTACATTTATTTTGTCATCACACACACACACACACATATATATATATATATTTACATTTATACAAATTTTCATATACATTACTTCATATGGGCACATATATATACATACAAATATATATATATATATACTTATATACTTATATATATATTTAAACATCATAAAACTTTAGTATACTCATATATATACATATAAGGATATTCTATCTTAAATTCTAGATGGTGGACTTATATACATATATCTATAAAATTTATCATATCCAGAAATTTATAATTTAAAATTAAATATAGTTTCAATCAATATATAGATTCAGATATTTTAAATATTAGAAAGCTCATCTATTCGACTTGTAAAAATTCATATTTCAATAATTAAAATCAGTTAATTACCCCAATAACAGGTGGCTAAAAATCCAGGTCGTTACATTCCTCCCCCTTAGAACTTTTCGTCCTCGAAAAGGAACGAAGCAAAAACTAGAATTTTGATGTATATTATTGAATCAATCATCTTTTAACATTTTAAATTCATACCTTTTTACCATACAATTTAAAAACACATACACTTTAAATTACATAGTATTACCAAGTAGTTTTATATTAAAACATTTTTCATAACTTGATGTCTTAACAAGTCCATCATTGTTCTTACAGAAATTTAGTCATACGTTGATCAGGCGTAGGACTGAAAATCTATAAGTACTTAGTAGAACCGTTTCAACATCCAGTGAAAATACTTGAAAAACTTTTTCAAATTGGTATGGAAAGTATCACCCCTTCCCTTTCCTTCTTACCACCATGGATCGAAGTTAACACGATGATTGCGTTGCCATCTTGGAGAAATCATAAGAAAACTATAGGCATCAACACCTCCCGACTTACGCCATGGGAACACAATAGTCTACAGCTACACAAAGGTTGTGTTGCTATCACAGTAAAACCATAAGTAGTCTGTAGGCAATCTCTGCCCCTCTAATTACGCTACCAAACAAAATTATACCACATAGATAGCAGCTACACAAAGGTTGCATCACTATCCCAGTGAAACCAAACGTAGACTGTAGGCAATCGCTACCTCCCGAATTACGCTATGGAACCAAACCACATAGATCGCAATCTACGGATGTTACGTCACTCTCATAGCGAAATCAAAAGTAGATTATAGGCAATCACTGCCTTCCGAATTACGCTATGGAACCAAACCACATAGATCGCAATCTACCGATGTTATGTCACTCTCATAGCGATATCAAACGTAGATTGTAGGCAATCACTGCCTCCCGAATTACGCTGTGGAACCAAACCGCATAGATCACAATCTACCGATGTTACATCGCTCTCATAGCAAAATCAAATGTAGATTGTAGGCAACCACTGCCTCCTGAATTACGCTATGAAACCACGATAGATCGCAGTTACACAATGGTTATGTTGCTATCATAGCAAAACCTAACGTAACTGTAGGTATAATACCCCTCGATTTACGCTATCAAACAAATGATCACCAGGAACTCATGAGTTTTGTCCGGACGTCCTCTAGGATCCCATTTCTCATTGAACCCACCCTATGGATTCCTAGGCAGAACCACCCGGTGGATCTCCTACTCTAAGTTTCGACTTTCGTGGGGGTGCCTTTCCATACTTTTAGTTCCAAAACATATCATACCATATATATACAATATCTTTAAATCATATACTTTATATGTATCACATATACGTTTTATCTATATAAAATCGATATCTTTTCAATCAATAGTTTTCGAATTCGCTTTACCCAATTTCCAAAGTCGACCTTTTTCCAAAATAAAATGTCCTTAAAAATCAATAGGTTCCAAAACTATTTCAGTTTCATTCTCATATACATATAAGATTATTCTTTCCAACTTGAATAATTTAAGGATCAATAGTTTTTCTGAGTCCGCTTCATACTTATATAAACTCCATTTAGTATTTCAAATATCTTTCAAAGATCATTTCTTTCTGCTTATAAATTCAACAAGGGGAGTTTGGATATGTAACTAACATATATAATCTCATTTATGCCAAGTCAAATATTTCCAAGTTCGATTACCTTACAATGTTATCTGTAACATTTTTTTTACTTCTTATAAATTAAGTTTCAGTTATAGTAACTATTAAATCTTCATTTTTAAAATCATTATATTTTCTCAAAATATAATATTTCGCTTCAAAATCATTTTTGCCTTGATATCTCGATTTCGGTTCCAACTCAAAATTGCTTTGAATTTCCATTTGGATTATAACTTCAATTTAACCCAATTTGTATTTAAATCCATGATTTAAATAAAAACAATTTCCACTCTGACTAGTTTGAATTTAAAAAATTAGCTTGAATAGTTTTAAAATAGTTAAATAGTTAATATAAGATAGTTTGACTTTTAAAAATGGTTTATATAGTAAAATAACTTGGAAAATCAAAATCATTTGAATATTTAAGAAGATAGATTTTAAATAGTTTATATTAAAATAATTTATTTGAAAATAGTTTCAAAGTCAAACTAATTTAATTACCAATCTTCCAATTCAAATCAATTTCAATTTCCATTTCCATTTAAATCGATTCAATTCCGATTTCAATTCGAATTAACTTTGATTTCAATTTTAATTCAAATCAATTTCAATTTCCATTTCAAGTTAATTCAATTCTGATTTCAATTCCAATTAATTCAATTCCAATTTGAATTAATTTCAATTCAATCCTCAATTTTAAACCATCTCGATTTATATAAATTCGAGTTCGATCTTCAAAATATCGATTTAAATCACTTAAATCAAATTAACCTTCAATATTTAATTTTAAAAATCCAAACCTTTAAAAAATAATTCAATTCCAAGCCTAAATTTTGAAATATCCATTTAAATTACTTTTACTTGGATTTGTTCCAAGGTTCGAGTAAGAGTTCAAATCTTTTTAAAACAAATCAATTTCCGGAATTCAATTGATTTCTTAATTATAACTTCAAAATTTCAAACCCGATTCTTTAAACAATTCTGGTTCAAGTTCATTTTTAACATTTCAAACTCAAGTTCAAAATGGATATATATCATTTCAACCTATTTCTATAATGACCCAAGATTTTAGGAATCTATTCTGAAAAATATAAATGAATTCAAAATAATTTTTGAATAAATTTTGAAAGGGGAGTGATATAGCTTGATAGTGTATCAGTATGTGTGTACATGTGTGCACAGGAAATGCACATGAACTAAAGCTAAAATCCCTGAACTCTAAGAATAAATACATATTGATATGTATGGGAATATATATATATATATATATATATATATATATTAAATCCTTAAAGGCTGAATGCATAAGTAAATATACATATATGGATGCTACTGAATATTTTTGAGTATACATGTGCATGTGTGTGTCAATACAGAATGAGGTGTAAATATATATATATATATATATGGGTGTGCTAATTATTTTAGTAAGACTTATATAAATATATATGTGTTAATAAAATTACTAGAGTTCAATTCAGCAAAATAAAACATACCAATATATTTTATAGATAGGCAGAAAGAAAGAAAGAATGAAGATATAAAAAGAACTAATCCTCTTATAAATAAATAAAGGAAGTACATGCCATTTACATGAAAGCTAAAAATAGAAAAAATAAGATAAAATAGAGAAATGCTTGGTATAGGCAGAATTAGGAAGAGTATTTGATAAATAATAAAATCAAGTCACATTTTTAGCATGATTGTGAACAAAGGAAAAAGTATTTTCTGAAAAGCAAAATTCTGAAATTAACCAAAAAAAAAAGAATGTAACCACTTTTCTCTTCACCTAAATTAAAGCCGGGAAGGGTAGAACTTTGGGTTTAAATAAAATGCAGATAACACAATTTTTATGGTGGGCAAAAATGGCTTTAGCCAATACCCAAAACCCTAAGGAAGACCCTGTATATATACATGTATATGCAGCAGCCTCCTCTCCTTCTCAGAAAAGAACTTTGAAAAAAAAAAGAAACAACACCATAGAAATCATAAGGCAAGGGAAGGAAAAGAGCTTGAGGATAAAGGCAGAAGTTCATCAATTAATTAAGGAAGCAAAGAAGAGAGCTAGGTGAGAAAACTCACTCAAAAATCTAAGGCAATAAGTCCTAATGTAGGCAGCCAGTTATAAGTAATTTTCTTAAAAAGAGTATTTTCATATATGAATGCTTATCTGTGAATTTAAATCTGAAAATGTTTTGATCCTCTTTGGTTGTTTTACTTGTTTATTTATAAGAAAGTTTTATGTGTTGTTAGTATACATATATGTTTTATAAATCCAGATCTCTGATATATTAATGTTTAGGAACATAAACAAATACCCAGAAAATAAAATGTTGAAAATAGGCAAGTAGTATTGGTTTTGGCTCAACCCAGAAAGATGTAAATAATGTTGAGCTGCAATATACTCATGTATAAGTGCTGAGGCTTGAGACAAAAAGGAATTAGGGGTGCAATAGGGTTGCCTATGTGCTGATGCTCCTGATTCAATGAAAATATATATATGTTCATATGCCTAGCAAACAAAATTTTGTGATTCAGTGAAACCAGGTCATTCTGAGTTTAACTCAAGCACAAATGTTTGTCAAAAAGAAAAACTCTCTCAAAAGCCATAAGCCAATGTTAGTTGCCTAAACCCCTGTTTAAATACCAGAATATATATATATATATATATATATATATATATATAGAACCTTATTTTGTAGTCACCAATGGTTGTTTGCTTGTTTGTCTCTGTATGGTTATGAATAATATGAGATGCCATGATATGGATGTTTTTAGTTAGTAAAATGGTTCACTGAATGGTTTAGTCATGAAAAATCAAAAGAGTTATTATTAACTTAAACCTGATTAGGAAAATGGGGTCAAGAACACTGCAGGAATGACTTGTGTTCTTGAGTAACACAAGTTGACACATGGCTTGTTTAAGTCCTGAGATCTTTGTGTAATGGAGTGAATTAGTTTATTACAGTGTGTCCATTGATTCATAAATATTGCAGATGAGACCAGGATAGATAAATATACCAAGGGAATAATATTTGAGATGATGAGAAAACTAGAGTTTTTCCCAGATTTGAAATATGAGGATTGAATAAATGATTTAACTCATATTGGTTATTTTCCTGTTGGTGTGAATGATTGTTTGATTATGACTGAATTTTATGCTTGAATGTATGTGCCATATTTATATATATATGGAGTCTCTGGAAAGAAAAATTAAAGTGTGCACATGCACAATGACACAGAGCATGCACACAAGTATGATCTGATTCTAAAGGGCAGAATTTTATGTATATGTATTTAATTTGATTTTAACCTAATTAACTAATTGCTTTTGTGAATTTTCTCATACCAGACATGTGTCTGACCCTAGTGTGCTAATGGCATCTGGGGTGTCTCATTTAAAATGAGGCAGCTTCAAATGCTTTTTCAGGGATTGCAGCAACTAAGTAGGAGTAGAAGCAAGGCTTTGAGAAGAGGATTATAGCATGCTAAACTTAGTTAGATAAGAGCCAAAATGATAAAATTCGCATGTATTAATGATTTAAATTGTTACTTGTATTAAGTGTTGAATATGGGATGGATATTTGGTTAAGTGTTTTATTAAGAGATTGACTTGTATCTGGAATTTATGAATCTAGTTAATATCTGATATTAAAGAAGTTAATCAAAATATTGTAAGTGGATTTAGTAAGAACACCATGTTGAAAACTGAATGATTACATTTTATAAATGTATTAGTCAATTTTGAGTCTTTAGAAAGGATTTAAGTTTTGGGAAATCTGGATAGTTGATTCTCAGAAAAATTAAATGGTTTTATCTTTCAAACATGGTAAGTGTATACAAAAGATAATAGGCATAGGTTGAATGTTTTTATATGACTACAAGGTTCCCATAACCTAACTTGTTTCATACAAATGTTTCATGTCTTATTTTTAAATAAAGGAAGGATCTGTAATAAGGGAATTGAAAGCCAGATCCAAATAGTTGCAGTTATATATGCACATAAACATGTTTTGTGCAAATATTAATACACCTTCTCCTTTGTATTTGTAATAGGAATCTGAATTTTCATTCAGATTTTAACCAAATGCATTTTAAATTCCAGACAGATTTTATAAGAAGAAAATCAAACATGAATGGAAGTTTTATTGCATATAACACTGTACTATGTGTGGATTGATTAAATCCAATCAATCCAATCTCCTCTTGTTTACCAGAACTCTGATTTAAACAAGAGAGGCATATACATCCTCACATGTATGTGCTTATCTTTGTGAAAGTACTGATATATTTATATTGGTTAACTGTTTTGATCCTGGATATATTTTGGTTTATTGGAAAAAGAAAATGACCCTAGAAAATATAATTGTAATAAATGATCAATCTATATATCATCTCTGATAGTTCTAAGGAAGTTTAAATCGAACTTAAAAGTGTAAATGAATGTAGGTGGACATCCAGACACATATAAATTGAATGTGCATATGCATGTACATAGAAATCGAATTTAGACGTCAGTCTTAATAATTTAGACGTTTGAGATTAAACTTAGACGACAGTCTAATTAATTTAGACGTCTAAGGTTAAATGTAGACGTCTGTCACAAAATAATTAGACGTCTGAATTCAGTTCAAAATGTCTTTTTCTCTCTGTTTCAATTTTTGATCTCTGAGCCGTCTGTCATAATTAGATAGACGTCTGTAATTATGTTTAGACGCCTGTCATAAGAATTTAGACGTCTGAACTGCTGATTTTGCCTAATTTGCCTATTTAGAAAAGAAATAAGTGGCTATGTCAATAGCTTGTATGGCATTTTGATTTCTACGTGATTTAAATTCCCTTTGATGAAGTAAAAAAAAATTCCTTATGAAATTAGGGTAGAAATAGGAGGGTCATTTCAGTTGGTATCAGAGCTATGTTATTCAACATAGTAGAAGTAATGATCAAGTTCTTAGATAGAAATAAAAATTTAAAGGAACTAAATATATATATCAATGTTTTCAGTGTGAAAAAAAAACCACTGAAATAATAAAATTACCAATCAAACTAACCAGCTATGTAAATTATTATTAGCAAACTATGGTAGGGAGACCACCAAATCAGGGAGTAGGATCTTCCCATGCACCACCAATGGTCAATCTGCAAGACTTGGTGAGAGCATTTAGGGATGGGGCAGGACAAAGGCAAGAAAATCCCTATGAAGAACTCTCAAAATTACTTAAGACATATACTCATTTAGGAGGCAAAAGCTTTGAAGGGACAGAGAGTATCATGGAAATTCAAACATGGTTAAGAACATTGGAAAGAATTTTCAATGACATGAAACTTGATGATCAAAGAAAGAGGCAAGTGGCTTCAAGACAGCTAAAAGGAGTAGCTTTAGGCTGGTGGGAAGTTATCATTGCAGGAAGAAATGAGAATGAAATCACTTGGAATCAATTCAAAGAGATATTGGAAGCAAGGTTTGTACCAACATCAGCAAAGACTACCTTGCTAGAAGAATTTATTAGACTTAGACAAGGAACCATGACTGTCACAGAATACACTCAAAAGTTTGAGGGGCTTTCCACATATGGAGCAATGCTTGTGGCAGATGAGGCATCCAAAAATGATAGGTACATAAAAGGGTTGAACCCAGGACTCAGCAGAGCCATGTTACCCTATGCAGACAGGACTTTTGACCATGTGATAAACTTAGCTTTGAGGTTGGAACAGCATGACAAGGAAAGGGAGAAGTTCAGAAATTTTAAGAACAATAATACCAAGAAGAGTAAGGGGAGGTATCACCCTTATGATAAGAAGAAGGAAGAGGCCAGTAACAAAGGCACTGGAGATGTCAAAGCTAAGGAAACCAAGAAGAAAATTGTGTGCCATTAGTGTGGAAAAGAAGGACATATCAAACCAAGATGTCCAGAATTGAAAGGAGGAGCTTTCAAGTGCTATCTATGTGGGAAAGAGGGGCATATGAAGAGGAATTGTCCTGAGTACAAACAGCAAGGAAAATTGGCAAATTTGGAAGGAAAAGGAAAAGCCACAGTGGAGAGTAACACTGAAAACCATAGCCAAGTGGAAGGTACATTACTTATTTGTACCATACCCATAGCAGTAGTATATGATACTGGGGCAACTCACTCTTTAATTTCTTATGAACTAGTTAAAATGCTAAAACTGAATTGCATATTGGTTGAAACCCCATTGCATATACAAAGTCCACTGGGGAGTTCTAGTGTTTTAAATATGATTTGTGTGGATGTGGAATTAAACATAGGAGGAAATATTTTTACTTCCAATTTATATGTTTTGAATTACCCAAATATAGGTGTTATATTGGGGGTAGACTGGTTAATGCAATTTAAAGCCATAATTAATTTAGACTCATCCACCATATCATTGCAAAATTCTAGAGGTTAGAGAATCACAGTTTTATGTGAAGTAGCTAAGGAAGGAAAACTATATCATTTAGTTGACTCAGAAAAAGATTCTAGTGAACTAACCATTGAAGAAATTCCCATAGTCAATGAATATTTGGATGTGTTTGGTGAGGTCAAGGGTATTCCACACCATAGACCAGTAGAGTTCCAGATCAATCTAGTTCCAGGAGCAAGCCCAGTGATTAAAAAGCCAACTAGAATGGGGCCAAATGAACTAAAGGAATTAAAGAAACAGTTAGAAGAACTGGAAGAAAAGGGTTTTATAAGACCAAGTAATTCTTGCTGGGGAGCACCAGTGGTATTTGTTAAGAAACAAGATGGCTCCTTAAGACTCTGTATCGATTATAGAGAATTAAACAAGGTAACTATTAAAAATAAATACCCATTGCCAAGAATAGATGATCTTTTTGATCAATTAGCAGGGGCAAAAGTGTTTTCTAGACTAGACTTAGCATCTGGTTTTCATCAAATGAAGGTGGAAGAATCAAGCATTAAGTACACTGCCTTTAACACTAGGTATGGGTTGTATGAATTTTTGGTTATGCCATTTGGTTTGACCAATGCACCATCATACTTTGTAGATTTAATGAACAGAACCTTTAGAGATTATTTAGACAAGTTTGTGCTTATTTTTATTGATGACATTTTGATTTATTCCAAAACAGTGGAAGAACATAAGCATCATTTGCACCTGGTTTTGTCTAGGTTAAGGGAAAAAGATTTAAAGGCAAAATTTTCAAAATGTGTATTTTGGAAAGAGGAAGTACATTTCCTTGGCCATGTTATATCTGCTCAAGGAATTTCTGTGAACCCCAATAAAGTAGTGGCTATTCAAGCATGGAAGAGGCCAAGCACTGTGAGTGAAGTGAGGTCATTTATGGGGATGGCAGGGTATTATAGGAGGTTTATAAAAGATTTTTCAAAAATCTCTACACCACTCACTAACCTAACCAGGAAGAACCAAGCTTTTGTTTGGACAGAAAAATGTGAGAAGTCTTTTGAGCAGTTGAAGGAGGCATTGGTGAATGCTCCAATTTTAAAGGTACCATATGGAAATGAAGAACTAGTGGTATACACTGATGCTAGTGGATTTGGCTTGGGTGTAGTGTTGATGCAACAAGGCCAAGTCATTGCATATGCATCCAGACAACTTAAACCATATGAAGTAAGGTATGCCACACATGATCTCGAATTAGCAGCTGTGATCTATGCTTTAAAACTTTGGAGACATTATTTGTTAGGCACAAAGTTTGAACTGTACACTGACCACAAGTCTCTGAAATATTTATTTTCACAAAAAGATTTGAACATGAGGCAACATAGATGGGTGGAGTTCTTAGCTGCCTATGACTTTGACATACTCTATACACCAGGCAAAGCAAACAAAGTTGCAGATGCTCTAAGTAGACAGCATGCTAAATTGGCTATGATGATGATAGAAGAATTTAAAGACTTGTCTTTGCTAACTGAGTTAGAAATTGGGGAGAATGGTTGTGTGCACATGGATGAGCAGATGCATGGTGCACAAGAAGATAAAGGGAAGTTAAGCTTAATGACACTTCAACCAGATTTAATTCTGAAGGTAGGAAAAATGCAAGAACAAGATGCCAACTTATTAGAGAAGAAAGTGCTCCTCTCAAGAGGGGAGGAAGTGATGAATCACCATATTGATAAAAATGGTTATATGAGATACCAGAATAGGATGTGTGTACCAGAGGACACAGAATTGAAGAAAGAGATATTGAATGAATATCACAGAAGTAAATACTCCATACACCCAAGCAACACAAAAATGTACCAAAATTTGAAAAGAGACTTCTGGTGGAAGGGGATGAAATCTGATGTAGCTAAATACATTGCCAAATGTATGACTTGCCAACAAGTCAAGGTTGAAACCCAAAGGCCATCAGGGTTGATGCAGTCTCTTAGTGTACCACAGTGGAAGTGGGAAGACATATATATGGACTTCATAGATGGACTGCCTAGATCTAAGAGAGGTAATACAAGTATATGGGTGATAGTTGATAGGCTAACCAAGGTAGCACACTTCATCCCAGTCAAGTCAGAAAGAACAGCACCAAAATTAGCTCAAATTTTTATAAAGGAAGTGGTAAAGTTACATGGCATTCCCAAAACCATTGTGAGTGATAGGGATACCATCTTCACTTCAAAATTCTGGAGAAGCTTTCAAGAAGCAATGGGAAGTGAACTATGTTTAAGTACTGCCTACCATCCTCAATCAGATGGGCAGACTGAGGTAGTAAACAAAGTTTTGGAGGACATGTTGAGGGCATGTATACTGGATTTCGGGGGCAACTGGGAAGATTGTCTTCATCTAGTTGAATTTACATACAACAACAGCTACCAAAGCACCATAGGAATGGCTCCATTTGAAGCCTTATATGGTAAACCCTGTTTGTCACCTGTTTGTTGGGTAGAAGCAGGAGAAAGGTCTATTTTAGGACCTGAGTATATACAAGAAACTAAGGAGAAAATTGAGTTGATAAGAAGAAGAATGGCAGCAGCTCAAGATAGGCAAAAGAAATTTGCAGACATGAGAAGAAGGCAGGTAGAATATGAAGTGGGAAATTTTGTTTTCATCAAAATCTCACCTATGAAAAATGTGCTGAGGTTTGGAAAACAAGGAAAATTAACCCCAAGATATATTGGACCATACAAAATTCTGGAGAGAATTGGTCCCTTGGCATATAAGTTGGAATTACCAGAAAACATGCAAGGTATACATGATGTTTTTCATGTATCACAATTGAGAAGGTGGGTCCATGACAAGGCAGAAATTCTTGAGACCCCAACCCAAGTGCAGATAAATCCTAATTTGATTTATGAAAAGGATCCAGTGGGAATTTTGGCAAAAGATGTGAAGAAGTTGAGAAATAAATCTCTGAAACTTGTGAAGGTACAGTGGAGTCATGATCCTAGTGATTGCACATGGGAATTAGAGGACGAAGTTAGGATGAATTATCCTAAGCTATTTTCAGATTAAAGGTAATTCTGATTTTTGATTGTTTTCTTTTGTTAGATGCATATGTGTTTAGTTATAATAAAACTAAAATTTATTTGGTTGAGAATGTACTTGTTCTCTGAATTAAGTTTAAAATTTATTTTAAGCTTAGGAAAATTGTGGGACACAATTTCTAAAAGGAGGGGTGTATGTAATGACCCAAGATTTTAGGAATCTATTCTGAAAAATATAAATGAATTCAAAATAATTTTTGAATAAATTTTGAAAGGGGAGTGATATAGCTTGATAGTGTATCAGTATGTGTGTACATGTGTGCACAGGAAATGCACATGAACTAAAGCTAAAATCCCTGAACTCTAAGAATAAATACATATTGATATGTATGGGAATATATATATATATATATATTAAATCCTTAAAGGCTGAATGCATAAGTAAATATACATATATGGATGCTACTGAATATTTTTGAGTATACATGTGCATGTGTGTGTCAATACAGAATGAGGTGTAAATATATATATATATATGGGTGTGCTAATTATTTTAGTAAGACTTATATAAATATATATGTGTTAATAAAATTACTAGAGTTCAATTCAGCAAAATAAAACATACCAATATATTTTATAGATAGGCAGAAAGAAAGAAAGAATGAAGATATAAAAAGAACTAATCCTCTTATAAATAAATAAAGGAAGTACATGCCATTTACATGAAAGCTAAAAATAGAAAAAATAAGATAAAATAGAGAAATGCTTGGTATAGGCAGAATTAGGAAGAGTATTTGATAAATAATAAAATCAAGTCACATTTTAGCATGATTGTGAACAAAGGAAAAAGTATTTTCTGAAAAGCAAAATTCTGAAATTAACCAAAAAAAAAAGAATGTAACCACTTTTCTCTTCACCTAAATTAAAGCCGGGAAGGGTAGAACTTTGGGTTTAAATAAAATGCAGATAACACAATTTTTCTGGTGGGCAAAAATGGCTTTAGCCAATACCCAAAACCCTAAGGAAGACCGTGTATATATACATGTATATGCAGCAGCCTCCTCTCCTTCTCAGAAAAGAACTTTGAAAAAAAAAACAACACCATAGAAATCATAAGGCAAGGGAAGGAAAAGAGCTTGAGGCTAAAGGCAGAAGTTCATCAATTAATTAAGGAAGCAAAGAAGAGAGCTAGGTGAGAAAACTCACTCAAAAATCTAAGGCAATAAGTCCTAATGTAGGCAGCCAGTTATAAGTAATTTTCTTAAAAAGAGTATTTTCATATATGAATGCTTATCTGTGAATTTAAATCTGAAAATGTTTTGATCCTCTTTGGTTGTTTTACTTGTTTATTTATAAGAAAGTTTTATGTGTAGTTAGTATACAAATATGTTTTATAAATCCAGATCTCTGATATGTTAATGTTTAGGAACATAAACAAATACCCAGAAAATAAAATGTTGAAAATAGGCAAGTAGTATTGGTTTTGGCTCAACCCAGAAAGATGTAAATAATGTTGAGCTGCAATATACTCATGTATAAGTGCTGAGGCTTGAGACAAAAAGGAATTAGGGGTGCAATAGGGTTTCCTATGTGCTGATGCTCCTGATTCAATGAAAATATATATATGTTCATATGCCTAGCAAACAAAATATTGTGATTCAGTGAAACCAGGTCATTCTGAGTTTAACTCAAGCACAAATGTTTGTCAAAAAGAAAAACTCTCTCAAAAGCCATAAGCCAATGTTAGTTGCCTAAACCCCTATTTAAATACCAGAATATATATATATATACAGAACCTTATTTTGTAGTCACCAATGGTTGTTTGCTTGTTTGTCTCTGTATGGTTATGAATAATATGAGATGCCATGATATGGATGTTTTTAGTTAGTAAAATGGTTCACTGAATGGTTTAGTCATGAAAAATCAAAAGAGTTATTATTAACTTAAACCTGATTAGGAAAATGGGGTCAAGAACACTGCAGGAATGACTTGTGTTCTTGAGTAACACAAGTTGACACATGGCTTGTTTAAGTCCTGAGATCTTTGTGTAATGGAGTGAATTAGTTCATTACAGTGTGTCCATTGATTCATAAATATTGCAGATGAGACCAGGATAGATAAATATACCAAGGGAATAATATTTGAGATGATGAGAAAACTAGAGTTTTTCCCAGATTTGAAATATGAGGATTGAATAAATGATTTAACTCATATTGGTTATTTTCCTGTTGGTGTGAATGATTGTTTGATTATGACTGAATTGTATGCTTGAATGTATGTGCCATATTTATATATATATGGAGTCTCTGGAAAGAAAAATTAAAGTGTGCACATGCACAATGACACAGAGCATGCACACAAGTATGATCTGATTCTAAAGGGCAGAATTTTATGTATATGTATTTAATTTGATTTTAACCTAATTAACTAATTGCTTTTGTGAATTTTCTCATACCAGACATGTGTCTGACCCTAGTGTGCTAATGGCATCTGGGGTGTCTCATTTAAAATGAGGCAGCTTCAAATGCTTTTTCAGGGATTGCAGCAACTAAGTAGGAGTAGAAGCAAGGCTTTGAGAAGAGGATTATAGCATGCTAAACTTAGTTAGATAAGAGCCAAAATGATAAAATTCGCATGTATTAATGATTTAAATTGTTACTTGTATTAAGTGTTGAATATGGGATGGATATTTGGTTAAGTGTTTTATTAAGAGATTGACTTGTATCTGGAATTTATGAATCTAGTTAATATCTGATATTAAAGAAGTTAATCAAAATATTGTAAGTGGATTTAGTAAGAACACCATGTTGAAAACTGAATGATTACATTTTATAAATGTATTAGTCAATTTTGAGTCTTTAGAAAGGATTTAAGTTTTGGGAAATCTGGATAGTTGATTCTCAGAAAAATTAAATGGTTTTATCTTTCAAACATGGTAAGTGTATACAAAAGATAATAGGCATAGGTTGAATGTTTTTATATGACTACAAGGTTCCCATAACCTAACTTGTTTCATACAAATGTTTCATGTCTTATTTTTAAATAAAGGAAGGATCTGTAATAAGGGAATTGAAAGCCAGATCCAAATAGTTGCAGTTATATATGCACATAAACATGTTTTGTGCAAATATTAATACACCTTTTCCTTTGTATTTGTAATAGGAATCTGAATTTTCATTCAGATTTTAACCAAATGCATTTTAAATTCCAGACAGATTTTATAAGAAGAAAATCAAACATGAATGGAAGTTTTATTGCATATAACACTGTACTATGTGTGGATTGATTAAATCCAATCAATCCAATCTCCTCTTGTTTACCAGAACTCTGATTTAAACAAGAGAGGCATATACATCCTCACATGTATGTGCTTATCTTTGTGAAAGTACTGATATATTTATATTGGTTAACTGTTTTGATCCTGGATATATTTTGGTTTATTGGAAAAAGAAAATGACCCTGGAAAATATAATTGTAATAAATGATCAATCTATATATCATCTCTTATAGTTCTAAGGAAGTTTAAATCGAACTTAAAAGTGTAAATGAATGTAGGTGGACATCCAGACACATATAAATTGAATGTGCATATGCATGTACGTAGAAATCGAATTTAGACGTCAGTCTTAATAATTTAGACGTCTGAGATTAAACTTAGACGACAGTCTAATTAATTTAGACGTCTAAGGTTAAATGTAGACGTCTGTCACAAAATAATTAGACGTCTGAATTCAGTTCAAAATGTCTTTTTCTCTCTGTTTCAATTTTTGATCTCTGAGCCGTCTGTCATAATTAGATAGACGTCTGTAATTATGTTTAGACGCATGTCATAAGAATTTAGACGTCTGAACTGCTGATTTTGCCTAATTTGCCTATTTAGAAACGAAATAAGTGGCTATGTCAATAGCTTGTATGGCATTTTGATTTCTACGTGATTTAAATTCCCTTTGATGAAGTAAAAAAAAAATTCCTTATGAAATTAGGGTAGAAATAGGAGGGTCATTTCAATTTCTTAATTTATTCGAAATAATTCGATTTACAGTTTTGTATACTGTAAATAACATACAGGATGATAGCAGGATATATCAAAATAAATAAACATCCAAATCATCTAAACATCAATCAATAGCATCCATCACAAATTTCCAGAATTCAAAACCCGTTTTATTTCAAAAATCGTTTTGAAATCATTCATACATACATAACTTCTTTTGCAACTCTTATCAAATCTATACCTTTTCTTTTACAATTTGATTTATTTAACTTCCATAAGTTAAATTTTAGTTTCACCTTGAAATTCCAATTTCAGGTTATAAGTTCAAAACTTCTTTAACTTGGCCTGAGTTAATTCCAAATTCGTTCAATCCATTTAAACTTACTCAATTTAAATTTTACATTCCAATTAAATTCTTATTAATATCACTTCCCACTTATAAGTTCAAAAACTTATTTTTCCTTTGGTTCTACTTCTCATTTTAATGGGGATCCCAGAATTCAAACATCCTGCTTTTATTTCAAATCACTTTGAAATTATATATATATATATCTATAAACACACACACACATATATATACACATATATATCCCATTTATATACCAAATCACACTTTGTAATTTTAAACCAACCTTGGTTTCAATCCCAAACAAATTCTTCAGAATTTTTAAAACAACCCTAGTTTTCAAAACAAAAATGTTCATATCAAAATATACTAAATAATATTATTTATTATTTCCTTAAACGCTTTGAAACACATTTCAAAATTTTTGGACTTAGATTCTAAACTCCTGAATTTAAATTCATTTTAATTTATAAATCACAATTGTAAATTATGCTCATATAATTCCACTTTCTTAAAACATTTCACAATGTTTTGTCATTGTTTATTCTGTAATAAACATAGGCCCAATTAACCAATTTATGATAATAATCAATATTATCATATCTAGAACCCAAACACATTCCATATATTCCTTAATAATTTCCTTAAAAAGTATTTCTATAACTTATTTCATTTTAAAACACTTTGAAAAACACTTCCAAAATTTCTAGGATTTAAATTTTGTTTTGGATCTATTTTTCAGCTTAACCCATTCGTATAATTCATTTTTATCAAATTTCTATTTGGTTATATATATAACCACTTAAATTTTATAATCTTTACTTGATAATAATAATTACAATCAATCACCTCAACATACTATAATAATTCAAAAATATAATCTTACAAAAATTATTTGAAAATCGTTTTTAAAATCATTATATAATAGAATAACAAGTACGCCCTCATATATGATACACTCAACTCATTCCAGGGTACTACAGACCCAATCTCTAATGAGTAATCCCCACCAAAGCCAAGGTTCTCGCTTAACCTTCAACTCGATACCACATGTGACGACCGGGCGATTTCGACCCTGAAAATTGACACTAATACATTCACTGTATAGGGTGCCACGAAATCGAGTGCCAGAAATACAAGGTTGTTCGGGTTTAAGAAGAAAAGGATAAAAGAAGAAACAGAAATAACAACACAGAATCTCACAATCGCAGCGGAACAAAATATAATATACAATAACAGATTTTTATACAAAAGAAAAATCGTAACTGTTAATATACATATAATTTATCAGAGTACAATCATCAACATATAAATCTGGACAGTTAGAATAACTTGTCCTCAAAATGCTGAATATACAGCCTATAATCCACAATGGGATATAATCAACTACGTGCAATACGTGTAACGACCCTCTATTTCGAACCATTCAAATCGACAAGTAAACACAATGTCAGACTTGAATTGCTCCAAATAACAGATTGTTAATATATAATTTGCAAAACTTAGCATATATAGTCAATAAATCAATCACAGAATCATAGACACAAAGTTTACAACCATAAGAAACGGAAAAGATAAATAGTAGTTCATGAAGCTACTACAGAAATAACATAGTCTGAAACAAAATACATCAGAAATCCCAATACATGGAAGTTTCTAATACAAAGAAAATGACTAGTCTGAGACATACAACTCAAATAATAGGAATAAACTGAAGGCTGAAATAGATAAGCTAGATCTTCCAAATGAACTCCAGCTCCAAAAGATGAATCTTAAACTGTGACACTCAGGCTGACCCGATGAAATGTCAAGTAAATGGAATATAACTTAAAGGGATGTTGGGATTTCATCCTTTAAGGATCCGATAAACTATCTACATACATAGTACAATACACTACATATATAATGTCTATAGTAAAGTAAAATATCAAAATAGCATTAACGCATTACCCATATCCCCTTTAACACATTTTTATATATTCCCATAGTCTATACAGTATCGTAATTCCTCATTAAACTGGAGGGCTATCATAGGGCACTCCATAGGTATGGTACAAACCAAACTCGTAGGAGGCGCGATAAGGCATGTAACAAGGCACGCGAGGCAATGCCCAGGGTATGATACTACCGTTTTGTAGATCCGAACTGGTGGTAACACATAGGAGCTACTACCGCCCACCTCGCGACACACTCCAAATCAAAGGTGTGCACACCAAAATCAAATCACAAAAGCAATAGATATGGTTTCGAAGAAATGTGCCCGATAGGAAGTGCGACCTCACTTGGCCCGACATGGCTCCTGTTTTAGCCACATCAATCCAACTCACGGGATTCAGGGCTACGTAAATACCATACACAGTCGTTCGTCAAACCATCCTACTTCATTCTGGAATCTCCACCATGTACACAGTTGTTAAAGTGGTTTTCGGTATTGGCAGAGAGTGACAATATCTGATCCCGGTCTCTTTAACAACCAAACGCTTATTCCACACCGTGGACTTTTATAAAATTACCATATAAATAATTAAATAAAATCTCAATTACGAATTTAAATAAAAATAAAATATTCAAGCTTAATTTTATTTAAATCCAAAAGTATTCATTTAATCACCTTTATTAAGATAAGTCATAAATCATTTCCAAAATCATCAAGCTCCGAATGAATCTTTATTTAAATTCAATTATTAATCAAATTAGGTTGCAAATGAATTCCAATTTACCATTCCAACCCTTTTTATTTATTAAAGTTAAAAATCTATTTTATATATAAATTTAAATAAAACCTTTTAAAATATTATATATATATAATTAATTTTATACAATTTAAAATAAATTAAACTTTTTATTTATCTATTTAGAATACTGTTTTATATATTTTAGAAAATAACTATAAGTAAAATTTCTATAAATTACTTTTAAACTAAACCCATAAAAAATTTCACTTCCAAAATCAACATTTAAATTTCTAAAATTTCTCAATAATAAAATAGAATACCTATGATATAAAAAAATCAAAACTTATTTATTTCCTTTCAAAATATTTGGAAATCATTTTCAAAATATTTGGAAATCATTTTCAAAATAGACGAACGGTGCCTATATAAAATTTCTATCCTATGGTCAAGTGATGCAGATATTTGTTATTTTAATCCGTAATAGTTTAAATTTATGGGTTCATATCATTAAACCTGCAATCCCACAAATTTCAAAAATAAATGAAAATCGCTTGGGTTTATCATTTCAACCCATAACGAATTTTCTCCTATTCTAAAGTACGTTCGGGTATGTATCATTTCAACCCATAGTGATTTCTAGAACTAAGGGAACTTGCAAAGTGAGAACAATAAATAACTATAATAATAACAATAACATAACATAACCTCAATTTGCAATACTCAGTCTGACCCGAGCATTATAATAAAGTAACACCCAAGTCAGGCTGGAAACCAGCGTGAGTAAACACACTTAATTTGAAATACTTGAATTATCAAATCCTTCAAAAACCAAGGTAACTCGTAAGACTGCATCACATATACACGATGGGTTTTTATCTTACGATAGACAAAACACTTTTATAGAAAATTCGGTGATATTATACCAGTGTCTAAGTACCATACTTATTGAAAAGGGTCAAATTTGTTAAATTAATCCGATTCCAGTATTTAGGACTTTATAATCAAACCCGTAAAGGTTCGTAGTGATTATTAAATCGAAGTGGTTTCGGATAATGCTGATATCCGATCCCGATCTCTTCGAACTCAAAACGATAATTTCTAAAAAGGGTCCAAGTCGTTAAATAAACCTTACAATCAGGGAGTTAATATTTACATATGAAAACTCATTCCATAGGATTACTTTATCATGACCGGCCCATCAGCATTAATTCGCTTGCAATCATCCATTTTGAAATTTAGAATTATTCATCGGTTTCAGTCGATTTACTTGTCAATAAACGTGTTAACATTTTGCTCCTTTACTTTACTCTATCTGGCTACTTAATGGCATAAACAATAGATAGTTGAAAATAATATCTAAGATCCATATCAGTTAACTATAGATCATAACTCAACCAACAATGTATAATCAATATCAATCCATTTTCAATCAGAATTGGTCGTTTTCAATTGACTGGGTCGAGTAATGTTTTAAAACCAGATTATTGCCACTTAAGGAAATTAAATAAGATAATTTATTTTATATAAACTTGAGATTAAACGTTTCATTAAATAATTAATTAACTTATTAAAATGTAAATAATTAAAAAATATATATATACTTATTTGTTTTACCTAAATTATTATAGACCATCATTATTATAAGCCATCATTATAAACCATCATTTATTATAAACTATTAAATTATTATAAACTATCATTATTAACTATTATACCGTAAAGCTTCATTTAATTTCCTAAACCAACCCATAAGCATTCACGGCCCAAACCCAACGAGCCCAAACCGCCCTTCTCCTTCTCCTTCCTCCAGCTCCTTTTTTCTTCCCCTTGTTTGAAATGCACGAAGACAATCGTGCACACCACTGTGCACCTGCACACAACCACTAACCACCCAAACCCATCGTCGACCGTCCTCGCGAGTCGCGCTCGACCACCCCACCACGTTCCACCCCTGGAACGTCGCCAAAGACACACATTCAAATTTCGAACTACTGCCCCAAACACGAACGAAGACCTAGCCACCCCATCGCTTCCCCACACCACAACAACCGATCGTGCACCACCAAAATTTGCCAAAACTTTCACCACGACCACCTCTTCCAATCCCCCTCCGTGTGCACATCACTATGCCTCTCTCGTCATCACCATTTCCCTTGGACCCGAAACCAAATAAAAACACTATAAAACCCTAGTTTGAGTTCACATGGCCTCCTCGCTCAACTAAATATCACGGCACCATTTTTCTCCGATGCTCCATTCCCTGGGTCACCTCCACGCCAAACGCCGGGCCCCGAAATCTATCACATCACAAGAATTTGACCAAATGCCCGATTTCGTTCATTCCCCAATTTCTATTCCCACACACTCTTAAAAATTATCAAACTTATCAAAAAAATCGTGTTTTTCAACGATGAACATGGCTATATGATTCATGGTTCAAAATTCAAAATTTAAATTTTGACCCTAGTTGATCTATATTGTAAAATGAAATTTTCTCTTCCTACACTTGATGGAATTTCATGAAATAAATTTTAAAATAACCTATGTTCAAAAAAAAATAACATTTATTTTGGAATCACATATTGAAACTGACCAGAAGATGAGAAATTGATTTTTGAAGCTAATGGTTTAACTTTCATAAACAAAAATAAAATATAACAGAGGAGTTTGGGAGAAGAGATACAGTGTTCTTGAGTTTAAAGTGGTACTGTCCATGATGATTCTATATATTCATACCTGAACTGTCATAACGAGTGCATATATACATGACATAAACCAAGATTTAACCCAAAACCACAATTATATACTATATATGTTATATCCTGTAAACAATCTAAAATGTTTACTCATAGTTTTTAAAAGATGATGAACACTGTGATTTATTTCCTGCTTCAAGCTTTGCATCCTTCCTTTACTTTGATGGCGGCCTTTATTTGTTGTTTTTATATGCCCTTTTTTCATATTTACTTTTCTTTTGAATGGTATACGTGAACCAAAACACACGGTGCATATATAAGGAGAGAGGGAATTTAGATATAAGGCTGAAACTTGTTAGAGGCTGAAACTTGTTAGAGGCTGAAACTTGTTAGAGCTTCACATCTTCTTATTTTATTTTATTATATTTTATTTTCTTTTACTGATTTGATTTGTTGAGGCATGATTTGATTCCATGGGTTTTGATTTGATTTATTATGTGCTTAAGTCGATGTGCATTTATCACAATGTTCCCTTGTATGCAAACATACATCATATAGAAATATATATATATATGTATGTATGTATGTATGTATGTATGTATGTATGTATGTATGTATGTATGTATAGATTTCCAATAACTTAGACCATAAGCACATGTTTTTGTTTACTAACGTGTATATATATAACATGCCTAAGTATAAAGCAACATACAAGTATCTAATTCCTTATATATGTATTATTTTATTTAATATCATAAGTTTTGCATATATATATATATCTATATATATATATATATCTATATATAATTCCATACACACTATTCTTTAAGCATATATACATACACATATACTTACATTTTTTTGTCATCACACATATATATATTTACATTTATACAAATTTTCATATACATTACTTCATATGGGCATATATACATACACACACACACATATATATATACTTATATACTTATATATATATATATATTTAAACATCATAAAACTTGTATTTACTCATGTATATATACATATAAGGATATTCTATCTTAAATTCTAGATGGTGGAGTTATATACATATATCTATAAAATTTATCATATCCAGAAATTTATAATTTAAAATTAAATATAGTTTCAATCATTATATAGATTCAGATATTTTAAATATCAGAAAACTCATTTATTCGACTTATAAAAGTTAATATTTCAATAATCAAAATCAGTTAATTACCTCAATAACAGGTGGCTAAAAATCCGGGTCGTTGCACTTTTACTTTGAGTTGACTGTGGTACTAACCTCATATAATTGAAGAGACGAATCCACTTGAATAATGCTTCACTTCTAATAATTTCACTCGACCCAACTATAGTCACTTGATGGACGCCGTGCTATGATATGATTATAATCAAAGTGGAGCTTTCTTATTGAAGATCCACAGTATTCTTAAATCAAGCGAACCATGTAAATCAGTCACATCGATATTCTCTATTTGAACTTAGTTATACTAACCAATATAAAATTATCGAGTGAGTCGTTCCATAGTTATCCAATAACTATTAGTATGTAATCCCTAGGTGCCTTTATTAGTTATTAGCAATACACTGCCAAAAACATTTTGAGAGCATTAGGTACTCTAGTCTCAATGGATACATCGATATCCAGTCTCGGTGCATCATGACTAGGGACATTTAAAATGGTATATTTGTTTCCATTATGATAAATTACTCACAGTTACAACACTTTGTAACTACTATCACAAAATACACCATTTATAGATTTTCTACTAAATATATTTTTAATTAAATTAATCAATACAACACATTATATGAGGTATATGATAGAAGAAAACACGTTTTATTTCAAACAAAGATTAGTTATCGATTTAGCTATATGTAACAAATTACATATTTGCCCCAGGGCATACCCCTAACTCTATCAACCAGCATCTTACATCGCCATGACTTTCCCAAAGTCTGGTGCCCCTACGATAGCCACAGAAGCCTCGCTTCACTATAATCATCATCGAAGTTTCACTCCACCATGTTCACTATTGAAGTCTCACTTCACCAAGATCATTCCCAAATCCCCACTTCACCATGACCACCACCAAGGTCTCTCAGATACGCAATAACTTGCACAATGACCTCTCAGGCTGATGAGACCTCGTGTTACAATTGGATTCGGTGTTCGTTTACATACCTATCTCATGGGTATTACCTCCTCAGGGCAGGTTATATTGTTTCATGGTCCATGGAAACAGATGAGCATCCTCACATACCCTTGCCCTATGAAAGACACGTCACATCTAGAGTTATCAATGATCCGTTCAGCACACAACTCAGTTCGGAGCATCTCAAGCTCTGCTATAACGCTTCACCTTGTTGAATGTACTTCCTCCGACTACTCTAGTCTCATATATTTACTTCCCACTTAAAGCACTCGATCAAGCGCCTCGCGTCAACGGAGTTCAAAATATCTCTACACGCACATCTCATGTTGTAGAGTCACCATGTCACAGTTCCAAAGTCATCACATCAAAGCGTCACACCTTTGCCTCTTCATTTAATATCAGTTTTGATTGCGCCACCATCGTCGAAAATGAACTTCAAACGAACATACATACACATCCACCAACTGCATACATGCACGTCCCCTAAGGCTACACCCTAACCCCTATCACTTGACATGGACAGCACTGATCATGTATGGTCGACATTGGCCATGTAGTCAGCCTAAACTAGGCCAAATGTCCAAGTACCAAAAATACTTCATCCCCTAGCCATGCCCAATGCAAACCCGAAGCCATCTCCATCAAATTTCAAAGCAACCCCTTCCATAACTCAAAGCACTAACACCAACCCCATTTATGTCACCACCGACCATACTCCTCTACTACCGACCATAAATGACAACTATAATTTAGGCCACCACATAACCTCCAAATTGCTTAGAACTTGTTTTGTAGACTTCCCGAGTCATCTAGAACACCATATCCAAATTACAACGTGTTTTAAATGCTTTGATATCATTACCAACCATAAATGACGATCATAATTTGAGTTACCAAAACAACTCCAAATGGCTTGCAAATTGTATTGGTGTCTCCTGGGACTGCAATCAACATCATACTCCAGCCACATCATGTTTCAAACATGTTTTCTCCACTACCGACCATAAATGATGACTATAATTTAAGCAATCAAACTAACTCCAATATGCTTGCAACTTGTTTTAGGGGGTCTCTTAGGACTTCAAGCTATATCATATACAAGTTGCATCACGTTTCGAACACTTTGGTGCCATTTGCAAAAAGGGCGTACCATAATTCTAACTATGCAAAACAACTAGCAAACGCATCAAATAATCCATACAAAAATCAAATATCATCATACACCAACCAAGCAATGTATATAACCCATCTGAGCACAATTTACAAGCATAAGTCATCTTAGATCCAATTTTCTATAAAATAGCTGTTGTGGTTGGTAAATGGTGTAAATCAATTCAAAATATAAATCTATCTTTTTAAATATGATTTTAAGGTGTCATTCACACTAGATCTAATATTTAAATCATATTAACTTTAAGAATCATATCAAAAATCATCTTTTTACTATATATATAAGCATATGATAGTAAGAGAGGTAAAATCACTTCCTTGGATGAAAACACACAAATCTCTTGGCAAATCAAAAGAAAAATAACACTAATACGAATCCCAATATCCGCAAGCAACAACTCTACTATTCACTTTTATTAACCAGCCTTAAAATATCTTTAATATGCTAATTAACTTGAAGAAATGATGGATTTATGTCAAATCTAGGTTGATGGAGGTTAGGAAGTGGTTAAAAATGAAGAGAAATGACTAGTGAAGACTGTGAGGAAGTGGTATAACCTTAATCTCAAATTGGATTAATGGGCTGCACTAATAACCCTCCAATTACCCACTAATTTGCTGAAAAATAGTCGGAACATTAAACAACAATAACTTCTAAACGTTAAGTCCAAATCCTTGTTATGACCACTCTACGAAAAGAGAAACCATCATCCTAATCAAATGAAAGTAGTTTTAGACCCTAATTCGGCTCATATCAAAAGTTATAGGCCTTATAAGATTTCCAAGGTAAAAAAATGTCCAATAAAAATTCTAAAGATGAGAAATGTCACTAGTTGACATTTTCCAAAGTTATAGAGTCGTACAATCTCATATGAATTTAAAAATAATAGTTTATTATCATTTGATATGTAAAATTCGAGTTTTTACACTCTCCTCTGAACCCCCTCGGAATTTTGCCCTTGAAAACCCAGTCAAACAAGGAGAAGTCAACCACAAAGTTACCTTGCATGCTTGAAAACCATAATCAATCACCTTCAAACATAAAACAAGAAACCATTCAACCGTGCAATCATAAGCAATCAATTAGTATCTATGCCTATCCTAGCATGCGAGATACTAAGCTATCTCATAGGTGAAGGTGAATGTAATACACAGAAAACCCTACCAAATAAAGTGCTTCGTTTCATCGGTTCCCACAGTCTTTTCGGTCTTCTTTGTACTATCGTCTCCGCTTTCATTCTTGCGGAACTTCTATCGACTTCAACACCTTCTTTGGTCGCTCTTAGTTTGACCTCAATATCATCCAATATGTCTTATCCTCATCAGAATGTACCATTAATCTCGAATGACTACACTCTCATAGTACCCCATTCCTAAGTCCATCAGTGTTAGGCTTAACTGCATATCCTCTATGTGGAGCCATCTAACTCAGTTGAGTCTGTACTGCCTCATCTCCATAGACACTACTCCATCTCCTTCGGAGTGGGTCTATCATCTCACTTGCCAACATCCTTGGCTCTATACCTTATTTTGAATGGAAATCATGACCAGTAATATACCTAAATGGTGTCTGCACTAAGAACTCCACTCCACAGTTGGCATGTTTCCTCAATACCTTAGGCGCTATCCTCAAGTGCATCTTGAACTTCTCCTTCACTAGAAGACAAGATTATCACACATGGATTTTGGTATGAGCTTCTCAAGCTCCCGACGCTGCACACCATCTCAAAGAAACGTTCTTCTGCCATGTAAATACTACTAGTACTCCTCAACTGAATATACCACCATGAATGAACCCGCTCCATGGGTCACTCTCCCACACCTCCAGTTTTCATAACTCTTTGAATACCATATTCTTCGAAGATATAATATTGGTCACTAGATCGATACGAAACCCCATCTCTCTACATGGTGATCATCTGATTCCTCCAAATGTTCCCGCAATTTCGAAAACAACGATGACTCCTCATGCAGGATCATAACCAAGCTAATTATAATTGTACCCTTTATATGTACAATCTTACTCCAACTTCTGCTCTTCTCCTACCCTATCCATCGTCTATTGCACCTCACGATTTCTCCATAGCTTTGCGTCCTTTTAGCCGCCCCGCACAAAATGATATTGAACACCACAAAACCAGATGAAGCAAACACAAGAAAACAAACATCCATGACTAGACACACTAAGCCTTGACAAATAGTCACTAAGTCGATCGAACCACCACTAAGTTTGAATCAACTAAAGGTCCGTTTGTTATGTCCGGTCACCATCCTAACCCACTCACTAAGTTACTGGATATATAAAGGGCCCAATGTATCCATATCAAATAAAAACACAAATATATATAACATAAATAAAGCATACCTAGGATAAAAATGCCCTTCTCTTTTTCCTTCACCGATGGAGTAGCCGATGAAGTAGAAGCGGCATCCAATGCATAAACAGTTGCACTGCTTATTCCTTTGCCATTCTGGGTAGTCCTTCTTTAAGTGCCCAACCTTATCACAAACAAAGCATTTCCTCTCCTTGTCCCTCGGGGCCTTGCAATCCTTGTTAAGTTGTTCTATCATATAGCAATTAAAGCACTTAAGCTCCCAATTGCTTTTCTTCTAGCCATCCCATTCTTGATATTGCTTCTTGTCTTTATTGTTCCATTTCCTTTTACCTCCACTGCTCATTTGCGATTTTGGCTCTTCCTCTTAAAAGACAACTTCAGCCTTAGACTCTGTGTATAGACTCTCATGCCTCAAAGCTTTCTCTACCGGCTTCTCAAAGGACTTGTCGATATGTCCTACCAACTTCTCCCCTTGATAATTATCCAAACCCATGATGAACATCTAGTTCTTTTTCAAAGGGGTATCAATAAAAGATCAATCATATTTCAGCAGCATATCAAATTAGCCACATACTCCGAGACAATCTTCTCTACCTATTTCAACTTAGAAAATTTCCTAAAGAACATCGACTTCTGGGTGATCACTATGAACTTCTCTTCAAATTTAGCCATAAACTGCTCCCAAGTGAGCTGATCTTTGGGAGTAAGCCTCTTAACAGCATTCCACCATTCCATGGCATGACCATGAAGTTGCTTAGAGGCTAACTTCCTATTTATTACATCTTCCAGCTCCAAATCTTCAAAGGCATGCTTGTAGGTATCCGACCAATCTTGCACTTTCATAGCCAATTCCGTTCCAAGGAATGATTTGCCTCCAAGGCTAGAATAGTCCTTGTTTAACTTGGCAAAGTCGGCTCTGAGCGGTTGAATGGAGCACCACCACCAACAACAACTGGAGCAACACCTTGGGTGTTTTGCAACATGTTCCTCATCATCTGTACGCATATTTCCTACATATTGGGGTTTGCTTCCCAAGCCCACTCCTTCTTCTTCTACTCCTGTTATAAAATTCCTGGTAGTATTCCTTATATGTCGGCTCATTCTTAAACTCTGTTATAAGAATAGTTAGTCTCTCATAAGGGAAAACTGTCGACGGTGCTCAAGTGTGCAATGCGACTTATATACTATATACTACTAATATTTAGTTTTGAAAACCAAAAGATATAACAAATACTCTCTCATACATTGCCCGGTCCATTCAAAGGCATTCCACTTACATTATATAATGTATCTAATTATCAACTTAGGTCGATCACTCAACCTAAGCTCTAATACCACGTGCAATGATCGCCCTATATGTAATAACCCATCCCAAAACAGACCTAAATTCTGATCCAGAAAAGCCCCAGCTAAATATAGGCCCATTCCAAAGTTGGTCGTTGGTTAGTGAAAAGAAAAATAATACAGAGCTATCTATCTATTCTTTTAGAACTCATGGCGAAAGGAATAAAATATAATAACAAATAATAGTACCCATTTATTTCAAATCATTTCAAATGTCATAATACATGACAACATCCGTTACAACATTTTGTTAAAAAGTACATTTTGTAGGTACAATAGAAAATTACATGAAAAGTTAGGTAATGACTACCACAAGCTTCACTCTCGCCATCTTCAAGCATCGTCAACTCCTTCTCTAACCTGTGTTGTAATGAGGAGGGAGTCAGAACAACAAGTGTCTGGTGGATAAAAAACCTCGAGCCTTACATTCCAGTACTTGGGCAGTAAAGTTAAATAAGAATATGTCTTACATATTTAAACCATTTAATACTTCAGCAAAGGAGGAAGGCCCTCAAAAAACTACTTAATACCTTCTGTTCCTGAAGCAGGTTTCCCAATCCCACAACCAACGCCATAAATGTCTAACAGCGCAAGAGGTAGATACCAAGTCACTTAATACCTTTTAATGGAAAATAAGTAGACTCTGACCATTTAAGACCTCAATTGAGGTAGGACCCATCATTTAATAGCTATTTCCAAGGTGGACTCCATATAGGTAGCTATTTAGCTAGCATTGCACGAAAATCTCTTTGGACACATAATACTTCCTATTGAAGTGGAATTTTCCGAGATATCCCTAACCGTGCCTAAACCCAATCCTGACCATTTAATACTCTACTTAGGAAAAAAGTGATGGGCCCCCAAGCAACCACTTAATACCTCAAAACCCTAGATCAGGTCTTCGTATTATGACACATACCTATGGAGACGTGTCACATTAGTCCGACCATTCATAGGAACTAGTAGCCAGATTAGCTGGACAGATTTACCTTACACAATTGGGGCTAATCTCGCATCTTCCATAGTTACTTATCATAGGCGATATCCCCATGACTTAGTCATATGTACCACACTCTTAATATATAATACACACCTCACTATGCCCATTAATTAGGCTATATAAGAATTCCTTCTTATTTTGTCTTAACAAATCAATTACTTTCCTAATAGGGATTTAATGACATTTACTACCTAATAAATTACCAATTAATACACTATAATTGTATGCTATTTACGGTAATTAATATACAAATAAATACACACTTATTATTTTCTATGCGTGCGGAGATTACGCCATAATTAACGTTAAATGTTAGTTCTTTTTAACAACAATAATACAAGTCCTTTTTCCATATTATCAATGGTGCGATATTTCAGATATCCATAACAAAGGATTCTAATATCCATAACAAATGATTCAATACTCATATCCAGAAACTGTAATAAATAGACTTGCATGTAAAAATATAAACTCAATCCATTACATCAAATCACCGAATAATCTCAAAAATAGAAATTGCAATTCTAGTTTTGTAATAACTCGAATTCTAGTGGGTTCGGATTTTTCGCAAAAATGCTAAAATCCAAGCCCACTGGAGCCCGAGTTGGGCATTTGGTATTCTGCAAATAGACAAAGACAAATATATCATAGCTTAAATAAATATCTCACAACAGAACTTACTAAAATATAATAGTAAGTAAATACTAACCAATATAATAACACTTTCTAAACCAGTGTCTCTTAGCTGGAAAGTCTTTGCCATCTACCTAACCTGTAGGATGTTATGAGGAGTGGGTTAGAACTAAAGTTCTGGTGAATGGATAAATTATACACTTCTAGGCTTAATTCTACATATACCGTTTTATTTCCATTTTATGTTATATTAGGGTTATTGGGTTTATACTACTCTCGCTTCCGTGTGTGAATCATACCCATCTACTCCCTAGTAGATTAAAACCTAATAACTAATATATATGTAGCTATATGCTGAATGACCGCATCGGTCCTAGGTACTACCCATAGTACCTTCCGTATCCTCCTCGAAAATGACTCCATCATCTTGCACCTAGAACATTCTGTGACTACATCTATAAAAGACAGCTTCGTGAGGCCTACAATACAGATGTTCCGTCGTCTGCTATGAAAACGTAAAACTGCGTCCGCACTAGCCTATACTAATGCTCGTACATCCCCAATGTACCACCCAGTGCGTACCTTGAGGACTATACGTAATCGTTCTGTCAACTCCCTGAATCCCGCTTAACAAGTTCTACCTTGTATGGAACTCAGTCGGGGATTTTCTATATCTGTAAAGGATTGCTTCGTTAGGCCTACAATACAGATATTCTACATGGTCTGTCTCTTTTCTCATCGTGGCTATGGCCCCACGCAGCTACCCCTCAACTAATCGAAAGACCACTATAGAGCTAAGTGGCAGTGCCCTACTGCAAACAATCTAAACATCCAATTGGCTATGCCCTTCATCCAAAGTCTCGATAGTCAAAGAACCGTTGGCCTTTTAGTTTAACTCTAGTCTTTCCCAAACTCGCTTCTTGGTTTGATGCTGGCATAATATCCGCATGCGACTATCCTTTTGGGTCCTGCCCACTAAAACCTATTCGTAAGTTAGAGTACAGTGTCATACGAATATCCTACTATGAACATCAACCCTTTTGACTGCCTACAATGGTACTGCCATGCAAAAGCAGTCAAGGCATACTCTCTTGATGGAACACCTACAGACCTGCCTTCGGGGGACTGCTACATAAGGCCTACCCCAGAGGGCCATCCTGGAGTACCCTCACGTCCCGTTGAAGTCCCGTACTTCCTCTAGCCCAAAATATCTAAGTTGGACGTGCTTCTTCTATGCTAAAAATCTATAAGGAACGGCTTCGTTAGGCTCTTCATCCTTTGGGCTGCTTCAAACGCATCTTACTCTTTTATTAGACCCTAAGTCTAATCTTTTATTTTTCTTTTAGTTTACTTTTCTTATTCTGTTGGCCACTTATTTACCCTAATCAGCATAAGCTTGTCCCAACCTCACCTAGCTATTCTGAGACCATCAATTCCTGACTGAAAGGGAATGTTGTTGGTATGGGCCATGTTTCTATGTTTGTTTATGAACTTAGTGTAAGTTTTAAAATAAGCCTTTCTGCTCTATTTGCTTATTAACTTAATCTAAGTCTTAAAATAAGCCTTTTTTATTCTTTCTGTTGGATTATAACATATGTTATAATTTTACTTGTAATTGTCACTTCTATATTCTTTTATAATCTATATATTATAAATATAATTACAAGTGTCTCTTTTCTATTCTAGTCTGTTTCTTTTATTATGATATTGAATTCTCTTTAATTCTCTTATGTTATACGACAATCGTGTCTTGGGCCTACGTCCGACTGTCACAAATTTACTTATCATAATAACTGCTTTGCTTTTATTCTACTCTCTGTGTAGTAAATGCAGATCTAGTGACATTACTTCTAGTCATGTCTAATAATTAACTTGATTTCTTCTTTACTTCCTTTAATTCTTCACTTTTTTCTTATATTCTAGGAAGTAGTTCTATTCTATTTGGTTGGTTACAAAAACTGTGCTAAAAATCCATTTCCATGTTTTAATACTAAATAATGCTATAAACAATAATCCATAGCTGCAAGATATTTCTTTTATAATTTCTTTACTTTTTGGGTAGTGCAAAATACAGTAGTGTCTCTATTTTACACTAATTCCCTTTTTCTTTCTTTTATTCTTGCAATTATGTTTATCGTTATCTTTTCAATATTAAATTATGGAAATGTATTCTCTTTTCTAAACCAACCAACTAATCTATCACTAACTTCTCAATCAAGTTATTAAATTTTCCCCTTTTTAATTATTTTTCCCCTTTTAGCATAATTTACTGTAAATTTCTATTTTTCTCTTTTTATTTCAGTTTTTCTTATTTTACATCTAATTTCTGTAAATCTAGTGTTTTTCTATTTTAGTCCCTATTTGCGAATTCTTCTCTTTATCTATTTTATTCGCGTAAAAAGGAATAAAAAGAAACTATCATTTACAGGATAAATTTCAACTTTAAAATAGATGTAAATAACTATAAATTTATTATTTTTAGGCCTATGCCTTTCTCTAACTGTCAAGCCTAATATTATTCATATTCAATAGGATTACTATCTTTCTTTTCCACATAAATAATAATTAAATATAAGCTCTCTTATACAATTTACAGTTTTCAACAGAATTAATTACTGAAATAAATGCCAAATTAAAATATTAAAGGGAATCTAACGATAATATATCACAAACGTAAAAGATATATAATTTAAATCCACTCACATGTCGTCCTTAGCTTCAATCTCCATCCCTTTTAATTTGTTATGCTTTTCTCCGCTTTTTCCCCTTTTTGATTTGCTGTAAATTCTCTGATTTGTTTGTGCAATTCTCTGATTTGTTTGTATGTATTTTCATGCTTAATTTTATTTTTAGTTTGGGGAAAGATTTGATTAACAGAGGAGAAAGGAAGAGGGAGAAAAGAAGAGGAGTTTGCTGTAAATCACAGCAGCTGATTCAGTGAAAATAGTGTGGGCTAGGGTTAAGTTACATTTAATTTATATGTGCAGTGAACAACTAGGAACCATCCGATTAACTCTAAAAACAATCCTCACCATCAGAACTTGATTTGTTTACGTTAGCTTATAACGTATAACTCTCCAACGTTATTCATTTGTTACTTTGTTATACGACCCTATTAATTCACGTTTCCTTCTAAATAAGATTCTCCCATTAATTAGATCATACATACATATATATATATATATATCCAATAATAATTGATTCTTATACATTATAATTTCTTACCTATTTGAACATGTCAATTAATACATCTATTAATTGAATGCATATAAAAGTTATACTTTTTAATTTATTCTTATTAATTTACCTTCATCATAAACCTAATTACTTTGTTTGATTTTTGTATGCGTTCCAATTTTTTAACTTGGAAACAAATAATCCTATAACTAGCGTTTTCTTCTACCTAATTAATTTACATTATTAGCTATTATAAAAATGCCATATTTTTTGATTATTTGACACCCTTTTCAAAACGCTCAACTAATTGCCAATTAATTAGTTGACACGTTTTCCCATTTTAATCGATATCCAAATTAATTATTATGCGTCACTCAATCACATATTTATTAGTTGTACATATTTAAACCGCCAATTCATTACCCATTAATTGACATATAAGTTTCCCTCTTTTATTAATTGTCGCTTACTTAATGTCTTTAATTAATTTCTCAATTAATTGATTGCATCAATTATAAATTAATATATGTATGTTATCATTTAATTTATTCCCTACATAAATTTCCCTTTATTAGAAGATCCCTTAATTAATTAATGTTATAAAGTGACATATTCTCTGACTAATTGACGCCTCTATGTCTCTTAATTAATTCCTCTTTTAATTGATTGATGCATCAATTAATCACACACTCATTGGTTGCATATATCTATGTAACCTCTTAATTTTGTTTAAAAGCATATATTTGACATTTATATTTTTCACTGTTTTGCAATTATGTTTATTCAATTGATTTTATTTGTCATTAAAGCGCGGGGTGTTACATTCTGCCCCCCTTAGGAAATTTTGTCCCCGAATTTGATAAGGGTTCAATCATGCAAACCTTCGTGCATCCATTCTACACTAACAACCATTTAGTGTACAACCAATGTTGCAACAATCCATGCATAGTGCAAAGTGCAATACATCATAAAATATATGCATATACAAGAATTTCTAAGCGGTACCTCCTATATGAATGTTTTTTCTTTTAGAAATTCCTTTTAAAACATGATGCACACATCCTAAATATACTTACAATTTCTATATGAATGCAATCTTTTGAAAACTCAAAACATTTTTCTTCCAATTTTTCCCACTCCTACTAAATAGGGGCATAGTTCAACAAATTTTACGTCCAAACCTACCACACAACTTTTAATTTTCGAATAGAAAATTCTAATTTTCCAAATTTGATTTCTTATGTTACAAAGATGGTGGAAAACAGAAATCTCACATTTCTCGTTTTACTTTTGTGTACCTTTTTCTCTGTACTTGGGACTTATGCTAGTATTCTACAAATCCCTATTTTCTTTCCCAAGCACAGTTTACATAAGAAAATTTTCTTTTCAAATCCTTTTTTTTCTTTTACAGTTCTCATTTATTTTAGTTGTCGTCTTTGGTTGCTTTCTTTAAATTTGTTGTTTTCCTTTAGTTACACTCTCTTCTTTTTTTTCATAATTTCAAATCATAAAAACTGGAATAGATAAGAACAACTATTCCTCTATTATCTTCATAATAGCTCATACTCATCGTTCAAGGTGGGTTTTCTAAAGACACACAATTAATTGTGCATAACAAGGGAAAACGTTTATTTTCCCTTGCTTAGCCTCTCTAATTATATTCTCTATAGTATAACTATTATTACCCAACAATACGGTCTCTTATTACTGCACTTTCTACCTAGAGTTTTCACACTTTAATGCATTGGAACTATTTCTCCTAAGAGAAGCTGTCAATGCTAAAATTTTCTAGGAATACTATAAAGGAGGATGTGCGTTTTGTGTGAAATAACAAGGAGTTTTTAATTTATTTCTGTGTTGAAATAGACGGTACAAAATACAGTGTTTTTCATATTTTGTACATCTCTTTCGCTATGTTTACTTTTCTTATTATTTTAACAAAACGTCTTCATTTATAATGTGGCTGATTCATAGAAACCAATACCATTAGTCCTTCATTCTAATGAATTAAAGCATGTCAAATTTATATTTTATCTATAATGATTCTTATCTCTATTTAATTTATTTGAGTTCTTACTACATTAGTGCAGTTGCCTACTATTAAGATGTCAATTACTAAACTTCCTCCAAACATCTACTCTATTTCCAAAATTTTAACAACTTATTTTTTTTCAAAACCAAATATGTACTTTTCAAATATATTACTTACAAGTTTTTTTTCTTCAATTTTTCTAATCTCAAAAATGTCTATTTTTCTTTCAAAAATTGTTTTCGCACAATTTTCCATGTTTAAATCAGTACATATTTACAACTGTAAACTTTTAAGTTTAAAACTTGAAAACTCTCTAAATCTCTTTTTTTCAAACTCTTAAAAGTTTAATTATTAGGCTAGACTCAAAGTGGGTTCTTAACTTCCTTATAATTTCCCAAATATTCCCACGAAGTCATTCTTCTCAATCCAATTATATATGTTCCTAATCCATTTCCTCTCTTATTCTTCTATTTATTCTAAGGCACTACTGCCCCACCCCCTAATCTGAAACAACTATCAATTGCCAGATATTAACATATGGACTTCCATTTTTATACTGAATCTATTGTACATCTCATACTTTGCCACTCTAGAGCCTATAACTCTTGGATTCCCACAATCCTAATATTGATGTACAAAACTATTACTCAAAATCTTCCCATAGGTCATTTCTCTTTAAAATGAGTATTTCTATGGATCTAGGTATATACAATATAATATATTTATATTTAAAAAAATACAAATACGTTCACTCTCTATTTATTTAGGAACCCTAAACCTAGGCTCTGATACCAAATGCAACAACCCGAATTCCAGTGGGTGCGGATTTTTTGAAAAAATGCTAAAATCCAAGCCCACTGAAGCCCGAGTTGGGTATCTGGTATCCTACAAATAAGCAAAGACAAATATATCAGAGCTCAAACAAAATATCTCACAGTGGAACAGACTAAAATAAAATAGTAAGTAAATATTCACCAATATAATAACACTTTCTAAACCAGTGTCTCTTAGCTGGAAAGTCTATGCCATCTACCTAACCTGTAGGATGTTATGAGAAGGGGATTAGAACTAAAGTTCTGGTGAATGGACAAATATACACTTCTAGGCTTAATTCTACATATACCATTTTATTTCCATTTTATGTTATATTAGGTTTATTGGGTTTATACTACTCTCGCCTCTGTGCGTGAATCATACCCATCTATTCCCTAGTAGATTAAAATCTAATAACTAATATATATGTAGCTATATGCCCAATGACCGTATCGGTCCTAGGTACTACCCATAGTACCTTCCATATCCTCCTCGAAAAGCACTCCATCGTCTTGCTCCTAGTGCGTTCTGTGACTACATCTGTAAAAGACAACTTCGTGAGGCCTACAATACAGATGTTCCTTTGTCTGCTACGAAAATGTAAAACTGTGTCCGCACTAGCCAATACTAATGCTCAGACATCCACAATGTACCACCCAATGTGTACCTTGAGGACTATACGTAATCGTTTTGTCTACTCCCTGGATCCTGCTTAACAAGTTCTACCTTGTACGGAACTTAGTCAGGGATTTTCAATATCTATAAAGGACTGCTTCGTTAGGCCTACAATACAGATATTCTACTTGGTCTGCCTCTTTTCTCATCGTGGCTATGGCCCCACGCAGCCACCCCTACACTAATCGAAAGACCTCTAAAGAGCTAAGTGGTTGTGCCCTACTGCAAACAATCTAAACATCAAATTGGCTGTGCTCCTCATCCAATGTCTCGATAGTGAAAGAATCATTGGCCTTTTGGTTTAACTCTAGTCTTTCCCGAACTCACTTCTTGGTTTGATGCTGGCCTGATATCCACATGCGATTATCCTTTTGGGTCCTGCCCACTAAAACCTACTTCTAAGTTAGAGTACGGTGTCATACGAATATCCTACTACGAACATCAACCCTTTTGACTGCCTACAATGGTCCTGCCATGCCAAAGTAGTCAATGCATACTCTCTTGATGGAACACCTACAGGCCTGCCTCCGGGGGACTGCTTCGTTAGGCCTACCCCAGAGGGCCATGCTAGAGTACACTCATGTCCTGTTAAAGTCTTGTACTTCCTCTAGCCCAAAATATCTAAGTTGGACGTGCTTCTTCAGTGCTAAAAATATGCGAATAACTGCTTCATTAGGCTCTTCATCCTTTGGGCTACTTCAAACGCATCTTACTCTTTTATTAGAACCTAAGTCTAATCTTTTATTTTGTATTTAGTTTACTTTTCTTATTCTATTGGCTACTTATTTACCCTAATCAGCATAAGCTTGTCCTAGCTTCACCTAGCTATTGTGAGACCATCAGTTCCTGATTGAAAGGGAATGTTGTTTGGATGGGCCTTGTTTCTATGTTTGCTTATTAACACAGTGTAAGTTTTAATATAAGCCTCTTCTGTTATTTCTGCTCTATTTGCTTATTAACTTAATCTAAGTCTCAAAATAAGCATTTTCTGTTCTTTCCGTTTGATTATAACCTATGTTATAATTTTACTTGCAATTGTCACTTTTATATTCTTTTATAATCTATATATTATAAATATAATTACAAGTGTCTCTTTTCTATTCTAGTCTGTTTTCTTTTATTATGATATTGAGTTCTCTTTAATTCTCTTATGTTATACGATAATCTTGTCTTGGGCCTACGTCCGACTATCACAAATTTACTTATCATAATAACTGGTTTGCTTTTATTCTACTATCTGCGCAGTAAATACAGATCTAGTTACATTACTTCTAGTCTTGTCTAATAATTAACTTGATTTCTTCTTTACTTCCTTTAATTCTTCACTTTTATTTAGTTATATTCTAGGAAGTAGTTCTATTCTATTTGGTTGGTTATAAAAACTGTGCTAAAAATCCATTTCCATGTTTTAATACTAAATAATGCTATAAACAATAATCCGTAACTTCAAGATATTTCCTTTATTATTTCTTTACTTTTTAGGTAGTGCAAAAAACAGTAGTGTCTCTATTTTACACTAATTCCCTTTTTCTTTCTTTTATTCATGCAATTACGTTTAATGTTATCTTTTAAATATTAAACTATGGAAATATATTCTCTTTTCTAAATCAACCAACTAATCTATCACTAACTTCCCAATCAAGTTATTAAATTTTCCCCTTTTTATTTATTTTTCCCCTTTTAGCATAATTTACTATAAATTTCTATTTTCTCTTTTTATTTCAGTTTTTCTTATTTTACATCTAATTTCTGTAAATCTAGTGTTTTTCTATTTTAGTCCATATTTGCGAATTCTTCTCTTTAACTATTTTATTCGCGTAAAAAAGAATAAAAAGAAGCTATCATTTACAGGCTAATTTCAACTTTAAAATAGATGTAAATATAAGCTCTCTTATACAATTTACAGTTTTCAATAGAACTAATTACCGAAATAAATGCCGAATTAAAATATTAAAGGGAATCTAACGATAATATATCGTAAACGTAAAAGATTTATAATTTAAATCCACTTACATGTCGTCCTTAGCTTCAATCTCTATCCCTTTTAATTTACTACGCTTTTCTCCGCTTTTTCGTTTTTTTGATTCGCTGTAAATTCCCTGATTTGTTTGCGCAATTTTCTGATTTGTTTGTTTGCAGATCCTTGCTTAATTTTATTTTTAGTTTGGGGAAAGATTTGATTAACAAAGGAGAAAGGAAGGGGAAGAAGAGAAGAGAAGTTTGTTGTAAACGACAGCAGCTGATTCAGAGAAAATAGTATGGGCTAGGGTTAAGTTAGGTTTAATTTATAGGTGCAGTGAACACTAGGAACCATACGATTAACCCTAAAAACAATCCTCACCATCAGAACTTGATTTGTTTACGTTTTCTTATAACGTATATGTGATATCCCGGGATTTCAGAGAATTTAAAATGTGATAATCTTTTAAATTAATTAATGAATATTGGTAAAGTAGTTATTTTCAAACAATTTAATAATGAGTTGTTTTTAAATATAGTTATAAATAGATTTTAATTAAACATATTATTTCAAAGTAATAGTGTGTTTGTTTAAATGTATATATATATGTATATTTAAATTGATTTTAAATAGGATTTTTTAAATTGAATTTGAATTTGAATTGATTTTTAATTTGGATTTTTAAATTGACTTTGAAATTGAATTTAAAAATTGAATTTAAAGATTTATATATATATATCTTAAAATGAAATAATAATATAGTTTGAATTTAAAATATATGAATAAAAGTTTTATGTAAAAATAAGATTTGTTTTGTATTATTCTCTTTAAAAAAAAAATATTTATAGAAAGGGAAGAGTATTTATTTAATAGTAAATAAATACAAAAGTTTTATATTATCATTTAAAATGGATTAAATATACTATATATGATTTTAGTTAAAATCTAATTGGTTTTTATTTTATTTTCTTTTAAAGGTTTTATTTTTATAAATTAAGAAAAGCATTTATAAAATAAGATATGTATTTATCTAATTAGGAAATAAATATAAAAAGCTTTTAAAATCATTTAAAAATATTTATGCATGTAGTATTACATGTGTTAATCTATAAACCTCTTAAATACCATGTGTAAGATAATTAGTATTCAAATAGACAAGTGTCACATTTATTTTAATTTTCTTTAATTTTAATAAATCCTAAATTAACACTATATAAACATACACCTTCTTCCTTCATTTCTCTTTTTCTTATCTTCACATTTTTAAAAGCTAGCAAGAAAACAATCTGTAACCATTATGTTCGAAACCTGAATTCACTCCTCAAAAACAAATACAAAACCAGAAATAAATCCAAATCAAAACCCTGAAATCATTCCTCAAAACAAACTCTCAAACTCAAATGCAAAAGCCTGTAGTCTGAAACCCAAAGCCAAAACCTGTAAACCAAGATCAAAAGCCTGTAGCAAAGATTTCATCTTCAAATTACAACCTGGAATCAAGTCTTAAATCATCTCTGCAATTCAAAGTTTTCAAAGCTTCAGTTTTTCAAATTCCAGAAATCAAGCAGATCGGTTTTCAAAATCAATAAATTTCCAGATCAAATAAAGAACAAAACCTGTTTCTCTGTTCAACATTTTCTGGTGAGTAAATTTTCTTTTAAAAACAGTTTAAAACCTGTTCTTATGTTGATGCATGTGATAAATATGTATAAGAATGTTGTAATATGGTTGCTTAAATGTTTTTATTTGGAATATGGATTAAACTGCTATGAACATCTGTGTGTAGGATGATCTTCCTTTGATATTTGTATTCACAGACTAGAAAATATGTTCTTTGTCCTCTGCTTTAAACTTGTGAGTAAACATCTACTTAAAATCCTAAGTAATAATTGTTTTGTTGCTTGATAGATTTCTGGAATGATAAATGCTTGCATGTGTATTTATAAGTGTGAATACCTGATATATATATGTGTGTTTGTCTGTGCATGTTTGGATTTGTCAGTTCTCCACTGCTCTAATTTTCCAGTGAGTAAACTTTCCCCCTAAAAACAGCTTTAATCAATGATTATAGGAATGCATGTGATAAATTTGCACTGGAAGGTTGTAAGATGGCTTGCATGTGGATTTTATCTGGATAAATGTTTTTGAATATCTCTGTTTAAATGTGTGTATATCTGTGTATATATATACAAACTGTTCTGTTATTTTCACAAGGCCAAATTACAATTTTAAAAATAAAATCTTAATTTCCTCATGCAATTAGAATTTAGCCTTGATGCCTGAATGAAGTATGTTTATAACAACATATTTAAAATTCTAAAAATAGTTTTAAGGATTTTAGTTTAGTAAATTAATCAAAAATTAAGAAAATACAGTAATGGGTTGGAATAAGTTAAAAACAAATCTTTATAATTTCATGTTTGGATTATATAGGTTGATTCGTAGTTAAAAGTTAAGAATTTTGATATGATAATCTTGATTTTTAAGAATTTATTCAAGAGTATAGGTCGAGTTGACCAGAGTTTGGTCTATCGTCAAATTCAGATGATCGACGTGATCATCGTCAATGAGATTTCCATCGAAGTTTGTGGGAAGGCTGAAAAATGTGGATGGTGTTTATCGATGGCTATGGTGGTCAGAAATCGATAAAGTAGGGTTTAGGGACCCGGTTTTGTCAACGATGAATCTCGAGTTCGTGCTACGTCAATGGATGATCGGAGACCATCGGACCTAGGGGAAAAGATGAAGGGTTGGTCGGAGAATTTGTAGGCAGAGTTTCGTGGTCGTACGTGGTCGGCATCGTCGAGTTCGAAGGGCTTTCAGGCGAGGTGTGGTTCCAGGATTTTGATCGAATTGCTCGAATTTGAATTCCAGTCGAATTCGACGAACTGGGTGCTTGAGTTGAACGGCGAGGTCGTAGGCGATGTGTCGAAGTCGGCGTTGATGGTCGGAGTCGCTTCGTTCGGTTGTGCATATGTACGTGTGCACGTTTGGGCATGTTGTTGGAGAAGAAGTGTTGGATCGGGTGGGTTCTCGTGCAAGGAAGAATTGTCTCGAAGCAGATGAGTTTTGAGAAAACTCGGGGTAGCTACAGGGTAGTCTCGGGTATGACCCGAAGTAAATCTAAACCAGTTTAAAAAGATTTTTATAAAAGCAAGTTTTTTTTTTTTAAATCTAAATTAAAATTAGTTTAAACCTATTACTTAATAAATGTTTTAAGTTATTGATTGGAAGAAGTTATGATTTGGTAATTTTAATTTATCAAGTTAAATGAGTATTTTAAAAACTAAATTAATATTTTAATTAAATAAAGTCAAAAGATAAAATGGTTTAAATGTTAATAATAATTAAGGTATTAATAAGATAATGTTTATCTTAAGATAATTAAAGTTTTAATGTTTTGTTATTAATTAAGTTAATTAAGGAAATTAGATATAATTAATTAATTTAATTAGTAATGATCAAGGATTAGTTAAGAAATTAATTAAGAGTAATTAATTAACTTAATTAACTCAATAATGAAGGTTGATTTAATTAATGACTAAAGGATAATTAATTTGTAATTAATAAATTAAGTAATTAGAGGTAAACTCAATGGTAATTAAGAAGTACTTAATTTGTAATTAAGTTTTATAAATTAATAATTAAGTTTTATTAATTATTAATTAAGGGGTGATTAATTTGTAATTAAAGATTAATTAAGGATTAATCAAATGATAATTCAGGTTTAATTAACTCAAATTAAGGATTGATTAATTTGTTATTAAGTTTTATTAATTGATAATTAAGGTTTATTAATTAATAATTAAAAGGATAACTAATCTATAATTAAAGATTAATTAATTGGTTTAAAGAGTAATTAAGGATGAATTACTCAAGTATAATTAATGATATGAATGTGATTGATTTAAGTTAATTAATTTGTAAATTAATTAAAGATAATCACTTGATAAAGACATTAAGTATGAATACTTAATAAGATTGATAAGTATAATTACATAGTGTAGGTAATTAATGTATAATTACAGGATGTAATTAATTAAAGGAAAGTACTTAATGGGAAGTAATGGAAGTATAATTACTTTACAAAAAGTAATTAAGGATTAATTATTTGGTAATTAATTAAAGGATTAAAGAAATTAATTAAGAAGTTAATTAATTAAGGTAAGTAATCATAGGATGATAATTACTGTATATGATTAATTAAGGTGGATTAATTAAGGATAATTAATTAATTAATGGTAATTAATTAAGAATAATTAATCAATGAAATTAATAAAAGTAATTAATGGTTAATTACTGTTAATGGTTAAGAATAATTAATTTGTGAAATTGATTAAAGGATAATTACTTTATGTAATTAATGAATAATTAATCAAGGATGATTAATATTTAATGAGTAATTAATTAATTAAAGGTTTGTAATTAATTAATGGTTGATTAAGCAAGGTTAGGAATTAATTCTTAAGTAATTAATTTAATTTAAATTGATTAAATTGATTATAATAGAGATTAATAAATGGTTGCTTATGAATGATGGTTGAGTAGAATGTCTGATTTGGTTGATATCTATTGGATGATATACTATGATATATCTGTGATAAATGTGTGATATTTATCTATGTTAATGCTGTGTGAATTCAAGTATTAAATTGAATCAAATTGTTTAAACCTTTAAACAACTTGGCCTTAAAAGATACGTTTTGGATTTCGATGAGACCGGGATCGGGTTTCCGTATACCGGATTTCCAGGTCTGGAGACCCGAATACCACATCAATCCAAATTAACGATAGGTCGTGAATCAAGTGAAGATGAAGATTCAGAGTGCAAGGGTTATTGTCGTTAACTCTGAGGGTGATTCCAAAACGAGTGTAACGAGATAATGCCTTCGGTTTCGTTCGAACCCGGAACGAACTTGTATGGATTGAATGCTTTCAGCACATCGTCAGGTGGACGATGAGCATTCTAAGTGATGTGTTCTGATTAAAGGTAATCGTGACCTCAAGCCTCATCAAACCGGGAATGGCTAAAACAGGGGAGGTGCAGCAAGGTTAGTGGGTAGCACCCAAGTAGTATAAGATTCCCCTGTCTAGAGGTCCCTTCTTTTTATTTCGGCTGTGTGGGCGGTTGCTAGCTACAACCGCGGGGTTTCTTATGCGGGAATTATCCAGTAAGGGATGTTCCGGCCTTGTGTTGCAGGGGATTGGGAGTGATCCTCGGTACGTTGATCTAGGCCACGTACTGTGACGAGCGGTACCCCGGTAGCTCTGCCATTGTATGGAATCCACAATCCAATAAGTGCCGTACGTATTAGTTGTGCCCAACTATGTTGGAACGTGAGATGTAAGCATTCCAGCTATTTCTGTATTTTACTTGAAAACCCTAGACCCTATTATAATATAACTGGATTTTCTATCAAATGTTTTGGTTAGCGTAAGGCAAAAACTTACCCATGTTTATTTGTGGGGAGTCTTACGTGATACCTTTGTTTTCAAAAGGTTTTGAAGTTAAGCAATTTAAACCGTTTACTCACACCAGACCCATGTCTGACCCAAGTGTTTATTTTCTGTTTTATTAAACCTTGGGTACTCAAATTTTTACGAGTAGCCAAGGGATTCAGGTTTGCTTTGACGAATCTTTGGAGGAGCAATGGAGCAGGAGGCTTCAGCGTTCGTAGATATAGTGTTCCGCTGTGTTAGTCTGTATGAGTCATTTGTTGAGTTGTATTTGGGTTGTAATGACTAGACAGATGTTTATAACTGTCTAGTATGTGTTGTATAAGCTGTGTATCTCTGATGTATATGATACAATGTAATATCTTATTTGATTAATATAATTTATTCGTTCCGCTGTTTAGATTCTGATGTGTTTCTTTCTTTCTTCTCTATTTTATCTCTTTTCTATCCCTTTCTTTCTTCTTGATGATACGACTTTCTGTGGAGAAAAAGCCGGGTCGTCACATTTGGTATCAGAGCATAGGTTGAGCGAATACCTAAGCTCTGGAGTGGTGTCTATCTTAAGAGAGCGTATTTGTAATTTTTATATATAACTATATATATATATATTCTACCTATTTGATTGGGTTACCTGTTCGGGTTTTCCAATATAAGATATAAAGGTAGATAGGGTGGTGGTGTGTGAAACACGACTACCAATGGTTGGAGTTTAAATGTTGAGGTTGAAAGTATCTGACGAGACTGTAGACCTAATACCGTCTCAAGTAAGCTTTGTTGTGGTATAGTATTTCATCGATCTCCGAAGGGAACTGTTAAAGTTCGGAGTTTATCTCTGAAGTTGAATGAGTAGAGTTGGATCTGTCGGATGTGCAGAAGCAAGTGATGGTAGCTTGGCAACCTCAAGGAGTAGTAGCTGCGTGAGGAGATGCAGTAACCATGGATTGTGTCCTAAGATGTTTTCTTTGGAGCAAGTTTAAGGAAGTATGTCTGCTTCGGTGTTGTGGCTGAGTTCAGCAGGGTGTTGAGTTTGGTTTGAGGTCCGAGTTCCTCAAGAAGCTTTGGATAGGAAGTTTTGGCATTCTGTGTCAGCGGTGCAGCTCGGAAGTGTTTTATGTTCCAGCAGGAAGATCTTTTGGCTTTGTAGTTTTCTAGAGGTGGAGTTCAAAAGCTGCAGAGTGGATCCATTTCTTCGATGGATTGGTTAATTAGCATAAGCTGTTCTGATTGGTAAAGAGAAAACAGTTTTCTTTGGAATTAGGATGGGTTGATCGCAAAAGTGACTTGCGATAGTTGAGTATTCTCTTGAGTTATCTGAGACTTTCTAGATATCTTTAGCAAAGTCAGAAGTTTGTCTGCATTTGAGATTGAGTTCTGTATCGACTTGATTTCAGGATTGATACCGGTGGTTCAATTTAGTTGAAGGATGTCTCCTAGAGATAGGATTTGGTGAAGCAGCTCAGGTTTTTGATAGAGTATCTGAGTTTTTTTTTTTTCCTTTCTTTATGGATCTGTTGAACCATATATTTTCCAGGAAGTGTTGTCTAGTTTGTGCTCGAGTTCATCGACGGCATTCTTATCTGCTCTAGATCAGAGTGGTGCAACGGAAGCAAGATGGCAGCTGTTCTAGAGTGGAAGGAACTGGGAGTTGCAGTGTTTGATTAAGAATTTCTACAAGAAATATTTCTGGATTTGAGTCCAGATTTGGCAGTGCATCTGTTTTGTCTTTTCCAGATAGGAGAAGTAAGTTGTAGTCTACTGATGTTGGGGTAGAGTTTGTGTTCTGGATTTTGGGTAGATTTTGAGAGAATTCATTTGTTGGATTGTTTTTGGTCCTGTTTGTTTCGAGAAGCATCGGCAAAGGATGAGCTGATCAAGAAGGATGTAGGCAGCCCAGGATCGTCAGAAGAGTTCTGTAGATTAGAGATGGAGGAATTTGGAATTCGAAGTTGGAGACTTCGTTATTATTGAAGTTTTCTCTGGTAAAAAGGAAGCTATAAGATTGGGTAAGTCTGGGAAGTCAGCTCCGAGGTGTTTTGGATCTTTTCTGTGTTCTGATTTGGATAAGAGTTTGGTCTACTTGGTTGAATTGTCAGTTTGGATAACTGGGATTCGAAGTATATCGCGTATCTTTGAGTAAGTACGTGTAGGATCCATCATTGGTTTTGGAACCAACAGTTCTAAAGGAATTGGTAGTTGAGTTAGACTTATCTGTAGTCTGATATTCTGTTTAGTTTTATAGATCTAGTTGTGTAGGAGCTCTGTAGCTCAGTAGAATTGGTTGTTTGGATTCTGTTGAGCGAGTATCCCGGTATATATATATACTTGGGGAAACTCGAGGAAATTTTAGGAAGCTTATCCAGATTTGTGTCCGGATAGCTAGAATTGTTTGTTTTGATTGAATTGGTTGTTTGGATGAAATTGTTTGTTTGGTTGTATATGGCTGATAGATATGCTTAGATTGTTTGAAATAAAATAAAACTTTGGATTATCTTTTGTTTTAAATTTCGAGGACGAAATTCTTTTAAGGGGGAAGGAATGTGATATCCCGGGATTTCAGAGAATTTAAAATGTGATAATCTTTTAAATTAATTAATGAATATTGGTAAAGTAGTTATTTTCAAACAATTTAATAATGAGTTGTTTTTAAATATAGTTATAAATAGATTTTAATTAAACATATTATTTCAAAGTAATAGTGTGTTTGTTTAAATGTATATATATATGTATATTTAAATTGATTTTAAATAGGATTTTTTAAATTGAATTTGAATTTGAATTGATTTTTAATTTGGATTTTTAAATTGACTTTGAAATTGAATTTAAAAATTGAATTTAAAGATTTATATATATATATCTTAAAATGAAATAATAATATAGTTTGAATTTAAAATATATGAATAAAAGTTTTATGTAAAAATAAGATTTGTTTTGTATTATTCTCTTTAAAAAAAAAATATTTATAGAAAGGGAAGAGTATTTATTTAATAGTAAATAAATACAAAAGTTTTATATTATCATTTAAAATGGATTAAATATACTATATATGATTTTAGTTAAAATCTAATTGGTTTTTATTTTATTTTCTTTTAAAGGTTTTATTTTTATAAATTAAGAAAAGCATTTATAAAATAAGATATGTATTTATCTAATTAGGAAATAAATATAAAAAGCTTTTAAAATCATTTAAAAATATTTATGCATGTAGTATTACATGTGTTAATCTATAAACCTCTTAAATACCATGTGTAAGATAATTAGTATTCAAATAGACAAGTGTCACATTTATTTTAATTTTCTTTAATTTTAATAAATCCTAAATTAACACTATATAAACATACACCTTCTTCCTTCATTTCTCTTTTTCTTATCTTCACATTTTTAAAAGCTAGCAAGAAAACAATCTATAACCATTATGTTCGAAACCTGAATTCACTCCTCAAAAACAAATACAAAACCAGAAATAAATCCAAATCAAAACCCTGAAATCATTCCTCAAAACAAACTCTCAAACTCAAATGCAAAAGCCTGTAGTCTGAAACCCAAAGCCAAAACCTGTAAACCAAGATCAAAAGCCTGTAGCAAAGATTTCATCTTCAAATTACAACCTGGAATCAAGTCTTAAATCATCTCTGCAATTCAAAGTTTTCAAAGCTTCAGTTTTTCAAATTCCAGAAATCAAGCAGATCGGTTTTCAAAATCAATAAATTTCCAGATCAAATAAAGAACAAAACCTGTTTCTCTGTTCAACATTTTCTGGTGAGTAAATTTTCTTTTAAAAACAGTTTAAAACCTGTTCTTATGTTGATGCATGTGATAAATATGTATAAGAATGTTGTAATATGGTTGCTTAAATGTTTTTATTTGGAATATGGATTAAACTGCTATGAACATCTGTGTGTAGGATGATCTTCCTTTGATATTTGTATTCACAGACTAGAAAATATGTTCTTTGTCCTCTGCTTTAAACTTGTGAGTAAACATCTACTTAAAATCCTAAGTAATAATTGTTTTGTTGCTTGATAGATTTCTGGAATGATAAATGCTTGCATGTGTATTTATAAGTGTGAATACCTGATATATATATGTGTGTTTGTCTGTGCATGTTTGGATTTGTCAGTTCTCCACTGCTCTAATTTTCCAGTGAGTAAACTTTCCCCCTAAAAACAGCTTTAATCAATGATTATAGGAATGCATGTGATAAATTTGCACTGGAAGGTTGTAAGATGGCTTGCATGTGGATTTTATCTGGATAAATGTTTTTGAATATCTCTGTTTAAATGTGTGTATATCTGTGTATATATATACAAACTGTTCTGTTATTTTCACAAGGCCAAATTACAATTTTAAAAATAAAATCTTAATTTCCTCATGCAATTAGAATTTAGCCTTGATGCCTGAATGAAGTATGTTTATAACAACATATTTAAAATTCTAAAAATAGTTTTAAGGATTTTAGTTTAGTAAATTAATCAAAAATTAAGAAAATACAGTAATGGGTTGGAATAAGTTAAAAACAAATCTTTATAATTTCATGTTTGGATTATATAGGTTGATTCGTAGTTAAAAGTTAAGAATTTTGATATGATAATCTTGATTTTTAAGAATTTATTCAAGAGTATAGGTCGAGTTGACCAGAGTTTGGTCTATCGTCAAATTCAGATGATCGACGTGATCATCGTCAATGAGATTTCCATCGAAGTTTGTGGGAAGGCTGAAAAATGTGGATGGTGTTTATCGATGGCTATGGTGGTCAGAAATCGATAAAGTAGGGTTTAGGGACCCGGTTTTGTCAACGATGAATCTCGAGTTCGTGCTACGTCAATGGATGATCGGAGACCATCGGACCTAGGGGAAAAGATGAAGGGTTGGTCGGAGAATTTGTAGGCAGAGTTTCGTGGTCGTACGTGGTCGGCATCGTCGAGTTCGAAGGGCTTTCAGGCGAGGTGTGGTTCCAGGATTTTGATCGAATTGCTCGAATTTGAATTCCAGTCGAATTCGACGAACTGGGTGCTTGAGTTGAACGGCGAGGTCGTAGGCGATGTGTCGAAGTCGGCGTTGATGGTCGGAGTCGCTTCGTTCGGTTGTGCATATGTACGTGTGCACGTTTGGGCATGTTGTTGGAGAAGAAGTGTTGGATCGGGTGGGTTCTCGTGCAAGGAAGAATTGTCTCGAAGCAGATGAGTTTTGAGAAAACTCGGGGTAGCTACAGGGTAGTCTCGGGTATGACCCGAAGTAAATCTAAACCAGTTTAAAAAGATTTTTATAAAAGCAAGTTTTTTTTTTTTTAAATCTAAATTAAAATTAGTTTAAACCTATTACTTAATAAATGTTTTAAGTTATTGATTGGAAGAAGTTATGATTTGGTAATTTTAATTTATCAAGTTAAATGAGTATTTTAAAAACTAAATTAATATTTTAATTAAATAAAGTCAAAAGATAAAATGGTTTAAATGTTAATAATAATTAAGGTATTAATAAGATAATGTTTATCTTAAGATAATTAAAGTTTTAATGTTTTGTTATTAATTAAGTTAATTAAGGAAATTAGATATAATTAATTAATTTAATTAGTAATGATCAAGGATTAGTTAAGAAATTAATTAAGAGTAATTAATTAACTTAATTAACTCAATAATGAAGGTTGATTTAATTAATGACTAAAGGATAATTAATTTGTAATTAATAAATTAAGTAATTAGAGGTAAACTCAATGGTAATTAAGAAGTACTTAATTTGTAATTAAGTTTTATAAATTAATAATTAAGTTTTATTAATTATTAATTAAGGGGTGATTAATTTGTAATTAAAGATTAATTAAGGATTAATCAAATGATAATTCAGGTTTAATTAACTCAAATTAAGGATTGATTAATTTGTTATTAAGTTTTATTAATTGATAATTAAGGTTTATTAATTAATAATTAAAAGGATAACTAATCTATAATTAAAGATTAATTAATTGGTTTAAAGAGTAATTAAGGATGAATTACTCAAGTATAATTAATGATATGAATGTGATTGATTTAAGTTAATTAATTTGTAAATTAATTAAAGATAATCACTTGATAAAGACATTAAGTATGAATACTTAATAAGATTGATAAGTATAATTACATAGTGTAGGTAATTAATGTATAATTACAGGATGTAATTAATTAAAGGAAAGTACTTAATGGGAAGTAATGGAAGTATAATTACTTTACAAAAAGTAATTAAGGATTAATTATTTGGTAATTAATTAAAGGATTAAAGAAATTAATTAAGAAGTTAATTAATTAAGGTAAGTAATCATAGGATGATAATTACTGTATATGATTAATTAAGGTGGATTAATTAAGGATAATTAATTAATTAATGGTAATTAATTAAGAATAATTAATCAATGAAATTAATAAAAGTAATTAATGGTTAATTACTGTTAATGGTTAAGAATAATTAATTTGTGAAATTGATTAAAGGATAATTACTTTATGTAATTAATGAATAATTAATCAAGGATGATTAATATTTAATGAGTAATTAATTAATTAAAGGTTTGTAATTAATTAATGGTTGATTAAGCAAGGTTAGGAATTAATTCTTAAGTAATTAATTTAATTTAAATTGATTAAATTGATTATAATAGAGATTAATAAATGGTTGCTTATGAATGATGGTTGAGTAGAATGTCTGATTTGGTTGATATCTATTGGATGATATACTATGATATATCTGTGATAAATGTGTGATATTTATCTATGTTAATGCTGTGTGAATTCAAGTATTAAATTGAATCAAATTGTTTAAACCTTTAAACAACTTGGCCTTAAAAGATACGTTTTGGATTTCGATGAGACCGGGATCGGGTTTCCGTATACCGGATTTCCAGGTCTGGAGACCCGAATACCACATCAATCCAAATTAACGATAGGTCGTGAATCAAGTGAAGATGAAGATTCAGAGTGCAAGGGTTATTGTCGTTAACTCTGAGGGTGATTCCAAAACGAGTGTAACGAGATAATGCCTTCGGTTTCGTTCGAACCCGGAACGAACTTGTATGGATTGAATGCTTTCAGCACATCGTCAGGTGGACGATGAGCATTCTAAGTGATGTGTTCTGATTAAAGGTAATCGTGACCTCAAGCCTCATCAAACCGGGAATGGCTAAAACAGGGGAGGTGCAGCAAGGTTAGTGGGTAGCACCCAAGTAGTATAAGATTCCCCTGTCTAGAGGTCCCTTCTTTTTATTTCGGCTGTGTGGGCGGTTGCTAGCTACAACCGCGGGGTTTCTTATGCGGGAATTATCCAGTAAGGGATGTTCCGGCCTTGTGTTGCAGGGGATTGGGAGTGATCCTCGGTACGTTGATCTAGGCCACGTACTGTGACGAGCGGTACCCCGGTAGCTCTGCCATTGTATGGAATCCACAATCCAATAAGTGCCGTACGTATTAGTTGTGCCCAACTATGTTGGAACGTGAGATGTAAGCATTCCAGCTATTTCTGTATTTTACTTGAAAACCCTAGACCCTATTATAATATAACTGGATTTTCTATCAAATGTTTTGGTTAGCGTAAGGCAAAAACTTACCCATGTTTATTTGTGGGGAGTCTTACGTGATACCTTTGTTTTCAAAAGGTTTTGAAGTTAAGCAATTTAAACCGTTTACTCACACCAGACCCATGTCTGACCCAAGTGTTTATTTTCTGTTTTATTAAACCTTGGGTACTCAAATTTTTACGAGTAGCCAAGGGATTCAGGTTTGCTTTGACGAATCTTTGGAGGAGCAATGGAGCAGGAGGCTTCAGCGTTCGTAGATATAGTGTTCCGCTGTGTTAGTCTGTATGAGTCATTTGTTGAGTTGTATTTGGGTTGTAATGACTAGACAGATGTTTATAACTGTCTAGTATGTGTTGTATAAGCTGTGTATCTCTGATGTATATGATACAATGTAATATCTTATTTGATTAATATAATTTATTCGTTCCGCTGTTTAGATTCTGATGTGTTTCTTTCTTTCTTCTCTATTTTATCTCTTTTCTATCCCTTTCTTTCTTCTTGATGATACGACTTTCTGTGGAGAAAAAGCCGGGTCGTCACAGTATAACTCTCCAATGTTATTCATTTGTTTCTTTGTTATACGACCCTATTAATTTACGTTTTCTTCTGAATAAGATTCTCCCATTAATTATCCAATTAATTAGATCATACATACATACATACATACATATATATATCCAATATTAATTGATTCTTATACTTTATAATTTGAAGCATTTCACTAGAAGGACAAACTTTGTAATCCAATTAGTTTCTAGGATACACATCCATATAAATTAATTTCAAGGCCAAAGTCAGCAGAATAATTACTTTTAAGGACAAAGTTAGCAGTCCAATTACTTTCAAGGACATAATTTCATTAGATTTTAGGCCTTAGAAACTAATTATTTTGCATTTTGTCCTTAAAAGTAATTATTTCAGTTGTGTGTCCTACAAACTAATTGCACTTGCTAAAGAGGCCCTTGTGGCTAATTTCCACTTATAATTTCTTACCTATTTGAACACGTCAATTAATACATCTATTAATTGAATGCATATAAAAGTTATACTATTTAATTTATTCTTATTAATTTACCTTCATCATAAACCTAATAATCTATAACTTGCGTTTTCTTCTAGCTAATTAATTTACATTATTGGCTGTTGTAAAAATGGCATATTCTTTGATTATTTGACACCCTTTTTAAAACGCACAACTAATTGCCAATTAATTAATTGACACGTTTTCCCATTTAATCGATATCCAAATTAATTCCTATGTGTCACTCAATCACACATTTATTAGTTGTACATATTTAAACCGTCAATTCATTACCCCATTAATTGATATATAAGTTTTCCTCTTTTATTAATTAAGGCTTACTTAATGTCTTTAATTAATTTCTCAATTAATTGATTGCGTCAATTATAAATTAATATATGTATGTTATCATTTAATTTATTCCTCATATACATTTCCCTTTATTAGAAGATCCCTTAATTAGTCAATGTTATAAAAGTGACATATTCTCTGACTAATTGACGCCTCTATGTCTCTTAATTCATTCCTCTTTTAATTGATTGATGCGTCAATTAATCACACACTCATTGGTTGCATATATATATATATATATATGTAACCTCTTAATTTTTTTAAATGCATATATTTGACATTTATATTTTTCATTGTCTTGTAATTATGTTCATTCAGTTGATTTTATTTGTCATTAAAGCGTGGGATGTTACAAGTTTCAATCTCTCTATTCAACCCTCTTTTAAAGAGAATTTAAACATTTATATTTTATTTTCATATGGAATAAATGGCGCAGACTGCAGCTAAATTTATACTTTACACCTTATTCCTTAATTAAAATTTTGTAATCCATTAGAATTAAAGTGGAGTGGAATAGAAATTTAAATTACCAAAAACTGCAAAAATAACATATTCCAACAATTTAATGTAAATAATTGAGAATTCCAACAAGAATTGACATAATAAATTATAGGAGTTTTGCGGGGTTTCATTTTATTTTATTCATAAACCTAAAAACCCTAAGGCATATTCAAACCCATAACATACTAATCAATTACTAGAATAAAAATGCAAAGATTTCCACTCAAGGTTGGTCCTTAGCTTTGCTTCTCTTTGGATTTGAAACACCCATTGTAATCTCCTTCAGATCTCTTAATTATTGATATATACAACAAATGATTTGTATATATATTAGATTCAAAAAGGTTGTAGGAGAAGATTATTAGAAATTAAATAATAAACAAAGATAGGTATATAGGATTTCTTACTTAACATTCTAATGAAGTTTTCTGAATCTAAAAAGAGATGAGCTAACGGAACTTCGCTAATGTTCCTAAAATATTTGTAAATAAAAGTGAGGGGGTCTGGGGTCTTATTTATAGAGGTTGAAACGTACCAAAACCGTAGGATAAAAATAGGTTAAAAATGGATAAATTTGGAACGTTCGTTGATAGTAAAACCCTAGTCACTAACAACTGGAGCGGTTGATCGCCCTGTATGCACCGGTAGACGACTAGCAATCGACCGGTTGGGGTCGGCGGTCGACCCCTTCGTCTATTTTGGATACCATTGGTATTATTTCATTCCTTTATTATACTTTTAGTGATAATTTTCAATGTTAACGATTTCTTAACTCCTAAGTCTAATCTTAGTTAACTTTTTGATATTTAAAATTCAAATTTATTTATTTATCGTATTAAATTATTTTAAACCTAAAAACTTCAAACGCTCATAACTTCTTCGTTCGAGGTCTATTTTCAGCATATTATATATGAAAATTTATCAGAATTTCACCAAGAACGCAACGGTACAACTTTTGTGGCCAAATTTCAACTTTTACAAAATTTCATTTTTCCCTACTTAATTTAATTTAATTATTTAATTCTTACTGATTTTACGGAGTGTTACATTCTCCCCCTGTAAAAGGATTTCGTCTCAAAAATTTTCTAAGGGTTGAACAACGTAACGCATAATAACATCCATGTTATACAACAAAGTTATCTATATAACCATCAACTCAACCAAAGGGCAATGTGATTATGTATTGCAGACATGTTATAAATGAGCTCAATCCTAGCGTAAGTGTGTAATCATGTCAGCAAGCATGTATGTAAATACCCTAAACATAAATAAAATTACTACATGAGTGTAATGTGATTGTGAAAAAGTATAGAAACCATCTCCTACCATCCAATCTAGCAACCATAATGCAACCAAAATCCTAATTTTGGAGAGAAAAGTTTACCAGCCTTAAGACGAGAAGTCCTCGTACTTTCCACCAAATTTTCTCCCCATTATACTCGGACATATCTAATTTCTTTGTTGCGGAGCTTCCTAGTTTCGTGCTCCACAATACATGTAGTGGCACGGGACGCTATTGGCTCCATCTCAATATCCCTCAATTGATTATGCTCCAGCACTTATTATGCTATGAAGGTATTTCCTCAAATGCAAAAACATGAAAAACATCATGGACTCCTGCCAAAATTACAGGTTTTCTTATTTTTTCCAATATTGGGAAAGGCCCAATAAATCTTGGTGCTAACTTTCCAACTTTCCAAACCTTACGATCTTCATACGCTGCCTAACCAACCCTAACTTTCTGAATTCTCTAAATTCAAATCTGGTCCAAGTAGCCCATAATTTAGCGATTTGTATGGCCTCTCATAAAGTGCTTTAAGGATGCCATACCAATCGTCTATTGGTGACTACTAATAAATGAATTCTACTAAGGGTAAGTGCTGCTCCCGATGTCCTTCAAAGTCCATGATGCAAGCTCTCAACAAATCCTCCAAGTTCCCATTCTTTCCTTAATCTTTTTTGTTGGCCTTTGATTGGTAAGTTGTGTAAAGCTTTAACGAAGTTCCCAAACTAAAGAATTCCCGAGGCTGCCAGCAAACTCCTCCAAAATTTGCTAACAAACTAAGGGTCTCTATTACTAACGATGCTAACCACAATTTCATGAAGTTGTGTTGGAGATGCTATGGTTTTATTGCCTCTAAAGGAAAATTTTACCATCTTCTTTTTTATCCTTGTTCAATAGGAAATTCTCTTCACATTCCTATACATTTTACCTCTTTGTTAAATGGTGACATTCTTTGAGCTAAATTTTTTTTAGAAAATTCCAAAGTTTAGGGATTGGAACATTTAATTACTTTAGGTTGCTAACCTAACTCCTTATTAACTTTCAGTCTTACTTATGGTTTATTGCTAGTTAAATGTCCCTATAAAATTCCTTACTTATATCACTTCTCAATATGTATATATTTATCAAGTGGTTTAATCCAATTCATAAAATCAACACATGAAAAAAAATAAGGATATATCTTATGTCATTCACTTTTCTAATAACCAAGGGAGGCAACTAGCGATTAAAACCCAAAAACTCTAAAAGAAATTTTTGTTGGAAGCTGCCATTTACTTTCAAGTCGTATAAATGGTGTTGAGGTCCTAACACTCCTTACTAAATAAAAATGGGTATTTCTTAATATGTTATTAAATTATTACTCATTTTCCTTTTTGGTTTATAATAGACGTGGTCCATCCATTGCTTTAGTTAATATATCCATAATAGTTGATCATTACTGCCAAAATTGGACCATCCCAAATTAATCCTTATTTAATATCTTTAACATTCTTCAGGTTTCAAAATCTATCGATTACTTGGATTCAATTCTCCCAAAAATGCAACATTAAGTTTCCCTAATCGGACCCATTTAGATTCATTCTTCCTCTCATTAACTACAAATTTATTGCCCATTAAATTTGTAATTAATGTCCATAAATCCTAATTCGTTAATTACTAATTAATGCGCATATAGTCATAATTTATGCTATATATATATATTCTTATTTCGAGTCAGTAAGCATGGTTATATGTGTATGCTAATTTCTAAACTAGAACGCTTATCTTCACATTTTTAATTTATTAGAGCTATCCTTAAAAGGACTACCATTGCAATCTCCCATAAATTAAACACAAATGAGATTTTTGCTTTGTTTGAATTTACAAAGAATTATTTCTTTCCTTTTATTGAAAGAGACGATTTAAATAAATGGAAAGGATATCCATATCCTACACATCTCTTTCCCTTTTTGGTGCATCCGTTGTCAATTCAAACAACACGCTTTTATACATATTCTGGAATATTGTAATTTATGGAAATTACACGAAAACTGCTTCAGATAAATTAAAAAAGTTACATTCTATGCTATAGGGCAACCTAATTTATAACCCAATTATAGATCTGGAATATCTTTGCACTTTACTAACTTCTCCAATTAGAGGTTTGGGACTGATTTCCAGATCAGCTTGTACACTCTATTCCTATTTTATTCACATCCTAAAACCTTAGTTTGTCCTAACTAGGTAGTAATCCCTATCTACTCCATAAAAATTTGGTTTTCATTATTCTTTATGAAACCAGAATTTTAGCTACATATAAAATAATTTTAAATAATTTTTTTATACAAATAAACTTATTCCATTAAATTCAAAGTCATCATTTATTACCCCATTTCTTGTAAAACTTAAAATTACAGAAACATGAAGTACCAAAATTAAAATCTACCTCTTTGAAAATATAAACTTAGAAACCTTCGTTAAGAATTCAAAACTGATTAATTCCAAAAAGGAGCAAACTAATCTTTCTTTTTAAAACTTTCTTCATCAAAGATTTATTCCTTTAAAAGTTAGACTTTCAATTCATAGTGTTAAAAAATTGCTGGTTTTCAAAAGGGAACTTTGAAAAACTTCCCCTTTCAATGACTTACTATAATAAAGACTTGCTTTTTTTGGAAATAGGATCCTGAACATAAAACATTCAAAACTCAATTATCATTCTAGAATATAGACTATACATTTATTATTCAAAGATTTTTCTGGTTAAAAGACAATTATTTTATTTTAAAATATACATCAACATCTATTTCTTTATTACTCAAAATGTACTGTCATTAAACCAAATACTTTTTATAATTTTGTTCAAAAACTCTTAAAATATTTTGCAATCCTTTTCTTATCAGTTCCAGTAATATCCTTACTCAAAGAAAATTAAATTCAAATTAGAAAAATGTATATATAAAATTCTCATCTTTACATTGATGCGTTCCTTAGACACAAAAATATCCAACTCATTTATTAATTACCATCCAAATCCATTCAACTGTCAAAAATACCTTTTTAAAACTTTAAACAATGGAAAATGGAGTAGAAAAAGATAAATTCTATCTTATTCCTATTAATCCTGTAACGACCCTAGATTTTAATTTATTTAAATTGATTAATTAAATAAATTTTTGAATAAAAATTTGTAAAATCAATTGATAAATTGATTCGAGTTTCCCCGATTGAAATAATAAGTGAATTTGAAAATAATAAATATATAGATATATTTGACTTGAGTTTAAATTATAAATAAATGATTGATAATAATATTAAATATTAAAATTTATGATTAATAATAAAATGAATTTACAAATTAAATATAAGATAATAAATATTAAGTTATAAATAGAATTTAAAAATGAGTAAGATAACGATAAATATTTAAACTAGGAATAGAAAATAAATTTGACAAATTCAAATAGATATATATATATATAAAAGATGAACTATAAAAATAAAAAGTAACACTTATATAAATTCTAACAAACAACGTATAGAATAAAATAGGAATAAAAACAAAGTAAAAAGAAAATACAACTTGAACAAATACAAACTGAATTGCAAACCACAAAACAAAAGAAGACAACATAACAATATATAACATTGCAAAGTAATAAAACAAATAAACATATCTATGAACCAATACAAAATTATGCAGCAGCCACCAATTCGTATTATCTCGGCCACAAAGAAGAGCTATATAAAACCATAAGTATGTAGACTTGAAAACAAAATATATTAACTAATTTCATCTTGATTCATGTAAACTGAAATAGAAACATTTGTACTCACTAGTATCATATCAGCCACCAAGAAAACAGGCTAGTCAACAAAATATCAAAGCATTTAATGGAAAGCACCTTCAGCCATACCCAAGGGAACTATTAGCCGTAATGCAAAGCATTTAATGCTGGCACAAGCAAACTGATAATCACGCTATTGTACAAATAAAATACATCAACTAGTACTCTTTATTTTATATATATCAAACCTTTCACTCAGTCTTATTCATTCGAAGCTAAGGAAAAAAAATTACTGAAACAAACTTCAATTTAAAACAACAAAGAAAAAAAGAGTGGAGCTTCAGTTTTTCCAGTGAGTAGTTTTCTCTGGAATGGAGTAAAGGAACATCAAGCAAAACAAAGAGATCAAAACAAAAACAAATGGGAATTCAAAAAAAAATCAAAGCATCAGATTCAAGAGCTAATAGAATAAGCAAGTACAGATCAGTTTTTTTTTCTTTCAAATCCATGTAACAAATCAGAGCAAAGGAAAATTATTTCCAGATCTATGTTCTTCTTTCTTCCCATCAAGGTGAGCAAGCTTTCTATAATCTTCTATTTTGATTTATTCAGTGATGATGATAGTTTACTAGTATGATCAATGTTGAATATTGTTGTGGAAAATAATTAAATGTATTTACCTGTGATACATATATACAGGGGTGTCTTCTTCTTCCTCTGTTTAACATTTTAACAGACTAAACCCATAAAAACAAATCAAATATTTTTTCTCGATTTGTTTTAGGTGATAATCCTTGAATAAAAAGTGATTCTAATAACATAATCTAAATTTTAAAAATATTTTCAACTATATTTGTTAAGGGTTTATTTCTAAAAATTAACTATTACAGTAAACTCTTGGAGATGGTAAAAATAAATTATTTTTTATTTCGAATCTGGAATACATAAACGAATTTGTATTATAGGATGATGAATTTAGACGAGAGTTTTGTAATTTTTCAATGAGTAAATCATGTGAATTTGTCAAATGAACGAATTTCGCATTTTTTTCAATGCTCGATGATCAGAGTAATAATGAAGATCGCGGTTTAGGAGGAAGCATGTTTGGAAGCCATGAATCATCAGAAAAATGTTCAATAATTTTTTAATTCATCATGATGATTGGTCGAGAGCCGTTTAGGGTTTAAGGGTCTATTTTGATCGAGGGGGAAGATGAGATCGCCATGACGTCGGCGAAGCAGTTGGAGCGATCGCACTATAGGGGATGGTTGCGTGGGAGGTTTGCGATGTTGTGGCTGAGATTTCATGGCGAACGGTGGTCGAAGTCGTTGGGTTCGGCGGGTTTTCTGATGAAGGGATTGTTCCTTATGGGTGCGAGTTTCCTCATTTTCGATTGAGGTTGCGTGATGGATGGTCAGGGGTCGGAGTCGTGTCAGTGGTTGATGGGAAACTTGCGCGCGGTGTCGCTGGTGGTGGCGGCGGCGTTGGTACGTCGTGCACGTGCACGCGTGGGTGATGATATCTGATGTAGTTGTGGATTTGGGGAAGAAGTAAAAATCTCGGGTTCGTCTCGAAGTAACTTGCGTGGTGGCTCGGGGAAATGAATGTCATGGAGGACTCGAAGACAGACTCGGGTATTCAAGCATTTGGCTCGGGTCAGGTTGTGATAACCACGTTTCGAAATTTAGTAAAACCAGTTTGTAAATTATTAACCCAAGATAACCTATAAGTAAATGGGAATCAAATTTTAAGGTTATTTAAATAAGGTCTTAAAGATAATTAGTTATCTTAAATAAATGTTTTGATTTACTTAAAGGTTTTAAGTTTAATTTCATGATAATGATAATTGAGAATTTTGAAGAAAATAAATGGATTGTCTAGAACTTAATTAAGATTTGGGTAATTACAGATTAATTTAATTAATGAAGATGCTAAGGAGCAGATTAATTAATTTAATATAAATTATTTGGGGGTTATTGGCTAATTTATTAATTGGTAATTTGAGATTAATTGGTTAGTAAGTGGAGGTTAATTACTTAATGTAAGAAATTAAAGAAAAAAAAATTGTTAAGAATTTATTAATTTAATCAGTAATTAAGGGTTAAATTAATTAATGATTAAAGGTTGATTAATTGATGGTTAAAGAATAATGAATAGTAAGGGTTTGAAATTAATAACCAGAATTAGTAATTAATCTGATTTAAGTTAGTCAGATAATTAATTGACCTTACTTATGATGTTTGGATTTCACTGAATGCTGCATATTTGATTTATATCTTTGTTATGTGATTATGATGCTATGAATTGCTTTATGCTGAACTGTGATACCTGTGATGAATATACTGCTATGTGAATATGAAAACTCTTGATCCGTAAACGACATTTGAATTTCGATGCGACAGGGAGTCGGATTCCAGTTGGTTATCTGAAACCCACATCGAATTGTAATAGTGAATCTTTGTGACTGATAAATTTATTTTATCTATGAATCTGTGAATGAAGATAAGCGTTATCGATTTTACCGCTTATCGATATATCTGTGATGATTGATGTTGTTGCACTATTGTGTGAAACCCCTGGACTACACCTTTACACACACAAATATGGATTTCACGTGGAAATCAGTTAAGTCACAGATAATGTAAATTTGATATTTTTGAAATTGAAATTTTAATTTCAATTGATTTTGAAATTGGAAATTTGAGTTTAAAGTGAAAAGCTTTTGAAATAGAATTTCAAAGATAAAAGTTATTTTGAATAACTTAATCGAGTTTTGAAAATTTAAATAATTTGATTTAAATTTGAATTCAAGTTTGAAATTGAATCCTATGATTTGAAACTAGGGATTAAAGATGATATAAATGTGTTTATATGAATTTAAATCATTTTAAAAGTAAAATTGTGGGAATTTGGATTTAACCCAAAGATTTTAACTCGTATGAATGAATCAGATTTCCAAAATGAAAACTGTTTGTTTTCGAATGATAAAAGCTTTCATATATATATAAAATGAAATTCCAATTTAAAGAAATTTCAAGTTTGAATTGAAAATTGTTTTTCCAAGTTATGAATGAAATTGTTTTGAAAGCTATGAATTTAATCTGTTATTTTTAACAGATTTAAAATGATGGTTTATTTAAACCATTCAAAATGAAATTGTTTTGCAAGCTATAAGTTAAATCTTTGATTTAAAGATTTAACGAGTTAAATTGAAATGGAAATTGATTTGGAAAATCTGTGAATGAATCTTTTATTTAAAAGATTTAAATGTAGAAATTGTTTAAACCGTTGAGGGTTGTTTAAAATGAATCTTTTTGTTTAAAGATTAAAATGGTAATTTGTTTAAACCATTTGAAAGAAAGATTTTGGGTAATAAGTTGTGACTTAATTGAAATCCCAATATCCATATATTTTTAAATATTGCGCTCGCTATTCGGGTTAGCCGGGAAAAGACCTTTGGGTCATATAACCCATTCCGAATAGTGATACGTCGTATATGGATGGCATTTGAAGATCGGTGATGAAGACTGGATATTTTCGAAAATGAAAGGACAACCTGTCGAATGTCTCTGCACTGAGTTGCTCCGGTATAGAGATTTATATCACTCTTTTTGTGACGGGAAGTCCGGACGTGATTGGAAATTATCCGGATTTGCAAGGGCTTCGTGAGAAGTGCCTTCGGTTCTGTTCGATCCCGGAACAGACTTGTATGGATTGTATGTCTGACATTACACTTTGAGATATAAAGCCGATTTCTTTCAAATACATTTCTGTTGGTGGCGGAGAATTTATTCTCTTAGCTTAACACCCTTCTCTGAGACGTACGAGCTCAGAGGTTATGTAGTTGAATTTATCAGCGATATATCCCAATTTGGTAATGTGGCATGCTGAGTGTTGCTGTGTGATGATCAGTGTTTGATCATTTGTGATATGATCATTTGTTTGATCATTTATCTTTGTGATCATAGGTTGATCATCTGTTGACCCAAAGCGTGGCTTTTTGAAAAAGCGTAGCTTTGTGGACGAGACTTCGTCGAGCCTCACAACCCGGTAATGGTCGAAACAGGAATCGTGCGGCAAGGTTTTCAGGGGTAGCTCCCCTAGGGTATGACCATTCCTTCTGGAAAAGGGTAGTATCATGGTATGGAGCCCAGATACTTACTCATGTGGACACACTTTATTTATGACGTGTGATGTTGGATTCGAGGCGCCTCGGTTAAAGGTCCCAAAGGACCGGGGGTGGCATATCTGAGGTTTCTTTTATCCCTTGGGAAAAGGGGTTGCCGGCCTTGTTTGGCAGAGAACAGTTGGTTCTCGGAACGTCCCGCCAGAGGCGTTTCTTTCGTGGAATAGGAAGTTTATTAGCCTGATCATTTGTTGGAAATCCAAACAAAACAATACGAGCCCTGTACGGTTTTAGTTGTATTACCTGCCATGGAATGTGGTGGTAACCTGCTATTGAACATGGTAGCTATAGTAGGCATAAGTGCGAAATGTCTATGCTGGCTAAGATTTATATTCTACTTTCGAAATTGTTTTCTACACTATGCACTAGTAATAATATCAAATGATTTGATTTTGCGTAGTAAGCATCTTTGACTATCATAAGAAGAAATCTCCTCCAATTCTGCGTTTGCATTGTGTGTGTGGTGGGAGGTCTTATGGTAGTTTCATTTTCCAAAAAGCATTGCGAATTGACTTTAAAAATCTCTGCTATTTGTTTTTAAAGATAAACTGTTTTTGTTGCTCACACCAGTCCCATGACTGATCCGGAGTTTATTGTTCCCTTCCTAAACACTGGGTGCTCATAATTTCCTACACGAGCAGTCTAGAGTTGGGTTTTTCAGATATTCAGGTTTAGTAGATTATCTGGAGCTAGTTCAGTCTTTGGATCGGACTGCACTTGCTTATCTTTGTGCATCATTATTGGGAGTTCGAGCTATATTTGGATTGGTGCTTTGAAGATGGAGATTATCCGCTGCTGATGTTATCTATCGTTTGCTTTTCCGCTGCTATTTGTTGTATCATATCTCTGATGTATATTGATATTCTTTGTATCACTCTGTTGTATCAGATATTGTATATCAATGTATTATTCATTTATTCCGCTGTGTTATTTACTTAATGTTGTTATAAGCTCCGGCGACTCGGATTTGAACGGTCGAATCTACGGCATTCGAGTACGATGTAAAGTATGGATGTCGATTTTCGAACGCGAAAATCCAGATCGTTACAAATCCTCTCCAATATTATTTATTACTAGACTTAAAATTTCTAATTCTATTACTACCTAAGTTTCAACTATTATTCACCATATTTCCTTAGACGAGAATGTCCCTCCTGCCCGTCTTATTGGAAATTCTTATCCTTTTTATTTTCTATTTTCCTATTCCAATCAGGTGTTATTTCGATTTATACACCTTTTTAAAAAGAATTTTAAGGAAAAGAACATCCAAATTTAGAAAGTAGAAGAAATCATATAAAAAATAGAAGAATCCAAAAGTTGAAAACTTTTTAATTCAATTAATTTTATACTGAGAAGATAGCAATTGAAAACCTTCTTTTTTTTCAACTTTTCAAGTCATTAGATTTCCAAAAATCATCCACCGTTTTGTTTTAAAAACATTTCACCACTTTAAAATTACATTCTTTTTTCAAACTTTTCACATAACTAATGGTATTATATTTCCAAAGTCGTCTAAAATCATTTTCTACCAAAACAATTCTACTCATAATGCATAAGATCTTCATTTAATAATCTTTTGAAAAGCTCTTTCAAAACATTCAAGGAGTTTTCAAATACCATTTTACCAAAATTCTTTCTCATGGGTAGTTTTAAAAATTGGTTTTAGTTGTTCTTTACTTTGAACTTTCCTATCAATCATCTTAAAAATCTAGTTATCTTCTTGTGATGATAAATGTGCACCTTCTTACGGAAGCTCATTCCATTCCACCTTTACATCTAACTTCCGGATGTTTACAAATTTTCTACCTTTAATTAATACCTAACATTTTTATTCATTACCTTCATAAATGTCACTTTGTTTAAAAGGTTGCTATCTTAATGAACGTTTCTTAAAGACATTTACTTGCTTATTCAAATTTTACCTATTTAACTTCTTCCTTATCTTCCTCTAATTACCTTAATGGTCTTGTTAATCTATTTAATTTCTTATATCTCCTCACTTATTGCACACTCATTGTCTATTAAATTTTGGATTTACACCCTTTCCTTCTACGTTTTACACCTCTTTTATTTAATATGCTTGTAGGGTCCATGCTTATCAAGAAATCTGGGCTAACAAAGGAGTCAAGTACTATTCAGCTTCTGGGGTGCTTCCCTATATTGTGGTCATGCTCTTCTCAATCCACTCCACTCCTTACGATACAATCTACCCACCATAAATAATAGTAGGATTATAAATTTAACTCTATTTATGTTTTCAACCTGTAGTCACTTCAACTACTTTTCTGAATATGGTCACAATTACTTCTATATTCGAAATTTATAGAGTTAGGCGTATATTCAAAATAAGTATATATATATATTTATAGTAAAACCTTTTGAAAAAAAATTTCAAAAATAATAAGCACGCCATTCATATGTATATTTTCCTCATTAATCGGGTAACCTAAGCTTTGATACTAAATGTAACAACCCACCCCAAAACAGACCTAAATTCCAACCCAGAAAAGGCCCATTCCAAAGCTAGTTGTTGGTTGGTAAAAAAAAACAATACAGAGCTATTAATCTATTCCTTCAGAACTCACGATAGAAGGAATCAAATATAATAACAATAACAGTACCCATTTATTTCATATCATTTCAAATATCATAATTCATAACAACAACCGTTACAACATTTTGTTTAAAAGTACATTTTATGGGTACAATATAAAGTAACTTGAAAAGATAGATAATGACTACCACAAGCTTCATTCTCGCCATCTTCAAGCATTATCAACTCCTTCTCTAACTAGTGTTGTAATGTGGAGGGAGTCAAAACAACAAGTGTTTGGTGAATAAAAATGTAATATCCCGGGATTTCGAGGAATTTAAAATGTGATAATCTCTTAATTTAAATTATTTTAAATTGATAATATTGTTAATTCAAATATAAATAACCAAATAATATAATAATAAGATGTTTTAATTATGGTATAGATTGATTTGTAATAAGAATAATTGTTTAAATTATGTTATTTTATAAATTTGATTTTTAATAGATTTATCATTTCTAAAATTAATAAGTATTGTTTTAATATATTTGGGTATAAAATATATGAACAAGGCTTTTATTTAAAATAAGACTTTTGTTTATTTTGTTTTCTTTAAAAAGAAATTTATTTATATAAATTTAGAAAGTGTTTATTTAATAGTAAATAAATACAAAAGATATTTTTACACTTAAAAATGAATGAAATACATTGTATATGATTTTTAGAATATAAATGGGTTTTTATTTTATTTTTCTTTCAAAGGTTTTATTTATTTATAATATAGAAAAGCATTTATTTAAAAAGATATGTATTTATCTATTTAGGAAATAAATATAAAAGCTTTTAAAATCTTTTAAAAAAAAATAATAATAATATAAAAATAAATAAGGACAAGTGTTAAGTTCTAAACATCTTAAGTAACATGTGTTAACATAATAAGAATGGTATGAGACAAGTGTCATTTTATTATCATTTTCTTTGATTTTTAATAAACCATAAAATTAAGTTTATAAAAGCCTACATCTCTATTTCCTTTTTCTTTTCTAATCTCATTTCTAAACAAAGACAAAACTAAAATCAGAAAATTATTCAAACCGAAATCTCCTCCAAACCAAATCTGAAATAATCTTCTCAAACAGAAAAATATACAGCCTGAAACCATTTATTCTTCTTCAAACCAGAACCTTCCTCTAATCAAAATTATGCCTGTAAAACCAAAAAGTAAGGATCAAGTCCTGTAAACAAAATCTGTAGATCAATTGACTCAAACCTGGAATCATTTTCAAGGGCTTAATTCTCAAGTTCAAAAGACCTGTAACCATGTTCTTCAAGTCTGAATCATTTCAAGTATGCATGCAATATAATCTGAGGCAGAAGCAATGTTCAAAAGCCTTTCAAACTTTTTAAAGAATCAAAACAAGCTTTTCAGTTTTAAAAGAAATCAAAAGCAAGTGCAGTTCGAAAAGCTTCCAGTTATAATTTCTCTGTTCAACAGTAAAAAGGTGAGTAAACATCTTTTTCAAAAGTTAAAATGAATTTAAATTGCTTTTGAATGATTTCTGAATGAAGTATATTTGCATGTTCATTTATATGTGTGTATACTGTATGTATGTGAGGATTGAAGTATGTATGCCTGGGTTCATTGTTAATTGCTCTGTTATCTTCTATTTGAGTAATCTCTTCTTTTATAAGACCTTGAACTATATATATATCTTGATTCCAGTAGTATAATATGAGATGTACTTGAATGTTTGAGTGAAATTGTTTTGCATGTTTATAAATATGTAGGTATGATTATATGCAGGTCTGTACACCTATATATCTCTGTTTTTATATCAATACAGGCTTCAAAATTTTATTAGAAAATTCATATCTTTACATCTGTTTGATTTTAGTCTAGGTAGTGTTAATGAAAAAGGTTTCTAACTATATATTTTAGATTGTAAAAATAGATTCAATGATATGTAATAAACATTAACTCTAAAATATAAAGTTTACAGTAGAACTCAATGAAATGGGTAAATTTCGAAAATGTTAATTTAAAACTTTGACTCTATAATCTGATTAGTAATTACAAATGATGAATTTAGAAAAAGAATTCAAGAATTTTAAGGTTGAAATGGTAGAGAAATTGTAAGATGAACAGAAATGACATTTTCGTCATTTTCAGACGAACGATGGGGCTGGGTTCATCGTGATTGATGTCGGAGGTAGGTTGAAGGCTGTAGATGATGGGAAAAATAGTGGATGAATTTATTATTCGTCATGGTGGTTATTCGATGGGATTTTAGGGTTTAGTGAGTGGTTTTGGACAGCGTTGAAGTCGAGGCTTTTTCGTGGACGTGGTCGAGCCGGAGGCTACCGCACCTGGGGGGATGGAAGCGTGGGTCGGAGATGAAGCTTCGGTCGAAATAGTGGGGGTTCTGGTGGCCAGAGGTGATCGGTCGAGGTGGTTCTTGGGTGAGGTGTTGTTCCAGGAAGTGGTCGAGATGGTTCAAATTTGATTCTCGAATTCGTTCGTTGATCTGAGTTGTCGTAGCGTTCGAAGGGAATGTTGGCGACTCGATGGTGGTCAGAACGTTGGTCGGAGGTGGGACGATTGATGGTGCACGTGCACGAACGTTAATGTGTGTCAGTGGATTTTAAGTTTGGGGAAGAAGAAGCTTACTCGAGTAGAGTCTCGGGGAAGAAAGGTTTTGGCTCGAGTTTTATCTGGGTCGTACGCGAGTGTTGAACGAAACTGTTAAGTTTTAACAGTTTTAAATTTTTAAACAAACAAGTTTTTTAAAAATTTATCGGAGAGGACCTCGGGGAAGAAGAGCTTTGGCTCGGGATTGCCTTCGGGTTGGTTGTAAGTTAAGTGAAACCAGTTTTAAACAGTTTAAAATTTTTATAAATCAAACTCTGGAAAAAGGAAGATGTATTTGTTTTGTTCAAGTATATATGAGTTAAACCCAAAGATAATGTTAATCAGTTTTTAAAATTTAAAACAAAAGTAAGTTTTAAATTTTGGAAAATCGAGTTAAATCAAATTGTCTTGAAATTCATTTCTTTGAAATGAATGATTTGAATAAATTAAATTGTATGAATTGATTTACTTAATTTTATTAAGTAAAATCTTAAGTTATTTTCAAACTAAATTTGAAAATAAGGTAATTAATAAGGAAATGGTTTGTCTTAAAACTTAATTTAAGTTTAATAATAATGGAATGAATAAAGAATGATTTATTAAATTAAATTAGTGAATGATTAAGGATAAGTGAATTAACAATTAAGTTTTCAAGTGTTTTATTAACTTGTAATTAGGTATTGTTAATTTATATAAAGGTAAGTAATTAATGATTATTTATTTTAACTTAATTAATAATTTAATTAAGTAAGTTAATTACTAAGATCAAATGTTTTTAAATGATAATATTTATCTTAAGGTTAATTAAGAATTTTTAATGAGTTAAATTAATTTAAGTTTAATTAATTAATTTAATTGACAAGGATTAATTAAAGTAATTAAGGGTTAATTAAAATGGTAATTAAGAAGTACTTAATAAAGTTTTATTAAGTAATAATTAAGTTTTCTTAATTAATAATTAAGAGATTATTAATCTATGATTAAAGTTAATTAAGAATTAATTAACTATTGTTAAGGGTTAATTAATTGTCATTAAAGATTAATTAATAAATAATTATGGATTAATTAAATTGGTAATTAAGGTTGTTAATTAATAATTAATTTTTATTAATTAATAATTTAGAAGTAATTAATTAGTTAATTAAGTTTAATTAATTAATTATAAAAGTAATTAAGGATTGATTACTTTGTATTAAAGGATATTGATTAATAATTAAGGTTTATTAATTAATAGTTAAAGAATAATTAATCAAGGATTAATTAATTTGTTTAAAGGGTAATTAAGGATAAGTTACTCAGTTATGATTTAAGAAATGAATGTGATTTATTTAAGTTAATTAATTTGTTAATTAATTAAGGATAGTCACTTGGTAATTGATTAAGTATAGTTACTTAATAAGATTGATTAAGTATAATTACTTAGTGTAAGTAATTGATAATTGAATTACTGTATGTAATTGGAGTAATTATTTAAGGATTGATTTATGAAAGTAATTAATTAATGCATGATTAATTAATGTAATTAATTAAGGAATAATGTAATTAATTATAGTTAATTAATTAAAGTAATTAATTAAGGATCATTAATTAATGTAATTAATGAAAGTAATTAAAGGTTAATTACTGTCAATGGTTAAGAATAATTAATTTGTGAAATTAATTAAAGAGTAATTACTTTATGTAATTAATGGATAATTTAATCAAGAGTGATTAATGGTTAATTAATTAAAATATATTGTAATTAATTAATGATTAATTAAGCAATGATAGGAATTAATTCTTAAGTAATTAATTTAATTTAAGTTGATTAAATTGATTATAATAGAGATTAATAAATGGTTGCTTATGAATGATGGTTGAGTATAGAATGTCTGATTTGGTTGATATCTATTGGATGATATGCTATGATATTCTGTGAAATGATATTGGATATATCTGTGATAAATGTGCGATATTTATCTAAGTTAATGCTATGTGAATTCAAGTATTGAATTGAATTGTTTAAACCTTTAAACAACTTGGCCTTAAAAGATACGTTTTGGATTTCGATGAGACCGGGATCGGGTTTCCGTATACCGGATTTCCAGGTCTGGAGACCCGAATACCACATCGATCCAAATTAACGATAGGTCGTGAATCTCAAGTGAAGATGAAGATTCAGAGTGCAAGGGTTATTGTCGTTAACTCTGAGGGTGATTCCAAAACGAGTGTAACGAGATAATGCCTTCGGTTTCGTTAGAACCCGGAACGAACTTGTATGGATTGAATGCTTTCAGCACATCGTCAGGTGGACGATGAGCATTCTAAGTGATGTGTTCTGATTAAAGGTAATCGTGACCTCAAGCCTCATCAACCGGGAATGGCTAAAATAGGGGAGGTGCAGCAAGGCTTCGTGGGTAGCGCCCACTGAGAGTAAGGTCATCCCTGTCTAGATGTCCCTTTCTATTTTCGACTTAGTGGTACGGTTGCAGTACACAACCGTGGGGTGATTTTATTCGGAATTATCCAGTAAGGGATGGTTCCGGCTTTGTGTTGCAGGGGAGCGGGCGTACTCCTCGGTACGGTGATCTAGGCCACGTACTGTGACGGGCGGTACCCCAGTAGCCCTGCCATTGTATGGAAATCCAACTTCCAATAAGTACCGTACGTGTTAGTTGTGCCCAACTATGTTGGAACGTGAGATGTAAGCATTCCAGCTATTTTTGTATCTTACTTGAAAATCCTAGACCCTATTATAATATAACTGGATTTCCTATCAAATGTTTTGGTTATCGTAAGGTAAAAACTTTTCCGTGTTTATGTGCGGGAAGTCTTACGTGATACCTTTGTTTTCAAAAGGTTTTGAAGTTAAGCAAGTTTAAACCGTTTACTCACACCAGACCCATGTCTGACCCAAGTGTTTATTTCTGTTTTATATAAACTCTTGGGTACTCAAATTTTTTACGAGTAGCCAAGGGAGTCAGGTTTGCTTTGACGAGTTATCTGGAGGAGCAATGGAGCAGGAGGCTTCGGCGTTCGTAGATATAGTAGTTCCGCTGTGTTGATCTCTGAGTCATTGTTATCTGTGTTGTATCTTGTATTGTAGAAACTAGACAGGTGTTTATAACTGTCTAGTATGTGTTGTATATGTTGTGTAACTCTGATAGTTGTTGTATATGAAACTATGTAATAGTTTATGTTATTAATATAATTTATTCGTTCCGCTGTTTAGATTTTGATGTTGTTCCTTTCTTTCTTCTCTTCTTTTCTCTTTCTATCCCTTTCTTTCTTATCAGCGATGCGTCCTTCTGTGGAGAGAAGGGCGGGTCGTCACATTTGGTATCAGAGCATTTGGTTGAGTGAATACCTAGGCTCTGGAGTGGTGTCTATCTTGAGAGAACGTATTTGTAATTTTTATGTAACTATATATATCTATTCTACCTATTTGTTGGGTTACCTGTTCGGGTTTTCCAATATGAGTTATAAAGGTAGATAGGGTGGTGGTGTGTGAAACACGACTACCAATGGTTGGAATTTGAATATTTGAGGTTGGAAGTATTTGTCGAGACTCTAGACCTAATACCGTCTCGAGTGAACTTTGATATGGTATAAGAATTTCATTGATCTCTAAAGGAAACCTGTTAAGGTTCAGAGTTTATTATTGAAGTATAAGTTTGATCATGCTCGTGTGAGCGGATTTTTGAGGAGTTTGGATCTGCCCGAAGAGCTGAAGCAAGTGATGGTATCTTGATACCTCAAGAAATTGTAGCTGTGTGATGAGACGCAGTGACTATGGATGTTCCCGAAGATGTTTTCTTTTGGAGCAAGTTTGAGGATGTGTGTCTGCTTCAGTGTTGTGGCTGAGTTCAGCATGATGTTTGTGTTCGGTTTGAGGTCCGAGTTTCTCTAGAAGCTTTGGTTAGGAGTCTTTGGCATCTGTGGCAGTGGTGCAGCTCGAGTGTTCTGTGTTCCTGCTGGAAGATCTTTTGGCTTAGCAGTTCGTAAAGTGGAGTTCAGAAGCTGCGAAGTAAATTCATTTTTCAAATGGATTGGTCAAGCACTAGACTGTTCTGATGGATTAAGAAAGAACAGTAATCTTTGGATATTGGACTAGATAGGATCGCAAAAGTGACTTGCGATAATTGAGTATTCTCTTGGGAAATCTTTTGCTTGAGTTTGAGGCATCTCTAGTAGATATTGGAGTTATAGAGTTGTCAGAGATTTTATGGGAAGTGTTGATCTAGTTTGTGTTCGAGTTCATAGACGACATCTAGATCAGAGTTGAGCAGCGAAAGCTTGGTAGTAGTTTTTCTAGAGTAGAAGCAACCGGAAGTTGCAGTGTTTGGATTAGAGGGTTCCTACATGAAGTTTTCAAGATCTGAAGGTCAGATTGGTGAGAGAATCTGTTTTGTCTTGTCCAGATAGAAGAAGTATTTGGAAATCTACTGATGATTGAGGAGTAGAGTTTGAGTTCTGGATTTCTGTAGATCTTGAGAGGATCCGTTTATTGGATTGTTTTTGGTCCTGTTTATTTCGAGAAGCATCAGCAAAGGTTGAGCTGATCAGGAAAGGTGAAGGCAACCCAGAATCGTCAAAAGAGTTCTGTGGATTAGAGATGGAGATTTTGGAATTCGAAGTTGGAGACTTCATTGTTATTTCTCCAGTAAAAGGGAGCAAATAAGATTGGGTAAGACTAGGAAGATAGCTCCGAGTATATTAGATCTTTCTGAGTTTTTGTGAGGATAAGTGTTTTGGCTTCGGTATTGAATTACCAGTTTGGATTTAGTAGAGCGAGTAACCCAGTATCTGTATCGGGGAAACTCGGGATAATTTTAGGGAGTTTATCCGGATCTATGTCCGGATAACTAGAGTTGTTTGTATAGCTAGAATTGTTTGTTTGTATAAAATTGTTTGTTTGGATGAATGGTTGTTTGTTTGATAGTGTATGGCTGATAAGTATACTTAAATTGTTTTAAAATGGATTGAAATAAAATAAAAATTTGGATTATCTTTTGTTTTAAATTTCGAGGACGAAATTCTTTTAAGGGGGAAGGAATGTAATATCCCGGGATTTCGAGGAATTTAAAATGTGATAATCTCTTAATTTAAATTATTTTAAATTGATAATATTGTTAATTCAAATATAAATAACCAAATAATATAATAATAAGATGTTTTAATTATGGTATAGATTGATTTGTAATAAGAATAATTGTTTAAATTATGTTATTTTATAAATTTGATTTTTAATAGATTTATCATTTCTAAAATTAATAAGTATTGTTTTAATATATTTGGGTATAAAATATATGAACAAGGCTTTTATTTAAAATAAGACTTTTGTTTATTTTGTTTTCTTTAAAAAGAAATTTATTTATATAAATTTAGAAAGTGTTTATTTAATAGTAAATAAATACAAAAGATATTTTTACACTTAAAAATGAATGAAATACATTGTATATGATTTTTAGAATATAAATGGGTTTTTATTTTATTTTTCTTTCAAAGGTTTTATTTATTTATAATATAGAAAAGCATTTATTTAAAAAGATATGTATTTATCTATTTAGGAAATAAATATAAAAGCTTTTAAAATCTTTTAAAAAAAAATAATAATAATATAAAAATAAATAAGGACAAGTGTTAAGTTCTAAACATCTTAAGTAACATGTGTTAACATAATAAGAATGGTATGAGACAAGTGTCATTTTATTATCATTTTCTTTGATTTTTAATAAACCATAAAATTAAGTTTATAAAAGCCTACATCTCTATTTCCTTTTTCCTTTCTAATCTCATTTCTAAACAAAGACAAAACTAAAATCAGAAAATTATTCAAACCGAAATCTCCTCCAAACCAAATCTGAAATAATCTTCTCAAACAGAAAAATATACAGCCTGAAACCATTTATTCTTCTTCAAACCAGAACCTTCCTCTAATCAAAATTATGCCTGTAAAACCAAAAAGTAAGGATCAAGTCCTGTAAACAAAATCTGTAGATCAATTGACTCAAACCTGGAATCATTTTCAAGGGCTTAATTCTCAAGTTCAAAAGACCTGTAACCATGTTCTTCAAGTCTGAATCATTTCAAGTATGCATGCAATATAATCTGAGGCAGAAGCAATGTTCAAAAGCCTTTCAAACTTTTTAAAGAATCAAAACAAGCTTTTCAGTTTTAAAAGAAATCAAAAGCAAGTGCAGTTCGAAAAGCTTCCAGTTATAATTTCTCTGTTCAACAGTAAAAAGGTGAGTAAACATCTTTTTCAAAAGTTAAAATGAATTTAAATTGCTTTTGAATGATTTCTGAATGAAGTATATTTGCATGTTCATTTATATGTGTGTATACTGTATGTATGTGAGGATTGAAGTATGTATGCCTGGGTTCATTGTTAATTGCTCTGTTATCTTCTATTTGAGTAATCTCTTCTTTTATAAGACCTTGAACTATATATATATCTTGATTCCAGTAGTATAATATGAGATGTACTTGAATGTTTGAGTGAAATTGTTTTGCATGTTTATAAATATGTAGGTATGATTATATGCAGGTCTGTACACCTATATATCTCTGTTTTTATATCAATACAGGCTTCAAAATTTTATTAGAAAATTCATATCTTTACATCTGTTTGATTTTAGTCTAGGTAGTGTTAATGAAAAAGGTTTCTAACTATATATTTTAGATTGTAAAAATAGATTCAATGATATGTAATAAACATTAACTCTAAAATATAAAGTTTACAGTAGAACTCAATGAAATGGGTAAATTTCGAAAATGTTAATTTAAAACTTTGACTCTATAATCTGATTAGTAATTACAAATGATGAATTTAGAAAAAGAATTCAAGAATTTTAAGGTTGAAATGGTAGAGAAATTGTAAGATGAACAGAAATGACATTTTCGTCATTTTCAGACGAACGATGGGGCTGGGTTCATCGTGATTGATGTCGGAGGTAGGTTGAAGGCTGTAGATGATGGGAAAAATAGTGGATGAATTTATTATTCGTCATGGTGGTTATTCGATGGGATTTTAGGGTTTAGTGAGTGGTTTTGGACAGCGTTGAAGTCGAGGCTTTTTCGTGGACGTGGTCGAGCCGGAGGCTACCGCACCTGGGGGGATGGAAGCGTGGGTCGGAGATGAAGCTTCGGTCGAAATAGTGGGGGTTCTGGTGGCCAGAGGTGATCGGTCGAGGTGGTTCTTGGGTGAGGTGTTGTTCCAGGAAGTGGTCGAGACGGTTCAAATTTGATTCTCGAATTCGTTCGTTGATCTGAGTTGTCGTAGCGTTCGAAGGGAATGTTGGCGACTCGATGGTGGTCAGAACGTTGGTCGGAGGTGGGACGATTGATGGTGCACGTGCACGAACGTTAATGTGTGTCAGTGGATTTTAAGTTTGGGGAAGAAGAAGCTTACTCGAGTAGAGTCTCGGGGAAGAAAGGTTTTGGCTCGAGTTTTATCTGGGTCGTACGCGAGTGTTGAACGAAACTGTTAAGTTTTAACAGTTTTAAATTTTTAAACAAACAAGTTTTTTAAAAATTTATCGGAGAGGACCTCGGGGAAGAAGAGCTTTGGCTCGGGATTGCCTTCGGGTTGGTTGTAAGTTAAGTGAAACCAGTTTTAAACAGTTTAAAATTTTTATAAATCAAACTCTGGAAAAAGGAAGATGTATTTGTTTTGTTCAAGTATATATGAGTTAAACCCAAAGATAATGTTAATCAGTTTTTAAAATTTAAAACAAAAGTAAGTTTTAAATTTTGGAAAATCGAGTTAAATCAAATTGTCTTGAAATTCATTTCTTTGAAATGAATGATTTGAATAAATTAAATTGTATGAATTGATTTACTTAATTTTATTAAGTAAAATCTTAAGTTATTTTCAAACTAAATTTGAAAATAAGGTAATTAATAAGGAAATGGTTTGTCTTAAAACTTAATTTAAGTTTAATAATAATGGAATGAATAAAGAATGATTTATTAAATTAAATTAGTGAATGATTAAGGATAAGTGAATTAACAATTAAGTTTTCAAGTGTTTTATTAACTTGTAATTAGGGATTGTTAATTTATATAAAGGTAAGTAATTAATGATTATTTATTTTAACTTAATTAATAATTTAATTAAGTAAGTTAATTACTAAGATCAAATGTTTTTAAATGATAATATTTATCTTAAGGTTAATTAAGAATTTTTAATGAGTTAAATTAATTTAAGTTTAATTAATTAATTTAATTGACAAGGATTAATTAAAGTAATTAAGGGTTAATTAAAATGGTAATTAAGAAGTACTTAATAAAGTTTTATTAAGTAATAATTAAGTTTTCTTAATTAATAATTAAGAGATTATTAATCTATGATTAAAGTTAATTAAGAATTAATTAACTATTGTTAAGGGTTAATTAATTGTCATTAAAGATTAATTAATAAATAATTATGGATTAATTAAATTGGTAATTAAGGTTGTTAATTAATAATTAAATTTTATTAATTAATAATTTAGAAGTAATTAATTAGTTAATTAAGTTTAATTAATTAATTATAAAAGTAATTAAGGATTGATTACTTTGTATTAAAGGATATTGATTAATAATTAAGGTTTATTAATTAATAGTTAAAGAATAATTAATCAAGGATTAATTAATTTGTTTAAAGGGTAATTAAGGATAAGTTACTCAGTTATGATTTAAGAAATGAATGTGATTTATTTAAGTTAATTAATTTGTTAATTAATTAAGGATAGTCACTTGGTAATTGATTAAGTATAGTTACTTAATAAGATTGATTAAGTATAATTACTTAGTGTAAGTAATTGATAATTGAATTACTGTATGTAATTGGAGTAATTATTTAAGGATTGATTTATGAAAGTAATTAATTAATGCATGATTAATTAATGTAATTAATTAAGGAATAATGTAATTAATTATAGTTAATTAATTAAAGTAATTAATTAAGGATCATTAATTAATGTAATTAATGAAAGTAATTAAAGGTTAATTACTATCAATGGTTAAGAATAATTAATTTGTGAAATTAATTAAAGAGTAATTACTTTATGTAATTAATGGATAATTTAATCAAGAGTGATTAATGGTTAATTAATTAAAATATATTGTAATTAATTAATGATTAATTAAGCAATGATAGGAATTAATTCTTAAGTAATTAATTTAATTTAAGTTGATTAAATTGATTATAATAGAGATTAATAAATGGTTGCTTATGAATGATGGTTGAGTATAGAATGTCTGATTTGGTTGATATCTATTGGATGATATGCTATGATATTCTGTGAAATGATATTGGATATATCTGTGATAAATGTGCGATATTTATCTAAGTTAATGCTATGTGAATTCAAGTATTGAATTGAATTGTTTAAACCTTTAAACAACTTGGCCTTAAAAGATACGTTTTGGATTTCGATGAGACCGGGATCGGGTTTCCGTATACCGGATTTCCAGGTCTGGAGACCCGAATACCACATCGATCCAAATTAACGATAGGTCGTGAATCTCAAGTGAAGATGAAGATTCAGAGTGCAAGGGTTATTGTCGTTAACTCTGAGGGTGATTCCAAAACGAGTGTAACGAGATAATGCCTTCGGTTTCGTTAGAACCCGGAACGAACTTGTATGGATTGAATGCTTTCAGCACATCGTCAGGTGGACGATGAGCATTCTAAGTGATGTGTTCTGATTAAAGGTAATCGTGACCTCAAGCCTCATCAACCGGGAATGGCTAAAACAGGGGAGGTGCAGCAAGGCTTCGTGGGTAGCGCCCACTGAGAGTAAGGTCATCCCTGTCTAGATGTCCCTTTCTATTTTCGACTTAGTGGTACGGTTGCAGTACACAACCGTGGGGTGATTTTATTCGGAATTATCCAGTAAGGGATGGTTCCGGCTTTGTGTTGCAGGGGAGCGGGCCTACTCCTCGGTACGGTGATCTAGGCCACGTACTGTGACGGGCGGTACCCCAGTAGCCCTACCATTGTATGGAAATCCAACTTCCAATAAGTGCCGTACGTGTTAGTTGTGCCCAACTATGTTGGAACGTGAGATGTAAGCATTCCAGCTATTTTTGTATCTTACTTGAAAATCCTAGACCCTATTATAATATAACTGGATTTCCTATCAAATGTTTTGGTTATCGTAAGGTAAAAACTTTTCCGTGTTTATGTGCGGGAAGTCTTACGTGATACCTTTGTTTTCAAAAGGTTTTGAAGTTAAGCAAGTTTAAACCGTTTACTCACACCAGACCCATGTCTGACCCAAGTGTTTATTTCTGTTTTATATAAACTCTTGGGTACTCAAATTTTTTACGAGTAGCCAAGGGAGTCAGGTTTGCTTTGACGAGTTATCTGGAGGAGCAATGGAGCAGGAGGCTTCGGCGTTCGTAGATATAGTAGTTCCGCTGTGTTGATCTCTGAGTCATTGTTATCTGTGTTGTATCTTGTATTGTAGAAACTAGACAGGTGTTTATAACTGTCTAGTATGTGTTGTATATGTTGTGTAACTCTGATAGTTGTTGTATATGAAACTATGTAATAGTTTATGTTATTAATATAATTTATTCGTTCCGCTGTTTAGATTCTGATGTTGTTCCTTTCTTTCTTCTCTTCTTTTCTCTTTCTATCCCTTTCTTTCTTATCAGCGATGCGTCCTTCTGTGGAAAGAAGGGCGGGTCGTCACAAAAAACCTCGAACCTTAATATTTAAGTACTTGGGCAGCATAATTTAAATAAGAATATCTTTTACGTATTTAAACCATTTAATACTTCAAGAAAGGATGCAGGCCCTCAAACAACGACTTAATGTCTTATATTCCCAAGGCAGGTTTCGCATTCCATCATCCATAACCAACATTATAAATGTCTAACAATGTGAGAGATAGAACTCAAGCCACTTAATACCTCTTAATGAAAAATAGGAAGACTCTAACCGTTAAGACATCAATTGAGGTAGGCCCTCATCATTTAATACCTATTCCCAAGGCGGACTCCACATAGGTATCTATCTAGCTGACATTGCATGGAATTATCTTCGGATTGATACTTCCTATTGAAGTGGACTTATCCGAGATATCCTTAATCGTGCCTAAACCCAATCCTGACCATTTAACACTTTGCTTAAGGAAAAGTGGCAGGCTCTCAAATAACCACTTAATACCTCGAAACCACAAAGTAGGACTTCATATTATGACTTGTATCCATGGAGATGTCTCACATTAGTCCGGCCATTCGTAGGAACTAGTAGGCAGATTAACTGGGCAGATGTACCCTATAGAATTGGGAAAACCTCGCGTCTTCCATAATCACTTTCATAGGCGATATCCTCATGACTTAATCATATGTACAACACACTTAAAACATAATACAATCCTTACCGTGTCCATTTATTAGGCTATATAAGAATTCCTTCTTATTTTGCCTTAACAAATCAATTACTTTCCTAAAGGAGATTTAATGAGATTTATTACCTAATTAACTATGCAATTAATAAGTTATAATTATATGCAATTTACATAATTAATATATAAACAAATACACACTAATTATTTTCTGTGCGTTTAGAGATTATGCCCTAACTAACGTTATATGTCAATTCCTTTTTAACAATAATAATACAAGTCCTTTTTCCATATTATCAATGGTTCAATATTTCCAATATCCAAACAAAGGATTCTAATATCCATAACAAACGATTCAATACTCATATCCAAAAATTGCAATAAATAAACTTGGATATAAAAATATAAAATCAATCCACTACATCAAATCACCGAATAATCTCAAAAATAGAAATTGCATTTCTAGTTTCAATCTCTCTATTCAACCCCTCTTTTACAAAGAATTTAAACATTTCACTTTTATTTTCATAGGGAATAAATAGTGCAAACTACAAATAAATTCATACTTTGCACCATATTCCTTAATTGAAACTTCGTAACCAAATTAGAATTAAAGAGGAGTAGAATAAAAATTGAAATCACCAAAAACTACAAAAACTACTATAACGACCCGTATTTTTTCGATAACTAACATATTAAATTAAATAAGATTTTGGAATTTAATATTGGAAGAAATTAAAATATATGATTTATTAATGAGAAAATAATTAGAATTTGATTTAATAATGTTGATTTAACGTAATTGACAACTATTTTTATGTAATTGTAATCAATTAAAATAATTGTAAAGTTAATTTAGCTATAATTGTAGATAAGGAATTAAATTGGTAATTAATGAAATAAATGAAATTGAAATATTTTAATTAGTATGGTAAAAGATGATAATTGTAAAAAATGAATGTAATAAAATGCAAACTTATGTTAATAGAATTCATAGGGTATTGTTGATTGAATAATAAGAATGTAAATCAAAATAAATGAATTTATTGGAATTTAAATTATAATTAATGAATTAATTACAGTTGTAATTGGACGCTGTAATTAGTGCAATATTTCAATATTGGATTTAACATGGAAAACTGTATTGTAAAAGTTTATAAATTCCTGGTTAATCAAGAATGATGAAAATTGTTCACTTTCAATGCAGAATTTAAAAGTGATTAAATTTATTTAATAATAATTTATTTAATTAACTTGAAATTAGCCATTTTGGCCACTGTCTCAGATTTCAACGAAACCAGTTTCATCGAATCTGTAACAGTAAATTATTATAGGATTTCATGTTTCGTAGCGATCGGACTTATCGTTTGATCGTGCTGGTTCGAAATGTTTAGAAATCAATTAAAAGAATTTAAATGAATATAATCTAATTTTGAATGCTAACTGCTATGTACAATGGAATTGGGGTCTGAAACTAGTTCCATTGAGTTTAAAATTATCGAAAACCTATATTTCAATATATTGGATGACCCACTTTCATTTCGGAAATGAAACAGGCTTTTCGGGTTTGCATAATCGTTTCGATCAATTCGATTTGTCCATTCATTCTTATCTAGCTTTGTCTATATAAATAGATTTTGTTTCTCAAACCCTAGCAGCCTTTCAGTTTATTCTGTACGTACATCAACTTCTTACCTGTTCCTTCCTTCCCATGGCAGAAACCCTAAATCCCAATTCAATTTCAAATCAAAATCAATTTCAAAAAAATTTAAACTCTCCAAACCCTATGATATTTTATATCGTTGGAAAGCTCTCGACGAGCGCAATCCACTGTAGCAATTTTCTTTTCGATTTGGTGCATCATTTGACCAGAAAACGATGAAGAACCTCGACCGTCCATTTCTGGGGTTTATGATCCAACGGTGGATCGTCGATCGTTCGACGATCGGGAGGTACGAACTTGTAGAGGAGGTTGAGCATGTCTAAATGGTGGTCATCGTTTGTTGTAGCTTGGTCAGAATTCACCACGATTGGGGAGTATTAGGGGGCAGCGGCGGAGCTTCGTGAGATGGCCAGAGGCGATTGAGTCTGGCGGCGCTTTGGGCGATGGGGCGGCTGGAGATGGCCGTCACGTTGGTGGTCGTGGATCAGTGGGAAGTGACCTGTGGTAGGTGCGGCAATAACATGGATGTGGCGGCGCTATAGGTTTGGGTTGTGTTCGAAGCGTTCGTTTGTGTGGAAACGATAGGGTTAAGGTGAGTAATTACGTATTTTCCCTTCTGTTTTATTTTAATTTAAATTTAATTTTCCAAAGTTCTAACTATTGTAACTTTTTCATACGAGCTCGGATTCATGTGCAGTTTTCTCCGTTGCGATCATATCAAAATTCCGGACATTATGGAACTAGTCTAGTTAGATTCTAAGACAGTTAGATTTTTAGGCTATTTTTTGGATTTTAAATCATTGATAAATCAAAGGTGGGTGTTTTAACCCACTCACAACTACTAAATCATCTTATGTTAGTTAAATTAAATTTATGATGTGATTAGAAATTGATTGATTATTGTTTGGTATTTTAAATTTTCATTTAAATTTAATTTGAATTTATATTGAATTTAATTGCTATTTAATTTAATATTGAATTTAATTGCCAGTTAAATACCTGATAATGATAACTAGTTTATTTGTTCTGATTTATTGGCTGATTTGAGTGATGATTGTGATGGATGTTTAATTGTTGATATTTGGATGATTGGATATTATATTTATTTTATATGTTGTTATCACACTACAAGTTCCCATAGTTTTCTGTTAGGAAAATTTTCACTATGGGTTGAAATGATACATACCCAAATGATCTTATAGATTAGGAAAAAATCTTTATGGGTTGAAATGATAAACTCAAGCGATTTTATTGATTTTGAAATTTATTCGAGATTGCGAGTTGAAATGATATACACCCATAAATTTAAAATTTATTGCGGGTTGAAATGGTATATATCTGTATCACTTGACCATAGGGTAGAAAATTATATACGGACACCAGATTGGCCAAATTAATTGATTTTAAATTTTAAATTTTTGAATCCAGCTAAATGATATTTTGAAATAAAATTTGATTTATATGACTTGAATTGTTTTCAAAATCCATGCTTTAAAATGTTGAAATTAAAATTTGTTTAAATTAATTGTTTATAGAATTTAAATTGGAATTTTAAAGTTGAATTTTGAAATATAAATGAAATTTATCAAAATTGAGTTATTGTAAACGTCTGAATGTTTAAACTTTGAAATCTATTGAATTTAAAGTGGTTTAAATTTGTAGTTCAAACATAGATTTAAAATCGATATAGATTGAAATGGTTTTAATGAGAATTTGAATTAAGGTTGGAACTGATATGATTTAGATTTAATTGATTTAAAGACAATATTTTGATATGACGGTGTAACCTATTTTGTTGTTTGATTTTAAAATGAATATGATTAAAAATAAATATGATTTCGAAAGTAAATATGATTTTGAAAGTGATATGATTTTGAAGTGAATATGATATATTGATATCAATTATGAATTGGTTTTGGAAATTTAAAAGAACCAACCGGTGCGAAATAAGCGTTTGGTTGTTAAAGAGACCGGGATCGAATATTGTCATACTCTCTGCCAATACCGAAAACCACTTTAACAACTGTGTACGTGGTGGAGAATCCAGAACGAAGTAGGATGGTTCGGTGAACGATACTGTATGAGGTAAGAACGCAGCCCTGACCTCCTCAGGTTAGCTTGATGTGACTAAAACAGGAGCCATGCCGGGCCAAGTAGGGTCACATCCCTGATCGGGTACATATCTTCGATGCCATATTTTTTACTTTGTTATTGATTTGGTGGCCACCCCTCGATTTGATTTTAGGAGTGTGTCTCGAGGTGGGCGGTCGTAGCTACTATGCGTTACCACCAGTCCGGATCCGCAAAATGGTAGTATCCTACCTTGGGCATTGCCTTGCGTGCCTTGTCATATGCCTTATCACATCCACTACGAGTTTGGTTTGTACCATACTTAACCGGTTTGGTGGAGCATACAGTATCTGTATAGACTATGGGAATTATATAAAAATGTGTTAAGGGGATATGGGTAACGCCTTAACACTATTTTAATACTTTACTGTAGACATATTATAATAGCGTATTGTACTACATAGTAGATAGTTTAACGGATCCTTAAGAGATGGAATCCCTAACATCTCTTAAGTTATTGCACGCACGTTAGACATTGGATATGAGATGTAAAATCCCGTAAACATCTCTTAAGCTGTTGCACTCATATTTATTTATTATTGATTTAACTTACATAAGATCTTTCAGTTCTGACCCAAGTGTTTTGTCTTTCATTACGCTCGAGTCAGTATCAAACTTTTCAGTGTATTGAAGACCTTATTTCTAGAGGATGAAGACAAAGATTTAGTATATTATTACTATTTATTATATTTATTCCATAGAATCATGTTGTTCCGCTGCATTATTTATTTATTCCTGCTATATGCATAACTCTGATCTGTATTGTTTAAGTGTAATCAAATGTTATTTGTAAACAGCTTCATAAACTGTTTATTTGATTATTATATTTTGTCATTCCGCCGTGAGATTCTGTGTTTTGTTTTCCCTTTGTTTTCTCTTATTTTCTTATTTACCCCATTAACAATCCTCCCTTTTGAATGGTTTGAGTTGACATGTGTGGTTTATTGTCGATTTAAACCGTCCAAAATGGTGGGTTGTTACATTTGGTATCAGAGCTTTGGTTTAGCGATAACCTTAGCTTTGTGGGGTTTGACTCATTAGAGATAGGGTAGTAATACCCTAGAATGAGTTATCTGAGTGTATATATATGAGAGAGCATACTTATTAGTGTTACAAATTGTTTTTATATTGCGTTAATTTTTCTTGTTGAGTATTTATAAATTCCGGTCGGTACATAGGATGTTATGGCATCGATAGGGATTTCTAAACACTTAATAGGGCAGACCGAAATAATATTTTTTTTCGAAATATAGGTAAATGAAATAATTTTACCTAGTATTATATTTTGTATATAAAAGAATAATTATTATAAATGAATACAATTGTATGTGATATGTTTGTTAGGATGTGAAATTTTATAAATATTAGTTGTAAAATAAAATTTACAAATAAAGTAAATATAAATTGGAAATTTGAGAACTTAAGTTCCGGGATTTTGAAATTTGTTTTCAAAAGATTTCAAAATATAATATTAGTATTATTTGGAAGTATTTTCAAATATTAATATTTTCAATGTGATTTGAAAGAAATGTTTTAAAAGAATTTTAAAAGGAAATAAGTTTTGGACTCCCCTCTTCTATCGCTCGAAAATAATTTCGGTGATGAGTGCATGCAACATCGACGTTCATTTTCGAGTTTCAAAGTGGGAAGGACGCTGTAGTAGCTTTACTATACGTTTGGTTTGATAAACAAATCTTAATCTTAAATTTCTAAATATGATTAGATATATAAAAGCTATGAGTGTATATATATATATTATTTTAAATGATGTAAAAGGAAACCCAGAATTTACTTCTTAAAACCTCTTGATAATTAGTAGTTTTCAGTTATTGTAATAGAATGAAATCATAATTATTTTAATAATTGGAAGCTTCTAAAATGAAAAAATAAGTATTAGATGCTAAGTGATTTATGAAATATATAGTAAATTGGAAATTTGTAAGTGTAAATTAAAAGGTAATGAAATTTTTGAAGATGTAATTATTGAACATTTGTTAACTAAAATGAATAAGATAAACTTGTGTAACATTCAATTACATTCTTAAAACATATATATAACTTACCAGGATTGTTTAAAAAGTTGTAATGTTAAATAGGAATATGTAATAGAAAATTATACAAGTAAAACTTAAGTAATAAAGTGTTCAAATGGAATTATTTCTTATAATAAGAGTTTTGATGTACAAGAAATGTTATAAGCATAAGTTAATGTCTTGAAATGCTAATAATTAGATTGAATAGTAAAAGTGAATACTATATTAAGTAAATGATTATAACTTCAGAAAATGTTGAAATGATTCAGAAATAGATTTATTATTCAATGATACTATATAAGAAAGGATGAAGGTCAATTAAGAACTTAAGAGACTTAAGTTGAATGATTCCTTAATGAATACTAATATTAAATTGAAATCAAGCTATATATAATAATAAATGGGAGTTAAATTGCAATGGAATAAATGTAAATTAATAAGAAATAACCTTGTATGTATAAATGGGAAATAAATAAAATGTATGTAATACTTCAATAATAAATTCATTAATTATTTTAAAAATTGAATGTGAAATAATTTATGTAAGTAAATGAATGTAAACTAATAAAAGATGAAATTGTATGAATGAATGAAAATAAATGAGTAGTAAATGATGTGAAAGGAAGTTAATAAGAATAAACTTAAATAATATTTGAAATTCTTGGTTGTTTTGGCTTATGGGATGTTTGGGAAAGGATACTCCTAATTGTTTAAGGTTGTATTGATAATCTATTAAGTAATTAACCAACGCCGTTGAGCGTAGGGTACACTTGATAGTTTATTTATCACCTTGCACGATTAAAAGTTTCTGAACTAAATAAACTATTAGTTTTGGTTGCTATGGATGTATGATTGATTCCTTGTTGCATATGGTGGTTGTATTATTTTGTTTGCATATGTTTGTGTTATTTTGCTTTTGTTATTAACTGAAACAACTCAATATTTCTCTTGTACATAATTCTCACACTTTTCGATTATATAAGTGAAATACTGGTTTAGGGAAGCAATAGCTACTGCTTTTTGTTTCATAAATAAAGTTGTTTTCCCGACATATAGGTACGTTTTTGGATTACGGTTTTATAGCGATATTTTATTGTTTTTCCCGTGGTTTGGGATATTTTATTATTGAAATATGATATATACATATATATATATATATATATTGAAATTATTGATATTATTATTTTCCGGACCTAGCCGTACAAAGGAGACTCTATCGAAATTTTTTGTAAATTTAAGACTTAGAAATTTTTCTTTTGAAAGTGAAAATATTTTCAAACTTGTATTAAACTTGGATATTAAAGATTTAATTGGTTATAAATTGATATATTTTATTTAAAATACTTAATTATGTAAGTTTAAAATGTTATAAATTGAATATTTTGAATAAATTATATCAAGTTCTTAATTCCTTCTTGTTCCTTTACGGGGATGAAAAGTTTTGAGTGGGGGAGAGTGTAACGACCCGTATTTTTTCGATAATTAAAATATTAAATTAAATAAGATTTTGGTTTAATATTAGAAGAAATTAAAAATTATGATTTATTAATGATAAAATAATTAGAATTCGATTTAATAATGTTGATTTAACTTAATTGACAACTATTTTAACGTAATTGTAATCAATTGAAATAATTGAAAAGTTAATTTGGCTATAATTGTAGATAAGGAATTAAATTGGTAATTAATGGAATTAATGAAATTGAAATATTTTAATTAGTATAGTAAAAGATGATAATTGTAAAATAATGAATGTAATAAAATGTAAACTTATGTTAATAAAATTCATAGGGTATTGTTGATTGAATAATAAAAATGTAAATCAAAATAAATGAATTTATTGGAATTTAAATTATAATTAATTAATTACAGTTGTAATTAGGCGCTGTAATTAGTGCAATATTTCAATATTGGATTTAACATGGAAAACTCTATTGTAAATGAAACACCCCACACCCCTTAATATACCCAAAAGGACATATTAAAAGGCGTGGTGCATTATAGGTATAACTGAAACTAACAGAGACTAAGATTCATAAGACAAAAATAGGTAAAAACAACTGAAACTAAGATAATAACTTATTTAAACAAGACTTCATAATTGTTTCATAAATCAAATAAGCCAAATAACAAATACACATACATGCCTCAAAACCGAAGATGTCTCATAAAAACTCATAGTCTCAAAAACCAGAGTACGTAATATCCCTCATAATAAGCTAGTACATAGAAAGAGCTAAAGCTAGAATAAAAGAAATACATGGTAGAAATCTTCTCCAAGAACCCTTCAAGTAACCGTGATCTACTGTCCTCTCCCTTGATTGCCTGGGGGAAAGGGGAAAATAGAGGAGTGGGTCAGACTAAAAGTCTGGTGAATGATAGTAATTACTAGAACCTTTAAGCAAATTAAAAATAATAGATTTTACAATAGTTCTAGTATATAAAAGGAAACAAAGGAAATAGAAAAGAGAGAAATTGGAAATAAATACAAATAAACTATTGCTCAACTAGTAAGACAAGTTAACTTTGATTGTTTGCACTTGTCCCTGATAGCTGCTTTGATTAGGCTGAATTCCTAATTCTACCCTTTGATCGGCCTGCAACTCCATAGAATCTACTGTGGATCGGACGTTTCCCTACACAGTAGACTTTGGTGCCTACGAAAGACACACTTACTAAGCGCTTGGAACTCATAGCGATTACTGAGCCCCGAAATGGAAGTCGCACGCGTAACTGCCACCATGCCCATGCTACATGTTGCTCCCTCTTTTAACCTTTTATTTACCCTAGCCAGCATAAGCGTGCCCCTCGCCTCACTTCAGGATTATGTGAAGCACCTCGTCTCACTTCAGGGTTATGTGAAACACCATGTCCATAGAAAAATAGGGGAAATGCTATTGGTACTGATCCCTGTCAAACAATAATCTAGTTGCGCCCCTTGTTCAAACCCCCTTGATTTGAACTACCATAGATTGACTGTTTACTACCACTATAAGCATAAGCGTACCCCTCGCCTCACTTCAGGATTATGTGAAGCACCTCGTCTCACTTCAGGATTATGTGAAACACCGTAACCATAGAAATATTATGGGAATGCTATTTGGTACAGGTCCTACTCTTATCTTTGCTTATTAACTTAGATAAATTATTTAAATAAGCCTTTATTTTTATCAATTACTATTATTGCTTACTAATTTATCCTAAGTCTTAAAATAAGCGCCATAGTTTGTTAATTTGAAACTTATGTTATAATCATGCTTATTACTTAACCCAAGGTCTAACTGTGAAAATAAGCTTCTTTCTTCTTTTATTCTTTTTAGTTATAATTCTAAGTTATAACTAGGCCAATCTTATTAATTCAGTCCAATTAATATCGTAGTTAGGCGGAATTTTAGTCCTATTCCAATTATATTATAGTCTTTTTGATTTACATCTCATATTCCACTATTTCAAATTTCTTATAATTTAATCCAATTTCGCGTTAATTCTATTCTAATCCATATGCGAAGAAGAAGAAGAAGAAATAAAAAAACTGAAAATAGAAGGAAATCCAAGGCGTAGGAAGAAGATGTAAATAACGCATAATAACGGTAAATAAATTAAAATACTGTAAATTAAATGGGAAAAGCTATAATTAATAGAAATAAACTAAAATTAACTGAAAAGAATAGCTAGAAGGAATAGACTGAAAATAATTCTAAAAACTGTGAAAAAATTACTAAAAGAGTTACTCCAAAAATCGTAGTTAAACTACAACTATTAGAAACTCTATTATTTTAAATTACTTAAAGAAATTTGAAATAATTACAATCACTCACCTTTGGTCCTTAGCTCTTCCCTTTAGTCCTTCACGGATCCACTTGAGGGTATTACAATATTTTTATTAAAAAGATTCTCTTCTTGGAAAATTATTCCTTTTAGGGTCCTTCCTGAAAAGGTGAACCCAAGCAGAGAAAATCAAGAATGAGAAAAAGTGTTAGGCCTAGGGTTCTATTTATAGGTGTAGAAGTAAATCTCAAACCGTTGGATTTGAGGATTGAATAGGATGCAACCACGTCATAGGCTGAATAGGAGCCATCGGATGCAAGAATAGAAGGACCAGATCAGATTAAACAATGCAAAATACGTGTAAAGTTGTCTAAATATTCAAAGGAACGAACGTTCGTTCGTTCACGAAAATAGGCAGGCGGGTCGACTGGGTGGTCGACCGCCCTTGTGCCCAGGTTGACCTGGCCTATATTTTTTTTTCGTTTCTTTGATTATTTTTTTCCTTGCTCATATTAACTCAGATTCTGACGTTCTATATATGGAAATTGACCAGAAAATTACCACGGACATAATGATGCAACTCCTGTGGCTCAATTCTGATAATTTCACAAAGTTATTTTATTATTTAATTAATTAATGAATTAATTATTACGGGTTAAATTTTGAGTTGTTACATTCTCCCCTTCTTAAGGGATTTCGTCCCAGAAATCTCTAAGGATAAAAGAATGTACTAAATGTTTTCATCCAATTCTATAACCCACTACTCAATCATCGACGATTCATCCATTGTCCTTAAGTTTTTCTAATGCAATTTATGATACTTATGCAATTAGTGTAGTGTAAATGTTCCTATCTAACGCAAATGATTAGGCGATCCACTGATTCAGTTGACCTCCTTTATGCAATCATGTCTGTGCCATGTATCTAAATCAATACAAAAATTTCCTAATGACAACTGATAGTTCTATATGCATGCTACAAACATTATTCAAATGCAACAATCATGTGATAATCATCCATTTATAGCAACCATGAAAAATAGAATAAAAATGCGCACACATCCATATACATATGCTCTAGTGTCCTAGTTAGGCTGATCCCTAATGAATAATAGTGCCTAGTGTACCTATATGCGTCCATTAGCATCCACTAGAAAACACTTGCAACCACTAGCATACATCGTTCATAACAAGTTCTAATAACATGTTTACATCAAATCCTACCATCCATAGGTTAAATCCTAAGTTCTACCCTCCCAATGGATAATAAAGGAAAGAACCTATTCAAAACTAAAGATGGAAACAGTAAATTCTAAAAACTTACTATCGAAAAGATGAGGATAGGAAGTACGAATCTTCTCTTCTGCTTCCCAAGTGGCGTCTGCAACATCATCTCCCCATTGCACCTTTGCTAGAGGAACCTCCTTATTCCTTAGTCGCTTGATGTCTCTTCCAACAATCTTCGTGGAGATACGCCGAACAGATGCTTCCCTTTCTTCCTCTACCTCCTCTAACTAACTAGGCTCTACAACCTCCGTCGAGTCATGTAAGCACTTTTGCAAGTGCGAAACATGGAAAACGTCGTGCACTTCTGCGAGCCTATTTGGTAACTTCACTCGGTAAGCCATCTTTCCAACTCTTTCTATGATAGGAAATGGTCCGCCAAATCTGGGGGCTAACTTTCCATTCGATCTAAACCTTACCACCTTCCTAAGCGGGGATACTTTGATAAAAACTAAATCTCCAACCTCAAACTCAATGTCTCTCCTCTGCTTATCCGCATAAGACTTCTGCCTATCTTGGGCTGTCTTCATCCTTCGCCGAATTAAATCCACTCTCTCCAATGTCTCCCTCACCATGTCAGGCCCAAGTAGAAACTTCTCTGTAGACTCCACCCAACATGATGGGGACTTGCAAGGTCTCCCGTATAAAGCCTCAAATGGTGCCATTCCTATGCTCGTTTGGTAACTATTATTATACGCAAACTCAACCAATGGAAGATGCTCCTCCCAAGTTCCTCCAAAGTCCAAAATGCACATCAGTAGCAAATCCTCAAGCACTCTATTGACTCTCTCCGTTTGGCCATCCATCTGTGGGTGATAGGTCGTACTCAATCTAAGTTGCGTCCCTAACACCTCCTGTAAGCTTCTCCAAAACTCACTAGTGAAAACAGGATCTCTATCACTCACCACACTAGAAGGGACTCCGTGAAATTGGACTATCTCTCGAATATAAAGGGATGCCAAATATGATGTTGTGTGCTTACTCTTAACTGGGATGAAGTGGGCATTCTTGGTCAACCGATCAACAATCACCCAAATGCTAGTATTCCCCTTCCTAGAATGGGGTAAACCATCTATAAAATCCATAGAAATACTATCCCGCTTCCATCTTGGCACATCTTAGGGCTGAAGTAATCCGTCGGGCTTTTGCTGCTCTGCTTTTACCCTTTGGAAAATGAGGCATTTAGCTACGAACTCCGCCACGTCCTTCTTCATGCCATTCCAATAGAACATCCTCTTCATATCACGGTACATTAGTCACCACCTGGATGAATAGTCATACGGGAATGGTGTGCCTCCTCCAAAACCGCTCTTAACAAATCACTGGCATGGGGAACACAAAGCCTCCCATCTCTCCTAAACCACCCTTTGCTATCAATGGAATAACGTTGGAGATGTCTAGAGACCTCTCCTCGGCTAATCCTATCCATCACATCCATAAGGTTCAAATCCTCTCACTGCCTCGAGCCAATCTGATCCATAAGGGTAGGCCTCACCTCTAATTCCACTAACAATCCGGGAGTAATGTCCGTAGTGGGCTTAAAATCAAAAGTAGAAATAAACTCCAAGCTCCTCCACTCTACGAATAAAGGGCTAAGGGTTGCTTTCTTTCTACTCAATGCATCCGCAACCACATTGCCCTTGACAGGGGTATAAGCTATCTCAAAATCGTATGAGGCTAAAAAATCTATCCTTCTTTGTTTCCTAAAGTTTAAGTCCTTTTGCGAGAATAGGTACTTCAGTGACTTGTGGTCGATGAAAAGCTTGAACCTCTCTCCAAGCAAATAGTGCATCCAAGACTTGAGTGCAAAAACTATGACAGCCAACTCCAAATCGTGGGTAGGGTAGTTCTTCTCACGCGTCCTCAACTGCCTACTACCATAACATACCACCCCCCTTCTTACATCAACACCACTCCTAGGCCCATCCCACATGCATCAGTGTATACAGTAAAAGGCTTAGCTCCATCGGGTAGTACTAACACTGGTGCACTAGTAAGGGCTCTCTCAAGCTTTGTGAAGGAATCCTCACAATCCACGTCCCACACAAAAGCTTTATTCTTCATAGTAAGGCACGTGAGTGGTGTCGAAATCTTGGCAAAGTCTCTAATGAACTTCCTATAATAGCCAGTCAATCCTAGGAAGCTCCTAACCTCGGTGATGTTCTTGGGGACCTTCCAATCTTGTATTGCAATAACCTTGGCATGGTCAACAGCCAAACCTTCCTTCAAGACCATGTGCCCCAAGAAACGTACCTCCTCTCTCCAAAAGTGACACTTCGAAAACATAGCTCTCAAATGGTGACTATGAAGAGTGCGAAGAACTTCCTCTAAATGAACAGTATGCTCCTCCATATTCTTGGAAAATACCAAGATGTCATCCACGAATACCACCATGAATTTATTTAGGACTTCTCTAAAGACACGGCTCATCAAATCAAAAAGTAGGGTGGGGCATTGGTTAGCCCAAAAGGCATAACCAACCACTCATAAAGTCCATCTGGAGTCCTAAACGATGTCTTATCTATGCTGTCATCGGCAACTCTAAGCTGATGGAATCCCGTAGCTAAATCAAGCTGGGAGAATACCGAAGAGCCAACTAACTGGTCAAAAAGATCATCAATCCTAGGGAGTGGATATCGGTTCTTCTTGGTGAGCTTATTTAATTCTCTATAATCAACGCAAAGTCGAAGAGAACCATCCGCCATAGTAGCAAAGACAACTGGTGCTCCCCATTCCGATATGCTACTTCTTATAAAACCCTTCTCCAAAAGCTCAATAAATTGCCTAATTCCTTCCTCTCCCTAGGTGCCATGTGCATCATTGGTAATGATACTGGCTTAGCATTCTCGGTCAAATAAATCCTGAAGTCAATCTCTCTCTTAAGGGGTAGTCCCCTAACCTCCTTAAAGACATCTGAAAAATCTCTAACGACAGGAACCAAATCAAGCTCTGCTGAAGATGAATCGAGGGAATAGAGAAAACTCAACATGACTGACCCTTGCAGGTCGCAAGATACCTCGAGAGTCCTACCATTTCAAGTCTCTAATCTAACAACTCTCCTTTCGCAGTCTAAAATAGCTCCATATGTCGATAGCCAAACCATACCCAAGATCATCCCATACCCCGAGAATCCCAAAACATAGGCGTCGCAGTCAAATTCTACGCCTAGGGTATAAATTTTCAAACCCCTACAAACCATAGACAAATGTGTCGATCCACCTATGGGGTTTGAAACAACAATGGGGTCTTCCACTAAAGAAATGTCTAATTGCAAACAATCCACAAGAGAACTAGAGATAAAAGAGTGTGATGCTCCAGAATCGAATGAAGTTCGAATGGGAAAATTAGATATAGAAATCAAACCTTCAACTGTGACTTTCCTACCTCTATCCGGAATGCTGGCTGAAGGTGCTGCGTCTAATGCCTAGATCTGCGCGACTGGTGCACTAGTCCCGTACCCTGCTCTCCGGGGACAATTCCTACTCAAATGACTGGGCTGTCCGCAATTGAAGAACTTTCCCTTCATCTTATCCCTTCTGCAATCCTTGGCAACATGTCCAACAAACCCATAGGTACCGCACTTTAAACCTTTCTAATCTGTTTTTGAGGGCCGTCACCTTTCTTCTTCTTCTTATTGTTTTTCCACCACATCTTCTTTGAACCTTCCGACTTGACCACTTCTTTAGACTCTCCTTCCTTGACTGCATCAGACATAAGCGCCTTCTCAACCAAAGACTCATAAGTAGCTCCCATCGGCATGTGAGTCAACAATAATCCCTGAAGGGCTTGATTCAATCCCTTCACAAACTTCATAGCTTTCTTGTACGGTGTATTCGCCAACTCCATACCAAATTGCGATAATTCATTGAACCGATTGATGTATTCTTTAACAGACAAACTCCCTTGCTTCAAATTGATAAACCTCTCCAGTTGAACACTCTCTTCCGCTTGAGATAGAAACTTCCTCTCAAACCTCTGCCTAAACCCATTCCAACCGACTTCTCATCCTTCCAACTCAACAACCTACCACCAGTAAGAAGCCTCATCTTTCAGCTGCCAAGTGGCTAGCTGAACCTGCTGCTAGTCCTCCAATCCTAATAAGCCAAATATCCTCTCGGTGTCCCTAAGCCAAGCTCTTGCCTCCACAAAAGTCTTCGTGTCAGAAAAAGTCTTTCCGCCCAAACTCGCAAAATCCTTACAAAGCTTAGAGAAATTAATGGTGGCAGGTGGGTTGATGGGGTTCCCATCTATTGGAGCAGGATTGGGCGCTGGCCCGTGCACCTCTGGAGTCGTTGCTTGTAAGTACTTACGAAACCATGCTGGGACTGGAATGCCCTCGGGAAGGTTCAGAGCATCAGCCATTCTATGAAAAGGAAACGATAGTTTAGGAAAGAGTCAAAGGGAGATTGAACTGGACTTACGATGGGATTTTTATAAAAAAACTCTTTTATACCTAAAAACATTTCTAAGAGTTCTTTTCTGAAAATACTTTTAAAACAAGTTATTTTGGAAAATACTTTACTTTTAAAATAAATTTTTAGGGATCCTATAACCTTAAGCTATGATACCAAGTGAAACACCCCACACTTCTTAATATACCCAAAAGGACACATTAAAAGGTGTGGTGCGTTATAGGTATAACTAAAACTAATAGAGACTAAGATTCACAAGACAAAAATATGTAAAAACAGCGGAAACTAAGATAATAACTTATTTAAAACAAGACTTCATAATTGTTTCATAAATCAAATAAGCCAAATGCCAAATACACATACATGTCTCAAAACCCAAGATGTCTCATAAAAACTCATAGTCTCAAAAATCATAGTACATAATATCCCTCATAATAAGCCAGTACACGGAAAAATCTAAAGCTAGAATAAAAGAAATACATAGTAGAAATCTTCTACAAGAACCCTCCAAGTAACCACGATCTACTGTCCTCTCCCTTGATTGCCTAGAGGAAAACGGGGAAATAGAGGAGTGAGTCAGACTATAAGTCTGGTGAATGATAGTAATTATTAGAATCTTTAAGCAAAGTAAAAGTAATAGACTTTACAATAGTTCTAGTATATAAAAGGAAACAAAGGAAATAGAAAAGAGAGAAACTGGAAATAAATACGAATAAACTATTGCTCAACTAGTAAGATAGGTTAACTTTAATTGTTTGCACTTGTCCTTGATAGCTGCTTTGATTAGGCTGAATTCCTAATTCAACCCTTTGATCGGCCTGCTACTCTATAGAATCTACTATGGACCGGACGTTTCCCTGCACAGTAGACTTTGGTAACTACGAAAGACACACTTACTAAGCGCTTGGAACTCATAGCGATTACTGAGCACCGAAATGGAAGTCGCACGCGTAACTGCCACCATGCCCATGCTACATGTTGCTCCCTCTTTTAACCTTTTATTTACCCTAGCCAGGATAAGCGTGCCCCTCGCCTCACTTCAGGATTATGTGAAGCACCTCGTCTCACTTCAGGGTTATGTGAAACACCGTGTCCATAGAAAAATAGGGGAAATGTTATTGGTACTGGTCCCTGTCAAAATATAATCTAGTTGCACCCCTTGTTCAAACCCCTTGATTTGAACTACCATAGGTTGACTGTTTACTACCACTATAAGCATAAGCGTACCCCTCGCCTCACTTCAGGATTATGTGAAGCATCTCGTCTCACTTCAGGATTATGTGAAATACCGTAACCATAGAAATATTAGGGGAATGTTATTTGGTACAGGTCCTACTTTATCTTTGCTTATTAACTTAGATAAATTATTTAAATAAGCCATTATTTTTATTATTTAATATTATTGCTTGTTAATTTATCCTAAGTCTTAAAATAAGCGCTATAGTTTCCTTAATTTACCATAGTTTCCATATTTTATCAATTTATAACTTATGTTATAATCATGCTTATTACTTAACCCAAGGTCTAACTATGAAAATAAGCTTCTTTCTTCTTTTATTCTTTTTAGTTATAATTCTAAGTTATAAATATGCCAATCTTCTTAATTCAGTCCAATTAATATCATAGTTAGGCATAATTTCAGTCTTATTCCAATTATATTACAGTCCTTGTGATTTACATCTCATATTCCTTTATTTTAGATTTCTTTCAATTTAATCCAATTTCGCGTTAATTCTATTCTAATCCATGCGCGAAGAAGAAGAAGGAGAAATAAAAGAAAACTAAAAATAGAAGGAAATCCAAAGCGTAGGAAGAAGATGTAAATAACGCATAAATAACAGTAAATAAATTAAAATACTGTAAATTAAATGGGAAAAGCTATAATTAACAGAAATAAACTAAAATTAACTGAAAAGAATAGCTAGAAGAAATAGACTGAAAATAATTCTAAAAACTTTTAATAAAATACTAAAATGGTTACTCCAAAAATCATAGTTAAACTACAACTATTGGAAACCCTATTATTTTAAATTACTTAAAGAAATTTAAAATAATTACAATCACTCACCTCTGGTCCTTAGCTCTTCCCTTCAGGCCTTCACGGATCTACTTGAGGGTACTAAAATATTTTTATTAAAAAGATTCTCTCCTTGGAAAATTATTCCTTTTATGGTCCTTCCTGAAAAGGTGAACCCAAGCAGAGAAAATCTAGAATGAGAAAAAGTGTTAGGCCTAGAGTTCTATATATAGGTGTAGAAGTGGATCTCGCACCGTTGGATTTGAGGATTTAATAGAATGCAACCGCGTCATAGGCTGAATAGGAGCCATTGGATGCAAGAATAGAAAGACCGGATCAGTTTAAACAATGCAAAATACGTGTAAAGTCGGCTAAATATTCGAAGGAACAAACATTCGTTCGTTCATGAAAATAGGCGGGCGGGTCGACCGGGCGGTCGACCGCCCTTGTGCCCAGGTCGACCTGGCCTATATTTTTTTCTTTTCGTTTCTTTGATTATTTTTTTCCTTGCTCATATTAACTCGTATTCTGACGTTCTATATATGGAAATTGACTAGAAAATTACCACGGACACAATGGTGCAACTCCCGTGGCTCAATTCTGATAATTTCACAAAGTTATTTTATTATTTAATTAATTAACGAATTAATTATTCCAGGTTAAATTTTGGGTTGTTATAGTAAAATTTTATAAATTCCTGGTTAATCAAGAATGATGAAAACTGTTCATTTTTAATGCAGAATTTAAAAGTGATTAAATTTATTTAATAATAATTTATTTAATTAACGTGAAATTAGTCATTTTGGCCACTGCTTCGGATTTCGACGAAACCAATTTCTTCGGATCCGTAATAGTAAATTATTGTAGGATTTCAAGTTTCGTAGCGTTCGGACTTGTCGTTTGATCGTGCGGGCTCGAAACATATAGAAATCAATTAAAATAATTTAAATGAATATAATCTAATTTTGAAAGCTAACTGCTGTGTATAATGGAATTGGGGTCTGAAACTGGTTCCATTAAGTTTAAAATTATCGAAAACCTATATTTCGATATATTGGATGACCCACTTTCGTTTCGAAAATGAAATAGGCTTTTCGGGTTCGCGTAATTGTTTCGATCAATTCGATTTGACCATTCATTCTTATCTAGCTTGGTCCATATAAATAGATTGTGTTTCTCAAAACCTAGTAGCCTTTCATTTTATTCTGTACGTACATCAACTTCTTATATGTTCTGTAACGACCCCAGATTTTTAATTAATTTAAATTGATAATAAAAGGAATTTTTGAATAAAAATTTGTCAAATCTATTATAAATGGACTACGAGTTTCCCCGCCATGAATAAAATTAGAATAAATCATTTAAATTTAAAAGTATTTTTAAATATTGTATATATGTGAATATATATGTATACAGGCATGTATAATTTATAAAATATATATATATATAAAGAAATACAAGATAATAAAAGTATTACAAAAATAATACAAACACTAGTAATAAAAATGCAAACAAATACAAGACAAATACCATATCAGCCAAAACGAAGTGATAAAGACTATAACCAATAACAAAACAAAAATAAATATAAGTATGTAGATAAGTAAATAGGTGAATGGCTTGCAAATGAAGACATAAAGGACAGTAGCATCTAAGTACACCATACAAATATTATCATACAGCCGAAAAGGAAAATTTATAAATGAGATATGGTACAAGATCATTAATGCAAGCACAAAAATGTATCCATCAGCCTCCCATTTGAAAAAAAATCTCTGCCTAGTATTGTACAAATAATATTTTATCACCCTGTACAAATAACATCACCTTGTAAGCTTTCTTTTATAACTATCAACATCTTCATCTCAGTTTTTATCATTCGAAACTGAGTAACCTCTAAAGTAAACTTCATCTTAAAACTTAAACAAAATTCTTCAATCAAAACAACAATACGAATTCAAGATAAACCAGAGATCAAGGGAAGAGTTTCAACTTGCCAGTTTCAAACTTTGGTTCAACATGAAGGGCAGCTTTGTTCTTCTTTTGAAACCAAGGTGAGCAACTCAACATTCCAGTTTTCCAAAGTAAATCTGCTTCTCTGTTTTCAAATTGTTCCAAGTGAGCAAATATTCCTACCCTGAAATTTCTTTTTGTGTTAATGTCTGTGAGCAAACTCTGTTCTTTTCTACTAAGTGAGTAAACCACATGACATTAAAGCTTAAGTAAAATTTATTCAGTGAATGACCTTTGTTTAACCTGGATACTTAGTTATCATTCTATTTCAACTCTATGAGCATATGTATTTGAAATTTGAAGTGTTGGGCTATGTATCTCCTTCTCTGTCTAGTTCCAAAGTAATGCCCATCAACTAAGAAATTTAATTTCTTGCTTTCTAATCAATATTAGCCTTTGGATTCTAAATGAAAAAGGCATGTTTAGGCAGGAATGATAACTTAAAAATAATTTTATGAAGAATGGGTGTGCCGAAGAGAAAAAAAAAGAGATTTTTACTAATGAAACCTTAAACTTGTAAATTTCGAATTTAACAAAACATCAATTCAAGTATGTAGCTTGAATCCTTACTTAATGCCATGATTTTTAAGATGTATTTGAGGATTTTTAGTGGACTATTGAAAGAGCAGTTCGACTTTGAATTGTAAACGTTATTTGGTCAAATTGTGGCGTGTTGGTGAACTGGGGTAATCGAGATTTTGTGAGGTGGTAGAGGAGGCTACAGAGGCGCCTGGAAAAATGGTCGGAGGGGGTAATAACGGCGGTGGCGACGGCGGTAACCAGTTCTTGGCAGTAGACCTAGTGTTGGTGGGGTTTAGAATTTTGATCGTTGAAGTCTCCAGAGTCGATCGAGTGTAACGACACTGAGGGGAAGGCTAGTGTGGGGTTTGTCGGAGACGTAGCCGGAGGGGGTGTGTAACATCCCGAAAATTTTCGACTTTCGAAAATTCAACATCGATACTCACTTTATCGACTGCTGAGCCATCGAATGCCGGAAACCCGAAAAGTTATGGTTTTAAGAAAGAAGAAAAAGGTAGAAGAAGAAGATAGAAGAAAAAGAAAGAAGAACAACAACAGAACAAGAGAACAGCAACAGAAACAGAACAATATCAGAATCTTACACATCGCAGCGGAACAATATATAATAGATAAATCAGTAATCTTTAAAACAAAGAACTATATCATTTTATACATACATCAATCATCAGAGTCAATATACAACAATGGACAGTTATATAACTTGTCCTCATACAGAATACACAGCGGAATAAATACTATCAGATACAAATACTACGTCTCGTCATCCAGCTTATCTCCAAGCTCCAGAATATCCAGAATATCCTGATAATCTAACTCTAGACTGCCCGTGTGGAAATTGGTGGGCACCCAGAGTTTAGAAGGGAAACAATAAACTCCGAGTCAGTCATGGTGACTGGTGTGAGATCGTAAAACAGTTATTCTTTAAAATAAACAACAGGAAGATTTTAAAGTCAATTCGCAATGCTTTTTGAAAATGAAACTACCATAAGACCTCCCACCACACACACAATGCAAACGCAGAATTGGAGGAGATTTCTTCTTATGATAGTCAAAGATGATTACTACGCAAAATCAAATTCTTTTTGATATTATTATTAGTGCATAGTGTAGAAAACATTTCGAAAGTATAATATTAATCTTAGCCAGCATAGGCATTCCGCACTTATGCCTACTATAGCTACTATGTTCAATAGCAGGTTACCGCCACATTCCATAGCAGGTAATACAACTAAAACCGTACAAGCCACGTATTGTTTCTTTGGATTTCCAACAAATGGTCAGGCTAAGGAACTTCCTATCCACGATGGGTACGTCCCTGGAATAGACGACCCGAGAACCTAACCGGATCCCCGATTCGCAACAAACCACATAGATAATAATAATGCAGTAACCACAGAGGTTAAGTATCTGGGCTCCATACCATGATACCACCTTTATCCAGAAGGAATGACATACACTAAGGGGCGCTACTCCCTAGAACCTTGCTGCATCCTTCCTGTTTCGACCATTTCCGGGGTGTGAGGCTCGACGAAGTCTCGTCCACAAAGCTACGCTTTCTCAAAAAGCCCTGCTTCGGGTCAAACAAAAATGATCAACCTATGATCACAAAGATATAAGATCAAACAAATGATCATATCACAAATGATCAAACACTGATCATTTCACAGCAACACTCAGTATGCCACGTTACCAAATTGGGATATATCGCTGATAAATTTCAACTACATAACCTCTGAGCTCGTACGTCTCAGAGAAGGGTGTTAAGCTAAGAGAATAAATTCTCCGCCACCAACAGAAATGTATTTGAAAGAAATCAGCTTTATATCTCAAATTGTAACGTCAGACACACAATCCATACAAGTCTGTTCCGGGATCGAACAGAACCGAAGGCACTTCTCACGAAGCCCTTGCATTTCCGGATAAATTTCTAATCACGTCTGGACTTCCCGTCACTAAGGGTGATAAAACCTCTAAACCGAAGATCAGCCGATGTAGAGTAACTCGACGGTAATCCTTCCGTTTTCAAAAATATCCGGTCTTCAACACCGGTCTTCGAAAGCAATGCGTACGACGTATCACATATTCGGAATGGGTTATACGACCCCATGGTCCTTTCCCGGTTAACCCGAATAGTGAGCGTTTATTCAAAAATAAGTGTGGCATTCAAATTCATCCAATCACAACAAATACCTATCTAAAGGTAATTATTGATAGTCGGTTATTTAACTATCAATGAAGATGCGCAACATCATCAGATTCCAAATAATTTTCCAAATTATTTATCTTCAAAAATATCTTTACTAGATATAAAATTTCCACACTTCAAAAATAAATCAATATTTATTTTTAAACAACTTCCCTTTCTTTTATAAATTCCATAGTGAATTTATATTTTCAAAATATCTACAGATATACGATTTTCAAATCGTTTTCAAATATTCCATTTCGATTTATCTTTAAGAAGATAAAATCTCAAAACGTTTCATTTCATTTTGGAAAGCATTTCCATACTTATTTAATAATAAGTATTTCACAAATCTATTTATTTTCAGAATTTGAAAATATTCGATATACTTAAATCAATATTAAGTATATATTCATTCTTTAAGGAAATCATTCTCTTTAAACACATTTATTCGAGTCAAAACGAATGTTACGTAAAACATCGTTACGACGACTCAAAATCACTAGTATAGGGATTCGAAAATTAAGATAGATATATAAATCCCAATACTACATAAAAACATTTCCTTTCGGAAATCATTTACTATAACAACAGTGTTATAGTCCATCATTTCCTTATATTTCTCGAAAACGTCTATTTCAACAATAAATGTTGAAAACTATGATTTCGATATTTCACACGTTTTAAAACATCTTTTAAAACAATTAACTTCATTTTACAATATCGCTTTTCCAAAACTATCCATTTTATTTAATAATATATTCACTATCCAAAATCGTGAATATACTTCACTAATTACATTTCACTATTTTCTACACATTTTATTCCAATAATAATTCGCTATCCAAAATCGCGAATATATCTCCTTTAACAACCTTCTTTATTTAATTTATCAAATTCAATTGATCTCGAATTTATAAAACAACGTTTATAAATTCCATTTCCATTTCCATTTTATAACAACTTCGATTTATACTTCTTCTTTAATACCCCATTCAATTTATAAGTTAATATAACTTATAATTCATTTATCTTAAAAGAAATCGTTCTTTTAAACTTCTCAAAATTTAAAACTTTCAGATTTCATTAACTTATGAAATCCCATTTACACTTCATTTTAACCCTTATAGAAACTCGTTTTATAACACTAACATTTTAACTTATAAAATGTCCACTTTATAAACCTTTTAAGTAAACCGTTTATAATATTTTTAAAAATCTCAATTTAAACCATTTTATAAATCAATCAACCATTTATTCCAAAAATCACTTTTCGGTTATATTTCACAAAGATCTTAACTTTTATAACTTTAAAATTTGAACGTTTATTTATTTAAAATAAATCACTTCAAAAATTTAATAAAACGTACAATTTCAAAGATCACTTTAAAAAATCCTTTTAAATTAAAAGTCGTTATTTTTAAAACTTGAATTCGATGATGCAACACATCAATTAGTCCATTACAACAGTCAAATATCATATATCATCATATGATAACAGAATATATCAAAATATCTGTAAATAATCAATATGGTGAGGAATCCAGTCGGATCCCTCCAACCTGTTTCCCTGCATCCACAGATGTTAGCACAATACCAATTCCGCTCCAGTACGGAATTATCGCGGTATATGGGTTTTATAAAAATCCGCTTACTAACGGCGCAATAGGGTCTCATCCGCTATACGAGGCGGGAAATCAATCAATCCAATATATACATATGCCAATATGTATATACTGCTATATATATAGATATATCCTATCATATCTAATAGCACATTCAAACAAATCAATCAATAACTGCAATTCAATCATAAATCTGAGTGAGAAGATCTCACCTTGATTTTAATTCTGATTCCAGCGTTTATTTTCGAATAAAATTAAACACGCGTTTGTTTTCATCCAAAATTTACACTAGCTCCAATTGGCTCCAATTCAGTTGCACAGCGAAGTGCTCGACGAAACGAAGACAACGCAACTGGTTTCGTAATTTTCCGACCTCGTATGGAAGAGATATGATATTTTAAACTTTATACAATTAAAAATATAAAACAATTCCATTTTCTTTTCAAATTTAAACCCTAGATTAAATCACTACCGTTCAAATTCCAACATCCAGATCTGGCCGCTGCTACCTTTCTTCCTATTCACGTTCAACATCACGAACGAGAAACCCATCGTAGCCGCCTCCTAACCCTAATGTCGCGACTAAATACGAGCATCTCCACTTCGATCGGAATACGCCATTCAACTCGCCATGACGAGCTCCCCTTACACCATGAGTACAGGCGAACTCGGCTCCCCCTACCACCAGAAAAACGCACGCAAACCACCAGTGAACGCAGCGATCTCCTGACCTCCATAAGCCACTAATTCCAATCACCACCATACGGATTTGTAGATCTCACTATCCTCTTCTACTTTGCAGTTGATCGTTCCTTGAATTGATAAATGGATTAGAAGAAATTAAGGGAGGAAGGAGAGAGTTTTCTGGCCGTTCGAATATAGAGTGGCGGCCCTGAATTAAAACCCTAGGCTCGGTTTGCAAATGAGAAAATGTAGGTGCTTTTATAGAAAATTTCACGATTTACTATTCATCGAAAAATTTCAAACTCGAAATCGAACGTGCCGGCTGACGTTTCTAAGGTTTACCCCGCGTTCCGAACGCAATGGAACGTGTTTCGGGAGCTAATTCGGACATTTGAGCGAGATACGGAGAAAAACGATCAATTTAAATTAAACCGATTTAAATCAATTTCGAGGCGTTTTAATTTGTACCGGACAAATGGTAAATCCAAAAATTACGAAATTTGAAATCTTACAATAATATCACATTACGGATCCGATGAAACTGGTTTCGTCGAAATCCGAGACCGTTTGAAAAATGACTATTTTAACTCGACGATTTAAAAATTAAAAAGATATCGATGCGTTTCGAGTTGCCACAGTCAAACGACAACTTCGATTACTACGAAAATTGAAATCCGATAATAACTAACTATTACGGATCCAATGGAACTGGTCTCGTTCAATTCTGAGACTGTTCGAAAATTGGCTATTTTTCAGTCGATAATTAAATATTAAAATATTCAATTCTCGCAGATTAACTCCAAATTCAATTTTAAAAGTTCTATAACCTTTCTATAACTCCAGTATGATTAAATAAAATTTTCCAAATCATTTTCAATCATTTTAAACTCGATTTTCAATTATTTCTGGAATTTCACTATTTAAATTATCGATTTAATTACCCCGGTAAATCCAATATTCGATAAATAATTTATCCGACTTATTAATTCCACTTATTAATATTTAAAATTAATTAAATATTCGAATTTTAATTATCAAAAATTCTGGGTCGTTACAAACTTCCCCCCTTAAAAGAATTTCGTCCTCGAAATTACAGGTTAGGAAAAGTGGTCCTTAACTCGTCTATTATCTTTCAACATCTAATAGTTTTATCAATTTATCACAACAAATCTTCTACTAAAGATTCGTTATTACTTCAACTAACTTTCTAACTTCAATTTTTAGTTTTAAACAACATTGTTTACTTCAAAATTCAAATTCGAGTTTAAATTCAAATTTTAAACTTTCAAAATTTCTCAAAATTTTCTAACACTCGAAATTTTCGAAAAATTTCGCCAGCGTCTCCTTTGCGCGGCTAATACGGCACTACTATAAAACGTCCCTACGGACTCTCAGATTTCAAAAAGAAAAGGAAACAGCCAAGCGGCTAGAGAGGAAATCATCAAAATCTCATATTATAATTCAAATACTTACCTTTTGTCGAGCAATTCAAATTATCTTTGAAAATCAAATCCAATTCCTTTATACCTATATATCCTACTAGCCATAATATCTAGTTGCATATATTCAAACCATTTCGCACATTCAATTACAAAATTTTCTATATATACTTCTTATATCATCTCTAATTCACTATTGAAGTTATATATTCAATTTCGCTCAATTTTGCATTTCAAGATTCCATTTGAATTCAATTCACAATTTCAATTCAATTTGAATTCTATTCATCTTCAATTCTGAAATATTGAATTTTATCGATTAGCTTTCATTTACAATTATTCAATTCAATTCATTGGCTTACGAATTCGAAATGAATTTCAACTTTCAATTTCATTTTCATTTAATTGATTCACTTATACTTGCTTTGATTTAACTTCATTCTTTTAAGTTAAATTTATTCTACCAAAATCCAATTGTATAAGTTATCAACTTAATAATATTCCATAGATATTTCTACATAGTATTCCAGAGTTTACCAACATTTCAAAAATCATTTTTGAAAACAATTCAAATTATCCTTTTGAATTTCCAAAACAAAACCCAAATTTTCCAAACAACTTTCATTTAAAACAATTGGCAGCAATTCCTCTTTTGGAAACCCGAAAATGAATACCGGTGATGTCGCGATCATCATCGGAATTATTTTCCAGCGACCGAAAAGAGTTTAGAGCTTTTCATCTCTTCAAAACATTTTTCAAATCCTTTGAAATCCATTTTCAAATCAAAAAGATTTAAACTTTCCAAATCTCCAAAATTTTCAAATTCTTTTCAAAACATTTCCAAATACTTCTCTGGAATTCCGTTTAAATTACAATTCACATTTACAGTTTACATTCTCAAATTTCATTTATATGTGAATTTATTTCTTAACTTTGGAGTTACGATTTCAATTTCTTATTCAATTTCAATGATAATAATTTACTATTATTACTTCCTAACATCCATGCAACCATATACTATAATAATTTACAGAAAAATAATTTCTTTTATATACAAAAATAGTTTTGGGCAAAATTATTTCATTTACCCTATTTAAAACAATACTGTGCCGAATTGTTATATATAAGTGTTTAGAGATTCCTATCGATAAAGTTGTACGGACAATACCGACCAGAATCCATATACCACTCAACAAACCAATCATCACAATATAAAACAATTTTATATTCACTAACAAATACGCACTCGTATCTATTATTACACTCAAACTCATTCTAGAGTACTACTGACTCTATCTCTAATGAGTAACACCCAACAGAGCAGGGTTGTCGCTTAACCATATGCTCTGATACCAAATGTAACATCCCGAAAATTTTCGACTTTCGAAAATTCAACATCGATACTCACTTTATCGACTGCTGAGCCATCGAATGCCGGAAACCCGAAAAGTTATGGTTTTAAGAAAGAAGAAAAAGGTAGAAGAAGAAGATAGAAGAAAAAGAAAGAAGAACAACAACAGAACAAGAGAACAGCAACAGAAACAGAACAATATCAGAATCTTACACATCGCAGCGGAACAATATATAATAGATAAATCAGTAATCTTTAAAACAAAGAACTATATCATTTTATACATACATCAATCATCAGAGTCAATATACAACAATGGACAGTTATATAACTTGTCCTCATACAGAATACACAGCGGAATAAATACTATCAGATACAAATACTACGTCTCGTCATCCAGCTTATCTCCAAGCTCCAGAATATCCAGAATATCCTGATAATCTAACTCTAGACTGCCTGTGTGGAAATTGGTGGGCACCCAGAGTTTAGAAGGGAAACAATAAACTCCGAGTCAGTCATGGTGACTGGTGTGAGATCGTAAAACAGTTATTCTTTAAAATAAACAACAGGAAGATTTTAAAGTCAATTCGCAATGCTTTTTGAAAATGAAACTACCATAAGACCTCCCACCACACACACAATGCAAACGCAGAATTGGAGGAGATTTCTTCTTATGATAGTCAAAGATGATTACTACGCAAAATAAAATTCTTTTTGATATTATTATTAGTGCATAGTGTAGAAAACATTTCGAAAGTATAATATTAATCTTAGCCAGCATAGGCATTCCGCACTTATGCCTACTATAGCTACTATGTTCAATAGCAGGTTACCGCCACATTCCATAGCAGGTAATACAACTAAAACCGTACAAGTCACGTATTGTTTCTTTGGATTTCCAACAAATGGTCAGGCTAAGGAACTTCCTATCCACGATGGGTACGTCCCTGGAATAGACGACCCGAGAACCTAACCGGATCTCTGCCAACACAAGGCCGGGTTACCTTTGCAAAAATAGGTAACTACTGACACGCGTATGTCATCCCCCGATCGTCACCGATCTTCCCGAGGATCCCCGATTCGCAACAAACCACATAGATAATAATAATGCAGTAACCACAGAGGTTAAGTATCTGGGCTCCATACCATGATACCACCTTTATCCAGAAGGAATGACATACACTAAGGGGCGCTACTCCCTAGAACCTTGCTGCATCCTTCCTGTTTCGACCATTTCCGGGGTGTGAGGCTCGACGAAGTCTCGTCCACAAAGCTACGTTTTCTCAAAAAGCCCTGCTTCGGGTCAAACAAAAATGATCAACCTATGATCACAAAGATATAAGATCAAACAAATGATCATATCACAAATGATCAAACACTGATCATTTCACAGCAACACTCAGTATGCCACGTTACCAAATTGGGATATATCGCTGATAAATTTCAACTACATAACCTCTGAGCTCGTACGTCTCAGAGAAGGGTGTTAAGCTAAGAGAATAAATTCTCCGCCACCAACAGAAATGTATTTGAAAGAAATCAGCTTTATATCTCAAATTGTAACGTCAGACACACAATCCATACAAGTCTGTTCCGGGATCGAACAGAACCGAAGGCACTTCTCACGAAGCCCTTGCATTTCCGGATAAATTTCTAATCACGTCCGGACTTCCCGTCACTAAGGGTGATAAAACCTCTAAACCGGAGATCAGCCGATGTAGAGTAACTCGACGGTAATCCTTCCGTTTTCAAAAATATCTGGTCTTCAACACCGGTCTTCGAATGTAATGCGTACGACGTATCACATATTCGGAATGGGTTATACGACCCCATGGTCCTTTCCCGGTTAACCCGAATAGTGAGCGTTTATTCAAAAATAAGTGTGGCATTCAAATTCATCCAATCACAACAAATACCTATCTAAAGGTAATTATTGATAGTCGGTTATTTAACTATCAATGAAGATGCGCAACATCATCAGATTCCAAATAATTTTCCAAATTATTTATCTTCAAAAATATCTTTACTAGATATAAAATTTCCACACTTCAAAAATAAATCAATATTTATTTTTAAACAACTTCCCTTTCTTTTATAAATTCCATAGTGAATTTATATTTTCAAAATATCTACAGATATACGATTTTCAAATCGTTTTCAAATATTCCATTTCGATTTATCTTTAAGAAGATAAAATCTCAAAACGTTTCATTTCATTTTGGAAAGCATTTCCATACTTATTTAATAATAAGTATTTCACAATTCTATTTATTTTCAGAATTTGAAAATATTCGATATACTTAAATCAATATTAAGTATATATTCATTCTTTAAGGAAATCATTCTCTTTAAACACATTTATTCGAGTCAAAACGAATGTTACGTAAAACATCGTTACGACGACTCAAAATCACTAGTATAGGGATTCGAAAATTAAGATAGATATATAAATCCCAATACTACATAAAAACATTTCCTTTCGGAAATCATTTACTATAACAACAGTGTTATAGTCCATCATTTCCTTATATTTCTCGAAAACGTCTATTTCAACAATAAATGTTGAAATCTATGATTTCGATATTTCACACGTTTTAAAACATCTTTTAAAACAATTAACTTCATTTTACAATATCGCTTTTCCAAAACTATCCATTTTATTTAATAATATATTCACTGTCCAAAATCGTGAATATACTTCACTAATTACATTTCACTATTTTCTACACATTTTATTCCAATAATAATTCGCTATCCAAAATCGCGAATATATCTCCTTTAACAACCTTCTTTATTTAATTTATCAAATTCAATTGATCTCGAATTTATAAAACAACGTTTATAAATTCCATTTCCATTTCCATTTTATAACAACTTCGATTTATACTTCTTCTTTAATACCCCATTCAATTTATAAGTTAATATAACTTATAATTCATTTATCTTAAAAGAAATCGTTCTTTTAAACTTCTCAAAATTTAAAACTTTCAGATTTCATTAACTTATGAAATCCCATTTACACTTCATTTTAACCCTTATAGAAACTCGTTTTATAACACTAACATTTTAACTTATAAAATGTCCACTTTATAAACCTTTTAAGTAAACCGTTTATAATATTTTTAAAAATCTCAATTTAAACCATTTTATAAATCAATCAACCATTTATTCCAAAAATCACTTTTCGGTTATATTTCACAAAGATCTTAACTTTTATAACTTTAAAATTTGAACGTTTATTTATTTAAAATAAATCACTTCAAAAATTTAATAAAACGTACAATTTCAAAGATCACTTTAAAAAAATCCTTTTAAATTAAAAGTCGTTATTTTTAAAACTTGAATTCGATGATGCAACACATCAATTAGTCCATTACAACAGTCAAATATCATATATCATCATATGATAACAGAATATATCAAAATATCTGTAAATAATCAATATGGTGAGGAATCCAGTCGGATCCCTCCAACCTGTTTCCCTGCATCCATAGATGTTAGCACAATACCAATTCCGCTCCAGTATGGAATTATCGCGGTATATGGGTTTTATAAAAATCCGCTTACTAACGGCGCAATAGGGTCTCATCCGCTATACGAGGCGGGAAATCAATCAATCCAATATATACATATGCCAATATGTATATACTGCTATATATATAGATATATCCTATCATATCTAATAGCACATTCAAACAAATCAATCAATAACTGCAATTCAATCATAAATCTGAGTGAGAAGATCTCACCTTGATTTTAATTCTGATTCCAGCGTTTATTTTCGAATAAAATTAAACACGCGTTTGTTTTCATCCAAAATTTACACTAGCTCCAATTGGCTCCAATTCAGTTGCACAGCGAAGTGCTCGACGAAACGAAGACAACGCAACTGGTTTCGTAATTTTCCGACCTCGTATGGAAGAGATATGATATTTTAAACTTTATACAATTAAAAATATAAAACAATTCCATTTTCGTTTCAAATTTAAACCCTAGATTAAATCACTACCGTTCAAATTCCAACATCCAGATCTGGCCGCTGCTACCTTTCTTCCTATTCACGTTCAACATCACGAACGAGAAACCCATCGTAGCCGCCTCCTAACCCTAATGTCGCGACTAAATACGAGCATCTCCACTTCGATCGGAATACGCCATTCAACTCGCCATGACGAGCTCCCCTTACACCATGAGTACAGGCGAACTCGGATCCCCCTACCACCAGAAAAACGCACGCAAACCACCAGTGAACGCAGCGATCTCCTGACCTCCATACGCCACTAATTCCAATCACCACCATACGGATTTGTAGATCTCACTATCCTCTTCTACTTTGCAGTTGATCGTTCCTTGAATTGATAAATGGATTAGAAGAAATTAAGGGAGGAAGGAGAGAGTTTTCTGGCCGTTCGAATATAGAGTGGCGGCCCTGAATTAAAACCCTAGGCTCGGTTTGCAAATGAGAAAATGTAGGTGCTTTTATAGAAAATTTCACGATTTACTATTCATCGAAAAATTTCGAACTCGAAATCGAACGTGCCGGCTGACGTTTCTAAGGTTTACCCCGCGTTCCGAACGCAATGGAACGTGTTTCAGGAGCTAATTCGGACATTTGAGCGAGATATGGAGAAAAACGATCAATTTAAATTAAACCGATTTAAATCAATTTCGAGGCGTTTTAATTTGTACCGGACAAATGGTAAATCCAAAAATTACGAAATTTGAAATCTTACAATAATATCACATTACGGATCCGATGAAACTGGTTTCGTCGAAATCCGAGACCGTTTGAAAAATGACTATTTTAACTCGACGATTTAAAAATTAAAAAGATATCGATGCGTTTCGAGTTGCCACGGTCAAACGACAACTTCGATTGCTACGAAAATTGAAATCCGATAATAACTAACTATTACGGATCCAATGGAACTGGTCTCGTTCAATTCTGAGACTGTTCGAAAATTGGCTATTTTTCAGTCGATAATTAAATATTAAAATATTCTATTCTCGCAGATTAACTCCAAATTCAATTTTAAAAGTTCTATAACCTTTCTATAACTCCAGTATGATTAAATAAAATTTTCCAAATCATTTTCAATCATTTTAAACTCGATTTTCAATTATTTCTGGAATTTCACTATTTAAATTATCGATTTAATTACCCCGGTAAATCCAATATTCGATAAATAATTTATCCGACTTATTAATTCCACTTATTAATATTTAAAATTAATTAAATATTCGAATTTTAATTATCAAAAATTCTGGGTCGTTACAGGGTGATGCTCCAGGTGGTCGGAAGATGGTGTGCGAGGGGATTTTCGATCGAGAGTTCTGTTCCAGTTCGTCTGGTTTGGCTCGATTTCGACTTCGAGGTTGATGATCGAGTGGGATGGTCGGAATCGAGTGTGGGGTGGATGGGCGACTTGTTCGTGGAGTCGCCGGAGGCAAGATCGTCGTTGACGATCTGTGCACGTGCACGATGATGAACTGGTATCAGTTCATAAAGATGGGGGAAGGAGAAGTTCTTCTCGAAGTGATCTCGAGAAAATTGGATGATGGGCTCGAGTGATTATTGGGTTTGTACGCGAGTGATAACATGTTTCAGAATTTAAAACAAACGAGTTTTAAAAAGTAAAAGAAGGAAGAGAAGAAGCAGGTTTGAGAATCGAGTTTTCCTGAGTGATTTCGTGATTTACCCGAAGTAAATCAAGTCTGGACTCGAAGCAAATTTTTGTTTGTCTCGGGTTGTTGAGATGGTTACAGCTTTTAGGTAAAACCTGTATGTTGAATTTAAATGATTAATTCAATCTCTTGTATAAATTTCTTTTATAAGGTAAATGTTTTACTAACATTTGATTTTAAAATAAAAGGGTTCTTACTTGGTTAAATTTACTAAAATTTAGATTTATAGTTATTTCAAATCTTTAGTTTGTAATGGGATTTGAAATTGAATTTGAAAGTTAAAATATTTTCAAATATGGTTTGAAAATGATAATTAAATCATTAATCAAAATAATGTTTTTATTTAAAGTTAATTAAGAATTAATGATTTGTAATTCATTTAAATTTTAAGGTAAATAAATATTGTTTAATGGATAGGATAATTAATTTACGATTTGAATTTATTAATTTATTAAGGGTTTGAATTAATAAATTAAGGTAAATTAATTGGGAATTAAGAATCATTAATTAGATAAGTTTTGATTTTAAATTAAAGATTAAGAAATTAATTGCTCATCATAATTAATTTAGTTTACTTTGATTAATTTAAATCTATTTATCCAATATTGTGTACTGGATTGGTATTTCTGTTTGTGATTGTGATGCTTCGTGATGTGAATTACTTTGTACTGTACTGTGATTTGTGATTTATCTCTGTGTTTATGTGGAAACCCTGTTGCCCGTAAAACGGCATTTAAACTTCGATGCGACAGGGAGTCGGATTCCAATTGTGTAACGACCCGATATTTTCAACCATTCGCATCCATTATAAGTGTATAGGTAGACACTCATGCCGGAGTTGAATTTCTCAAAATACCGCGTTGTAAATAAAATTTGGCAAATCTCAGAATATACAGTTAATAAATATAATCACAGATCACAGACACAGAGTAAAATAATGCAGCGGAAGTAAAAGAAATAGTAGTTCATGAAGCTACTATATAAATATATCAGAGTTACATAAGATACAACAGAAGAAATAGAGTACAACAAAAGTCTCAATAAAATAACCAAGTACAAGCTGAGTAGAACAACGGAACTGAAATAGATAGGACATGACAAGCAGATAATCTCCAGCGATTCAAATCTCCAAGAGAGTGGAAATCCAAATCTGTGAATAACTCAGGCTGACCCGAGCGTAAAGCAAAACACAAAACACTCGAGTCAGGACAATATATACTTATATAATGTAAACCAACTCAAGTGAACTATAATAAAGGTACAAGTAACTTAGAAGATGCTTGGGACCGCCCATCCTCTAAGGATCCGTTAAACTATCTACTATGTAGTAATATTCGATATTATAATAGTGTCTAAATAAGTAAAGTATAATCATATAGAAAATAGCGTTAAGGGGATGGAGAACCTTAACGCGGTCGGATCTTAAAATCATAATCGTAGTAAAGCTCGATATGGTAGGTGACACGGCACAACTAGGCAATGCCAGGGTAGATATACCAATTACGCACACGGACTGATGGATACGCATAGCAGCCACTACCGTTCCACCTCGAACAACACTCCCAAATCGGAGGATGGCCATCTAATCAATCACAAGTAAGAGTATAATATCGAAGAAATGTGTCCGAGAAGAGGTGCTACCTCACTGGTCCGAGATCGCTCCTGTTTTAGCCACCTTATGCCAACTCACGGGAGTTGGGTCTATGTAACATACCTTAAGAACGTCGCCACCATCCTACTTCATTCTGGAATCTCCACCGCGTACACAGTTGCCAAAGTGGTTTTCGGTAAGACAGAGAGTATGTCCATATCCGATCCCGGTCTCTTTAACAACCCAAAGTTATTATAACCCGTGGTTATAACTTTTAAAAACAATACTTTACTTCAAAATAAAATATCATTTCAAACCATATCTTTATCAAAATAAAGATTAAATCAATTCCAAACCATTTCCATATATTTAAATTTTCATATAATTTCAAAACTTCATTTCAAATCATTTTAATATAATAAAATATCATATCCTTACAAAACTTCATTTCAAATCATTTTAATAAAATAAAATATCCTATCAGTTCAAATTCAAATATTCAACTTTAAATACCTTTTAAATTCAAAGATATCGTTCATTTACTATCATTTCAAATCACCTTTAAATAGTTTATATTCCAATCAAAATAATTCATTTAAACTTTTTAAAAGTGTAATTATTATATTTTCAAATCAAGTATTCAATTTCCAAAGTTTCAAACCATTCTGAGTTCGTTTACTAAGTCAAAAACCCTAATTATTAAAATTTCAGCATTTCACAGCATTTAAAACAACTGCTATAAGTTATATTTGAAAACATTTTTAATTCAGCAAAGACAGCACTTAAAACTATTGTTAAAACTCAGTTTTAGTTGAATTATAGTTCAAAACAGAAAAGACAGCATTTCAGAAGTGCTGCGGTAGTTTAGATTTCAAAACAAGGGTTAAATTTGGTTTCAGCAAAGACTGCAGACCACTATAGCATTTCCAGAGAATGCTATAATAGGCCTGAGTTCAATATTAGCCTATAAGTTCAATTACAGCAACTACAGCATTTCAGAAATGCTGTAATAGCTCTTTTTACACAATTTTAGTTCAAAACAGAATCTATAGCATTTCTGAATGCTATTAAAAGTAGATTTCAGGTGTTAGTGTATTTCCAGCAATTAAATAACTTCAATTTAAAACACATAAACATTTTAAAAATCATATTTTAACATTTAAAATGTTCATTTACATATCATTTAACATGTATCTTTTTCACAATAAATTTCTTATAATTAAATCCAATTTTCAACAATTTACTTAATAAATTTAAGTGTAAAAGTTTCCAATTCTTCACATTTCAACAAATAACTTAACACTTCAAATTTAAATTACCATTTCACAAATTTAACTAAATTTCCAATTTTATTTAATTAACTTAAACCTTTAATTAAAACCAAATTTCACATTTCCAAGTCAAGTTATATTTTAAAAGATCACTTTTAAACATTCATTTATTTAACCACTTAAATTCATAGAAAAATCAATAATACTTTAATAAATCACTTAAATTCAAATTTAATCAAATTATCATATTTACCATTTCCAAATAAAATTTAATATCCATTTTATTTATATAACCTAAATATCACTTTTAACCAAAATTCCAAATTTCCAACTTAAGTTATATTTCAAAAATCCAGTTAAACCATTCATTAATTACATTTTTAACACATAGAAAAATCATAATTTCTTTATTTTAAAACATTTCAAAATCTATTTAAATCAAATTTCATAAATTTATAATTTTTAAAATACTTAAAAATATCCAAAACACTTGATAAAATAACCACGGGCCTGTATATAATTTTCTAACTTAGGTCAAGTGATACGGATATGTATCGTTTCAATCTGCAGTTAAAAAAAAAGAAAAATCCGGGTTCTATCATTTCAAACCCGCAATCCCAAGTTAAAATAATTTTAAATAAAAATCGTTCAGGCCTATCATTTCAGCCCATAACGATTTTTCCCTATTCTAAAGTCCGTTCGGGTATGTATCATTTCAACCCATAGTGATTCTAATCTACAGGGAACTTGCAATGGTGATAACAGATATAAATAACAGAATAACATTAAATAACAGTAACATATGATATAACAGGTGTGAACATCATATGATAATAATATAAGCATATAAAACTTGATAATATATTTCTACAGATTCGCAGGGTGTCAATTTACTAGTTATATAGGTACATATTGTCTGGTGAGAATAACTCACCTTTTTATGCTGGAGATATCAATTAGAATGACACAACGGATCCAGAAGGCACGACCTTTGATTTGAGTGGAGAAAATAGCCAAGATATCATCTTGTAAACAATACCCAAACAAGACAAAACAATATAGCACATGAATATACTTAACATAAAACAATGTTGAACAAATTGAAATACAAAGCAATAAAGACAAGACTTTGCCTTTACCATTCAAATGCTTGACCATAGGGGATCAAGTGCTCAGCCATGATGTGTTTGGGCTCAGGTTAGCATCATATAGGTCAGGTTTAGCACACCTAAGCATGGCAACATGAAGTGATGTGAAGGGTAGGAGATGCAACATGAAGAATATCAATGGACAAGGCAAATAGGTGAAGTTTTGGTCACAACAAGGCTCGACTTGGTCATTGCTTGGATCAGCCATGCATGGTACAGGTCTGGACAGTGGAGGGTGATGGTGCAGCAGCAGCCAAAGGTCATGTAGTTGCTGGTGGTGGTGGTTCTAGGGGTGGCCAAGGTGATAGATGAAGGTGGTGGTGAAGCATATGTGGTTTAGGCATTGTTTGGAAGGGTTTTTGTGCAATTTTGTGGTGCTAACTTAAATGGATGGGCATGGCTTGTCATGGTCAGTGGAGGAGGAGGAGGTGCTGCTGTAGATGGTGGTGGGGCTGAAGGTGGAGAGGATGGTGGAGATGAAGGTGGTAGAGGCCAAGCAAAGCTAGAAGAGGAGGAAGGCAAAATCAATGGAAATTGTGAAGTAAAGAAGAGATAAAGGAAGAAGATAAGAGGAGAATGGAAGCCATATTTTTTTTAGGGTTTAGGAGCTTTGGAATTTCGTGAATGAGAGAAAAAAAAAGTGGCGGCTGAAGAAATGAGGAGATGTTGCCAATTGAATGAAAAGTTAGGTTAAAAAGTAGAAGGGTTAGAAAATAAAAGGGCCTTAGGAAGATAGAAAGTTTAAGGCCTTTCAAATTTCTTTAATTCATTTTTATAAGTTTATATTTCTGATAATAATAGAAATTCCAGTTAAAAATTCGAAAATTTGATAAAATATAAAAATATATATAATATTTATTGATTATATAAAGTAGAATTAAGGAAAATAGTTAAAACAATGAACTAGACTAGAAAATTTTGAAATTGAATAGAAAATTTTTTAGAAAATTCATATGAGCTTGCACTATATTTTTAAACATAAATAATATATAAAATAAAAATATATTCACAAAATAAATATTTAAAATTTAATTTACATATAATTTTTAATGAAGAAAATAACAGAAAATAGGAAAACAGCCTTTAAAAATGAAAAATAAATACAGTAAATTTTGGAAAAATACTATTATCAATTTAAAAACATAAAAAGACAAAATATACATAAAAAACATATTAACACATATTAAAACAAAATATAAGAAAGAAAATATGATTTAAAAAAATTTAAAATAGGCAAAATTGCACAAATAAACAAATTATACTAAAAATTGAAATGTACATAACTTTTACATTTTAACTCCGTTTTCAACGAAACGAAAAGTAGTGTTAAAGTTATTAAATCTATTTTCATAATAAAAGATAAAATTTATAATTTCAAACTATTAAAAATTTAAACTTAAAAGTCAAAGTTTGACTATTGACCAAAATTCACATTTTCAGGAAATATTAAATTTAGTCATATTTGGAATTCTAATCCACATCAAAGTCAAAGTTTATATTTAAAATAACAAAATTTATTCTTTTCATAAATAAAGCTTTTGAATCTGGAAAAATCAATTAAAAAAATATTTGAAAAATACAGGGTTGTTACACTCTCCCCCACTCAAAACTTTTCGTCCCCGAAAAGGAACGAGGTACGAGAAAGCACAGAAAAAGATAGAATGAAATAGAATTAAGACAAGATGATAAGACGATTGGAATTACACCTGATAATTATTGTTATAGGTAAGTTTAACAAGATGGAGGTGATCAAATCAAGAATATAAGCACGAAAACGATCCTCTAGAGTCTGAATCTCCCTTTCACTTGACCGACAGTCTATGAATGGAAAAACAGTGTTCAGATCCAGATGAGTAACAAAGATTATCATAGATTACAGAAAGATTTCTAAATAGACTGGTATAAACAATAGCCTTCCCATTCTGTAACAAGATAAGGGAAATAAGGACAACCAAAAGATAGTTTGGAAAAAACAAAACCAGATAATAAATTTAAAACCATAATGTTTTGAAATCATAACAATTTAGGGATGTTTATCATTTGGAAATCACACTGCTAAAATCATAACACTTTGGACAAGTTATTTTTTTAAAAAAAAAACATAATACTTAGAAAATCATAACACCCTAAAAAAAGTAATCTTCAATTAAACCATTTTAATTCAAGGTCAAATAATATTCATTTTAAAGTTGTAACATTTCTAAGTTCATTTAATTATAAAAATTTCAAAAACATTGTATTTTCAAAATAGTAGTACTTATAAAATGCTACAGTAGATATATTAATATTTCAAATTAGTTCAATTCCAGAAATATTTATTTGGATATCATTTAACTTATGACTTATTAAACAAACTTTATGAATGGAATATTCAAATCAAACTATACTTCATTTATTAAGTTAAAAGTTCACTATTTTAGTTAGCTCTTAATTTAACACATAACCTAACACTTTATTTAAAATACCCATTTCATAAATAGATATTCCTTTAATAAGTTACACTTAAAATTTCATTTGAAAACCAAATTCTCAATTATCAAATTTTAGTGATGTTAAAATACATTTTAACTATTTAAATCATAATTATTCATTTTTCAAGACATATCTATTTCATAAATAAAATATTTATCATAGCAAATATAACAATCAAATTCCTTTACACATTTATTCATTTAGACATCAATTAAACTATGAATTCAAGTTAAATAAACTTTATTACAAAATGTCCAATTCCAATGTATTTTATTTTATCTATTCAAAGATACATTATTTATTATACAACATATTCGTTTCAGGAAATAACCATTATTAAAATTCCTAGGTTAGACTTAAGGTTCCATATTAAATCAAATTTGATTATTAAGTTATTTAAATAAAATCTCTTTAAATTCCTTTTTCACTATTTACCTCTGTTAATCTTTTATAACTAAAATTTAAGTGTATAACATTTATTATAACCACTCAAATTTTATTTATAAAATCATTTCTGTACTGCATATTATCCAATTACATTGTTAACTTCAAAAAAAATTTAAGGTAAGTTATATTTGAATGCAATTGTATTATACAAATAAAACTTTCCAATTCAATTATCTCAAGTTTGAATCATTTATCCAAAATTTTTATTTTTTCTTCTTATAATTGAAATTATTCTTCAAGATAAAATTTAAGAATTTGAATCTTTGAACATCTTCAAACCATTTGGAGATAAGTAATTATATATACATAATATGTTAAATCAAATTTAAATCATATATCTATATATATATATATATTATAATCCAGTCATATTTTAGAAATTCAAATCAATTAGATTTTCCAAAACAAAGCTGTAGCAAGACTATAGAATGGTTTCTTCACTTCGAAACTCGAAAATGAACGTTGATGATGCTGCAGTCATCACCGAAATTATTTTCCAGCGACAAAGAGAAGAGCACTAAATTTTTAAACTTTAAAATCCTTTAGAGACAAATTTTTATTCAAAATACTTTAAATAATATCCTTTTAAAAATTTTAAACACAAGGTTTGAAACCATCGGAAATTAAATTCTTTAACTTTCTTGTTTTAAATTCATTTCAGTTCCCAAATAAATTTATAAACAACTATTTATAAATTCATTTGTAGAACAATAAATGATAAATCAAGTATTATCATTTCAAATTATCAATTTAAATCAATTTATTAAGTTCCATAAAATTATATATCCAAATTTATTTCATAAACCAAATTTTAAAATAATATTGTGTCAGTTTGTTCTGTCAAAGTGTTTTAGAAATCCTATCGATAGCGTTGATCAGACGAATCGATCGGAAACCCAAATCAACATCAACAACTCAAACAACACAATATAAAACAAAACATTAATTTACAAGTACAGTTCAAAATGTTTGGAAGATAGATTGGAACAAAAGACAAGATGATTAAACAGAGTAGAGAGATGGGTAAGCTTAGATAAATCGCGGACAACCTTAACCGGGTCAACCGTGACTTAATGGATAAGATCAAATGTGGATTTTCTGGGGTAAATCTACCTTCGATCTCAAGAGATAGAGTTTGGAATAACAAAAGATATTAGAATCTAAACCAAGGATAAATATAAATCTCTAGTTAATCGATGCTGATTGTAAAGGATTTTCACCCCTTTACAAGAAAATTAGAATATTGGCGAGACCGCCAATTTACTATAAAGATCATTCGAAGTGGGGTTATGTGATACTCCAAAATCAAAAGAAGATGAATAGTGAGGGACAAGAATGAATTTTGGAACCGTAGGGAACGTTCCAAAAATTCAAAGGAATTTTGAATCAAGAGGAAAAGATTCAAACTCGAACGAAAGTGATTCTGTAAATAAATCTACTCCATATGCTGAGTTTTGCCTCAAAGCCAAAGCTCTGATACCAACTGTAACGACCCGATATTTTCAACCATTCGCATCCATTATAAGTGTATAGGTAGACACTCATGCCGGAGTTGAATTGCTCAAAATACCGCGTTGTAAATAAAATTTGGCAAATCTCAGAATATACAGTTAATAAATATAATCACAGATCACAGACACAGAGTAAAATAATGCAGCGGAAGTAAAAGAAATAGTAGTTCATGAAGCTACTATATAAATATATCAGAGTTACATAAGATACAACAGAAGAAATAGAGTACAACAAAAGTCTCAATAAAATAACCAAGTACAAGCTGAGTAGAACAACGGAACTGAAATAGATAGGACATGACAAGCAGATAATCTCCAGCGATTCAAATCTCCAAGAGAGTGGAAATCCAAATCTGTGAATAACTCAGGCTGACCCGAGCGTAAAGCAAAACACAAAACACTCGAGTCAGGACAATATATACTTATATAATGTAAACCAACTCAAGTGAACTGTAATAAAGGTACAAGTAACTTAGAAGATGCTTGGGACCGCCCATCCTCTAAGGATCCGTTAAACTATCTACTATGTAGTAATATTCGATATTATAATAGTGTCTAAATAAGTAAAGTATAATCATATAGAAAATAGCGTTAAGGGGATGGAGAACCTTAACGCGGTCGGATCTTAAAATCATAATCGTAGTAAAGCTCGATATGGTAGGTGACACGGCACAACTAGGCAATGCCAGGGTAGATATACCAATTACGCACACGGACTGATGGATACGCATAGCAGCCACTACCGTTCCACCTCGAACAACACTCCCAAATCGGAGGATGGCCATCTAATCAATCACAAGTAAGAGTATAATATCGAAGAAATGTGTCCGAGAAGAGGTGCTACCTCACTGGTCCGAGATCGCTCCTGTTTTAGCCACCTTATGCCAACTCACGGGAGTTGGGTCTATGTAACATACCTTAAGAACGTCGCCACCATCCTACTTCATTCTGGAATCTCCACCGCGTACACAGTTGCCAAAGTGGTTTTCGGTAAGACAGAGAGTATGTCCATATCCGATCCCGGTCTCTTTAACAACCCAACGTTATTATAACCCGTGGTTATAACTTTTAAAAACAATACTTTACTTCAAAATAAAATATCATTTCAAACCATATCTTTATCAAAATAAAGATTAAATCAATTCCAAACCATTTCCATATATTTAAATTTTCATATAATTTCAAAACTTCATTTCAAATCATTTTAATATAATAAAATATCATATCCTTACAAAACTTCATTTCAAATCATTTTAATAAAATAAAATATCCTATCAGTTCAAATTCAAATATTCAACTTTAAATACCTTTTAAATTCAAAGATATCGTTCATTTACTATCATTTCAAATCACCTTTAAATAGTTTATATTCCAATCAAAATAATTCATTTAAACCTTTTAAAAGTGTAATTATTATATTTTCAAATCAAGTATTCAATTTCCAAAGTTTCAAACCATTCTGAGTTCGTTTACTAAGTCAAAAACCCTAATTATTCAAATTTCAGCATTTCACAGCATTTAAAACAACTGCTATAAGTTATATTTGAAAACATTTTTAATTCAGCAAAGACAGCACTTAAAACTATTGTTAAAACTCAGTTTTAGTTGAATTATAGTTCAAAACAGAAAAGACAGCATTTCAGAAGTGCTGCGGTAGTTTAGATTTCAAAACAAGGGTTAAATTTGGTTTCAGCAAAGACTGCAGACCACTATAGCATTTCCAGAGAATGCTATAATAGGCCTGAGTTCAATATTAGCCTATAAGTTCAATTACAGCAACTACAGCATTTCAGAAATGCTGTAATAGCTCTTTTTACACAATTTTAGTTCAAAACAGAATCTATAGCATTTCTGAATGCTATTAAAAGTAGATTTCAGGTGTTAGTGTATTTCCAGCAATTAAATAACTTCAATTTAAAACACATAAACATTTTAAAAATCATATTTTAACATTTAAAATGTTCATTTACATATCATTTAACATGTATCTTTTTCACAATAAATTTCTTATAATTAAATCCAATTTTCAACAATTTACTTAATAAATTTAAGTGTAAAAGTTTCCAATTCTTCACATTTCAACAAATAACTTAACACTTCAAATTTAAATTACCATTTCACAAATTTAACTAAATTTCCAATTTTATTTAATTAACTTAAACCTTTAATTAAAACCAAATTTCACATTTCCAAGTCAAGTTATATTTTAAAAGATCACTTTTAAACATTCATTTATTTAACCACTTAAATTCATAGAAAAATCAATAATACTTTAATAAATCACTTAAATTCAAATTTAATCAAATTATCATATTTACCATTTCCAAATAAAATTTAATATCCATTTTATTTATATAACCTAAATATCACTTTTAACCAAAATTCCAAATTTCCAACTTAAGTTATATTTCAAAAATCCAGTTAAACCATTCATTAATTACATTTTTAACACATAGAAAAATCATAATTTCTTTATTTTAAAACATTTCAAAATCTATTTAAATCAAATTTCATAAATTTATAATTTTTAAAATACTTAAAAATATCCAAAACACTTGATAAAATAACCACGGGCCTGTATATAATTTTCTAACTTAGGTCAAGTGATACGGATATGTATCATTTCAATCCGCAGTTAAAAAAAAAGAAAAATCCGGGTTCTATCATTTCAAACCCGCAATCCCAAGTTAAAATAATTTTAAATAAAAATCGTTCAGGCCTATCATTTCAGCCCATAACGATTTTTCCCTATTCTAAAGTCCGTTCGGGTATGTATCATTTCAACCCATAGTGATTCTAATCTACAGGGAACTTGCAATGGTGATAACAGATATAAATAACAGAATAACATTAAATAACAGTAACATATGATATAACAGGTGTGAACATCATATGATAATAATATAAGCATATAAAACTTGATAATATATTTCTACAGATTCGCAGGGTGTCAATTTACTAGTTATATAGGTACATATTGTCTGGTGAGAATAACTCACCTTTTTATGCTGGAGATATCAATTAGAATGACACAACGGATCCAGAAGGCACGACCTTTGATTTGAGTGGAGAAAATAGCCAAGATATCATCTTGTAAACAATACCCAAACAAGACAAAACAATATAGCACATGAATATACTTAACATAAAACAATGTTGAACAAATTGAAATACAAAGCAATAAAGACAAGACTTTGCCTTTACCATTCAAATGCTTGACCATAGGGGATCAAGTGCTCAGCCATGATGTGTTTGGGCTCAGGTTAGCATCATATAGGTCAGGTTTAGCACACCTAAGCATGGCAACATGAAGTGATGTGAAGGGTAGGAGATGCAACATGAAGAATATCAATGGACAAGGCAAATAGGTGAAGTTTTGGTCACAACAAGGCTCGACTTGGTCATTGCTTGGATCAGCCATGCATGGTACAGGTCTGGACAGTGGAGGGTGATGGTGCAGCAGCAGCCAAAGGTCATGTAGTTGCTGGTGGTGGTGGTTCTAGGGGTGGCCAAGGTGATAGATGAAGGTGGTGGTGAAGCATATGTGGTTTAGGCATTGTTTGGAAGGGTTTTTGTGCAATTTTGTGGTGCTAACTTAAATGGATGGGCATGGCTTGTCATGGTCAGTGGAGGAGGAGGAGGTGCTGCTGTAGATGGTGGTGGGGCTGAAGGTGGAGAGGATGGTGGAGATGAAGGTGGTAGAGGCCAAGCAAAGCTAGAAGAGGAGGAAGGCAAAATCAATGGAAATTGTGAAGTAAAGAAGAGATAAAGGAAGAAGATAAGAGGAGAATGGAAGCCATATTTTTTTTTAGGGTTTAGGAGCTTTGGAATTTCGTGAATGAGAGAAAAAAAAAGTGGCGGCTGAAGAAATGAGGAGATGTTGCCAATTGAATGAAAAGTTAGGTTAAAAAGTAGAAGGGTTAGAAAATAAAAGGGCCTTAGGAAGATAGAAAGTTTAAGGCCTTTCAAATTTCTTTAATTCATTTTTATAAGTTTATATTTCTGATAATAATAGAAATTCCAGTTAAAAATTCGAAAATTTGATAAAATATAAAAATATATATAATATTTATTGATTATATAAAGTAGAATTAAGGAAAATAGTTAAAACAGTGAACTAGACTAGAAAATTTTGAAATTGAATAGAAAATTTTTTAGAAAATTCATATGAGCTTGCAATATATTTTTAAACATAAATAATATATAAAATAAAAATATATTCACAAAATAAATATTTAAAATTTAATTTACATATAATTTTTAATGAAGAAAATAACAGAAAATAGGAAAACAGCCTTTAAAAATGAAAAATAAATACAGTAAATTTTGGAAAAATACTATTATCAATTTAAAAACATAAAAAGACAAAATATACATAAAAACATATTAACACATATTAAAACAAAATATAAGAAAGAAAATATGATTTAAAAAAATTTAAAATAGGCAAAATTGCACAAATAAACAAATTATACTAAAAATTGAAATGTACATAACTTTTACATTTTAACTCCGTTTTCAACGAAACGAAAAGTAGTGTTAAAGTTATTAAATCTATTTTCATAATAAAAGATAAAATTTATAATTTCAAACTATTAAAAATTTAAACTTAAAAGTCAAAGTTTGACTATTGACCAAAATTCACATTTTCAGGAAATATTAAATTTAGTCATATTTGGAATTCTAATCCACATCAAAGTCAAAGTTTATATTTAAAATAACAAAATTTATTCTTTTCATAAATAAAGCTTTTGAATCTGGAAAAATCAATTAAAAAAATATTTGAAAAATACAGGGTTGTTACAAATTGGTTATCCGAAACCCACATCGAATTGTAACGATGAACCCTTGTGATTGATAAATTTATTTTATCTGTGAAATTGTAAATGAAGATAAGCGTTGTGAATTATACCGCTTATCGATATTGATATATCTGTGATGATTGATGATGTTGCACTATTGTGTGTAAAACCCCTAGACCACACTTATACACACACAAATATGGATTTCACGTGGAAATCGGTTAAATCACAGATGATTTAAATTCAATGTTTTTGAATTTGAAATTTTTAATTTCAATTGATTTTGAAATTGGAAATTTCGGTTTAAAGTGAAAAGCTTTTGAAATGGAATTTCAAAGATAAAAGTTATTTCGAATAACTTAATCGAGTCTTGAAAATTTAAATAATTTGATTTAAATTTGAATTCAAGTTGAAATTGAAAACTATGAAATGAGTCTTTGATTTCAAAGACCGGACGAGTTACTCCAGTTTGAAATAGAATTGAAATGTTTTGAAAGATTATGAATGAATCTTTGGAAATGAGTTTTGAAAGCTATAAGTTAAATCTTGACTTAAAGATTTAACGAGTTAATCAGATTGAAATGGAAATCGATTTGAAAATCTATGAATGAATCTTTGTGAATGGGGTGAACTTTGTGAATTGAATTTTTTGTTTAAAAGATTAAATGTGTGGAAATTGTTTAAACCATTGAAGGTTTTTGAAGTGAATCTTTTTATTTAAAAGATTGGAAATGGTAAGTTGTTTTACCATTCGAATGGAAAGTTTTGACTTTAAGCTGTGATTTAACTGAGACCCCAGTATCCATATGATTTTTAATTGCGCTCGTTATTCGGTTTAGCCGGGAAAGGACCTTTGTGTCATAGAACCCATTCCGAATAGTGATACGACGATATGGATAGCATTTGAAGACCGGTGGTGAAGACCGGGTATTTGCGAGAGCGATATGATGACCTATCGATTTTCTCTGCATCATGGCTCCGGTATAGAGATTCCCTAAGTGATGGGAAATCCGATCGAGATTGTGAATACCCGGATTTGCAAGGGCTTCTTTGGAAGTGCCTTCGGTTCTGTTCGAACCCGGAACAGACTTGTATGGATGTGTGTCTGATGTTACACTTTGAGATGTAAAGCTGGTTTCTATCAAATACATTTCTGTTGGTGGCGGAGAATTTATTCTCTTAGCTTAACACCCTTCTCTGAGACGTACGAGCTCAGAGGTTATGTAGTTGATGGTTACTAGTGATACATTCCCAATTTGGTAATGTGGCATACGAAGTGCTGCTGATCATTTGTTGATCGAAGCGTGGCTTTGTGAAAAAGCGTGGCTTTGTGGACGAGACTTCGTCGAGCCTCACAACCCGGTAATGGTCGAAACAGGAATGTTGCGGCAAAGGTTTGTAGGGGTAGCGCCCCTAGGGTATGTCATTTCCTTCTGGATAAAGGGTGGTATCATGGTATGGAGCCCAGATACTTAACTCATGTGGACATGGTAATTTATTACTGTATGATGTTGCTTTGTTGGTTTTCGGGATCCCGCGGATAAAGATCGGTAACGACCGGGGGATGACATGACTTGTGTGTTAGTTACCTAGTTACAGCTGTACAGCGTGAGGTAGCGTCAGTGTGTTAGTTACCTAGTTACAGCTGTACAGCGTGAGGTAGCATCGGCCTTTTGTTTGCAGAGATCCGGTTAGGATCCGGGGCGTCTTTCCAGAGGCGTTTCTATTTCGGTAAGGAAGTTCCTTAGCCTGATCATTTGTTGGAAATCCAAAGAAACAATACGAACCCAGTACGGTTTTAGTTGTATAACCTGCCATGGAATGTGGCGGTAACCTGTTATTGAACATGGTAGCTATAGTAGGCATACGATGAAATGTTGTATGCTGGCTAAGATTAATATTATTTTTTCGAAATGGTTTTCGACACTATGCACTAATGATAATAATATCGAGTGATTTTGCGTAGTAAGCATGTTTGACTGTCATAAGGAGAAATCTCCTCCAATTCTGCGATTGCATTGTGTGTGTGGCGGGAGGCCTTATGGTAGTTTCATTTTCCAAAAAGCATTGCGAATATTTTCCACTTCTATTGTTATTGTTGTTTAAAGATAAAACTGTTTTCGTTGCTCACACCAGTCCCATGACTGATCCGGAGTTTATTGTTCCCTTCCTAAACTCTGGGTGCCCATTATTTTCCACACGGGCAGTCTAGAGTTGGGTTTTTCAGATATTCAGGTTTAGTAGATTATCTGGAGCTAGTTCATTCATCGGAGTTGCTTATCTTGGAGTTGTGGACTCATTCTTGTCAGAAGATCATTTTGGAGTTATCATTTCTATTGATATTGTTCCGCTGTTGTTGCTATCTTTTCTTTTCCGCTGCTATTTCTTGTATCATATCTCTGATGTATATTGATATTCATTGTATCACTCTGTTGTATCAGATATTATATATCAATGTATTATTCTTTTCTTCCGCTGTGTTATTTACTTAATTGTGTTATAGCTCCGGCGAATCGGATTTGAACGGTCGAATCTGCGGCATTCTAGTACAATGTGAAGTACGGATGTTGATTTTCGAGCGCGAAAAATCCGGATCGTTACATGTGGTATCAGAGCTAAGGTTGAACTTTAGCTCAGGAGTATAACACGTTAAGTAGCTCATTAGAGATAGGGTGAAGTATGCCCTAGAATGAGTAATCTCTAAGATATCTGTCCGTATGCCTCAGTAAATTCTCTTGCTATCCACTGATAGTAAGTATGAGTGTAAGAAGAGGATGAGATAGGGGACATGAGAATACGACTATAAATGGTCGATACTCTGTAACAACAAGGGAACAATCTTTCCTCTATCAATCTCTTTGTTTCAGCATCTTTTCTCAATTCTTCGGTATTTTCTGGTCGATCCAGAAAAGGAATTCGATATATTAATATGGGACATAAACTCCAAGTAGGCCAAAATTGTTTGTTGGATGTATTGGTTGCTTTGATTGCTATGGCTGATAGGTGTACTCTCGTTCTAAACTAAAAGTTTTAAAATTGTATCCATATATTTATCTATTCTTTGGGTCCCGATATGTTCTACGAATGGTTAGTTATCCTTTTGAACTAACCAATGCCACTGTATATTTCGTAGATCTGGATAACCCGAGTATCTTATGAGTGTTAAACAGATTCGTTTTTGTATCTTGTGTTTGAGGAATTATAGGAGATCAAATCTATCTATCTCTATGTTGTTTTCGTACCTGCGAATTTCGAGGACGAAATTCTTTTAAGGGGGGAAGTTTGTAACGACCCCAGATTTTTAATTAATTTAAATTGATAATAAAAGGAATTTTTGAATAAAAATTTGTCAAATCTATTATAAATGGACTACGAGTTTCCCCGCCATGAATAAAATTAGAATAAATCATTTAAATTTAAAAATATTTTTAAATATTGTATATATGTGAATATATATGTATACAGGCATGTATAATTTATAAAATATATATATATATAAAGAAATACAAGATAATAAAAGTATTACAAAAATAATACAAACACTAGTAATAAAAATGCAAACAAATACAAGACAAATACCATATCAGCCAAAACGAAGTGATAAAGACTATAACCAATAACAAAACAAAAATAAATATAAGTATGTAGATAAGTAAATAGGTGAATGGCTTGCAAATGAAGACATAAAGGACAGTAGCATCTAAGTACACCATACAAATATTATCATACAGCCGAAAAGGAAAATTTATAAATGAGATATGGTACAAGATCATTAATGCAAGCACAAAAATGTATCCATCAGCCTCCCATTTGAAAAAAAATCTCTGCCTAGTATTGTACAAATAATATTTTATCACCCTATACAAATAACATCACCTTGTAAGCTTTCTTTTATAACTATCAACATCTTCATCTCAGTTTTTATCATTCGAAACTGAGTAACCTCTAAAGTAAACTTCATCTTAAAACTTAAACAAAATTCTTCAATCAAAACAACAATACGAATTCAAGATAAACCAGAGATCAAGGGAAGAGTTTCAACTTGCCAGTTTCAAACTTTGGTTCAACATGAAGGGCAGCTTTGTTCTTCTTTTGAAACCAAGGTGAGCAACTCAACATTCCAGTTTTCCAAAGTAAATCTGCTTCTCTGTTTTCAAATTGTTCCAAGTGAGCAAATATTCCTACCCTGAAATTTCTTTTTGTGTTAATGTCTGTGAGCAAACTCTGTTCTTTTCTACTAAGTGAGTAAACCACATGACATTAAAGCTTAAGTAAAATTTATTCAGTGAATGACCTTTGTTTAACCTGGATACTTAGTTATCATTCTATTTCAACTCTATGAGCATATGTATTTGAAATTTGAAGTGCTGGGCTATGTATCTCCTTCTTTGTCTAGTTCCAAAGTAATGCCCATCAACTAAGAAATTTAATTTCTTGCTTTCTAATCAATATTAGCCTTTGGATTCTAAATGAAAAAGGCATGTTTAGGCAGGAATGATAACTTAAAAATAATTTTATGAAGAATGGGTGTGCCGAAGAGAAAAAAAAAGAGATTTTTACTGATGAAACCTTAAACTTGTAAATTTCGAATTTAACAAAACATCAATTCAAGTATGTAGCTTGAATCCTTACTTAATGCCATGATTTTTAAGATGTATTTGAGGATTTTTAGTGGACTATTGAAAGAGCAGTTCGACTTTGAATTGTAAACGTTATTTGGTCAAATTCTGGCGTGTTGGTGAACTGGGGTACTCGAGATTTTGTGAGGTGGTGGAGGAGGCTACGGAGGCGCCTGGAAAAATGGTCGGAGGGGGTAATAACGGCGGTGGCGACGGCGGTAACCAGTTCTTGGCAGTAGACCTAGTGTTGGTGGGGTTTAGAATTTTGATCGTTGAATCCTCCAGAGTCGATCGAGTGTAACGACACTGAGGGGAAGGCTAGTGTGGGGTTTGTCGGAGACGTAGCCGGAGGGGGTGATGCTCCAGGTGGTCGGAAGATGGTGTGCGAGGGGATTTTCGATCGAGAGTTCTGTTCCAGTTCGTCTGGTTTGGCTCGATTTCGACTTCGAGGTTGATGATCGAGTGGGATGGTCGGAATCGAGTGTGGGGTGGATGGGCGACTTTTTCGTGGAGTCGCCGGAGGAAAGATCGTCGTTGACGATCTGTGCACGTGCACGATGATGAACTGGTATCAGTTCATAAAGATGGGGGAAGGAGAAGTTCTTCTCGAAGTGATCTCGAGAAAATTGGATGATGGGCTCGAGTGATTATTGGGTTTGTACGCGAGTGATAACATGTTTCAGAATTTAAAACAAACGAGTTTTAAAAAGTAAAAGAAGGAAGAGAAGAAGCAGGTTTGAGAATCGAGTTTTCCTGAGTGATTTCGTGATTTACCCGAAGTAAATCAAGTCTGGACTCGAAGCAAATTTTTGTTTGTCTCGGGTTGTTGAGATGGTTACAGCTTTTAGGTAAAACCTGTATGTTGAATTTAAATGATTAATTCAATCTCTTGTATAAATTTCTTTTATAAGGTAAATGTTTTACTAACATTTGATTTTAAAATAAAAGGGTTCTTACTTGGTTAAATTTACTAAAATTTAGATTTATAGTTATTTCAAATCTTTAGTTTGTAATGGGATTTGAAATTGAATTTGAAAGTTAAAATATTTTCAAATATGGTTTGAAAATGATAATTAAATCATTAATCAAAATAATGTTTTTATTTAAAGTTAATTAAGAATTAATGATTTGTAATTCATTTAAATTTTAAGGTAAATAAATATTGTTTAATGGATAGGATAATTAATTTACGATTTGAATTTATTAATTTATTAAGGGTTTGAATTAATAAATTAAGGTAAATTAATTGGGAATTAAGAATCATTAATTAGATAAGTTTTGATTTTAAATTAAAGATTAAGAAATTAATTGCTCATCATAATTAATTTAGTTTACTTTGATTAATTTAAATCTATTTATCCAATATTGTGTACTGGATTGGTATTTCTGTTTGTGATTGTGATGCTTCGTGATGTGAATTACTTTGTACTGTACTGTGATTTGTGATTTATCTCTGTGTTTATGTGGAAACCCTGTTGCCCGTAAAACGGCATTTAAACTTCGATGCGACAGGGAGTCGGATTCCAATTGGTTATCTGAAACCCACATCGAATTGTAACGATGAACCATTGTGATTGATAAATTTATTTTATCTGTGAAATTGTAAATGAAGATAAGCGTTGTGAATTATACCGCTTATCGATATTGATATATCTGTGATGATTGATGATGTTGCACTATTGTGTGTAAAACCCCTAGACCACACTTATACACACACAAATATGGATTTCACGTGGAAATCGGTTAAATCACAGATGATTTAAATTCAATGTTTTTGAATTTGAAATTTTTAATTTCAATTGATTTTGAAATTGGAAATTTCGGTTTAAAGTGAAAAGCTTTTGAAATGGAATTTCAAAGATAAAAGTTATTTCGAATAACTTAATCGAGTCTTGAAAATTTAAATAATTTGATTTAAATTTGAATTCAAGTTGAAATTGAAAACTATGAAATGAGTCTTTGATTTCAAAGACCGGACGAGTTACTCCAGTTTGAAATAGAATTGAAATGTTTTGAAAGATTATGAATGAATCTTTGGAAATGAGTTTTGAAAGCTATAAGTTAAATCTTGACTTAAAGATTTAACGAGTTAATCAGATTGAAATGGAAATCGATTTGAAAATCTATGAATGAATCTTTGTGAATGGGGTGAACTTTGTGAATTGAATTTTTTGTTTAAAAGATTAAATGTGTGGAAATTGTTTAAACCATTGAAGGTTTTTGAAGTGAATCTTTTTATTTAAAAGATTGGAAATGGTAAGTTGTTTTACCATTCGAATGGAAAGTTTTGACTTTAAGCTGTGATTTAACTGAGACCCCAGTATCCATATGATTTTTAATTGCGCTCGTTATTCGGTTTAGCCGGGAAAGGACCTTTGTGTCATAGAACCCATTCCGAATAGTGATACGACGATATGGATAGCATTTGAAGACCGGTGGTGAAGACCGGGTATTTGCGAGAGCGATATGATGACCTATCGATTTTCTCTGCATCATGGCTCCGGTATAGAGATTCCCTAAGTGATGGGAAATCCGATCGAGATTGTGAATACCCGGATTTGCAAGGGCTTCTTTGGAAGTGCCTTCGGTTCTGTTCGAACCCGGAACAGACTTGTATGGATGTGTGTCTGACGTTACACTTTGAGATGTAAAGCTGGTTTCTATCAAATACATTTCTGTTGGTGGCGGAGAATTTATTCTCTTAGCTTAACACCCTTCTCTGAGACATACGAGCTCAGAGGTTATGTAGTTGATGGTTACTAGTGATACATTCCCAATTTGGTAATGTGGCATACGAAGTGCTACTGATCATTTGTTGATCGAAGCGTGGCTTTGTGAAAAAGCGTGGCTTTGTGGACGAGACTTCGTCGAGCCTCACAACCCGGTAATGGTCGAAACAGGAATGTTGCGGCAAAGGTTTGTAGGGGTAGCGCCCCTAGGGTATGTCATTTCCTTCTGGATAAAGGGTGGTATCATGGTATGGAGCCCAGATACTTAACTCATGTGGACACGGTAATTTATTACTGTATGATGTTGCTTTGTTGGTTTTTGGGATCCCGCGGATAAAGGTCGGTAACGACCGGGGGATGACATGACTTGTGTGTTAGTTACCTAGTTACAGTTGTACAGCGTGAGGTAGCGTCAGTGTGTTCGTTACCTAGTTACAGCTGTACAGCGTGAGGTAGCGTCGGCCTTTTGTTTGCAGAGATCCGGTTAGGATCCGGGGCGTCTTTCCAGAGGCGTTTCTATTTCGGTAAGGAAGTTCCTTAGCCTGATCATTTGTTGGAAATCCAAAGAAACAATACGAACCCAGTACGGTTTTAGTTGTATAACCTGCCATGGAATGTGGCGGTAACCTGTTATTGAACATGGTAGCTATAGTAGGCATACGATGAAATGTTGTATGCTGGCTAAGATTAATATTATTTTTTCGAAATGGTTTTCGACACTATGCACTAATGATAATAATATCGAGTGATTTTGCGTAGTAAGCATGTTTGACTATCATAAGGAGAAATCTCCTCCAATTCTGCGATTGCATTGTGTGTGTGGCGGGAGGCCTTATGGTAGTTTCATTTTCCAAAAAGCATTGCGAATATTTTCCACTTCTATTGTTATTGTTGTTTAAAGATAAAACTGTTTTCGTTGCTCACACCAGTCCCATGACTGATCCGGAGTTTATTGTTCCCTTCCTAAACTCTGGGTGCCCATTATTTTCCACACGGGCAGTCTAGAGTTGGGTTTTTCAGATATTCAGGTTTAGTAGATTATCTGGAGCTAGTTCATTCATCGGAGTTGCTTATCTTGGAGTTGTGGACTCATTCTTGTCAGAAGATCATTTTGGAGTTATCATTTCTATTGATATTGTTCCGCTGCTGTTGTTATCTTTTCTTTTCCGCTACTATTTCTTGTATCATATCTCTGATGTATATTGATATTCATTGTATCACTCTGTTGTATCAGATATTATATATCAATGTATTATTCTTTTCTTCCGCTGTGTTATTTACTTAATTGTGTTATAGCTCCGGCGAATCGGATTTGAACGGTCGAATTTGCGGCATTCTAGTACAATGTGAAGTACGGATGTTGATTTTCGAGCGCGAAAAATCCGGATCGTTACATGTTCCTTCCTTCCAATGGCAGAAACCCTAAATCCCAATTCAATTTCAAATCAAAATCAATTTCAAGAAAATTTAAACTCTCCAAACCCTATGATATTTTATATCATTGGAAAGCTCTCAACGAGCGCAATCTACTGCAGCAGTTTGGTTTTCAATTTGGTGCATCGTTTGACTAGAAAACAATGAAGAACCTCGACCTTCCATTTTGAGGGTTTACGATCCAACGGTGGATCGTCGACAGTTCGACAATCGGGAGGTACGGGCTTGTAGAGGAGGTCGAGCAGGTCTTAATAGTGGTTGTCGTTCATTGTAGCTTAGTCAAAATTCACCACGATTGGCGGGTATAAGGAGGCGACGGCGGAGCTTCGTAAGTTGGCTAGAGGCGATCAAGTCTGGCGGCGCTTTGGGCGATGGGGCGGCTGGAGATGGCCGTCACGTTGGTGTTCGTGGATCGGGGGAAGTGACCTGTGGTAGGCGCGGCAATAGCATGGACATGGCGGCGTTGTAGGTTTGGGTCGTGTTCAAAGCATTCACGTGCGTGGAAACGATAGGGTTAAGGTGAGTAATTACGTATTTGCCCTTCTGTTTTATTTTAATTTTAATTTAATTTTCCAAATTTCTAACTATCGTAACTTTTTAATACGAGCTCGGATTCACGCGCGGTTTTCTTTATTGCGATCGTATCAAAATTCCGAACATTATGGTATAGGTTTGGTAGGATTCTGAGACTATTAGATTTTTGAGCTATTTTTGGATTTTAAATCATCGATAAATCAAAGGTGAGTGTTTTAACCCACTCACAACTACTAAATCATCTTATGTTAGTTAAATTAAATTTATGATGTGATTAGAAATTGATTGATTATTGTTTGGTATTTTAAATTGTCATTTAAAATTAATTTGAAGTTATATTGAATTTAATTGCTATTTAATTTAATATTGAATTTAATTACCAGTTAAACACCTGATAATGATAACCAGTTTATTTTTTGTGATTTATTGGCTGATTTGAATGATGATGGTGATGGATGTTTAATTGTTGATATTTGGATGGTTATATATTATATTTATTTTATATGTTGTTATCACACTACAAGTTTCCTTAGTTTGCTGTTAGGAAAAATTTCACTATGGGTTGAAAAGATACATATTCGAATGGTCTTATAGATTAGGAAAAAATCATTATCGGTTGAAATGATAAAATCGAGTGATTTTATGGATTTTGAAATTTATTCGGGATTGCGGGTTGAAATGATATACACCCCAAAATTTAAAATTTATTGCGGGTTGAAATGATGTATATCCATATCACTTGACCATAGGGTAGAAAATTATATACGGACACCGGATTGGTTAAATTAAATGATTTTAATTCTTAAATTTTTAAATCCAGTTAAATGATATTTTGAAATAAAATTTGATTTATATGAACTGAATTATTTTCAAAATCTAAGCTTTAAAATGTTGAAATTGAAATTGGTTTAAATGAATTGTTTACAAAATTCAAATTGGAATTTTAAAGTTAAATTTTGAAATATAAATGAAATTTATCAAAATGGAGTTATTTTAAACGTTTAAATGTTTAAATTTTGAAATCTATTGAATTTGAAGTGGTTTAAAATTGTAGTTCAAACATTGATTTGATATCGATATAGATTGAAATGGTTTTAATAAGAATTTGAATTGAAAGATTAGAATTAAGTTTTGTTGATTTGAAATCTGGATATGGTCCAGATTTGTTGAAATAGAAGAAATAGACTAATTTGATATTATTTTCAAATTAATTATTTTAGCATAGACTGTTTAAAAATCTATTATCTTAAGATTTAAATTATTTAAATTTTCAACTATTTACTATATAAACCATTCCAATAATCAAACCATTGTGTACTAAACTATTTTTAACTGTTTTAAAATCCTTAAACTATTTAAACCATTAAACTATTTTAAAGTAATAAAACTATCTTAAACTATTTTTAACTACTGTAACTATTTTAAAATATTTTAATACATTAACTATTTTAATATATAACCTATTTTAATATATAACCTATTTTAATATATAAACTATTTCTAATATATAAACTATTTTAATCTATAACCTATTTTTAAACATATAAACTCTTTTTAAATGTATAACTATTCCAATATATAAACTACGTTCAATATTCAAATTGTTAAGGTTGGAACAGTTATGATTTAGATTTAGTTGATTTAAAGGCAATATTTTGATATGAGGGCGTGACCTATTCTGTGGTTTGATTTTAAAAAGAATATGATTTAAAGTAAATATGATTTCGAAAGTAAATATGATTTCAAAAGTGATATGATTTTGATGTGAATATGATATTTTGATATCAATTATGAATCGGTTTTGGAAATGTAAAAGAACCAACCGATGTGAAATAAACGTTTGGTTGTTAAAGAGACCGGGATCGGATACTGTCATACTCTCTGCCAATACCGAAAACCACTTTAACAACTGTGCATGTGGTGGAGAATGCAGAATGAAGTAGGATGGTTTGGCAAACGATACTGTATGAGGTATGAATGCAACCTTGACCCCTCGGGTCAGCTTGATGTGACTAAAACAGGAGCCATGCCGGGCCAAGTGGGGTCGTAGCCCCAGTCGGGCACATTTCTTTGATACCATATTTATTACTTTGTAATTGATTTGGTGGCCACCCTTCGATTTGATTTTGGGAGTGTTTCTCAAGGTGGGCGGTAGTAGCTGCTATGCATTACCACAAATCCGGATCCGCAAAACGGTAGTATCCTACCCTGGGCATTGCCTCACGTGCCTTGTCATATGCCTTATCGTGCACACTACGAGTTCGGTTCAGTCTGAGCTTTTCAGTGTATTGAAGACCTTATTTCTAGAGGACGAAGACGAAGATTTAGTATATTATTACTATTTATTATATTTATTCCACTGCATCATGTTGTTCTGCTGCATTATTTATTTATTCCTATTGTATGTATAACTTTGATCTATATTGTTAAAGTGTAATCAAATGTTATTTGTAAACAGCTTAATGAACTGTTTATTCGATTATTATATTTTGTCATTCGGGTGTGAGATTCTGTGTTTAGTTTTCCCTTTCTTTTCTCTTATTTTCTTATTTACCCCATTAACAATCCTCCCTTTTGAATGGTTTGTGTGATATCCCGGGATTTCGAGAAGTTTAAAATGTGATAATCTCTTAATTTAAATTATTTTAAATTGATAAATTTGTTATTTTTAAATATTTTGATATGAAATGTATGAATAAAGTTTTTATTAAAATAAGATTTGTTTTACAATATTTTCTTTAAAAGAAATTTTATTTATGTAAATTTGGGAAATATTTATTTAATAATAATAAATATAAAAGTTTTATTATTACACTTAAAAATGAATGAAATACATGTATATGATTTTATTAGGATATAAATGAGTTTTATTTTATTTTCTTTTAAAGGTTTCATTTATTTATAATATAGAAAAGCATTTATAACTAATAAATGTATTTATCTATTTAGGAAATACATATAAAAGCTTTTAAAATCTTTTTATAAATAATATGAAATTTTATATAATGACAAGTGTTAATAAATTAAGTCATGTTAGTAATATGTGTAAGTTAATTAAACAATGTATGTGACAAGTGTCAATTTTATTTTCATTTTTCTTTGATTTTTAAATAAACCATAAATTAAGTTATATAAGCCTACCTCTTCATTCTCTTTTCTTTTTCTAATCTCAATCATCAAAAACCAAAACCAGAAATGATCAAACCGTAATCATCCTCAAACCAAAACTGAAATCTTCACAAACAAATCTGAAGATCTTCTCAAACCAAAATAGAAATTCTTTCCTCAAACCAAAACTGAGATTTCATCTCAAACCTGAAATCATTTTCAGAAGCTTAAAACTCAAATCATTTCAAAAGTTCAATTGCCTAAAAACCACATTTCAGATCAAACCAAAGATCTGTAACCATTGTTTTCAAAGACCTGAAACCATTATTTCTTAAACCTGGAATCATTTCAAAAGCCAAAATTCTCAAGTTCAAAAGCCTGTTAACATTTGTTCTTTCAAGACAAATCTGCAATATTCTTTCAAGTCTGAAGCATTCCAAGGATGCATGCAAATAAATCAAGCAAGTTTCAGTTTCAAAAGCAAGTGTTTTCAGTTTTCAAAACAAGAAGATGAATTCAAAGCAAATTCAGTTTTTCAAAGCTTATAGTCTATCACTTCTCTGTTCAACATTAAATAAGTGAGTAAACATTTAACTTAAAAACAGTTTTTTTTAAAATCTGTTGTTATGTTGATGCATGTGATGGATGGTGAAGTAAATGATGTTTGCATAAGAATATATGTGGATGCATGAAATGGCTGGGTATCTGTATATATGTACATTCCTCTGTTCTCTGATCATTTATCAAGTGAATAAACTTTAAACTGTTAAGTTAAATTCGTCATTATTTACTTGTGCATGTGATAAATAACGGTAGTAATACGATTTGTATGGATGTATAGATGTATTTTGCTTGGAAATATAGTTGAATCACTGAGAGATCATCTGTATGCCTGTGTATATATATAGATACCTCTGTTCTTAGTTTACAGACCCAAAATTTAATCAAAAAAATCAATTCCTCTTCATATGAATCAATATAGATTAGGATGTTTATAGGAATTATGTTTGAATTAACTAAACCTTATTTATAAAAATAATTAAAAGTGAAATTAGTTAGTGTTCACTGGGAAATTTGGAAATTACAGTAAAAATGTATTATATCAAGAAAATCAACCATTTTAATTTCAAGTTTCAACTTTGAAATCTGATTTATTAGTAAGAGTTAGGATTTTTGAGATAAATATCATGATATTTAATGTGGTGGTTGTTGAGATCTTGCGAGTTGAACGGGAAACATGTTTTGGGTGATTTATGGCGATCGGAGGAAGGTTGTGAGTCGTGATCGAGGCGAGAGGTAGCTCGTGGGTCAGGGAGCATAGGAAAATTGGTCAGCGAATTTTTAGGCCACCGTGGTGGTAGGGCGATGATGAACTAGGGTTTATGGTTTGTTTTGGTCGGGGTAGTTGTCGAGGTAATCTCGACGTCGATAGTTCACCAGAGGTGATCGCGAGGGGTGGAATCTACGCTGGGGTTCGTGACGCAGCTATGGACGTGGCGGTAGAATTTCTGGTGGTCAGGATCGTCCTTGGCGAGGTGTTTTGATGAGGTGCTTGGGTTCCAATGGGAAATCAAACTGCTCGGTTTCGATTTCCAGACGAGTCAACAAAGCTGGGTGGTCGTGCGAGTTAGCGAGGGTCGTTGGCAACCTGTAGGCGTCGGCGAAGATGATCGGAGGGGCGGCAAGCTTGCGTGCACGTGCACGTGTGCACGGTGATTATCTGCGTTCGTTCGTTAGTTGGGGAAGAAGGATTTCTCGAGTTGTTCGCTTGGGTTGCTCGAGGTTTTTGTTGTCTTGACTCGGGTCTCTTTGACTGTTAACTGGGTTTTATATGGTGAAGTGAATTTTAGTTGCCAGGACTTAAAATTTTTAAAAGGAAATCAAGTTCAGGTTTTAAAAAGCAAAAGCAAGTTTAATTAATCAAGTTTCCAAAAAGAATGTTTAGCCAAGTTTATTTAAAATAAATATGTTTTCAAGATTTAAAATGTTTAAAACTGTTTGTTTAAAAAGTAATTATATATTAGATTTTTATGTAGTTGAATTCATTAGTGTTTCAAATGTAATGAAAAGATGTAATTAGTGACTAAGGTAAGTGTATTTCCAAATGATCTTGTATAAATTAATTTCAAGAATTTAAGTTAAATAAGATTTAAATGAGTAATTAATTAAGATAAAGAAATTATCTTTAAATTAATTAAGGTGGTGATTAATTAGGAATAATTAATTAGTAAAATTAATTAAAAGTTGATCACTTAAAGTAGTTAATAAGGGTTAATTAATTTATGTTAATGAATGTAATTAATTTGAGGATCATTAACTAATGATTTATGGAAAATTAATTAATGTAATTAATTTAAGATAATTAATTAGTTTAATTAATTTAGGATAATTACTTTGAAACTGATTAAGTATAACTACTTAATATAATTAATAAAGTATGATTACTTAGTATAAGTAATTAGCAGTTAATTAATGAATGTAATTAATAAAAGGATAATTACTTAATGAAAGTAATTAGAGTTAATTAATGGAAGTAATAAAAGGTTAATTTCTTAAAAAGGAAGTAATTAAGGGATTAATTACTTAATGTAATTAATTTAGTTTAAATGTAATTTGTTTAAGTTAATTAATTAAGTTTAATTAATTTAAACATTTGATGATTTGATAAATAATTATTTAATTTAATAAATGGATTGTAATTACTTAGTTAAGTAATTAATGATAATTACTGGATGTAATTAATGAAAGATGATTTAAGGTTAAGAAAGAAATTTGGATTAAATTACTTTGTAATTAATCAAGAGATTAATTAAAGATAATTAATTAAGGAGTAATTAATTTATGTAATGAAGTAATTAAGGGAAGTTAATTACTAAATGAGATTAATCAAAGGTGATTAATAAATGTGGTTTAATTAAAGATTAATGATTAAAAATAATTAATTTTAAATAGGATAATTAATTAAGAAGTAATTAAGGATCATTAATTTATTAATATAATTAATAATGTAATTAAGGGTTGATTAATTAAGACTAATTAATCAAAAATAAGTAATTAAAAAAGTAATTAATTAATGTAATTAATTAAGGATTAATGTAATTAATTATAGTTAATTAGTTTATGAAGTAATTAAAGATTAATTACAGTAATGGTTTAAGATAATTAATTTGTGAAATTAATTAAAGAATTAATTACTTAAAGTAATTAAAGGATTATTAATCAGGAATGATTAATTAAGATGGATACTTAGAGTAATGATTAATTAATTGGTTTAATTAATAATTAAGTAAGCAGGATTTATAGAATTAAGTAATTAGTTTAATTCACTTTAAATTAATTAGATGATAAATCATTACTTAAGAATAGATGAATGATATTGAATGCTTTGCATTGATTGATATCTCTGATGAGATATATGCTGTATGATATGGATGTTAGTTGAATTGTGATGATAATATGGATTATCTGATAATGTTGATTATCTATTGTGAATTATCTTTCTTTGTGTATAAAGATAATGAATTGAATTGTTTTAACCTTTAAAACAACTTGGCCTTAAACGATACGTTTTGGATTTCGATGAGACCGGGATCGGGTTTCCGTATACCGGTATTCCAGGTCTGGAGACCCGAATACCACATCGATCCAAATTAACGATAGGTCGTGAATCTCAAGTGAAGATGAAGATTCAGAGTGCAAGGGTTATTGTCGTTAACTCTGAGGGTGATTCCAAAACGAGTGTAACGAGATAATGCCTTCGGTTTCGTTCGAACCCGGAACGAACTTGTATGGATTGAATGCTTTCAGCACATCGTCAGGCGGACGATGAGCATTCTAAGTGATATGTTCTGATTAAAGGTAATCGTAACCTCAAGCCTCATCAATCGGGAATGGCTAAAACAGGGGAGGTGCAGCAAGGCTTCGTGGGTAGCACCCACTGAGAGCAAGATAGATCCCTGTCTAGAGGTCCCTTTCTTTTATTCGGCTTAGTGTGTGGTTGGTCGCGCCAACTACGGGATTGTCTTGTTCGGGATTATCCAGTAAGGGATGGTTCCGGCTTTGTGTTGCAGGGGAGCGGGCGTACTCCTCGGTACGGTGATCTAGGCCACGTATTGTGACGGGCGATACCCCAGTAGCCCTGCCATTGTATGGAATCCAAACTCCAATAAGTGCCGTACGTATTAGTTGTGCCCGACTATGTTGGAATGTGAGATGTAAGCATTTCAGCTATTTCTGTATTTTACTTGAAAACCTTAGACCCTATTATAATATAACTGGATTTCCTATCAAATGTTTTGGTTAGCGTAAGGTAAAAACTTTCCATGTTTATGTGTGGGAAGTCTTACGTGATACCTTTGTTTTCAAAAGGTTTTGAAGTTAAACAATTTTAACCCGTTTACTCACACCAGACCCATGTCTGACCCAAGTGTTTATTTCTGTTTTATAAACTCTTGGGTACTCAAATTTTTACGAGTAGCCAAGGGATTCAGGTTAGCTTTGATGAATTCTGGAGGAGATTTGGAGCAGGAGGCTTCACCGTGTAGATATATGATGATTCCGCTGTGTATATGTTGTGTCTGTATCTGTGATACTTGAGTTGTATGAATTAGACAGATGTTTATAACTGTCTAATATGTGTTGTATAAGTTGTGTAACTCTGATGTATATGATACTATGTAATATTTTATATGATATATTATATTTCATTCGTTCCGCTGTGAGTTTCTGATGTTGTTGTTCTCTCTTCTTTTCTCTTTTCTCACCCCTTTCTTTCTTATTGACGATACGACTTTCTGTGGAGAAAAGCCGGGTCGCTACAGTTGGTATCAGAGCAGTAGGTTGAGTGAATACCTAGGCTCTGAAGTGGTGTCTATCTTGAGAGCGTGTAATTGTTAGTTATATAAAAATGATTTTATATTGTGTTAATTGATCGGTTGAGTGGTATATGGATTCTGGTCAATACGAGTAGCTAACGTTATTGATAGGGATCTCTAAACACTTGAACCAGGCCAACGGACACAATATTGTTTTAAAGAGGTAAATGAAATAATTTTACCCAGAAATAATTTCTATATAAAAGTATCATTTTAAATATATATATATATATTTCTACCGATTTATTGGGTTACCTGTTCGGGTTTTCCAATATAAGTTATAAAGGTAGATAAGGTGGTAGTGTGTGTAACACAATTACCAATAGTTGGAGTTTGAATGTTTGAGGTTGGAAGTATATATCGAGACTGTAAACCCAATATCATCTCGAGTAAGTTGGCAGTATGAAGTAAGTGATGGTAGCTTGGCGACTTCAGGAAGGAGCAGTTGTGTGATAAGACGCAGTATCTATGGATGTTCCCGAAGGAGATTTTCTTTTGGAACAAGATTAAGAAGGTATTGGAGGAAAAGTTGATGTCTACCGCAGGAAAGACTCGACTATATAGGAATTCTCTGATATCAAGTAAGAGAGTTTTGTCTATTTTGAAGTATGGGACTAAGGTCGATTAGTTGTTCTTCGGACATGGTCTCATTGTTCCCTTAAGAAGAGTAAGTTATTGGCGATTGATTTGGAGCCCGAGTTTCTTTTGGACGTCTGCCATCTCGGAGATTCGTTGAGAGGTTTGTTGATGGTTTTAGTTTTGAGAAGCCTTTGGATTAGAAGTTCTTGGTTAGCTGTGATAGCAGTGCAGCTCGGAGTGTTCGGTGTGCTGTCGAGATAGAGTTTGGAAGCAGCAGTGTGGTTCATTTCTTCGATGGTTCCGGAATCTTTGTGGTTCTTCTATCAGCAGTCCGAATAGATGGTGAAGTTTTTCTTGAAGGGTTAACCTTGTTTGGAAAAGCTAGACTGTTTTGATGGATTAAGAAAGAACAGTAATTTTTGGATATTGGACTGGATAGGATCGCAAAAGTGACTTGCGATAATTGAGTATTCTCTTGGGAAATCTTTGCTTGGGTTTGAGGCATCTCTAGAAGATGTAGGAGTTATAGAGTTGTCAGAAATTTTCTGGAGTATTGATCTAGTTTGTGTTCGAGTTCATAGACGACATCTAGATCAGAGTTGAGCAGCGAAAGCTTGGTAGTAGTTGTTCTAGAGTGGAAGCAACCGGAAATTGCAGTGTTTGGATTAAAGGGTTCCTACAGGAAGTTTTTCAAAATCTGAAGGCCAGATTGGCAGGTGCATCTGTTTTGTCTCTTCTGGATAGGAGAAGTATTTGGAATCTACCAATGATTTAGGAGTAGATTTTAGTTCTGGATTTCTGTAAATCTTGAGAGGATCCGTTATTGGATTGTTTTTGGTCCTGTTTGTTTTGAGAAGCGTCAGCGAAGATTGAGCTGATCAGGAAAGGTGAAGGCAGCCCAGAATCGTCAGAAGAGTTCTGTGGATTAGAGATGGAGAATTTTGGAATTCGAAGTTGGAGACTTCATTGTTATTTCTCCAGTAAAAGGGAGCAAATAAGATTGGGTAAGACTAGGAAGATAGCTTCGAGTATATTGGATCTTTCTGAGTTTTTGTGAGGATATGTGTTTTGGCTTCGGTATTGAATTACCAGTTTGGATTTAATAGAGCGAGTAACCCAGTATCTGTATCGGGGAAACTCGGGATAATTTTAGGTAGTTTATCCGGATCTATGTCCGGATAGCTAGAATTGTTGTTTGTATGAATTGTTTGTTTGGATAAAATTGTTTGTTTGGATGAATGGTTGTTTGATTGATAGTATATGGATGTTAAGTATAATTGAATTGTTTTAAAATTGGTTGAAATAAATATAAAAATCTTTGGATTATCTTTTGTTTTAAATTTCGAGGACGAAATTCTTTTAAGGGGGAAGGAATGTGATATCCCGGGATTTCGAGAAGTTTAAAATGTGATAATCTCTTAATTTAAATTATTTTAAATTGATAAATTTGTTATTTTTAAATATTTTGATATGAAATGTATGAATAAAGTTTTTATTAAAATAAGATTTGTTTTACAATATTTTCTTTAAAAGAAATTTTATTTATGTAAATTTGGGAAATATTTATTTAATAATAATAAATATAAAAGTTTTATTTTTACACTTAAAAATGAATGAAATACATGTATATGATTTTATTAGGATATAAATGAGTTTTATTTTATTTTCTTTTAAAGGTTTCATTTATTTATAATATAGAAAAGCATTTATAACTAATAAATGTATTTATCTATTTAGGAAATACATATAAATGCTTTTAAAATCTTTTTATAAATAATATGAAATTTTATATAATGACAAGTGTTAATAAATTAAGTCATGTTAGTAATATGTGTAAGTTAATTAAACAATGTATGTGACAAGTGTCAATTTTATTTTCATTTTTCTTTGATTTTTAAATAAACCATAAATTAAGTTATATAAGCCTACCTCTTCATTCTCTTTTCTTTTTCTAATCTCAATCCTCAAAAACCAAAACCAGAAATGATCAAACCGTAATCATCCTCAAACCAAAACTGAAATCTTCACAAACAAATCTGAAGATCTTCTCAAACCAAAATAGAAATTCTTTCCTCAAACCAAAACTGAGATTTCATCTCAAACCTGAAATCATTTTCAGAAGCTTAAAACTCAAATCATTTCAAAAGTTCAATTGCCTAAAAACCACATTTCAGATCAAACCAAAGATCTGTAACCATTGTTTTCAAAGACCTGAAACCATTATTTCTTAAACCTGGAATCATTTCAAAAGCCAAAATTCTCAAGTTCAAAAGCCTGTTAACATTTGTTCTTTCAAGACAAATCTGCAATATTCTTTCAAGTCTGAAGCATTCCAAGGATGCATGCAAATAAATCAAGCAAGTTTCAGTTTCAAAAGCAAGTGTTTTCAGTTTCAAAACAAGCAGATGAATTCAAAGCAAATTCAGTTTTTCAAAGCTTACAGTCTATCACTTCTCTGTTCAACATTAAATAAGTGAGTAAACATTTAACTTAAAAACAGTTTTTTTTAAAATATGTTGTTATGTTGATGCATGTGATGGATGGTGAAGTAAATGATGTTTGCATAAGAATATATGTGGATGCATGAAATGGCTGGGTACCTGTATATATGTACATTCCTCTGTTCTCTGATCATTTATCAAGTGAATAAACTTTAAACTGTTAAGTTAAATTCGTCATTATTTACTTGTGCATGTGATAAATAACGGTAGTAATACGATTTGTATGGATGTATAGATGTATTTTGCTTGGAAATATAGTTGAATCACTGAGAGATCATCTGTATGCCTGTGTATATATATAGATACCTCTGTTCTTAGTTTACAGACCCAAAATTTAATCAAAAAAATCAATTCCTCTTCATATGAATCAATATAGATTAGGATGTTTATAGGAATTATGTTTGAATTAACTAAACCTTATTTATAAAAATAATTAAAAGTGAAATTAGTTAGTGTTCACTGGGAAATTTGGAAATTACAGTAAAAATGTATTATATCAAGAAAATCAACCATTTTAATTTCAAGTTTCAACTTTGAAATCTGATTTATTAGTAAGAGTTAGGATTTTTGAGATAAATATCATGATATTTAATGTGGTGGTTGTTGAGATCTTGCGAGTTGAACGGGAAACATGTTTTGGGTGATTTATGGCGATCGGAGGAAGGTTGTGAGTCGTGATCGAGGCGAGAGGTAGCTCGTGGGTCAGGGAGCATAGGAAAATTGGTCAGCGAATTTTTAGGCCACCGTGGTGGTAGGGCGATGATGAACTAGGGTTTATGGTTTGTTTTGGTCGGGGTAGTTGTCGAGGTAATCTCGACGTTGATAGTTCACCAGAGGTGATCGCGAGGGGTGGAATCTACGCTGGGGTTCGTGACGCAGCTATGGACGTGGCGGTAGAATTTCTGGTGGTCAGGATCGTCCTTGGCGAGGTGTTTTGATGAGGTGCTTGGGTTCCAGTGGGAAATCAAACTGCTCGGTTTCGATTTCCAGACGAGTCAACAAAGCTGGGTGGTCGTGCGAGTTAGCGAGGGTCGTTGGCAACCTGTAGGCGTCGGCGAAGATGATCGGAGGGGCGGCAAGCTTGCGTGCACGTGCACGTGTGCACGGTGATTATCTGCGTTCGTTCGTTAGTTGGGGAAGAAGGATTTCTCGAGTTGTTCGCTTGGGTTGCTCGAGGTTTTTGTTGTCTTGACTCGGGTCTCTTTGACTGTTAACTGGGTTTTATATGGTGAAGTGAATTTTAGTTGCCAGGACTTAAAATTTTTAAAAGGAAATCTAGTTCAGGTTTTAAAAAGCAAAAGCAAGTTTAATTAATCAAGTTTCCAAAAAGAATGTTTAGCCAAGTTTATTTAAAATAAATATGTTTTCAAGATTTAAAATGTTTAAAACTGTTTGTTTAAAAAGTAATTATATATTAGATTTTTATGTAGTTGAATTCATTAGTGTTTCAAATGTAATGAAAAGATGTAATTAGTGACTAAGGTAAGTGTATTTCCAAATGATCTTGTATAAATTAATTTCAAGAATTTAAGTTAAATAAGATTTAAATGAGTAATTAATTAAGATAAAGAAATTATCTTTAAATTAATTAAGGTGGTGATTAATTAGGAATAATTAATTAGTAAAATTAATTAAAAGTTGATCACTTAAAGTAGTTAATAAGGGTTAATTAATTTATGTTAATGAATGTAATTAATTTGAGGATCATTAACTAATGATTTGTGGAAAATTAATTAATGTAATTAATTTAAGATAATTAATTAGTTTAATTAATTTAGGATAATTACTTTGAAACTGATTAAGTATAACTACTTAATATAATTAATAAAGTATGATTACTTAGTATAAGTAATTAGCAGTTAATTAATGAATGTAATTAATAAAAGGATAATTACTTAATGAAAGTAATTAGAGTTAATTAATGGAAGTAATAAAAGGTTAATTTCTTAAAAAGGAAGTAATTAAGGGATTAATTACTTAATGTAATTAATTTAGTTTAAATGTAATTTGTTTAAGTTAATTAATTAAGTTTAATTAATTTAAACATTTGATGATTTGATAAATAATTATTTAATTTAATAAATGGATTGTAATTACTTAGTTAAGTAATTAATGATAATTACTGGATGTAATTAATGAAAGATGATTTAAGGTTAAGAAAGAAATTTGGATTAAATTACTTTGTAATTAATCAAGAGATTAATTAAAGATAATTAATTAAGGAGTAATTAATTTATGTAATGAAGTAATTAAGGGAAGTTAATTACTAAATGAGATTAATCAAAGGTGATTAATAAATGTGGTTTAATTAAAGATTAATGATTAAAAATAATTAATTTTAAATAGGATAATTAATTAAGAAGTAATTAAGGATCATTAATTTATTAATATAATTAATAATGTAATTAAGGGTTGATTAATTAAGACTAATTAATCAAAAATAAGTAATTAAAAAAGTAATTAATTAATGTAATTAATTAAGGATTAATGTAATTAATTATAGTTAATTAGTTTATGAAGTAATTAAAGATTAATTACAGTAATGGTTTAAGATAATTAATTTGTGAAATTAATTAAAGAATTAATTACTTAAAGTAATTAAAGGATTATTAATCAGGAATGATTAATTAAGATGGATACTTAGAGTAATGATTAATTAATTGGTTTAATTAATAATTAAGTAAGCAGGATTTATAGAATTAAGTAATTAGTTTAATTCACTTTAAATTAATTAGATGATAAATCATTACTTAAGAATAGATGAATGATATTGAATGCTTTGCATTGATTGATATCTCTGATGAGATATATGCTGTATGATATGGATGTTAGTTGAATTGTGATGATAATATGGATTATCTGATAATGTTTATTATCTATTGTGAATTATCTTTCTTTGTGTATAAAGATAATGAATTGAATTGTTTTAACCTTTAAAACAACTTGGCCTTAAAAGATACGTTTTGGATTTCGATGAGACCGGGATCGGGTTTCCGTATACCGGTATTCCAGGTCTGGAGACCAGAATACCACATCGATCCAAATTAACAATAGGTCGTGAATCTCAAGTGAAGATGAAGATTCAGAGTGCAAGGGTTATTGTCGTTAACTCTGAGGGTGATTCCAAAACGAGTGTAACGAGATAATGCCTTCGGTTTCGTTCGAACCCGGAACGAACTTGTATGGATTGAATGCTTTCAGCACATCGTCAAGCGGACGATGAGCATTCTAAGTGATATGTTCTGATTAAAGGTAATCGTAACCTCAAGCCTCATCAACCGGGAATGGCTAAAACAGGGGAGGTGCAGCAAGGCTTCGTGGGTAGCACCCACTGAGAGCAAGATAGATCCCTGTCTAGAGGTCCCTTTCTTTTATTCGGCTTAGTGTGTGTTTGGTCGCGCCAACTACGGGATTGTCTTGTTCGGGATTATCCAGTAAGGGATGGTTCCGGCTTTGTGTTGCAGGGGAGCGGGCGTACTCCTCGGTACGGTGATCTAGGCCACGTACTGTGACGGGCGATACCCCAGTAGCCCTGCCATTGTATGGAATCCAAACTCCAATAAGTGCCGTACGTATTAGTTGTGCCCAACTATGTTGGAATGTGAGATGTAAGCATTTCAGTTATTTTTGTATTTTACTTGAAAACCTTAGACCCTATTATAATATAACTGGATTTCCTATCAAATGTTTTGGTTAGCATAAGGTAAAAACTTTCCATGTTTATGTGTGGGAAGTCTTACGTGATACCTTTGTTTTCAAAAGGTTTTGAAGTTAAACAATTTTAACCTGTTTACTCACACCAGACCCATGTCTGACCCAAGTGTTTATTTCTGTTTTATAAACTCTTGGGTACTCAAATTTTTACGAGTAGCCAAGGGATTCAGGTTAGCTTTGACGAATTATGGAGGAGATTTGGAGCAGGAGGCTTCACCGTGTAGATATATGATGATTCCGCTGTGTATATGTTGTGTCTGTATCTGTGATACTTGAGTTGTATGAATTAGACAGATGTTTATAACTGTCTAATATGTGTTGTATAAGTTGTGTAACTCTGATGTATATGATACTATGTAATATTTTATATGATATATTATATTTCATTCGTTCCGCTGTGAGTTTCTGATGTTGTTGTTCTCTCTTCTTTTCTCTTTTCTCACCCCTTTCTTTCTTATTGACGATACGATTTTCTGTGGAGAAAAGCCGGGTCGTTACAGTTTGAGTTGACATGTGTGGTTTATTGTCGATTTAATCCATCCAAAAGGGTGGGTCGTTACATTTGGTATCAGAGCTTTGGTTTAACGATAACCTTAGCTTTGTGGGGTCTGACTCACTAAAGATAGGGTAGTAATATCCTAGAATGAGTTGTTTGAGTGTATATATATGAGAGAGCATACTTGTTAGTATTATAAATAGTTTTTATATTGTGTTAATTTGTTTTGTTGAGTATTTATAAATTTTGGTCGGTATATAGGACGTTATGACATCGATAGGGATTTCTAAACATTTAATAGGGCAGACCGACATAATATTGTTTTCGAAATATAGGTAAATGAAATAATTTTATCTTGTATTATATTTTGTATATAAAAGAATAATTTTTATAAATGAATACATTTGTATGTGATATATTTGTTAGGAAGTGAAATTTTATGAATATTAGTTGTAAAATAAAATTTACAAATAAAGTAAAAATACATTGGAAATTTGAGAACTTAAGTTCTGGGATTTTGAAATTTGTTTTCAAAGGATTTTGGAATATAATATTAGTATTATTTGGAAGTATTTTCAATGCGATTTGAAAGAAATGTTTTAAAAGAATTTTAAAAGGAAATAAGTTCTGCACTCCCATCTTCTATTGCTGGAAAATAATTTCGGTGATGAGTGCACGCATCATCAACGTTCGTTTTCGAGTTTGAAAGTGGGAAGGCCACTGCAGTAGCTTTACTACACGTTTGTTTTGATAAACATATCTTATTCTTAAATTTCTAAATATGATTGGATATATAAAAGCTATGAGAGTATATATATATATATATTATTTCAAATGATGTGAAAGGAAACCCAGAATTTACTTCTTAAAACCTTCTGATAATTAGTAGTTTTCAGTTATTGTAATAGAATGAAGTCTTAACTATTTTAATAATTGAAAGCTTCTAAAATGAGAAAATAAGAATTAGATACTATGTGATTTATGAAATATATAAGAAATTGGAATTTGTAAGTGTAAATTAAAGGATAATGAAATTTTGATGATGTAATTATTGAACATTTGTTAACAAAAATGAATAAGATAAACTTGTGTAACATTCAATTATATTCTTAAAACATATATATAACTTACTAGAATTGTTTAAAAAATTGTAATGTTAAATAGGAATATGTAATAGAATATTATACAAGTAAAACTTAAGTAATGAAGTGTTCAAATGGAATTATTTCTATAAATATTTTGATGTACAAGAAATGTTATAAGCATAAGTTAATGTCTTGAAATTCTAATAATTAGATTGAATAGTAAAAGTGAATACTATATTAAGTAAATGATTATAACTTCAGAAATTGTTGAAATGATTCAGAAACAGATTTAATATTCAATGACACTATATAAGAAAGGATGAATGTCCATTAAGAAGTTAAGAGACTTAAGTTGAATGATTCCTTAAAGAATACTAATATTAAATTGAAATCAAGTTATATATAATAATAAATGGGAATTAAACTGCGACGGAATGAATGTAAATTAATTAGAAATAACCTTGTATGTATAAATGGGAAATAAATGAAATGTATGTAATACTTCAATAATGAATTCATTGATTATTTTAAATATTGAATGTGAAATAATTTATGTAAGTAAATGAATGTAAACTAATAAAAGATGACATTGTATGAATGAATGAAAATAAATGAACAGTAAATGATGTGAAAGGAAGTTAATAAGAATAAACTTAAATAATATTTGAAATTCTTGGTTGTTTTGGCTTATGGGATGTTTGGAAAAGGATACTCCTAATTGTTTAAGGTTGTATGGATAATCTATTAAGTAATTATCCAAGGCTGTTGAGCATAGGATACACTTGATAGTTTATTTATCACCTTGCACGATTAAAAGTTTCTGAACTAAACAAACCATTGGTTTTGGTTGCTATGGATGTATGATTAATTCCTTGTTCCATATGATGGTTGTACTGTTTTGTTTGCATATTTTGTGTTAATTTGCTTTTGTTATTAATTGAAACAACTCATTATTTCTCTTGTACATAATTCTCACTCTTTTGGATTATATAAGTGAAATACAGGTTTAAGGAAGTAATAGCTACTGCTTTTGGGTTCATAAATAAAGTTGTTTGTCCGACAAATAGGTACGTTTTCGGATTACGGTTTTATAGCGATATTTTATTATTGAAATATGATTATATATGTATATTGAAATTATTGATATTATTATTTTTCGGACCTTGCCGTAAAAAGGAGACTCTGTCGAAATTTTTTGTAAATTTAAGACTTAGAATTTTTTTTGTGAAAGTGAAAATATTTTCAAATTTACTAAAACCGTAGGATGAAAGTAGGGTAAGCACGGATAAATCTGAAACGTTTTTAATGGAAAAACCCTAGCAGCCACCAACAGGAGCAGTCGACCACCATGTACACACTGGTTGACCACTACCGATCGACCGGTTGGGGTCGTTGGTCGACCCTTCCGCATATTTTGGGAATGTAATTATTTTTGTACCGTTGGTTTTATTTAATTGCTTTATTACGCTTTTAACACTAATTTTTAAAATTATTGATCTCTTAATCCCTAAGTTTAATCTCAGATAACTTTTTGAAATTTAAAATTCAAATTTATTTATTTATCGAATTAAATTATTTGAAACCTCAAAACTTCAAACGCTCATAACTTCTTCGTTCGAGCTACATTTTCAGCATATTAAATATGGAAATTTACCAAAATTTCACCAAGAATGCAATGGTTCAACTTTCGTGGCCAAATTCCAACTTTTACAAAATTTTCATTTCTACCCCTACTTAATTTAATTTAATTATTTAATTCTTATTAATTTTACGGGGGTTACACTACACCTTTAGTGCCCAGTAAACCTAAAGAGTGCGTTGTAATGATACCCCAATCAATGTAGGATGATTGTCAAGGGTGAAATAGCTAAAACTCTGATCATAACCTATCATATATCTTACAGTGCCTCGAATGAAATATAATATCAACATGGATATAAAATAGGCGAGACAGATAAGTATAACTATATGAACCAAATCAAGTATTAGAATGCAAGGTTCATAGTAGTCATACAAAGCAAATGGAGCAAAGTTTATACATCATCAACATAAACCCAAAGAAAATCTATCTCTAAATAAGATAAAGCACTAATAAACCTCCATAGTTGCATAATGGAATAAGCTACAAACTCTAGTAATAAAGACAATAGCACCATCCTCCTGTTCATCCTCTGAACAGTTCCATGTGCTAATCTCAAACCTATTATCTTTTCCACCCATTTAAGAGTGCATGAGATAATAAGAAGCAATGTATAAAACCTCGATCAGACCAAATAGCTAGCACATAACCTGATATAAAATGAAAACTAATATAGAATAGGACAAAGGGTATGGATAATCATACCCGATCTATCCCTACATCCAAATAGCTAGCACATAACCTATATATGTTATACTACCATCATCATCCTACGGGTATACTACACTAATCATCTTATGGGTGACAGGATACCTATCTCAAGAATACCAACATCACAAGAAATTCATATATCATATGACAATCACCCAATCATAACAATCGAGCAACGTAAGATAATGCACACTGTAACTGTTACCTAGGTTTCAAATCGCTACGTCTATCACTAAGGTCTCGCATCACCATGCATCACCACGACCATTATCGTCATCTTACGTTGCAATGACTTTCCTAAAGTCTCGTGCCACCATGATCATCACAGAAGCCTCTCTTCACCATAATAGTCACTGAAATCTCACTCCACCATGTTCATCACCGAAGTCTCACTTCATTAAGATCATCAATGAATCTTTACAGCAATCATTCCCAAAGCCTCGCTTCACCATGACCACCACCATGGTCTCTCGGATACGTAATAACTCACACAACGACCTCTTAGACTGGCAACACCTTATGTCATAATTAGATTCGGTGTTCGTTCACATATCTATCTCATAAGTACTACCCTCTTAGGGCAGGTCAAACCACCTCACTGTCTAGGGTACATAGTTGAGCATCCTTACATACCCTCGCCCCCACAAAACACACATCACATCCAGAGTTATCAATGATCCCTTCAGCACACGACTTGATCTAGAACATCTCATTCCTCGCTACATCAATTCACCTTGTCGAATGTGCTTCCTCAGACTACTTTAGTCCCATACATTCAGTTCCCACTTGAAATACTCGATCAATGGCTTAAGTCAACGGAGTTCAAAATATCTCTACTAGCCAATTTATATTGTATAATTGCCACATCACAGTTTCGAAGTCATCATGTCGAAGTGCCGCACCTTCGCCTCGTTGTTTACTATCATTCTTCATCGCGCCAGCAACATCGAAAATGAACATCGAATGAACATACGTACACTTCCACCAATCCTACACATGCACGACCCCTAAGGTCGTACTCCAACCCCCATCCCTTGACATGGTCAGTGCCGAATATGTATGGTTGACACTGACCATGTATAGTTGACACCGACTAAGTAGGGTCGACTAAAACTTAGCCAAATGACCCCTCCAAAATAGTTCATCCTCTAGCCTCTCCAATTCAAACGTGAAGTCATCTCCATCAAAATTCGAAGCAGCCCCTCCCATAACTGGAAGCATTCACACCGACCCTATTTTGGTGACAAACGACCATACTCCTCCACAACCTACCATAAATGAAGACCATAATCTAGATCGCTAAATCAGCTCCAAATTTTTCACAATTTTTTTTGTAGACTTCCAAACCTTCAAGAATACCATATCCAAATGTAACAACCCGCATATTTATCGATTTTATATTTAAATATTTTATTTAAATATTTTATCGTTAATCGGATTTTGGTCCGAAAAGCTACTTTTTGCATACGGTCAAATTAGGACTCGAGACCACCACCATTGAGTTCAAAATGACGTCTGCGATCTTTTTGAGTGTAAACTTCGATATGTTTGGAGATAGTGAAATTTTCGTCACTTTTTCCTTTGAGCTTTTGGTTTGGGCTGAACCATTTGTTAACTCAGTTCCAACCCCCTCTCCTCTTCATCACTTCATCAAACACCTCAAGCTTTATCAAAAATGGAGGAGGGAAGGAGAAATTAGAATTCCAAACTCAAGATCTCTAGCAAATTCAACATCTAACTCCAAATTCAAGTGAAGAACATTGATTCAAGCGTGTTGCTGTTCTTGCTTAACTCTCAAGCTTCATATCCATCAATTTCAGTGAAAAGGTGAGATTTTTGATCTCACATCTTGCCTATAACTGTCATTGGACTCTTGGGAATGATTCCCTATCACTTGTGCATGTGCATTTGCATTTGGTTTGAATTGAATTGGTGAAAAACCCAATTTTTAGTGTTTTGGCAAAATTCTGGGCTTAGGTCGTTCTGCCTCGGAACTGATCCGTTCGCACTTAGGTCGTTGGCAGTTAGGTCGTAGGTCGTTTGGCCTTAAGTCGTTTGCAGTTAGGTCGTTCGGCCTTATATGCTCACATTAGCTCGTTCGGAGTTAGGTCGTTCATCTTTAGGTCGCGTGTCTTTAGGTCGCGAGCTTTAGGTCGCGTGGCTTTAGGTCGCTCGCCTTTAGGTCGTTTGACCTGTTTCACCTTTAGGTCATTTGACCTGTTTTGCCTTAGGTTGTAGGTCGCAAGTTTTAGGTCGCGAGTCCTTAGGTCGTGAGTTTTAGGTCGTTAGACCTTATTTTCCTTAGGTCGCTAGGCCTTTCTTCACTTAGGTCGTTGGACCTTATATCCATTAGGTCGCTGGACCTCATATCCCTTAGGTCGCTCGACCTGTCTTCCACTTAGGTCGCATGGCCCCTTAGGTCGTTTGGCTTCTCGAGGCCGCTTGTCTTCACTAGGTCGTTTGGTCGGGGCGCTGCCCCACACCCCGCCGGGGGCGCTGCCCCCTGGACACCTGCGACCTGACCGGGCAGGTCGAACACCGTAGCAGGGGAGTTGCCCTCGCACCCCCACCTAGGGGGTTGCCACCCCCTGGACCCCCCTCCGTAGGGGATCTTATCTGAAAAACCTTCAACAGAACTTCCTACTTTGATGGTTTTGGGAATTGATTTCTTTGGATTTTTCTCACGTCTTCGAATGTGAATTTATGTGATTCGATTTGTTTCAACAATCGTTTTGTGACTTGTCACTTTAAAGATATGAAGGTTTCAATACTAGTAGTAAATATCAAAATTCTTTCATCAAAGCGATTTCAACACTATTTTAAATATCAAAAGTTCGTTTTCTCAAACCGATTTCCAATCTACTAGTATATACAAGCCTTTACTTCACTCGGATGAGAAATCAAATTAAACGACTTAGTAAAACGAGTGGTATGAAACGCTCGTGTTCACTTTGTCAGTTAGCTCTTGGACTTGTTCGATTGAACCCTTTTGTGACAATTTTCTAGTGAAGACCTACAACTTGTTCGTAAATATTTAAGTTAAGCAAGTGGTTATGGGACATGAAGCTAAACTCATATATTTACTAGCTTGGTGTGATTGACACTTCTTGATGATCAATGACGATCATTTTTGTGATTTAGACTAGCCATGTGCGATGTCTTTTTGATTCGGTGCTTCGAACGTTACGCTGTATGACGTCGTTGTTCCATATTATCATGATTTGGTCCTTCGGACGTTACGCTGTACGACGTCGTCGCTCCATTTCACTACATGTTGGGTCATCGGATGTTACGCTGTACGGCATCGTTGTTCCTTTTTATTGTGTCTCTGGATCATCGGACGTTGCGCTGTACGACGTCGTTGTCCCATTTTCACTACGTGTTGGTTGATCGGATGTTACGCTGTACGACATCGTTGTTCCTTTTATTGTACTTTGGTTCATCGGACGTTACGCTGTACGACGTCGTTGTTCTTATTTATTGTGCCTCTGGATCATCGGACGTCACGCTGTACGACGTCGTTGCTCCGAATTATGTGATTTCTGGATTTCGTGTGTTGGTTTCTGGACTTTATGCTTCACCAATTTTCATGATTTTCATTGATATGATATTAGTTTTTGTGCATTGGTGAATTCATGTGTTATTGACTTGTCATGAATACAAGTATGGGGGGTATGATACCCTATTTTATCTTTGAGAAGATTCTTGTGATATTGATTAATCTCTTGTTGATTTTCAATTACATACCTATAGTAGTATGCTACGATGGTTATTATATGTTCATGTCATGTCTTTTACTTTATACTATATCATCTGATATTTATAGCTAGACTGATCCGTTTATTATTTTCTTATAAATAATACTCGGGTCAGACCGAGATGTTACAGGTGCTTCTGCTTGACTTCTCTTTTCAGGATTATTCTGGCTTTTGTCTAACTACTTAGATTAGTAGTTTTTGATTATACACATTTGAGATATAGACTCATTGATGTATTCTTCTGTATAGCACTTGTTGCTATTCCTTTTGTATTATTGTGAATCTTTCTGACCACTACTCTGATGTACACTTTCATGTGTTATATATTTATTCATATCTTCTTCCGCCTTTGTGATATGGATGTCTGTGGCTGATTTGTGTTATGATTATTTCTATGTTTGTTTCTGAAGATTATATATAGCCACCGTGTGATAGCTTTGTGTTTGTATCGGTATGTCGGATTTCCTCCTTAAAAGATATGCATTCTATTCTATCTGACATATCGGTGTTCGCACAAAGAAGTTACATGGATGGTCGCTCCTCCACAGCCTTATTCTCCGTGCTAATTGACAGCACTACATCGTAGTGTTCTTGGTTAGCGTGGGTATAGAGGTGGGGCGTCACACCAAATTTCATCATGTTCCGAACAATTTGATGCCATTACTGATCATAAATGACGACCATAATTTAAGCTATCAAATACACTCCAAATGGCTTGCAAATTGTTCTGGGATCTCCTAGGACTTCAATCAGCATGATACTCCAGCCACATCACATTTTAAATAATTTTTCTCCATTACCGACCATAAATGATGATCATAATTTGAGCCATCAAACTAGCTCCAAATTTGCTTGCAACTAGTTTTGGGATCTCTAGGGACTTCAAACTACATTATATCCAAGTCGCATCATGTTTCAAACACTTTTGTGTCGTTTGCAACAAACGATGTACCATAATTCTAACTACGTAAAAAAACTAACAAACACATCAAAAAAATCCATACGAAAATCAAATATCTCTACAACATCCAAGAAATGCATACAATCCATCCAAACACAATTTACAAGCATAAATCCTCCTAGATCTGATTTTCTATAAAATAGCAGTTATGGTTGGTAAATGGTTTAAATCAAACCAAAATAAAAATCTATCTTTTAAATATAGTTTTAATCTGTCATTCACATTAGATCTAAGATTTACAATATTTTAACTTTAAAAATCATATCAAAAATCACTTTTTTACTACATAGATAAGCATAATATAGTGAGAAATGTAAAATTAGTCACCTTGCATCAAAATACACGAATCCCTAGGCAAATCTGAAGTAGAATAGCACCAACATGAATCCCAAAGTCTTCATGCAGCAACTCTACTATTTTTTTGTTAATCATCCTTAAATCTCTTAATTATGCTAATTAACTTGAAGAAATGATGGATTTAGTCATTCTGGATTAATGGAGGTTAGAAAGTGATTAGTAATGAAGACGAATGACTAATGATGGCTGGGAGGAAGTGGTATTAACTCTAATCTTGAATTTGGCTAATGTGCTGCTTTAATTATCCTTTATTTACCCACTTATCTGCTCAAAACCAGTTATAACTTCAAATAGTCATAACTTCTAAGTGGTAAATTCAAATCATTGGTATGCCCATTCTATAGAAAGAGAAACCATCATCCTAATTTAATCAAAATGGTTTTTGACCCTAACTCGGCTCTTATAAAATGTTATAGACCTCACAGAATTTCCATGGTCGAAATTTTTCAAAAAAATTTCCAAAGATGAGAATGTCACTACTTGACATTTTATAAAGTTATGGGATCATAATAACTCATATGAATTTAAAAACAATATTTAATGATCCTTCAATAAGTAAAATATAGGTCGTTACGTATAATTATTGTAAATATTATTATATCAATCAATGATTAATTAGCATATTGTTACTCATATATATTTTATTAGGTACATTGGTCGAAGGGTAAAAGGGTTGTATTTCAAAAAAAATCCTTGTAATAAATTGCACATGATCTTATTTTGTGTTTATGGTTATAAATATTTACTTATATAAAATCAAATTTGGTATTTAATAAATAAAAGTGTTTGAATAATTTTTTATATTTGTTAATGTTTAATATAATAATTATCAATAATTTAATTTATATTTAACTTATAATTTTACTTCAATTTTATATTTTAATGTTTTGTGACATTCATTTTCATAATATAAACATCACAGTAATATAAATGTAAGAACAACCCTAGGGATATATTGGAAAAATTGACTGTTGTGTCCTAGTTCAATAAAATTGTAAATATGAATAATATATTAATACAATGTCAAAGGGGATATTATAAATTTCATAATTGTGTTTTATATATATTTATAAATAGATGTTATTATCCATTTATTTTTCAATCACTAAAAAAATTATATTTAAAATAATTAATAATATGTGTGTATATAAAATACCTAATCTAAAATTATATATATATACACAAAATAATTATAGGAAAAATATATTTAGATATAAATTGATATATTAATTAATATTTTATTTAAAAATATTTAAATTTTATATTTGAAAAAATGACTTTTCCAAATTTGAAATACATATACAACATGTTTTCAAAATAAAATATTTAATAAATTTTTTTATTTCGTCCAACAACGAAAAGTACTAGTTTTTTTTTAATTTTAGCCTAACGGAAACAATTTGAAAATTTGAATTTGAATTTTAAATCTTATATGATCTTTGAATTATATATATACATATAAATATACATATATAATTCATTTCAGGTCAAAAATAAAATGAGAAAGAAACACTTATTTAGTTATTTTCGCATGGAAACGAATGTATGCATGTACATGCACATGTGCATGTACACGGACATGTGCATGCGCACATAAACTATATATATATAATAAAAATAATAAAAAGAAAGTTTTTTTAATTATTGAAAATCGAAACATTAATAATTATGTTAAATTATAAAACTAAACTTATTCAACACACACACACATATATACATAATTATATTAGGATCGAAAATATTTTATTATTATTTTTATTTAAAACCAAAAAACAAATTTGATATATATAAATATATGTTGCGTTTATATTTAAAAGTTGTTTTAGAAACGATAAATTATAAAACAAGTTTTGAAATTTTTTTCACGGCCGAGGATAAAATAGATGATATAACAATGAATAACAATATATATATATATATATGTACATGGATATATACTAGATAGAAAATAAACTTTCCACCATAGATGTCTTGTCGAAAATTAAACACGTTGTTTGCTTGTATGTCCTCTTGAAGTGTCACATTCCCCTCATCGACTTTAGTTTGCAAGGCTGAATACAAGGCTTTTTCAATGGTGTTAACGAAGGCTAGATCATTGTCAAAAAGTGTGTCAAAAACGAGTGGTGGCTATACAATTTACAGCCACTGACTTGCACCATTTTCTCCTCATTGATCTCTAGCCCTAGAAGACCAAGCCCAGTCTTCCCATTTGAACGTCTATGTTCAGCCTTGGCCTTGACCTAGAATGGTTAAAGGCCTGATTGACTCTTATTTGAATCGATGTTTTAATTATTTAATTTCTAGCTCCTTAACCGACCGAACTGATGTATAACTTTTATACATCTTTCTATTTGATTTTAAGCTTTAAATAATAACTAAAAATGCCCTAAAATATTAATACAACATTTGTATTAATTTATAGCATATATAAATTAATTTTCCCAGTGGTGGAATTCATAAATAACTAACAACGTGGTTGTGTTAACTCTGGTGCAAACTTGGTCTTAGTCAATACTTAAACAATTTAAATACCGAAACTTGTTTGAACTTTGCTGAAGTAACTATCGGGCACAAATTCAATGCTTGCAAATCATTTAGGTGGAATCTAGTTTCTAATCCATGATAAGCTCATCTTGTAACGACACTTTGTACTCATATTCGTTTTGTAATAACCCGCTATTTCGATCCTTAGAAGTTGACACTAATACATCCACGGTATTAATGTGTCGAGTGTAACGACCCACCAATTTATTACTTTCATAAATTATATTTATTTTTAAAATTTTTCAAATAAAAGATTGATAATACAAATAATATTGTTTCAAGTGAAAATAAGTAATAGTAATCTTAATTCATATAAATATTTAAATAAAATATTTTCCTCGAAATTTATATCGATAAAATAACATTGAATTTAAATCATTGATTTATTTAATTTAAACTGAGATTTAATGATTTAATAATTATTTTAACTAGTTATAAACTGATAATGAATCATTTATAATAGTTTTATAAGAGATATATTAAATTTGAAAAAATAAGAAAAAAAATCGATATCGCTTTATCGGTATAATAGTAATTTTTTAAATAATTTTTAATATGAGTTAATATGGTTTTATAATTTAAATGTAATCATTTTAATTAGTTTAAAATAATAAGAAATTTATTTTTGAATTTTTTTTACAAATATATGTACGTTAGAGCATAATCGATTCTCCGGATTTCAATGATTTAACGAGCAAAAGTTGTTCGAAGACTTTCGAAGTGTTATACACCTACATATACATACATATATATGTTACATACACATGATAACATGCATATAAATATACATATATAAATATAGTTAAGTATAAGAAATATAATATAAATTAAATAATATATTTTAAAGATTTCTTACTCCTTAAGCATAAAAAAGTCAACATATATATACACACGAGATGATGGAAGTGATGTGCACATGTGGAAGGGGGCTTTGGCCGTACATTGTGAAGAGGGGAAGTGTGTTGGAGAAGCTTTGAGATAGTGATAAAAGTGATGTGTACATGTCTTCTTTTATACTCTTCCTTTTTCCTATAAATACCCTACCATCTTTTTCTTCATATTTTCAAGCTTTTGCTTCCACTATAATGGCTTCCATCCTAAGAGAAATTGTAACGATACGGATTTTTCGCGTTCGAAAATCGACATCCATACTTTACATCGTACTCGAATGTCATAGATTCGACCGTTCAAATCCGAGTCGCCGGAGCTTATAACAACATTAAGTAAACAACACAACGGAAAAAGAATATATCAATTACATAACATTGATACAATGACAGATACAAAATCTGATACAACAGAATGATACAACAGATACCAATATACATCAGAGATATGATACAAGAAATAGCAGCGGAAAAGAAAATAGATAACACCAGCAGTGGATAGAATATCTCTAATAGAATGCTCCAATCCATAGCTAGCGGAAAGCAAGGTCAGTTGTCCAAGGACTGACTAGCTCCAGATAATCTACTCAACCTGAATATCTGAAAAACCCAACTCTAGACTGCCCGTGTGGAAAATAGTGGGCACCCAGAGTTTAGGAAGGGAACAATAAACTCCGGATCAGTCATGGGACTGGTGTGAGCAACAAAAACAGTTTATCTTTAAGCAAACACAAAAGGCTGTTTAACATTGAAATCCGCAATGCTTTTCGAAAATGAAACTACCATAAGGCCTCCCGCCACACACACAATGCCATCGCAGACTTGGAGGAGATTTCTCCTTATGATAGTCAAACATGCTTACTGTAACGACTCGGACATTTTCCCCGCTCGAAAATCAACATCCGTACTTCACCTTGTACTCGAATGCCGTAGATTCGACCGTTCAAATCCGATTCGCCGGAGCTTATAACACCATTAAGTATAACAACACAGCGGAAAAAGAATATATCAATTACATAACATTGATACAATGACAGGTACAAAATCTGATACAACAGAATGATACAATAGATATCAATATACATCAGAGATATGATACAAGAAATAGCAGCGGAAAGAAAATGATATCATCAGCAGCGGATAGAATATCTCCAATAAAATGTTCCAAGATAAGCAACGTCAGTCCATGAACTCCAAGAACTGAACCAGCTCCAGATAATCTACTAAACCTAAATATCTGAAAAACCCAACTCTAGACTGCCCGTGTGGAAAATAGTGGGCACCCAGAGTTTAGGAAGGGAACAATAAACTCCGGATCAGTCATGGGACTGGTGTGAGCAACAAAAACAGTTTATCTTTAAACAAACACAAAAGGCTTTTAAACATTTAAATCCGCAATGTTTTTCGAAAATGAAACTACCATAAGACCTCCCACCACACACACAATGCAAACGCAGAATTGGAGGAGATTTCTTCTTATGATAGTCAAACATGCTTACTACGTAAACAAAACTCCTTTGATATTATTACTAGTGCATAGTGTGAAAAACCATTTCGAAAATATAATATTAAACTTAGCCAGCATACAACCATTGTTGTATGCCTACTATAGCTACTACGTTCAATAGCAGGTTACCGCCACATTCCATAGCAGGTAATACAACTAAAAACCGTACAGGGTTCGTATTGTTTCTTTGGATTTCCAACAAATGATCAGGCAAAGGAACTTCCTTACCGAAATAGAAACGCCTCTGGAAAGACGCCCCGGATCCTAACCGGATCTCTACAAACAAAAGGCCGACGCTACCTCACGCTGTACAGCTGTAACTAGGTAACTAACACACGAGTCATGCCATCCCCCGGTCGTTACCGACCTTTATCCCGGGATCCCGAAAACCAACAAAGCAACATCATACAGTAATAAATTACCGTGTCCACACGAGTTAAGTATCTGGGCTCCATACCATGATACCACCCTTTATCCAGAAGGAAATGACATACCCTAGGGGCGCTACCCCTACAAACCTTTGTCGCAACATTCCTGTTTTGACCATTACCGGGTTGTGAGGCTCGACGAAGTCTCGTCCACAAAGCAACGCTTTTTCACAAAGCCACGCTTTTTCACAAAGCCACGCTTTGACCAACAAATGATCAGCAGCACTTCGTATGCCACATTACCAAATTGGGAATGTATCACTAGTAACCATCAACTACATAACCTCTGAGCTCGTACGTCTCAGAGAAGGGTGTTAAGCTAAGAGAATAAATTCTCCGCCACCAACAGAAATGTATTTGATAGAAACCAGCTTTACATCTCAAAGTGTAATGTCAGACACACATCCATACAAGTCTGTTCCGGGTTCGAACAGAACCGAAGGCACTTCTCACGAAGCCCTTGCAAATCCGGATAATTTCCAATCACGTTCGGACTTCCCGTCACTAAGGGTGATAAAACCTCTATATCGGGGATCAGTCGATGCAGAGTAACTCGACGGTAATCCTTCCGTTTTCAAAAATATCCGGTCTTCAACATCGGTCTTCAAATGCTATCCATATACGTCGTATCATTATTCGGAATGGGTTATACGACACAAAGGTCCTCTCCCGGCTAAACCGAATAACGAGCGCAATTAAAAATCATATGGATACTGCGGTCTCAGTTAAATCACAGCTTAAAGCCCAAAACTTTTCATTCGAATGGTTAAACAATTACCATTTCAAATCTTTTAAACAAAAAGATTCATTTCCAAAAACCTTCAATGGTTTAAACAATTCCCACACTTTTAATCTTTTAAACAAAAAGATTCAATTCACAAAGTTCACCCCATTTCACAAAGATCCATTTATGGATTTCAAAACAATTTCCATTTCAATTGAATTAACTCGTTAAATCCTTAAGTCAAGGTTTAACTTATAGCTTTCAAACTCGTTTTCAAAGATTCATTCATAGCCTTTCAAAACAATTCCATTTCAAGTTAGATTAACTCATCCGGTCTTTGAAATCAAAGACTCATTTTATAGTTTTCAAAACATTTCAATTCCATTTCAAACTTGAAATTCTTTCAACACAAATTGGAAGTTCATTACTTATGTGAAAGCTTTTACTATTTGAAAACAAATAGTTTCGTTTCAGAAAGAAATCCAGTTATATTTACACGAGTTAAAACCCTTGAATTAAAATTCAAATTCCCAAATCAATACCTTTAAAATAGTTTAACCCATATATAACTTATACAACATCTTTAATCCCTAGTTTCAAATCATAGGATTCAATTTCAACTTGAATTCAAATTTAAATCAAATTATTTAAATTTCCGAAACTTGATTAAGTTATTCAAAATAACTTTTATCTTTGAAATTCAATTTCAAAAGCTTTTCATATTAAACCCAAATTTCTAATTTCAAAATCAATTGAAATTAAAATTTCAATTTCAAAAACATCAAATTTACATCATCTGTGATTTAACCGATTTCCACGTGAAATCCATATTTGTGTGTGTAAGAGTGTAGTCCAGGGGTTTCACACAATAGTGCAACATCAATCATCACAGATATATCGATAAGCGGTATAATCGATAACGCTTATCTTCATTCACAGATTCATAGATAAAATAAATTTATCAGTCACAACGATTCATCATTACAATTCGATGTGGGTTTCGGATAACCAACTGGAATCCGACTCCCTGTCGCATCGAAATTCAAGTGTCGTTTACGGGTCAAGGGTTTCATATTCATATTCACATAGTAATATATCACAGAAACAGAAATCACAGATATATATATCGCAGATAATCAATTACATTCATTACAGATCACAACACAAATCTGGGTGTATCACAAAGCATCATACATCAGGGATATCAGCAATTCAAATCATTCAATAGAATCCAAACATCCATGAGTAGGATTAATTTTCATTACCCGATTAATTTAAATCAGGTGGGTCATCAATCATGGTTAATTAACATTACTTGGTTTCAAATCATTTGATTGATTGTCCTTTAATCATTTATTTAATTAATCAATCAACTTTTAATTAATTAAATAATTAATCTTTAATTATTCCGTTATCCTTTGATTAATTCACTTAATTTATTAAACATTTTAAATTAACCATCTTTGTAATTACAAATTGATTAATCTCTAATTACCTAGTTAGTTTCCATTATAAATTAATTAACCATTTCTAGTTATTAGACAATTTAAATTTAAAACTTTTATTTTCCCACACTAAGATCTAACATAAGCAAAAATTTATACTTAAACTTTAGCTTTAAAAACTCAGTTTCAACCTGACTTTAAACTTGAGCTTCAGTTTAAATGTTTGAAAGAAAACAGAACAGGCTTCTATTTAAAACTGGAAAACACTTATACCCGAGCCATAACAGATTTTACCCGAGCCAAACAAAAGATTTCCCGAGACACTTCAACTTGTTACTGGGCAACTTTATCTCCCTCCTCGATATCACTCGCGTATGCCTTCGAATCCCAACCCGAGCCAACTCTACAATCGCTTCGAGTCTACAACCCATCTTCCCCGAGCAATCTACCCAAATTCCTCGAGCACGAACTCGAATACTCTTCCTCTTCCCCAACGCGAAACCCATTGACACCAGATAACGCTCGTGCACGTGCACACCACTTTGCTGGCGCTCCGATGAACTTCGAGTCCTCCAGCGAGTCGCAAACTAGCACTCCAATCAAAATCAAAGATCGTCTCGATACCAAACTTCCCAGATCCAATATAAGCGTTCCACCCTACCTGAAACTCGAACTCATCATACAAAAATACTTCGCCACGGTCGCTCCCACCACCGGAAACCCCACAATCTTGGCCACGCCATCGCCAACTACCCCTCTACCATCACCCATAACCTTGTTGAACTCGATCAACTCAAATGGCCACGGCGATCAAATTAGTTTGTCTCGATAAAACTAGGGTTAAAGACTTTAATACTTAACCACCATTGCCACAGTGCATTGATCCACTTCCCAATAATTTTCCCAGATTCTCCTATCATTACTTCATCACCAAAGAAGACGCTGACCACCCGGACCACCCAGATTGACAGTTTCATACCAAAACACCATCTCTGGTCAAACCAGAAATTCTCAATCATTTTTAAACTAAAAATATTGATTTTAGTTTTAAAAACCAAGTTTTAGTTTAAGTAATCAATTTATAACCTTGGATCAATTAATCTGGATAATTAATTTTTTTTTTCATTTATATACAGTTCGTTCTGTTATTTTTGTTTCCCAGATAAAATTTAAAGTTATTTTAACTTAATTTAATTTTAAAACTTAACTTTAAAATCAAGCAAACCTATCTAGTTTAGATCCTAGGTCCTATCATCAAGAGAATCAAGCAGAAATGATTCTGGAAGTAAGGTATAGCTTGAGAAACTTAAACAGAAGTGATCCACATTTTATCAATTTTTTTCTGATTTTGAACCATTTCCACTGTGATTTTCTATTTTCTGATTTAATTCCCAATATATTCACTTGGAAGGAATTTTAAAGCTTAGATCTTGATAATGTAAACATGTTTCATCTACAACTTATAATCCAAAAAGAATTAGATAGAGAGATTTTATTTGTTTTTTTTCTTCTTTGAACGGGTTTTGGAACCTGTTAGCAAAGCAAAGGCAAATTTATGCCTGTTTCTCTGACATGCTTACAATATATAGCCTAATTCACTAGATTCGAGTTGAATCTATATCCAGACAAACATATATACATCATCACCCTACAGATATATTTCAAGCATCAACTCAAATATCAAAACATATAAATGGGTTCGAGTATGTTTGCTCACAGTGTTGTTGAAGAAGGAACAGAGAAGCTTGCTTTTCTGAAAACTGGAAAGTCTTGCAAACTGAAATTTCAAAACTTGAATACATCTGATGTTTTGATTCCAGAGATCAAATGTCTTGCTTAAGTCTTAAAACTGGAAGCTTAGAAACTGGCACCTGATTCCAGGCTTTTTGAAAAAGATTTGAAGATGAACTTTGAAATACTTTGATTTTCTTTAAAACTGAAATGTCTTGCTTTGTTTTAAATGAACGAGAATGGAAAGACTTTGATATAAAATAAAACAATGCAGAGGCTAAGTTGTATTTGTACAAGAGAAAAACAATCTCAGCTGGTACAAGATTATTATATTTTGATCAGAGATTTGCTTTAAAAATGGTGGCTGATATAGATTTTCGTTTGGTACAATAGCCAGTGATTTTTACTAGCAAATGGAGGCTGATAGACATGGCATTAATTGCCTAGCTTGCTTTGTACCTTATGTACAAATATATACCCTGTTTTTAATATTTGTTATAAATTTTTAACTTAAGTTTTTGGTTCCATTCTTACATAAATTTTTCTTCATTCTCGGCTGATACATGTATGAGATAGATATTTACATTATCTTCCTTTTGCCTATTACTTACTTCTTGTGTGCTGGTAGACATTGCTTCTACATACTTATATCTTGCTTGTATTTTGTCTTATCAATGTGTATTGACTTTATAACATAATGTTAGATTCGAGTTAATATGCTTTCTTTATTTGTTTGTACATATATGTTTCACATCAACACTTATTTGAATTCTATAAATATATTTTTATAAACTCAAATTATTATCAAACCATTTACTTGAGATTTTAAACTCAAATACTTTTAGCCTTGTAATATAAATAATTTCTATTTTAGTTTGTGGTTAGGAATTTAGCTATCGGGTTATTTTTATATTTTTAAACCACTTATTAACAATTTAAATTCAAGTCAAAATATATATTATTATTTCAAATTTAGTCAGATATGTTCAAATACAGATATATATTCTCATATATACAATATTTTTAAATTAATCAAAACGATTTATACAAATATACTTGGATATCGGGGAAACTCGCATCACCTTATCGAATTATTTCACAAATTTTATTCAAAAATTTATTTAATTATCAATTTAAATTTATAAAAATTCGGGGTCGTTACACTTACTACGCAAAATCAAAACTCTTTTGATATTATTACTAGTGCATAGTGTAGAAAAAACATTTCGAAAATATAATATAAATCTTAGCCAGCATACAACCATTATTGTATGCCTACTATAGCTACTACGTTCAATAGCAGGTTACCGCCGAAATTGTTTCTTTGGATTTCCAACAAATGATCAGGCTAAGGAACTTCCTTACACCGAAATAGAAACGCCTCTAGAAAGACGCCCCGGATCCTAACCGGATCTCTGCAAACAAAAGGCCGACGATACCTCACGCTGTTCAGCTGTAACTAGGTAACTAACACACTGACGCTACCTCACGCTGTACATCTGTAACTAGGTAACTAACACACGAGTCATGTCATCCCCCGGTCGTCACCGACCTTTATCCGAGGATCCTCAATCACAAAGCAACAGCCACAAAATATAATCAACATAGGTAAAATATTTGGGCTCCATACAGTGATATCACCTTTTATCCAGAAGGAAATGACATACCCTAGGGGCGCTACCCCTACAAACCTTTGTCGCAACATTCCTGTTTCGACCATTACCGGGTTGTGAGGCTCGACGAAGTCTCGTCCACAAAGCTACGCTTCTTCACAAAGCCACGCTTTTTCACAAAGCCATGCTTTTTCACAAAGCCACGCTTTTTCACAAAGCAACGCTTTGATCAACCAATGATCAGCAGCACTTCGTATGCCACATTACCAAATTGGGAATATATCACTAGTAACCATCAACTATATAACCTCTGAGCTCGTACGTCTTAGAGAAGGGTGTTAAGCTAAGAGAATAAATTCTCCGCCACCAACAAAAATGTATTTGATAGAAACCAGCTTTACATCTCAAAGTGTAATGTCAGACACACATCCATACAAGTCCGTTCCGGGATCGAACGGAACCAAAGGCACTTCCAAAGAAGCCCTTGCAAATCCGGATAATTTCTAATCACGTCCGGACTTCCCATCACTAAGGGTAATAAAAATCTCTATACCGGGGATCAGCCAATGCAGAGACATTCGACGAGTTGTCCTTTCGTTTTCGAAAATATCCGGTCTTCACCACCGGTCTTCAAATGTTATCCATTTACGTCGTATCACTATTCGGAATGGGTTATATGACTCAAAGGTCCTCACCCGGCTAAACCGAATAACGAGCGCAATTAAAAATCATATGGATACTGGGGTCTCAGTTAAATCACAGCTTAAAGCCCAAAACTTTTCATTCGAATGGTTAAAACAGATTACCATTTCCAATCTTTTAAACAAAAGGATTCATTTCAAAAACCTTCAATGGTTTAGACAATTTCCACACTTTTAATCCTTAAATTAAAAAGATTCAATTCACAAAGTTCACCCCATTCCCAAAGATCTATTCATAGATTTCCAAATCGATTTCCATTTCAATTGGATTAACCCGTTAAATCTTTAAATCAAGATTTAACTTATAGCTTTCAAAACAATTCCATTTCAAGTTGGATTAACTCGTTCGGTCTTTGAATCAAAGACTCATTTCATAGTTTTCAAAACATTTCAATTCCATTTCAAACTTGAAATTCTTTCAAGACAATTTGGAAGTTCATTACTTATGTGAAAGCTTTTACTATTTGACAACAAATAGTTTCATTTCAGAAAAATCCAGTTATATTTACACAAGTTAAAAACCTTGAATTAAATTCAAATTCCCAAATCAATTCCTTTAAAAATGGTTTAACCCATATATAACTTGTACAACATCTTTAATCCCTAGTTTCAAATCATAGAATTCAATTTCAAACTTGAATTCAAATTTAAATCAAATTATTTAAATTTTCAAAACTCGATTAAGTTATTCAAAATAACTTTTATCTTTGAAATTCCATTTCAAAAGCTTTTCATATTAAACCCCAAATTTCCAATTTCAAAATCAATTGAAATTAAAATTTCAATTTCAAAAACATCAAATTTACATTATCTGTGACTTAACCGATTTCCACGTGAAATCCATATTTGTGTGTGTATGGTGTAGTCTAGGGGTTTTACACACAATAGTGCAACATCATCAATCATCACAGATATATCAATATCGATAAGCGGTATAATTCACAATGCTTATCTTCATTCACAGATTTATAGATAAAATAAATTTATCAGTCATAAAGATTCACTATTACAATTTGATGTGGGTTTCAGATATCCAACTGGAATCCGACTCCCTGTCGCATCGATATTCAAATGTCGTTTATGGGTCAAGGGTTTCATATTTCCATAGTAATATATCACAGAAACAGAAATCACAGATATATATATCGCAGATAAGTAACAGATCACAACATAAATCAGGATGTATCACAAAGCATCATATATCAGGGATATCAAACAATTCAACCATTCAAAGAAATCCAAACATCCATAGATAGGATCAATTTAATTATCTGATTAAATAAGATCAGATTTATTACTTATGAATAAATCACTAATCCTGGTTAATTAACATTAATTAATCTCAACCATTTTGATTAATTATTCTTTAATCATTTATTAATTAACCATTAATAATAAATTAATTAACCTTTAATTATCATTCATCAACATTTATTTATTAATTAATCAACCTTAATTAATTAATCACATAATTAATTATCCTCTAATTAATTATTCTTTAATTACTTGGTTAATCAAACTTAAATTATTAACAAATTTACTTTAATTACTTTTATTAAGTAATTCACTTCGAGTAATTAATTTCCTTCAACAAATAGATTAACTTTAAACTTTAAAAGTTAATTAACCATTAAAACATTCTTTACATTAATTAACTAACCTTTAACATTATTTAGTTTATTTAAAATAAACTTTCAAAACAACTCCATTTTTAAAACCTTTATTTAATCTCAGACATAAACAACACTTATTATTTAAAAGTGTTTTAAACAGATTATTTGGATAGAACTTGATTTAAGTTTAAAGTTTTAAAAACTGTTTTAAAACAAAATCAACAGACCCGAGCCAATGCCTGGAATACTCGAGCCCAACCCCGAGACACTCGCAACCCACTCTTGCTTCGAGTAACTCGAACGAAAAACTCGAGACATGCCTGGGGAAACTGCTTCTTCCCCAAATTATATATAAGAGCCAATATACAGTGATACTCGTGCACGTGCACGACGTGGCGCCGCCGCTCTGGCGAACTCCACCAACAACGGCAAGTCGCGAATCCTTCCTATACTCCAAATCAGGTCTCGATTCGACAACATCCACTCTAAATCGAAAATAAGTGTCTCGATCGAAATCTGGAACTCATCAGAACTCTTCACCCAAACTTGGAAGTTCGTCGATCACACAACCTCGTCCACCAGAACCCCTGAACTTCTGGCCATCCCTTCGTCAACATCTCACTTACCACCTCCCAAGATCGCGTCGAACTCGATCGCCTACAGACGTCGAACGAATCAATGATTTTCAGCTTTACAAAACTAGGTTAAAAAAATTTAAACGGTCGCCGTCGCCACCGCCATCAATGAGGACACCTCCGATCATTTTTCTTCGACACCCCGTAAGCTTCTCCACCTCCTCGAGAAACTTCGGCCTCCCTAGTGCCTTCGACCACCGCAGTTTGACCAAAAACCATTTCCCGTTCGTCGACAAACTGCTCTTGAACCACACGCTTAAAAATCGTCAAACAAGGCCTAAAAATCCTATTTCTTAATAAGGATTCGAGTTATATGATTGAAGTAGCAAATCGTGGCATTCGAATATTACCGAAAACTGAAACCTCCCTGTAAAAATAATTTTTCTCGATGCTTCAAAATACTTAGCTGCTAGAACTATTTCCATATCTTAATTAAAGTAAAAACAAACTCGTTTTAGTTTAACTTCAGAGTCCAATGGTGATTAAACGAAGTGATGTTGGATTTCCTAATGATTTTCTATCCTGAAAACCAAAAAGAACAGAGAACAAGAGTACACAGACATGTTTGTATCTGTAGACCGAGTGAAAGCTGAAGAGAACACTCAAACCAAACACTATTTGAATCATAAACCATTCACACATATTTAAATTCAACTTAAATCTCGAAAATAGTTCATTTACTCACAGCATCAAGGTCAACCACAGATTCAAAATGTAAATGGTAGTTTGCTCACCGTGATTTAGGAGTGAACAGAGCTTATTCTTTGAACCAGGTTTTGAAAATTGTAAGCTGAAACCTTTCTTTGATTCTCTTGTTTTCTTCGATTGCTTTGATGCTTTTATTTGAGATGTTTATTTGTTTACAAGTGATATTATCTCAGTTTGAAATGAACGAACTGAATTGAGAACAGTTGATATATGAGAAAAAGAAGTGTACAGGGTATTTCATATTGTTTGTACAATAGGGTAACACATTATTTTGGCTTGTGCAAATATATCAGAGATATTTTTCATTGCTTGCTTGTTGACTCGGCTGAAAATCTTCTTTTTGTATGCTAGAGGATATGGCATTTAATGAATATGTACCCTATGTTCCTATACTTACCTTGTTATATTTTCATTTTATACTTTGTTCTTAGCTTTGCATTTCTTAGGCTTAGATGATTTCGACCATGCTAGAGGTAGGAGCATTAATGACTCGTACAACGTACATATATTTTAATTTGTTTGTTCATACTTTATCTTTGACAAAGCTTACTTTGTGGTGGCTGCAGCTATGTTTTGGTGGGATGGAATGATTTGTATATGTACTTCTTTTACTTGCCTTTGCAAGCTTGTCTCGGCTGAAATTATTGTGGTGGCTAAAGACACTTATATTTGTTTTATACTTGTGCTTTTTGTTAGCTTGTTTCCCTTGGCCAGGTTGCCCTTTTCCTTTCATGTAAAAATATAAAGTTGTTATTGTCATTTGTTAATATTTGAATGTGTTCCTTTTGCAGCCTATATACTTATCTTTATATTTTCGTTTTATTTGTTCTAATATTTTATTTTGTTGTTTTTACTGTAATACCCATTTATATTGTATTTCTCTATATATTTATTTTAAAATCCATTTACTTGAAATTTAAATTCAAATCAACATATACTTATATATAAAATTTCAAGTTTACTCGTATATTATATATACATATATATTCACGTATATATACAATATTTTAAATTTGAATGATTCAACATCGGAATTTTTATTACGATCGGGGAAACTCGCTATCAATTAATCCATTTAAAAATTTATTTTACAAACTTTTATTCAAAATCCAAAAAATTATTAATTTAAATTAAATAAAAATCTGGGGTCGTTACAAACTTCCCCCCTTAAAAGAATTTCGTCCTCGAAATTTGCCAAGGAGACACAAGGATAGATGAAGAACATTTCATCAAATCAAACTGAGCATCTATTCTGCATTTGTCTTATCAAATCAAAATATCAATAATAGATACATGAACGAATCTGTTTTAACACTTCAGAAGATACTCGGGTTATCCAGATCTACAAAATATACAGTGGCATCAGTTAGTTTGAAAGAATAACTAACCATTTGTAGAATATATTGGGACCCAAAGAAGTAGATAGATATGTGGATACGATTTCAGAACTTTCAGTTTAGAACTAAAGTATACCCATCAACCATAGCAAGCCAAAGTAAACAATTCATACAAACAAACAATTTTGGCTTATTCCAAAGTTTATGCCCCATACAAATATAGCAAATCTTCTTCCTAGATCTACCAGAAATTATCGAAGAATTGAGAAAAGATGATGAACAAAAGAGATTGATAGAGAAAAGATTATTTCCTTGTTACAGAGTATCGACCATTTATAGTCGAACTCCCCTGTCCCCTATCTCGTCCCCTTCTTACACTCATACTCACTATAAGTGGATAGCAAGAGAATTTACTGAGGCATACGGACAGATATCTTAAGGATACTCATTCTAGGGTATACTTACCCTATCTCTAATGAGCTACTTAATGTGTTATACTCCTGAGCTAAAGTTCAACCTTAGCTCTGATACCAAATGTAACGAGACGGACTTTTCCGGCAGCAGCGACCGGTAGGCTTTGCAACCATCCCAGCCCCACCGTGGCTTACACTGGCACCTCGCAGTTGCTTTTACGGCCAGCCTCTCGACTGTCACAACCAACCCATCCCACTCAGGGACATGTAGGGGTAAGAGTCCCCCGTTCGCCACCAAACTGTGAAGCGAGAACCCCCTATCATGCTGTAATATAGCAAATGCGATCCATTTACGTCCTATCACTATTCGGAATGGGTTATATGACTCAAAGGTCCTCACCTGGCTAAACCGAATAACGAGCGCAATTAAAAATCATATGGATACTGGGGTCTCAGTTAAATCACAGCTTAAAGCCCAAAACTTTTCATTCGAATGGTTAAAACAGATTACCATTTCCAATCTTTTAAACAAAAGGATTCATTTCAAAAACCTTCAATGGTTTAGAAAATTTCCACACTTTTAATCCTTTAAATAAAAAGATTCAATTCACAAAGTTCACCCCATTCCCAAAGATCTATTCATAGATTTCCAAATCGATTTCCATTTCAATTGGATTAACCCGTTAAATCTTTAAATAAAGATTTAACTTATAGCTTTCAAAACAATTCCATTTCAAGTTGGATTCACTCGTTCGGTCTTTGAATCAAAGACTCATTTCATAGTTTTCAAAACATTTCAATTCCATTTCAAACTTGAAATTCTTTCAAGACAATTTGGAAGTTCATTACTTATGTGAAAGCTTTTACTATTTGAAAACAAATAGTTTCATTTCAGAAAAATCCAGTTATATTTACACAAGTTAAAAACCTTGAATTAAATTCAAATTCCCAAATCAATTCCTTTAAAAATGGTTTAACCCATATATAACTTGTACAACATCTTTAATCCCTAGTTTCAAATCATAGAATTCAATTTCAAACTTGAATTCAAATTTAAATCAAATTATTTAAATTTTCAAAACTCGATTAAGTTATTCAAAATAACTTTTATCTTTGAAATTCCATTTCAAAAGCTTTTCATATTAAACCCCAAATTTCCAATTTCAAAATCAATTGAAATTAAAATTTCAATTTCAAAAACATCAAATTTACATTATCTGTGACTTAACCGATTTCCACGTGAAATCCATATTTGTGTGTGTATGGTGTAGTCCAGGGGTTTTACACACAATAGTGCAACATCATCAATCACCACAGATATATCAATATCGATAAGCGGTATAATTCACAACGCTTATCTTCATTCACAGATTTATAAATAAAATAAATTTATCAGTCACAAAGATTCACTATTACAATTTGATGTGGGTTTCAGATATCCAACTGGAATCCGACTCCCTGTCGCATCGATATTCAAATGTCGTTTATGGGTCAAGGGTTTCATATTTCCATAGTAATATATCACAGAAACAGAAATCACAGATATATATATCGCAGATAAGTAACAGATCACAACATAAATCAGGATGTATCACAAAGCATCATATATCAGGGATATCAAACAATTCAACCATTCAAAGAAATCCAAACATCCATAGATAGGATCAATTTAATTATCTGATTAAATTAGATCAGATTTATTACTTATGAATAAATCACTAATCCTGGTTAATTAACATTAATTAATCTCAACCATTTTGATTAATTATTCTTTAATCATTTATTAATTAACCATTAATAATAAATTAATTAACCTTTAATTATAATTCATCAACATTTATTTATTAATTAATCAACCTTAATTAATTAATCACATAATTAATTATCCTCTAATTAATTATTATTTAATTACTTGGTTAATCAAACTTAAATTATTAACAAATTTACTTTAATTACTTTTATTAAGTAATTCACTTTGAGTAATTAATTTCCTTCAACAAATAGATTAACTTTAAACTTTAAAAGTTAATTAACCATTAAAACATTCTTTACATTAATTAACTAACCTTTAACATTATTTAGTTTATTTAAAATAAACTTTCAAAACAACTCCATTTTTAAAACCTTTATTTAATCTCAGACATAAACAACACTTATTATTTAAAAGTGTTTTAAACAGATTATTTGGATAGAACTTGATTTAAGTTTAAAGTTTTAAAAACTGTTTTAAAACAAAATCAACAGACCCGAGCCAATGCCTGGAATACTCGAGCCCAACCCTGAGACACTCGCAACCCACTCTTGCTTCGAGTAACTCGAACGAAAAACTCGAGACATGCCTGGGGAAACTGCTTCTTCCCCAAATTATATATAAGAGCCAATATACAGTGATACTCTTGCACGTGCACGACGTGGCGCCGTCGCTCTGGCGAACTCCACCAACAACGGCAAGTCGCGAATCCTTCCTATACTCCAAATCAGGTCTCGATTCGACAACATCCACTCTAAATCGAAAATAAGTGTCTCGATCGAAATCTGCAACTCATCAGAACTCTTCACCCAAACCTGGAAGTTCGCCGATCACACAACCTCGTCCACCAGAACCCCTGAACTTCTGGCCATCCCTTCGTCAACATCTCACTTACCACCTCCCAAGATCGCGTCGAACTCGATCACCTACAGACGTCGAACGAATCAATGATTTTCATCTTTACAAAACTAGGTTAAAAAAATTTAAACGGTCGCCGTCGCCATCGCCATCAATGAGGACACCTCCGATCATTTTTCTTCGACACCCCGTAAGCTTCTCCACCTCCTCGAGAAACTTCGGCCTCCCTAGTGCCTTCGACCACCGCAGTTTGACCAAAAACCATTTCCCGTTCGTCGACAAACTGCTCTTGAACCACACGCTTAAAAATCGTCAAACAAGGCCTAAAAATCCTATTTCTTAATAGGGATTCGAGTTATATGATTGAAGTAGCAAATCATTGCATTCGAATATTACCGAAAACTGAAACCTCCCTGTAAAAATAATTTTTCTCGATGCTTCAAAATACTTAGCTGCTAGAACTATTTCCAGATCTTAATTGAAGTAAAAACAAACTCGTTTTAGTTTAACTTCAGAGTCCAATGGTGATTAAACGAAGTGATGTTGGATTTCCTAATGATTTTCTATCCTGAAAACCAAAAAGAACAGAGAACAAGAGTACACAGACATGTTTGTATCTGTAGACCGAGTGAAAGCTGAAGAGAACACTCAAACCAAACACTATTTGAATCATGAACCATTCACACATATTTAAATTCAACTTAAATCTCGAAAACAGGTCATTTACTCACAGCATCAAGGTCAACCACAGATTCAAAATGTAAATGGTAGTTTGCTCACCGTGATTTAGGAGTGAACAGAGCTTATTCTTTGAACCAGGTTTTGAAAATTGTAAGCTGAAACCTTTCTTTGATTCTCTTGTTTTCTTCGATTGCTTTGATGCTTTTATTTGAGATGTTTATTTGTTTACAAGTGATATTATCTCAGTTTGAAATGAACGAACTGAATTGAGAACAGTTGATATATGAGAAAAAGAAGTGTACAGGGTATTTCATATTGTTTGTACAATAGGGTAACATATTATTTTGCCTTGTACAAATATATCAGAGATATTTTTCATTGCTTGCTTGTTGACTCGGTTGAAAATCTTCTTTTTGTATGCTAGAGGATATGGCATTTAATGCATATGTACCCTATGTTCCTATACTTACCTTGTTATATTTTCATTTTATACTTTGTTCTTAGCTTTGCATTTCTTAGGCTGAGATGATTTCGACCATGCTAGAGGTAGGAGAATTAATGACTCGTACAAAGTACATATATTTTAATTTGTTTCTTCATACTTTATCTTTGACAAAGCTTACTTTGTGGTGGCTGCAGCTATGTTTTGGTGGGATGGAATGATTTGTATATGTACTTCTTTTACTTGCCTTTGCAAGCTTGTCTCGGCTGAAATTATTGTGGTGGCTAAAGACACTTATATTTGTTTTATACTTGTGCTTTTTGTTAGCTTGTTTCCCTTGGCCAGGTTGCCCTTTTCCTTTCATGTAAAAATATAAAGTTGTTATTGTCATTTGTTAATGTTTGAATGTGTTCCTTTTGCAGCCTATATACTTATCTTTATATTTTCGTTTTATTTGTTCTAATATTTTATTTTGTTATTTTTACTGTAATACCCATTTATATTGTATTTCTCTATATATTTATTTTAAAATCCATTTACTTGAAATTTAAATTCAAATCAATATATACTTATATATAAAATTTCAAGTTTACTCGTATATTATATATACATATATATTCACGTATATATACAATATTTTAAATTTGAATGATTCAACATCAGAATTTTTATTACGATCGGGGAAACTCGCTATCAATTAATCCATTTAAAAATTTATTTTACAAACTTTTATTCAAAATCCAAAAAATTATTAATTTAAATTAAATAAAAATCTGGGGTCGTTACAGAAATAATGTCCAAATTTATTTCAAAAAGAAATTAAATTATAATATATAGTTATATGTAATTAAACACCTCAAAACAAGCTCAAATCTCCATCTCTCCACCTCCCAAACCCAAGCCACCACCATCCACCTCCCTTTGCCGTGAGCTACACCACCTTCCTAACCTAGGCCATGAGCAACAAGGCTAGGCCGAGCCATTTCAAGGATCCAAGATCGATTTGGTGGAGTTTCATTTCGAGATACGGAGCTATAGCCGTTTTAAAACTAGTTCGAGTGAAATAAAGGTGAGAACTCCTAAGCTATTATACTATATGTTGGATGATGATATGATATTTGCAAATGGATGTTTAATATGCTTTGATCATCAAGTTGGTTGTTTAAATATGAATGTTGAAAATATATGCAAGTCACGAAATACACGTCGATAAGCACAAAGGAAATCACTTTCCATGATTTAATGAAATGGTGTATATGGAATTTTTAAATCTCTAAAAAATGGTTTAAAATGCATTTGATATTTTTTATAAACATTCAAAACTGTTTTGGTAAAGTTTGAAAAGAAATAGAAATTTTAGTTAAAAATAAGCGCGTCGCGTAGCGGTAGTTTGCGATTTCGCGCTATAAAAGTCAAACAAGTGTAAAAGTTGGAATATAGCTCGAAATTCTTCGAGATAAGAATTTTTTGAACTATTATATCCATAGTTTTCCAAAACAGAAAGAAAATTGAGATTCCAATAAGTAGATTTTGAAATATGAGTAAAACAAGTTTTTGAAAAATCCCGAATTTGCAGTTCGGAATCCAATACTGGATTTCTTTGAAAATAATGTTTTAAGTTGTTTAAAAATATGGAATAAATCCTGTAAATATTTTAAAATGTTTTAAAAGAGATTTGAGTAATAAAAACGAATTTTAAAATAATAAAAAAGTCATTTTGATCAATATAGCTTAAAAAGTACTTTCCATAGCACTTTCCCATAACTTTTGAAATATAGTTTTAAATGCAACCATTCTTTCCCAAATCTTTTGTAAATTTTTTAAATGATTAATAAAGTGTTTTAAAGGTAATTTGAAGGATTTATGAAATGATTAAAGGTTTAATGGTTTATAGTCGATCAAATAACTTGACCGCCTTATGGGTGTTAGAGAGATAGTGTCTAAGCTTGGGTTTGGAAAACTAGTTTCCTGCTCTCCCTGGCTATCCGGACTGGCCCGATGGAGGCGGTAGAACATTTGATTTACTTGGATCAAAATTTTCCAAAAGATAAAGAAAAATATTTCTAGGATTTAACTAATTTGGATTTTATAGAGATGATCTTCTTTTACTCAGTGTTAAATCCCGAAGAGGGAACTCATACTATTCGTGGAATTTAAAAGGTTTTTTCACCATTATTCTACCCATAGTATTTTTTGAATACGGGGATTGATATTGAGTAGAATTAGATGAGTTCTATAGATTCCGCTCACTTAATATTTACTGGTTTTGAATTAACATCCTAGATAACATGGTTTCAACCAAAACAAAAAGTATAAGTTTTGAATTAAGAAATCTTTGTTAAGATTTAGATGAAATGATTTGGAATACTTTCCTAAGAAAGGATGAAATGATTTGGAATTTAAAAAAGGTTTTAAGTAATCAAAGGTTTTGATAAGAGAGGTTTAATATTTCCATATATACCGGAAAGAAGTGTTTTAAAAGTTGTATATCTCTAAAAGAGATTTTTGATAAAAAGAACTTAATCAATTAAAGAATGATTCCCTATTCATAAGACTTTTTTATCGATGATTGGATTGAAGGAACCGGTGTCGGATCTGGGGTAATTCCTATCTGAAAACCACTTCAAACCAATGTATGCGTTCGAAAAATGAAGACATGATAAAGAAAATAAAGGATGAAGACCGAGGATTTTCGAGGCGAAAGGGCCGCTTGTTGATAATTCTGGTTAGCTACCAAATACTAAAGTAGCAATGGTCCCTTCATTTTTGAAACTCTTTGGGTTACTAGGACTGCTCGCTACTAATCCTAAGGATAATTCCAGACAGGATGTGGTAGGAGGGTGCCTTCTGTTTCGTTCAGTCCCAGAATAAACTTGTATGGACGGATGTCTGATATTGCATTCTTAAGATTTCATCATTGACTTTTATAAATATACATCTATTTGGTGGTGGAGAAGAAAACTTCTCTTAGCTTAACACCCTTCTCCGAGACGTATGAGCTCAGAGGTTGTATGTTTGTGGAAGTCAATAGTGATCGATGGAATGGCAGTGTGGCATTCAAAGGAAGATGATGTGATATGATAAAGGTAATCGTTACCTCAAGCCTCACACCCGGAAATGGCCGAAATAGGGTAAATGCGGCAAGGCTATGTGGTTTGCAACCATTAGGGTATGATCATCCCCTTCTAGATATATTTCTACCCACTATGACGTTCGGGTTTAAATTAATGTTGATGTATGCTACGAGGATCCTCGGATAGGTTGGTAACGACCGGGGTGATGACATATTCGGTACTATCTAAGGAAAAGTAGGCTGGTCTTGTGTTGGTAAAGGTGCAGATGTTCTGTTGACCTCGGTACATTCCTCTAGAGATGTACCGCCGGAAGGTAGTCCCTTCCCCTGGTCATTTATATGGAATCCATTCTACAATAAGAGCCTGCCAGTTTGTTTGTAGAACTTGCGTTTGTGGCTAGTATTGCTGGAATTTAATCAATGTAACAATTTCGGCTAAGATTAATAAGTTTACTCGCAAATGTTTTCAAAGATATGTCATTAAAAATAATATCCATTATTTTTACGTAAAAATGCTTTAGCTATCATATGGTAAAAACCCGTTCCGTGTTTATGTGCGGCGTGGATTTATGAGATACCTTTTTGTTTTCAAAAGACGTATTTTGAGTTCTCACACCTATACCATGAATGATCCAGAGTTTATTTTCTATTTTCTTTAAACATTGGGTGCCCTAATTTTCCCCTAGCAGCCTAGTAGTCAGGTTTAGTTTAGAAGAAAGCTGGATGGAGCTCAAAGCATAGAGTTAGAAGATTTTTTTGAAGATTGTTTCCACCATAGTTGTGTAGTATTATATTTCGCATTTGTAAGGACAGGAATTTATAACTATCCATGTTTAACTTTGATAAATGTATTTTAATTTCCGCTGTAAAGATTATGTTGAAACAACATATGTAAGATTCTATTCTGTCTTATTTTTCTTTCTTACCCTTGAGAATCCGCTTCTCCGGCACTTGGATTTACGACATGTGAATACCGATGATGTATTAGTGTCGATTTCTGGGAATCGTAGAAATAGACCCTCACATTTGGTATCAAAGCTTAGGTTGAGCTAATACCTGAGCCTGATAAGGGTAGAAGGCTCATCGGAGAAAGGGTTAGTAACACCCTAGGATGAGTAACTGTGACGACCCGCCTTCCTATGCCCAGGAAGGCGCATCATCTTTAAGAAAGAAAGGGGGTGAGAAATAGAAAAGATAAAGAAGAATGGACAAAACAACATCAGAATCTCAACAGCGGAACGAATGAAATATAATATATCACATAATAGATTACATAGTATCATATACATCAGAGTTACACAGATAATACAACACATACTAGACAGTTATAAACACCTGTCTAGTTAATACAACTCGATACAACTCAAAACATCACAGAGATACAACACAGCGGAAATGTACATAAACACTAACACAGCGGAATCAATATATCTATACGCTGAAGCCTCCTGCTCCATTGCTCCTCCACAATTCATCAAAGCTAACCTGCTACCCTTGGCTACTCGTAAAAATTTGAGTACCCGAGAGTTTAGGAAAAACAGAAATAAACTCCGGGTCAGACATGGGTCTGGTATGAGTAAACGGTTAAAGCTGTTTAACTTTGAAAAGCCTTTGAAACAAAGGTATCACGTAAGACTCCCCACACATAAACATGGGTAAGTTTTTACCTTACGCTAACCAAAACTTTGATAGGAAATCCAGTGATATTATAATAGTGTCTAGGGTTTTCAAGTAAATAGAAAATATCCGAAATTGTTACATTCATTAAATTCCAGCATACTAGGTTTACAATCAAATCCGAGGGCGCTTATTGGATTTTGGATTCCATACAATGGCAGGGCTACCGGGGTACCGCCCGTCACAGTACGTGGCCTAGATCACCGTACCGAGAACCCACCCTAAGTTCCCTGCAACACAAAGCCGGAACCATTCCTTACTGAACAGTTCCAAATAAGATAACCCCGCGGTTGTTGCTAGCAACCGCCGCACAGCCGAAATGAAAAAGGGACTCTAGACAGGGGTATATCTTACTCTCAAGTGGGTGCTACCCACGAAGCCTTGCTACACCTCCCCTGTTTTAGCCATTCCCGGTTGATGAGGCTTGAGGTCACGATTACCTTTATTGAGCACATCACTTAGAATGCTCATCGTCCGCCTGACGATGTTCTGAAAGCATTCAATCCATACAAGTTCGTTCCGGGTTCGAACGAAACCGAAGGCATTATCTCGTTACACTCATTTTGGAAACATCCTCAGAGTTAACGACAATAACCCTTGCACTCTGAATCTTCATCTTCACTTGAGGTTCACGACCTAACGTTAGATTGGATCGATGTGGTTTTCGGATATCCAAATCTGGAAACCCGATCCCGGTCTCATCGAAATCCAAACCGTGTCTTTTAAGGTCAAGTTGTTTTAAAGTTAAAACAATTTAATTCAATTATCTATATACACAGAGATAGATAAATCACAATATAACAATGGATAATAACATCATCATCATAAACAGATAATCCATATTATCTACTCAAACAGATAATCAATATCATCATACTTAAACAAGCATCCATAACACATAGATATTACTCATATCTGAGATCACAATCAATCAAGAAAATCAATATCATCCATCATAAGCAATGATTAATAATCACACATTTATAATTAATTTAAAATAAATTAAATTAATTACAAATCTCTAATTAATTTAAAGTAAATTAAATTAATTACTCCATTATTATAAATCTTGCTTACATAACCATTAATTAATTACAAGTTAATTAATTAATCATTTCCTACTTCCATCTTAATTTATCATCCTTGATTAATTATCTTTTAATTACACTTAAGTAATTATCCTTTAATTATTTTCACAAATTAATTATCTTATACCAAATATAGAAAGTAACCTTTTAAATTACTAAAATTAATTACATTACTTCTTTAACTAATTTCATAAATGAATTCCTTCATTTATTAATTATTTCCAAATATATCCATTTTAACTTACATCATTAATTACAATATTTAATGATCTCTAATTACATTTATTTTAGTAATATATCTTCAATTAACCAAATTGTTAATCACCTAGATTAACTCCATTCAGTAATTAACTACCCTTAATTACTTCAATAAATAATTTAATTACTCCATAATTAATTATTCTCTAATTAATCCCTTGATTAATTTATACAAAGTAATTATACCCAAATTACTCTCATTTTTAAATCATCCATAATTAATTACTTCCTTAAGTAATTATACTTACCATATCATCAAAGGTTTATTTAAATTAATTAAACTAAATTAATTAACTTAAACAATTCATATCAAACTGAATTTATTACAATGCGAAATAAATTTTTTTAATTATTCCCATTAGTAATTATACTTAAATAATCCACTACTGATTATCTTAAATTAATAAGCTTAATTAATTATCAAGATAAATCATATTTATTCCATTATTTTATCATCCTAGTTAATAACATTCATTCATTTTTAACACTCCTTTAAATTACTTTTCTAAAGTAATTAAATTAAGATTTATTATTAACTACAATTAAATTTCATCTTTACTACTCATAAATAAATCCTTAATTATTTTTATTAATTAAGTATTCAATGTAACTTAATTAATTCTTACTTACTTTATTAATTAATAATCATAGATTACCAATCAACTCTTATTTAATTAATGATTCTTAATTATCCATTTATTACCAATTAATTATCTTAAGCCTTAATTGACAAATTTAACCTTTAATTACTAAGTTAATTAATTCATCATTAATTAATCAAATTAGTTAATTATTCATTTTAATTAACTTAATAATTACAAATCTATAAATCTACATTTATTTAAAAGGAAAGGCATTTTCTTATTAATGGTCAAATTTTCCTTTATAAACGCCTTTGAAACATTTTACCTTTGACTTTGCTTTTATGTTTCATTTCAATCTTAGATTCAAGGTAATTACCACTTAACTTAGTTAAATTAAACATTTTAAATATACTTTAAACATTATAAAGTTATTAAAACATTTTATTTTTATACAACTTATATTTATTATAAAAACTAGGAGACGAGTCAATTTGAATCCTATCTTTAACATCTTGATTTTACTTTTTTTTTAAAACCCAATTTTTAAATTTAAAACTTTAAAACTGCCAGGCTTCAAAAACAGGCAACATAACAACACCCTGAGACCTTCCTTATACAAACCCGAGTGACACTTCGAGTTCTCCACGTATTACCCCGAGACTCTCCTCTGATCTTCACGCAAACTTCTTCTTCTACCTGATCCTCTTGCTTCGAGTCGAACACCAGCCTGCTTCGAGACAAAACCCCTCCTACTCAAGAAAACTCGAGACTATCCTATCTGCTCGAACCAAAGTCCACCTGAGACGCATATGCACTGTGCACGTGCACAGTGGCTCCGGTCGCCAGCGATCATGAACGATGATCTCAACATATCGGAGATCAACTCCGCCTCCCTCTCCGGTCATCAAATCTCGTTCATCACCCAAAATTCAAAATCGAGCACCACTTCCCAAAGCCTGGAACTAACCGGACATCACCAGCCCAATTGAAATCACCTCGTCCTCCAAACTCCGACCACCGTGGGTTCTGAAACTCCGGCGTTGACTTCCTCTACACATCTACTACCCATACCCAGATCCCGGTTGAACTCGATCAACCGTGAGAAACGCGATGATCGTTTTTTTCCTAACTCAGTATAACTAGGGTTAAAAACTTCGAATCCTAACCACTGATGCCACCATGGCCGTGGCCATCTACCACCATTTTTCCACTCATCCCCATAGGCTCCTCTACCACCTCACACAAACCCGACCACCCTCGACCACGTGATCATCGGAAATGCTCGAAAACATGATTTCCAGACAAACCCAAATAAACCATTCAATACTACATTAAAAATTATGAACTTGATCTTAAAAATCCTAGCTTTTATATACGATTCCAGTTATATACTTATATCAACAAATTACAAGTTTTGATTTTTAACTAAACTCTAACTCCTCTGTGTTTTCTTCTTTCCAGACAAAGTTTCCTATCTATAATTTTTGCAATTATTTTTAAAGCTTAGTTTAGTTTTAAAACAACAAACTTTGATTAAAACCCTTAAGCCTAAAGGAAATTTGAGTGAAAAGAATTTGTAGTTAAAACTAAGTTTTAAATCTCTGAAGTTTAAAATAGAGATGGTCACAGTGATAACTAAACATTCACACCTGTTTTCAAAGTCTTAAAACCCACATACAAACACAATTCCAAACATACATCCCTAGCTCACTTCAACAATATACCCCATGCATCAAATCTAAAGGTATTTCATGTTTTACAGTTAAAGCAGAAGCTTGAGACTAAGATCAGAGAAGTTTAAATACTACAGATATGCACACACATATATATTCACAAAGCATTGTACATACACAAACATATTGACAGACATTAACTCAGAAATCCATAGATTACTTAAGTTTCATTTAAAAAGTTTACTCACCAGGCTCAAAGTCAGAAATTTTGCTCTTTTCTTGTTTGAAACAGGAACTTGAAAACTGGCCTTTGAACTTGCATACAATCTAGTTTTGATTTCTGAAAACTTTGAACTAGCTTGGACTGAAATGCTTTGTTTTTCTTATTGATTTCAGGTTACAGGGTTGTATAAATGAATCGAAGATGGAAAGAAGCTTTGCTAAATGGAATAAGTATGCAGAGTTGTTTTGATTGTAACCTTCTTTTTTTTTTAAGAAAACTTTGAACTGGACTTGCTAAGCTTTTGTTTTCGAAATGAAATGAGGCAAGATGATAAAATAAACAAGTATACAAATTGTTCTCTGTTCAGGTACACCCAAAATTCAGGGATCTTTCATCTTAAAGAGAAGCTGAGAATTAAATATCTCGTGTACTTGCAGTGATGGCATTCAATGCCTTGCTCTTATTAAAGTCTACAACAGCCCATATTTTATTATCCTTGTATGTACAACCTACATATGTTTACATTTGTTTACTTAGCTTAGCATGCTTCCTCTATTCATTCGTATATACAGAGATGAGTTTCTTGCCTGCAATGTATACTTTGTTATAGATTATTATATTTACTTGCCTTATATATCTTCTTATACCTAGGTGATTTTCAAGCTTGCAACATATATTGCCATAGTGTACATAATATCTTACTTAAGTTTTACTATAAAATTGATATGGTTATAGTTATGTTAGCTTGTATAATTATTGCTATCTCTAACATAAGTGTGTTTATATTTTATTTTAAAAACTCAAACTATCAAATAATTAATTGCCTATTATTATTTTATTTATACTAAATTTAAATATTTATAAGGTATATTTTTTTATCTATAATTATTGTTAATATGAGAGATTTATATAATTTGTAAAAGCATAACTTCTTTTTACAGTATATATAACAATTTTTATCTATAATAAAACCTACTTGTATAGACATCATATTATAAATAAAGCTAATTATTACATTAAAATGATTCATAAAAGAATTTATCACTTAATTACTTATTTTTATCAAGCTATACTCTAAAAAGAACACAAACCTTTTATTTAATTTAAATCCAAGCTAAAACCATTTAAACAATTTTAAATTAAATCTTGAGTATATTTTAAAGCCATATGATTATTTATTAAATATTGAATTTAAATCAAATTTACAACAAACATTGACTATTTACAATATATATACAAATATATATATAAATAAATAGAAAACAATTTATTAGCCTTTAAAAAGATAATTTATCAGTTAAATATTCATTTAAAAGAAAATTATTAATTCAATTCATATCTTATTATCAATTATCATCAAATCAATTTAATATTTAATATAGATTATTAAATTGATATTGTTCGAAATTCCGGGATATCACAGTAACTCATTAGAGATAGGGTTAGTGACACTCTAGAATGAGTTTGAGAGTATTATATCTGAATGCGTATTTATTAATAAAATATACAAATGAATTTGATTTTATATGATATCATTTTTACTTATGAATATATATGTATTTGAAAGAAAAGAATATTTTGGTAAAAAAAATTTCAAAGAGTTTTCTTAAAATAATAAATACTTTATCCAAAGAATTTTAAAAGACTATATTTACAAATAAATTCCAAAACACTTTCTAAGCATTGACCTAAGAGTACGCTAGCAATTACCTACTACTTGTGTCTAAAAGAATAATTAATTGCCTTGTAGAAACCATAAGGGAAAAGTTATGCGAAAGGGGAATCCTCTATGGCAAATTGGGGAGAAAAGGATAACCTTGTATTTCTCTCTAGCGATGAAGAGGAACAGCCAGTACATTCGCCTAGCAATGGTGGATCTCCAAATAGGGAAGACTATGCCCTGTATACATGTAGTGATAAAGATGGGTACCTTGTTGCCGGAATGCTTATACCACCCCCAGCTCCATAAATAATTGTGATCTCTAGCGACGACGAACCCATGCAAGCCTCAGAGGGAAATTGAGTAGCGTATCCCGCTAGTTCCATTTTAGAATCAATAGAGGAGGATGTGCCAATAGAAAAGGAATTGAAACCTGTAAAAGAAGAGGTGGAACCAATGGAGGAGGAATCCGAGCTAATGGAAGACACAAACGCTATCATATCGAGCGAGTGCAGCAATGTGATATGGAATATAAGCGAGGAGAATGTTATATGGCAAGAGGCATCGTCCTGTTCATACATAAACTGGGATGCAATAGAAAGCAACAATGAGGAGACGACATAAGAAGAAGAAGAGGAAAGAATCGGAGAATTTGAAAATCCATGGGAAGAAAATGTGCAAGGATTAGAGGAGTTGGAAGAAGGAGGAATCATACCAGGGATACCAGTAGGCTTGGGACATGTCCATTGGAATCAGCCATGGTTACCCCAGGCAATTGAAGAAGCACAAAAGGAGGACAGCAACGAGGCCAATGATGAGTTAGATAGTGAAGAAGAGGGAGAAGGGGAGGTGATGATTGATTTGGGATGTTGGAGTCCACCTTTATCTTCGGACTCAGAAGAGTAGGAATGGAATTTGAGAAGTTGAGTATGTATGAGTGTGATGGTTGTTTTTGATGTAGTTTTTTGAGTTGTAATCGTTTAGGGGGGAGGGGAAATCTTGTTTTTGGACCCTAGTGTTGGAAGGTTTAAATGATGTAAGAGTGCAAAGATTTATAATATGATGGTTGTCCCAACTTTGCATTAGTACCACTCTTAAAATAAATATTTAAAGTTAATAATGAATGGTTTTGGGTTTGTAGTAAACGATGTTTTAGCAACATTTTTTTTCAAACCCTTGAATGACACAGTGGAAACAATATTATCAGTATATTTAAATCTTTAATAATGGGATTTTAAAAAGATAATAACAGGAATTAATGTCTTTTATAAAATTATGAAAAATATTATAATTAACATGTTATAAAAAAAGAGAAGTTCATTATAACAATATTTTGTTAGTAATTGTTTTAATCTCTTTGATTACATTGTAAAGTAAGTAAAACTTGTTATGTAAATTGGAATATACTTAAAACATTTGAATAAGTGTATAAATACTTTTTAAAGTATTAAAACTGGTATAAATAGAGGGGATATGTATATAAATATATATATGAAGGACGTTTTAATTAATAAAGGAGTGTTAATTGATAAAAAAAGTCTTAACTAAATAAAAGGAATGTTTTCACATTTGATATTAGTTAAAGGAAGTTTATGGTTATTTATCAATTTAATGAATTATTTTGAAAATAAGTTTCCAAAAAACCACTAAGATATGTTTAGAAATGTGTTTTAAATAAGATTTGGAAATAAAAATGCAAAATGGTTATGTATAAAGAAGTATCTTTATAAAAGTTAGAATAAAATATGAAAGTTTTATAAAAAAAATTAAAAAAAAAATTGAAAGGTTAATAAAAATAGGAAGTATGTGGATTGTTTCGTCGCATGATTTAGTCTAAGGTTCGAGTACAGAACTATGACATGTTTGACACTTATCCGAAAAAGGATTTATCACTCGATTCATGATAGCATTAATGAGGGTTTATTGTAAGATGTTTGAGTTTTCTATCATAGTTGAGAGCTATGGAAGGAGAACTAAAGTTCTGATCAGAAAGCCTGATCAAAGTCCGCACTAGAGGATCGGGGGATCAATACTAGTTCAGAAGTAAAGTTGTGGATTTGAATCAGATCGGATGATCTATATACATCATACGAAAATGAGTTAAAAATAAATATTTTGGGGCAAACCTTTAGGTTTTTGTTTTGGGTAATTTCGGGGATGAAATTCTTTTTAGAGGGAAAGTCTATTACAACCCGCCAATTTATAACTTTGATAAATTATATTTATTTTTAAAATTTTGCAAATAAAAGGTTGATAATACAAATAATATTGTTTCAAGTGAAAATAGGTAATAGTAATCTTATTTTGAATAAATATTTAAATAAAATATTTTCCTCGAAATTTATATCGATAGGATAACATTGAATTTAAATCATTGATTTATTAAATTTAAATTGAGATTTAATGATTTAATAATTATTTTAATTATTCAAATAATATTTATAAATAAGAATAATTCATTTTAAATAGTTATAAAGTGATAATGAATCATTTATAATAGTTTTATAAAGAGATATATTTAATTTGAAAAAATAAGAAAAAAAATCGATATCGCTTTATCGGTATAATAGTAATTTTGTAAATAATTTTTAACACGAGTTTATATGGTTTTATAATTAAACTGTAATCATTTTAATTATTTTAATATATTAAGAAATTTATTTTTGAATTTTGTTTATAAATATATGTACGTTAGAGCATAAGTGAAAATATAACGGATAATCGGTTCTACGTATTTCAACGATTTAACGAACAAAAATTGTTCGAAGACATTCAAAGTGTTATACACCTACATATACATACATATATATGTTACATACACATGATAACATGCATACAAACATACATATATAAATATAATTAAGTATAAGAAATATAATATAAAATAAATAATATATTTTAAATATTACTTACTTAAGCATAAATAAGTCAACATATGTATACACGAGATGATGGAAGTGATGTGCACATGGTGGGGGGGGCTTTGGCCGTGCATTGTGAAGAGGGGAAGAGTGTTGGAGAAGCCTTGAAATAGTGATAAAAGTGATGTGTACATGTCTTCTTTTATACTCTTCCTTTTTCCTAGAAATACCCTACCATCTTCTCTTCATTTTCATTCATCTTCTTCTTCATATTTTCAAGCTTTTTCTTCCACTTTAATGGGTTCCATCCTAAGAGAAATAATGTACAAATTTATTTCAAAAAGTGATTAAATTATAATATATAGTTATATATAATTAAACACCTCAAAACAAGCTCAAATCTCCATCTCTCCACCTCCCAAACCCAAGGCACCACCATCCACCACCCTTGGCCATGAGCTCCACCCCCTTCCTAACCTAGGTCGTGAGCAACAAGGCAAGGCCGAGCCATTTCAAGGATTCAAGCTCGATTTCATAGAGTATCATTTCGAGATAGCGGAGAAATAGCAAGTTTAAAACTAGTTCGAGTAAAATGAAGGTGAGAACTCCTAAAATATTATACTATATGTTGGATAATGATATGATGTTTGCAAATGGATGTTTAATATGCTTTGATCATCAAGTTTGGTTGTTTAAATATGAATGTTGAAAATATATGCAATTCATGAAAATACATGTCGATAAGCACAAAGGAAATCACTTTCCTTTATTCAATGAAATGGTGTATATGGAATTGTTAAATCTCTAAAAAAATGGTTTAAAAGGTATTTGAAATGTTTTATAAACATTGAAAACTGTTTTGGTGAAGTTTGAAAAGAAACGGAAAATTTAGTTAAAAATAAGTGCGTCGCGTAGCAGTAGTTCACGATTTCGCGCTATAAAAGTCAAACAAGTGTAAAAGTTGGAATATAGCTCGGAATACTTTGAGATAAGAATTTTCCAAACTATTATATCCATAGTTTTCCAATGAAGAAAGAAAATCGAGATTCCGATAAGTATATTTTGAAATATGAGTAAAACAAGTTTTTGAAAAATCCCGAATTTGCAGTTCGGAATCCAAAATTGGATTTCTTTTAAAATGGTGTTTTAAATTGTTTAAAAATATGGAATAAATCTTATAAATATTTTAAAATGTTTTAAAAGAGATTTGAGTAATAAAAATGAATTTTCAAATAATAAAAATTCGCTTTGATCAATATAGCTTAAAAAGCACTTTCCATAGCAGTTTCCGCGACACTTTTCTATAACTTTTGAAATATAGTTTAAAACGCAATCGTTCTTTCCCAAATCTTTTGTAAATGTTTTTGAATGATTAATAAAGTGTTTTAAAGGTAATTTGAAATATTTATAAAATGATTAAAGGTTTAATGGTTTAGAGTTGATCAAATAACTTGACCGCCTTATTGGTGTCAAAGAGATAGGGTCTAGGCTTGGGTTTGGAAAACCAGTTTCCTGCTCTCCCTGGCTATCTGGACTATCCTAATGGAGGGGATGGTAAACACTTTGGATTTTATAGAGATGATCTTCTTGTACTCGGTGTTAAAGCTCAAAGAGGGAACTCGTACTAGATGTGGAATTTAAAAGGTGATTTCATTGTTATTTGGCCCATAGTATTTGCTGAATACGGGGATTGATATTGAGTAGAATTAGATGATTTCTATAGATTCTGCTCGCTTAATAATTACTGGTTTTGAATTAACATCCAAGATAACATGGTTTCAACTAAATCAAAAGTATGAGTTTTGAATTAAGAAATCTTTGTTAAAATTTAAATGAAATGATTTGGAATATTTTACTAAGAAAAGATGAAATGATTTGGAATTTAAAATGGGTTTTAAGTAATCAAAGGTTTTGATAAGAGAGGTTTAATATTTCCATATATACCGAAAAGAAGTGTTTTAAAAGTTGTATATCTCTAAAAGAGATTTTTGATAAAAAGAACTTAATCAATTAAAGAATGATTCCTATTCACAAAACCTCTTTTTATCGATAATTGGATCGAAGGAACCAGGGTTGAATATGGGGTAATTCCTATCTGAAAACCACTTCGAACCGATGTATGCGTTCGAAAAATGAAGACATGATAAAGAAAATGAGGGATGAAGACCGATGACTTTTCGGGTGAAAGGACTGCTTGTTGATAATTCTGGTTAGCACCCAAATACAAAAGTAATAGTGGTCTCTTCATTTCTGAAACTCTTTGGGTTACAAGGACTGCTCGCTGCTAGTCTAGGGATAATTCCCGACAGGATGTGGTAGAAGGGTGCCTTCGGTTTCGTTCAGTCCCAGAATGAACTTGTATGGATGGATGTCTGACATTGCATTCTTGATATTTCATTATTGACTTTTACAAATATACATCTGTTTAGTGGCGGAGAAGGCAACTTCTCTTAGCTTAACACCTTTCTCTGAGACATTTGAGCTCGGAGGTTGTATATTTGTGGAAGTCAATAGTGATCGATGGAATGGCAGTGTGGCATTCAAAGGAAGATGATATGCTATGATAAAGGTAATCTTTACCTCAAGCCTCACACCCGAAAATGGCCGAAACAGGGTTGATGCAGCAAGGCTATGTGGTTCACTACCATTAGGGTATGATCATCCCCTTCTAGATATATTTCTACCCACTATGACGTTCGGGTTTAAACTAATGTGGATGTATGCTACGAGGATCCTCGGATAGGTTGGTAACGACCGAGGTGATGACATATTCGGTACTATATAAGGAAAGGTAGGCCAGTCTTGTGTTAGTAGAGGTGCAGATGTTATGTTGACCTCGGTACATTCCTTTAGAGATGTATTGCCCAAAGGTAGTCCCTTCACCTGGTTATTTGTATGGAATCCATTCTCCAGTAAGTGTCTTCCAGTTTGTTTGTAAAACCCGCGTTTGTGGCTAGTATTGCAGGAATTTAATCAATGTAACAATTTCGGCTAAGATCAATAAGTTTACTTGCAAATGTTTTCAAAGATATGTCATTAAAGTCAATATCCATTATTTTTACGTAAAATTGCTTTGGTTATCATAAGGTAAAAACCCGTTCCGTGTTTATGTGCAGCGTGGTCTTATGAGATATCATTTTGTTTTCAAAAGATGTATTTTGAGTTCTCACACCAGTCCCATGACTGACCCGGAGTTTATTCTCCCTTTTCCTTAAACTTTGGATGGAGCTCAAAGCATGGAGTTTGAAGATTTTTCTGAAGATTGTTTCCACCACACTTGTGTAGTATTATATTCTGCATTTGTAAGGACAGGAATTTATCCATGTTTAACTCTGATAAATGTATTTTAGTTTTCGCTGTAAAGATTATGTTGAAATAACTTATGTGAGATTATGTTCTGTCTTATTTTTCTTTCTTACCCTTGAGAATCCGCTTCTTCGGCACTTGGATTTACATCATGTGAATACCGAGGATGTATTAGTGTCGATTTCTGAGAGTCAAAGAAACGAACCCTCACATTTGGTATCAGAGCTTAGGTTGAGCTAATACCTGAGCTTGATAGGGGTATAAAGCTCATTAGAGATAGGGTTAGTAACACTCTAGGATGAGTAACTCATTAGAGATAGGGTTAGTAACACTCTAGAATGAGTTTGAGAGTATTATATATGAACATGTATTTATTAATGTAACATCCTACTTTCGGAGGCTCAAAACTAACTGCTACAGATGCTGCAGTCATCATAGGTGTTATTTCTGAGTGACCGAAATCAGAATCTTGAAACTATTAGCAACACAGAAACACAAGAATATGAAAAAATTTAAACTTCAACAAAATAGAAATTTTCATTCTTATGAACTTCCATTTAAGATTTAATTACATAACCCCAGACATTAACTACGTTCATATCACATATACATGTACAAAATACAGTAAGAGCGACATATGAAGATGTCCCCTTATGATGATCAGAGAACTAATAAATATGAACTTTACAGTTCTTAGTACATCACAGCGGAAATCACAAAATAGCTCCTATATAGCTAACACTGCCTCCTGCATGTCTCCGGAAGTTTATTCATCCAAAAACCTGAAAGTCTCCCACTCTCGGACTACTCAAATTAATTTTGAGTACCCGAGAGTTTGTGGAGAAATACAAACATCGAGTCGGACAATAAGTCTGGTATGAATAATCCCCTATCACCTCTTATCATAAATAGATAGCTAGTGAGACCACGACGCTTAGCGGAACGGGTTTTCCCCTCACTAGTATCCAAAACGAAACATGCAAATAATTTATTATGCCCCTGCACCCAAAATGATTAGTCTTAACATAATATGAAATAAAGCCATAAATCATATGTATTGGATATCCCATCCACCCATTTATTATATATCCCATCTAAAAGCAATTTATTAGATTTCCCATCTAAAAATCAATTTATTAGAGTTCCCCTCTAAAATCTTTAAAAGATATCTGTCATAGTTTATTAGGACTATCCATCCTAAATCCATTCAAAATAAATGCAGATTATCCATCGTACATTGTTTTATAATAGTTGGTGTGGGCTATCCACCACACACTCCATAGTTTTCCTAAGATGACTATAGACCCTTGGTTGCCAAATCTCAAGGCTAACCACCTTTGGCAAAACATTCTTTACTTTAGAAATTTGATGTGGGCTATCCACCGCACATTCCATGGTTTTCCTAGGTTAACCAAGAACCCATCACTTGGCCAATAAAAATATCATGATCGCCATGATTATTTATAAAAATTCATGATCCCCATGATTAATTATTTTCCCCAGGTATACCACCTGTTTAACCTATTCCCACTGGTAGCCCCAATTAGTTTAAATTAAATAAAAACACATTGATAGCCCCCATGTATATTTTCGAAAGCATATTTCTATTTGTAACTCCAAACTATGTATCGAAAACATTAAACCCACCTTAGTGTCCCCAAGGCTTTATAACATTCATTTTATATAAGGACCCTCCTTACATATTCAAACAAAGATAAGTATTTTATGCTATAACCCTTCGAAGTAACTCCTTCGACTTAGAAAAGTTTTACTTCAGAAAAATGGCTAAAACCAGCCCTTTTAAAACCCTTTGAAATAAGTCCAATTCGAAAGCAAATAAACATCCAAAGTTAGCCCCCTTGGAAACCTTTCTTTCGAAAGCATCACAAAGTCATACCTTTCGACCTTGTCAAAAGTCTAGGGTATCCCCCCTTATAAAACCATTTATAAACCTTTTGAAAGTATTCAAGATCAAAACCTTTCGCAATCATTGAAGATAACCCCTTCAAAACCTTTCGAAATCAAACCTTTCGAAATCAAAACCTTTCGCAATCGTTGAAGATAACCCCTTCAAAACCTTTTGAAATCAAACCTTTCGAAACCAAAACCTTTCGAAATCAAAACCTTTCACAGTCTTTGAAGATAACCCCTTCAAAACCTTTCGAAATCAAACCTTTAAAAATCAAAACCTTTCGCAATCATTGATGATAACCCCTTCAAAACCATTCGAAATCAAACCTTTCAAAATCAAACCTTTCGAAATCAATACCTTTCGAAATCAAAACCTTTTGCAACCAAATCTTTTGAAATCAAACCTTTCGAAATCTATTATGTTTCTATTCAAAAGCAAAGGAAGCAGCCTCTCCATCCCTTCGCCCTCATCCCTTCGACACTGTGCCTACCTTTTGACTTAGGTGGAGGGTAATTGTTTACCTTCCATCTTAGATGAAAGGTACCTTCGACTTCGTCAAAAGGGTAAAAGCGGGCTTGTTAGAGTCGAAGGAAGAACTGGGCCTACTGAAGTGATGTTTTATCTTGCTTGTTTAATTTTGATTGGCTGAGGAGCCTTCTCCTGTACTTCCAAATAGTAAAAAGTATAAAATAGTTAACCTTTTTCTCAAAACACTATACTTCTTCCCTAAATCGACTTTTTAAAGTAATTTCCCTCCGGCTTTGACCAAGGCGGAAGCAATATTGCAGTTTAGCCCTTAGGCTTAATTAATTTAATTACCTTAGTTAACCACTGAGGAAAAATCCCTAAAAATCACCAAAAATCTTATAAATCATATACTTCGACATAATAAAATTTCAAAGCATATGAAGATCAAAACAGCTTGGAATTTAACCAAAACCAAACAAAACGTGTTAATTAGCCCATTAACATTTTAAAACACCTAAGTCTTATCCAAACAAAGGTTTAAATGGTTATATCCTAACCAAAATCAAAAACATGAATCGGGTATAACGCATAACCGATCCAAACACAGAAAATGAGATGATAAAATGATTATTCACCTTGATTAGTTGACTGGAGAATGAGATAATTTCCTAGCTTTAATTCCTTAGCTATTTCTTCAATTTATGCTCTTCCTTGAGCTTTTAATGGCCAGCTGAAATATTGGTGAGGAGTTATGAATCAGAAAGTGGAAGTTTATTAAAGTGGAGGAAGAGATATATACTAAGAAATGTAGCCTTATTTCCAAGTTTACCCCTTAGGAAATTCCTCCTTCTTAATTTGGTTAAGTCTTATTTTAGTTCATTCATTAAGACACGGCCGTTGGATTTATTAATCTCATCTCCCTAATTATTCACATTATTCTATTAAATATCCTGAATAATGTTAATTAAAATTCTGGGACATTACAGACTCCCCCCCTTAAAAAATTTCTTCCTCGAAATTTCAGTAGGACACACAACAAGCATATAGCCCATGCAAGCAAAGCTAATATAACCTACCAACCAAATTCTATATAAACCCTATATAGAACATATCATCTAAAACAGCCTAGGAAAAGTAGCCCTAATCATGTCTTCTATCTCCCAGGTACAGTCCTTCACGTTATCGCTCCACTGAACTTTCACCGACCCGACTGTCTTGTTCCTTAACCTCTTCTCATCTTTTGCCACAACACGAACTGCTTGCCTCACAAAAGTCGAATCTGGTTCCACCACTAAGTCCTCCAGTGCTGTCGGAGCGATAGTAGTTTCTAGATCATGAACATACTTCCTAAGATGAGAAACATGAAACACATTGTGGACCCCGGTCAAACTGCTCGGCAAATCTACTCAGTATTCGAGTCTCCCAATCCTCTTTGATATAGGAAATGGTCCAACATATCTCGGTGCTAGCTTCCCAGTCTTCCCGATCCGAACCACACCTTTCATCGGCGATACCTTGATGAAAACTCTATCTCTAACTGTGAACTCTAGGTCCTTACGCCTTTTGTCAGCGTAACTCTTCTGCCTAGACTGAGCTTTCTTCATTCTTTCCTGTATCAACTCGATCTTATCCGTCGCCTCTCTCACCAAATCTGGACCAAGGACCAATCTGTCTCCGGTCTCTAACCAACATGCTGGTGATTTGCATGGCCTTCCATACAAAGCTTCAAAAGCTGCAGTTCCTATAGTATTCTGATAACTATTATTATATGAAAACTTCACTAAGTGAAAGTGATCTTCCTAAGAACCACTAAAATCCAGCACACAAGCTCTCAACAGATCTTCCAATACCTTGTTGACTCTCTTTGTCTGCCCATCCGTCTGAGGATGATATGCGGTACTCATCTTGAGCTTAGTGCCTAACACACTCTGCAGGCTCTTCCAGAACTCGCTAGTAAACAAAGCATCCCTATCACTGACAATACTACTAGGAATTTCATGCAGTCTAACGATGTTCTTCATGAACAACTTAGCCAAAAGAGGTACCGTCCTGGTTGACCTTACCGGAATGAAATGGGCACTTTTGGTCAATCTGTTCACTATGATCCATATACTTTCATTACCCTAGTTTGACCTTGGCAACCCATCAATAAAATCCATGGATATCGAGTCCCACTTCCAAACTGGAACGTCCAAAGGCTGAAGCAAACCCCTTGGTTTTTGATTTTCATCTTTTACTTGTTGACAGTTCAAACATTATTTTACCCATAAGCCAACATCCCTCTTTATTCCTCCCCAGAAGAAACTTCTCTTCATATCTTGATACATCTTGGTTCCCCCATGATGAATCGTAAACTTCGATCGATGACATTCCCTAAGAACTTCCTTCTTAAGGTCTCTAACATCCAGAAAACATAACTGTTCCTCCTTTCTCAACCAAGCCCTGTGGTCAAGAATAAAATCCTTCAAATCATCAATCTCGGTTCCAACTTCTAACCTTCTAATCCTCTCGGCTAACACTGGATCCTCTTTCTGCCTAGAAGTAATTCGTTCGATCAGAACTGGTCGAACTTCCAAACAAGACATCATGGCGATATACCGACTAGATCCAGCAGTCGACCTCAACTGCACACTACAAGTAGCTAGTGATTCCAAGTCTTTCCATTTCGCCAACATAGCTAACACTACATTCTGATATTTCCTGCTAAGCGCATCCGTCACCTTATTTCCTTTTCCCAGTGTATACTCAATGCTAAAATCATAAGCTGCAACAATGTGACGACCCAACTTTCTATCACCAGAAAGTTGCATCATCTTTAAGAAAGAAAGAGATAGAAAAGAGAAAAGATAAAGAAGAAAGAAGAAACAACATCAGAATCTCAACAGCGGAACGAATAAATTATATTAATCACATAAATATTACATAGTATAGATCATCAATCAGAGTTACACAGATAATACATCACATACTAGACAGTTATAAACACCTGTCTAGTTAATACAACTCGATACAACTCAAATACAACACAGAGATACCAACACAGCGGAACACTATATATATCTACAACGCTGAAGCCTCCTGCTCCATTGCTCCTCCACAATTCGTCAAAGCTAACCTGAATCCCTTGGCTACTCGTAAAAATTTGAGTACCCGAGAGTTTAAGAAAAACATAAATAAACTCCGGGTCAAACATGGGTCTGGTATGAGTAACAGGTTAAAGTTGCTTAACTTTGAAAACAAAAGGTATCACGTAAGACTTCCCACACATAAACATGGAAACGTTTTTACCTTACGCTAACCAAACATTTGATAGGAAATTCTATGATATTATAATAGGTCTAGGGTTTTCAAGTAAATAAGAAATAGTTGAAATTGTTACATCTATTAAATTCCAGCATACTAGCCAACAAAGTGGGTAATACAATCAAATCCGAGGGTACTTATTGGAGATTGGATTCCATACAATGGTAGGGCTACTAGGGTACCGTCCGTCACAGAACCTGACCTAGATAAGCGTACCGAGGATTACTCCCAATCCCCTACAACACAAGGCCGGAACCATCCCTTACTGGACAGTCCCGAACAAGTCAACCCCGGCAGTTGGAGCTCACAACTGCCCACACAGCCGAATAAAAAGGGACATCTAGACAGGGGAAAATCTTGCTCTCAAGTGGGTGCTACCCACGAAGCCTTGCTTCACCTCCCCTGTTTTAGCCATTCCCGGTTGATGAGGCTTGAGGCTACGATTACCTTATGTGACGCCCCACCTCTATGCTCACAATAACAAAGGTTATTATAAGGAATAACATCTGCTATTGCGAAGAATAAGGCTTGTTAGAAGCGACCATCCGTAAGTTATGCCTTAGACGAGTATTGATTACATCGATAGGAGTTGTGTGAATTACTCCCAAAGATATATATTCAATCCAAATCTAAAACGAAACTACGGTGGCTTAAGAAAAATCCAGAACAACTCATAATAACAACAACACGGATAGTATAATCACATCAGAACAGAAATATCATATACATAGCGGAAGATAAGTCTGGAATACATGCTACAACAATCGATAGTTCACAAGAACCGATACATATACATATCTGTCAATACATACATAAGACGATAGTCAATCACCAAAAGAACTCCTCGAAGGCTAGACAAAAGATGAAGTGATATCCCAAAAGCTGAAGCTGCTACTGAATCAGAGATAGAGATTACCCCGAAATGACTCGGTCTGACCCGAGTATTATTTAAAAGAAAATAATAAACGGATCAGTCTAATTTATTCTCAGAAATAAGTGAATGATAAACAACACTTAAACAAATAATTATAGTCTCGAATGAGACTATACAGCATAAATAATCAGCATAGTTTAAATGAAGAAATCTCAATTTAAACTCCATCAAAATCAGTTTTCAAATTCACAATTGAATTTAAAACAGCAATACGCAAATTTATAATCTCAAATGAGATTATACACAAACTCAACTTCCAAATTCATAATTGAATTCAAAGCAGCAATTCACAAAATCTAGAAATCAAAATAGATAACTAGAAAATCAACAGTCACAAAATCTAGAAATCAAAACAAGATAACTAGAAAAATCAGCATAAAAGATGGATCGATCCCAGCAGATGGCGAGTTTTAGCTACGTCGCACGTGCATCTCAGATGGCCGAAGCCTACCAAGTACTATAAATTTTGGCGCCCATCAGATGACCCGAAGGTCCGCAGAGTGACCCGAAGGTCTAGTACTAGTATTTGACCCGAAGGTCCATCAGATGACCCGAAGGTCCAGCAGAGTGGCTCGAAAGCCCAACAAAATCATCAGAATCATCAAACAGCAGATGTTTCAATTAACGAGTCTGGAATTAACCGAAATAGTAAAAGTGTGGTTCCATATTCCGCCCTTTTTCTAAATCGTTTAAATCTCTTCATCGTTTCCTTGAAAGTGCAAAATTGTGTATTTTAAATAAATAACATTTTACGTTCTCAAACGGACAAGTCCGGAATTAAGCGAATCAGTAAAAGTGAGGGTTCATAGTCCTCAATTTTGCTGAAGCGTTTAAATCGCTTCCTCATTCTTTTGAAAGCGCAAAGTGTAAAAATTTTGGAAACACTTTTATTTTAAAATGATTTTTAAAATACGTGATTAAAACAGCAACATCTGTAGCAATTTCGGCAAGGAAATTGCGCTTCACAAAACACCGTAAAAACGGATATAAAAATCAGCGTTGCGAAATAACCGCTTGAAAAGCCACTTTAAATTAACGGTTACTGACGTCAAAATAACAGGAAATTTTTATTCATCGAAAATGTCACCAAAACACCGCGCTTCAAAAATATAGCACCGGTGTAAAAATTTCATTATAAAAATGACGGAGCAAAAATACGTTTTAAACCCAAATACCGGTTCAACTAAATTAACTAGTTGTCTACACTATTATGCTATTCAACTTGCACGTGCATAGATATATTAGCCTGGACACATTTTCAAAGCAAACATACAAATTACAAAATGGCACACCACCATTTGCATGCAACTAAAATAATGATGTATGTAAAAAAAAAGACTATGCACGCATCAAATAAGTTTTGGACTTGCAAATTTCACCTGGACTAGAACTACATAGGTGAAAAGCAAGTGCCTGGACACATTTTTATATGCCTGGACACGTTTTGAATGTAATAATTTATGACTTGAACTTGTTTTCATTCATACACTATAAATTGATGACTCTTGCTGCATGTATAACCAGTTTTCAACAAATATTGTATGTGCACATCCCACAGCAAAGTGGCTAAGTTCCTAAATCACCTTGTTTCATATAGCTTGACAAATTGACAAAGAGATGTAAAAAAACGTTTGATATTCATCATTTTATTTGGACGTGTGTCCTTATTCCCATGTTAAACAACCTAGTTAAATAATGCAAGGCCACACTAAAACAGTGACAGGCTAAACGATTCATGCACACTAATATAAATGAAATGGTGGTGACCTGTACACATCTTTAGTGAATGCACTAATGACCATGACCATATTTGTTTCACGCACGTACTGGTTATAAAACAAGACTTGGAACTTGACTTTGTTTTCAATGCTACAACTACACATCATAGATTCATACTTGACAAAATATTGACCAGTTGGTACGAATGAGTTATGGTGTCCATCTTTGTAATGCAAGCCATACTGCTAGAGTTTTAATAGTAGGAAATAAGCAACCTGGACTTGAATTCTAGTGTACACGTATAAGTGAATTACAAAAGTACCTAGCAACATAATTCGTATGCACTAATGAAACAACCAAATATTTGGGCACCAAATTTTCGTGTGTACAAGAATACACTTACACAAATTTCAACAATTATAATAACATGGCCAATGAATTTTCCCGCAACAAATAAAGTAGAAAATAAATTAGAATTGTGAGTTTTACACTCACAATTTTTGCTTCCAATCTACTAGCAACTAGGACCCCAAAAGAGAGAAAAAGTGAGCTGCCATTAATGCCTCACTGAGCTTCAGAAAGAACGAAATTGCAGGCTACTCCAAAAATGAAACATTTTGTTTCTTTTCACAAATAAGTACGAGTCCAAAGAAAAATGTGCTGGCCATTCTTCTGTACAAAAGCATTAAATCGAAAACGTGCTGTCTACTCTTGCATTAAATGCAACGTGAATAAAGTAAAAAAAAAGGACTCACTTTGCTTTCCAACTTTGGTGACAGCTAAACAAAAATGTTCACATTTTTGCTTTTGAATGGCTTATCCTCACACGCACATATGTATATCATTTCATATATGCAACCACTAAAAAAAAGATTCACTGACTTGCAACATTTTTTTTTTGCAATTAAAGTTTATTTTTAAAATTTTAGTTTAAAATTTTCGGTTTAAAATATTTTCTCCGACCGTAACTCAAAAATCACGTTCGTTCCCGATTTTTAAATTATTTACTACGACAGTAAAAATTACAGTCGTTACAGACTCCCCCTCTTATAAAAATTGCGTCCCTGCAATTTTCATACTAGAAGCAGTCGATAATGCAAATCATTAATCACAAAAAGATTTCAAATAGAAAAGATAGATACGAATGCTCACACCCACCCAAAGAGGAGAGAAAACCCGGATAAGAGCGCTCGATGAATTCTCTGGTTTCCCAAGTGCAATCTTTGGGGTTTGTGGACCATTGAATTTTCACAAGCAGGACTTCTTTTTTCCGAAGGCGTTTAACCTCCGAAGCTAGCACACGAATAGGATTTTGCACAATAGACAAGTCGCTTGAGATCTCAAGATCTTGCAACATAGGAGGACCAATAATAGAATTTGAATCTCGAAGGCATCGACGAAGCTGGGACACATGAAATACGTCATGAATTCTCGAAAACTGAGCAAGTAGCGATACACGATAAGCAACTAGGCTAATGCGTTCCGTAATAGGAAACGGTCCAACATATCGAGGAGTCAATTTCCCGGAGTGACTAAAACGCACCACACCCTTCATCGGGGAAACACGAATGAATACGAGATCGCCAACAGAAAATTCCAAAGGCTTCCTACGATGATCGACATAAGATTTCTGTCTATTCTGAGCCTCTTTCATTCTCTGTCTAATAATATCAATTCTTTCTGAAGAATCACGAATATAATCGGGGCCGAGAACTAACTTTTCCCCCGATTCCAACCAACAAGAAGGTGATCGACACGGCCTTCCGTAAAGAGCTTCGAAAGGAGCCATACCGATACTGGATTGAAAACTGTTGTTATAAGAAAATTCAACAAGAGACAAGTGGTCTTCCCAACTACCACCAAAATTAAGAATACAAGCTCGAAGGAGATCTTCCAAAACTTGATTCACCCTTTCAGTCTGACCATCAGACTGTGGATGATAAGCTGTACTGAGATTGAGCTTAGTGCCCAAAGCTTTCTGAAGACTCCGCCAGAAACCACTAGTAAAAAGTGGATCTCTATCACTAACAATAGACTAGGCACACCATGAAGTCGAACGACTTCCTTAATAAACAGCTTAGCTAACAAAGGAGCAGTCCGATTGGACTTGATAGGAATAAAGTGGGCTGATTTAGTCAATCGGTCAACAATCACCCAAATACTAGTATGGCCCGACCTCGAACGAGGTAGACCATCAATGAAGTCCATGGAAATCTGATCTCATTTCCATAATGGAATCTCAAGAGGCTGCAAAAGACCACTGGGACGCTGGTGTTCTGCTTTAACAAGTTGACAAGTCATGCAAGAATTTACATAACTTGCACTGTCACGCTTCATCCCTTCCCAATAGTATAAGCGTTTCATATCAGCATACATTTTGCTACTGCCCGGATGGATAGTATACTTAGAAGGATGACAGTCCTTAAGAATGTCATTTCTAAGATTAGAAATATCAGGCACGATCAATCTACCCTTCTTTCGAATACAACCATGAATATCAATATCGAAATCCTTCAGATCATCACTTCAGGATTTCGATTTACAACTCTGAATAAGATAAGCAATATGTGGATCTTGTTTCTGGGAATCGGCAATGCGATCTAACAAATTAGGATGAGCTTCCATGCTAAATAAAAGCACGGGAGAATCAGAAACTGAAGGACAGTCTCTAATATCATAAAGAGATAAAGTTTCCAAAATATTCCACTCTGCTAGCATCATGGAAACAACCACATGCTGCTTGCGACTAAGCGCATCAGCAACTCGATTACCCTTACCAGGGGTATACTGAATATCGAAATCATATGAAGCGAGAAATTCGAGCCAACGCTGTTGCCTCATATTAAGCTCTTTCTGAGTAAATAAATACTTCAAAGATTTATGATCAGTGAAGAAAATAAAACGCTCGCCCAACAAATAATGTCGTCAAATCTTTAGAGCAAAGACTATGGCGGATAACTCCAAATCATAGGTAGCATAACGAATCTCGTTAGGTTTTAATTGTAAAGAAGCATAAGTGATAGCACGTTTTCTTTTTGCAAGAGAACGACACCCAACCAATACGACTAGCGTTGGTATAAACAATAGAGTCTTGGTTCCCTTCGGGAACCACAATAATAAGAGTATCGGAAAAGAGTTCTTTCTGATAATCTTCTTTATGAAATCACTTTCTAGAAAAATTTTCTTTTTATAAATCAATTTATTGTGTCAAATTGTCTCATCAAAGCGTTTAGGAGATTCCTATCGATAACGTTGATCAAGCGCATCGATCAGAATTCTTAAAGCACTCGATGGGCAATACAATCACAAAAACACCTTCTATATGATAAACACAAATCCAATTATACTTATAAATAAATCTTACGAAAAAGATTTGCCAAATTTTAAATTGATGTTTTCATCCAAAATCAATAAATACACAAATGGAGTCATCGAGATATTCGTAGAATACTCGATTCATAAAATGGATGAAATAGGCTGGGCAACTGAATGACGTAATAAGTCATTCGTAAGAATCATAACGAGTGCGGAATGCGGTAAGTGGAATGCTAACTTCCACAACTCGTAGCCAAGTGAAAACAGATGGTAAGGTTGAATTGGGAGAACAGTTTAGCGCCACTTACTTGATCGAACATGCCGTCGATCCTAGGTAATGGGTACCTATTTGATAGTGAACTCGTTAAGCTTGCTAAAATCAATGCAAAGCCTAAGAGTACCATCTAGCTTCTTAACGAAGTCAACGGCAGCGCCCCAAGGAGAAGGGCTAGAACGAATAAATCGTTTTGCTTCCAACTTAGATAATCGTTGCTTGAGTTCCTCATTTTCCTTAGCAGACATCCTCGTGGGAGGACGACTGACAAGATGAGCACCGGAGATAAAATCAATACGGAACTCAATTGCCCTATTCGACGGCAAACTCAAAATAGGCTCGAAGACATCAGAAAATCACAAACTACAGGAATATTAGCTAAGACATCCTCTAATTCGAAGGAAGAAATGAAAGCATTCGAAGGATGGTCCATACTTCGAAATATAATAGATAACTGCTTGATAGCATCGGGATGCTTGAGATATAAAGTTCTTTCGGTACATAGGATTGAACTTCATAACGGACGAGCTAATCCGTACCCAAAATCATATCAAAACCAAGATGATCCATAACATGCAGATTCGCATGAAAGGAGAAACCACAAAGAATAATCTCAACATCAACACACAACAAACTAAGAGTAGCAGATCCACCATCTTCAAAGGGTCGCAAAGAGTAACAACATCCAAAGAAATAACATCAACTAGCTCCTTCGACACGAATGAATGCGATGCACCCGTATCGAAAAGAACTCTAATAGAACGACCACAAAATAAAATAAAACCTTCCAAAATAGAAGGAGTAAAACCTTTAGGAAGAGAAAAAACACCAGAAGCTTAAGCAACATTAAGCTTACCAGATTTGAAACCCTTAGAAGCAGTAAGACAATCAGAAACAGAGGACTTTCCTTGTTTTAACTCAAGGAAACTATAAACAAGATTGATAAGTAATTTAATAAATGGAATACTACGGGGATATGAGATTTATCCCTAGACATACTCCAATATGTTAAAGAGGATAAAGATTTAAGAACAATGAAGGGATAAATTAGAAAGGCACGAATAAAACCCTCGAATAGTTGTAACACATGTTCCATTCTGCTTCTGTTCCGTGTTTATTATAATTTGTTCCGAACCTCGCTCTGATACCAAGCTGTGACGCCCCACCTCTATGCTCACAATAACAAAGGTTATTATAAGGAATAACATCTGCTATTGCGAAGAATAAGGCTTGTTAGAAGCGACCATCCGTAAGTTATGCCTTAGACGAGTATTGATTACATCGATAGGAGTTGTGTGAATTACTCCCAAAGATATATATTCAATCCAAATCTAAAACGAAACTACGGTGGCTTAAGAAAAATCCAGAACAACTCATAATAACAACAACACAGATAGTATAATCACATCAGAACAGAAATATCATATACATAGCGGAAGATAAGTCTGGAATACATGCTACAACAATCGATAGTTCACAAGAACCGATACATATACATATCTGTCAATACATACATAAGACGATAGTCAATCACCAAAAGAACTCCTCGAAGGCTAGACAAAAGATGAAGTGATATCCCAAAAGCTGAAGCTGCTACTGAATCAGAGATAGAGATTACCCTGAAATGACTCGGTCTGACCCGAGTATTATTTAAAAGAAAATAATAAACGGATCAGTCTAATTTATTCTCAGAAATAAGTGAATGATAAACAACACTTAAACAAATAATTATAGTCTCGAATGAGACTATACAGCATAAATAATCAGCATAGTTTAAATGAAGAAATCTCAATTTAAACTCCATCAAAATCAGTTTTCAAATTCACAATTGAATTTAAAACAGCAATACGCAAATTTATAATCTCAAATGAGATTATACACAAACTCAACTTCCAAATTCATAATTGAATTCAAAGCAGCAATTCACAAAATCTAGAAATCAAAATAGATAACTAGAAAATCAACAGTCACAAAATCTAGAAATCAAAACAAGATAACTAGAAAAATCAGCATAAAAGATGGATCGATCCCAGCAGATGGCGAGTTTTAGCTACGCCGCACGTGCATCTCAGATGGCCGAAGCCTACCAAGTACTATAAATTTTGGCGCCCATCAGATGACCCGAAGGTCCGCAGAGTGACCCGAAGGTCTAGTACTAGTATTTGACCCGAAGGTCCATCAGATGACCCGAAGGTCCAGCAGAGTGGCTCGAAAGCCCAACAAAATCATCAGAATCATCAAACAGCAGATGTTTCAATTAACGAGTCCGGAATTAACCGAAATAGTAAAAGTGTGGTTCCATATTCCGCCCTTTTTCTAAATCGTTTAAATCTCTTCATCGTTTCCTTGAAAGTGCAAAATTGTGTATTTTAAATAAATAACATTTTACGTTCTCAAACGGACAAGTCCGGAATTAAGCGAATCAGTAAAAGTGAGGGTTCATAGTCCTCAATTTTGCTGAAGCGTTTAAATCGCTTCCTCATTCTTTTGAAAGCGCAAAGTGTAAAATTTTTGGAAACACTTTTATTTTAAAACGATTTTAAAATACGTGATTAAAACAGCAACATCTATAGCAATTTCGGCAAGGAAATTGCGCTTCACAAAACACCGTAAAAACGGATATAAAAATCAGCGTTGCGAAATAACCGCTTGAAAAGCCACTTTAAATTAACGGTTACTGACGTCAAAATAACAGGAAATTTTTTTTCATCGAAAATGTCATCAAAACACCGCGCTTCAAAAATATAGCACCGGTGTAAAAATTTCGTTATAAAAATGACGGAGCAAAAATACGTTTTAAACCCAAATACCGGTTCAACTAAATTAACTAGTTGTCTACACTATTATGCTATTCAACTTGCACGTGCATAGATATATTAGCCTGGACACATTTTCAAAGCAAACATACAAATTACAAAATGGCACACCACCATTTGCATGCAACTAAAATAATGATGTATGTAAAAAAAAAGACTATGCACGCATCAAATAAGTTTTGGAGTTGCAAATTTCACCTGGACTAGAACTACATAGGTGAAAAGCAAGTGCCTGGACACATTTTTATATGCCTGGACACATTTTGAATGTAATAATTTATGACTTGAACTTGTTTTCATTCATACACTATAAATTGATGACTCTTGCTGCATGTATAACCAGTTTTCAACAAATATTATATGTGCACATCCCACAGCAAAGTGGCTAAGTTCCTAAATCACCTTGTTTCATATAGCTTGACAAATTGACAAAGAGATGTAAAAGAAACGTTTGATATTCATTATTTTATTTGGACGTGTGTCCTTATTCCCATTTTAAACAACCTAGTTAAATAATGCAAGGCCACACTAAAACAGTGACAGGCTAAACGATTCATGCACACTAATATAAATGAAATGGGGGTGACCTGTACACATCTTTAGTGAATGCACTAATGACCATGACCATATTTGTTTCACGCACGTACTGGTTATAAAACAAGACTTGGAACTTGACTTTGTTTTCAATGCTACAACTACACATCATAGATTCATACTTGACAAAATATTGACCAGTTGGTACGAATGAGTTATGGTGTCCATCTTTGTAATGCAAGCCATACTGTTAGAGTTTTAATAGTAGGAAATAAGCAACCTGGACTTGAATTCTAGTGTACACGTATAAGTGAATTACAAAAGTACCTAGCAACATAATTCGCATGCACTAATGAAACAACCAAATATTTGGGCACCAAATTTTCGTGTGTACAAGAATACACTTACACAAATTTCAACAATTATAATAACATGGCCAATGAATTTTCCCGCAACAAATAAAGTAGAAAATAAATTAGAATTGTGAGTTTTACACTCACAATTTTTGCTTCCAATCTACTAGCAACTAGGACCCCAAAAGAGAGAAAAAGTGAGCTGCCATTAATGCCTCACTGAGCTTCAGAAAGAACGAAATTGCAGGCTACTCCAAAAATGAAACATTTTGTTTCTTTTCACAAATAAGTACGAGTCCAAAGAAAAATGTGCTGGCCATTCTTTTGTACAAAAGCATTAAATCGAAAACGTGCTGTCTACTCTTGCATTAAATGCAACGTGAATAAAGTAAAAAAAAAGGACTCACTTTGCTTTCCAACTTTGGTGACAGCTAAACAAAAATGTTCACATTTTTGCTTTTGAATGGCTTAGCCTCACACGCACATATGTATATCATTTCATATATGCAACCACTAAAAAAAAGATTCACTGACTTGCAACATTTTTTTTTTTGCAATTAAAGTTTATTTTTCAAATTTTAATTTAAAATTTTCGGTTTAAAATATTTTCTCCGACCGTAACTCAAAAATCACGTTCGTTCCCGATTTTTAAATTATTTAATACGACAGTAAAAATTACAGTCGTTACACCTTAAGAGAACACATCTCTTCGAATGCTCATCGTCCACTTGACGATGTTCTGAAAGCATTCAATCCATACAAGTTCGTTCCGGGTTTGAACGAAACCGAAGGCATTATCTCGTTACACTCATTTTGGAATCTCCCTCAGAGTTAACGACAATAACCCTTGCACACTGAATCTTCATCTTCACTTGAGATTCACGACCTATCGTTAATTTGGATCGATGTGGTTTTCGGATATCCAAATCTGGAAACCCGATCCCGGTCTCATCGAAATCCAAAACGTATCTTTTAAGGCCAAGTTGTTTTAAAGTTAAAACAATTCATTTCATTATCCATATACACACAGATAGATAATTCACAATATCACAGATAGATAATCTACATTATCATCATAAATAGATAATCCATATTATCATCACACTTCAACCAAAGCATCTATATCATACAACATTATTTATCTCAAATATGAGATTTCAAACCATTCAAGGAAAACAATATCATCCATCCATACATAAGCAAGGATTAATAATCACACCATTTATAATTAATTTAAAATGAATTAAATTAATTACCTTATTTCTAATTAATTTAAAATAAATTAAATTAATTACTTCATCATTGATTAATTAATTACTTCATCTTGCTTACATAACCATTAATTAATTACGAATCAATCAATTAATTATTCTCTAATTCCCATCTTAATTAATCATCCTTGATTAATTATTCTTTAATTACATTCAAGTAATTATTCTTTAATTAATTTCAAAAATTAATTATCCTTACCCAAATACAGTAATTAATCTTTAATTACTCTACTAATTAATTAACTATAATTAATTACATTAACCCTTAATTAATTACATTAATTAATTACTCAAAATTTCTTATGATTGATTAATTTATCTTAATTAATCAACCCTTAATTACATCATTAATTATATAATTTATTGATCCTTAATTACATTTTAATTAATTATTCTATTTAAATAATTACATTAAGAAATTAATCTTTAATTAGACCACATTTATTAATCACTCTTGATTAATCCCATTCAGTAATTAACTACCCTTAATTACTTCATTAAATAAATTAATTGCTCCTTAATTAATTATCTCAATTAATCCCTTGATTAATTTCACAAAGTAATTTAATCCAAAATTACTATCATACTTAAATCATCTTCAATTAATTACATATAGTAATTACCATTAATTACTTCATTAAGTAATTACACTTCATTAATTACATTAAGTAATTACCTATCAAATCATACAGTGATTAATTTAAAATAAATTAAACTTAATTAATTAACTTAAACAAATCAAATTAAACTCAATTAATTATATTAAGTAATTAATTCCTTAATTACTTCCATTAAGTAATTACACTTAACATTTTCACAAATGATTATCTTTAATTAATTTATCTAATTAATTATTAAAACTAATCACATTTATTAATTATTTAACAAATCTTAAGTTAATGACCTTCATTAACTATTAACAATTCTTAATTTCTTTTCTTAAGAAATTAAACTTAGATTAATATATATTAATTATATATTAATTATTCCTTAATAACCAAATAATTAACCACTAATTATTTAATTAATTTAAGTTTTAACTGTAACTTAATTAATCTTTAATTACTTGATTAATTAATCTTTAATCATTAATTTAAAATCTAATCTTATCAAATTAATGATCCTTAATTACAAATTAATTATTCCTAATTAATTAGTCTTAGACTTTAATTAATTAATTTTAAACTCTTAATTACTAAATTAATTACCCATATCATAAATTAATTAAATTAATTAATTATCCATTTTTAATTATCTTAATAATTTAATGAGTCCAAATCATTAAATTCTAATTAACTTTAAGATAAAACTTTACTCTTACTTATGATTAAAATTATCCTTAACAAAACATTTTAAACAATTTACTTTCAATTTATTTCAAATTTCATTTTAAATTTAAGATTTAAAAATGAATACAAATTTAACTTTAACCAAGTGTAAAACAATTTAAAAACCTCTTAAATCAAATGTTATAGGAAATTTTATAAGGAATTTTATATAAATAAGTTTTAAACATTTCATTGAAAAACCTTTTCATTTAAACATACTTTAACAAATTTTAAGTTGTTAAAACATTTCATTTATTTTAAAAAACTTATTTATTTAAAACTAGGATTCAAATTTAGATTTGAATCCATATCTAAAAATTTGACTTTAAACTTTGTTTAAAATCCTGTTTTCAAATTTTAAATCATTTTTAAAATTTGAAAACCAGACAGGTTTTAAAACCTGTAACATAACAATTTATACCCGAGACAACCCCTATATTTCTCCCGAGTAAAACCCTACATTGCTTCGAGAAAACACACGCAAAACTCCAGAATGACTCCGGCTCTCCTCTGCTTCCCAAACTTCAACTCACAGTACAAACAACACCTACCCACACGTGCACGTTCACGACAGCTCCGACCACCATCAGTCGTCACCACGACCCTCGCCAAGTCGTCGATTGCCCCCTCAAACGAACAGACCTCCCCGATTGCCAATAACCACGACAAATCGAAATCGAGCCTACCCAGCAAAAACTAGAACTAAACCCAACCAAGGATATCAGCCTGCCGTCGACGATCCCAGCCATCTGCATCCACATCATCGTTTCCACGCATTCGCCAATGCCTCCACCTCCTGATCCGCACTGACCGATCACCTGAAATGCTTCGATGATGACGAATTCCTAATTAAACGTTATCGACCAAACTGGGTTGTTAAACCCTACTTTACCCATTGCCGACCACCACGGCGAATGATCAATCTGGCGACCATTTTTCCCTTGATCGCCGTGCTACCTCCTTCTTCCAGACCAAAGCCCGACAACCCAATTTCTTCCATTCATCGGGATTTGGCGAAAATGCCCAATCCGATCAACTCAACATATCACAATCATTACTAACCTAAAAATCATGATTTTAGTTCAAAAATCAAGTTTTAGTTTAAATATTCAATTTATATCCCTGAATCAATGAATCAGGATATTTGAATTTGACTTATATTAAGCTTGCTCTATTGTTTTTGATTTCCAGAGACAAAACAAAATTATTTTAACTTAAATAAACTTTTAAACTTCAATCTATGATACAACAAACATAATTTGTTTGAAACTTAAACCCTACCATAGTTTAGATCATAAGAAAAATGATTTTTGATTTAAAACTTGAGCCTGGAAACTAAAAATAGTAAAGCACAGATATACATATCAGATATGCATACTTGCATATATTCATAAAACACAGAGTTATCACTTATATATGCATAAAATAAGCATCATCCATCTCAGGGCTTCACAAGCAAGCAGACATCTATTTACTTAGTTTTTAAATTTAAAATGTTACTCACCTGAGAAATTGATAAACAACAGAGCCTCTGGTTTATTTTGAAAACAGCTTGAACTTTAGAAAACTTTTGAAAACATAATTGCAGAAAATGCTTAAGTTTGAACAGATGTAGACATCAGGTTTTCAGAGATGCACAGGTTTGATTCCAGATTTTGAAAAGAAGATGCTCAAGCTTTGAAAACTACTAGCTGAAACCTTTATCTTGATCTTCATGTTTGTTTTTGAGTTTAAAATAAGCTTCAGTTTGTAAAAATGGATATGCTTGCTTATTCTCTGGTTTTCTTATTTTTGATAAACGAAATGAAATGGGAAAGATGGATAAATAGAAAAATGTTTACTGGATATTATTTTACTGGTAGAAGGCTTTTAAAGTTTGGTCAGAGATTTTATTTCCTTTTTGTCTTGCAGCCTTATATCTACAAACAAGTATATCTATAGTTATTTTTCTTGCCTTTCAAGTGTACATACTTATTTTATACTTCCTGTACAAACATGAACATGTATTTTCCCTTACTTTGTTTATTTTTGCCTTTCATAATTACTTACAGCCTTGCAAACATACAAGTATTTCCAGAATTATGTCAAGTGTTTACCTATGAGTCTACAGCCTTGTATCTAAATGCATTTTCCAGAACTAACAAATGTGTTCACTTATTCTCTTGTATATTTATTCCTTTTAAAACTTAAACCACCAAACACTACTTTTAATTATTTATTTTTATGCTTATTTCATTATTTCTTTTTAAAGCTTATACAAATATATTTAATATCCAACTTTAACATCAAGTTATATATATACATATATAACAACATATTTTAATTTGAAAATAACACTTCTATTTTAAAATCTACTTATATTTATATATAGAACAATACATTAATAATGTTATTTGAAAATAATAATTTTGTCAAATTTAAATAATTTATAAAAGAGATTATACATTCCTATTATTATTAAATGGATTAACATATCATACTTGTTAAACAATATTTTTAAACAAACCTTTTAATTAACCTTAAACTTAAGCTAAGATATAATTTAAATCAAATTAAACATTTATCTTAAATATTTTAAAACTGTATATTTTAAATTAAAATCAAATTCCCAAATTATCAAAATATATTAGAATTTGAGAACAAGATTTATTTATTTATTAAATTCAAACCAAAGATTTCTATTTACAATATATACAAATATATATACATTATAAATAGAAAACAATTTATTAGCTTTTTAAAAGATAAATTATCAATTAAATATTTATTAAAAGAAGATTATTAAATCAATTCAAATCTTATTAACAAATATTATCAAATCAATTTAATTTTTAATGCAGATTATTAAATTGATATTGCCAAAAATTCCGGGATGTCACATTCCTCCCCCCTTAAAAGAATTTCATCCCCGAAATTTAAAACAAAGGTAATTTAATAATCTCATTAATGATTTAATTTTAAAAACACAAGCATATATTATCATATGCTAACAACCATAGCAACCAACTCATCCAATCAAATAAATCTAACTATCCAGACAAAATCAAGATAGGACTATCTAGAGTTTCCCAAGTATAAACACCGGGATACTCGCTCTACAGAACCCAAACAAAACTATACTACTAAGCTGCAGAGCTCCTACTCATCTAGATCTACAAAACTAGACAGGATATCAGACTACAGACAAGTCTGACTCTACAACCAAACCTCTAGAACTGCTGGTTCCAAAACAAAAGATGGATTATACACGTACTCCCTCAGAGATACATGAAATACATCCAATCCCAGTTATCCAAACTGACAATTCAATCCAGAAGACCAACCCTTATCATTACCAACACAGAAAAGATCCAAGATATCTCGGAGCTGACTTCCCAGTCTTGCCAAACTTAAAGCTCCTTCGATTGGAGAAAACTTACTCAAAATCAAATCTCCGACTTCGAAATCCAAATTCCTCCGTCTCTTACCCACAAAACTCATCTGACAATCCAGGGCTGTTTACATCCTTACAGATCAGCTCAACCTTCGCTGATGCCTCAAAAACAACTCATCAAAATGATCCACTCACAATCAATCCAAGAACACAAACTCTACTCTCAAACATCAGAAGACTGAACTTACTTTTCCTATCAGAAAAGATAAAACAGATGCACTCCCAAACTGCTTCCGCTGCACAACTCTGATCTGGAGTAGATGAAAATGCTGATGATACACCCGAGCACAACTAGACAACACATCCCAAAAATATAGTTCAACAGATCCATAAAGAGAAAACTCAGAAATCCGAAAAGATCTCTGACAAACCAAGAGAACACTCAACTATCGCAAGTCACTTTTGCGATCAACCCAATTTAACATCCCAAGAAAAACTGTTCTCCCTTTACCAAAACAGAACAGCTTAAGCTTATCTAGCCAATCCATCAAAGAAATGGGTCTACACTGCTGCTTCTGAACTTCACCTCTAGAAAACTGCTGACAGATGACCTCCTTGCCTGCACATAGAACAATCTGAGCTGCGACGCTGCCACTGATGCCAAAGACTTCCTAATCCAAACTCCTCGAGAAACTCATGCCTCAAAGCCAAACACAAACACCCAGCTGAACTCAGCCTCAACAACGATGCAGACACCCTTCCTTAAACTTGTTCCAAAGAAACATCTTCGGAGACATCCATAGTCACTGTGTCTCATCACACAGCTACTAATTCCTAAGATATCAAGATACCATCACTAGCTTCTGCTCAACTGTCAGAATCCAAATTATACTCATCCAACTTGCACTTCAAAAATGGACTCCGAACCTTAACAGATTCCCTTCAGAAATTGGTGAAATCCTTACAGCACAAAAATTTACTCGAGACAGTATTGGGTTTACAGTCTCGACAGATACACTTCCAACCTCAACAAACTCCAACCATTGGTAGTCGTGCTACACACACCACTACCCCATCTACCTTTATAACTTAGATTGGAAAACCCGAACAGGTAACCCAACAGATAGGTAGAAATATATAAATAAATATATATATGTATATATATAAAAATTACAAATATACTCTCTCAAGATAGACACCACTCCAGAGTCTAGGTATTCACTCAACCTAGCACTTTGATACCAACTATGACGACCCAACTTTCTATCACCATAAAGTTGCATCATCTTTAAGAAAGAAAGGGATAGAAAAGAGAAAAGATAAAGAAGAAAGAAGAAACAACATCAGAATCTCAACAGCGGAACGAATAAATTATATTAATCACATAAATATTACATAGTATACATCATCAATCAGAGTTACACAGATAATACATCACATACTAGACAGTTATAAACACCTGTCTAGTTAATACAACTCGATACAACTCAAATACAACACAGAGATACCAACACAACGGAACACTATATATATCTACAACGCTGAAGCCTCCTGCTCCATTGCTCCTCCACAATTCGTCAAAGCTAACCTGAATCCCTTGGCTACTCGTAAAAATTTGAGTACCCGAGAGTTTAAGAAAAACAGAAATAAACTTCGGGTCAGACATGGGTCTGGTATGAGTAACAGGTTAAAGTTGCTTAACTTTGAAAAACCTTTGAAAACAAAAGGTATCACGTAAGACTTACCACACATAAACATGGAAAAGTTTTTACCTTACGCTAACCAAACATTTGATAGGAAATTCTATGATATTATAATAGGTCTAGGGTTTTCAAGTAAATAAGAAATAGCTGAAATTGTTACATCTATTAAATTCCAGCATACTAGCCAACAAAGTGGGTAATACAACCAAACCCGAGGGCACTTATTGGAGATTGGATTCCATACAATGGCAGGGCTACTGGGGTACCGCCCGTCACAGTACCTGGCCTAGATCAGCGTACCGAGGATTACTCCCAATCCTCTACAACACAAGGCCGGAACCATCCCTTACTGGACAGTCCCGAACAAGACAACCCCGGCAGTTGGAACTGACAACTGCCCACACAGCCGAATAAAAAGGGACATCTAGACAGGGGAAAATCTCGCTCTCAAGTGGGTGCTACCCACGAAGCCTTGCTGCACCTCCCCTGTTTTAGCCATTCCCGGTTGATGAGGCTTGAGGCTACGATTACCTTAAGAGAACACATCTCTTAGAATGCTCATCGTCCACCTGACGATGTTCTGAAAGCATTCAATCCATACAAGTTCGTTCCGGGTTCGAACGAAACCGAAGGCATTATCTCGTTACACTCATTTTGGAATCACCCTCAGAGTTAACGACAATAACCCTTGCACACTGAATCTTCATCTTCACTTGAGATTCATGACCTATCGTTAATTTGGATCGATGTGGTTTTCGGATATCCAAATCTGGAAACCCCATCTCGGTCTCATCGAAATCCAAAACGTATCTTTTAAGGCCAAGTTGTTTTAAAGTTAAAACAATTCATTTCATTATCCATATACAAACAGATAGATAATTCACAATATCACAGATAGATAATCTACATTATCATCATAAATAGATAATCCATATTATCATCACACTTCAACCAAAGCATCTATATCACACAACATTATTTATCTGATATATGAGATTTCAAACCATTCAAGGAAAACAATATCATCCATTCATACATAAGCAAGGATTAATAATCACACCATTTATAATTAATTTAAAATGAATTAAATTAATTACCTTATTTCTAATTAATTTAAAATAAAATAAATTAATTACTTCATCATTATAAACCTTGCTTACATAAACATTAATTAATTACAAATCAATTAATGAATTATTCTCTAATTCCCATCTTAATTAATCATCCTTGATTAATTATTCTTTAATTACATTCAAGTAATTATTCTTTAATTAATTTCAAAAATTGATTATCCTTACCCAAATACAGTAATTAATCTTTAATTACTCTATTAATTAATTAACTATAATTAATTACATTAATCCTTAATTATTACTCAAAATTTCTTATTATTGATTAATTTATCTTAATTAATCAACCCTTAATTACATCATTAATTATATAATTTATTGATCCTTAATTACATTTTAATTAATTATTATATTTAAATAATTACATTAAGAAATTAATCTTTAATTAGACCACATTTATTAATCACTCTTGATTAATCCCATTCAGTAATTAACTACCCTTAATTACTTCATTAAATAAAATAGTTACTCCTTAATTAATTATCTCAATTAATCCCTAAACCCATTCAGTAATTAACGAACTGACCTCCCCGATTGCCAATAACCACGACAAATCGAAATCGAGCCTACCCAGCAAAAACTAGAGCTAAACCCAACCAAGGATATCAGCCTGCCGTCGACGATCCCAGCCATCTGCATCCACATCATCGCTTCCACGCATTCGCCAATGCCTCCCCCTCATGATCCCCACTGACCGATCACCTAAAATGCTTCGATGATGACGAATTCCTAATTAAACATTATCGACCAAACTGGGTTGTTAAACCCTACTTTACCCATTTCCGACCACCACGGCGAATGATCAATCTGGCGACTATTTTTCCCTTGATCGCCGTGCTACCTCCTTCTTCCAGACCAAAGCCCGACAACCCAATTTCTTCCATTCATCGGGATTTGGCGAAAATGCCCAATCCGATCAACTCAACATATCACAATCATTACTAACCTAAAAATCATGATTTTAGTTTCAAAAATCAAGTTTTAGTTTAAATATTCAATTTATATTCCTGAATTAATGAATCAGGATATTTGAATTTTGACTTATATTAAGCTTGCTCTGTTGTTTTTGATTTCCAGAGACAAAACAAAATTATTTTAACTTAAATAAACTTTAAACTTCAATCTATGATACAACAAACATAATTTGTTTGAAATTTAAACCCTAACATAGTTTAGATCATAAGAAAAATGATTTTTGATTTAAAACTTGAGCCTGGAAACTAAAAACAGTAAAGCACAGATATACATATCAGATATGCATATTTGCATATATTCATAAAACACAGAGTTATCACTTATATATGCATAAACAAAGCATCATCCATCTCAGGGCTTCACAAGCAGGCATACATCTATTTACTTAGTTTTTAAATTTAAAATGTTACTCACCTGAGATTTTGATAAACAACAGAGCCTCTGGTTTATTTTGAAAACAGCTTGAACTTTAGAAAACTTTTGAAAACATAATTGCAGAAAATGCTTAAGTTTGATCAGATGTAGACTTCAGGTTTTCAGAGATGCACAGGTTTGATTCCAGATTTTGAAAAGAAGATGCTCAAGCTTTGAAAACTGCTAGCTGAAACCTTTATCTTGATCTTCATGTTTGTTTTTGAGTTGAAAATAAGCTTCAGTTTGTAAAAATGGATATGCTTGCTTATTCTCTGGTTTTCTTATTTTTGATAAACGAAATGAAATGGGAAAGATGGATAAATAGAAAAATGTTTACAGGATATTATTTTACTGGTACAAGGCTTTTAAAGTTTGGTCAGAGATTTTATTTCCTTTTTGTCTTGCAACCTTATATCTACAAACAAGTATATCTATAGTTTATTTTTCTTGCCTTTCAAGTGTACATACTTATTTTATACTTCCTGTACAAACATGAACATGTATTTTCCCTTACTTTGTTTATTTTTGCCTTTCATAATTACTTACAGCCTTGCAAACATACAAGTATTTCCAGAATTATGTCAAGTGTTTACCTATGAGTCTACAGCCTTGTATCTAAATGCATTTTCCAGAACTAACAAATGTGTTCACTTATTCTCTTGTATATTTATTCCTTTTAAAACTTAAACCACCAAATACTACTTACAATTATTTATTTTTATGCTTATTTTTTTATTTCTTTTTAAAGCTTATACAAATATCTTTAATATCCAACTTTAACATCAAGTTATATATATACATATATAACAACATATTTTAATTTGAAAATAACACTTCTATTTTAAAATCTACTTATATTTATATATAGAACAATACATTAATAATGTTATTTGAAAATAATAATTTGTCAAATTTAAATAATTTATAAAAGAGATTATACATTCCTATTATTATTAAATGGATTAACATATCATACTTATTAAACAATATTTTAAAACAAACCTTTTAATTAACCTTAAACTTAAGCTAAGATATAATTTAAATCAATTAAACATTTATCTTAAATATTTTAAAACTGTATATTTTAAATTAAAATCAAATTCCCAAATTACCAAAATATATTAGAATTTGAAAACAAGATTTATTTATTTATTAAATTCAAACCAAAGATTTCTATTTACAATATATACAAATATATATACATTATAAATAGAAAACAATTTATTAGCTTTTTAAAAGATAAATTATCAATTAAATATTTATTAAAAGAAGATTATTAAATCAATTCAAATCTTATTAACAAATATTATCAAATCAATTTAATTTTTAATGTAGATTATTAAATTGATATTGCCAAAAATTCCGGGATGTCACATTCCTCCCCCCTTAACAGAATTTCGTCCCCGAAATTTAAAACAAAGGTAATTTAATAATCTCATTAATGATTTAATTTTAAAAACACAAGCATATATTATCATATGCTAACAACCATAGCAACCAACTCATCCAACCAAACAAATCTAACTATCCAGACTTCAGGTTTTCAGAGATGCACAGGTTTGATTCTAGATTTTGAAAAGAAGATGCTCAAGCTTTGAAAACTGCTAGCTGAAACCTTTATCTTGATCTTCATGTTTGTTTTTGAGTTGAAAATAAGTGTAACAACCCGCATATTCGACGATTATGTATTTGAATATCTTATTTAAATATTTCAATCGTTTGTCGGATCTTAATCCGAAAAGCTACTTTTTGCATACGGTCAAATTAGGACTCGAGACCACCCCCATTGAGTTCAAAATGACGTTTGCGATCTTTTTGAGTATAAACTTTGATATGCTTGGAGTTAGTGGAATTTTCGCCACTTTTTCCACTTATGGCTTTGGCTTGGGCTGAACTCTTTTGCCCTTTACTAACTCAGCCCAACCCCCTCTCCTCTTCACTAATTCATTCTTCATTTCCTAACACTTGAAGCTTCAACAAAAATGGAGGAGGAAATGGGAAATTAAAACTCCAAGCTCAAGTTCTCTTGCAAATCCATCATTCAACTCCAAATTCAAGGAGAAGACATTGATTCAAGCTTGGGACTGTTCTTCCTTTGCTTTCAAGCTTCATCTCCATCAATTTCCATGAAAAGGTGAGATTTTTATCTCACATTCTTGCCTATAACTATCTTGGATTGTTGGGAATGAATCCCTATCACTTTAGCATGTATATTTGCATTTGGTTTGGATTTGATTGGCGAAAAACTCCAATTTTTAGTGTTTTTGGTGAATTCCTTGGCTTAGGTCGTTCTGCCTTGCTAGCTCACTCGCGTGGAGAAGTCTATGCCTGCTTGTAGCTTGTTTTGGGCCTTAGGTCGCTCGACGTAGGGTCGTAACCCCTAGGTCATTCGCATGAGTTAGGTCGTTCGGCAGATAGCTCGTTCCACACTAGGCCGTTCTCCACTTTAGGTCGTGACCGATTTAGGTCGTTAACCACGTTAGGTCGCTAGTCCTTAGTCGCGTACTCCTTAGGTCGCGTACCCCTTGGGTCGCACCACCTCGGCATCATGTCCACTCCATTAGGTCGCTTTGTCTTTCTTCCCTAGGTCGTTTCCTAGTTCGCGATCGATTAGGTCGTTCGTTCATTTAGGTCACTTGACCATTGAAGCATCTCGATAACATTTAGGTCATTACGTCCTAGGTCGCGCCATCGCCTAGCTCGGTTCCTTTAGGTCGCTCGACCCGTTTTAACCACTAGGTTGTTTTGCCTAGGTCGCAACCATTTAGGTCGCTCAGTAGCTCGGCTATGTTTAGTAACGCATCACTTTAGCTCGACCAAGTTAGGTCGTGCACCACTTTATTATGATAGGTCATTCGCCTTTAAGTCGCTCGGCCTGTTATGCTTTAGGTCACTGGCCTCTAGGTCGCTCCACCTTGGGTCGCTCAGCTTTGCAAGCTCGTTCTAGTAGGTCGTTACTCACTAGGTCGCTCGGCCTTGTTTAAGACGTTAGCTACTTAACCACTAGGTCACTCGGCATGCTACCCTTTGGCCATTCGACCTATTTTACTTAAAGTCGTTGCACTTTAACTCGACCACATTTACTTTGATGGTTTTGGAACTGATTTCCTTGGATTTTATTCACGTCTTCGAAATGTGAATTTTAGTGAATTGAATTGTTTCAACAATCGTTTTGTGACTTGTCACTTTAAAAATATAAAGGTTTCAATACTAGTAGTAAATATCAAAACTCTTTCATCAAAACGATTTCAACTCTATTTTATTACAAAGCTCTTTTTCCTAAACCATTTTCCAATCTATTAGTATATACAAACCTTTACTTCACTCGGATGAGAAATCTAATTAAACGGCTTAGCAAAACAGGTGGTATGAAACGCTTGCGTTTACTTCGTCGGTTAATTCTTGGACTTATTCGACTGAACCTTTTGTGACAATTTCCTAGTGAAGATCTACAGTTTGTTCGTAAATATTTAAGTTAAGCTAGTGGTTATGGGACATGAAGCTAAACTCATATATTTACTAGCTTAGTGTAATTGACACTTCTTGATGATCATGACGATCATTTTTGTGATTTAGACTAGCGATTGAGCGATGTCTCTTTGTCTGCAAGGGAGACTAGACCCCGTTTGTGTGATGTTTCTACTCACATATATGGGGTAGAGCCCCATGGTCTTCGGGCTATTCGTGTGTTCATGGTCTTCGGGTCGTTCGTGTGTTCATGGTCTCCGGGCCGTTCGTGTGTTCAAAAATTAAATGGATAGCTTCCATGAGATAGCTTCTCGTTCGTGTGATACATATGTTGGTGAGCTTTCATGCTCCTATTCGTGTGATAGGCCTCCTCCCCCCTTTTTGTGATTTCTGGATTTCGTGTGTTGATTTCTGGAATTTGTGCTTCACCAATTTTCGTGATTTTCATTCATATGTTTTATCAATTTTTGTGCATTGATGAATTCGTGTGTCATTACCTTTTTGTGGATTTGGATCTATGAGAAGATTCTTGTGATATTGATTAATCTCTTGTTGATTATCATTTACATACTTATAGTAGTATGCCATTATTGTTATTATATGTTTATGCCATATCTCTTATTCTATATCATGTCATCTGATATTTATAGCTAGACTGATCCATTTATTATTTTCTTATGAAATAATACTCGGGTCAGACCGAGATGTTACAGGTGTTTCTGCTTGACTTCTATTCTGGGATTACTCTGACTTTTGGCTGACTACTTAGATTAGTAGTTTTTTTTGTTGTATACATTTGAGATATAGACTCCGTGATGTATACTTATGCTTTTGTATAGCTTGTAGCTATCCTTTTGTATTATCGTGGATCTTTCAGACCACTACTCTGATGTACACTTTCATGTGTTATATATTCATATCTTTTTCCGCCTTTGTGATATGGATGTCTGTGACTTATTTGTGTTATGTTTATTTCTATGTTTGTTTCCGAAGATTATATATATATAGCCACTGTGTGATAGCTTTGAGTTTGTATCGGTATGTCGGATTTCCTCCTTAAAAGAAATGCATGCTATACTATCTGACATATCGGTGCTCGCACAAAGAAGTTACATGGATGGTCGCTCCTCAACGGCCTTATTCTCCATGTTAGTCGACAGCATTACTCCGTAGTGTTCTTGGCTAGCGTGGGTATAGAGGTGGGGCGTCACAGCTTGGTATCAGAGCCAAACTTCGGAACAATGTAGAATAACTTAACAAGGATCATCGTCCTAAGTCCACCTTAGGGGTCGTGCTTCAGGATTTAGTTCGAGTCTTCGAACCAACTCATCCTGTTTTCTTTATGATTCCTTGTTTTATCTATCAAGATTGCTTGATAGTCATTCTGAGAATAACCTTTTTCTTCTTCTTCCTTTCTTTCTTAAAGAAGAAGAGATGGTTAGTTCTGGCAGTCCTAGCGCTGGTCAATCCAGTAGCCCTTCTCTGGATGGCGTATTCCTATCTGCCCAACAACTTTTGGATCTTGCTAAGAATCAAAGGTTTATTTGTGCTTTGTGTAAGAACCCCGAAATGGTTTTACCTCTGAAACTTGAAGTTCCTTTCAATCAACTTGTGGATATCACTCTTCTACATGAAGAGGCTGGTAAAGGAATTGATAGTGATATTGGGATTTCCAAGAAGAGGCATATTAAGTTCAAAAGCCCTTATCCCGATAAGAAGGTAAAGCAAGAAACCTCGGTAGCAAAGACTCCAATCCCTAATCATGGAGAATGCTACAATTGTGCTTCTAGGGATCACTATATAAATAAGTGTCCTAGACCTATCTCTTGCCGCTATTGTAAAGGTGCGGACCATTTTATGTCTTCCTGTTCCAAACTTCAAAGAAAGAAGAAAGTGGAACAAGAAACTTTGGTAGTTGAGACTCCTACCGCTAGTCGTAAACAATGCTTCAATTGTGGTTCCACAGACCATTATGTTATTAAGTGCCCGAAACCCCTTTATTGCCGCTATTGCAAAGGCTCGGGTCATTACTTATCTACCTGTCTCAAACTTCAAAGTAGGAGAGAGGGAAGGCTACAAGCCCCTAGCAACTCTTCTCTTGGTCAAGGTACTTCTTATTTAATCCTTGATTACACTCGATTTGTGATTATCCTATTCGAGTTCTTTTTTATATGGGTTCATCTCATCCTTTTTATATCAAAAGAACTTGTTGATTCTTTTTCTTTAAAACATTTTGGGATTGGCGACTTCTTTGAGAATTGCGAATCCAGTTGGTGGATCCGCAACACTCAATTTGCTTTTTATTGATGTCGAAATTATTTCATGTGATTTTTCTTTCCGAACCGATTTGCATGTTATGCGTTGTTTAGGTTTCGGAATTGATTTGCGTGAAAGGATTGGCTTCATCATTATGAGGCCCATATCCTATTTTTCCGTATGGACAATTCATTTTCGACATTTTTAATCTGTTATGCAGATTCATATTTTTCCTTTGTGATTTCGATTCCAAATTAATGGCAACATCTTATTCTTTAAGCTCACATGTTGAGTAAAGAATTATTTCTCTCAATTGGGTAGTTGTGAATTTCCCGGAATCTTTGAGCTTGTCTTAGGATCATCACCTAAGCTATCTTTTAAGAGGTGTTAAGGTCTTTCCAATTTGACCTTGCCACCGGATTTCATTAGCTAAGAGTTGCGGGAGTTAGCATTCCGCTTACCACATTCTGCACTCGTTATGATTCTTATGAATGACTTATTATGTCATTCGGTTTATCCAGCTTATTTCATCCAATTTATAAATCGAGTATTCTATGAATATCTCAATAATTCCATTCTTGTATTTATTAATTTTGGATGAAAATAGAAATTTAAAATTTTGCAAATCTTTTTCATAAGATTTATTTATAAGTACAATTTGATTTTTAATTAAACAAGCAAAGAATATTCTAAAAACTTTAAGTGATATTTTCATCATATAGAAGATGATTTTGTGTTGTATTGACCATTTAGTGTTTTAAGAGTTCTGGTCGCTGCGCTTGATCAACGCTATCGATAGGGATTTCCTAAACGCTTTGATGAGACAGTCAGACACAATAAATTGACTTGTAAAATGTAAATTTTTCTATAAAGGTAATTGTGATTTTGAAAGTTTTAGCTTTTCGAGAAAGAAGATTAAATTCTTTCTTTTCGATACTCTTATCCTTGTGATTCCCGAACGGAACCAAAACTTTATCTTTAGTACCAATGCTAACCGTATTGGTTTGGATGCCATTCTCTTGCAAAAGGGAGCGCACAATCACTTGTGCTTCAAAAATCTAAAAGCCGGTCGAGACTAGGTATGTCACTTATGATCTGGTACTCGCGGCTATTGTTTTTGCTTTCAAAGTTTGGCATCATCATCTTGGGGAGAAATTGTTCTCCACCTCGATTATAACTCATTGGGATATCTATTTTCTCATAAGAAACTTAATTTGTGTCAACCACGTTGGCTCGAATTTCTTGCATCTTATGATCTCGATAATCTTTATACTCCCGGATGGGAGAATCGTGTTGTCGATACCCTTAGTCTTAAGCAACAGGCAGTTATTTCTTTGATGATATCCGAATGGAATGATCTCGAGATTTCCTCCACTTGTGAGATTCGATATCGTGAGTTCTAATTCATGTTCATCTCTTGTTTTATGTAGCCGTGAGGCTCATCCTTCTCATTTTGACTGCATTCTTGAAGCTCAAAGGCTAGATCCCGAATTGGCTCTTCTTAGCCAAAGTTGTAAGGATAAAATTAATATTGAAAGTTGAAAGACTTAGATATTGATTTTCGTGGCGGCATTCGAAAATTTGGTAGACTTATCGTACCAAATATTAGTGATCTTCGTAAAGATACTTTAGAAGATTCTCATCATTCTAATTTTTCCATTCATCCCGGTAGTAGTAAAATGTACGCAGATGTAAAGCGACTTTATTATTGGGAGTGAATGAATCCGATATCGCTAACTTTGTTAAGTGTTGCATGACTTGCCAACTTGTTAAGGCCAAACAACAAAGGCCTGATGGGTTATTGCAACCTTTAGAAATTCCAATTTGGAAGTGGGATCAAATTTCCATGGATTTTAGTGATGGCCTTTCCCGTTCTTGTTCGGGTCATGATAGCTTATGGGTGATAGTTGATAGACTTACTATATCCGCCCATTTTATTCCCGTTCGGTCTAACCGAACTGTTCCTCTTTTGGCCTAATTCTTTATCGAAGAAATTGTTAAATTGCATGGTGTTCCTACTTCTATTGTTAGCAATTGAGATCCATTGTTCATTAGTGGATTTTGGAAGAGTCTTCAAACAGCTTTGGAAACGAAGCTTAATTTTAGCACCGCTTATCACCCCCAGTCCGATGGACAAACCGAGCGTGTGAATCAAACTCTTGAAGATTTTCTTCGTTCTTGTGTTCTTGATTTTGATGGAAGTTGGGAAGATCATATTTTTCTATTTGAATTTTCCTGTAATAATAGCTTCCAATCTAGTATTGGTATGGCACCTTTCGAGGCACCCTATGGAAGGCCATGCCGATCTCCTTCTTGTTGGCTTGAGGCCGGTGAGAAGCTGGTTTTAGGTCCAGATTTTATTCGTGTTTCACCTATTAAGGGTGTTTTACGTTTCAGTCGATCGGGAAAAATAAGCGCCTCAATATATTGGGCCATTTCCTATCACTGAACGTATTGATTCCATGGCGTATCGCCTTTTATTACCGGCTCAATTTTCTGCTATACATGACGTGTTTCACGTTTCTCAATTACGGAAATGCTTTCGAGATTCCGATTTTATTCTTGAGTCCCGTGTTGTGGAAGAAATTGAAGTTTCGCCTAATTTAACTTTTGAGCAGCATCCTATTCGTATTATCGCTTCGGAAGTCAAACGTCTTCGAAAATAAAGATGTTCTCTTTGTGTGAGTTCTATGGTTCTCAAATCCCAAGGATTTCTCTTGGGAATCTAGAGAATTCATCGAGCGATCACATCCGGACTTACCTCCTCATGCTCTTTTGAGGTGAACTTCTTATTTCAAATTTCTTTTGGTGTTAATATGCTTTTATGGTTGTTACTTTTTATTTCCACCTTATATATTGCGAGGACGCAATTTCTTTAAGGAGGGGAGTCTGTAACAACCCGCATATTCGACGATTATGTATTTGAATATCTTATTTAAATATTTCAATCGTTAGTCGGATCTTAGTCCGAAAAGCTACTTTTTGCATATGGTCAAATTAGGACTCGAGACCACTCCTATTGAGTTCAAAATGACGTTTGCGATCTTTTTGAGTATAAACTTTGATATGTTTGGAGTTAGTGGAATTTTCGGCACTTTTTCCACTTATGGCTTTGGCTTGGGCTGAACTCTTTTGCCCTTTACTAACTCAGCCCAACCCCCTCTCCTCTTCACTAATTCATTCTTCATTTCCTAACACTTGAAGCTTCAAAAAAAATGGAGGAGGGAATGGGAAATTAAAACTCCAAGCTCAAGTTCTCTTGCAAATCCATCATTCAACTCCAAATTCAAGGAGAAGACATTGATTCAAGCTTGGGACTGTTCTTCCTTTGCTTTCAAGCTTCATCTCCATCAATTTCCGTGAAAAGGTGAGATTTTTATCTCACATTCTTGTCTATAACTATCTTGGATTGTTGGGAATGAATCCCTATCACTTTAATATGTATATTTGCATTTGGTTTGGATTTGATTGGCGAAAAACTCCAATTTTTAGTGTTTTTGGTGAATTCCTGGGCTTAGGTCGTTCTGGCTTGCTAGCTCGCTCGCGTGGAGAAGTCTCTGCCTGCTTGTAGCTTGTTCTGGGCCTTAGGTCGCTCGGCGTAGGGTCGTAACCCCTAGGTCGTTCGCATGAGTTAGGTCGTTCGGCAGATAGCTCGTTCCACACTAGGCCGTTCTCCACTTTAGGTCGCAACCGATTTAGGTCGTTAACCATGTTAGGTCGCTAGTCCTTGGTCGCGTACTCCTTAGGTCGTGTACCCCTTGGGTCGCACCACCTCGGCATCATGTCCACTCCATTAGGACGCTCTGTCTTCCTTCGCTAGGTCGTTTCCTAGCTCGCGATCGATTAGGTCGTTCGTTCATTTAGGTCGCTTAACCATTGAAGCATCTCGATACCATTTAGGTCGTTACGTCCTAGGTCGCCGCATCGCCTAGCTTGCTTCCTTTAGGTCGCTCGAAGTCCTTACTGAGTAAATGACTCGGTTACGGCTATTAGGGTGTCTCAATGATATTTCCCCCTCCTTCCATCACAGCTTTTCCTTTCTCAGCAGATGTTGGTCTAGAGGATGATGGTTCCAATGCAAAGACCTTTCTCTTTCCAGCCTTAGCAGCCTTGGGACACTTGTCCTTGTAATGCCCCATCTGGCCACAGTTTAACACTTCACATTCGGCCTCACTGTAACTGCTCTTCCATCACCCGAGCAACACTCATTAGCATAGTGCCCCTTCTTGTCACACTTGTAACAAACAATATCAGCCTTGCTCTTCTTAGCTGCTACCCCCGACTGGGCACCTTTCTTCTTGAAGAAATTTTGCTTCTTACCCTAAAAATTATGAACCTCGGTTGGTTTCCTCTTTCCAAAAGTAGAAAGCATCTCTTCATTCCGAATAGCCATCTTAACAACAATATGACACAGATCCCGGAGGTTTGGCATGGTTGCTCAGGCGATCTAGGATTCAATCCCGTGATAAACTTAGCATTCCTCTGAATGATGGTATCCACAGTAGTACATCCATAACGGGACAGCTCATCAAACTCTGTAGCATACTCAATCACCGATCTATCCCACTGGACTAAATCTGCAAATTTCCTGAGCAATGCTGACTTGGCAACCTCTGATAGAAATCTTTCTTCAAATATCCTTCGAAATTCGGCCCAAGTCAGGTCTTCCTCTGGATCTCCTACGGTAACTTCGTTCCACCAAAACAATGCTGCTCCCTGCAATTGCCTGGAAGCAAGTCTCCTCTTATGCATATCCGTCAAGCCGAATCTGCAAATATCCTTTCACAATGCAATAGTTAGTTCTCCACTTCTATTGCATCCTCGGTTCCCAGAAAAGGCTTTCCTCCAAGACTAGCATAATCCCTGCTTAGCTTGGCATATTTATTGCCAACTGGGGCCACCGGATTAGCTTCTCCAGCATTCCCTATAGCCACTCCCACAACTGCTCCAGCTTGCATCATATTCACGAAGAACTGATACATTATCCCTATATCAACCGGCAGAATCTTAGCACCAACATTGGCATTTGCATCTGGGCTTGCATTTGCCTGTCGACCCTGGTTGCTCCTAGTATTGGGTCGAACATTTCCACTTGTTGTGGTGCGTCTTCCACCTTGATTCACTCTTTCGTTTCCTACCACCATACCTTACTTCCCTACTACTTGAAATCCAATCTTGGTAAGATACAAAAGAATGATCTAAGAGAGTGGGGAATACATACTTATGTATTCATAGCAAAGTACACATACGTTACTATAACGCTTACCCAATCCCAACCATATTTTAGATTCATTATATTCTTTAAAAATCTTTTAAGGTTTAAATTCCTTTCAAGTACATAAACCATGCTCTGATACCAACTTGTAACTGCCCACTTCCGAAGGCTCAAAACTAACTACTACAGATGCTGCAGTAGTCCATAGGTGTTACTTCTGAGTGACCGAAATCGGAATCTTGAAACTATTGGCAACATAGAAACACAAGAATATGAAAAAAATTAAACTTCAACAAATCAGAATTTCTCATTTCTTATGAATTTCCATTTAAGATTTAATTACATAATCCTAGACGTTAACTACGTTCAGATCATATATACATGTACAAAATACGATAAGAGCGACATATGAAGATGTCCCCTTATGATGATTAGAGAACAAATAAATATGAACTTTACAGTTCTTAGTACATCACGGCAAAAAACACAAAATAGCTCCTATATAGCTAACACTACCTCTTGCACATCTTTGGAAGCTTATTCGTCTAAAAACCTGAAAGTCTCCCACTCTCCGACTACTCAAATTAATTTTGAGTGCTTGAGAGTTTGTGGAGAAACAAAATCTTCGAGTCAGACAATAAGTCTAGTATGAATAATCCCCTATCATCTCTTATCATAAATAGATAGCTAGTGAGAACACGCTGCTTAGCGGAACAGGTTTTCCCCTCACTAGTATCCAAAATGAAGCATGTAAATCATTTACTATGCACATGCATCCAAAATGATTAGTCTTAACATAATATGAAATAAAGCCATAAATCATATGTATTGGATATCTCATCCACCCATTTAATAGATATCCTATCTAGAAGCAATTTATTAGGTTTCCCATCTAAAAATCAACTTATTAGAGTCCCCCTCTAAAATCTTTAAAATGACTATCTTTCATAGTTTAATTGGACTATCCATCCCAAATCCATTCAAAATAAATGCAGATTATCCATCGTACATTGTTTTTTAAAAGATGGTGTGGGCTATCCACTGCATACACCATAGTTTTCTTAGGATGACTATGAACCCTTGGGTGCCAAATCCCGAGGCTAACTACCTCTGGCAAAACATTCTGTAGTTTAGAAATTTGATGTGGGTTATCCACTGCACATTACATGGTTTTCCTAGGTTAACCAAGAACCCATCACTTGGCCAATAAAAATATCATGATCCCCATGATTATTTATAAAAATTCATGATCCCCGTGATTAATTATTTTCCCCAGGTATACCACTTGTTTAACTCATTCCCATTAGTAGCCCCAATTAGGTTAAATTAAATAAAAACACATGGATAGCACCCATGTATATTTTCAAAAGCATATTTCTGTTTGTAACCCCAAACTATGTATCGAAAACATTAACCCACCCTAGTGTCCCCAAGATTTTATAACATTCATTTTATATAAGGATCCCCCTTACATATTCAAACAAAGATAAGTATTTTATGCTATAACCCTTCGAAGTAACTCCTACAACTTAGCAAAGCTTTACTTAAGTAAAATGGCTAAAAACAGCCCTTTTAAAACCCTTCGAATGAAGTCCCATTTGAAAGCAAATAAACAACCAAAGTTAGCCCCTTCGGAAACCTTTCTTTCGAAAGCATCACAAAATCATACCTTTCGACCTTATCGAAAGTCTGGGGTATCCCCCTTTATAAAACCATTTATAAACCTTTCGAAAGTATTCAAGATCAAAACCTTTCGTAATCATTGAAGATAACCCCTTCAAAATCTTTTGAAATCAAAACCTTTCACAATCAAAACCTTTTGAAATCAAACCTTTCAAAATCAAAACCTTTCGCAATCATTGAAGATAACCCCTTCAAAACCTTTCGAAATCAAATCTTTTGAAATCAAAACCTTTTGAAATCAAAACCTTTCATAGTCATTGAAAATAACCCCTTTAAAATCTTTCGAAATCAAACCTTTTGAAATCAAAACCTTTCGCAATCATTGAAGATAACCCCTTCAAAACCTTTCGAAATCAAACCTTTCGAAATCAAACCTTTCAAAATCAAAACATTTCGAAATCAAAAACTTTTGCAATCAAACCTTTCGAAATCAATTATGTTTCTATTCGAAAGCAAAGGACGTAGCCTCCCTAACCCTTCGCTCCTCTTCCCTTCGACACCATGCCTACCTTTCGACTTAGGCGGAGGGTAATTGTTTACCTTCCATCTTAGCCGAAAGGTACCTTTCAACTTCATCAAAAGGGTAAAAGTGGGCTTGTTGGAGTCAAAGGCAGAACAGGGCCTACTGAAGTGATGTTTTATCTTGCTTGCCTAATTTTGATTGACTGAGAAGCCTTCTCCTGTACTTCCATATAGTAAAAAATATAAAATAACAACTTTTTTTCTCAAAACACTATACTTCTTCCCCAAATCAATTTTTTTGAAAGCAAATTTCCCTCTGGCTTTGACCAAGGCGGAAGCAATATTGCAGTTTAGCCTTTAGGCTTAATTAATTTATTTACCTTAGTTAACCACTACAGAAAAATCCCCAAAAATCACCAAAAATCTTATAAATCATATACTTTAACATATTAAAATTTCATAGCATATGAAGATCAAAACAACTTGGAATTTAACCAAAACCGAAAAAACATGTTAATTAGCCCATTAACATTTTAAAACACCTAAGTCTTATCCAAACAAAAGTTTAAATGGTTATATCCTAACCAAAATCACAAACACGAATCGGGTATAACCCATAACTGATCCAAATATAGAAAATGAGATGATAAACATGATTATTCACCTTGATTAGTTGATTGGAGAATGAGATAATTTCCTAGCTTTAATTCCTTAGCCATTTCTTCAATTTATGCTCTTCCTAGAGCTTTTAATGGCCGGCCGAAATATAGGTGAGGAGTTATGAATAAGAAATTGAAAGTTTATTAAAGTGGTGGAAGAGATACATACTAAGAAATGTAGCCCCATTTCCAAGTTTACCCCTTAGGAAATTCCTCCTTCTTAATTTGGTTAAGTCTTATTTTAGTTCATTCATTAAGACACAACCATTGGATTTATTAATCTCATCTCCCTAGTTATTCACATTATTCTATTTAATTTATCAAATTAAATATCTCGAATAATGTTATTAAAATTCAGGGGCATTACAATTAATAACGCGTATTTATTAATAAAATATGCAAATGAATTTGATTTTATATGAAATCATTTTTACCTTAGAATATATATATATGTATGTATGTATATATGTATGTATTTGAAAGAAAAGAATATTTTGGTAAAAAAATTTCAAAGAGTTTTTTTGAAATAATAAATTCTTTATCCAAATAATTTTAAAAGACTATCTTTAGAAATAAATTCCGAAGCACTTTCTTAGCATTAACCTAAGAGTATGCTAGCAATTACCTACTACTTGTGTCTAAAAGAATAATTGATTGCCTTGTAGAAATCATTGGGAGAAGTTATGTGAAAGGGGAATCCTCTAGGGCAAATTAGGGCGGAAAGAATAACCTTATAGTTCTCTTTAGTGATGAAGAGGAATAGCCAGTACATCTGCCATGCAATGGTTGATCTTCGATTAAGAAAGACTATGCCCTGTATACACGTGGGGATGAAGATGGGTACCTAGTTACCAGAATGCTTATACCACCCCCAGCTCTAGAAACAATTACGATCTCCAGTGACGACAACCCCGGGCAAGCCTCGGAGGGAAATTGAGTCGCGAATCCCACTAGTTCCATTTTGGAACCAATAGGGGAGGATGAACCAATAGAAGAGTAATCAAAACCTGTAGAAGAAGAGGTGGAACCAATGGAGGAGGAATCTGAGCCAATGGAAGACCCGAATGCTATCATATCGAGCATGTGCAGCAATGTGATATGGAATATTAGCGGGGAGAATGTTATATGGTAGGAGGCATCGTCCAGTTCATACATAAACTAGGATGCAATAGAAAGCAACAATAAGGAGACGACAGAAGAAGAAGAGGTGGAAGGAGTCAGACCATTTGAAAATCCATGGGAAGAAAATGTGCAAAGAATAGGGGAGTTGGAAGAAGGAGGAATCATACCGGGAATACCAGTAGGCTCGGGACATGTCCCATGGAATCAGCCATGGTTATCCCAGGAAATTGAAGAAGCACAAGAGGTGGATGGCAACGAGGCTGATGATGAGTTGGATAGTGAAGAAGAGGGATAAAGGGAGGTGATGACTGATTTAGGATGTTGGAGTCCACCTTTGTCTTCGGACTTAGAAGATTAGGAATGGAATCTAAGAAGTTGAGTATGTATGAGTGTGTTGGTTGTTTTTGATGTAGTATTTTTAGCTGTAATCGTTTAGGGGGGAGGGGAAATATTCTTTTTGGACCCTAGTGTTGGAAGGTTTAAATGATGTAAGAGTGCGAAGATTTATAATATGATGATTGTCCCAACTTTGCATTAGTACCACTCTTAAAATAAATATTTAAAGTTAATAATGAATGGTTTTGGCTTTGTAGTAAATGATGTTTTAGCAACATTTGTTTTTAACCCTTGAATGACACTTTGGAAGAAATCTTATGAGTATATTTAAATCTTTAATAATGGGATTTTAAAAAGATAATATAAAGAATTAGAGTCTTTTATAAAAAAATGAAAATATTATAATTAACATGTTATAAAAAAAAGAAGTTCATTATAACAGTGTTTTGGTAGTAATTGGTTTAATCTCTTCGATTACATTTTAAAGTAAGTAAAACTTGTTAAGTAAATTGGAATATACTTAAAACATTTGAATAAGTGTATAAATACTTTTTAAAGTATTAAAACTGGTATGAGTAGAGGGGATATATATATATATATATATAAATATATATAAAGGAAGTTTTAATTAATAAAGGAGTGTTAATTGATAAAGAAAGTTTTAACTAAATAAAAAGAATGTTTTCACATTTGATATTAGTTAAAGGAAGTTTATGGTGATTTATCGATTTAATGAATTATTTTTAAAATAAGTTTCCAGAAAACCACTAAGATATGTTTGGAAATGTGTTTTAAATAAAATTTGGAAATAAAAATGTAAAATGGTTATGCATGAAGAAGTATCTTTATAAAAGTTTGAATAAAAGATGAAAGTTTTATGAAATGTTTTTAAAAAAAATTGAAAGGTTACCAAGAACATATGAAGTATTTGGATTGTTTCGTCGCATGGTTTAATCTAAGATTCGAGTATAGAAATTTGACGTGTTTGACACTTATCCAAAAAAGTATTTATCACTCGATTCTTGACGACGAGCATTAATGAGGGTTTACGGTTAGATGTTTGACTTTTCCATCATAGTTGAGAGCTATGCATGGAGAACTAAAGTTCTGATCAGAAAGCCTGATCAGAGTCCGCACTAGAGGATCGGGGGATCAATACTAGTTCGGAAGTAAAGTTGTGAATTCGAATCAGATATTATGTACGGATGATCTAATACATCATATGAAAATGAGTTAAAAATAAATATTTTGGGGGAAACCTTTGGGTTTTTGTTTTGGTAATTTCAGAGACGGAATTCTTTTAAAGGTGAAAGTCTGTAACGACCCGCCAATTTATCACTTTGATAAATTATATTTCCTTTTAAAATTTTGCAAATGAAACGTTGATAATACAAATAATATTATTTCAAGTGAAAATAAGTAATAGTAATCTTATTTCGAATCAATATTTAAATAAAAATGTTTTCCTCGAAATTTATATCGATAAGATAACATTGACTTTAAATCATTGATTTATTTAATTTAAATTGAGATTTAATGATTTAACAATTATTTAAATTATTAAAATAATTATTTTAAATAAAAATAATTCATTTTAAATAGTTATAAAGTGATAATGAATCATTTATAATAGTTTTCTAAAGAGATATATTTAATTTTAAAAAATAAGGAAAAAATCGATATCACTTTATCGGTATAATAGCGAGTTTTGTAAATAATTTTTAATATGAGTTTATATGGTTTTATAATTCAAATGTAATCATTTTAATTAGCTTACTATATAAAGAAAAAAAATTAAATTTTTTTTTACAAATATATGTACGTTAGAGCATAAGTGAAAATATGACCGATAATCAGTTCTCTGGATTTCAACAATATAACGAACAAAAGTTATTCGAAGATGTTTGAAGTGTTATACACCTACATATACATACATATATATGTTACATACACATGATAACATGCATACAAACATACATTTAAAAATATAATTAAGTATAAGAAATAAAGTATAAAATAAATAATATATTTTAAAGATTTCTTACTCCTTAAGCATAAATAAGTCAACATATGTATACACGAGATGATGAAAGTGATGTGCACATGGGGGGCTTTGGCCGTCCATTGTGAAGAGCGGAAGTGTGTTGGAGAAGCCTTGAAATAGTGATAAAAGTGATATGTACATGTCTTCTTTTATACTCTTCCTTTTTCCTATAAATACCATACCATCTTCTCTTCATTTTCATTCATCTTTTTCTTCATATTTTCAAGATTTTGCTTCCACTTTAATGGCTTCCATCCTAAGAGAAATAATGTCTAAATTTATTTCAAAAATAACCTAAATATGATATATATCTACATACAATTAAACACCTCAAAACAAGCTCAAATCTCCATCTCTCCACCTCCCAAACCCAAGGCACCACCATCCACCACCCTTGGTCGTGAGCTCCACCCCCTTCCTAACCTAGGCCGTGAGCAACAAGGCTAGGCCGAGCCATTTCATGGATCCATGCTCGATTTCGTGGAGTTTCATTTCGAGAGAGCGGAGCTATAGCCGTTTTAAAACTAGTTCAAGTGAAAATGAAGGTGAGAACACCTAAACTATTATACTATATGTTGGATGATGATATGATGTATGCAAATGGATGTTTAATATGCTTTGATCATCAAGTTTGGTTGTTTATACATGAATGTTGAAAATATATGCAAGTCACAAAAATACACGTCGATAAGCACAAAGGAAATCACTTTCCTTGATTAATGAAATGTTGTACATGGAATTGTTAAATCTCTAAAAAATGGTTTAAAATATATTCGAAATGTTTTATAAACATTCAAAAGTGTTTTGGTGAGGTTTGAAAAGAAATGAAAATTTTAGTTAAAAATAAGCGCGTCGCATAGCGGTAGTTCGCGATTTCGCGCTATAAAAGTCAAACAAGTGTAAATGTTGGAATATAGCTCAGAATTATTCGGGATAAGATTTTTTCGAACTATTATATCCATAGTTTTCCAACGAAGAAAGAAAATCGAGATTTCGATAAGTAGATTTTGAAATATGAGTAAAAAAAGTTTTTGAAAAATCCTGAATTTGCAATTCAGAATCCAAAGCTGGATTTCTTAGAAAATGATGTTTTAAATTGATTAAAAATATGGAATAAATCTTATAAATCCTTTAAAATGTTTTAAAAGAGATTTGAGTAATAGAAATGAATTTTCAAATAATAAAAAGTCGTTTTGATCAATATAGCTTAAAAAGACTTTCCGCAGCACTTTTCTATAACTTTTGAAATATGGTTTTAAACGCAACCGTTCTTTCCCAAGTCTTCTGTAAAAAATTTTAAATGTTTAATAGAGTATTTTAAGGTAATTTGAAGGATTTATGAATTGATTAAAGGTTTAATGGTTTAGAGTCGATCAAATAACATGACCGCCTTATGGGTGTTAGAGAGATAGTGTCTAGGCTTGGGTTTGGAAAACCAGTTTCCTGCTCTCCCTAGCTATCCAGACTGGCCCGACGGAGGGAATAGTAAATTTGATTTACTCAGATCAAAATTATCCAAAAGATAAAGAAAAACATTTTCCATTATTTGAACAATTTGGATTTTATATAGATGATCTTCTTGTACTCGGTGTTAAAGCCCGAAGAGGGAACTCGTACTATTCATGGAATTTAAAAGATGATTTCATCGTTATTCCGCCCATTGTATTTGTTGAATACTAGGATTGATATTGAGTAGAATTAGATGATTTCTATGGATTCTGCTCGCTTAATATTTATTGGTTTTGAATTAACATCCTAGATAACATGGTTTCAACTAAATCAAAAGTATGAGTTTTGAATTAAGAAATCTTTGTTAAGATTTAAATGAAATGATTTGGAATATTTTCCTAAGAAAAGATGTAATGATTTGGAATTTAAAAAGGGTTTTAAGTAATCAAAGGTTTTGATAAGAGAGGTTTAATATTTCTGTATATATCGGAAAGAAGTGTTTTAAAAGTTGTATATCTCTAAAAGAGATTTTTGATAAAAAGAACTTAATCAATTAAAGAATGATTCCCTATTCACAAAGCCTCTTTTTATTAATAATTGGATCGAAGGAACCGGGGTCGGATCTGGGGTAATTCCTATCCGAAAACCACTTCGAACAAATTTATGCGTTCGAAAAATGAAGACATGATAAAGCAAATGAAGGATGAAGACAAGGATTTTCGGGGTGAAAGGACTGCTTCTTGATAATTCTGGTTAGCTCCCAAATACTAAAGTAGCATTAGTCCCTTCATTTCTGAAACTCTTTGGGTTACAAGGACTGCTCGCTACTAATCCTAGGGATAATTCTGACAGGATGTGGTAGGAGGGTGCCTTCGGTTTCGTTCAGTCCCAGAATGAACTTATATGGACAGATGACTGGCATTGCATTCTTGAGATTTCATCGTTAACTTTTATAAATATACATCTGTTTGGTGGGGTAGAAGGAAACTTCTCTTAGCTTAACACCCTTCTTTGAGACGTATGAGCTCGAAAGTTATATGTTTATGGAAGTCAATAGTGATCGATGGAATGGTAGTGTGGCATTCAAAGGAAGATGATGTGCTATGATAAAGGTAATCGTTACCTCAAGCCTCGCGCTCGAAAATGGACGAAACAGGGTAGATGCATCAAAGCTATGTGGTTCGCAACCATTAGGGTATGATCATCCCCTTCTAGATATATTTCTACTAGTTATGATGTTCAAGTTTAAACTAATGTGGAAGTACGCTACGAGGATCCTCGGATAGGTCGGTAACGACCGTGGTGATGACATATTCGGTACTATCTAAGGAAAGGTAGGCCGGTCTTGTGTTGGTAGAGGTGAAGATGTTCTGTTGACCTCGGTACATTCCTCTAGAGATGTACTGCCAGAATGTAGTCCCTTCACCTGGTCATTTGTATGGAATCCATTCTCCAATAAGTGCCTGCCAGTTTGTTTATAGAACCCGCATTTGTGGCTAGTATTGCTGGAATTTAATCAATGTAGCAATTTCTGCTAAGATTAGTAAGTTTACTTGCAAATGTTTTCAAAGATATGTCATTAAAAACAATATCCATTATTTTTACGTAAAAATGCTTTAGTTATCATAAGGTAAAAACCCATTTCGTGTTTATGTGCGGCGTGGTCTTATGAGACCTTTTTGTTTTCAAAAGATGTATTTTGAGTTCTCACACCAGTCCCATGACTGACCCGGAGTTTATTTTCCCTTTTCCTTAAACTCTAGGTGCCCTAATTTTTCCTATGCAGCCTAGTAGTCAAGTTTAGTTTAGAAGAAAGCTGTATAGAGCTCAAAGCACGAAGTTAAAAGATCTTTTTGAAGACTGTTTCCACCGCACTTGTGTAGTAATATATTCTGCAATTGTAAGGACATGAATTTATAACTATCCATGTTTAACTTTGATAAATGTATTTTAATTTCCACTGTAAAGATTATGTTGAAATAACATATATGAGATTTTGTTCTGTCTTATTTTTCTTTCTTACCCTTGAGAATCCACTTCTCCGTGACTTGGATTTACGGCACATAAAATACCGAGGATGTATTAATGTCGATTTTTAGGAGTCGAAGAAACAGACCCTCACATCGAGCATCCAAGTGCTGAAAAGGCATATTATTTAGGGTGAAAGAAAAAGAACGACAATAAGAAACTAAAGAACATAGAATCTCACAACGCAAAGGAACAATGTATAATAATTAATATAAAATTTTACACAATCATTTCCAAAATGATACATCATAGTCATAATAGTACAACTTCCTACCTGGGACAGTTATAACTACCGGTACCTACATAATTGATACAAACTTCATCTAAAAGAGCGAAAATATGGAAATATACGAGGGACACTTGTTGGACCTCCAGATCATCTCGTGAGCTCCCAAGCATCCAAAGCTAATATGAAAACATGCTCGGTCTGACCCTAGCATTATAAGAAAACAACGCCTGGGTCAATCTGGAAAAACCGGCATGAGAAATTCAAATCATAAGGAATTTTATTGATTATAACTTGTAAACCTTTATAATCAAAGGTATCTCATATGATCACGCTGCATGTAAATACGGATGAGTTTTTATGTAACATCCCTTATCTTAAGGCCTGACGCTAAGCGCTACAGATGCTGCTGTCATCCATAGTATTAACTTCCGATGACAAAATACGATAAGTTTAATGGTATCCATAATATCAGAAGCACATGAATATGAAATAAAATTAGCATAGATTAAAACAACTTTTCTAATTACATTCCAAATCAATATTTCATATTCAATTACATAATCCCATAATCGATTCCTAGGTTTTTTGATCAAATAAATTATTACAAATTACGCCAAGAGCGACATATGAAGATGCCCACTTGGATGATCAGAGTATTAAATAGACAATCAGTCTTAATACAACACAGTGGAAATAAAACCAAATAACTCCTAAATATAGCTAGCATTTCCTCCTGCACGTCTTCGGAAGCTTATTCGTGCACCTACTAAACCTGTAAAACCCTGACTCTCAACGTACTCAAATTAATTTTGAGCACCCGACAGTTTAAGGGGAAAAACATAAACTTTGAGTTAGAATAAAGTCTCGTGTGAATAATACTAATACATCTTGAATTTCTGATATTAAGTGAGACCACACCGCTTAGCGAAACGAATTTCCCCTCACTAATATCCCTTTAAAACATATCTATTTACAAATCAGAATCCTGCAATCAAACTGATTAAACAATAATAGCAATATCATATATGCTCATAAATCAGGTAATAAATGGACTCTCTATCCGAACAATATAGTTTTGTTTGGCTAACTACTAACCATTGGCTGACTTGGGCCAATCAGACAAAATAAATAATCTAAGATCTGTTAGACACACTTCTGGACGGTCCGTCCTTAACTTACTTCTCCCACGGTCAACTGATCCTAATGGTTTTGCGGGATCACCAATAACCTATCCTCCTTCTCATGTATATTCTTTTCGGTGTGTAAAATCATTTAAGTCTTACCTGCGACTAAGCCCTACACACTGGAATTTTTGACTAAATTAGCTAGCGGCTATAGCTAATGTATAGGGTGCGACCCTATACTAGTCCCATCTGGTATCCAAATATCTGAGTCATTTACTTAGGGTTAACTACCCATCAAATTTTCCTTGAAAACATCTTTCAAATTGATTTAACCCTTTAAATCTTATTTAAACAAGGAAAACATACTTTTTGTGACGACCCTGAATTTTTTGACATTGGAAATCAGAATATCTAATTGATTTTAAATATCTGGAAGTTAGTTTAATTTGAAATTCAAATATCAGAATGAATTTGGCAATTTAATTATTGAATTTAATTTATTGCGGTTGGGTAAAAATATTGAATCTTGACTTTTAAGCTGATTAAAAATATTTTCAAGGCTTAGAAAATTCATATTTATGATACTGAAGATAATGGAAGCTTCATAATTGAATTTGACAGTAATTTGTTCAGTTTTGAAATTTTATTGTTTAAATCGATATTTAAAAAAAATAGCCTTTCGAGGCATAGTCTTGGAATTCAACGAAACCAGTTCCATTGGATCCGTAATAGTGCATTATTATCAGATTTCAATTTTCGTAATGTTTGGAGTGATCGTTTGGCCGTACGATAAGCAAACGCACTGAATTTATATCGAAATTCAATTTAATAAATGGTCCAAAAAGCTATCTTCTCCATACGATTGAATTTGGACTCGAAACATTTTCCATTGCATTCGTAATAGGCATATAACATTATGAACGCCTAGCGGAACGCCTCGATCGGAGGTCAAGTTTTTAAGTTGCATTTACCGGATCGATTGGATTTGAATTTAAATTGAAATTATTTCACATCAAAACTTTTTCTATTCACATCAGCAGCGCAGTAGTAAGTTTATCTTCTCACGCAAGACAAATTAATACGTTTAACATCAGATAGTCGAGATATTTTTCTCTTTCTTCACAAACGAAATAAATAAAAATCGAACAATATTCTTCTCTGACTCTCTCCAGTTTTATTCCCAAAATCAAATTCGCTCAAGGAAAAAAATAATAATGGTCGCACCTTCCTTTTGTCAAAATAAATACAGTTCGAAAGAAAAATCGAATTTCAAATTTAATGGCCGAAGCCTGGGGTCGGAGCCTCGTTCGAAAATTGTTTCAAATCGCGTTCGATTCGATCGTGGAGGCTTGTTCAGCAAATTCGAGAGGCGTTCTAGGGTTCATCGCGACCTATGTAACGACCCAGAATTTTTGATAATTAAAATTCGAATATTTAATTGATTTTAAATATTAATAAATGAATTTAATAAGTCGAATAATTTTAAATTCGAATATTGGATTTAATTTGGTCAATTAAATCGATAATTTAATGATTGAAATTCCAGAGATAATTGAAAATCGAGTTTAAAATGATTGGAAATGATTTATAAAGTTATATTTAATCATACTGGAGTTATAGAAAGGTTATAGAACTTTTAAAATTGAATTTGGAGTTAATCTGTGAAAATTGAATATTTTAATATTTAATTATCGACTGAAAATAGCCAATTTTCGAACAGTCTTAGAATTGAACGAGACTAGTTCCATTGGATCCGTAATAGTTAGTTATTATCGGATTTCAATTTTCGTAGCAATCGGAGTTGTCGTTTGACCGTGGCAGCTCGAAACGCATCGATATCGTTTTAATTTTAACTCGTCGAGTTAAAATAGTCATTTTTCAAAAGGTCTCGGATTTCGACGAAACCAGTTTCATCGGATCCGTAATGTGATATTATTGTAAGGTTTCAAATTTCGTAATTTTTGGATTTACCATTTGTTCGGTACGAATTAAAACGCCTCGAAATCAATTTAAATCGGTTTAATTTAAATTGATCGTTTATTATCATATCTCACACATACGATCGAATTAGCTTCCGAAACCTATTCCATTGCGTTCGGAACGCGGGATAAACCCTAGAAACGATAGTGACCGCGCGTAAATCGGAGTTCGAAAATTTCCGGATGAATAGTGTTTTTCGTCAAAATTCTATAAAAGGAACCCTTCATCGTTCACAATTTCAAACCCTAACCCTAATCAGTAGCCGCCTCCATCCAAACGAACGGCCAGAAAACAACATCTTTTCTCCCTCAAATTCTTTCAATCCGCGCACCGATTTGAGAAATGTTCAACTGAAGAATGGTAGAGGGCGACGAGTTCTATAATATGAACGGTCAAGATGAAGAAGAGCCTCACGGATCGATGGGAAAATGGGCTTGAACGCGTGCGTTCATGCACGAAAAATGAGGTCGGGGGGGAGCCGAGTTCGCCTGTACTCACGGTGTAAGGGGAGCTCGTCACGGCGAATGGAATGGCGCTTGCTGATCGATGCGAAAGTCAATGATGTGGTCGCGTAAATTAGGGCTTGGGGGCGGCTGTTGGGCCTCGTGGTCACGTTTTTGAACGTGATGAAGAAGATGGCCCGAATGGCCTTGATCTCATGAAGGAAAGTTTGGATGGCCCAGATCTGTTTGAATGATAAAGGTTTAAAAATAAATTTAAAAAGAAAATGTAAATTAGTTTATTTTAAATTCGTTCAAAGTTTAAAATTGCATATCTCTTTCGTACGAGGTCGGAAAATTACGAAACAAGCGGCGTTGGCTTCGTTTTGTCGAGCACTACGCAGTGCAACTGGATTGGAATCGGTTGGAGCTAGTTTGAATTTCGGGTAAAATTAAACGCGCGTTTAATTTTATTCGAAATAAACGCTGGAACGGAATTTAAAATCAAGGTGAGATTTTTCTCACTCAAATTGAATGTGGAATTTTTGCAGTTGACTGATATGATTGCTATTGGATGTGATATTAGATATAGTAGGATATATATCTATATATAGCAATATATACATATTGGCATATGTATATATTGGATTGATGATTTCCCGCCTCGTATAGCGGATGAGACCCTATTGCGCCGTTAGTAAGCGGATTTTTATAAAACCCATATACCGCGATAATTCCGTACTGGAGTGGAATTGGTATTGTGCTAACGTCTGTGGATGCAGGGAAACAGGTTGGAGGGATCCAACTGGATTCCTCACCAGTAGTTATTTATTTACAGATATTGATGTATATTCTGTTATCATATGTTGATATATGATATTGACTGTTGTGATGGACTGATTGGTGTTGTTGCATCATCGGATTCAGTTTTGAAATGTAAAAATAACGACTTTTACTTTAAAAGGATTTTTAAAGTGATCTTTGAAATTATACGTTTTATTAAATTTTTGAAGTGATTTATTTTAAATAAATAAACGTTCAAATTTTAAAGTTATAAAAGTTAAGATCTTTGTGAAATATAACCGAAAAGTGATTTTTGGAATAAATGGTTGATTGATTTATAAAATGGTTTAAATTGAGATTTTTAAAATATTATAAACGGTTTACTTAAAAGGTTTATAAAGTGGACATTTTATAAATTAAAATGTTGGTGTTATAAAACGAGTTTTTATAAGCGTTAAAATGAATTTTTAAGAATTTATAAATAAATGAAATTTATAAATTGGGAACTTATAAATGGAAAATGATTTTGTGGAATAAATGAAATTATAAGTATTTAACTTATAATATGGATTGTGGTAGAAAAATTGAATTGTGAATTGAATAGGTCATTAAAGAAGATTTATAGATCGAATTGGTAATAAAGGAGATTTATTAAATTGAAGTTGTTATAAAATAGAAATAGAATTTATAAACGTTGTTTTATAAATTCGAGATCAATTGAATTTGATAAATTAAATAAAGAAGGTGGTTAAAGGAGATATATTCGCGATTTTGGATAGCGAATTATTATTGGAATAAAATGTGTAGAAAATAGTGAAATGTAATTAGTGAAGTATATTCACGATTTTGGACAGTGAATATATTGTTAAGTAAAATGGATAGTTTTGGAAAAGCGATATTGTAAAATGAAGTTAATTGTTTTAAAAGATGTTTTAAACGTGTTAAATATCGAAATCATAGATTTCAACATTTATTGTTGAAATAAACGTTTTCGAGGAATTTAAGGAAATGATGGACTATAACACTGTTGTTATAGTAAATGGTTTCCGAAAGGAAATATTTTTGTATGGTATTGGGATTCATATATCTATCTAAATTCTGAATCCCTATACTAGTGATTTTGAGTCGTCGTAACGATGTTTTATGTAACATTCGTTTTGACTCAAATAAAATGTGTTTAAAGAATGATTTCCTTAAAGAATGAGATATATACTTGATTTTGATTTAAGTATATCGAATATTTTCTAAGTGTTGAAAATAAATAGTTTTGTGAATTACTTATTTTAAATAAGTATGGAAATGCTTTTCCAATATGAAATGAACTGTTTTGAGATTTTATCTTTTGAAGATAATTTGAAAGGTGAATATTTGAAATTTGTTTTCAAACGGTGAAGTGTGGAAATTTTATATCTAGTAAAAGATATTTTTGAAGATGAAATAATTTGGAAAATTATTTGGAATCTGATGATGTTGCGCATCTTTATTGATAGTTAAATAACCGACTATCAATAATTACCTTGAATGGTATTTGTTGTGAATTGGATGAATTTGAATGCCACACTTATTTTTGAATAATCGCTCACTATTCGGGTTAACCGAGAAAGGACCATGGGGTCGTATAACCCATTCCGAATATGTGATACGTCGTTATGAATTGCATTTGAAGACCGGTGTTGAAGACCGGATATTTTTGAAAACGGAAGGATTACCGTCGAGTTACTCTACATCGGCTGATCTCCGATTTAGAGGTTTTATCACCCTTAGTGACGGGAAGTCCAGACGTGATTAGAAATCTATCCGGATGTGCAAGGGCTTCGTGAGAAGTGCCTTCGGTTCTGTTCGATCCCGGAACAGACTTGTATGGATTGTGTGTCTGACGTTACAATTTGAGATATAAAGCTGATTTCTTTCAAATACATTTCTGTTGGTGGCGGAGAATTTATTCTCTTAGCTTAACACCCTTCTCTGAGACGTACGAGCTCAGAGGTTATGTAGTTGAAATTTATCAGCGATATACTCCCAATTTGGTAACGTGGCATACTGAGTGTTGCTGTGAAATGATCAGTGTTTGATCATTTGTGATATGATCATTTGTTTGATCTTATATCTTTGTGATCATTGGTTGATCATTTTGTTTGACCCGAAGCAGGGCTTTTTGAGAAAGCGTAGCTTTGTGGACGAGACTTCGACGAGCCTCACACCCCGGAAAAGGTCGAAACAGGAAGGATGCGGCAAGGTTCTAGGGAGTAGCGCCCCTTAGTGTATGTCATTCCTTCTGGATAGAGGTGGTATCATGGTATGGAGCCCAGATACTTAACCTATGTGGTTGCTGCATTATTATCTATGTGGTTTGTTGGAAATCGGGGATCCTCGGGAAGATCGGTTACGATCGGGGGATGGCATACGCGTGTCAGTAGTTACCTACTTTTGCAGAGGTAACCCGGCCTTGTGTTGGCAGAGATCTAACCGTAATGTTAGGTTATTTCTCGGGTCGTCTATTCCAGGGACGTACCCATCGTGGAAAAGGAAGTTCCTTAGCCTGACCATTTGTTGGAAATCCAAAGAAACAATACGAACCTTGTACGGTTTTAGTTGTAGAACCTGCCATTTAATATGGTAGCTATAGCAAGCATACTATAATGGTACCTATGCTGGCTAAGATTTATATTCTACTTTCGAAATGTTTTCTACACTATGCACTAATAATAATATCAAAAAGAATTTGATTTTCGCGTAGTAAGCATCTTTGACTATCATAAGAAGAAATCTCCTCCAAGTCTGCGTTTGCATTGTGTGTGTGGCGGGAGGTCTTATGGTAGTTTCATTTTCCAAAAGCATTGCGAATTGACTTTAAAATTCTCTGCTATTTATTTTTAAAGAATAACTGTTTTACGATCTCACACCAGTCACCATGACTGACTCGGAGTTTATTGTTTCCCTTCTAAACTCTGGGTGCCCACCAATTTCAACACGGGCAGCCTAGAGTTATGTTATCAGGATATTGTGGATATTCTGGAGCTTTGGAAGCAAGCTGGATGACGAGACGTAGTATTTGTATCTGATAGTATTTATTCCGCTGTGTATTCTGTATGAGGACAAGTTTATATAACTGTCCATTGTTGTATATGACTTTGATTGATGTATGTATAAACTGATATAGTTCTTTGTTTTAAAAGACTAGTGATTATCTATTATATATTGTTCCGCTGCGATATGTGAGATTCTGATATTGTTTTCTGTTTCTGATGTTGTTCTGTTGTTCTTCTTTCTTTCTTCTTCTTCTTCTATCTTTTCTTCTGCCTTTTTCTTCTTCTTAAACCATCATAGTTCGTATGCCCGTTCATTTTGAGTTAATCAATGGAGATTAGTGGTTAATCAAGAGGGACGGATTTGCGGGCCATGACAACCTAGGGCAGAGCAGTGGTCTCGAAGCAAAGGCGCGCGCGACAGTGTAGTCGAAGGGCTGGGTCATCGATCGATTCGAGTGGCTGTTGAGATTCTGCTGCAGCGGTTCGAGTCGCTCTCGAGTTCGTCGAAGCTGGAAGGTGCGAGGGGTGCGTGGGTTTCGTCATCAGTGATAAGGGTTTGTCGAAGGCTGTTAGGTAACCATTTCAGTTTTTGATTTTAAATTAAATAATTTATATATGTGTAAATATAGTGAGAAAAGAAATTTACAGTAAGGCATGAATTTGTTTTATTTAAATTATGTACATATATATACATATGGATTGAGAAAAATATATATAACAATAAGCTGTATACTCATACTTATTTAATTTAAATATATTGAACAGAAAGAAAAAAAATTATTTCAGTAAAGTTTAGTATATATATATGTATATATTTTTGTAGTGACTAAAAATATAATATATGCAGGTTTATATATACAGTAAATTTGAAAAACATTTGATAACACACACACATATATATATATATATATGAATATATTGCAGAGAATATTACAGTAAGGTGTAAAAACAATTTATTCTTCGATTTTAAAATTTTAAATTTTGTACTGTATGTATAAGTCTATACAGTAAAGAAAAAAATTTAATAGATTTTAAAATCTATATAGATTAATTTCAAAGAAATTATTTTGTTAAAAAGAAATTAGTTTAAAAAAAAATAAACTGTTAGTTAATTAAATTTATAAATGGGAATTTAATTAGTTCGATTTATTCGAATATTTATGAAACCTTATAATGTTTGAAATTTATATAGAAATGAAATATTGTTTTACAATAAAGTATAAAAATATCTCTGTTACCAGTTTAAAAGGAATTTTTAATATTAAAGGGAATTTGATTTTTTTAATTAAATAATTACTTAATTAAGTCATTAATTTGGTAAATTCGAATATTAATAAATTATCAAATGTTTATACAAGGTCAAAACCGTGAAGAAATGGTCAAAATGGAAATGGACTGCAAAATATAAAGCAAAGGTGAGATCTTCTCACTCAAGTTAAGATAATTGAAATTTCAGTTATTGATTGATTGCTTGATTGTGATAGTATATATAGTAGTATCTATATATATATATATTTGGAGTTGATTTCCCACATTATATAGCGGATGAGACCCTATGTGCCGCATAATAGCGGATGATATTTTATAAATCCCATATACCGCGATATTCCACCTCGAAGTGGAATGGGTATTTAATTGTTGTGCAAACATCTGTGGATTCAGGGAAACAGGTTGGAGGGATCCAACTAGATTCCTCAAATATTTGAATTTGTTTCAATGTTGTGTGTTGATTTATTTATAATCTGTGAATGATTATATTGATGATTGAAATTATTGAAGGCTAAAATTTAGCCGAATGTATTTTTGGTATCGTTAGATACCAGAAATAAATAAAATTGTATTTTGGAAATTAAAGTAGAAAACTTTAAGTAAATTAATTTTTAAGAGTTGAATAAACTTGAAAGAAGGAATTTAACAGTAAAAAGTTGATTTTTGTAGTCTTATCGAATTAATTCCAAAATATTAATTAATGGGTTTTGAATAATACTATTTGAAAGTTGAAGAAATTATTGAAAATGGAATTCTAAAAAATTTGGGAAGAATAAAGGGATTTATTTAGAAGGTGATAAATTTGTTGGAAATCAAATTGATAATTGATTTGGTATTGGAAAATAAATCTTTGGGAAATTAATAAGATAATTGATTTGGTGTTTGAATTGAAATTTATTTTGTTATTTGAAATAAATTTGAAAATCAATTTATAAATGCTTTGTTGTTTGAAATAAACTGGAAATCAATTTTTAATTGATTAAATGTTTGGAATAATTTGGAAATCAATTTGGAATCGATTTGATGATTGAAATGTGAATTTGAAATCAATTTGGAATTTGATTTGGGGTTTGAAATGAAATTGTGAAATCAATTTTAAAATTGATTTAGTGTTTGAAAAATAAATTTAGGAATCAATTGAAATTTGATTTGGCATTGAAAGTGAATAATTAGAAATCGATTTGAAAATCATATATCGGTGAAAATTTGAAATTTGGATTCACAGTGGAAATAAATAATTTCGGAAATATTATTCCGCTAGTGGAAAATGATTTGAAATTGATTTTTAAGATGTTGAAGTGTGGAAAAATATATATCTTGTGAAGATATTTTGAAATTAAATAATTTGGGAAAATTATTTAAATCTAATGATTGTTGTGAATGTTGTTTGATAGTTAAATAACCGACTATCAATGTTTGCCTTTGAAATGGCACTTGAATTTGTTTTTAAAACAAGTGCTCGTTATTCGGTTTAGCCGGGAGAGGACTTTGTGTCATATAACCCATTCCGAATAATGATACGACGTTATGGATTGCAAAGACTTCTTTGGAAATATCTTCGGTTCTGTTCGAACCCGGAACAGACTTGTATGGATGTATGTCTGACGCTACACTTGAGATATAAAGCTGATTTCTTTCAAATACATTTCTGTTTGGTGGCGGAGAATTTATTCTCTTAGCTTAACACCCTTCTTTGAGACGTACGAGCTCGGAGGTTATGTAGTTGAAGGTTATCAGTGATATACTCCCAATTTGGTAGTGTGGCATGCTAAGTGTTGCTGTGTGTTGATGATCATTCGTTGATCATTTGTGATCAAAGCATGGCTTTCGTGTAAAGCGTAGCTTTGTGGACGAGACCTCATCGGACCTCATACCCTGGAAATGGTCAAAACAGGAAAATGCAGCAAGGTTATAAGGGTCGCTCCCTTTAGGGTATGTCATTTCCTTTTGGAAAAAGGTGGTATCATGGTATGGAGCCCAGATGCTTTACCTGTGTGGTGGCATCAATCTTATTTACCGTGTGATTGTTGCTTTGTGATCGAGGCGCCTCGGATAAAGGTCGCAAACGACTGGGGGGTGGCATACTCGTGTAGTAGTTACCTAGTAAGAGGTAACCCGGCCTTGTGTTGGCAGAGAGCTAGTTAGTTCTCGGGACGTCCCTCCAGAGGCATTTCCATGTGGCATAGGAAGTTCCTTAGCCTGACCATCTGTTGGAAATCCAAAGAAACAATACGAGCCCTTTACGATTGCAATTTGTATAACCTGTCACCTCAGGTGGCAGCTATAGAAGGCATAATATAATGGTACCTATGCTGGCTAAGATTAATATTATATTTTCGAAAGGATTTTCACACTATGCACTAGTAATAATATCAAAAGAGTTTTCTCGTATTAAGCATATTTGACTATTATAAGAAGAAATCTCCTCCAAGTCTGCGATTGCATTGTGTGTGTGGTTGGAGGTCTTATGGTAGTTTCATTTTCCAAAAGCATTGCGAATTTCTTTTATTTTCTTTGTGAAAATAACTGTTTTTAAGATCTCACACCAGTCCCACGACTGACCTGGAGTTTATTGTTCCCTTTCTAAACTCTAGGTGCCCATAATTTTCCACACGGGCAGCCTAGAGTCAGGTTATCAGGTCATTCTGGAATTCAGAAGTTATTGTGGAGATCTGGAGGTGAGCTGGATGGCGAGACGTATCACTTATATTATGTATTATTCCGCTGTGTATTGTGTTATGTGGACAAGTTTATATAACTGTCCAGTGATGTGTGTTGTTGTTGTAAACTCTGATGATGTATTGTATAAACCGATATAGTTCTTTGTTCAAAGATTATTCATTAATCTATTATATATTGTTCTGCTGTGAATGTGAGATTCTGTTGTTGTTTCTGTTTCTTTTCTTCTGTCTTCTTTTACCTCTTCTTTTCAACCCTAACAATTCGGTTTATCGACAATCGATAGTTCGGCAGTTGATATAGTGGTTGTATTGATGTCGACTTTCAAGCGTCGAAAAGTCGAAATGTTACATGTGGTATCAGAGCAATTGGTTAAGCGATAACCCTGGCTCTGTTGGGTGTTACTCATTAGAGATAGAGTCAATAGTACTCTAGATTGAGTGTGAGTGTAATAATAGATATGAGCGCGTATTTGTTAGTGTATATAAAAATTGTTTTATATTGTGTTGACTTATCGATTGATTGTTTATAGATTCTGGTCGGTGCAGCTTGGCCAACTGTAATCGATAGGGGTTTCTAAACTCTTAAACAAGATAAACCAACACAGTATTGTTTTAAAATAGGGTAAATGAAATAATTTTACCCAAAACTATTTTTGTATAGAAAAGAAATCATTTTCCGTAAATTATTATAGTATATGGTTGCTTGGTTGTTAGGAAGAGATAATATTAAAATATTATCATTGTTATATGGAAACGGAATAAGAAATAATGGTATAACCAAAGATTTGGAGATAAATTCATTTTACGAATGAAATTTACAAATATGAATTGAAAGTATAAGGAAATAAAATTCATATATGAATGGGATATTGTAAATGTAAATTGTAAATGTGATTTATAATTTGAAATAGAATTCCAGGAAAATATTTGAAAATAAAATTAATTAATGGAATGAAATTGGTAATGCGAAGTTTATAAATGAGTTCTATAAATTTAAAATAAAGTGCCAGAGTAATTTGTGCAATACAGATTAAAGGATTTGAATTGAAATTTCATGGGATTGAATTTTCTAATTTGAAAATGGTTTCCGAAAGTCTGGAAAATAACTATTTGAGAAGTATTTCTAAGTTGGATATGAAATCTAGTGGGGTTTGAAATTTAAAAATATTTGAGAAAATATTTTGAAAGGATATAATTGATTCCAAGAAATAATTTTGAAATGTTGTTTAAAAGACTCTGGAATTTCTTTAAAATGTTATGGAATGTAAATAAGATTGATAACTTATGAAAATATTTGAAATTTGATTGGAATAAGATTCAAATTGAAAAGGAATGAATTTGTGAATGAACAAATGAGGTTACATTTGTAAATAAATGAGTTGGAATTGAAAAATGAAATGAGATTTGATTTGAATCAAGTTGAATAAAAGTCCAAACTTGGAAAAAATAAAATAAAATGGATTGAATTCAAGTAAACAAATTTGATAATTTATTAATCCATGAAATAATGAATTGGAAGTTGAATAGGTAAATTAAAGTTGAGTTGTGAGCTAAATTTGGAAATGGTTTGAATCTGCATGTAAATTCAAGTTAGTAGTAAAAAAATAAATTGAAATTTCCTTGATAAAGATAAAATAAATTCAGGATGAATTGAATATGGAAATTTGAAATTTAAAAAGGATAAGTGAATATACTAATTGAATTAAATTAGTAGATGGAATGGATTTGATAAATGAAAAAATCAAATCAAAGATTTAAATTAGAAATTGTTTACAAGGAAAATGAACTTGAGTTTTGAGTTGAAATAACTCAAGCAATATTGGATAAAAGCTCGGCTTAAGGAAAGAAATTGTGAAATGGTTGTTGTCGAGTTTTGTGAAATGGTTTCAAATGAAATGAATGTGAATATGGAATGTAAATTAAATTGAATGGAATCAATTGGAAATGAAATGGAATTAAAATAAATTTAATTGGTATCAATTTAAATTAGTTATAAACTAGAATGGATATTCTATTAAGTGAATATCGTCAAAATTTGCATAGAAACGATTGTCGTTTGACGCAAACGAGATTGTATCAAAATCTATGAGTTAATAAAAGCAAATGAAATTGATTTTGGAATCAATTGAAAGGGATGTGAGTTAGATTCATTTAAAAATGAATCGAATATAAGAAATTGCATTGTAAACCATTAAATTGAATGTAAATTAGATGAAAGCGATTAAATTTGTATTGAAATTTTATAAATTGCTAATGGAAATTGTTTTGGATGTATTGCTTATGAAATCTATGTGTTTACTATTGAAAATGAGTGAAATGTTAATAGATTTCATATATATGTCACTTACGTGTTTAAATTGAGTAACTATAGGTTTTTAGAAGCCGTTTGGCTACATTGGGTTGCGCTAAAATGCTAAATAAATAAGCCGCTTTGCTTAAAATGCTAATAAAGGTACGCCTACGCAATACAAAAATAGAAAATATGAACTGTTTTTGTTTTTTCGACCGTGTAGGTCGATGTATATATATTTATCTTCCTTGTCAAATTGCAAAAGCTCCTCTGTACAAGGGAGACTCTGCCAAAATTTTCCGAAAATTTTGGGAGTTAGAAAAATTTTGAAAAATTTGGAAAATTTTTGGTAACGGGAAATTAATTTTCAAATTGTAATGGAAACGTAGGAATTGAACTAGAAAAATGAAAACCATTGTTTTGGTCGAAGTTAAAATTTTTGGTTTTTGAAGATAAAATGAATTCAAATAGAATTGAAATTGTAAATTAAATTCAAATGGAATTGAAAATGCAAAGTTGAATGGAAATGAATATACAACTTTGTTAGTGAAGTGAAAATAAATATAAGAAGTATGTAAATACTTATATTAAACTTAAGAAATGAATGGAGAAAATTCTTAAGTAAAATGGGTATTGGGAATCCAATAAGTAAATTTGGATATTGTTGTTAAGTAAACAGGGATTATAAAGGCTATAGGAAAATGGAATTGGATTTTGATTTCGAAGGTAAATTTGAATTTGTTCGACAATAAGGTATGTATTTAAAAATTTCAGTATGAAATTTGATGGGATTCTGATTTTGCCACTTGGCATTTTGTTTTCTTTTGGAATTTGGCAGTCCGTATGGACATTTTGTAGTAGTACCGAGCTAGCCGCGCAAAGGAGACGCTGGAGAAATTTTTCGAAAATTTAGAGAGTTAGAAAATTTTTGAGAAATTTTGAATTTAAATTTAAATTTGAATTGTTAAGAAAACAATATTGTTTAGAAGTTATGGAAGATTTTGAGTAGTTAGTTAAAGTAAAAATGGATCTTTAATAAAAAAATTTGGGTTGATAATTTGATAAAATTGTTTGGTTTTGGGAAAATGACAAACGGGTATAGGAGCATTCTTCTTAACTTGTAATTTCGGGACGAAATTCTTTTAAGGGGGGAAGAATGTGACGACCCTGAATTTTTTGACATTGGAAATCAAAATATCTAATTGATTTTAAATATCCCGAAGTTAGTTTAATTTGAAATTCAAATATCAGAATGAATTTGGCAATTTAATTATTGAATTTAATTTATTGCAGTTGGGTAAAAATATTGAATCTTGACTTTTAAGCTGATTAAAAATATTTTCAAGGCTTAGAAAATTCATATTTATGATACTGAAGATAATGGAAGCTTCAGAATTGAATTTGACAGTAATTTGTTCAGTTTTGAAATTTTATCGTTTAAATCGATATTTAAAAAAATAGCCTTCCGAGGCACAGTCTCGGAATTCGACGAAACTAGCTCCATTGGATCCGTAATAGTGTATTATTATCGAATTTCAATTTTCGTAATGTTTGGAGTGATTGTTTGGCCGTACGATAAGCAAACGCACTGAATTTATATCGAAATTCAATTTAATAACTGGTCCAAAAAGCTATCTTCTACATACGATTGAATTTGGACTCGAAACCTTTTCCATTGCATTCGTAATAGGCGTATAACATTATGAACGCCTAGCGGCATGCCTCGATCGGAGGTCAAGTTTTTAAGTTGCATTTACCAGAACGATTGGATTTGAATTTAAATTGAAATTATTTCACATCAAAACTTTTTCTATTCACATCAGCAGCACAGTAGTAAGTTTATCTTCTCATGCAAGACAAATTAATACGTTTAACATCAGATAGTCGAGATATTTTTCTCTTTCTTTACAAACGAAATAAATAAAAATCGAACAATATTCTTCTCTGACTCTCTCCATTTTATTCCCAAAATCAAATTCGCTCAAGGCAAACAAAAAAAAGAAAATTAATGGCCGCACCTTCCTCTTGTCAAAATAAATACAGTTCGAAAGAAAAATCGAATTTCAAATTTAATGGCCGAAGCCTGGGGTCGGAGCCTCGTTCGAAAATTGTTTCAAATCGCGTTCGATTCGATCGTGGAGGCTTGTTCAGCAAATTCGAGAGGCGTTCTAGAGTTCATCGCGACCTAGGGCAGAGCAGTGGTCTCGAAGCAAAGGCGTGCGCGATAGTGTAGCCGAAAGGCTGGGTCGTTGATCGATTTGAGTGGCTGTTGAGATTCTGCTGCAGCGGTTCGAGTCGCTCTCGAGTTTGTCGAAGCTGGAAGGCGCGAGGGGTGCGTGGGTTTCGTCATCAGTGATAAGGGTTTGTCGAAGGCTGTTAGGTAACCATTTCGGTTTTTGATTTTAAATTAAATAATTTATATATGTGTAAATATACTGAGAAAAGAAATTTATAGTAAGGCATAAATTTGTTTTATTTAAATTATGTACATATATATACATATGGATTGAGAAAAATATATATAACAATAAGCTGTATACTCATACTTGTTTAATTTAAATATATTGAACAGAAAGAAAAAAATTATTTCAGTAAAGTTTAGTATATATATATATATGTATATATTTTTGTAGTGACTAAAAATATAATATATGCAGGTTTATATATACAGTAAGTTTGTAAAACATTTGATAACACACACACACACAGATCTATATATATATATATATATATATCAATATATTGCAGAGAATATTACAGTAAGGTGTAAAAACAATTTATTCTTCGATTTTAAAATTTTAAATTTTGTATTGTATGTATAAGTATATACAGTAAAGAAAAAAATTAATAGATTTTAAAATCTATATAGATTAATTTCAAAGAAATTATTTTGTTAAAAAGAAATTAGTTTAAAAAAAATAAACTGTTAGTTAATTAAATTTATAAATGGGAATTTAATTAGTTCGATTTATTCGAATATTTATGAAACCTTATAATGTTTGAAATTTATATAGAAATGAAATTTTGTTTTACAATAAAGTATAAAAATATCTCTGTTACCAGTTTAAAAGGAATTTTGTATATTAAAGGGAATTTATTTTTTTTAATTAAATAATTACTTAATTAAGTCATTACTTTGAAATCAAAATTTATTGATTAATTGTTTGGTAAATTCGAATATTAATAAATTATCAAATGTTTATACAAGGTCAAAACCGTGAAGAAATGGTCAAAATGGAAATGGACTGCAAAATATAAAGCAAAGGTGAGATCTTCTCACTCAAGTTAAGATAATTGAAATTTCAGTTATTGATTGATTGCTTGATTGTGATAGTATATATAGTAGTATCTATATATATATATATTTGGAGTTGATTTCCCGCGCTATATAGCGGATGAGACCCTATGCGCCGCATAATAGCGGATGATATTTTATAAATCCCATATACCGCGATATTCCACGTCGAAGTGGAATTGGTATTTAATTGTTGTGCTAACATCTGTGGATGCAAGGAAACAGGTTGGAGGGATCCAACTAGATTCCTCAAATATTTGAATTTGTTTCAATGTTGTGTGTTGATTTATTTATAATCTGTGAATGATTATATTGATGATTGAAATTGTTGAAGGCTAAAATTTAGCCGAATGTATTTTTGGTATCGTTGGATACCAGAAATAAATAAAATTGGATTTTGGAAATTAAAGTAGAAAACTTTAAGTAAATTAATTTTTAAGAGTTGAATAAACTTGAAAGAAGGAATTTAACAGTAAAAAGTTGATTTTTGTAGTCTTATCGAATTAATTCCAAAATATTAATTAATGGGTTTTGAATAATACTATTTGAAAGTTGAAGAAATTATTGAAAATGGAATTCTAAAAAATTTGGGAAGAATAAAGGGATTTATTTAGAAGGTGATAAATTTGTTTGAAATCAAATTGATAATTGATTTGGTATTGGAAAATAAATCTTTGGGAAATTAATAAGATAATTGATTTGGTGTTCGAATGGAAATTTATTTTGTTATTTGAAATAAACTTGAAAATCAATTTATAAATGCTTTGTTATTTGAAATAAACTGGAAATCAATTTGTAATTGATTAAATGTTTGGAATAATTTGGAAATCAATTTGGAATCGATTTGATGATTGAAATGTGAATTTGAAATCAATTTGGAATTTGATTTGGGGTTTGAAATGAAATTGTGAAATCAATTTTGAAATTGATTTAGTGTTTGAAAAATAAATTTGGGAATCAATTGAAATTTGATTTGGCATTGAAACTGAATAATTGGAAATTGATTTGAAAATCATGTATCGGTGAAAATTTGGAAATTTGGATTCACAGTGGAAATAAATAATTTCGGAAATATTATTCCGCTAGTGGAAAATGATTTGAAATTGATTTTCAAAATGTTGAAGTGTGGAAAAATATATATCTTGTGAAGATATTTTGAAATTAAATAATTTGGGAAAATTATTTAAATCTGATGATTGTTGTGAATGTTGTTTGATAGTTAAATAACCGACTATCAATGTTTGCCTTTGAAATGGCACTTGAATTTGTTTTTGAAACAAGCGCTCGTTATTCGGTTTAGCCGAGAGAGGACTTTGTGTCATATAACCCATTCCGAATAATGATACGACGTTATGGATTGCAAAGACTTCTTTGGAAATATCTTCGGTTCTGTTCGAACCCGGAACAGACTTGTATGGATGTATGTCTGACGCTACACTTTGAGATATAAAGCTGATTTCTTTCAAATACATTTTTGTTTGGTGGCGGAGAATTTATTCTCTTAGCTTAACACCCTTCTCTAAGACGTACGAGCTCGGAGGTTATGTAGTTGAAGGTTATCAGTGATATACTCCCAATTTGGTAGTGTGGCATGCTAAGTGTTGCTGTGTGTTGATGATCATTCGTTGATCATTTGTGATCAAAGCATGGCTTTCGTGTAAAGCGTAGCTTTGTGGCCGAGAGCTCATCGGACCTCACACCCCGGAAATGGTCAAAATAGGAAAATGCGGCAAGGTTATGAGGGTCGCTCCCTTTAGGGTATGTCATTTCCTTTTGGAAAAAGGTGGTATCATGGTATGGAGCCCAGATGCTTTACCTGTGTGGTAGCATCAATCTTATTTACTGTGTGATTGTTGCTTTGTGATCGAGGCGCCTCAGATAAAGGTCGCAAACGATCGGGGGGTGGCATACTTGTGTAGTAGTTACCTAGTAAGAGGTAACCCGGCCTTGTGTTGGCAGAGAGCTAGTTAGTTCTCAGGACGTCCCTCCAGAGGTGTTTCCGTGTGGCATAGGAAGTTCCTTAGCCTGACCATTTGTTGGAAATCCAAAGAAACAATACGAGCCCTTTACGATTGCAATTTGTATAACTTGTCACCTCAGGTGGCAGCTATAGCAGGCATAATATAATGGTACCTATGCTGGCTAAGATTTATATTATATTTTCGAAAGGATTTTCACACTATGCACTAGTAATAATATCAAAAGAGTTTTCTCGTATTAAGCATATTTGACTATCATAAGAAGAAATCTCCTCCAAGTATGCGATTGCATTGTGTGTGTGGTGGGAGGTCTTATGGTAGTTTCATTTTCCAAAAGCATTGTGAATTTTTTTTATTTTCTTTGTGAAAATAACTGTTTTTAAGATCTCACACTAGTCCCACGACTGACCTGGAGTTTATTGTTCCCTTTCTAAACTCTGGGTGCCCATAATTTTCCACACGGGCAGCCTAGAGTCGGGTTATTAGGTCATTCTGGAATTCAGAAGTTACTGTGGAGATCTGGAGGCGAGCTGGATGGCGAGACGTATCACTTATATTATGTATTATTCCGCTGTGTATTGTGTTATGTGGACAAGTTTATATAACTGTCCAGTGATGTGTGTTGTTGTTGTAAACTCTGATGATGTATTGTATAAACCGATATAGTTCTTTGTTCAAAGATTATTCATTAATCTATTATATATTGTTTTGCTGCGAATATGAGATTCTATTGTTGATTCTGTTTCTTTTCTTCTATCTTCTTCTACCTCTTCTTTTCAACCCTAACAATTCGGTTTTCCGGCAATCGATAGTTCGGCAGTTGATATAATGGTTGTATTGATGTCGACTTTCGAGCGTCGAAAAGTCGAAATGTTACACTTTTGCTTTACTCAAATCTCTTTACCATGATATATGATGTACACAAAACATTGTTGATGAAAACCTTCGAAACCCTTCTTTAAAAACTTTAAACAATCTCTTTCGAAACCATTGAAAGTACCCCTTTCGAAACAAGTTAACCACTTTACTTTGAAACATTAGGCCGAAAGGCCAAAACATACCTTTTGAAACCATATATAATAGACCTTTCAAAGTGTAACAACCCGTAAATTTTGAAAATTAAACTATTAAATTTAATAAGATTTTAGAATTTAATATTGTGAGAAATTAAAATTTATGATTCATTAATGATAAAATAAATAGAATATGAGTTAATAATGTTGTTTGAATGTTATTGACAAACAATTTTAATGTAATTTCAATCAATTGAAATAATTGTAAAGTTGATTTGGTTATAATTGTAAATAAGGAATAAATTCAATGTTGAATTCAATGTTGAAATTATCTGTTATTAATTAATATAGATTTATTATAGAATATGAAATCAGTTTTGGTAAGCAATTTATAACCTTGGTTGTAAACAATAAGTTAATAGATATGGATCACTAATGTATAACAATAGTTTTATTCTCATCTTAGTATTTAATTTGTTGAAATTAAGTTGGTAGCTAATGGAATTGATGCAATTGAAATATTATAATTACTATGGTAGAAGATGATAACGGTAGAATATGAAGGTAATAAAATGTAAACTAATGTTAATTATAGTTTGATTGAAATTAGATATAATTAACTGGGATTTTATTACAGTTGTAATTGAATGCTGAATTTAGTGTAATATTTAAATAGTGAATTTAACATGGAAATTTTATTTTTGATAGATTATTAATTTCTATGTAATCAAGAATGATAAAATAGTTAACTTATAAATTTGAATTTAAAAGTGATTAAAACAATTTAATAATAATTTATTTAGTTAACGTGTAAAATTAGCCATTTTGGCCACTATCTCAGATTTCGATGAAACTAGTTTCATTAGATCCGTAACGGTGAATTATTATAAGATTTCAAGTTTCGTAGTGATCAGACTTGTCGTTTGACCGTGCAAGCTTGAAACGTGTAGAAATCCATTAATGGAATTTAAATGAATATAATTTGATTTTGGAAGCTAACTTCTATATATAATGGAATTAGGGTTTGAAACTAGTTCCATTGAGTTTAAAAATATCGAAAACCTATATTTCAATATATTGGACGACATACTTTCATTTTGGAAACGAAACGGGCTTTTCAGGTCGTTGTTATCGTTTCGACCCAATTCGATCCATCCATTTGTTCTTATCTATCTCTGCCTATATATAAGCTATTATAAACCCTAACAGTTTTTTTATTTTCTATTGTCTGTACGTACAATTCTTTCTCATCTCCTCTTTCCAATGGTAGACAACCCAACCCCTAATTCCCAAATTCAAAATCAAATTGAAATTTCAAACTCTTCAAACTATATCAAATTATATATCATTAAAAAGCTCTTGACAAGTGCAATCTACTGCTACAATTCATTTTTCGATTTGATGCATCGTTTGACCAAAAAACGGTGAAGAAGCATCAGCCGTCCATATTAGGGCTTTCGATTTCAGCGGTGGATCGTCAATTTTATGATGATCGGAGGGCACAATATTATAGAGGACGTCGAGTAGAGCGCATCCATGTGGTTTGGTGGTCGAGATCATCAGCAGAGTTGGCCAGAAAATTGATCAAAGGGCGGTGGCGGCCGTGGTTGTTTTGGTGGCCGGAGATGACCATGTGGGGTCCTGGACGAGTGGCGTGGCGAGGGCAGCACGTTGGCGTGCTTTGATCCGGGTGCAGGTCGATGGAGGCGGCACGACAACATCAAGAAGTATCGGTGGTTGATGATGTCGAGTACGTGGTTCGACCTCGTGAACGCACGAGTAGGTTAGGGTTTCGGAGGTAATATTACTATTTTCCCTTTAATATATTTAATTTGCATTTGAATCTTAAACCTTCTAACTATCATAACTTTGGCATACGAGCTCGGATTCGGATGCGGTTTTCTCCGTTGCTATCATGTCAAAATTCTGAAAATTATGGAACTAGTTTGGCTAAATTCTAAGACTGTTCAAATTTTGGACTTTGTTTGGATTATAATGCGAATAAAAATCAAAGGTGAGTGTTTTAATCCACTCACAAATACTAGAACATCTTATGTTGGTTAAATTAAATTTATGATGTGATTAGAAATTTATTGATTGATGTTTGGTATTTTAAATTATCATTTAAGTTTAATTTAAATTTATATTAAATTAAATTGCCATTTAATTAATATTGAATATAAATTGCTAGTTAAACACCTTATAATGATAACCAATTAATTGTTGTGATTTATTGGCTGATTTGGATGTTGATTATGATGGATGTTATTGGTTGACATTTTGGATGATTGAATGTTTATTTATGTTTATAACAACCCAAATTCCAATGGGTTCGGATTTTTCGCAAAAATGCTAGAATCCAAGCCCATTGAAGCCCGAGTTGGGTTTCTAGTATCCTGCAAATAGGTAAAGACAAATATATCAGAGCTCGGATAAATATCTCACAGTGGAACTGACTAAAATATCATGGTAAGTAAATACTCACCAAAATAATAACACTTTCTAAACAAGTGTCTCAAAGTTCAAAAGTCTGATGAGGGTTTCTACCTAACCTGTAGGATGTTATGAGGAGGGGGTCCGAACTAAAGTTCTGATGAATGGACAAATCATATACTTTTAAGTTCAATTCCACATATATCATTTTACTTCCATTTTCTGTTATATTAGGTTTATTGAGTTTATAATACTCTCGCCCCTATGCGTGAATCGTACCCATCTACTCCCTAGTAGATCAAAACCTAATAACTAATACATATACGTAGCAATACGCCCAATGACCGCATCGGGCCTAGGTACCAACTATAATACTTTCTGTATCCTTCTCGCAAAGGACTCCATCGTCTTGCTCTATAGCGTTCTGTGACTACATCTGTAAAAGACTGCCTCGTAAGGCCTACAATACAGATGTTCCGTCATCTACTATGAAAACGTAAAACTGCATCCGCACTGGCCCATACCAATGCTCGGACATCCACAATGTACCATCCAAGGCGTACCTTGAGGACTATACGTAATCGTTCTGTCTACTCCCTAAATCCCGCTTAAAAAGGTCTACCTTGTACGGAACTCAATCGGGGATTTTCTATTTCTGTAAAGGACTGCCTTGTTAGGGCTACAATATAGATATTCTACTTAGTCTGTCCCTTTTCTTATCGTGGCTATGGCCCTACGCAGCCACCCCGCAACTAATCGAAAGGCCTCTGAACAGCTAAGTGGATGTGCCCTACTGCAAACAATCTAAACATCCAATTGGCTGCGCCACCCCCCATCCAATGTCTCGATAGTGAAAGAATCATTGGACTGTTGGTTTAACTCTAGTCTTTCCTGAACTCTCTTCTTGGTTTAGATGATGGCTCGATATCCGCATGCGACTATCCTTTTGGGTCCAGCCCACTAAAACCTACTCGCAAGTCGAGTACGGTGACATACGAATATCCTACTCCAAACATCAACCCCATTTGACTGCCTACAATGGTCCTGTCATGCAAAAAGTAGTCTAGGCATAATCTTTTAATGGAACACCTACAGACTTGCCTCCGGGGTACTGCTTCGTTATGCCTACCCCAGAGGGCCATCCTAGAGTACCCTTACGTCCCGTAGAAGTCTCGTACTTCCTCTAGCCCAAAATATCTCAGTTGGACGTGCTCCTTCTGTGCTAAAATCTATGATGAACTGCTTCGTTAAGCTCTTCATCCTTTAGGCTGCTCCAAATGCATCGCACTCTTTTATTAAACCCTAAATCTAATCTTTTAATTTGCGTTAAGTTTACTTTTCTTATTCTGTTGGCTACTTATTTACCCGAATTAGCATAATCTTGTACCAGCCTCATCTAACTATTGTGAGACATCAGTTCCTGACTGAAAGGGGAATGCTGTTGGTATGGGCTACTTCTATTTCTTGCTTATTAACTTAATCCAAGATCTAAGTTTATTAAAATAAGCCTCTTTTGTTATTTCTGCTCTATTTGTTTATTATCTTAATTTAAGTCTTAAAATAAGCCTTTTCTGTTCTTTCTACTTAATTATAACATATGTTATAATTTTACTTGCAATTGTCACTACTATATTATTTTATAATCTATATATTATAAAAATAATTACAAGCATCTCTTTTCTATTCTTGTTTATCTTCTTTTATTATGATATTGAATTCTCTTATTATATGACAATCTTGGCTTGGGACTACGTCCGACTGTCACAAATTTACTTATCATAATAACTGTTGTGCCTTTATTCTATTATCTTCATAGTAATTGCACATCTAGGTATATTTCTTTTAATTGCTTCTAGTCTTATCTAATAATTAACTTGATTTCTTCTTTATTTCCTATAATTCTTCACTTTAATTTCTTATATTCTAGGAAGTAGTTCTATTCTATTTGGTTGGTTACAAAAACTATGCTAAAATTCCATTTCATGTTTAATACTAAACAATGCTATAAAAAATAATCTGTAACTGCAAGATATTTCTTTTACTTTTTGGATAGTGCAAAATACAGTAGTTTCTCTATTTTACACTAATTCCCTTTTTCTTTCTTTTATTCTTGCAATTACGTTTATGGTTATCTTTTAAATATTAAACTATGGAAATGTATTCTCTTTTCTAAACCAATTAATTAATCAATCACTTACTCCCAAATCAAGATATTTGATTTTCCCTTTTAATTTATTTTTCCCCGCTTAGCATATTTTACTGCAAAATTATATTTTTCTCATTTTATTTTAGTTTTTCTTGTTTTACATCTAATTTCTGTAAATCTAGTGTTCTTCTATTTTAGTCCATATTCGCGAATTCTTCTCTTTACTATTTTATTCGCATAAAAAAGAATAAAAAGAAGCTAACATTTATAGGCTAAATTTCAACCTTTAAAATAGATGTAAATAACTATGAATTTTTTATTTTTAGGCTTATGCCTTTCTCTAACTATTAAGCCTAATATTATTCATATTTAATTTGATTACTATTTTCCATATAAATAATAATTACATATATGCTCTCTTATACAATTTACAGTCCCAACATAACTAATTAACAAGATTAATTACTGAAATAAAAACTGAATAAAATTATTTAACGGGAATCTAACGATAATATATCATAAAGGTAAAAGATATATAATTAAATCCACTCAACTGGAAAGAAAACACTCCAAGTTCTAGATCTGATTTTTAACCCAGTTCTATTATCCATAGCCTTCCCTATTGCAACCCTATTTGGATCCACAAATTGGGATTTATATGGATTTAGAAATCCGGATCTAATGAAGAAAAATAAAATAAATAAACTAGAGAACCAGATTTGAGAAATTTACCTCATTCGGATGACTTTATTTGAACATCTCTATTTTAGACCTATAATTTTTATCTCCAACTTGTAATTCAAAAGATGTAAATCTAAAATAGCTAACTTCTGAAGGATTGGAGGAGAAAGAAGAGTGATAAGGCTTCCGCACCCATTTAGAAAAATATAAGTTTGAAGGCTAGCCCTGCCTCTTTATTTATAGAGAGTCAAAACAGTGTCGTCCGTCCACTTAAAACGATGCAAATTAGGCCGTTCAAAAGGGTGCAGAATGAGCACGCCTGATTTTTTTTAAACGTTTTATTTATTATTAACGTTTAACATTTAAACGTTTCCTATTAATTCCAATTAACTCTCATTAATTCTTTGATTTAATGCTCTTTATAACGCACGTCTATTTTGGATTTTAAACGTGCCTTATTTGTTTTATTAAATGTCATTTATAAACGTTAACTTTTAAACATTATAAATAATAAACGTTTAACCTTTTTTTATGTTGCTTGTTTATTCTAATTAATCACCATCAATTGCTTGATTCATTAATATAAAACTTGTCTATTTTGAATTTCACATGTGACCAATTAATGCAAATTAATTTCCTCCAATAGCTTATTTGAGTACATTGCCTGCTAATGTTAAAAAATTGCCTTTAATTACCAATATCAATTAATTTCCTTTGTGACGCGCGCTTATTTTAAAATTCAAATGTGCGTTATTTCTGGAATTTCATACGCACATATATTTATTTATTACAAATATATTTACGTACATTTACATGTATAATTATTTCTCGATACAAAACTTCGAACGTCAAGAAATTTTTCATACGAACTCAGTTCAAGACATATTATATATGTAAATTGATCAAAAAATCACCACGAACACAATGGAATAAGTTTCAAGGCCAAATTCTGACAATTCCAAAGATGTTTATTTTCACTGTTCATAATTATTTAATTATATAAAAATACGGGGTGTTACATTCTCCCACCCTTCAGGAAATTTCATCCCCGAAATTTGGCAAGGGTAAAACTATGTAATTCCTTGCATTAATTACATCCATTTTGCGTACATCCAATTTTTCACCCATCCAAGTCATTGTGCAAAGTGCAATACATCATAAAATATATGCATGTACAAGAATTTCTAAGCGGTACCACCTATATGAATGCGTTTACTTTTAGAAATTCCTTTTGAAACATGATGCACACATCCTAAGTATACTTGCAATTTCTATATGAATGCAATCTTTTGAAAACTCAAAACATTTTTCATCCAATTTTTCCCACACTCCTACTGAATAAGGGTGTAGTTCAATGAATTTTTCATCCAAATCCTACCATACAACTTTTAATATTCGAATTTCAAAAAAATCTAATTTTCTGAACTCAATTTCTTATGTCAGAAAGAAGGTAGAAAGCGGAAAAACTTCACATTTCTCCATTTTACTTTTGCGTACCTCTCACTCCGTACTTGGAACTTATGCCGCTATCCTATAAAATCTTTATTTTCTTTCCCAAACACGGTTTACATAAGAAAGATTTTTCTTTTCAAACTTTTTCCCAAGCTTAATTTATTAGAAAGATGTATTTTTCTTTTACAATTCTCATTTATTTCTATTGACGTTTCTGTTGCTTTCTTTAGATCTTACTGTTTTTCTTTTAGTTACCTTTTATCTGCTTTTACTCTTCTTTTAATATAGCAACTAAACACAGCTATTAACTAGGGCTAGGAGGTCTAGGACCATGTCCAATCTGACATAGAAAAGTCCTACTCTAAGAATCCAAGTAACTCATATGCTCCTCCTGCCACCTATTACTTGTTATCGACTTACGTTGTGTTACTCATGACGAATAAGATCTATTCATCTCTTCTATTCCATGCTAAAAAAGGAATAACTAAGTCTCATTTACTCCAATGGATAAGGGTTTCAATCTATGTAGTCTCTATCTAAAAAGGCAACTAAGCTTAGGGAAATTTTCTCTTTACCTTTCATTTTTCCCTAACTAAGGTCTACTTTTCCCAACCATGTGTGTTTTACTGTCTTACTAATACCACTTCACTATTCTTCTATAGTTTACACACATAAAGCAACATTCCTAGGTTTTCACTAGTGTCTTATACACCTTACGGGAACTTTTATTACTACTACTAGGAGTAACTACTGCCATAGCCTTACACCTTTCCCGATACACCTAGGAAATGATTTCTATCTACTCCATATTTAAAAGTCTGGTTTGGTTTGGTATTTATCATTTTACTTCAAAAATTAAAGCTTCTAAATTTTTGAAACATCAAATCCCAAAATTCTTTCCTTTGAAAGTGTTATTTTGAAGTTTTCTGTTAAATTTAAAGGTACTTGGTTGCTTAAAATTTTATCTTTCCAAAAACTTATTTACTTTTTCGCCAGACCATTTTTCTTTAAAACATGTCTTGCTTTTTCTTAATTTTTTTCCTTTTTTTCTTGACTTCAAAAAAAAAGTCCTCACATGTTTTCAAAATATCTTCTTTTCATAGATTTTCAAATTTACTAAAACTGGAGTAGATAAGACCAATTATTTTTATCAAAAATCCCTTAATTTTCTACTCTTCCAATTACTTAACATCGGAGGAGTTTTTAACTTACTACACTTAATGGTTTTATACCTTAATGTATTGGAATTACCTTTTCTTATGATAAACTATTAACGCTAAAACCTTATATGAATCCTTTAAAGGAGGATTTCATATTTATGTGAAATTATAAGGAATTTATTTTACATTTTATCGAAATAGGGTATACAAAATATGGTGCTTTTCATACCTTGTACATCTCTTTCACGGATTCCTTATAACTTGCACAAAAACATCTTTATTTATGATTGATAGAAAATTATATCATTATTCTTTTCATTCCAATAGATTAAGTATGTTTACTCTATACTCACTTACATAAGATATTTCCTACTAAATTCACTAATTTAATGTGCATTATTTTTCAAAACAACTCATTTTTCAAAACTTCTTTAATATTTTCAAAACTAGAAAATACTCTCATATACTTATTTAAATAATAAGTGTACATACAACTACTTTAGAAATTATCTTCAAAACTCATTTGGGTCAAAACAGATGTGGCGTAAAACACCGTTACTACAACCCAAAAATACTAGTTTATGGATTCAATTAAAATAAATATTAATAAATCTCATATGCTATGCAAAAATATTTCCTTTGGGAGTCACCTACTATAACAAAAGTGTCATAGTCTATGCTTCCTTTATTTTTACCGAAAACATCTATTACGACAATAAATGTTGTAACTTACGTTTTCGATACTTAACACACTCTAGGTTTTTATATTTAAAATCTTTGTTTACATATAAAGAAACTAGCGAGCTATACACACTCTATAATTCTTCAAAAAGAATTTCACTTTTAACAAAATTTACATCATATAAAAACTAATTTAAATTTCATACCACTTTTTTTTCAAAAACTCAATATTTACTTCCTCAAATATATTAATAATTATATTTTTCAACTTTTCAATTCCAAAAGTTTCATTTTATTGGGCTAGACATAAAGTGGATTTTCTTCTTACTAAAAATTCTTATTCCTTCAAAAATAAAAACACTCTCCCTAATATCCCTAGGGAACATCCCCACTTCCTATAACATATGGATATCAATCTTCTCTCAAAACATGGCTTATTGTACACTATAAATCGGTAATAACATAGGGCTCAACAAACTTGGGTCATCCCAAACCCAACTAGCAAACTATGCACAAATATACTTCTAAAAAACTTTACATATGTTAAAATCTATAATTGGGGACTATTTGGATTTTAGTACATAATATATTTATATTTTATTCACAAATACAAATATGTTCACTCACTATCCACTTAGGAATCCTAAACCTAGGCTCTGATACTAGATGTAACAACCCGAATTCTAGTGGGTCCGGAATTTTCACAAAAATGCTAGAATCCAAGCCAACTGAAGCTCGAGTTGGGTTTTTGGTATCTTGCAAATAGCCAAAGACAAATATATCAGACCTCAGATAAATATCTCACAGCGGAACTGACTAAAATATAATAGTAAGTAAATACTCACCAAAATAATAACACTTTATAAACAAGAGTCTCAAAGATGAAAAGTCTCTACCATCTACTTAACATGTAGGATGTTATGAGGAGGGGGTCAGAACTAAAGTTCTGGTGAATGGACAAATCATATACTTCTAAGTCTAATTCTATATATACCGTTTTACTTCCATTTTATGTTTTATTGGGTTTATTGGGTTTATAATACTTTTGCCCCTATGCGTGAATCGTACCCATCTACTTCCTAGTAGATCAAAACCTAATAACTAATACATATATGTAGTTATATGCCTAATGATCACATCGGTCCTAGGTACCACCCATAGTACTTTTCGTATCCACCTCGAAAAGGACTCCATCGTCTTACTCTTATAGCATTCTGTGACTACATCTGTAAAGGACTGCCTCGTAAGGCCTATAATATAGATGTTCCATCGTCTACTATGAAAATGTAAAACTGCGTCTGCACTAGCCTATACTAATACTCAGACATCCACAATATACCACCCCATGCGTACCTTGAGGACTATACGTAATCGTTCTGTCTACTCCCTGAATCCTGCTTAACAAGGTCTACCTTGTACGGAATTCAGTCGGAGATTTTCTATTTCTATAAAGGACTGCCTTGTTAGGCCAACAATACAGAAATTCTACTTAGTCTAACCCTTTTCTTATCGTGGATATGGCCCCACGCAGCCACCACTCAACTAATCGAAATACCTATAAAAAGCTAAGTGTTTGTGACCTATTGCAAACAATCTAAACATCCAATTGGCTGCGCCCCCCAATCCAATGTCTCGATAGTGAAAGAATCATTGGACTGTTGGTTTAACTCTAGTCTTTCCCGAACTGGCTTCTTGGTTTTGATGCTGGCCCGATATCCGCATGTGACGATCCTTTTGGGTCCTGCCAACTAAAACCTACTCGCAAGTCGAGTATGGTGACATACGAATATCCTACTCCAACCATCAACCCCTTTTGACTTCCTACAATAGTCATGCCATGCAAAAAGCAGTCAAGGCATACTCTTTTGATGGAACACCTACAGACCTGCCTCTGGGGGACTGCTCTGTTATGCCTACCCCATATGGCCATCCTAGAGTACCCTCGCGTCCCATTGAAGTCTCATACTTCCTCTAGCCCAAAATATCTGAGTTGGACGTGCTCCTTCTGTGTTGAAATCTGTAATGAACTACTTCGTTAGGCTCTTCATCCTTTGAGCTGCTCCAAACGCATTTCACTCTTCTATTAAACTCTAAGTCTAATCTTTTAATTTGCGTTTAGTTTACTTTTCTTATTATGTTGGCTACTTATTTACCCTAATTAGCATAATCATGTCCCAGCCTCACCTAACCATTGTGAAACCATTAGTTCCTGATTGAAAGGGGAATGCTGTTGAAATGGGCCACTTCTATTATCTTGCTTATTAACTTAATCCAAGATCTAAGTTTATTAAAATAAGCCTCTTCTGTTATTTCTGCTCTATTTGCTTATTAACTAAATTTAAGTCTTAAAATAAGCCTCTTCTGTTCTTTCTACTTAATTATAACCTATGTTATAATTTTACATGTAATTGTCACTACTATATTCTTGTAACGACCCACCTTTTTGGACGGTTTAAATCGACGATAAACCACACATGTCAGAATCAAACCATATAAAGGGGTAGATTTTTATGGGGTAAATAAGAAAAAGCAGAGAAAGAAAGAAGACAAATACAGAATCTCACAGCGAAATGACAAAATATAATAATCAAATAAACAGTTCATGAAGCTGTTTACAAATAACATTGATTAAACCTTTTATAATACAGATCAGAGTTACATACAACAAGAATAAATAATAAAAAAATGCAGCAAAACAAAATGATGCGAAAGAATAAATATACTAGATAATAATAGTATAAATTCTTTGTCTTCATCCTCCAGAAAGCAGTCTTCGATAAACTGGAAAGCCCAGACTGACCCGAGTGAATTGAAAAGACAAAACACTCGAGTCAGAACTAAAAGATCTTATGTAAGTTAAGTCAACAGTAAATAAATATGAGTGTAACGGTGTCGGAGATGTTTACGGGGTTTGACATCTCCTATCTAGTGTCTAACGTGAGTACAATAACTTAGGAGATGTTCGGGATTCCCATCTCCTAAGAATCCATTAAACTATCTACTATATAGTACAATACGCTATTATAATAGTGTCTACAGTAAAGTGAAGTACTAAAATAGCGTTAAGGCGTTACCCATATCCCCCTTAACACATTTTATATATTCTCATAGTCTATACAGTACCGTAATTCCTCCATAAACTGGAGGGCTATCTGAGGGCACTACATAGGTATGGTACAAACCAAACTCGTAGAAGGTGTGATAGGGCATGTGAACACGGCAAACGAGGCAATACCAGGGTAGATATACCAATTACAGAACCGGGCTGGTGGTAATGCATAGCAGCTACTACCGCCCACCTCGAAACACACTTCCAAATCAAGATCAAGGGGTGGCCACCAGATCATCACAAAGGCATAATATAGTATCGAAGAAGCATGTCCAATTGGAGGAATGACCTCACTTGGCCCAGGTAAATCTCCTGTTTTAGTCACATCTAAGCTGACTCACGGGAGTCAAGGTCACGTAAATACCTCATACAGAATCGTTGGCCAAACAATGCTACTTCATTTCTGGAATCTCTACCACGTACACAGTTGTTAAAGTGGTTTTCGGTATTGGCAGAGAGTATGACAATATCCGATCCTGATCACTTTAACAACCAAACGCTTATTTCACCGGATGGTTCTTTTACATTTCCAAAACCATTTCATAACTGATATCAAAATATCATATTCAATTTAAACCATATCACTTTTGAACATATTCACTTCCAAAATCACATTTACTTCCAAAATCATATTCACTTTAAAAATTATATTTACTCAAATATGTCATTTCACAAAATGGTATCAATTTCCAATTCCAACTTAGGTTGTCTCATCATCAAGGATTTAAATATAAATACTTCAACTTTACACTGTCTGAAATTTTAGAAAATAGTTTAGATGGTCATAAATAGTTTTAATAGTTTAAAATAGATTAAAATAGTTTAAATAGTAGAAATAATATAAAATAGATTTAAATTGATTTAACTAGGTTTTAAAATGATTTATATAGATTTAAAATAGATTAAATAGATTTAAATTATATTAAATAGATTTAAAATAGATTAAATAAATTTAAAATATATTAAATAGATTTAAATTATATTAAATAGATATAAAATAGATTAAATAAATTTAAAATAGATTAAATTGGGTTAAATAGGTTATAATAGACTAAAATAAATTAAAATAGTTTAAATTGATTAGAATAGTTAATTTAATTAAAATAGTTTAAATTAGTTTAAACTAGATTTCAAAGTTATATCCAAACATTTCAATAACTCAATTCCGATAAACTCATTCATATTTGACACCTCAATTTTGAAATTCCAATTTAAATCCTTTGAACAATTCATTAAACAATTCAAATTTCAGCATTAATGCTTGGATTATCGAGAATAATTCAGTTTATATAAATACATTTCTATTTCAAAAATGCCAGTTAATTGAATTCAAAATTTAAAGAATTAAAAATCAATTAATTTGATCAATCCGGTGTCCGTATATAATTTTCTTCCCTAGGGTCAAGTGATACGGATATTTATCATTTCAATCCGCAATTTAAAATTTTATGGTTATATATCATCTCACCGCAATCCCGAATTAAATAAAAATCCATAAAATCGCTCGAGTCTATCATTTCAACCCATAACGATTTTTCCCTAATTTTTAAATCGTTCGGGTATGTATCATTTCAACCCATAGGGAACTTGCAGTGTTATAACAATATAAAAATACAACATCTAGTCATCCAATATCAAAAATCAAACATCCATCACAATCGTCATCCAAATCAACCAATAAACATCAATAGATAACTGATTATCATTAACAGGTATTAAATTAACAATTAAATTCAATATTAAATTAAACGATGATTTAATGTAATAAAAGCCAAATTTAAGTAGAATGATAATTTAAACCTACCAAACATCAATCAATAAATTTTAAATCACATCATAAATTTAAATAACTAACATAAGATAATCTAGTAGTTGTGAGTGGTCAAAACACTCACCTTTGATTTCAAATCGATTTGAAATCCAAATAAAGGCCCAATATTCAACAGTCTCAGAATTCATCCAAACCAGCGTCAAAATGACCGGAATTCCGATACGATCGCAGCGGAACAAACCACGCGTGAATCCGAGCTCGTATAGAAAAGATACGTAAGTTAGAAGTTTGGAAAATTTAAATTTAAATTAAAATAAACAAATAAATTAACACGTTCAAACCCTACACATCATCAACGTACCTTGCTCACATGCCTGCTCAACTCACGTACCCGTAATCGAACCCGCCACCTACACGAAGACCACAAGACACCATCCACGACCATTGCGGCCAACTAACCCACCAGAAAAGTCCCCACTCTCTCCCCCAAGCACCATCGACCCCGCGATCAACCCCACTCGCAATCGGCGTCACCAAAATAGCCCAGCGCCGCCGCCAATTTTCCAAACCCTAATTGAATTTTCACGGCAAATCTTACCATCAAATCGCCAAACAAACCATACCGATAAACTGCGTGCGACGATCTCCACAACCCAATACCCTCCAATCGACGATCGGTCGAAGTCGATCGCAACCCAATGGATGGTCGAGGATGATTTGGCTAATACTGGACAAACAAGAACCCGATTGCAAAAATGAACTGCAGATTTGAGTTGCACTCATCGAGAGATTCGAACCGATATATAATATGATATTGTTTGAGGAGTTTTAATTTTTCGATTTGATTGTGATTTGCAATTGAATCTAGAAATTTTGGGTTTCTACCATTTGAGAAGGAGGAACAGGAAAAAGTTGATGTACGTACAGAATAAGAAAAATGACTGCTAGGGTTTGGGAAACAAAACTATTTTTATCAACAAAGCCCGATAAGAAATAAACACATATCGAATTTATACGAACGACGAATGGCGACCCAAAAGCCCGTTCTGTCTCCCAAACGAAAATGGGTCATCCCATATATCAAAATTGATGTTTTTGATAGTTTTAAACTCAATGGAACATGTTTCAAGTCCTAATTCCATCGTGTGAAGAAGTTAGCTTTAAAATCAGCTTATTTCAAATTGATTTCAACTGAATTTAATTAAATTGATTTTTACGCGTTTCGAGTTCGTAAGATCAGACGACAAGTCCGATCGCTACGAAACTTGAAACCATACAATAATTCACCATTACGGATCCGATGAAATGGGTTTCGTCGAAATCCGAGATAGTGGCCAAAATGGCTATTTTCACGTTAATTAAATAAATTAATATTAAATTAATTAAATTACTTTTTCCATTAAAATTTGGTAATTAACAAATTTCGTCATTTTTGATCACTTGGACATTTATAATAATTTAAACAAATTTACATGTCGATTCAGAGTTAAATATTCTAATGATTACAGTGTTCAATTTCAAATGTAATTAAATTCAATTAATTAAAATTTAGTTCTAATAAATTGATTTAATTTGATTTAAATCTTTTTATTCGATTAATTATTACTTTATAGACATAGTTAACATTTGTTCATATCTTATTACACTAATATTTTACCATTATCATCTTAGTTTTCATTAACGTAGTATTTAATTACACTTAATTTCAATAAATCCATTTATTATAATTTAAGTTACAATAAATTGATCAAACTTGATTTCAATTCTTTTATTAAATCAATTGTCATATTATGAATATAATTTACATTGGGTTACATGTAACGACCCGTAATTTTCGATAATTAAATTTGTTAATTTAGTGAGATTTTGGTAATTTAATATTGGAAGAAATAAAAAGTTGTAATGTAATAATGAAATGAATACTAAAAAGAAATGTAACAAATGATAATTAAAGCTAATTATTAACAACTTGAATGTAATTCCAATAAATGAAATAATGTAAATGTTATTCTTGGTAAATTGAATACAAGAAAATAAATGCAAGTGTTGTATAAATTTATGAACTAGTACATAATGAATAGTAATTGAATAAAATCGTACTATGTAAGCAATTGTAACATTTTTTTGTTAATAATAACTTAAAAGTTAAAAGTAAATGGTAACAATTATTTATGCTACCTATTTATTTAGTCTAATAAATTAAATTTGAAACCAATTGCAATAAAATTTAATTGAATATTACGTGAATGTAAATTAAGGTAACAATTAGAAATAATGTTAATTTACTTCATATTATGACAATTGGTTGGATAAAAAGAATGGAAACCAAGATTTATCAATTTATTAGAATTTAAATTATGATAATTGGATTAATTGCGATTAAATGAAATTTAATATTTAATTATTAAGTAAATAGAAATTAAGATGAAATTGGGAAATATTAATATACTAAGATATAAACCAATGTTAGTTATACCCTTATTGAAATAAAAGACTTGAATAACAAGGTTTAAAAATTTAATAAACGGATTTTGGAATTTTAATTTATAATTTCTAAATTTAATGAAATTGAAATTAAACACTGGAATTGATGGATTGTTAACCCCCTTTCGACTCACGACCTAGCAGGAGCCGAGTTAAGGTGCTTGCCGACTTAAGAAGTATGCTGACTTAGGATGCTGGCTGACTTAAGGTGCTTGCCGACTTAAGAAGCCTACCGACCTAGCAAATTGTGAGTTAACAAGAGCTTCCGACTTAACAGATTGCCGACCTATGGGAACTTGCGACCTACCGAGTTAAAGAGTATACTGATTCAACAAGTCACAACATAAGGAAGCGTACGACCTAATAAAAGACGACTTAAGGTAATCCACTACTAAGAGGAGCTGCCGATCTAAAATGACTACCGACTTAAGGAAGCCAACCGATTTAACAAAGTGCGAGTTAGCAGGGCCTGCCGAGTTAACAAACTACCGATTTAAGATTGCACGTTAACTCTGCTCCGACCTAACAGCATTGAGATACCTTATACACCTTTACCTCGTCACCGACTTACCTTAAGTCTTCAGCGACTTAGGACTTAAGCATAAAACCAGAAGAGGAGGTGAACTACTAGGGAAGTGTTGGAACTGATAAACCGGCTATGACCTATCGTAAGTCGGCAGCGACCTATCATAAATCGGCAGCGACTTATACTAAGTCGGCGACGACTTAGGACTTAGGAAAATTTCCAGAGTCCAAATCAGCTCCTATAAATACCCCACCACTTCCAACATGAAAGGGACTTTTGGCAAATCATTTCTACAGCGCTGTTACTCCGTTGAACTCTTCATTCATTCAGTAATCAAGGATCCTTCAAGCATTCACGACACTACAACAAGCTTCGAGAGAAATTCCTTACATCCGAGATGGATTCATCGAGTTTCACCGTCGAAGATTGAGCTAGTAGTCTAGATTGTTTCTTGTGATCGAGTTGTATTGTTTCTTGAAGAGATTTGTATCAAATTGTAACCGAATCAGCAATAAGAGACTATAAAGTGGACGTAGGCTCAATTACGGGCCGAACCACTATAAATCTGTTGTTCATTTACTGCATTTCTGCTATTTTCCTGCTTAATTTCTGTTCCCGTCACACGGGTGGTGCTTTCACGATCTTATTACACACACCGGGTGTTATCGTTCATATTTTAACGTTAACATTTTGGTGCTTTCACCGAGAACCCAACTCAGGCTACCATCCATCATTGCTTCACACAAGTTTGTTGAAAAGATTTCCTATAGAACTAGAAGTCTATCAGACATAATGGCTCCTGGAAGGAAACGAAAGGTTGTCAGATCTGAAAATGTTCATGATGATACCGCCACCTCTGCTTCACCAAGTCAAGCAGCTCCAAGCGTCGGGGTGGCGCGAGAGGAGCTAGACGCTGCTGTATCCGGACTATACCAGCAGATTGAGACTCAAAACAATTTGATGATGGAAAAACTGAACGCTCTGCTTGGTGCCAACCAAAGACCAGTGGGTAATGAAGAAAACGTCGCTGATGTCCTTCGCAACTCCGAAGGGAGGAATATTCCTCAGGGAGGATCAGGTGCTGCTGAAGGGCACCCCTCCGAGCTGAAGGATCTAGACCAACGCCAATTTTCCACGAAAATCTGCCCGGGCAAACATCTGAGAAAATGGCAGAAGTCTACTCCGCAAAATCTTTGAACAATGAGGAATATCTTTCTGGCATGATCAAGCAAATAATGAAAGAGAGCATGCAGAGAGGTGAAGATGAGAGTGAATGGGGATTCGCGCCAAGCAAGACTCCATTTACCGAGAAGATTCTAAAGGCTGAATTTCCTAGAAAATTTGTTCCCCCCACCATTCCTGCTTATCGGGGAACAAGTGATCCAAACCAATTCTTGTATAAGTATGATTGGCACATGACCGGTGCGAGAGCAACTGATGAAATCAAGTGCCGGTATTTCCCAGTATATTTGGAAGGAGTGGCACTTCTCTGGTTCACCAAACTTCCCATCCGATCAGTGGATCAATTTTCCGATCTGACTAGAAAGTTTAAAGAGCAATTCAGGCTATACGCTTCAAAGGAAAAGGACATAATGTCATTATCCAGTCTTGAACAGAATCCGGGAGAACCTATTAAATCATTCCTGAACCGTTTCAATATAGCTCTGGCGGAAGTTGATAATGCAGAGCCACAGATGATCTTGACCTATTTGATGCGTGCTATCGACAAATCGAGCGAATTTGGAAAATGGCTGAAAATGAAAGAGCCAAATTCTCTCGAGAAATTCTATAAGAAAGCCGATGAATTCATACGCTTGGAAAATCTTCCAGCATCAATGAAGGTGGTGGCAACAAAGGTGGAAAATAATACTGCCGCTTCGGAAAAGAAAGATTCCGGTGGTCAGAAAAGGGAAAATCACAAGGGGAAGAAACAAAAGGATATAAAGAAACCTCGCTTCTTCAAACCCTCAGATTTCACTCCATTGACCGACACTCTGGAAAATATCTTCTTCGCCACCAAAGATGCTGTGGATTATCCCAAACCGGCTGAGATAAAACCAGGAAAGGGCGCTATGAGAAATGGAAAGTTCTGTCGTTTTCACAACCAACCTGGTCATGATACCAATGACTGTCGTCACTTAAAGAGCTTAATTGAAGAATTATTGAGAGAAAACAAGCTGCAACAATATGTCAAGAAAAACAGAAGTGATCCATCTTCGTCTACTCAGAGACAACAACCCTCTAATCAGCCGTCAGACTCAAGTAAAGGTGCTGCGGCACAAGAATCTGAGAGGCCCGTTATCAACGTCATTTCAGGGGGCCCACACCCAGCAGGCAAAAGCTGGGGTGAGATGGAACGATATGCTCACGCTTTGAAATATATCCCGGCAGAAGAAGATGTTTTTGCTGTAGAAAACACAGTACCCCTAAAACAGCAAAAGATTTCAGATAATGATATTTTGTTCAAGGCTAGGGATTCTATTGGTATTGAAGCTCCGACCATAGACCCCTTAGTTATTTCTGCAGGAATTGGGCCAGCAATAGTAAGACGAGTACTCATTGATTGCGGTGCTTCCTGCAATATACTTTTCAAGAAAACATTTGACCAGATGAAGATCCCAATGACCGACGTTCAGGCTTCATCACAAAAGATCGTTGGTTTCACTGGGGAACCACAGCAACCCATCGGAACTGTCGATTTGTTCGTGGAACTTGGTGAAGGGCAGAAAAGGGTAGCTCAAAAACAAACCTTTGTGATTGTCGATGGATTTTCTGCCTACAATGCTTTCCTAGGCAGGCCAGCTCTAGCTGCATTCAAGGCCATTTTGGCCCCGTGGTGCTTAACTATGAAGTTTCCTACAGAAAATGGTGTTGGTGTCATCAAGGGAGATCAAAATGCTGGACGTGAATGTTATCTTATAGAGCTTCGAGAAGCCAGAAAGAGAGAGATGGGTAAAGATGCGGCAGCTCCCCTCCGCATCAAAAACCCAACCTTATAGCAAATACAGGGTGGCCCCTGCACTGGAGAGCATAGTGGTGCAAGGCGGGAAATGGACCCCAGAAAATCCAGTGCAGAGGAAAATAGAGTGGTGCCTGTTGAAGTTACGGTACCAATACCTGTCGACTCCAAAGACCCAAATAAAGTGCTTAATGTGGGTTCGCAACTAAGTACAACAGTTCAAAATACACTGATATCGTTTCTAAAAGCAAATCTGGACGTGTTCGCTTGGTGTCATGCTGATATGTGCGGAATCTCTCCAACAATTGCTGTTCATACTCTGAATGTTGATCCGAAATTCACACCGGTAAAACAGAAAAGAAGAACTCAAGGTCCAGAAAGATCAGCAGCTTTAAAGGAAGAAGTAGATCGCCTCTTAGAGAATAATTTCATCAAAGAATCCACTTATCCAAATTGGGTTTCGAATCCAGTATTGGTTAAGAAGGCAAATGGAAAGTGGAGAGTATGCATTGATTTCTCAGATCTGAACAAAGCTTGCCCCAAAGACTGCTTCCCGTTGCCGAGAATCGATCAACTAGTAGATGGGACGGCTGGACATGAGTTGTTATCTTTTATGGATGCCTATTCCGGATACAATCAGATTATGATGAATGAACCAGATCAGGAGGACACAAGCTTTATTACAGATGTGGGACTCTACTGTTACAAAGTCATGCCATTCGGGTTAAAGAATGCAGGGGCAACATACCAAAGACTTGTCAACGCTATGTTCAAGCCACAGATCGGCAAAACAATGGAAGTCTATGTTGATGATATGTTAGTAAAGTCAAAGAAAGCAGTAGACCACATGGATCACTTGGCAGAGATGTTCTCAATTCTTCGGAAGTACGGAATGAAGCTTAATCCATTGAAATGTTCATTCGGAGTAGAGTCTGGGAAATTCCTGGGTTTCATTGTGAGCGCTAGGGGCATCGAGGCCAATCCTGCTCAAATCACAGCTCTAAGAGAAGTTAAAGCCCCTAGAACAAAGAAAGAACTGCAAAGTCTCAATGGAAAGGTTGCCGCTCTTAGTCGCTTCATTTCCAAGGCCACAGACAAATGCATTCCCTTCTTTGATGCTCTAAAGAAAGGAAAGAAAAATTTCGAATGGACTCCTGAATGTCAGAATGCTTTCGGTCAACTGATTCATCATATGAGAACTCCTCCGGTCCTCTCCAAGCCTAGTGATGGTGAAGACCTCTTCATCTATTTAGCAATTTCATCCCATGCTTTAAGTGCAGCACTTGTACGAGAAGATATGAAAATACAACGTCCAGTTTACTACATCAGCAAACGGTTCGCTGGAGCTGAAATGAATTATTCAAAGATAGAAAAACTTGCTTATTGTCTGCTAATCGCTTCCAGGAAGTTGAGACCTTATTTTCAATCTCATCCTATCAAGGTCCTGACTGATCAACCTTTGAAGCAAGTCCTGTATCGTCCTGAAACTTCGGGTCGTCTCTTGAAGTGGAACATAGAGCTCAGCCAATATGACATCACTTACCATCCCCGAAGAGCAATTAACGGACAAGCTTTAGCAGATTTCATTGCAGAATCCACTGACAAAGGTGACAGTAAGGAAGAAACAACTGACTGCATTCCGATACAATGGAAGTTGTATGTTGATGGCTCGAGAAATGACTATTGTTCTGGGGCAGGAGTTGTGCTCGAAACTCCCGAAGGACGATCACTATGTTATGCATTGAGACTGGAATTTCCTTCGACAAACAATGAAGCAGAATATGAAGCCCTTATTGCCGGATTGAAAATCGCCAAGGAATTGAATATCAAAGTGATACAGATTTTCAGTGATTCTCAGCTTATTGTCTGCCAGGTGAAGAAGGAATTCCAAGCCAAAGGAGGGAATTTGCCTGCATATTTGACAAAAACTTCCGAACTCCTCAATGATTTAGATCACTACTCAATAAGCCACATACCCCGAGAGGAAAATATGAAGGCGGATTCTTTAGCAAAGTACTCAAGTTCCGGAGAAGCTCAATTGCTGGGATTAGTTCCTGTAGAAGTTCTGTCAGCTCCAAGCATTGATGAAATGGATATTGATTGGATTATGACTACGTCTCAAGAGCATGAATCGTGGATGAGTCCAATCAAGGAATACTTACTCAGTGGTTCTCTGCCAGAAGATTCTAAGGAACGTCGAAAATTATTGAGAAGAGCGTCAAGATATGTAATTCAAGATGGCCGATTATACAGGCGAGGATTTTCAATCCCACTACTCCGATGTGTAACTAAAGAAGAAGCCAAGACAATCTTAGCAGAGGTGCACGGAGGAGAATGTGGAGACCATTCAGGTGGTCAAACACTTACAAAGAAAATTCTCCGATATGGGTATTTCTGGCCGGATATTAATCGAGATGCTGCAGCTTACTCCAGGAAGTGTGACAAATGCCAACGATTTGCAAAAATCCCAAGAGCACCCTCCACTGAACTCACACAAATGGTCAGTCCATGGCCATTTGCCATCTGGGGAATAGACCTAATTGGACCATTACCGATCGCCAAATCAGGGATTAAATATGCTATTGTTGCCGTTGATTATTTCACTAAGTGGGCTGAAGTTGAACCTTTGGCCACCATCACTTCTAAAAAAATGATAAATTTTGTAACGAAGAACATCATTTGCAGATATGGGGTGCCAAAGAAGATAATCACCGACAATGGCACTCAATTTGAAAGTGAAGAATTCCAGGATTTTTGCAAACGGTTCAGAATTCGAAAAAGCTTCTCAGCAGTGGCTCATCCGCAGGCAAATGGGCAAGTGGAAGCAGTTAACAAGATCATCAAGTCAACTATCAAAAAGCAACTTGAAAAAGAAAAAGGTGGTTGGGTTGATAAGCTTCCATTAGCACTATGGGCGTACAGAACTACTCACAAAACTGCGACTGGGCACACTCCATTTTCACTGGCATACGGATCTGAGGCAATGATTCCAGTAGAAGTAGAGGTTCCTTTGCATAGAAGAGTTCATTTCAATGAAACCGAAAATGAAAAACTGCAACTTGAAGCGCTTGATTTTCTCGATGAGAAAAGAGAGGAAGCTAGGCTCAGAGTTTCAGCTCATCAGCAGAGAATAGCCAGGCATTTCAACTCCAAAGTTCGCCAACGCAGCTTTGAAATCGGAGACTTGGTTTTGAAAAGGATCATGACAGCAACTGGTGTGTTTGGGCCAAACTGGGAAGGACCATATGTCATAGGCACTAAACTTCTTGATGGCACTTTCAAACTCATAACTGTTGAAGGAGATCCAATTCCAAGGGCCTGGAACAGCAACCATTTGCGTCCTTACTTTACTTGAAAAGAGCTCTGCTCAAAATTGTAAAATGATGATGAATGTATCAGTTGTATTGTGAAACATTGTAAATCAGTGTAAATGAATGAAAAGCTATAAAGTGGACGTAGGCCCGATTCTTGGCCGAACCACTATAAATCTTGTGTTCTTTACTATTTCATAATGCCTGTTTTATTTCGATATGTAAATACTTTAAATGTATCACTAAAATATCAATTCAAAATTGCAGGACATTATAACAAGGCTTGCTCATCACAAAGCTAAGCGACCTTTATAAATCAGCTATTGCACAAAAACCAAACAACAAAAATTCCAAACTCAAATCCTACGCAAGGAAAACTTCACATAAAAAGTTGGCAACTTCACTGGGACAAACCTTTGTTCACTAGTTGAGATTGTCGTTATGAACGGGCATCCAACTAGATAACTCGCGTTTGTCTCGTGAAGTCATTCAACAGTGAAGTTTACTTCTTCAGATAAAGCAATTTACTTGCAAAAGAAAGGAACACGCGCTTGGAAACGATGATAAAGGATCGCAGATTGGCGGATGATGATACAACATGAGCGGGCAAACAAAGAAGCAGACAAAGGGAGGTATGCCTCTCAACAGGAAGGCCGAGAGATCCACTAAAGGGACGCCTTCCCAACCGGAAGGAACAAGACCCTCGCTAACTGGTCGTGATGCTTCCGACCAGATAGTGTGTGTCCGCCCCATGGATCCACTCGCCCCTGAGACGCAACCTACCTGGCACACCAACCAACCAAAGCCCTCTAACGAGGCACGGCAATAAATGGGAGTGCTTTACTTAATCAAAAAGATCGGTGGGACTACCAAAGGGGCACCTTGTTAGTTAATTGCGATCGTTTGTGCAAGCAAACATCCAATCAAGCAACTTGCGTTCGCCCCGTAGACCTCTGACCATGAGAAAGTAACTTCCAGGCAATCACAAGCCCTTTTCGGAGGCACAAGCCCTCTTCGGAGGCACAAGCCCTTTTCGGAGGCACAAGCCCTCTTCGGAGGCACAAGCCCTCTTCGGAGGCACAAGCCCTCTTCGGAGGCACAAGCCATCTTCGGAGGTAAAAGCCCTTTTCGGAGGCACATTTCACCAGGGTAAAAGTGCAAAATGCTTCTCTTCGGAGACCCACTTCACCCGAGTAGAAATACAAAAATTGCTTCTCTTCGGAGACCAACATTGCTTCTCTTCGGAGACCAAAATCAAGACTTCTTTGGAAGCACAAGACCTCTCCGGAGGCACAACAATAATCCACAAAGCATAATGCTACTCTTCGGAGTCCACATGCTACTCCTCAAAAAATACCAAAATAAAGCCCTCTTTAGAGGCACACTTCGATTCTTTCGCTTCACCGCGTAGGAGAATTCACTTCTCAAAAGCATGAAATAAACATTTCCGAAGGTTGAAGCGTGAAAGCTTATCCGAAAATGAGACACGCTCCGTTTAAGTAGAATAATCATTCCCTCAAAGACGGAATAGTTATTCTATGGAAAATAAGAGTACAGGTCTCGCTAAAAGCGAAAGATATTGTTATGCACTTGTGGTATAGGGGCAACATCATATAATACGGCTACAACAATAAAAAGCAGTATTCAAGCAACATACCACAAGCACATAACAATATCACGCGAAATAGATGTGGAATAAATGCATTCTCAAACGCAGACCAAAAGTTTGCACAAGTAAGAAGAATCGTTTGTTCTACACTTAAAATAAAAGATAGATCATTCTCACATACACAAGAGTTTGTACAAGTAAAATAATTGTTTTATTTAGTACTATGAAAATTCTTTACATGTGCAGATATCTCAAAAAGCAAAAGCGGGGACCGGTACCCGCACAATCCCCGGTCAATACATGCAAAGAGAAAAAATAATAAGTAGAAAATCCAGCTTGATTATTCCTTCTTCTCACCACCCTTGGAGCTCTTTCCCGGCCTAATGATTAGCTTTTGAAGTCGTTGTGAACGGGCAGGGGCAGAAGGAGAAAGTGGTACAGCTGGATCAACTACTGCTTCCTCTTCAGTGGAAGTCTTCTTCTTTTTCCTTACAGCACGCTTCCCCTTCCTCTTTGAAGAAGACTCGCTCCCCGGAGTAGCAAGCAATGTTGAAAGCTTCGTATCGTCGTCAAGAGACCGCTCCGGGGTCTTCTCGATGTCTTCAAAATCCTCCGCCTTCTGTTCCTGAGAAGCAGCCGGATCATCCAAGCCTTGAAGAGCTTCGATTTTCTCTGCCTGTGATCCTGGTTGGGAAGCAGAGGGAGGAGTAATTTGGGAAGACAGAGGAACGGCAATCGAAGGAGTGAAAGCTTGTGTAGTGCTTGGTGCCTCCGCTGTAGAAGAAAAGAAGTTAAAATCAGCATCCCCCGAAAATAAAGAAGGCATCGGTTCATCAAAGTTTAAGTAACAAGTAAGAAGGTCATCGAATTCGGCTAAGTCAAATGACTGGTTCATTAGACCCGAGACGACACCAAGAGTACCTGGAGGAGTTGGCTTTGCAAGATCCACCTCAAACTTCTCGGCTTCAATATCATCCAGTGCCTCATCTTCAGTAGGAGTAGTTGCAGTCTCCTGGGCAACTTTAGCTAGATGTAAAGAATGAGAACTGGAATCTATAATATTAACGTCGGCTGAAGTGGAAGTTTGAACGGGGGCAGTTAAAGGAGCTTCTTCTTTTGGAGGCTCTTCTCCCGTTATTTCAGCTCGTACTTTGGCAAGTAGCTCCTTCCCCTTAACAAGAGCGGCACGATCCTCATCATTGAGATAGCGCCCCTCAAGTTCCAGCTCATTATAGCCGGCCCCGCCAAGCATATCCATCGCGACTTCCCACACTTCAGCCAATGTAATTTCATAATCGGGACCAAGAAAAGAGAGGCTCCCACGACCCAGAACGCTGTGTAAATAAAAGTCGAATAAGGTAGAGCTGATGTCTGCTTTCGTCGCCTCATGTGATTGCTCAGCCGCTTCCTTTTCGGCAACGGCAGCAACCCGGCCAGCGGTAGCCTCATCACGCTCTGCCTCAACTTTAGCAAGTCGAGACTTTAGTAACTCAATCTCTACGTTCTGAGAGGTGACCTTTTCCCGCAAATCGGTGTTTTCTGTGCGGTATTTCTCAGTAATATGCTGTTCAGCGGCAAGCTTCATTTCAACATCTCTCTGTGCAGCATGGGCATCCCGCACTTGTTTTTGAAAGACTTCTTCTTTTTGAATATGAGATGCAGAAGAAGAAGCAAGATCTTCCTTAAGTTTTTTAACCTCGGACTCAAGTTTTGCATAACCATCAGCAATATTTGTCATCTCGAGATTATGCTGTTTGCAAATTTTGTCCCACTCCGCCTTGTCGTTTTCCATAGTCAGCATTGCCTCAAGGTTTGCACGATTAACCCTTTGGAGTTCATCGACCAGCTTCTGCCACTGCGACATCCTCTCGATATTAAGCCTGACTGCGTCAAGACTGCTAAGCATGTCTGATTTATCAATCGGAACTATGTCCAAGTCAAAGCGTACCCCTTTTAGGCACCAATTCGGAAAACGACTCTGAAGTGTTGGGGGGCCGTCCTTGACTTGATATTGCGGTCTGTTAATGATAGTCTGAATGTCAGATTTCTTCAGAGGAGGAGAGCTAGCTAGAATATCGGAAGGAATGGGAGCGTCAGTCTTTTCAGAAATTTCAGACGCGTCAATCGGTTTAGATCGTTTGCTCGGTTCATCGGCAATCTGAGTTTTTCCCTTATCATCGTAAGACTTCCGCTTATGAGAGTAGTCACTCCTATGCGAAGAGTCATATCGCTCGGCATCTTTCCTTCTTTGCCACTGATCATAATCCCGCTTCTCCTGGGCTTTCCTTCGAGCCCTCTCTTCATCTGTTTCTTTTGGGGTATCAAGGTACTTCCTAAAGTCATAGGTGCCGCGGCCTCCACGGTACTTGAATGAGTCATAATATGAACCTGTACGTCCCATTGGAGAACCTGAAAGCAGAAGAGGGGTAGAGTTTAGAAATTTCCAGGAAAAAGAGGATAAATGCTTATAAGTGCCGAAAAATCCTAAGTGTGTGTGGCGTGCAAACTACATGCGTCAAATTACAGACCACGCTTTAGTGTGGAAACAGAGACGATTGGCGTAGTAGGCATCTGGGTTTGTTTAAGGGTAGAAGTCGCCTCGACAACGGGAGAAGTCACTTTTTGATTGCTATCCCCGAAAAGCTCTTGAGAAGTTATCATGATATCACTCAAGCCGTCAAAGGTGTCATCGCCCAAGTGTTCAGCAGATTTCTCCTTCTCAACTTCCACATCAATTGATTTTTCAGAAACTCGAGGATTCTCTTCTTCCTCAATAATTGGGGGAAGTGCCAACTTGCCAGCTAACCCTACAACATCAGTGGATCCGGAACACTTTATCAAAGCAGCATCCATGACAGTTGTTTCTGATGCAGCTTCTTCCGCAGAAGCTGGGGCATTCGACGCCTCTGTTTGAGAGCCCGAAGCAGCCGGTGTTTCTGCATCGGAACTAGGAATTTCATGAATTCGAGTCGACCTGGAAGGGTGTAGAAGCCCAAATTGGTGCAAAAGCTCATCATCTAATAGAAACTGGATACTCCTCTCCTCTACAGGCACCGCCATAAGCCTCTCGAAAGTCACTTTGTGACTGAGATTTTTAGAAGGAGGAGGAAGTGCTGAAAAGGAAAAAAGGGCGAAGTTAGCACTTGATAACCCAAACTTCGGTAAGTTTGAAAGAACATAAGAAACAAATGCAAGTGATCTTGCTCCCTATTCTCCAAATAGCATAAAACCCAGGAGGACAGCGAACATAGAAGAACGGGCTCAGGAAACTATGAACACTTTCAGGGAGACCGGTGATCAACTTACGATTTCTCGCACTCCTTACAACTATGATGGAGGGATGATCTTTATTTTTGGCAAAAGTACAAAGATAGCGAATTTCTCCAAAGGTAGGAAAGCGGCCCAACGTTCTCCTAAAAAGCACGCATAGTCCCAGCAAGATGGCATAGCCATTGGGATGTAACTGAAAAGGGGAAATAGATAGTTGGAGAAGAAGTTCTCGAATGCAGTCATTGAATGGGGGGATAGCTCCGCTCAAGCACATTTGGCGGTTAACTGCGACGAAGCCACGAGGCGGCCTGTCAGTAGTATCATTTATTTTGGGAAGCAAAGCGTTAGCTTCAGCAATGCCAAACTGGATGCATAGTTGACGAAAGGCTTTATGGCTCAAAGTAGTAGGAGTCCTCTCTGGAGGATCGTTTAGCGGGATAGCAACTGGAAATACATCTTCAGCTTGCTCTGTTCCTTCTTGTGGAGAAGACATTCTACACAATCAGCTGAATGTTCAAATGTGAAGGTGCACGTTCCCTAAAAGTGTGAAGTGTTGTGCAAAAACTAATGAAAATAAAAGACAAGCATAACTGGAATTAAATTAGTTGACAATCAATCGATTACAGAATTTCAGAATTTGTCAATGATCAAGTGCAGTGTTAATACAGACAAGTCAGTTTCATTTGACTATTATGATTTTGTTTTAATACTTCACTTGAATTGGTTATTGTACAACATCTCGTTCATATTCATTTAATTTAACTTTCTCATTATCAACTAATCTGTCATTCGATGTGGGCAATCAATGCCAGTATATTCGTCCCAGTTTTCTGCAGATGTTGTATTTAACAGGTCATTAGCATTGGAGATAATCTGTAAAGAAGTGTAGACAGTTCAAAGCTCAAGACAATGCGGATATGCCAAGTTCTAACTCAGCTGCGACCTAAAGCCTTGTTGTAAAAAATAAGTCACTGAAATCATTCGAAGTTCTAGGTCGGTCACGACCTAATATAAGAAGCTGCGAGATAAGTTAAGTCGGGCTGTATGCGGGGGAAGAGGTCTCAAGACGAAATGGCATGAATTTCTAAGTCCTAGCTCGGCCACGACCTAAGGCTTATGTCGGAGGATAGTTAAGTCGCAAGAAAAATTGGACTGTTGAGACAGTTAGGTCGCAGGAATTGTTAAACAGGACAGGTTATTAGATCATGAATGTTTTGAGTCGTCTTAAGCCATTTCTCCTCTCCACCAAAAATTTCACCTCCTTTCACCAATCAACCAACTCGAAATTCACCAACCCAATAACCCGTTAACACCAACATCGTAAAATCCACTATCCTCTTCGTGAGATCCATCGTTCCCTTCATGCCACCAAGTCACTGGAACAACAATTCAACACATCTCCGATCTGTCATAAACCCAACCTAGTGTCATGTGTCCGTGAATCACATCAACAATTAGTGACGACCAAAAATTGATCACATCACAATTCAAAGTGGAGCACGACGTATGATACCGATTTGGGGTTCGGAGGTTAGAATTCATGGTTCAATGGTTAACATGAAATGGAAAAGGGTCGGAAACGCTTACGCAATTAGATAGCAAGGGTGAATCGCCGGGTGGTGAACTTGAATTCGTATTTGAAATCGAAGAACTCTGTTAATGGCGGCACAAGAAGTTGGAACAGGTAAAGGAAGAGAGGGGACGACTTAAGCTATTTATAATCTGGGACAGTGAAATTTGAATCGACATGTCCGACCTACGACTCATCTTAAGTCGGTCGCAATCTAACACACTTACTAAGATGCGAGCTAAGGAAATCGAAGCACACGACGTACGAATTAGGCGCGTACTTCGAGGGGCAAATGTTAACCCCCTTTCGACTCACGACCTAGCAGGAGCCGAGTTAAGGTGCTTGCCGACTTAAGAAGTATGCTGACTTAGGATGCTGGCTGACTTAAGGTGCTTGCCGACTTAAGAAGCCTACCGACCTAGCAAATTGTGAGTTAACAAGAGCTTCCGACTTAATAGATTGCCGACCTATGGGAACTTGCGACCTACCGAGTTAAAGAGTATACTGATTCAACAAGTCACAACATAAGGAAGCGTACGACCTAATAAAAGACGACTTAAGGTAATCCACTACTAAGAGGAGCTGCCGATCTAAAATGACTACCGACTTAAGGAAGCCAACCGATTTAACAAAGTGCGAGTTAGCAGGGCCTGCCGAGTTAACAAACTACCGATTTAAGATTGCACGTTAACTCTGCTCCGACCTAACAGCATTGAGATACCTTATACACCTTTACCTCGTCACCGACTTACTTTAAGTCTTCAGCGACTTAGGCCTTAAGCATAAAAACAGAAGAGGAGGTGAACTACTAGGGAAGTGTTGGAACTGATAAACCGGCTATGACCTATCGTAAGTCGGCAGCGACCTATCATAAGTCGGCAGCGACTTATACTAAGTCGGCGACGACTTAGGACTTAGGAAAATTTCCAGAGTCCAAATCAGCTCCTATAAATACCCCACCACTTCCAACATGAAAGGGACTTTTGGCAAATCATTTCTACAGCGCTGTTACTCCGTTGAACTCTTCATTCATTCAGTAATCAAGGATCCTTCAAGCATTCACGACACTACAACAAGCTTCGAGAGAAATTCCTTACATCCGAGATGGATTCATCGAGTTTCACCGTCGAAGATTGAGCTAGTAGTCTAGATTGTTTCTTGTGATTGAGTTGTATTGTTTCTTGAAGAGATTTGTATCAAATTGTAACCGAATCAGCAATAAGAGACTATAAAGTGGACGTAGGCTCAATTACGGGCCGAACCACTATAAATCTGTTGTTCATTTACTGCATTTCTGCTATTTTCCTGCTTAATTTCTGTTCCCGTCACACGGGTGGTGCTTTCACGATCTTATTACACACACCGGGTGTTATCGTTCATATTTTAACGTTAACATGGATTAATCAACTTTAAATTGACACCTAAATTTGTTTAAAATATTGTAAGTGATTAAGAAATCAAAAATGAGAGAAGTTGTAAATTATTAAAATTTAAACGGAAAAAAATTGATTTGATTAATTTATTATTAATTTATTTAATTAACTGAAATATAGCCATTTTGGCCACTGACTCGGATTTCGACGAAACTAGTTTCATCGGATCCATAACGGTGAATTATTTTAGGATTTCAAGTTTCGTAACGATCGGACTTGTCATTTGATCGTACGGGCTCGAAACGCCTTGAAATCAATTTAATTGAAATCAATTTAATTGAAATCAATTGAAATCAATTTGAAATAAGCTGATTTTGGCATAACTTCTGTTCCATTGATTTTAAAATTTTTGAAAACATCTGTTTTGATATATGGGATGACCCATTTTCGTTCGGGGTCGAAACGGGCTTTTTGGATCGTTTATCGTTCAACTTTCCAAACCAATCGAGCCCATTCATTTCTATTTTGTTCTACCTATATATATATATCGTCATAAACCCTAGTGTTCCTCAACTCAGTTTGTTTGTACGTAAAATTTCATTTGTTCCTCTCTTTCCAATGGCAGACAAACCCTAATTCCCAATTGCAATTTCAAAAAAAATTCAACTTTAAAAATTCAAACTCCTCAATATATATCAAATCATATATCGATCTAAATCACTCGACGAGCGCATCTCATATCTGAAATTCGTTTTCCAAGTTGAGTCATCGTTTGTAACGCCCCACCTCTATACCCACGCTAGCCAAGAACACTACGGCGTAATGCTGTCAACTAGCACGGAGAATAAGGCTGTTGAGGAGCGACCATCCATGTAACTTCTTTGTGCGAGCACCGATATGTCAGATAGTATGAACTTCATTTAAGGAGGAAGTCCGACATACCGATACAAACCCAAAGCTATCACACGGTGGCTATAAATAATCTTCGGAAACAAACATAGAAATAAACATAACATAAATCAATCATAGACATCCATATCACAAAGGCGGAAAAAGATATGAATATATATATATATAACACATGAAAGTGTACATCAGAATAGTGGTCAGAAAGATCCACGATAATACAAAAGAATAGCAGCACGTGCTATACAAAAGAATAAGTACACAACATAGAGTCTATATCTCAAACGTGTACATCCAAAAACAACTAATCTAAGTAGTTAGCCAAAAGTCAGAATAATCCTGAAGAGAAGTCAAGCAGAATCACCTGTAACATCTTGGTCTGACCCGAGTATTATTTATAAGAAAATAAATAAATGGATCAGTCTAGCTATAAATATCAGATGATATGGTATAAAGCAAAAGACATGGCATGAACATGTAGTAACCATAATGGCATACTACTATAAGTATGTAATTGAAAATCAACAAGATATTAATCAATCTCACAAGAATCTTCTCAAAGATAAAATAGGGTATCATACCCTAAACTTGTATTCATAACAAGTCAATGACACACAAATCCACCAATGCACAAAAATTGATATCATATCAATGAAAATCATGAAAACTGGTGAAGCACAAATTCCAGAAATCAACACACGAAATCCAGAAATCACATAAAAAGGGTGTAACGACCCGTAAATTTCAGTGGTTTTATTTATTTAATTAATTGAATTTTTGTGAAATTTTAAACAATAAAATTTTGAAATAAAAATTTAATATTTGGAATATGTCTAATTAGGCATTGCAACTGGTAAATTTTCATCAGATATTTTGGAAGTTTATTTTCTAGTGTAATTTTATTCCAATTTATATCAGTTAAAATTGATGATAATAAAATGTTTTCAAAACCTTAATATTTTTACATAGAAAATTTGTAAATCATCTTCTGAGTGAGACGTCATCTTTCGTTTGGTCAAATTTGGACATCTATTGCTCCGTTCATCTTATTTTTGGTAAATTGACAACATTTTCGGTACCGATTATCGACTTTTGATCAGATGATCGTACCACCAATATTTGTATACCGTTTTGATCGTCTTGTCGTGCTGATCTCAGCGGTATATTTATTTCTTTATTTTGAGGTCCGGTACGCGACGGAAATAATAAAACGGTTCGTTGTAACGGTACCAAAATTTCTGACTTTACTCCTTCCTTCAGTTCAAATTTCTAGCTTGCTCTCCAAACCATAATAAATTGCTTTACTTATTTTTCCAGCTGAATCTTTGTGGTACCGTTGTTCCTACATTAAACCTCTTAACAATTCAACCTATTTCTATTCCTACCCTACCGTTTCTCCTTCAATAAATTAAATATATTACTAAAAGTACAAGTTAAAATATATGTGAGCAGGCTTCACACTTTCTCAGATCTGAAGCTTTCATTTTCCTCCATCCCCTCCTCTTCCAAACTCTTGTACGCCTCCACTTATTGGCCACATCAACCCACGCAGCCAACCTTTGCCGCAGCACCTTGCCTTGCCGAAGACCACCTCACCTTCCCCTTTGAAGCCTGCAAACCCAAACTCTTCAACATCCATCTCGAGTTCGCCATTCCCGTGTTCCCTCAAACCCGAGTCTTGTGAGTACATAATATATATTGTTTTAAGAATATACGTGTATAAGATACTAACATTGATTCAATATGTATATATATATGGTATGTTGCAATCTCTGCTTATTTATTTATATAAAAGAGTATGTATTTATGGAGAACAGAGAAGATATATATGGTTTGTTATTTCTAAAGTATGTAGGTTTATTTGTTTGGTATAAAATGTTGTATTATCTAGTTACTATATATATATATATGCATCTTTTTTGTTTTGTTTTTTTTGTTTTTTGTTTCTTTTGATTTTGTGTTGGATATGCGTTGAATATATAATTGAAGCATTAGAGTGCATATACTTATATATGGGTCTGCACGTTATATTGAAACATCTACATATTGAAGGCTGCATATTTTATTATATGTATATTTGGTTCATTGTATATTATACAATATGTTAAGAGTTTTACAATAAGGAGTGTATATATATCATAGTTTGCTTTAGTTTGCTTTATATTTTAGGCTGCAGACTTCTTTCATACGTATAAGCTAGTCATATAAATAGGTTGTTATAGTTTACTATATGTTAGTTTATATCAGTTTCTAGTTTGTTTATTTTATATATAATGATTCTGAAAAATTTTATATACATATTTTAGTTAAAATATGTGTTATATTCTAAGTATGGTTGTGTGTTACAGTTTATGGTAGGGTATGTTTTGAAATATGAACAGATTTGAAGGGGATACTTGTTTTGTTTTCATATGTTTACAGTGACGTCAGTCTACACTTATATCTATTATATATTTGTTTTCTAAAAGTTTACAATGTATATATGTTAGCTAATATAATATTACAGTTAGTTTTATATGCGTATGGGTATGACATTATAACTTTGTTTGCTGTTAGTACATTATAGGTCCCATATAGTTTCGTATATACTATATATAATGTCAGTGTAATGGCAGTTCGTGTATGTCCTATATATTAAGTAACGTATAGTATTTGTATATTTTGGTTGTTGGTTGATTCATTCACATATGTCTGTTATACTAATATATGTATGTTTATATAAACATATTTAATAAATATAAGTATACAAAATAGTATTATATACATATGTATATCAGGGCAGTATGTAGGCTTGCTGGGTACATTTGTTAAGTCTGTTTATCTATCTTGTTTTGTTCCATTATAGTCTGCATAGTATATTTGGTTCTTAATTTCTGATTTTTAAACTATTTACATATATGATTACTTAAATTTTGAAATGTATATAGACTTTAAGCTAAAATTTTGTATATATATATATATATTTATCTAAGTTGTACAAGTTATGAAAAGCAATGATTTTGATGTATATATAATTAGTTGAATATGTGTTTAAATTAATATTGCTTTGAAATTTAAAATAGATATATTCTATTTATAACTAATTTATTTTTGATTGGTTCTCCTCGATTTCTGTTATCAACTCTATTCGTCGAATTCGTTCCAACCTTGTCTTGAGATTTCATGCCTGGATTTCGTAACTCAACTTAATTGTCTCCCTCTCTAGCCTCGAAAGGTGAGCAATCACTCACGATTAATGTTCTTATATTTATTAAATTTGATTTCAATTAAAACGTTAATTGAAATATGCTGCTGTTAGTTATTCACATTGTTATATATATGTCATTATCGGTATCTGTTCACCTATGACATCTGACACCATTATCTGTTATTTATATTGATGATATATTGCCTGTTACTATTGTTATTTTTTATTATCATATCTGTTGTCACTCTGCAAGTTCCCTGTTAGTATAGAATCACTATGGGTTGAAATGATACATACCCGAACGATCTTGTAGAATAGGAGAAAATCGTTATGGGTTGAAATGATAAACCCAAGCGGTTTTCAATTAATTGAATTTGGGATCGCGGGTTGAAAAGATATATACCCGTATATATATTTCAAATTGCGGATTGAAATGATAAATATCTGTATCACTTGACCATAGGATAGAAAATTATATACAGACACCGTTGGTCTATATATAAATGTTTTGAAAATGATTTCTTTGGTTTTTGAAAAGAAATATATGGTTTTGATAAACATTGATTTTAAAGATTCATTAAAGTTGATTTAATAAAGTTGATAAATAATATGTTTAAGTATTTATTTAATATCTATATTTTCAAATATAGAATTTATAATGATTTGAAACTGATTGAAATTATATTTATTTAAGAATTAAACTTAAATAAGTTGATTTGAAATGTATTGAATTTGAAATTTAAAGAAGTGTTTTACAACTTGAAATTTGAAAAGGTGACTTAAATGGATATTTCAAACTTATATATATTTAAATGGGATATTTTGTTTATTTAAATTTGTAAATTGAAATTGCATTTAAATGTTATGGAAATGATTAAGTTAATATTTCAAAACTAAATAATTGTAAAGTGAATCTGATATGTATATAAATTTATCGAATTTAGTTTTGAAATGTTGAATATTTAAAGCTTTGAAATATATTAAAATTGAAATGGCTTATTTTATGGTTTAGATATGTATTTGAAATCGATAATTTGAAATGGTTTATTTAGAAGCTGAATCGAGTTGAAACTGATGATTTGAGATTTGATTAAATTAAATTTTTGGAATTCGAGTTAATTTGAATCGATTTGTGAAATTTGAGGAAACTATTTTATTTTATAAAGAAATTTTAATATCTAAACTGTTTAAAAGGAAAGTGTTATGATTTCCAAAATACTATGATTTCAAAGCTGTGATTTCCAATGAGTTTTGCTATAAAAAAAAGACTATGATTTCGAAAGCGTTGTAACTTTGGAAAGTGATATGATTTTGAAAATGGATATATTTGAAGTGAAAATGATATCGTATTAAATTGGGTTTTGAAATGATAATGATATTTTGGTTTTAAAGTATAAACTATTTTGAAATGACCACGGTGTTATAATAACGATTGGTTGTTAAAGAGACCGGGAACGGATATGGACATACTCTCTGTCGATACCGAAAACCACTTTGACAACTGTGTACGCGGTGGAGTTTCCAGAATGAAATAGGATGGTGGCGACGATCCTAAGGTATATACGTGGACCCAACTCCCGTGAGTTGGCATAAGGTGGCTAAAACAGGAGCGATCTCGGGCCAGTGAGGTAGCACCTCGTATCGGACACACTTCTTCAATTTCATTCTATTACTTGTTGATTTTGGTGGCCACCCTTGATTTGGGAGTGTTGTTCGAGGTGGAACGGTAGTGGCTGCTATGCGTATCCATCAGTCCGTGTGCATAATTGGTATATCTACCCTGGCATTGCCTTGTGTGCCGTGTCACCTACCATATCGAGCTTTACTACGATTATGATTTTAAGATCAGACCGCGTTAAGGTTCTCCATCCCCTTAACGCTATTTTCTATATGATTATACTTTACTAAGTAGACACTACTGTATATAGCGTATATTACTACATAGTAAATAGTTTAACGGACCCTTAGAGGATGGTTATCCCAAACATCCTTTAAGTTACTTGTATTTCAGTTGATATTTCACTTGAGTTGGATTTATTGAATATAAGAATGTTAATCCTAACTCGAATGTTTTGTGTTTTGCTTTACGCTCGGGTCAGACTGAGTGATACAGCATTTGAGAATCACCTTTGGAGTTGGAGCTTCGCTTGGAGATCCAGCTATCTATTGATCCTGCTTTCAGTTATTCAGTTGATTCCATTGATGTATTCAGATCTTGTATTTGATTATTGTATTGAGACATCTATTGTATTCGAGACTTCTGTTGTATCTTGTTTAACTCTGTTATATATATAGTAGCTTCATGAACTACTATCCTTTTGTTTCTGCTGCATTATTGTTATATTACTCTGTGTCTGTGATCTGTAATTATTTTATTTACTATATATGCTGAGTTTTGCCAAATTTTATTTACAATCCATTGTTTTGAATTATTCAAGTCCGGCATGTGTGGATTTATTGTCGATTTGAATGGTCCAAAATATTGGGTCGTTACATGTGGTATCAGAGCTCTGGTTTTAGGCAAAACTCAGCATATGTTGTAAATTCAATTATAGAATCACTTTCGTTCGAGCTTGAATTCCTTCTTTTTTGACTTGGTTCCTTTGAATTTTGGAACGTTCACTTCGGTTCCAAAGTCCATTCGTGTCTCCCCTATTCGTGTCTTTTGATTCTGGAGTATCCCATAACTCCACTTCGAATGATCTCTATAATAAATCGGCGGTCTCGCCAATCTTCGAATAATTTTACTGGGGTGAAACTCCTTTACAATCTGTATTGATTCACCGGAGATTTCTGTATCCTCGGTTTACGATGCTGCTATCTTATGCTATACCCGAATTCTACCTCTGGTAATTGAATGTCGATTTGCTTCAGAATTCTACATCGATCTTATCTATGAAGTCACGGTTGACCCGGTTAAGGTTGCCCGTGATTTATACAACTTTATCCATCTTCCTGTTTGAAATGCAATCATCTAACCTTCGTTTCAAGCCTATCTATTTTAGATTAGAATTCTCTTTGATTAGAGTCCCTCTATATTTGGATCTCTATCCTTGTGTTGGAATCCAATTCTGGAATCATCGTGTGAGGGAGTGTATTTGTAATTAATATAAAACGGTTTATGTTTATAGTGTGTTGTTTGAGTTGTTGATGTTTGTTTGGATTTTCGATCGATTCGTCTGATCAACGCTATCGATAGGATTTCCAAAACACTTGAATAGAGCAAACTGACACAATATAATTTTCAAATTTGATAAATGAAATAAATTTGTATGATTATATTATAAATATATAAGAAAAATTTTCTGGAATTAAAAGTTAAATAATTTGGTTGTTGAAGATGATAATATTTGATTATCATTTTATTGTTTTGTAAGTCATTGACTATTGCAAAACGACTATTGTTTATAAATTTATTTGGAATTGAAATGAATTTAAATTGAGAATTTAAGAATTATATTTCTGGTGATTTCAAACTTTGTTTTAAAGTCTTAAAATTGTATATTATTTAAAGTATTTTCGAATAAAATGGTTTCAAAGAATTTTAAATGTTGAATTCAGTGCTCTTCTCGTTGTCGCTGGAAAATAATTTCGGTGATGGCGGCCGCATCATCGACATTCATTTTCGAGTTTCGAAGTGGAGAGACCATTCTGTAGCTTTGCTACATTTTTGTTTTGGAAAATTTATTTGATTTGAATTTCCGAAGTATGACTTGATTTATAATATATATATATATTGGTATATGATCATATATTTAATTTGATATATATAGTATATATACTTATATCTAAATGGTTTGAATTGAAATCGAAAATTTCACTCTTAAATTCTTAAATTCTTGAATAAATATTTAAATTGGAATAGTTAAATTGGAAAGTTTTATTTGTATAATACCCGATTTCATCTCAACATAACTTACCTAAAATTTTCAGAAGTTAAAAATGTAATTGGATAATATACAATATAAAATGACTTTATAAGGAAAGATTTGAGTGTTATAGTAAATGTTATATACTTAAATTTTATTATAAAGATGTTAATAGAGAGAAATAGAATAATAATTTAATTGAATAATAGATGAGACAAATAAAATTTGTTTTGCAGGAATTAAAATTTAAATTAGATTAACTTATGGAAATACCTAGAATTTAAAATCAATTATTGAATATAAATTAATTTAAATTGTAATTTATATGGTTTAAATTAATTTATATGGTTTAAAACATATGAGAAAAAAAAATTAGTGGAATAAACTTAATAATAATTTGGATAAAAGGATTAAATTTGTTGAATAAAATATGAGTATAATAAATGATTATACAAATTGATGGTTTAGAAATGGTTAATTAAGGATGAATAGATAATAAGATAATAAATTTAGAAATAGATAGATTGATTTAACTTAAGTGAACTCAAATGGATTAAACCAAATTGTTGAATATTAATTAGTTTAATTTGAAATTTATACGGTTAATTTAATTGTTTTATTTGTATTTCAATCTAATTTCTTTCTGGTTGTTTCTATTCTCCTACCTCCTTCCTTTTCGGGGACGAAAAGTTTTGAGTGGGGGAGAGTGTAACGACCCATAAATTTTAGTGGTTTTATTTATTTAATTAATTGAATTTTTGTGAAATTTTAAATAATAAAATTTTGAAATAAAATTTTAATATTTGGAATACGTATAATTAGGCATTGCAACTGGTAAATTTTCATCAGATATTTTGGAAGTTTATTTTCTAGTGTAATTTTATTCCAATTTATATCAGTTAAAATTGATGATAATAAAATGTTTTCCAAACCTTAATATTTTTACATAGAAAATTTGTAAATCATCTTCTGAGTGAGACGTCATCTTTCGTTTCGTCAAATTTGGACATCTATTGCTCCGTTCATCTTATTTTTGGTAAATTGACAACATTTTCGGTACCGATTATCGACTTTTGATCGGATGATCGTACCACCAATATCTGTATACCGTTTTGATCGTCTCGTCATGCTGATCTCAGCGGTATATTTATTTCTTTATTTTGAGGTCCGGTACGCGACGGAAATAATAAAACGGTTCGTTGTAACGGTACCAAAATTTCTGACTTTACTCCTTCCTTCAGTTCAAATTTCTAGCGTGCTCTCCAAACCATAATAAATTGCTTTACTTATTTTTCCAGCTAAATCTTTGCGGTACCGTTGTTCCTACATTAAACCTCTGAACAATTCAACCTATTTCTATTCCTACCCTACCGTTTCTCCTTCAATAAATTAAATATATTACTAAAAGTACAAGTTAAAATATATATGAGCAGGCTTCACACTTTCTCAGTTTCCTCCATCCCCTCCTCTTCCAAACTCTTGTACGCCTCCATTTATTGGCCACATCAACCCACGCAGCCAACCTTTGCCGCAACACCTTGCCTTGCTGAAGACTACCTCACCTTCCCCTTTGAAGCCTGCAAACCCAAACTCTTCAACATCCATCTCGAGTTCGCCATTCCCGTGTTCCCTCAAACCCGAGTCTTGTGAGTACATAATATATATTGTTTTAAGAATATGCGTGTATAAGATACTAACATTGATTCAATATGTATATTAATATGGTATGTTGCAATCTCTGCTTATTTATTTATATAAAAGAGTATGTATTTATGGAGAACAGAGAAGATATATATGGTTTGTTATTTCTAAAGTATGTAGGTTTATTTGTTTGGTATAAAATGTTGTATTATCTAGTTACTATATATATATATATGTATCTTTTTTGTTTTTTTTGTTTTGTTTTGTTTTTTTGTTTCTTTTGTTTTTGTGTTGAATATGCGTTGAATATATAATTGAAGCTTTAGAGTGCATATACTTATATATGGGTCTGCACGTTATATTGAAACATCTACATATTGAAGGCTGCATATTTTATTATACGTATATTTGGTTCATTGTATATTATACAATATGTTAAGAGTTTTACAATAAGGAGTGTATATATATCATAGTTTGCTTTAGTTTGCTTTATATTTTAGGCTGCAGACTTCTTTCATACGTATAAGCTAGTTATATAAATAGGTTGTTATAGTTTACTATATGTTAGTTTATATCATTTTCTAGTTTGTTTATTTTATATATAATGATTCTGAAAAATTTTATATACATATTTTAGTTAAAATATGTGTTATATTCTAAGTATGGTTGTGTGTTACAGTTTATGGTAGGGTATGTTTTGAAATATGAACAGATTTGAAGGGGATACTTGTTTTGTTTTCATATGTTTACAGTGACGTCAGTCTACACTTATATCTATTATATATTTGTTTTCTAAAAGTTTACAATGTATATATGTTAGCTAATATAATATTACAGTTAGTTTTATATGCGTATGGGTATGACATTATAACTTTGTTTGCTGTTAGTACATTATAGGTCCCATATAGTTTCGTATATACTATATATAATGTCAGTGTAATGGCAGTTCGTGTATGTCCTATATATTAAGTAACGTATAGTATTTGTATATTTTGGTTGTTGGTTGATTCATTCACATATGTCTGTTATACTAATATATGTATGTTTATATAAACATATTTAATAAATATAAGTATACAAAATAGTATTATATACATGTGTATATCAGGGCAGTATGTAGGCTTGCTGGGTACATTTGTTAAGTCTGTTTATCTATCTTGTTTTGTTCCATTATAGTCTGCATAGTATATTTGGTTCTTAATTTCTGATTTTTAAACTATTTACATATATGATTACTTAAATTTTGAAATGTATATAGACTTTAAGATAAAATTTTGTGTATATATATATATATTTATCTAAGTTGTACAAGTTATGAAAAGCAATGATTTTGATGTATATATAATTAGTTGAATATGTGTTTAAATTAATATTGCTTTGAAATTTAAAATAGATATATTCTATTTATAACTAATTTATTTTTGATTGGTTCTCCTCGATTTCTGTTATCAGCTCTATTCGTCAAATTCGTGCCAACCTTGTCTTGAGATTTCATTCCTGGATTTCGTAACTCAACTTAATTGTCTCCCTCTCTAGCCTCGAAAGGTGAGCAATCACTCACGATTAATGTTCTTATATTTATTAAATTTGATTTCAATTGAAACGTTAATTGAAATATGCTGCTGTTAGTTATTCACATTGTTATATATATGTAACGACCCAGAATTTTTCATAATTAAAATTCGAATATTTAATTGATTTTAAATATTAATAAATGAAATTTAGAAGTCGAATGATTTATTTTTCGAATATTGGATTTAATTTGATAATTTAATCGATAAATTAAATAGTGAAATTCCAGAGATAATTGAAAATCGAGTTTAAAATGATTTGGAAAATTTATTTAATCATACTGGAGTTATAGAAATATTTTAGAACTTTTAAAATTGAATTTGGAGTTAATCTGTGAAAATTGAATATTTTAATATTTAATTATTGACTGTAAAAATAGCCAATTTTCGAACAGTCTCAGAATTGAACGAAACCAGTTTCATCGGATCCGTAATGTGATATTATTGTAAGATTTCAAATTTCGTAATTTGTGGATTTACCGTTTGTCCGGGGCAAACCAAAACGCCTCGAAATCGATTTAATCGATTTAATTTTAAATTGATCGTTTAATTCTGTAGCTCGCACATACGATCAAATTAGCTTACGAAACTTGTTCCATTGTGTCCTGAACGCGGAAAAACCCCAGGGTAGCCTGTCGGAACGTGAGAATCGGAGGTCGTTTGCATTAACTGTTAAGTTGAGAATCTATATTAATTTAATAATATTAAAAACAATTATATATAAACGTTATAATTCTCTAAAACCCTAGCTAATAACCGGCCGCCGTTTATATTACTTCAATGGCCGAAATCGATTTCGTTTCTTCCTCTCAAATCTCCAAGTCCAAGCATCTATTCGAAATTCTTCCAACTGGAATGTCGTAGAGGGCGGGGAGAACTTCGAATCCAACAGTCGAGATGCAAATCGGAGGAGTGTGGAGGCCGGGGGAAAGTCGCGTTCGCCGGCCATGTTTTCGCGTTTTCCACGTGGAAGGGGTGACCGAGCTTCATGGGGATTTGGCCGTAGGTGGTGGTGGCAGGGGGCTTCGACGTGGACTAAGCCGATCGCGTGCTCGTCGATGGTGGAGGGTGCAGCATCTAACCCTAGTTCTACGTGAGTGGGTTCCTTGATCGTGTGTTACCTGGGACACGAACGTGATGATGATAAGGGATGAACAGCCTTGGTTTCGAATGTGGATTAACGGCTGAGATTGTATGGTGATATTAAAAAGAAAGTAAATTGTTTTGTAAACTTATTTCAAAACTTTATAAAATCGTAACTCGTTCATACGTTCTCAGAATTTGACGATTCTCGATGCGTTGGAATCGTCTCGACGTGTACTACGCAATGAAACTGGATTGGAGTCGTTTGGAGCTAGTTTGAATTTCGGGTAAAATTAAACGCGCGTTTAATTTTATTCGAAATAAACGCTGGAACGGAATTTAAAATCAAGGTGAGATCTTCTCACTCAAATGAAAGTGGATTTTCTTTTACAGTTATTGACTGATTGATTGACTGCTTGGATGTGATATTAGATATAGTAGGATATATCTATTTATATATAGCAATATATACATATTGGCATATGTATATATTGGATTGATTGATTCCCGCCTCGTATAGCGGATGAGACCCTATTGCGCCGTTAGTAAGCGGATTATTTTTATAAAACCCATATACCGCGATAATTCCATACTGGAGCGGAATTGGTATTGTGCTAACATCTATGGATGCAGGGAAACAGGTTGGAGGGATCCAACTGGATTCCTCACCGTATTGATTATTTACAGATATTTTGATATATTCTGTTATCATATGTTGATATATGATGTTTGATGTTGTGATTGACTAATTGGTGCTGTTGCATCATCGGATTCAAGTTTTAAAAATAACGACTTTTAAATTTAAAAGGATTTTTAAAGTGATCTTTGAAATTATACGTTTTATTAAATTTTTGAAGTGATTTATTTTAAATACAGAAACGTTCAAATTTTAAAGTTATAAAAGTTAAGACCTTTGTGAAATATAACCGAAAAGTGATTTTTGGAATAAACAGTTGATTGATTTATAAAAATGGTTTAAGTTGAGATTTTTAAAATATTATAAACGGTTTACTTAAAAGGTTTATAAAGTTGACACTTTATAAATTAAAATGTTGGTATTATAAAACGAGTTTTTATAAGCGTTAAAATGAATTTTTAAGAATTTATAAATAAATGGAATTTATAAATTGTGAACTTATAAATGGAGATGATTTTGTAAAATAAAGGAATTATAAGTATTTGACTTATAATATGGATTGTTGGTATAAGATTTGAGTTATGAATTAAATTTGTTAATTCAAGGAATTTTTATAAATCGAAGTTTATAAATAGGGAAAGAATTTATAGACATAGTTTATAAATTCGAAATCAATGGGATTTGATAAATTAAATATAGAAGATTATTAAAGGAGATATATTCGCGATTTTGGATAGCGAATTATTATTGAAATAAAACGTGTAGAAAATAGTGAAATGTAATTAGTGAAGTATATTCACGATTTTGGACAGTGAATATATTATTGAGAAAAATGGATATGTTTTGGAAAAGTGATATATGAAATGAAGTAATTGTTTTAAAAGATGTTTTAAAACGTGTTAAATATCGAAATCATAGATTTCAACATTCATTGTTGAAATAGACGTTTTCGAGGAATAAGGAAATGATGGACTATAACACTGTTGTTATAGTAAATGATTTCCGAAAGGAAATGTTTTATATAGTATTGGGATTTATATATCTATCTTAAAAATTCGAATCCCTATACTAGTGATTTTGAGTCGTCGTAACGATGTTTTACGCAACATTCGTTTTGACTCAAATAGATGTTAAAATTTATGATTTCCTTAAAGAATGAAATGTATACTTAATATCGATTTAAGTATATCGAATATTTTCAAAGTGTTGAAAATAAATAGATTTGTGAACTACTTATTTTTATATAAGTATGGAATTGCTTTTCCAATATGAAATGAACGTTTTTGAGATTTATCTTCTTAAAGATAAATCGAAAGTGAATATTGAAATCGATTTGGAAATCGTATATCAGTAGATATTTTTGAAAATATAAATTCAATATGGAATTTGTAAAGGGAAGGGAAACTGTTTAGAAAAATAAATATTGATTTATTTTTGAAGTGTGGAAAAATTATATCTAGTAAAGATATTTTTGGAAGATAAATGATTTGGGAAAATTATTTGGAATCTGATGATGTTGCGCATCTTTATTGATAGTTAAATAACCGACTATCAATAATCACCTTGAATGGTATTTGATTGTGAATTGGATGAATTTGAATGCCACACTTATTTTTGAATAAGCGCTCACTATTCGGGTTAGCCGGGAAAGGACAATGGGGTCGTATAACCCATTCCGAATATGTGATACGTCGTTATGAATTGCATTCGAAGACCGGTGTTGAAGACCGGATATTTTTGAAAACGGAAGGATTACCGTCGAGTTACTCTACATCGGCTGATCTCCGATTTAGAGGTTTTATCACCCTTAGTGACGGGAAGTCTGGACGTGATTAGAAATTTATCCTGATGTGCAAGGGCTTCGTGAGAAGTGCCTTCGGTTCTGTTCGATCCCGGAACAGACTTGTATGGATTGTGTGTCTGACGTTACAATTTTAGATATAAAGCTGATTTCTTTCAAATACTGTAACGGGTCGGGTTTTGCCCGCTCGAAAATCAACATCCGTACTTCACATTGTACTAGAATGCCGCAGATTCGATCGTTCAAATCCGATTCGCCGGAGCTATAACACAATTAAGTAAATAACACAGCGGAAGAAAAGAATAATACATTGATATACAATATCTGATACAACAGAGTGATACAATGAATATCAATATACATCAGAGATATGATACAAGAAATAACAGCGGAAAAGAAAAGATAACAACAGCAGCGGAACGATATCAATAGAAGTGATAACTCCAAAATGATCTTCAGACAAGAATGAATCCACAACTCCAAGATAAGCAATTCCGCTGAATGAACTAGCTCCAGATAATCTAGTAAACCTGAATATTTGAAAAGAAACCCAACTCTAGACTGCTCGTGTGGAAAATTATGAGCACCCAGAGTTTAGGAAGGGAACAATAAACTCCGGATCAGTCATGGGACTGGTGTGAGCAACAAAAACAGTTTATCTTTAAACAAACATAAAAGGTTTTAAACATTGAAATCCGCAATGCTTTTGGAAAATGAAACTACCATAAGACCTCCCGCCACACACACAATGCAAACGCAGAATTGGAGGAGATTTCTTCTTATGATAGTCAAACATGCTTACTACGCAAATCATTGGATATTATTATTAGTGCATAGTGCAGAAAGCATTTCGAAAGTATAATATTAATCTTAGCCAACATACGACCAGTATCGTATGCCTACTATAGCTACCATCTAAACAGTGGTGACCACCGTACGTAAATGGCAGGTTCTACAACTAAAACCGTACAAGTTCCGTATTGGAGAAATGGATTTCCAACAAATGGTCAGGCTAAGGAACTTCCTTCCGCCGCATGGGATCGCCTCTGGCGGGACGTCCCGAGAGACAAACTGCTCTCTGCCAAACAAGGCCGGGTTACCCCTGTAACAGGTAACTCACGAATATGCCACCCCCCGGTCCTTTGGGACCTTTATCCGAGGCCTCGATAACCAACATCACACATAATAAAGTGTATCCACATGAGTAAGTATCTGGGCTCCATACCATGACACCACCCTTTTCCAGAAGGAAATGACATACCCTAAAGGGCGCGACCCTCATAACATTGCCGCAACGATCCTGTTTCGACCATTTCCGGGTTGTGAGGCCCTGATGAAGTCTCGTTCACAAAGCTACGCTTTTTCAAAAAGCCACGCTTTGGGTCAACAGATGATCAACCTATGATCACAAAGATAAATGATCAAACAAATGATCATATCACAAATGATCAAACACTGATCATCACACAGCAACACTCAACATGCCACATTACCAAATTGGGATATATCGCTGATAAATTTCAACTACATAACCTCTGAGCTCGTACGTCTCAGAGAAGGGTGTTAAGCTAAGAGAATAAATTCTCCGCCACCAACAGATATGTATTTGAAAGAAATCAGCTTTATATCTCAAAGTGTAATGTCAGACATACAATCCATACAAGTCTGTTCCGGGTTCGAACAGAACCGAAGGCACTTCTCATGAAGCCCTTGCAAATCCGGATAATTTCCAATCACGTCCGGACTTCCCGTCACTAAGGATGATAAAACCTCTATATCGGGGATCAGCCGATGCAGAGTAACTCGACGGTAATCCTTCCGTTTTCAAAAATATCCGGTCTTCAACACCGGTCTTCAAATGCTATCCATATACGACGTATCACATATTCGGAATGGGTTATACGACCCAAAGGTCCTCTCCTGGCTAAACCGAATAGTGAGCGTAATATTTAAAAACATATGGATATTGGGATTTCAATTAAGTCACAACTTATTACCCAAAATCTTTCTTTTCAAATGGTTAAACAAATTACCATTTTCAAATCTTTAATCCAAAAAGATTCAATCTTTACGGTTTAAACAGTTTCCACACTTTAATCTTTTAAACAAAGGATTCATTCACAGATTTTCCAAATTAATTTCCATTTCAATTTGATTAACTCGTTAAATCTTTAATCAAGATTTAACTTATAGCTTTCAAAACAATTCCATTTCGAATGGTTTACCAATCATTATTTTAAATCTGTTAAAGATAACAGATTCAAATCATAGCTTTTCAAAACAATTCATTCATAACTTGGAAAACAATTTTTCAATTCAATCTTGAAATTCCTTTAATTAAACTGGAATTCCATTGCTTATCTGAAAGCTTTTATTATTTAAAAACAAACAGTTTCATTTCAGAAAATCTGATTCATTCATACGAGTTAAGGTTCTTGGGTTAAATCCAAATTCTCAAAATTTCAATTTTAAATGGTTTAACTTTATATAAACACATTTATAACATTTTCAATTCCTAGTTTCAAATCATAGGATTCAATTTCAAACTTGAATTCAAATTTAAATCAAATTATTTAAATTTCCAAAACTCGATTAAGTTGTTCAAAATAACTTTTATCTTTGAAATTCTATTTCAAAAGCTTTTCACTTTAAACCCAAATTTCTAATTTCCAAATCAATTGAAATTAAAATTTCCATTTCAAAAACATCAAATTTACATTATCTGTGACTTAACCGATTTCCACGTGAAATCCATATTTTGTGTGTGTAAAAGTGTAGTCCGGGGGTTTCACACAATAGTGCAACACAATGAATCATCACATATCAGAATACAGAAATATAATTCGATAAGCGGTATAAGAACAACGCTTATCGTTCATTCACAGATCATAGATATATAAAGGTCACAGATAAGTAAACTACAGATCACAACATAAATCAGGATGTATCACAAAGCATCATATATCAGGGATATCAAACAATTCACATTCAATAGAATTCAAACATTCATAAGTAAGATCTGTTAATATCTGATTTTAATTAATTTATACCAGGTTAATTACTTATGAATAAACTACAAATTTTGGTTAATTAACATCAATAAATTACAAATCGTTTTGATTAATTATTCTTTAATCATTTATTAATTAACCATTAATAATTAATTAACCTTTAATTATAATTCATCAACCTTTAATTATTAAATAATTACCCTTTAATTATTTAATTCACCATTTAATAAATTATCTTTAATTAAATACTTTGATTAATTATTCCTCAATTAATTATCATTCTTTAATCACCTTCATTAATGAATTAACTTTAAATTTTCATAATTAATAAATTCCCAATTCATTTATCTCTAATTTATTAGTTAATCAATTATAACCATTAATTAATTAAATTACTTAATTATTCTTACATAAATCACTTAATTAACCTTTATCTTTAATTAATTAAATTAGCTAATTATACTTAATTTCCTAATTAACTTAATTAATTCCAAGGTAATCAACTCCTTTTAACTTAAGGTAACATTTCTTAATTACCATTTACATTTTAAAACCTTTTATCTTTAATTAACTTAAACAAAATTTAGATTAAATAAATTTTAAAACTCTTTAACAAATGTTAACAAACCATTTTGACATTTAAAAAGGAATGCTATCAAGAAGTTTTAACAAAATTTATTTAAATTCCAAAAATTCTATTTTTAAAACTTTTGTAAAACTGGCTTCATCTTCACTTCGGGTCCTACCCGAATGATACTCGGGAACATCTCTTAGTTTCTCTACTTCTTTTCCTTATCTTCAAAACTTAGTTAAACTACTGTTTTAAAAACTGAAGCTCTAACACCTTCAAATCACTCGAGTTCGTACTCGCGTTATACCCCAAAACCCCCGAGTCCATCTTCGAGTCGATCCCCCAAACATTCGAGCAACACACGATCCAATCTCGTCTTCCCCAAATCAACAACCCAGGTACCAAAAATGCACGTGCACGTGCACACTGACGCGGCGGCGCTCCGGCCATCATCGCGATCCTCAGCAAGTCGACATCGACCCTCACAAGCCTCGCGACCTCCCAGACCACTCAATCTCGTCATCGATCAAAAACAAACCACCTCGACCAAAACGTTAAATAACCAACGCCTGGAAATCGCCTCGATCCCCCAACGCCAACCACCGGAAGACCCCAGACTTCGACTTCACCCTCTCCGACCATCCACGAAGCCATTTCCAAAGCCTCGTGACACTCGATCGCGTATAGGCATTGAAATCGTCACATTACAGACATGAGTAAACTTGCAACCCAAACCCTAAATTTACTTCGTCCCCCAAATTCACGCAATAGAAATTTTTTCTAACATTTTTCCCGACTTCGTAAACCATTAAGCTAGCTTCAAGCAAGATCACAACATACAATTTTCGTTTGATCGCTGGAATTTGGATAAAAAGCATTTCCGGTTCATTTACATACTGTTCGAAGCATACTTGATTAAAAATTCCCATTTTTATTTTAAAAATCCTCTTTTCGAATGCAGTTTCAAGTTATATAATTTAGTCGATGTTTTATACCATTCGAAATTATCAAGGATTTAAGTTTGTTCTGTAAAACCAAGTTCTTTTCCAACCTGGATGTTTATAAATTTACTTGAACTGTTTTTAAGCAATAATTGATACTTAAACAAACTTATTTGCTTTTGAAAGTTTACAAAAATTTGATAAGCATACATTTAAGTTTGAAAAAAAGAAAAAAAAATGAACCTGTAACAATCAACATAGAAGCACAGAGCATCACAGTGATAACTTCAAACAATAACATATGCAAACTATATTTTCAAGAAATCTAGAATCATTTTTTATCAACTTAAAGCTTTAAAATTAAAGTTACTCACAAGTAAAGAAACAAACAAGGAAATCTGGTTTAAAAAGAAAGGTTACTCACCTTTTTCCAGAAAAAAGAAAAAGAACAGAGCCTTCTTTTATTTGAAAACAGGCTGAAAACTTAATTGCTCTTCTTTTGATTCCCTGATTGAGTTGGTCTGAGTTGCAGGTTGTTTGAGTTAAATTTTGTTTTATTGTTTATTCTTTTGAGTTGTTTGTTTCCTCAGTTTTTTTTTCTTTCTTTTGTGAACGAACTGGAATGATAATTTGATGTGTACATGAAGTTTTAAAGTATACAGGATATTGATACTTTTCATTTGTACTGGTGATATTATTTGTTTAGTACAAATACAAGATGATATTTCTTCATTGCTTGGTGGCTGGTGGATACAATTTTGTGCTTGCATTAATTAGTTTGTACAATATCAATTTTTATTTCCTTCTGGTGTACTAAAGATATAGGCTGCATTAAATTGCTTAAGTCCTTTGACCCTTTTCTTATGCATTTTCATATTGAATTTGATTTGTTTATACATTTCTTTATTTGCTTGTCTCGACTGAGATGTAAACATTATACTTTGCCAAACACATTTGTCAGCAAGATGATATTGTGGGGTGCTAACATTAAATGCACGAGTACTTTGTGTTTCCTTACTATATTTTTGTTTTCTTTTTACTTTACTTGCCTAAATGCTTTTCCAGTTCACACTTGCTTCATTTGTTTTGTTGACTATGCTATATATTGTTATGTTGTCTTCTTTTGTTTTATAAACATATTATAAAAGTTGTTTTAGTTATTATCTAACTTAACTTATGTATTTAGTTCTTCCTATACAAGCTTGCTTTTACTTTATCTCATTACTTTAAACTAAAATTAAACTTCTATTTTAATATGTTGTTGGGATTCGTCTAATTGTGTTTACTTTGTAATAAGTAAATTTCTATTTTTTTTATAACTCAAATCATTATTAACCCATTTACTTGAGATTTTAAACTCAAATACTTTTAGCCTTGTAAATCCAAATTACTTATATTTTTAAACCATGGGAAACTCGCATCACTCTATCGATTTATTTCCTAATTTTTATTCAAAAATCATTAAATTATCATTTTAAATTTATATAAAATTCGGGGTCGTTACAGACTTCCCCCCTTAAAAGAATTTCGTCCTCGAAATTACAAGGAGACAAAAAGATAGATGAAGAATATTTCATTGAATCAAACTGAATATCAATTCTGCATTTGGCTTACCAAATCAGAATATCAATAATACACACAAGAACGAATCTGTTGAATTCTTTCACACGATACTCGGGTTATCCAGATCTACGAAATATGCAGTGGCATAAGTTAGTTTGAAATGATAACTAACCATTCGTAGAATATACTGGGACCCAAAGAATAGATAGGTGTATGGATACCATTTCAAAAACTTTCAGTTTAGAAATTAAAATATACCTATCAACTATAACAATCAAAGCAACCAATACATCCATACAAACAAGTCTGGCCTATCTGGAGTTTATGTTCCATACAAATATATCGAATCTTCTTCCTGGATCTACCAGAAATTATCGAAGAATAGAGAAGAGATGCTGAACAAAAGAGATTGATAGAGAAAAGATTGCTTCCTTATTGTTACAGAGTATCGACCATTTACAGTCGTATTCCCCTGTCCCCTATCTCATCCTTTTCTTGTACTCATACTCACTATCAGTGGATAGTAAGAGAATTTACTGAGACATTCGAACGGATATCTGAGGAATACTCATTCTAGGGTATACTTCACCCTATCTCTAATGAGCTACTTAATGTGTTATACTCCTGAGCTAAAGTTCAACCTTAGCTCTGATACCACATGTAACGACTCGGGTTTTGCCCGCTCGAAAATCAACATCCGTACTTTACATTGTACTAGAATGCCGCAGATTCGATCGTTCAAATCCGATTCGCCGGAGCTATAACACAATTAAGTAAATAACACAGCGGAAGAAAAGAATAATACATTTATATAATATCTGATACAACAGAGTGATACAATGAATATCAATATACATCAGAGATATGATACAAGAAATAACAGCGGAAAAGAAAAGATAACAACAGCAGCGGAACGATATCAATAGAAGTGATAACTCCAAAATGATCTTCAGACAAGAATGAATCCACAACTCCAAGATAAGCAATTCCGATGAATGAACTAGCTCCAGATAATCTACTAAACCTGAATATTTGAAAAGAAACCCAACTCTAGACTGCTCGTGTGGAAAATTATGAGCACCCAGGGTTTAGGAAGGGAACAATAAACTCCGGATCAGTCATGGGACTGGTGTGAGCAACAAAAACAGTTTATCTTTAAACAAACACAAAAGGTTTTAAACATTGAAATCCGCAATGCTTTTGGAAAATGAAACTACCATAAGACCTCCCGCCACACACACAATGCAAACACAGAATTGGAGGAGATTTCTTCTTATGATAGTCAAACATGCTTACTACGCAAATCATTGGATATTATTATTAGTGCATAGTGCAGAAAGCATTTCGAAAGTATAATATTAATCTTAGCCAACATACGACCAGTATCGTATGCCTACTATAGCTACCATCTAAACAGTGGTGACCACCGTACGTAAATGGCAGGTTCTACAACTAAAACCGTACAAGTTCCGTATTGGAGAAATGGATTTCCAACAAATGGTCAGGCTAAGGAACTTCCTTCCGCCGCATGGGATCGCCTCTGGCGAGACGTCCCGAGAGACAAACTGCTCTCTGCCAAACAAGGCCGGGTTACCCCTGTAACAGGTAACTCACGAATATGCCACCCCCCGGTCCTTTGGGACCTTTATCCGAGGCCTCGATAACCAACATCACACATAATAAAGTGTATCCACATGAGTAAGTATCTGGGCTCCATACCATGACACCACCCTTTTCCAGAAGGAAATGACATACCCTAAAGGGCGCGACCCTCATAACCTTGCCGCAACGATCCTGTTTCGACCATTTCCGGGTTGTGAGGCCCTGATGAAGTCTCGTCCACAAAGCTACGCTTTTTCAAAAAGCCACGCTTTGGGTCAACAGATGATCAACCTATGATCACAAAGATAAATGATCAAACAAATGATCATATCACAAATGATCAAACACTGATCATCACACAGCAACACTCAGCATGCCACATTACCAAATTGGGATATATTGCTGATAAATTTCAACTACATAACCTCTGAGCTCGTACGTCTCAGAGAAGGGTGTTAAGCTAAGAGAATAAATTCTCCGCCACCAACAGATATGTATTTGAAAGAAATCAGCTTTATATCTCAAAGTGTAATGTCAGACATACAATCCATACAAGTCTATTCGGGGTTCGAACAGAACCGAAGGCACTTCTCACGAAGCCCTTGCAAATCCGGATAATTTCCAATCACGTCCGGACTTCCCGTCACTAAGGATGATAAAACCTCTATATCGGGGATCAGCCGATGCAGAGTAACTCGACGGTAATCCTTCCGTTTTCAAAAATATCCGGTCTTCAACACCGGTCTTCAAATGCTATCCATATACGACGTATCACATATTCGGAATGGGTTATACGACCCAAAGGTCCTCTCCCGGCTAAACCGAATAGTGAGCGTAATATTTAAAAACATATGGATATTGGGATTTCAATTAAGTCACAACTTATTACCCAAAATCTTTCTTTTCAAATGGTTAAACAAATTACCATTTTCAAATCTTTAAACCAAAAAGATTCAATCTTTACGGTTTAAACAGTTTCCACACTTTAATCTTTTAAACAAAGGATTCATTCACAGATTTTCCAAATTAATTTCCATTTCAATTTGATTAACTCGTTAAATCTTTAATCAAGATTTAACTTATAGCTTTCAAAACAATTCCATTTCGAATGGTTTACCAATCATTATTTTAAATCTGTTAAAGATAACAGATTCAAATCATAGCTTTTCAAAACAATTCATTCATAACTTGGAAAACCATTTTTCAATTCAATCTTGAAATTCCTTTAATTAAACTGGAATTCCATTGCTTATCTGAAAGCTTTTATTATTTAAAAACAAACAGTTTCATTTCAGAAAATCTGATTCATTCATACGAGTTAAGGTTCTTGGGTTAAATCCAAATTCTCAAAATTTCACTTTTAAATGGTTTAACTTTATATAAACACATTTATAACATTTTCAATTCCTAGTTTCAAATCATAGGATTCAATTTCAAACTTGAATTCAAATTTAAATTAAATTATTTAAATTTCCAAAACTCGATTAAGTTGTTCAAAATAACTTTTATCTTTGAAATTCTATTTCAAAAGCTTTTCACTTTAAACCCAAATTTCTAATTTCCAAATCAATTGAAATTAAAATTTCCATTTCAAAAACATCAAATTTACATTATCTGTGACTTAACCGATTTCCACGTGAAATCCATATTTTGTGTGTGTAAAAGTGTAGTCCGGGGGTTTCACACAATAGTGCAACACAATGAATCATCACATATCAGAATACAGAAATATAATTCGATAAGCGGTATAAGAACAACGCTTATCGTTCATTCACAGATCATAGATATATAAAGGTCACAGATAAGTAAACTACAGATCACAACATAAATCAGGATGTATCACAAAGCATCATATATCAGGGATATCAAACAATTCACATTCAATAGAATTCAAACATTCATAAGTAAGATCTGTTAATATCTGATTTTAATTAATTTATACCAGGTTAATTACTTATGAATAAACTACAAATTTTGGTTAATTAACATCAATAAATTACAAATCGTTTTGATTAATTATTCTTTAATCATTTATTAATTAACCATTAATAATTAATTAACCTTTAATTATAATTCATCAACCTTTAATTATTAAATAATTACCCTTTAATTATTTAATTCACCATTTAATAAATTATCTTTAATTAATTACTTTGATTAATTATTCCTCAATTAATTATCATTCTTTAATCACCTTCATTAATGAATTAACTTTAAATTTTCATAATTAATAAATTCCCAATTCATTTATCTCTAATTTATTAGTTAATCAATTATAACCATTAATTAATTAAATTACTTAATTATTCTTACATAAATCACTTAATTAACCTTTATCTTTAATTAATTAAATTAGCTAATTATACTTAATTTCCTAATTAACTTAATTAATTCCAAGGTAATCAACTCCTTTTAACTTAAGGTAACATTTCTTAATTACCATTTACATTTTAAAACCTTTTATCTTTAATTAACTTAAACAAAATTTAGATTAAATAAATTTTAAAACTCTTTAACAAATGTTAACAAACCATTTTGACATTTAAAAAGGAATGCTATCAAGAAGTTTTAACAAAATTTATTTAAATTCCAAAAATTCTATTTTTAAAACTTTTGTAAAACTGGCTTCATCTTCACTTCGGGTCCTACCCGAATGATACTCGGGACCATCTCTTAGTTTCTCTACTTCTTTTCCTTATCTTCAAAACTTAGTTAAACTACTGTTTTAAAAACTGAAGCTCTAACACCTTCAAATCACTCGAGTTCGTACTCGCGTTATACCCCAAAACCCCCGAGTCCATCTTCGAGTCGATCCCCCAAACATTCGAGCAACACACGATCCAATCTCGTCTTCCCCAAATCAACAACCCAGGTACCAAAAATGCACGTGCACGTGCACACTGACGCGGCGGCGCTCCGGCCATCATCGCGATCCTCAGCAAGTCGACATCGACCCTCACAAGCCTCGCGACCTCCCAGACCACTCAATCTCGTCATCGATCAAAAACAAACCACCTCGACCAAAACGTTAAATAACCAACGCCTGGAAATCGCCTCGATCCCCCAACGCCAACCACCGGAAGACCCCAGACTTCGACTTCACCCTCTCCGACCATCCACGAAGCCATTTCCAAAGCCTCGTGACACTCGATCGCGTATAGGCATTGAAATCGTCACATTACAGACATGAGTAAACTTGCAACCCAAACCCTAAATTTACTTTGTCCCCCAAATTCACGCAATAGAAATTTTTTCTAACATTTTTCCCGACTTCGTAAACCATTAAGCTAGCTTCAAGCAAGATCACAACATACAATTTTCGTTTGATCGCTGGAATTTGGATAAAAAGCATTTCCGGTTCATTTACATACTATTCGAAGCATACTTGGTTAAAAATTCCCATTTTTATTTTAAAAATCCTCTTTTCGAATGCAGTTTCAAGTTATATAATTTAGTCGATGTTTTATACCATTCGAAATTATCAAGGATTTAAGTTTGTTCTGTAAAACCAAGTTCTTTTCCAACCTGGATGTTTATAAATTTACTTGAACTGTTTTTAAGCAATAATTGATACTTAAACAAACTTATTTGCTTTTGAAAGTTTACAAAAATTTGATAAGCATACATTTAAGTTTGAAAAAAAGAAAAAAAAATGAACCTGTAACAATCAACATAGAAGCACAGAGCATCACAGTGATAACTTCAAACAATAACATATGCAAACTATATTTTCAAGAAATCTAGAATCATTTTTTATCAACTTAAAGCTTTAAAATTAAAGTTACTCACAGGTAAAGAAACAAACAAGGAAATCTGGTTTAAAAAGAAAGGTTACTCACCTTTTTCCAGAAAAAAGAAAAAGAACAGAGCCTTCTTTTATTTGAAAACAGGCTGAAAACTTAATTGCTCTTCTTTTGATTCCCTGATTGAGTTGGTCTGAGTTGCAGGTTGTTTGAGTTAAATTTTGTTTTATTGTTTATTCTTTTGAGTTGTTTGTTTCCTCAGTTTTTTTTTCTTTCTTTTGTGAACGAACTGGAATGATAATTTGATGTGTACATGAAGTTTTAAAGTATACAGGATATTGATACTTTTCATTTGTACTGGTGATATTATTTGTTTAGTACAAATACAAGATGATATTTCTTCATTGCTTGGTGGCTGATGGATACAATTTTGTGCTTGCATTAATTAGTTTGTACAATATCAATTTTTATTTCCTTCTGGTGTACTAAAGATATAGGCTGCATTAAATTGCTTAAGTCCTTTGACCCTTTTCTTATGCATTTTCATATTGAATTTGATTTGTTTATACATTTCTTTATTTGCTTGTCTCGGCTGAGATGTAAACATTATACTTTGCCAAACACATTTGTCAGCAAGATGATATTGTGGGGTGCTAACATTAAATGCACGAGTACTTTGTGTTTCCTTACTATATTTTTGTTTTCTTTTTACTTTACTTGCCTAAATGCTTTTCCAGTTCACACTTGCTTCATTTGTTTTGTTGACTATGCTATATATTGTTATGTTGTCTTCTTTTGTTTTATAAACATATTATAAAAGTTGTTTTAGTTATTATCTAACTTAACTTATGTATTTAGTTCTTCCTGTACAAGCTTGCTTTTACTTTATCTCATTACTTTAAACTAAAATTAAACTTCTATTTTAATATGTTGTTGGGATTCGTCTAATTGTGTTTACTTTGTAATAAGTAAATTTCTATTTTTTTTATAACTCAAATCATTATTAACCCATTTACTTGAGATTTTAAACTCAAATACTTTTAGCCTTGTAAATCCAAATTACTTATATTTTTAAACCATTGGAAACTCGCATCACTCTATCGATTTATTTCCTAATTTTTATTCAAAAATCAATAAATTATCATTTTAAATTTATATAAAATTCGGGGTCGTTACAAATACATTTCTGTTGGTGGCGGAGAATTCATTCTCTTAGCTTAACACCCTTCTCTGAGACGTACGAGCTCAGAGGTTATGTAGTTGAAATTTATCAGCGATATACTCCCAATTTGGTAACGTGGCATACTGAGTGTTGATGTGAAATGATCAGTGTTTGATCATTTGCGATATGATCATTTGTTTGATCTTATATCTTTGTGATCATAGGTTGATCATTTGTTTGACCCGAAGCATGGATTTGTAGAAAGCGTAGCTTTGTGGATGAGACTTCATCGAGCCTCACACCCCGGAAATGGTCGAAACAGGAAGGATGCGGCAAGGTTCTAGGGAGTAGCGCCCCTTAGTGTATGTCATTCCTTCTGGATAGAGGTGGTATCATGGTATGGAGCCTAGATACTTAACCTATGTGGTTGCTGCAAATTTATTTCTTTGTGGTTGTTGGAATCGGGGATCCTCGGGAAGATCGGTGACGATCGGGGGATGGCATACGCGTGTCAGTAGTTACCTATTTTTGCAGAGGTAACCCGGCCTTGTGTTGGCAGAGATCTAACCGTAATGTTAGGTTATTTCTCGGGTCGTCTATTCCAGGGACGTACCCATCGTGGAAAAGGAAGTTCCTTAGCCTGACCATTTGTTGGAAATCCAAAGAAACGATACGAGCCTTGTACGGTTTTAGTTGTAGAACCTGCCATTTAATATGGTAGCTATAGCAAGCATACTATAATGGTACCTATGCTGGCTAAGATTTATATTATACTTTCGAAATGTTTTCTACACTATGCACTAATAATAATATCAAAAAGAATTTGATTTTTGCGTAGTAAGCATCTTTGACTATCATAAGAAGAAATCTCCTACAAGTCTGCGTTTGCATTGTGTGTGTGGCGGGAGGTCTTATGGTAGTTTCATTTTCCAAAAGCATTGCGAATTCAAATAAAGTTTCCCTGTTGTTTATTCTAGATAAACTGTTTTACGATCTCACACCAGTCACCATGACTGACTCGGAGTTTATTGTTCCCTTCTGAACTCTGGGTGCCCACCAATTTCCACACGGGCAGTCTAGAGTTAGATTATCAGGATATTCTGGAGCTTTGGAGATGAGCTGGATGACGAGACGTAGTATTTGTATCTGATACTATTTATTCCGCTGTGTATTCTGTATGAGGACAAGTTTATATAACTGTCCATTGTTGTATTGAGTTGTATATTTACTCTGATGATTGATGTATGTATAAAATGATATAGTTCTTTGTTTTAAAAGACTAGTAATTATCTATTGTATATTGTTCCGTTGCGATATGTGAGATTCTGATATTGTTTTCTGTTTCTGATGTTGTTCTTTCTTCTTCTGCTTTCTTCTTCTTCTACCCTTTTCTTCTATTTAAAACCCTCACTATTGGAGTTTCCGGCACTCGATTGCTCGGCAGTCGATAAAGTGAGTATCGATGTCGAATTTTCGAAAGTCGAAAATTCCGGTACGTGACAATATATGTCATTATCTGTATCTGTTCACCTATGACATCTGACACCATTATCTGTTATTTATATTGATGATATATTGCCTGTTACTATTGTTATTTTTTATTATCATATCTGTTATCACTCTGCAAGTTCCCTGTTAGTATAGAATCACTATGGGTTGAAATGATACATACCCGAACGATCTTGTAGAATAGGAGAAAATTATTATGGGTTGAAATGATAAACCCAAGCGGTTTTTAATTAATTGAATTTGGGATTGCGGGTTGAAAAGATATATACCCATATATATATTTTAAATTGCGGATTGAAATGATAAATATCCGTATCACTTGAACATAGGATAGAAAATTATATACAGACACCGTTGGTCTATATATAAATGTTTTGAAAATGATTTCTTTGGTTTTTGAAAAGAAATATATGGTTTTGATAAATATTGATTTTAAAGATTCATTAAAGTTGATTTAATAAAGTTGATAAATAATATGTTTAAGTATTTATTTAATATCTATATTTTCAAATATAGAATTTATAATGATTTGAAATTGATTGAAATTATATTTATTTAAGAATTAAACTTAAATAAGTTGATTTGAAATGTATTGAATTTGAAATTTAAAGAAGTGTTTTACAACTTGAAATTTGAAAAGGTGACTTAAATGGATATTTCAAACTTATATATATTTAAATGGGATATTTTGTTTATTTAAATTTGTAAATTGAAATTGCATTTAAATGTTATGGAAATGATTAAGTTAATATTTCAAAACTAAATAATTGTAAAGTGAATCTGATATGTATATAAATTTATCGAATTTAGTTTTGAAATGTTGAATATTTAAAGCTTTGAAATATATTAAAATTGAAATGGCTTATTTTATGGTTCAGATATGTATTTGAAATCGATAATTTGAAATGGTTTATTTAGAAGCTGAATCGAGTTGAAACTGATGATTTGAGATTTGATTAAATTAAATTTTTGGAATTCGAGTTAATTTGAATCGATTTGTGAAATTTGAGGAAACTATTTTATTTTATAAAGAAATTTTAATATCTAAACTGTTTAAAAGGAAAGTGTTATGATTTCCAAAATACTATGATTTCAAAGCTGTGATTTCCAATGTGTTTTGATTTGAAAAAAAAGACTATGATTTTGAAAGCGTTGTAACTTTGGAAAGTGATATGATTTTGAAAATGGATATATTTGAAGTGAAAATGATATCGTATTAAATTGGGTTTTGAAATGATAATGATATTTTGGTTTTGAAGTATAAACTATTTTGAAATGACCACGGTGTTATAATAACGATTGGTTGTTAAAGAGACCGGGACGGATATGGACATACTCTCTGTCGATACCGAAAACCACTTTGACAACTGTGTACGCGGTGGAGTTTCCAGAATGAAGTAGGATGGTGGCGACGATCCTAAGGTATATACGTGGACCCAACTCCCGTGAGTTGGCATAAGGTGGCTAAAACAGGAGCGATCTCGGGCCAGTGAGGTAGCACCTCGTATCGGACACACTTCTTCGATTTCATTCTATTACTTGTTGATTTTGGTGGCCACCCTTGATTTGGGAGTGTTGTTCGAGGTGGAACGGTAGTGGCTGCTATGCGTATCCATCAGTCCGTGTGCGTAATTGGTATATCTACCCTGGCATTGCCTTGTGTGTCGTGTCACCTACCATATCGAGCTTTACTACGATTATGATTTTAAGATCCGACCGCGTTAAGGTTCTCCATCCCCTTAACGCTATTTTCTATATGATTATACTTTACTAATTAGACACTACTGTATATAGCGTATATTACTACATAGTAAATAGTTTAACGGACCCTTAGAGGATGGTTATCCCAAACATCCTTTAAGTTACTTGTATTTCAGTTGATATTTCACTTGAGTTGGATTTATTGAATATAAGAATGTTAATCCTGACTCGAGTGTTTTGTGTTTTGCTTTACGCTCGGGTCAGACTGAGTGATACAGCATTTGAGACTCACCTCTGGAGTTGGAGCTTCGCTTGGAGATCCAGCTATCTATCGATCCTGCTTTCAGTTATTCAATTGATTCCAGTGATGTATTCAGATCTTGTATTTGATTATTGTATTGAGACATCTATTGTATTCGAGACTTCTGTTGTATCTTGTTTAACTCTGTTATATATATAGTAGCTTCATGAACTACTATCCTTTTGTTTCCGCTGCATTATTGTTATATTACTCTGTGTCTGTGATCTGTAATTATTTTATTTACTGTATATGCTGAGTTTTGCCAAATTTTATTTACAATACATTGTTTTGAATTATTCAAGTCCGGCATGTGTGGATTTATTGTCGATTTGAATGGTCCAAAATACTAGGTCGTTACAAAGGGGGAGGCCTATCACAAGAACGGGAGCATGAAAACTCACCAACACGTGTAACACATGAACGAGAAGCTATCTCATGGAGGCTATCCATTAAATTTTGACACACGAACGGCCCGAAGACCATGGGGCGCTACCCCACATATGTGATGGTGAAACATCACACAAACGGGGTTTAGTCTCCCTCGTAGACAAAGAGACATCGCACAATTGCTAGTCTAAATCACAAAAATGATCATCATGATCATCAAGAAGTGTCAATCACACCAAGCTAGAAAATATATGAGTTTAGCTTCATGTCCCATAACCACTTGCTTAACTTAAATATTTACGAACAAGTTGTAGGTCTTCACTAGAAAATTGTCACAAAAGGGTTCAATCGAACAAGTCCAAGAGCTAACCGACGAAGTGAACGCGAGCGTTTCATACCACTCGTTTTACTAAGTCGTTTAATTCGATTTCTCATCCGAGTGAAATAAAGGCTTGTATATACTAGAAGATTGGAAAATGGTTTGAGAAAAAGAGCTTTGTAGTAAAATAGTGTTGAAATCGCTTTGATGAAAGAGATTTGATATTCTCTACTAGTATTGAAGCCTTCACATTTTTAAAGTGACAAGTCACAAAACGATTGTTGAAACAAATCGAATCACAAAATTTCACATTCGAAGACGTGAGTAAAGTCCAAAGGAATCAATCCCAAAACCATCAAAGTATGAATGCCTGTGCGACCAAAGGTGGCCGAGTTAAAGTGATGTACGACCTAACATAGCCGAGGTAAAAACTGCAAGCAGACCGAGCGACCTAAGGTGATGGCGACCTAACGTATCCAACCTAAGTTGCAAGCGACTTAAGGAGTTAAAGCAGGCCGAAATGTTGTGACCAAAAATAGTGAGCGACCTAACAAGGTTGTACGTGCCGAGCGACCTAGTGATAAGGCCGAGCGACTTAGTGGTTGCGACCTAAAGTAATGAGGTCATGCGACCTAAAGGTAAAAAGGCCTAGCGACCTAAATGGTTTCGACCTAAGTGATACTCGACCGAAGTGGTTCGCGACCTAAGATGGTACGCGACCTAAGATGGTACACGAGCTAAAATGTGCGCGACTTAATAGGGCGACGACCTAAGGTGCAAACGACTTAAAGGAAGTACGAGCTAAGGGGCGAACGACCTAACTCCGAACGAGCTAATGTGAGCATATAAGGTCGAACGACCTAACTGCAAACGGCTTAAGGCCAAACGACCTAAAAAGGTATGACCTAAGCACGCAAGCGACCTAAATGGTTGCGAGCTAGCAGCAGAGCGACCTAAAGCAAACAGGCCAGGCATGCGACCTAATGTGGAACGAGCCATTGCCTAACGACCTAATGTGGAGCGACCTATCTGCCGAACGACCTACCACATGCGAACGACCTAAGTCCAGAACGAAGATTTGCAGGCCTGTCTTCTCCAATGCCGAACGACCTAAGCCTAGAATTTTGCCAAAACACTAAAAATTGGGTTTTTCACCAATTCAATCCAAACCAAATGCAAATGCATGCGCACAAGTGATAGGGAATCATTCCTAACAGTCCAATGACAGTCATAGGCAAGATGTGAGATAAAAATCTCACCTTTTCACGGAATTTGATGGAGATGAAGCTTGAGAGTTAAGCAAGAACAACCACAAGCTTGAATCTATGTTCTTCACTTGAATTTGGAGTAGATGTTGGATTAGCAATGAAGATTAAAGCTTTGGATTTTTAATTTCCCATTCCCTCCACCATTCTTGAAGAAGCTTGAATGTATATGTAAGTAGAAAATGAAGTGTGAAGAGAAGGAAGGGGTTGGGCTGAGTTAGTGAATGGTTCAGCCCCAAACCAAAGCTCAAAGCAAAAAGTGACGAAAATTTCACTATCTCCAAACATATCGAAGTTTACACTCAAAAAGATCGCAAACGTCATTTTGAACTTAATGAAGGTGGTCTCGAGTCCTAATTTGACCGTATGTAAAAAGTAGCTTTTTGGACTAACATCCGACTAACGATAAAATATTTAAATAAAATATTTAAATATAAATTCGATAGATATGCGGGTTGTTACAGACTCCCCTCCTTAAAGAAATGGCGTCCTCGCAATATATAGGGTGGAAATAAAAAGTAACAACCATAAAAGCATATTAACACAAAAAGAAATTTGAAATAAGAAGTTTACCTTAAAGACCATGAGAAAGTAAGTCTGGATGTGTACGCTCGATGAATTCTCTAGATTCCCAAGAGCAATCCTTAGGATTTGAAGACCATTGAACTTTAACAAGCGGAACATCTTTATTTCGAAGTCGTTTGACCTCCGAAGCAATAATCCGAAAAGGATGCTGCTCATAAGTTAAATTAGGTGAAACTTCAATCTCTTCCACAACACCGGGCTCAAGAATAGAATCGGAATCCCGAAGGCACTTCCGTAATTGAGAAACGTGAAACACGTCATGCATGGCAGAAAACTGAGCCGGTAATGAAAGGCGATAGGCCATGGAACCAATACGTTCGGTGATAGGAAATGGCCCAATATATCGAGGCGCTAACTTTCCAGATCGACTGAAACGTACAACACCCTTCATAGGTGAAACACGAATAAATACAAGATCTCCCACAGAAAATTCTAATTTTCTTCTTCGATTATCGGCATAGGATTTTTGTCTACTCTGGGCTTCTTTCATCCTATGTCGAATAAGTTTAATCTTTTCTGTGGAATCTCGAATAAAATCTGGACCTAAGACCAGCTTCTCACCGGCCTCAAGCCAACAAGAAGGAGATCGGCATGGCCTTCCATAGAGTGCCTCAAAAGGGGCCATACCAATACTAGATTGGAAGCTGTTATTATAGGAAAATTCAACAAGTGAAATATGATCTTCCCAACTTCCACCAAAGTCAAGCACACAAGAACGAAGAAGATCTTCAAGTGTTTGATTGACACGGTCAGTTTGTCCATCGGACTGGGGGTGATAAGCGGTGCTAAAATTAAGCTTCGTTCCCAAAGCTTTTTGAAGACTCTTCCAGAATCCACTAGTAAACAATGGATCACGATCACTAACAATGGAAGTAGGAACTCCATGTAATTTAACAATTTCTTTGATAAAGAGTTTGGCCAGAAGAGGAACGGTTCGGTTTGACCGAATAGGAATAAAATGGGCGGATTTAGTAAGTCTATCAACGATCACCCATAAGCTATCATGACCCGAACGAGAACGGGGAAGGCCATCAATAAAATCCAATGAAATTTGATCCCACTTCCAAACTGGAATTTCCAATGGTTGCAATAACCCACCGGGCCTTTGATGTTCAGCCTTGACAAGTTGGCAAGTCATGCAACACTTAACAAAGTTAGCAACATCAGATTTCATTCCCTCCTAGTAATAAAGTCGTTTCATATCCGCGTACATTTTACTACTACCGGGATGAATGGAATATTTAGAACGATGTGAATCTTCAAGAATATCTTTACAAAGATCACTAATATTTGGTACGATAAGTCTACCAAATTTTCGAATGCCGCCACGAGAATCAATACCAAAGTCTTTCAAACCTTCAATATCAGTTTTATCCTTAATATTTTGGCCAAGAAGAGCCAATTGGGGATCTAGCCTTTGAGCTTCAAGAATGCTGTCTAAAATAGAAGGATGAGCCTCAAGGCTACATAAAACAAGAGATGAACATAAATCGAAAACACGATCTCGAATTTCACAAGTGGATAAAACTTTGAGATCATTCCATTCAGATATCATCATGGAAACAACCGCTTGTTGCTTATGACTAAGTGCATCGGCAACTCGATTTCCCTTTTCGGGAGTATAAAGAATATCAAGATCATAAGAGGCAAGGAATTCGAGCCAATGCTGTTGACGCAAATTAAGTTCCTTTTGAGAGAATAAATATTTCAGAGACTTATGATCAGTATAAAGTACAAATTTCTCTCCCAAAAGATAATTTCGCCAAATACGAAGGGTGAAAACGATAGCCGCGAGTTCTAAATCATGTGTGGCATATCTAGTCTCAGCCGGCTTCAATTGCCTAGAAGCATAAGCAATAACACGTTCATTTTGCATAAGAACGACACCCAAACCAACGCGACTAGCATCGGTATAAACGACAAAATCTTGAATCCCTTCGGGAATAACAAGAATAGGAGCATCAGAAAAGAGTTCTTTTAATTTCTGAAAAGAAGTTTCACATTTGTCCGACCAAATGTATTTAACACCATTCTTTGTTAAGCTAGTAAGAGGAACGGCAATTTTAGAAAAGTCCTTAATGAAACGACTGTAATAACCCGCCAATCCAAGGAAGCTACGGATTTCCATTACACTCTCCGGTCTCTTCCAATTCTAAATCACTTCAATCTTTGAAGGATCCATGGATATTCCGGATTCGGAAATAATATGACCGAGAAACTTCACACTAGATTGCCAAAAGTGGCACTTAGAAAATTATGCTTTTAACTGATTACTCCTAAGAGTTTCCAATACAATCCAAAGGTTCTTTTCATGTTCCTCTTCGGTTTTAGAATACACAAGAATATCATCAATAAAGATGAGAACAAACCGATCGAGGAAATCTTTGAAAACTCGATTCATGAGGTCAACGAAATAAGCCGGAGCATTCGTTAAACCGAATGGCATAACTAGCCATTCATAAGATCCATAACGAGTACGAAATGAAGTCAAAGGAATACTATCCTCTGCAATACGAAGCTGATGAAAACCGGTAGCCAAGTCCAATTGTGAAAAGACTCTAGCACCACTAAGTTGATCAAACAGATCATCAATCCGAGGTAAAGGATATTTATTCTTAATAGTAAGATCATTAAGCTTGCGGTAGTCTATGCAAAGCCTAAGTGTACCATCAGACTTATTTACGAAAATAGCTGAAGCTCCCCAAGGCGAGGAACTAGAGCGAATAAGTTGCTTCGTCTCCAATTCAGATAATTGTTTGCGCATCTCTTCGTTCTCCTTATTAGGCATGCAATAAGGAGGACGGGTAATAGGTTGAGCTCCAGGTATAAGATTAATTTTGAACTCAATTGCTCGCTTAGGTGGTAGTCCTAAAACGGGCTCAAAGATGTCGAAAAATTCACGAACGACGCGAATAAGAGAAATGACATCTTCCTCATCATCATTATCATCATCACGAGGATTTAAAGAATATAAAGATGCAACCAAAGCGGAATCCAAATCTTTAAGAACAATAGAAATCTGCTTAACAGATAGTGGATGTCGAAGACAAATAGTCCGCTCAGGACATAGGATATGAGCTTCATAACGATTAAGCCAATCCATACCCAAAATCATTCCAAAGCCTAAGTAACGCATGACATGCAAATCGGCTAGGAAAGAAAAATCACACAAAATAATCTCGACATCTTTACAAAGCAAACTAAGAGTTGCGGATCCACCAACTGGATTCGCAATTCTTAAAGAAGTCATTAAAGCAACAACACTTAAAGAAAAATTATCGACAAGTTCCTTTGATATAAAAGAATGGGATGCACCCGTATCAAAGAGAACTCTAATAGGTTGATCATGAAATATAATAATGCCATCAAGGACAGAATGAGACATACCTTGACCGCGAGATGTGTTGCCAGGGGCTTGAGCAATGTTTAACGTTCCCTCCTTGCCTTGAAGCTTAGGGCATAGATGCATAAAATGATTTGAACTTTTACAATAGCGACAAGAGCGGGGCTTTGAACACTTGTTCGCAAAATGGCCCTTAGCACCACAGTTGAAGCATTTCCCATCAATATGGGAAAGTGTCTTTGCAGCAGGAGTTGCTTGCTTACCCTTTTTGTTGGGATAAGGACCCTTGAACTTATTAGGCCTTTTCTTGTTGTTGAAGTTTGGTTTGGTAGCCACCACTTCAACATCACTGTCCTTATCAGCCTCTTCAAGACGAAGAGAAATATCAATGAGTTGATCGAAAGAAACTTCTAATTTTAGAAGTAATGGCTTCTTGAGATTCTTGTTTAAGCCATAGACGAATCTTTGGTTCTTCTTCAATGGAGTGTTGATGTATTCAGCCCCATATTTAGACAGTGACTCGAAGGATGCGACATAATCTGTCACAGAGGATTCACCTTGAACAAGGTCTATGAAACGTCGAGCCAAAGTCACTTTCTCTGCTTCTGGTACGAATTTTAATTCAAAGCGTTCTCGGAATTGCTCCCAGGTGAGATTCGCTTCATTGATTTCAGAAATAAGAAGTTCGTACCAATCCAATGCTCTCTCTTGGAGCATACTAGAAGCCACCTGAACACGATGAAGATCGATAAGATTCATGCGAGAAAAGATTCGATCGCATGTTCTTAACCAAGCCAGGACCTCAATAATAGTTTCAGAACCTTTGAATTGTTTCCCAACCAAGTTGGCATAATCGTTGCACAAACGTGCAAATCCAGACTTAGGATGAGTAGGTTCCTGCTTAGGACCAGCTGCTTGAGCATTCTTTACTAAATCAAGAAGCTGTTGAGCGGTCATAAAAACTCCATCCTCGGGAGTAACAGTAGAAGGTCCAGCTCTGGGACGACCTGGTCTAGACATTATCTTCTTTAAGGAAGAGAAAAGAAGAAAAGTTATTCTCCAAGTAAATATCAAGCAAATCTTGATAGATAAAACAAGGATACATAAAAGGGAATAGGATGAGTCGGTTCGAAGACTCGACTTAAATCCTAAGGCACGACTCCTATGTTGGACTTAGGACGATGATCCTTGTTAAGTTATTCTACATTGTTCCGAAGTTTGGCTCTGATACCAAGCTGTAACGCCCCACCTCTATACCCACGCTAGCTAAGAACACTACGGTGTAATGCTGTCAACCAGCATGGAGAATAAGGCTGTTGAGGAGCGACCATCCATGTAACTTCTTTGTGCGAGCACCGATATGTCAGATAGTATGAACTTCATTTAAGGAGGAAGTCCGACATACCGATACAAACCCAAAGCTATCACATGATGGCTATAAATAATCTTCTGAAACAAACATAGAAATAAACATAACATAAATCAGTCACAGACATCCATATCACAAAGGCGGAAAAAGATATGAATATATATATATAACACATGAAAGTGTACATCAGAATAGTGGTCAGAAAGATCCACGATAATACAAAAGAATAGCAGCACGTGCTATACAAAAGAATAAGTACACAACATAGAGTCTATATCTCAAACGTGTACATCCAAAAACTACTAATCTAAGTAGTTAGCCAAAAGTCAGAATAATCCTGAAGAGAAGTCAAGCAGAAGCACCTGTAACATCTCGGTCTGACCCGAGTATTATTTATAAGAAAATAATAAACGGATCAGTCTAGCTATAAATATCAGATGATATGGTATAAAGCAAAAGACATGGCATGAACATATAATAACCATAATGGCATTCTACTATAAGTATGTAATTGAAAATCAACAAGAGATTAATCAATATCACAAGAATCTTCTCAAAGATAAAATAGGGTATCATACCCTAAACTTGTATTCATAACAAGTCAATGACACACAAATTAACTAATGCACAAAAATTGATATCATATCAATGAAAATCATGAAAATTGCTGAAGCATAAATTCCAAAAATCAACACACGAAATCCAGAAATCACATAAAAAGGGGGAGGCCTATCACAAGAACGGAAGCATGAAAACTCACCAACATGTGTAACACATGAACGAGAAGCTATCTCATGGAAGCTATCCATTAAATTTTGACACACGAACGGCCCGAAGACCATGGGGCGCTACCCCACCTATGTGATGGTGAAACATCACACAAACGGGGTTTAGTCTCCCTCGTAGACAAAGAGACATCGCACAATTGCTAGTCTAAATCACAAAAATGATCATCATGATCATCAAGAAGTGTCAATCACACCAAGCTAGTAAATATATGAGTTTAGCTTCATGTCCCATAACCACTTGCTTAACTTAAATATTTACGAACAAGTTGTAGGTCTTCACTAGAAAATTGTCACAAAAGGGTTCAATCGAACAAGTCCAAGAGCTAACCGACGAAGTGAACGCGAGTGTTTCATACCACTCGTTTTACTAAGTCGTTTAATTCGATTTCTCATCCGAGTGAAGTAAAGGCTTGTATATACTAGTAGATTGGAAAATGGTTTGAGAAAAAGAGCTTTGTAGTAAAATAGTGTTGAAATCGCTTTGATGAAAGAGGTTTGATATTCTCTACTAGTATTGAAGCCTTCACATTTTTAAAGTGATAAGTCACAAAATGATTGTTGAAACAAATCAAATCACAAAATTTCACATTCGAAGACGTGAGTAAAGTCCAAAGGAATCAATCCAAAAACCATCAAAGTATGAATGCCCGTGCGACCAAAGGTGGCCGAGTTAAAGTGATGTACGACCTAACATAGCCGAGGTAAAAACTGCAAGCAGACCGAGCGACCTAAGGTGATGGCGACCTAACGTAGACAACCTAAGTTGCAAGCGACTTAAGGAGTTAAAGCAGGCCAAAATGTTGTGACCAAAAATAGTAAGCGACCTAACAAGGTTGTACGTGCCGAGCGACCTAGTGATAAGGCCGAGCGACTTAGTGGTTGCGACCTAAAGTAATGAGGTCATGCGACCTAAAGGTAAAAAGGCCCAGCGACCTAAATGGTTTCGACCTAAGTGATATGCGACCGAAGTGGTTCGCGACCTAAGATGGTACGCGACCTAAGATGGTACATGACCTAAAATGTGCGCGACTTAATAGGGCGACGACCTAAGGTGCAAACGACCTAAAGGAAGTACGAGGTAAGGGGCGAACGACCTAACTCCGAACGAGCTAATGTGAGCATATAAGGTCGAACGACCTAACTGCAAACGGCTTAAGGCCAAACGACCTAAAAAGGTATGACCTAAGCACGCGAGCGACCTAAATGTTTGCGAGCTAGCAGTAGAGCGACCTAATGCAAACGGGCCAGGCATGTGACCTAATGTGGAACGAGCCATTTCCTAACGACCTAATGTGGAGCGACCTATCTGCAGAACGACCTACCACATGCGAACGACCTAAGTCCAGAACGAAGATTTGCAGGCCTGTCTTCTCCAATGCAGAACGACCTAAGCCCAGAATTTTGCCAAAACACTAAAAATTGGGTTTTTCACCAATTCAATCCAAACCAAATGCAAATGCATGCGCACAAGTGATAGGGAATCATTCCCAACAGTCCAATGACAGTCATAGGCAAGACGTGAGATAAAAATCTCACCTTTTCACGGAATTTGATGGAGATGAAGCTTGAGAGTTAAGCAAGAACAACCACAAGCTTGAATCTATGTTCTTCACTTTAATTTGGAGTAGATGTTGGATTAGCAATGAAGATTAAAGCTTTGGATTTTTAATTTCCCATTCCCTCCACCATTCTTGAAGAAGCTTGAATGTATATGTAAATAGAAAATGAAGTGTGAAGAGAAGGAAGGGGTTGGGCTGAGTTAGTGAATGGTTCAGCCCCAAACCAAAGCTCAAAGCAAAAAGTGACAAAAATTTCACTATCTCCAAACATATCGAAGTTTACACTCAAAAAGATCGCAAACGTCATTTTGAACTTAATGGAGGTGGTCTCGAGTCCTAATTTGACCGTATGTAAAAAGTAGCTTTTCGGACTAACATCCGACTAACGATAAAATATTTAAATAAAATATTTAAATATAAAATCGATAGATATGCGGGTTGTTACATCGTTTGTCCAAAAATTGATGATCAATTCTCGGACGTTCATCATGCGACGATCAACTTCGACGGATCGTCGATTGGAGGATATAGTTTTGTGGAGAGGACCGAGGGTAGTGCATCGGTGTAGTTTGTTTGACATTTTGACGATTGGATTGAGCACGAAAATTCGAGTAGGGTTATATGTTAATGGGCGGCGACAGTACGTATGACGTGGATTTAAGGGAAGCTCAGTGCATCGATCGTCGAGCGTTAGTGGTCCTGTGCATCTGTTGAGCCGAAGGGGGATGGCACGATCACCGATCTTGGCTATGATGGGCCAGGCCACGCGTGCCAGTTGACGGCGTCTATGTTGTTCAAGCAGGCTAGGGTTTTGGGATGGCTGTATCGTGTGGGAGAAGCTTTGGTGATGACGTGTTTGTGGGGTAGGTTGTGGGTATGTGTTTGTTTATTTTATATAAAATTTAAATTTCTGAATGTTCTAACACGTATAACTCTCACATACGAGGTCCAATTTACGCGCGGTTTCTTGCGTTGGGATCGTAATAAAATTCCGGACATTTCGACGCTGGTTTGGACGAATTCTGAGATTGTTCAAATTTTGGGCTTAAATTGAATTTAAATTCGATTTAAATTCAAAGGTGAGTGTTTTAACAACTCACAACTTCTAAAAATTCTTATGTTAGTTAAATTAATTTTTGATGTGATTAGAAATTTATTTATGACTGTTGATATATTTTAAATCATCATCTCCGTTAATTTGAATTTATTTGAATTAAATCGTCATTAAATTTATTATTGAATATAAATTGCCGGTTAAATACCTGTTATTGATTATTAGTTCTATATTGATATTTATTAATTGATTTGGATGATGATTGTGATGGATGATGATTGTTGATATTGGATGAATGGATGTTTTATTTTATATCGTTATAAACTGCAAGTTCACTATGGGTTGAAATGATATATACCCGAATGATCTATAGATTAAGGAAAAATCGTTATGGGTTGAAATGATAGACTCGAGCGATTTTATGGATTTGATATTTTCGGGATTGCAGATTGAAATGATATATATCCGTAAATATAAAATTTTTAAATTTGCAGATTGAAATGATAAATATCTGTATCGCTTGACCCTAGGGTAGAGAATTATATACGGACACCGGATTGGTTAAATTAAATGATTTTGAATCCTTAAATTTTGCATTGAGTTAAATGATATTTTTGAAATAAAATTTGGGTTATATAAATCGAATATTTATCGAATTTCGAGTTTTATATTAAAATCGAATTGTTTTGAAAGATTTGTTAAAGGAATAAAATTGAAATTTTATAGTGAATTTGAAATATAAGGGAAGTTTATCGAAATTGAGTTATTAAAATCGTTGAAGTATAACTTTGAAATATATTGAAATTTGAGTAATTAAATCGATGTTTTAACATGGATTTAAGCGATATTCAATTTATTATTTATTTAGAATTCTAAATCGGAAAAATTTGAAATTGGGTTTTGGGACATTGTAATGGTCAAAATGTGTTGGAATGAAATAAATAGTTTAAATTGATATAAATTTCAAATTCATATTTTTCATATAAACTGTTTAAATATAGTATTTTAAAAGACTTTAATTATTAAGATTTTCGAAATTTTAAACTAATTAAACCATTTAACTTATTTTAAATCTAATTAATCTATTTTAAATCTAATTAATCTATTTTAAAGCTATTTAATCTATTTTAATTATATTTAATCTATTTTAAATCTATATTAACTATCTATAACTATTTAAAACTATTTTCTTCTGAATTCCAAACTAAGTAAAATGGATGGGTTTATATTCAAATTCTCGATTTTTAAGTGAATATGGTTAATGATGTTATAACCTAAGTTGGGAATTTAATAACATATTTGGTTAAATATGATATTTTGAAATGAGAGTTTGACCTATTTTGGAAATATGACTTTTGAAAGGAAATATATTTTGAACTATGATTTCAATGTGATACAAATTTCGAAAGTAAGTAATGATTTCGAAAGTGATATGATTTAAATTGAATATGATATTTTGACATCAATTAGGAAATGATTTTGGAAATGTAAAAGAATCATCTGGTTTGTAATAAGTGTTTGGTTGTTAATGAGACCGGGATCGGATATGGGCATACTCTTTGTCGATACCGAAAACCACTTTGACAACTGTGTACGTGGTGGATATTCCAGAATGAAGTAGGATGGTGGCGACGATCCTAAAAGTATATACGTGGACCTGACTCCCATGAGTTAGCTTGAGGTGGCTAAAACAAGAGCAATTGACGGGCTAAGTGAGGTCATTCCTTCGATCGGGCACATTCCATCGATACTATATTCTGACTTTGCGATTTATTTGGTGGTCACCCTCGATTTTTTAGATTTGGGAGTGTGTTCCGAGGTGGGTGGTAGTAGCTGCTATGCTTTACCACCGGTCCGGAAGTGTAATTGGTATATCTACCCTGGCATTGCCTAGTTGTGTCGTGTCACCTACCCTAGCGCGCCTTCTATGAGTTTGTTTTATGTCATACCTATGGGGTATCCTCTGGCGGCCCCAGTTTACGGGGAATTACGGTACTGTATAGACTATTGGGATTATAAAAATGTGTTAAGGGGAAAAATGTAAAGCCTTAACGCTATTTTAATACTTTTACTTTACTGTAGACATATTATGATAGCATATTGTACTACATAGTAGATAGTTTAACGGATCCTTAGGAGATGTGAATCTCGAACATCTCTTAAGTTCTGCACTCACGTTAGATACTGGATAGGAGATGCCAAACCCCGTAACATCTCCGACACCGTTCCACTCATATTTATTTACCGTTACTTTAACTCACATAAGATCTTTTAGTTCTGACTCGAGTGTTTTGTCTTTGCAATTTGCTCGGGTCAGTCTGAGCATTTCAGGATTTGAAGACCTTATTTCTGAAGGACGAAGACGAGGATTTGCACTATTATTACTTATTCTATTATTCCACTGCATTCATACTGTTCTGCTGCATTTGAATATTTATTCTCTGTTTATGTAACTCTGATTTTGTATTGTATAAGTATAATCAAATGTTTTGTATACATCTTCATGAAATGTTATTTGATTATTATATTTTGTCATTCCGCTGCAAGATTCTGTTTTGTTTTTTTTCTTTCTCTGCTTTTTCTTATTCACCCCAATAAGAATCCGCCCTTCTATATGGTTTTAGTTGGCACGTGTGTCTGCTTAAAGCGTACAAAAAGGCAGGATGTTACATTACATCTTATTGAATCAATATTCTACAATTATCAATTTAATCTACATTAACTGCACTATTTAAGTGAATTAATTGCAATTGATTTCCAATTAAATTTACCATACTAAATAAATTGGTAACATATAATAATTGTCACCATTAACTTTTAATCACATCTTATAAGTTTATTATCCACAACAAGTGTTATAATTACTACCACAACACTAATTTTATTTAATTACAATTTATTACACCTTACCTCATTAATTAATACAACATCTAAATTATCAATTAATACACATTATTACAATAAATTTACAATCCATAACCAATTATAACTTTTTAATCATTTTAAATTAATTGGAATTACATTTAAACCAGTTATAAATTACCTTAAATTAATACTATTACATTGCATTTTCGTTATATCCTTATTATTGAATCACAAATTTTTATTTCTTCCAACATTAAATCATGAAACTTTATTAAATTAACTATTTTTAGTTATCGAAAATTACGGGTCATTACACTCTCCCCCACTCAAAACTTTTCGTCCTCGAAAAGGGGAAAAGAAGGAATTTAAGATATTAATATATCTTATTCAAAATATTAAATTTATAAACAATTAATTTATATAATTAAATAATTTAAATAAATTGTCAATTTATAAACAATTAAATCCTTTTATATTCAAGTTAATAGAAGTTTGGAAAACATTTCACAAAATTTTCTAAGTAAAAAATTCACAGAAAATTTCGGCAGAGTCTTCTTTGTACGGAGAGGTTTGAGAGAAATAATAATATCAATAATAATAATATATACAACATTTTTCAAAATAATATATCCCAAACCATGGGAAAATAGTATAATATCGCTAGAAAACTTTAATCCGAAAACGTACCTATTTGTCGGGAAAATTACGCTTATTTTATGAAACCAAAAGCAATAACTATTGCTTCCATAACCTGTATTTCACTTATATAATCCAAAGAAGTTAGCAATTATATCAAGAGAAAGATTTACGTTGCTTCAATCAATAACAAACAAAACACCACAACATAACAATAAAAATTTGAAAACAAATAGTACAAGCATCATTTCAACCAAGAAATCAATCATCCATCCATAGCAACCAAATTAAATGGTTTGTTCAGGTTCAGAACTTCTAATCATATAAAATGATAAATAAACTATGAAGTAAACCATACACTCAATAGTCGTAGATAAAACTTTATAGATTATTTATACATCTCTATACAAAATAGAAGTATCCTTTCCCAACCAATCCATAAGCCAAAATAAATATTAATTTCAAGTATTATTCAAGTTCATTCCTAAATTTTTTTATTTCACATCATTTATTGTTCATAATCTTACATTCATACAATGATTATTTTCTTTAATTTTCCTTTATCATTTACAAAATTCATTTCCCATTGAATTTCATTTATTACTTATAAAATTTCATTTCTCATTTATACATACAATGCTATATTTTCTCTTTTCGTTACTTACATTCATTGCTTACATAAGCTATTTCCATCCAATTATCTAGATTATCCATTATCATGTAAGTTTCTTTATAGTTTAATTCACCATTAATAGATTCTTTTCACATTCATTCTTCCATATATATTATTATTGATTATTAAATCCATTTCTGAACCATTTCAAAGCTTTTTTTTGAAGTTATAACCCTTCAATTAACGTAGTACTCATTTTAATTATAAATGGATTCAACATTAAATTAAGTTATAATTATCTACTTATAGTGTTCACCCTTTTTATTACCTTAATTAGTAGCATTCCAAAAAAATTCTTAGGTTTCCAATAAGCTTATATATCTTAATTCTCCCTTTAATGAATAATTACATTGAACATTTTCATTATTTAAGTTTTACTTGTATAATATTCCATTGCATATTCTTATTAACATTACAACTTTTAACATTTTGGTAAGTTATATATATGTCTTAAGAATGAAATTGAAAGTTACAAAAGTTCATTTGGTTCATTTTTTTTTCAAAGTTCAATAATTCATTCTAAATTTTCATTATTCTTAAGTTTACAAGTTTCCAATTTCTCATATATACCATTAATCACTTAGCATCTAATTACTTATATTTTTCTTCATTCTAGAAACTTTCAATTATTAAAATAATTAAGATTTCATTCATTTCAATAATTGAAAACTATTAATTATCAGAAAATTTAAGAACTAAACTCCGGGTTCATTTTAGTCACTTAGAAAATAATACATGTTTTTATCCTTTATAGATCAAATCAAATTTAGAAAATTCAAAATTTTGGTTGTATTCATCAAAACAGATATGTAGTAAAACTACTACCGCAGTCTCCTCACTTTGAAACTCGAAAATGAACATCGATGATGCATGCACTCATCACCGAAATTATTTTCCAGTGACAGAGAGGGGAGTATGGAATTTATTACCTTATTTTATTTTGAAACATTTCTTTTAAATTATATTGAAATATTTATATCAGAAAATACTTCCAAATAATATTAATATTATATAGCAAAATCTTCCGAAAGAAAATTTCAAAATCCCGAAACTTAAGTTCTAAAATTTCCAATTTATATTTATTTTATTTACGACTCTCATTTTTTTCAACCAGTGTTATAAATTTCACTACCTAACAAACAAATAAATTACAACCAACTATATCATTTATAAAATTATTCTTTTATATACAAAATATATGCTAGGTAAAATTATTTCATTTACCTGTATTTCAAAACCAATATTGTGTCGGTTTGCCCTATTAAGTGTTTAGAAATCCCTATCGATGACATAGTGTCCTATGTACCAACCAGAATTTATAAATACAAAACAAAACAAATTAACACAATACAAAACCATTTTATAACACTAACAAATATGCTCTCTCATATATACACTCAGCGACTCATTCTAGGGTATAACTACCCTATTTTATGTGAGTCAGACCCTACAAAGCTAAGGTTATCGCTAAACCAAAGCTCTGATACCAAATGTAATGACCCGCCTTTTTGGACGGTTTAAATCGACGATAAACCACACACGTCAGACTCAAACCATACAAAGGGGCAGACTGTTATGGGGTAAATAAGAAAAGACAAAGAAAGAAAGAAGACAAATACAGAATCTCGCAGCGGAATGACAAAATATAATAACCAAATACACAATTCATGAAGCTGTTTACAAATAACATTGATTAAACCTTTTATAATACAGATCAGAGTTACATACAACAAGAATAAATAATAAACAAATGCAGCGGAACAACATGATGCGATAGAATAAATATACTTAATAATAATAGTACAAATTCTTCGTCTTCATCCTCCAGAAAGCAGTCTTCGATAAACTGGAAAGCTCAGACTGACCCAAGCGAATTGAAAAGACAAAACACTCGAGTCGGAACTAAAAGACCTTATGTAAGTTAAGTCAACAGTAAATAAATATGAGTGTAACGGCGTCGGAGATGTTTACGGGGTTTGACATCTCCTATCCAGTGTGTAACGTGAGTGCAATAACTTAAGAGATGTTCGGGATTCCAATCTCCTAAGGATCCGCTAAACTATCTACTATGCAGTACAATACGCTATTATAATAGTGTCTACAGTAAAGTAAAGTATTAAAATAGCGTTAAGGCGTTACCCATATCCCCCTTAACACATTTTATATATTCCCATAGTCTATACAGTATCGTAATTCCTCCGTAAATTGGATGGTTATCAGAGGGCACTCCATAGGTATGGTACAAACCAAACTCGTAAAAGGCGCGATAGGGAATGTGAACACGACACACGAGGCAATGCCAGGGTAGATATACCAATTGTATAACCGGGCTGGTGGTAACGCATAGCAGCTACTACCACCCACCTCGGAACACACTTCCAAATCAAAATCAAGGGGTGGCCACCAAATCATCACAAAGGCATAATATAGTATCGTAGAAGCATGTCCAATTGGAGGAATGACCTCACTTGGCCCACGTAAATCTCCTGTTTTAGTCACATCTAAGCTGACTCACGGGAGTCAAGGTCACGTAAATAACTCATACAGAATCGTTAGCCAAACAATGCTACTTCATTTCTAGAATCTCCACCACGTACACAGTTGTTAAAGTGGTTTTCAGTATTGGCAGAGAGTATGACAATATATGATCTCAATCTCTTTAACAACCAAACGCTTATTTCACCAGATGGTTCTTTTACATTTCCAAAACCGTTTCATAACTGATATTAAAATATCATATTCAATTTAAACCATATCACTTTCGAGACATATTCACTTTCAAAATCACATTTACTTCCAAAATCATATTCACTTTAAAAATCATATTTACTCAAATATGTCATTTCACAAAAGGGTATCAATTTCCAATTCCAACTTAGGTTGTCTCATCATCAAGGATTTAAATATAAATACTTCAACTTTACACTGTTTGAAATTTTAGAAAGTCATAAATATTTTTAATAGTTTAAAAAAGTTTAAAATAGATTAAAATAGTTTAAATAGTAGAAATAGTTTAAAATGATTTATATAGATTTAAAATAGATTAAATAGATTTAAATTATTTTAAATAGATTTAAAATAGATTAAATAAATTTAAAATAGATTAAATAGATATAAATTATATTAAATAGATTTAAAATAGATTAAATTGGGTTAAATAGGTTATAATATATTAAAATAAATTAAAATAGTTTAAATTGATTAGAATAGTTAATTTAATTAAAATAGTTTAAATTAGTATAAAATAGATTTCAAAGTTATATCCAAACATTTCAATAACTCAATTCGGATAAATTCATTTATATTTGACACCTCAACTTTGAAATTCCAATTTAAACCCTTTGAACAATTCATTAAACAATTCCAATTTTGGCATTAATGCTTGGATTATCGAGAATAATTCAGTTTATACAAATACATTTCTATTTCAAAAATGCCAGTTAACTAAATTTAAAATTTAAATAATTAAAAATTATTTAATTTGACCAATCTGGTGTCCGTATATAATTTTCTACCCTAGAGTCAAGTTATATAGATATTTATCATTTCAATCCGCAATTTAAAATTTTACGGTTATATATCATCTCACCACAATCCCGAATTAAATAAAAATCCATAAAATCGCTTGAGTCTATCATTTCAACCCATAACGATTTTTCCCTAATCTATAGATCGTTCGGGTATGTATCATTTCAGCACATAGGGAACTTGCAGTGTTATAACAATATAAAAATACAACATCTAGTCATCCACTATCAAAAATAAAACACCTATCACAATCATCATCCAAATCGACCAATAAACATCAATAGATAACTGATTATCATTAACAGGTATTAAATTGACAATTAAATTCAATATTAAATTAAACAATGATTTAATGCAATAAAAGCCAAATTTAAGTAGAACGACAATTTAAACCTACCAAACATTAATCAATAAATATCAAATCACATCGTAAATTTAAATAACTAACATAAGATAATCTAGTAGTTGTGAGTGGGTCAAAACACTCACCTTTGATTTCAAATCGATTTGAAATCCAAATAAAGGCCCAAAATTCAACGGTATCAGAATTCATCCAAACCTACGTCAAAATGACCGAAATTCCGATACGATCGCAGCGGAATAAACCGCGCATGAATCCGAGCTCGTACGAAAAGATATGTAAGTTAGAAGTCTGGAAAATTGAAATTGAAATTAAAATAAACAAATAAATTAACACGTTCAAACCCTACACGTCATCAACGTACCTTGCTCACGCACCTGCTCAACTCACATACCCGAAATTGAACCTGCCGACTACACGAATACCACAAGACACCATCCACGACCATCGCGACCGACTAACCCACCAGAAAAGTCGCTGCTCTCTCCCCCAAGCACCATCGACCCCGCGATCAACCCCACTCGCGATCGACGTCACCGTAATAGCCTAGCGCCGCCACCAATTTTCCAAACCCTAATTGAATTTTCGTGGCAAAACTGACAGTCAAATCGCCGAACAAACCATACCGATGAATTGCGTGCGATGATCTCCACAGCCCAATACCCTCCAATCGATGATCGGTCGAAGTCGATCGCAACCCAATGGACGACCGAGGATGATTTGGCCAATACTGGACAAAACAGAACCCAATTGCAAAAAAAACAGCAGATTTGAGTTGCGCCCGTCGAGATCTTCGAATCGATATATAATATGATATTGTTTGAGGAGTTTTAATTTTTCGATTTGATTTTGATTTGCAATTGAATCTAGAAATTTTGGGTTTCTACCATTTGAGAAGGAGGAACAGGAAGAAGTTGATGTACATACAGAATAAGAAAAATGACTGCTAGGGTTTGGGAAACAAAACTATTTATATTAACAAAGCCCGATAAGAAATAAACACATATTGAATTTATACGAACGACGAATGGCGACCCAAAAGCCCGTTCTGTCTCCCAAACGAAAATGGGTCATCCCATATATCAAAATAGATGTTTTCGATAGTTTTAAACTCAATGGAACAGGTTTCAAGTCCTAATTCCATTGTGTGAAGAAGTTAGCTTTAAAATCAGCTTATTTCAAATTGATTTCTATTGAATTTAATTAAATTGATTTTTACGCGTTTTGAGTCCGTAAGATCAGACGACAAGTCCGATCGCTACGAAACTTGAAACCTTACAATAATTCACCGTTACGGATCAGATGAAACAGGTTTCGTCGAAATCCGAGACAGTGGCCAAAATGGCTATTTTCACGTTAATTAAATAAATTAATATTAAATTAATTAAATCACTTTTTCCATTAAAATTTGGTAATTAACAAATTTCGTCATTTTTGATCACTTGGACATTTATAATAATTTAAACAAATTTACATGTCGATTCAGTGTTAAATATTATACTGATTACAGTGTTCAATTTCAACTGTAATTAAATCCAATTAATTAAAATTTAGTTCCAATAAATTGATTTAATTTTATTTAAATATTTTTATTCGATCAATTATTACTTTATAGATATAGTTAACATTTGTTCATATCTTATTACACTAATATTTTACCATTATCATCTTAGTTTTCAGGGTAAGTAATTACAGAATGGTAATTACCGTTTATAATTTATTAAGGTTAATTAATGGAGGTAATTAATTAAAGTTTAATTAATTAATATAACTAATTAAGGATTAATGTAATTAATTATAGTTAATTAATTAATGAAGTAAATAAATGGTTAATTACTGTTAATGGTTAAGAAGAATTAATTTTTGAAATTAATTAAAGAATAATTACTTTATGTAATTAATGAATAATTAATCAAGGATGATTAATATTTAATGAGTAATTAATTAATTAAAGGTTTGTAATTAATTAATGATTGATTAAGCAAGGTTAGATAATTAATTCTTAAGTAATTAATTTAATTTAAGATAATTAAATTTATTATAACATAGGGTTAATAATTGTTGCTTATATATGATTGTTGTGTAGAATATCTGATTGGGTTGATATCTATTGGATGATATGCTATGATATTCTGTGATATGATATTGGATATATCTGTGATAAATGTGTGATATTTATCTGTGTTAAATGCTGTGTGAATTCAAGTATTGAATTGAATTGTTTAAACCTTTATACAACTTGGCCTTTAAAATACGTTTGGATTTCGATGAGACCGGGATCGGGTTTCCAGATTTGGATATCCGAATAACACATCGATCCAAATTAACGATAGGTCGTGAATCTCAAGTGAAGATGAAGATTCAGAGTGCAAGGGTTATTGTCGTTAACTCTGAGGGTGATTCCAAAATGAGTGTAACGAGATAATGCCTTCGGTTTCGTTCGAACCCGGAATGAACTTGTATGGATTGAATGCTTTCAGAACATCGTCAGGTGGACGATGAGCATTCTAAGATAGATGTGTTCTATAAAGGTAATCGTAGCCTCAAGCCTCATCAACCGGGAATGGCTAAAACAGGGGAGGTGCAGCAAGGTTAGTGGGTAGCGCCCAAGTAGGATAAGATTTCCCCTGTCTAGAGTCCCTTTTTATTTCGGCTGTGTGGGCGGTTGCTAGCTACAACCGCGGGGTTTCTTATTCGGGAATTATCCAGTAAGGGATGGTTCCGGCTTTGGGTTGCAGGGGGTCGGGAGTGATCCTCGGTACGTTGATCTAGGCCACGTACTGTGATGGGCGGTACCCCAGTAGCCCTGCCATTGTATGGAAATCCAACTTCCAATAAGTGCCATCGGACTTGATTGTATAACCCACTTTGTGGCTAGTATGCTGGAATTTAATAATGTAACAATTTCGGCTATATGAGTATTTATTTGAAAACCCTAAACCCTATTATAAAATAACTCGATTTCCTATCAAAAGTTTTGGTTAGCGTAAGGTAAAAACTTTTCCATGTTTATGTGTGGGAAGTCTTACGTGATACCTTTGTTTTCAAAAGGTTTTGAAGTTAAGCAATTTTAACCCGTTTACTCACACCAGACCCATGTCTGACCCGAGTGTTTATTTTCTGTTTATAAACTCTTGGGTACTCAAATTTTTACGAGTAGCCAAGGAATTCAGGTTTGCTTTGACGAATTCTGAAGGAGCAATGGAGCAGGAGGCTTCAGCGTTTGTAGATATTTAAGTGTGTAACGACCCGTAAAATTTCAACTGTTTTAATAACGTAGTTAGTTGAAATTTTGTGAAATTTTAAACGATAAAATTTTGAAATAAAAATTTGATATTTGGAATACGTCTAGTTAAACATAGCAACTGGAAAATTTTCATCCGAAAATATGAAAGTTTATTTCGCGTGTAAATTTACTTCAATTTAATCAGTTTAAAAGCGATGAAAATAAATGTTTCCGGAACCAAAATATTTTTACATTGAAAAATTCTAAATCATTTTCTGAGCAAGATGTCAGTTTGTCGTTTTTCCAAATTCGGATATCTTGGGCTCCGTCGATCTTATTTTTCAGGGTTTTTCTTGCATTTTCCGCCAGTTGAAAATTTGAAATTTTATAATTCAAATCGTACCACTGATATTTGTATATCGTATTGATCGTCTCGTCAAGCTGATCTTCACGATATATTTATACGTTCGTTTCGGTGTCCAGTTCACGGTGAAACCGTGAAACGGATGACCGTGTCGGTTTCGAATTGGTCCTTTTGTCTTCTGGTGACTATTCATTTCTTAACGTTTAAGCCAATAGCCATTTAAATTTTTTTTTGTATTCCTTGCAATAAATTGTTCGTGACCATACACTTTCTACCGTTTCACATTTGAACTGTTCACGCGGTGTCTTCACATTTTCCAATCTTTGCTTTCATATCTTTATATTTATTTTCGTTGTTCCCAGAAATGTGCTACCCCTTGCCCATACATTCATGCATACTTCTCTGTCCATTCACATCTTCCTTCCATTCACTCGCAAGCCATCTTCACCCTGGCCTTCCTATTCCACCGCCTAACCACCAGGCCCACCTCTACACGTCTCCGCCTCAACACGATAGCATCACCATTCCGCCACCATCTCCATTGCCGACTTCCCCTTCGTCCGCCATCACCACTCACTCCCCAACCCATCGAGCTACGACCAAACCTTCCCCGGCAGCGCCTCACCTTCCACTCTCTTCCCATTTCCGACCATCAACACGTGCCTAAACACCGAAAACACCCGCGCCTCCTCATTGCTCGGAACCTCCACCGCCCCTCCACTGTCCGCTCCATCACCTGTCCTCCCCTTGGCAACACTGACCCAAAACCGAGCCAACTACGCATAGCCGAACCCATGCATCATCCTTACCTCGGCCGAGCACACCATAGCTCCGTCCATCTTCCGCCTGGGCAAATCACCGGAGTCGAACAGCAAATGCAACAAGCACACTCACCCAGCAAGCATACCTCAGCCTTCCCTGTCCGCCTCTCTCTCTGTTGCCTGTTGGAATGGCACCTCTCCACCACGTTCGGCAATCACCAATCCCGCTTTCCCTTGCTCCACCTTGGACGTGAACAGCTATTTCTCGGCCTACTTCTTTTGCGTGCGTATATATATGTAAGTGGTGCTGTGTTTTATAATATTGGTTGCAGTTGGTTTTAGTACATGTACACGTCTATATAAATTTTAGTACGTTGTTTAAAAGTTTATTCAGTATATTGCTTTATCACTTTATACTGCTAAAGTAAATCTTATATAATATATGTTAAGACAAGTTTGGAATCTGCTTATAAATTTGTTTACTAAGTCATATATATAAAGTATGTAAATTACAGTCTTAAGCATGGATATGTTTTGGTTATGATTATTTTCGGAAATAATAGAGTCAGTTGACAGATATGTATAAAGTTTGAACAATTTTATACAATGAGTTGCTATATATAAATTTTGTATACATAAATTTTACAGTACGTATGCATATTGCAGTGTGCTTACTTTAGTATGTAATAGGTTTGTTCATTCTATACAGTATAATATGGCTTACCCAGTCTTGATTTTTTATAACATGGATATGTTATCGGTGGTTAATGGAATAATGATTTTGAAATTTTAATTTATTTTAATTATTTGTCTAAATTTTAAATATTGAGAAATTGCATATAATTATAAAATAATAGCAATGTATATAATTTTAGTTTAAATGAACTGATTTTGACTTGTTCTCATCGATTCCTATTTATCAGCTCTATCCGTCGCATTCGTGCCCATCGTGTTTCGCTTTGAAATTCGTGTCTGGATTCACCATTTGCTTCCGTTTCCATCCATCATCTCTAGCCTCGAAAGGTGAGCACTCACTCACGATTAACGTTCTTTTATTTATTAAATTTGATTTCAATTGAAACGACAATTGAAATAATGCTACTGTTTGATATTTACACTGTTATTACCTGTATCAGTTCACCTGTGACATCTGACACCATTATCTGTTAATTATTTATGCGATGATAATACAGTTTGGCTGATAATTTATTGATTGTTGATGTTTATATTGGACGTTAAATTGTTAATGTTATAATGATAAACAGTATGAAATTGAACTTGATATAGGATAATTAAATGTTAAATTTGATTAACTGACATTTGTATAATATGACCCCTTTAACTGTTGAATTTATTGACACGTAGGATTTGTTTAATTACATATTGAACCACTGAATGTATGTTGTTAAATTGATGATGTATGAAATTGTAATAGATGACAAGGGAAAACCGTAATGTAGTAATCTTTAATCTACATGAAATGATAGTGTAGATTCTAGAAATAATTATATTAATTCGTACAAATAACAATGCGAATTAATACAGTTATTTCGGGATTATTTGAATTGATTATTGGATTGATATTGATTATTGTTATTGCTTGTTTATTTATCTTGACACCATCCCAGTTATCACACTGCAAGTTTGTAACGACCCAGAATTTCGAACGAATTAAATTGAAAATATTTAATTAATTTTAAATATTTGAATGACGATTTAATTTGAATCCCCGATTGAAGTTTGAAATTGGTGATTAAATTATAAAATTTAATCTAGTGAATGCTGAATAAAAAAATTTGTATCTTCGACTTTAAGCTGAAGAAAAATATTTCGAAAGCTTTTAAAATTCGTATTGATAATACTGAAGATGATAGAAGCTTCAGAATTTAATTTCGAACCGTTTGTTCAGTTTTGAAAATAATCACTCGAACCGATATTTATAAAATAGCCGTCCGAGGCACAGTCTCGGAATTCGACGAAACCAGTCCCATTGGGTCCGTAATATTGTATTATTGTCGGATTTCCAATTTCGTATTTTTTTGAGTTAATCTGTGAGCGTACGAAGTATAAACACATTCAGATTTTAAAACGAGTTCGAATTATAAAAAGAAAAATTTTATTTTTTATTTTTATTGGTTAACCTCACCACGTTCACGACCTTACCTCCCCATACCTTCGTACCCCTCTTCCCCTCTCTTTCAGATTCAAATAGAAGAAATAAAGAAACGAAATCAAGCCCTCTCCTATTCAAATCGAAGTTACAGTTCCATAGCAATCTCCATGTCGCGATGCTTGAACCCGAATGAAACTAGGGTTTCGAAAATCAACGCCTTCATAATGATCATCGCTGCATACTTGGCTATTCCATCAGCCATCGTCAACTCATCCTTGTCTCCTACGCGATATTTTCTACCGCTGATTTGAAGCCAGTCGAAGACGGAAAGGGGATACACGATCGAACAAGGGTTCGCGAGGCGACAGCGAGTTTTGGGGAGGTCGCGATTTCTGTCTGGGTTTCGTGTGCTCGAGTGGGGCGACGCGCGTGCGTAGGCCGAGGCGACTGGGGCAGTGGAGCATCTGGAGGCGATGTTCTCGACTAGGGCTGAGGGGCGCGAGTTCAGGGCGATGGGTGGCCACGTACGCGAGTCGAGTCGCGAGGCAATTGAGCGAGGATTGGTTGGGTTTCGCGGTCGATTTGCGACCTGGCGAATCGCGGCGTCGCTGGGGGACGACAGTGAATTGGGGTTCGTCGGTTTGCAGTTAGGTATTTTATCTTATTTTAAAATTATTTAATTTTATGTATTCACTTAACTGGTATATCATTGTTTTAAATTTAGTAAATTGAGATAAGTGTTGATTCAAAATTTGTACATGGAAAATAATAATAACGTGTATATGCAGTTTTAATTTATAAAAACATAACAGTGAGAAGTATAAACATATATATGCAGTAAAGTAGTTATTAGTTTTGAATTGGATGAATATATGCGTATATATATAAAGAAAAAAATTATTATTTTTGTTTAAAGGATGGTTATTTGTAAAATTGAATTATTGGATAAATTGAATTCATTTGTCAAATAATTTGTTAATAAAACTTATTTATTTGTTTTAGTTACCGAAGGATATTTTTTTTAAAGGGAATTTATTAAAGTCAAATCATATTAGTTGGATTTATTTAAAAGGAAAGTTTAATTGTTTAAATTTAATTTTAGTTAAATTTATAAAAGGGAAATTAGTTAAAATAAAATTTTGGTTAAGTAATAAACAGAACGATAATTTAAAAGTTCGATTTAATTCGAATATTGATAAACTGTGTAAATATTTATACAAGGTATAAATCAAGGAAATCAAGCCGGAATCGAAAATGGGATGGCAAATTAAAAGCTAAGGTGAGATTATTTTCTCACTCGAAATATATTTTGTATGACAGTTATTTATTGACTGATTGTTGCTATTGGATGTGATATTAGATATTATAGGATATATCTATATATATAGCAGTATATACATATTGGCATATGTATATATTGGATTGATGATTTCCCGCCTCGTATAGCGGATGAGACCCTATTGCGCCGTTAGTAAGCGGATTTATAAAAACCTATATACCGCGATAATTCCGTACTGGAGCGGAATTGGTATTGTGCTGACGTTTTTGGATGCAGGGAAACAGGTTGGAGGGATCCAACTGGACCCCTCACATTGATTGATTTTATTTATACTGTGGTATGAATCTGTGAATGATTATTGATGTTATTAATCATATTGATGTCTGGAAAATTGTTTGAAAGCTAAAATTTAGCTGAATGGATGTTTGACATCATTGGATTCCAAAGATAAACGAAATTGAATTTTTGAGATTCAAGTAGAAAATTTCTAAGTGAATCAATTTTTGAATTTGAAGAAATTTTGAAGAAAAGAATTTAAAAGTATAAAAGTAAATTTTTATAATCTTATCGAATTAATTCCAGAATCAAATGAAAATGTTAAATAAATGGATTTCGTAAAATAGTGATTATAAATTGAAGAATTTAATTTAAGAATTTGGGTTTTTAAATAGACTGAAAGAAACAATTGAAATATATTTTCTTTGAAAGGAATTTATTTAAAAAGAGATAGGTTGGAAATCCAATTAGAAATTTAATTGGTAAGTTGAAACGATTTGGGAAATCAATGTAAAACGATTTCAATTTGAAGAATCCATGTAAAAACAGGATATTGAATAATTTGAAAGAAAAATAAGGATTTTATTTTAGTAGTGATAAATAAAATTAGAAATCAATCTGTAATTGATTTAATATTGGAAATGAATTTTTGAGAAATTAGTATGGGATCTTTTATTTAACGTTGAAAATAAATTCAGAAATCAATATTGAAATTGAATTGATATTGAAGTTTTTATAAATAGAATTGAAATTTATAAAAGTTGTTATAAACCCAAAGTTACTTATTTTGATAAGTTAAATATAGAAGTTTATAAAAGAAGGTTTATAAGTCGAAGTTGTTATTAAAAGAGAAATAGAATTTATAAACGTGCTTATAAATTCGAAAATAGATTGAATGTGATAAATTTAATATAGAAGATTATTTAAGTAGATTTTATTCACGATTTTGGACAGCGAATATATTGTTAAGTAAAATGGATTCATTTTTGAAGAAGAAATATTTAAAAAATGAAGTTAAACATTTAAAGGTGTTTTAAAATGTGTTATGAATCGAAAGCATAGATTTCAACATTTATTGTTGAAATAGACGTTTTCGAAAAATAAGGAAATGGTGGACTATAACACTGTTGTTATAGTAAATGATTTCCGAAAGGAAATATTTTGTACAGTATTGGGATTTATATATCTATCTTAATTCCGAATCCCTATACTAGTGATTTCGAGTCGTCGTAACGATGTTTTACGCAACATTCGTTTTGACTCAAATAAATGTGATTTAAGAATGATTTCCTTAAAGAATGAGATATATACTTAATTTTGATTTTAAGTATATCGAATATTTTCAAACGTTGAAAATAAATAGATTTGTGAAACACTTATTTTTAAAATAAGTATGGAATTGCTTTTCCAATATGAAATGAACGTTTTGAGAATTTATCCTTGTAAAGATAAATTGAAATTTGATATTGAAAACGATTTGAAAATCGAATATCAGTAGATATTCGAAAGTATAAATTCGATACGGAATTTATAAAAGAAAGCGAAGTTGTTTAGAAATAAATATTGATTTATTTTTGAAGAGTGGAAATTGATTTGAAATTGTTTTCAAACGGTTAAGTGTGGAAATTTTATATCTGGTAAAGATATTTTTGAAGAAGAAATAATTTGGAAAATAATTTGGAATCTGATGATGTTGCGCATCTTTATTGATAGTTAAATAACCGACTATCAATAATTACCTTTAGATAGGTATTTGTTGTGAATTGGATGAATTTGAATGCCACACTTATTTTTGAAATAAACGCTCACTATTCGGGTTAGCCGGGAAAGGACCATGGGGTCGTATAACCCATTCCGAATATGTGATACGTCGTTATGAATCGCAATTGAAGACCGGTGTTGAAGACCAGATAATTTTGAAAACGGAAGGATTACCGTCGAGTTACTCTACATCGACTGATCTTCGATTTAGAGGTTTTATCACCCTTAGTGACGGGAAGTCCTGACGTGATTGAAAATGATCCGGAAATGCAAGGGCTTCGTGAGAAGTGCCTTCGGTTCTGTTCGATCCCGGAACAGACTTATATGGATTGTGTGTCTGACGTTGCAATTTGAGATATAAAGCTGATTTCTTTCAAATACATTTCTGTTGGTGGCGGAGAATTTATTCTCTTAGCTTAACACCCTTCTCTGAGACGTACGAGCTCAGAGGTTATGTAGTTGAAATTTATCAGCGATATATCCCAATTTGGTAACGTGGCATACTGAGTGTTGCTGTGAAATGATCAGTGTTTGATCATTTGTGATATGATCATTTGTTTGATCTTATATCTTTGTGATCATAGGTTGATCATTTTGTTTGACCCGAAGCAGGGCTTTTTAAGAAAGCATAGCTTTGTGGACGAGACTTCGTCGAGCCTCACACCCCGGAAATGGTCGAAACAGGAAGAATGCGGCAAGGTTCTAGGGAGTAGCGCCCCTTAGTGTATGTCATTCCTTCTGGATAAAGGTAGTATCATGGTATGGAGCCCAGATACTTAACCTCTGTGGTTACTGCATTATTATTATCTATGTGGTTTGTTGCGAATCGGGGATCCTCGGGAAGATCGGTGACGATCGGGGGATGGCATACGCGTGTCAGTAGTTACCTATTTTTGCAGAGGTAACCCGGCCTTGTGTTGGCAGAGATCCGGTTAGGTTCTCGGGTCGTCTATTCCAGGGACGTACCCATCGTGGATAGGAAGTTCCTTAGCCTGACCATTTGTTGGAAATCCAAAGAAACAATACGAGCTTTGTACGGTATTAGTTGTAGAACCTGCCATTCACTTATGGTGGCGCCCCACTGTTTGGATGGTAGCTATAGTAGGCATACGATACTGGTCGTATGTTGGCTAAGATTAATATTATACTTTCGAAAATGATTTCTACACTATGCACTAATAATAATATCAAAAATGATTTGATTTTGCGTAGTAAGCATCTTTGACTATCATAAGAAGAAATCTCCTCCAATTCTGCGTTTGCATTGTGTGTGTGGTGGGAGGTCTTATGGTAGTTTCATTTCCCAAAAGCATTTCGAATTGACTTTAAAATTATCCTGTTGTTTATTTTAAAGTATAACTGTTTTACGATCTCACACCAGTCACCATGACTGACTCGGAGTTTATTGTTTCCCTTCTAAACTCTGGGTGCCCACCAATTTCCACACGGGCAGTCTAGAGTTAGATTATCAGGATATTCTGGAGCTTGGAGATAAGCTGGATGACGAGACGTAGTATTTGTATCTGATAGTATTTATTCCGCTGTGTATTCTGTATGAGGACAAGTTTATATAACTGTCCATTGTTGTATATTGACTCTGATGATTGATGTATATATAAACTGATATAGTTCTTTGTTTTAAAAGACTAGTAATTATCTATTGTATATTATTCCGCTGCGATATGTGAGATTCTGATATTGTTTTCTGTTGCTGTTCTGTTGTTCTGTTGTTATTCTTCTCCTTTCCTTCTATCTTCTTCTTCTTCTACTTTTTCTTCTTTCTAAAACCCTCACTATTGGAGTTTCCGGCGTTCGATTTCTCGGCAGTCGATAAAGTGAGTATCGATGTTGAATTTTCGAAAGTCGAAAATTTCGGGATGTGACAAAGTTCCCTTTGTTATGTTTTGATTTTTAAACTGAATTGGAATCGGGTTGAAATGATAAATACCCAAATTTAAACTTTGACCTAGGATAGAGAATTAAATAAAAACCCGATTGGTCAATAATTTGATTTAAAAATAAACGAAGATTTTATTTGAATATATAATATGGTTTTGAAATGAAGTGAAATTTGAATTTTAATAAAAAGAAAATTGCTAATATTTAATAATATGAAACAAAATATTAACAATGTAATTGATGAAAGAATGTTGTTTAATTTGAGAAATGATTGAATTTAAGTTTGAAATGATTTAATAATTAAGTTTGAAATTATAATTAAGTTTGAAATTATTCAACTTTGAAATGATTTAATAATTAAGTTTGAAATTATAATTAAGTTTGAAATTATTAAACTTTGAAATTATTAAGTTTTGAATTATTTAATAATTAAATAAGATTGAATTATTTAATGATTAAATTGAATTGAAATTCTTTAATAAGAAAAATTGAACTTTTGAATAAGTGAATTTTACTTCGTAAATAATTGAAATTGAGTTTTCTTTATTAAGTAAGTTTTGGAAAATTATTTAAGTAAGTAAATAAGTGAAATGGAATTTCTTTAACAAGAAATGAAAATGTGATAATTTTGGAATTAATGTAAGACTTGTAATTGAAAGAATTGATTTGACGAATTTAGTTTAATTCAAAATTGTAAGTTTTGATTTAATGAAATTGAACTTAAGAATTGATTTAATGAATTGGAAATTTAATGGAAATTGTTTTGAATGATAAAGTAACTTAACGAATATTGAATGAAATCGATAAATGAGTTTAAATTGATTTGAATGTTAAATAAAATTTATTTAAATGATTTCGGAATGAAACTTATATTCGAACTTGAATCAATATTTGAATTGTGTTAAATAAAGATTGAAATTGAATTATAAGATTTTGAAATGGTAAATTGAAGTTTTGAAACGTAAATTTTGGAAATTGGTTTTTGAAAGACAAATGAAATGTTGGTTTACGAATTGAAATTGAAATTGATTTGGTTTTGGAAATATATAAACGACCAATCGGTGTAATAATTACGAAAGTTATTAAAGAGACCGGAATTCGGTTATGGATATACTCTCTATCTAAACCGAAAACCACTTTAATAACTATACGCGGAGTGATGATCCAGAATGAAGTGGTTGGAATGATGTACGTGTTGACCGAAGAAAGAGAACGATAATGGATAGCCTTGACACTTGTGTCAAATTGGAAATGACTAAAACAGGAGCTGTGCCGGGCCAATGGAGGATTGATACCTCAAGTGGACACACTTCTTCGAACTACTTATACTTGTTGTCGATTGGTGCACCCTTGATTTTGGGAGTGTTGTTTCACGGTATTGCGGGCGCTGTGGCGTTGCGTTCTCACCAGTCCGGATCAGGCGAACGGTAGTATCACTACCTTGGGTATAGCCTCATGTGCCTTGTCATACTTGTATTCCATTTATACGCGACCACTACGATTTTGATTTGTACCTTTAGTATATGGATTGCCCTCTGGTGACTTCCGGTTTTGGGGAAACTACGGTCTTGTATATGCTTTTGGGAATAAAAATGTGTTAAGGGTGGAATGGGCCATGACTTAACGCTATTTTGATATCTTATTATTACTGATAGACATTATCTACTTATCGTACATTACTACCTAGTAGATAGTTTGACGGATCCTTAAAGGATGGTTATTCCAAACATCCTTTGAGTTACTTGTATTTCAATTGCTATTTCACTTGAGTTGGATTTATAAATATAAGAATGTTAATCCTGACTCGAGTGTTTTGTGTTTTGCTTTACGCTCGGGTCAGACTGAGTGTACCAGTATTCGAGACTCACCTTTGAAGTTGGAGCTTTGCTTGAAGATCCAGCCATCTATTCTGCTTTCAGTATTCGATGATTCCAGTGATGTATTCTGATTTGTATCTGATGTATCGTATTACTCTTCTGTTGTAAACTCTGATGTATTTTATATATTCATATAGTAGCTTCATGAACTACTATCTCTTTTATTTCCGCTGCACTTATTACTCTGTGTCTGTGATCTGTGATTATTTATTTACTGTATATGTTCAGTTTTGCCAAATTTAAATTAACAACGCGGTATTTTGAGCAATTCAACTCCGGCATGAGTGTCTACCTATACACTTATAATGGACGCGAATGGTCCAAAATATCGGGTCGTTACAGTTGGTATCAGAGCTTTGGTAGCTCTAGGCAAAACTCAACATATAGGGTAAATGTATTTACAGAATCACTCTCATTTGAGTTTCAACCTCTTTCTTTTGACTCGATTCCTTTGAATTTTGAAATGTCCCCTCGGTTTCGAAATTCATCCGTGTCCTTCACTATTCGTCTTCTTTCAATTCTGGAGCACCCCATAACTCCATTCTAAATGATATCTATAATAGATTGGCAGTCTCGCCAAACTTCGAATGACTTGTAAAGGGGTGAAACTCCTTTATAATAGGCATTGATTTACCGAAGATTTATGTATCCTCGGTTTACGATGCTATCTATCTCCTGCTATACCTGAATTCTATTTCTTGAGATCGAATGTCGATTCACCTCGAAATTCTACACCGATCTTATTTTGAAGTCATGGTCGACTCGGTTAAGGTTGCCCGCGATTTATATAAACTTATCCATCGCCTAATTTTGTTATTTAATTATCTCATCTTTGTTTCAAACCTATCTTCGAATTGAAATTCTCTTTGATTAAGGTTTATCAAAAATTTGAATCTCTATCCTTGCTTTGAAATCCATCCTTGTATCGTCGAGTGAGGAAGTGTATTTATAAATTAATATTTAAAATGTTTTATATATTGTGTTGTTTGAGTTGTTGATGTTGATTTGGATTTCCGATCGATTCGTCTGATCAACGCTATCGATAGGATTTCCAAAACATTTGAACAGAGCAAACTGACACAATATTATTTTCAAATTTGGAAAATGAAATAAATTTGTTTGATTATATTGTGAAAATATAAGTAAAAAATTTTTATGGAATTTAATAGGTCAATTAAATTGTTGTTTGAAATGATAATATTTGATTATCATTTATTGTTCTAAATAAATTTATAAATACGGTTTATAAATTGATTTGGAATATGAAATGAAGCTAATTCAGAAATTTGAGAATTTAGTTTCTGGTGATTTCGAACTTTGGTTTTAAAATTTTTAAGTATATATTATTGAAGGTATTTTCAAATAGAAACCGTTTTCAAAGAATTTTAAAATGTTGAAATCAATGCTCTTCTCTTTGTCGCTGGAAAATAATTTCGGTGATGGCGGCCGCATCATCGACATTCATTTTCGAGTTTCGAAGTGAAGAAACCATTCTGTAGCTTTGCTACGGTTCTGTTTTGAGAAGAAAAAATATTTTGATTTGAATTCCTTCAGTATATTTTGATTCACATATATATAGGTATCTTATTTTAAAATTTAATTTGATTTGATATAAATGTATTATATATATCTCTAAATTGTTTAAAGTAAATCGGAAATATAATTCTTAAATTATGTTAAAAGATGATTTTAATTATAAATAAAATCAAAATTTGGAATAAATATTTAAACTTGAATAATTGAATTAGGAAAAATTTTATTGTATATTGTTTAACTGCATTCTAATACAACTTACCTAAATCATTCAGAAGTTGAATAGGTAATTGGATAATATATTATTTAAATTGAATTTATAAATAAAATTTGAAGTGGTTATAATAAACGTTATACACCTAAATTTTAATTATAAAATGTTAATAGAGATAAATAGAATAATAAGATAATTGAAGAAAATAAATTTTGTTTTGAAGGTTAATTAATAAATTGAAATTAGATCAACTTAGGAAATACCTTGAAATTGAAAGAAATTAGTAAATATAAATTAATTTAAATCGAAACTATTATGTTTTTAAATTAATTTATATAGGTTAAATATATGTGAGTAGATATATTAAGTAGAATAAATTTAACGGTAATTGGAATAAAGAAGAATTTAAAATTGTTGAAGAAAATATGATTATAATAAAAGACTATTCAAAATTTCTGGTTTAGAAATTGTAAATTTAAGAAATCGGATAATAAGATAATAAATTTAGAAATAGTTGAGATTGATTTTTGTGAAATCAAATGGATTAAATCAATTATTGAATATAAATTAATTTAAATTTGAGTTTATATGGTTTAAATTAATTGTTATTTTGTATTTCAAATCTGTTTTTCTTTCTGGTTGTTTCTATTCTCCTACCTCGTTCCTTTTCGGGGACGAAAAGTTTTGAGTGGGGGAGAGTGTAACGACCCGTAAAATTTCAACTGTTTTAATAACGTAGTTAGTTGAAATTTTGTGAAATTTTAAACGATAAAATTTTGAAATAAAAATTTGATATTTGGAATACGTCTAGTTAAACATAGCAACTGGAAAATTTTCGTCCGAAAATATGAAAGTTTATTTCGCGTGTAAATTTACTTCAATTTAATCAGTTTAAAAGCGATGAAAATAAATGTTTCCGGAACCTAAATATTTTTACAAAGAAAAATTCTAAACCATCTTCTGAGCAAGATGTCAGTTTGTCGTTTTTCCAAATTCGGACATCTTGGGCTCCGTCGATCTTATTTTTCAGGGTTTTTCTTGCATTTTCCGCCAGTTGAAAATTCGAAATTTTATAATTCAAATCGTACCACTGATATTTGTATATCGTATTGATCGTCTCGTCAAGCTGATCTTCACGATATATTTATACGTTCGTTTCGGTGTCCAGTTCACGGTGAAACCGTGAAACGGATGACCGTGTCGGTTTCGAATTGGTCCTTTTGTCTTCTGGTAACTATTCATTTCTTAACGTTTAAGCCAATAGCCATTTAATTTCTTTTTTGTATTCCTTGCAATAAATTGTTCGTGACCATACACTTTCTACCGTTTCACATTTGAACTGTTCACGCGGTGTCTTCACATTTTCCAATCTTTGCTTTCATATCTTTATATTTATTTTCGTTGTTCCCAGAAATGTGCTACCCCTTGCCCATACATTCATGCATACTTCTCTGTCCATTCACATCTTCCTTCCATTCACTCGCAAGCCATCTTCACCCGGGCCTTCCTATTCCACCGCCTAACCACCAGGCCCACCTCTACACGTCTCCGCCTCAACACGATAGCATCACCATTCCGCCACCATCTCCATTGCCGACTTCCCCTTCGTCCGCCATCACCACTCACTCCCCAACCCATCGAGCTACGACCAAACCTTCCCCGGCAGCGCCTCACCTTCCACTCCCTTCCCATTTCCGACCATCAACACGTGCTTAAACACCAAAAACACCCGCGCCTCCTCATTGCTCGGAACCTCCACCGCCCCTCCACTGTCCGCTCCATCACCTGTCCTCCCCTTGGCAACACTGACCCAAAACCGAGCCAACTACGCATAGCCGAACCCATGCATCATCCTTACCTCGGCCGAGCACACCATAGCTCCGTCCATCTTCCGCCTGGGCAAATCACCGGAGTCGAACAGCAAATGCAACAAGCACACTCACCCAGCAAGCATACCTCAGCCTTCCCTGTCCGCCTCTCTCTCTGTTGCCTGTTGGAATGGCACCTCTCCACCACGTTCGGCAATCACCAATCCCGCTTTCCCTTGCTCCACCTTGGACGTGAACAGCTATTTCTCGGCCTACTTCTTTTGCGTGCGTATATATATGTAAGTGGTGCTGTGTTTTATAATATTGGTTGCAGTTGGTTTTAGTACATGTACACGTCTATATAAATTTTAGTACGTTGTTTAAAAGTTTATTCAGTATATTGCTTTATCACTTTATACTGCTAAAGTAAATCTTATATAATATATGTTAAGACAAGTTTGGAATCTGCTTATAAATTTGTTTACTAAGTCATATATATAAAGTATGTAAATTACAGTCTTAAGCATGGATATGTTTTGGTTATGATTATTTTCGGAAATAATAGAGTCAGTTGACAGATATGTATAAAGTTTGAACAATTTTATACAATGAGTTGCTATATATAAATTTTGTATACATAAATTTTACAGTACGTATGCATATTGCAGTGTGCTTACTTTAGTATGTAATAGGTTTGTTCATTCTATACAGTATAATATGGCTTACCCAGTCTTGATTTTTTATAACATGGATATGTTATCGGTGGTTAATGGAATAATGATTTTGAAATTTTAATTTATTTTAATTATTTGTCTAAATTTTAAATATTGAGAAATTGCATATAATTATAAAATAATAGCAATGTATATAATTTTAGTTTAAATGAACTGATTTTGACTTGTTCTCATCGATTCCTATTTATCAGCTCTATCCGTCGCATTCGTGCCCATCGTGTTTCGCTTTGAAATTCGTGTCTGGATTCACCATTTGCTTCCGTTTCCATCCATCATCTCTAGCCTCGAAAGGTGAGCACTCACTCACGATTAACGTTCTTTTATTTATTAAATTTGATTTCAATTGAAACGACAATTGAAATAATGCTACTGTTTGATATTTACACTGTTATTACCTGTATCAGTTCACCTGTGACATCTGACACCATTATCTGTTAATTATTTATGCGATGATAATACAGTTTGGCTGATAATTTATTGATTGTTGATGTTTATATTGGACGTTAAATTGTTAATGTTATAATGATAAACAGTATGAAATTGAACTTGATATAGGATAATTAAATGTTAAATTTGATTAACTGACATTTGTATAATATGACCCCTTTAACTGTTGAATTTATTGACACGTAGGATTTGTTTAATTACATATTGAACCACTGAATGTATGTTGTTAAATTGATGATGTATGAAATTTTAATAGATGACAAGGGAAAACCGTAATGTAGTAATCTTTAATCTACATGAAATGATAGTGTAGATTCTAGAAATAATTATATTAATTCGTACAAATAACAATGCGAATTAATACAGTTATTTCGGGATTATTTGAATTGATTATTGGATTGATATTGATTATTGTTATTGCTTGTTTATTTATCTTGACACCATCCCAGTTATCACACTACAAGTTCCCTTTGTTATATTTTGATTTTTAAACTGAATTGGAATCGGGTTGAAATGATAAATACCCAAATTTAAACTTTGACCTAGGATAGAGAATTAAATAAAAACCCGATTGGTCAATAATTTGATTTAAAAATAAACGAAGATTTTATTTGAATATATAATATGGTTTTGAAATGAAGTGAAATTTGAATTTTAATAAAAAGAAAATTGCTAATATTTAATAATATGAAACAAAATATTAACAATGTAATTGATGAAAGAATGTTGTTTAATTTGAGAAATGATTGAATTTAAGTTTGAAATGATTTAATAATTAAGTTTGAAATTATAATTAAGTTTGAAATTATTCAACTTTGAAATGAATTAATAATTAAGTTTGAAATTATAATTAAGTTTGAAATTATTAAACTTTGAAATTATTAAGTTTTGAATTATTTAATAATTAAATAAGATTGAATTATTTAATGATTAAATTGAATTGAAATTCTTTAATAAGAAAAATTGAACTTTTGAATAAGTGAATTTTACTTCGTAAATAATTGAAATTGAGTTTTCTTTATTAAGTAAGTTTTGGAAAATTATTTAAGTAAGTAAATAAGTGAAATGGAATTTCTTTAACAAGAAATGAAAATGTGATATTTTTGGAATTAATGTAAGACTTGTAATTGAAAGAATTGATTTGACGAATTTAGTTTAATTCAAAATTGTAAGTTTTGATTTAATGAAATTGAACTTAAGAATTGATTTAATGAATTGGAAATTTAATGGAAATTGTTTTGAATGATAAAGTAACTTAACGAATATTGAATGAAATCGATAAATGAGTTTAAATTGATTTGAATGTTAAATAAAATTTATTTAAATGATTTCGGAATGAAACTTATATTCGAACTTGAATCAATATTTGAATTGTGTTAAATAAAGATTGAAATTGAATTATAAGATTTTGAAATGGTAAATTGAAGTTTTGAAACGTAAATTTTGGAAATTGGTTTTTGAAAGACAAATGAAATGTTGGTTTACGAATTGAAATTGAAATTGATTTGGTTTTTGAAATATATAAACGACCAATCGGTGTAATAATTACGAAAGTTATTAAAGAGACCGGAATTCGGTTATGGATATACTCTCTATCTAAACCGAAAACCACTTTAATAACTATACGCGGAGTGATGATCCAGAATGAAGTGGTTGGAATGATGTACGTGTTGACCGAAGAAAGAGAACGATAATGGATAGCCTTGACACTTGTGTCAAATTGGAAATGACTAAAACAGGAGCTGTGCCGGGCCAATGGAGGATTGATACCTCAAGTGGACACACTTCTTCGAACTACTTATACTTGTTGTCGATTGGTGCACCCTTGATTTTGGGAGTGTTGTTTCACGGTGTTGCGGGCGCTGCGGCGTTGCGTTCTCACCAGTCCGGATCAGGCGAACGGTAGTATCACTACCTTGGGTATAGCCTCATGTGCCTTGTCATACTTGTATTCCATTTATACGCGACCACTACGATTTTGATTTGTACCTTTAGTATATGGATTGCCCTCTGGTGACTTCCGGTTTTGGGGAAACTACGGTCTTTTATATGCTTTTGGGAATAAAAATGTGTTAAGGGTGGAATGGGCCATGACTTAACGCTATTTTGATATCTTATTATTACTGATAGACATTATCTACTTATCGTACATTACTACCTAGTAGATAGTTTGACGGATCCTTAAAGGATGGTTATTCCAAACATCCTTTGAGTTACTTGTATTTCAATTGCTATTTCACTTGAGTTGGATTTATAAATATAAGAATGTTAATCCTGACTCGAGTGTTTTGTGTTTTGCTTTATGCTCGGGTCAGACTGAGTGTACCAGTATTCGAGACTCACCTTTGAAGTTGGAGCTTTGCTTGAAGATCCAGCCATCTATTTTGCTTTCAGTATTCGATGATTCCAGTGATGTATTCTGATTTGTATCTGATGTATCGTATTACTCTTCTGTTGTAAACTCTGATGTATTTTATATATTCATATAGTAGCTTCATGAACTACTATCTCTTTTATTTCCGCTGCACTTATTACTCTGTGTCTGTGATCTGTGATTATTTATTTAATGTATATGTTCAGTTTTGCCAAATTTAAATTAACAACGCGGTATTTTGAGCAATTCAACTCCGTCATGAGTGTCTACCTATACACTTATAATGGACGCGAATGGTCCAAAATATCGGGTCGTTACAAAGTGGTTCTGCTGTGTTAATCTCTGAGTCATTGTTGAGTTGTATTTGAGGTTGTAATAACTAGACAGGTGATTATAACTGTCTAGTATGTGTTGTATAAGCTATATAACTCTGATAGCTGTTATATATGATACTATGTAATATCTTATGTGATTAATATAATTTATTCGTTCCGCTGTTGAGATTCTAGTGTTGTTTCTTCTTTCTTCTCTATCTTTTCTCTTTCTATCTCTTTCTTTCTTAATGATGGTGCGACTTTCTGTGGAGAAAATGTCGGGTCGTCACAGTTGGTATCAGAGCTCTTGGTTGAGTAAATACCTAAACTCTGGAGTGGTGTCTATCTTGAGAGAGCGTATTTGTAATTTTTTTTATAACTATATATATATATTTATTTATTTCTACCTATTTGTTGGGTTACCTGTTCGGGTTTTCCAATATAAGATATAAAGGTAGATAGGGTGGTGGTGTGTGTAACACGACTACCAATGGTTGGAGTTTGGATGTTTGAGGTTGGAAGTGTATCTGTCGAGACTGTAGACCCAGTACCGTCTCGAGTGAGCTTTGCTATGATGTAAGGATTTCATTGATCTCTGAAGGAAACCTGTTAAGGTTCGGAGTCCATCATTGTAGTGTAAGTTTGATCGCATTCGTGTGAACAGATTTTTGAGAATTTGGATCTGTCGGTTAGGCAGAAGTGTGTGATGGTATCTCAGGAAATTGTAGCTGTGTAATGAGACGCAGTGACTATGGATGTCTTTGAAAATGTTTTCTTTTGGAGCAAGATTAAGGAAGTGTGTCTGCTTCGGTGTTGTGGCTGAGTTCAGCAGGGTGTTTGAGTTTGGGTTAAGGTCCGAGTTTCTCAAGAAGCTTTGGATTAGGAAGTCTTTGGCATCAGTGTCAGCAGTGCAGCTCGGAGTGTTATGTGTGCTGGCAAGAAGATCTTTTGTCTTTGCAGTTTTCTGGAGGTAGAATTCAGTAGTAGCTGAGTGGATCCGTTTCTTCGATGGATTGTCTAGATAAGCATAAGTTGTTCTCTTTGGTAAAGAGAGAACAGTTTTCTTTGAAATTAGGATGGGTTGATCGCAAAAGTGACTTGCGATAGTTTGAGTGTTCTCTTGTGTTATTTGAGATTTTCTGGATGTCTTCAGGGAAGTCAGAGGTTTGTCAGCATTAGAGATTGAGTTTCCGTATTGACTAGGATTCCAGGAGTAGTACTGGTAGTTCAGCAGGGTAGAAGGATGTCTCCTAGAGAGAGGTTTTGGTGAAGCAGCTCAGTATTTCTTAGAACTTCTGAGTTTTCTTTTTATGGATCTGTTGAACCATATTTCCAGGATGTGTTATCTAGTTTGTGCTCGTGTTCATCAACAACATTCTCATCTACTCCAGATCAGAGTTGTGCAGCGGAAGCAAGGTGGCAGTTGTTCTAGAGTGGAAGCAACTGGAAGTTGCAGTATTAGAGAGTTTCTACAGGAAATATTTCTGGATTTGAGTCCAGATTGGTGAGTGCATCTGTTTTGTCTTATCCGGATAAGAGAAGTAAGTTTGAAGTCTTCTGATAATTGTGTAGTAGAGTTTGTGTTCTTGATTTCGTAGATCTTGAGAGGATCTTTTTGTTGAGTTGTTTTTGGTCCAGTTTGTTTCAAGAAGCATCAGCGAAGGTTGAGCTGATCAGGAAGGATGAAGGCAGCTCAGGATCGTCAGAAGAGTTTTGTAGATAAGAAATGGAGGAATTTGGAATTCGAAGTTGGAGACTTCATTGTTGTTGAGGTTCTCTCCGGTAAAAAGGGAGCAATAAGATTGGGTAAGACCAGGAAGTTAGCTCTGTTGTATATTGGATTTTTCTGTATTCTTGTAAGGATAAGTTTTGATCTACAGGATTGAATTGCCAGTTCGGATAGCTGGGATTCACAGTGTATTTCACGTATCTCTAAGGGAATACGTGTAGGATCCATCACTGGTTGTGGAACTAGCAGTTCAGAAGGATTTGGTAGTTGAGTTGATCTTGTGTGTGGTCTAATCTCTTGTGTAGATTGTAGATCTAGATGAGTAGGAGCTCTGAAGCTTAGTAGTATAGCTAGTTTGGATTCAGTAGAGCGAGTATTCCAGTATCTGTACCTGGGAAACTCAGGAAATTTTTAGAAAGCTTATCCGGATCCGTGTCCGGATAGCTAGTGTTGATTGTTTGATTGAATTGGTTGTTTGGATGAAATTGTTTATTTGATTGTGTATGCCTAATATGTATGCCTGAAATTTTGAAATAAATTAAAAAACTTTTGGATTATCTTTTGTTTTAAATTTCGAGGATGAAATTCTTTTAAGGGGGGAGGAATGTGATATCCAGGGATTTCAAGGAATTTAAAATGTGATAATCTCTTAATTAATTATTTAAAATTGGTAAAGGTTGTTGTTTTCAAACAATAATAATAATAATATGATGTTTATAAATATAGATAAAAGTGGGTTTTAAAATAGAATTATTATTTTCAAAGTAATAATGTGTTTGTTTAAAATTAATATCTATATTTATTTGGATTGATTTTAAATTGGATTTTCAAATTAAATTTGAATTTGAATTGGATTTAAATTTGAATCTTTAAAGATAATGATTTTAAATATTTTGGATTTAAATTTGCATCTTTAAAGATAATGATTTTAAATATTTTGGATTTAAAATTATATGAAATAAGTTTTTTTTAAAATAAGATTTGTTTTATATTGTTTTTCCTTAAAAGAATTTTATTTATATAAATTTGGGAAGTATTTATTAAATAGTAATAAATACAAAAGTTTTATATTATCATTTAAAAATGGATTAAATATACTATATATGATTTTATTTAAAATATAATTGGTTTTTATTTTATTTTCTTTTAAAGGTTTTATTTTTATAAATTGAGAAAAGCATTCATAAAATAAGATATGTATTTATCTATTTAGGAAATTTAATTTAACAGCTTTTAAAATCATTTAAAAATAATTATGCATGTAGTATTACAAGTGTTAACATATTATACTATCTAAGCACATGTGTTAACATATTAATCAAGGTAAAAGACAAGTGTCAATTTTTATTTTTATTTTCTTTAATTTTTAATAAATTTTAATTTACATTATATAAACATACATTCCCTCTTCTATTTCTTTTCCTATCTTCACAATTTCAAAAGAAAGAAAACTAGCCTGTAAACATTCCTCAAAACAAATTCTCAAACTCAAAGGCAAACCTGTCATCTTCTCTAAAGCCTGTAGTCTAAAATCTCAAAACCTGAAAAGCAAATCACAGATCAAACCTTTAACCAAAAGTACAATCTCTATAACCATTATGCTCAAAGCCTGTAACAAGTTTCAAATACAACCTGCATCAATCAAGTCTTGAATCATCTCAGTCAACAAAGCTTTTCAGTTTCAAAAGGAATCAAAGCAATTCAAAGTTTTCAAAGCTTCATCTCAGTTTTAAATCATCTCTGCATTTTGGTTAAAAGGTGAGTAAACTTAGATTTTAAAATAGTTAAAATTGGATTTATGTGGTAAAATGTTTAAAGTGAAATTGTGATGCATGTTTAAAATATGTATGCATGTTTGTTTTAGATCTAAATACATGTATATATGAATGAAGATACTATGTGTATGTCTGGATATATCAGTGATCATCTCTGTTTTAAGTTTCACAGTTTAAAATTTAGATTTAAATTCCAATTCTTCTCATCTAATCTCTGTTAGGCTTAGGGATTCAAACAAATTATGTTTGTTTAAACATAAGCTAAGGTTTAAAATTATTTTTAAGTATAATAAGTTTGAATATAATCTGGAAAATCAAGAAATACAGTGAGATATATAAAACATGTTAAATTCAAATATTATGATTCTCGAATTCACCTATATAATCTGAATCGTCTTTGGATCAATTTTTAGTTTCGTTTCGAGTGAGAAACTCGTGGTTAATCATATTATGGGTTTTGGGGCTTTTCTGGTGATTAAGGTGCTCGGGTTGGTTGGAATTTGGTCTGGAGAATGGTGGATGGTCAGGGAGCATCGGAAAAATGGATTTGTATTTTATTAATGGCCGTAGTGATCAGAGTTAGGCGAACTAGGGTTTTAGTCCTGCTTTTGGCTTGTGGTATTCGCGTGGCAATTTCGTCGTCGTCACCGCGATTCAATCGATCGCACCGAGGGGATTCGTTGTGGTGAGTCGTGACGTGATTCTGGGTGGAGCGGCGTGATCTCTGGTGAATGTGGGTAGAGGTGCGAGCTGTTTGATTGATCAACAATTGGGTTCCAGTTCATGGCGAATTTCTCGAATTTGATTTATTGGCAATTTCTTCGATCTGAGTTATAGGGATCATCGGCGAGGTCGAGGGCGATGTGTCGAAGTCAGCGTCGATGGTCGGAGTCGCTTCGTTCAGATGTACACGTGCACGTGCACGTTTGGGCATGTTGTTTGGAGAAGACAAGAAGAAGCTCGGTGTCGCTCTCGAGTTTTTGTGAGGGGGACTCGAAGCAGGTGAGTGTTGAGAGGAACTCGGGGTAGCTACCGGGTAGGTCTCGTGTTCGACTCGAAGTAGTTTTTAAACCGGGTTTTATAAGATTTTAAAACAAAGTTTTTGAAATTTAAAAGTAAATTTAATTTAAACTTTCTTATATAAATTATATTTTATAAATAATAATTGTTTTCTTTAACATTGGTTAAGAAGTTTGTAACTTGTTTAATTTAAAATTTTGTTAAGTAAAAAAAATTTAAGTTATTTCAAACTTAAGTTAGAAATGAAATTTTAAAGGTTTTTATAAAAGCGAGTTTTTAAATTTAAATAAATCTAGTTTAAATATATTTCTTAAATTTAATTCTTTACATAACAAATGTTTTTAAGTAATGGACTAAAGGAAGTTATATAATCGGTATAACTTGAATTTGTTAAGTTAACTTTTAAGTTATTTTAAATCTTAAATTAAATGATCTAATTAAGTAAGTTAATTTTAAAGTTAAATGTTTTAAATGTGATTAATGATAATTAAGTCATTAATAAGGATAATGTTTTATCTTAAAAGTTAATTAAGATTTAATGATTTAATGATTAATTAAAGTAATAAAGTAATTAAAGAGAAATTAATCAATTTAATTAATTAAGGATTAAGAATTATTTAATTAATCATTAAGGGTTAAGTTAATTAATTAAATAGGGATGCATTAGTTGATAATTAAGATCAATTAATTAAGTAATTAAGATTGATTAATTTGTAATTAGAGATTAATTAATTAAGTAGTTAAAATAGTAATTATGGATTAATCAAATGGTAATTAAGGATTAATGAACTAATAATTAAGGATTAATTAATTTGTTATTAAGTTTTATTAATTGATAATTCAGGTTTATTAATTAATAATTAAAAGAATAATTAATCTGTAATTAAAGATTAATTAATTGGGTTAAAAAGTAATTAAAGGATAAATTACTCAGCTATGATTTATGAGGTGAATGTGATTAAGTTAAGTTAATTAATTTGTTAATTGATTAAAGATAGTCACTTGGTATTTGATTAAGTATAATTACTTAATGAGATTTGATAAGTGTAATTACTTAGTATAAGTAATTAATGTATAATTACAGGATGTAATTAATTAAAGGGAATTACTTAATGGGAAGTAATTGAAGTATAATTACTTTGTAAAAAGGATTATTTATTTGGTGCAATTTAATCAATGGATTAATAAAATTAATTAAGGAGTTAATTAATTAGGGTAAGTAATTACAAAATGGTAATTACCATTTATAATTTATTAAGGTTAATTAATGGAGGTAATTAATTAAAGTTTAATTAATTAATTAATATAACTAATTAAGGATTAATGTAATTAATTATAGTTAATTAATTAATGAAGTAAATAAATGGTTAATTACTGTTAATGGTTAAGAAGAATTAATTTTTGAAATTAATTAAAGAATAATTACTTTATGTAATTAATGAATAATTAATCAAGGATGATTAATATTTAATGAGTAATTAATTAATTAAAGGTTTGTAATTAATTAATGATTGATTAAGCAAGGTTAGATAATTAATTCTTAAGTAATTAATTTAATTTAAGATAATTAAATTAATTATAACATAGGGTTAATAATTGTTGCTTATATATGATTGTTGTGTAGAATATCTGATTGGGTTGATATCTATTGGATGATATGCTATGATATTCTATGATATGATATTGGATATATCTGTGATAAATGTGTGATATTTATCTGTGTTAAATGCTGTGTGAATTCAAGTATTGAATTGAATTGTTTAAACCTTTAAACAACTTGGCCTTTAAAATACGTTTGGATTTCGATGAGACCGGGATCGGGTTTCCAGATTTGGATATCCGAATACCACATCGATCCAAATTAACGATAGGTCATGAATCTCAAGTGAAGATGAAGATTCAGAGTGCAAGGGTTATTGTCGTTAACTCTGAGGGTGATTCCAAAATGAGTGTAACGAGATAATGCCTTCGGTTTCGTTCGAACCCGGAACGAACTTGTATGGATTGAATGCTTTCAGAACATCGTCAGGTGGACAATGAGCATTCTAAGATAGATGTGTTCTATAAAGGTAATCGTAGCCTCAAGCCTCATCAACCGAGAATGGCTAAAACAGGGGAGGTGCAGCAAGGTTAGTGGGTAGCGCCCAAGTAGGATAAGATTTCCCCTGTCTAGAGTCCCTTTTTATTTCGGTTGTGTGGTCGGTTGCTAGCTACAACCGCGGGGTTTCTTATTCGGGAATTATCCAGTAAGGGATGGTTCGGCTTTGGGTTGCAGAGGGTCGGGAGTGATCCTCGGTACGTTGATCTAGGCCACGTACTGTGATGGGCGGTACCCCAGTAGCCCTGCCATTGTATGGAAATCCAACTTCCAATAAGTGCCATCGGACTTGATTGTATAACCCACTTTGTGGCTAGTATGCTGGAATTTAATAATGTAACAATTTCGGCTATATGAGTATTTATTTGAAAACCCTAGACCCTATTATAATATAACTCGATTTCCTATCAAAAGTTTTGGTTAGCGTAAGGTAAAAACTTTTCCATGTTTATGTGTGGGAAGTCTTACGTGATACCTTTGTTTTCAAAAGGTTTTGAAGTTAAGCAATTTTAACCCGTTTACTCACACCAGACCCATGTCTGACCCAAGTGTTTATTTTATGTTTATAAACTCTTGGGTACTCAAATTTTTACGAGTAGCCAAGGGATTCAGGTTTGCTTTGACGAATTCTGAAGGAGCAATGGAGCAGGAGGCTTCAGCGTTTGTAGATATTTAAGTGGTTCCGCTGTGTTAATCTCTGAGTCATTGTTGAGTTGTATTTGAGGTTGTAATAGCTAGACATGTGATTATAACTGTCTAGTATGTGTTGTATAAGCTGTATAACTCTGATAGCTGTTGTATATGATACTATGTAATATCTTATGTGATTAATATAATTTATTCGTTCCGCTGTTGAGATTCTAGTGTTGTTTCTTCTTTCTTCTCTATCTTTTCTCTTTCTATCTCTTTCTTTCTTAATGATGATGCGACTTTCTGTGGAAAAAAGTCGGGTCGTCACACTTATTTTCACTGTTCATAATTATTTGATTATTTAATTATATAAAAATATGGGGTGTTACAATGTCCATATATCTGTTATCACTATGGGTTGAAATGGTACATATCTGAACGATCTTATAAATTAGGGAAAATCATTATAGGTTGAAATGATAAACCCAAGCAATTTTTATTGATTTGGAAATTTTGATTTGGGATATTGATTCAAATGACATATACCCATACAATTTCTTGAATTTGGATTATGTATTAGAATTGAAATATATTGAAAGGTTTAAGTTTTAATTTAAACTTTGGATTTATTTTAATTAAAGTGATTAAAATTAGTATTTCGAATTATTTGAAATCTCTTAAATAATTATATTCACATTGTACACTTGATAGGAGATGGAAAATCCCGTAATAACTCTGAAGCCATTGCACTCATATTTTTGTTTGAGATTGATTTGATTTATATAGGAATTTGTAGTTCTGACTTAAGTGTACTATTTTTCATTATGCTTGGGTCAGCTTGAGCTTTTCAGTGTTGAAGACATTATTTTGGAGGATGAAGACGGAGTTTAGTATTATATTATTATTTTATCCCACTGAATCATGTTGTTCCACTGCCTTATTTTATTATTATTCCTATTGTAAGTATAACTCTGAGTGTATTGTAAAAGTGTAATCAAATGTATTTGTAAAATAGCTTCATGAACTGTTTATTTGATTATTATATTTTGTCGTTCCGCTATGAGATTTTGTGTTTTGTTTTTCCTTCTTTTTCTCTTATTTTCTTATTTACCCCATTAACAATCCTCACTTTTGAAGGGTTTGAGTTGACATGTGTGGTTTATTGTCGATTTAAACTGTCCAAAAAGGTGGGTCGTTATAGTTGGTATCAGAGCCAGGTTTAGAGATACCTTAACCTGTTGGGGTTAACTCATAAGAGATAGGGTTAGTAATACCCTAAAATGAGTTTGAGTGTGTGTGTGTGTGTGTGTGTATACGAGAGCGCGTATTTGTTAGTGTTATAAATGTTTTATATAGTTTTGAAATGAAATAATTTTTCCTAATATTATATGTTATATATATAAAGGAATAATTTTTTTATAACTAATATAGTTATTTGTAATGTGTTTGTTTTAGGAAATGATAATATTTAATTATTATCATATATTGTTGATTAGTTGTATTTAGTCAGTTTATAAGCGTTGGCTATTATTGTTGATTTGAATTTATGAAATAAACACTAGTTTAATAATGGTATATTAAAGAAAATAAAGTGAATGATTGTATAAACATGATTTCTAAGTTTAGTCTTAATAAAGAGAATTTAAACTGAAAATTTGAGAACTAAAATTCCGATGTTTTAGAAATTGGTTTCCTAATATTTTGTAAATAATAGTAGTATTATTCAAAAGTAAATAATTAGGATATTTGTTTATGAAATTGAAATGTTTTGTTGTGAATCTAGTTGTTTTGTTGACTGGTAGTTTCAACTATTGAAATAAAATGGAATGCTATGAAATTTTGGACAGTCCAAAATTTTGAAATTAATTTTAGTGTTAAAACTTAGTAATTTTGTAAAATTATAAAAGTTGAATTTTATAGCCTTAATTGGAAAAGGCAAAATGAGTAAAACAAGATTTGAATTGTTAAAATTTATGTTAAGAAAATGATTCTGATAGTTTGTATGTACTTTTAGGATGAAATATGGTACTAAAAGTGTGAATTTAAGTATTGGAGTGTTTGAGTTGAAATTGGGAAAAAAAGTGTTAAATAAAGTTAAATGGTTGTAAAAGTGTTTATAAACTTAGTTAAAATTTATGAAATGTGTCATAAATAATTTGAAAAGTAAAAGTGAAAACTAATTGGAAAAATAAATATGAACTAAAAATGAAATGATTATAAATAAAGTAATGACCTGTAAATTGTTTATGAAATAAATGGATGTTGCAAGAAATGGTTATAATTAAAGTTGTGATAACTTTAAACTCGAATAATGTCTTATAAAAGAAGTTAAGCCTTTATAAATTGGTTATAAACTTAAGGAAATTTCTTATGAAATGATTTGCAAATACATGTAGTGTTAAATGAGAAATACTATATGCGAAAATGAATGTGATTTAAAATGAAGCGAGATGTAGTAATGTTATTTATATATTAATGATTTTGTCATTAAATGAAGATTTTTTTTATATTAATTGATAAGAGATATAATGTGTATAAATGAATGAGATTTATAATGTGAATTGAAAATGTAATTGTGATGAAACAAATTGGAATAAATACGTAAGTTTTACGTATATTGTTTTATTCGCATAATTAATTTGATCCGGATTTGAGTACACAAGTTCGAGGTGAATTACACCATTTCGAGTTAGGATTTTTCATTCGATTCTTGATGGCGAATATTTGATATGGATTTTTGGTTTGATTCTAAAATTCTCTATCATAGTATATGGCTATTGTGATAACCCAGATTTTTGAATATCTGTTAATTAATAATTAACTGGGTAAATTAATAGAAATACTGATAAATTAGGGAATAAATATTTATATCCGGATAAATATTTATTTGATATTCTATTGGTATAATCATTTAATTGGAAAAAATTATTATTTTCAAACAAATTGAATTTTTGTTTGTTTAAATGTATATATTTGGGTCGATTTTAAAATTGATTTTTAAATTGAATATTGAATTTGGATTAGAATATTGAAATTCAAAAGATAGAGATATATCTTAAATATATTTTTTTTTTTTTTTTTGGCAATGCCGACGAGGTTAAATGGACCCCGACCATTTATTGCTACACCAGACAGAACAAGACACATACAACAAGGGGAAGATAGAAAACAGGGGGCACTTGGCGTAGCAAGCACAGGGGGAACAGAAAATAATAAAAAAATACAACCAAAACAACACAAAAGAAGAAACACACATTAGTTAAGAAGAAAAGAAGAACGTATTCCTGGATCAATTGCGAACGATAGCTTGCCCATGGATTCCCTAATCTCACTCATAATCCACTTTTTGAGATTATCATCAGTTTTTGCTTTCGTAGCTTCGAACAGCCTGGTGTTTCTCTCTCTCCAAACCGAGCTAATAAAGCTCTTCAATACCACAGTGAAAGTCCTTTCATTTTCTCTTTTGTAGCCAGTGTATGCGAATATCCGTCCCCATTCGACTTGATTATCATGGGAGACATTACTTCGTTGCATTTTAGCCATCACATCGATCCAGATCCGCTTAATGAAAGTGCACTCGAAATACAAGTGTTCGACAGTTTCAGGCATTTCGCAGCAGAACTTACATGTTATGTTTATGCTCATTCCCATGCACGCAAGCTTAACACTAGTTAATAGCGCACGATTAAGAACCTTCCACAGTATGAAGTCGTGTCTCATACTACTATCTCTTCCCCACGTTCTCTTCCACCATCTCCATTTAGGGCGAGATTTGTTGTTCATCATAAGTTCATAAGTAGCTCCAATTTTGAAAGATTCCTTTTTGTCCCCCCAAACTAAACACTTGGCAGCAGTGGATAGTGGAGTAAAACTAATAATTTTGTTCCAGACTTGTTGTATCCGAGGATTGGATGTAGATGTACGCGAAGTTTGAATGGTGTACAAAATATCTTAAATATATTTTGGATTAGAGGATATATTATATTTAGAATATAGATTGTTTTATATTATTTTCTTTTTAAAGGAATTTATTTATATATGTATTTATTAGTTAGGAAATTAATTATAAAAAGCTTTTTAAAACATTTAAAAATTTATTTATGCATGAAAGTTACATGTGTTAAGATTTAAACCTCTCTAAATAACATGTGTAATTAGATTAACAAGCCCAAATGACAAATGTTTATTTTTCTTACAAGTGTCACTTATTATTTTATTTTCTTTTATATTTTTCATAAATCCTAATTTAGTCTATATATACATCTTTACCTTTTTATTCAATTCTTTTCCTATTCTTCATTTTCATTACAAAGAGAACTCAAATCTGTTAAACATTCTTTAACTAGATCAAAACTCAAACCCTATAAAACAAATCACCAATTCAAAACGAAACCTCCTCCAAAATTTCAAGTTGAAGCTAAGTAAGATCAAATCAACAACATCAGATTCAAGCTATGATTCAAATCATAGTAGCACATCAAATTCCAGTTTCTAGTGGCAGGGCTTAAACTTCCAGTTTTTAAGCATCTCAGGCCTTCTCTGGTTACAATATACAGTGAGCAAACTCTTAACCCTTTATTTATATATAAATCTTGATCTGCCTGTGATAAATGCTTGATTGTGTGATAATGAAGTATTTGGATATGAATGCAATGTTTGCAATATGTAATGTCTGTGTATATAAAAGTTTATATCACTCTGTTAAACTCTATAGGCTCTCTGTTTTAAAAACAAATAATAGGTGAGTAGACCCTTTTAAAATCTGGAATATCAATTGTTGTCTGTAATGATGTTTGAAATAAAGCTGTAAAGTGTTTGCATGCATACAAATATATGTATACATATGCAGAGATGGATGTGCATGTCTGATTTACAGGCACATTTGCCTCTATCCGTTTCCAGGTTTCAAAACCTGTTCAAAACCCAATTACTTCTCCTCTGATTCTTGTTAGACTTTGGGTCTGAATAAAATTTGTTTGTTTAAACATGCTTTAAGCTCTAAAAATAAATTCAAGCAAAATTAACATAAGAATTTCCCGGAAAAATCAAGAAATACAGTTGAAAACAAAATATATGGGAATTTCGAGAATCATGTTTTCTGATTTAAATTATATCATCAAAAACGCTTTTGAAAATAATGATTTTTAAAGGTAAGATCAAAAATTTTAAACATGCATTCATTGATAATTTGTGAATTGAACGATTTTCGGTTTATTGGCAATTTCTGATGATCAGAGTAACTTTGGATCTCGTGATTGAGGATGGAGCTTGGTAGTTGGTTGGGATCATCAGGAAAAATCCTCGGTAAATTTATAATTCACCGAGGTGATGGCGTGATAGAGATTTAGGGTTTAAAACCCAAAATGGATCGAGGTCGGAAATCTGGTTGCTGCGACATCTCTGGTGAGTCGAGTGTCATCGGACTGGGGGAAAGGCAGCGTGGAAGGCTAGCGAAGGTATGGTCGGAGTTTCGGAACGCTGGTAGTCGGCGTCGGTAGTTTGAGGCAGTTTTTCCGGTGGTGCTTGCTGTGCCAGTTTGATCGAGGTAACTCGATTTCGTTTTCGAGTTTGATTCGTGTTTTTGGGTGGTCGGAGCGTTAGTATGGGTCATCGGCGACCTGTAGGCGATGTCGAGGTTGGTCAGAACGTCGGCGAACTCATGTACACGTGCACGCGTGTCCTCTGGTATCTGATGGAAGTGGTGAAGATGAGAGCATCGTGAATGTTGGTGTTTTGCTCGAAGTCGATCTCGGGTTTGTACGCAAGTTTTATCGAGGGAAAGAAGTTCTATTTTTGGCTCCGGTTTTATCAGAGTAAATAACAAGTTTAAAACCTTAATTAAATGCAAGTTTTAATGAAATTTTTAACAAGTTTAAAGACAAGGAAACGAAAGGTTTTCAAAATAAAGTAATAGTAGTAAAGTTTCAAAGGTAAATATTAGATGATTAAGAAATGGTTTACTTTAAAGTTAATTTAGGTCTTTGGTAATTAAAGATTAATTAAGTTAATGAATTTTTGATTAAAGATTAATCAATTAGTAATTAATTAGAGATTAATAAATTGTTAATTAGATATTAGTTAATTGTTAATTAGGGATTAATTAAATGGTAATTGGAGATTAATTAATGTAAGTAATTACTTGAAAAATAATTATTTAATGTAAAGGATTAATCTGTTAAGAGTAATTAATTTTAAAAATAATAATAATTAAAGGTTAATTAATTTATAATTAAAGGATAATTAATTAAGGATAATTAAAGGTTAATTAATTTATAATTAAAGGATAATTAATTTAGGGATAATTAATTAATTAAAGAATAATTAATTAAGGGTTAATTAATTAATGTAATTAACTTAAGGTTAATTTATTTATGTGATTGATTAAGGGTTAATTAATTAATTAAGGAATTAATTAAGATGGATAATTAAAGGATGATTAATTAATTGGTTTGTAATTAATTAATGATAAGTAAGCAGGATTTAAAAGTAAGTTAAGTAATTAATTTAAATTATTTATTAAGTCAAATTAATTATGAATTGTACATATAATTAATCTTACTTATGGATGATTGAATAATATCGAATGCTTTGGATTATTTGATATATCTGATATGTGATTTTGATGCTCTATGATATGAGATGCTTTGGATGAATTGTGATATTGTAAGTTATCTATCTATGGTAGAATTGCTATGTGAATATGATATCCTAAATTTAAATTAAATTGTTTAACTTAAACATCTTGGCTTAAAAAGGATGACATTTGAATTTCGAAGAGACCGGGATCGGGTACCAGTAAATACCCGAAACCACTTCGATTTGAAATCTTCTATAATTCTTTATAGATTGATATGTGAAATCAATGGGCTGAATTGGGATAATATGGACCATTTAAACTAAGTTGAATACTTAGTTATTGTTTTGTGAAAATAAGTGATGACTATATAAGTTGTTTACGTGTAGTAAGTACGAGTTACCCCGGGTTTTAAATAAGTTCTATGGATTGAAATTTCATGTTAGATGAGTTTACTCACGCTGGTTTCCAGCCTGACCCGGGTGTTACTTTGATGTAATGCTCGGGTCAGACCGAGTATTACAGATTTCAGGTAAGGACGTTCTGGAGCTCAGGAGACGAGCTGGATGGCAGGAACGTATGGAGTGTGATATATTGTTAATTATTGGGACGAGTTATTTTAACTGTATAGTGATTGTGAAATGTTGTAACTCTGATGTATAAAAATGTAATTGACTGATACAGTTTTCTTTGTATAACTGATATGATTATTTGATATTGTATTTTGATCCGCTGCGAATGTGAGAATCTGTGCCTTGTTCTGTTCTTTCTTCTATATCTTTTCTTTTTCTTCTAACTATATGGAAATTTCGGGTTCGAAATTTTCGGGTCGTTACATTTGGTATCAGAGCTGAAGGTTAAGCGAGAACCTTGGCTCTATTGGGATTACTCATTAAGGATAGGGTCAATAGTACCCTAGAATGAGTTGAGTGTATATATATATGAGAGCGTACTTGTTATTTTCTTATATAAAGGTTTTAAAATGGTTTTAAAAATAAATGGTTTTTATATAAGTTTATCTTTTGATATATATAGAAATAATTTTCTAATTATTAAATATATTAAAGAAATTGGTTGTTAAATTAATTGGAATTAAATAAGATAATGAGAATTAAGTAGTAATGGTAATACAGCCAAATTAAAATTGAATGAAGATAAGTTTGAAATGAATTCAAACTGAAATTAAAATCTTGAATTTGTAGAAATGTTATCAAGAATAAAGATAATAATGAATTGGTTTCCAGATATGATAATCTTGGTTATTATCATAAATGGTAATTGTGTTTAATAATGAATGTTGTTAATGATTTAGCAAAATGAAATGTTTAGGGAAGTAAACATTTAAGTGAGTATAACTTATAAATTGAAATTGAAGATAATTAAAAATTATGAAATTTTAAATTTAAATCCAGAAAACTTGAAATTGTTTAAAAGAAGTTTGTTTTGAATTAAAACCAAAGGTGGTTTAAAAATTTAAAGTATAACTTGGTGTGTAAAGAAAATGTATATATGAGGAATATACATAATACCAATGATGATTTGAAATAAACACTTAGTGTTGAGTTTTAAATTGGAATATGATGTGAAACCCAAAGTAAGTAAGTTTTTAAACTTAAAAGGGGAAAGACTATTAATCTGAAGTTTAAAATTTGAATGGGAATTCAAATTGTGAAAGTTGACCGGATTAAGTAAATTTAACTTGAAGGAAGTTAAATAAGTTTGAATAAATAACTTGAATTGGAAATTTCAAGATGAAATTTAAATTTAACTTGGGTAGTTAAATGGTTAATTTAAATGGGAGTTATGAGTGATCTCAAATTGGATTGAGATCTGGAAATTGAAAATGGATAATAAATTAGAATATGAAGATTAAATTGTTTTTGAATTCTTATTTGAACTTTGTAATAAGTTAAGTAAAGATAATTTTAAAATGGAATTTTGAAATTTGAATTCAGAATTAAAAGGTTTAAAGATTTAATTTGTTAAAATTAAAAATAAAGGTTGAGTTAATTTAAAAGTAAAGGAATTGTGATTTAAGGAATTAAATCAATTTTAACTCGAATTTATATAATTCGAGATAGTTTAAAATTGAGATTTAAATTGAATTAGTTCAAACTGAATTTGATTTGAATAAATGGGAATTCTGATTTAAGATGAATAAGTTTAAAATTCAAATGGAAAATTTGAATTGGATTAATTTAAAATAAAAATTGAAGATTGAATGAGTTCAAAATTCAAATGGGAATTGGGATTAATTCATATAGAAATTGAAATGATTTGAAATTTATGTGGATTCAATTTGAAATTAGTTTGAATAATTTGAAATTGTAATTAAAGTGAATATGTTTAAAATCAAATGGAATTTGATTTGAATTTGGAAAGGAATTAAGATTAATTCAACTTGAATTGTGATTGAATTAAATACAATGGAAATTGAAGTATTGAGTCAATTTAAATGGAAGTGGAAATTTAAATTGAATTAATGGGAAATTAATTGGAAATGGAGATTGGGAAATTAAACAGTTTGGCTCTGAATTATTTTCAAATTGTTTTAATACAAGTATATTTTTCCAACTATACAATCTTTCTTCTTAAACCCCAAACTATCTTATACTTATTTTACAATTATTTTGAAACTGTCTTATAAACTAATTATTATTTTTCAGTTACTTATATCTAATCACTATTTTAAAAACTATTTTGCAATTACCTAACTATTTTATAATACTTAACTATTTTACAGATATTTTACAAACTAATAACTATTTTTCAACTACTTATCTATTTTTAAATTTTTTTCAAGCTATTTTTAAATTTAAATTGGTCAGAGTTCAAACTGTTTGTAATTAAAGTAATAACTCAATTGGAAATGGAAGCAATTGAGAATAAGTGAATGGAATTAAAAGAAATGTGAATAGAAAAGAGAATTGATTTGGCTAATAACCAATAAATATAAATACGTAGGATATACGTATATTATTCTATTCGCATAGTGATTTGATCCAGATTCGAACACAGAATTTCGAGATAGAATTATCGATCCAAGTTGGAATTTTTCGCTCGATTTTCGACGGCGAACCTGGATATGGATTGTTGATTGGTTCTGGATATTCTCTATCATAGTTGTGACTATGCAAGGAGAATGACGGTTTCTGATCAAGAAACCAGATCTGAGTCCGCACTAGAAAGTCGGGTGGACGATACTAGTTCGGAAATGAAATTGTGTGATCGATTGAGCGATCAGACTGATATTGCGTACGGATGATATGTGTACATCGTACGAGTTTGGATGAAATTGATATTGAAATTTGTGGATAAGGATTGTAAAATGGTCTTTGAAATGAAAAGTATATTTGTGAAATATAATGGAATTGGATATTTCTTTGGTTGAAATTTACTTTATGAGGGTAAGTAAATGGTAAATAACTTTATAAAGAAATCAAACTTGAATATTTGATTGACAATAAATAAAGTTATATTTTGTAATATGATAAACTTCCCTTATTGAATCTATTGCCAGAAGAAAGGAGTTTTGAAATATTTGAAGTATAAAAGAGGTTTTATACAAAGTTTGAAATGATCCAAAGATTTTCAAAGTTATATATATCTATATCTATATATATATAAAGAATCTTATGAGAATGATTTTGGAAAAGGTTTTGGGAACCTATGGATTTTGGAAAGGGCTTTTGATTTTTTTGGGAAAATCAATTTTGGAATTTGGAAAGCCAAGTTTGAGAATTATCGATTTTGGTAATCGATTTTGTGTAAAGGAGATTTTGATAAATCATAAAGGGTATGATTTGAAGATACTATAAGTATATAGTATAAAATGTTTTGAGTATAGCTCTAGGAAAAAAGGCGCTCCCTAGAAATGAACTTCTCAGGAGTATCACTGGGTAGTACTGCTTTGAACCCCAAGGGGGGTTTCTAAAGTTGATCCTGTGAGGAGTCCGGAATAAACTAGTTCCTGAGGATTATTTGTGTAGCGAAAGTCGAGGGGCTGGTGCCCACGGAGGCATTTGGGTTATGCTGTGACGACAGTTTAACTCAATGTCACTGCGATCTACTGCAGACCATAGCGAAAGTCATGTGTGCCGCTGAGAGCCAACTGTCTACGTTTGATTTTATATCGGTAGACTGTGACACTATGGTAACATAGCGAAAGTCGTTTGTGCCGCTGAGAGCCAACAGTCTGGGTTTGATTTTATATCGGTAGACTGCGACCTATGTGGGAGAAGTTTCATTCTTTTGGCAGCGAAATTCGATGGCGCTGATGCCTACAGTTACATGGACTTTTGCTGCGATGGCAACGTAACCCTGAATGTAACTGCGATCTGTAGCGGGTTCCATGGCGTAATCGAGGAGCGCGGAGACCTACAGTTATCTGTGGATTTTGCCGGGACGGCAACGTAACCATCGGGTTAACTGCGACCATGGATGGGAGTGATGATTTCCAGAGCATTCTCACCAAAAATGTTTCCTCTATTTTCAAAAATGTTTTCTATATTTTCAATAAATTATTTTCCAAATATTTTCACTGGGTGTTGAAAACAGGTTTGCTAAGTCCTTATAGATTTTCAGTCCGACGTCTGATCAACGTATGACCGAATTTCTGTGAGAACAAGGATGGACTTGTTGAGACATTGAGTTATAAAAGTATTTTTATACAAAACTATTTTTGTAATATTATATAGATTTTAAAATATTTTAAAATTTTAATATAAAGGGAGTTTATAGTTTAAAATGTTCAACAAGAAATTTACCTGATAATAAGTAAATAATAAATTTTGGCTTCGTTCCTTTTCGAGGACGAAAAGATTCTAAGGGGGGAGGAATGTGATAACCCAGATTTTTGAATATCTGTTAATTAATAATTAACTGGGTAAATTAATAGAAATACTGATAAATCAGGGAATAAATATTTATATCCGGATAAATATTTATTTGATATTCTATTGGTATAATCATTTAATTGGAAAAAATTATTATTTTCAAACAAATTGAATTTTTGTTTGTTTAAATGTATATATTTGGGTCGATTTTAAATTGGATTTTTAAATTGAATATTGAATTTGGATTAGAATATTGAAATTCAAAAGATAGAGATATATCTTAAATATATTTTGGATTAGAGGATATATTATATTTAGAATATAGATTGTTTTATATTATTTTCATTTTAAAGGAATTTATTTATATATGTATTTATTAGTTAGGAAATTAATTATAAAAAGCTTTTTAAAACATTTAAAAATTTATTTATGCATGCAAGTTACATGTGTTAAGATTTAAACCTCTCTAAATAACATGTGTAATTAGATTAACAAGCCCAAATGACAAATGTTTATTTTTCTTACAAGTGTCACTTATTATTTTATTTTCTTTTATATTTTTCATAAATCCTAATTTAGTCTATATATACATCTTTACCTTTTTATTCAATTCTTTTCCTATTCTTCATTTTCATTACAAAGAGAACTCAAATCTGTTAAACATTCTTTAACTAGATCAAAACTCAAACCCTATAAAACAAATCACCAATTCAAAACGAAACCTCCTCCAAAATTTCAAGTTGAAGCTAAGTAAGATCAAATCAACAACATCAGATTCAAGCTATGATTCAAATCATAGTAGCACATCAAATTCCAGTTTCTAGTGGCAGGGCTTAAACTTCCAGTTTTTAAGCATCTCAGGCCTTCTCTGTTTACAATATACAGTGAGCAAACTCTTAACCCTTTATTTATATATAAATCTTGATCTGCCTGTGATAAATGCTTGATTGTGTGATAATGAAGTATTTGGATATGAATGCAATGTTTGCAATATGTAATGTCTGTGTATATAAAAGTTTATATCACTCTGTTAAACTCTATAGGCTCTCTGTTTTAAAAACAAATAATAGGTGAGTAGACCCTTTTAAAATCTGGAATATCAATTGTTGTCTGTAATGATGTTTGAAATAAAGCTGTAAAGTGTTTGCATGCATACAAATATATGTATACATATGCAGAGATGGATGTGCATGTCTGATTTACAGGCACATTTGCCTCTATCCGTTTCCAGGTTTCAAAACCTGTTCAAAACCCAATTACTTCTCCTCTGATTCTTGTTAGACTTTGGGTCTGAATAAAATTTGTTTGTTTAAACATGCTTTAAGCTCTAAAAATAAATTCAAGCAAAATTAACATAAGAATTTCCCGGAAAAATCAAGAAATACAGTTGAAAACAAAATATATGGGAATTTCGAGAATCATGTTTTCTGATTTAAATTATATCATCAAAAACGCTTTTGAAAATAATGATTTTTAAAGGTAAGATCAAAAATTTTAAACATGCATTCACTGAGAATTTGTGAATTGAACGATTTTCGGTTTATTGGCAATTTCTGATGATCAGAGTAACTTTGGATCTCGTGATTGAGGATGGAGCTTGGTAGTTGGTTGGGATCATCAGGAAAAATCCTCGGTAAATTTATAATTCACCGAGGTGATGGCGTGATAGAGATTTAGGGTTTAAAACCCAAAATGGATCGAGGTCGGAAATCTGGTTGCTGCGACATCTCTGGTGAGTCGAGTGTCATCGGACTGGGGGAAAGGCAGCGTGGAAGGCTAGCGAAGGTATGGCCGGAGTTTCGGAACGCTGGTAGTCGGCGTCGGTAGTTTGAGGCAGTTTTTCCGGTGGTGCTTGCTGTGCCAGTTTGATCGAGGTAACTCGATTTCGTTTTCGAGTTTGATTCGTGTTTTTGGGTGGTCGGAGCGTTAGTATGGGTCATCGGCGACCTGTAGGCGATGTCGAGGTTGGTCAGAACGTCGACAAACTCATGTACACGTGCACGCGTGTCCTCTGGTATCTGATGGAAGTGGTGAAGATGAGAGCATCGTGAATGTTGGTGTTTTGCTCGAAGTCGATCTCGGGTTTGTACGCAAGTTTTATCGAGGGAAAGAAGTTCTATTTTTGGCTCGGGTTTTATCAGAGTAAATAACAAGTTTAAAACCTTAATTAAATGCAAGTTTTAATGAAATTTTTAACAAGTTTAAAGACAAGGAAACGAAAGGTTTTCAAAATAAAGTAATAGTAGTAAAGTTTCAAAGGTAAATATTAGTTGATTAAGAAATGGTTTACTTTAAAGTTAATTTAGGTCTTTGGTGATTAAAGATTAATTAAGTTAATGAATTTTTGATTAAAGATTAATCAATTAGTAATTAATTAGAGATTAATAAATTGTTAATTAGATATTAGTTAATTGTTAATTAGGGATTAATTAAATGGTAATTGGAGATTAATTAATGTAAGTAATTACTTGAAAAATAATTATTTAATGTAAAGGATTAATCTGTTAAGAGTAATTAATTTAAAAAAAATAATAATTAAAGGTTAATTAATTTATAATTAAAGGATAATTAATTAAGGATAATTAAAGGTTAATTAATTTATAATTAAAGGATAATTAATTTAGGGATAATTAATTAAATAAAGAATAATTAATTAAGGGTTAATTAATTAATGTAATTAACTTAAGGTTAATTTATTTATGTGATTGATTAAGGGTTAATTAATTAATTAAGGAATTAATTAAGATAGATAATTAAAGGATGATTAATTAATTGGTTTGTAATTAATTAATGATAAGTAAGCAGGATTTAAAAGTAAGTTAAGTAATTAATTTAAATTATTTATTAAGTCAAATTAATTATGAATTGTACATATAATTAATCTTACTTATGGATGATTGAATAATATCGAATGCTTTGGATTATTTGATATATCTGATATGTGATTTTGATGCTCTATGATATGAGATGCTTTGGATGAATTGTGATATTGTAAGTTATCTATCTGTGGTAGAATTGCTATGTGAATATGATATCCTGAATTTAAATTAAATTGTTTAACTTAAACATCTTGGCTTAAAAAGGATGACATTTGAATTTCGAAGAGACCGGGATCGGGTACCAGTAAATACCCGAAACCACTTCGATTTGAAATCTTCTATAATTCTTTATAGATTGATATGTGAAATCAATGGGCTGAATTGGGATAATATGGACCATTTAAACTAAGTTGAATACTTAGTTATTGTTTTGTGAAAATAAGTGATGACTATATAAGTTGTTTACGTGTAGTAAGTACGAGTTACCCCGGGTTTTAAATAAGTTCTATGGATTGAAATTTCATGTTAGATGAGTTTACTCACGCTGGTTTCCAGCCTGACCCGGGTGTTACTTTGATGTAATGCTCGGGTCAGACCGAGTATTACAGATTTCAGGTAAGGACGTTCTGGAGCTCAGGAGACGAGCTGGATGGCAGGAACGTATGGAGTGTGATATATTGTTAATTATTGGGATGAGTTATTTTAACTGTATAGTGATTGTGAAATGTTGTAACTCTGATGTATAAAAATGTAATTGACTGATACAGTTTTCTTTGTATAACTGATATGATTATTTGATATTGTATTTTGATCCGCTGCGAATGTGAGAATCTGTGCCTTGTTCTGTTCTTTCTTCTATCTCTTTTCTTTTTCTTCTAACTATCTGGAAATTTCGGGTTCGAAATTTTCGGGTCGTTACAGCTATGCAAGGAGAATGATTGTTTTTAGTCAAGAAACCTTATCAAAGTCCGCACCAGGGAAGTCGAATGAACAATACTAGTTCGAAAGCGAAATTGTGTGATCGAGCGAGCGATCGAATGTGATATTGCGTGATGATGACATATGTACATCTTATGTTCTAATATAATTGATATGCTTTGATGCTGAAAATGAAAGTTGTTGGGTTGGATATCCTTTGTAATTTAAATTGGAATTTTTTTATGCAAAACCACTATTAATTCAAAACCATTTTACAAAACTATTTTTTATTTTATTTTATTTTATTCAAACTAAAAAACTACTTCAGTCCAAAACTATTTTTAGTTCATCGCTATTTTACAAAAATATTTTAAATAAAAAAAACTATTTTACAAAACTATTTTAGATTAAAACTATTCTAAATTCAAAACCTTTTATAAAGCAAAGATGTTCAATCCCATATGGTTTTTTTATGCAGCGTAATTAATTTTGGAAAATTTTTGATTCTTATATAAGATGGACTTTCTATAAGAATAAGGTGATTTTGAAGAGTATTGATTTTGGAAGGTATTCGATCTGAACAGAAAAATCTTATATACAACGGAATTTATATAAGAATGATTTGATATATTCGACACTATTGATTTTGGAAAGTACTCGATCTGAAAATGAAATCTTGTATTTAATGGAATTTATATAAGTGTGATATTTGAAGTTATGATTTTGAAAGGGTACTATATATGGTATGATATATTTTGAAGTAAAAGGTACGGAAAAGTACCCTCTGCGAAGAAGTATATTATGATATGCTTCGACCCAGATGGACTTGGGGAATCCAGGAATGGATTCGACTGAAAAAAAACTTAATATACTTGGGTGAATTCAGAAATGGATTTGAACCGATATGGTTGTCAAGACTTAAACTCATGAGTTTCTCGAAATTTTTTAGGGTAGATGGTTCTTTAGTTTACCCAATGGAGGCACTTTCAATCCTGGGATCTGTTGTTTATGGATCTTCCGGGAAGAAAGTGCATCCATTGCGTAAATCATTGAATCAGCAGCGTACCATCGGAGCAGGGGTCGATGGTCCCTTGTTTACGAAATGGCTATGATATTTTTCTAGAATTCGGAAGGTGGAAGGATCTTCTAGAAGGTTTTGTGTCCATTGCATAAACATTGGATTAGCAGCGGGCCACTGCTATCGTAACATCATCATTTGACATAAGATTTTGAGCAGTACTTTTCATATCTGTTTTTTAGTATTTTCACTGGATGTTGAAATAGGTATACTAAGTACTTGGAGAATTATAGCCTTACGCCTGATCAATGCATGGCCAGAGTCTGTAAGAAAGAGGATAAACTTGTTAAGACATCGAGTTATAGAAGTATTTTGATAAAGTATGTGACGACCGCCCATGACCCCTGCACCGAATCTAGAGATAGTGCGCTGTAAAGTGTGCCAGGCGACCATGGACGATTGCCAGGGTAAATTAAAACAACAGAATCTATCGTATTACTCACAGCGCATGGACAAAATACAATAGAACATATATATAGTGAAGCTTTACAGAATAGAATCTCATCAATAAAACTTCATAATAGTTGAATACAAACATCTGAATAGTCAATACAACAAGCCTCACTACATCACTCAGAGAATACAAAGCAGCGGAACATCCAGTACATATAATAAGAAGATAATATGCAACCTTCCAGCTCGTCTTCGATATCAGCATCGTGAGAAGAGAACAGCACCTGTCACCTGCTACCTAGTCTGCCCGTCCCAAAATGGACGAACAGCCCAAGGCAATAAGAATTAAAACATAAAGCCTTGAGTCAGACAACAGTCTTAGTGAACGGTAAATTAACTAACAACATACCAAAAGAGCATAAAGGAAAAGGAATAGGAATACAACCCTCCCACTCCAACCTCTTTCTACAGTGATAGCCCCCAGACACACACTAAGTAGAAGCAAACATAGCAGAGCATACAATGTAAAGTAAAGCAATTATCACTCGAGTCAAGGGCGATGTTTTCCAAGTACAAACCCCCAAGGCCTAAACCAAGATCAGATAAGCACCCAGAAAACACTGCTCTTGAGACCGAATGACGATACAACCAAACATCCATGACTCTGGCTATCACTGTTATCATTGCTTCGATATCACCGTTAATTGAATGACCGGCACATTCTTTCAACCGTCCGTCAAGGGCTAATGGAAACCCCGGTTCTAGACATAACTCCCGCACGTCTTCGTGACCCGTGCCTAGGACTATCGAATCTGCCCAAAGTACTTGACTACCAATCCGTAGCCTTCAGGGACTATCGAATCTGCCCAACGTACTCTTGCTTTGAGCATGCTAGAACCTTCAACAACGATGAGATCTCAGTCTTCTAGTCATCCTCCTCGACAACTATTTCCATACTAGCTCAAGCGCCTCTCGAGCATCCATTATCCTCAAACTCGAACCATATCACCGAGTTATCAACCTGCTTGGAATGATCCCGTCTGGATTAGACCAAGACTATCTCATACCCTGCCTCGCTTCATCACATCCTCGCAAAGCTTCATCTCAACATCATCATCATCGAATCTATGCATAAGAGCTTTACCATCCGCTACATATGCCACAAGCAGCTTTTCCAATTCAAGAGCCTTTCCCTTAGCTTTTGAATCATCCTCAATCTAAATCAAATCATCAATCATCTAATTCATAACAATCAACCAAATCAAACATTAATCCAAGCAATCAAGCATTCAAATATGATCTAAGTAGACAATTATAACAATAATGGCAATTTCGTAATTAAAGAGTTGAAAGTCTAATAAGCATGAAAACATGAACAATGTCTCTATAATCTTGATGAATGAACTTGCATAGGTTAACACTTAGTAAAATGGATGTAACATCATCATGAACAATGGATCTATATGAATCTACACTTATGATGAAGAAAATGTATGGAAATCATTATTTTAACACCAAATCGAGCCAACAATCCGATATACTCCTTTGGATCCGTGTGAGAGATAATCACCACTCACCAAATCACCAAAACAACCTCAAATCAACACGCTTCAGATCTGGACAGCGAAGGATCAAACTAGATCTATCACGAATCCGCTTCAAACGAAGAAATCTCACTTCAAAGGATGAAGATCTTCAATCCAAGCTCTTGAATCTTCAATTTGATCTTCAACTTGGATGGATAGAATCACTAGATTAGAGTGGAGAAAAGAAGTGAAGAAGTGTAGAAGTCGAGCTCTCAAAATGGCAGCACTTCGTCGCTTCGAAATCCGGATCCCAAAAAATGGAACAAAGCCCTCCTATTTATAGCTGAATTCCCTAACTCGTCTGTCTCCATAGGTCGTCTCCGACTTATAACCTTCCGACCTAACAGAGCCTCCGACCTAACAAACTACGACTTAGAGATCCTGCGACTTATGACTTAGCAGCTAACCCCTAAGTCGGTTACGACCTAACTGGGTATACGACTTACGACCTAACTACAAGGCCACAATTCAGCAACTTAAAGTCCACATGACCTAATACTTAGGTACGACTTAAGACAATGCGACCTAACACTTAGCGTTATCTCCTTAACACGGCCACGACTCAATTAGGCTACGACCTAACTTCCTTAAGTCGTCTAACGACCTAACTGTATACGACATAACTACGAGCGACCTAACAGGTGATACGACTTAACACTCATACAACCTTACGACCTAACTAATCTTAGATCGTCTACGACCTAGCAAATCAAGCTACCAGATGACCTAATACATAGTGACCTATCTCTTAACTCGGTCAAAACCTTAAGTCGTCCAGTATATCTTAAGTCGGTCACTATGACCTAACTCTATTCTTAAGTCGTTCCAAACTGTCAACCGACTTAACCCACTCCCCTATCTTCCTTAGGTCGCCGCCGACCTACTCCTTAACTCATCCAGACTTATCACTTAACTCGTCTAAAACTCATAAGTCGGCTACGACTTAGGACTTTAAACAAAATTCTGCCAAAATCTGAAACGACTTAACAGCAATGCAACCAAAGGTCAACTATTTTACGATGTTTCGATCCGTGAAAATACGGGTCGTTACATTCTCTCCCCCTTAGGAATTTCGCCCCCGAAATTCCTAACAAACAAAGCAATCAAATACTATTCTGCATGCCTACCATCCATAGCAATCAACAAACCATGCATCCAATTCTAGCTTAGCATGCAGAATTCTAAAACCAGGACAAGTTACAATATCGTGAGATGACACGACACCTTAGGGCCATACCTTGAAGAGTTCAGGATGAGCTGCCTTCATCCTCTCTTCCACCTCCCACGTACAGTCGTTATCATCATCACTCCATTGTATCTTGAGCAACTTAACTACCTTCCTCCTAAGCTGTTTCGTGTCGGTCTCCACAACACGAAGCAGCTTACAAGGTCTTCTATCGACTGGATCAACTTTGAAGTCTTCACAGCTATCAGCAGAAACCACTATATTCGAGTCGTGCACATACTTCCGTAGATATGATAGATGAAAAACATTGTGCACACTCGACATCTTCTCTGGTAACTCCAATCTATAAGCGAGTTTTCCAATTCGCTCGATGATCGGGAATGGTCCAACAAATCTCGGAGTCAATTTTCCTTTCTTCCCGAATCGAATAACATTCTTCAGTGGAGAAATCTTCACAAAAACCATATCTCCTATGTCGAATTCCAAATCCTTTCGACGCTTATCGGCATAACTTTTCTGACGATCTTGGGCTGCCTTCATTCGTTGCCGAATGATCTCTACATAATCTGAAGTCTGCCGAATCATCTCTGGCCCAAGTATCAACTTTTCTCCAGTTTCTAACCAACATGTCGGTGAGTTACACGGTTTTCCATACAATGCCTCATACGGTGCCATACCAATGCTTGACTGGTAACTGTTGTTGTATGCAAACTCCACCAAATGAAGGTGATCTTCCCATGATCCTCCGAAATCCAAAACACAAGCACTAAGAAGATCTTCCAAAACTCGGTTGACTCGCTCGGTCTGACCATCGGTTTGAGGGTGATAAGCTGTACTCAAACACAACTCGGTTCCCAAAACTTCCTGGAAGCTCTTCCAAAATCCACTAGTGAATAATGGGTCTCGATCGCTCACTATACTCTTCGGAATACCATGGAATCGAACTATCCACTTAACATACAACTCAGCCAACTTTGATGCAGTCCTAGTCGATCGAACAGGAATGAATCTTGCACTCTTAGTCAGACGATCTACGATGACCCAAATCCCTTCATTTCCCGTTCTTGTTCTAGGTAGTCCATCAATAAAATCCATCGATACCTGCTCCCACTTCTATGTAGGAACTTCTAATGGCTGAAGCAATCCACTTGGCTTCTTCTGTTCGGCTTTTACCAACTGGCAATTCATACATTTGGAAATAAAATTTCCAACATCCTTCTTCATGCCTTCCCAGTAATAGGTTCTCTTCATATCCCGATACATCTTATTTCCACCTGGATGAATTGTCTGCTTTGAGTGATGACTTTCCTTCAGAACCTCACTCCTCAATTCATCTATATCGGGAACAACTAGTCGTCCTTGCTTTCGAAGCCAACCCTCTCGATCGACCTCGAATCCTTTATCCTTTTCTGGGTCCAATCCAGATTCCAAATCATGGATAATTTTGACAATCTTATCATCTCGCTTTTGACTCTCGCCAATCCTTCCCACAAGAGTCGGTCTTATTGATAAGTTTGCCAACATCTCAGGTTCCAATTCGCATCTAGGCCTGAAGTCAAATCCAGCTAAATACTCGAGATTCTTCCATTCTGAAAACATGGCTCCCAATCCTGCATGTCTTCGACTTAACGCATCTGCCACTGCATTACCTTTTCCCGGAGTATAAGCTATACCAAAATCATATGATGCCAAAAACTCTAGCCAACGTTGCTCCCAAAGATTCAAATCCTTTTGGGAGAAAAGATACTTCAACGACTTATGATCTGTAAATAGCTCGAATCGAACTCCCAATAGATAATGTCTCCACATCTTCAGAGCAAAAACAATCGCCGCTAACTCCAAATCATGAGTCGGGTAATTCCTTTCATGCGGCTTCAGTTGTCGACTGGCATACGCAACAACTTTATCCTTCTGCATCAGCACTGCTCCAAGTCCAGTACCACATGCGTCGGTGTAAACCACCATCTCATCATTCCCACTAGGAATAGTCAAAACAGGAGCACTTGTCAATCGCTCTTTCAGGATTCCGAAAGCTTGCTCACACTTAGCATCCCATCTGAACACTTGGTTCTTCTTTGTCAATCCTGTTAACGGTGCAGCTATCTTGGAGAAGTCTTTGATAAACCGTCGATAATATCCTGCTAATCCAAGAAAACTTCTCACATCAGATGCATTCTTAGGTCTAACCCAATCCTGGATTGCTGCCACCTTAGCGGGATTAACCGCTATTCCGCTTCCAGAAATAACATGGCCTAAGAACCTCACTTCACTCTTCCAGAAGTGACACTTCGAAAACTTAGCCTTCAGTTGACGTTTCCGTAAGATTTCCAAAACAATACGCAAGTGCGTCTTGTGCTCTTCTTCAGTTCTGGAATAAATCAGAATATCATCCACGAACACAAGTACAAACTTGTTCAACTGATCCCTGAACACTCTATTCATAAGATCCACAAAATATGCTGGCGCGTTAGTCAATCCAAACGGCATTACCAGCCACTCAAAGAAACCGGATGGTGTTCGAAAAGCAGTCTTCGGCACACTGTCCTTAGCCACTCTCAACTGGTGAAATCCCGTTGCCAAATCCATCTGAGAAAACACCTTAGCTTCGTGAAGCTGATCAAACAAGTCATCTATTCTCGGCAATGGATACTTGTTCTTCTTAGTCACCTTATTCAGCTCACGATAATCGACGCACAATCTCAACGACCCATCTGCCTTGGTTGCAAACACAACTGGTGCACCCCACTCGGACACACTAAGCCGAATGAATCCTTTCTGCAAAAGATCATCAACTTGCACCCTCAACTCTTGCTGTTCCCTAGGCGCCATCCGCCTAAGAGGCATCACAACAGGTTTGGCTCCTTCAACTAGATCTATACGAAACTCGATCTCTCTATGCGGCGGCAACCCTTTGACTTCGTCAAAGACATCCTCGAATCCATTCGCGATTGGCACTAATGACAGTCCATCCAGTGGAATAACTAGCGAATACATGAAGCTCATGAAGACGCCTTCTTCATGCTTACATCGTATCACAATCTTTCGCCCCTCCACATTCTCGACTGTCACCTCCAACCTTTCGCAATCAACCTTAGCCACATACTTCCTAAGCCAGTCCATACCCAAAATAATTCCGAACCCCGCAAAGTTCAGAACAAAACAATCATAAACAAAAGAGCAACCATGACTCGATACAATCAGACCACGGCATAACATACACAAACAAGACGAACCCCCAACTGGATTAGTCACAACCAATGGCCTATCAACAACATCCGGTTCCAAACCTAACCGGCCTACGAGTTCACTACAAACAAACGAATGCGACGCTCCAGTATCAAACAGAACTCTAACTGGAACACCACATAGAAAAAGAGTACCTTGAACCACCACACTCTTTCCCTTCTCTTCAGCGGTAGGAGCTTTTGAAGACGACGTAACAGCTCCTGTGACGACCGCCCATGACCCCTGCACCGAATCTAGAGAAAGAGCGTTGTAAAGTGTGCCAGGCGACCATGGACGATTGTCAAGGTAAGATTTAAAACAACAGAATCTATCGTATTACTCACAGCGCATGGACAAAATACAATAGAACATATGTATAGTGAAGCTTTACAGAACAAAATGACATCATATAAAACTCCATAATAGTTGAATACAAGCATCCACATAGTCAATACATCCAGCCTCACTACATATCTCTCAGAGAATACAAAACAGCGGAATATCCAGTACATATAATAAGAAGATAATATGCAACCCTCCAGCTCGTCTTCGATATCAGCATCGTGAGAAGAAAACAGCACCTGTCACCTGCTACCTAGTCTGCCCGTCCCAAAATGGACGAACAGCCCAAGGCAATAAGAATTAAAACATAAAGCCTTGAGTCAGACAACAGTCTTAGTGAGCAGTAAATTAACTAACAACATACCAAAAGAGCATAAAGGAAAAGGAATAGGAATACAACCCTCCCACTCCAACCTCATTCTACAGTGATAGCCCCCAGACACACACTAAGCAGAAGCAAACATAGCAGAGCATACAATTTAAAGTAAAGCTACTATCACTCGAGTCAAGGGCGATGTTTTCTAGGTACCAAGGCCTAAATCAGATAAGCACCCAGAAAATACCGCTCTTGAGTCCCAATGACGATACAACCAAACATCCATGACTCTGGCTATCACTGTTATCATTGCTTCGATATCACCGTTAATTGAATGACCGGCACATTCTTTCAGCCGTCCGTCAAGGGCTAATGGAAACCCCGGTTCTAGACATAACTCCCGCACGTCGTCGCAGCCCGTGCCTAGGACTATCGAATCTGCCCAGAGTACTCGACCATCAACGGTTGGCCGTTGGGACTATCGAATCTGCCCAAACGTACTCTTGCTTAGAGCATGCTAGAACCTTCAACAACGATGCTATCCAAGCCTCCTAGTCATCCTCCTCGACGACTATTCTCATATCCATACATTATCCTCAACTCGAATCATATCACCGAGTTATCAACATGCTTGGAATGATCCCGTCTGGATTAGACCAAGTCTTCATCACATGGTTGCCTCGCTTCATTACATCCTCGCAAAGCCTCATCTCAACATCACATCATCAAATCTATGCATAAGAGCTTCATCATCCCGCTACATATGCCACAAGCAGCTTTTCCAATTCAAGAGCCTTTCCCTTAGCTTTTGAATCACCTTCGATCTAAATCTAATCATCAATCATCTAGTTCATAACAATCAATCAAATCAAAAATCAATCCAAGCAATCAAGCATTCAAAAATGATCTAAGTAGACAATTATAACAATAATGGCATTTTCGTAATTAAAGAGTTGAAAGTCCAATAAGCATGAAAACATGGATTATATCTCTACAAACTTGATGAATGAACTTGCATAGATTAACATATGATAAAATGGATGTAACATCATCATGAACAATGGATCTATATGGATCTACACATAGGATGAAGAAAATGCATGGAAATCTCTATTTTAACACCAAATCGAGCCAACAATCCGATATACTCCTTTGGATCCGTGTGAGAGATAATCACCACTCACCAAATCACCTAAACAAACCCAAATCAACACGCTTCAGATCTGGACAGCGAAGGATCAAGCTTGATCTATCACGAATCCGCTTCAAACGAAGAAATCTCTCTTGAAAAGATGAAGATCTTCAATCTAAGCTCTTGAATCTTCAACTTGGATGGATGGAAGCACTAGATTAGAGTGGAGAAAAGAAGTGAAGAAGTGTAGAAGTCGAGCTCTCAAAATGGCAGCACTTCGTCGCTTCAAAATCCGGATCCCAAAAAGTGAGAACAACCCCTCCTATTTATAGCAGAAATCTCTCTAAGTCGTAACTCGGCTAACTCCATAGGTCGTCTCCGACTTATGACCTAAGACTCCCACCGACCTAAGCCTTAGCCAACAACTCTGACCTAACAGACCAAGCCTACGACTTAACATGTGCGTGACCTAACTTATTCGCGCTACACGACCTAACACACGCGCGTTCCCTCCTAAGTCGCCTGGACGACTTAACAACTTAGCACCATTCGACTTAACACTTATACGACTTACGACCTAACACAGACTGCCTCAACGACCTACGACTTATAAAACCTTGCGACCTAACAACTTAGCAACCCACGCGACCTAACAGTGTTACGACCTAACACATAGCCTAACTCTTAAGGTTGCCAACTTGTTAACTCCTTAGGTCGCTAGCCCACCCAGTCGACTTAACTTGGTAACAACTTAACCCTTAGGTCGCTTACGACCTAACCAACCAAGCTACTAGACGACCTAACACATAGCGACCTATCCCTTAACTTGGTTACTACGACCTAACTCTAACCTTAAGTCGTCTACAATCATAAGTCGGTCAACCCACTAACTCGTCCAACCGACCTAACTTCTATACGCTCTAAGTCGTTACTGACCTAACCACACTAACCCAGTAACCACTAGGTCGCTTACTCCACTAGGTCTGCCTACCCTTAAGTCTCCATACCCTTAAGTCGGTCAGTTCTTTAGGTCGTTAACTCGCCCTGCCGACCTAATACTTAACTAAATCCTAGGTTGCATAATTCTATAGGTCGCTCCAACTAACCCACGACCTAACACTAACTCGCCGAATTCCTTAACTCGGTCACGACTTAGCTCTTAGGTCGTTCACGGCCTAGGACTTAGACAAATCTCCCTAAAAATCTGAAATGACTTAAAAATGCAAATATTCCAGATTTTGACGAACTTGTCGATCCGTAAAAATACGGGTCGTTACATTCTCTCCCCCTTAGGAATTTCGCCCCCGAAATCCCAAACAATCATAGCAATCAGAACTATTCTGTACGCCTACCATCCATAACAATCAGCAAACCATGCATCCAATTCTAGCTTAGCGTACAGAATTCTAAAATTAGAACAAGTTACAATATCGCGAGATGACACGACACCTTAGGGCCATACCTTGAAGAGTTCAGGATGAGCTGCTTTCATCCTCTCTTCCACCTCCCACGTACAGTCGTTATCATCATCACTCCATTGTATCTTGAGCAACTTAACTACCTTCCTCCTGAGCTGTTTTGTGTCAGTTTCAACAACACGAAGCGGCTTACGAGGTCTTCTATCGACTGGATCAACTTCGAAATCTTCATAGCTATCAACAGAAACCACGGTATTCGAGTCGTGCACATACTTCCGTAGATATGATACGTGAAAAACATTATGCACACCCGACATCTTCTCCGGTAACTCCAATCTATAGGCAAGCTTTCCAATTCGCTCGATGATCGGGAATGGTCCAACAAATCTCGGAGTCAATTTTCCTTTCTTCCCGAATCGAATAACATTCTTCAGTGGAGAAATCTTCACAAAAACCATATCTCCTATGTCGAATTCCAAATCCTTTCGACGCTTATCGGCATAACTCTTCTGACGGTCTTGGGCTGCCTTCATTCGTTGCCGAATGATTTCTATACAATCCGAAGTCTGCTGAATCATCTCTGGCCCAAGTATCAACTTTTCTCCAGTTTCCAACCAACATGTCGGAGAGTTACACGGTCTTCCATACAACGCCTCATACGGTGCCATACCAATGCTTGACTGGTAACTGTTGTTGTACGCAAACTCCACCAAATGAAGGTGATCTTCCCATGATCCTCCAAAGTCCAAAACACATGCTCTTAGAAGATCTTCCAAAACTCGGTTGACTCTCTCGGTCTGACCATATGTTTGAGGGTGATAAGCTGTACTCAAACATAACTCGGTTCCCAAAACTTCCTGGAAGCTCTTCCAAAATCCACTAGTGAACAATGGATCTCGATCGCTCACTATACTCTTCGGAATACCATGGAATCGGACTATCCACTTAACATACAACTCAGCCAACTTTGATGCAGTCCTAGTCGATCGAACAGGAATGAATCGTGCACTCTTAGTCAGACGATCTACAATGACCCAAATTCCTTCATTTCCCGTTCTGGTTCTAGGCAATCCATCAATAAAATCCATCGACACTTGTTCCCACTTCCATGTAGGAACTTCTAATGGCTGAAGCAATCCACTTGGCTTCTTCTGTTCAGCTTTTACCGACTGGCAGTTCATACATTTGGAAATAAAATTTCCAACATCCTTCTTCATACCTTCCCAATAGTAGGTTCTCTTCATATCCCGATACATCTTATTTCCACCTGGATGAATTGTCAACTTCGAGTGATGACTTTCCTTCAGAACTTCACTCCTCAATTCACCTATATCGGGAACAACTAGTCGTCCTTGCTTCCGAAGCCAACCTTCTCGATCGACCTCGAATCCTTTATCCTTTTCTGGATCCAATCCAGATTCCAATTCACGGATAATCTTGACAAGCTTATCATCTCGCTTTTGGCCCTCGCCAATCCTTTCCACAAGAGTGGGTCTTATCGATAAGTTTGCCAACATCTCAGGTTCCAATTCGCATCTAGGCCTGAAGTCAAATCCAGCTAAATACTCGAGACTCTTCCATTCTGAAAACATGGCTCCCAATCCTGCATGTCTTCGACTTAACGCATCTGCCACTGCGTTACCTTTTCCCGGAGTATAAGCTATACCAAAATCATATGATGCTAAAAACTCTAGCCAACGTTGCTGCCGAAGATTCAAATCCTTTTGGGAGAAAAGATACTTCAGCGACTTATGATCCGTAAACAACTCGAATCGAACTCCCAATAGATAATGTCTCCACATCTTCAGAGCAAATACAATCGCCGCTAACTCCAAATCATGAGTTGGGTAATTCCTTTCATGCGGCTTCAGTTGTCGACTGGCATACGCAACAACTTTATCCTTCTGCATCAGCACTGCTCCAAGTCCAGTACCACATGCGTCGGTGTAAACCACCATCTCATCATTCCCACTTGGAATAGTCAAAATAGGAGCACTCGTCAGTCTCTCTTTCAGGATTCCGAAGGCTTGCTCACACTTAGCATTCCAACTGAACACTTGGTTCTTCTTCGTCAATCCTGTTAATGGTGCAGCTATCTTGGAGAAGTCTTTGATAAACCGTCGATAATATCCTGCTAATACAAGAAAACTTCTCACATCAGATGCATTCTTAGGTCTAATCCAATCCTGGATTGCTGCCACCTTAGCGGGATCAACCGCTATTCCACTTCCAGAAATCACATGGCCTAAGAACCTCACTTCACTCTTCCAGAAGTGACACTTCGAAAACTTAGCCTTCAGCTGATGTTTCCGTAAGATTTCCAAAACAATACGCAAGTGCGTCTTGTGCTCTTCCTCCGTTCTGGAATAAATCAGGATATCATCCACGAACACAAGTACAAACTTGTTCAACTGATCTCTGAACACTCTATTCATAAGATCCACAAAATATGCTGGCGCGTTAGTCAATCCAAACGGCATTACCAGCCACTCAAAGAAACCGGATGGTGTCCTAAAAGCAGTCTTCGGCACACTATCCTTCGCTACCCTCAACTGGTGAAATCCCGTTGCCAAATCCATCTGAGAAAACACCTTAGCTTCGTGAAGCTGATCAAACAAGTCATCTATTCTCGGCAATGGATACTTGTTCTTCTTAGTCACCTTATTCAGCTCACGATAATCGACGCACAATCTCAACGACCCATCTGCCTTGGTTGCAAACACAACTGGTGCACCCCACTCGGACACACTACGCCGAATGAATCCTTTCTGTAAAAGGTCATCAACTTGCACCCTCAACTCCTGCTGTTCCCTAGGCGCCATCCGCCTAAGAGGCATCACAACAGGTCTGGCTCCTTCAACTAGATCTATACGAAACTCGATCTCTCTATGCGGCGGCAACCCTTTGACTTCGTCAAAGACATCCTCGAATCCATTTGCGATTGGCACTAAAGACAGTCCATCCCGTGGAACAACTAGCGAATACATGAAGCTCATGAAGACGCCTTCCTCATGCTTACATCGTATCACAATCTTTCGCCCTTCCACATTCTCGACTGTCACCTCCAGCCTCTCACAATCAACCTTAGCCGCATACTTCCTAAGCCAGTCCATACCAAAAATAATTCCGAACCCCGCAAAGTTCAGAACAAAACAATCACAAACAAAAGAGCAACCATGACTCGATACAACTAGACCACGGCATAACATACACAAACAAGACGAACCCCCAACTGGATTAGTCACAACCAATGGCCTATCAACAATATCCGGCTTCAAATCTAACCGGCCTACTAGTTCATTACAAACAAACGAATGCGATGCTCCAGTATCAAACAAAACTCTAACTGGAATACCACATAGGAAAAGAGTACCTTGAACAACCACACTCTTTCCCTTCTCTTCAGCAGTAGGAGCTTTCGAAGACGACGGAACAGCTCCCAAAGCATAAGCTTGCACAATCTGCCTGTCCTTCCTTGGTTCTGGACAATTCTTCCTGAAATGCCCCGGCTTGTCACAGTTATGACACTTCATCGGCACCTTAGGATTCTTACAATCCTTCGAGAAATGGCCCTTCTGCTGACAATTGTAGCAAGTCACCTCGCCTTTCAGCTTCTTCTGGCCATCCTTACCCTTCTGCTGCTGCTGCTTCCTCTTCTGGTTTCCACCCTGCTGTGGTTTAGATTCTCCCTTGGTAACAGCAACAACAGATCCTTCCTTAGGAAACAGACTCTCATGCCTAAGAGCTTTCTCTACAAGCTTCTCAAATGAATCGTCCAAATGATCCACCAACTGTCTCCCAAGATAATTATCCAAGCCGGTCACAAACTTCTCATTCTTCTGATAAGCAGATTCAATATATGACCGGGCATACTTGGACAAAGCTTCAAACTCAGAAACATACTCAAGAACAGATCTTCCACCCTGCTTGAGCTCTAGAAACTTCTTGAACAGAACAGACTTCTGAGCTGTAGAAATGAACTTAGCTTCAAATCTGACTTGGAATTGCTCCCAAGTAATCTCTTCTTCCGGAGTAGTGATGGTAATAGAGTTCCACCAATCAGAAGCTCTCCCTTGAAGCTGCCTCGATGCCAACTTTCTCTTAGTTGCATCATCAATTCCCAAATCACCAAAGATCCTTCTACAAGCATCTATCCACCTCTGGACCTCAATGGTAGATTCTGTTCCCAAGAAAACCTTTCCTCCAAGAGCAGTATAATCCTTGCACAGCTTAGCAAAATCCACTAGTTTCGGAGTTTGGACTTGAACTCCAACATCAACTGCTGCCCCCGGAACTGGTATCCTCCTCATGATCGAAGTCATCATAGCTTCGAACATGGCTGCATAATCAGCAGTCTCTTCAGTAGCACGGCCTTCCCTAGCAGCTGGTCTCCCTCTTCAACTCATTCTTAATATCTATAAAAAGGAATGATTAGAACATCTAGAGAAACAACTGCATAAAGGACTCAAACCCTACTAAGCTACTATATTATATATAGTAATCATCCATTAAAATACAATTACGTCTCTCATACGTGGTTACTTTAGCGAGCGTTGGGTAAAATCGATTAACCAATGCTCTGATACCAAATGTGACGACCGCCCATGACCCCTGCACCGAATCTAGAGAAAGAGCGCTGTAAAGTGTGCCAGACGACCATGGACGATTGTCAAGGTAAGATTTAAAACAACAGAATCTATCGTATTACTCACAGCGCATGGACAAAATACAATAGAACATATGTATAGTGAAGCTTTACAGAACAAAATGACATCATATAAAACTCCATAATAGTTGAATACAAGCATCCACATAGTCAATACATCCAGCCTCACTACATATCTCTCAGAGAATACAAAACAGCGGAATATCCAGTACATATAATAAGAAGATAATATGTAACCCTCTAACTCGTCTTCGATATCAGCATCGTGAGAAGAAAACAGCACCTGTCACCTGCTACCTAGTCTGCCCGTCCCAAAATGGACGAACAGCCCAAGGCAATAAGAATTAAAACATAAAGCCTTGAGTCAGACAACAGTCTTAGTGAGCAGTAAATTAACTAACAACATACCAAAAGAGCATAAAGGAAAAGGAATAGGAATACAACCCTCCCACTCCAACCTCATTCTACAGTGATAGCCCCCAGACACACACTAAGCAGAAGCAAACATAGCAGAGCATACAATTTAAAGTAAAGCTACTATCACTCGAGTCAAGGGCGATGTTTTCCAGGTACCAAGGCCTAAATCAGATAAGCACCCAGAAAATACCGCTCTTGAGTCCGAATGACGATACAACCAAACATCCATGACTCTGGCTATCACTGTTATCATTGCTTCGATATCACCGTTAATTGAATGACCGGCACATTCTTTCAACCGTCCGTCAAGGGCTAATGGAAACCCCGGTTCTAGACATAACTCCCGCACGTCGTCGCAGCCCGTGCCTAGGACTATCGAATCTGCCCAGAGTACTCGACCATCAACGGTTGGCCGTTGGGACTATCGAATCTGCCCAAACGTACTCTTGCTTAGAGCATGCTAGAACCTTCAACAACGATGCTATCCAAGCCTCCTAGTCATCCTCCTCGACGACTATTCTCATATCCATACATTATCCTCAACTCGAATCATATCACCGAGTTATCAACATGCTTGGAATGATCCCGTCTGGATTAGACCAAGTCTTCATCACATGGTTGCCTCGCTTCATTACATCCTCGCAAAGCCTCATCTCAACATCACATCATCAAATCTATGCATAAGAGCTTCATCATCCCGCTACATATGCCACGAGCAGCTTTTCCAATTCAAGAGCCTTTCCCTTAGCTTTTGAATCACCTTCGATCTAAATCTAATCATCAATCATCTAGTTCATAACAATCAATCAAATCAAACATCAATCCAAGCAATCAAGCATTCAAAAATGATCTAAGTAGACAATTATAACAATAATGGCATTTTCGTAATTAAAGAGTTGAAAGTCCAATAAGCATGAAAACATGGATTATATCTCTACAAACTTGATGAATGAACTTGCATAGGTTAACATATGATAAAATGGATGTAACATCATCATGAACAATGGATCTATATGGATCTACACATAGGATGAAGAAAATGCATGGAAATCTCTATTTTAACACCAAATCGAGCCAACAATCCGATATACTCCTTTGGATCCGTGTGAGAGATAATCACCACTCACCAAATCACCTAAACAAACCCAAATCAACACGCTTCAGATCTGGACAGCGAAGGATCAAGCTTGATCTATCACGAATCCGCTTCAAACGAAGAAATCTCTCTTGAAAAGATGAAGATCTTCAATCTAAGCTCTTGAATCTTCAACTTGGATGGATGGAAGCACTAGATTAGAGTGGAGAAAAGAAGTGAAGAAGTGTAGAAGTCGAGCTCTCAAAATGGCAGCACTTCGTCGCTTCAAAATCCGGATCCCAAAAAGTGAGAACAACCCCTCCTATTTATAGCAGAAATCTCTCTAAGTCGTAACTCGGCTAACTCCATAGGTCGTCTCCGACTTACGACCTAAGACTCCCACCGAACTAAGCCTTAGCCAACAACTCCGACCTAACAGACCAAGCCTACGACTTAACATGTGCGCGACCTAACTTATTCGCGCTACACGACCTAACACACGCGCGTTCCCTCCTAAGTCGCCTGGACGACTTAACAACTTAGCACCATTCGACTTAACACTTATACGACTTACGACCTAACACAGACTGCCTCAACGACCTACGACTTATAAAACCTTGCGACCTAACAACTTAGCAACCCACGCGACCTAACAGTGTTACGACCTAACACATAGCCTAACTCTTAAGGTCGCCAACTTGTTAACTCCTTAGGTCGCTAGCCCACCCAATCGACTTAACTTGGTAACAACTTAACCCTTAGGTCGCTTACGACCTAACCAACCAAGCTACCAGACGACCTAACACATAGCGACCTATCCCTTAACTTGGTTACTACGACCTAACTCTAACCTTAAGTCGTCTACAATCATAAGTCGGTCAACCCACTAACTTGTCCAACCGACCTAACTTCTATACGCTCTAAGTCGTTGCCGACCTAACCACACTAACCCAGTAACCACTAGGTCGCTTACTCCACTAGGTCTGCCTACCCTTAAGTCGCCATACCCTTAAGTCGGTCAGTTCTTTAGGTCGTTAACTCGCCCTGCCGACCTAATACTTAACTAAATCCTAGGTTGCATAATTCTATAGGTCGCTCCAACTAACCCACGACCTAACACTAACTCGCCGAATTCCTTAACTCGGTCACGACTTAGCTCTTAGGTCGTTCACGACCTAGGACTTAGACAAATCTCCCTAAAAATCTGAAATGACTTAAAAATGCAAATATTCCAGATTTTGACGAACTTGTCGATCCGTAAAAATACGGGTCGTTACAGCTCCCAAAGCATAAGCTTGCACAATCTGCTTGTCCCTCCTCGGTTCTGGACAATTCTTCCTGAAATGCCCCGGCTTGTCACAATTGTGACACTTCATCGGTGCCTTTGGATTCTTACAATCCTTCGAGAAATGGCCCTTCTACTGACAATTGTAGCAAGTCACTTCTCCCTTCGGCTTCTTCTGGCCATCCTTACCCTTCTGCTGTTGCTGCTTCCTCTTCTTGTTTCCACCCTACCGGGGTTTAGACTCTTCCCTGGTCACAGCAACAACAGATCCTTCCTTAGGAAACAGACTCTCATGCCTAAGAGCTTTCTCCACAAGCTTCTCAAATGAATCGTCCAAATGATCCACCAACTGTCTCCCAAGATAACTGTCCAAGCCTGTCACAAACTTCTCATTCTTCTGATACGCAGATTCAATATACGACCGGGCATACTTGGACAAAGCTTCAAACTCAGAAACATACTCAAGAACTGGTCTTCCTCCCTGCTTGAGCTCCACAAACTTCTTAAACAGAACAGACTTCTGAGCTGTAGAAATGAACGTAGCTTCAAATCTAACTTGGAATTGCTCCCAAGTAATCTCTTCCTCCGGAGTATTGATGGTAATAGAGTTCCACCAATCAGAGGCTCTCCCTTGAAGCTGTCTCGATGCCAACTTCCTCTTAGTCGCATCCTCAATTCCCAAATCACCAAAGATCCTTCTACAAGCATCTATCCACCTCTGGACCTCAATAGTTGATTTTGTTTCCAAGAAAACCTTCCCTCCAAGAGCAGTATAGTCCTTACACAACTTAGCAAAATCCACTGGTTTTGGAGTTTGGATTTGAACTCCAACATCTACTGCTGCCCCCGGAACTGGTATCCTTCTCATGATCGAAGTCATCATAGCTTCGAACATAGCTGCATAATCAGCAGCCCCCTCAGTAGCACGGCCTTCCCCAGCAGCTGGTCTCCCTCATCGACTCATTCTCAATATCTATAAAAAGGAATGGTCAGAACATCTTGAGAAACAACTACTTAAAGGACTCAAACTCTACTAAGCTACTATATTATATATAGTAATCATCCATCAAAATACAATTACGTCTCTCGTACGTAGTTACGTCAGCGAGCGTTGGGTAAAATCGATTAACCAATGCTCTGATACCAAATGTGACGACCGCCCATGACCCCTGCACCGAATCTAGAGATAGTGCGCTGTAAAAGTGTGCCAGGCGACCATGGACGATTGTCAGGGTAAATTAAAACAACAGAATCTATCGTATTACTCACAGCGCATGGACAAAATACAATAGAACATATATATAGTGAAGCTTTACAGAATAGAATCTCATCAATAAAACTTCATAATAGTTGAATACAAACATCTGAATAGTCAATACAACAAGCCTCACTACATCACTCAGAGAATACAAAGCAGCGGAACATCCAGTACATATAATAAGAAGATAATATGCAACCTTCCAGCTCGTCTTCGATATCAGCATCGTGAGAAGAGAACAGCACCTGTCACCTGCTACCTAGTCTGCCCATCCCAAAACGAACGAACAGCCCAAGGCAATAAGAATTAAAACATAAAGCCTTGAGTCAGACAACAGTCTTAGTGAGCGGTAAATTAACTAACAACATACCAAAAGAGCATAAAGGAAAAGGAATAGGAATACAACCCTCCCACTCCAACCTCTTTCTACAGTGATAGCCCCCAGACACACACTAAGTAGAAGCAAACATAGCAGAGCATATAATGTAAAGTAAAGCAATTATCACTCGAGTCAAGGGCGATGTTTTCCAAGTACAAACCCCAAGGCCTAAACCAAGATCAGATAAGCACCCAGAAAACACTGCTCTTGAGACCGAATGACGATACAACCAAACATCCATGACTCTGGCTATCACTGTTATCATTGCTTCGATATCACCGTTAATTGAATGACCGGCACATTCTTTCAGCCGTCCATCAAGGGCTAATGGAAACCCCGGTTCTAGACATAACTCCCGCACGTCATCGTGACTAGGACTATCGAATCAGCCCAGAGTACTTGACTACCAATCCGTAGCCTTCAGGGACTATCGAATCTTCCCAACGTACTCTTGCTTTGAGCATGCTAGAACCTTCAACAATGATGAGATCTCAGCCTTCTAGTCATCCTCCTAGACAACTATTTCCATACTAGCTCAAGCGCCTCTCGAGCATCCATTATCCTCAAACTCGAACCATATCACCGAGTTATCAACCTGCTTGGAATGATCCCGTCTGGATTAGACCAAGACTATCTCATACCCTGCCTCACTTCATCACATCCTCGCAAAGCTTCATCTCAACATCATCATCATCGAATCTATGCATAAGAGCTTTACCATCCGCTACATATGCCACAAGCAGCTTTTCCAATTCAAGAGCCTTTCCCTTAGCTTTTGAATCATCCTCAATCTAAATCAAATCATCAATCATCTAATTCATAACAATCAACCAAATCAAACATTAATCCAAGCTATCAAGCATTCAAATATGATCTAAGTAGACAATTATAACAATAATGGCAATTTCGTAATTAAAGAGTTGAAGGTCTAATAGCATGAAAACATGAACAATGTCTCTATAATCTTGATGAATGAACTTGCATAGGTTAACACTTAGTAAAATGGATGTAACATCATCATGAACAATGGATCTATATGGATCTACAGTTATGATGAAGAAAATGTATGGAAATCATTATTTTAACACCAAATCGAGCCAACAATCCGATATACTCCTTTGGATCCGTGTGAGAGATAATCACCACTCACCAAATCACCAAAACAACCTCATATCAACACGCTTCAGATCTGGACAGCGAAGGATCAAACTAGATCTATCACGAATCCGCTTCAAACGAAGAAATCTCACTTCAAAGGATGAAGATCTTCAATCCAAGCTCTTGAATCTTCAATTTGATCTTCAACTTGGATGGATAGAATCACTAGATTAGAGTGGAGAAAAGAAGTGAAGAAGTGTAGAAGTCGAGCTCTCAAAATGGCAGCACTTCGTCGCTTCGAAATCCGGATCCCAAAAAATGGAACAAAGCCCTCCTATTTATAGCTGAATTCCCTAACTCGTCTGTCTCCATAGGTCGTCTCCGACTTATAACCTTCCGACCTAACAGAGCCTCCGACCTAACAAACTACGACTTAGAGATCCTGCGACTTATGACTTAGCAGCTAACCCCTAAGTCGGTTACGACCTAACTGGGTATACGACTTACGACCTAACTACAAGGCAACAATTCGGCAACTTAAAGTCCACACGACCTAATACTTAGGTACGACTTAAGACAATGCGACCTAACACTTAGCGTTATCTCCTTAACACGGCCACGACTCAATTAGGCTACGACCTAACTTCCTTAAGTCGTCTAACGACCTAACTGTATATGACATAACTACGAGCGACCTAACAGGTGATACAACTTAACACTCATACAACCTTACGACCTAACTAATCTTAGATCGTCTACGACCTAGCAAATCAAGCTACCAGATGACCTAATACATAGTGACCTATCTCTTAACTCGGTCAAAACCTTAAGTCGTCCACTATATCTTAAGTCGGTCACTATGACCTAACTCTATTCTTAAGTCGTTCCAAACTGTCAACCGACTTAACCCACTCCCCTATCTTCCTTAGGTCGTCGCCGACCTACTCCTTAACTCGCCCAGACTTATCACTTAACTCGTCTAAAACTCATAAGTCGGCTACGACTTAGGACTTTAAAAAAATTCTGCCAAAATCTGAAATGACTTAACAACAATGCAACAAAAGGTCGACTATTTTACGATGTTTCAATCCATGAAAATACGGGTCGTTACAAAGTATTATATAAAGGATATTTTGTTCTATTTTTTTCTTTTCTAAATACTTTAAAATGTTTAAAATATTGTTTATTTATGTACAACATGGTTTAATAGTTAATTATTAGTGTTGTAAATATCGTGAGAAATTATTAATTCAACAAAAAATATTTAAAGTTAATGATTATTGATTTATTAATAATGTTTGAAAAGTATTTCAAGATTAAACTAATAAATTTATAAATAATGGATTTAAAGTTTTCAATAACTCCTTTTTAAATATAATTAATGATGTAAATAATTATTTTCAAATAGTTTACATATATTTATAAAGATGTTATTTTAAAAATATCTAAGTTGTATTTATAAATGAAGCAAGAAATTTTACAGATGAATTATTGTAAAGTATTAAAGTATTAAAGATGATTGATTTGCAATTGAAGTTTTCAAATGAATATTTCAAGTAAAATTTATATAAGTTTCTTTGAATGTAGAATTCAAAGATATTATATAAATGGACTACATAAAAAATGTTTTACAATTTTATAAAAAAAATAAATGATTTGGGAAATTTATTTATAGTAATATGCTTGAAAAATAAATTGGAATTGCTATTTTTGAAAGTATGGTTTGAAATATTTACTTGATTTCGAAGTACTAATAGTAAATTTAAAGGTTTATTTACAATTTGAATCTTGTTTTAAACCGAAATAAATGTTTTTCCATGATTTGGATATTCATTTTAAAACAAGTGTGTAAAATTAATTATGAAGATATGAAATTTTATACTTTGATTTGGAAATTTAATGTAAGATTTGAGTATACTATTAATTTCAGTTTAATAATCTTGAGTTTATACTTATTTTAAAATAATGGGTCTAATAAATTATTGGATTTAAGGAACTTTATTTTAAAGCTTATTATAATGTTTTGATATAAATTTTTAGCATTGTTTTAAATAATTTTGGGAAAATCTTTACATAATGCTATGACGGTATTTTAAATATATCTAATATTTTACTAAGTGAATGAGGTTACATGTTTTAATTGAATGTTTAGATATATTGAAAATTTTCTTTTCTCTTTAAGGGCGAATACCAAAAACTTAAATATTTATTCTATAACCGAATTAAGTTATAAATTTAAGTAAGGCAGTAGAAACTTAAGTAATATTTTATGAAATGATTCATTGATGAATTAAATCTTTAATGGAAAACAAATTATGTACGTGATTGATCTTTCTATAAATAAATGAATGAAAAGTAAATGATGAAAAAAACCAATCGAATAAACTTAAATAATATTTAAAATCCTATGTGTTTGGCTTATGGGATGTTTGGGGAATGATACGTTAAATTGTTAAAGGTTGTATGAATAATCTATTAAGTAATTACCGAAGGATATTGAGCGTATGGTACACTTGGTAGTTTATTTAGCACTCTTGGATGATGAAATGTTCTAAACCTGAACAAACCATGAGTTTGGTTGCTGTGGATGTTTGATAGTTTCCTTTGTTGCATATATAATGGTAGAACTTCTTTTATTTGCATATGATTATTATATATATATTGTATGTTAGTTGCAATATTAATTGAAACAACTAATATATAATCTTTTACATAATTTTAACTCTTTTGGATTATATAAGTGAAATATAGATATATGGAAGCAATAGCTACTACTTTTGGGTTCATAAATAAGGTTGTTTGCCCGACAAATACGAACGTTTTCGGATGGCGGTTTTGGAATGATATTTTTATTGTTTTTCCTATGGTTTGGGATATTTATTTTTGAAATATGATATATATAGATATACTGTAATTATTGATATTATTATTTTCCGGACCTATCCGTATAAAGGAGACTCTGCCGAAATTTTTTGTAAAGTTAGGACTTAGAAATTTTTTGTGAAAGTGAAAATATTTTCAAACTTTTATTAAACTTGAATATGAAGGATTTAATTGTTTATAAGTTGATGTATTTTATTTAAAATATCTAATTATGTAAGTTGAAAGTGGTTATAAATTGATGATTCTGAATAAAATATATTAGTTTTTTAATCCCTTCTTGTTCCTTTTCGAGGACGTAAAGTTTTGAGTGGTGAAGAGTGTAACAACCCATAAATTTTAAAAATTAAAATATTAAATATAATAAGATTTTAGAATTTAATATTGTGAGAAATTAAAACTGATGATTCATTAATGAGAAAATAATTAGAATATGAGTTAATAATGTTGTTTAAATGTTATTGACAAACAATTTTAATGTAATTTCAATCAATTGAAATAATTGTGAGGTTGATTTGGTTATAATTGTGAATAAGGAATAAATTAAATGTTGAATTCAATGTTGAAATTATTTGTTATTAATTGAAATAGATTTATTATAGAATATGATCAGTTTTGGTAAGCAATTTATAACCTTGGTTGTGACGACCCGGATTTTTAACGTCTGTTAACTGGGTAATTAACCGATTTAAATTATTAGCATATTAATTTTGATTAGTCGAATAAATAAATTTCTGAATATCTGAATATAAATATAAATTGATTCGAAGCTATATAAAAATTTATATTTAAATCTCTGGATATGATAAATCTCATAGAAAATAAATAATGAACTCCATCATTTAAATTAGGATAAAATACCTATAAATATATATAGAAAAATATTTGCGAACTTCAATTGTTGATAATATATAAAAATATATATAAGTATATATATATATGACCATAGGAAAGTGATGTACTTGAAATATGTGTAATGTAAAAATATATATAAGAAAAAAATGCACATAAGTAGAATATATGAAGAGTGTGTATAAAATGTATAAATATACATATATGATATGTCTTATAGAAATAAAGAATATATTTATATATATACTCCACCATTTGAATTAAGATGAAATATCCATAAAGATGTAAATAAAACTACATACAAGCTTATGATGTTTAACATGTATATAAGTATATAAATGCATATATATGCCCATGTGAAATAAATATAGAAATATACATGTAAATGCTTTATATGCATGAGCTAAAATGTATATAGTATTTGTAAATAGAGAAATGTAGAAACATATATGAAATGAAAATATATATATAGTAACTTGGGATAAAAGTACACTAACCATATATATATATACATATACAAACAAAAGAAATATATATGCATATATAAATTCATATGAAAATGTTTGTAGACAAAAAAGAGAGACAACACCAACTCAAGCATACAAAATATCAAGCAAACATCACATCAAATTATAACGATCCTGACTCGGCCTTCGAAAATCGACACCCGTACTTCACTTGTACTCGAATGCCGCAGATTCAAACGCCGAATCTGGCTCGCCGGAGCTTATAACACAGTAAGTATAACAACACAGCGGAAGAAAGAAATGAATGTTATCATATACATCAAAAATGATACAATATCTAGAATATGATATACAACAATGATATCAATATGATACAACAATATCAGAGACAAATAATGATGTCACAACGGAAACAACAGAACTGATTACTCCAAATGATCTTTAAAAGAGAATGAGTCCACCAACTCCAACATCAAGCTCGATCCCCCATCACGTTTCACAAAGGTGAGCAAGGGTGGTCAGTGATCTCCAAAAACTGAACTAGCTCCCGATACTCTACTGAACCTGACTATCTGAATAACCCAACTCTAGACTGCCCATGTGGAAAATTGTGATCACCCAGAGTTTAGGAAGGGAACAATAAACTCCGAGTCAGTCATGGGACTGGTGTGAGTAACAAAAATAGTTTATCTTTAAAACAAACAACAAAAGAATTTTAAATATTAAAATTCGCAATGCTTTTTGGAAAATGAAACTACCATAAGACCTCCCGCCACACACACAATGCAAACGCAGAATTGGAGGAGATTTCTTCTTATGATAATCAAATATGCCTAATACGAGAAAACACTTTTGATATTATTACTAGTGCATAGCGTGAAAACATTTCGAAAGTATAATATTAATCTTAGCCAGCATACAACCATTATTGTATGCCTACTATAGCTACTATGTTCAATAGTAGGTTACCGCCACATTCCATAGCAGGTTATACAACTAAAACCGTACAAGGCTCGTATTGTTTCTTTGGATTTTCCAATAAATGGTCAGGCTAAGGAACTTCCTATGCCACATGTGAAGCAACCCTCCCTAGTCTACAAATTGTTTGAGTGACTCAATTTAGTTTATGCTAAATTCGGGGTTACTTACTTCCAAAACCAACTATTTCTTTTTTTTCATCATTTTATTTATTTCCCAAGATCCAACTTGATCAATATAGAAATATTGATATACTTCTTGTAAAAAAACTATTTGTATGTACATATAAACATACAAATCATTTTAATTCTAATATCAGAGTTTGTTTTTTGAATAAAGAATAACTCAGTTTATTCTAAACAAAATAACTATGTTTTAGCCATAGTAAAAAGGATTCGGAAAAACCCTCTCCCATTTAAATCTTTGTGCAATTATTTTCAAACTAATTCTTGTTTGTTTGTTTGTTTTGTGTTTACCTCTGTATATTTAATGAAACATGTGAGTTGAGTCATAACACTTAGACTTTTGCAATATGGCTTTTCAGATAGCAAAGCAGAAGGTTGTGCATGCTTCTGTGCACCTGTGTGCACATAAACATGTACAACTGCTATTTACTACACCTTAGTTTGCAGATTGATCAACTTGATTAGGTTGGATCCCTATACTGTCTTGTTATGATTACTATCTCTGCTTATTCATTTAAAACCTCAAACTCATACAAAAATCTGAGTTCATGCTTCCTTTGTTTTTTTTTCCTTTTCTACCTATGGGTTTATCCTTACTTCATAATGTTACAGTTAGTTTGTAAATAGGTTCTAACCTCTAAACAATCTAACACATATGTATACATTACTGGTTCACATATGCTTCAGATTTACTACTGAATTCACTGCTTGACTCATGAAAATTTGCATACTTACAGGTTATGATATAAATCTAAACACATTTATCTTTTCTACTGAAAGCAGTTTCACCCCATAATAACCTTTTAGACCATTCATTACATCACCATCAAAATCCAGCACAAATACAATATTATTACATAAAGTCTTCTAATTAAAAATAAAACATGAAGGACATTCTTCAGCAAACATTCATAGTTCACTGAATCACCAAATTTCTTCTTAGCATCACACATCTGCATCTTATCACTTAGCCTTCTCTTTTCCTGTAGACATCTCATGATCTGCTCCATAATACATATGAAGCACCCATTTGATGCAAGCAACAAACAGGTCAGACTTACGTCTGGTGTGAGTAGAATCACTTGTTAATGCATAAAGACTAATGAAGTATGTTCCATTATTATAGTTTCTGTTCTCAGAGGCTAAATATTTTATTCAAGATAACAAGTTTCCTTCTCATGTTCAAATTTACAAAGTGTTTATCCCGTGGTGTATGTGTAATGACAAGTGTGTATTCTTAGACTAACTTGTCATCAAAAACATTGGTCCAGAAATCCTATCAACCATCATACATACACACAAGTTGGTGCTAACACCCAAAACATGCACAATCATACATAAACATGCACAGACCATATTCATGGTATTGGGCCAAAGTATCAAACCTGAGTCTACATGTTTGGACTCCCATATACTTCTAGCCTATTTACCCTTGCATGTATAATTATTTCATGTTATTCTAAAGTCCAGTATTACATTCATGGTTGCACTGGTGCACACTGCCTAGAACCACTACCTGGTTTCCAGTGCACTATAAGCTATTTGGGCATAAACATGCCATGTGCAAACTCACACCCCAGCCTTGATGCGAGCCAACCGCTATGTCATACCCATATCCCTCATACCCAACCTGATAGAGGTGACCCACATCCTTAGTTTAATCACTAAGTTCTTTCATATGACCCAATATTACATATGCAGTGTCATGCCCAAAACTGTGGTATGTTAACTAATATGTGCTAGCAGTTTTCATACATCCATCAATCATTCACCCATTCATCCATTCAACAATTTAATCAGTCACACTTGTAGATATTTCAAGTCAGTTTCATTCAGAGATATATCTTTAGCTAAGCATAGGTCTGAGCATTTTAGAAAGTGAAATGCCTCTGTGGTTTCCCCAGTAATAAGGTTCTCACAATCAATCCACATATCAAAGTGTGTTTGCTTGTTACTCAACCCTATTTCCAAAGAAAAATTACTGATGGATTAGGACTCAACACATGGAAATTCCATTGCACCCCAACCATCTTTTCAGTTGCAAGACATAAGCCAGAGAACCCCTTCCTCTTACTGCCTTGCATCCTACTTCCCTTATTAATCCATGCTTTAACTAAAAATATTTCTCAAATTCATAAACATATAAATAAATCAGTTGTTATTCCTTCAATAAGTTGTCATATATAAACAAGCATAGGTTGAGTGATAACAAAGCAATGAAAGTCACAAAATCTCAGGAACAACAGAAAATTTCTAAACTAAGAAAATGCAAGCAAAACATCAAACATAAATTAAAATAACTACAGGTTAATGGCTGCCTTTCATAGGTCTTAATGCCTTGCCAAGTGAGGATTTACTCACCATAGTTCTCCTTCCCAAGTCTTGGTTCAGGCCTGCCATTGATTTTCTAAACTACTGCCTATTTTTTTTTCTAATTTTTGTTTCCTGGTTCTAACATGTAACCGTAGGAAATAATGTTGTATATAAGGGAGTTACTAGGGTTTTAAGGTTAGTTAAGTAATTTATTTTTATCAGAATTCCCATCACCATTTCTGGTTTCACCCATAGTTCACCCTCTCCACTTTCCTTTCCCACCATTTCTTTTTTTCCTTGTCTTGGCTACTTTTGGCAAATTTCTCCACATATTATTTGCATGACTGTGGCTCAGACATTATTTGTCTTTTCTAGTTTTAATCATGTATATAAACCTATTTGTATAACCAGCTATATGTGTGTATGAATCAAACATTTTGCACATCATATATATTCATGCATTTCCTACCTACACAAGCAACTATGCTCCTATTTAATCTATGGAAATTAAGACTAAAGTCTGCCTAAGTTATTTATGTATTGTAACTAGGCTAATGTGTACACACTAACAAGTCATGTACTCATTTGTTATTACTGCTATTTTGTATTTATTTATAAGGCCTTTACTCACAAAAGTGCCTTGTTCATGTAGCTGACTAAAACAGTGTGCACATGCACAAGAGCATGCACACTCATACACACACAAGTATTTTCAGAGAAAGTTTTATTTTAATTAATTGTCTTTCTTTTATAAAATATTCAAAATACATATATACATATATTATATTTTTTTTATATATATATACTTGCCTAACTATGGGCTGTCACATACACCCCTTCTTTAAGAAATTGTGTCCCACAATTTAACATCTTATTCCTGTGTTAGTCACATATCAACACCATCATAAACACATACTCTTAATTCAACCAAAGCACACATCAAGCAAGCACATTCAACACTGAATACTATGTTTAACTAACTGAATACAAGCATAAATGATAAATTACCTCTAATCTAATTGTCAGTTGCAAATAGTTGAGGGTACTGGACTTTTATCTTGTCCTCAACCTCCCATGTGCAATCATTAGGGTCTAGACTCCACTGCACCTTTACCAGTTTAATAGTTTTGTTCCTCAATTTCTTATCTTCTTTAGCTACAATGCCCACTGGCTCCTTCTCGTAAACTAAATCTGGTCTAACGTCTACTGGGTTTTGTGGCTGAATCACTGAAGCTTCATCATGTACACATTTTCTCAATTGTGATACATGAAATACATTATGTATTCCACTCATTTCTTCTAGCAACCTCAACTTGTAAGCCATCTTTCCTATTCTTGCTATGATCTCATATGGCCCTATGTATCTCGGGGTTAGCTTCCCTGCCTTACCAAATCTCAACACCTTCCTCATAGGTGAAACTTTCAAGTACACATAATCTCCTATCTCAAATTCAAGTGGTTTTCTTCTTTTATCTGCATATGATTTCATTCTGTCTTGTGCTGCCTTCATTCTCTGTCTGATCAGTGTGATCTTATCATTTGTTTCTTTCACATGATCTGGTCCTAACATCACCCTATCACCTACCTCTAACCAACAAGCAGGTGACAAACAAGGCCTCCCATATAGAGCTTCATAGGGAGCCATCCCTATACTACTCTGGTAGCTGTTGTTGTAAGCAAATTCTGCTAAATGAAGGTAGTCTTCCCAATTACCACCATGGTCAAGTACACAGGCTCTAAGTAGATCCTCCAAAGATTTATTAACTACTTCTGTCTGGCCATCAGTTTGGGGATGGTAGGCTATGCTCAAGCACAATTCAACCCCCATTGCCTGTTGAAAACTACTCCAAAACTTTGATGTGAATATGGTGTCTCTGTCACTAATGATAGTGGTAGGAACTCCATGTAGTTTTACGATTTCTTTCATGAAAATTTGTGCCAATTTTGGTGCATTTCTATCACTCTTTACTAGTATGAAGTGTGATGATTTAGTCAACCTATCTACCACAACCCAAATACTATCATTACCTCTCTTTGATCTTGGCAAGCCATCAATGAAATCCATTGATATGCTTTCCCATTTCCACCTTGGAATTTCCAGAGGTTGCAACAGTCCACTGGGTCTTTGGTACTCAGCCTTGACTTGTTGGCAAGTCATGCATCTTGCCACATATTCACCCACACTCCTTTTCATTCCTTTCCACCAATAACTCCTCTTTAGATCATGATACATTTTAGTACCACCTGGATGTATGGTGTACTTAGACTTGTGATGAACATCCATGATTTTTCTTTGTAGTGCTTCTGTGCCAGGCACACATAGTCTTCCCTTGTATCTCAAAAATCCTTTTTCATCCAATTCAAACTTATCAATATTTGAACCATTCCTTAACAGTTCCTTCTTCTCTCTTAGGAATGCATCCATGTCTTGAGACTGATTCACTTCTTCCACTAAGTCTGATTTTATTGTGATAAGGCTGAGCTTGCCATAGTGCTCCATGTCCTCATCTATCACCATAATTTGCTCTTCCACACTTTGCACTTCCACATCAGATAGTGCCAATAACATTTTAAACTCCTCTATCATCAATGTAGCCAACTTGGCATGTTGCCTACTCAATGCATCTGCCACTCTATTTGCTTTTCCTGGTGTGTACATAATGTCCAAATCATAGGCAGCAAGGAATTCCACCCACCTATGTTGTCTCATGTTCAAATCTTTTTGAGAAAATAAGTATTTCAAAGCTTTGTGGTCAGTATAAAGCTCAAATTTTGCTCCTAATAGGTAGTGCCTCCAAAGCTTTAATGCATACACCACAGCTGCCAATTCCAAGTCATGTGTTGCATACTTGGTCTCACTTGGTTTCAATTGCCTTGATGCATAGGCTATTACTCTACCATCTTGCATAAGAACAGCCCCTATACCTGACCCACATGCATCAGTGTACACTACCAGATTATCATTGCCTTCTGGGATTTTCAGCACTGGAGCTTCCATCAGTGCTTTCTTCAATTGGTTGTATGCCCCTTCACACTTCTCAGTCCATAAGAAAGGTTGGTCTTTCCTTGTTAGCTTAGTTAATGGGGTTGCTATTTTAGCAAAGTCTTTTATAAATATTCTGTAGTATCCAGCCATGCCCATGAATGATCTTATCCCAGTAACATTGATTGGTCTCTTCCATGCTTGCACTGCCATGACCTTACTAGGATCTACTGAAATTCCTTCTTGAGAAATTATATGGCCTAAGAATTTTATTTCATTCTTCCAGAAGGAACATTTTGCAAACTTGGCTTTAAGGCCTTGTTGCCTTAGTCTACTTAGTACCATGTGCAGATGTTTCTCATGTTCCTCAGCTGATTTAGAGTATACCAATATATCATCGATGAAAATCAGTACAAATTTATCTAAATAATCTCTAAAAATCCTACTCATTAAATCCACAAAATAGGATGGTGCATTGGTCAAACCAAATGGCATTACTAAGTATTCATACAAGCCATACCTGGTATTGAAAGCTGTATACTTGATACTTTCTTCTTCCACTTTCATTTGATGGAAACCAGATGCTAAGTCAAGCCTGGAAAATACCTTAGCACCATTTAATTGATCAAAAAGATCATCAATTCTAGGTAGAGGGTATTTGTTTTTTATGGTGACTGAGTTTAGTTCCCTATAGTCTATGCACATTCTCAAGGAACCATCATGCTTCTTAACAAATACTACTGGTGATCCCCAATTTGAACTACTTGGCCTAATGAAGCCTTTTTGTTCTAATTCTTCTAATTGTTTCTTCAACTCAATCAGTTCCTTAGGACCCATTCTGTTTGGTTTTTTAATGACAGGGCTTGTTCCTGGCTTAAGTCTTATTTGAAATTCTACTGGTCTATTATGAGGAATGCCATTCACTTCACCAAACACATCAGTGTATTGGTTAACTATGGGTATCTTCTCTAGGCTTGATTCAACTTCACCACTGTTCAAGTTGAACATCCTGCCCATACCCCTATCTTTGGCTGCCTCATACATGACCAAAACTCTTTTGCCATCAGGAAGTTGTAATGAGATTGTGGAATTTTCCAAGTTAATGATAGCATAAAAACCTTTTAACCAATCCATTCCCAGTATAATATCCAACTTAGGGTAATTCAACACATATAATTCTGAAATAAAGGTGTGAGCACCCATACATAATTCTACTTGCATGCATTTCATATTTGTAATGCAGGAATTACCTATAGGACTATTAACATGCAATGGCTTATCAACAAAAACACATGTTAACCCTAGTTTCTGAACTATGTCACATGAAATAAAAGAGTGTGTAGCTCCTGTGTCATAAATAACTGATATGGGTATGCCTTTAATGAATAATATACCTTCCACTTGGCTAGGTGCTTCCATGGTCTTGCCCTTCCCTTCAAGTACAGCCACCCTTGCAATTTCTGGACACTGCCTTTTCATGTGCCCCTCTTTACCACAGTTGTAGCACCTAAGAACAGTTGACTTGGGTGCTTGGCATTTGGTCTTTATATGGCCTTCCTTCCCACAGTTGTAACAGATCACTTTAGGTTTCTTATTGTCAGAGCTTTCCACCTTACTTCCTTCTTTGTTCATTGCTTCTCCCTTCTTCTTCTCATATGGGTGTGCTCTATTCTTCCCTTTCTTGTTATTCCTGAAATTCTTAAACTTTTCCCTGGCATTGTCATGCTGCTCAAATGACAATGTCAAGTCCATAACTTGATCAAAGGTTTTGTCTTTGTATGGTAACATGGCTCTACTCAATCCAGCATTTAATCCTTGAATGTACCTTGCATTCCTTGAAACTTCATATGGGATTAGTACTGCCCCATACTTGGACAACCCTTCAAATTTCTGAGTGTATTCAATGACACTCATAGATCCTTGCCTTAACTTGATAAACTCCTCAAGTAATGAAGCTTTTGCTGAGGCTGGGACAAATCTGGCTTCTAACATTTCTTTGAACTGATTCCATGTGATCTCTTGCTCTTGCCTGCCTGCAATGATCACTTCCCACCAATCCACAGCAAGGCCTTTTAGTTGTCTTGAAGCTATTTGCCTCCTAAGTGTGTATATGTTTTAAGCAATTTGGACAGCTCCTCATGAGGATTATCTACTCTAGGTGCCATCCCATCCCTTAATACTCTAACAAAATCTTGCATGTTAATCATTGGGGGATCAGTGGCCATTCCAGTTGTCTGTTCATCATGATTGTCCTCCCTTTCTCCAGCAGCCTGGGGATTGATCCTAACAGCTCTGGGCCTCTATTGACATTTCCAGTATGGTTAGTTCTAATTCCTATTCACTACTTTACTTTTTAAACTAGAAGTGAACTCATTCATACATAATAAGTAAAACAACCAATGCAAACAGTACAAACAATGCACACAGATTCAACCAAGTATTTGTATTGGCTATGTATTTAATAACATAGCTCTGATACCAACTGAAGCAACCCTCCCTAGTCTACAAATTGTTTGAGTGACTCAATTTAGTTTATGCTAAATTCGGGGTTACTTACTTCCAAAACCAACTATTTCTTTTTTTTTCATCATTTTATTTATTTCCCAAGATCCAACTTGATCAATATAGAAATATTGATATACTTCTTGTAAAAAAAACTATTTGTATGTACATATAAACATACAAATCATTTTAATTCTAATATCAGAGTTTTTTTTTTGAATAAAGAATAACTCAGTTTATTCTAAACAAAATAACTATGTTTTAGCCATAGTAAAAAGGATTGGGAAAAACCCTCTCCCATTTAAATCTTTGTGCAATTATTTTCAAACTAATTCTTGTTTGTTTGTTTGTGTTTACCTCTGTATATTTAATGAAACATGTGAGTTGAGTCATAACACTTAGACTTTTGCAATATGGCTTTTCAGATAGCAAAGCAGAAGGTTGTGCATGCTTCTGTGCACCTGTGTGCACATAAACATGTACAACTGCTATTTACTACACCTTAGTTTGCAGATTGATCAACTTGATTAGGTTGGATCCCTATACTGTCTTGTTATGATTACTATCTCTGCTTATTCATTTAAAACCTCAAACTCATACAAAAATCTGAGTTCATGCTTCCTTTGTTTTTTTTTCCTTTTCTACCTATGGGTTTATCCTTACTTCATAATGTTACAGTTAGTTTGTAAATAGGTTCTAACCTCTAAACAATCTAACACATATGTATACATTACTGGTTCACATATGCTTCAGATTTACTACTGAATTCACTGCTTGACTCATGAAAATTTGCATACTTACAGGTTATGATATAAAGCTAAACACATTTATCTTTTCTACTGAAAGCAGTTTCACCCCATAATAACCTTTTAGACCATTCATTACATCACCATCAAAATCCAGCACAAATACAATATTATTACAGAAAGTCTTCTAATTAAAAATAAAACATGAAGGACATTCTTCAGCAAACATTCATAGTTCACTGAATCACCAAATTTCTTCTTAGCATCACACATCTGCATCTTATCACTTAGCCTTCTCTTTTCCTGTAGACATCTCATGATCTGCTCCATAATACATATGAAGCACCCATTTGATGCAAGCAACAAACAGGTCAGACTTACGTCTGGTGTGAGTAGAATCACTTGTTAATGCATAAAGACTAATGAAGTATGTTCCATTATTATAGTTTCTGTTCTCAGAGGCTAAATATTTTATTCAAGATAACAAGTATCCTTCTCATGTTCAAATTTACAAAGTGTTTATCCCGTGGTGTATGTGTAATGACAAGTGTGTATTCTTAGACTAACTTGTCATCAAAAACATTGGTCCAGAAATCCTATCAACCATCATACATACACACAAGTTGGTGCTAACACCCAAAGCATGCACAACCATACATAAACATGCACAAACCATATTCATGGTATTGGGCCAAAGTATCAAACCTGAGTCTACATGTTAGGACTCCCATATACTTCTAGCCTATTTACCCTTGCATGTATAACTATTTTATGTTATTCTAAAGTCCAGTATTACATTCATGGTTGCACTGGTGCACACTGCCTAGAACCACTACCTGGTTTCCAGTGCACTATAAGCTATTTGGGCATAAACATGCCATGTGCAAACTCACACCCCAGCCTTGATGCGAGCCAACCACTATGTCATACCTACTTCCCTCATACCCAACCTGATAGAGGTGACCCACATCCTTAGTTTAATCACTAAGTTCTTTCATATGACCCAATATTACATATGCAGTGTCATGCCCAAAACTGTGGTATGTTAACTAATATGTGCTTGCAGTTTTCATACATCCATCAATCATTCACCCATTCATCCATTCAACAATTTAATCAGTCACACTTGTAGATATTTCAAGTCAGTTTCATTCAGAGATATATCTTTAGCTAAGCATAGGTCTGAGCATTTTAGAAAGTGAAATGCCTCTGTGGTTTCCCCAGTAATAAGGTTCTCACAATCAATCCACATATCAAAGTGTGTTTGCTTGTTACTCAACCCTATTTCCAAAGAATACTTACTGATGGATTAGGACTCAACACATGGAAATTCCATTGCACCCCAACCATCTTTTCAGTTGCAAGACATAAGCCAGAGAACCCCTTCCTCTTACTGCCTTGCATCCTACTTCCCTTATTAATCCATGCTTTAACTAAAAATATTTCTCAAATTCATAAACATATAAATAAATCAGTTGTTATTCCTTCAATAAGTTGTCATATATAAACAAGCATAGGTTGAGTGACAACAAAGCAATGAAAGTCACAAAATCTCAGGAACAACAGAAAATTTCTAAACTAAGAAAATGCAAGCAAAACATCAAACATAAATTAAAATAACTACAGGTTAATGGCTGCCTTTCATAGGTCTTAATGCCTTGCCAAGTGAGGATTTACTCACCATAGTTCTCCTTCCCAAGTCTTGGTTCAGGCCTGCCATTGATTTTCTAAACTGCTGCCTATTTTTTTTCTAATTTTTGTTTCCTGGTTCTAACATGTAACCGTAGGAAATAATGATGTATATAAGGGAGTTACTAGGGTTTTAAGGTTAGTTAAGTAATTTATTTTTATCAGAATTCCCATTACCATTTCTGGTTTCACCCATAGTTCACCCTCTCCACTTTCCTTTCCCACCATTTCTTTTTTTCCTTGTCTTGGCTACTTTTGGCAAATTTCTCCACATATTATTTGCATGATTGTGGCTCAGACATTATTTGTCTTTTCTAGTTTTAATCATGTATATAAACCTATTTGTATAACCAGCTATATGTGTGTATGAATCAAACATTTTGCACATCATATATATTCATGCATTTCCTACCTACACAAGCAACTATGCTCCTATTTAATCTATGGAAATTAAGACTAAAGTCTGCCTAAGTTATTTATGTATTGTAACTAGGCTAATGTGTACACACTAACAAGTCATGCACTCATTTGTTATTACTGCTATTTTGTATTTATTTATAAGGCCTTTACTCACAAAAGTGCCTTGTTCATGTAGTTGACTAAAACAGTGTGCACATGCACAAGAGCATGCACACTCATACACACACAAGTATTTTCCGAGAAAAAGTTTTATTTTAATTAATTGTCTTTCTTTTATAAAATATTCAAAATACATATATACATATATTATATTTTTTATATATATATATACTTGCCTAACTATGGGCTGTCACAACATGGGAACGCCTCTAGAGTGACGCGCCGAGAACCAACCTGGCTCTCTGCCAACACAAGGCCGGTTACCACCTTCCCGGGTAGTAAACTTGAGATATGACACCCCCGGTCGTTTGCGACCTTTATCTGAGGCGCCTCGATCACAAAGCAACAATCACACGGTAAATGAGATTGGAGAAACCACACAGGTCAAATATCTGGGCTCCATACCATGATACCACCTTTTTCCAGAAGGAATGGACATACCCTAGGGGAGCTACCCCTGAAACCTTGCCACATCTTTCCTGTTTCGACCATTTCCGGGGTGTGAGATCCGATGAGGTCTCGTCCACAAAGCTATGCTTTACACGAACGCCATGCTTTGATCAACAAATGATCGGCAACACACAGCAACACTTAGCATGCCACACTACCAAATTAGGAGTATATCACTGATAACCTTCAACTACATAACCTCTGAGCTCGTACGTCTCAGAGAACGGTGTTAAGCTAAGAGAATAAATTCTCCGCCACCAAACAGAAATGTATTTGAAAGAAATCAGCTTTATATCTCAAAGTGTAATGTCAGACATACAACCATACAAGTCTTTTCCGGGTTCGAACAGAACCGAAGGCACTTCCAAAGAAGCCCTTGTAATCTGGGTATTCACAATCCCGATCGAACTTCCCATTACTTAGGGAATCTCTATACCAGACGCTACTCGGTGTAGAGACAATCGATAGGTTATCCTATCGTTTTCACAAATAACCGGTCTTCACCACCGGTCTTCAATTGCTATCCATATACGACGTATCACTTATTCAGAATGGGTTGTATGACACATAGGTCCTCTCCTGGCTAAACCGAATAGTGAGCGTAATATTTAAAAACCTATGGATATGGGATTTCGATTAAGTCACAACTTATGATCCAGAATTTTTCTTTCAAATGGTTTAAACAAATTACCATTTCAAATCTTTTTAAATAAAAAGATTTATTTCACAAACTTCACCCAGTTTGTCACAAAGATCTATTCATGGATTTTCAAATCGATTTCCATTTAAAATCTTTTATACAAAAGATATACTTTTCGAATTTCAAACACAAAGTTTAATGATCTTCCACAAAGATTCAATTATAGCTTTTTAAAACAATTCAATTTTCAAATTGAATTAACCCATTCAATCTGTAAATCAAAGATTTAATTGATAACTTTCAAAACAATTCACAATTCAAATCTTTTATAATATAAAAGATACACCATTTGAAATTCTCTTTGATTTCAAGACAAGGTTCAACCATCTTTCACAAAGGTTAATTCATAGTTTTCTCAAACTATCTACAATTTCATTTCAAACTTGAAATGTTTCGATACAAATTGGAAATCCTTTCTTTTTATGAAAGCTATTACTTGAAACACATAGTTCTCTTTATGGAAAACACTGATTTCAATTTACATAAGATAAAGCCATTCATGTATAAAACTTGGATTTAGATTTAGATTTCCAAAACCATACTTTTAGATGGTTAAAAACACAAATAAACACCTTTATAACTTGTATGTTCCTTTTAGACCATAATTTCCAAATCATTGAATTTAATTTCAAATATTGAATTCAAATTTAAATCAAATTACTTAAATTTGAAGTTTTATTAAGTTATTTAAAATAACTTTTATTTTGGAAACTCATTTCAAAAGTTCTCAATTCAAATTCCAAAAACTATTTAGGATTCAAAAATCCAATTTCTAAAATTGTTAAAAAAATCTATGACTTAATCGATTTCCTCGTGCAATCCATATTTGTGTGTGTAAGGTGTGGTCCAGGGGTTTAACACAATAGTGCAACAACATTCAACCATCACAGATTCAAATATGACAATATATTTGATAAGCGGTATAAACTATAATGCTTATCATTCATTCACAGATCACAGATATATATATATATCATAGATAAGTTAATTACAGATCACAACACAATCAGGATGTATCACAAAGCATCACATATCAGGGATATCAAACAATTCAACATTCAATACAATTCAAACATCCATAAATAGGATTAATTTTATTATCTGATTAATGTAAATCAGATTAACTTCTATGAATAAATTTGCTAGTTATGGTAAATTAATAATCAATTAATTACAATGAGCAATTAATTTCTTAATTACTTCCATAAAGCAATTACACTTCACAAATGATTATTGTTAAATTAATTCATCTAAATTAATTGTTAGAAATCAATCACATTAATTAATTATTTATATAGTCTTAGTTAATGACCTTTATTAACTATTTAAATTTCTTTAATTACTTTCCTAAAGAAATTACTTACATTAATCATTATAAATTTGATTAACCATCAATAATCCATTTATTAATCCACATTATTAAATTAATTTTTTTGTGTTAATTGTAACTTAATTAATTCTTAATCACCATTTAATTGTTCCTTAATTAAATTAACCTAACTTCACTCCATAAACTTAAACTTGTAATTGCTAAGTTAAATAATACAAAATATTAATTATTCATTCTACTTAACTTAATAGTTAATGAATTACAAATCATTCAATCTTTGTTTACTTAAAAGTAAAACTCATATTTATTAATAATTTAAGTAACACTCACAAATATATTTAGAGCATTGATTTTCAATTTGCTTTTAAATTCACGTGTTAAGGTATTGCTTTTGTTATAAAGAGATTTAAAAGAGTTAGATCAAATTTCTCTTTAAATTCACATTTTTAAAATTATACTTTAACATTTAAACTTATTTTAACATTTCAAGTTATAAACTTGATTTCATTTCAAAATCTGGGATTCAACTTCAACTTTCAGTCCAGGTTTAAGATTTTGATCTTTGTTTAAATCCTTCCTTTACAAATTTCAAATTCCATTTTAAAAATTTAAATCTCTTTTAAAAACACTTAAATGCTTAAGCACTCTTTAAGTTATAAAACAATTTAAATTCAAAACCTATTTATTCCAAAACTAAGTTCCAAACTGACTTAAAGTTATATTTAAAACTTGACTTTTAAACTCAGTTTAAAACTTTGTTTTAAAATTTAAAACTAAACTTTAAATTCTAAAAAAACAGAACAGGCTTTGAACCTGTACAACCATTTTCCCGAGCCCTTGCTAATCTAGCTTCGAGTCAAAACTATGTTCCCTAGAGTAAATACTCGAGACACTCGCGAAAACCCTGCTCCACCCAACACTTAACAAAACTTCCAGATCATCGAGAATTCGTGCACGGTGCACGTGCACTTCGCCAACGATCAACTCCAGCCAATGCCGCAACGTCGAGAACTCGACGATCACCTCCAGGCCATCTCCCGATTATCTGAACTACACTATCACCTCGAAAACAAAATCAAGGTAATAAATCGAAACCTGGAAATCAATGGCACCACCAATCCCAAAACCTTTCATCGCCTCGTGCTTGAAGCTCCGACCACCTGAAGGTCTACAACTCCGGCTACGACTTCAACTACGGCCAAGCTACCACCACCCAAAAACTCACTGCACTCGATCACCTATATTGGCCGCGGTGATCGATACACTAAGCACAGTAAAAACTAGGTTTAGAAATTTAAAATGTTCGCCGCTGTCGTCTCGATGATCGAGATCATCTCGGACCATTTTCCCCACCATCGTCGTTGACTCCTCCACCTCCACGCGAAACCCCAACCATCACAACCCAATAGATAACCAGAGATCCTCAAAATTCCCAAAACTGGTCAACACAAAAATGTCACCACAACCCTTAACTAAAAAATATAATTTTAATTTTAAAATCCTAATTTTGATTAGGTATTTGATTCCTATTCCTGAATTCAGAAATCAAGACAATTTGGTTTTTGACTAAATTGGGGTTACTCAGTAGTTTTTAAATTGTAGAGACAATACAAGTTTATTTAACTAAACTAAATTTTTAAACTAACATTTATGATATAACAATCATATTTCATTTGTAACTTAAATCTTAACAAAGTCTAGATCAAGAGATAAAGCAGTTTGAAATCAAACTTGAGCTAGGAAATATTTAAACAGAGATGACTTTACAGTTTAACCCAAACATGCTTTCATCATATATCACACATTCACAGCATTTCAATAACATATAAACACAAATACTTGATTATATAAAAAAAAGTTACTCACTGTGTTTAAGAAGAAATGAAACAGAGCTCTCTTCATGTTGACACAGGCTGGAAATTACAAAATGAAGCCTTCTCTTTGGAATTTCTGGTTTGATTTAAGCTGTATTGTTGTTAAAGTTGAAGATTTTTATTTCTGTTTTGAGATGATGTTTACTTCAAATCTTCAGCTTTTGGTGGACGAACTGAAACGAATGGATTGATACATAGGAAAAGAATTACAGGGTGATATATAATTTGTTTGTACAGGGTGATTAATATTTTTCTTTTTTTTAGTACAATATAGGTAGAGATATTTGCTTTGCTTGTTTCTTTACTTGGTGGCTAACAATACATATTATGGCTAGCATTAATTGTTGTTGTACAAATATTTTATCAGCCTTCATACTTATCCAATTTTGTTTGTTCAACTTGAATATATATTTTCGTTCCTTTGTCTTCTTATACAAGCTAATACATATATATTTTGTTACTTTTACAAGCCATTCACATATATTTCTTTTCTTTGTTGTCTGGTTTCTTCCTTCCAGGTCTACACTTATATTTTATTTGTTTGAATACTTGAATGTATTTTTGTTTATACTTGTCTTTCTTATGTTTACTTTCTATTTTACAACTATAAAATTTATCTTAGGTATCTATTTTAATTTCTATTTCTAACTTAAATTTTTATTGTTTGATATGTCTTCACATATATATATTTTATTTGTTTGTACATATTTTGAATGTAATTTATTTTACTTCTTATACTTATAACGTATGTTTATTTCACACTTATGTTTACATATTGGAAAGATATATTTTATAAATTCAAATTATTTTTAAAACATTCACTTAAACTTTAAATTCAAATTCAATATATATATATATGAATTCAAATCTACTCATATATGCACATATACATATATATTCACACATATGATATATTATAAAATATAGAATTTAACTTTAAACATCCTTTGAAAATTATTTTATGTCAATTTCAAAATATAACTTTCAAAATATTCATTTGTGTAAATAAAAGCACATCTAATTTAATCATATCCAAAATCCAAATTAATTCTCAATTAATTCTTAATTTAACAACTATTTTATATTAATTACCAAATAAATTCACAATCTATATTCAAAAATGAAATTAATTATCAATTTAATCTGAGTTAAAATCCGGGATCGTTACAGTTTCCCCCCCTTAAGAAATTTCGTCCCCGAAATTTGCCAGGGAGACACAAAGATAGATGAAAAATATTTCATCAAATCAAACTGAACGTCTACTCTGCATTTGGCTTACCAAATCAGAATATCAATAATAGATACAAGAACGAATCTTTTAAAATTTTCCACAAGATACTTGGGTTATCCAGAACTATGAAATATGTAGTGGCATTGGTTAGTTCAAAGGGATAACTAACCATTCGTAGAATATATTGGAACCCAAAGAATAGATAGATATATGGATACAATTTCAAAACTTTCAGTTTAGAAACTAAAGTATACCTATCAACCATAACAAACAAAGCAACCAATTCATTCAAACAAACAATTCTGGCCTATTTGGAGTTTATGTCCCATACAAATATATCAAATCTTCTTCTTCCTGGATCTACCAGGAACTATCGAAGAATTGAAAAAAGATGCTGAACAAAAGAGATTGGTAGAGAAAAGATTGTTTCCATGTTGTTACAGGGTATTGACCATTTATAGTCGTATTCCCCTGTCCCCTATCTCATCCTCTTCTTGCACTCATACTTACTATTAGTGAATAGTAAGAGAATTTACTGAGTTATACGGACAGATATCTTAGGGATTACTCATTCTAGGGTATACTTCACCCTATCTCTAATGAGCTACTTAATGTGTTATACTCCTGAGCTAAAGTTCAACCTTAGCTCTGATACCACTATAACGATCCTGATTCGGCCTTCAAAAATCGATACCCGTACTTCACTTGTACTCGAATGCCGCAGATTCAAACGCCGAATCTGGCTCGCCGGAGCGTATAACACAGTAAGTATAACAACACAGCAGAAGAAAGAAATGAATTTTATCATATACATCACTAATAATTCAATATCTAGAATATGATATACAACAATGATATCAATATGATACAACAATATCAGAGACAAATAATGATGTCAGAGCGGAAACAACAGAACTGATTACTCCAAATGATCTTTAAAAGAGAATGAGTCCACCAACTCCAACATCAAGCTCGATCCCTCATCACGTTTCACAAAGGTAAGCAAGGGCAGTCAATGATCTCCAAAAACTGAAATAGCTCCCGATACTCTACTGAACCTGACTATCTGAATAACCTAACTCTAGACTGCCCTTGTGGAAAATTGTGGGCACCCAGAGTTTAGGAAGGGAACAATAAATTCCGAGTCAATCATGGGACTGGTGTGAGTAACAAAAATAGTTTATCTTTAAAACAAACAACAAAAGAATTTTAAACATTGAAATCCGCAATGCTTTTTGGAAAATGAAACTACAATAAGACCTCCCGCCACACACACAATGCAAACGCAGAGTTGGAGGAGATTTCTTCTTATGATAATAAAATATGCTTAATACGAGAAAACTCTTTTGATATTATTACTAGTGCATAGTGTGAAAACATTTCGAAAGTATAATATTAATCTTAGCCAGCATACAACCATTATTGTATGCCTACTATAGCTACTATGTTCAATAACAGGTTACCGCCACATTCCATAGCAGGTTATACAACTAAAACCGTACAAGGCTCGTATTGTTTCTTTGGATTTTCCAACAAATGGTCAAGCTAAGGAACTTCCTATGCCACATGGGAACGCCTCTGGAGTGACGCGCCGAGAACCAACCTGGCTCTCTGCCAACACAAGACCGGTTACCCCCTTCCCGGGTAGTAAACCTGAGATAGGCCAGCCCCGGTCGTTTGCGACCTTTATCCGAGGCGCCTCGATCACAAAGCAACAATCACACAGTAAATGCGATTGGAGAAACCACACAGGTAAAATATCTGGGCTCCATACCATGATACCACCTTTTTCCAGAAGGAATGGACATACCCTAGGGGAGCTACCCCTGAAACCTTGCCGCATCTTTCCTGTTTCGACCATTTCCGGGGTGTGAGGTCCGATGAGGTCTCGTCCACAAAGCTACGCTTTACACGAAAGCCATGCTTTGATCTACAAATGATCAACAAATGATCGGCAACACACAGCAACACTTAGCATGCCACACTACCAAATTGGGAGTATATCACTGATAACCTTCAACTACATAACTTCTGAGCTCGTACGTCTCAGAGAAGGCTGTTAAGCTAAGAGAATAAATTCTCCGCCACCAAATAGAAATGTATTTGAAAGAAATCAGCTTTATATCTCAAAGTGTAATGTCAGGCATACAACCATACAAGTTTGTTTCGGGTTCGAACATAACCGAAGGCACTTCCAAAGAAGCCCTTGCAATCCGAGTATTCACAATCCCGATCGAACTTCCCATCACTTAGGGAATCTCTATACCAGGCGCTACTCGGTGCAGAGACAATCGATAGGTTATCCTATCGTTTTCACAAATACCCGGTCTTCACCATCGGTCTTCAATTGCTATCCAGATACGACGTATCACTTCTTCGGAATGGGTTGTATGACACAAAGGTCCTCTCCCAGCTAAACCGAATAGTGAGCGTAATATTTAAAAACCTATGGATATGGGATTTTAATTAAGTCACAACATATGATCCAGAATTTTTCTTTCAAATGGTTTAAACAAATTACCATTTCAAATCTTTTTAAATAAAAAGATTTATTTCACAAAGTTCACCCAGTTTGTCACAAAGATCTATTCATGGATTTTCAAATCGATTTCCATTTCAAATCTTTTATACAAAAGATATACTTTTCGAATTTCAAACACAAAGTTTAATGATCTTCCACAAAGATTCAATTATAGCTTTTTAAAACAATTCAATTTTCAAATTGAATTAACCCATTCAATCTGTAAATCAAAGATTTAATTGATAACTTTCAAAACAATTCACAATTTGTTGGATGTATTTCGACCGGTCTTTGCCGAACCAAATGCCAGCTCTCTCCCAACCTATCGAACCAACCAGGCTCACAGAACTGCCGAACCAATTCCAAAGCAGCCTTCGCCGAATCAAACATCAACCCCTCTCCCATTCATCACCGAACCAACACCACTCCACCCATTACCGATCCAAACAACCACCTCCTACCGAACACACACCACTCCACCCGTTACCGATCCAAACAATATACCTCCTACCACCAAACCAAAACTCCACTGGTCCACTCATCTCCTTCCACCGAACCAAGGTAAACCGGACCAACTCCACCAGGCCAGATTACATCAGCCCAAGCCCGCCAGCTGCTATATACCTCCAAGATTCCTACCCCCGGCCTCACTCTATAAATAGAGGGGCAAGGGTACAACAATGGGGGACAAGTTGGAGAGCTCAAGCACGGAGAGAACTTTCAAACAACTTTCTTTTACTTGTATCAAAGCTTTGTACTTGTAATCTAAACAAGAGAAGAGAAATAACATATAAAGTGGACGTAGGCACATTCTGGCTGAACCACTATAAATCTGCGTGTCTTTTTACAGTTTAGCCCCTGCTTTTCATATATTTGCATAAATCACCCAAATCACTGAGAACAACATAAGATCTACAAAATCATACGTCTTTGAGATGTTTGTCCATTTTTTGTGCAAACATTTTTGGTGCTTTCATTGAGAACTAGAAGTTCGAAGCTTCAGCTTCATCCACTTAACATTTTTCCTAACAGCATCGTTCGCCACTTGGAAAACATGCCTCCCAAACAGAGAAAAGATGTTAACAAAGGGAAAAACATCGCATCCAGCAGTCTTCCAGATCCAGCTGTCACGAATCAAGTAAATCGTCCTCCTCCAGCAGCAGTAACAAATGAAGGACAGGCTAATCCGACCACTCCTGCCACAGAACAGCCCGCAGCAATTACTAGGGCAGATTTAGACAGGGTTGTGGTTGAAGTAACTAACCGCTTCACGTCCCAGCAGGAGGCCTTGGTGGACCATCTCATGTCACGCTTAAGGGATGCTGAAGAGTCCAATCGCAACACTGAATCATGGGGCGAGTCCCAGTTTGGAGACAGAGACAACAAAGATCTTCCTTCTTCGAAGGAGCTAACGACAGAAGTAGCCATGGTAGGAGCCGAGATCGAGCACAGCCCGAAGTTAGGCCTGGGGAAACGTTTGGTACCGAACCCAACGGGGGAGGTACTGGGCGAAGGTCAACTGTAACTGAGCCTGTCATACTGCCTAACCACGGAAACACCGGTGAACGGGGCCGAGCTAGAGTCCAGCCCGAAGTTGGACCTGAGGAAGTGCTTAGATCAGAACCCAGCAGGGGAAGATCAAGGCAAGGGCCAACTGTAGCTGACCCTAGCATGCTCCCAGAAGATCAAAGGCAGCCACTAGAAAATATGAGGAATGATAGACGATACCATCCCTACAGGTCATCTGGACGGAATCAATCCCACAGAACAGAACCAAACTCGTTTCTATCTGCTCCAAATTCTGATGAAAGAATGGCATGCTTATTCAGAGAGTGCGTCCAACGGGAGCAAAGAGATCGAGGGATAGGCGCTAGGGTAACCAGCCCTTTCGCCCGCAACATCGAAATTGCTATCACCCCCCGAGAATGGAAGATGCCAACAATGGAACCTTACAAAGGAACCTCCGACCCCGTTGTACACTTACAGAGATACACACAACATATGCTCATGAGTGGAGCAACAGAGGGAGTACTGTGCAAATGCTTTCCGCTCTTCTTAGCAGATCTCGCTACCTCCTGGTTCTGTCATCTACCCCAGGGATCCATCAGCTCGTGGGAAATGTTGAAAGAAAAATTTATCAGTCAGTTCCGCATTCATGTGGAACAACCTAAGGACGCTTATTCCTTATCCAGCGTCAAACAGAAACCTGGAGAGAAACTGCAGCAATTCCTAACCCGATTCAACGCCGCAGCAGCCGCAGTCCAAGATGCCGATGAGAAGCTTATCCTAATGGCCCTCTGTAGTGGTGTGCATACGGACACTAAATTTGCTAGAAGGTTGACAAAATAAAAACCAGCTACTTTACCCGATTTCTTCCATGAAGCCGGGAAATATATGAGGCTTCAGGATGCTGCCGTTGAGGGGCAGTCAGGACAGTAAAATTAGGCAACTCACAGCAACGCCCCTGCTGTGGCAAGGGACGTTCGAAGAAATGATTCCAGAGACAATGCTGGGGGCAAGAAGGGAGAAAAGCACCTATATCGGCCTGGACCGAGATTCGACACTTACACTCCTTTGAACGAGACCGTCGAAAATATCTTCCTTGCCACCCAAGGCGAAGTTAGATACAAACGCCCACCATACAAAAAGGAATCAGATAACGCGTAGAAGTCTGGAAAGTTCTGCCGCTTCCACGAATCTCACGGGCACGATACCAATGAACGCCATCATCTCCGGGACCTGATTGATGAACACATTAGAAGGAAGAAACTGGAACGTTATGTAAAAGGTCAGGACAGGACTCCAGCTCCTGCCAATGAGAACCCAAGGCTACCCTCACCGGAGATCGGCAGAGGAAACCGCAACACTAGCAGCTCTAGTCAAGAGAAGATAGTGGTCCATACCATCTCGGGAGGACCGCACATCGCAGACAGAAGCTGGAAAGAGATGGAAAGATATGTAAGGTCACTTAAAGACAATAAAGACTTTGTCAATTCGGTTATGGAAGAACGCCACCCGAAGCGGAAAGAAAGTAATGACATCACATTCGGTAAGCGTGACCTAGAAGGAAGGCAATACCCTCACATGGATCCCATGGTTATCTCTGCCCGGCTCGGTCCCGCCGAAGTTTACCGAATCCTAGTAGATACTGGAAGCTCAATAAATATCCTGTTCAAACATGCATTCGACAAGATGAAACTATCAATGAAGGACGTATCTTCCTGCGATAAACCACTACACGGTTTCACTGGAGATGCGAAGATGCCCCTCGGGCAACTGAACCTCTTTGTTGAGATTGGAAGCCATCCCCGCTCCGCTGTACGGAAACAAACATTTGTGCTAATAGAAAACCATTCGGCCTACAACGCCTTCTTACGAAGGCCAGCCTTGTCTGACTTCCAAATTGTCCTAGCCCCATGGTGCCTAAAGATGAAATTTCCAATGGGCAATGGAGTAGGGGAAGTAGAAGGAGACCAGGACGTTGCTCGAGACTGCTATGTGACTGAACTTCGCAACAACCACAGGAAGGATAAAGGGAAGGGTGTGGAAGTTGCCCTCTGCACGAAAAGTCTAGAACTATAGCAACTAAAGAAAGCCCCTCCTCTTCGATATACCAGCGACCCTTTCAATGAATTAGACTCTAGGGACAGAGAGGAGGAGTCCACCGCCGAGCCTGCAGAGGCTATGGAGTTTGTATCTGTAGACAAGCACGACTCGAGTAGACTATTGAAAATTGGGTCCCAACTAAAAGCAGAGTTGAAGGAGCAACTCATCGACTTCCTCCGCCACAACTTGGATGTATTCGCATGGTCACACGCTGACATGACCGGAATCTCCCCCGACGTAGCATGCCACGTACTAAACATTGATCCTACCAAGGCACCTGTAAAACAAAGAAAGAGAAGTATGGGGGCAGAGCGATCAGCAGCCCTCGATGAAGAGGTAAAGAATCTGCTCGCCAATGACTTCATACGAGAAGCCATCTCCACGGAATGGATCGCTAACCCGGTGTTGGTAAAGAAGGCTAATGGGAAGTGGCGAACATGCATTGACTTTTCCAACCTAAACGACGCCTGCCCAAAGGATTGCTTCCCACTTCCCCGAATTGACCAACTTGTAGACAGCACAGCCGGACACGAGCTGTTATCTTTTATGGACGCATACTCAGGATATAACCAAAATCCTATGCATGCTCCCGACCAAGACCACACTAGTTTCATCACCGACCGGGGTTTGTACTGCTATAAGGTAATGCCTTTCAGACTTAAAAATGCAGGGGCCACCTACCAGCGCCTCGTCAACAAGATGTTTGCAGGGCTAATAGGGCAAACTATGGAAGTATACGTGGATGACATGCTGGTGAAGTCAAGGAAAGCCGACGATCACGTAAGCCACCTAGGCGAGATGTTTCAAGTACTTCGCCAGTATGGAATGAAGTTGAATCCTCTAAAATGCTCCTTCGGAGTGTCATCAGGAAAGTTCTTAGGATTCATCGTCCATGCCAGAGGGATTGAAGCAAACCCTGAACAAGTCCGAGCCCTAAAGGATATCAAGATACCTTCCACTCGAAAGGAAATGCAAAGTCTGAATGGAAAAGTGGCCGCCCTAAGCCGATTCATCTCCAAGGCAACGGACAAGTGCGTCCTCTTTTTCGAAGCTCTAAAGAAAGACAAAGGAAAGTTCGAATGGACTGACGAATGCTTAACCGCTTTCCTTAACTTAATCGAACACCTCCAAAAACCACCGGTACTCTCGACTCCAAGCGAAGGTGAAGAATTATACCTATACCTTGCTGTGTCATCTCACGCCCTGAGCGCCGCCTTGGTAAGGGAAGACAACCACACGCAGCGGCCAGTTTACTTCGTCAGTAAGAGGTTTACGGGGGCGGAAGTCAGATATCCTAAACTTGAGAAGCTAGCATACTGTTTACTAATCACATCACGGAAACTGCGTCACTACTTCCAGTCCCATTCCATCAAAGTTCTGACCGATCAACCACTGAGGCAGGTACTCCATCGTCCCGACACTTCTGGGCGACTGCTTAAATGGTGCATTGAACTAAGCCAGTATGATATCACCTATCACCCTCGCACCGCCATCAAGGGCCAGGCCATGGCTGATTTCATTGCAGAATTCACTACCAACGAAGATAGGGAGCAATTGAATATAGCAGAAAACGTCAAGTGGAATCTCTTTGTGGATGGTGCATAAAACGAACAAGGCTCGGGGGCAGGTGTGGTAATAATCACTCCCAGGGGAAACAAACTGCACTATGCTATAAGGTTGGAGTTCGCTGCCACCAACAACGATGCAGAATATGAAGCAGTGATAGCTGGATTAGGACTTGCCATAAATATCGGAGCCAACTCTTTGTGTCTTCATAGCGATTCTCAACTTATTGTTAATCAAATACTAGGAGAATTCCAAGCTCGAGAAGAGCGACTCATAGCATATTTAAAGAAGACCAAGTTACTTCTCAACCAATTGGACCGCTACTTAGTCAAACACATCCCTCGGGAAGAGAACCAAGAGGCCGACGAATTAGCAAAGCAAGCAAGTATGAGTGACATCGCCATCTTCGGAGCAGTAACCATCTCAAAGCAACTGATCCCAAGTTTTGAACAAGTGAATCTGATAGCTGCAACCGAAGAAGCAACTTGGATAACTCCCATCCGAGACTACTTACAAAGTGGCAGCCTACCCAACGAGCGTAACGAAGTCAAGAAAATCTTGAGGAAAGCTTCCCGCTACACAATACAAGAAGACATCCTCTATCGGCGTGGATTCTCTAACCCGTTGTTAAGGTGTGTCGCTGGAAGGGAAGCCAAGGAAATCTTATCCAACATTCATCAAGGAAGCTGTGGAGATCACACCGGGGGGCAATCATTAGCAAAAAAGATACTCCGATATGGATATTTCTGGCCCACCTTAAGCAAGGACGCCTTGGATTTCATCAAAAAGTGTGACAGATGTCAGAAGTTCGCTAAGATTCCGCGGCTACCAACAACTGGGATTACTCAAATGACCAGCCCTTGGCCCTTTGCAGTATGGGGAATTGACTTAATCGGAGAGCTGCCAATGGGCCGAGGCAGGGCCAAATATGCTATAGTGGCAGTCGACTATTTCACCAAATGGGTGGAAGCAGAACCTCTGAATAAAGTATCTTCAACAAAAGTTATTAACTTTTTGATCAAAAATGTTCTGTGCAGGTACGGAGTCCCACTCAAAATCATATCAGACAATGGGTTTCAGTTTGACAGCGAGGAATTCGCCAACTGGTGCCAAGAGCACGGAATTCACAAAAGCTTCTCATCCGTAGCGTATCCCCAAGCAAACGGACAAGTCGAGGCCATCAACAAAATTCTGAAAACTCTAATCAAAAAGAAGCTCGAAAAGTCAAAGGGCGCTTGGGTGGACGAACTCCCTACGGCACTGTGGGCCTATCGCACATCTTTCAGAACATCAACAGGGCATACTCCTTTCTCTTTGGCATACGGATCGGAGGCTATGCTCCCAGTTGAAACCGTCGTGCCTTCCCACCGTAGGATCCACTATAACCCAGAAGAGAACGAAGAACTCCTTCACATGTCTTTGGATCTAATTGAGGAGAGAAGAAATGATGCAGTCCTCAAAGCAGCAGCCCACAAGCAAAAAGTGGCAGCACATTACAACTCCAAAGTCAAGCATCGTACCTTACAAGAAGGAGATCTTGTCCTCAAGCGAATCTTCCCTCGTCCCGGAGCACTAGATCCAATCTGGGATGGACCATATGTAATTCATAAAGATCTCCACAATGGAGCTTATATTTTGTCAACAGTGGACGGAGAGGTGTTCCAGAGGGCATGGAACATCCAACACCTCCGTCGATACTTTTCTTAACTTGTACTGCCCATATGAAGTGAATTAACAAAGAGAATCAGTGGACGTAGGCCTTTTCGTGCCGAACCACTTTAAAAAACCTTGTCTCTTTTTTAACTTGTTCCTTTATATCTTGGCTGCTTGTTAACTTTATCCTTTTCTGTTGAACAAAATCCTATGCGTATAGCATCTCCACCTGAAGCAATCCACAGCGCAATTTCACCTGGACAAGACCTAACAGGTACTATGCGAATCTATGCCCTCGCCAATGAGACACTTTTGCTCCGGCATCCCTCTGCTGCGGGTTAACTCATTGCTCGCGACGGCCCTTAAAGCCAACTGTAATGAGCCGTTTATAAGCCACCGAGAAGGCCGGCTATAGCCGAGGCAGCTCATTACGGCGTTCGGCTCGCCGGCAACTGTGAACCGATTATAAACCCCAACATAAGGTGTGGCCAGCCAGGGGTAGTTCACGGTTGACGATCGGCACCCACGCTAGCCAGCCATAGTAAATCGAATAATACCCACGATTACGGGCCATAATGGCCCGGGTAGTTACTGTGCGCGATCTCGGCTCCGATGTGTCTTAAGTGCGGCTGTGGTAAAAAAGAATTAACCCCCTGCGGAGGCGTAAGATGGGTGACAAATGTCTCCAAGACCCATAGCTAGGGAAAGTGACTACAAAGCCCGTTTGCCATGAACTTAAGCACATCGAAGGCCTTCCGTGATTGGAAGTTTTACTATTTCACATATTTCAATTTTACTTAAGAAACTTTTCTCCTATCCTCTGTAACAATCCCTGAAGTACAGGACACAAAACAGGAGACACTCGCTAATAGAAGCAGATACTCACAGCAAGATACTGGACCGCGTCCCTTACTCGGTCACACAGGATAGTCAAAGCTGCCATCTACAAGCAAAATATAAAGGGTGGTATTTCCTTCTTTCATATATGACTATAATTTATTCACACCTCATGCTAACATTGCAAGTCATGAAATTATGACATCAAACACAATTTAATTACAAGAATATGCATAGCTATATTTCTCATACGACATGTCAAAATAGCAAAAACATTCAAAAGACGACAAAATCAGCTTAAGTTAAAGAATAACACATCAAGAATAGAGCTATTTATTACAACTAGCAAAAATTACAACCTAAGAGTTACTCTACTATTTTAAGACTAACATATACAGCCATGTCAAGTCCACAAAAAGAATTTTCCAAGTCCAATCAAGGAGCCGGCTGCGTCGGAGTATTGACCTTATCCTGTTGCCCACCTGTTCGGTCAGAGAATGGAATCATTAGTGATAAGCAAACAGAGTTAACAAAAGAAGAAACTAAAGAAGAAAAGGTTACCAGCAACTTCCCCTTGATCATCTTGGTCGTCATCCCCTACTTCCACGCCTGCTTCCTCAGCTGCAAACAACCGCATCCCCTCCTTCACCGCTATCTTCTCCTCCTTGGTGAACTGAGCGGTTACGGCATCCATCCTAAAGGCCGCTCCACCCTCCTTATCCGCCTCAGCCTTGGCCTCCTCTAAAGCCCTGAGGTAAATCCTAGCCATAACCCGGGGGTAGTCGTCCATCCAAGATAAGCTTCCCTGCTTCCAAATGCGAAAGTACATATCCTGCAGCATATCATCCATCATCCCCTCATTTTCCTCAAACTCCCTCATACGAGCCTCAGAAACCGATAGCCTTGCAATGGCAGCATCCCTCTCCAGTCGGTATCGCGAGCAGTCAGCCTGAAGGGACCTCCTCATCGCCTCCATCTCCTCCTTTAGCCTGACCTGAGCAAGCTCTACGACTTCAAGCTTCCCCGACAGCTCCTCTACCTGCTCAAGATCCGCCCTCTGAACCTCGTCCACTGTCGAGATGGCCATATTTATCTGCTCCTTGCAGGCAGCCTCCATCTTCCGCAATTCCGCCTTACTAGCCTCCTCCATAGTCTTCCTCAACCGCCCGGAGGCAGCCTCATGCTGAGAAATCTGAATGGCCTGATCAGCAAGTTGTTTGGCCTGGTCCGAAACCATCAATCGTAGTCGGATGTTGGCACTCCCAATCTCCTCTCCAGCCTTAACCAGCCGGGCATGATGCCCCATCAGCTTCCTAGTCTCCTCCGCCACCCGGTCAATATTGGCCTTGGCCTCATCTCCCATGGTAACTATCCGAGTAGTAAGTAAATCGAGATCTAAGGACTTAGCCTCATCAAGCACCCGTACCATGGGATTGCGGGGAAGAAGGTGCTCACCGGTAACCTCATCGAAGGCAATATCATGGGAACTTGGATCCAGATCAGGATGACACGCAAATGGATTACGAGCCAAGCCAGGACGATCAATCTGAATAACGGTAGGATTTTCAAACGGGTGCGGAGAGAGTGCGAACTCAGTATCCTCCTCCGTGATATCGTGAAGGGGCTGAACTGGGGGCTGAGGACCAGGTGAAGGTTCGGATGAGGAATGACTCCTTTTTCTCTTTTGAATACCCTCTTAAATAACCCCGAGAAGAGGACGGTAGCCGACTACATCCCCGGAACGGTGGGTCGAAGGCTTCGGCTTGGCGGAAGCTTTGGAGAGCTTGTATTGTTCAAGCCTGTGCCGAAGATCTGAGGCCTTGGCCGTTTTACCTGCTCCTGATATGAAGAAAAAGTGTCACAAGCTTACATTGATCCATAATTCGAGAAACGCGGTAAATTAAAAGTTAAAAGAAGGAAGGAAACACATCTGTTATACAAACCCTGGGGAGGAGTAGGATACTGCAATGAGTCCTGGATTTCATTCCAGGACAGGAGCGGATCATAAAATATTCTTAGGTCTCTATCATAAATGGAGCCTGCAGGGGTCAAAAGTTCACCTTGCGTCATCAGAGCCATCTTGGCTGGAATGGTCTAAGAAGACTCGCTTGCACCGGTCCCGGCCTTGTCAGCTTTCCCGGATTTCTCTACCAAAGCCGGTTCTCCGTCCAGCCCCTCGAAAGCCTGGAGGAATGCATCATCCGTCCACTCCTGAATCTCGCCTGCTTGCCCAGGAAGCAAGGCCCCGATGCCACCACCACCTTCCCGGTCATCTCCTCCCTCACCTCTCTCCTCCTCCACATCTTCCTTCCCCGGAGTAAGTGGACAAGTGCTGGGGGAAGGACCATCCGACTTCTTAAGCTTCTTACCTCCGACCACTGGAGATTTTGAGAAAGGTTTCCTCTTGCCACTCTCTACTGTGACACCTCCCTTAGCTTGAGCAGCCGCCCTCTCCTCCGCCATTTCCCTCTGCTTGACTACTGACTGCTGTGGAAGGATCAAATTATACTCCAGAAGAGTCGCATTTCTAATCAGGTAAGCAGCCGATCTATCTCTCCCGGGGATAGCTTCTATCTCAACCGCCATCTGAACCAGGCGATCAGTCTCCACAACCGCAAAGCCACCTATCGCTAGCAAGAAATGAAAACGTATGAGAAGAAGCATCGCAACCAGAATGGAAATTATAAATAAAGCATCGACTTACATCCAGAGGTGAAACGCCGAATAGAAACAGAGTCGTCCCTGAAGAAGAACCATTCCTTCTTGAACATGCTGTACTTAGAATACAGATCCAAGACCGGCTTGAAGGTTACAGTTGACTCCAAGCTGATGTATGGGGACCCCTTCTTATAGCCCCTCAGATTATATAAGTACCGGATCTCCCGGTTGGAAGGAGCACGCCCGTGCTTCCTCTGAAAGATGACGAAGAGGCTCACCAGTATAGTATAAGAGTTGGGTTGAAGCTGGAATGGGGCCACCTTTAGATATGTAAGAAAGCTGAGTACCCAAGCATTAAGAGGCGGGATGGCACCACACATACAGTGGTATCTGCTGTAGGAAAAGTACCCTTCGGGAGGGTCGTATGGCATAACTTCTCTCCCTGGCAACAGCATGCGCGTCCTATCAATTCCGAAAGAACGGGAGATGACATCAAGCTGCTCTTCCTTAAGGGAGCTGGGAAAGCAATCGGGCGGGGAGTTCAGAAGTTCCTGAGGGCCGTACCCGTCCACTAATGATCTCGGGGTAGATCCATGATGTTCCGGTACTGGCTGAGTAGGGGGCACTGCGGAAGATTCTCCTTCGCCCTGGGACTTCTTTTTATCTGATCGAGTTTCTACTTTTCGAGACATTTATCTGCAACGTAAAAAGCGTATTGTTAGAACAGAGGATGTAACCAAGTAAGTATATAATATGAAATTTCACTCATAGTTTAAAACACTCAGAGCTCCTAGTAACATTCGGTAAGGCAGATAAAAAGGTTCATTCGGTAAGGCAGATACAAAGGCTCATTCGGTAAGGCAGATACGAAGGCTCATTCGGTAGTTAGGGATCTCAAGAGATCATCCGGTAATTCAGAATAGGCCCATTTGGCATTCAAACATACATGGTTCGGTACTCAGATTGATTCGGTAGTCAGGATGGTTCGGTCCTCAGATTGATTTGGTAACCAAGTTGGCTCGACTATCTCAAGACGATAAAGGATGACAGTAACCTAAAGCCTCTATTTATAAGCGAAACATGCCGACCGGACCAACTGGTTCGGCACACCCGAGACCAAACGAAGCTACCTCAGCTACAGGAAAACAAAGCGCGGCACATACGAGCACGTACCCCACTTTGGGGGGCAAGTGTTGGATGTATTTCGACCGGTCTTTGCCGAACCAAATGCCAGCTCTCTCCCAACCTACCGAACCAACCAGGCTCACAGAACTGCCAAACCAATTCCAAAGCAGCCTTCGCCGAATCAAACATCAACCCCTCTCCCATTCATCACCGAACCAACACCACTCCACCCATTACCGATCCAAACAACCACCTCCTACCGAACCAACACCACTCCACCCATTACCGATCCAAACAACCACCTCCTACCACCAAACCAAAACTCCACCGGTCCACTCATCTCCTTCCACCGAACCAAGGTAAACCGGACCAACTCCACCAGGCCAGATTACATCAGCCCAAGCCCGCCAGCTGCTATATACCTCCAAGATCCCTGCCCCCAGCCTCACTCTATAAATAGAGGGGCAGGGGTACAACAATGGGGGACAAGTTGGAGAGCTCAAGCACGGAGAGAACTTTCAAACAACTTTCTTTTACTTGTATCAAAGCTTTGTACTTGTAATCTAAACAAGAGAAGAGAAATAACATATAAAGTGGACGTAGGCACATTTTGGCTGAACCACTATAAATCTACGTGTCTTCTAACAGTTTAGCCCCTGCTTTTCATATATTTTCATAAATCACCCAAATCACTAAGAACAACATAAGATCTACTAAATCATACGACTTTGAGGTGTTTGTCCATTTTTTGTGCAAACACAATTCAAATCTTTTATAATATAAAAGATACACCATTTGAAATCCTCTTTGATTTCAAAAAAAGGTTCAACCATCTTTCACAAAGGTTAATTCATAGTTTTCTCAAACTATCTACAATTTCATTTCAAACTTGAAAAGTTTTGATACAAATTGGAAATCCTTTCTTTTTATGAAAGCTATTATTTGAAACACATAGTTCTCTTTATGGAAAACACTGATTTCAATTTACATAAGATAAAGCCATTCAGGTATAAAACTTGGATTTAGATTTAGATTTCCAAAACCATACTTTTAGATGGTTAAAAACCCAAATAAACACCTTTATAACTTGTATGTTCCTTTTAGACCAAAATTTCTAAATCATTGAATTCAATTTCAAATATAGAATTCAAATTTAAATCAAATTACTTAAATTTCAAGTTTTATTAAGTTATTTAAAATAACTTTTATTTTGGAAACTCATTTCAAAAGTTCTCAATTCAGATTCAAAAAACTATTTAGGATTCAAAAATCCAATTTCTAAAATTGTTAAAAAAATCTATGACTTAATCAATTTCCTCGTGCAATCCATATTTTTGTGTGTATGGTGTGGTCCAAGGGTTTAACACAATAGTGCAACAACATTCAACCATCACAGATTCAAATATGACAATATATTTGATAAGCGGTATAAACTATAACGCTTATCATTCATTCACAGATCACAGATATATATATATATATATCACAGATAAGTAAATTACAGATCACAACACAAATCAGGATGTATCACAAAGCATCACATATCAGGGATATCAACCAATTCAACATTCAATACAATTCAAACATCCATAAATAGGATTAATTTGATTATCTGATTAATGTAAATCAGATTAACTTCTATGAATAAATTTGCTAGTTATGGTAATTAATAATCAATTAATTACAATGAGCAATTAATTTCTTAATTACTTCCATAAAGCAATTACACTTCACAAATGATTATTATTAAATTAATTAATCTAAATTAATTGTTAGAAATTAATCACATTAATTAATTATTTATATAATCTTAGTTAATGACCTTTATTAACTATTTAAATTTCTTTAATTACATTCCTAAAGAAATTACTTACATTAATCATTATAAATTTGATTAACCATCAATAATCCATTTATTAATCCACATTATTTAATTAATTTTTTTGTGTTAATTGTAACTTAATTAATTCTTAATCACCATTTAATTGTTCCTTAATTAAATTAACCTAACTTCACTCCATAAACTTAAACTTTTAATTGCTAAGTTAAATAATACAAAATATTAATTATCCATTCTACTTAACTTAATAGTTAATGAATTACAAATCATTCAATCTTTGTTTACTTAAAAGTAAAACTCATATTTATTAATGATTTAAGTAACACTCACAAATATATTTAGAGCATTGATTTTCAACTTGCTTTTAAATTCACGTGTTAAGGTATTGCTTTTGTTATAAAGAGATTTAAAAGAGTTAGATCAAATTTCTCTTTAAATTCCCATTTTTAAAATTATACTTTAACATTTAAACTTATTTTAACATTTCAAGTTATAAACTCGATTTCATTTCAAAATCTGGGAATCAACTTCAGCTTTCAGTCCAGGTTTAAGATTTTGATCTTTGTTTAAATCCTTCCTTTACAAATTTCAAATTCCATTTTAAAAATTTAAATCTCTTTTAAAAACACTTAAATGCTTAAGCACTCTTTAAGTTATAAAACAATTTAAATTCAAAACCTGTTTATTCCAAAACTAAGTTCCAAACCGACTTAAAGTTATATTTAAAACTTGACTTTTAAACTCAGTTTAAAACTTTGTTTTAAAATTTAAAACTAAACTTTAAATTCTTAAAAAACAGAACAGGCTTTGAACCTGTACAACCATTTTCCCGAGCCCATGCTAATCTAGCTTCGAGTCAAAACTATGTTCCTTCGAGTAAATACTCGAGACACTCGCGAAAACCCTGCTCCACCCAACACTTAACAAAACTTCCAGATCATCGAGAATTCGTGCACGGTGCACGTGCACTTCGCCAACGATCAACTCCAGCCAATGCCGCAACGTCGAGAACTCGACGATCACCTCCAGGCCATCTCCCGATTATCTGAACTACACTATCACCTCGAAAACAAAATCAAGGTAATAAATCGAAACCTGGAAATCAATGGCACCACCAATCCCAAAACCTTTCATCGCCTCGTGCTTGAAGCTCCGACCACCTGAAGGTCTACAACTCCGGCTACGACTTCAACTACGGCCAAGCTACCACCACCCAAAAACTCACTGCACTCGATCACCTATATTGGCCGCGGTGATCGATACACTAAGCACAGTAAAAACTAGGTTTAGAAATTTAAAATGTTCGCCGCTGTCGTCTCGATGATCGAGATCATCTTCGACCATTTTTCCCACCATCGTCGTAAACTCCTCCACCTCCACGCGAAACCCCAGCCATCATAACCCAGTAGATCACCAGAGATCCTCAAAATTCCCAAATCTGGTTAACACAAAAATGTCACCACAACCCTTAACTAAAAAATATAATTTTAGTTTTAAAAATCCTAATTTTGATTAGGTATTTGATTCCTATTCCTGAATTCAGAAATCAAGACAATTTGGTTTTTGACTAAATTGGGGTTACTCAGTAGTTTTTAAATTGCAGAGACAATACAAGTTTATTTAACTAAACTATATTTTGAAACTAACATTTATGATATAACAATCATATTTCATTTGTAACTTAAATCTTAACAAAGTCTATATCAAGAGATAAAGCAGTTTGAAATCAAACTTGAGCTAGGAAATATTTAAACAAAGATGACTTTACAGTTTAACCCAAACATGCTTTCATCATATATCACACATTCGCAGCATTTCAATAACATATAAACACAAATACTTGATTATATATATAAAAAGTTACTCGTTGTGTTTAAGAAGAAATGAAACAGAGCTCTCTTCATGTTGACACAGGCTGGAAATTACAAAATGAAGCCTTCTCTTTGGAATTTCTGGTTTGATTTAAGCTGTATTGTTGTTAAAGTTGAAGAATTTTATTTCTGTTTTGAGATGATGTTTACTTCAAATCTTCAGCTTTTGGTGGACGAACTGAAACGAATGGATTGATATATAGGAAAAGAATTACAGGGGTGATATATAATTTGTTTGTACAGGGTGATTAATATTTATCTTTTTTTAGTACAATATAGACAGAGATATTTGCTTTGCTTGTTTCTTTACTTGGTGGCTGACAATACATATTGTGGCTAGCATTAATTGTTGTTGTACAAATATTTTATCAACCTTCATACTTATCCAATTTTGTTTGGTCAACTTGAATATATATTTTCGTTCCTTTGTCTTCTTATACAAGCTAATACATATATATTTTGTTTCTTTTACAAGCCATTCACATATATTTCTTTTCTTTGTTGTCTGGTTTCTTCCTTCCAGGTCTACCCTTATCTTTTATTTGTTTGAATACTTGAATGTATTTTTGTTTATACTTGTCTTTCTTATGTTTACTTTCTATTTTACAACTATAAAATTTATCTTAGATATCTATTTTAATTTCTATTTCTAACTTAAATTTTTCTTTTTTGATATGTCTTCACATATATATATTTTATTTGTTTGTACATATTTTGAATGTATTTTATTTTACTTCTTATACTTATAACGTATGTTTATTTCACACTTATGTTTACATATTGGAAAGATATATCTTATAAATTCAAATTATTTTTAAAACATTCACTTAAACTTTAAATTCAAATTCAATATATATATATATATATATGAATTCAAATCTACTCATATATGCACATATACATATATATTCACACATATGATATATTATAAAATATAGAATTTAACTTTAAACATCCTTTGAAAATTATTTTATGTGAATTTCAAAATATAACTTTCAAAATATTCATTTGTGTAAATAAAGGCACATCTAATTTAATCATATCCAAAATCCAAATTAATTCTCAATTAATTCTTAATTTAACAACTATTTTATATTAATTACCAAATAAATTCACAATTTGTATTCAAAAATAAAATTAATTATCAATTTAATATGAGTTAAAATCCGAGATCGTTACACAAATCCTCTCTTACAATAATCAAATCAATTCAACAAATTGTCAAAGTCAAGTCTGCATAAAGGAAAAATCTAATTCAGGTCATATGAAAGAAACAAATCACCTTTTGTTCAAATCAGGTTCATATAGATTAAATGCAAATAAAAAGAATTTAAAATGAAGCTTACTGTACACAGGAAGCTACAGCTACTTTTTCTTAGTATAAGTAACCTCTGCCTTGTTACTTTCTGGCATTCGAACTAAAACATATACAAGCTGCAATTTAAAAAAATCAAAGGAAGCAAACATTCATAAATTCTAACTGGAAGAAGACTTAAGCAACACTACAGTTCAAAATCAGCTTTAAAGCAGCATTCATCACCTCTGTAATGGTGAGTAAAATTTCTACTCTTGTTAACTGGATACTTCTTAGATCTACAACTGCCGATTTGAGAAAAATCATTGTTATACAGATTGTGTAGGTGGTTGTTATGTGTGTGTATATATATATAACATGTTTGATCTCACTAAAAACCTTGCATACTTTCCTCCAGGCTTATGTTCTTCCTTTATATTTTTGTTTTATAAACACAGTCGAACATCAAACTGAAAAAAATCAATACCAAACCATCTACCTAGTTTTAAATATTGATTTCAAAACAAAAATTGTTTGTTTTTGAGTGAAAAACATTTTTAAATTTATTACATCGAGATCTGTCAAGTAAAGCGAGTTGTAGCCGAAGGAGAATCAACTTGGTCGCATTTTCATCCATCATGATTATGCGAATGGATTATATGTATGATATCGTCATTAAAAATCATGATTTTTGGGATTAGTTTGGTAGTTTTTAGTGGGGTATTTGGTGTTATAGAGGGGGATGAATAGATTTGGGTGATTGGTCAAACTCTGGCAACTGATTTGATTTTGGGTCTGGTGGCTGGGCGAGGAGAAGGTGCAAGGGAAGGCGCGCACGAGAAAAATGGTTCGACAATTTTTCATGTTGCACGGTGACTTGACGAGTTAGCTTTAGGGTTTAAGCTTTGTTTTGTTGGTGGGATGGTTACTGGGAAATGGCAAGGAGTAGGGGAATGAAAGGGGCTGCGCACCTGGGGGAAACGATAGAGGAAATTGCGGCGTAGTTTTTGGTCAAGTTTGGTGATGAACGATGGGACGAGGTGGCGTGGCGAGGTGGCGGAAGGGTGTTGCTTTCATTCCAGGGTTGTGGGTGGGGTGTTCGATTTTTGAATGACAGTCGTGTTCGAGATTTCAGGCGGAGGAATGGGGTAGGGTTGTCGATAGTGGCTTGTGGGGTCGGTCGACGTTGGGGTTAGATGGCCGGAGGATGGGTGCACGAATACGTGCACGTCTTCGTGCAATTTTTAGAAATAAGGGAAGGGAGGAAACTAGAAAGAAAAGAGAGAAGGGAAAGAAAGAAAGGGGGGAGAAGTTAGGTTTGGACATAGTGAGCTGATGGGCCTGTGTTGTGTTCAAAAAAATTAAAGTTTCTCAAAAGGAAATTTCAAAACCAATTTACAATAAAAGTTGGATGTTTTTTTGTAAGACAGGAACTTCCTGATACAATTAAAAGTAATTTAAAATTTTAAATTAACTTCGACATTTGGTTAGTTAAGGGCCATATAAATAAAATAATTTAAACTTAAATTGATTAAGCTTAGAATAATTATATTTACATGTTAATTATTTAAATTAATTCCTAAAGTTTATTAAAGTAAAATAAATAGTGTAATTAGTTAATGGTTAAAGTAAAATAAATTGTTTTAAACTTTTAACAAATTAAAAGTCTTGAGTTAATCATACATGTTAATTATTAACTAATTTCCAAATATTTAATTAAAATAAAATAAAATGGGTTGTAATTAGTTTAATAATAATTAAACAGAATTTGAAAATAATTAATTAACTCTGTTTAAATTTAAATAGATGATTGGTGACTAGTTAATCTAGTCTATGAAGGGTTTAAGTGGTTAAGTACTTTGGATTGCTTGATTTATCTAGTACGTTATTTCCAGTTATCATGTGGTATGAAATACCCTGAATTGAATGGGTTAATATAAAATGTGAGACGTTTTATCAAATAGATATTTGTGATGAAATTTCTATGTAAATATGACATCCTGAAAATTGAAGTGTTTGTTAAAAGAAACTGGGTCTTAAAAGATGGCGACTGGACGCGAAGAGACTGGGATCGGATATCAGTGATATCCGGAACCATTTTGGTTTAATAACTACTTCAATCTCTGCAGATTTGATTTGTAGAATCAAATAGGCTGGAATTAAATAAAATTAAGTAAATTCGATTATTTTGAATAAGTAACTACAGTTAGATATTATAATGGATTTAGCAACAAGTGTTGGTTAAAACAAGATAAGAACTCGAAATGTTGGGTGAGTTACCCGAGTTTGCAAAGAAGTTTATAACTTAAGTATTTCTTATCAAATGAGTTTACTCACGCTGGTTTCCAGCCTGACTCGGGTGTTACTTTATGGTAATGCTCGGGTCAGATCGAGTATTACAGATTTTCAGATTAGAACGTTATGGAGCTCAGGAGACGAGTTGTACCGCCCCACTCTGAGACCCACTGTAACAAAGAGTATTACGGGAGTAATACTGTTTGTTAAAGCGGAGAATAGAGTATAGTGGAAGCGACCATCTATAATCAAGCTATAACTATCTACCGAATACGTCGAAAGGTGGAATCTATTTAAATTTTTCTCAATCAGGTGGTTCGACATATTCGGTAAATACTTATAACGAAATTACAAATGGCTAAAGATCTATCAGGACAAAGCATAATAACATAATGAAATAGCATCACAGAACAGAATCACATAACAGATATAAAATCCCAGAACAATACATCATCAATACAGATCCAAATATCATAAGTGGGTACAAAGCCACTGCTCACACATGTGAGTCAAAAATATGTACATATCAAAGTCTGAATGATAATATAGTAGCAGAATAGTGGACAAATAAAGCGCTATCTATCAGCATAGCAGATAATGTCCAAGCGGAAGCACAGAAGCTAAGTCCAGAGACCTAACCTGAAACAACTCGGTCTGACCCGAGCGAAAACACTCGGGTCAGGCTAGCTAAACAATCAGTAATAACTGAGATATATAATAATGCGGTACATAAATAAAATAGTACTTATCCAAAGAGAAGTATATTATGAACCACATGAATATAATGACGATCCCTAATCATCAATAAACAATAAAAATCTCCAAAGAGAAATCAACACCAAAGCGTAGAATAAATAAAGTCGCCTCATATCATCGGCGTAGCCAAAGCCATAAAAAGATGCCCATAGGCAATAATCCCAAGAGTGACCAGAGTCTGTAATCAATGCCCAAGCAAAGATCGATGCTCCAAAGAGCAATGGGGATATACTGAAAAATCAATGAAATCAAACACTGAAAAGCAGTGTCCAGAGACACTGTGAATCCACAAGGTAATCGCACTTACATCGTATGGTTCCATAGAACCAACGCCGAATGGCGGTACTCGAATGGATATAAAAATCATCAGATATTACAAGTTTTGCACGTGCACCGACCAGAGTCGTTGTTGCCAAGTACTGTAGAGTTGTGATCGATCACTCGCACCGATGCGAAACGCGCTAGACGGCGTGATCCTTCCCAGAAGGATAAAGGCCCAGAGGAACACGCCGAAAAATAAACTGCTCCATAGAGCAGGTGTCCAGAGACGGTTGCCCAGAGGTGTGGTGATCCAGAGGTCTAGTACTGGCCGCCCAGAGGCTAATGTGTCACTAACTTCTTGGAGAGGAACCCGCAAAGTGTTAACAATGAGTCCCATACCCCACGTTCGCACTAAACGGTTTCCTAACAAATAGCAAGCTCACACTCCAAACAATAAAAAGTCTACCTCATATCATCGGTAAACTAGACCCAAAGGTCAAAACGATCAATCGAATAGGTCGGGGATTAACCGGAAAGAAAATACACACGGTTTCCATAGGCCGGAGATTTCCTAACCGTTTAAGCACCTTTTCACTTCGCTCGACGTGCTAAAAGTGAGTGTGAGATTTTTATTATAGAAAATAATGGTGTAAAACGGATTTATAATTGATTTTCGGAATCACTTTTAAAACGGTCTTTTGAAAGGTCTCCTATTATGGGGTAATTAATTTAATAATTAAAATAATATTATATAATAATTTTCAAAAGCCATTTAGGAGTGAAAAATCTTTTGAAAATGATTCATAAAACCCGTGTACGAAATCAAGAGACAAATCTCAAAGAAATCAATGAAAACCAGAAAATCATCAAAAATATTCTAAATGTTTGTAAACATTCAAAAACAGCTGTGAACTCAAGTTCGATAATTTATTTGGACCAGCAAACTGTGTCCAAATGTCATGAAATTTTGCAAGCCTGTAGTCCAACATCCCTACTTTAATATGCAAAATGAATTTCTGGATTCCGAGTTGAGACGAAGTAGCAGCGACGTCTCAAAGTTGGACCCAGAACAAGATTTACACTGTTTACAAACAGCGACTAGAGTTCAACTTCGACACGAAATTCGAAGTACCAAACGAACTCCAATGTTTTCCAAATTTTCCTGAGATGGAGTTCGGAACTCCACCTTTCTAACGACACCAAAAACGTTGAATTCCAACTTCCGATGCGAACGTGGAGGCATCGCGGAGTGGCGCTCAAAAGCTGGAAACAGAAGGGATATTTGATTTTCATTATAAGTGTTTGACCATTCAAAAACTGCTGCGAACCCAAGTTCGGCAATTTATTTGGACCAGCAAACTGAATCCAAATGACATGAAAACTGGTAGGAATATAGTCCAACATCCCTACTATAAGATGCAAAAAGAATTTCTGGAATTCGAGTTGAGACGAAGTAGCAGCGACGTCTCAAAGTTGGACCCAGAACAAGATTCACACTGTTTACAAACAGCGACAAGAGTTCAACTTCGACACAAAATTCGAAGTACCAAAAGAATGCCGATGATGCCTAAATTTTACAGAGATGGAGTTCGAAACTCCACCTTTCCAACGAGACCAAAAACGTCGAATTCCGACTTCGGATGCGATCGTGGCGGCATCGCGAAGTGGAGAAAAAAAATCTGGAACAGGGTTTAAAAAAATTATTTATTATTTTTTTTCTTTTTTTTCTCGGGACAGTGGTAAGAATGTACCATTTTGACCAAAATAACTTCGAAATTTCATGAAACTCAAAACATGAAAGTTTTAGCTCTAAATCTAAGCTTTCCAGAACATCCAAAATTATTAGATTTGGATAAGAAACGAGAGAGACACATGCAAAACAATATCAGATTGAAACTCAAGATAACTTGTTAAAGACAGAATTGGTCTTCTGTCTTTGAACGCATTTCAGGTCATCTAAATGGCAATATTACAGAAAACTCACTGAACAAAAATTGTAGCATATGTTTTAAGCTTTCCGGAACATCCAAAATTATCTAATTCGGATCAAAAACGAGTAACTTATGGCCAAATCAATTTCAGGGTTTTATTTTATCAACCTTGTAGTTTGTTGTCAGGTCAGCGACAAACAAACGTGATTTCGACCATTGAAACCACAAAATTAGGCAAAGCTCCAAACATGAAAGTTATAGGCTACAGAATAAGATTTCCAGAACTTCAAGAAAATCTTAATTACGATTTAAGATGAATGAGATATGCCTAATTTACTAACAGCAATAAACTAATTATAATTTCAGCTAGCATATATTACCTCTTTCCAAGCAATGAAAAGAAGATCAAAGAGTTTCACAATCTAAATGCACAAAAAAAAAGAGGATTACAAGATAATTTCAGAAATTAAAGAATGAATTAGAGGTGGGTTTTGTGATTGCTATTACCTCTTTTAGTAGTTTGGATTAACTCTCTTTGATTTGGTGTAGATTGAAGTCTTGCTTAGGAGGCCATGACTAGGTTTTGGAGCTTTCTAATTAGGTTTTAGTGGTTATGAAATGAAGTGTTGGCTGAAATGGGAGAGTAAAAGATACTTTATAGGCTAATGGTTAGGGTTATTGGATCTAATACCCATTAGGACTTTGTATTATTCATGTGCATACATATATAGGCAATTTTCTCTAAGTACACTCTACATACAAATTACTAAATACATTTCAAACCATAGAAAATTATGAAAATATGTTAGCAATTACTTTTAGCCATTTCATAAAATCCTATATCAACAATATTTTACATTTTAACCCCTAATTTTTCCAAAACACCGTTTATAGTTAATATTAGCCAAAATCACCATTTTGCAAATAAATTGCAAATTAATTTCCCAAATCAAATATTGCACTATTTTACACATATAAAATTTTGCAATAATATAAATTACAAATTTCCCTAATTAATTTCCTTGAAATGCTCCATTTTACACTTAAGCCCAAAATATTAATTTATTCAAAATGACTAAATTTTGAACAAATTAGCCACATTAAAAATTCATTAATAGCTCCAATTAAATTAAAATCCCAATTTTAATTTATTATTTGGTAACCGCAATCACGGGTTGTTACAGACTCCCCCCTTAAGAAAATTGCGTCCCCGCAATTCCTTAAATATAGAAGTCGTCTATAACATCTAATCCACAAAAGGAATATAGAAGACGGAGCTCGATTTCGAATATCACACGTAGAAAGAGTCTCAAGAATATCGTCGATGAAAACCAGAACGAATCTATTGATGTATTCCCGGAATACTCGATTCATGAGATCGACGAAGAAAGCCGGAGCGTTCGTCAAGCCGAACGGCATGACCAACCACTCAAAAGAACCATGACGAGTGCGAAATGCTGTAAGAGGAATGCTGTCTTCCATGACTCGTAGCTGATGGAATCCGGTGGCAAGGTCAAACTGAGAGAAGACCTTCGCACCGCTCAAATGGTCAAACATGTCGTAACGGGAATTAGAGTTAGACATGATTCAATGATAGATAATTAATTAAGGAATACTACGGAATATAATGGATTCCTATACATATTCCTAACTTATCTATCAATAAACATGAGGAAGGGATATGATTTAATTCGGATCTAATTTAAAATGTATTGTACTAAGTGTATCTGTTCTGTGTTTATTATGCTTATTCCTGAAACCAAGCTCCGATACCAATCTGTAACGCCCCACTCTGAGACCCACTGTAACAAAGAGTATTACGGGAGTAATACTGTTTGTTAAAGCGGAGAATAGAGTATAGTGGAAGCGACCATCTATAATCAAGCTATAACTATCTACCGAATACGTCGAAAGGTGGAATCTATTTAAATTTTTCTCAATCAGGTGGTTCGACATATTCGGTAAATACTTATAACGAAATTACAAATGGCTAAAGATCTATCAGGACAAAGCATAATAACATAATGAAATAGCATCACAGAACAGAATCACATAACAGATATAAAATCCCAGAATAATACATCATCAATACAGATCCAAATATCATAAGTGGGTACAAAGCCACTGCTCACACATGTGAGTCAAAAATATGTACATATCAAAGTCTGAATGATAATATAGTAGCAGAATAGTGGACAAATAAAGCGCTATCTATCAGCATAGTAGATAATGTCCAAGCGGAAGCACAGAAGCTAAGTCCAGAGACCTAACCTGAAACAACTCGGTCTGACCCAAGCGAAAACACTCGGGTCAGGCTAGCTAAACAATCAGTAATAACTGAGATATATAATAATGCGGTACATAAATAAAATAGTACTTATCCAAAGAGAAGTATATTATGAACCACATGAATATAATGACGATCCCTAATCATCAATAAACAATAAAAATCTCCAAAGAGAAATCAACACCAAAGCGTAGAATAAATAAAGTCGCCTCATATCATCGGCGTAGCCAAAGCCATAAAAAGATGCCCATAGGCAATAATCCCAAGAGTGACCAAAGTCTGTAATTAATGCCCAAGCAAAGATCGATGCTCCAAAGAGCAATGGGGATATACTGAAAAATCAATGAAATCAAACACTGAAAAGCAGTGTCCAGAGACACTGTGAATCCACAAGGTAATCGCACTTACATCGTATGGTTCCATAGAACCAACGCCGAATGGCGGTACTCGAATGGATATAAAAATCATCAGATAATACAAGTTTTGCACGTGCACCGACCAGAGTCGTTGTTGCCAAGTACTGTAGAGTTGTGATCGATCACTCGCACCGATGCGAAACGCGCGAGACGGCGAGATCCTTCCCAGAAGGATAAAGGCCCAGAGGCACACGCCGAAAAATAAACTGCTCCATAGAGCAGGTGTCCAGAGACGGTTGCCCAGAGGCGTGGTGACCCAGAGGTCCAGTACTGGCCGCCCAGAGGCTAATGTGTCACTAACTTCTTGGAGAGGAACCCGCAAAGTGTTAACAATGAGTCCCATACCCCACGTTCGCACTAAACGGTTTCCTAACCAATAGCAAGCTCACACTCCAAACAATAAAAAGTCTACCTCATATCATCGGTAAACTAGACCCAAAGGTCAAAACGATCAATCGAATAGGTCGGGGATTAACCGGAAAGAAAATACACACGGCTTCCATAGGCCGGAGATTTCCTAACCGTTTAAGCACCTTTCCACTTCGCTCGACGTGCTAAAAGTGAGTGTGAGATTTTTATTATAGAAAATAATGGTGTAAAACGGATTTATAATTGATTTTCGGAATCACTTTTAAAACGGTCTTTTGAAAGGTCTCCTATTATGGAGTAATTAATTTAATAATTAAAATAATATTATATAATAATTTTCAAAAGCCATTTAGGAGTGAAAAATCTTTTGAAAATGATTCATAAAACCCGTGTACGAAATCTAGAGACAAATCTCAAAGAAATCAATGAAAACCAGAAAATCATCAAAAATATTCTAAGTGTTTGTAAACATTCAAAAACAGTTGTGAACTCAAGTTCGATAATTTATTTGGACCAGCAAACTGTGTCCAAATATCATGAAAATTTGCAGGCATGTAGTCCAACATCCCTACTTTAATATGCAAAAAGAATTTCTGGATTCCGAGTTGAGAAGAAGTGGCAGCGACGTCTCAAAGTTGGACCCAGAACAAGATTTACACTGTTTACAAACAGCGACTAGAGTTCAACTTCGACACGAAATTCGAAGTACCAAACGAACTCCAATGTTGTCCAAATTTTCCTGAGATGGAGTTCGGAACTCCACCTTTCTAACGAGACCAAAAACGTTGAATTCCAACTTCCGATGCGAACGTGGAGGCATCGCGGAGTGGCGCTCAAAAGCTGGAAACAGAAGGGATATTTGATTTTCATTCTAAGTGTTTGACCATTCAAAAACTGCTGCGAATCCAAGTTCGGCAATTTATTTGGACCAGCAAACTGAATCCAAATGACATGAAAACTGGTAGGAATATAGTCCAACATCCCTACTATAAGATGCAAAAAGAATTTCTGGAATTCGAGTTGAGACGAAGTAGCAGCGACGTCTCAAAGTTGGACCCAGAACAAGATTCACACTGTTTACAAACAGCGACAAGAGTTCAACTTCGACATGAAATTCGAAGTACCAAATGAATGCCGATGATGCCTAAATTTTACAGAGATGGAGTTCGAAACTCCACCTTTCCAACGAGACCAAAAACGTCGAATTCCGACTTCGGATGCGATCGTGGCAGCATCGCGAAGTGGAGAAAAAAAATCTGGAACAGGGTTTAAAAATAAATTATTTATTATTTTTTTTCTTTTTTTTCTCGGGACAGTGGTAAGAATGTACAATTTTGACCAAAATAACTTCGAAATTTCATGAAACTCAAAACATGAAAGTTTTAGCTCTAAATCTAAGCTTTCCAGAACATCAAAATTATTAGATTTGGATAAGAAACGAGAGAGATACATGCAAAACAATATCAGATTGAAACTCAAGATAACTTGTTAAAGACAGAATTGGTCCTCTGTCTTTGAACGCATTTCAGGTCATCTAAATCGCAATATTACAGAAAACTCACTGAACAAAAATTGTAGCATATGTTTTAAGCTTTCCGGAACATCCAAAATTATCTAATTCGGATCAAAAACGAGTAACTTATGGCCAAATCAATTTCAGGGTTTTATTTTATCAACCTTGTAGTTTGTTGTCAGGTCAGCGACAAACAAACGTGATTTCGACCATTGAAACCACAAAATTAGGCAAAGCTCCAAACGTGAAAGTTATAGGCTACAGAATAAGCTTTCCAGAACTTCAAGAAAATCTTAATTCCGATTTAAGATGAATGAGATATGCCTAATTTACTAACAGCAATAAACTAATTATAATTTCAGCTAGCATATATTACCTCTTTCCAAGCAATGAAAAGAAGATCAAAGAGTTTCACAATCTAAATGCACAAAAAAAAGAGGATTACAAAATAATTTCAGAAATTAAAGAATGAATTAGAGGTGGGTTTTGTGATTGCTATTACCTCTTTTAGTAGTTTGGATTAACTCTCTTTGATTTGGTGTAGATTGGAGTCTTGCTTAGGAGGCCATGACTAGGTTTTGGAGCTTTCTAATTAGGTTTTAGTGGTTATGAAATGAAGTGTTGGCTGAAATGGGAGAGTAAAAGATACTTTATAGGCTAATGGTTAGGGTTATTGGATCTAATACCCATTAGGACTTTGTATTATTCATGTGCATACATATATAGGCAATTTTCTCTAAGTACACTCTACATACAAATTACTAAATACATTTCAAACCATAGAAAATTATGAAAATATGTTAACAATTACTTTTAGCCATTTCATAAAATCCTATATCAACAATATTTTACATTTTAACCCCTAATTTTTCCAAAACACCGTTTATAGTTAATATTAGCCAAAATCACCATTTTGCAAATAAATTGCAAATTAATTTCCCAAATCAAATATTGCACTATTTTACACATATAAAATTTTGCAATAATATAAATTACAAATTTCCCTAATTAATTTCCTTGAAATGCTCCATTTTACACTTAAGCCCAAAATATTAATTTATTCGAAATAACTAAATTTTGAACAAATTAGCCTCATTAAAAATTCATTAATAGCTCCAATTAAATTAAAATCCCAATTTTAATTTATTATTTGGTAACCGCAATCACGGGTTGTTACACGAGTTGGATGGCAGAGACATATTGATTATATTCCGCTGTGTAGTATGCTGTATAGACAGTATTCAGGGACAAGTTATTATAACTGTCCAGATTTGCTGTACTCTGATATCTTGTATGTATATTGATAGTTAAAGCTTTTCTTTGTATAAAATGCTGTTATTTCATATTATATTTTGATCCGCTGCGATTGTGAGATTCTGTGCTGTTGTTTTCTATTTCTTATTCTACCTCTTTTTCTTCTTAACCCTAACAGTCTCGGATTTCCGGCACACGATTGTTCGGCACTCTATATAGTGAATGTATTAGTGTTAATTTTCGGGGTCGAAAATCTCCGGGCCGTTTTACTTGGTATCAGAGCTGAAGGTTAAGCGAGAACCTTGGCTCTGGTGAGGATTACCCATTAGAGATAGGGTCAGTAGTACCCTAGAATGAGTTGAGAGTATTATATGAGGGCGTAATTGTTATCTTCTTATATAATGATTTTAAAAATGATTTTTATATAAGCTTATATTTTGGTATATAAAGAAATAATTTTTTTGAATTATTATAGTATATTAAGGAAATTGGTTGTTGTTATAAAAATTAAATAAAGTTATAAGACTTAAGGGTTAAAACATATATAACCAAATAGAAATTTGGGTAAGGTTTAACTATACTAATAAGTTAAGCTAAAAATGGATTTAACCTGAATTTAAATCCCAGAGAATTCAAAAGAATTTTCAAAGTACTTAAAATAAGTTACCCTGATTATATTATTCAAGTAAATTATGATGGAATATATGGTGTGTTTGATTTCTAGATATGATATTATTGATTATTATCATAAATTGGTTGCTATATCTTAATAAAGGATGTTTATTTTAGAATAAACAATGACAAAACATGATGCAATGTTCATGGAAGTAAAATTATATAAGTTGAATTTATAAATATGACTTATAAATTAGAAACGAATTTAAATTGTGAAGTTTTAAATCTAAACCCAGAGAAATTTGGAATTGTTTCAAATAGTTAAAGGAAAATAATAAATAATATTATTTAGAATATTTTTAAATATAGGAATCTTGTTTAAAAAAACAAGATTTGTATTGAAAATTTTGAAGGAATTTGTTTTGAATTAAAAACCCAGGATTGTTTAAAATTGAAAGTGTGCCTTGGTGTGCAAATGAAATAAATGCATATATATATGGATATACATGATTTCAAAGTTGATTTGAAATAAATACTGAGTGGTTAAGTTCTGAAAATTCCCCTGAAATGAGAGTATAACCAAAAGAGAAATAGGTTTTTGAACTTATAAGTGGGAAGTGATATTGATAAGGAATTTAAATTTGAAATGGAGAATTCAAATTGAGTCAGGTTGAATGGATTAGATGAATTGAATTTAACTTAGGGAAGTTAAATGGGTTAAATTGAAAAGGGAGTTATGTATGGTCTCGAAACGGGTTTCAAATTCTAGAAATTGGTAATGAGTGCTATTTGATTTGTGCCTTAGATAATTTGGTTGTTTATTTATTTTGACATATCCTGCTATCATCCTGTTTGTTACTGACAGTATGTATAAAACTGTAAATTGGATTACTTCGTTAAAGTTGAGAAGTGGAGTGAAATGATATATATCCATTCTTGATATTAAATAGAAGTAAAACCTTATCCTGAATTTATTTAAATAATTTTTATTCTTAGAAACAAAATTGGAATTTATGGAAATGGAATAACTTTGAACTTAAGATTAAGGGTTAAAAATGAACCTGCCAACCAAAATTGTTTAAGAATTTGGTTTTAAAGTTTGAAGTATAATTGGAAAATCAATTGAATTCTGAAAGTTGATTTGATTAAAAAGATTTGGACTCCTACTCGAACCTTGAAAATAAGTTAAGTAAGGGTAATTTAAAATGAATATTTGAATTTGGACTCAGAATTGAACCATTAAAGACTTGGGCTATTAAATTAATTAGTAAGGGTTAATTTGGTTTAAATGATTAAATCAACATTTTGAAAATTGAACTCGAATTTATATAAATCGAGATGGTTTAAAATTTGAAATTGAATTGCATTAAATTGGAATTGGAATCGAAGGTGAATAAGTTTAAATTCAAATTGGGAATTGATTAGAATGAGAATGGGGATCAGAGATAATTCGAATTGAATTGGAAGTGAATCAATTTAAATGAAAGTGGAAATTGAAAATTGATTGGATTGGAGGTTGGGAAAATTGAACCAGTTTGACTCTGAAACTATTTTCAAACAAACCATTTTAATATATAAACTGTCTAAAATCTATTTTCTTAAATATTCAAACTATTTTGATTTTCCAAGCTACTTACCATACAAACCCTTCTTTTTAATACCCAAACGATCTTATACTTACTATTTAACTATTTCTCAACTATTTTACAACTACTTCACTATTTTACAACTATTCAAACTATCTTCTAAATTCAAACTGTTCAGAGTGGAAATTCTTTATATATAAATCATGGATTTAAATACCAATCGAGGTGAAATTGAAACTAGAACCCAAAGGGAACTTGAAGCAATTCTGAATTGGAACCAAATCGGATATTGAAGCAAAAATGATTTGAGGTGAAAGAGTATATTTTGAGAAATATATGATGATAAAAATAAAGTGTAAATAGTCAATATAACTGGGAACTTACTTTGCAAGGAATAAGTAATGTAATAAATGACTTTGGGAAAAAAAGAAATCGAACTTGAAACTTTGATTTGGCATTAATGAGATTTATAACCAGAAGGAAAGATCTTTGAAGTATATTTGAAATATAAAGAGGAATTTGTATAAGTATGAAGTGATCCGAAAATTATTCATGTTGAAAGAATAAACTTATATATATATAAGAATGATTTATGAGAATGAGACTGAAAAGGGTTTTTGAAACCATTGATTTTAAAAGGGTTTTTGGTTTTGGTAAAAAGCAAATTTTGGGAACTTGGAAAGCCAAGTTTGAAAACTATCGATTTTGATAAATCGATTTTGAAGTTTATATGTAATACATATAAGAGTATGATTTGAAAGATACTATATGTGTATAGTATAAAATGTTTTGAGAATGCTATGGGGAAAAAGGCACTTCCATTTAGAGTTGAAACTTATAGTAGGAGATCCACTGGGTGGTTCTGCCTTGAGCCCTAATGGGGGTTCGAAATTTTGATCCCAGAGGACGTCCGGACTAAACTGTAGTTCCTAAGGATTGTGATTGGGGTAGCGTAATTCGTGGGGTGCTGATGCCTACAGATATATTGGGGTTATGATGTGATGACAATGTAACTCTGGTGTAACTGCGATCTATCGCTATTCCATAGCGTAAGTCGAGTGGCAGTGAGGGCCTACAATCTACGTTTGATTTCGCTGGGATAGCGACGTAACATCGGTAGATTGCGATCTATGTGGTTTGGTTCCATAGCGAAATTCGTGTGGCAGTGAGTGCCTACAGTCTACACTAGTTCCACTGGAACAGTGACATCACTTTGTGTAGTCTGCGATCTATGTGGTGAAGTTTCATTTGGCATCGTAATTCGAGGGGTGCCGATGCCTACAGTTACACAGGCTTTTGCTGTGATAGTAATGTAACCCTGAGTGTAGCTGCGATCTCTGCAGTTTCCATGGCGAAAGTCAAGGGGTGCGGATGCCTACAGTTTTCTATGGTTTTCGTCGGGATGGCGACGTAATCATCGTGCTAACTGCGATCCAAGGAGGGGGTGATAATTTCCAGAGCATTCTCACAAAAGTCTTTTTCTTAAGTATTTTCACTGGGTGTTGAAAATGGGTTTACTAAGTATAAATTTTCAGTCCTACGCCTGATCAACGTATTACTGAATTTCTATGAGAACAAGGATGGACTTGTTGAAACATCGAGTTACAAAAGGTATTTTTATAAAAACTGGTTTGGTAATATTATGTAATTTGAAAAGTGTTTTAAAACTTTAGAATAAAAAGAGTAAAGAGTTAAGGTTGTTTAAAGAATAATTTAACCAAAATACACAGTAAAGGAAAATTTCTCGCTTCGTTCCTTTTCGAGGACGAAAAGTTCTAAAGGGGGGAGGAATGTGACGACCCAGATTTTTAACGTCTGTTAACTGGGTAATTAACTGATTTAAATTATTAGAATATTAATTTTGATTAGTCGAATAAATAAATTTCTGAATATCTGAATATAAATATAAATTGATTCGAAGCTATATAAAAATTTATATTTTAAATCTCTGGATATGATAAATCTCATAGAAAATAAATAATGAACTCCATCATTTAAATTAGGATAAAATACCTACAAATATATATAGAAAAATATTTGCAAACTTCAATTGTTGATAATATATAAAGATATATATAAGTATATATATATGACCATAGGAAAGTTATGTACTTGAAATATGTGTAATGTAAAAATATATATAAGAACAAAATGCACATAAGTAAAATATATGAAGAGTGTGTATAAAATGTATAAATATACATATATGATATGTCTTATAGAAATAAAGAATATATTTATATATATACTCCATCATTTGAATTAAGATGAAATATCCATAAATATATAAATAAAACTACATACAAGCTTATGATGTTTAACATGTATATAAGTATATAAATGCATATATATGCCCATGCGCAAATATAGAAATATACATGTAAAAGCTTTATATGCATGAGCTAAAATGTATATAGTATTTGCAAATAGAGAAATATAGAAACATATATGAAATGAAAAAATATATATATATATAGTAACTTGGGATAAAAGTAAACATAACCATATATATATATATATGTACAAACAAAAGAAATATATATGCATATATAAATTCATATGAAAATGTTTGTAGACAAAAAAGGGAGACAACACCAACTCAAGCATACAAAATATCAAGCAAACAACACATCAAATCCTCTCTTACAATAATCAAATCAATTCAGCAAATTGTCAAAGTCAAGTCTGCATAAAGGAAAAATCTAATTCAGGTTATATGAAAAAAAAAGCAAATCACCTTTTGTTCAAATCAGGTCCATATAGATTAAATGCAGATAAAAAGAATTTAAAATGAAGCTTATTGTACACAGAAAGCTACAGCTACTTTTTCTTAGTATAAGTAACCTCTGCCTTGTTACTTTTTGGCATTCAAACTAAAACATATACAAGCTCCAATTTAAAAAAAAATTCAAAGCAAGCAAACATTCATAAATTCTAACTGGAAGAAGACTTAAGTAACACTACAGTTCAAAATAACCTTTAAAGCAGCATTCATCGCCCCTGTAATGGTGAGTAAAATTTCTACTCTTGTTAACTGGATACTTCTTAGATCTACAACTGCCGATTTGAGAAAAATCATTATTATACAGATTGTGTAGGTGGTTGTTATATGTATATATATAACATGTTTGATCACACTAAAAACCCTGTATACTTTCCTCCAAGCTTATGTTCTTCCTTTATATTTTTGTTTTATAAACACAGTTGAACATCAAACTGAAAAAAATCAATACCAAACCATCTACCTAGTTTTAAACTTTGATTTCAAAACAAAAATTGTTAGTTTTTGAGTGAAAAACATTTTTGAATTTATTACATTGAGATCTATCAAGTAAAGCGAGAGAAATCACCTTGTAGCCGAAGGAGAATCAACTTGGTCGCATTTTCATCCATTATGATTATGCGAATGGATTATATGTATGATATCGTCATTAAAAATCAAGATTTTTAGGATTATTTTGGTAGTTTTTAGTGGGGTATTTGGTGTTATAGAGGTGGATGAATGGATATGGGTGATTGGTCAAATTCCGGCCATTGATTTGATTTCGGGTCTGGTAGCTGGGCGAGGAGGAGGTGTAGTTGAAGGCGCGAACGAGAAAAATGGTTTGACAATTTTTCATGTGGCACGGTGACTTGACGGGTTAACTTTAGGTTTTAAGCTTTGTTTTATTGGTGGGATGGTTACCGGGAAATGGCGAGGAGTAAGGGAACGGAGGGGGCTGCGAACCAGGTGGAAATGATAGAGGAAAGCGTGGCGTAGTTTTTGGTCAAGTTTGGTGATGAACGAAGGGACGAGGTGGCGTGGCGAGCTGGCGAAAGGGTGTTGACTTCGTTCCACGTTTGTGGGTATGGTGCTCGATTTTTGAATGACAGTCGTGTTCGAGATTTCAGGCAGAGGAATGGGGTAGGGAGGTCGAGAGTGGCTTGCGGGGTCGGTCAACGTTGGGGTTAGATGGCCGGAGGATGGGTGCACGGATACGTGCACGTCTTCGTGCAATTTTTAGGAACAAGGGAAGGGAGGAAACTAGAAAGAAAAGAGAGAAGGGAAAGAAAGAAAGGGGGGAAAAGTCGGGTTTGGACATAGTGGGCCGATGGGCCTGTGTTGTGTTCAAAAAAATAAAATAAATAAAGTTTCTCAAAAGGAAATTTCAAAACCAATTTACTATAAAAGTTGGATGTTTTTTTGTAAGACTGGAACTTCCTGATACAAATAAAAGTAATTTAAAATTTTAAATTAACATCGACATTTGGTTAGTTAAGGGCCATATAAATAAAATAATTTAAACTTAAATTAATTAAGCATAGAATAATTATATTTACATGTTAATTATTTAAATTAATTCCTAAAGTTTATTAAAGTAAAATAAATAGTGTAATTAGTTAATGGTTAAAGTAAAATAAAATGTTTTAAACTTTTAACTAATTAAAAGTCTTGAGTTAATCATACATGTTAATTATTAACTAATTTCCAAATATTTAATTAAAATAAAATAAAATGGGTTGTAATTAGTTTAATAATAATTAAACAGAATTTGAAAATAATTAATTAACTCTGTTTAAAGTTAAATAGATGATTGGTGACTAGTTAATCTAGTCTATGAAGGGTTTAAGTGGTTAAGTACTTTGGATTTCTTGATTTATCTAGTACGTTATTTCCAGTTATCATGTGGTATGAAATACCCTGAATTGAACGGGTTAATATAAAATGTGAGACGTTTTATTAAATAGATATTTGTGATGAAATTTCTATGTAAATATGGTAAACTGAAAATTGAAGTGTTTGTTAAAAGAAACTGGGTCTTAAAAGATGGCGTCTGGACGTAAAGAGACCAGGATTGGATATCAATGATATCCGGAACCATTTCGGTTTAATAACTACTTCAATCTCTGCAGATTTGATTTGTAGAATCAAATAGGCTGGAATTAAATAAAATTAAGTAAATTCGATTATTTTGAATAAGTAACTGCACTTAGATATTATAATGGATTTAGCAACAAGTGTTGGTTAAAACAAGATAAGAACACGAAATGTTGGGCGAGTTACCCGGGTTTGCAAAGAAGTTTATAACTCAAGTATTTCTTATCAAATGAGTTTACTCACGCTGGTTTCCAGCCTGACTCGGGTGTTACTTTATGGTAATGCTCAGGTCAGACCGAGTATTACAGATTTTTAGGTTAGGACGTATGGAGCTCAGGAGACGAGCTGGATGGCAGAGACGTATTGATTATGTTCCGCTGTGTAGTATGCTGTGTAGTCAGTATTCAGGGACAAGTTATTATAATTGTCCAGATTTGTTGTACTCTGATATCTTGTATGTATATTGATAGCTACAGCTTTTCTTTGTATAAAATGCTGTTATTTCATATTATATTTTGATCCACTGCGATTGTGAGATTCTGTGCTGTTGTTTTCTGTTTCTTATTCTACCTCTTTTTCTTCTTAACCCTAACAGTCTGGGATTTCCGGCACGCGATTGTACGGCACTCTATACAGTGAACGTATTAGTTTCGATTTTCGGGGTCGAAAATCTCCGGGCCGTTATATTGGTTGTAAATAATAAGTTAATAGATATGGATTACTAATTTATAACAATTATTTTATTCTCATCTTAGTATTTAATCTGTTGGAATTAAATTGGTAATTAATGGAATTAATGCAATTAAAGTATTATAATTAATACGGTAAAAGATGATAACGGTAGAATATGAAGGTAATAAAATGTAAACTAATGTTAATTATATTCATACAGTAATAGGTGACTCAATAATAAGAGTGTAAATCGAAATAAAAAGAATTTGATTGAAATTAGATATAATTAACTAGGTTTTTATTATAGTTGTAATAGAACGCTGAATTTAGTGTAATATTTAAATAGTGAATTTAATATGGAAATTTTATTTTTGATAGATTATTAATTTTTATGTAATCAAGAATGATAAAATAGTTAACTTGTAAATTTGAATTTAAAAGTGATTAAACTAATTTAATAATAATTTATTTAGTTAACATGTAAAATTAGCCATTTTGGCCATCGTCTTGGATTACGACGAAACTAGTTTCATCGGATCCGTAATGGTATATAATTATAGGATTTCAAGTTTCATAGCGATCAGACTTGTCGTTTGGCCATCCGAGCTTGAAACGCGTAGAAATCAATTATTGGAATTTAAATGAAAATAATTTGATTTTGGAAGCTAACTTCTATATACAATGGAATTAGGGTTTGAAACTAGTTCCATTGAGTTTAAAAATATCGAAAACCTATATTTCGATATATTGGACGACATACTTTCGTTTCGGAAACAAAACGGGCTTTTCGGGCGTTGTTATCGTTTTGACCCAATTTGATTCGTCCATTTGTTCTTATCTATGTCTGCCTATATATAAGCTTTTATAAACCCTAGCAGCCTTTTTATTTTCAAATGTCTGGACGTACAATTCTTTCTTATCTCCTCTTTCCAATGGCAGACAACCCAAATCCTAATTCCCAAATTCAAAATCAAATTGAAATTTCAAACTCTTCAAACTATATCGAATTATATATCGTTGAAAAGCTATCAACGAGAGCAATCTACTAATACAATTCGTTTTTCAATTTGATGCATCATTTGACCAGAAAACGGTAAAGAAGCATCAACCATCCATATTAGGGTTTTCGATTTCAACAGTGGATCGTCAATTTTATGACGATCGGAGGGAACAGTATTGTAGAGGACGTCAAGCAGAGCGCATCCATGTGGTTTGGTGGTCGAGATCATCAGCGGAGTTGGCCAGAAAATTGATCAAAGGGAGGCGGCGACCGTGGTTGTTTTGGTGGCCGGAGGTGACCACGTGAGGTCCTGGACGAGCAGCGTTTCGAGGGCAGCACGTTGGCGTGCTCAGATCCAAGTGCAGGTCGATGGAGGCGGCGCGACAACATCAAGAAGCAGTGGCGGCTGATGATGTCGAGTGCGTGGCTCGACCTCGTGAACGCGCAAGTAGGTTAGGTTTTCGGAGATAATATTACTATTTTGCCTTTTAATTTAATTTAAATTTGAATCTTAAACCTTCTAACTATCGTAACTTTGTCATACAAGCTCGGATTCGGATGCGGTTTTCTCCATTGCGATCGTGTCAAAATTCTAAACATTATGGAACTGGTTCAGCTGAATTCTAAGACTGTTCAAATTTTGGGCTTTGTTTTGATTTTAATTCGACTAAAAATCAAAAGTGAGTGTTTTAACCTCATCACAAATACTAAACCATCTTATGTTAGATAAATTAAATTTATGATATGATTAGAAATTTACTGATTGCTCTTTGGTATTTTAAATTGTCGTTTAAGTTTAATTTGAATTTATATTGAATTAAATTATCATTTAATTAAAACTGAATATAAATTTCTAGTTAAATACCTGATAATTATAACCAATTAATTGTTGTGATTTACTGGCTGATTTGGATGTTGATTGTGATGGATGGTATTGGTTGACATTTTGGATGATTGGAAGTTTATTTATGTCTATATCTCTGTTATCACTATGGGTTGAAATGATACATACCCGAACGATCTTATAGATTAGGGAAAATCATTATAGGTTGAAATGATAAACCCGAGCGATTTTTATTAATTTGGATATTTTGATTTGGGATACTAGTTGAAATGATATATACGCATACAATTTCATGAATTTGGATTTGTATTGGAATTGAAATATATTGAAAGGTTTAAGTTTTAATTTAGACTTCAAATTTATTTTAATTAAAGTGATTAAGATTAGTATTTCAAATTATTTTGTAGCGACCCGCAGTTCCGTACCCCTTAAAATCGACACTATTCTCCAACATCGATTCAAAGTGAATGGAAATACGAACCATTTGAGTTAAAGAAGAAAGAGGTAGAAGAAGAGGAAACAACACAACATCAGAATCTCACATACGTAGAGGAATAAATATAATAGATAATAACTGATCTTTACACAAAAGAAAACTATATCTGTTTTATACTTTACATCTTTAGAATACAACATCAGAGTTCAACGACATCTAACACACAACTGTACAATAATCACTACATGTCCTCACAAAACTGAATACACAGTACACACAACACAGCACAACATACATCAAGTACGAGTGATACGTCTCGCCATCCAGCTTGTCTCCTGAGCTTCACAGCATCCTATCCTGTATCTATAATACTCGGTCTGACCCGAGCATTATAATAAAATAACACCCGAGTCAGTCTGGAAAACCAGCGTGAGAAAACACACTCAATTAGATTATTAAAGTTTTCCAAAACCCTTTGAAATCAAAAGCATCTCGTAAGAACACGCCACAAATAAACATGTCGGGTTTTCACCTTACGATAGCCAAAACACTTTTTATCAAATTCGTCTGATATTATAATAGTGTCTAGAGAAAGTAAAATAGAATCTAGCTGAAATGCTTGCATCTCACATTCCAGCAATAGTTGGGTACAATCAAAACAGTACAGGCGCGTAGGGAGAATGGATTTCCAATGAATGACTAGGCACTGGGGTACCACCTGTCACAGTACCTGGTCTAGATCAGCGTACCGAGGACCACGCCCGATCCCCTGCAACACAAGATAGGAACTACCTAAGGGTAATTCCGAGTAAGATCACCCCACGGTTGGCGCGACCAACCGCCACACAGTCGAAATAAAAATGGACATCTAGACAGGGGTGACCTCACTCTAATGGGCGCTACCCACATAGCCTTGCTGCATAACCCATGATTTTCAATCATTCCCGGTTGATGAGGCTTGAGGCTAAGTGTTACCTTTATAGAACATATCCCTTAGAATGCCCATCACCCACCTGACGATGTTCCGAAAGCATTCGTCCATACAAGTCCGTCTCGGGTTCGAACGGAACCGAAGGCACTTTTCCTACTACATCCATTTTGGAACCACCCTCAGGATTAGTAGCGACTAGCCCTTGCACTTCACTGCTCTATCTTCGATTCCAACTCGTTTCCCAACGAAACGTACAAACCGGATCGAAGTGGTTTTCGAGAAATTAATCCTGATCCCGGTCTCTTCGAAACGATCAGCGCATTGGCCAATATTGATAGTCGGTTATTTAACTATCAATTAACATTCACAAACATCCATCAAACAATTATTTATTAACCTCAAAATATCTTCGCAAGATATATTTCCATTTCAATCCTTTGAAAATAGTTTCAAACCATCTTCCTCTCACGGAATAAATTTCCCAAATATTTTCTATTTCCACTGAAATCACCAAATAAAAACACTTTAGATTTTTAAAATAATTTAAAACACTATATTACAAAATATACTTTAAACAAAACATTTAAATTAAAACTACTTTAATACTTTATTCAAAGATATATACTTTAAGAATATTCAAAATAAAGCTACTTAATAAAGTATAAAACAAGATTTTTTTTATCATTCAAAACATAATACCAAACCATCTTTAAATCATTACTATTAAAATAAATTTGAAAAATACTTGCTTTAAAATTTAAACATTTAAGAATAATAAATTTTCTAAAACATATTTTAAATCAACTTTAAAACTTTTAGCTTATACTTAAAAGTTTACTTGGAAACGTACTTGGCTATCCAGGGAAATACACTTCTCTTTCACATCTTTAAAAATAAATCACTATTTATTTTTAAACAAATTTACCCATTTCTTTAATAAATTCCCACCGTGAATTTATTCTTCCAAATATCCACTGTTATATTACTTCACCTTTATAAACCCATTATATAAATTCCAAAATCTCACTTCTCTTTTAAATTTCAATTCCAAACACTTAAATCAATTTACAATTGATTTCCAATTTACTTCACTTTGAAATAAATTTCCTTACTTCATTTATTTCAAAATCCATTAACTTTTAGATTTTATTTCTTTATTATGATTTAAAATCTTTAAACTAGAAATTTAAATTCCAGATTTCCCGAATTCCCTCTTTTTCCTTTTAATTAAATTTAAACCTTGAATTGAAATAAATTCTTTATAATATCACTTGATTTTTTTTAAATTCATTATCCCTATGTTTATTCAAATTCCCTCTTCCATACTCTGAATTTTATTTATAAGAATTTTAAAACCACCTTCATTCTTTTCTAATTCATTCTTAAATTTATTCAAATTCACTATAATTATTTTACTTAAAAATTCACTCCTTTATTTTCTTTCCAAAAATCTAATTCTATATATTTTGGTAACTCAGTGCACCGAAATATATTCAAACAACCCATAGCATTCAATAGTCAAATTATCAATATAATCAATCACAGAATATCAAATATTCATAACACAGAATATTAAACAATCTAAATAAATTTGAGGAATCCAGTTGGATCCCTCCAACCTGTTTCCCTGCATCCACAGATGTTAGCACAATACCAATTTCCACTTCGAGGTGGAATATCGCGGTATATGGGTTTATAAAATATCATCCGCTATTATGCGGCGCATAGGGTCTCATCCGCTATATAATACGGGAAATCAATCACTCCAATATATATATACTACTATATATAATATCACATCCAATCAATCCATTCATTCAACCAAATATTTAAATTTAACTATTTAAATAACCCAGATGAGTGAGATTAACTCACCTTTGATTTTAATTTGCAATCCAATCCAAACCAGCTTGTTTTCTCGATTTGGACCTTGAATAAATATTAGATGATCTTTATTAATATTCGGATAAATCGAACAAACAATCGCCACTTATAATTTAACTAAAAATTTCCTTTTTGATAAATTTAATTAACTAAAAATTTAGTTTTGAACTAATCTTCGTAAAATAAATAAATTTTTAGTAATTAAAATATTTAAATAGGTTAACTAAACAAATTAATCACCATACTAAATTATTTTTAGAATTAAACTTGTGGTTTAAAATATGTATATGTATATTTGCTTTATTTTTAATCTTCAAACTGTTTATAATCAATATCCTTTTAAATGAAAATATATTTCTATTTATCTATATATTTTAAATGAAGATATATATATATATATACACTTTGTACATCTTTAAACTGAAACAGAATTTCTTTTTTTTATATATGTATATTTACTATTTTATCTATCTATATATATATATTTAAATATGTATGTGTTTGTATGTACTTATATTTATAATATCCTTTCTGTATAAACACATATATATGTTAATATTAATTTGAAAAGTAATCAGTAAATATATATATACGCCACTGCCCAAGCTTCCTAATAGACTCGAGCCTCCATCTCTCCGATATTTCGACTCGCCACGCAAGTCGACGTCACCGACCCTCAAGAACTCGAACCAAACTTGAACGCTTCAGCTTCCCAAAACCCTTCAGTCGAATGCGAGCCACCGCGAATCCCCCTTGCCGTCACTCGAACGTCTACGTCCAGCCTCGTGCTCGCGAACGCCACAATCGCGACCCATCGTTATTCCCAAACCCGCCTCCTCGTCACGCTATTGAACGCCGACCTGAACTTCATGACCCATCGTCGCCTAATGCCACCATCCCTCGCAAGTTAAATCGATTGCGGTTCTTTTTTTTAGAATCGATTTCGATCGATTCGCGTTGAATCGAAACTGGGAGGAAAAGATTTTGGACATAGGTTATAAGGGGAATGGAAATTTGCTCTGAAAGGCACGGCCATTATAATTTATTTTTTTGAATTGACGATTTAATTCAAAAGGGAAGCGGCACGATTTAGGTTTAAACGAGATTTCGATGTATATAATTTTTCTCAGATATTTTGGTTCGATTTAGCTTCTTAGAGAAGAGAAAAGGTACGAGAGATTTTTTTTCTTTTGAAAAGATTTGGGCAGCTGGATGTTGACTAGATAATATATATATATATATATAAATAAATTTTTTTAAATATCTCGATTTGTGCACTAAAATTTTCGAACTCCCATCGAGGTGTGCCGCTAGGCGTCCGTAACGTTATACCCCTATTCCGAACGCAATGGAAAAGGTTTCGAGTCCTAATTCGATCATATGGAGAAGATAGCCTTTTGAACCTAGTTATTATATAGAATTTTCGATATAGATTCAGCGCGTTTATATATCGTACGATCACACGACAACTCCAAACACCATGAAAATTGAAATCCGATAATAATACGTTATTACAGATCCAATGGAACTGGTTTCGTCGAATTCCGAGACTGTGCCCCGGAAGGCTATTTTTAAATTCAATTTAAACAATAAAATTTCAAAACTGAACAAAACACTTTTAAATTCAATTTTAAAAGTTCTATTATCTTCAACCTTATCAATATAAAATTTACAAGCCTTTAAATTATTTTTAACAGGCTTAAAACTCCAGATTCAACATTTCACCCAATTTTTAATCATTAAATCCAATATCCAATAAATAAAGATATTTGAAATTTTAAGTTAAAATTAACCTTTTAAATATTTAAAATCATTTAAATATTCCAATTCCAAATATCTAAAAATTCCGGGTCGTCACATTCCTCCCCCCTTAAAAGAATTTCGTCCCCGAAATTACTAGTTAAGAGGAATGATCTATAACCCCTTAACTATTTCCTCAACCCAAATAGTCTTTAACAATTTGCCAAAACAAATCTTTTTATCAAAGACACACTAACCCTCTTTCTAACTTTCCAGCTTATCCATTAGTTCCAAACAATATCACTTACTTAACCACTTCAAATTTAATTTAAATCAAAATTTTAAACTATCAAAATTTTCTCAAAATTTTTCTAACTCCTTAAATTTCCGAAAAATTTCGCCAGCGTCTCCTTTGCGCGGCTAGCTCGGTACTACTACAAAATGCCTCTACAGCTGCCAAATCCCAAAAGAAAACAAAATGCCAAGTGGCCAAATCAATAACCCATCAAATTTCATACTGAAATTTTTAAATACATACCTTTTGTCGAGCAAATTCGAATTTATCTTCGAAATCAAAATCCAATTCCATTTTTCTATAGCCTTTATAATCCCTGTATACTTTACTTAACAACAATATCCAAATTTACTTAGTGGATTCCTAATACCAATTTACTTAAAAATTTCATTCTTAATTTCTTAAGTTCAATACAATTATTTCTTGTATTTATTTTTACTACTTCACTACCGAAGTTTATATTCAAATTGAATTCCACTTCCATATAAAATCAATTTGATTCAATTTATTAATTATCTTCAAACTTCAATACTTTTTCCCAATTTTCATTCAAATTTTCAATTTTACTTGAATTCAATTTGTCTTCACACTCTGGATATTGAATTTTATCCACCTTACTTTACATACAAAATTTTAAATCATTTGTCGTTAGTGAAAATTTCTAAAAATTTTATAACTCCCAAAATTTTTGGAAAATTTTGGCAGAGTCTCCTTTGTACAGAGGAGCTTTTGCAATTTGACAAGAGATATAAATATATATATATACATCAACCCACACGGTCGGAAAAACAAAAACAGTTCATATTTCATATTTGTATTGCGTAGGCGTACCTTTTATTTAGCATTATAAGCAAGCGGCTTATTATTTTTAGCAATTAGCACGACTGAATCCAGTCACATGGCTTCCTTGAACCTGTACTTACTCAATTTAAATATGTAAGTGACAAATATATGAAATTTACTAGCATTTCACTTATATTCAAATAGCTAACACATAGATTTCATAAGTAATGCATGTGGTATACATTCATAAGCATATATGCAAGGTTTCGACACTAGTTTTAAATTGTTTGCAACCAAATCACATACCATTCCATTCAATTCGAATAGTTTCCAACTTAATTTCTTACATTCAATTCATTTTTTTCTTTTAAACGATACGAACTCAAATTCATTTCAATTGATGCCAAAATCAAGTTATTAAACCTTAATTGATTTGTAAAATTTTATTTACTTCCGTTTACGTCGAACGACCAATTTTCTTACACAATTCGACAATATTCATTCGAATAAACCATTGCTTTAGTTCATAACCATTTTTAAATTGGTTCCAACTCAATTTATATAAATTCCATTCCAATCTAACTTATTTACAAACCATATAGTTGCATTCCATCCCGTTTCACATTGGTTTTTTTCAAAACAACTTTATTATGCTCGACATCATCCATGCTTATATACTAATAACCATTTTCAAAATTTATATAAGCCCATGCTTCTATTAACTTTAAACTTAAGTCAATTTACTTCAATTCACTCCCATTTTAATTTGATTGTCATTTAATCAAATCCCGTTAAATTCAATTAGCCATTCACTTAACCCATTTTAAATTTTAATTCACATTCATTAAAATAATATCCAAAGCCTTATTTAATTTATTCATACTCGAATTGGATTTATTTTCATCTCAAATCATTTTTATTTCAATCCAATTCCATACAACTTCAATTCATATTTACTTCACTTACAATTCCGAGTTGAATTTCTATTTATAACCCAAGCTTCATTCCTAGACTCTAATATTTATTCACAATTCAACTTTAAATTAACAATTTCGAGCTCTATTTCCATATTTCATTAACTAATTTATTCCAAATTTAGTTTATTTCCCACTTTTAATTCAATATTTTATTTTTATCTTCAAAAATCACTTTATTACTTTACTTAAATTCACTTCTATTATATTATTCAAGATTGGCTTTTTATTTTATTCACCAAAATGTCAAACAATTCTATTTTGGCCTTTATTTCTCTCTTTTTCTCACTTACAAGTCACACACTTATGTTCCCATACTTCCTTTCATTCTAGCTCAAATATATTCACTTTCCAATCTTTATAAGACACACTTATATTCTTTTCATAAATTCCAACTTTTATAAGCCATCAGAATTTATTTATTCCAGTTCTAATTTTTATTTAACTCGTTTCCAGTTAAATCTAACTTCTTATCATTCTTTTAAGTTCATTTGAATAAGAATTCAATTTTATTTTATTTAACTTAACTTCAGTTTAATCTAGCATCATACTATTCTCTTTAATCCACCCAATCACTTGATTTTTAATCAAGTAAGGGCTTACTTTCACTTAATGTCATCTACGCATCAATTTATTTCATTTCAATTCGATTTCAACTTAATTCAAATACAGCTGGATTTTGTTTCCAGTTTAATTCAATTAAACTCTCATTTTTTACTTTCACCTTTAATTTCAATTCCAAAATCCAATCCCCATATTCCTCATCAAAATCATTCACCGTTTATAAGTTTATAACTTATCTCCTGATGATCTTTAAATTATTTATATAAGGATTTCAGTATTTTTAAACACCCGGCTATTGTTTCAAATCATTTCGAAATCACCAATATCTCAAAATCACACTTCTCAGATTTTTAAACCAATCCTGGCTTTATTCCCGACAAATTTCCTTTGAAATTTCAAAAACAAAACTAATTTTTCTGAACAAATCAATTTGGCAGCAATCCGTCACTTAGAAACTCGAAAATGAACATCAATGATGCTGCAGTCATCACCGAAGTTATTTTCCAGCGACTGAAGTGAACTCAATGCTATATCCCTTCCCAAAATTTATTTGAAACAATTTCTTTCCAGAAATACCTCCTAAAATAATAATGCTATTATTTATCTTCAAAACACTTCCAAAATCTCCGGGATTTAAAATTTACCAATTTGATTAAATCAAATTTTAACTATAATCCATTTGTATAATTTATGCTTATACAAATTTCCATTGGTTATACAAATCATTCCAATTTTATAATCTTATTTGTTTAAAATACTATCATCCAAACATCCAAGTTATATAACAATTCAAGACAATATTCTTTTATATCAAAATATATATTTTTGGGTAAAATTATTTCATTTACCCGCTTCGAAAACAATATTGTGTCGAATTGTCCTATTCAAGTGTTTAGAAACCCCTTCGATACAGTTGTCCAGACTGTGCCGATGAAGGTTCATATGCCACTTAATAAATCAACCAACACAATATAAAACCATTTTATATTCACTAACAAATATGCGCTCATATCTATTAATACACTCAACTCATTTCTAGAGTACTACAGACTCTATTTCAATGAGTAATCCTACCAGAGCCAAGGTTCTCGCTTAACCTTTCAGCTCTGATACCAGCTGTAACGACCCGCAGTTCCGTACCCCCTAAAATCGACACTATTCTCCAACATCGTTTCAAAGTGAACGGAAATACGAACCATTTGAGTTAAAAAAGAAAAAGGTAGAATAAGAGGAAACAACACAACATCAGAATCTCACATATGCAGCGGAATAAATATAATAGATAATAACTGATTTTTACACAAAAGAAAACTATATCTGTTTTATACTTTACATCTTTAGAATACAACATCAGAGTTCAACGACATCTAACACACAACTGTACAATAATCACTACATGTCCTCAAAAAACTGAATACACAGTACACACAACACAGCAGAATATACATCAAGTACGAGTGATACGTCTCGCCATCCAGCTCGTCTCCTGAGCTTCACAGCATCCTATCATGTATCTATAATACTCGGTCTGACCCGAGCATTATAATAAAATAACAACCGAGTCAGTCTGGAAAACCAGCGTGAGAAAACACACTCAATTGGATTATTAAAGTTTTCCAAAACCCTTTGAAATCAAAAGCATCTCGTAAGACCACGCCACAAATAAACATGTCGGGTTTTTACCTTACGATAGCCAAAACACTTTTTATCAAATTCGTATGATATTATAATAGTGTCTAGAGAAAGTAAAATAGAATCTAGCTGAAATGCTTGCATCTCACATTCCAGCAATAGTTGGGTACAATCAAAACCATACAGGCGCGTAGGGAGAATGGATTTCCAATGAATGACTAGGCACTGGGGTACCACCTGTCACAGTACCTGGTCTAGATCAGCGTACCGAGGACCACGCCCGATCCCCTACAACAAAAGACCGAAACTACCTAAGGGTAATTCCGAGTAAGATCACCCCACGGTTGGCGCGACCAACCGCCACACAACCGAAATAAAAAGGGACATCGAGACAGGGGTGACCTCACCTTAATGGGCGCTACCCACATAGCCTTGCTGCATAACCCCTGATTTTCAGTCATTCCCGGTTGATGAGGCTTGAGGCTAAGCATTACCTTTATAGAACATATCCCTTAGAATGCCCATCGCCCACCTGACGATGTTCCGAAAGCATTCGTTCATACAAGTCCGTCTCGTGTTCGAACGGAACCGAAGGAACTTTTCTTACTACAACCATTTTGGAACCACCCTCAGTATTAGTAGCGACTAGCCCTTGCACTTCACTGCTCCATCTTCGATTCCAACTTGTTTCCCCACGAAACGTACAAACCGGATCGAAGTGGTTTTCGAGAAATTAATCCCGATCCCGGTCTCTTCGAAACGATCAGCGCATTGGCCAATATTGATAGTCGGTTATTTAACTATCAATTAACATTCACAAACATCCATCAAACAATAAATAATTTTCCAAATTATTTATTAACCTCAAATTATCTTCGCAAGATATATTTCCATTTCAATCCTTTGAAAACAGTTTCAAACCATCTTCCTCTCACGGAATAAATTTCCCAAATATTTTCTATTTCCACTGAAATCACCAAGTAAAAACACTTTAGATTTTTAAAATAATTTAAAACATTATATTACAAAATATACTTTAAACAAAACATTTAAATTAAAACTACTTTAATACTTTATTCAAAGATATATACTTTAAGAATATTCAAAATAAAGCTACTTAATAAAATATAAAACTAGATTTTTTTATCATTCAAAACATAATACCAAACCATCTTTAAATCATTACTATTAAAAGAAATTTGAAAAATACTTGCTTTAAAATTTAAACATTTAACAATAATAAATTTTCTAAAACATATTTTAAATCAGCTTTAAAACTTTTAGCTTATACTTAAAAGTTTACTTGGAAACGTACTTGGCTATCCAAGGAAATACACTTCTTTTTCACATCTTTAAAAATAAATCACTATTTATTTTTAAACAAATTTAACCATTCCTTTAATAAATTCCCACCGTGAATTTATTCTTCCAAATATCCACCGTTATATTACTTCACCTTTATAAACCCAGTTTATAAATTCCAAAATCTCACTTCTCTTTTAAATTTCAATTCCAAACACTTAAATCAATTTACAATTGATTTCCAATTTACTTCACTTTGAAATAAATTTCCTTACTTACTTCATTTATTTCAAAATCCATTAACTTTCAGATTTTATTTCTTTATTATGATTTAAAATCTTTAAACTGGAAATTTAAATTCCAGATTTCCCGAATTCCTTCTTTTTCCTTTTAATTAAATTTAAACCCTGAATTGAAATAAATTCTTTATAATATCACTTAATTTATTTTTTAAATTCATTATCCCTCTGTTTATTCAAATTCTCTCTTCCATACTCGGAATTTTATTTATTAGAATTTTAAAACCACCTTCATTCTTTTCCAATTCATTCTTAAATTTATTCAAATTCTCTATAATTATTTTACTTAAAAATTCACTCTTTTATTTTCTTTCCAAAACTCTAATTATATATATTTTGGTAACTTAGTGCACCAAAATATATTCAAACAACCCATAGCATTCAATAGTCAAATTATCAATATAATCAATCATAGAATATCAATTATTCATAACACAGAATATTAAACAATCTAAATAAATTTGAGGAATCCAGTTGGATCCCTCCAACCTGTTTCCCTGCATCCACAGATGTTAGCACAATACCAATTCCACTTCGAGGTGGAATATGACGGTGTATGGGTTTATAAAATATCATCCGCTATTATGCGGCGCATAGGGTCTCATCCGCTATATAATGCGGGAAATCAATCACTCCAATATATATATATATATATACACTACTATATATAATATCACATCCGATCAATCCATTCATTCAACCAAATATTTAAATTTAACTATTTAAATTTAAATAACCCAGATAAGTGAGATTAACTCACCTTTGATTTTAATTTGCAATCCAATCCAAACCAGCTTGTTTTCTCGATTTGGACCTTGAATAAATATTAGATGATCTTTATTAATATTCGGGTAAATCGAACAAACAATCGCCACTTATAATTTAACTAAAAATTTCCTTTTTGATAAATTTAATTAACTAAAAATTTAGTTTTGAACTAATCTTCCTAAAATAAATAAATTTTTAGTAATTAAAATATTTAAATAGGTTAACTAAACAAATTAATCACCATACAAAAAAATTTTAGAATTAAACTAGTGGTTTAAAATATGTATATGTATATTTGCTTTATTTTTAATCTTCAAACTGTTTATAATCAATATCCTTTTAAATGAAAATATATTTCTATTTATCTATATATTTTAAATGAAGATATATATATATACTTTGTACATCTTTAAACTGAAACAGAATATCTTTTTTTTATATATGTATATTTACTATTTTATCTATATATATATATATATATATTTAAATATGTATGTGTTTGTATGTACTTATATTCATAATATCCTTTCTGTATAAACACATATATGTTAATATTAATTTGAAAAGTAATCAATAAATATATATATACTTTACTGCCCTAGTTTCCTGAGAGACTCGAGCCTCCACCTCTCCGATATCTCGACTCGCCATGCAAGTCGACGTCACTGACCCTTAAGAAATCGAACCAAACTTGAACGCTTCAGCTTCCTAAAACCCTTAAGTCGAATGCGAGCCACCGCGAATTCCCCTTGTCGTCGCTCGAACGTCTACGTCCAGTCTCGTGCTCGCGAACGCCGCAATTGCGATCCATTGTTATTCCCAAACCCGCCTCCTCGTTGCACTAATGAACGCCGACCCGAACTTCACGACCCAACGTCGCCTAATGCCGACATACCTCGCAAGTTAAATCGATTGCGGTTCTTCTTATTTTTTTTAGAATCGATTTTGATCGATTCGTGTTGAATCGAAACTGGGAGGAAAAGATTTTGGACATAGGTTAGAAGGGGAATGGAAATTTGCTCTGAATGAATTGGCCATTTTTTTTTTGAATTGATGATTTAATTCGAAAGGGAAGCAGCACGATTTAGGTTTAAACAAGATTTCGATGTATATAATTTTTCTCAGATATTTTGGTTCGATTTAGCTTCTTAGAGAAGAGAAAAGGTATGAGAGATTTTTTTTTCTTTTGAAAAGATTTGGGCGGCTAGTTGTTGACTGGATAATATATATATGTAAATAAATTTTTTCAAATATCTCGATTTATGCACTAAAATTTTTGAACTACCATCGAGGTGTGCCGCTAGGCGTCTATAACGTTATACCTTATTCTGAACGCAATGGAAAAGGTTTCGAGTCCTAATTCGATCGTATGGATAAGATAGCCTTTTGAACCTAGTTATTATATAGAATTTTCGATATAGATTCAGCGCGTTTATATATTGTACGATCACACGACAACTCCAAACACCACGAAAATTGAAATCCGATAATAATACATTATTACGGATCCAATGGAACTAGTTTCGTCGAATTCCGAGACTGTTCCCCGGAAGGCTATTTTTAAATTCAATTTAAACAATAAAATTTCAAAACTGAACAAAACACTTTTAAATTTAATTTTAAAAGTTCTATTATCTTCAGGCTTATCAATATAAATTTTACAAGCCTTTAAATTATTTTTAACAGGCTTAAAAATCCAGATTCAACATTTCACCCAATTTTTAATCATTAAATCCAATATCCAATAAATAGAGATATTTGAAATTTTAAGTTAAAATTAACCTTTTAAATATTTAAAATCAATTAAATATTCCAATTCCAAATATCTAAAAATTCCGGGTCGTCACATATTTGAAATCTCTTAAATAATTATATTCACGTTGTATACTTGATAGGAGATGGAAAATCTCGTAACATCTCTGAAGCCATTACACTCATATTTTTATTTGAGATTGATTTGACTTACATAGGAATTTTTAGTTCTGACTCGAGTGTATTGTTTTTCATTATGCTTGGGTCAGCCTGAGCTTTTCAGTGTTGAAGACATTATTCTGGAGGACGAAGATGGAGTTTAGTATTATATTATTATTTTATCCCACTGCATCATGTTGTTCCGCTGCCTTATTTTATTATTATTCCTGCTGTATGTATAACTCTGATTGTATTGTAAAAGTGTAATCAAATGTGTTGGTAAAATAGCTTCATGAACTGTTTATTTGATTATTATATTTTGTCGTTCCGCTGTGAGATTCCGTGTTTTGTTTTTCCTTCTTTTTCTCTTATTTCCTTATTTACCCCCATTAACAATCCTCCCTTTCGAATGGTTTGAGTTGACATGTGTGGTTTATTGTCGATATAAACCGTCCAAAAAGGTAGGTCGTTACACAAAACCATTGAAAGTGTCATTTCGAAAGCTTTATAGAACCTTAGACATCCTCTTTTCAAAACACTTCAAACTTGCCTTTCGAAAGCATTGGAAACCTTCTATTCAATTACTAAAAGCAAACCTTTCCAAAACATTGGGGAACCTCCCCTTCGAAACCTTCATTAAATATCTTTCAAAAGCATTAAAGTCCTTTACTTAAAACAAACCTTTCAAAAGCATTGGGTTAGGTAAAAGTTTGTGGAACTTAGTTTTGAAACCATTTAAAACCATTCCTTTCGAAACCTTTGGGTTTAACTTTCAAAATATCAAAGGATCTTAAAAGAACTTGGACGAAAGCATCACTTTCGAAAGCATTTTTCCTAAATAAAAGAAAGTTGCTGGTGACGAAACCAACCCCTTCGAAAGCATGGAGAAGCGCTTCTAATGTTTAAAGCAAAAGATCCCTTTCGAAGGCATTGCTTTGAAAGGTTGAATGCGACAGCAGGGGTTTCAACCCCTTCAGAAGATTTATAAAGAAACAAAAGGTGGCAACCTCTATCGAAAGCCCTTTTTCAAGAACAATTGACCAAGTCGAAAGCTGGTCCCTTCGAATGCTTCATTTGTAACCAAAATAATTCTAAGTTTTAAAGAGCTACTTCTACCCCTTTGAAAGCCTGTTTCGACTTCATACCTTTCGCCAAACTCCAATCCACTACGTATCGAAGCCGATACTATGGTATTGCTTTCGATCTGGTTAGAGGCGGCAGTATAGGGTCGAAAGGTAGCTGCTATAAGTGGCAAAGCAGTAAATCTTTATAAAACTGAATTTTAACTATTTAAAGCTATTTATTTCCAACTAACTTGCCTTGTTTGTCAACATATAATTGGTTGCCAATACTTTTATAAAATCATTTCTAAAAGTGCTGCCGAATTTAAGAGATTAACAAATTTAAAACATTTAAAAATTGCCCCTTCTCCTTTTATAAACATATAAAACATTTAAGTCCCAAACCTTAAATAGTTTTATATCCTAAATAAAAAACTTAGGAAAATTCTCTGAAAATTCCCATAAATTGCCTTTTATATGTTTTCTAAAATATTTAAATTTCTGACCAAAAGCTAACATATAATAGCCGAAAATAATTTAAACCCAATTTAACCATTTTCTTCACTAGAAAATTCATAATAAATTGATATTAATCTAGAAAATTATGAAACTTGAAACTCATCTGTAAAATAATATTTTTGACCTGATATCAAAATCGCAAGGCATTTAGATGTCATTTGATAGGTTTTTCAAATCATAACTTATTATAAAATCTATATGAACTAGCCAAATTCATTGACAAGCATATATATATATATATATATATATCCATTTAACATTCAAAACATGGCATAATACTTTGCAAAACATACTCGGATCTGATCTAGAACCGAAAACAAGAAATATGAGATGTAATCTATTATTCACCTTAGCTTGTTGTTAAGGAGTTTGAGATTTGCTCTTGAATGAATTTGGTTAAGCTTCTTCCTTTTGATTCATGCTTATCTTCCTTTAGATTTCCTCTAATGGTGGCCGGCGAAGGTTAAGTTTTGATTTTGTTTGTGAACGTGGAAAATGAAAGTGGCATGAGGGTTTAGGGTATAAGAATATAACCTATTCCTATTTTGCCCTTATCTATTACCCTTCCTTATTTCATTTTAATTCCTTTTTGTTCATTAGTAAATTAGGCACGACTACCCTCTAATTACAAAAATCTCAATCCCTGAACCATTTACATTATTTCATTTAATTTTTCTAATTAAATGTCCTAAATAATGTTAATCAGGATTAGGGTTGTTACAGACTCTTCTCCTTAAAGGATTTCATCCTCAAAATTACGATAAAGTACTCATCAAAATCAATCACAAAGGTAAAACATACCATGAAACAAGTCAGGATAAGTATCTCGAATCCTACTGTCGGTTTTCCAAGTATATTCTCTCTCGTCACCACTCCACTGGACTTTAACTAATATGACTATCTTGTTCTTTAGCCTCTTCTCCTCTTTTGCGACTATATGAACTATTTTTCTAACTATAGTCAAATTCGGTTCCACTACTAAGTCATCTAATATAGTAGGTGCTATAGTAGTCTCTGGATCTCGAAAACACTTCCTTATATAAGAAATATGAAAACCATCATGGAATCCTACCAAACTACTTGGTAACTTCACTCTATATGCGAGTTTCCCAATCCTTTCTACAATAGGAAATGGTCCAACGAACCTCAGCGTCAATTTTCCTGATTTTCCAAATCAAATTACACCTTTCATTGGTGATACCTTAATGAAAACATGATCTTCAACTGAGAATTCTAAGTCTTTCCGTCTTCTATTGCCATAGCTCTTCTGCCTAGACTGAGCTTCCTTCATTCTGGCTCGAATGAACTCAATCTTTTCTGCAGCTTCTCTAACCAAATCCGGACCAAAAACTAACATATCCCCGGTCTCTAACAAACAAACGGGAGATTTGCATGGCGTTCCATACAAAGCTTCAAACGGTGCCATCCCTATACTAGCCCAATAATTGTTGTTATACGAAAACTCGACTAAGTATAGATGGTCTTCCCATGATCCTCCAAAATCTAGCACACAAGCTCGTAACAAATATTTGAAGACCTTGTTAACTCTTTCTGTTTCCCCATATGTTTGCGGATGGTAAGCGGTACTCTTCTTGAGCTTGGCATATATTCTCCTGTAGACTCTTCCAGAACTCACTAGCAAATAAGGAATCTCTATCACTTACTATACTACTAGGAATTCCATGCAGTCTAAATACATTATTCATAAATAACTTAGCTAAAACAGGTGGCATTTTGGTTGACTTAACTGGAATGAAATGGGCACTCTTGGTCAACCTGTCCACTATGACCCAATACTTTCATTTCCTCGATTTGACCTAGGCAACCTGTCAATAAAATCCATTGAGGTAGAATCTAATTTCCATACTAGAACATCTAAAGGCTGAAGTAACCCACTTGGTTTTTTGATGTTCGGCTTTTACTTGTTGGCTATTCATACACTGTTTCACCCATAAGCCTACATTTCTCTTCATACCTTCTCAGAAGAAACTTCTTTTCATATCCTGATACATCTTAGTTCCTCTCAAATGAATAGTGAACTTCAAACGATGGCATTCTTCAAGAACTTCTTTCCTAATGTCTCCCACATTCGAAACATAGAGTTTCCCTTTCTTCCTTAACCATCCATTTTAGTCAAGATTGAAATCTTTCAAGTCATCGCTCTCTGTTCCATCCCTTAACCTTCTGATCCGTTCAACTAATAATGGATCCTCCTTCTGCTTAGAAGCAATCTTTTCGATCATCACTGGTCGAACTTCTAAACGTGACAACATAGTAGTTTCCTTTCTAGACCTTTTATCAATTCTCCACTGTATCATGCATGTAGTTAATGTTTCTAAATATTCCCACTCAGCTATCATTGCCAATACTGCATTCTGATGTTTTCTACTAAGTGCATCTGTAACCTTGTTGCCTTTTCTCGGTGTGTACTCAATACCAAAGTCATAAGCGGCTAAAAACTCTAACCACCTCTGTTGTCTCATATTCAGCTCCTTTTGAGAGAATAAATACTTCAGTGACTTATGATCCGTATATAATTCGAATCTTTCTCCCATAAAGATATGTCTCTATACCTTCAACTCAAAAATTACCGTAGCTAATTCCAACTCATGAGTTGGACATCTAACCTCATGCGGTCTGAGCTGTCGAGAAGCATAGGAAATAACTTTACCTCTTTTCATTAACACAGCTCCTAACCCTATTCCACATGCATCTCTGTACACTTCTAAATCCCGATTCCCTTCTCGGACAACTAACACAGGTGTATTTTTCAATAAGTGTTTCAGCTTCTGGAATGCTTCCTCACACTTACTAGTCCAGACAAATTTCATATCTTTCTGCGTTAGCTTAGTCATCGGTGCCGCTATCCATGAAAAATCCTTAATGAATCTTTGGTAATAACCAGCTAATCCAAGAAAACTCTTTATCTCAGTCACTGTCTCGGGTCTCTTCCAACTATTCATTGCCTCGATCTTAGCTAGATCTACTAACAACCCTTTCTGGGACTACATGACCAAGGAAGTTCACTTCCTTCTTCCAGAAATGACACTTCAAAATTTTCGCTTTCAGTTGATGATGCCCTAACGTCTCAAGAACCACTCTAAGATGAACCTCATGCTCTCTTTCATCTTTAGAGTATATCAAAATATCATCTATGAAAACCAATACAAACCTATCCAAGTGCTCTTGGAAAACTTAGTTCATCAAATGTATAAAGAATGTTGGCATATTAGTTAGTCTGAACGGCATTACTAGCCATCTGTACGATCTATATTGGGTTCTAAATGCCGTCAAAGGAATACTATCCTTGTAAGGACCCGTAAATTTTAGATAATTTTATTCGTTTATTTATATATTTAATTGAAATTTTGTGAAACTTTAAACAAAAAAATTTTAAAATTTAAATTTGATATTTGAAATACGTCTGTTTTAACATAGCAACTGGTAAATTTTCATACGATAATTTGGAAGTTTATTTTCTGGGGTAATTTTTTTTGGCAAGGCCAGCGGGGTTAAAAAATGGACCCCTACCATTTTATTAATATACCAAGAAGAACAACAATGAAGAGGAAAACAAAGCTACCAAAAAGGTAAGCAAGAAACATAGAAACAAGACGACAAGGAAGGACAGGCATATTAATAAGGGAAAAATAAAAAAACACAAAAAACAGTCAACACAGGGGCACAACGGGACAGCCACACAAGGATCAGAGAAGAGAATTAAGAAAATCCGAATCAAACACATGCGCAGAAGCACAGATACCATTCATCATTCCTTCAATAATACCACTCTTCAGCTGGGTGAGAGATTTCCTTTTTCCTGTAAATATGATTGCATTTCTCTCATCCTAGATCATAGAAACGAAGATTTTAAGTGAAAACAGTAGAACAAATGTTGATTCACATTTCCATCTCGTTGCTTTGTAAATGAGATCCCATTCAACCTCACTAATCACAGCAGCAGTCCTTCCAGTAGTGATAGTTTTAATAGAACACCATAACATGAAGACAAATGGACAGCTGAAAAACAAATGAAGAGTGTTTTCATCAGCAGAATGACAAAAACTACAAGAGGTGTCAATGATGACACCCCTCTGTCTCAACTTAATTTTTGTTTTCAAACAATTAGAGAAAATCTTCCAAAGAAACAGGTTTTGCCTCTCCGTGTTATGACTAAGCCAAATTCTTTTATGCCAGCAGAGAGTAACAGAGGAAACATGGCAAACCAGAAGCTTGTACATGCCACTAATCTTGTAACAGTCCTGACTAAATGACCAAGTTAGACCATCATGCGGGAATAATGGAATGTAAAGCCCATGCAGAAGATTCCAGCACTGTCGAACATACTGATTACTCGAGAAAGGAAGGGCAACACTACCAGCAGTAAGATAGTCAATTGCCAGAGCATCAGTGGAAATACTAGTTTGAACTTGGTCAATGAAGGTAAGCAGCTGACTTAGAATGATACCAGACTTCACCCAAGGGTCATGCCAGAATGACACACGACCGTCAATACCAATTTTACATTTAGCATAAGGAAGAATCACAGATCTAAGTTTCAGAATACAGCGCCAAGTCCAACTAGAAGATTGAGGACTAGCCATCGTCCAGAAATTCTTGTTGCCAGTGATATGCTTGCGCGACCACTGCACCCATATATTATCTTTATGATTCAGGAAATTTTCAATGTGATTCACCATGGCAGCGCGATTCCATTGGAGAATATTTTTTATTCCAAGTTCACGTTTGGACTTAGGCATTTCAAGCTTTGAGAAAGCACAAGGAGATAGCTTATTTGAGTTAATAGATCCATGCCAGAAAAAATTAGACATAGCACGCCTAATCATGTCAATCAGCTTGGTAGGTAGAATGAAAGATCTGGCCCAGTACACTGACATAGAAAAGATAATGGAGTTTATAAGGGTTAGACGTCCAGCCTGACTAAGCAACCTATTAGTCCACGAGGCAAGACATGCAGTGATCCTCTCAAAAAGAGGGATACATTGTGAGTAGGAAATTCTAGAGGTAGCCAGAGGAATACCGAGGTACATGGAAGTATCAGCACGTTGCATGATAGAGGTGAAGGAAGTAATATGGCTAATCACTTCAGAACTCACTCCAGCTATCATCAGATCAGACTTGGAATAATTAATCGATAAGCCAGTGATTTTGTAAAATTTATTAAGGCCATCCATGATGGATCTAACAGTCATCATAGTAGGTTTGAAAAAGATAACCAAGTCATCGGCAAACATAAGAGAGGTAATGAGAGGATTCTTACAATTCGGGTGAACCAAGAAATTACGATCATGAACTTGTTGTATAAGAATTTGCATTAAAACTTCCATCACCATAATGAATAAGTAGGCAGACATAGGGTCTCCCTGCCGAATACCTTGTTTACTTCGAAAATATCCCTCATTATACTTATTCATTACATTTCTAGTGTAATTTTATTCCAATTTATATCAGTTAAAAATTGATGATGATAAAAAGTGTTCCGAAACCTAAATATGTCAACATGAGAAAATTTATTTAGAACACTCTGAATAAGACTGCATAATTCGTTTCACAAATTTTGGACATTTCTAGCTCCGTTTGAATTTTTCCGTACGGAATAGCAGCGTTTATCTGTACCGATTATCGACTTTTGATCGGATGATCGTACCACTAATATCTGTATACCGTTTTGATCGTCTCGTCGTGCTGATCTTCGCAGTATATTGATTCGTGCATTTCGATGTTCGGTACACAGCGAAATCTGTGCAACGACTTCCGTATCGGTTCTGTATTTGGCCTTTTGTTTTTCTACTGACCATTCATATGTTCCAACGGTTAGAAAATGAATGGATGCTCCTTTTAATAATTCTCTGAATTCGTACTTACTTTACTACTCCCATCAGTTCTCGATTCTTTCTGCCTTCTCTCCTATTTTATTTTGCTACCAAGAAATTATTTAACAGAGCTTTATATATTTTCATTTGTTTAGCCAAACTTTTCCTCTTCCCCTTATTTTTTTCTGTTCTCGGCCTTGTTTTGACAACCTACACCTTCCATCTCCTCAGCGACCCGACGTGCCGCCTCACCCTGTGCTCCGCCCTACCCTTCTCCATTGCCAAAACTACCCCAGCCAACCATTCATCACCTCGTCTTTGCCTCGACCAGTTTTCCAACAGCTAAGCAATCCTCCACCCTTCCTCTCCGAGCTTTTCACCTCCTTGTCACGCACGCTCTTGCCGCCTGACGACTTGCCAAGCAGTGCTTGAAAACCCCAAACCCTCCGGCTCGGCCCCGATCACTTGTCCTTCCTCCTCTCGACAGCAATTTAGCTTGTAAGTCTGTGTTTTATTATATAGGTTATTATATGTATATTGAAGTGTTATGTATATTCTAGTTTGCTTCAGAATTTAAGCTACAAACTTCTTTATATGTAGAAGTTGGTCTGGTATAATTTTATATCTATACTATGCTTAATAGTCTATAAACTATATATTAGCTATATTGGGTGTTGATATATAAATGTATATATATAGTTTATATCAATTCTATTATATGAAATGATTCCATACTAATCTATTTTGTTTTAAGGGTCACAGTATCCAAGTTTTGTATATTAATTGTTTACATTCATGAATGGTTTGGGAGTTATATTATTTAGTTTATAAAGTTAGTTATATAATACAAACTCTGAGGTTGCAGTTCTCATATTTACCAAATAGTGTGTTTAAAATCGTAAGTGTATTTTGTTGCTGTAGTTATGTAGTAGTTTATATAATAACATATATATAGTTTATAACATTTAATCTGGGTACGTATATATATATTGTTAAATTATATAAATTTGTAATAAGTTAATATTATATTTTATATGATTTATACTAATAATAGCCGTACGTGTAATATATGTATACTGTTTATTCAGAGATTTATATATAGATGTGTTTGTTTTAAATATTTATATTTCCAAACTTGTATAGATTGTTAGCTTACATTTTTATCTATGTTGGCCTGCCTACTTTTGTACTAAAGTATATACATTTAATTTTTGTTACAATATGAGGTGATGGAACATATTATATATATAATATAAGTTGTGTGTTAATATATGTTAAGTTTGTAGTATAAGTTGATTTGTTGTTATATAGTATACATATATTGTTCTGAGTCATATATTTTATAAGTTATATAAATGTATATATTTTATTTTATGAGTATGGGATTTAATATACATTTGAAAATAAATATATGTTTTAAATTTATTTTAGAGAAATAATATATATATATATATTTAGTTCAATTTATATCAACTGACTCTAATCGTTCTCATCGATTTTCCATTATCAGCCTTGTTCGTCCAATTTGCGTTCAATCTTATTTTACTTTGGAATTCGCAGCTTATTCTGTTGTCTATTCTCTCTAGCCTCAAAAGGTGAGCAATCACTCACGATTAACGTTCTTATATTTATTAAATTTGATTTCAATTGAAACATCAATTGAAATATGCTACTGTTAGTTATTCTCATTGTTATATATATATATATATGTCATTATCTGTATCTGTTCACCTGTGACATCTGACACCATTATCTGTTATTTATACTGATGATATATGCCTGTTACTATTGTTATATTATTATCATATCTGTTATCACTCTGCAAGTTCCCTGATAGTATAGAATTCACTATGGGTTGAAATGATACATACCCGAACGATCTGTAGACTAGGAGAAAATCGTTATGTGTTGAAATGATAAACCCAAGCGATTTTCATTTGAATTGAATTTGGGATTGCGGGTTAAAATGATATATACCCGTATATATTTAAATTGCGGATTGAAATGATAAATATCTGTATCACTTGACCATAGGATAGAAAATTATATACAGACACCGTTGGTCTATATTTAAATATTTTTGAAAATGAATTCTATGCTTTTGAAAAGAAATATATGGTTTTACTTGAAATTTTAATTTTAAAGATTTATTAAAGTTGATTTAATAAAGTTGATATATAAGTGTTTATTTAATATCCATATTTTCAGATATAGAGTTTATAATGATTCAGGTTGGAAAGATAAATTTGAAATTGGGTTGAAATTATAGTTATTTAAGAATTATACTTAAATAAATTTGATTTCAAATTTATTGAATTCGAAATTTTAAAGATGTGTTTAAATGGATATCTCAAACTTATATAAATTTAAATAGGATATTTTGTTTATCTAAATTTGTAAATTGAAGTTGTATTTAAATGTTATGGAAATGATTAAGTTAATATTTCAAAACTAAATAATTGTAAAGTGGATTTGATATGTATATAAATTTATCGAATTTAGTTTTGAAATGTTGAATATTTAAAGCATTGAAATATAGTGAAATTGAAATGGTTTATTGTGGTTCAAATCGGTATTTGAATTAGATATAACTTGATAATGTTAAATTGAAATGGGAATTGAAATTGATGATTTAGATTTGATAAAATTTGAATAGGAATTCGAATTGATTTGAATCGATTTGTGAAAGTCGAGGAAACTATTTTATTTTATAAAGTAATTTTAAGTTATATTTAAAATTATGGATATTTTACTTTATAAATTATTTTAATATAAACTATTTTAATATAAATCATTTTTAATATAAATTATTTTATTATAAACCATTTTGACATATACTATTTATATAAACTATTTTTATTTTTAAACTATCTTAACATATAACTATTTATATAAACTATTTTATTTATAAACTATTTTATTTTATATACTAATTTCAATATCTAAACTGTTTAAGAGGAAAGTGTTATGATTTCCAAAATGCTATAATTTCAAAGTGTTATGATATCAAAATGCTATGATTTTAATGCTGTGATTTCCAAAGTGTTTTGATTTTTAAAAGACTATGATTTTGGAAGCGTTATAACTTTGGAAAGTGATATGATTTTAGAAATGATATATTGAATTGAAATGATATCGTTTTGATATGGTTTAAAAATGGAAATGATATTTGGTTTTGAAGTATAAACTATTTTGAAATGACCGCGGTGTTATAATAACGGTTGGTTGTTAAAGAGACCGGGATCGGATATAGGCATACTCTCTGTCGATACCGAAAACCACTTTAAAAACTGTGTACGCGGTGGAGATTCCAGAATGAAGTAGGATGGTTGCGATGATCCTAAATGTATATACGTGGACCCAACTCCCATGAGTTGGCATAAGGTGGCTAAAACATGAGCGATTCTCGGGACAATGAGGTAGCACCTCTGATCGGACGCATTTCTTCAATACCATTCTATTACATTGTGATTGATTTGGTGGCCACACTTCGATTTTGATTTGGGAGTGTGTTTCGAGGTGGGCGGTAGTGGCTGCTATGCGTTTCCACCAGCCCGGATGCGTAATTGGTATATCTACCCTAGCATTTCCTAGTTGTGTCGTGGCACCTACCATATCGAGCTTTACTACGAGTTTCTATTTGTTTCATACCTATGGAGTATCTTCTCGTAGCCTCTCGAGGTATGCAGGTACTGTATAGACTATTGGCACTATTGTTAGTCCTTAAGATGATGGTTTTGATGACAACAACCTTAGAATAAGATTATAAACTATAAATACTAATATTATAGTTTAGATATATATGTATATGCAGGATTTAACCAAGCAGGTATCAAGAATGAAGACTGTACAGTATAGAGATTAAAGATATCAAGATTGAAGACTCATGAGTATCAAGAATATCAAGATTGTCAAGAGTTCAAGATTTCAAGAATAAGTAATTTAATTAGGAATTTTGTTAAAACTCCTAAAAAAGCACTGGTGTAACGACCCGACTTTCCTGACCCGGAAAATCGAACCATTTGATTTAAGAAGAAGAGGTAGAAGAAGAAAAATAGAAAACAAAATCAGAATCTAACCATCGCAGCGGAATAAAATATAATATATATTAACAGATCTTTACACAAATCAAAACTATATCAGTTTTATATAATATAGCATCAGAGTATACACCAGAGAACACATAACATACAACTGGACAATAACCATATCATGTCCTCAATACAACAGAGTACAACAATCCACACAGCGGAATATATATATAAACAAATACGGGAGATACGTCTCGCCATCCAGCTCATCTCCTGAGATCCACAGCATCATATCCTAAACCTGTTTATCTCGGTCTGACCCGAGCATCATATAAACAATACCCGAGTCAGTCTGGAATACCAGCGTGAGAAAATCACACTCAATTTATTGTTAAAGTTTCAAAAATCCTTTTGAAAATAAAAGCTTCTCGTAAGACCATGCCACAAATAAACATGTCGGGTTTTTACCTTACGATAGCTAAAACACTTTTTATAAAAATCCTCTGATATTATAATAGTGTCTATTCACAAATACTTATTAAAATAGCTGAAATTGTTACATGATTAAATTCCAGCATACTAGGTATACAAACAAATACCGTACAAGGCACGTAGGGAGAATGGATTTCCAACGAATGACTAGGCACTGGGGTACCACCTGTCACAGTACGTGGCCTAGATCACAGTACCGAGGAGTACGCCCGCTCCCCTGCAACACAAGGCCGGAATCATCCCTTACTGGATAATTCCAAATAAAATCACCCCACGGATGGGATCAGCAACCGCACCACTAAGCCGAAATAAAAAGGGACATCTAGACAGGGATGACTTTACTCTCAAGTGGGGGCTACCCACGAAGCCTTGCTGCATAACCCCTGATTTTCAGTCATTCCCGGTTGATGAGGCTTGAGGCTAAACGTTACCTTCAGAACGTTTCACTTAGAATGCCCATCGTCCCCTGACGATGTCCGAAAGCATTCATCCATACAAGTCCGTTCCGGGTCCGAACAGAACTGATAACACTATCCCATTATCAATATTACCCTCGTTTCCCCACGAAACGTACAAACCGGATCGAAGTGGTTTTCGAGTCTCCAGACCTAGAATCCCGGTATACGGAAACCCGATCCCGGTCTCTTCGAAACGATCAGCGCATTTGGCCAATATTGATAGTCGGTTGTTTAACTATCAATTAACATCCATAACAACCATCAACAATCAATAATTACTCCAAATTATTTATATCCCTCAAAATATCTTCACAAGATATTATTTCCATTTCAATTCCCATTGGAAACAATTTCAAACTATATTCCTCTCACAGAATAATTTCCCAAATATTTATTTTCACTGGAATGCCAAGTACAAACCATTTTAGATTTTTAAAATAATTTTAAAATACTTTATTATAAAAATACTTTATAAGAACGCCTTTTTAAACTTCTTTAATATTTAAGTTAAAATATACATTTAAAGATATTTAAATAAAACCATTTTAAAGAATATAAACAAATTTCCTTTTAAAACATATTATCAAATCTCATTTGTATTAACTACAATAATAGATTGAAAATTACTTACTTTAGAAATTTAACATTTGGAAATAATAGATTTTTAAAACTTGACTTTTAAAAATAACAATAAATCTTTAACAAATATTTAAAATTTCTTTTTAAAACCAAATGTACTTTTATATAATTACTGCAATAATAGATTTTTGAAAATACTACTTTAGGCTTAACATTTAGAAATAATAGATTTTCTAAAATATGCTTTTTAAAACATATTTAAAACTTTTAACTTATATTTAAAATTGCTTTGAAAACATTCTTGGCTATCCAGAGAAATACACTTCTCATTCCCATCTTTTAAAAATAAATCAACATTTATTTTTAAACCAAACCATATCCTTTTATAAATTCCCATCTTGAATTTATATTCTCAAATATCCTCTGATATTTTATTTTACTTTATAAACCCAGTTTATAAATTCCAAAATCTCACTTCTCTTTTAAATTCCAATCTTAAACAACCAAATCAATTTCTCATTGATTTTCCCATTTACTTTACTTCGAAATAAATTTCTTATTTACTTCATTTATTTCAAATTACATTTACTTCATTTATTTCAAATTACATTTACTCTCAGATTTTATTTCTTAATTTTGAGTTAAAACCCTTTTAACTGAAAATACCAATTTAAAACTTCCAAAATTCCTTCTTTATCCTTTTATTAAATTTAATCCTTACATTCAAAAATAATTTCTTTATTCTTTCCAATAATATCACTTTAGCTTAAAATTCATTATCCTCATGTTAATTCAAAATCCCCTTTAACCATATTTGTTCGAATTCAGAAATTGCTTTATTTCTTTTACAATTCATTATTTAAGTTATTCAAATTCACTAGAATTATTTAACTTGAATTTTACTCTTTTATTTCTTCCCAAAAATAAAATCCAATTGCTTTTGATAACTCATTATACTGGGAAATTCAATCCAACCAGATTATCAAATATAAATCATCACAGGATATCAACAATCATATCACAGAATATTTAAACAAAATTAAATATTTTGAGGAATCCAGTTGGATCCCTCCAACCTGTTTCCCTGCATCCACAGATGTTAGCACAATACCAATTCCACTTCGAGGTGGAACATCGCGATATATGGGTTTTATAAAATATCATCCGCTATTATGCGGCGCATAGGGTCTCATCCGCTATATATTGCGGGAAAATCAACAACTCCAATATATACATATGCCAATATGTATATATTGCTATATACTACTATATATATCACATCAATCAAATCAATCAATCAATCAATTATTTAAATTTAACCATTTAAATTTAAATTCAACTGAGTGAGATTAACTCACCTTAGATTTTGTTTTGCAATCCATCCTATCTCGACATGTTTTTTCCAAAATTGTCAGACCTTGTATAATCAGTAGATGTCTTCTTAATATCTTGAATGAATTGAACAATTTGTTACTATTTTAATAATTTAACTAACATACGAATTAATTGAACAATTCATTCCCATAAATTTTAATTAACAAATTATTTAATTTGCAACGAACTACCGAAAAGTAAATAAGTTTATTAACCACATTAATCTCTAATATTCATTATTAAAATAAACTGGTAAATTTCCATTTCTAAACTGTATATAAATTCTTTGCTTCTGAATATATATCCTACTGTAAATAAATCTTGTCCCTAAGAAAAACAAATCATTTTTTTTAACAAGTGAATCACCTCAATTTCCTATTTTAAGATAATCTAGTTAGCCTTACTCACTGACCAACAAATAAATTAAGGTTAAACTAGCTTAACATTGGATTTCTTCTTTACTAGTAAATCTGAATGTTAATCCTTTGCTTACATTCAAGTTAAACAGTAAGCAAAAGACATAAAAATCTGAACCTATCCTAACTATATTTCTTCTTAAACACCTTCAACTCTGAAAGTGTACAATATTTATTAAGTCACATTAAAATAGATGGTACCTCACCTCACTGTCCAAACCTGGCCTCTTCCTCTACCTCAGCCTTGACAGTCGAGCCTCTCATCATCGCACGCGAGATCGAACATGCCAACACTTCCCGCATCGAGCTGCCAGGGGGCGAATCAGACCTCAACACTTCGTCATCGCATCATCCTCTCTGTATGCCTCCCTTTAACTTGCGAGTATCACTGCTTTGCCGTACCCACAATCGCGACTACCTTGGTGAACTTTCCCGGCCGTGAATCGCTCACGAGCTTGAGCCAAAAATCCCACCCAATCGCGTCACCTCCTCCAGGTCAGGCCGCCGCTTCCAAACTAACGAGCTCACCTTCATCGTGAGGAACCGCGATTTCCTCCCTCACGTGCTTGAACAATCTCGCGCCCCAGCAAATCCAATTCGTCCCCCCCACTTCTTTTATTTACCTGATGTCGATTTTGAACTGGAAGAAGAAAGGAGGGAGCTTGCGAACGAATTAAAGAGTAGGGTAGCGTGATTTTTGTTTTCAATTAGTCCGGCCATTTTCTTTATTTTGTTGATTTTAGAACGAGATATTTTTCTGGCTTCAGAACGAAGAAAGAAAAAGATAAGGTCGGGTACTTGAATAGCTGTTTGAACTGATGGAAAAGATAGGTCGATGTGAAATAAATTTAACTGCAGTTGACTAGTAAAATTATTCAATTTAAATTCAAATTCGAATTGTTCCAATAAAGTCAACTAAAAATTTTGACATCCTATCAAGGCATGCCGCTAGGCGTTTGTAATGTTATACGCCTATTCTGAACGCACTGGAAAAGGTTTTGAGTCCTAATTCGATCGTATGGAGAAGATAGCTTTTTTTTTGGATTCAGTTATAATATTGAATTCGATAAAATTTCAGCGCGTTTATATATCGTACGCTCACACAACAACTCCAAATACTACGAAAATTGAAACCCGATAATAATACAATATTACGGATCCAATGGAACTGGTTTCGTCGAATTCTGAGACTGTGCCTCGGAAGGCTATTTTTAAATTCAATTTAAACAATAAAATTTCAAAACATAACAAACCATTTTTAAAGCTGATTCCAACACTTCTATCCATTTCAGTATTATCTATATAAATTTTATAAGTCTTCAAATTATTTTTAACAGGCTTAAAGCTCCAGATTCAATAATTTACCAATTTCAATAATTTAAATTCAACAATTACTTGTCTAATCAATAATGATATTTGAAATTAAAGTTAATAATTATCTTTTGAATATTTAAAATTAATTAAATATTCCTATTTCAAATGCTCAAAATTTCCGGGTCGTCACATTCCTCCCCCCTTAACAGAATTTCGTCCCCGAAATTACTAGTTAAGAGGAATGATTCAATTCTCGTTGACTATTTCCCAAATTCAACAGCTTTAACAATACTCGAACAATCTTTTATTAATGATACACTAATCATCTTTTAACTTTCCAAACTTATCCATAAGTTTCAACCCATATCACCTACTTATCGATTCAAATTTAAATTTGAATTCGAATTTTAACTTATCAAAATTTTTCAAAATTTTTCTAACTCCCTAAATTTCCGAAAAATTTCGCCAGCGTCTCCTTTGCGCGGCTAGCTCGGTACTACTACAAAATGGCTCTACGGCCTCCCAATCTCAAAAAGAAAACAAAAAGCCAAGTGGCTGGATCAAAAACCCAATCAAATTTCATATAGAAATGCAAATACATACCTTTTTGTCGGGCCATTAAATTTATCTTCTAAAATCAAAATCCCAATCTATCCATTGCTTTTATACACCTGTATATCCTACTAAGCAATAATATTCAATCACAATTCCAAAGTCATTTTATACTTTTCTTTACAAATTTTCAATATTGTTTTACTTAAGCCCGTACGATGCACATATATCATCCGTACGCAATATCACATTTGATCGCTCAATCGATCACACAATTTCACTTCCGAACTAGTATCGTCCACCCGACTTCCTAGTGCGGACTCAGATCTGGTTCCTTGATCAGAAACCGTCATTCTCCTTGCATAGCCACCAACTATGATAGAGAATATCCAGAATCAATCAACAATCCATATCCAGGCTCGCCGTTGAAAATCGAGTGAAAAATCCTGATTCGGATCGATAAAACTATCTCGAAATTCTGTGTTCGACATCTGGACCAAATAGCTATGCGAATAAAATAATATACATCTTACGTATAAATTCCAATTGATTATCAGTTATATCAATTCTCCTTTATTCACATTCCTTTTGATTGTTATCCCCTTATTCACAACTATCCCATTTCACAACTTCAGTTTTAGTCTTCATTCAACTATTCACTTAGTATATATATATATTTCCATTCCAAAATTACTAAGTATATTTCCAATACCAGTTTTCCCAAGAATTTCATTCTTCAATGTTTAAGTTCAATATAAAATTTTCTTATATTTATTTACTACTTCACCACTGAAGTGTATATATTCAAATTGAACTCCCATTTCATATGAATCTCAACTTACTTCAATTTACTACTTCATTTCCAATTTTTTCCTTAAATTCAATTCATCTCCAACTTCCAAAAATTGAATTTTATTTAGCTCGAAAACAATCCAAGTTAATTCATTCAATAACTATTTTCTCAACTTATTTAAACCACTCCTCTGTTTGAGTTCAGTTTCCATTCAACATTTACTTAAGTCAATAACTTAAGTTTATTTTCCATTTAACCAACCCTTTAAATTTTTATTTCCATCTTTCATTTGATTCCTATTTAATCAAATTTCATCCATTTATTTATTTAATATAATTGGTTCATTCACTCAATCATTATGAATTTTATTTTCCATACTCAATTCATATGGAATTATTTTATTAATAACCAGGCCATTTCCAATTTATTTTCACTTATTTGGATTTCATTCGCAATCCAAACCATCACTATTTTAATCCAATTTCATTAACTCACAATTCAATTTCATTAACTAATTTATTATCTAATTAGTTCCTCCACAGGTTAAAATTAAATACTTGCTTTTTAATTCCAAATATCACTTCACTTAATTTTCTTAAGTTCAATTTATTTTATATTTCAAATTTGGATTTATTTAAAAATTAAGATTGCTCATCTTAGTCATTCCCATTTGATAATTACAATTTCAAATTATAACTCTTAATGGTTCAAAGAAATGAATTCTCATTTATGACTTACAATTTCATTTCTACTCATAAGTTTAACTTACTTACTTAAGATCTAGGACTATTCATTTAAGTCCATTTTCATCTTTACAATCAAATCTCAAATTATTACACTTAAGAACTTAAGAATATGAATTTCTTTACACAATTATATGCATTTTACATTACCTTTATATCCAATTCAATTCAACTTCAACTTACTTACATTTAATTCAATTCCAATTCTCAATTTTATTTAACTTATCTTAAGTTAAATTCAAATATATTTTATTCACCTTCATATACTCAAATTAAATTTTAATTCTAGGATACAAATTATATACAAGTTTTACAATTCATTCACCTTCAAGTTCTCTAACTCTTTTATCTACCAACTTATATTACTCATTGAGTTATTTTCATCTCATAATTATAATCCCAGAGTTAAACTTTGATTCCCTTCTTATTTCAATCAACTTCATTCTATACTTTATATTGTTGATTCATTTAAATTTTCCACATTTATATTTTAAATAGAATTCCCAGAATTCAATTGCCCGGTTTTATTTCAAAACCATTTTGAATCCATAAATAACTCATACACATCTGGTATATCACATCAAATCCCAATTTCCAAAACAATCTGCTTTTACCAAACAATTTTCCCTTTGAATTTCAAAACCAACCCAGTTCACAATCATTTCCAATTTAAAACAGTTTGGTAGCAATTTCTCTTTGGAAACTCGAAAATGAACACCGATGATTTCGCGATCATCATCGGAATTATTTTCCAGCGACCGTAAGAGAATTTAATGCTTTTATCTTTTTAAAACATTTCAAACATTTTTAAAATCCCAAATTCCCACTAGATTTCAATTCAATTTCAAAAATATTCATGAAATAATATCACCATTATTTCTCCAAAACCTTTAAAGACTATTTTTAAATCCAAAGGAATTTAAACCTTCCCCAAAACTTCAAATTCAAAGTCCATTCAATTTTATATCCAAACATTACTCTGGAATTCTATCACATTTTATTTCAAGTTATAAGTCACATTTACAATTTACATTTACAAATTTCATTTGTCTATGAATTTATCTCATTTGATTATAAATCACATTCATAATTCACATTTGTATATAAAGTTTATCTCAATTTATAAATTTCATTTAGTCTATATTTCAAATTCCATTTTGTTATATAAATTTATTCTTCAACTTAGGTTATAAGTTTTCAATTTCTGATTCAATTTTTACACAATGATGATAATAATTTAATATCATCGCTTTCTAACAACCAAGCAACCAAATATCTAATTTACAAAAGTTATCCTTTTATATATAAAAATAGTTTGGGCAAAATTATTCCATTCACCCATTTAAAACAATATTGTGTCGAATTGTTCTATTCAAGTGTTTAGAAACCCTTTCGATACAGTTGCGCGGACTGTGCCGACGAAGGTTCATATGCCACTCAATAAATCAACCAACACAATATAAAACCATTTTATATTCACTAACAAATACGCGCTCATATCTATTAATACTCTCAAAATTCCCACCAGAGCCAAGGTTATCGCCAGCCTAAGCTCTGATACCACTGTAACGACCCGACTTTCCTGACCCGGAAAATCGAACCATTTGATTTAAGAAGAAGAGGTAGAAGAAGAAAAATAGAATACAAAATCAGAATCTAACCATCGCAGCGGAATAAAATATAATATATATTAACAGATCTTTACACAAATCAAAACTATATCAGTTTTATATAATATAGCATCAGAGTATACACCAGAGAACACATAACATACAACTGGACAATAACCATATCATGTCCTCAATACAACAGAGTACAACAATCCACACAGCGGAATATATATATAAACAAATACGGGAGATACGTCTCGCCATCCAGCTCATCTCCTGAGATCCACAGCATCATATCCTAAACCTGTTTATCTCGGTCTGACCCGAGCATCATATAAACAATACCCGAGTCAGTCTGGAATACCAGCATGAGAAAATCACACTCAATTTATTGTTAAAGTTTCAAAAATCCTTTTGAAAATAAAAGCATCTCGTAAGACCACGCCACAAATAAACATGTCGGGTTTTTACCTTACGATAGCTAAAACACTTTTTATAAAAATCCTCTGATATTATAATAGTGTCTATTCACAAATACTTATTAAAATAGCTGAAATTGTTACATGATTAAATTCCAGCATACTAGGTATACAAACAAATACCGTACAAGGCACGTAGGGAGAATGGATTTCCAACGAATGACTAGGCACTGGGGTACCACCTGTCACAGTACGTGGCCTAGATCATAGTACCGAGGAGTACGCCCGCTCCTCTGCAACACAAGGCCGGAATCATCCCTTACTGGATAATTCCAAATAAAATCACCCCACGGTTGGGATCAGCAACCGCACCACTAAGCCGAAATAAAAAGGGACATCTAGACAGGGATGACTTTACTCTCAAGTGGGGGCTACCCACGAAGCCTTGCTGCATAACCCCTGATTTTCAGTCATTCCTGGTTGATGAGGCTTGAGGCTAAACGTTACCTTCAGAACGCTTCACTTAGAATGCCCATCGTCCCCTGACGATGTCCGAAAGCATTCATCCATACAAGTCCGTTCCGGGTCCGAACAGAACTGATAACACTATCCCATTATCAATATTACCCTCGTTTCCCCACGAAACGTACAAACCGGATCGAAGTGGTTTTCGAGTCTCCAGACCTAGAATCCCGGTATACGGAAACCCGATCCCGGTCTCTTCGAAACGATCAGCGCATTTGGCCAATATTGATAGTCGGTTGTTTAACTATCAATTAACATCCATAACAACCATCAACAATCAATAATTACTCCATATTATTTATATCCCTCAAAATATCTTCACAAGATATTATTTCCATTTCAATTCCCATTGGAAACAATTTCAAACTATATTCCTCTCACGGAATAATTTCCCAAATATTTATTTTCACTGGAATGCCAAGTACAAACCATTTTAGATTTTTAAAATAATTTTAAAACACTTTATTATAAAAATACTTTATAAGAACGCCTTTTTAAACTTCTTTAATATTTAAGTTAAAATATACATTTAAAGATATTTAAATAAAACCATTTTAAAGAATATAAACAAATTTCCTTTTAAAACATATTATCAAATCTCATTTGTATTAACTACAATAATAGATTGAAAATTACTTACTTTAGAAATTTAAAATTTGGAAATAATAGATTTTTAAAACTTGACTTTTAAAAATAATAATAAATCTTTAACAAATATTTAAAATTTCTTTTTAAAACCAAATGTACTTTTATATAATTACTGCAATAATAGATTTTTGAAAATACTACTTTAGGCTTAACATTTAGAAATAATAGATTTTCTAAAATATGCTTTTTAAAACATATTTAAAACTTTTAACTTATATTTAAAATTGCTTTGAAAACATTCTTGGCTATCCAGAGAAATACACTTCTCATTCCCATCTTTTAAAAATAAATCAACATTTATTTTTAAACCAAACCATATCCTTTTATAAATTCCCATCTTGAATTTATATTCTCAAATATCCTCTGATATTTTATTTTACTTTATAAACCCAGTTTATAAATTCCAAAATCTCACTTCTCTTTTAAATTCCAATCTTAAACAACCAAATCAATTTCCCATTGATTTTCCCATTTACTTTACTTCGAAATAAATTTCTTATTTACTTCATTTATTTCAAATTACATTTACTTCATTTATTTCAAATTACATTTACTCTCAGATTTTATTTCTTAATTTTGAGTTAAAACCCTTTTAACTGAAAATACCAATTTAAAACTTCCAAAATTCCTTCTTTATCCTTTTATTAAATTTAATCCTTACATTCAAAAATAATTTCTTTATTCTTTCCAATAATATCACTTTAGCTTAAAATTCATTATCCTCATGTTAATTCAAAATCCCCTTTAACCATATTTGTTCGAATTTAGAAATTGCTTTATTTCTTTTACAATTCATTATTTAAGTTATTCAAATTCACTAGAATTATTTAACTTGAATTTTACTCTTTTATTTCTTCCCAAAAATAAAATCCAATTGCTTTTGATAACTCATTATACTGGGAAATTCAATCCAACCAGATTATCAAATATAAATCATCACAGGATATCAACAATCATATCACAGAATATTTAAACAAAATTAAATATTTTGAGGAATCCAGTTAGATCCCTCCAACCTGTTTCCCTGCATCCACAGATGTTAGCACAATACCAATTCCACTTCGAGGTGGAACATCGCGATATATGGGTTTTATAAAATATCATCCGCTATTATGCGGCGCATAGGGTCTCATCCGCTATATATTGCGGGAAAATCAACAACTCCAATATATACATATGCCAATATGTATATATTGCTATATACTACTATATATATATCACATCAATCAAATCAATCAATCAATCAATTATTTAAATTTAACCATTTAAATTTAAATTCAACTGAGTGAGATTAACTCACCTTAGATTTTGTTTTGCAATCCATCCTATCTCGACATGTTTTTTCCAAAATTGTCAGACCTTGTATAATCAGTAGATGTCTTATTAATATCTTGAATGAATTGAACAATTTGTTACTATTTTAATAATTTAACTAACATACGAATTAATTGAACAATTCATTCCCATAAATTTTAATTAACAAATTATTTAATTTGCAACGAACTACCGAAAAGTAAATAAGTTTATTAACCACATTAATCTCTAATATTCATTATTAAAATAAACTGGTAAATTTCCATTTCTAAACTGTATATAAATTCTTTGCTTCTGAATATATATCCTACTGTAAATAAATCTTGTCCCTAAGAAAAACAAATCATTTTTTTTTAACAAGTGAATCACCTCAATTTCCTATTTTAAGATAATCTAGTTAGCCTTACTCACTGACCAACAAATAAATTAAGGTTAAACTAGCTTAACATTGGATTTCTTCTTTACTAGTAAATCTGAATGTTAATCCTTTGCTTACATTCAAGTTAAACAGTAAGCAAAAGTGTAACATCCCGATTTTTTCGACTTTCGAAAATTCAACATCGATACTCACTTTATCGACTGCTGAGCCATCGAATGCCGGAAACCCGAAAAGTTATGGTTTTAAGAAAAAGAAAAAGTAGAAGAAGAAGAAGATAGAAGAAAAAGAGAAGAAGGACAACAGAACAACATCAAATACAGAGACAATATCAGAATCTCACATATCGCAGCGGAACAAAAATATAATAGATAAATGAATAATCTTTAAACAGAGAACTATATCATTTTATACATACATCAATCATCAGAGTCAATATACAACAATGGACAATTATATAACTTGTCCTCATACAGAATACACAGCGGAATAAATACTATCAGATACAAATACTACGTCTCGCCATCCAGCTTATTTCCAAAGCTCCAGAATATCCAGAATATCCTGATAATCTAACTCTAGACTGCCCGTGTGGAAATTTGTGGGCACCCAGAGTTTAGAAGGGAAACAATAAACTCCGAGTCAGTCATGGTGACTGGTGTGAGATCGTAAAACAGTTATATCTTTAAAAACAACAAGGGGATATTTTTAAAGTAAATTCGCAATGCTTTTGGAAAATGAAACTACCATAAGACCTCCCACCACACACACAATGCAAACGCAGACTTGGAGGAGATTTCTTCTTATGATAGTCAAAGATGCTTACTACGAAAAAATCAAATTCTTTTTGATATTATTATTAGTGCATAGTGGAAAACATTTCGAAAGTAGAATATAAATCTTAGCCAGCATAGGTACCATTATATTATGCCTGCTATAGCTGCCTCCTGAGGAGACAGGTTATACAATTGAAATCGTAAAGGCTCGTATTGTTTCTTTGGATTTCCAACAAATGGTCAGGCTAAGGAACTTCCTATCCACGATGGGTACGTCCCTGGAATAGACGACCCGAGAACCTAACCGGATCTCTGCCAACACAAGGCCGGGTTACCTCTGCAAAAATAGGTAACTACTGACACGCGTATGCCATCCCCCGATCGTCACCGATCTTCCCGAGGATCCCCGATTTCCAACAAACCACATAGATAATAATAATGCAGTAACCACAGAGGTTAAGTATCTGGGCTCCATACCATGATACCACCTTTATCCAGAAGGAATGACATACACTAAGGGGCGCTACTCCCTAGAACCTTGCTGCATCCTTCCTGTTTCGACCATTTCCGGGGTGTGAGGCTCGACGAAGTCTCGTCCACAAAGCTACGCTTTCTCAAAAAGCCCTGCTTCGGGTCAAACAAAAATGATCAACCTATGATCACAAAGATATAAGATCAAACAAATGATCATATCACAAATGATCAAACACTGATCATTTCACAGCAACACTCAGTATGCCACGTTACCAAATTGGGATATATCGCTGATAAATTTCAACTACATAACCTCTGAGCTCGTACGTCTCAGAGAAGGGTGTTAAGCTAAGAGAATAAATTCTCCGCCACCAACAGAAATGTATTTGAAAGAAATCAGCTTTATATCTCAAATTGTAACGTCAGACACACAATCCATACAAGTCTGTTCCGGGATCGAACAGAACCGAAGGCACTTCTCACGAAGCCCTTGCATTTCCGGATAATTTTCAATCACGTCAGGACTTCCCGTCACTAAGGGTGATAAAACCTCTAAATCGAAGATCAGTCGATGTAGAGTAACTCGACGGTAATCCTTCCGTTTTCAAAAATATCCGGTCTTCAACACCGGTCTTCAAATGCAATCCATAACGACGTATCACATATTCGGAATGGGTTATACGACCCCATGGTCCTTTCCCGGCTAACCCGAATAGTGAGCGATTATCTAAAATAAGTGTGGCATTCAAATTCATCCAATTCACAACAAATACCTACTCAAGGTAATTATTGATAGTCGGTTATTTAACTATCAATAAAGATGCGCAACATCATCAGATTCCAAATAATTTTCCAAATTATTTTATCTTCCAAAATATCTTTACTAGATATAAAATTTTCCACACTTAACCGTTTGAAAACAATTTCAAATCAATTTCCACATTTCAATTTATCTTTGAAGATAAAATCTCAAACAGTTCATTTCATATTGGAAAAACATTTCCATACTTATTTAAAAATAAGTATTTCACAAATCTATTTATTTTCAACACTTAGAAAATATTCGATATACTTAAATCAAATTAAGTATATATTCATTTTTTTAGGAAATCATAAATTTCAACATCTATTTGAGTCAAAACGAATGTTGCGTAAAACATCGTTACGACGACTCGAAATCACTAGTATAGGGATTCGAAATTTAGATAGATATATAAATCCCAATACTACATCAAAAACATTTCCTTTCGGAAATCATTTACTATAACAACAGTGTTATAGTCCACCATTTCCTTATTTCTCGAAAACGTCTATTTCAACAATAAAATGTTGAAATCTATGTTTCGATACTTAACACGTTTTAAAACATCTTTTAAAACAACTTCATTTAACGATATTCCTTTTCCCAAAATATATTGATTTTATTCAATAATATATATTCACTGTCCAAAATCGTGAATATAATCACTATCCCAATTTTAACAATTTCTACACATTTAACTTAAAGGATAATTCGCTGTCCAAAATCACGAATATATCTCCTTTAATAACTTCAATGTTAAATTTATCAAATTCTATTGATTTTGAATTTATAAAACAATGTTTATAAATCCCATTTTCTATTTATAAAACTTCGATTTCTAAATTATCCAATTCAACTTATATAACTCAATTATATACCGGAAATCTATATTATAAGTTAAGAACTTATAATTCATTTATTTACAACATCTATTCATTTCTCATCTAAATGTCAAAATCCGATTTATAAGATAATTGCTTATAAATCTTTTTGTTTTACAAAATCTATTCATTTAATAACTTCACAATTTATAAATCTATAAATTTCTATCCACTTATGGAATCCATTTTATTTGACTTTAACACTTAATAAAACGCATTTCAAAATTCCAATATTTTTAATTTATAAAAATATCAATTTTTATAAATCTTTTTATATGAATTGTTTAAAATACTTCAACAATTCCAATTTAAACTATTTCATAATCCTTATCAATTGTTTATTTCAAAAATAACATTTTTGTCGTATTTCACAAAAATCACAATTTTACTAACATTTAAAATTTTAACATTTATTTATTTAAAATAAACCAATTCAAAATTTTCAATAAAACGTATATTTCTACAAATCACTTTAAAAATCCTTTTAAATTAAAAGTCGTTATTTTTACATTTAAAAACTGAATCCGATGATGCAACAACACCAATCAGTCCATCACTACAGTCAAATATCATATATCATCATATGATAACAGAACATATCAAAATATCTGTAAATAATCAATACGGTGAGGAATCCAGTCGGATCCCTCCAACCTGTCTTCCTGCATCCACAGATGTTAGCACAATACCAATTCCGCTCCAGTACGGAATTATCGCGGTATATAGGTTTTTATAAATCCGCTTACTAACGGCGCAATAGGGTCTCATCCGCTATACGAGGCGGGAATCAATCAATCCAATATATACATATGCCAATATGTATATATCGCTATATATATAGATATATATCCTACTATATCTAATATCACATCCAAACAGTCAATCATCAATCAATAACTGTAAATAATTTCACATTCAAATTTGAGTGAGAAGATCTCACCGTGATTTCATTTCTGTTCCAGTACGTTTTATTTCGAATAAAATTAAACGTGCGTTTAATTTTACCCGAAATTTTCGTTAACTCCAAACGACTCCAAATCAGTTGCATAGCGAAGTGTTCGTCAATATGATTCCAACGCAACTGGTTTCGCATTTTTTCGATCTAGTATGCAATAGATACATTATTTCAAAGTTTATACGAATATAAATATCATTTAGTTAACATTTTAAATTAAAATTTTAAACCCACTCTTCCTGGCCGTTGATTCCTGCTTGATGAGATCCAGGACGTGTCCCCTTTCTTCCATCTCACGCGCGAAAATTACTCCCAGGTCACGTACGAAAGAACCCAACGCCGCCACGAAACCCTAATCACGCATCCAACTCCAAGCAACTTCACGTAGATCAGGCGACGCCATTTGAAACGCCTCGCCTAGCTCTGCCTTCGGTCATGACAGCTCGAAGCTCGGTACCCCCTGGACTTCGAAAAACGTGTGCAAAGGTCGCACGAACGTAGGGCCCTAATCCCTCCAAATGACGACGATAGCTGAGATCCACCGTTGGGTAGGTAGACAACGAGGTGTTCTTCGACTTTCCAGTTGGGGGTTTTGCGAATCGATGCGTGGATTTGGAGAATTTTGAGGAAGAAGATGATTGCTTTTCGGCCATCGATGCTTTACTGGCGGCTGAACGTATAAACTAGGGTTAGGTTTTTGTGTTGCAATTTGTGAATGGTGAAGGGTTCTTTTATAGAAGTTTCAACGAAAACACTATTCACTTGATTTTCCAAACTCCAAATCTCGCGCGGTGACCGGCGTTTCTAGGGTTTATCCCGCGTTCCGAACGCAATGGAATAGGTTTCGGAAGCTAATTCGATCGTCTGTGCGAGATATCGAATTAAACGATCAATTTAAATTAAACCGATTTAAATCGATTTCGAGGCGTTTTGGCTTGCCCCGGACAAACGATAAATCCAAAAATTACAAAATTTGAAATCTTACAATAATATCACATTACGGATCCGATGAAACTGGTTTCGTCAAAATCCGAGACCGTTTGAAAAATGACTATTTTAACTCGACGATTTAAAATTAAAACGATATCGATGCGTTTCGATCTGCCACGGTCAAACGACAACTCCGATTAATACGAAAATTGAAATCCGATAATAACTAACTATTACGGATCCAATGGAACTGGTCTCGTTCAATTCTGAGACTGTTCGAAAATTGGCTATTTTTACAGTCGATAATTAAATATTAAAATATTCAATTTCCACAGATTAACTTTAAATTCGATTTTAAAAGTTCTATAACCTTTCAATAACTCCAGTATGATTAAATAAAATTGTACAAATCATTTTCAATCATTTTTAATCCAGATTTCAATTATCTCTGGAATTTAACTATTAAATTATCGATTTAATTGACCAAATAAAATCAAATATTCGAATAATAAATTATTCGACTTATTAAATTCACTTATTAATATTTAAAATTAATTAAATATTCGAATTTCAAATATCAGAAATTCTGGGTCGTTACAAACTTCCCCCCTTAAAAGAATTTCGTCCTCGAAATTACAAGTCAAGAAAAAAATGTCCTTAACTCGTCTACTATCTTTCTCAAATTCAATAGTTTTATCAAATTTTTCAAAACAAATCTTCCTACTAAAGATTCGTTATCAATTCAACTAAATTTCCAACTTAAATTTTAAGTTTCAAACAACATTGTTTAACTTCTAAATTCAAATTCGAATTCAAATTCAAATTTAAACTTTAAAAATTTTCTCAAAAATTTTCTAACACTCGATATTTTCGGAAAATTTCGCCAGCGTTTCCTTTGCGTGGCTAATATGGTACGACTACAAAATGTCCCTACGGACTCTCCGATTTCAAAAAGAAAAGAAAAAGCCAAGCGGCTAGAGAAGAAATCATCAAAAACTCATATTATAATTCAAATACATACCTTTTGTCGAGCAATTCAAATTTATCTTCGAAATTAAATTCCAATTCCTTTATACCTGTATATCCTACTAGCCATAATATCTAGTTACATATATTCAAACCATTTCGTACATTCAATTACAATTCCAGTTTCATTCACTTTTGTTCATTTCCAAAATTTGATTTCAATTTACCCTTTGGTTAAATCTACTGTCATTTAAACTGGATTTCCAATTCGAATTCATTTTACTTTTCTTCAAATTTTATTGATTCAACTTCATTAACACTTAATGAATTTATATACAATCAACTAACAATCATCAAACAATCAATGCATATTCAACATAACCATTATTATTTGATTTCCATTCAATTTAGTTCAACACCTTTAATTTCAATTGACTTACATTCAATTTATTCAGTTTCTTCAATGAATTAACATTTACATTCAATTGATTCATTAGTTCAATAGCTAATCCATTTCATGTTGAAGTTCATTTATATAACTCAAGTTCATATTCATTTAATTCATTTTGATTATTTACTTCGACACCAAAATCAATTCCAATCAACACTTAAGTTATATCCCATTAAACATCGTTTGTTTAACTTAACTTACATTTCCACTTATAAATCCAAAATTCAAATTTCAATCCTATTTAACTTTTACCAAGGTCAAATTTCTTTACTTATTCAAAATTCATATTAAATCCAGATTTCATATTCCACAATCTCAACTTAGATTTAATTGATTCACTTATACTTACTTTAATTCAACTTAAAATTTCTTAAGTTAAATTTATTCAATCTAAATTCACAACAAATTGTATAAGTTATTAACTTAATAATATTTCATAAATATGGTATCCCAGAGTCTTACCAACATTTCAAAAACCATTTTTTGAAAACGGTTCAAACTATTCTTTGAATTTTCTAAAAAAAAACCCAAATTTTCAAAACAACTTCCATTTAAACAATTTGGCAGCAATTTCTCTTTTGGAAACCCGCAAATGAACACCGGTGATGTCGCGATCATCATCGGAATTATTTTCCAGCGACCGAAAAGAGTTTAGAGCTTTCATCTCTCCAAAATACTTTTCAAAACCTTTGAAATTCATTTTCAAATCAAAAAGATTTAAACTTTTCAAATCTCCAAAATTCTTTTCAAAACATTTCCAAAAACTCCTATGGAATTTCGTTTTAAATTACAAATCACTTTTATAATTTACATCCTCACATTTCATTTATATGTGAATTCATTTCTTAACTTTGGAGTTATAATTCCAATTTCTTATTTAATTTCAGTGATGATAATTCACTATTATTACTTCCTAACATCCATGCAACCATATACTATAGTACTTTATAGAAAAACATTTATTTTCTATACAAAAATAGTTTTGGGCAAAATTATCTCATTTACCCTATTCAAAACAATACTGTGCCGAATTGTTCTATATAAGTGTTTAGAGATCCCTATCGATAGAGTTGTACGGACAATACCGACCAGAATCCATATACCACTCAACAAACCAATCATCACAATATAAAACAATTTTATATTCACTAACAAATACGCACTCGTATCTATTATTACACTCAACTCATTCTAGAGTACTACTGACTCTATCTCTAATGAGTAATACCCAACAGAGCAGGGTTGTCGCTTAACCATATGCTCTGATACCAAATGTAACATCCCGATTTTTTCGACTTTCGAAAATTCAACATCGATACTCACTTTATCGACTGCTGAGCCATCGAATGCCGGAAACCCGAAAAGTTATGGTTTTAAGAAAAAGAAAAGGTAGAAGAAGAAGAAGATAGAAGAAAAAGAGAAGAAGGACAACAGAACAGCATCAAATACAGAGACAATATCAGAATCTCACATATCGCAGCGGAACAAAAATATAATAGATAAATGAATAATCTTTAAACAGAGAACTATATCATTTTATACATACATCAATCATCAGAGTCAATATACAACAATGGACAATTATATAACTTGTCCTCATACAGAATACACAGCGGAATAAATACTATCAGATACAAATACTACGTCTCGCCATCCAGCTTATTTCCAAAGCTCCAGAATATCCTGATAATCTAACTCTAGACTGCCCGTGTGGAAATTTGTGGGCACCCAGAGTTTAGAAGGGAAACAATAAACTCCGAGTCAGTCATGGTGACTGGTGTGAGATCGTAAAACAGTTATATCTTTAAAAACAACAAGGGGATATTTTTAAAGTAAATTCGCAATGCTTTTGGAAAATGAAACTACCATAAGACCTTCCACCACACACACAATGCAAACGCAGACTTGGAGGAGATTTCTTCTTATGATAGTCAAAGATGCTTACTACGAAAAAATCAAATTCTTTTTGATATTATTATTAGTGCATAGTGGAAAACATTTCGAAAGTAGAATATAAATCTTAGCCAGCATAGGTACCATTATATTATGCCTGCTATAGCTGCCTCCTGAGGAGACAGGTTATACAATTGAAATCGTAAAGGCTCGTATTGTTTCTTTGGATTTCCAACAAATGGTCAGGCTAAGGAACTTCCTATCCACGATGGGTACGTCCCTGGAATAGACGACCCGAGAACCTAACCGGATCTCTGCCAACACAAGGCCGGGTTACCTCTGCAAAAATAGGTAACTACTGACACGCGTATGCCATCCCCCGATCATCACCGATCTTCCCGAGGATCCCCGATTTCCAACAAACCACATAGATAATAATAATGCAGTAACCACAGAGGTTAAGTATCTGGGCTCCATACCATGATACCACCTTTATCCAGAAGGAATGACATACACTAAGGGGCGCTACTCCCTAGAACCTTGCTGCATCCTTCCTGTTTCGACCATTTCCGGGGTGTGAGGCTCGACGAAGTCTCGTCCACAAAGCTACGCTTTCTCAAAAAGCCCTGCTTCGGGTCAAACAAAAATGATCAACCTATGATCACAAAGATATAAGATCAAACAAATGATCATATCACAAATGATCAAACACTGATCATTTCACAGCAACACTCAGTATGCCACGTTACCAAATTGGGATATATCGCTGATAAATTTCAACTACATAACCTCTGAGCTCGTACGTCTCAAAGAAGGGTGTTAAGCTAAGAGAATAAATTCTCCGCCACCAACAGAAATGTATTTGAAAGAAATCAGCTTTATATCTCAAATTGTAACGTCAGACACACAATCCATACAAGTCTGTTCCGGGATCGAACAGAACCGAAGGCACTTCTCACGAAGCCCTTTCATTTCCGGATAATTTTCAATCACGTCAGGACTTCCCGTCACTAAGGGTGATAAAACCTCTAAATCGAAGATCAGTCGATGTAGAGTAACTCGACGGTAATCCTTCCGTTTTCAAAAATATCCGGTCTTCAACACCGGTCTTCAAATGCAATCCATAACGACGTATCACATATTCGGAATGGGTTATACGACCCCATGGTCCTTTCCCGGCTAACCCGAATAGTGAGCGATTATCTAAAATAAGTGTGGCATTCAAATTCATCCAATTCACAACAAATACCTACTCAAGGTAATTATTGATAGTCGGTTATTTAACTATCAATAAAGATGCGCAACATCATCAGATTCCAAATAATTTTCCAAATTATTTTATCTTCCAAAATATCTTTACTAGATATAAAATTTTCCACACTTAACCGTTTGAAAACAATTTCAAATCAATTTCCACATTTCAATTTATCTTTGAAGATAAAATCTCAAACAGTTCATTTCATATTGGAAAAACATTTCCATACTTATTTAAAAATAAGTATTTCACAAATCTATTTATTTTCAACACTTAGAAAATATTCGATATACTTAAATCAAATTAAGTATATATTCATTTTTTTAGGAAATCATAAATTTCAACATCTATTTGAGTCAAAACGAATGTTGCGTAAAACATCGTTACGACGACTCGAAATCACTAGTATAGGGATTCGAAATTTAGATAGATATATAAATCCCAATACTACATCAAAAACATTTCCTTTCGGAAATCATTTACTATAACAACAGTGTTATAGTCCACCATTTCCTTATTTCTCGAAAACGTCTATTTCAACAATAAAATGTTGAAATCTATGTTTCGATACTTAACACGTTTTAAAACATCTTTTAAAACAACTTCATTTAACGATATTCCTTTTCCCAAAATATATTGATTTTATTCAATAATATATATTCACTGTCCAAAATCGTGAATATAATCACTATCCCAATTTTAACAATTTCTACACATTTAACTTAAAGGATAATTCGCTGTCCAAAATCACGAATATATCTCCTTTAATAACTTCAATGTTAAATTTATCAAATTCTATTGATTTTGAATTTATAAAACAATGTTTATAAATCCCATTTTCTATTTATAAAACTTCGATTTCTAAATTATCCAATTCAACTTATATAACTCAATTATATACCGGAAATCTATATTATAAGTTAAGAACTTATAATTCATTTATTTACAACATCTATTCATTTCTCATCTAAATGTCAAAATCCGATTTATAAGATAATTGCTTATAAATCTTTTTGTTTTACAAAATCTATTCATTTAATAACTTCACAATTTATAAATCTATAAATTTCTATCCACTTATGGAATCCATTTTATTTGACTTTAACACTTAATAAAACGCATTTCAAAATTCCAATATTTTTAATTTATAAAAATATCAATTTTTATAAATCTTTTTATATGAATTGTTTAAAATACTTCAACAATTCCAATTTAAACTATTTCATAATCCTTATCAATTGTTTATTTCAAAAATAACATTTTTGTCGTATTTCACAAAAATCACAATTTTACTAACATTTAAAATTTTAACATTTATTTATTTAAAATAAACCAATTCAAAATTTTCAATAAAACGTATATTTCTACAAATCACTTTAAAAATCCTTTTAAATTAAAAGTCGTTATTTTTACATTTAAAAACTGAATCCGATGATGCAACAACACCAATCAGTCCATCACTACAGTCAAATATCATATATCATCATATGATAACAGAACATATCAAAATATCTGTAAATAATCAATACGGTGAGGAATCCAGTCGGATCCCTCCAACCTGTCTTCCTGCATCCACAGATGTTAGCACAATACCAATTCCGCTCCAGTACGGAATTATCGCGGTATATAGGTTTTTATAAATCCGCTTACTAACGGCGCAATAGGGTCTCATCCGCTATACGAGGCGGGAATCAATCAATCCAATATATACATATGCCAATATGTATATATCGCTATATATATAGATATATATCCTACTATATCTAATATCACATCCAAACAGTCAATCATCAATCAATAACTGTAAATAATTTCACATTCAAATTTGAGTGAGAAGATCTCACCGTGATTTCATTTCTGTTCCAGTACGTTTTATTTCGAATAAAATTAAACGTGCGTTTAATTTTACCCGAAATTTTCGTTAACTCCAAACGACTCCAAATCAGTTGCATAGCGAAGTGTTCGTCAATATGATTCCAACGCAACTGGTTTCGCATTTTTTCGATCTAGTATGCAATAGATACATTATTTCAAAGTTTATACGAATATAAATATCATTTAGTTAACATTTTAAATTAAAATTTTAAACCCACTCTTCCTGGCCGTTGATTCCTGCTTGATGAGATCCAGGACGTGTCCCCTTTCTTCCATCTCACGCGCGAAAATTACTCCCAGGTCACGTACGAAAGAACCCAACGCCGCCACGAAACCCTAATCACGCATCCAACTCCAAGCAACTTCACGTAGATCAGGCGACGCCATTTGAAACGCCTCGCCTAGCTCTGCCTTCGGTCATGACAGCTCGAAGCTCGGTACCCCCTGGACTTCGAAAAACGTGTGCAAAGGTCGCACGAACGTAGGGCCCTAATCCCTCCAAATGACGACGATAGCTGAGATCCACCGTTGGGTAGGTAGACAACGAGGTGTTCTTCGACTTTCCAGTTGGGGGTTTTGCGAATCGATGCGTGGATTTGGAGAATTTTGAGGAAGAAGATGATTGCTTTTCGGCCATCGATGCTTTACTGGCGGCTGAACGTATAAACTAGGGTTAGGTTTTTGTGTTGCAATTTGTGAATGGTGAAGGGTTCTTTTATAGAAGTTTCAACGAAAACACTATTCACTTGATTTTCCAAACTCCAAATCTCGCGCGGTGACCGGCGTTTCTAGGGTTTATCCCGCGTTCCGAACGCAATGGAATAGGTTTCGGAAGCTAATTCGATCGTCTGTGCGAGATATGGAATTAAACGATCAATTTAAATTAAACCGATTTAAATCGATTTCGAGGCGTTTTGGCTTGCCCCGGACAAACGATAAATCCAAAAATTACAAAATTTGAAATCTTACAATAATATCACATTACGGATCCGATGAAACTGGTTTCGTCGAAATCCGAGACCGTTTGAAAAATGACTATTTTAACTCGACGATTTAAAATTAAAACGATATCGATGCGTTTCGATCTGCCACGGTCAAACGACAACTCCGATTGATACGAAAATTGAAATCCGATAATAACTAACTATTACGGATCCAATGGAACTGGTCTCGTTCAATTCTGAGACTGTTCGAAAATTGGCTATTTTTACAGTCGATAATTAAATATTAAAATATTCAATTTCCACAGATTAACTTTAAATTCGATTTTAAAAGTTCTATAACCTTTCAATAACTCCAGTATGATTAAATAAAATTGTACAAATCATTTTCAATCATTTTTAATCCAGATTTCAATTATCTCTGGAATTTAACTATTAAATTATCGATTTAATTGACCAAATAAAATCAAATATTCGAATAATAAATTATTCGACTTATTAAATTCACTTATTAATATTTAAAATTAATTAAATATTCGAATTTCAAATATCAGAAATTCTGGGTCGTTACAAAAAGACATAAAAATCTGAACCTATCCTAACTATATTTCTTCTTAAACACCTTCAACTCTGAAAGTGTACAATATTTATTAAGTCACATTAAAATAGATGGTACCTCACCTCACTGTCCAAACCTGGCCTCTTCCTCTACCTCAGCCTTGACAGTCGAGCCTCTCATCATCGCACGCGAGGTCGAACATGCCAACACTTCCCGCATCGAGCTGCTAGGGGGCGAATCAGACCTCAACACTTCGTCATCGCATCATCCTCTCTGTATGCCTCCCTTTAACTTGCGAGTATCACTGCTTTGCCGTACCCACAATCGCGACTACCTTGGTGAACTTGCCCGGCCGTGAATCGCTCACGAGCTTGAGCCAAAAATCCCACCCAATCGCGTCACCTCCTCCAGGTCAGGCCGCCGCTTCCAAACTAACGAGCTCACCTTCATCGTGAGGAACCGCGATTTCCTCCCTCACGTGCTTGAACCATCTCGCGCCCCAGCAAATCCAATTCGTCCCCCCCACTTCTTTTATTTACCTGATGTCGATTTTGAACTGGAAGAAGAAAGGAGGGAGCTTGCGAACGAATTAAAGAGTAGGGTAGCGTGATTTTTGTTTTCAATTAGTCCGGCCATTTTCTTTATTTTGATGATTTTAGAACGAGATATTTTTCTGGCTTCAGAACGAAGAAAGAAAGAGATAAGGTCGGGTACTTGAATAGCTGTTTGAACTGATGGAAAAGATAGGTCGATGTGAAATAAATTTAACTGCAGTTGACTAGTAAAATTATTCAATTTAAATTCAAATTCGAATTGTTCCAATAAAGTCAACTAAAAATTTTGACATCCTATCAAGGCATGCCGCTAGGCATTTGTAATGTTATACGCCTATTCTGAACGCACTGGAAAAGGTTTTGAGTCCTAATTCGATCGTATGGAGAAGATAGCTTTTTTTTTGGATTCAGTTATAATATTGAATTCGATAAAATTTCAGCGCGTTTATATATCGTACGCTCACACAACAACTCCAAATACTACGAAAATTGAAACCCGATAATAATACAATATTACGGATCCAATGGAACTAGTGTCGTCGAATTCTGAGACTGTGCCTCGGAAGGCTATTTTTAAATTCAATTTAAACAATAAAATTTCAAAACATAACAAACCATTTTTAAAGCTGATTCCAACACTTCTATCCATTTCAGTATTATCTATATAAATTTTATAAGTATTCAAATTATTTTTAACAGGCTTAAAGCTCCAGATTCAATAATTTACCAATTTCAATAATTTAAATTCAACAATTACTTGTCTAATCAATAATGATATTTGAAATTAAAGTTAATAATTATCTTTTGAATATTTAAAATTAATTAAAAATTCCTATTTCAAATGCTCAAAATTTCTGGGTCGTCACAACTGGCATCTTAAAATCCATTTAGTCGTGGAATGGAATCCACTTCGAGCCCGTTAAAGGGATGGAACCCTTAGTAGGATGGAACCTACGAAAAATCTAGTGGAACATTATTTTGTATCCGCTAACTTTTATTCAAATGATTTTACAAAATTATCTTATTTTCAAAATGATTTCAAAACCTTCCTTTTAAAAAGAATCAAAAACATCTATCCTGATTTGAAATACTTTTAGCCTCAAAATAATCTTTATTTTCAAAATAAAATTATCCCTAGTTTTAAACTATCTTTAATAATAAATTTAATATTTATACTTAGATTTAAATATAAAATTATAGTAAAATTTTATATATATTATTCTCTATATTTACTTATGTATTTTAACTATAGTTAAGTATATTTATAAAGTTTAAAATAGTTTTAATATAAGATAGAAGTAATTTTCAAAGAAAAACAAATCACCAAAATTTCCTTTGGGATGTCGACATACCCAAGATACCCATGTCGACATAGTGGCAATTGGTTTCAAAAATTTGAATTTCAAAATAAGTGTCTATTCGCCATAACCTTTAAAGAATGGAAATGGCTATTGTTCTTCTATAAATAGGGGATGTTTCAATGAATTTTCAATAATATTTTTCTGGTTTTCACTCCTCTTCTTCTTCCATATTTCTTTATATATATTCTTACCATTACTCTGCCGAAATCACCATTGAATTTAACTAGATCATTTCTGGTTTGATTCTCTATCACTATCTCAAAAAGACCCAGTGCTATTCAGAGTTATAGGCTTCTTTGTAATCAATCGAGTGAGAAAAGGTGTGATTATAGCCTTGGAAATCAATCATGTGAGAAAAGGTGTGATTGTAGCCTAGGAAATCAATTGGGTGAACTTGTTGCCCGGGAAATCAAGTATCTCTACCTAGAGGATTGTGAATCTGGAGTGGTGTACCTCGTGGCCTTGAAATCGAGGGTTGTAATTGTAAAGATTGCTTTTGAAAGGAAATTTGTACTTGCGTGCGGGACTGGATGTAGGGTAACTCCGAACCAGTATAAAATCCGGTGTATTCTTTCCTTTACTGCTTTTACTTTATATTTGCATCTAGGTTTGAATCTGCGATCATATCTGTGTCTGAATATTGCATACATTTGTGTACAAATTAATATAAACTCAAAACGAATTAGTAATTCCTTAAAACACTATTCACCCCCCCTTTAGTGTTTATACTAGCCTTAAGATCCGTAATCTGCATTTCTCACATTTGGTATCAGAGCAAGGTTTTCAAAGTTTCATAATCTGAATTTTGAAAATTTTTTAATGGCTATATTTGATAATTTTGTTAATACTTGTTTAAAAATATTCAAATCATCATTGGATCATAAGTCTGCATATAATCTATATTCAAAGTAAAATCATTCACAAGGTTTTTATGATGTGCAGGAAACATGTCTTATAGGTGTTGAGGAATCAATCCACAATGGACAAATTGTGCAGATCAAAAAGAATAAATGGATACTCGATAGTGGATGTTCTAGACACATGACTAGTAATCCAGATATGCTGAATGATATAATATACAAAGACGGAGGATTGGTTAACTTTGGAGACAACTCAAAAGGATATGTGATTGGCATCGGTAATGTCGGTAACTCTAAAACTCCTATTATTGCTAATGTTTTGCTAGTTAAGAATCTGAAACATAATTTGCTAAGTATTAGTCAACTTTGCGATAAAGGATATAAAATTAAATTTGAAAAAGATAAGTGTCACATTGAAGATAATAATCCAACCATAATATTTGTAGGAATTAGGAAAAAGAATATTTATATTCTTAGTATGAAAGTTTCAAATGATAACTTGTATCTTTTGGCAAATACAAGTGACCCTTGGATTTGGCATAAGAGATTTGGGCATTTGAATTTCAAACTCTTATCTAAACTGTCAAAACATGATCTAGTAAGAGGTCTCCCTAAAATGAATTTTAAAGTAGATAGTTTATGTGATGCATGTCAATTAGGAAAACTTAGAAAAAGTTCCTTTAAATTAAAAGATATGATTTCAACTTCAAAACCTCTTGAATTACTTCATCTTGATTTATTTGGTCCATCTCAAATTCAGTCAATAAATCACAGTAAATATGTTTTTGTAATTGTAGATGATTATTCTAGATTTACATGGACAATATTTTTGAAACATAAAAGATACTTTTGAATGTTTTAAGAAATTTACAAAAAGGATTCAAAATCAACTTTCTGTAAAAATTATAACCATCCGTAGTGATCACGGTGGTGAATTTGAAAATGAAAAGTTTGAGGAATTCTGCAATAAAAAGGGAATAACTCACAATTTTTCATTTCCAAGAACTCCACAACAAAATGGAGTAGTAGAACGTAAAAATAGGACGATTCAAGAGTGTGCGAGAACTATGCTTTTAGATAGTAATTTACCAAAACATTTTTGGGCAGAAGCAGTTGCTATCGCCTGTTATATTTTAAATACAATCTTAATAAGACCTTTAACTGATAAGACATCTTATGAACTTCTTCACGGAAAGAAACCTAAGGTATCTTATTTTAAAATTTTTGGAAGTAAATGTTTTATTTTAAATACAAAAGATGACTTAGATAAATTTGATCCTAAATCCGACAAAGGTATCTTTATCGGATATTCTAATAGAAGCAAAGCATACAGAGTGTTTAATTTAAGAACTAACACCATTGAAGAAACAATGTGTAACGACCCGACTTCCTATGCCCAGAAAGTCGCATCATTATGAAGAAAGAAAGGGGTAGAAAATAGAAAAGAAGAGAAGAAAGAAAGAAACAACAACAACGATCTCACAGCGGAACGAACTTATATGGATTGAATGCTTTCAGCACATCGTCAGGCGGACGATGAGCATTCTAAGTGATATGCATAAATACATATGTATATAATATATTTATCTTTTTCTAAATAAGCTTTTAGATTTTTAATAAATATACAAATATGAAAAACAATTATTTAAAATAACTTATGCTTTGATCAAATATTTATAACATATTTTTATATGCTTGAGAAACTTATTTTAACTATATATATATTTTTCACAAACCAAATTTGTCTTATGTTTGAATTAAAAAAAATGAAAGAATATTAAAACAAATGAACTTCTTAATTTAAATCTTATTTAAACTTAAGCTTACATATATATTTATAATAAATAAGAAATTATTCTTGTTATTTAAATCTCAAATATTATTTCCAAAAGTATTAAACCAAATTACAAATTATATATATTAAAGTTTGAAAATACTTTATTAAATTCAAATTCAATATTCTTTCCATTCCAATATATACAAATATATATATTCTAAATGGAAAATATTTTTAACATTAGCTTGATAATTATCATATTGAATTTTAATACATAACTTCAAATCACAATATATATACATATATATTATAATTTGAAAACATATCCTTTATTAAATTAAAGACTCCCTATTTATAATATATATACCAATATATATATACATTATAAATAGAAAACATTTATATAAGTTTTGAAAGATAAATCTTACCAATTTTAAATTGTTAGAAAGGATATTAATAAATATTGCCAATTAAATATTATTAACCTTTAAAATGAATAAACTTGTCAATTTACAAAATAAAATCAACAAATCAATTTAATTATTTATAAAGATTATTAAATTGATATTGCCAAAATTCCGGGATATCACACAATGCATGTTTCATTCGATGAAAATATCAAAATTTTGTAGAGACAAATGATGAAGAGGATTTAATTACTCAAAATCAAGAGTCAACTGAAACTAATAATGAATTTAATCATCCTAATAAAACAATTAAACTTTTAAAAGATCATCCCATAGAAAATATACTAGGAGATATGCAATCTGTTGTTACAACTAGAAATCAACTAAGTAAAATGAGCAATGTATCCTTTATATCAACTATTGAACCCAAAGATCCAAAAGAAGCATCAACTGATGATTCATGGATTTTGGCTATGCAAGAAGAACTAAATCAATTCACTAGATATGATGTTTGGGAACTTGTTCCTAGACCTAAAAATAAAACTATAAAAATGAGTTTATAAAAACAAAATGAATGAACAGGGTGAGGTCGTTAGAAATAAAGCTCGGTTAGTCGCTCAAGGTTATTGTCAAGAAGAAGGAATAGATTTTGATGAAACCTTTGCTCCCGTAGCAAGATTAGAAGCCATTAGGATTCTACTTGCTTTCGCAAATTATAATAATTTCAAATTATTTCAAATGGATGTTAAAAGTGCCGTTTTAAATGGATTTGTAAAAGAAGAAGTATATGTTGAACAACCACCACTTTTTGAAAATGAAAATTTTCCAAATCATGTTTACAAACTTAAGAAAGCTCTATATGGTCTAAAACAAGCTCCTAGAGCCTGGTATGATAGACTAAGATCTTACTTACTTCAATCAAATTTTGATATGGGTAAAGTAGATAATACTCTTTTTATTAAAAGAAATAAAAATGATATTCAACTAGTACAAGTTTACGTAGATGATATCATTTTCGGATCAACTAATTTTGAAATGAATAAAGAATTTTCTGTAATAATGACAAAAGAGTTTGAGATGAGTCATATGGGTGAATTAAACTTCTTTCTAGGATTACAAATAAAAAAATTAGATAATGGTATCTTTATTAGTCAAGAAAAATATGCTAAAGACCTAGTTAGTAAATTTGGTTTGACTAATGCAAGTGGAAAACCCACTCCCATGGCAACCAATGAGTACCTAAGTAAAGAAGATCTCTCGAAAGATGTAGATCAAAAATTATATAGAGGAATGATTGGATCACTACTCTATATCACTGCTAGTAGACCTGATATCATGCATAGCGTTTGCATTTGTGCAAGATATCAATCCCAACCTAAAGAGACCCACTTAAAAGCTGTAAAACGTATCATAAGATATATTAAACAGACCATTGACTATGGCTTATTTTATTCTAAAAATGATTCTTTTGAATTAATATCTTACTATGACTATGCTGGTTGTAAGTCAGACCGAAAAAGTACAAGTGGAACTAGTCACTTTTTGGGGCATTCTCTGATTTCCTAGTTTAGTAAAAAGCAAAACATAGTTTCTCTACCAACAACTGAAGCATAGTATATTTCTGATGCTTTAGCTTGTTCTCAAGTAATATATATGTAACAAACTTTAAAAGATTTTGGTTTAAATATCTCAAAATCATCAATTTATTGTGATAATACTAGTGCAATAAATTTATCCAAAAATACTACTCATCATGCTAAACATATTGATATCAGACATCATTTTCTCAGAGATAATATAAGTAAGGAAGTAATTACTCTTGATTATATCAATTCTGAGAATCAAATTGCTGATATATTGACAAAACTCTTAAATGAATATTTACTAAATTAAGAAGAGAATTAGGTATTTGTTCAATAATTGAAATATAAAATATAAATAACAAAGTATAATTAAAAATTAAATTAAAAATAAATCAAATAGTAAAAGTATCAAGCACCATGTCGACATCCCGCTCCTAACCATGTCGACATATAACGATTTTCTTATTTTTGAATTTTTCCCACCAAAATTAAAATAAGTGGTTATATATTCTTCTTATTTTGGAATTTGGATCATTCTTTCTGTTCTTTCTCTGTTCTATCTTCTGAAAACATTTAAACAATGGCCTCCTCTTCCAAATCAAACAAAAATTCAACCTTTTTTTTGCGTTGTCAAAGTGTGCTTTGACAAAGATGGAAATCTTGTCGAACAACGTGGAAATTTCTGGTTCCACTATCCAAATTGTTCAGTTCATAGATCTCCCATTTTCAAAGACACGCATTAGTTTCTCTTTCCTCTTTCCTATTGTTGTATGTTTTTACTTACGTTCTCTACGCTCATGTAAATATAACAATATAAATGATTTGTGTTCTTATATTACAAGTATTATCATATATATATTCTTAGTTAGGAGAGTTCGTAATTTAGGACTAAAGTTTTAGTTTTATAATTAAGTGTTGATTATTTATGATAACACTATCATTATAATCACATAGTATTAGACTAAGGGGGAGTTATATAGTTTGGAGTTAGTTTTTGTTGATGACAAAGGGGGAGAAGTATTAAACATAGGATAGTTAGACATAGATTAAGGAGGAGTTATTAGTTTTAGGGGGAGTCAATAGGATAGAAGTAATATTTTATAAAAAAAGGTTATCATCATCAAAAAGGGGGAGATTGTTAGTCCTTGAGATGATGGTTTTGATGACAACAACCTTAGAATAAGATTATAAAATATAAATACTAGTATTATAGTTTAGATATATATGTATATGTAGGATTTAACCATGCAGGTATCAAGAATGAAGACTGTACAGTATAGAGATTCAAGATATCAAGACCGAAGACTCATGAGTATCAAGAATATCAAGATTACCAAGAGTTCAAGATTTCAAGAATAAGTAATTTAATTAGGAATTTTGTTAAAACTCCTAGAAAAGCACTGGCATCTTAAAATCCAATTTAGTCGTGGAATGGAATCCACTTCGAGCACGTTAAAGAGATGGAACCCTTAGTAGGATGGAACCTACGAAAAATCTAGTGGAACATTGTTTTGTATCTGCTAACTTTTATTCAAATGATTTTACAAAATTATCTTGTTTTCAAAATGATTTCAAAACCTTCCTTTTAAAAAGAATCAAAAACATCTATCCTGATTTTAAATACTTTTAGCCTCAAAATAACCTTTATTTTCAAAATCAAATTATCCTTAGTTTTAAACTATCTTTAATAATAAATTTAATATTTATACTTAGATTTAAATATAAAATTATAGTAAAATTTTATATATATTATTCTCTATATTTACTTATGTATTTTAACTATAGTTAAGTATATTTATAAAGTTTAAAATAGTTTTAATATAAGATAGAAGTAATTTTCAAAGAAAAACAAATCACCAAAATTTCCTTTGGGATGTCGACATACCCAAGATACCCATGTCGACATAGTGGCAGTTGGTTTCAAAAATTTGAATTTCAAAAGAAGTGTCTATTCGCCATAACCTTTCACGAATGGATATGGGTGTTGTTCTTCTATAAATAGCGGATGCTTTCAATGAATTTTCAATAATATTTTTCTGGTTTTCACTCCTCATCTTCTTCCACATTTCTTAATATATATTCTTACCATTACTCTGCCGAAATCACCATTGAATTTAACTAGATCATTTCTGGTTTGATTCTCTATCACTATCTCAACAAGACCTTAGTGCTATTTAGAGTTATAGGCTTCTTTGTAATCAATCGAGTGAGAAAAGGTGTGATTGTAGCCTTGGAAATCAATCAAGTGAGAAAAGGTGTGATTGTAGCCTAGGAAATCAATTGGGTGTACTTGTTGCCCGGGAAATCAGGTATCTCTACCTAGAGGATTGTGAATCTGGAGTGGTGTACCTCATTGCCTTGAAATCGAGGGTTGTAGTTGTAAAGATTGCTTTTGAAAGGAAATATGTACTTGTGTGCGGGACTGGATGTAGGGTAACTCCGAACCAGTATAAAATCCTGTGATATCCCGGAATTTTGGCAATATCAATTTAATAATCTTTATTTATAATTAAATTGATTTGTTGATTTTGTTTTATAAATTGACAAGTTTATTTATTTTAAAAGGGATTAATTAAGAAATTAATTAAGGAGTAATTAATTTAGTTAATAAAAGTAATTAAGGGGAGTTAATTACTAGATGAGATTAATCAAAAGTGATTAATAAATATTGTTTAATTAAAGGTTAATTACTTAATGTAATTAATTTAATTAGGTAATTAATAATTAAGTTGTAATTAAGGATCATTAATTAATATAATTAATGATGTAATATCATATATATACATGCATTTAATAATCAAGTTATCAATGATTATCAAGTTATCATAAAAAAGTAAATAATAAGTAAATTGATTTAAAATACTTTGTAAATGATAACTTGATAATCATTGATAACTTGATTATTAAATGCATGTATATATATGATATTAATCTTAATTAAACCATAATTATTAATCATGTTTGATTAATCTAATCCAATTAACTTCCCTTAATTACTTCCCTTAATTAATTACCTTTAATTAATTACCTTAACAAATAATTAATTACCTTATTAATTAATCTTAATCCTTTAATTAACTTAATTAAATAATTTATTTAATTAATAACACTAAGTAATTAACTCTTAATCACTTCTTATTTAATTACTTTCATAAAATAATTATCCTCTAATTACTTTATTAAATATTTTATCTTTACTAAATTACATCCAGTAATTATTTCTTAATTACTTCATCAAGTAATTATACTTAATTAATTTATAAGTGATTATCTTTAATTAATCATTAATTAATTACTTAGTTAATTATTTAACTAAATTAAATAATTTCTTAACTATAAAAGATCTTGATTAAGAAAACCATTATCTTAATTAAATTATTATCTATTCTTAATTCATTTTCAATTCATTCTTTCTAAACTCTTTTTCAAAGCCAAGAAAAAGTCGGGTTGTTACAAATCCGGTGTGTTCTTTCCTTTACTACTTTTACTTTATATTTGCATCTGTGTTTGAATATGTGATCATATCTGTGTCTGAATATTGCATACATTTGTGTACAAATTAATATAAACTCAAAAAGAATTAGTAATTCCTTAAAACACTATTCACCCCCCTCTAGTGTTTATACTAGCCTTAAGATCCGTAATCCGCATTTCTCGCAACTATTATGTGTTAAGGTGGAAAATGTAAAGGCTTAATGCAATTTAAAAGTAAGTTTATTTTATATTTGACATTATTATAATAGCGTATATTACTACATAGTAGATAGTTTAACGGATCCTTAGAGGATGGTTATCCCAAACATCCTTTATGTTACTTGTATTTCCGTTGATATTTCACTTGAGTTGGATTTATTGATATAAGAATGTTAATACTTACTCGAGTGTTTTGTGTTTTGCTTTACACTCGGGTCAGACTGAGTGATACAGCATTCGAGACTCACCTTTGGAGTTGGAGCTTCGCTTGGAGATCCAGCTATCTATCCTGCTTTCAGTTGTTCAGTTGATTCCAGTGATGTATTCAGATCTTGTATTTGATTGTTGTATTGAGACATCTATGTACTCGTGACTTCTGTTGTATCTTGTTTAACTCTGTTATATATGTATAGTAGCTTCATGGACTACTATTCCTTTGTTTCCGCTGCATTATTGTTATATTACTCTGTGTCTGTGATCTGTGATTATTTTATTTACTGTATATCCTGAGTTTTGCCAAATTTAAATTAACAATCTGATATTTTGAGCAATTCAAATTCGACATGTATGGATGCGAATGGTTGAAAATTTCAAGATGTTACTTGTGTTATCAGAGCTTTGGCTCTAGGCAAAGCTTAGCATATATGGTAAATTTGTTTACAGAATCACTTTCGTTCGAGCTTAAATTCCTTCCTTTCGTGCCGATTTCTTTGAATTTTGGAACGTTCCCTGCAGTCCCAAATCCATTCTTGTCTCTCCCTATTTGTCTTCTTTTGATTCTGGAGTATCCCATAACTCCACTTCGAATGATCTTTATAATAAATAGGCAGTCTTGCCAATTTTCGAATGATATGTAAAGGGGGAAACTCCTTTGCAATTAGCATTGATTCACCGAAGATTTCGGTATCCTCGGTTTACAATGCTATCTATCTCTTGTTATCCCGAATTCTATTTCTTGAGATCAGATATAGGTTTGTCCCAAAACCCTACATCGATCTTATTCTTGAAGTCACGGTTGACCCGATTAACGTTGCCCGAGATTTATACAAGCTTATCCATCCCCTTTATTCTATGGATTGATCGTCTTGGTCTTTTGTTCCGACTTATCTTCAAATCACTCTTGAGGTATATTTGTAAAATAATATTTAAAATGTTTTAATATATATTGTGCTGTTTGAGTTGTTGATGTTGATTTGGGTTTCTGATCGATTCGTCTGATCAACGCTATCGATAGGATCTCCAAAACACTTGAACAGAGCAAACTGACACCATATTGTTTTCAAACTTGGTAAATGAGATAAATTTGTATAACTATATTTTATATATGTATAATTTTCTGAATTTTGATAGTTAATTGAATTGGATGTTAAGAAATAATATTTGACTTTGTATATATCTTGTAATCATTAGCTTTTGTTTCATATATAAATAATTGAATTATAAAATATAGTTATAAATAAATTTGGAAATTTAAATGAATTTAAAATCAGGAATTTGAGAATTTAATTTCCAGTGATTCCAAACTTTGGTTTTAAAGCTTTAAATGTATATTATTTAAAGTATTTTCAAATAGAAATCGTTTTCAAGAATTTTTAAATGTTTAAATCAGTGCTCTTCTCTTTTGTCACTGGAAAATAATTTTGATGATGGCGGTCGCATCGTCGACATTCATTTTCGAGTTTCGAAGTGGAGAGGCCATTCAGTAGCTTTGCTACACTTTTGTTTTAGAAATTAATTTGATTTGAGTTTTCTTAAATATGACTTGATTTATATATATTATATATATGTATATGATTATAGATTTGATTTGATATATATAGTATATATATATATATATATATATATTTATCTCTAAATGGTTTGAAGTGAATTGGAAATTTAATTCTTAAATTTTGTTAAAGGATGATTTTAATTACAAAATAAAGCCAAAATTTTTAATAAATAATTAAACTTGAAATAAGTTGAATAAGAAAATTTTACTTGTATAATACTCAATTACATTTCAATATAACTTACCTAAATTATCCAGAAGTTGAATATGTAATTGGATAATATACAAATATAAAACGATTTTATAAATAAAATTTGAGTGATCATAATAAATGTTATACACTTAAATTTTAGTTATAAAATGTCAATAGAGATAAATGGAATAATAAGTAATTGAATAATAGATGAGACAAATAAAGTTGTTTTGAAGGAATTAATAAATTGAATTTAGATTAACTTATGGAAATACCTTGAATTTAAAATCAATTCTTGAATATAAATTAATTTAAATTGCAATTTATATGGTTTAAATTAATTTATATGGTTTAAATATAGGGGATAAGATAAATTAAGTGGAATAAACTTAATAATAATTTGGAATAAAAGAATTAAATTTGTTGAATAAAATATGAGTATAATAAATGATTATACAAATTGATGATTTAGAAATTTTAATTGAGGATGACTAGACAATAAGATAATGAATTTAGAAATAGATGGAGTGATTTAACTTAAGTGAACTCAAATGGATTAAACCAAAATGTTGGATATTAATTAGTTTAATTTGAAATTTATATGGTTTTTAAATTAGTTGTTTATTTTGTTTTCAAAGCTATTTTCTTTCTGGTTGTTTCTATTCTCCTACCTCCTTCCTTTTCGGGGACGAAAAGTTTTGAGTGGGGGAGGGTGTAACAACCCGTAAATTTTAGATAATTTTATTTGTTTATTTATATATTTAATTGAAATTTTGTGAAACTTTAAACAATAAAATTTTGAAATTTAAATTTGATATTTGAAATGCGTCTGTTTTAACATAGCAACTGGTAAATTTTCATCAGATAATTTGGAAGTTTATTTTCTGGTTTAATTTTATTCCAATTTATATCAGTTAAAAATTGATGATAATAAAAAGTGTTCCGAAACCTAAATATATCAACATGAGAAAATTTATTTAGAACACTCTGAATAAGAATGCATAATTCGTTTCACAAATTTTGAACGTTTCTTGCTCCGTTTGGATTTTTCCGTACGGAATAGCAGCGTTTATCGGTACCGATTATCGACTTTTGATCGGATGATCGTACCACTGATATTTGTATACCGTTATGATCGTCTCGTCGTGCTGATCTTTGCAGTATATTAATTCGTGCATTTCGATGTTCGGTATACAGCGAAATCTGTACAATGACTTCCGTATCGGTTCTGTATTTGGCCTTTTGTTTTTCTACTGACCATTCATTTGTTCCAATGGTTAGAAAATGAATGGACGCTCCTTTTAATAATTCTCTGAATTCGTACTTACTTTAATACTCCTATCAATTCTCGATTCTTTCTGCCTTCTTTCCTATTCTATTCTGCTACCAAGAAATTATTTAATAAAGATTTATATATTTTTATTTGTTTAGCCAACCTATTCCTCTTCCCCTTATTTTTTTTCTGTTCTCGGCCTTGTTTTGACAACCTACACCTTCCTTCTCCTCAACGGCCCGACGTGCCGCCTCACCCTGTGCTCCGCCCTACCCTTCTCTATTGCCGAAACTACCCCAGCCAACCATTCATCACCTCGTCTTTTACTCGACCAGTTTTCCAACAGCTAAGCAATCCTCCACCCTTCCTCTCCGAGCCTTTCACCTCCTTGTCACGCACGCTCCTACCTCCTGACGACTTGCCAGGCAGTGCTTGAAAACCCCAAACCCTCCAGCTCAGCCTCGATCACCTGTCCTTCCTCCTCTCGGTAGCAATTTAGCTTGTAAGTCTGTGTTTTTTTATATATGTTATTATATGTATATTGAAGTGTTATGTATATTCTAGTTTGCTTCAGAATTTAAGCTACATACTTCTTTATATGTAGAAGTTGGTGTGGTATAATTTTATATCTATACTATGCTTAATAGTCTGTAAACTATATATTAGCTATATTGGGTGTTGATATATAAATGTATATATATAGTTTATATCAATTCTATTATATGAAATGATTCCATACTAATCTGTTTTGTTTTAAGGGTCATAGTATACAAGTTTTGCATATTAATTGTTTACATTCATGAATGATTTGGGAGTTTATATTATTTAGTTTATAAAGTTAGTTATATAATACAAAGTCTGAGGTTGCAGTTCTCATATTTACCAAATAGTGTGTTTAAAATCGTAAGTATATTTTGTTGCTGCAGTTATGTAGTAGTTTATGTCATAACATATATATAGTTTACAACATTTAATCTGGGTACGTATATATATTGTTAAATTATATAAATTTGTAATATGTTAATATTATATTTTATATGATTTATACTAATAATAGCCATACGTGTAATATATTTATACTGTTTATTCAGAGATTTATATATAGATGCGTTTGTTTTAAATATTTATATTTCCAAACTTTTATAGATTGTTAGCTTACATTTTTATCTATGTTGGCCTACCTACTTTTGTACTAAAGTATATACATTTAATGTTTGTTACAATATGATGTGATGGAACATATTATATATATAATATAAGTTGTGTGTTAATATATGTTAAGTTTGTAGTATAAGTTGATTTGTTGTTATATAGTATACATATATTGTTCTGAATTATATATTTTATAAGTTATATATATTTTATTTTATGAGTATGGGATTTAGTATACATTTGAAAATAAATATATGATTTAAATTTATTTCAGAGAAATAATATATATATATATATTTAGTTCAATTTATATCAACTGACTCTAATCGTTCTCATCGATTTTCCATTATCAGCGTTGTTCGTCCAATTTGCGTTCAATCTTATTTTGCTTTGGAATTCGCAGCTTATTCTATTGTCTATTCTCTCTAGCCTCGAAAGGTGAGCAATCACTCACGATTAACGTTTTTATATTTATTAAATTTGATTTCAATTAAAACGTCAATTGAAATATGTTGTTGTTAGTTATTCTCATTGTTATATATATGCCATTATCTGTATCTGTTCACCTGTGACATCTGACACCATTATCTGTTATTTATACTGATGATATATGTATATTATTATGATATCTGTTATCACTCTGCAAGTTCCCTGTTAGTATAGAATTCACTATGGGTTGAAATGATACATACCCGAACGATCTGTAGAGTAGGAGAAAATCGTTATGGGTTGAAATGATAAACCCAAGCGATTTTCATTTGAATTGAATTTGGGATTGCGGGTTGAAATGATATATACCCGTATATATTTAAATTTAGGATTGAAATGATAAATATCCGTATCACTTAACCATAGGATATAAAATTATATACAAACACCGTTGGTCTATATTTAAATATTTTGAAAATGATTTCTATGGTTTTGAAAAGAAATATATGGTTTTACATGAAATTTTGATTTTAAAGATTTATTAAATTTGATTTAATAAAGTTGATATATAAGTATTTGTTAACCCGCCTTTTGGCAAGGCTGTAGGCAGGCGGATTTAACCAAGTCGACTTCACGATAATCGAGGCAAGAACATGATGGATTCGGTTTAAAAGGATGAAGTTCACCTGGAAATGTCGTTCGGTGAGAAATAGAGAAGTTGCACGGCTCAGCCTGGATGCACTGGGTGGTTCGGCATTGGTCACTCGGCATGGGCGGCTCGGCATTGGTCGCTCGACATCGTGGGTCGTTCGGCATGGCGAGCTCGTTCGGTATGGCAATCTCGCTCGGTATTCTCTGTTTGGACCAACCTCGTTCGGCATGTGTGGATCAGCATCAAGTGGCTCGGCATTAATGGGATACGGCTCGGCCTAGGTGGCTCGACGAATGCCGCTCGGTCGGGGAAAAAGGGTATACATGGCTCGGCAATGGCCTTGGTGGGCCCAAACTATTCAGGAGGCCCAACAACCTGGTTTTGCCTATAAATACATCATATGGGGGTTCAGAAAAGGGGATCTTCTTTCTGCTCTCTGACTTTCTATTTTTTACGGCCGAGGTTACTCTACCATCTTGTAACTGTAATTGATTCTCATATCAGTAAAAAGGAAACTTCTTAAGTGGACGTAGGCCGGAGTTAGCCGAACCACTATAAAATATGTTGTTCTTTACTGCTTTCATTTTATTTTAACTGTTCTTCACATTATTACTCTCTATATATACTCTATTTGTTATCTGAGATTGTGAATTGGTGCTTCCACTTGGATTTGGGTGTTAGTGACCAATTTTGGCGCTAACACTTTGGTGCTTTCATTGAGAATTGAACCACTCGGGGATTTCGGAGCTAGGATTTTGAATTCAAAAGCTTAGGAACTTGGATTCTAGGAAGTAATGGCTAGGCCACCAACAAGGAAGCAAGTGACAGAAAGTAGCAATCAAGAGGGAAGTCAAGAGGCTTCCTCTGGAGCTGGAGCAAATCAAGCATCCATCTACATCACCAGAGACGAGATGGAAGCGATGCTGAAAAGACAAGAGGAGATGATGCAGGCTCTTCTCAGACAATTTGCACAAGCAGGAAATGCAGGAGCTCAGATCCGTGGAGCTGGATCAGAAGCGCTCAACCAGCAAGCAGAGGGAGTGGCTCAACAGGGGGCAGCCCCCAATCAGCAAACGGCTATCAATCTAGATGGACCTGGACTCGGGGGCACACCACAAGGAAATGCTGGACCAATCCATGGAGGGATACCAGATGACGCTGTGCAACCCGACACCAACAGGAGTGCAGGAGTACGTGATGAGGAGTATGTCCCAGGATTCCCTCGTGAACTCGGGGGACAGATCAGAGGTAGCGGACAAGGATTGTAGTTTGGCGACAATGACAGGTTAGCAGAGATGGTCAGACGAGCTGTGAGAGGCGGACTGGTAAATAAAGACTTGGAGGATGTGAATAGGAGTCCCTTTACTCCTACTATCAGGCAAGCTAGGAACCCACCGGATTTTAAGTCACCAATGTTGGAGATGTATGATGGGAGAATGGATCCCGACGTTCACCTGACAAAGTACATGAGGCATATGGAGGTACTGGGGGCATCGGATAAGGTCATGGCTCGATGCTTCCCTTTGTATTTGTCGGATATCGCAGCTATGTGGTTCAGACAGCTAGAGAGTGGTTCTATTGACACTTGGACAGAGCTGATTGAAAGGTTTATGAGGCAGTTTCGGGTCCATATAGTCAGACCTAAGAACGTAATGACCTTGACATCGGTGAAACAATGGAAGGGAGAATCACTCAGGGATTTCTTATCCAGATTCAACGCAGCGGTAGCTTTAGTGGATCGACCCGATCCGTCAATGGTTTTGATGGCAGTAGTCTCAGGAATTGCGGATAATTCAGATTTCAAGATATCATTGGAACGGGACCCACCGAGGGATCTTGGGGAATTCTACCATGAGGCGGAAAGGTTCCTGAGACAGGAGGATGCATAGGTTGAGAGAGTAGGGAGAGAGGATGAAGCTTATGTAGTGAGGGGTGGAGGTCCACCCAGGGAGGATCCAAGTAAAGACGATAAAGGAAAAAGGAAAAAATGGCAACAGTGGCACTTCGAAGAGGCCTCGAAGGGAGTCAATGTTTTCTTCTTACACAGATTTAACTGAGACTCTAGAAAGGATTTACTTGGATACTCGGGGGCACCTCCAGTATCGAAGACCGGCTAGGAGGGAACCATCGGAATACAAGCGGGCGTCAGGGAAGCGTTGCCTATTCCATGAACCGGATGGACACAACACGAATGATTGCAGGCATTAAAAGGATATCATTGAGGAGCATGTAAGGAATGGTCACCTACAATAATACATAAGGAATCAAGTTGTAGCAGTGGAACGGGAGCGGCCACCGCCTACCTCGATTGAAGGTGGTGCTGGATCTAGTCACCGTCGGCTTTTTATCAACTGAATGGATTCATGATTCTGAATAAGTAATAGAACTCAAAGTAGTATGGTTAGGTCACTTACACACGTACGAGATCGAGGATGGTCCCTAGGCATGCTATGAGATGACGAAAAACCATACTGCTTGGATCTATGAAATCCTGTTCTCTTTCTGTTTTTCTGCAAACTCTGGTTTCTTTTTTGGTACTTCGGACATTTAATCCCCTTTGTTGTACGAACTTTCACTTTGATAACTGAATTCTGTAATGGTTGGGATTGGACTAATTCAATAAATAATACAGGCCAAGCGATTACCGTCCCGACCGGAGAGACGGGACAGTAATCGCGAATTACGAGTCCCTTTGTCGGAGAGCAACGGAATGGACTCGAACAGAATGAACAAAGTCTTCGGTCGGAGAGCCGAGGCCAGAGGAATAAAAAAAGTCTTTGGCCGGAGTGCCGAGGCCGGTGAATAACAAAGTCCTTAGCCGGAGTGCCGAGGCCAGTGAATATAAAAGTCCTTGGCCGGAGAGCCGAGGCCGGTGAATATAAAAGTCGTTGGCCGGAATGCCGAGGCCGGTGAATATCAAAGTTCTTGGCCGTAGTGCCGAGGCCGGTGAATATAAAAGTCCTTGGCCGAAGTGCCGAGGCCGGTGAATATCAAAGTCCTTGGCCGGAGAGCCGAGGCCAGTGAATATGAGAGTCCTTGGCCGGAGTGCCGAGGCCGGTGAATATAAAAGTCCTTGGCCGGAGTGCCGAGGCCGGTGAATATCAAAGTCCTTGGCCGGAGAGCCGAGGCCGGTGAATATCAAAGTCCTTGGCCGGAGAGCCGAGGCCGGTGAATATGAGAGTCCTTGGCCGGAGTGCCGAGGCCGGTGAATATGTAAATCCTTGGCCGGAGAGCCGAGGCCGGTGAATATGAGAGTCCTTGGCTGGAGTGCCGAGGCTGGTGAATATGGAAATCCTTGGCCGGAGGGCCGAGACCGGTGAATATCGAAGTCCTTGGTCGGAAGGCCGGGGCGGAGAACTTACAAGCCCTTGACCAAAGGGCTGAGGCTGGAATAGGAAAACGCGACCCGACGAGGTCTGCGGATTCAAGGTTAAACCCGGAGAGGTCATGAATTTAATAATATGGTCATGAACGGGATACGGACTTCGAATATCGGATTTGAGGTTATTCAAAACACACCTTCCAATAGCAAGGCATGTTTTGGGGGGCAAAGTGTTAACCTGCCTTTTAGCAAGGCTGTAGGCAGGCGGATTTAACCAAGTTGACTTCACGATAATCGAGGCAGGAACATGATGGATTCAGTTTAAAAGGATGAAGTTCACCTGGAAATGTCGTTCGGACGAGAAATGGAGAAGTTGCACGGCTCAGTCTGGATGCACTGGGTGGTTCGGCATTGGTCGCTCGGCATGGGCGGCTCGGCATTGGTCGCTCAGCAAGGGCGGCTCGGCATTGGTCGCTCAGCATGGGTGGCTCGGCATTGGTCGCTCAACATCGTGGGTCGTTCGGCATGGCAACCTCGTTCGGCATGGCAACCTCGTTCGGCATGGCAACCTCGCTCGGTATTCTCTGTTTGGACCAACCTCGTTCGGCATGCGTGGGTCGGCATCAAGTGGCTCGGCATTAATGGGATACGGCTCGGCCTAGGTGGCTCGGCGAATGCCGCTTGGTCGGGGACGAAGGGTATACATGGCTCGGCAATGGCCTTGGTGGGCCTAAACAATTCAGGCGGCCCAACAACCTGGTTTTGCCTATAAATACAGCATATGGGGGTTCAAAAAAGGGGATCTTCTTTCTGCTCTCTGACTTTCTATTTTTTAAGGCCGAGGTTACTCTACCATCTTGTAACTATAATTGATTCTCATATCATTAAAAAGGAAACTTCTTGAGTGGACGTAGGCCGGAGTTAGCCGAACCACCATAAAATCTGTTGTTCTTTAGTGCTTTCATTTTATTTTAACTGGTCTTCACATTATTACTCTCTACATATACTCTATTTGTTATCTAAGATTGTGAATTGGTGCTTCCACTTGGATTTGGGTGTTAGTGACTAATTTTGGCGCTAACAGTATTTATTTAATATCCATATTTTCAGATATAGAGTTTATAATGATTCAGGTTGGAGAGATAAATTTGAAATTGGGTTGAAATTATAGTTATTTAAGAATTATACTTAAATAAATTTGATTTGAAATTTACTGAATTCGAAATTTTAAAGATGTGTTTAAATGGATATCTTAAACTTATATAAATTTAAATAGGGTATTTTGTTTACATAAATTTGTAAATAAAAGTTGTATTTAAATGTTATGGAAATGATTAAGTTAATATTTCAAAACTAAATAATTGTAAAGTGGATTTGATATGTATATAAATTTATCGAATTTAGTTTTGAAATGTTGAATATTTAAAGCATTGAAATATAGTGAAATTGAAATGGTTAATTGGGGTAAAATCGGTATTTGAAATAGAGATAACTTGAAAATGTTAAATTGAAATGGGAATTGAAATTGATGATTTAGATTTGATAAAATTTGAATAGGAATTCGAATTAATTTGAATCGATTTGTGAAAGTCGAGGAAACTATTTTATTTTATAAAGTAATTTTAAGTTATATTTAAAACTATGGATATTTTACTTTATAAATTATTTTAATATAAACTATTTTCATATAAATCATTTTTAATATAAATTATTTTATTATAAACTATTTTGACTTATACTATTTATATAAACTATTTTTATTTATAAACTATCTTAACATATAACTATTTATATAAACTATTTTATTTATAAACTATTTTATTTTATATACTAATTTTAATATCTAAACTATTTAAGAGGAAAGTGTTATGATTTCCAAAATGCTATAATTTCAAAGTGTTATGATATCAAAATGCTATGATTTCAATGCTGTGATTTCCAAAGTGTTTTGATTTTTAAAAGACTATGATATCGGAAGCGTTATAACTTTGGAAAGTGATATGATTTTAGAAATGATATATTGAATTGAAATGATATCGTTTTGATATGGTTAAAAATGGAAATGATATTTGGTTTTGAAGTATAAACTATTTTGAAATGACCGCGGTGTTATAATAACGGTTGGTTGTTAAAGAGACCGGGATCAGATATGGGCATACTCTATGTCGATACCGAAAACCACTTTAACAACTGTGTACGCGGTGGAGATTCCAGAATGAAGTAGGATGGTGGCGACGATCCTAAAGGTAATATACGTGGACCCAACTCCCGTGAGTTGGCATAAGGTGGCTAAAACAGGGGCGATTCTCGGGCCAATGAGGTAGCACCTCTGATCAGACGCATTTCTTCGATACCATTCTATTACTTTTTGATTGATTTGGTGGCCACCCTTCGATTTCGATTTGGGAGTGTGTTCCGAGGTGGGCGGTAGTGGCTGCTATGCGTTTCCACCAGCCCGAATGCGTAATTGGTATATCTACCCTGGCATTGCCTAGTTGTGCCGTGTCACCTACCATATCGAGCTTTACTACAAGTTTCTATTTGTGTCGTACCTATGGAGTATCTTCTCGTAGCCTCTCGAGGTATGCAGGTACTGTATAGACTATTGGCACTATTATGTGTTAAGGTGGAAAATGTAAAGCCTTAACGCTAATTAAAAGTAAGTTTATTTTATATTAGACCTTATTATAATAGCGTATATTACTACATAGTAGATTAGTTTAACGGATCCTTAGAGGATGGTTATCCTAAACATCCTTTAAGTTACTTGTATTTCAGTTGATATTTCACTTGAGTTTGATTTATTGATATAAGAATGTTAATCCTAACTCGAGTGTTTTGTGTTTTGCTTTACACTCGGGTCAGGCTGAGTGATACAGCATTCGAGACTCACCTTTGGAGTATGAGCTTCGCTTGGAGATCCAGCTATCTATCCTGCTTTCAGTTGTTCAGTTGATTCCAGTGATGTATTCAGATCTTGTATTTGATTATTGTATTGAGACATCTATGTACTCGTGACTTCTGTTGTATCTTCTTTAACTCTGTTATATATAGAGTAGCTTCATGAAATACTATTCCTTTATTTCCGCTGCATTATTGTTATATTACTCTATGTCTGTGATTATTTTGTTTACTGTATATCCTGAGTTTTGCCAAATTTAAATTAACAATCTGATATTTTGAGCAATTCAAATCCAACATGTATGGATGCGAATGGTTGAAAATTTCAGGATGTTACAATCCTCATCCACTCTGAGCTGATGCAATCCTGTTGCAAAATCCAACTGGGAAAATACTTTGGCTCCACTCAACTGATCGAACAAATCGTCAATTCTAGGTAACAAATATCGATTCTTTATTGTTTTCTCATTCAACTTATGATAATCAATACATAACCTTAACGATCCATCCGGATTCTTTACAAACACTTCGCCTACTCCCTAAGGCAAACTGCTTGGTCTGATAAAATTCTTGCCTTCTAAATCCACCAACTGCACCTTTAGCTCACTCATCTCGATAGGTGTCATTCTATTTGGCGGTCTACTCATCGGTTCTGCTCCTAGTACTAAATCTATCTGAAACTCAATGGCTCGTTTCAGTGGCAGTCCTACTACAGGTTCAACTGCGAATTCTCTAACAACGAAAACTCGATTCAACTCATCTTTTGTCTCCACAACACCCAACAAAGCATTAGCCTCAAAACTAAGGTTTTCTACGGAGTATATAATACGATCACTATAGCAAGGGTGTCTAAGTGATATTTTCCTATCATGGAAAAATATCCTAGCATTGTATTTACCTAACCAATCCATACCCAAAATAATTTCAAACCCTACAAAATTAAACACATGCAAACTGCAAACAAATGTATGACCTAACAATTCAAACTCTAACTAGTCACACTTCATTCCAAGTGTCGCATACCCTCCTATCGGATTTGCAACCCTTAAGGATGTAACTAGGTATGAGGGTTCTAGGTTAAGCTTATCTACCAAACAAAGAGATATAAAAGAATTCAATGCACCAGTATCAAATAGAACTCTAACTGATACACCATTAATCAAAAGTGTACCTCCCAACATAGCTTTTCCCTTCTCCTCTGATGTTAGTCTCGAGGTAGCTGGCTCCAATGCAAACACTTTGCCCTTTCCATCCTTGGTTGGCTCCTTGCACTGGTTCTTACAATGTCCAATCTGATCATAGTTGAAACACCTTACTCCTTTTTTCTCAGCAGCTTTCTTCCCTTTGCCTATCCAGTACTCATGAGCATAATGTCTTTTTTATCACGCTTATAACAGACAACTTCTGCCTTTCCTTTCTTAGCAGGTCCACTCTTCTGAGCTCCTTTCTTATGGAAAAACTTCATCTTCCGGTTATGCCCTCCTTGAGCTTCCTTAGCCTTGTTTCCTTCAAGAAAAGCAAGCATCTCTTCCTGCCTTAAAGCCATCTCCATAACTACAATGCATGGATCTCTAATATGCAATAACGTGGCCTTAGCAAGCTCAGGCTTCACCCACGAATGAACTTCTCGTTCCTTTTGATGACAGTATCAACCATAGCGTATTTGTATCTCACTAGCTCCTCAAAACTGGTTGCATACTCAAGTACTGTCATATCTCTATGCTCCCACTCAACAAACTTCCTGAGCAGAGTAGACTTAGCAATTTCTGACATAAATCTTTCTTCAAACCTTCTCCTGAACTCGGCCCAAGTCATCGTCTCCTCATTGACTCCAACAGTAACACTGTTCCACTAATACATGTTGCCCCTTGTAGTTGTCTAGAATCGAGTCTCCGTTTCTGCTCATCATTGAGCCCCAAATCAGCAAAAATCCTCTCGCGATGAAGTAACCAATTCTCCACTTCGATTGTGTCTTCAATACCAATAAACAGCTTTCCTCCAAATCGAGAATAATCTCTACTCGAAACAGCATAGTTATTAACCACTTGAGCTCCTTGATTTCCTCCTTCAACATTTCCACCGGCTAACCCCGCAGCAACTCTTGTTTGTATCATGTTAACGAAAAACTGATACATTGCTCACATATCGATTTGCGGTATTTGAGCACCCACATTAGCAGCTTGTGCCTGACCTGGATTCCTTCTAGTGTTTGGTCTGGCATTCCCATTGGTTGTGGTGCTTCCTCCACCAATGTTAATTCTTCCACTCCTAGCATTCATATCTAACGTCTGTAAAATATGCATTCGAGTCTTTGTAAGATATAGCCTAAGAGAGATGGGAGAATAAAGATAAAGCGTATACTTATATATAGCTAATACAAGTACGTTACTATAGCGTTATACCATACCCCAATCTTTTCTATAATTCCTTAGGATTATGTTTTCAAAACATTTTAAGTTTTAAATTTCTTTTAGGTTTTTCATAAACCTATGCTTTGATACCAAGTTGTAACGTCCCCTATCTTGAGGCCCGAAGATAAGCGCTACGGATGCTGCAGTCATCCATAGTATTAACTTTCGGTGACAAAGTATGGTAATGTTAATGGTATCCATAATATCAAAAGCACGTGAATATGAAATAAAATCAGCATAGATTAAAATAACTTTTCTGATTACATTCCAAATCAATATTTCATATTCAATTACATAATCCCATAATCGATTCCCAGGATTTTGATTAAATACAATTATTACAAATTATGCCAAAAGCGACATATGGAGATGCCCCCTTGGACGATCAGAGTACTAAATAGACAATCAGTCTTAATACAACACAGCAGAAATAAAACCAAATAACTCCTAAATATAGCTAGCATTGCCTCCAGCACGTCTTTGGAAGCTTATTCGTCCACTTATTAAACCTGTAAAACTCTGACTCTCAATCTACTCAAATTAATTTTTAGCACCCGAGAGTTTAAAGGGGAAAACATAAACTTTGAGTCAGACATAAAGCCTATGTGAATAATACTATTAAATCTCGTTTTTCTGATATTATGTCACGACCTGAAATTTTCGACTTTCGAAAATTCGACATCGATACTCACTTTATCGACTGCCGAAAAATCGAGCGCCGGAAACTCCAGTAGTGAGGGTTTTAAGAAAAAGAAATAGAAGAAAAGGTAGAAGAAGAAGATAGAAGAAAAAGAGAAGAAGAACAACACAACATCAGATACAGAAACAGAAAACAATATCAGAATCTTACACATCGCAGCGGAACAATATACAGTAGATAATTACTAGTCTTTTAAAACAAAGAACTATATCAGTTTTATATATATACATCAATCATCAGAGTCAATATACAACTCAATACAACAATGGACAGTTATATAAACTTGTCCTCATACAGAATACACAGCGAAATAAATACTATCAGATACAAATACTACGTCCCGTCATCCAGAATATCTCCAAGCTCCAGAATATCCAGAATATCCTGATAATATAACTCTAGGCTGCCCGTGTGGAAATTTGTGGGCACCCAGAGTTTAGAAGGGAACAATAAACTCCGAGTCAGTCATGGTGACTGGTGTGAGATCGTAAAACAGTTTATCTTTAAAATAAACAACAGGAAAACTTTTTTTTTTTTTTTAAGTCAATTCGCAATGCTTTTGGAAAATGAAACTACCATAAGACCTCCCGCCACACACACAATGCAAACGCAGACTTGGAGGAGATTTCTTCTTATGATAGTCAAAGATGCTTACTACGCAAAAATCAAATTCTTTTTGATATTATTATTAGTGCATAGTGTAGAAAACATTTCGAAAGTAGAATATAAATCTTAGCCAGCATAGGTACCATTATAGTATGCTTGCTATAGCTACCATATTAAATGGCAGGTTCTACAACTAAAACCGTACAAGGCTCGTATTGTTTCTTTGGATTTCCAACAAATGGTCAGGCTAAGGAACTTCCTATCCACGATGGGTACGTCCCTGGAATAGACGACCCGAGAACCTAACCGGATCTCTGCCAACACAAGGCCGGGTTACCTCTGCAAAAATAGGTAACTACTGACACGCGTATGCCATCCCCCGATCGTCACCGATCTTCCCGAGGATCCCCGATTTCCAACAAACCACAAAGTAATAATAACTGTGCAGCAACCACAGAGGTTAAGTATCTGGGCTCCATACCATGATACCACCTTTATCCAGAAGGAATGACATACACTAAGGGGCGCTACTCCCTAGAACCTTGCCGCATTCGTCCTGTTTCGACCATTTCCGGGGTGTGAGGCTCGACGAAGTCTCGTCCACAAAGCTACGCTTTCTCAAAAAGCCCTGCTTCGGGTCAAACAAAATGATCAACCTATGATCACAAAGATATAAGATCAAACAAATGATCATATCACAAATGACCAAACACTGATCATTTCACAGCAACACTCAGTATGCCACGTTACCAAATTGGGATATATCGCTGATAAATTTCAACTACATAACCTCTGAGCTCGTATGTCTCAGAGAAGGGTGTTAAGCTAAGAGAATAAATTCTCCGCCACCAACAAAAATGTATTTGAAAGAAATCAGCTTTATATCTCAAATTGTAACGTCAGACACACAATCCATACAAGTCTGTTCCGGGATCGAACAGAACCGAAGGCACTTCTCACGAAGCCCTTGCATATCCGGATAATTTTCAATCACGTCAGGACTTCCCGTCACTAAGGGTGATAAAACCTCTAAATCGAAGATCAGTCGATGTAGAGTAACTCGACGGTAATCCTTCCGTTTTCAAAAATATCCGGTCTTCAACACCGGTCTTCAAATGCAATTCATAACGACGTATCACATATTCGGAATGGGTTATACGACCCCATGGTCCTTTCCCGGTTAACCCGAATAGTGAGCGATTATTCAAAAATAAGTGTGGCATTCAATTTCATCCAATCACAACAAACACCTATCTAAAGGTAATTATTGATAGTCGGTTATTTAACTATCAATAAAGATGCGCAACATCATCAGATTCCAAATAATTTACCAAATTATTTATTTCCCAAAAATATCTTGATAAGATATATTATTTCCACACTTAACCATTTGAAAACAAATTTCAAATATTCACTTTTCAATTTATCTTTAAAAGATAAATATCTAAACAGTTCATTTCATATTGGAAAAGCAATTCCATACTTATTTAAAAATAAGTAATTCACAAATCATTTATTTTCAACACTTAGAAAAATATTCGATATACTTAAATCAAATTAAGTATATATATTCATTCTTTAAGGAAATCATAAATTTCAACATCTATTTGAGTCAAAACGAATGTTGCGTAAAACATCGTTACGACGACTCAAAATCACTAGTATAGGGATTCGAAATTAAGATAGATATATAAATCCCAATACTACATCAAAACATTTCCTTTCGGAAATCATTTACTATAACAACAGGGTTATAGTCCATCATTTCCTTAAATTCCTCGAAAACGTCTATTTCAACAAGAACTGTTGAAATCTATGTATTCGATACTTAACACGTTTTGAAACATCTTTTAAAACAATTAACTTCATTTCAAATATCACTTTTCCAAAACCATATCCATTTTACTTAACAATATATTCACTGTCCAAAATCGTGAATATACTTCACTAATTACATTTCACTATTTTCTACACATTTCATTTCAATAATAATTCGCTATCCAAAATCGCGAATATATCTTCTTTACATTTTAATTTATCAAATCCAATTGATTTCGAATTTATAAAACAACGTTTATAAATTCACCTTTTTATATTCCATAACACTTTGATTTACAAAATTCTCCTTTTATTAACTTCTAAAATTACTTATCAAAATAAGTGATTTCGGATTTATAAAACAATGTTTACAAATCACCTTTATACTTTATAACAATTTCGACTTATGAAATCGTTTCATTTAATAATTTCTATTCATATCCCATCTAAGTGCAAAAATCTAATTTATCAGTAAATTTCTTATAAATCTTTTATTCTACAACATCTGTTCAATTTATAACTTCACGTTATCAATCTATTTATTTCATTCACTTTTGAAATCCATTTATACTTCTTTTTTTTTACACTTATAAAATTCGTTTTATAAGTCAAATATTTTGATTTACAAAAATATAAATTTTTATAAATATTTCTATACAAATCGTTTATAGTTATTCAAAAATCCCAACTTAAACCATTTTATAAATAAATCGACTTTTATTTCAAAAACGACACTTCGGTTATAATTCACTAAAAATTATGACTTTTATAACTTTAAAATTTGAACGTTTATTTATTTCGATTCAAAAATCCCATAAGACGTATATTTTCAAAAATCACTTTAAAAATCCTTTTAAAGTAAAAGTCGTTATTTTTACATTTCAAAACTGAATCCGATGATGCCACAGCATCAATCAGTCCATCACAACAATCAAATATCATATATCATCATATGATAACAGAATATATCAAATATCTGTAAATAAATAACTACTGGTGAGGAATCCAGTCGGATCCCTCCAACCTGTTTCCCTGCATCCACAGACGTTAGCATAATACCAATTCCGCTCCAGTACGGAATTATCGCGGTATATGGGTTTTTATAAATCCGCTTACTAACGGCGCAATAGGGTCTCATCCGCTATACGAGGCGGGAAATCATCAATCCAATATATACATATGCCAATATGTATATATTGCTATATATATAGATATATCCTATCATATCTAATAGCACATCCAAACAGTCAACAAACAATAACTGTAAAATCCACTTTTCAATTTTGAGTGAGAAAATCTCACCTTAGCTTTTAATTTCGCAATCCATTTCCAATTCTTCTTTCGTTTTCTCGACTTTAACCTTGTATAAATAATTATACGAATTCATTAATATTTGAACAGACGAACAAATATTTTCCCATTTAAAACAGATTTAGTTAACAAATTATTAGACCATTTCATTAACTAACAAATTTTCTTCAAATTAATATCTTTAAATCAATTTTCTTTTAATAAAATTTGTTAAACTAAAATTTACTCAAAAATCCTAACGAAAGATTTTCTATTTCTCTTTTATAAATTTATTTAACTAAAATTAAGTTTAAACCATTAAACTTTTCTTTTAAATGTTTTATCTACATATATATACCACCTTAAATAAAACAGTAATTTATTTCACTGACTATATATATATTTTACTTGTTAAAATTTTTGTTATATATATTTTTTCTTCTCTGTGAATTTATAAACACATAATTCCTGATTTAACTAAATTAAAGTTAACTAAAACAGAATTTTAAAACTGCTTAACTCTACCTTACCCGAGAAGGACCACCAGGCTGCTGCCGCCTCTGATACGCCACCGCGAGACAACCCAGTCCCCAAAATCGCCGAGCTCGACTGCTGTGACCCACTATCATCTTTGAATCCATCGCGATCACCCCTTCGTTTCACTGCCACGCCCTCCAACCTGCCATGAGTCGAAGCCCGCTGCCTCTGACATCGATCTCGAACGCCGTCGCCAAACCCTAGCTTCCCCTCACTCGATTCAATCACGAGTCGCCTCAGCCAAGAGCCACGCCACCTCGTCTCGCAAACGCCCACTCCGCCCCTCCAAATACCCGCGTACGCGAGCCTTCCACTTTGCCGCGATCGCGTTCCAGTTGCCGGAGCACACGACCAACAGCGGCCCTTCATTCCATCGTGGTTTGAGGTAGCTCGAGATCGAGCTTGTAATTCGATGATCCCTCTTTAATTTCCCTGCTTCCACTCGAAATTGAACAGGGGTGGTGAACGAATTCCGTTTGAAGCTTTGGAGCGGAATATTTGTTTTGAATTCGATTTTCTTTTTCCTGAAGACATGATTTTTGGTTTAGCTGTTAAGAATGAATGAGGGCAGAGATAAAACGAATGCAATTTATTTATTTATTTATTTTTTCTTCTTCTTATGGACTTTGAAAAGCTCGGCCACGACATTTCCTTTTGAGCGAAAATTATTTTCATTTGTTTCGATTTAATGCTGGGGAGGGAATGAAGAAATTTACAGGAGCGGCCATGCTTTGATTTGAACGAGAAGATGGGTTTGCACGATAACTTCGTGGTCTTCGGCGTGATATAAGGAGCTACAGTGTAAAGATTTTGACCCGTTTAAATTTTTAAATTTCAATCGAATTTACCTTAATTTTCAACGCGTTTAAACGTCGTACGCTCATATAACAATCCCGAAAAATACGAAATTTGAAACCCGGTAATAATTCAATATTACGGACCCAATGGAACTGGCTTCGTCGAATTCCGAGACTGTTTGAAAATTGACTATTTTATAAATATCGGTTCGAGTGATTATTTTCAAAACTAAGCAAAACAGTTCGAAATTAAATTCTGAAGCTTCTATCATCTTCAGTATTATCAATACGAATTTTAAAAGCTTTCGAAATATTTTTCTTCGACTTAAAATCGAAGATTTAAATTTTTATTCAGTTTCAATAGATTAAACTTCAAAATTTAATCGCCAAATTCAAAGTTATTTTCGGGATACAAATTAAATCATCGTTCAAATATTTAAAATTAATTAAATATTCTCAATTTAATTTGTTCAAAATTCTGGGTCGTTACAGACTTCCCTCCTTAAAAGAATTTCGTCCTCGAAATTGCAAGTTAGGAAAAATGTCCTTAACTCGTCTACTATTTTTCACAATCCAATAGTTTTATCAAATTCTTTCAAAACAAATCTTCTACTAAAGATTCGTTATCATTTAACTCGTTTTCCAACTTCAATTATAGTTCAAAACAACATTGTTTTACTTCAAAATTCAAATTCGAGTTTAAATTCAAATTTAAACTTCCAAAATTTATCAAAAATTTTCTAACACTCGGAATTTTCGAAAAATTTCGCCAGCGTCTCCTTTGCGCGGCTAATACGGCACTACTACAAAACGTCCCTACGGACTCTCAGATTTCAAAAAGAAAAAGAAAAAGCCAAGCGGCTAGAGAGAAATCATCAAAAACTCATATTAAAATTCAAATACGTACCTTTTTCGAGCAATTCGAATTATCTGTGAAATAAATTTTTCCAAATTCCTTTACAATACCTGTATATCTACTAGCCATAATATCTAGTTACATACATACAAATCATTTTGTTACAAAATTTTCAATATAAACTGCTTATACCTTTCTAGCTTACTATTGAAGTTACATTCGTTTCTAAACAAAATGAATTCATATCTATTCAATTTTTCATTTCAAATTTCATTTGAATTACATTTCACATTTCAATTCCTCATTCGAATTCAATTCACTATTTTGGTTTATAACCACTTATATTAAACTGAATTTCCAATAACATATGAATTTTTTATCCACCTTTCAATTTACCTTATTCAATTCAATTCATTTGCTTACGAATTCGAAATGAATTTCAACTTTAAATTTCATACATCATAAATCAAATTCAAATTTTAGTTCTATTCACTTACAAATTCATTCTACTAATGAATTTTAATTTCAATTATCTTTTCTGGAATTCCATTTTCCAACTATAAATTCACTTACAAATTTATATTTACAATTTCATTCATATGTGAATTCATCTCTTTATATTCTTAATTCACATTAATAATTCTCATTTGTTAAATGAATTTATTTTCAAATCTTTGGTTATTATTTTATTTCTCATTTTATAAGTTATATAACTTATACTTACTTTAATTCAACTTAAAATTCCTTAAGTTAAATTTATTCAATCTAAATTCACAACAACTTTGTATAAGTTATCAACTCATTTAGTATTCTCATAAATACCTTTATATAGCATTCCAGAGCCTTAATAACATTTTCAAAAAATCATTTTGAAAACAATTCAAATCATCCTTTGAATTTTCTAAAACAAAAATCCAAATTCTCAAAACAACTTCCATTTAAAACAATTTGGCAGCAATTTCTCTTTTGGAAACCCGAAAATGAACACCGGTGATGTCGCGATCATCATCGAAATTATTTTCCAGCGACCGAAAAGAGTTTAGAGCTTTTCATCTCTTCAAAACATTTTTTCAAACCTTTTAAAATTCATTTTCAAATCGAAAATGGTTTAAACTTTCCAAATCTCCAAAATTTTCAAATTCTTTTCAAACATTTCCAAAAACTTCTCTGGAATTCCGTTTTAAATTACAAATCACATTTATAATTTATATTCTTAAATTTTATTCGTATATGAATTTATTTCTTAACTTGGGAGTTACGATTTGAATTTCTCATTCAATTTCAACATAACAATGATAATATTTCAATGTCATTACTTTCTAACATCCAAACATCCATATACTATGATAATTCATAGAAAACCATTTCTTTTCTATACAAAAATAGCTTTGGGCAAAATTATTTCATTCACCCTATTTAAAACAATACTATGTCGTCTTGCCTCGTTTAAGTGTTCAGAAATCCCTATCGATAATATGGCGTCCCACATACCGACCAAAATTCATAAACATCTCAACGGATAAGCAAACACAATATAAAACAATTTTTATATTCACTAACAAATACGCGCTCATATCTATTATTACACTCAACTCATTCTAGAGTACTACTGACTCTATCTCTAATGAGTACACCCAACAGAGCAGGGTTGTCGCTTAACCATATGCTCTGATACCACTTGTCACGACCTGAAATTTTCGACTTTCGAAAATTCGACATCGATACTCACTTTATCGACTGCCGAAAAATCGAGCGCCGGAAACTCCAGTAGTGAGGGTTTTAAGAAAAAGAAATAGAAGAAAAGGTAGAAGAAGAAGATAGAAGAAAAAGAGAAGAAGAACAACACAACATCAGATACAGAAACAGAAAACAATATCAGAATCTTACACATCGCAGCGGAACAATATACAGTAGATAATTACTAGTCTTTTAAAACAAAGAACTATATCAGTTTTATATATATACATCAATCATCAGAGTCAATATACAACTCAATACAACAATGGACAGTTATATAAACTTGTCCTCATACAGAATACACAGCGAAATAAATACTATCAGATACAAATACTACGTCCCGTCATCCAGAATATCTCCAAGCTCCAGAATATCCTGATAATATAACTCTAGGCTGCCCGTGTGGAAATTTGTGGGCACCCAGAGTTTAGAAGGGAACAATAAACTCCGAGTCAGTCATGGTGACTGGTGTGAGATCGTAAAACAGTTTATCTTTAAAATAAACAACAGGAAAACTTTTTTTTTTTTTAAGTCAATTCGCAATGCTTTTGGAAAATGAAACTACCATAAGACCTCCCGCCACACACACAATGCAAACGCAGACTTGGAGGAGATTTCTTCTTATGATAGTCAAAGATGCTTACTACGCAAAAATCAAATTCTTTTTGATATTATTATTAGTGCATAGTGTAGAAAACATTTCGAAAGTAGAATATAAATCTTAGCCAGCATAGGTACCATTATAGTATGCTTGCTATAGCTACCATATTAAATGGCAGGTTCTACAACTAAAACCGTACAAGGCTCGTATTGTTTCTTTGGATTTCCAACAAATGGTCAGGCTAAGGAACTTCCTATCCACGATGGGTACGTCCCTGGAATAGACGACCCGAGAACCTAACCGGATCTCTGCCAACACAAGGCCGGGTTACCTCTGCAAAAATAGGTAACTACTGACACGCGTATGCCATCCCCCGATCGTCACCGATCTTCCCGAGGATCCCCGATTTCCAACAAACCACAAAGTAATAATAACTGTGCAGCAACCACAGAGGTTAAGTATCTGGGCTCCATACCATGATACCACCTTTATCCAGAAGGAATGACATACACTAAGGGGCGCTACTCCCTAGAACCTTGCCGCATTCGTCCTGTTTCGACCATTTCCGGGGTGTGAGGCTCGACGAAGTCTCGTCCACAAAGCTACGCTTTCTCAAAAAGCCCTGCTTCGGGTCAAACAAAATGATCAACCTATGATCACAAAGATATAAGATCAAACAAATGATCATATCACAAATGACCAAACACTGATCATTTCACAGCAACACTCAGTATGCCACGTTACCAAATTGGGATATATCGCTGATAAATTTCAACTACATAACCTCTGAGCTCGTATGTCTCAGAGAAGGGTGTTAAGCTAAGAGAATAAATTCTCCGCCACCAACAAAAATGTATTTGAAAGAAATCAGCTTTATATCTCAAATTGTAACGTCAGACACACAATCCATACAAGTCTGTTCCGGGATCGAACAGAACCGAAGGCACTTCTCACGAAGCCCTTGCATATCCGGATAATTTTCAATCACGTCAGGACTTCCCGTCACTAAGGGTGATAAAACCTCTAAATCGAAGATCAGTCGATGTAGAGTAACTCGACGGTAATCCTTCCGTTTTCAAAAATATCCGGTCTTCAACACCGGTCTTCAAATGCAATTCATAACGACGTATCACATATTCGGAATGGGTTATACGACCCCATGGTCCTTTCCCGGTTAACCCGAATAGTGAGCGATTATTCAAAAATAAGTGTGGCATTCAATTTCATCCAATCACAACAAACACCTATCTAAAGGTAATTATTGATAGTCGGTTATTTAACTATCAATAAAGATGCGCAACATCATCAGATTCCAAATAATTTACCAAATTATTTATTTCCCAAAAATATCTTGATAAGATATATTATTTCCACACTTAACCATTTGAAAACAAATTTCAAATATTCACTTTTCAATTTATCTTTAAAAGATAAATCTCTAAACAGTTCATTTCATATTGGAAAAGCAATTCCATACTTATTTAAAAATAAGTAATTCACAAATCATTTATTTTCAACACTTAGAAAAATATTCGATATACTTAAATCAAATTAAGTATATATATTCATTCTTTAAGGAAATCATAAATTTCAACATCTATTTGAGTCAAAACGAATGTTGCGTAAAACATCGTTACGACGACTCAAAATCACTAGTATAGGGATTCGAAATTAAGATAGATATATAAATCCCAATACTACATCAAAACATTTCCTTTCGGAAATCATTTACTATAACAACAGGGTTATAGTCCATCATTTCCTTAAATTCCTCGAAAACGTCTATTTCAACAAGAACTGTTGAAATCTATGTATTCGATACTTAACACGTTTTGAAACATCTTTTAAAACAATTAACTTCATTTCAAATATCACTTTTCCAAAACCATATCCATTTTACTTAACAATATATTCACTGTCCAAAATCGTGAATATACTTCACTAATTACATTTCACTATTTTCTACACATTTCATTTCAATAATAATTCGCTATCCAAAATCGCGAATATATCTTCTTTACATTTTAATTTATCAAATCCAATTGATTTCGAATTTATAAAACAACGTTTATAAATTCACCTTTTTATATTCCATAACACTTTGATTTACAAAATTCTCCTTTTATTAACTTCTAAAATTACTTATCAAAATAAGTGATTTCGGATTTATAAAACAATGTTTACAAATCACCTTTATACTTTATAACAATTTCGACTTATGAAATCGTTTCATTTAATAATTTCTATTCATATCCCATCTAAGTGCAAAAATCTAATTTATCAGTAAATTTCTTATAAATCTTTTATTCTACAACATCTGTTCAATTTATAACTTCACGTTATCAATCTATTTATTTCATTCACTTTTGAAATCCATTTATACTTCTTTTTTTTTTTACACTTATAAAATTCGTTTTATAAGTCAAATATTTTGATTTACAAAAATATAAATTTTTATAAATATTTCTATACAAATCGTTTATAGTTATTCAAAAATCCCAACTTAAACCATTTTATAAATAAATCGACTTTTATTTCAAAAACGACACTTCGGTTATAATTCACTAAAAATTATGACTTTTATAACTTTAAAATTTGAACGTTTATTTATTTCGATTCAAAAATCCCATAAGACGTATATTTTCAAAAATCACTTTAAAAATCCTTTTAAAGTAAAAGTCGTTATTTTTACATTTCAAAACTGAATCCGATGATGCCACAGCATCAATCAGTCCATCACAACAATCAAATATCATATATCATCATATGATAACAGAATATATCAAATATCTGTAAATAAATAACTACTGGTGAGGAATCCAGTCGGATCCCTCCAACCTGTTTCCCTGCATCCACAGACGTTAGCACAATACCAATTCCGTTCCAGTACGGAATTATCGCGGTATATGGGTTTTTATAAATCCGCTTACTAACGGCGCAATAGGGTCTCATCTGCTATACGAGGCGGGAAATCATCAATCCAATATATACATATGCCAATATGTATATATTGCTATATATATAGATATATCCTATCATATCTAATAGCACATCCAAACAGTCAACAAACAATAACTGTAAAATCCACTTTTCAATTTTGAGTGAGAAAATCTCACCTTAGCTTTTAATTTCGCAATCCATTTCCAATTCTTCTTTCGTTTTCTCGACTTTAACCTTGTATAAATAATTATACGAATTCATTAATATTTGAACAGACGAACAAATATTTTCCCATTTAAAACAGATTTAGTTAACAAATTATTAGACCATTTCATTAACTAACAAATTTTCTTCAAATTAATATCTTTAAATCAATTTTCTTTTAATAAAATTTGTTAAACTAAAATTTACTCAAAAATCCTAACGAAAGATTTTCTATTTCTCTTTTATAAATTTATTTAACTAAAATTAAGTTTAAACCATTAAACTTTTCTTTTAAATGTTTTATCTACATATATATACCACCTTAAATAAAACAGTAATTTATTTCACTGACTATATATATATTTTACTTGTTAAAATTTTTGTTATATATATTTTTTCTTCTCTGTGAATTTATAAACACATAATTCCTGATTTAACTAAATTAAAGTTAACTAAAACAGAATTTTAAAACTGCTTAACTCTACCTTACCCGAGAAGGACCACCAGGCTGCTGCCGCCTCTGATACGCCACCGCGAGACAACCCAGTCCCCAAAATCGCCGAGCTCGACTGCTGTGACCCACTATCATCTTTGAATCCATCGCGATCACCCCTTCGTTTCACTGCCACGCCCTCCAACCTGCCATGAGTCGAAGCCCGCTGCCTCTGACATCGATCTCGAACGCCGTCGCCAAACCCTAGCTTCCCCTCACTCGATTCAATCACGAGTCGCCTCAGCCAAGAGCCACGCCACCTCGTCTCGCAAACGCCCACTCCGCCCCTCCAAATACCCGCGTACGCGAGCCTTCCACTTTGCCGCGATCGCGTTCCAGTTGCCGGAGCACACGACCAACAGCGGCCCTTCATTCCATCGTGGTTTGAGGTAGCTCGAGATCGAGCTTGTAATTCGATGATCCCTCTTTAATTTCCCTGCTTCCACTCGAAATTGAACAGGGGTGGTGAACGAATTCCGTTTGAAGCTTTGGAGCGGAATATTTGTTTTGAATTCGATTTTCTTTTTCCTGAAGACATGATTTTTGGTTTAGCTGTTAAGAATGAATGAGGGCAGAGATAAAACGAATGCAATTTTTTTTTTTTTTTTTTCTTCTTCTTATGGACTTTGAAAAGCTCGGCCATGACATTTCCTTTTGAGCGAAAATTATTTTCATTTGTTTCGATTTAATGCTGGGGAGGGAATGAAGAAATTTACAGGAGCGGCCATGCTTTGATTTGAACGAGAAGATGGGTTTGCACGATAACTTCGTGGTCTTCGGCGTGATATAAGGAGCTACAGTGTAAAGATTTTGACCCGTTTAAATTTTTAAATTTCAATCGAATTTACCTTAATTTTCAACGCGTTTAAACGTCGTACGCTCATATAACAATCCCGAAAAATACGAAATTTGAAACCCGGTAATAATTCAATATTACGGACCCAATGGAACTGGCTTCGTCGAATTCCGAGACTGTTTGAAAATTGACTATTTTATAAATATCGGTTCGAGTGATTATTTTCAAAACTAAGCAAAACAGTTCGAAATTAAATTCTGAAGCTTCTATCATCTTCAGTATTATCAATACGAATTTTAAAAGCTTTCGAAATATTTTTCTTCGACTTAAAATCGAAGATTTAAATTTTTATTCAGTTTCAATAGATTAAACTTCAAAATTTAATCGCCAAATTCAAAGTTATTTTCGGGATACAAATTAAATCATCGTTCAAATATTTAAAATTAATTAAATATTCTCAATTTAATTTGTTCAAAATTCTGGGTCGTTACATATTAAGTGAGACCACGCCGCTTAGTGGAAATCATAATCCTGTAATCAAACTGGTTAAAAAATAATACTATTAAATAGCAATATCAATTATGCTCATAAATCAGGTAATAAATGGACTATCTGTCCGAACAATATAGTTTTGTTTGGCTAACTACTAACTATTGACTGACTCGGGCCTACCAGACAAAATAAATAATCTAACATCTATTAGTCACACTTCTGGAAGGTCTGTCCTTAACTTACTTCTCCTAGGGTCAACTGATCATAATGGTTTTGCGGGCTCACCAATAACCTATCCTCCTTCTCCTGTATATTCCTTTTGGTGTGTAACATCATTTAAGTTGTAACGACCCGATATTTTGGACCATTCGCATCCGCACATGTCAGACTTGAATAATACAAAATACCGAGTTGTTAATTTAAACTGGAAAAACTGAGCATATACAGTAAATAAATAATCACAGATCACAGACATAGAGTAATAATTGCAGTGGAAATAAAAGAGATAGTAGTTCATGAAGCTACTATATAAATGTATAAATTACATCAGAGTTAAACCAGATACAACGGAAGAGTAATACGATACATCGGATACAAATCAGAATACATCACTGGAATCATCGAATACTGAAAGCAGAATAGATGGCTGGATCTTCAAGCAAAGCTCCAACTTCAAAGGTGAGTCTCGAATACTGGTACACTCAGTCTGACCTGAGCGCAGAGCAAAACACAAGACACTCGAGTCAGGATTAACATTCTTATATCAATAAATCCAACTCAAGTGAAATAACAACTGAAATACAAGTAACTCAAAGGATGTTTGGAATAACCATCCTTTAAGGATCCGTTAAACTATCTACTATGTAGTAGTGTACGATAAGTAGATAATGCCTATCAGTAATATAAGATATCAAAATAGTGTTAAGGCGTTACCATTATCCCCCTTAACACATTTTATATAAGCGTTATAGTCTATACAGCACTGTAAACTCCACCGTAAACTAGTGGGCTATCAGGGAGTACTCCATAGGTATAACACAAGACAAATCGTAGTGGTCGCGTATATAGGGATCCAAGTATGACAAGGCACATGAGACAATACCCAAGGTAGTGAAACTACCGTTTGCCTGATCTGGACTGGTGAGAACGCATCGCCGCAGCGACCGCAACACCACGAAACAACACTCCCAAAATCAAGGGTGCACCAATCGACAACAAGTAATGAGTAGTTTTCGAAGAAGTGTGTTCGCTCGAGGTAGCTAGCCCCCATTTGGCCCGGCACGGCTCCTGTTTTAGTCATTTCCAATTTGACACAAGTGTCAAGGCTATCCATTATCGTTCTCTTTCTTCAGTCATCACGTACATCATTCCAACCACTTCATTCTGGATCACACTCCGCGTATAGTTATTAAAGTGGTTTTCGGTTTAGACAGTGAGTATGTCCCTAACCGATTCCGGTCTCTTTAATAACTTTCGTAATTATTTCACCGATTGGTCGTTTAATATATTTCAAAACCAAATCAAATTCAATTTCAAATAGAATTTGTAAACCAACATTCCATTTCTCTTTCTAAATCAATTTCCATAATTTACGTTTCAAAACTTCCAAATTCATATTTTCAAAATCTTATAATTCAATTTCCATTTTTATTTAAACAATTCAAATATTGATTCAAGTTCGTATATAAGTTTCATTCCGAAATCATTTAAATTAATTTAATTTAACATTCAAATCAATTTAAAATCATTGATTGATTTCATTCAATATTCGTTAAGTAAATTTGTCATTCAAAACAATTTCTATTTAATTTACCAATTCATTAAACCAATTACTTAAGTTCAACTCCATTATATCAAAACTTCAAATTCAATTAGATTAAATTCGTCAAATCAATTCTTTAAATTGCAGGTCTTACATTAATTTCAATAAATCACATTTTATTTCTTATTAGAGAAATTCAATTTCACTTATTCATTTACTTAGTTAAAATTTCAAAGCTCGATTAAATAAGAACTAAATTTCACTAATTAAAAGTTCAATTTTAATTATCAAAGGATTCAATTTAATTTAATTATTAAATAATTCAATCTCATTCAATTATTAAATAATTTCAAACTTAATTCAATCATTTCATAAATTAAACAACATTCTTTCATCAATTTCTTTATTAATATTTTATTTCAGATTAATAAATATTCACATTGAAATTTCATTAAAATTCAATTTCCAACTTCGTTTCAAAACCATATTATTTATTCAAATAAAATCTTCATTTTATTTTTAAATCAAATTATTGACCAATCGGGTTTTATTTAATTCTCTATCCTAGGCCAAGTTCATTTGGGTATTTATCATTTCAACCTGATTCCAATTAAATTCAAAATCAAAACATAGCAAAGGGAACTTGCAGTGTGATAACTGGGATGGTGTCAAAGTAAATAAACAAGCAAGAACAATAATCAATATCAATCCAATAATCAATTCAAATAATCCCAAAATAACCGTATTAATTCACATTGTTATTTGTGCGAATTAATATAATTATTTCTAGAATCTACACTATCATTTCATGTAGATTAAAGATTATTACACTAATTATTCCTACGGTTCTTCACTTGTCATTCGATTTCAATTTTAACACTACAACAATTAATCCAATATATGTTCAATGGTTCAAAGTATAATTATCACTATTTTACATGTCAATTAATTTAACAATTAAAAGGGGTCATATTCAACTAATCAAATTCAACATATATGTCGATTCAAATTTTAATTATCCTACATCAAATTTACTTGCATAATCTTTATCACTTTATACATTACAATTTAACATCCAATATAAACAACAAACAATCAATCAATTATCAATCAAACAGGATTATCATCGTATAAATAATGGTGTCAGATGTCACAGGTGAACTGATACAGGTAATAGCATACATATAACAGTGTAAATAACTAACAGCAGCATATTTCAATTGTCGTTTCAATTGAAATCAAATTTAATAAATAAAAGAACATTAATCGTGAGTGATTGCTCACCTTTCGTGGCTAGAGAAATTTGACAAAGAAATGAGCTACGAATTCCAAAGCAACGCTAGATGGGTACGATTCGATGGAGAAAACAGGCGCGACAGACAAGCTGACAACAGGAATCGACGGAATCAAATTAGAACTGGATCGATGAAGATAATTGGTATAAGCGAATTTTTTTTAAAAAATCAATATCCATTTAAAGCACTTATATAAATTAAAATAAATATATTATTTTCAATGCCTCATATATTGGAAGAAAAAAAAATCAAAATTAAAAATTAAGTGCATAGAAACTGATATAACTGTATGATGTCCTTTAAAATATAATATTCTTTACAACTAATATATCTATACTAACAGTTCCAATATATTGTCACAACCTTATCATTATCATGCGCACAATATAAATATGAAAACAAATGCATATACACACTACAAAATGCACGCTAACTACAATTGCAGACTGTCAAAATATATAAAAAGAGAAAGATGCGAACAATATAACACATGCAGACCACACTATAGTATATTATATGTATATAAATAGCAAATGCACAGTTTCATGTAGAGTATTTTATAACAAATATCTATATATACTTACATGCGAAAATAGGAAAACTTGACATATATTAGACTATACGTTTTAAACTAACAGATGAATTGTATATAACTAATGTGACTATTATACCAGAGTAAACATAACTAAAACATACTACAAAACTATATATAACTAACGTAAGGTACATATGTAAATAAACATACACCAAAGAATATTTGTATTAAATAAAAGTACTGGCAAAATATGCATGTAAAGATCGAACACTAATTTAAATAATAACAAAAATATATCATACATATTATATAACTTAGAGAAAACTAACATTCTGGCACTTATATAAACTGTTTGATTATAGAACATAGCAATACTTAAGTAACAGACTAAACTTATATTAACTATATGCAACAAACAGTGAATACCACTGGCAACTTACATTTGTTTAAATACGTATAAACTATTATATATGTTATATATGCCATAACCAATTCATATATACCAATATATAGATAGACTAGTATGAACTAAACAGACAAAGAAAACTTATAAACCAACAGAGAATTTATATATCTCTATATATGTATACACGCATGGTCTCCAATGTATCATACCTATATATATATTTATGTAGAGGATGAGCTCGGTTAAGGCAGTGAGGGAGAAAGAGCGGAGACCGGTTGGAGGCTTCATCTGGTCTCGGGCAGAAGACGTAGGACAGTGATGGTTCGACGTTGAACGAAAGGGAGGAGATGGTCGAGGACTGACGCGGCCGATGATGGGACGTGGGTGCAGAGGAGTGCCGAAGCGTCGGAGGTGTGGGCGTATGTTGGGTGGCCACATGGGTTGAGGTGCTTGGCGTGGGGCCGGAGTGGTCGTCAGCTGGGAAGTGAAGAGATGGTGGTGGAAGGGTGAGGGCAGGCAAGAAAGAGGGGAGGGCGAGAGAGGGGACAGGTCGAGTCAGGCGGAGGTGAAGGATGGAAGGCAGTGGTCGGTTCTAGTGTGGTCGAGTGAGAGAGGAGATGCGGTGGTTGCTCACCGTGGGTTGTTGGCTTCAAGGTGGTGGGTCGGTGATGGAGGCTGCGAGCTTGGAAGAGGAAGAAGTGGAAGAGGCAGCTTCAATGGATGATCGGCTGAGGCATGAAAATGGAGGAAGGCGGAATAGGCGAATGAAAGGAATAGAAAAAGTAGGTAGGCAAGCATTATATATATTAACATCTGTTGCATTATCTATTACTATCTCAGAAAAAGCAAGAAGTAGGGAGCAAATGTAGCGTATGAAATGAAACCAGGAAAAGTGAATGGACATTATAAAGTTAACATTGGGAATAGTGAAGTTCGTGCATTGGTTTATGAACATATTAAAGGCAAATGGCTGTTGGTCTTTAGACATCTCACAGTGGACAAATAAAATTCAAATGAACAAAGATTTGAAGTGTCAAACCGATACGGTTAGCCGTTTCGCAGTTTCGCCGCGAACGGGACACCGAAACACCGAAATAATTATACCGTAATGATCAGCATGACGAGATGATCAAAGCGGTATACAGATGTCAGTGGTACGATTGAATTACAAAAATTCGAATTTTCTACTGGCGGAAAATGCAAGAAAAACTCAGAAGAATAAGATCGACGGAGCTAAAGAAGTCCGAATTTGGAAAAACGAAAAATGACGTCTTGCTCAGAAGATGGTTTAGAATTTTTCCATATAAAAATATTTAGGTTTCGAAAACATTTTATTTTCATCACTTTTAAACTGATTAAATTGAAGTAAATTTACGCACGGAACAAACTTCCATATTTTCGGACGAAAATTTACCAGTTGCTATGTTTAACTAAACGCATTCCAAATATCAAATATATTTCAAAATTTTATCTTTTAAAATTTCACAAAATTTCAACTGATTACGTTATTAAAACAGTTGAAATTTACGGGTCGTTACACTCTCCCCCACTCAAAACTTTTCGTCCCCGAAAAGGAAGGAGGTAGAAGAATAGAACCAACCAGAAAGAAAATGGCTTTGAAAACAAAATAAACAACTAATTTAAAGCCATATAAATTTCAACTTAAATTAATTAATATTCAATAATTTAATTTAATTCATTTGATTTCACTTAAGTGAAATCAATCTTAATTATTTCTAAATTTATTCTCTTATTATCCAATTATGTTTAATTAACACATTTCTAAAATCATAAATTAGAATAGTCATTTAATAATATCATGCTTATTCAACAAATCTAATTCTTCTTTATTCCAAATTATTATTAAGTTTATTCCACTTAATATCTTATTACATATATTTAATCCATATAAATTAATTTAAACCATATAAATTTCAATTTTAAATTAATTTATATTCAATAATTGGTTTTAATTTAAGGTATTTCCAAAATTTGATCTAATTTCAATTTATTAATTTACCCTCAAAACAAATTTTATTTTTCAATTATCTTATTATTCTATTTATCTCTATTAACATTTTATAATTAAAATTTAAGTGTATAACATTTATTATAACCACTGAAATTTTATTTATAAATCCAATTTATATTATATATTATCCAATTACATATTCAACTTCTAAATGATTTAGGTAAGTTGTATTAGAATGCAGTTGAACGATATACAATTAAAATTTTCCAAATTCAATTATTCAAGTTTAAATATTTATTCCGAATTTTGGTTTTATTCATAATTAAAGTCATCCCTTAACAAAATTTAAGAATTAGAAATCCGATCAACTTTAAACAATTTAGAGATATATATAATATATTTATATCAAATCAATTAAATTTTTAAAATAAGATATCTATATATATGTAAATCAAAATATACTGAATAAATTCAAATCAAAATATTTTCAAAACAAACCCGTAGCAAAGCTACAGCATAGTATCTTCACTTCGAAACTCGAAAATGAATGTCGATGATGCGGCCGCCATCACCGAAATTATTTTCCAGCGACAAAGAGAAGTGCACTGATTTCAATATTTTAAAATTCTTTGAAAATGGTTTCTATTTGAAAATACGTTCAACAATATACATTAAAATTGTTGGAAACGAATTATAGTCAAAATACCTTTAAAAAATGTGCATTTTAAACCTTTAAAACCATAGTTCGAAATCATTGGAAATTAAATTCTCAAATTCTAATTTTAAATTCATTTCAAATTCCAATCAATTTATGACCAAGTTTATCAATTCATTTATTTATATTATGCAATAGTCAATTGTTTACAAAACAATAAATGAAAATCAAATATTATTATTTCTGACAACAATTTCATTAACAATTTAATTTCAGAAAACTTATATTTATATATAATATAATCATACAAAACTTTTATTTTATTTACCAAATTTGAAAACGATATTGTGCCAGTTTGCTCTGCTCAAGTGTTTTGGAAATCCTATCGATAGCGTGGATCAGACGAATTGATCGAAAACCCAAATCAACATCAACAACTCAAACAACACAATGTTTATTAAACATTTTAAAATATTAATTTACAAATACACTTCCTCGCTCAACGATACAGTAACGGATTTCAAAGCAAGGATAGGAATTCAAATTTGATTAATTCAATCAAAGAAAATTTTGATTTGAGAATAAGTTGGAACGAAAGATAAGATGATTATTTAACCGAATTAGGAAATAGATAATCTTATATAAATCGCGGGCAACCATAACTGGGTCAACTGTGACTTCATAAATAAGATCAATGTAGAATTCCGAGGCAAATCGACATTGATCTCAAGAGATAGAATTCAGGTATAGCAGGAGATAGATAGCATCGTAAACCGAGGATACAGAAATCTCCGGTAAATCAATGCCTATTGTAAAGGAGTTTCACCCCCTTACAAATCATTCGAAGTTTGGCGAGACCGCCAATTCATTATAAGGTCATTCGAAGTGGAGTTATGGGATGCTCCAGAATTGAAAGAAGACGAATAGTGAGGGACATGAATGAATTTTAGAACCGCAGGGAACGTTCCAAAATTCAAAGGAATTGAATCAGAAGGAAGAGATTGAAACTCGAATGAGAGTGATTCTGTAAATACATTTACCCTATATGCTAAGTTTTGCCTAGAGCTACCAAAGCTCTGATACCACTTGTAACGACCCGATATTTTGGACCATTCGCATCCGCACATGTCAGACTTGAATAATTCAAAATACCGAATTGTTAATTTAAACTGGAAAAACTGAGCATATACAGTAAATAAATAATCACAGATCACAGACACAGAGTAATAATTGCAGCGGAAATAAAAGAGATAGTAGTTCATGAAGCTACTATATAAATGTATAAATTACATCAGAGTTAAACCAGATACAATGGAAGAGTAATACGATACATCAAATACAAATCAGAATACATCACTAGAGTCATCGAATACTGAAAGCAGAATAGATGGCTGGATCTTCAAGCAAAGCTCCAACTTCAAAGGTGAGTCTCGAATACTGGTACACTCAGTCTGACCTGAGCGCAAAGCAAAACACAAGACACTCGAGTCAGGATTAACATTCTTATATCAATAAATCCAACTCAAGTGAAATAACAACTGAAATACAAGTAACTCAAAGGATGTTTGGAATACCCATCCTTTAAGGATCCGTTAAACTATCTACTATGTAGTAGTGTACGATAAGTAGATAATGCCTATCAGTAATATAAGATATCAAAATAGTGTTAAGGCGTTACCATTATCCCCCTTAACACATTTTATATAAGTGTTATAGTCTATACAGCACTGTAAACTCCACCGTAAACTAGTGGGCTATCAGGGAGTACTCCATAGGTATAACACAAAACAAATCGTAGTGGTCGCGTATATAGGGATCCAAGTATGACAAGGCACATGAGGCAATACCCATGGTAGTGAAACTACCGTTTGCCTGATCTGGACTGGTGAGAACGCATCGCCGCAGCGACCGCAACACCACGAAACAACACTCCCAAAATCAAGGGTGCACCAATCGACAACAAGTAATGAGTAGTTTTCGAAGAAGTGTGTTCGCTGGAGGTAGCTAGCCCCCATTTGGCCCGGCACGGCTCCTGTTTTAGTCATTTCCAATTTGACACAAGTGTCAAGGCTATCCATTATCGTTCTCTTTCTTCAGTCATCACGTACATCATTCCAACCACTTCATTCTGGATCACACTCCGCGTATAGTTATTAAAGTGGTTTTCGGTTTAGACAGTGAGTATGTCCCTAACCGATTCCGGTCTCTTTAATAACTTTCGTAATTATTTCACCGATTGGTCGTTTAATATATTTCAAAACCAAATCAAATTCAATTTCAAATAGAATTTGTAAACCAACATTCCATTTCTCTTTCTAAATCAATTTCCATAATTTACGTTTCAAAACTTCAAAATTCATATTTTCAAAATCTTATAATTCAATTTCCATTTTTATTTAAACAATTCAAATATTGATTCAAGTTCGTATATAAGTTTCATTCCGAAATCATTTAAATTAATTTAACATTCAAATCAATTTAAAATCATTGATTGATTTCATTCAATATTCGTTAAGTAAATTTGTCATTCAAAACAATTTCTATTTAATTTACCAATTCATTAAACCAATTACTTAAGTTCAACTCCATTATATCAAAACTTCAAATTCAATTATATTAAATTCGTCAAATCAATTCTTTAAATTACAGGTCTTACATTAATTTCAATAAATCACATTTTATTTCTTGTTAGAGAAATTCAATTTCACTAATTCATTTACATAGTTAAAATTTCAAAGCTCGATTAAATAAGAACTAAATTTCACTAATTAAAAGTTCAATTTTAATTATCAAAGGATTCAATTTAATTTAATTATTAAATAATTCAATCTCATTCAATTATTAAATAATTTCAAACTTAATTCAATCATTTCATAAATTAAACAACATTCTTTCATCAATTTCTTTATTAATATTTTATTTCAGATTAATAAATAGTCACATTGAAATTTCATTAAAATTCAATTTCCAACTTCGTTTCAAAACCATATTATTTATTCAAATAAAATCTTCATTTTATTTTTAAATCAAATTATTGACCAATCGGGTTTTATTTAATTCTCTATCCTAGGCCAAGTTCATTTGGGTATTTATCATTTCAACCTGATTCCAATTAAATTCAAAATCAAAACATAGCAAAGGGAACTTGCAGTGTGATAACTGGGATGGTGTCAAAGTAAATAAACAAGCAAGAACAATAATCAATATCAATCCAATAATCAATTCAAATAATCCCAAAATAACCGTATTAATTCACATTGTTATTTGTGCGAATTAATATAATTATTTCTAGAATCTACACTATCATTTCATGTAGATTAAAGATTATTACACTAATTATTCCTACGGTTCTTCACTTGTCATTCGATTTCAATTTTAACACTACAACAATTAATCCAATATACGTTCAATGGTTCAAAGTATAATTATCACTATTTTACATGTCAATTAATTTAACAATTAAAAGGGGTCATATTCAACTAATCAAATTCAACATATATGTCGATTCAAATTTTAATTATCCTACGTCAAATTTACTTGCATAATCTTTATCACTTTATACATTACAATTTAACATCCAATATAAACAACAAACAATCAATCAATTATCAATCAAACAGGATTATTATCGTATAAATAATGGTGTCAGATGTCACAGGTGAACTGATACAGGTAATAGCATACATATAACAGTGTAAATAACTGACAGCAGCATATTTCAATTGTCGTTTCAATTGAAATCAAATTTAATAAATAAAAGAACATTAATCGTGAGTGATTGCTCACCTTTCGTGGCTAGAGAAATTTGACAAAGAAATGAGCTACGAATTCCAAAGCAACGCTAGATGGGTACGATTCGATGGAGAAAACAGGCGCGACGGACAATGTAACGACCCGTATTTTTCACGGATCGAAAAGTTCGTCAAATCTGGAATTTTTGCATTTTTCAGTCATTTCAGATTTTTGGGGAAATTTGTCTAAGTCCTAGGTCGTGGACGACCTAAGAGCTAAGTCGTGACCGAGTTAAGGACTTGCGAGTTAGTGTTAGGTCGTGGGTTAGTTGGAGCGACCTATAAAATTGTGCAACCTAGGATTTAGTTAAGTAATTAGGTCGGCAGGGCGAGTTAACGACCTAAAGACTGACCGACTTAAGGATATGGCGACTCAAGGGTAGGCAGACCTAGTGGTTCCGGGTTAGCGACTTAGTAATTAAGTTGTTAGGTCGGTTGGGACGACCTATAGAAGTTAGCAGTGTAGTTAGGTCGGCAACGACCTAAGTAGTAGTGAGCGACTTAAGGAGTTAAGTCGTAAGTTTGGGTAGAGTTAGGTCGCATCCCAGTTGTTCGCGACTTATGTTAGGTCGCGTGGAGGCTTAAGGAATTAGGTCGTAACCTGTTAAGTCGTAGGTCGCTGGGTTTCGTCTAAGTGTTAGGTTGTAACCTGTTAAGTCGTAGGTCGCTGGGTTTCGTCTAAGTGTTAGGTCGAAGTATGTGTTAAGTCGTAGGTCGACTTAATAGTTAGGTCGTATGCGCAGAAGTGTTAGATCGTAGGAGTTGAGGCGCGCGTATCTGTTAGGTCGGAGTTGTTGGCTAAGGGTTAGGTCGGAGGCTCTGTTAAGTCGTGGGGGTTTTTATGTCGTAGGTCGGCATATGTTAGGTCGGCAACGACTTAAGGAGATAGCCGAGTTACGACTCAGGCAGTTTTCAGCTATAAATAGGAGGGGTTGTTCTCACTTTTTGGGATCCGGATTTTGAAGCGACGAAGTGCTGCCATTTTGAGAGCTCGACTTCTACACTTCTTCACTTCTTTTCTCCACTCTAATCTAGTGCTTCCATCCATCCAAATCGAAGATCGAGATTGAAGATTCAAAAGCTTGGATTGAAGATCTTCATCTTTTCAAGAGAGATTTCTTCATTTGAAGCGGATTTGTGATAGATCTAGCTTCATCCTTCGCTGTCCAGATCTGAAGTGTGTTGATTTGAGGTTGTTTAGGTGATTTGGTGAGTGGTGATTATCTCTCACACGGATCCAAAGGAGTATATCGGATTGTTGGCTCGATTTGGTGTTAAAATAGTGATTTCCATGCATTTTCTTCATCCTATGTATAGATCCATGTAGATCCATTGTTCATGATGATGTTGCATCCATTTTATCATATGTTAACCTATGCAAGTTCATTCATCAAGTTTGTAGAGATATAATCCATGTTTTCATGCTTATTGGACTTTCAACTCTTTAATTACGAAAATGCCATTATTGTTATAATTGTCTACTTAGATCATTTTTGAATGCTTGATTGCTTGGATTGATGTTTGATTTGATTGATTGTTATGAACTAGATGATTAATGATTAGATTAGATCGAAGGTGATTCAAAAGCTAAGGGGAAGGCTCTTGAATTGGAAAAGCTGCTCGTGGCATATGTAGCGGGAAGATGAAGCTCTTATGCATAGATTTGATGATGTGAAGTCGAGATGAAGCTTTGCAAGGGTGTAATGAAGCGAGGCATCATATGATGAAGACTTGGTCTAATCCAGACGGGATCATTCCAAGCATGTTGATAACTCGGTGATATGATTCGAGTTGAAGATAATGAATGGATATGAGAATAGTCGTCGAGGAGGATGACTAGGAGGCTTGGATAGCATCGTTGTTGAAGGTTCTAGCATGCTCTAAGCAAGAGTACGTTTGGGCAGATTCGATAGTCCCAACGGCCAACTGTTGATGGTCGAGTACTCTGGGCAGATTCGATAGTCCTAGGCACGGGCTGCGACGACGTGCGGGAGTTATGTCTAGAACCGGGGTTTCCATTAGCCCTTGACGGACGGCTGAAAGAATGTGCCGGTCATTCAATTAACGGTGATATCGAAGCAATGATAACAGTGATAGCCAGAGTCATGGATGTGTGGTTGTATCGTCATTCGGACTCAAGAGCGGTATTTTCTGGGTGCTTATCTGATTTAGGCCTTGGTACTTGGAAAACATCGCCCTTGACTCGAGTGATAGTAGCTTTACTTTAAATTGTATGCTCTGCTATGTTTGCTTCTGCTTAGTGTGTGTCTGGGGGCTATCACTGTAGAATGAGGTTGGAGTGGGAGGGTTGTATTCCTATTCCTTTTCCTTTATGCTCTTTTGGTATGTTGTTAGTTAATTTACTGCTCACTAAGACTGTTGTCTGACTCAAGGCTTTTTGTTTTAAATTCTTATTGCCTTGGGCTGTTCGTCCATTTTGGGACGGGCAGACTAGGTAGCAGGTGACAGGTGCTGTTCTCTTCTCACGATGCTGATATCGAAGACGAGCTAGAGGGTTGCATATTATTTTCTTATATGTACTGGATATTCCGCTGTTTTGTATTCTCTGAGAGATTTGTAGTGAGGCTGGATGTATTGACTATGTGGATGCTTGTATTCAACTATTATGGAGTTTTATATGATGTCATTTTGTTCTGTAAAGCTTCACTATACATATGTTCTATTGTATTTTGTCCATGCGCTGTGAGTAATACGATAGATCCTTTTGTTTTAAATCTTACCTTGACAATCGTCTATGGTCGCCTGGCACACTTTACAGCGCACTATCTCTAGATTCGGTGCAGGGGTCATGGGCGGTCGTCACATTTGGTATCAGAGCATTGGTTAATCGATTTTACCCAACGCTCGCTGAAGTAACTACGTATGAGAGACGTAATTGTATTTTGATGGATGAATACTATATATAATATAGTAGCTTAGTAGGGTTTGAGTCCTTTATGCAGTTGTTTCTCTAGATGTTCTAATCATTCCTTTTTATAGATATTGAGAATGAGTCGAAGAGGGAGACCAGCTGCTAGGGGAGGTCGTGCTACTGAAGAGACTGCTGATTATGCAGCCATGTTCGAAGCTATGATGACTTCGATCATGAGAAGGATACCAGTTCCGGGGGCAGCAGTTGATGTTGGAGTTCAAGTCCAAACTCCGAAACCAGTGGATTTTGCTAAGCTGTGCAAGGATTATACTGCTCTTGGAGGGAAGGTTTTCTTGGGAACAGAATCTACCATTGAAGTCCAGAGGTGGATAGATGCTTGTAGAAGGATCTTTGGTGATTTGGGAATTGATGATGCAACTAAGAGGAAGTTGGCATCGAGGCAGCTTCAAGGGAGAGCTTCTGATTGGTGGAACTCTATTACCATCACTACTCCGGAAGAAGAGATTACTTGGGAGCAATTCCAAGTCAGATTTGAAGCTAAGTTCATTTCTACAGCTCAGAAGTCTGTTCTGTTCAAGAAGTTTGTAGAGCTCAAGCAGGGTGGAAGATCTGTTCTTGAGTATGTTTCTGAGTTCGAAGCTTTGTCCAAGTATGCTCGGTCATATATTGAATCTGCTTATCAGAAGAATGAGAAGTTTGTGACCGGCTTGGATAGTTATCTTGGGAGGCAGTTGGTGGATCATTTGGACGATTCATTTGAGAAGCTTGTAGAGAAAGCTCTTAGGCATGAGAGTCTGTTTCCTAAGGAAGGATCTGTTGTTGCTGTGACCAAGGGAGAATCTAAACCACAGCAGGGTGGAAACCAGAAGAGGAAGCAGCAGCAGCAGAAGGGTAAGGATGGCCAGAAGAAGCCGAAAGGCGAGGTGACTTGCTACAATTGTCAGCAGAAGGGCCATTTCTCTAAGGATTGTAAGAATCCGAAGGCACCGATGAAGTGTCACAACTGTGACAAGCCGGGGCATTTCAGGAAGAATTGTCCAGAACCAAGGAAGGACAGGCAGATTGTGCAAGCCTATGCTTTAGGAGCTGTTCCGTCGTCTTCGAAAGCTCCTACTGCTGAAGAGAAGGGAAAGAGTGTGGTTGTTCAAGGTACTCTTTTCCTATGTGGTGTTCCAGTTAGAGTTTTGTTTGATACTGGAGCTTCGCATTCGTTTGTTTGTAATGAACTAATAGGCCGGTTAAATTTGAAGCCGGATATTGTTGATAGGCCACTGGTTGTGACTAATCCAGTTGGGGGTTCGTCTTGTTTGTGTATGTTATGCCGTGGTCTAGTTGTGTCGAGTCATGGTTGCTCTTTTGTTTGTGATTGCTTTGTTCTGAACTTTGCGGGGTTCGGAATTATCTTGGGTATGGACTGGCTTAGGAAGTATGCGGCTAAGGTTGATTGCGAGAGGTTGGAAGTGACAGTCGAGAATGTGGAGGGGCGAAAGATTGTGATACGATGTAAGCATGAAGAAGGCGTCTTCATGAGCTTCATGTATTCGCTAGTTGTTCCACGGGATGGACTGTCATCAGTGCCAATCGCTAATGGATTCGAGGATGTCTTTGACGAAGTCAAAGGGTTGCCGCCGCATAGAGAGATCGAGTTTCGTATAGATCTAGTTGAAGGAGCCAGACCTGTTGTGATGCCTCTTAGGCGGATGGCGCCTAGGGAACAGCAGGAGTTGAGGGTGCAAGTTGATGACCTTTTACAGAAAGGATTCATTCGGCGTAGTGTGTCCGAGTGGGGTGCACCAGTTGTGTTTGCAACCAAGGCAGATGGATCATTGAGATTGTGTGTCGATTATCGTGAGCTGAACAAGGTGACTAAGAAGAACAAGTATCCATTGCCAAGGATAGACGACTTGTTTGATCAGCTTCACGAAGCTAAGGTGTTTTCTCAGATGGATTTGGCAACGGGATTTCACCAGTTGAGAGTGGCTAAGGATAGTATGCCGAAGACTGCTTTTAGGACACCATCCGGTTTCTTTGAGTGGCTGGTAATGCCGTTTGGATTGACTAACGCGCCAGCATATTTTGTGGATCTTATGAATAGAGTGTTCAGAGATCAGTTGAACAAGTTCGTACTTGTGTTCGTGGATGATATTCTGATTTATTCCAGAACGGAAGAAGAGCACAAGACGCACTTGCGTATCGTTTTGGAGATCTTGCGAAAACATCAGCTGAAGGCTAAGTTTTCGAAGTGTCACTTCTGGAAGAGTGAAGTGAGGTTCTTAGGCCATGTGATTTCTGGAAGTGGAATAGCGGTTGATCCCGCTAAGGTGGCAGCAATCCAGGATTGGGTTAGACCTAAGAATGCATTAGATGTGAGAAGTTTTCTTGGATTAGCAGGATATTATCGACGGTTTATCAAAGACTTCTCCAAGATAGCTGCACCATTAACAGGATTGACGAAGAAGAACCAAGTGTTCAGTTGGGATGCTAAGTGTGAACAAGCTTTCGGAATCCTGAAAGAGAGACTGACGAGTGCTCCTGTTTTGACTATTCCAAGTGGGAATGATGAGATGGTGGTTTACACCGATGCATGTGGTACTGGACTTGGAGCAGTGCTGATGCAGAAGGATAAAGTTGTTGCGTATGCCAGTCGACAACTGAAGCCGCATGAAAGGAATTACCCAACTCATGATTTGGAATTAGCGGCGATTGTATTTGCTCTGAAGATGTGGAGACATTATCTGTTGGGAGTTCGATTCGAGTTGTTTACGGATCATAAGTCGTTAAAGTATCTTTTCTCCCAGAAGGATTTGAATCTTCGGCAGCAACGTTGGTTAGAGTTTTTGGCATCGTATGATTTTGGTATAGCTTATACTCCGGGAAAAGGTAACGCAGTGGCAGATGCGTTAAGTCGAAGACATGCAGGATTGGGAGCCATGTTTTCAGAATGGAAGAGTCTCGAGTATTTAGCTGGATTTGACTTCAGGCCTAGATGTGAATTGGAACCTGAGATGTTGGCAAACTTATCGATAAGACCCACTCTTGTGGACAGGATTGGTGAGAGCCAAAAGCGAGATGATAAGCTTGTCAAGATTATCCGTGAGTTGGAATCTGGATTGGATCCAGAAAAGGATAAAGGATTCGAGGTCGATCAAGAGGGTTGGCTTCGGAAGCAAGGACGACTAGTTGTTCCCGATATAGGTGAATTGAGGAGTGAAGTTCTGAAGGAAAGTCATCACTCGAAGTTGACAATTCATCCAGGTGGAAATAAGATGTATCGGGATATGAAGAGAACCTACTATTGGGAAGGTATGAAGAAGGATGTTGGAAATTTTATTTCCAAGTGTATGAACTGCCAGTTGGTTAAAGCTGAACAGAAGAAGCCAAGTGGATTGCTTCAGCCATTAGAAGTTCCTACATGGAAGTGGGAACAAGTGTCGATGGATTTCATCGATGGATTGCCTAGAACCAGAACGGGAAATGAAGGGATTTGGGTCATTGTGGATCGTCTGACTAAGAGTGCACGATTCATTCCTGTTCGATCGACTAGGACTGCATCAAAGTTGGCTGAGTTGTATATTAAGTGGATAGTTCGATTCCATGGTATTCCGAAGAGCATAGTAAGCGATCGAGACCCATTGTTCACTAGTGGATTTTGGAAGAGCTTCCAGGAAGTTTTGGGAACCGAGTTGTGTTTGAGTACAGCTTATCATCCCCAAACAGATGGTCAGACCGAGAGAGTCAACCGAGTTTTGGAAGATCTTCTCAGAGCATGTGTTTTGGACTTCGGAGGATCATGGGAAGATCACCTTCATTTGGTGGAGTTTGCGTACAACAACAGTTACCAGTCAAGCATTGGTATGGCACCGTATGAGGCGTTGTATGGAAGACCGTGTAACTCTCCGACATGTTGGTTAGAAACTGGAGAAAAGCTGATACTTGGGCCAGAGATGATTCGTCAGACCTCAGATTGCATAGAGATCATTCGGCAACGAATGAAGGCAGCCCAAGACCGTCAGAAGAGTTATGCCGATAAGCGTCGAAAGGATTTGGAATTCGACGTAGGGGATATGGTTTTTGTGAAGATTTCTCCACTGAAGAATGTTATTAGATTCGGGAAGAAAGGAAAATTGACTCCGAGATTTGTTGGACCATTCCCGATCATCGAGCGAATTGGAAAGCTCGCTTATAGATTAGAGTTACCGGAGAAGATGTCGGGTGTGCACAATGTTTTTCACGTATCGTATCTACGGAAGTATGTGCATGACTCGAATGCGGTGGTTTCTGCTGATAGCTGTGAAGATTTCGAAGTTGATCCAGTTGATAGAAGACCTCGTAAGCCACTTCGTGTTGTGGAAACCGACACGAAACAGCTTAGGAGGAAGGTAGTTAAGTTGCTCAAGATACAATGGAGTGATGATGATAACGACTGTACGTGGGAGGTGGAAGAGAGGATGAAAGCGGCTCATCCTGAACTCTTCAAGGTATGGCCCTAAGGTGTCGTGTCATCTCGCGATATTGTAACTTGTTCTAATTTTAGAATTCTGTACGCTAAGTTAGAATTGGATGCATGGTTTGTTGATTGCTATGGATGGTAGGCGTACAGAATAGTCTTTGATTGCTTTGTTTGCTTGGAATTTCGGGGGCGAAATTCCTAAGGGGGAGAGAATGTAACGACCCGTATTTTTCACGGATCGAAAAGTTCGTCAAATCTGGAATTTTTGCATTTTTCAGTCATTTCAGATTTTTGGGGAAATTTGTCTAAGTCCTAGGTCGTGGACGACCTAAGAGCTAAGTCGTGACCGAGTTAAGGACTTGCGAGTTAGTGTTAGGTCGTGGGTTAGTTGGAGCGACCTATAAAATTGTGCAACCTAGGATTTAGTTAAGTAATTAGGTCGGCAGGGCGAGTTAACGACCTAAAGACTGACCGACTTAAGGATATGGCGACTCAAGGGTAGGCAGACCTAGTGGTTCCGGGTTAGCGACTTAGTAATTAAGTTGTTAGGTCGGTTGGGACGACCTATAGAAGTTAGCAGTGTAGTTAGGTCGGCAACGACCTAAGTAGTAGTGAGCGACTTAAGGAGTTAAGTCGTAAGTTTGGGTAGAGTTAGGTCGCATCCCAGTTGTTCGCGACTTATGTTAGGTCGCGTGGAGGCTTAAGGAATTAGGTCGTAACCTGTTAAGTCGTAGGTCGCTGGGTTTCGTCTAAGTGTTAGGTTGTAACCTGTTAAGTCGTAGGTCGCTGGGTTTCGTCTAAGTGTTAGGTCGAAGTATGTGTTAAGTCGTAGGTCGACTTAATAGTTAGGTCGTATGCGCAGAAGTGTTAGATCGTAGGAGTTGAGGCGCGCGTATCTGTTAGGTCGGAGTTGTTGGCTAAGGGTTAGGTCGGAGGCTCTGTTAAGTCGTGGGGGTTTTTATGTCGTAGGTCGGCATATGTTAGGTCGGCAACGACTTAAGGAGATAGCCGAGTTACGACTCAGGCAGTTTTCAGCTATAAATAGGAGGGGTTGTTCTCACTTTTTGGGATCCGGATTTTGAAGCGACGAAGTGCTGCCATTTTGAGAGCTCGACTTCTACACTTCTTCACTTCTTTTCTCCACTCTAATCTAGTGCTTCCATCCATCCAAATCGAAGATCGAGATTGAAGATTCAAAAGCTTGGATTGAAGATCTTCATCTTTTCAAGAGAGATTTCTTCATTTGAAGCGGATTTGTGATAGATCTAGCTTCATCCTTCGCTGTCCAGATCTGAAGTGTGTTGATTTGAGGTTGTTTAGGTGATTTGGTGAGTGGTGATTATCTCTCACACGGATCCAAAGGAGTATATCGGATTGTTGGCTCGATTTGGTGTTAAAATAGTGATTTCCATGCATTTTCTTCATCCTATGTATAGATCCATGTAGATCCATTGTTCATGATGATGTTGCATCCATTTTATCATATGTTAACCTATGCAAGTTCATTCATCAAGTTTGTAGAGATATAATCCATGTTTTCATGCTTATTGGACTTTCAACTCTTTAATTACGAAAATGCCATTATTGTTATAATTGTCTACTTAGATCATTTTTGAATGCTTGATTGCTTGGATTGATGTTTGATTTGATTGATTGTTATGAACTAGATGATTAATGATTAGATTAGATCGAAGGTGATTCAAAAGCTAAGGGGAAGGCTCTTGAATTGGAAAAGCTGCTCGTGGCATATGTAGCGGGATGATGAAGCTCTTATGCATAGATTTGATGATGTGAAGTCGAGATGAAGCTTTGCAAGGGTGTAATGAAGCGAGGCATCATATGATGAAGACTTGGTCTAATCCAGACGGGATCATTCCAAGCATGTTGATAACTCGGTGATATGATTCGAGTTGAAGATAATGAATGGATATGAGAATAGTCGTCGAGGAGGATGACTAGGAGGCTTGGATAGCATCGTTGTTGAAGGTTCTAGCATGCTCTAAGCAAGAGTACGTTTGGGCAGATTCGATAGTCCCAACGGCCAACTGTTGATGGTCGAGTACTCTGGGCAGATTCGATAGTCCTAGGCACGGGCTGCGACGACGTGCGGGAGTTATGTCTAGAACCGGGGTTTCCATTAGCCCTTGACGGACGGCTGAAAGAATGTGCCGGTCATTCAATTAACGGTGATATCGAAGCAATGATAACAGTGATAGCCAGAGTCATGGATGTGTGGTTGTATCGTCATTCGGACTCAAGAGCGGTATTTTCTGGGTGCTTATCTGATTTAGGCCTTGGTACTTGGAAAACATCGCCCTTGACTCGAGTGATAGTAGCTTTACTTTAAATTGTATGCTCTGCTATGTTTGCTTCTGCTTAGTGTGTGTCTGGGGGCTATCACTGTAGAATGAGGTTGGAGTGGGAGGGTTGTATTCCTATTCCTTTTCCTTTATGCTCTTTTGGTATGTTGTTAGTTAATTTACTGCTCACTAAGACTGTTGTCTGACTCAAGGCTTTTTGTTTTAAATTCTTATTGCCTTGGGCTGTTCGTCCATTTTGGGACGGGCAGACTAGGTAGCAGGTGACAGGTGCTGTTCTCTTCTCACGATGCTGATATCGAAGACGAGCTAGAGGGTTGCATATTATTTTCTTATATGTACTGGATATTCCGCTGTTTTGTATTCTCTGAGAGATTTGTAGTGAGGCTGGATGTATTGACTATGTGGATGCTTGTATTCAACTATTATGGAGTTTTATATGATGTCATTTTGTTCTGTAAAGCTTCACTATACATATGTTCTATTGTATTTTGTCCATGCGCTGTGAGTAATACGATAGATCCTTTTGTTTTAAATCTTACCTTGACAATCGTCTATGGTCGCCTGGCACACTTTACAGCGCACTATCTCTAGATTCGGTGCAGGGGTCATGGGCGGTCGTCACAGACAAGCTGACAACAGGAATCGACGGAATCAAATTAGAACTGGATCGATGAAGATAATTGGTATAAGCGAATTTTTAAAAAAAAATCAATATCCATTTAAAGCACTTATATAAATTAAAATAAATATATTATTTTCAATGCCTCATATATTGGAAGAAAAAAAAAATCAAAATTAAAAATTAAGTGCATAGAAACTGATATAACTGTATGATGTCCTTTAAAATATAATATTCTTTACAACTAATATATCTATACTAACAGTTCCAATATATTGTCACAACCTTATCATTATCATGCGCACAATATAAATATGAAAACAAATGCATATACACACTACAAAATGCACGCTAACTACAATTGCAGACTGTCAAAATATATAAAAAGAGAAAGATGCGAACAATATAACACATGCAGACCACACTATAGTATATTATATGTATATAAATAGCAAATGCACAGTTTCATGTAGAGTATTTTATAACAAATATCTATATATACTTACATGCGAAAATAGGAAAACTTGACATATATTAGACTATACATTTTAAACTAACAGATGAATTGTATATAACTAATGTGACTATTATACCAGAGTAAACATAACTAAAACATACTACAAAACTATATATAACTAACGTAAGGTACATATGTAAATAAACATACACCAAAGAATATTTGTATTAAATAAAAGTACTGGCAAAATATGCATGTAAAGATCGAACACTAATTTAAATAATAACAAAAATATATCATACATATTATATAACTTAGAGAAAACTAACATTCTGGCACTTATATAAACTGTTTGATTATAGAACATAGCAATACTTAAGTAACAGACTAAACTTATATTAACTATATGCAACAAACAGTGAATACCACTGGCAACTTACATTTGTTTAAATACGTATAAACTATTATATATGTTATATATGCCAGAACCAATTCATATATACCAATATATAGATAGACTAGTATGAACTAAACAGACAAAGAAAACTTATAAACCAACAGAGAATTTATATATATCTCTATATATGTATACACGCATGGTCTCTAGTGTATCATATATACCTATATATATATTTATGCAGAGGATGAGCTCGGTTAAGGCAAAGAGGGAGAAAGAGCGGAGACCGGTTGGAGGCTTCATCTGGTCTCTGGCAGAAGACGTAGGACGGTGATGGTTCGACGTTGAACGAAAGGGAGGAGATGGTCGAGGACTGACGCGGCCGATGATGGGACGTGGGTGCGGAGGAGTGCCGAAGCGTCGGAGGTGTGGGCGTATGTTGGGTGGCCACATGGGTTGAGGTGCTTGGCGTGGGGCCGGAGCGCGTATTTGTTATTTGAATATAAAATTGTTTTATATTGTGATGATTGGTTTATTGAGTGGTATATGAACCTTCGTCGGCACAGTCTTGCAAAACTGTATCGAAGGGGTTTCTAAACACTCGAATAGAACAATTCGACACAGTATTGTTTTAAAATTGGGTGAATGAAATAATTTTGCCCAAAACTATTTTTGTATAGAAAAGAAATGTTTTTTCTATAAATTACTATAGTATATGGTTGCATGTGTGATATCCCGGGAATTTGGACAGTATCAATTTAATAATCTGCATTGGAAATTAAATTGATTTGATGATCTTTGTTAATAAAATTGAATAAATTTAATAATCTAATTAAATAAATATTTAATTAGTGATTTATCTTTTAAAAGTTTAATAGAATATTTTCTATTTATAATATATATGTATAATTGTATATATTATAAATAGATGAGTTGGTCTGAATTTAACAAATGAAATTATGTTTTCAAATTTCTAATATGTTGGGTAATTTGGAAATCATGATTTAATTTAAAACTATTAAGCTTTTTGATAAATAACTATATAGTTTTAAAATACATAATATAAATGTTTAATTGTTTAAAATAGATTTTTAGCTTAAGTTCAAATTTAAATAAAAAGGTTTGTTTATTTCTTTTTAAATATTATTTGAGATATATGATTTAGAAATAGAAGTAATTTATAATCTCTTTTATAAATTATTTAAATTTGTCAAATTTGATATTTTCAAATAATAATTATAATACTTTGTTTTTATAAAAATAAATAGACTTTAAATAAAATAGGATTGTTATTGTAAATTTAAATTGAATATGAATTTGGATTTATAATAGAAATTCAAAAGAGAAATATTTTAAAATATTTTGGATTTAAAATATAGATATAAGATTTTATTTATATATATATTGGTTATTTACATTTTCTTTAAAGTAATTTATATACATATACATATTAGGTAAGTATTTATAAATAGTAAACTAGTGTAAAAAGCTTTTATTCACATTTTAAAAATATATAAAATTATGTATTAAATACTTAAAAGACAAATGTCATTATATTAAGGCCTAATGTGACATGTGTTAACTAATTAATAATACAATGAGACAAGTGTCATTTAATTTTATTTTTCTTTTATTTTTATTTATAGATAATTTCAGTTTATATAAACAAACATCTTCAATTTTCTTTTTCTTTTCAAAAACCTCCTTTCTAAACAAAGAAATGAAGTAATCTCAGATCATCAAAACCTGAAAACAAACAGATCAAAAACAGATCTGTGATTAAATTTCTTTTCTAACTCCTTCTATTCAAAACCAAGAATAAACTCAATCAAATCCTCATAAACAAATCTGAAATCAATTCACTCTTCAGACCAAACTTGCAAATCAAAGGCCAGTTCAAAACAACAAAAGGCCTGAATTAAATTCTTAAACCAGAGATCATGTTCAAATCAAAACCTGTTATCCATTTTCCAAATCAAAAGCCAGTGCATTTTCTTCAACCTGAAATCAAGAGCATGTAACATCTTCATGATGCAATCTGAAGCAAGAAAGCAAAGCCTGCATTTCTTTTCAAATCTGGAAGAGTGCATGCAGTTTTTAAAAGCTAAGATCAAAAGCAAGATATCAGTTAAGCTAAAGCATTCCAGTTTCCAATTTTAAAAACAATTCAGGATTTCAAAAATCAGAGGCTCTGCTTCTTTTAAAATTAGGTGAGTAACATCATTTTTAAAGTTTTAAGTATATAAAATAAGGTTGCATGATAAATATCTGAAGCCAAATATGTTTGTGTGATTTTATAAGTAAACTATCTGGATGTATTTATGAGTGCTTGGATGTTGAAATTATATATCTCTGTTTACAGTTTCATGTTCTAGTCTTGTGATCAAAATTCATATTCACCTGAACACATTATTGTTAGGACTTAAGATCTAAATAAAATTTGTTTGTTTGATCAAGAAATAAAGTTTAAAATTTGATTTAAATAAATTACAAATTTAAATGTGCTTTGGAATTCAAAATCAGTTCAAGCTCAAGAAGAGTAAAAACTCAAACATCCTATTTTCTTGTTTCAGACATATGAGTTAAAAACACAATTGAAACCATGATTTTTGAAAGAGAAATAATAATTTTTATTTTAGTTTTGGATATGAATTTCTGAGTTGAACAGAAATTAGTTTATGGGTAGTATCTGGTGATCTCCGTGATCGGAGAGGATGGCGTCTTCACTGATGGTAGTGGAGTAATAGAGGAATGTGGGAAAAATACTAGGCAGTTGATCGAAGCATGGTGGAGACAACAGGAGGTCGATGTTGTTTTTAAACCTAGTTTATATGGTGGAAGGAAATCTATTCATCACGGCAACTCTATTGGTTCGAGTTCAACAAAACTTGGGAGAATGGTAGATAGGGCATATGCGAAGTCATGGCCGGAGTCTCTGGCATTCTGGTGATCAGTAGTGGGAAGACGAGGTGAATTCCAGGTGGTCAATGGTTCCAGTTTTTAGCTTGAGGGTTCGATTTTGTTCGAATTCGTGTTGGAGGTCGTCTCGAAATTCTGGGTGGTCGAATCGAGAGAGAAGGTCGACAACGACTTGCTGGTGGTAGCGGAGATGATCGGAGCAACGGCGAAGTGTTGTGCACGTGCACGTATATGTCTGGGTATCTTCTGTGTGTTTGGGGAAGAAGGAAGAGGCAACTCGAAGGAGGATTCGTGATATTGGGTTGTGGACTCGAAGTAGCTCTCGTGATTTTGAGGGAGAGTCTCGAGTTAATTAAGTATAACAGGTTTCAACAGAACCTGTTTTGCCCAGTTTTTAAATTTTAAAATAGAATTTAAAAACTGAAGTTTAAATATAAAAGTAAAGTTTAAATAAGTTTAAATCTAGTTTTAAATCTGGAGTTTAAGTTAAAATTCTCAGTTTTTAAATAAGATAAGGTATTTAAAATGGATTTAAATATTTTAAAAGGATTAAGTAGTTAGAATTTTTAAAATAAAGTTTTTAAATTTTAGATAGGTTTCTAAATCTAATGATTTACCTGGAATATGTATTTCAAATTTTGAAAAAAAGGAAGTTTTAAAATCTAAAATGTTTTAAACAATTTGAATGTTTAAAATGTATTTTAAATTGATTAAATTTAAAATGAATTTGATTTTAAATTTCTTTAATTAAGTGTTTCTTTAACATGTGATTTAAAAGGATGTTTTTAAAACTTTGTTAAAGTTAAATTGTCTTCATTTTAAATCTTAATATAAAATGGAATTTAAATGTAAATTTAAAGGTAATTTGTTTTAAATGCTTTATTAATGATATTTTAAATCATTAATAGGAATAAAGTGTTATCTTAAATATAATTAAGATTTAATGATATGGGATAAAATAAATTAGTAAGGTAATTAAAAGATAATTAATCAATTTAATTAATTTATGATTTAGATTTATAAATTAGTAATTAAAGGTTAAATTGATTAATTAGGACTTAATTAAATTAATTAAAGGGTAATTAATTTGAAATTAAGAATCATTAATTGATAAGTTAAGATTGTTAATTAATAGTTAGGAATAAATTATTTAAGTAATTAAGGATTAATTAAGTTATTGTTAGGTACTTAATTAATTAAGAAATGAAAGATTAATTTATTGGTAATTGGAATTAATTAAATTGTAATCAATAATGGTTAATTAAAGTTTAATTATTTAAGAAAAATAATTAAAGAATAGTTAATATAGATCATTAACTAAGGTTTATTAAATAATTACTTAATATGATTAATTTTATTTATTAAATAGATTAATTAAGGTTAATCATTTGTGAATTGTTTTACTTAATGGAAGTAATTAGGAAATTAATTACTCATTGTAATTAATTGAGTTTAAATTGATTAGTTAAGTTAGTTAATTAAGTTTAATTAATTTAAGATAATCATTTAATGATTTGTATAATTACTTAATGTAATTTAAGGAGGTATAATTACTTAGGAAAGTAATTAATGGATAATTACTGGTGTAATTAATAAAGTAATTAAGGGTAGTTAATTACTTATTGGAAATTAATCAAAGGATTAATTAAGAATTGATTAAGGAATAATTAATAACTGAGTGATTAATTAATGTAATTAATTAAGGATTAAGGTAATTAATTTTAGTTAATTAATTAATAAAGTAATTAAAGGTTAATTACTATAAGAGGTTAAGAATAATTAATTTGTGAAATTAATTGAAGTGTTAATTACTTGAATGTAATTAAATGTTAATTAATCAAGGATGATTAATTAAAATGAATAATTGGATAAGGGTTGATTAATTAATTGATAATTAATTAATAGTAACTTAAGCAAGATTGTTAATAATGAAAGGAGTTAATTTAATTTACTTTAAACTAATTAAAGATGAAGTATTTAATTTAATTCATTTTAAATTAATTATAGATGGTAATTAATAAATCATTGCTTAAGGATACTGAATGATATTGATTTACCTTGAATGGTTTGAGATCTCAGATATGAGATAATAGATATTGTATGATTTGGATGCTTTGGTTGCATAATGATATGAATCATCTGCTTATAATGATAATGTTGATTATCTATTGTGAATCTATGAATTATCTATCTGTGTGTAAATAGATAGTAGAATTGAATTGTTTTAACCTTAAAACAACTTGGCCCTTAAAAGATACGTTTTGGATTTCGATGAGACCGGGATCGGGTTTCCGTATACCGGATTTCCAGGTCTGGAGACCCGAATACCACATCGATCCAAATTTACGATAGGTCGTGAATCAAGTGAAGATGAAGATTTAGAGTGCAAGGGTTATTGTCGTTAACTCTGAGGGTGATTCCAAAACGAGTGTAACGAGATAATGCCTTCGGTTTCGTTCGAACCCGGAACGAACTTGTATGGATTGAATGCTTTCAGCACATCGTCAGGTGGACGATGAGCATTCTAAGTGATGTGTTCTTTTTAAAGGTAATCGTGACCTCAAGCCTCACAAACCGGGAATGGCTAAAACAGGGGAGGTGCAGCAAGGTTAGTGGGTAGCACCCAAGTAGGACAAGATTACCTCTGTCTAGAAGTCCCTTCTTATTTCGGCTTAGTGTGTGCGGTTGCTGATCCCAACCGTGAGGTATCTTGTGCGGGAATTATCCAGTAAGGGATGTTCCGGCCTTGTGTTGCAGGGGATTGGGAGTGATCCTCGGTACGGTGATCTAGGCCACGTACTGTGACGGGCGGTACCCCGGTAGCCCTGCCATTGTATGGAATCCAAACTCCAATAAGTGCCGTACGTATTAGTTGTGCCCAACTATGTTGAAATGTGAGATGTAAGCATTTCAGCTATTTCTGTATTTTACTTGAAAACCCTAGACCCTATTATAATACAATCGAATTTCCTATCAAATGTTTTGGTTAGCGTAAGGTAAAAACTTACCCATGTTTATTTGTGGGGAGTCTTACGTGATACCTTTCCTTTCAAAAGGTTTTGAAGTTAAACAAGTTTAACCTGTTACTCACACCAGACCCATGTCTGACCCAAGTTGTTTATTTCTGTTTTATAAACTCTTGGGTACTCAAATTTTTACGAGTAGCCAAGGGATTCAGGTTAGCCTTGACGAATTGTGGAGGAGCAATGGAGCAGGAGGCTTCGGCGTTGTAGATAGATAGTAGTTTCCGCTGTGTTGATCTTGTTTAGATCTTTGTTTTGTATTGAGTTGTAATAACTAGACAGATGTTTATAACTGTCTAGTATGTGATGTGTAATCTGTGTAACTCTGATAAGTGTTGTATATGATACTGTGTAATATTTATGTGATATAATATATTTTGTTCGTTTCCGCTGTGAGTATTTGTGTTTGTTTCTTTTCTCTTCTTCTCTTTTCTACTTCTCACCCCTTTCTTTCTTATTAGCGATACGACTTTCTATGGAGAGAAAGTCGTGGTCGTTACAGCATGGATGTTAGAAAGCGATAATATTGAAATTATTATCATTGTTATATTGAAATTGAATGAGAAATTGGAATTATAACTCCAAAGTTAAAATAAAATTCACAGACAAGTGAAATTTGAGAATGTAAATTATAAATGTGAATTGTAAATTGAAACGGAATTCCAGAGAAGTATTTGGAAATGTTTTGAAAAGAATTTGAAATTTTTGAGATTTGGAAAGTTTAAATTCTTTTTGGAGTTGAAAATGAATTTCAAAGGATTTTGAAAAAGTATTTTGGAAAGATAAAAGCTCTAAACTCTTTTCGGTCGCTGGAAAATAACTTCGGTAATGACTGCAGCATTATTGATGTTCATTTTTGGGTTTCCAAAAGAGAAATTGCTGCCAAATTGTTTTAAAAGGAAGTTGTTTGAAAAATTTGGGTTTTGTTTTAGAAAACTCAAAGGATAATCGGAATTGTTTTCAAAAAAATGGTTTTGAAAAGATTGAAAAGACTCTGGAATACTATGAAATATAATGAAGTTGATAACTTGTAAAGTTTAAAGTTTAAATAAAAATCTAACTTAAAGAAATAAAATCCATATACAAATAAAATTTGTGAATATAAATTGTAATGTGATTTATGAATGAAAATAGAATTCCAAGAAGATAATTGAAAATAAAATTCCTTAATGAAATGGAATTGTGAATGTGAATGTATAAATGATTGTATATATCAAAATGTAAATAAATTGATAACTTATAGAATATTTGAAATTTGATTGGAATGAGAGATTCAAATTTAAAATGAAAGAATTTGTGAACGAATAAATAAATTTGAATTTGATTTGTGAAAAATGAAGTGAAGGATTAAACTAAAAATTAGTAAGTGAAGCTAATTGAACGGAAGAATAAAACGGGAATTGAAACTGAATGTTGAAAACAAATTTGAATAAAGTGAATTAGAATTTGTGATGAATTAGTAAATGAAACTAATTTAAAATGATGCACTTGTGAATGAAAGATAATCGATAAAAATTCAATATTCAGAAGTCGAACTGAATCCAAATTAGATTGGAATTGTGAATTGAATTCAAATGAAATTCGAAATGTAAAAAGATTGAATATGTAACTTCAATAGTAGATTTAAAAATGATATAAGCAGTTATATTGAGAATTTTGTAATAGAATTTGCAAAATGATTTGAATGCTGTAACTAGATATAATGGCTAGTAGGATATACAGGTGTAAAGGAATTGGGATTTTAATTTTGAAGATAATTTGAATTGCTCGAAAAAGGTATGTATTTAAATTCGAATATGAGATTTGATGACTTATTTCTCTAGCCGCTTGGCTTTTTCTTTTTCTTTTTGAAATCTGAGAGTCCGTAGGGACGTTTTGTAGTCGTACCGTATTAGCCGCGCAAAGGAGACGCTGGCGAAATTTTTCGAAAATTTAGGGCGTTAGAAAATTTTTGAGAAATTTTGAAAGTTTGAATTTGAAATTTGAATTTAAATTTGAGTTTTGAAGTAAAACAATGATGTTTGAAAATTATGAAAATGTTTAGAAAGTTAGTTAAATTGATAACGAATCTTTAGTAGAAAGATTTGTTTTGATGAATTGATAAAACTATTTAGATTGTGAAAAATAGTAGACGAGTTAAGGACCATTTTTTCCTAACTTGTAATTTCGAGGACGAAATTCTTTTAAGGGGGGAAGTCTGTAACGACCCAGAATTTTGAACAAATTTAAATTGGAAATATTTAATTAATTTCAAATATTTGAACGGTGATTTAATTTGAATCCCCGATATGACTTTGAAAATTTGCGATTAAAACTTTAAAATTTAATCTATTGTAAGTTGAATAAAAATTTGTATCTTCAGTTTCAAGTTGAAGAAAAATATTTCGAAAAGCTTTTTGAATTCGTATTGATAATACCGAAGATAATTGAAGCTTCGAAATGGAATTTGAAAACGATTTTATCAATTTTGAAATTATATCGTTCGAATCGATATTTAAAAATAGTCGTCCGAGGCGCAGTCTCGGAATTCGACGAAACCAGTTCCATTGGGTCCGTAATATTGTATTATTATCGGATTTCAAATTTCGTGGCATTCGGAGTTGACGTGTGGTTGTACGATGGATATACGCGATGGTGTCTATAGCGAGAAAATTTAAAGGATATATTATTCAACTCCCACAAACAACTCGTACAACCCGCCCCTTTATTGTCTCCCCCGTACCATACTTTCCCTTCCATCTTTCAAATTTCTCGGCAATCAAACGAAAACAAAACAACTTTAATGGCCGGTCCCCAAACATCTCCTCTCAGTACAAATCGCGATCAATTGAAGAAATAGCAAGGCGGCGCGTTCGAATCCTTGGGCACGCGATCGATTAAATCGCGATAGCTGCGAGCTCGAGCTTGAGGGCATCGATGAGGAGGCACGTACTACGGGGGCGACTCAGTCGGCGGCAATGAAACTCGTACTCGCGTGCGCTGTGATGGAGGGGAAATCGCGAGTACTGGGGGAGGAAGAGATCGTGGTCGACTTTGATGTCGACAAAGAGGATCGTGAGCTAGGGCACAGTGTGATGTCGCGGGCGAGCTGCATCGCGATTTGATTTGGAGGTCGCGGTCTCGAGGAGGTCGGGTTCAAGCCATGTTCTGGCAACGAGATGAGTTCAAGCTGTAGCCTTTGGGTCTCGTTTGCGTGAACAAGGTCGACAGCTAGGGTTCGATTCGATAAGGTAGAAGAGGTATTATCGATTTCATCTTTTACAAATTGATTCAAATATGTATCGTTATATAAATACACATATGTACCTATTTTTGTTTAAAGCTTAATTTTAAATTTTTGATTAGATAAAATTATTAAAAGAAAAACTAGGGTAAAGTAAAATCATTGAATGATTAAAATTATGTAAACGGAAATTTGTTTGAAATTGAATTGATTTGATAAAATAAAATTCTGCTAAATGGAAACGGATCATTTGATTGGTTCGAATATTAATAAATTTATATGATTATTTATACAAGGTATAAATCAAGAAATTGGGTCGAGAATGGAAAATGGATGGCAAAATAAAATCTAAGGTGAGATCTTCTCACTCAAAAATGAAAGTGGATTTTCTTTTACAGTTATTATTGACTGTTTGATTGCTATTTGGATGTGGTATTAGATATGATAGGATATATCTATATATATAGCAATATATACATATTGGCATATGTATATATTGGATTGATTGATTTCCCGCCTCGTATAGCGGATGAGACCCTATTGCGCCGTTAGTAAGCGGATTTTTATAAAACCCATATACCGCGATAATTCCGTACTGGAGCGGAATTGGTATTGTGCTAACATCTTTGGATGCAGGGAAACAGGTTGGAGGGATCCAACTGGATTCCTCAACTGTATTTACTTATTTACAGATATTGATATATATTCTGTATCATATTGATATATGATATTGACTGTTGTGATGGACTGATTGGTGTTGTCGCATCATCGGATTCAGTTTTGAAATGTAAAAATAACGACTTTTACTTTAAAAGGGTTTTTAAAGTGATTTTTGAAAATATACGTTTTATGGAATTTTTGAATCGATTTATAAACGTAAAATTTTAAAGTTATAAAAGTTAAAATTTTTAGTAAAATATAACCGAAGTGTCGTTTTTGAAATAAAAGTCGATTTATTTCTAAAATGGTTTAAATAGAGATTTTTGAATTTATTATGAAAGCTCTATATATAAGATTTATAAAATTTGATTTTTATAAATCAAAGTGATGAAATTATAAAGGAGTTTTAAAGACGTTTTAAATGATGTTAAAATGGGTTTTATAAAGGACAGAATAAATGATTTGTGAAGTCCCAAAAGAACGATTTTTGTAAATAAACGAATTATAAGTGTTTAACTTATAAAATGGACTTTTGGTAGAAAATTGAGTTATAAATTGAATTGGATAATAAAAGGAATTTATAAGTTGAAGTAGTTATAAAATATAAAATTGTGATTTATAAACGTTGTTTATGAATCCGAAATCACTTATTTTGATAAGTGAATTATAGAAGTTAATAAAGGAAGATTTATAAATCAAAGTTGTTATAAAGTAGGAATAGAATTTATAAGCGTTGTGTTATAAATTCGAAATCAATTGAATTTGATAAATTAAATGTAGAAGGTTATTAAAGGAAATATATTCGCGATTTTGGATAGCGAATTATCCTTAAAATGAATGTGTGGAAAATATTGAAATGTGGTTAGTGAAGTATATTCACGATTTTGGACAGTGAATATATTGTTAAGTAAAATGGATATTGTTTTGGGAAAGTGATATTGAAAATGAAGTTAATTGTTTTAAAAGATGTTTTAAAATGTGTTAAATATCGAAACCATAGATTTCAACATCCATTGTTGAAATAGACGTTTTCGTGGAATAAGGAAATGGTGGACTATAACACTGTTGTTATAGTAAATGATTTCCGAAAGGAAATATTTTGTATAGTATTGGGATTTATATATCTATCTAAATTTCGAATCCCTATACTAGTGATTTTGAGTCGTCGTAACGATGTTTTACGTAACATTCGTTTTGACTCAATTAAAATGTGTTTAAAGAATGATTTCCTTAAAAAATGAGATATATACTTAATTATAATTTAAGTATATCGAATATTTCCAAGTGTTGAAAATAAATGATTTGTGAAATACTTATTATTAAATAAGTATGGAAATGCTTTTCCAAAATGAAATGAAACGTTTTGAGATTTTATCTTCTTAAAGATAAAATGAAATTGAATATTTGAAATCGATTTGAGAATCGTATATCAGTAGATATTTTTGAAATATAAATTCACTATGGAATTTATAAAAGAAAGGGAAACTGTTTAGAAAAATAAACGTTGATTTATTTTTGAAGTGTGGAAATTTTATATCTAGTAAAGATATTTTTGAAGATGAAATAATTTGGAAAATTATTTGGAATCTGGTGATGTTGCGCATCTTTATTGATAGTTAAATAACCGACTATCAATAATTACCTTTAGATAGGTATTTGTTGTGAATTGGATGAATTTGAATGCCACACTTATTTTTAAATAAACGCTCACTATTCGGGTTAGCCGGGAAAGGACCATGGGGTCGTATAACCCATTCCGAATATGTGATACGTCGTGATGAATTGCATTCGAAGACCGGTGTTGAAGACCAGATATTTTTGAAAACGGAAGGATTACCGTCGAGTTACTCTACATCGGCTGATCTCCGATTTAGAGGTTTTATCACCCTTAGTGACAGGAAGTCCTGACGTGATTGAAAATTATCCGGATATGCAAGGGATTCGTGAGAAGTGCCTTCGGTTCTGTTCGATCCCGGAACAGACTTGTATGGATGTGTGTCTGACGTTACACTTTGAGATGTAAAGCTGATTTCTTTCAAATACATTTCTGTTGGTGGCGGAGAATTTATTCTCTTAGCTTAACACCCTTCTCTGAGACGTACGAGCTCAGAGGTTATGTAGTTGAAATTCATCAGCGATATATCCCAATTTGGTAACGTGGCATACTGAGTGTTGCTGTGAAATGATCAGTGTTTGATCATTTGTGATATGATCATTTGTTTGATCTTATATCTTTGTGATCATAGGTTGATCATTTTGTTTGACCCGAAGCAGGGCTTTTTGAGAAAGCGTAGCTTTGTGGACGAGACTTCGTTGAGCCTCACACCCCGGAAATGGTCGAAACAGGAAGGATGCAGCAAGGTTCTAGGGAGTAGCGCCCCTTAGTGTATATCATTCCTTCTGGATAAAGGTGGTATCATGGTATGGAGCCCAGATACTTAACCTTTGTGGTTGCTGCAAAATTTATTTCTTTGTGGTTGTTGCGAATCGGGGATCCTCGGGAAGATCGGTGACGATCGGGGGATGGCATACGCGTGTCAGTAGTTACCTATTTTTGCAGAGGTAACCCGGCCTTGTGTTGGCAGAGATCCGGTTAGGTTCTCGGGTCGTCTATTCCAGGGACGTACCCATCGTGGATAGGAAGTTCCTTAGCCTGACCATTTGTTGGAAATCCAAAGAAACAATACGAGCCTTTACGATTTCAATTGTATAACCTGTCTCCTCAGGAGGCAGCTATAGCAGGCATAATATAATGGTACCTATGTTGGCTAAGATTAATATTATACTTTCGAAATGTTTTCTACACTATGCACTAGTAATAATATCAAAAATGATTTGATTTTGCGTAGTAAGAATCTTTGACTATCATAAGAAGAAATCTCCTCCAAGTCTGCATTTGCATTGTGTGTGTGGTGGGAGGTCTTATGGTAGTTTCATTTTCCAAAAGCATTGCGAATTGACACTAAAAGTTTTCCTGTTGTTTATTTTAAAGAATAACTGTTTTACGATCTCACACCAGTCACCATGACTGACTCGGAGTTTATTGTTCCCTTCTAAACTCTGGGTGCCCACCAATTTCCACACGGGCAGCCTAGAGTTATATTATCAGGATATTCAGGATATTCTGGAGCTTTGGAAGCAAGCTGGATGTCGAGACGTAGTATTTGTATCTGATATTATTTATTCCGCTGTGTATTCTGTATGAGGACAAGTTATATAACTGTCCATTGTTGTATATTGACTCTGATTGATGTATGTATAAAATGATATAGTTCTTTGTTTAAAGATTACTGATTTATCTATTATATATTGTTCCGCTGCGATGTGTAAGATTCTGATATTGTTTTCTGTTTCTGCTCTTGTTCTGTTGTTGTTCTTCTTTCTTTTTCTTCTATCTTCTTCTTCTACTTTTTCTTTTTCTTAAAACCATAACTTTTCGGGTTTCCGGCATTCGATGGCTCAGCAGTCGATAAAGTGAGTATCGATGTTGAATTTTCGAAAATCGAAAATTTTCGGGATGTTACATTTGGTATCAGAGCATATGGTTAAGCGACAACCCTGCTCTGTTGGGTGTTACTCATTAGAGATAGAGTCAGCAGTACTCTAGAATGAGTTTGAGTGTAATTATAGATATGAGCGCGTATTTGTTATTTGAATATAAAATTGTTTTATATTGTGATGATTGGTTTATTGAGTGGTATATGAACCTTCGTCGGCACAGTCTTGCAAAACTGTATCGAAGGGGTTTCTAAACACTCGAATAGAACAATTCGACACAGAATTGTTTTAAAATTGGGTGAATGAAATAATTTTGCCCAAAACTATTTTTGTATAGAAAAGAAATGTTTTTTCTATAAAGTACTATAGTATATGGTTGCATGGATGTTAGAAAGCGATAATATTGAAATTATTATCATTTTTATATTGAAATTGAATGAGAAATTGGAATTATAACTCCAAAGTTAAAATAAAATTCACAGACAAGTGAAATTTGAGAATGTAAATTATAAATGTGAATTGTAAATTGAAACGGAATTCCAGAGAAGTATTTGGAAATGTTTTGAAAAGAATTTGAAATTTTTGAGATTTGGAAAGTTTAAATTCTTTTTGGAGTTGAAAATGAATTTCAAAGGATTTTGAAAAAGTATTTTGGAAAGATAAAAGCTCTAAACTCTTTTCGGTCGCTGGAAAATAACTTCGGTAATGACTGCAGCATTATTGATGTTCATTTTCGGGTTTCCAAAAGAGAAATTGCTGCCAAATTGTTTTAAAAGGAAGTTGTTTGAAAAATTTGGGTTTTGTTTTAGAAAATTCAAAGGATAATCGGAAATGTTTTCAAAAAAATGGTTTTGAAAAGATTGAAAAGACTCTGGAATACTATGAAATATAATGAAGTTGATAACTTGTAAAGTTTAAATAAAAATCTAACTTAAAGAAATAAAATCCATATACAAATAAAATTTGTGAATATAAATTGTAATGTGATTTATGAATGAAAATAGAATTCCAAGAAGATAATTGAAAATAAAATTCCTTAATGAAATGGAATTGTGAATGTGAATGTATAAATGATTGTATATATCAAAATGTAAATAAATTGATAACTTATAGAATATTTGAAATTTGATTGGAATGAGAGATTCAAATTTAAAATGAAAGAATTTGTGAACGAATAAATAAATTTGAATTTGATTTGTGAAAAATGAAGTGAAGGATTAAACTAAAAATTAGTAAGTGAAGCTAATTGAACGGAAGAATAAAACGGGAATTGAAACTGAATGTTGAAAACAAATTTGAATAAAGTGAATTAGAATTTGTGATGAATTAGTAAATGAAACTAATTTAAAATGACGCACTTGTGAATGAAAGATAATCGATAAAAATTCAATATTCAGAAGTCGAACTGAATCCAAATTAGATTGGAATTGTGAATTGAATTCAAATGAAATTCGAAATGTAAAAAGATTGAATATGTAACTTCAATAGTAGATTTAAAAATGATATAAGCAGTTATATTGAGAATTTTGTAATAGAATTTGCAAAATGATTTGAATGCTGTAACTAGATATAATGGCTAGTAGGATATACAGGTGTAAAGGAATTGGGATTTTAATTTTGAAGATAATTTGAATTGCTCGAAAAAGGTATGTATTTAAATTCGAATATGAGATTTGATGACTTATTTCTCTAGCCGCTTGGCTTTTTCTTTTTCTTTTTGAAATCTGAGAGTCCGTAGGGACGTTTTGTAGTCGTACCGTATTAGCCGCGCAAAGGAGACGCTGGCGAAATTTTTCGAAAATTTAGGGCGTTAGAAAATTTTTGAGAAATTTTGAAAGTTTGAATTTGAAATTTGAATTTAAATTTGAGTTTTGAAGTAAAACAATGATGTTTGAAAATTATGAAAATGTTTAGAAAGTTAGTTAAATTGATAACGAATCTTTAGTAGAAAGATTTGTTTTGATGAATTGATAAAACTATTTAGATTGTGAAAAATAGTAGACGAGTTAAGGACCATTTTTTCCTAACTTGTAATTTCGAGGACGAAATTCTTTTAAGGGGGGAAGTCTGTAACGACCCAGAATTTTGAACAAATTTAAATTGGAAATATTTAATTAATTTTAAATATTTGAACGGTGATTTAATTTGAATCCCCGATATGACTTTGAAAATTTGCGATTAAAACTTTAAAATTTAATCTATTGTAAGTTGAATAAAAATTTGTATCTTCAGTTTCAAGTTGAAGAAAAATATTTCGAAAAGCTTTTTGAATTCGTATTGATAATACCGAAGATAATTGAAGCTTCGAAATGGAATTTGAAAACGATTTTATCAATTTTGAAATTATATCGTTCGAATCGATATTTAAAAATAGTCGTCCGAGGCGCAGTCTCGGAATTCGACGAAACCAGTTCCATTGGGTCCGTAATATTGTATTATTATCGGATTTCAAATTTCGTGGCATTCGGAGTTGACGTGTGGTTGTACGATGGATATACGCGATGGTGTCTATAGCGAGAAAATTTAAAGGATATATTATTCAACTCCCACAAACAACTCGTACAACCCGCCCATTTATTGTCTCCCCCGTACCATACTTTCCCTTCCATCTTTCAAATTTCTTGGCAATCAAACGAAAACAAAACAACTTTAATGGCCGGTCCCCAAACATCTCCTCTCAGTACAAATCGCGATCAATTGAAGAAATAGCAAGGCGGCGCGTTCGAATCCTTGGGCACGCGATCGATTAAATCGCGATAGCTGCGAGCTCGAGCTCGAGGGCATCGATGAGGAGGCACGTACTACGGGGGCGACTCAGTCGGCGGCAATGAAACTCGTACTCGCGTGCGCTGTGATGGAGGGGAAATCGCGAGTACTGGGGGAGGAAGAGATCGTGGTCGACTTTGATGTCGACAAAGAGGATCGTGAGCTAGGGCACAGTGTGATGTCGCGGGCGAGCTGCATCGCGATTTGATTTGGAGGTCGCGGTCTCGAGGAGGTCGGGTTCAAGCCATGTTCTGGCAACGAGATGAGTTCAAGCTGTAGCCTTTGGGTCTCGTTTGCGTGAACAAGGTCGACAGCTAGGGTTCGATTCGATAAGGTAGAAGAGGTATTCTCGATTTCATCTTTTACAAATTGATTCAAATATGTATCGTTATATAAATACACATATGTACCTATTTTTGTTTAAAGCTTAATTTTAAATTTTTGATTAGATAAAATTATTAAAAGAAAAACTAGGGTAAAGTAAAATCATTGAATGATTAAAATTATGTAAACGGAAATTTGTTTGAAATTGAATTGATTTGATAAAATAAAATTCTGCTAAATGGAAACGGATCATTTGATTGGTTCGAATATTAATAAATTTATATGATTATTTATACAAGGTATAAATCAAGAAATTGGGTCGAGAATGGAAAATGGATGGCAAAATAAAATCTAAGGTGAGATCTTCTCACTCAAAAATGAAAGTGGATTTTCTTTTACAGTTATTATTGACTGTTTGATTGCTATTTGGATGTGGTATTAGATATGATAGGATATATCTATATATATAGCAATATATACATATTGGCATATGTATATATTGGATTGATTGATTTCCCGCCTCGTATAGCGGATGAGACCCTATTGCGCCGTTAGTAAGCGGATTTTTATAAAACCCATATACCGCGATAATTCCGTACTGGAGCGGAATTGGTATTGTGCTAACATCTTTGGATGCAGGGAAACAGGTTGGAGGGATCCAACTGGATTCCTCAACTGTATTTACTTATTTATAGATATTGATATATATTCTGTATCATATTGATATATGATATTGACTGTTGTGATGGACTGATTGGTGTTGTCGCATCATCGGATTCAGTTTTGAAATGTAAAAATAATGACTTTTACTTTAAAAGGGTTTTTAAAGTGATTTTTGAAAATATACGTTTTATGGAATTTTTGAATCGATTTATAAACGTAAAATTTTAAAGTTATAAAAGTTAAAATTTTTAGTAAAATATAACCGAAGTGTCGTTTTTGAAATAAAAGTCGATTTATTTCTAAAATGGTTTAAATAGAGATTTTTGAATTTATTATGAAAGCTCTATATATAAGATTTATAAAATTTGATTTTTATAAATCAAAGTGATGAAATTATAAAGGAGTTTTAAAGACGTTTTAAATGATGTTAAAATGGGTTTTATAAAGGACAGAATAAATGATTTGTGAAGTCCCAAAAGAACGATTTTTGTAAATAAACGAATTATAAGTGTTTAACTTATAAAATGGACTTTTGGTAGAAAATTGAGTTATAAATTGAATTGGATAATAAAAGGAATTTATAAGTTGAAGTAGTTATAAAATATAAAATTGTGATTTATAAACGTTGTTTATGAATCCGAAATCACTTATTTTGATAAGTGAATTATAGAAGTTAATAAAGGAAGATTTATAAATCAAAGTTGTTATAAAGTAGGAATAGAATTTATAAGCATTGTGTTATAAATTCGAAATCAATTGAATTTGATAAATTAAATGTAGAAGGTTATTAAAGGAAATATATTCGCGATTTTGGATAGCGAATTATCCTTAAAATGAATGTGTGGAAAATATTGAAATGTGGTTAGTGAAGTATATTCACGATTTTGGACAGTGAATATATTGTTAAGTAAAATGGATATTGTTTTGGGAAAGTGATATTGAAAATGAAGTTAATTGTTTTAAAAGATGTTTTAAAATGTGTTAAATATCGAAACCATAGATTTCAACATCCATTGTTGAAATAGACGTTTTCGAGGAATAAGGAAATGGTGGACTATAACACTGTTGTTATAGTAAATGATTTCCGAAAGGAAATATTTTGTATAGTATTGGGATTTATATATCTATCTAAATTTCGAATCCCTATACTAGTGATTTTGAGTCGTCGTAACGATGTTTTACGTAACATTCGTTTTGACTCAATTAAAATGTGTTTAAAGAATGATTTCCTTAAAAAATGAGATATATACTTAATTATAATTTAAGTATATCGAATATTTCCAAGTGTTGAAAATAAATGATTTGTGAAATACTTATTATTAAATAAGTATGGAAATGCTTTTCCAAAATGAAATGAAACGTTTTGAGATTTTATCTTCTTAAAGATAAAATGAAATTGAATATTTGAAATCGATTTGAGAATCGTATATCAGTAGATATTTTTGAAATATAAATTCACTATGGAATTTATAAAAGAAAGGGAAACTGTTTAGAAAAATAAACGTTGATTTATTTTTGAAGTGTGGAAATTTTATATCTAGTAAAGATATTTTTGAAGATGAAATAATTTGGAAAATTATTTGGAATCTGGTGATGTTGCGCATCTTTATTGATAGTTAAATAACCGACTATCAATAATTACCTTTAGATAGGTATTTGTTGTGAATTGGATGAATTTGAATGCCACACTTATTTTTAAATAAACGCTCACTATTCGGGTTAGCCGGGAAAGGACCATGGGGTCGTATAACCCATTCCGAATATGTGATACGTCGTGATGAATTGCATTCGAAGACCGGTGTTGAAGACCGGATATTTTTGAAAACGGAAGGATTACCGTCGAGTTACTCTACATCGGCTGATCTCTGATTTAGAGGTTTTATCACCCTTAGTGACGGGAAGTCCTGACGTGATTGAAAATTATCCGGATATGCAAGGGCTTCGTGAGAAGTGCCTTCGGTTCTGTTCGATCCCGGAACAGACTTGTATGGATGTGTGTCTGACGTTACACTTTGAGATGTAAAGCTGATTTCTTTCAAATACATTTCTGTTGGTGGCGGAGAATTTATTCTCTTAGCTTAACACCCTTCTCTGAGACGTACGAGCTCAGAGGTTATGTAGTTGAAATTCATCAGCGATATATCCCAATTTGGTAACGTGGCATACTGAGTGTTGCTGTGAAATGATCAGTGTTTGATCATTTGTGATATGATCATTTGTTTGATCTTATATCTTTGTGATCATAGGTTGATCATTTTGTTTGACCCGAAGCAGGGCTTTTTGAGAAAGCGTAGCTTTGTGGACGAGACTTCGTCGAGCCTCACACCCCGGAAATGGTCGAAACAGGAAGGATGCAGCAAGGTTCTAGGGAGTAGCGCCCCTTAGTGTATGTCATTCCTTCTGGATAAAGGTGGTATCATGGTATGGAGCCCAGATACTTAACCTCTGTGGTTGCCGCAAAATTTATTTCTTTGTGGTTGTTGCGAATCGGGGATCCTCGGGAAGATCGGTGACGATCGGGGGATGGCATACGCGTGTCAGTAGTTACCTATTTTTGCAGAGGTAACCCGGCCTTGTGTTGGCAGAGATCCGGTTAGGTTCTCGGGTCGTCTATTCCAGGGACGTACCCATCGTGGATAGGAAGTTCCTTAGCCTGACCATTTGTTGGAAATCCAAAGAAACAATACGAGCCTTTACGATTTCAATTGTATAACCTGTCTCCTCAGGAGGCAGCTATAGCAGGCATAATATAATGGTACCTATGTTGGCTAAGATTAATATTATACTTTCGAAATGTTTTCTACACTATGCACTAGTAATAATATCAAAAATGATTTGATTTTGCGTAGTAAGCATCTTTGACTATCATAAGAAGAAATCTCCTCCAAGTCTGCGTTTGCATTGTGTGTGTGGTGGGAGGTCTTATGGTAGTTTCATTTTCCAAAAGCATTGCGAATTGACACTAAAAGTTTTCCTGTTGTTTATTTTAAAGAATAACTGTTTTACGATCTCACACCAGTCACCATGACTGACTCGGAGTTTATTGTTCCCTTCTAAACTCTGGGTGCCCACCAATTTCCACACGGGCAGCCTAGAGTTATATTATCAGGATATTCAGGATATTCTGGAGCTTTGGAAGCAAGCTGGATGTCGAGACGTAGTATTCATATCTGATATTATTTATTCCGCTGTGTATTCTGTATGAGGACAAGTTATATAACTGTCCATTGTTGTATATTGACTCTGATTGATGTATGTATAAAATGATATAGTTCTTTGTTTAAAGATTACTGATTTATCTATTATATATTGTTCCGCTGCGATGTGTAAGATTCTGATATTGTTTTCTGTTTCTGCTCTTGTTCTGTTGTTGTTCTTCTTCCTTTTTCTTCTATCTTCTTCTTCTACCTTTTCTTTTTCTTAAAACCATAACTTTTCGGGTTTCCGGCATTCGATGGCTCAGCAGTCGATAAAGTGAGTATCGATGTTGAATTTTCGAAAATCGAAAATTTTCGGGATGTTACACTTGGCGTTTGGCCGGAGTGGTCGTCAGCTGGGAAGTTAAGAGATGGTGGTGGAAGGGTGAGGGCAGGCAAGAAAGAGGGGAGGGCGAGAGAGGGGACAGGTCGAGTCAGGCGGAGGTGGAGGATGGAAGGCAGTGGCCGGTTCTAGTGTGGTTGATTGAGAGAGGAGATGCGGTGGTTGCTCACCGTGGGTTGTTGGCTTCAAGGTGGCGGGTCGGTGATGGAGGCTGCGAGCTTGGAAGAGGAAGAAGTGGAAGAGGCAGCTTCAATGGATGATCGGCTGAGGCATGAAAATGGAGGAAGGCGGAATAGGCGAATGAAAGGAATAGAATAAGTAGGTAGGCAAGCATTATATATATTAACATCTGTTGCATTATCTATTACTATCTCAGAAAAAGCAAGAAGTAGGGAGGAAATGTAGCGTATAAAATGAAACCAGGAAAAGTGAATGGACATTATAAAGTTAACATTGGGAATAGTGAAGTTCGTGCATTGGTTTATGAACATATTAAAGGCAAATGGCTGTTGGTCTTTAGACATCTCACAGTGGACAAATAAAAGGCAAATGAACAAAGATTTGAAGTGTCAAACCGATACGGTTAGCCGTTTCGCAGTTTCGCCGCGAACCGGACACCGAAACACCGAAATAATTATACCGTAAAGATCAGCATGACGAGACGATCAAAGTGGTATACAGATGTCAGTGGTACGATTGAATTATAAAAATTTGAATTTTCTACTGGCGGAAAATGCAAGAAAAACTCAGAAGAATAAGATCGACGGAGCTAAAGAAGTCCGAATTTGGAAAAACGAAAAATGACGTCTTGCTCAGAAGATGGTTTAGAATTTTTCCATATAAAAATATTTAGGTTTCGAAAACATTTTATTTTCATCGCTTTTAAACTGATTAAATTGAAGTAAATTTACACACGGAACAAACTTCCATATTTTCGGACGAAAATTTACCGGTTGCTATGTTTAACTAAATGCATTCCAAATATCAAATTTATATTTCAAAATTTTATCATTTAAAATTTCACAAAATTTCAACTGATTACGTTATTAAAACAGTTGAAATTTACGGGTCGTTACATAAGTCATACCTGCGACTAAGCCCTACACACTGGAATTTTGGGCTAAATTAGCTAGGGGCTGTTGCTAATGTATAGGGCGTGACTCTATACCAGTCCTATCTAATATTCAAATATCCGAGTCATTTACTTAGGGTTAACTACCCATCAAATTTTCCTCGAAAACATCTTTCAAATTGATTTATCCCTTTAAATCATACTTAAACAAGGAAAACATACTTTTGCTTTACTCAAATCTCTTTACCATGATATATGCTTTACACAAAACATTGTTGATGAAAACCTTCAAAAACCTTGTTTAAAAACTTTAAACAATCTCTTTTGAAACCTTTGAAAGTACCCCTTTCGAAACAAGTTAACTACTTCACTTTGAAACATTAGCCGAAAGGCCAAAACTACCTTTCGAAACCATTTATAATTGACCTTTCAAAATCATTGAAAGTGTCCTTTCAAGAGCTTTATAGAATCTTAGACATCCCCTTCTCAAAACACTTCAAACATGCTTTTCGAAAGCATTAGAAACCTTTCGTTCAATTACAAAAAGTAAACCTTTCGAAAACATTGGGGAACCTCCCCTTTGAAGCTTTCATTAGATACCTTTCGAAAGCATTAAAGTCCTTTACTTAAAACAAACCTTCGAAAGCATTAGGTTTAAGTAAAAGTTTATGGAACATAGTTTCTAAACCATTTAGAACCATTTCTTTCAAAACCTTTGGGTTTAACTTTCAAAATATCTAAGGGTCTTAAAAGAACTAGGATGAAAGCATCTCTTTCGAAAGCAATTTTCCTAAATAAAAGAAAGTGGTTGGTGTTGAAACAAACCCCTTCGAAAGCATGGAGAAGCGGATTATAATGTTTAAAGAAAAAGATCCCTTTTGAAGGCATTGCTTCGAAAGGTTGAATGAGGCAGCAGGGGTTTCGACCCCTTCAAAAGCTTTATAAAGAAATAAAAGGTGGCAGCCTCTATCGAAAGCCCTTTTTTAAAAACAATTGACCAAGTCGAAAGCTGGTCCCTTCAAAAGCTTCATTTGTAACCAAAATAATTATAAGTTTTAAAGAGCTACTTCTACCCCTTCGAAAGCCTGTTTCGACTCCTTACCTTTCGTCTAACTCCAATCCACTACGTATCGAAGCTGATACCATATGTATCGGTTTCGACTTGGTTGGAGGTGGCAGTATAGGGTCGGTAAATCTTTATAAAACTGAATTTTAACTTTTTAATTTCTTTCCACTTAACTTGCCTTGCTTGTTAACATATAATTGGTTGCTAATACTTTTACAAAATCATTTCTAAAAGTGCTGTTGAATTTCAGAGATTAACAAATTTAAAACATTAACAAATTGCCCCTTCTCCTTTTATAAACATATAAAACATTTAATTCCCATACCTTAAATAATTTTATACCTTTAATAAAATACTTAGGAAAATTCTCCAAAAATTCCCATGAATCACTTTTTATATGTTTTCTAACATATTTAAATTTCTGACCCAAAGCTTAGCCGAAAATAATTTAAACTCAATTTAATCATTTTTTCACTAGAAAATTCATAATAAATCCGTATTAATTTAGAAACATATGAAACTTGAAACCCATCTCTAAAATAATATTTCTAACCTTATATTAAAATCGCAAGACACTTAGATGTCATTTGATAGGTTTTTCAAATCATAACTAATCATAAAATCTATATGAACCAACAAAATTCATCAACAAGCATATATATCTATTTAACATTCAAAACATGGCATAATACTTTGCAAAACATACTCGGATCTGATTTAGAACCAAAAACAAGAAATATGAGATGTAATATATTATTCACCTTAGCTTGTTGTTAAGGAGTTTGAGATTTGTGCTTGAATGAATTTGATTAAGCTTATTCCTTTTGATTCCTGCTTATCTTCCTTTAGATTTCCTCTATTGGTGGCCGGCCAAGGTTAAGTTTTGATTTTTTTTATGAACATGGAAAATGAAAGTGGCATGAGGGTTTAGAGTATAAGAATATAACCTATTCCTATTTTGCCCATATCTATTACCCTTACTTATTTAATTTTAATTCCCTTTTGTTTATTAGTTAATTAGGCACGGTACCCTCCAATAACACAAATCTCAATCCTTTAACCGTTTGCATTATTTCATTTAATTTTTTAACTAAATGTCCTAAATAATGTTAATCAAAATTAGAGTCATTACATTTTATCTTACAATAACCAAAACATTTTATATGAAAATCCAATGATATTATAATAATGTCTAAGGTTTAAAGTATTTAATAACCAAGTAGCCGTGAAGCATGTGTACATGACAGCAATAGTACGTATATAATCAAAAACCAAAGGCGCTTATAGGAGAATGGATTCTAACAAATGGCAAGGTAAGGGACTAACTTCCGAAAGATATACCTCTAGATAAAATGAACCTGAGGGCCTCATCGGGGCCCTATGCTAGTAGGACCGGCTTTTCCCTAATTGGATAGTACCTAATATGATCACCCCTAGGTTGGGATCAACAACCAAAATATGCCCCGAAGGATACGTATAGATATCGACTCTAGATAAGGCGATGATCATACCCTACTGGGATTGACCCACATAGCCTTGCAGCCTACCATGTTTTAGCCATTACGGAGATGTGAGGCTTGAGAGGCTATGATTACCTTTTTTCTCATAGCAGACCATCTTGGAATTCTAACACTGTCCTCCAAGCAGAAATGCAATGCCAGCATTCATCTACACAAGTTGTTCTAAGATCGAACAAACATTCAACATTTACTATCTTCCATTTTGGAATCACCCTCGGGAAAAATATAGCTCCATAGCATACTTCATAATGATCCATCACAAACTTTACTAGTTTGGAATGGTTCGGATAAATCACACTTATCTGAAATCGATGTCTCCTAACTAAGTGGTAATTTTTGGCCAAATCAATTCCGGTTCTTTAGAAGTATGCAATAAGTATTCGGGTCCTCACTGAGGAACTCGAATATACACAACATACTTCCTGAGTTAAACATGTCAAGATTTGATATTCAGTTATTTAACTATCAACTACACAATCAAACAACAATCTAGAGATTTAATTTTCTCATAACAACCACTAAGCCTTAAAATAAGTTTCCATTATTTAAATCTCATTTCAAAATATTTATCAAAATATTCATATACTTATCACACTGGAATAAGTATATTCACAAAACATTGTGAAAGATTTCTCATTTCAAAATCATATTAAAAGGACCAAACAAATGTTACTTAAATTAGAGATAATGATAGCACAAACACTATTCCTTCAATGTTAAGCATGGAACAATTGTTCTCACCACCATAATTAAGAAGGTCAGTTAAGGGAAATCTCATCTCCAATTCTTTTATAAATTTCTCCAATAAATCCTTTAATAAATCATTTTCATTTATGAAATCTCCTTTTCTTAAATTCTAAATCCATTTATAAAACTCTTTTATAAATATCCAAAAATCATTTATAAATTTTTTTATAAATATCCAAAGTTATTTATAAACTCTTTTATAAATCTTCATTTATAATTCCCTTTTTAAAGTATCATTTACAAATAACATTTGTAAATCTTCTTTAAATAAATCCTTTATAAATATTATTTACAAAATATCGTTTGTAAATATCTTTATTAAAATAATTGGACATCTTACAAAATCATTTACAAACACTTAACCTCAAACTGATGTAGAATTAAAGTCAATTTAAAAACCATAATTTACAAATTTGAAAGGAGGCTTAGTGACTACAATAGTACTAAATTAAGTTACCATTCTAATTAAGTTTGACTTCCAAATCACATAACAGTTATTTACATAAGGCAGCATATACGTAAATAAAATCCATAACCAATTCAGGGAATAACATGATAAACCAACTAGCAGAATCATGTCCAAATAACATAATAATAGGATGGTAATTTGCCCTGCTAAATAAATGTCCACACAATCTATTAAGTTTAATATAGCAGAATGGAGATTTATTCTGCTAAGAGATGTCCAATAATATACTTAATTAAGGTATAGCAAAACGAGGATTTATTCTGCTAACAAATACCAAAGTTTTGTATAACCTATTTACATTTGTATGGTCACTTAATAGTATGGATAATAGAATCCCTTGTGTTCAAAACTATTCTCCATAAAAAAGAAAGTTGCCTTAAAACAAATTGATCCTTGGAAAACAAAGTAATTAAAAACTTAAATCTCTTTTTAAATAATTAATTACAAGTTAAATCCTTTTTAAAACATAATTAAATCTTAATTCAGTCTTAACTTAACTTAATTATTGATTAAGAAATAATTAACCTTTAATAAATAATTTGTTTATAAATTAGACCCTTAATTAAGCTATAATTATATTAATTAAACACTTACTTAATAATTAATTAATAATTAACTCTACACTTAATTAATAATCAATTAAAAATAAATCATATACTTAATTCATAATTAATAAAAATTAATTGCTTAATCAAAGATTAATAAAAATAAATCTCACCTTTAAAAGATAATTAATTAGTAATTAATCTCCAATTAGTTATCATCAATAAACCTTGTTTAATATTTAATTAATTATTATTTACCCAACTTAATTGATTATTAATTAATTAATTAATACTTAATTAACTATCTTAAACATCATCATTAAGTTTAGAAAAACATTTCTAAGGTTTACCTATGTATAAAAACTCAAGTTTGTAAGAAGTTCAACTTTTTCCGAAAAAACTGCATCCATAGCGACTATCCCTATGGATGCTATAACTTGAAACTATTTTCTTAGTTTCTCTTGAAATCTTACCCTTTTGAAAACCTACTTACTTTTACAAACATAAAACAAGTATTTTGAAAACTAAAACAAAGTTTAGACTTGAAAAAAAAATTCAAAATAAAAACCATAGTTTCACGCAAGGATTACTTGTCGCTTAACCATACAAAAGTGCTAACTTTTCTTAGCATCCTCTTACATCATCATGTCTATAGCACACATAAACATATCACAGCCAACAAACACACAAAGATCACAACTTTTAGACTTTATTTTCAAATCTAAACTGCATATCATATTCAAACACACATAAGCACACATAAACTCATATAAACAACATCCAAACCATACAACTAACTAATAATCAAGCCATTATACATATAAATACTAACATAAAGTAAAAATATAATTTTTACCAAAAGGTGTGATTTTTACTCACCGAACTTATTTAAATCTCTTTAGAAACTTGAAAAGAGCTCAGATCTTGCAATTTAGAAACCAAAACTTGATTTTTGGACCTAAGCAATACAAAATGGGCTCGGCCTTGAGGTGATGGGGCTTGACCAAGATGTTTTTGGGTGAGTGTAGTCTTGTTTTATAAGGAGGAGGGGTTTAGAATTATAAAGGAAGTAATTTAAAGTGTTTTTAAGAAATAAAAGTAAGAAAGAAGTGATTTTTAAAACTTTGAAAATATTTTGGAAGCCATTAATGAGAGTTTGAAACTTTGGGAAGAAGATATAAAAAAAATTTAAAAAGTGGAAAATGAAGTAAGGTTGGGGAGAGAAATTTAGAATTAGTTTTATATAAAGTGAAAGTATAAAATTACCATAAATGCCCTTAAAGTACCAACCCTCTACTCTTTCCTTGCCACATCATCACCCCATCACCTCCATACCTTGTTGGCCATGCCACTCCTCAAGTTCCCCCTTTTATCGACCATGTAATACCCCTTCTTGTCCTTATGATATGACATGATGTGTGACCTTTCACAATTATATTTTATTTAATTTAAATCTTTGAAAATTGTCGCGTCCCTTTTTTAAATTAAGTAAACATATTATTAACCTTTATTATATCACTAATCCATCCTTATATTATTTTAAATGTATGCATGTGTTAACTAAGGTGTTCACAACATTTTAAACAACCTTTTAATGGAGAAAAACTGAAAATTTTGAAAAGCTTTCAGTCACATTTTCTAATTTCCTATTAACTAATTATTTTTGTAAACCAAATTCAAAAATGAATTTCTATCATTAGTTATAAATTAAAAGAGGGCTATTTAAATTATAAAAATAATAATTTAATATTTAAAATTAATTAAATATTCACAAATCAAAGCGATAAAATTGTCGTTACACTTCTCGTCATAACTATATCACTTAGATACCAGTAGTATGGTCTATGGTGAAAGATTTTATTAATATCTGTAGTTAATTGGGTAGTCAACTCAAAGTCCTTGATTCAATCTAATAACATTTATTGATTAACCAATTTACTCTTGCCAAACATTTTGACTTTTAAGTCTAGTACTAATTACAATAAAACTAACATTTTATAATGAGGAGATGAGTCCTCTCTTGGGTAGTGTCCCACTTTAAGTAGTTCAATGTATACTGAACTATGGTCATAACAAAGTCATCACGCCAAGTGTTTAACCATAATCAAAGTATAGTCTAGCTACTTAAGATTGAGATTACTCTCAAGTCAGAAGACTACTTGACATCATTACCGTAAGGTCTTCTATTCTGACTCAGTTATATTAACCAATAGAAGACTCTCGTCGAGTCATTCTATGATGCTAAACAATCACAAGTATGCAATCTCTGGGTGTCCCCAACGGTCATAAGTAAATCAACGTCCATTGTATGGAGTGCATTATGTACACTGGTCCCGATGGATGTATCGATATCGCTTTCTCGATACAATTTGATTATGAACAATTATGGAGTTAGTGTTTTGTAGATATTGATTCAATACTCATGGTTATGAACACACTCGTAACTACAATCAATAAACACATCTTCTATTTCTACTTATATATTCTTAATGTAATTAATTCCTTATTTATATCGCAATATAAAAACATGTATAGTAGAAAATAAAACCAAAGCATACTTCACTACGAATAAGATTGTTACAGAGTTAAGTTTATATAACAATACATAATTGCCCATAGGGCACACCCTTAACTCTATCAATCTCCTGCTTCACTTAAGGCCAATTATCGAGCACCATCCCCATAGTTCTGGTTAGTCTTCCTAAAACAGATAGAGAAAGTGCCTTAGTGAATAGATCTTCTATGTAATCTTTTATATCTTCTCTCTCGATCATAATCTCTCCATTGCTGATAAATTATTCTATTATGTGGTACTTGTGGAGGATGTGTCTTGATTTTTTATGAGCTTGTGGTTCCTTGGCAATCCATATTGCCTCATTATTATCACAATACAATATCATTGCACCTTGAATGCTTGGGATCACTCCTACCTCCTTAATGAATTTAGGCATCCACACTACTTTTCTGGCAACATTATTCAAGGTGATGTACTCATCCTCTTAAGTATAATCAGCCTCAATATTTGGAACTTTTCCAACTAACAGCCTCTCTATTATGAGTAAACACAAACCCCGATACTGACTTACTATCATCAATATCACTTTGAATACCACTTCATAAGGAGTTCATTAATTCAATATATCAAAAATAAATCCTTAATATTTCTTAAATAATCAAGGATAACCTTAACTGTCGGCTAATGATTTTCTCTAAGATTTGACTAATATCGACCAACTACACCTAAAGCAAAAGTGATATCCAGCCTTGTACATTGCATAGTATACATGAGTAATCCTATTGCCAAAACATAAGGAATCCAACTCATGTCCACCTTTCCTTATCCGTAAATGGTGAGTCCTTCATAGAAAGGACATTTTCATGTCACACTAGTGTTGGATCTGGGCCAGCATGGTTTGGGTAAATGGGTAAATATCAAAAAATTAATTCCATTTTGGATCTTATTGGGTCCATGAAGTCTAAATTTATTTAGATCTAAATTAATTTTAAATAAAATCGAAATTTTATTTATAAGTAAGGTTTTATTTTGATGCTATATTTGTATTACATAATATAACATGCATATCATATACACATGCGTGTACGTGCACATGCAACATAAAAAGTGTATATGGTTTAATATGCCCATGTATAAGCACTAGGATTTACACTGCATTGAACTTATTTGCCCCTTCATATACATATATGTTGTCTAATATATATATGTGCATATATATATATATATGTATGTATGTATATTTTAAAACAATATACAATAAAATTTGTAACATACAAATGATTATGTGTGTGTATGTCTATATATAAACTATATTATAATATAAAGTAATTGTAAATATTAATACAAATGACTTTGACTTTAAATTCAGAATTAAAATTCAAAATTTAAATTTCTGATCTAGTCCTGTATCCTAAAATATCTAGAGATTACCAAGTCGAATTAATATATTGATTTTTAATAAATAGGTATATATACGAATATTTCCAAAATAATAATTTTATTTTTATAAATTACATATGCATGTATTCTTATATGTATATATATAATAACTATATATAAACATGTTATAATGTGAATAAATGATTAAATAAACATATATATACTAACATATATTCGGCCTTAATCAAAATAATTTTTTTATAAAATCTTACGGTTTTTAAAAAATTAGTTTTACTATTATTATTAAACATTTTCGTAGGAAAATTTTAATAAAAATTTAACTTTATTGTTTGATGAAAACTATTCTAAAGCATATGTATATTTTATTAAATGTCTATAAGTTTATTTTAAAATAATATATTTACTTGTATATAAAATTAGTTATAACAGTAAAATAGATTTATATTATTATAAATGGATTTAAATAAATAAATTTAACATAATTTATTTAAATTCTAAAATAATAAAGTATATAAATATAATGATCAGAATTTTAGTCATTTGAATTTGAAATTTTTAATCAATTTTAAATATTGAAATATTAGTTTTATAAGCCAAACAACTTAAATTTCACATATAGATTTATTTGAATAGTGAATTGGATATCGAAATTTGTGGATTATTTAATTTCATATTTGATATAAATAAAGTTGATTTGGAAATCTTATTTAAAATCAATAAATAAGAATGATGATAATAGACTTTTAAATTAGAACTTGAAAGTAATTAAAAGTGGTTGAAATGGTTTTAATAGTAATTCATTTTAATTGGCGAGTGAAAACAGCCTTTAGGGGCAATATCTCGGATTTTGACGAAACCGATATCACTGAATCCGCAATAGCGAATTATTGTATATTAACGAATTTCGTCACGATTAGACGTATTGTGTGGTCGTGCGAGCTTGAAGCATGTAGAAATTTATTACAGGAATTTAATTTAATATAAATCGATTTTTAAAATCTAACTTTTGCATACGACCAAATTAGGGCTCGATAATAGTTCCATTGAGTGCGAAATAGGGGTATTTGGTATAGAACGCCAGGCGGCACACCTTGTTTGGAGTTTAAAATTTTTGAGTGCATCGATTATATGTATACACACACTCTCTCTCTCCCATACTTAAGCCATCACTCTACCTATGCTTGCACTATTTAGCCTATACCCTCAATTGTTCAACCATACTTTTCCCCCTTTTTATAAGCGAGCACAACCAGCGAACAAGTTCGCCGATTTCTTTTCAAATTCTTCTCCTCATCCAATGGTCGCCGTTCATCGCGGCCACCTGAGGCACTTTCATGCCTCGACTTCAACTAGAAAAAGGTTCGCGCCAACAAGATGAGCTACTTGGATGGTGGAGATCGTTAATGGATGAACGTGGTGGCTGTAGTTCATTGATGAACGTTAAGCAAATTTTCATAGATTGGGGCAATTTGGGTGATCTAGGGGCGAAGTGCTCTGAAGTGAAGTCGAAGAGGAAGGTGAGGGCTAGGCGCTGGCGAAGTTTGGTGGTGTGGCTTGGCCTATTGTGGCGGGGAATTAGAGACGAATGGTGGTGGTTGGGGTTTGATTTTCTGGCGAACGGCGGCGATAGAGGCATGGAGACCGGTGGCATTGGGTAGCGGTTGGACGAGGCGACCTTCGGCATGGATGCGGCGGTGTACTACCAACTGTGGCGGCGGCGGTTTGAAAGGAACAATGGCATCAAAATTTGAGCACGTGCGTGTTTGACGACAGATTTTCTATCGATTAGAAAACCGCCGAAAAATATAATCATTGTAAAAACCGCAAGCGTACGACGTACAATCATAGTACATATGCGAGTATGGGTCAATCCACAAGGAAAGAATTAAATTTTAATATTAACTCAATCAAATTAGCCCAAAATTTTTAAAATTGTTTTATACTAGAAAATTGTATAAAATAAACTAAAGCAAAATGGAATAAAACTATGAGATTAAGGAGCAATTTAGAGGCAAATCAACTTCCAATCATTCATACAAATCAACACAAAATTCATTTATAATCCCTCATTAAAATATTAAGTAGAAATGATTGATGTGTTTATTATAAGTATGGTTAATTTGTGCTATTAATTAGCACAACTTAAACCATCAAACTTTAATAAACCATTCAAACCCACTTGTCAATTCTCATGAAAATAACATAAAAATAAAAATAAAATCTATTTTAAGCATGATCTATTTACTATGAATTAGTAACATAGACCATCAAATTTTGATTCTAGATTGACTTTCAAATCATCAAAATCACTTAGAAAAATGATCAAATAGTTTATGTTATATTGGATTAAGCATAACCTATTTGAGATGTCAACATAGACTATCAAATTCACTAAAAGAAAAATATAGACCACCATCATTCCTAATTTCCATCAAGCACAAAAGAGAGATCACAAATGAAATCATTATGTTAATTTACTATGTCTCATAAGAGCTTTATTACCCCTAAATTGAAGGGGTTTAGCTACTTATATTTGAATACATCTTAACATAAAATGATTTCAACATAAAAAAACAAGAAAAATGAGAGCTATTTAAAAAAAGAGCTAACTACTTGCATGAAATAAAAATATACTAATTACATGAATTAAATTTATGCTACTAACATGGAATAAGAGGAGCATAAAGCAGATAAGAGAGCATAAACTAAATTAGCAATAAAAGAAAGCATGAAATAGAAATTCATGAAAGTAAAGAGCAAGGCTAAGAAGCCATTAAAGAGACATTTTACTGATCATTGATTTGTTGCAACAACTTGCATAAAAAAGGAAGAAGATGATTACATGAAACATAAGGGGTATTTATACATGCTTAAAACCCAAATTCATATTTTAGGGGACTACCAAAAATGCCCTTAAGATAGTGTAACCTCCAAATAATCATTAAGGAATTAATTAATCCCCATTAACATGCTTTTAAGCCTCCATTAAAATGTGCATGTGCTATTAATTATGGACCATTAGTTAGTGGGTATGTGGACTCCTTCATATTGCATGAATTCTTTTATTTACTTTATTCCTTAGCTTTCAATATATGTGCATGCATACATCCGTGAAACCTATTCATATTTGCACTCCATTTCCTACAAATAAAAATAAAAATGTGCAAATAAATTTTCTTAAAATTAAATCATACACAAAATTACCATTTATTTAAATCTTACTCAAATGAAGATGAATGAATGATGATTTGAAAACAATTAAAACCTTGGTTTAAACATGTAAAATACCCTAATATGCTCATTTATTTAAATAAAAGTCGATTAAATATGGGAGTAAAAATATACACTTTTACATGCACATCAAATATCCCCACACTTATCTTTTTATTCATCCTCGAATAAACTAAAACTAGGATAAATCCGTTTTCGTGGGAAACACGATTGCATTAAGCATATACAACAAGCCGTTAAACCTCTATGTGTTCCTAGTAGGACGAGTGTTGTCTCGTGAGGGTTTTCGATGGATACTACCTACAAAATCCAAATGCGATATGCAATTTCTAATGCGACTACGTGATGCAAGTTTTCAAAAATATTTACAAATGACGAATTTACTTTTAAATTGACACGAGTAAGTTAAATATAAGTTTTGGCTATTATCAAGAAATTTTAGTCCTTTTACTCATCAAAGCTTCCAACAAAAATTTAGTTATCATCACAATTAGACTCTAGTTTGGCTAGTTGTTTCGGTTGATAACATAGTGCAACTATGAAATGAATCCTTTAGTTGATTATCAAAGTTTTGTAAAGTGGCATTTTTATTCTTTTGAATAACAAGTCGAATCAAGTAAGTGAAAATAGTTCTTGGAATTCAATTGCTTGCTCTCTCTATTTTGAAAAATATTAACATTATTATTTACACAATTAACTAGGGTAAACTGAGGCCAGCTATACCAATCATTCAATGCCTTCCGGGCTTACGTGAGAAAAGGTACAGAGCATGGCAAGTGTACACACTTTCTTATGAACACATGACTCTAGGTGTTTATTATTATTATAATTTTATTTACATACACCTAACTCAGATAAACTGAGGCCAGATGTACCGATCATTCACTGCCTTTCGGGCTTATGTGGGAAGGGTACAGAGCATGGCGAGTGTACACACTTACGTGTGAACACATGACTCTAGGTGATTCTTATTTTTATAAAAACTTTTTTTTTGAAAAGAGAGAGTTATGCAAAATCATCTTAGCACCACTTAACTTAGAAGATCAAAAATGCTATCACCTTTAATTTAAATCAACCACTCTTTTAAACAAAGATTACAATTAGGATATACTTCATAATTATCACTCATGAACCTTCCTATATGCTAGTTAAACCATAGTTAATTGTAATCATACTTTTATTTTTATTTTTGTTGAGACAAGATTATCAAAATTTTCAATTTAATAACAAAAAAGGTATACTTATCATATTGTATTTCTTCAAAAGTAAATCAATATGCTAAAAAGAAAATTTTGTTTTGGAATTTTTTTTTGAAAAGAAAATAAATAAATAAACCACGAAAAATCAAAATGAACATGAAACTCCCCCCCCCCCCACACTTGATTTTGATTACGTCCTCATAGTGAATACATGATATAACAAGTGTAACGGAGATAAAATATGTACATATTTACAAAAGAGGGTTAAAATTTCTTACTAGACGTAGTGTGGCTCATGAAGAATCATAAGCTCCTCCTCTCGATCACTCGCTAACTCTAAGTAAAGTTTTAAATGATGACCATTGACTTTAAAAATCGAACCATCCTAGGGTTTTCTATTTCTATGGCACCGTGTGGAAAAACAATACGTACGATGTATGGTCCTGTCCACCTTGATTTTAATTTCCCAGGAAACAAAAGAAGTCGAAAGTCATACAAGAGAAAATTTTGATTTGGCGAAAATGTTTTTCTTAGGATTGACTTGTCATGAAATTTTTTTGTTCTTTCATTGTATATTTTCACATTTTCATATGCGTTGTTCCTAACCTCCTCTAATTCATTAAGTTATAATTTTCTGTTTTCGCCAGCTTTTCAAGATCAAAGTTTATGTTCTTAATCGCGCAAAATACTTTATGTTCAAGTTCGACAAGTAAATGGCACGCTTTACCATATATAAGCCTAAAAGGAGACATCCCAAGATTGGATTTATATGCAGTTCTATAAGCCCAAAGTGCATCTGTCAATTTTTATGAGCAATCTTTTCGATTTATATTTACAGTTTTCTATAAAATATGCTTGATTTGGCGATTTGAAACTTCAACTTGACCACAAGTTTGAGGAAGATAAGGAACGGATAACTTGTGGGTTATCGAGTATTTCTTCATTAGATTTTCAAATGATCGATTACAGAAATTGGTTCCATTATCACTTATTATTGTACGAGGTGTTCCAAACCTCGAAAAGATGTTTTCTTTTATGAATTTCACAACAACTTTGTGGTTATTTGTTATACAAGGAATGGCTTCAACTCATTTAGAGATGTAATCAACAGCAAGAAGAATGTACATATCTCCGAAAGAGTTGGGAAATGGTCCCATAAAGTTAATACCCCAAATGTCAAAGATTTCGATCATAAGAATGGGGTTCAAAGTCATCATGTTTCGTCGAGATATTTTTGCTAACATTTGGTAGTGATCACAACTTTTACAAAACTCAAATGTATCTTTAAAAAGTGTAAGCCAATAAAAACCACATTGAAGCACCTTTTCTGCTATTTTCTTTGGACCAAAGTGACCACCACAAGCTTGGTCATGGAAAAATGAAAGAACACTCTTGATTTCCCAGTCTGGGATGCAACGTCGAATGATTTGGTCAGAAAGATACCTAAACAAGTATGGATCATTCTAATAGAAGTACTTGACTTAAGAAAGAAATTTATATTTATCTTATTTCGACTAAAATAAAGGAGTTTCCTTAGTGAATAAATAGTTCACTATATCGGCATACCATGGATCGATTGAAATGGAAAGGAGTTGTTCATCAGGAAAGTTCTCATTGATCGCTAAATAAGATGGTGCATTTGGAAGACGTGATAGATGATTAGCAATGACATTGTCGGATACCTTTTTGTCTTTGATCGTAAGGTCAAATTCTTGGAGTAATAGGATCCAATGGATTAAACGAGACTTAACATCCTTTTTAGCAAAAATGTACCTAAGAGCGAAGTGGTCAGTGTAAACCGTAGTGTGTGAGCCAATCAAATAAGTTCGGAACTTTTCAAGCGTAAAGACTACCGCTAGAAGCTCTTTCTTAGTGGTTGTGTAATTGAGTTGAGCATCATTTAAAGTCATACTAGCATAGTAAATGGCTTGAATAATTTTGTTGATGAGTTGTCCTAAGACAGCACCAACTGCAAAGTTAGAGGCGTCACACATTATTTCAAAAGGGAGATTCCAGTTGGGTAGCAAATGATAGGAGCAGAAATGAGTTCATTTTTGAGACTTTTGAAAGCAGAAACACGATCAGAATTAAAGTCAAATGGAACGTCTTTTCCAAGAAGAGTTGTTAGAGGTCGAGCAAGTTTACTAAATTCTTTCACAAAGCATCGATAAAAACCAGCGTGCCTAAGAAACGAACGAATGTCCTTGATATATTTGGGAATCAGTAGATTTGCAATTATGTCAACTTTCGCCTTATCTACCTCAATGCCTTTGTTTGAAATGACATGCCCAAGGACAATGCCATATTTGACCATGAAATGACATTTTTCCCAATTTAACATTAAGTGTTTATCCTTGCATCTATTCAAAACCATCTTGAGATAGTATAAACACTCGGAAAAAGAGTTTCCAAAGATGGAAAAATCATCCATAAACACTTCCAGAAAGCGTTCGATCATGTCGAAAAAGATGTTGACTAGGCATCTTTGGAAAGTAGCAGGAACGTTGCAAAGGCCAAATAGCATATGTCGATATGCAAAGGTGCCAAAGGGACACTTAAAAGTCGTTTTCTCTTGATCTTCAGGAGCAATTTGAATTTGGTTATAACCAGAATAACCATCAAGAAAGAAATAAAATTCGGGGCCGGCTAATTGTTCAAGCATTTGGTCGGTGAAAGGAAGAGGAAAGTGATTTTTACGTGTTGCAGCATTTAATTTTCGATAATCAATGCAAACACGCCAACCCGTTTGAGTACGAGTTGGAATGAGTTTGTTAGCGTCGTTCTTGATAACGGTAAGTCCAGACATTTTAGGCACGACATAAATTGGGCTAACCCATGAACTATAAGAGATGGGATATATGATTCTGTTATTTAGAGTTTAAGAATTTTGTCTCGAACTGCATCCTTCATTTTGGGGTTAAGCTTTCGTTAAGCATCATGAACAGGCTTGCCTTTGTCAACTAAATGGATACAATATTGAACAAGAGCGGGACTAATTCCCTTTATATCAGTAATCAACCATCCAATTGCTTCTTTGTTTTTCGACAGCATTGAAAGAAGGGAATCTTCTTGATCAAGAGAAAGATTTGAAGAGATTATGACAAGAAATGTTTCGTTGTCACCTGGGTATGCGTATTTAAGGTGATCAGGAAGAGGTTTGAGTTCCAACCTAAGGGGTTGCTTAATCAAAGAATTTGGTTGAAGTGCTGACTCAACAGTGAGGGGCTCAAATGGAAGTTTATTTTCAATCTCATTAGTCTCGTCTTGAAACAGTTGTTCGTATTCAGTCTCGCGTTCGTTGTTAAGGTCCACTATTTCATTTTAAAAAAATTCTTGAATGGAGCTAACTTCCAACAATTGGTCAAGTGGTTCGTTCGATTTATTTTCAAGATTGAAGATGTTAAGATCCAAAGTCATGTTTCCAAAAGAAATTTTCATCGAACCATTTCGACAATTGATTAGGGCATTTAAAGTGGTTAAGAAAGGTCGCCTTAAAATCAATGGAATTTGACTCATCAGATTATTCACGGGTAATGTTTCAAGAACGATGAAATCGACGAGGAATATGAATTGACCGATTTTGATAAGTACGTCCTCGATTTCTCCCATGAGTTTCTTTATCGAACGATAAGCAAATTGAAGAGTTACTTTCATCGATTTTACTTCATCCAAGCCAAGTTGTTGGTAAACTGAATAAGGAATCAAATTGACACTCGCACCCAAGCCTAGTAAGCACTTATTAATCGTTTTGTCTCCTATAGTACACTAGATCGTCGGACATCCAGGATCTTTGTATCTTCGGGGATTGATTGAGACAAAACTTTGCTAAGAACGACAACTAAGAAAAATTTCTTGGGTACATGAGTGTGTCATTTTTGAGTACACAAGTCTTTTAAGAATTTACCTTAAGTTAGGAATTGTTGAACGATATCAAGAAGAGGGATGTTCAGCTTGACTTGTTTGAAAATTTCCAACATCCTTTCCATTTGATCGGAATGTTTCATAGGTCAAAGTCGATGCGGAAATGGAATTCGATACTCAGTAGGTCAGTCTACTTGAGTAGAAGAAGAATTTGGATTATAATTTGATTCGATATTTGACTCGATGTTTTGTTCAGAATCACTTGTCATTTTTGAAGTGTCAAGAGGATCTTTCGGTAAATTGTTTGGATTAACAACTTGGTTATCAGTTTGTTTACCGAATGCAAAGTCGTGATAGCATTCATTTGGTTCACATTGCTGTCTTGAACAACATGGGCTTAATTCAAGTTTGTGTTTTGATTTCTAGGATTCGGAATTGGCTGACTTGGGCATGTGCCTTGTTCACGTTCACTCACAGAGGTAGCTAATTGACTCATTTGCTTTTTAAGTTTAGCAATCAATTGACTCGTATTCTCCATGTACCAGGTTAACAAATTTTGCAAATTGCTATTTGATTGGAGGTATTGAGTGGTCGCTTTAGCCAAAGTTTCAAGACTTTTCTCAAGTGAAGTAAATTGTTTATCGTCTTGGGGAGCAAAAGATTGTTGCGGTTGATTATGAGATGGAGGCGCGAAATTTTGTTGAAAGTGGTTGGGCTGAAAAGGAGGATTCATAGCATTGTTCGGAAATGCTTGAAAATTGGGATGAACCAAATTCACGTTACAATTATTTTGGTTCCATGCAAAATTAGGATGATTTCTCCAACTGGGATTCTACATTGGAGAAAATGGGTCATTCTTAACCTTGTTAAAAGCATTAAGTTGTTCTATTGAATGAGGGCACTGATCGGCGATGTGATTCGGATTGTTGCATTTATAACACAGTGATTGGGTAGCTTGATTCATTTGATTGGATGAGAAAATGTTGTCGAATTTGTGAAGTCACTGTTTGTTTTGGTTGGAGGCAAGGAGTTGTAGGTGGTAGTGCGATGTTTGTGGGAAAGAGGAATGTAGTCAGGTGATGCGTGGAATTGGAAGTTAAAGGTAGGCAACGACGGTAGCGTTTTGATGTTCCAGTCTAGGCGATCTGGGCGAAGTGATTTGGGTAGTCGGCTTCGGTGGGATGTGGTGGTCGCAGCTGTGAACTGTAGAGAGGAGAAGTGGATTGGCTTTGTGTTTTGGTTCGATTGGTTTTGGGAGTTTTGGTTGGTAATGTAGGAGATGGAAATTGGAGTGGAAGTTTGATGAAGTAGCAGTGGTAGTGGTATGCAAGGGAGTGTGGAAGTTTAATGATGGTGGTTGGTGTAAGTTGAAGGAGAAGAAAGTGGATTTCAGGCAGTGGTGAAGATGAGTTGTATTTGCAACAGGATGTTCAGTGAAGGAAGTTTGGTTTAAAAACATGGTTCGAGTGAAGGACTTTGCAGTGGGGTACTGATGTGGCTGAGGGAGGCAGTGGTGCAGAAGTGTAAAGGAGGAGGAGGAGGGAGGCTGTGATGCTTGTGAGTTGAAGTATGGTTGGAGGAAGTGGAAGGTATAGGATGTAGTGATTGTTTGTTGTGGAAGAAGAAAGGAGGAGGATGGTTTGGATTTCACTGGTGATGTTGTTGAAATGGTTTTGAAGTGGTGAAGTGGATTCTCTGCTTTGATAGTTTTGGCAGTGAGGATTGTTTTGGTAGTGGAGTTAAGTGTGGGTGGTGATGAAGAAGGAAGGTGTGTGTTGTTGGAATGGTGAATGGTTTTTTGGATGTTGTTGGTGGAATGGAAGTGTTGTAGGCTTTTAGGAGATGGTTGTTTGGTTTCGAACTGCAGGAGGAGGTTTGGGTTCTGGTTATTGGTGATGGTTGAATTTATAAGGTAATAGAAAGAGAAACACAGAAAATGTGAAAGAGAACTTGCATGTAATAAAAACATTGAAGGTTGTATTGGAATTTTTGTAATAGAAACAAAACCATATTTGTAAGCTTTGAAACCAAATGAAATGAACAGAGAATGTATTTGTAAAAGTAATGAAACAGTTTTGTGTATAAAATATAATTCTAATGCAATGTACAAAACTGAAATGAAGTGAAGTGCATAAAGCAATGCACGGAACTTGTAGATGGCAAAGTATCAAATGCTATGTTGCTTTTCTTAGATATAACATAAAAATAATCAAAAGATCAACTGCAAACTGAAATATAAGTGTTGAACTGTGTGATAGAAATGCAAAGTAAAATAATACCATTTTTTGTGAAATGAAATGATACTCAAATGCAAACTAAAATGAAATGAAATTTTTTTCATTTTGAAATGAAATAACACAAACTAAACCAAATGCACAAGTAAACAACAATAAAACAAAAGTGAAAAAAACAAAATGAGCTAAACACAAAATGTAACAACACAACCCAATTCTTCTTCTTCTTCTTTTTTTTACAATTTACACAAATAAAAAGAAGAAAAAATAAATTTAAAGGGTAAAATAAAAATTGAATTGCTTTCCCTGGCAAAGGCGCCAAAAATCTTGTTTGACGATGGATTATCTATCGATTAGAAAACTGCCAAAAAATATAATCGTTATAAAAACCAGAAGAGCACGGCGTACAATCGTAGTACGTATGCGAGTACGGGTCGATCCATAGGGAAAGAATAAAATTTTAATATTGCTCAATCAAATTAGCCCAAAGTTTTTTAAAATTGTTTTAAACTAGAAAATTGTAGAAAATAAACTAGAGCAAAATGGAATAAAACTATGAGATTAGAAGCAATTTAGAGGTAAATCCACTTCCAATCATTCATATAAATCAAAATAAAATTTATTTATAATATCTCATTAAAATATTAACTAGAAATGATTGATGTGTTTGTTATACGTATGGTTTATTTATGCTATTAATTAGCACAACTTAAACCATCAAACTCTAACACACCATTCAAACCCACTTGTCAATTCTCATGAAGATGACATGAAAATAAAAATAAAATCTATTTTAAGCATGATCTATATACTATGAATTAGTAACATAGACCATCAAATTTTGATTCTAGATTGACTTTCATCATCAAAATCATTTAGGCAAATGATCACATAGTTTATGTTATATTGGATAGGCATAGCCTATTTGAGATGTCAACATAGACTATCAAATTCACTAAAAGAAAAACATAAACCACCATCATTCATAATTTCCATCAAGCATAAAAGAGATATTACAGATGAAATCATTATGTTAATTTGCTATGTTTCATGAGAGCTTCATTATCGCTAAATTGAAAGGATTTAGCTACTCATATTTTAATACATCTTAACATAAAATGATTTCAACATAAAAAAACAAGAAAAATGAGAGCTGATTAAAAAAAAGAGCTATCTACTTGCATGAAATAAAACTAAACTAATTACAATAATTAAATCTATGCTGCTAACATGAAATAAGAGGAGCATAAAGTAGATAAGAGTGCATAAAATAAAATAGCAATAAAAGAAAGCATTAAATAGAAATGCATGAAAGTAAAGAGCAAGGCTAAGAATCCATTAAAGAGACATTTTATTAATAATTGATTTGTTGCTACAACTTAAATAAAAAAGGAAGAGATGATTACATGAAACATAAAGGGTATTTATACATGCTTAAAACCGTAATTCATATTTTAGGGGACTACCAAAAATGCCCTTGAGATAGTGTAGCCTCCAAGTAATTATTAGGGAATTAATTAATCCCTACTAACATGCCTATAAGCCTCCATTAAAATGTGCATGTGCTTTTAATTATAGACCATTAGTTAGTGGGTATGTAGGCTACTTCATGTCGCATGAATTCTTTTATTTCTTTTCTTCCTTAGCTTTCAACATATGTGCATGCATACATCCATGAAACATATTCATATTTGCACTCCATTTTCTACAAATAAAAACAAAAATTCTCAAAACTAAATCATACACAAAATTACCATTTTACCCCCAAATGAAGATGGATGAATGATGATTTGTGTTAACCCAAAATATGGATCAACACCCTGGATAAAGTATGAAAGCACCAATCCAGTTCTTACGGAGCAATAATATAGAAAATCAATGTAAAAAGAGCAAAAATAGTAAAAAGACAAGAGGATTTTTATAGTGGTTCGGTTGTTAATGAAGCCTACATCCACTTCATAACTTTCTATTAACTGACTACTGTTACAAGTTGAATTGGATTACAATATGATTCAATCATCTAAGTTAGATCAAGTCACAAGTACAAGAGTTCACTAGAGAATCATAGTGAACCCCTAGATGACTATTATGTGGGAGGAGAAGAGTGAAGAATAATCTCTATAGAGTTCCAGCAGCCAGTCCAAAAGATCATGTTTATGTTGCAGATAGGTGAGTATTTATAGGGGAATTCAGTGAGTATTGGGCCAGAAGTCCAAGGGAAAAAGAGTCCAGTTGTTATGCCAAGTCATTACCGAAAATCTCAAATCAATTTGAGTCTTTTTTATGGATCGCTAGCTATCCATAGGGGATGGATCATTAGTTGTCCATCAACTTAGCATATATTTCTACCAGAAGCCTTTACTTAGTGCTACGAAAGAGCTTGGAAAGTTTGAGGGCAATCCGACCTATCTTGATGGATCACTAACTATCCATAAGGGATGGATCGCTAGCTATAGATCTACTTAGCATATTTTTAAGTGATCTTAGTTTGGTTGTCTTCCTATCTTCTATTTAAGTGTCTTGTCCAAATATCAAGTCATTTGGAGTTCGTTTGATCATCCGTCTTCATTGGTCATCTGATCTAGAAGAATCATTCATAACTCACTCAATACTTAACCAAATCACATGAAAACTTTACACATGCAATGTAGATCAGTAGGAGAGCCTCCCCAATGGATCATAGATCATGGGGCCTAATCCTCATAAGTTGGACCCGATGGATCAAACTGGCCCAATTCGGAGAAGAATCATCCATAGCTCGCTCAAAACTTAGTGAAACCAGACGATACTTTGCAGGTACTTTCTCTATGATGTTTGGAACCTACCTTATAAATTACAGGTTATTGGGCCTAATCTACATGGATCGTTGCGATCCATCTAGTTTGGTCGCTAGCAATTCATCAAACGAGCTCCAATTGATCAAATTTTTTTGTGAACCTTCTTTTATGTCTTCTAAGTGTTCTCCCAAAATTTCAAGTCAATCTGACTCCGTATGAGTTCTTTAGGTCCATTTTAAGTTAGCTGCTTTTGGTCAAACAGCTTCAATCAGATGAGTTTTCACTTCTCGAGCTAGATTGTTTGGCATGCTATGAAACTTGGCAAGTACTCTTAGAAGAGGTAGTATATCATGATGCAAGAGGCTTTAACAACTCATGATGCTTCCTTTTGGATTGCTAATGATCCATGGATGATGGATCGCAAGCGATCCATTTACTTAGTGGATTCTTGACTTGTTTCTCTTAAGTTCCATTGGCTTGTTCTTTTAGATGCCCTGTTTAAGTTTCAATCATTCTGGCTTAGTCTGGATGTTCTAACTCCTATTGAATTCAGCTGGGTTAAAAACCCAGTTAACATTTGGCCTCAGATTCCATCTCCAGATATTGTTTTCAATTGAATGACTTCTGATAGCCTTTTTATTTCAATCTGAGTTTCAATTCCTGGTATTGACGATGCAATCTTTGGTTTAGGTCGGTAAGTGGGTGCACTACGTAGGTTAGGAGTCGACCTATATAGTTTTAACATGATCGGCGATGAAGCTACGTTTTGTCTCGAATGATTGTACACCGTTCTGGAGCAAAGTCTTGCTCTTTGTCTTTAACTATTTCTTTTCGAGGACTTGGTTAAGTTCCTGTCGCCATTTTGAATTCTAATGCGATGATTTATTCAAAAATCGGATATAGTGGATGATTCAATTGTATCGCTCTTCTCATTTATGTACTCTAGTGATCCCGACAGGGTTGAATGCCAAGTTTTATTGTTGAAAATGACTTCCCGATCATCCAATATTTAGTCTGACGGAGGGACTTCCACTCCTCTAGAAGCTGGGTCCTTCGCAACTTAGTCTACACTTATTATTCCTGTCATATTGGGATGATTGGTTACAGATAAATTACAATGCACGGCTGCTCTTGTAGAGTTGTAGTTGAAGTTCGAACAGGCGCAGTTTCAGTCTTTAGAAACTAGTGCATGACTTGTTCGATTGTAGTTATCATTCCTTTGCGTATTTTGGAATTCAACCTGCACACCAACCTCTTTCTCCAGGGACTATTGGTTTAATTGCTCGATTCCGAGCATTACTTTTTCTCGCTATTGCACCTCTTGTTTTCATGTGAAACATACTTGTTTACTGTAATTCTATACATGTAAGTAATACTTCTGCGGTCATTTTGGCATATTCTATTTCATAGCTTTGTTCAGAACTATAAGGTAGCTTGGTCCAGCCAGTTTTGTAGCTAATCCCTACTTATGCTCAAATGATTTCATTTCAATAAAGCGTTGGTGTATCTACCCTAGTCCATAGAGCTGATTTCTCTGAATACCAAGTCTATATGTTTTCGGGAGACTAGGTCTCTAGGAAATACGTTTGATTACCCCAATTTGATTGACATGATAGCTCCTATCTCCAAGAACTAGGAAGTTGCTGCTTGATTCCAAGCTCCGATTTTTTCAACGATGTATGTTTCCTAACTGTAATTGAATTCCTCCAATTTGACACTGTCATCCAATGTCATTTTCGGTACATGTGCTGGAAAGACACGTCACCGTCATCTTTTGCTAGAGTGAATTCTTCTAAGTCCAGTGTTGAGACCCTAATCATGCATCAGTTTCTTTCTCTAGAAACTCATGTGCGAATGACTCAACTCTGTGGATTTTTCCTTGATGTTGTGAATCTTCAGATGGCATGAGATGCCAAAAGGTAGGGCTGAAGATCCAATCAAACTCTTGCCTCTATTTCTGAAATCCAATGTATCTTCTTGGGGTTTCTTCTTAGTATCACAAAACTTCGGGTAATGGCATATTCATGCAAGTTGGAACCAAATGATCTAGTTAGACCATAAGTAGGTCATCGATCCTTCTTATCATTGCCAGACTGCAAGCGACGGTTGATTTCTGAAAGTTAAACCATTCATTTCTTTTGTAGGCGATTTTTTTGCCAGAATGCTCTATTTTGTGATGCAGAACCATTATCTAACCAACCTCGCAGTTATTCATGTTTGGACTTTGCAACATTTCTTTCGATCAAGTATCTGTGCGTTTATTCATGCTCGAGGGACTAGCTATTTTGAATGCCTGTATTTGGGCAATTGTGAGAAATAGAGAGGTTTGGGACAAATGATTCGATTGCCCTTGGTCTGGCTCTCAATCCTATTCTATGATTGAGGAAGTCTGATGGTTTAAGTTCTGACCTTCCGTGATTGTCCCTACATGTCCTTAGTTGTGCATGCTTTGCTTGATTTTTGTCGTCACGGAAGTTCTGTTCATACGCCAATTCGAGTCTTTGGGAATTGATAACCTAGCTGCTTGGTTCCAAGCAACATTTCCTCAGGGCTTCCTATCTTTTGGTTGTATCTAAATTCTTTCTAAGTTGAATTCAAGAAATTCGGTTGTGCACCAGCTTTCATCCATAGAAATTAGCACATGGGCAATTCAATGCTAGGATTTCCTTTTGACGCTGCTTTATTCCTGTGTAGTGGCTGATTCCTATGATGAAAGGTCGAACATCCGACTGACCTACAAAAGGATATGTCTTCCTATTGTTGCCCATTCTCGGGGCAATGGTAGTTTTCTTAAGACAAGGGTAGAATCTCAGTTGAGGACCAACTTCTATCGCTGGAAGCTAGTGCATTGATGGTTTACAATGATGAGTGTTTTTCATCAAACTTGTAGATTAAAGTTTTACTGCCGTTGCTGAGGCAACATCGGTACATAGTGAATAGAAAATTTTATGGCATTGCCGGGGCAATGTCGGTACTTAGAAAATAGAGGGTTTCCTAGCGTTGCTAGGGGAACACTGATACTTACGAAATAGAAAATTTCTCGAAATTGCTGGGGGAACATCGGTTCTTAGGAAATGAGAAAAGGCCTTAGAATTGTTGAGGCAATACTGAAACTCACGAGGTTGGGATCGATTTTCCTCATCGATTTGGCAATGCTTTTAATCTAGGTAGGGACCAATTTTGATCTTCGAAAACTTGACTTCGATGATTGGATTATAGAAGTCTTTTCTTAGTGCTGCCTATCTTCGGGCAATGTTAAAGTCATGTTGGTTAGGATTGGATCATTCATCTGATCATGTATAGTTGAATAGATCCCTTTTAACTCAATGTGGCTGTTTTTCTCAAAGTTTCTTAACTTTTGGATATGCCATGTTCTGGAAGGATGGGAGTCCCAGATGTTTCCGTTGCCTAGCCTTTTTTATCACCATCAAGTTTTAACCTTGGAAATGCAGGGTTGTTGCTTAACCAATTCCATGGTTATTCTTATTTAGGAAAAACGGGATTTCCTCCAACCGATTTTTGTTTTAATCTGAGTTCTATCTGCGGAACCCTTCATTTCTAGGTGTCAAATTCCAGGTTCTTATAGAAAATTAGAAATTATAGAGCGAGTCATCTAATTGCCCCTGGTACGAGCATGCTTATTCCTATCCTGATCATGGACCGGTAGAGTTCGGTAGTGTTTATCTTGAATCTACGACACTTAACCTTGCTTGTTTTAGGCCATATGTGTTATGCTAGGCTTATAGCATTGTTGCGGATACCAACCTTATTTGTTGGTTCCAATCTTCGGGAATCAATAGTGTGGTTGCTCGATTTTGAGCATTCTCTCCTTGTCGTTGTCTGTCTTCAGATAACAGCTGGTTTTATGCAAGCTAGGGTTTGAGACCTAAGTCGAGCACCTACTGCTATCTTTGGAAACTAGTGCATTGATGATTTGATTCTGAAAATGCCTTCCGTCATTGTCTGTCTCTAGACAGTGGTATGTTTCTCATTTTATTGCAAGTTGGAGCAATTTTTTATCCTGACCGAGTATTAATGTGTTATGTGCTCCTCACTCCACAGGGCTGATTATTCTAAATAATTGATGTGAGACTTGATGTTCTGGATGGCTCCCTAGATGCCCCCAGTCAAAGGTACGTCACAGCTCCTATCTCTAGGAACTCGTGACTTGGATGTCTTGAATTTAGACATTTTGTACATTAACTTTGGTCAAAGATCAGAGTTCATTGCCAACTTCTTGGTTTATGAACTTTGCGGCACTATCGGAACAATATTGGTTATTTCAGGTAGTCGGAGTTGATCCCTGTTAATACTACAATAAACAAGTTTCCCGCTATTGTCAGGACAATACCGGTACTTAGAAAATCTTAACGGCTTGCTGATGATGCCAAAGCAACATCAAGTAGTGCTTGCGCAGCTTATGAAATGTGTAGCTTTTAAGAGTGCATGGCTTACGAAATGTGCGGCTTTTAAAAGTGCCCGGCTTAAGAAATGTGCAACTTTTAAGAGTGCGTGGCTTACGAAATGTGTGGCTTTTGAGAGTGCACGGCTTATGAAATGCGCGGATTTTGGGAGTGCGGAGTTACAAAATGTGCGACTTATAGGATCAATATGACCCATCAATCCGGAACGGTTTAGAACTTCTTGATGTTGCCAATCTTCAGGTAACGTGAGGAGTTCGTGTTCTGAGAGCATGGTTCCACGACTCAAGAAGTGATCGTGGCTTATGAGTTCAATACGACCCGTCGATCTAGAACAGTTTGGAACTTCTTAACGTTGCTAATCTATAGGTAACGTAAGGAGTTAGTGCTTCAAGATCGTTGTTCCACGGTTCAAGAAGTGATGTGTGGCTTATGGGAGTGAGCGGCTTACGAGATCGATACAATCCATCGATCTAGAACAGTTTGGAACTTCTCAACGTTGCCAATCTTCGGATAGCGTAAGGTGTTCGTGCTTCGAGAGCATGGTTCCACGGCACAAGAAGTAATGCGCGGCTTATGGCAGTGCGTGGCTTATGAGTCGATACGACCCATCGATCCAGAATGGTTTGGAACTTCTCGACGTTTCCAATCTTTGGGTAATGCAAGGAGTTTGTGCTTCGAGAGCATGGTTTCATGGCTCAAGAAGTGATGCATGGCTTATGGCAGTGCACGACTTATGGGATCGATACGACCCGTCGATCCGGAACGGTTTGGAACTTCTTGACGTTGCCAATCTTCGGGTAACATGAGGAGTTTGTGCTTTGAGAGCATGGTTCCATGGCTCAAGAAGTGATGCGCGGCTTGTGGGAGACGCGGCTTATGAGATAGATCTGACCCGTCGATCCAGAATAGTTTGGAACTTCTCGACATTGCCAATCTTCGGGTATTATGAGGATTTTGTGCTTTAAGAGCGTTGGTTCCATGGATCAAGAAATGATGCACACAATGGTTTGGACCTTCCTAGTGCTGGCGACACCAGTTCTTAGAAGGTAAAGATTGAGTTTTCCCATCAATCCGGCGATATGACTTCGCTGGAACACGATTTAGTCAATTCTAAGAGATAAGTGGTTTTTGGATCGGGTAACCATGGCTTGGATGATCCTCGCATATTTCGAGAAGATCTGCATGGCCAAACAGATAAGCTTGCCATGGTGGAGAGATCTGCAGCCGATCGCATGGAGATGGTTATGAAGAAAGAGCTTGTGGGATTTCAGGGCAAGACTCTCAGTTTTTGGTCCAAACTGCCTTTTGAGAATTGGTCTTCAACTGGCATATAGTCTAAGAGGAAATGGAACTGGTCACCAAGGGTGGTAAAAGAGGAGTTTGGAAGAATTAAGTAAGTATTATGCTTCTATTTTGTTTGTTGCGCTAGCTAGGTCGTTAAGTCCATAGTTGTCAGAATGCCAGAATTTTCGATTGAGCGTAACATAGCTTTGGTATGATTAGTCTTAGCTTTCCTTGTAGCTATTCAAGTATGTATGGTGCCCCCTATGCCACAGGGGTGTTCGCATGCTTAAACTGTATTTGGGGTTTCTCCGTAACCCATTTGTTGTACGCGGCCCAGTGGATGCAATTGTGTCTTCTAGATGATTAAAGCATGGGAAAGCCTCTATCTTCAGATACTTATATATTAGGGATTTGAGATACTTGGTTCTCCCAGGTGCCAAATCTTGGCTTGATTCGAATCGGCCTTTGATTGATCATAAGGTCGGTTTAGTTTCTTTGAACGACTTTGAAGCTCTGGAATTTATCACTATTTGTCTCATTGGTCATTGGAAGTGATTTTGTTAATTTTATGGAGTGACTGATGTGATTGTTGATTCATGGCCTCGGAGCATGACTTCACTTACTTCGGGCGGTTCTGGATGAGATGACTACTGATCTTCCAGTTGGCCTTCACGACGCTTTAGTTCGTGAAGGATTTTTGGCTCAGATGACTACTGATCTACCAGTTCGCCTTCACGATGCTTTATTCGTGAAGAACCTTCATGACACTTTAGTTCACGAAGGACATTCACAACGCTTTAGTTCGTGAAGGAGTTTTTGTCGTTGGATGTCCAGCGACAAGATGGCCTTGGAACGATAATTTATCGATTCCGAGAGGAATTTGGTCGGATGTCCAGCGACCAGACGGCCTTAGAGCGATTATTCATCGATGCCAAGAAGAGTTTTGGGTCATGTGTCCGACAGCCTGGTAGTTTTAAAGCGATGATTCATCAACTTCAAGAAAAATTTTGGTCGGATGTCCAGCGACCAGACGGCCTTGGTGCGATAATTCATCCAAGAAGAGTTTTAGATCGTATGTTCGATGGCTCGGTGGTCTTAAAGCGATGATTCATCGACTTTAAGAGGAATTCTTGGGATTCGGCTCGCTGAAACACAGTTTTATCGGTAACTAAAGACTAGGGGGTTGGATCATTTTGTTTGACGATCCTTTGGACAAGCCTTCTCGACGCTACCAGAGCAACGCCTCTTCTCAAAAGGGGGATCGACATGACTCGTCGAGGGCATGGAAGCATTTCTTTTGTCGTGCTATCTGCAATGCCCCCAATGTCCCGGTATGGCTCATTTGGGAAAGGAAAGTAGACAATGATGGATGAGAAGGCGTCGCTTTAGGTCATTGCCCTATTCCTTAATAACTAGCTAACCAAAGTGTTATTTGATAATCATCCTTTCGTTAGTTAGTCGGGGTGCTTTTCTACTCAGTCTTAGTGGCCTTGCTTGGGCAGAAGGTCCCTGAGATCCTGTAGCTCCTTCACCGTTGGGTATGTTCTTTGGTAAATCGCTGGGTTTGCCTTCTGCTAATTGCACTACCTCTATTCTCCAGAACTGGATTGCCTTCCTATAGAATTCTTCTAGGGTAGTAGGTTATTTCATCCTTTAATGATTCCTGAGGGCCTTGCAGTAGACTGCATCTATCGCCCTTGCTTCATCCATATGCTAGTCATACTTATAAAAAAGCAATTTCAAATCAGTTGTATAGTTGTAGGAAGGTATAGTTTGTATGATAAACTTCTTTGGATATTCTGCATGCTAAACGGCTTCGGTGAATGGATTTTGATTGGGGAAGATGCTCTAATCGTTATCAGTCCGGTCCGTTTTCAAGTTACGGCTGTTTATGATGCTTGAGAATGATATATGCATGATTGTCCTATGCTTGAATGATTGGAAATGCCGATTGAATGGAAAAATCACTTAGGATCGGCATTGATGGATCGGTGGTATTTTACTTGGAGTCCAACCTGAGAAAATTTTCCATTTGCTTGGAGTCACAGAATTTGAAGTGCTGGGTTGGGATGAACGGTGCTTGGAGTCATTTCATCTTTGCTTGGAGAAAATTTTGGTTCTACCCGAGTCTAATTTTAGGCCAGATTTTCTAGGTTTTATTCGAGTCAAGGTGATTACCCAAGTTCGACTTTAAGTCAGGACTTCTAGAATTTGCTTCGAGTCAAATAGGCGATTACCCGAGTTCGACTTCGAGTCAACCCTGCAGTGAGTTTTTCAATGATCATTTTGGCGATTTTTGATGATTTTCGACGACGACCACTCATGATTCGACGATGTAAGCTCCATGACGGGATTGGAAGCTGGTTATTTGGGAGTGGTCACAATATACTATAGGTGCTTGGCCTTGTAATCGATCCCGGTTTGTGTCATATCTTCTTGGTTCTCCTGCCTTTGGGAGTACCGTTTGAGTAGCAGTTCATCGTCCATTGCTTGGCACTATGTAGAGGCATGGGTTTTAGAACTTCTTCTAGCGTTTTGCATACTAGCATTTTCATGTAATTTGTCTTCCTCGAATTGTTTGTCATCTTCAGAGCCAGAGAGAGCCATCGTTATATCTCCCCGTTGAGTTTTCACCCCTAAGTTCGGGTTTGTAGCAGGTGCTTTTGTAGTGGGTGGAGTGTTAACATTTTTTCCATCATGATTCTTTCAGCTCCACCCACTACTTCCTTTTTCTTTTGCCTATTGTTTCTTCCGTTCAGGCCAAAAATAGAACAATTCTCTTGCTCCGTAGCAGCCACGGCTTCAAGCACCATTCTGGGAGTAGTTAGTGATTGGATCACTAAGAAAGCATCTATCATTTCCATAAGATCCTTTTGACTGTTTTCCAATTTCTGGTTAATTTCTTCAACCATCTCTCCCTTAGTCAGAACTTCATGCTGTGTAGAGGATCCTAAAACGTAATCTCCAGTGTTAGCTCCTAATAGCAGGTTGTTGGGGTTGTTGACTTCAATTTACTGAGGGTTTGTTTCTTCTTCGGCAATGGTAACTCCTATGAATCTTCCGGAGGTAGTTATCTTTCTTCCCTATGCCATTAATTTTCAACAGTAGATCTTCTAAGCAGAAATTGAGGATCTAACTTCTAAACCTATCTGATTCAAAGTAGATAGCTAGATCTAAGCCTGAGTTGGGTTCTTAGTGAAAGCACCAAAATGTTAATCCAAAAAATGGATCAACACCTTGGATTGAGTATGAAAGCACCAATCATGTTCTCATAGAGCAATAATATATAAAATAAATGTAAAAAGAGCAGAAATAGTAAAAAGACAAGAACATTTTTATAGTGATTCTGCTACTAATGAAGCCTACATCTACTTCATAACTTTCTATTAACTGACTGCTATTACAAGTTGAATCGGATTACAATATGATTGAATCTTCTAAGTTAGATCAAGTCACAAGTACAAGCATTCACTGGAGAATCACAGTGAACCCCTAGATGACTATTATGTGGGAGAAGAAGAGTGAATTATAATTACTACAGAGTTCCAGCAGCTAGTCTAGAAGATCCTCTTTATATTGTAGATAGGTGAGTATTTATAGGGGAATTCGGTGAGTATTAGGCCAGAAGTCCAAGTGCGGAAGAGTCTAGTTGTTATGCCAAGTCATCACCAAAAATCTCAAATCCATCTGAGTCATTTCTAAGGATCGCTAGCTATCCATAAGGGATGGATCGCTAGCTATTCATAGGGGATGGATCATTAACTATCCATCAACTTAGCATATTTTTCTACCAGAAGCCTTTACTTAGTGCTATGAAAGAGCTTGGAAAGTTTGAGGGTGATTCGACTTATCTTGATGGATCGCTAGCAATTTATAGGGGATGAATCGCTAGCTATCCATAGAGGGTGGATCACTAGCTATCCATCCACTTAGCATATTTTTGAGTGATCTTAGTTTGGTTGTCTTCCTATCTTTTATTTAAGTGCCTTGTACAAATATCAAGTCGTTTGGAGTTCGTTTGATCATCCGTCTTCATGGGTCATCTGGTCCAGAAGAATCATCCATAACTCACTCAATACTTAACCAAATCACACGAAACATCACATATGCAATTTAGATGAGTAGGAGAGCTTGCCCTATGGATCATAGGTCATGGGGCCCATTCCTCCTAGGTCGGACCTGATGGATCAAACTGGCCCAATTCGGAGAAGAATCATTCATAACTCGCTCAAAACTTAATGAAACCAGACGATGCTTTGTAGGTACTCTCTCTATGGTATGTGGGGACCTACCCTATAAATTCAAGTTTGTGGGGCATAGCCTATATGGATCGTTAGCGATCCATCTAGTTAGGTTGCTAGCGATCCATCAAACGAGCTCCAAATGATCCCATTTTTCTATGAACCTTATTTATGTCTTCTAAGTGTTATCCCAAAATTTCAAGTAAATCTGACTCCGTATGAGTTCTCTAGGTCCATTTTAAGTTAGCTGCTTTTAGTCAAACAGCTTGAATCAGATGAGTCTTCACTTCTCAAGCTAGATTGTTTGGCATGTTATGAAACTTGGCAAGTATTCTTAGAAGAGGTAGTAAATCATGATGCAAGAGGCATTAACAACTCATTGTGCTTCATTTTGGATTGCTAGCAATTCATGGATGATGGATCACCAGCGATCCATCTACTTAGTGGATTTTTGGCTTGTTTCTCTTAAGTTCCATTGGCTTATTCTTTTAGATGCTTTATTCAAGTTTCAAGTCATTCTGGCTTAGTTTGGATGCTCTAACTCCTGTTGAATTTTGCTGGGTTGAAAACCCTGTTAACAATTTGAAACAATAGAAATTTTGGTTTAAACATGTAAAATACCCTATAATGCTCATTTATTTAAATAGAAGTAGATAAAATATAGGGGTAAAAATATACACGTTTACATGCACATCAGTGCGACCTGCTTTGTGTGAGCGAGAGGGAGGATTAGCGGCTAAGCAAAGTAATTAACTTAAGCTAATGATTGTAATTAGTTTTAAAAAAATTATTATTTAAATCATGAATTCTTATAAAAATGTATAAATTTTCATACGAGATTGAAATTGAACGCGACAGGTTGCGTTGCGATCGTATTTGCGAATACTATAATATAGAGTTGGATTGGATGGATTTCAAGCTAGTAATAATTTGGGTTAAAATTGAATGCCTGTTCAATTTTAATTCAAATCGGAATGCTTTGGCGATTACTGGAATTTTGACGAGTTAAACTCACCTTTTTGGTTAACTAGTACATTATATAGTTGATAAAAATTGTTGATCGGATGTTTGGATGATTTACTATTCTATCAGTTGTTTTGATTTTATTTCCACCTCTGGAGCAGATGATCGTTTTATGTACCTGCCTAGTAGTAGATGACCCATATTATATGATTATATATTGTTTGTGATCCAAGGAGACATGTTGGAGGGATCCAATAGGATTCCTCACCATTGTTGATTTATTTTTCAATAGTATTCCTATTATGTGATTATTGAATATCAAACATGATTGATTAACACTATTGGATATGACATTGCTATATGTTCAAAAGCTGAAAACCCTGTAGTGATAGAAAATCAATGTCAATATTGGTTAAGTGCTCTGGTTATTGTTGGCCTAAATTTAGTATTTTGAAAAATATTATAAATTGTCGTTTGGTTTTTGAAATGATTGTGTTTGGAGAATGATTTCAAATCCAACCTTTTAAATTATCATTTCTAAATCATTTAGAAATGTATTGAATTGATTAACTATTATTTAATAATGATTTAAGTGATTTAACTATTGTTTAAAAATGTTTTAAAGTGGAAAATTTATATTTAATATTGTTTTAAAAGTTATTTATTTATATTTAATATATTTTTTAAAATATTTATATTTAATATTGTTTTAAAGTTATTTATCAATATTTTAATATTTTGTAAAAAATCAATTATTTAAATAAATAATATGGTTTGAAATTAATAATAATGATTATTAATAATGTTTTGGAAATTAATTATTATTATTTATAATAATGGTAGAGATTGATTATTATTGTAACATCCCGCAAATTTTCGACTTTCGAAAATTCGACATCGATACTCACTTTATCGACTGCCGAGAAATCGAATGCCGGAAACCCGAAAAGTTATGGTTTTAAGAAAAAGAAAAAGTAGAAGAAGAAGAAGATAGAAGAAAAAGAGAAGAAGAACAACAAAACAACAACAGATACAGAACAGAGACAATATCAGAATCTTACACATCGCAGCGGAATAATATACAATAGATAATTACTAGTCTTTAAAACAAAGAACTATATCATTTTATACATACATCAATCATCAGAGTCAATATACAACAATGGACAGTTATATAACTTGTCTTCATACAGAATACACAGCGGAGTAAATATATCAGATACAAATACTACGTCTCGCCATCCAGCTTATCTCCAAAGCTCCAGAATATCCTGATAATCTAACTCTAGACTGCCCGTGTGGAAATTGGTGGGCACCCAGAGTTTAGAAGGGAAACAATAAACTCCGAGTCAGTCATGGTGACTGGTGTGAGATCGTAAAACAGTTATTCTTTAAAATAAACAATAGGATAATTTTAAAGTAAATTTCGCAATGCTTTTGGAAAATGAAACTACCATAAGACCTCCCACCACACACACAATGCAAACGCAGAATTGGAGGAGATTTCTTCTTATGATAGTCAAAGATGCTTACTACGCAAAATCAAATCATTTTTGGATATTATTATTAGTGCATAGTGTAGAAAACATTTCGAAAGTATAATATTAATCTTAGCCAACATACGACCAGTATCGTATGCCTACTATAGCTACCATCTAAACAGTGGTGACCACCGTACGTAAATGGCGGGTTCTACAACTAATACCGTACAAAGTTCGTATTGGAGTTTGGATTTCCAACAAATGGTCAGGCTAAGGAACTTCCTATCCACGATGGGTACGTCCCTGGAATAGACGACCCGAGAATCTAACGTTACGGTTAGATCTCTGCCAACACAAGGCCGGGTTACCTCTGCAAAAATAGGTAACTACTGACACGCGTATGCCATCCCCCGATCGTCACCGATCTTCCCGAGGATCCCCGATTCGCAACAAACCACATAGATAATAATAATGCAGTAACCACAGAGGTTAAGTATCTGGGCTCCATACCATGATACCACCTTTATCCAGAAGGAATGACATACACTAAGGGGCGCTACTCCCTAGAACCTTGCCGCATTCGTCCTGTTTCGACCATTTCCGGGGTGTGAGGCTCGACGAAGTCTCGTCCACAAAGCTACGCTTTCTCAAAAAGCCCTGCTTCGGGTCAAACAAAATGATCAACCTATGATCACAAAGATATAAGATCAAACAAATGATCATATCACAAATGATCAAACACTGATCATTTCACAGCAACACTCAGTATGCCACGTTACCAAATTGGGATATATCGCTGATAAATTTCAACTACATAACCTCTGAGCTCGTACGTCTCAGAGAAGGGTGTTAAGCTAAGAGAATAAATTCTCCGCCACCAACAGAAATGTATTTGAAAGAAATCAGCTCAATATCTCAAATTGTAAAGTCAGACACACAATCCATATCAGTCTGTTCCGGGATCGAACAGAACCGAAGGCACTTCTCACGAAGCCCTTGCATTTCCGGATAATTTTCAATCACGTCAGGACTTCCCGTCACTAAGGGTGATAAAACCTCTAAATCGAAGATCAGTCGATGTAGAGTAACTCGACGGTAATCCTTCCGTTTTCAAAAATATCCGGTCTTCAACACCGGTCTTCAAATGCAATTCATAACGACGTATCACATATTCGGAATGGGTTATACGACCCCATGGTCCTTTCCCGGCTAACCCGAATAGTGAGCGTTTATTCAAAAATAAGTGTGGCATTCAAATTCAACCAATTCACAACAAATACCTATCTAAAGGTAATTATTGATAGTCGGTTATTTAACTATCAATAAAGATGCGCAACATCATCAGATTCCAAATAATTTTCCCAAATTATTTTATCTTCCAAAATATCTTTACTAGATATATATATATAATTTCCACACTTAACCATTTGAAAACAATTTCAAATATTCACATTTCATTTTATCTTTGAAGATAAAATCTCAAAACAGTTTATTTCATATTGGAAAAACATTTCCATACTTATTTAATAATAAGTATTTCACAAATCTATTTATTTTCAACATTTGAAAATATTCGATATACTTAAATCAATATTAAGTATATATTCATTCTTTAAGGAAATCATACATTTTAACATTTATTTGAGTCAAAACGGATGTTGCGTAAAACATCGTTACGACGACTCAAAATCACTAGTATAGGGATTCGAAATTTAGATAGATATATGAATCCCAATACCATACAAAAATATTTCCTTTCGGAAACCATTTACTATAACAACAGTGTTATAGTCCATCATTTCCTTATTCCTCGAAAACGTCTATTTCAACAATAAATGTTGAAATCTATGTATTCGATACTTATCACGTTTTAAGACATCTTTTAAAACAATTACTTCATTTCTGTAATATCGCTTTCCCAAAACAAGTTCATTTTACTTAACAATATATTCACTATCCAAAATCGTGAATATACTTTACTATTTACATTTCACTATTTTCTACACGTTTTATTTTGATAATAATTCGCTATCCAAAATCGCGAATATATCTCCTTTGATAATCTTCTATATTTAATTTATCAAATTCAATCGATTTATTTCCGAATTTATAAAACAACGTCTATAAATTCCATTTTCTATTTTCTATAACAACTCCGGTTTATAATCTCATTTTATTGATCTTCAAAAATTCACTTATAAGAATAAGTGATTTCGGATTTATAAAACAACGTTTATAAATCCCATTTGTACTTTATAACGATTTCAACTTACAAAATCATTTCATTTTGCAATTTCTATTTATATCCCATCTAAGTGCAAAAGTCAAATTTATAAGTGAATTACTTATAAATCGTTTATTCTACAACATCTATTCACTTTATAACTTCACGTTATAAATCTATTTATTTCATTCACTTATGAAATCCTTTTTATACTTCTTTTTAACACTTATAAAAATTCGTTTTATAAGTCCAATATTTTTATTAATAAAATATCCATTTTATAAATCTTCTTATACAAATCGTTTATAGTTATTCAAAAATCCCAGCTTAAACCATTTTATAAATAAATCGACTTTTATTTCAAAAAATCACCTTACGGTCATAATTCACAAAAATCTTAACTTTTATAACTTCAAAATTCTAGACGTTTATTTTTCTGAAATAACTCAATTCAAAAATTCGATAAACGTCTACTTTCAAAAATCACTTAAAAATCCTTTTTAAAATAAAAGTCGTTATTTTTATATTTCAAAACTAAATCCGATGATGCAACAGCATCAATCAGTCCATCACAACAGTCAAACATCATACATCATCATATGATAACAGAATATATCAAAATATCTGTAAATAATCAATACGGTGAGGAATCCAGTTGGATCCCTCCAACCTGTTTCCCTGCATCCAAAAATGTTAGCACAATACCAATTCCGCTCCAGTACGGAATTATCGCGGTATATGGGTTTTTATAAATCCGCTTACTAACGGCGCAATAGGGTCTCATCCGCTATACGAGGCGGGAAATCATCAATTCAATATATACATATGCCAATATGTATATATTGCTATATATAGATATATCCTATCATATCTAATAGCACATTCAAACAGTCAATCAACAATCAATAACTGTAAATAATTCCACATTCAAATTTGAGTGAGAAGATCTCACCTTGATTTTAAATTCTGTTCCAGCGTTTATTTCGAATAAATTAAACAGCCGTTTAATTTTACTCAAAAATTTCACTGATTCCAAACACGCCCAGATCTGCGCTGCAGCGTAGAGCGCGTCGCTGCGATTCCAACGCTTCTGGTTTCGTAATTTTCTGACCTCGTATGAAAGAGATATCGCAGTTTAAAGTTTATACAAATTTAAATATAATTAATAATTACAATTTTCTTTTAATTCTAAACCTTAGACAATTCCTGGCCGTGCATTTCAAAACCCTTGCATCCAGGCCGTTGCACGCAACTCGACTTTCTCCCAGGTCTTCGTTCGACCGTGAAACCCAACCCATCAGCCGCCTTCAAACCCTACTTGCCGCCATCACCACGAGCGTCGAGGCAAAGATCAGGGACCATCATCGAAACCGCCTCGCTCCACTCCACCCACGCCCAGAGCCGCCTGGAGCTCGGCTCCTTCTCCACCTCGAGATTCGCGCACGAACGCAGCACGTTCGAGTGAGATTTGACGATGATTTCTTCCACTATAATCGATCATACCCGTATAGATTTGTTCGTCTCGTCGAGATCTTCAAGTTTGTAGTTGAAACTATTTGTTAAAAGCTGGTGGATCAAGAGAGATTGAGGGAAAAAGGAACGAAAATATCGGCCATTCATTTCAAAAGTGGCGGCTGAACGTATGAAATTAGGGTTTCTCTTGAATGAAGGGGATGGGTTGCCTTTATAGAGAACCGACGAACACTATTCACTTTGAATTTCCGAACTCCGATTTACGCGCAGTGACTAGCGTTTCTGGGGTTTACCCCGCGTTCCGAACGCAATGGAACAGGTTTCGGAAGCTAATTCGATCGTATGTGTGAGATATGGCAATAAACGATCAAATTAAATTAAATCGATTTAAATCGATTTCGAGGCGTTTTAATTTGTACCGGACAAACGATAAATCCAAAAATTACGAAATTTGAAATCTTACAATAATATCACATTACGGATCCGATGAAACTGGTTTCGTCGAAATCCGAGACTGTTCGAAAAATGACTATTTTAACTCGACGATTTAAAATTAAAATGATATCGATGCGTTTCGAGCTGCCACGGTCAAACGACAACTCCGATGGATACGAAAATTGAAATCCGATAATAACTAACTATTACGGATCCAATGGAACTGGTCTCGTTCAATTCTGAGACTATTCGAAAATTGGCTATTTTTCAGTCGATAATTAAATATTAAAATATTCGATTTTCACAAATTAATTCCAAATTCGATTTTAAAAGTCCTGTAACATCTCTATAACTCCAGTATGATTAAATAAAATTTTACAAATCATTTTCAATCATTTTAACTCGATTTTCAATTATCTCTGGAATTTCAATTATTAATTTATCGATTTAATTGACCAAATTAAATCCAATATTCGAAAAATAAATTATTCGACTTCTTAATTCCATTTATTAATATTTAAAATCAATTAAATATTCGAATTTTAATTATCAAAAATTCTGGGTCGTTACAAACTTCCCCCCTTAAAAGAATTTCGTCCTCGAAATTACCAAGTAAGGAAAATGGTCCTTAACTCGTCTACTATTTTTCACAGTCTAATAGTTTTATCAATTTATCAAAACAAATCTTTCTATTAAAGATTCGTTATCATCTCAACTAACTTTCCAACTTAAATTTTAAGTTTCAAACAACATTGTTTAACTTCTAAATTCAAATTCGAGTTTAAATTCAAATTTTAAACTTTCAAAATTTCTCAAAATTTCTAACGCCTTAAATTTCCGAAAAATTTCGCCAGCGTCTCCTTTGCGCGGCTAATACGGTACGACTACAAAACGTCCCTACGGACCCTCAGATTTCAAAAAGAAAAAGAAAAAGCCAAGCGGCTAGAGAAATAAGTCATCAAATCTCATATTCGAATTTAAATACATACCTTTTTCGAGCAAATTCGAATTATCTTCGAAATCAAATCCAATTCCTTTATACCTGTATATCCTACTAGCCATAATATCTAGTTACATATATTCAAACCATTTCGTACATTCAATTACAAAATTTTCAATATAACTGCTTATATCATCTCTAATTCACTATTGAAGTTATATATTCAATTTCGTTCAATTTTGCATTTCAAGATTCCATTTGAATTCAATTCACAATTCCAGTTTTATTCACTTTTGTTCATTTCCAAAATTTATTTACAATTTACTATTTTGGTTTACAATCACTTATATTAAACTGGATTTCAAATTCCATATGAATTTAATTCATTTCAAACCCTATTAACTTGTCATTTCTTCAATTAGTTTCAGTTACTAATTTTATTTCAATACTTTACTCTACAAATTCGAAATGAATTTCAACCTTCAATTTCATTTAATTGATTCACTTGTACTTACATTCATTTAACTTCATCCTTTAAGTTAAATTTATTCAATCAACCTTTCAAATTGTATAAGTTATCAACTTGATAATATTTCATAAATATTTTTATATAGTATTCCAGTCTTTTCAATCTTTTCAAAACCATTTTTGAAAACAATTCAAATTATCCTTTGAATTTCAAAACAAAATCCAAACTTTTCAAACAACTTCTATTTAAAACAATTTGGCAGCAATTTCCTCTTTTGGAAACCCGAAAATGAACACCAATGATGCCGCGGTCATTATCGAAGTTATTTTCCAGCGACCGAAAAGAGTTTAGAGCTTTCAACTTTCCAAAATACTTTTCAAAACCTTTGAAATTCATTTCCAAATCAAAAAGATTTAAAATTTTCAAATTTCTTTCAAAACATTTCCAAAAAAACTTCTCTGGAATTTCGTTTTAAATTACAAATTACATTTATAATTTACATTCTCAAATTTTATTTGTACATGGATTTATTTCTTAACTTTAGAGTTACAATTTCAATTTCTTATTCAATTTCAATGATAATAGATTAATATTATCACCTCTAACAACCATGCAACCATATACTATTATAATTTACAGAAAAATCATTTCTTTTCTATACAAAAATAGATTTGGGTAAAATTATTTCATTTACCCTACTCAAAACAATACTGTGCCGAATTGTTCCATTCAAGTGTTTAGAGATCCCTATCGATAGAGTTGTACGGACAATACCGACCAGAATCCATATACCACTCAACAAACCAATCATCACAATATAAAACAATTTTATATTCACTAACAAATACGCGCTCGTATCTATTATTACACTCAACTCATTCTAGAGTACTACTGACTCTATCTCTAATGAGTAATACCCAACAGAGCAGGGTTGTCGCTTAACCATATGCTCTGATACCACTTGTAACATCCCGCAAATTTTCGACTTTCGAAAATTCGACATCGATACTCACTTTATCGACTGCCGAGAAATCGAATGCCGGAAACCCGAAAAGTTATGGTTTTAAGAAAAAGAAAAAGTAGAAGAAGAAGAAGATAGAAGAAAAAGAGAAGAAGAACAACAAAACAACAACAGATACAGAACAGAGACAATATCAGAATCTTACACATCGCAGCGGAATAATATACAATAGATAATTACTAGTCTTTAAAACAAAGAACTATATCATTTTATACATACATCAATCATCAGAGTCAATATACAACAATGGACAGTTATATAACTTGTCTTCATACAGAATACACAGCGGAGTAAATATATCAGATACAAATACTACGTCTCGCCATCCAGCTTATCTCCAAAGCTCCAGAATATCCAGAATATCCTGATAATCTAACTCTAGACTGCCCGTGTGGAAATTGGTGGGCACCCAGAGTTTAGAAGGGAAACAATAAACTCCGAGTCAGTCATGGTGACTGGTGTGAGATCGTAAAACAGTTATTCTTTAAAATAAACAATAGGATAATTTTAAAGTAAATTTCGCAATGCTTTTGGAAAATGAAACTACCATAAGACCTCCCACCACACACACAATGCAAACGCAGAATTGGAGGAGATTTCTTCTTATGATAGTCAAAGATGCTTACTACGCAAAATCAAATCATTTTTGGATATTATTATTAGTGCATAGTGTAGAAAACATTTCGAAAGTATAATATTAATCTTAGCCAACATACGACCAGTATCGTATGCCTACTATAGCTACCATCTAAACAGTGGTGACCACCGTACGTAAATGGCAGGTTCTACAACTAATACCGTACAAAGTTCGTATTGGAGTTTGGATTTCCAACAAATGGTCAGGCTAAGGAACTTCCTATCCACGATGGGTACGTCCCTGGAATAGACGACCCGAGAATCTAACGTTACGGTTAGATCTCTGCCAACACAAGGCCGGGTTACCTCTGCAAAAATAGGTAACTACTGACACGCGTATGCCATCCCCCGATCGTCACCGATCTTCCCGAGGATCCCTGATTCGCAACAAACCACATAGATAATAATAATGCAGTAACCACAGAGGTTAAGTATCTGGGCTCCATACCATGATACCACCTTTATCCAGAAGGAATGACATACACTAAGGGGCGCTACTCCCTAGAACCTTGCCGCATTCGTCCTGTTTCGACCATTTCCGGGGTGTGAGGCTCGACGAAGTCTCGTCCACAAAGCTACGCTTTCTCAAAAAGCCCTGCTTCGGGTCAAACAAAATGATCAACCTATGATCACAAAGATATAAGATCAAACAAATGATCATATCACAAATGATCAAACACTGATCATTTCACAGCAACACTCAGTATGCCACGTTACCAAATTGGGATATATCGCTGATAAATTTCAACTACATAACCTCTGAGCTCGTACGTCTCAGAGAAGGGTGTTAAGCTAAGAGAATAAATTCTCCGCCACCAACAGAAATGTATTTGAAAGAAATCAGCTCAATATCTCAAATTGTAAAGTCAGACACACAATCCATATCAGTCTGTTCCGGGATCGAACAGAACCGAAGGCACTTCTCACGAAGCCCTTGCATTTCCGGATAATTTTCAATCACGTCAGGACTTCCCGTCACTAAGGGTGATAAAACCTCTAAATCGAAGATCAGTCGATGTAGAGTAACTCGACGGTAATCCTTCCGTTTTCAAAAATATCCGGTCTTCAACACCGGTCTTCAAATGCAATTCATAACGACGTATCACATATTCGGAATGGGTTATACGACCCCATGGTCCTTTCCCGGCTAACCCGAATAGTGAGCGTTTATTCAAAAATAAGTGTGGCATTCAAATTCAACCAATTCACAACAAATACCTATCTAAAGGTAATTATTGATAGTCGGTTATTTAACTATCAATAAAGATGCGCAACATCATCAGATTCCAAATAATTTTCCCAAATTATTTTATCTTCCAAAATATCTTTACTAGATATATATATATAATTTCCACACTTAACCATTTGAAAACAATTTCAAATATTCACATTTCATTTTATCTTTGAAGATAAAATCTCAAAACAGTTTATTTCATATTGGAAAAACATTTCCATACTTATTTAATAATAAGTATTTCACAAATCTATTTATTTTCAACATTTGAAAATATTCGATATACTTAAATCAATATTAAGTATATATTCATTCTTTAAGGAAATCATACATTAACATTTATTTGAGTCAAAACGGATGTTGCGTAAAACATCGTTACGACGACTCAAAATCACTAGTATAGGGATTCGAAATTTAGATAGATATATGAATCCCAATACCATACAAAAATATTTCCTTTCGGAAACCATTTACTATAACAACAGTGTTATAGTCCATCATTTCCTTATTCCTCGAAAACGTCTATTTCAACAATAAATGTTGAAATCTATGTATTCGATACTTATCACGTTTTAAGACATCTTTTAAAACAATTACTTCATTTCTGTAATATCGCTTTCCCAAAACAAGTTCATTTTACTTAACAATATATTCACTATCCAAAATCGTGAATATACTTTACTATTTACATTTCACTATTTTCTACACGTTTTATTTTGATAATAATTCGCTATCCAAAATCGCGAATATATCTCCTTTGATAATCTTCTATATTTAATTTATCAAATTCAATCGATTTATTTCCGAATTTATAAAACAACGTCTATAAATTCCATTTTCTATTTTCTATAACAACTCCGGTTTATAATCTCATTTTATTGATCTTCAAAAATTCACTTATAAGAATAAGTGATTTCGGATTTATAAAACAACGTTTATAAATCCCATTTGTACTTTATAACGATTTCAACTTACAAAATCATTTCATTTTGCAATTTCTATTTATATCCCATCTAAGTGCAAAAGTCAAATTTATAAGTGAATTACTTATAAATCGTTTATTCTACAACATCTATTCACTTTATAACTTCACGTTATAAATCTATTTATTTCATTCACTTATGAAATCCTTTTTATACTTCTTTTTAACACTTATAAAAATTCGTTTTATAAGTCCAATATTTTTATTAATAAAATATCCATTTTATAAATCTTCTTATACAAATCGTTTATAGTTATTCAAAAATCCCAGCTTAAACCATTTTATAAATAAATCGACTTTTATTTCAAAAAATCATCTTACGGTCATAATTCACAAAAATCTTAACTTTTATAACTTCAAAATTCTAGACGTTTATTTTTCTGAAATAACTCAATTCAAAAATTCGATAAACGTCTACTTTCAAAAATCACTTAAAAATCCTTTTTAAAATAAAAGTCGTTATTTTTATATTTCAAAACTAAATCCGATGATGCAACAGCATCAATCAGTCCATCACAACAGTCAAACATCATACATCATCATATGATAACAGAATATATCAAAATATCTGTAAATAATCAATACGGTGAGGAATCCAGTTGGATCCCTCCAACCTGTTTCCCTGCATCCAAAAATGTTAGCACAATACCAATTCCGCTCCAGTACGGAATTATCGCGGTATATGGGTTTTTATAAATCCGCTTACTAACGGCGCAATAGGGTCTCATCCGCTATACGAGGCGGGAAATCATCAATTCAATATATACATATGCCAATATGTATATATTGCTATATATAGATATATCCTATCATATCTAATAGCACATTCAAACAGTCAATCAACAATCAATAACTGTAAATAATTCCACATTCAAATTTGAGTGAGAAGATCTCACCTTGATTTTAAATTCTGTTCCAGCGTTTATTTCGAATAAATTAAACAGCCGTTTAATTTTACTCAAAAATTTCACTGATTCCAAACACGCCCAGATCTGCGCTGCAGCGTAGAGCGCGTCGCTGCGATTCCAACGCTTCTGGTTTCGTAATTTTCTGACCTCGTATGAAAGAGATATCGCAGTTTAAAGTTTATACAAATTTAAATATAATTAATAATTACAATTTTCTTTTAATTCTAAACCTTAGACAATTCCTGGCCGTGCATTTCAAAACCCTTGCATCCAGGCCGTTGCACGCAACTCGACTTTCTCCCAGGTCTTCGTTCGACCGTGAAACCCAACCCATCAGCCGCCTTCAAACCCTACTTGCCGCCATCACCACGAGCGTCGAGGCAAAGATCAGGGACCATCATCGAAACCGCCTCGCTCCACTCCACCCACGCCCAGAGCCGCCTGGAGCTCGGCTCCTTCTCCACCTCGAGATTCGCGCACGAACGCAGCACGTTCGAGTGAGATTTGACGATGATTTCTTCCACTATAATCGATCATACCCGTATAGATTTGTTCGTCTCGTCGAGATCTTCAAGTTTGTAGTTGAAACTATTTGTTAAAAGCTGGTGGATCAAGAGAGATTGAGGGAAAAAGGAACGAAAATATCGGCCATTCATTTCAAAAGTGGCGGCTGAACGTATGAAATTAGGGTTTCTCTTGAATGAAGGGGATGGGTTGCCTTTATAGAGAACCGACGAACACTATTCACTTTGAATTTCCGAACTCCGATTTACGCGCAGTGACTAGCGTTTCTGGGGTTTACCCCGCGTTCCGAACGCAATGGAACAGGTTTCGGAAGCTAATTCGATCGTATGTGTGAGATATGGCAATAAACGATCAAATTAAATTAAATCGATTTAAATCGATTTCGAGGCGTTTTAATTTGTACCGGACAAACGGTAAATCCAAAAATTACGAAATTTGAAATCTTACAATAATATCACATTACGGATCCGATGAAACTGGTTTCGTCGAAATCCGAGACTGTTCGAAAAATGACTATTTTAACTCGACGATTTAAAATTAAAATGATATCGATGTGTTTCGAGCTGCCACGGTCAAACGACAACTCCGATGGATACGAAAATTGAAATCCGATAATAACTAACTATTACGGATCCAATGGAACTGGTCTCGTTCAATTCTGAGACTATTCGAAAATTGGCTATTTTTCAGTCGATAATTAAATATTAAAATATTCGATTTTCACAAATTAATTCCAAATTCGATTTTAAAAGTCCTGTAACATCTCTATAACTCCAGTATGATTAAATAAAATTTTACAAATCATTTTCAATCATTTTAACTCGATTTTCAATTATCTCTGGAATTTCAATTATTAATTTATCGATTTAATTGACCAAATTAAATCCAATATTCGAAAAATAAATTATTCGACTTCTTAATTCCATTTATTAATATTTAAAATCAATTAAATATTCGAATTTTAATTATCAAAAATTCTGGGTCATTACAATTATTGTTTATTTAATAATGTTTTCAAATTATTAATTATTATTTTTAAAATGTTTAAAGTTAATAATAATTATTTATAATGTTTATTATTATATAATAGAGTTTTTAAGTAAATGATTGTTAGTTATTAATAAATGTTTTTGAGATTTATAAATAGAGTTTTATAAATGGTTTCAATGATTATAAGGAGTTTATAAATGATTTTAGAATTGAATAAAAAGGAATCATTCTCAGCGTTGTAAATATACTTATACCGTTGAGATAAGTATATGGATATTTTCCATGTATCGAAAATATATGGATTTCTGAATAAATTTTTGTAAAAGTATTTTGATACAAGTATTTACAAAGTGGTTTTAATTAATGAAAAAATTAATTAAAGAAGTTAGTGGTTGCTTATGTGCTTAACCAATGTTGGTTTTCCTTTGGAAATAAATTCCTGAAATTGAATGTGTGTTTGTTGATAGTTAAATAACCGACTATCAAATATGGACCCAAAATGTAACTTTGGAAATATCTAAGAGAAACACATGAGTTATATGGAACAGTTATGTCCGATGATGTTGTACTATGCGTATAAATCTCATTTTATTCTCCTAGGACAAATGATAAGGAAATCTACCCACTAACGGTAAAGAGGTGACCTCCGATTTTATGTTTGACTGTTTATTTCCTAAAGAACTGGGGTTGAGTTTACCAAAAACTATGAAATGTTGTTTTGAAGAGACCAGGATCGGATATATTATTCGAAAACCAATTCGGACTAACATATGTGTTCGAGTGGAAGACATCTTGAAGATGATGGAATTGAAGATGGAGCTCTTTGAAGTGCAAGAGTTGCTTGTTAATAGTCCCGAGGGTGATTCCAAAATGGATGTAGTAGAAGTAGTACCTTCGATTTATCCATCTCCTGGACAACTTGTATGGATGAATGATGGCATTGCATTGTTGCCTAGAGGGCAATGTTAGCATTCCAAGTGGGAAGTTCTATATATAAAGGTAAACCATAGCCTCAAGCCTCATCGATCGAAAATGACTAAAATAGGGGATATGCAGCTGGGCTAATTAGGTCACTCCCAATTAGGATATGATCATCCCTATCTAGAGTCGATATTATGTCTTATTTTAATGCTTCGAGGCCCATTAACCAAGGGTGATCATATTTGGTACTATCTAGTAAGGAGTAGGCCGATTCTGTGTTGGCAAGGGATCCCGATGAGGTCCTTGGTGTTATTTTATCTAGAGATGCACTGTGACGGGCGGTACCCCAGTAGCCCAGTCATTGTATGGAATCCATTCTCCAATGAGCGCCTTACGGACTTAGTTGTGCCTAACTATGTTGAAATGTGAGCTGCAAGCATTTCAACTATATTCATATTTTACTTTGACCCTTAGACATTATTATAATATTAATGGTTTTTCTATAGAAAATGTTTTGGTTATCGTAAGGTAAAAAATCATCCGTGTTTATGTGCGGCATGGTCTTATAAGGTAACTTGATTTGAAAGGTTGTTGATAAACACTAAATTCCATTTGGGTGTGTTTTTCTCACGTTGGTTTACCAAACTGATCCGATTGTTCTTCCCTTTTAATGCTCGGGTCAGACCGAGCATATTTAGAGATTACTTTGGATGCATTGGAGTGCAAGAGACGAGTTGGAGGTCCAAGGTGTATCTACGTATTTCTTTGTGTTCCACTGTATTGTGTGTTGGTTGTATTTATCAGCAATTGTAAGGACGGGCTGTTATAACTATCCGAGCTGAAATATGTTATTGTACTCTGATTGGTGTATGTATGTTACATTTTTTCTTTGATTTGTTGTATATTATAGATTATTCGTTCCGCTGTGAGATTCTATGTTGTTTAGTTTTCTTCTTGTCTTCTTCCTTCTTTTTTTCCCTAACGACTGGGCTTTTCGGCATTCGTTTGCTCGCATGCAATACAGTGGACGTATTATTGTCAATTTTCGTAGGTCAAAAATCCTGTTCGTTATAGCTAGTATCAAAGCTTAGGTTGAGCGAACGCCTCGACTTTGGTGGGGATTACTCATTAGAGATAGGGTCAATAACACCTGAGAATGAGTTTGAGTGTATTATAGATATGAGTGCGTATTTGTTAGTGATATAAAAATGTTTTATATTGTGTTAATCGATCTGTTGAGTGGCTTATGGATTCTGCTCAATATGAGTGGCTAACGTTATTGATAGGGATATCTAAACACTTGAATAGAGCAATTCGACATGGTATTGTTTTGAAATTGGGTAAATGAAATAATTTAACTTAGATTATATTTTATATATAAAGGAATAATTTTTTAAAAATTATTATAGTTATATATTGTATGCTGGTTGTTAGGAAAATGATAATGTTCAGTTATTATCATTTATTGTTTGATTACTCATGCTTACCCAGTAAGAGCATTGACTATTATTGTTGGTTGAGTAGTCATACCTGAGTGGTTTATGGGCAATGACTATTTTACTAGATTAGGAGCAGTTTTATCCTTTTACTATATGGGTTGGGTAGATTAGAGATTATGGAATGTTAAAAACGAACACCTTGTGAATCCAGTTTCAAAATTTAACTATTAGGCGTTCGAAGATGATGTTGGGTTAGAGATTAATTCTAAATAAAGGTTGTAACAACCCGAACTCCATGGTCCGGATATTTCGCAAAAATGCTAAAACCCAAGCCTACTAAAGTCCGAGTTGGGTATTTGGTATCCTGCAAATAGGTAAAGATAAATATATCAGAGCTCAATTAATTATCTCACAGCGGAATTGATTAAAATATAATAGTAATTAAATACCCACTCAAATAATAACACTTCCTTAGCAAGTGTCACATAGCTGAAAAGTCTCTGCCATACCTAACCTGTAGGATGTTATGAGGAGGGGGTCAGAACAAAAGTTCTAGTGAATGGATAAATTATATACTTCTAGGCTTAATTCTACATATATCGTATTATTTCCATTTACTCTTATATTAGGTTCATTAGGTTACAATATTCTCACCTCTATTCGTGAATCGTGCCCATCTACTCCATAGTAGATTAAAACCTAATACGTAATGTATACATATATGTAGCTATATGCCCAATGACCATATTGGTCCTAGGTACCACCCATGGTACCTTCTGTATCCTCCTCGAAAAGGGCTCCATCATCTTGCTCCGAGAGCATTCCGTAACTACATCTGTAAAGGACTTCTTTGTAAGGCCTACAATACAGATGCTCCATCGTCTTGTTCCGTAGCTACATCTGTAAAGGACTACTTCGTAAGGCCTATAATATAGATGCTCCACTACTTACTATGAAAACGTAAATCACGTATGCACTAGTCTATGCCAGTGCTCGGACATCCACAATGTATCACCTAGTACATACATTGGGGACTACGCAATCGTTCTGTCTACTATCTGAATCCCACCAACAAGGTCTACCTTGTACGGAATTCAGTCGGGGATTTTCTATATCTGTAAAGGACTGCTTCGTTAGGCCTACAATATAGATATTCTAGTTGGTCTGTCTCTTTCTCATCGTGGCTTTGGCCCCACGCAGCCACGCCTCAACTAATCGAAAGACTTCTAAAGAGTTAACTGGCTGTGCCCTACTTCAAACAATCAAACATCCAATGGTGGTGCCCTCCCATCCAATATCTCGATAGCGAAAGAATCATTGGCCTGTTGGTTTAATTCTAGTCTTTCCCGTAATTGCTCTTGGTCTTGATGCCGGTCGATATCCTCATGCGACTATCCATAAACTTACTTGTAAGTACTGGACAAACGAATACCCTAATCCGAACACCAAGCCCTTCTGACAGCCTACAAAGGTCTGCTTCATTAGGCCTACAATGCAAATGCAGTCAAGGCATACTCTCTTGATGAAACACCTACAGACCTGCCTCCGGAGATACAGCTTCGTTAGGCCTGCCCAGAAGGCCATCCTAGAGTATCCTCACATCCCGTTGAAGTCTAGTACTTCCTTGAAGCCCAAAAATACTAAGTTGGACGTGCTTCTCCATTGCTGAAATCTGTGATGAACTGCTTCTTTAGGCACTTCATCCTTTGGGCTGCTCCAAATGCATTTCGATTCTTCTATTAGACCCTAAGTCTAATCTTTTAATTTGCGTTTAGTTTGCTTTCTTATTCTGTTGGCTACTTATTTTAATTTAATCAGCATATTCTTGCCCTCGTCTCACTTCTAACTATTATGAGATAACCATAGGTCTAATAGGGAATGCTGTTAGTATGAGCCACATTCATTATCTTGCTTATTTAACTTAATATATAAATCCTTAAGTTCAATAAAATAAGCCTCTTTTATTTTTTCTGTTTTATTTGCTTATCGACTTAATATAAGTTGTTTAAATAAGCTTCTATCATTATTCTCTACTATCATTGCTTACCAATTTATTATAACCCACGATAAGCTTTTCCGTTCTTATTTCATAATTATAACCCATGTTATAATTCTACTTGTAATTGTTACTTTTTCTTTTTTTATAGTACGTTATATAATTACAAGTGTTTCTTGTCTGCTCTAGTCTGCCTTCTTTTATTATGATATAAAATTTTCTTTAATTCTCTAATATTACATAATTCACTTATCCTAATAATTGTTTAGTTAAATAGCCTACGCAGTAAATGCAGGCTTAGGCTAATTAATTTTTTTATAGCCTCAAATTCTTAAATTAATAATTTCTTTTTTCAAATCATACTTTACTTTATTGTCTGCTATTTTAGGAAGTAATTCTATTTTATTTGGTTGGTTATGAAAACTATATAATCCATTTCCATATCCTAATATTGGATAATACTATAAACAATAATCCGTAACTGCAAGATATCTCTTTTACTATTTTGGAGTAGTGTAAGATAGAGTGGTTTCTTTATTTTACACTAATTCTCCCTTTTTATTTCTTTTATTCTTGCAGTTACGTTTATCGTTTTCTTTTAGATATTAAGTTAAGGAAATGTTTCTATTTTCTAAACCAGCCAATTAATTTAATAATTACTCCCAAATTAACTTTTCCCGTTTTAATGCAATTTATTACAGTAATTCTATTCCTCAACTTTTATTATTTTACATCTAATTTCCTTCATTTCAGTATACTTAATTATTTAATCCATATTCGTCTTTAATCTATTCTATTCCATATGCGAAGAAAAAGGAGAGGATAGAAGAAAACTGACGCTTGCATAAAAATCCAAAACGTAGAAAAGGATGTAAATAAGGCATAGAAAATAGTGTATAAATACTAATACTGTAAATAAACTGTAACTTTTCTTATATTTTAGCATAATTTAATTAATATGATTAATTACTGAATAAAATTTTCTAAACGGGAATCTAACGATAATATATCTTAAACTTAAAAGATATATAAATAAATCCACTCACATGTCGTCCTTAGCTTCAATCTCTATCCCTTTTAATTTGCTACGCTTTTCTCCGCTTTTCCCCCTTTTTAATTCGCTGTAAATTACTTGATTTGTTTGCGCAATTCTCTGATTTTTGTTTGGGGAAAGATTTGATTGATAGAGGAGAAAGGAAGAGGGAGAAGAGAAGACGAGTTTGCTGTAAATGGCAGCAGCTGATTAAGAGAAAATAGTGTGGGCTAGGGTTAAGTTGCGTTCAATTTATAGGTGTAGTAAACAACTATGAACCATTCAATTAACCCAAAAAACAATACTCACCATCATTTATTGATTTGTTTACGTTAGCTTATAACATATAATTCTCCAATGTTATTCATTTATTCCTTTGTTGTACGACCCTATTAATTCACGTTTCCTTCCAAATAAGATTCTCTCATTAATTATCTAATTAATTAGGTCATACACACACATACACACACAGATATATATATATGTGTGTGTGTGTGTGTGTCCAATATTAATTAATTCTTATACAGTATAATTTCTTACCTATTTGAACACGTCAATTAATACCTCTATTAATTGATTGTATACAAAAGTTATACTTTTTAATCTATTCTTATTAACTTACCTTCATCATAAACTTAATTACTCCATTTGATTTTTGTACGCATCCCAAATCTTTTTTCTTTTCTTTTTAACTTGGAAACAAATAATCTTATAACTGCCGTTTTCTTCTAGCTAATTAATTTACATTATTAGCTATTGTAACAAGGGCATATTCTTTGATTAATTGACACCCTTTTTAAAACGCTCAACTGATTGCCAATTAATTAATTGACACGTTTTCCCATTCTAATCGATATCCAAATTAATTCCTATGCGTCACTCAATCACACATTTATTAGTTGTATATATTTAAACCGCCAATTCATTACCCAATTAATTGACATATAAGTTTCCCTCTTTTATTAATTGACACTTACTTAATGTCTTTAATTAATTTCTTAATTAATTGATCACGTCAATTATAAATTAATATATGTATGTTTTCATTTAATTTATTCTCCACATACATTTCCCTTTATTTGAAGATCCCTCAATTAATTAATGTTTAAAAGTGTCATATTCTCTGACTAATTGACGCCTTTATGTCTCTTAATTAATTTTGTTTTTAATTGATTGATGCGTCAATTAATCACACACTCATTGCTTGCATAAATCTATGTAATCTCTTAATTCTTAAATGCATATATTTTCCATTTATATTCTGTTTTGCAATTTTGTTAATTCAATTGATTTTATTTAATTATATAAAAATGTGGGGTATTACGGTTATAACTCAACAAAGTAATGTTTATGAAATGATTTTATATAAAAAAGTGAAGCTATAAATATGGTTTATAACTGTGGTTTATAAATTAAAAAGGCTTAAGTTGAGGATTTAAGGACTAAAACCCTGGGGTTTATGAAAATGGATTTTCAAAGTTTTGGAAATTGTTTTTCAAAGGTTTTGGGAAAATAATAATATATTATTTTGAAGTATTCGGAATATAAATATTCTAAAAGATTTTGAAGGAAGTAGAGGGAGTTAAATTGAATTTTAAGAGAGATAAAAAGCATTTAACTCACTTCGGTCGTTGGAAAATAATTTTGGTGATGACTATAGCATCATCGGCATTCATTTTCGAGCTTCTAAGTGATGGATTGCTATCCTAGTTATCTGCTGTAAAAAATTTTGTTTTGGCAAACAAAGATTATTTTAAATTGCAAAATATGATTTGATTATACAAAGGAAATATGTGTGTATATTATTTCAAAATTATTTGAGATTAAAAACCGGATGGTTAACTCTGAAATCTTCAATTAAGTTATTATATGGATTCATGTATCATATGCATTAGAATAGATTGGATTTGCATCTCTGTGTGATGTGTTGTTTGTTAATTTTCATCTATTGAAATAAAATGGAATTTTCGACGATTTTGGACAGTCGAAAACTTCCGAGTTAAATTGGAAAATTGAGCTAGGTGTTTTAAGAAAACATAAGAAAATAAGTTTTGCTAACTTATAAATTCGAGGAATAGTAGGTTAAAACAGAATTTAAACCATTAAATAATTCTGGTTAAGAAAAACAAATTTGAATAGTGCGTAAATACTTAGGATATAGAAGAGTGTTATACAAATATGAACTTAAGTTGTAATTATAGGATGTGTATGAACTTAAGTAAGGATTTATGAAATAATTCATAGGTTATATTAGTATTTAAGAAATATACTAGAAGTGGAAATGAATGTGAATAAAAGAATTTGGTATGGTTAGAAATCAAATAGAATAAATACGTAAGTTGTACGTAGATCATTTTATTCACATAACTGTTTGATCCAGATTCAAGTACATGATTTCAAGGTGATTTACCTCGATCCGAGTCGGAATTTTTCACTCGATTCTTGACGGTGAATATTTGATATGGATTTTTGATTTATTCTAGAGTTCTCTATCCTAATATGTGGCTATGCAAGGAGAATGGTGGTTTCCAATCAAGGAACCAGATCGGGGTCCGTACTAGAGAAGTTGATTGGACGATACTAGTTTGGAAGTGAAATTTTGTGATCAAGCGAGTGATCGGATTGATATTGCGTACGCATGGTATATGTACATCTTATAGGCTTATCATAATTAAATATTTGTCATTGAAAAATGCATAATATGGTTAGAGATAGTATGGTTGGATTTTATGTGTAAGTAAGATGCAGGTATATAAAAGCAAGATCTAGTTTGATGCCTTTGATGTCATAAGTAAAATTTGGTTGTTCGATAAATAGGTACATGTTTATATTTTTGTTTGATTTGATGATTTTATACCCAGCAGCTTGGCTTTTGTTTTCTTTTGATTGTGTGAACCCGTAGTGAAATTTGTAGTTTTCCCGATCTAGCAGCGCGAAGGAGACGCTGGTGAAATTTTTCGTAATTTTAAGAGCTAGAAAATTTGATAACAAGTTTCGACTAGTTGTTTTTGGAAAGTTAATGGGTTTGGAAGCATTTTCCTTACCTTGGAAATTTCAGGGATGAAATTCTTTTAAGGGAGGAAGATGTAATGTCCCATAATTTTAGTCATTTGAAATATTTAATTAATTTTAAATATTGAAATATTCGTTTTATTAGCCAAACATATTAAATTTCACATATAGTGATTTATTTGAATAGTGAATTGAATATTGGAATTAGAGGATAATTTAATTCCGGATTAAATATGAATAAAAATGATTTGGAAATATTATTTGAAATCAATAAATAAGGATGATGATAATAGACTTTTAAATTAGAACTTAAAAGTGGTTGAAATGGTTTTAATAATAATTCGTTTTAATTAATGAGTGAAATAGCCTTTCGGGGCACTGTCTCGGATTTTGACAAAACCAGTGTCATTGGATCCATAATAGCGAATTATTGTATGTTAAAGAATTTCATGACAATTGGATGTATTGTGCGGTCGTACGAGCTTGGAATGTGTAGAAATTTACTATAGGGATTTAATTTAATATAAATCAATTTTTAAAAGCTAACTTCTGAATATGATCGAATTAGAGCCCGATAATTGTTCCATTGAGTTCGAAATAGGGGTATTCGGTATAGATGCCAGGCAGCATGCCTCGTTTGGAGTTCGAAACTTTTGAGTTCATCGAGCTGGATATTTTTACATAAATACACACACACACACACACACACTCTCCCATACTTAAGCCATCACTCTACCCATGCTTGCACTATTCAGCCTAAACCCTCCACTGTTCAACCATACTTTTCCCCCCTTTTATACGCGAGCACAACCAGAGAACGAGTTCGTGCATTTCTTTTCAAATTCATCTCCTCATCCGATGGTCACCGTTCATCGTGGCCACCTAAGTCACTTTCACACCTCGACTTCAACTAGGAAAAGGTATGCATCAACGAGATGAGCAACTTGGACAGTGGAGATCGTCAATTGATGACCGCGGTGGCCGTAGTTTATCAATGAACGGCGAGCAAATTTTCACCGATTGCAGCTGATCTGGGGGCAAAGTGCTCTGAAGATAAGTCAAAGAGGAAGGTGAGAGCGAGGCACCGGCGAAGTTTAGCGGCACGGCGTGGCCTGTGGTGATGGGGAATTGGAGATGAACGGCGGTGGTTTGGGTTTGATTTTCTGGCAAACGGTGGCAAAAGGGGTGACGAGACCTGTGGCATTGGGTAGCGGCTGGACGAGGCGACCTTCGGCGTAGATGGGCGGCATACAATCGACCGTGGCGACAGCACATTAAAAGGAACAGCGGTGCTGAAGTTTGAGCGCATGCGACCTGCTTTGTTTGAACTGGAGGGAGAATTAATGGCTAAACAGAGTAATTAACTTAAGCTAATGAGTATAATTAATTTTAAAAAAATTATTATTTAAATCGGGAATTCTTATAAAATGTATAACTTTTTCATACGAGGTCGAAATTAAACTCGACAAGTCGCGTTGCGATCGTATTTGCGAATACTATGATATAGAGTTGGATTGGATGGATTTAGAGCTAGTAGGAATTTGTGTTAAAATTGAACACCGGTTCGATTTTAATTCAAACCGGAATGCTAGCGATTACTAGAATTTTGATGAGTTAAACTCACATTTTTGGTTAACCAGTATATTATATAGTTTATAAAAATTATTGATTGGATGTTTGGATGATTTACCGTTTTATCAGTTGGTTTGGTTTTATTCCCGCCCCTAGAGCAGATGACCTTTTTATATACCCGCCTAGCAGCGGATGACCATATTATATGGTTATATATTGTTTGTGATGTAGGGGGATAGGTTGGAGGGATCCAACATGATTCCTCGCCATTATTGATTTATTTTTCAATAATATTTCTGTTATGTGATTATTGAATATCAAACCTGATTGTTTGAAACTATTGGATATGAAATTGCTATATTTTCAAAAGCTAAAACCCTGTAGTGATAGAAAATCAGTGTCAAAATTGGTAAAGTGTTATGGTGATTGTTGGCCTAAATTTAGTATTTTGAAAAATACTGTAAATTGTCATTTGGTTTTTGAAATGATTGTGTTTGGAGAATGATTTAAAATCCAAACTTTTAAATTATAATTTCTAAATTATTTAGAAATGTGTTAAATTGATTAATTATTATTTGATAATGATTTAACTATTGTTTAAAAATGTTTTAAAGTGGAATATTTATATTTAATATTGTTTTAAAAGTTATTTATATTTAATATTGTTTTAAAGTTATTTGTCAATATTTTAATACTTTGTAAAAAATAAACTATTTAAATAATTAATATGGTTTGAAATTAATAATACCGATTATTATTAATGTTTTGGAAATTAATTATTATTGTTTATAATAATGGTAAAGATTAATTATTATTTTTTATTTAATAACATTTTGAAATTATTAATTATTATTTTTAAGATGTTTAAAAGTTAATAATTATTATTTATTTTGGATGTTTATTATTATATAATAGAGTTTTGAAGTAAATGATTATTAGTTATTAATAAATGTTTCTAAGATTTATAAATAGAGTTTTATAAATGGTTTCAAAGATTGATAAGGAGTTTATGAATTGTTTTGGAAATTAATAAAAAGGAATCACTCCCAGTGTTGTAAATATACTTATACCATTGGGATAAGTATATGGATATTTTCCAAGTATGGAAAATATAGGGATTTGTGAATATATCTTTGTAAAATTATTTTGATACAAGTATTTACAAAGTGATTTTATTAATGAAAAGATTAATTAAACAGGTTAGTTGTTGCTTATGTGCTTAACCCATTTTGGTTTTCCTTTGGAAATAAATTCCTGAAGTAGAATGTGTGTTTATTGATAGTTAAATAACCGACTATCAAATATGGATCCAAAATACAACTTTAAAAATATATAGGAGAAATACGTAAGTTATATGGCACAGCCATCTCCGATGATGTTGTATTGTGCGTAAAATTCTTGTTTCGTTCTCCTAGGACAAAAGACAAGGAAATCCTTCCACTAACGGTTAGGAAGTGAACTCCGCTCTTATCTTTGACTGTTTATTTGCTAAAGAATCGAGGTTGAGTTTATCGAAAACTATCGAATGTTGTTTCGAAGAGACCGGGATTGGATATATTATCTGAAAACCACTTCGGACCGACTTATACGTTCAAGTGGTAGACATCTTGAAGATGATGGAATTGATGACGGAGCTCATTGAAGTGCAAGCGGTGCTTGCTACTGGTCCTGTGGGTGATTCCAAAATGGATGTAGTGGAAGTAGTACCTTCGGTTTTTCCATCTCCTGGACAACTTGTATGGATGAATGCTGACATTACATTATTGTCTAGAGGGCAGTGTTTGCATTCCATGTAGGAAGTGCTATATAAAAAGGTAAAACATAGCCTCTAGCCTCATCAACCGGGAATGATTAAAACAGGGATATGTAGGAGGACTAAGTGGGTCACTCCCACTTAGGGTATGATCATCCCTATCTAGATTCGATATTATCTCTCATTTGTATGCTTCGGGGCCCATTAACCAAGGGGTGATCATATTTGCTACTCCAGTAAGGGGTAGGCCGGTTCTGTGTTGGCAGGTGATCTCGGCGAGGACCTTAGTGTTATTTTATCTAGAGATGCACCGTGATGGGCAGTACCCCAGTAGCTCAATCATTGTATGGAATCCATTCTCCAATAAGCACCGTACGGACTTAGTTGTGCCCAACTATGTTGAAATGTGAGATGCAAGCATTTTATTTTGACCCCTAGATATTATTATAATATCAATGGATTTTCTATAAAAAAAGGTTTTGGTTATCGTAAGGTAAAAGCCTGTCCATGTTTATGTGCGACATGGTCTTACGAGATACCTTTATTTGAAATGTTTTTTATAAACATTAAATTCCATTTGGATGTATTTTTCTCACGCTGGTTTACCAAATTGATCCGGGTGTTCTTCCCTTCCAATGCTCAGGTTAGACCAAGCATATTTACAGATTGCTTTGGATGCATTGGAGCTCAGAAGACGAGTTGGAGGTCCAATACATATCTATGTACTTCTTTGTGTTCCGTTGTGTTGTTTGTTGGTTTTATTTATCAGCAATTGTAAGGACAGACTGTTATAACTATCCGGGCCGATTAGTGTATGTATGTTGCATTTTTCTTTGTGTAAAGATTTGTTGTATATTATAAATTATTCGTTCCGCCGTGAGATTCTGTGTTGTTTAGTTTTCTTCTTGTCTTCTTCCTTCTTTTCACTAATGACCGGGCTTTCCAACATTCGATTGCTCAACACGCAATATAGTGGACATATTAGTCTCGATTTTTATAGGTCGAAAATCCGGCTTGTTATAGTAAAATAAAAAAAATTATATTTACATTTTTATATAATTATGTTTGTATTTTGAAAATCAATATTTGTTTTTAAATCATTTAAATATTATTAAATTAGAAAAAAAATTAATTTTTCTTGTCGTGATATTTCATATACTATCTACACATGCATACAACATGATGAATAAATACAAATATAAACAAAAGATTTACCTTAACTAAGGCTTAGTTGTAACACATTGAAGCATGGAATCGATGAACTCCTTAAACCAGTATCCTGAATCCAGAAAGAGCTACCAATCTGAATGCAGCCACTACCGATCTTCAAATTATATTTAATTTGAGTTTTAATGGCTTAAAATTTTTGGAGAAGAGGGAAGATAGGGTCGGCCAAGACTGGTTTAGGAGGAGAAAAAAGTGAGAGAGTTCTAAAGTGGAGTTTTTAGATGAATAAATAACATAGTACATAAGGAGCAAAAAGGGGATCCAGATCCTCCATTTTCTTTTTTACTTTTCATATCATTTTGAATCAACATTAAACCCCTCTTTAGCCCCTTATATCCTTCTATAACATGCCTATGTTTGGGCCTCCAAACTACTTCAAGTCTGATCAAACAAATATGCATTTAAATCTAATTCAAATGCACATCGATATCATATATCGATCTGTGTGTCTGTAACTATTATATACACAGTATTCAATATTGATTAAGATAAATTAAATAAAATTTTATAATAAATTTTTTATAAATATTAACTTAATCAATCTATAAAAATTATAATTAATTAAGTTAGGTGATAACAGGGGTATTCGATGTTTCAGTTGTGTGACTCTTAGGTCTAAATTCAGTCAATGATTATTACCAAACAATTTGAATATTGACATATACACATCACTTAGCAAGTGGTGTGACATTATGACCAAATTTATTGCTTATATAGCTTTGGTAAAATACAATTTCACTTATTTAAAGCATTTCCCTTTAGTGACAATTATTTACATCAATTCTCTTTGTCAAAACTATATCACTTTAGGACTTGTCGAATTTGGTCCTAGTCAAAATTCTAATATCATCCATATTCAACTTTATAGTCCAACACAAAGTCCTTGGTTCAATAATAACAATTATTATTAACCGAACTGCTCTGTCTAGAGACTTTGACTTCGAGTCGACTTCAGTTGACCGTGATACTAACATCATATAACAGGGAGACAAATTCTCTCTTGAATAGTGTTTCACTTCAAATGATTCCACACGACCCAACTATAGTCGTTCTATGGATGTCGTGCCATGATTCAACTATATTCAAAGCAGAGTTTCCACATTAAAGCTCGACGATATTCTTAAGTCGAGGGAATTGTGTAATATTATCACATTGATATTTTCTATTTGACCTTAGTTATATTCACCAATAGAAAACTACCGAGTGAGTCATTCCATAATTATCCAATAACTACCGGTATAAGCCCTTGCTATCTCCAACAACCATAAGTAATACACTACCCAACATTTAGAGAGTATTTTGTACTCTAGTCTCAATGGATGTATCGATATCAAATCTTGATTCATCTTGACTAGGAATGTATAAAACGGTATGTTTATTTTATTATGATAAATCACTCATGATTACAACACATTGTAATTACTATCACAAAACATATCATTTGTGGATTTTCTATTAAATATACTTTCAACTAAATTAATTAATTAATGTAACATGTTATATCTAGTGTATAATAGTTATAAAATGTTATGTTATATCTAGTCAAATATATGTAACAATTATATAATTGCCCATAGGGCGTATCTTTAACTCTATCTATCTCCCACTTGTAGTTGGGGTCAATTATGGAATCTCTATATCATCTCTTTGATCAGTTTGATAGATATACTTGAGTTAGATCCTTCGTAAATGGATCTTCTATGTTGTTTTAATTATTAACTTCATCAATCAACTCTCTCTCATGTTGATAAACTACCTTTATCATGTAGAAGAAGTCGGAGTATGTTTCTCAACTTCTAGTGAGCTCTTATTATTACATTGTTATCTTATAACAATAATCTAGTGTTCTAAATACTTGGAATAACCTGTAGCTCAGTCATAAATTTGTGCTTTTATATACATACATTGCTTTTACTATGGTGCCATTTAAGGTGACATACTTAGTCTTTTCATTGAATCGGCTATAGTGTTTTATTTGGAATATTTTCAACTTAAAACTTCTTAACTAAGGTTGGAGCCTGAATATAATATTGACATATTATACTTAATATCACTCATGAAGTTTGAGTCCATACGCTCCTTTATTGTCACGTACGGGAATTTTCGACTTTCGAAAATTCGACATCGATACTCACTTTATCGACTGCCGAGAAATCGAGTGCCGGAAACTCCAATAGTGAGGGTTTTTAAAAAGAAGAAAATAGAAGAAAAGATAGAAGAAAAAGTGAAGAAAGAGAAGAAAGAAGAAGAAGAAAAAGAACAACAACAGAACAAGAGCAGAACAGAAAACAATATCAGAATCTCACATATCGCAACGGAACAATATATAATAGATAAATGAAAAATCTTTAAACAAAAGAATTATATCAGTTTATACATACATCAATCAGAGTCATATACAACAATGGACAGGTATATAAACTTGTCTTCATACAGAATACACAGCGGAATAAATACTATCAGATACAAATACTACGTCTCGTCATCCAGCTTGCTTCCAAAGCTCCAGAATATCCAGAATATCCTGATAATCTAACTCTAGACTGCCCGTGTGGAAATTTGTGGGCACCCAGAGTTTAGAAGGGAACAATAAACTCCGAGTCAGTCATGGTGACTGGTGTGAGATCGTAAAACAGTTATTTTTCACAAGAAAATAAAACAAATTCGAAATGCTTTTGGAAAATGAAACTACCATAAGACCTCCCGCCACACACACAATGCAAACGCAGAATTGGAGGAGATTTCTTCTTATGATAGTCAAAGATGCTTACTACGCAAAATCAAATCATTTTTGATATTATTATTAGTGCATAGTGTAGAAAACATTTCGAAAGTATAATATTAATCTTAGCCAACATACGACCAGTATCGTATGCCTACTATAGCTACTATGTTCAATAGCAGGTTACCGCCACATTCCATAGCAGGTAATACAACTAAAACCGTACACGTCACGTATTGTTTCTTTGGATTTCCAACAAATGGTCAGGCTAAGGAACTTCCTATGCCACGATGGGTACGTCCCTGGAATAGACGACCCGAGAACCTAACCGGATCTCTGCCAACACAAGGCCGGGTTACCTCTGCAAAAATAGGTAACTACTGACACGCGTATGCCATCCCCCGATCATCACCGATCTTCCCGAGGATCCCCAATTTCCAACAAACCACATAGATAATAATGCAGCAACCACATAGGTTAAGTATCTGGGCTCCATACCATGATACCACCTCTATCCAGAAGGAATGACATACACTAAGGGGCGCTACTCCCTAGAACCTTGCTGCATCCTTCCTGTTTCGACCATTTCCGGGGTGTGAGGCTCGACGAAGTCTCGTCCACAAAGCTACGCTTTCTACAAAGCCCTGCTTCGGGTCAAACAAAATGATCAACCTATGATCACCAAGATATAAGATCAAACAAATGATCATATCACAAATGATCAAACACTGATCATTTCACAGCAACACTCAGTATGCCACGTTACCAAATTGGGATATATCGCTGATAAATTTCAACTACATAACCTCTGAGCTCGTACGTCTCAGAGAAGGGTGTTAAGCTAAGAGAATAAATTCTCCGCCACCAACAGAAATGTATTTGAAAGAAATCAACTTTATATCTCAAATTGTAACGTCAGACACACAATCCATACAAGTCTGTTCCGGGATCGAACAGAACCGAAGGCACTTCTCACGAAGCCCTTGCACATCCGGATAAATTTCTAATCACGTCCGGACTTCCCGTCACTAAGGGTGATAAAACCTCTAAACCGGAGATCAGCCGATGTAGAGTAACTCGACGGTAATCCTTCCGTTTTCAAAAATATCAGGTCTTCAACACCGGTCTTCGAATGCAATTCATAACGACGTATCACATATTCGGAATGGGTTATACGACCCCATGGTCCTTTCCCGGCTAACCCGAATAGTGAGCGATTATTTAAAAATAAGTGTGGCATTCAATTCATCCAATTCACAACAAATACCATTCAAGGTAATTATTGATAGTCGGTTATTTAACTATCAATAAAGATGCGCAACATCATCAGATTCCAAATAATTTTCCAAATTATTCAATCTTCCAAAAATATCTTTACTAGATATAAAATTACCACACTTCAAAAATAAATCAATATTTATTTTTAAACAACTTCCCTTTCTTTTATAAATTCCATAGTGAATTTATATTTTCAAAATATCGACTGATATATGATTTTCAATCGTTTTCAAATATTCAATTTCAATTTATCTTTAAGAAGATAAAATCTCAAAACGTTTCATTTCATTTTGGAAAACATTCCATACTTATTTAATAATAAGTGTTTCACAAATCTTTTATTTTCAACATTTGAAAATATTCGATATACTTAAATCAAAATTTAAGTATAATTTCATTCTTTAAGGAAAACATTACTATAACAACATTTATTTGAGTCAAAACGAATGTTACGTAAAACATCGTTACGACGACTCAAAATCACTAGTATAGGGATTCGAAATTTAGATAGATATATAAATCCCAATACTATATAAAAACATTTCCTTTCGGAAATCATTTACTATAACAACAGTGTTATAGTCCACCATTTCCTTATATTTCTCGAAAACGTCTATTTCAACAATGAATGTTGAAATCTATGTATTCGATACTTAACACGTTTTAAAACATCTTTTAAAACAATTAACTTCATTTCAAATATCACTTTCCCAAAACCATATCCATTTTACTTACCAATATATTCACTGTCCAAAATCGTGAATATACTTCACTAATTACATTTCACTATTTTCTACATGTTTTATTTCAATAATAATTCGCTATCCAAAATCGCGAATATATCTCCTTTAATAATCTTCTATATTTAATTTATCAAATTCAATCGATTTCGAATTTATAAACACGGTTATAAATTCTATTTCTATTTTAATAACAACCTCGACTTATAAATCTTCTTTTTGTCAACTTCTACAATTTTACTTATCAAAATAAGTGATTTTGGATTTATAAACAACTTTTATAAATTTCAATTCTATTTATAAAAACTTCAATCCCAAATCAATTTCGATATTGATTTAAAAATTTATTTATCACTACTAAGTAAATTCCTCATTTTTTTCTCAAATTATTCAATATTCTGTTTTAAAATGGATTCTTCAAATTGAAATCATTTTACATTGATTTCCCAATTTATTTCAATTTACCAATTAAATTTCTAGTTGGATTTCCAACTTATCTTCTTTTAATAAATTCCTTTTTAAGGAAATAAATTTCAATCGTTTCTTTCAATCTATTTAAAAATCCAAATTTTAAATTAAATTCTTCAATTTATAATCACTATTTTTACGAAATCCATTTATTTAACATTTTCACTTGATTCTGGAATTTTTTCGATAAGATTATAAAAATCAGCTTCTATACTTTTAAATACTTTTCTTCGAATTCATTCAATTTCTAAAAATTTATTTACTTAAAAATTTCTATTTTGATTTCAAAAATTCAATTTCGTTTATTTTTGGAATCCAATGATATCAAACATCCATTCAGCTAAATTTTAGCATTCAAATAATTTCCATATATCAATATGATTAATAACATCAATATAGTCATTCACAGATTCATATCACGGTATAAATAAAATAAATCAATGTGAGGGGTCCAGTTGGATCCCTCCAACCTGTTTTCCTGCATCCAAAGACGTTAGCACAATACCAATTCCACTTCGAGGTGGAATATCGCGGTATATGGGTTTTATAATATATCCGCTTACTAACGGCGCAATAGGGTCTCATCCGCTATACGAGGCGGGAAATCATCAATCCAATATATACATATGCCAATATGTATATATTGCTATATATATATAGATATACCCTACTATATCTAATATCACATCCAAATAGCAATCAATAACTGCAATCCAAATTTAAATCTGAGTGAGAAGATCTCACCTTAGCTTTTTATTTGCCATCCATTTCCATTTTGACCATTTCTTCTTGATTTTTAACCTTGTATAAATAATTATACAATTCTATTAATATTTGAGATAAAATCAATCAATTAATTGCCATTATATAAATTTATTAACATTCGAATTAAATCGAATAACAATTTTCATTTGGTAATTTCAATTATTCAATGCTTTTATTTCAAACCAATTTCTTAAATTTTAAACTAATAGTTTCCTTCAACAAATTATTTCTAGCCACCAAATGAGTAAATAAGTTAATTAAAACTACTTAATTATCAAACCCATCCTTTATAAAACAAACTAGTAGAATAAAAATATATTTATTTTATTTACGAGCTGCATAAAAGTAATCTATATAAGTTTTAAAAACTGATTTTGTATAAACTCTTATAATTTCTGAAAACTTATATACTTACTGTTTCCTATGCAAATATATCTATGAATGTATATATATTTTTCATATCAATATTAACATTATACTACCCTTTACTGTAAGCATATCCAAACACATACATATATATCTTGACTTTTTTTCCCCTATTTAAACCATATACATATATTTTAATTTCTTTCATCTACATATATTTTAATTCCTTTCTAAACCAGAATTATTTAAAGAAATTAAATTCGAATACCTTACAGACATTCATGAACCCAGGCTCGCACGCCATCACCAGATCACCGTGCCCTAAACTCGATCGCCACGAAACACTCCATCTTCCCGTCATTCGATCGAAGCCCTTAGACTCGTGAATGCCATCCCAGTTTTTCTTCGAACGAGCGTCACCGTGAACCCTATTGTCGAAGTCGAGATCGACTTCGAGTCTTCCAGTTGCGAACGAAACTCGCGACTGCCGAGATCGACTTCGCCATCTCCGTGTTTCCCCCCATACTCGTAATGACTACTGCCACCATCGACGAGGCCTCACGTCAAACGATTCCATCCCCAAATCGCTACCTCTAAATCGCCGAGAAACCCCAAAATCAAAGCAGCTTGCTTCTACCCATCGCGAATACCATCGCGAACTCAAAATGCCGCCATCTCCGAGACACCTCGATGAGCGATCGCGCGTGAGCGCCGCGATACCCTAGTTGCTGCTTGCTGCTTCGCGAATTCGAACGCGATTTTTTTTTATTATTAATAGTCGAATTCATTTTCGAATAAAGGAAAGGGAAGAAAGGAATAACAGGCTTTGAATTTTAAATGAAAGAGGAGGAAGCCATTTTTAAATTTTTTGAACGAGAAAGGGGAAAGAAAGAGGGAACGAGCGCACTGATATTTTCGTTTGAACGAAAATATTTTCGTTTGTCTTCTGAAAAGAATGGAGGAAGTATCCGCCATTATAAAATGAAGGACGACGTGATTTTGCAGAGAATAGTCGTGCTTGCATTACCTAGTTATAGTGTTTTGATGGAGAAGGTAAAGTACTAATGTAGATTAAAATTTAAATTTAAATTTAAATTGAATTCGATTTAATTTCAACGCATTTACTCACCGTGTGCTCACATATCAACTCCGAAAAAATACGAAAATTGAAATCCGACAATAATTCAACGTTACGGACCCAGTGGAACTGGTTTCGTCGAATTCCGAGACTGTTTGAAAACTGACTATTTTTAAATATCGATTCGAACAATTAAATTCAAAATTGAACAAATCGTTTTCAAACTCAATTCTAAAGCTTTTGTTATCTTCAGTATTATCAATACGAATTTTAAAAGCTTTTGAAATATTTTTCTTCAGCTCAGAATTAAAGATTCAAATTTTTATTCAACATTAAATAGATTAAATTTTATAATTTAATCGCCAATTTCAAGGTTATATCGGGGATTCAAATTAAATCATCATTCAACTATTTAAAATTAATTAAATATTCTCAATTTAATTTGTTCAAAATTCTGGGTCGTTACAAACTTCCCTCCTTAAAAGAATTTCGTCCTCGAAATTACAAGTTAGGAAAAATGGTCCTTAACTCGTCTATCATTTTTCACAATCCAATAGTTTTATCCAATTTTCAAAACAAATCTTTCTACTAAAGATTCGTTATCATTCCAACTATCTTTCTAACTTCAATTATAGGTTTCAAACAACATTGCTTTACTTCAATTCAAATTTAAATTCAAATTTCAAATTTAAACTTTCAAAATTTCTCAAAAATTTTCTAACGCCCTAAATTTCCGAAAAATTTCGCCAGCGTCTCCTTTGCGCGGCTAATACGGTACGACTACAAAACGTCCCTACGGACTCTCAGATTTCAAAAAGAAAAAGAAAAAGCCAAGCGGCTAGACAAGAAATCATCAAAAACTCATATTATAATTCAAATACGTACCTTTTGTCGAGCAATTCAAATTATCTTTGAAATCAAAATTTCCAATTCCTTTATAACCTGTATATCCTACTAGCCATAATATCTAGTTGCATATATCCAAACCATTTTGCACATTCTATTACAAAATTTTCAATATATACTTCTTATACATTTTTACTTCACTGTTGAAGTTATATATATTCATATCCATTCAATTTTACATTTCTAATCTCATTTGAATTCAATTCACAATTCCAATCTAATTTTGATTCGGTTTATCTCCTGAATATTGAATTTTATTGATTAGCTTTCCTTTACTAATTCATTACAAGTTCTAATTTCACTTACAAATTCAAATTCGTTTTCAACATTCATTTTCATTCTCTTGCACTTATAATTGCAATTTTTATTTACTAGTAACTGTAAATTCCATTCATTTAGAAATTTATCTCTACTTACTTGAATATATTTGCAATTTCGAACCATTCTTTTATTTAGTCACAATTCAATTTTTAATTTCACTAATTTAACTTCCAATTTCGTATTCATTAAATCACAATTGATTCACTTGTACTTACATTTATTTAACTTCATCTTTAAGTTAAATTTATTCTATCAAATTCAATTTGTATGAGTTATCAACTTAATAATATTTCATAAGATTCCAGAGTCTTACCAACATTTCAAAAATCATTTTGTAAACAATTCAAATTCCATTCGAATTTCCAAAACAAAAACCCAAATTTTTCAAACAACTTCCATTTAAAACAATTTGGCAGCAATTCCTCTTCTGGAAACCCGAAAATGAACACCAATGATGCCGCGGTCATCATCAAAGTTATTTTCCAGCGACCGAAAAGAGTTTAGAGCTTTTCATTCCTTTAAAACATTTTTTAAAATCTTTGAAATTCATTTTCAAATCAAAAAGAAATTTAAATTTCCAAATCTCCAAAATTTTCAAATTCTTTTCAAAACATTTCCAAAAACTTCTCTGGAATTCCGTTTCAAATTACAAATCGCATTTATAATTTACATTCTTTAATTTCATTTGTATATGGATTTATTTCTTAATTTTGGAGTTACAATTCCAATTTCTCATTTAATTTCAATGATAATAGTTTAATAGTATCACTTCTAGCAACCATGCAACCATATACTGTAATAATTTACAGAAAATCATTTCTTTTATATACAAAAATAGTTTTGGGCAAAATTATTTCATTTACCCTATTCAAAACAATACTGTGTCGGTTTATCTTGTTAAAAGTTTAGAAACCCCTATCGATTACAGTTAGCTAGACTGCACCGACCAGAATCCATAAACAATCAACCGATAAGTCAACACAATACAAAACAATTTCATATTCACTAACAAATACGCACTCGTATCTATTGTTACACTCAAACTCATTCTAGAGTACTACTGACTCTATCTCTAATGAGTAACACCCAACAGAGCAGGGTTGTCGCTTAACCATATGCTCTGATACCACGCTGTCACGTACGGGAATTTTCGACTTTCGAAAATTCGATATCGATACTCACTTTATCGACTGCCGAGAAATCGAGTGCCGAAAACTCCAATAGTGAGGGTTTTTAAAAAGAAGAAAACAGAAGAAAAGATAGAAGAAAAAGAGAAGAAAGAGAAGAAAGAAGAAGAAGAAAAAGAACAACAACAGAACAAGAGCAGAACAGAAAACAATATCAGAATCTCACATATCACAACGGAACAATATATAATGGATAAATGAAAAATCTTTAAACAAAAGAATTATATCAGTTTATACATACATCAATCAGAGTCATATACAACAATGGACAGTTATATAAACTTGTCTTCATACAGAATACACAGCGGAATAAATACTATCAGATACAAATACTACGTCTCGCCATCCAGCTTGCTTCCAAAGCTCTAGAATATCCTGATAGTCTAACTCTAGACTGCCCGTGTGGAAATTTGTGGGCACCCAGAGTTTAGAAGGGAACAATAAACTCCGAGTCAGTCATGGTGACTGGTGTGAGATCGTAAAACAGTTATTTTTCACAAGAAAATAAAACAAATTCGAAATGCTTTTGGAAAATGAAACTACCATAAGACATCCCGCCACACACACAATGCAAACGCAGAATTGGAGGAGATTTCTTCTTATGATAGTCAAAGATGCTTACTACGCAAAATCAAATCATTTTTGATATTATTATTAGTGCATAGTGTAGAAAACATTTCGAAAGTATAATATTAATCTTAGCCAACATACGACCAGTATCGTATGCCTACTATAGCTACTATGTTCAATAGCAGGTTACCGCCACATTCCATAGCAGGTAATACAACTAAAACCGTACACGTCACGTATTGTTTCTTTGGATTTCCAACAAATGGTCAGGCTAAGGAACTTCCTATGCCACGATGGGTACGTCCCTGGAATAGACGACCCGAGAACCTAACCGGATCTCTGCCAACACAAGGCCGGGTTACCTCTGCAAAAATAGGTAACTACTGACACGCGTATGCCATCCCCCGATCGTCACCGATCTTCCCGAGGATCCCCGATTTCCAACAAACCACATAGATAATAATGCAGCAACCACATAGGTTAAGTATCTGGGCTCCATACCATGATACCACCTCTATCCAGAAGGAATGACATACACTAAGGGGCGCTACTCCCTAGAACCTTGCTGCATCCTTCCTGTTTCGACCATTTCCGGGGTGTGAGGCTCGACGAAGTCTCGTCCACAAAGCTATGCTTTCTACAAAGCCCTGCTTCGGGTCAAACAAAATGATCAACCTATGATCACCAAGATATAAGATCAAACAAATGATCATATCACAAATGATCAAACACTGATCATTTCACAGCAACACTCAGTATGCCACGTTACCAAATTGGGATATATCGCTGATAAATTTCAACTACATAACCTCTGAGCTCGTACGTCTCAGAGAAGAGTGTTAAGCTAAGAGAATAAATTCTCCGCCACCAACAGAAATGTATTTGAAAGAAATCAGCTTTATATCTCAAATTGTAACGTCAGACACACAATCCATACAAGTCTGTTCCGAGATCGAACAGAACCGAAGGCACTTCTCATGTAACGACCCAGTATTTTCAACCATTCACATCCATTATAAGTGTATAGGTAGACACTCATGCCGGAGTTGAATTGCTCAAAATACCGCGTTGTAAATAAAATTTGGCAAAAGTCAGTATATACAGTAAATAAAATAATTACAGATCACAGACACAGAGTAATATAACAATACTGCAGCGGAACCAAAGGATAGTAGTTCATGAAGCTACTATATATATATAACAGAGTTAAACAAGATACAACAGAGGTCTCGAATACAATAGATGTCTCAATACAATAATCAAATACCAGATCTGAATACATCACTGGATCGACGGAATAACTGAAAGCAGGATCGATAGATAGCTGGATCTCCAAGCGAAGCTCCAACTCCAAAGGTGAGTCTCCAATGCTGTATCACTCAGTCTGACCCGAGCGTAAAGCAAAACACAAAACACTCGAGTCAGGATTAACATTCTTATATTAATAAATCCAACTCAAGTGAAATATCAATTGAAATACAAGTAACTTAAAGGATGTTTGGGATAACCATCCCCTAAGGATCCGTTAAACTATTTACTATGTAGTAATATTCGCTATTATAATAGTGTCTAAATAAGTAAAGTATAATCATATCGGAAAATAGCGTTAAGGGGATGGAGAACCTTAACGCGGTCGGATCTTAAAATCATAATCGTAGTAAAGCTCGATATGGTAGGTGACAGGCACAACTAGGCAATGCCAGGGTAGATATACCAATTACGCACACGGACTGATGGATACGCATAGCAGCCACTACCGTTCCACCTCGGACAACACTCCCAAATCGGAGGATGGCCATCTAGTCAAATCACAAGTATGAGAAGAATATCGAAGAAATGCGTCCGAGAAGAGGTGCTACCTCACTGGTCTGAGATCGCTCCTGTTTTAGCCACCTTATGCCAACTCACGGGAGTTGGGTCCACGTAACATACCTTAAGAACGTCGCCACCATCCTACTTCATTCTGGAATCTCCACCGCGTACACGGTTGTCAAAGTGGTTTTCGGTATCGACAGAGAGTATGTCCATATCCGATCCCGGTCTCTTTGCCAACCAATCGTTATTATAACACCGTGGTCATTTCAAAATAGTTTATACTTCAAAACCAAAATATCATTATCATTTCAAAACCCAATTTAATACGATTTAATACGATATCATTTCATTTCAAATATACCCATTTTCAAAATCATATTACTTTCCAAAGTTATAATGCTTTCGAAAATCATAGTCTGGAAATCACAGTATTTTGGAATCATAACACTTTCCCTTTTAACAGTTTAGATAATAAGATTTCGTTATAAAATAAATTAGTTTCCTCAAATTTCACAAATCGATTCAAATTAACTCGAATTCCAAAAAAATTAATTTAATCAAATCTCAAATCATTCGTTTCAACTCGATTTAGCTTCTAAATAAACCATTTCAATTTATATATATTTCAAAGCTTTAAATATTCGTCATTTCAAAACTAAATTCGATAAATTTATATACATATCAGATTCCCTTTACAATTATTTAGTTTTGAAATATTAACTTAACATTTCCATTATATTTGAATACACTTTCAATTTACAATTTAAATAAACAAAATATCTCATTTAAATATTATACGTTTGAAATATCCATTTAAGTCACCTTTTCGAAATTTCAAGTTGTAAATCACTTCTTTAAATTTCAAATTCAATACATTTCAAATCAGACTTATTTAAGTATAATTCTTAAATAAATACAATTTCAATCAATTTCAAATCATTACAAATTCTATATTTAAAAATATAGATATTAAATAAATACTTAAACATATTATTTATCAACTTTATTAAATCAACTTTAATAAATCTTTAAAATCAATATTAATCAAAACCATATATTTCTTTTTCAAAACCATAGAAATCATTTTCAAAACGTTTATATATAGACCAACGGTGCCTGTATATAATTTTCTATCCTATGGTCAAGTGATACGGATATTTATCATTTCAATCCGCAATTTAAAACATATTCGGGTATATATCTTTTCAACCCGAAATCCCAAATTCAATTCAATTGAAAATCGCTTGGGTTTATCATTTCAACCCATAACGATTTTCTCCTATTCTACAGATCGTTCGGGTATGTATCATTTCAACCCATAGTGATTCTATACTAACAGGGAACTTGCAGAGTGATAACAGATATGATAATAATATAACAACAGTAACAGGCATATAACATCAGTATAAATAACAGATAATGGTGTCAGATGTCACAGGTGAACAGATACAGATAATGACATATATATAACAATGTAAATAACTAACAACAACATATTTCAATTGACATTTCAATTGAAATCAAATTTAATAAATATAAGAATATAAATCGTGAGTGATTGCTCACCTTTCGAGGTTAGAGATGAAGGAGAATGAGAAGAGTTACTGATCCACGCACGAATTTCAAAGCAAAGCAAGACTGGTACGAAATTAGATGGACAGAGCTGATAAACAGAAATAGACGAATCAAATCAGAACTGGATCGATGATGATAAATGGTATAAGTGAATTCATATATACCACTACACATAACTATACATATATCATACATATATCCCATATTCTAAATTCAAACATGTATTAAATTATATATATATATAAATCTATGTTTAAATAAAACTCAAACATTAAAGTCATATATATAAATAGATTTTGAATCAATACATTAAAACTTAACAGTTTAACATATATACATATATATATATTGATATAACAATCAAAACAAAAAGAATTTTTTTCTTCCTCTTTTTTTTTAAGCTTAACTTATATATGCTGACACACCAACTAACATATAAATTATAACTAACTATATATCTTCCACACACATACTTCTCATTATACAGACTGTTCCAAAAGGAAAGCAAACATATAATATTGCAACTTTATATGGAATATATTTTGGTAACAATACTTATAAAGTATATACGATGCAATATACGGTACAATATATTATATACTGTATAAACTGTAATATAAACCTTTATATATTGTAACTACATATACTAAAATATAATGGAACTGTTACATATATTAACAACATATGCAGACCATACATATTACAATATATAACTAATATATAGATACTTGCAAATAGAATAAAATATTCGTATAAATGTACAAACAACAATTTTAAAAAAAGTCTATAACAACTCCTTTAACATTTATATAGCAGACTTATATAAACTATAAATATATGTGTCTCACTTCACACTAAAATATATATATACGAAACTTAATGTAGGCTATATATATTAACTACATGCTTAGTACTCTATATATATACGAAAATTAAATGTAGGCAGTACAAAATATATATATATATATATCACGAAAACAAATATAGAAATCCTAGTGTGAACAAATAGGTGCGAAAATTCCTTTTACAGTATATAGATAATACACCATACATTAAATAAACAGAGCAAAACAAAACCACACGCAACACATGCAATATATAAACTATATTTCCAATAGTACTAATATATATAATAAGCCATGTCAGTGAAACAAAACTAGTACACAAAAATATACATATGGGACGTATTATCTATGGATGAAGCATATAGGCTGTCAACTTAAAATATGCTATAAATATAACAATTTTACAACTTACATTGTACCCGTGCATATATATTCCTATATATATTTGTATAAGTTTATAATAGCAGATCTATATATACAGAATATATATATTCGTATATCACTAAATATAGTTAATATATACTATCTAAAACTATAAGTGTTTTAAACTTAAAACCTTATTTTCACTTAAACAATACACGTGCAGACCCCCTTTTTGATATGCAGACCAATATAATACCCACTTTTTAAAATCTGTATATATAGACTGTAAACTCATAACCTTATATATATAAAAATGATAACACAAATTATATATATTCTCACCCAAAATATAAGATAGGAGAGAGGAGTGAAGGTGAAGTGTTGGGCGAAGGCAGCGTGGAGCAGGCTCGACTGGGAAGTTTGGGCGGAGGCTGGTTGTCAAGGCGCTGACGTGGCATGTTGAGTCGGAAGTTGGAGGAGTTTAAGGCCGAGGGAGGGAAAGAAGAAGGCAGATCGAATTTTTGAACGAACCAAATGAACGGAAAAATAGGAATTAGAAAAGGTGGACGATGCGAATTAAACGAGAGGGGAGGCTCGCTTCCCACGGGTTCGATTTATTCATTTACTTATTATAAAAAAAAAATTTTTGAGGCAAGATCAGAATGAATAGAAATGGTAAACAAAATGACAGAGCAAAAATATACAAATATATATTAAGAGGAATGGAAAGGTCTTCCCTGGATTCAGCTACCTAGTTAAAGCAATTTATTAATTGATTGGCTGAACGTTTGAAAAGAAAGGGCAGAAGTAACGTAAATGCAACGTACCACCGCAAATATAAAACTTTGAAGTTATGGGAATGTAACAGCTGTAAATTGATTGAGCAGCTATAAAAAAAAATTTGTATTCCTTGGGATCCATGTTCAAGATTGAAAAGGCAAAGGAAAGCTAACGGTCACAAATTTTAGTACCGATACGATGAACATTTTTATTGTTTCCGTCGCGAACCGGATTCCAAAATACAAAAATAAATATACCATGGTGATCAGCGCGACGAGACGATCAAAATGGTATACAGATATTAGTGGTACGATCATCCGATCAAAAATCGATATCGGTACGAAATGCTGCTATTTTGCCGAAAATAAGATCGACGGAGCAATAGATGTCCAAATTTGGAAAAACGACAAACTGACATCTTGCTCAGAAGATGGTTTAGAATTTTTCGATGTAAAAATATTTAGGTACCGGAAACATTTTATTTTCATCACTTTTAACTGATTAAACTGAAGTAAATTTACGCGCGAAATAAATTTTCATATTTTCGGATGAAAATTTACCAGTTGCTATGTTTAATTAGATGCATTCCAAATATCAAATTTATATTTCAGAATTTTATCGTTTAAAATTTCACAAAAATTCGTTAAATTAAATAAATAAAACCACTGAAATTTATGGGTCGTTACACTCTCCCCCACTCAAAACTTTTCGTCCCCGAAAAGGAAGGAAGTAGAGAATGGAAACAACCAGAAAGAAAAATAGATTAAAAAACAAGATAATACTATTAATTTAAACCATATAATTTCAAATTAAACTAATTAATATTTAACAATTTGATTTAATCCACTGAGTTTACTTAAGTTAAATCAATTCATCTATTTCTGAATTCATTACCTTATGTCTAGTCATCCTCAATTAACAATTTCTAAGTCATCAAATTTGTATCATCATTTATTATACTCATGTTTTATTCGACAAATTAAATTCTTTTATTCCAAATTATTATTAAGTTTATTCCACTTAATATGTCCTATCACATATATTTAAACCATATAAATTAATTTAAATCATAAAAATTTCAATTTAAATTACTTTATATTCAAAATCGATTTTAAATTCAAGGTATTTCTATAGGTTAAATCTAATTTCAATTTTGTTAATTCTTTCAAAACAAATTTATTTGTCTCATCTATTATTCAGTTAAATTATTATTTTATTTCTCTCTATTAACATCTTTAAAATGAAATTTAAGTATATAACATTTATTATAACACTCAAATCTTTCCTTATAAAGTCATTTTATATTGTATATTATCCAATTACAGTTTTAACTTTTGAAAATTTTAGGTAAGTTATGTTGAGATGTAATTGAGTATTATACAAATAAGATTTTATAATTCAGTTATTCCCAGTTAACTATTTATCCAAGAATTTTGTCTTTAGTTTATAATTGAAATCATCTTTAATCTAAAATTTAAGAATTTAAATCTCCGATTTACTTCAAACAATTTAGAGACATATATAATATATTTCAAATAATTTATATCAAATCAAATTAAATTTTAAAATCAGATACCTGTACATATATATACATCAAATTATACTAAAGAAATTCAAATTGAATATATATATATATATATATTTATATTTTCAAAACAAAACCGTAGCAAAGCTACAGAATGGTTTCTCCTCTTCGAAACTCGAAAATGAACGTCGATGATGCGGCCGCCATCACCGAAATTATTTTCCAGCGACAACGAGAAGAGCACTGATTTAAACATTTAAAATTCTTTGAAAACCATTTTATTTGAAAATACTTAAATAATAAACCTTTTAAGACTTTAAAATAAAGTTTAAAATCACCAGAAATTTAATTCTTAAATTCTCAATTTAAATTCATTTCAATTCCAAATGAATTTATAAACAATAGTCATTTTGCAATAGTCAATGACTTACAAACAAATAAAATGATAATCAAATATTATCATTTTCAACAACCAAATTATTTAACTTTTAATTCTAGAAAAATTTTCTTATATATTTAAAATATAATCATACAAATTTATTTCGTTTATCAAATTTGAAAATTATATTGTGTCAGTTTGCTCTGTTCAAGTGTTTTGGAAATCCTATCGATAGCGTTGATCAGACGAATCGATCGAAAACCCAAATCAACATCAACAACTCAAACAACACAATATATAAAACATTTTAATATTTTATATTGATTACAAATACACTCCCTCACACGATGATTCCAGAATTGGATTCCGACAGAAGGATAGAGATCCAAATATAGAGGGACTCTAATCCAAGAGGATTATAATCTAAAATAGATACACTCGAAACGAAGGTTAGATGATTGCATTTCAAACAGGAAGATGGATAAAGTTGTATAAATCGCGGGCAACCTTAACCGGGTCAACCGTGACTTCATAGATAAGATCGATGTAGAATTCTGAAGCAAATCGACATTCGATTACCAGAGGTAGAAAGATAGCAGCATCGTAAACCGAGGATACAGAAATCTCCGATGAATCAATACCGATTGTAAAGGAGTTTCACCCCAGTACAAATTATTCGAAGATTGGCGAGACCGCCGAGTTATTATAGAGATCATTCGAAGTGGAGTTATGGGATACTCCAGAATTAAAAGACACAAATAGGGGAGACAAGAATGAACTTTGGAACCGAAGTGAATGTCCCAAAATTCAAAGGAACCGAGACAAAGAAGAAGGAATTCAAGCCCGAACGAAAGTGATTCTGTAATTGAATTTACTACATATGCTAAGTTTTGCCTAAAACCAGAGCTCTGATACCACATGTAACGACCCAGTATTTTCAACCATTCACATCCATTATAAGTGTATAGGTAGACACTCATGCCGGAGTTGAATTGCTCAAAATACCGCGTTGTAAATAAAATTTGGCAAAAGTCAGTATATACAGTAAATAAAATAATTACAGATCACAGACACAGAGTAATATAAGAATACTGTAGCGAAACCAAAGGATAGTAGTTCATGAAGCTACTATATATATATAACAGAGTTAAACAAGATACAACAGAGGTCTCGAATACAATAGATGTCTCAATACAATAATCAAATACCAGATCTGAATACATCACTGGATCGACGGAATAACTGAAAGCAGGATCGATAGATAGCTGGATCTCCAAGCGAAGCTCCAACTCCAAAGGTGAGTCTCCAATGCTGTATCACTCAGTCTGACCCGAGCGTAAAGCAAAACACAAAACACTCGAGTCAGGATTAACATTCTTATATTAATAAATCCAACTCAAGTGAAATATCAATTGAAATACAAGTAACTTAAAGGATGTTTGGGATAACCATCCCCTAAGGATCCGTTAAACTATTTACTATGTAGTAATATTCGCTATTATAATAGTGTCTAAATAAGTAAAGTATAATCATATCGGAAAATAGCGTTAAGGGGATGAAGAACCTTAACGCGGTCGGATCTTAAAATCATAATCGTAATAAAGCTCGATATGGTAGGTGACACGGCACAACTAGGCAATGCCAGGGTAGATATACCAATTACGCACACGGACTGATGGATACGCATAGCAGCCACTACCGTTCCACCTCGGACAACACTCCCAAATCGGAGGATGGCCATATAGTCAAATCACAAGTATGAGAATAATATCGAAGAAATGCGTCCGAGAAGAGGTGCTACCTCACTGGTCCGAGATCGCTCATGTTTTAGCCACCTTATGCCAACTCACGGGAGTTGGGTCCACGTAACATACCTTAAGAACGTCGCCACCATCCTACTTCATTCTGGAATCTCCACCGCGTACACGGTTGTCAAAGTGGTTTTCGGTATCGACAGAGAGTATGTCCATATCCGATCCCGGTCTCTTTGCCAACCAATCGTTATTATAACACCGTGGTCATTTCAAAATAGTTTATACTTCAAAACCAAAATATCATTATCATTTCAAAACCCAATTTAATACGATTTAATACGATATCATTTCATTTCAAATATACCCATTTTCAAAATCATATTACTTTCCAAAGTTATAATGCTTTCGAAAATCATAGTCTGGAAATCGCAGTATTTTGGAATCATAACACTTTCCCTTTTAACAGTTTAGATAATAAGATTTCGTTATAAAATAAATTAGTTTCCTCAAATTTCACAAATCGATTCAAATTAACTGGAATTCCAAAAAAATTAATTTAATCAAATCTCAAATCATTCGTTTCAACTCGATTTAGCTTCTAAATAAACCATTTCAATTTATATATATTTCAAAGCTTTAAATATTCGTCATTTCAAAACTAAATTCGATAAATTTATATACATATCAGATTCCCTTTACAATTATTTAGTTTTGAAATATTAACTTAACATTTCCATTATATTTGAATACACTTTCAATTTACAATTTAAATAAACAAAATATCTCATTTAAATATTATACGTTTGAAATATCCATTTAAGTCACCTTTTCGAAATTTCAAGTTGTAAATCACTTCTTTAAATTTCAAATTCAATACATTTCAAATCAAACTTATTTAAGTATAATTCTTAAATAAATACAATTTCAATCAATTTCAAATCATTACAAATTCTATATTTAAAATTATAGATATTAAATAAATACTTAAACATATTATTTATCAACTTTATTAAATCAACTTTAATAAATCTTTAAAATCAATATTAATCAAAACCATATATTTCTTTTTCAAAACCATAGAAATCATTTTCAAAACGTTTATATATAGACCAACGGTGCCTGTATATAATTTTCTATCCTATGGTCAAGTGATACGGATATTTATCATTTCAATCCGCAATTTAAAACATATTCGGGTATATATCTTTTCAACCCGAAATCCCAAATTCAATTCAATTGAAAATCACTTGGGTTTATCATTTCAACCCATAACGATTTTCTCCTATTCTACTGATCGTTCGGGTATGTATCATTTCAATCCATAGTGATTCTATACTAACAGGGAACTTGTAGAGTGATAACAGATATGATAATAATATAACAACAGTAACAGGCATATAACATCAGTATAAATAACAGATAATGGTGTCAGATGTCACAGGTGAACAGATACAGATAATGACATATATATAACAATGTAAATAACTAACAGCAACATATTTCAATTGACATTTCAATTGAAATCAAATTTAATAAATATAAGAATATTAATCGTGAGTGATTGCTCACCTTTCGAGGTTAGAGATGAAGGAGAATGAGAAGAGTTACTGATCCACGCACGAATTTCAAAGCAAAGCAAGACTGGTACGAAATTAGATGGACAGAGCTGATAAACAGAAATAGACGAATCAAATCAGAACTGGATCGATGATGATAAATGGTATAAGTGAATTCATATATACCACTACACATAACTATACATATATCCCATATTCTAAATTCAAACATGTATTAAATTATATATATATAAATCTATGTTTAAATAAAACTCAAACATTAAAGTCATATATATAAATAGATTTTGAATCAATACATTAAAACTTAACAGTTTAACATATATACATATATATATATTGATATAACAATCAAAACAAAAAGAATTTTTTTCTTCCTCTTTTTTTTAAGCTTAACTTATATATGCTGACACACCAACTAACATATAAATTATAACTAACTATATATCTTCCACACACATACTTCTCATTATACAGACAGTTCCAAAAGGAAAGCAAACATATAATATTGCAACTTTATATGGAATATATTTTGGTAACAATACTTATAAAGTATATACAATGCAATATACGGTACAATATATTATATACTGTATAAACTGTAATATAAACCTTTATATATTGTAACTACATATACTAAAATATAATGGAACCGTTACATATATTAACAACATATGCAGACCATACATATTACAATATATAACTAATATATAGATACTTGCAAATAGAATAAAATATTCGTATAAATGTACAAACAGCAATTTTAAAAAAAGTCTATAACAACTCCTTTAACATTTATATAGCAGACTTATATAAACTATAAATATATGTGTCTCACTTCACACTAAAATATATATACGAAACTTAATGTAGGCTATATATATTAACTACATGCTTAGTACTCTATATATATACGAAAATTAAATGTAGGCAGTACAAAATATATATATATATATCATGAAAACAAATATAGAAATCCTAGTGTGAACAAATAGGTGCGAAAATTCCTTTTACAGTATATAGATAATACATCATACATTAAATAAACAGAGCAAAACAAAACCACACGCAACACATGCAATATATCAACTATATTTCCAATAGTACTAATATATATAATAAGCCATGTCAGTGAAACAAAACTAGTACACAAAAATATACATATGGGACGTATTATCTATGGATGAAGCATATAGGCCGTCAACTTAAAATATGCTATAAATATAACAATTTTACAACTTACATTGTACCCGTGCATATATATTCCTATATATATTTGTATAAGTTTATAATAGCAGATCTATATATACAGAATATATATATTCGTATATCACTAAATATAGTTAATATATACTATCTAAAACTATAAGTGTTTTAAACTTAAAACCTTATTTTCACTTAAACAATACACGTGCAGACCCCCTTTTTGATATGCAGACCAATATAATACCCACTTTTTAAAATCTGTATATATAGACTGTAAACTCATAACCTTATATATATAAAAATGATAACACAAATTATATATATTCTCACCCAAAATATAAGATAGGAGAGAGGAGTGAAGGTGAAGTGTTTGGCGAAGGCAGGGTGGAGCAGGCTCGGCTGGGAAGTTTGGGCGGAGGCTGGTTGTCAAGGCGCTGACGTGGCATGTTGAGGCGGAAGTCGGAGGAGTTTAAGGCCGAGGGAGGGAAAGAAGGAGGCAGACCGAATTTTTGAACGAACCAAATGAACGGAAAAATAGGAATTAGAAAAGGTGGACGATGCGAATTAAACGAGAGGGGAGGCTCGCTTCCCACGGGTTCGATTTATTCATTTACTTATTATAAAAAAAAAAAATTTTGAGGCAAGATCAGAATGAATAGAAATGGTAAACAAAATGACAGAGCAAAAATATACAAATATATATTAAGAGGAATGGAAAGGTCTTCCCTGGATTCAGCTACCTAGTTAAAGCAATTTATTAATTGATTGGCTGAACGTTTGAAAAGAAAGGGCAGAAGTAACGTAAATGCAACGTACCACCGCAAATATAAAACTTTGAAGTTATGGGAATGTAACAGCTGTAAATTGATTGAGCAGCTATAAAAAAAAATTTGTATTCCTTGGGATCCATGTTCAAGATTGAAAAGGCAAAGGAAAGCTAACGGTCACAAATTTTAGTACCGATACGATGAACATTTTTATTGTTTCCGTCGCGTACCGGATTCCAAAATACAAAAATAAATATACCGTGGTGATCAGCGCGACGAGACGATCAAAATGGTATACAGATATTAGTGGTACGATCATCCGATCAAAAATCGATATCGGTACGAAATGCTGCTATTTTGCCGAAAATAAGATCGACGGAGCAATAGATGTCCAAATTTGGAAAAACGACAAACTGACATCTTGCTCAGAAGATGGTTTAGAATTTTTCTATGTAAAAATATTTAGCTACCGGAAACATTTTATTTTCATCACTTTTAACTGATTAAACTGAAGTAAATTTACGCGCGAAATAAATTTTCATATTTTCGGATGAAAATTTACCAGTTGCTATGTTTAATTAGATGCATTCCAAATATCAAATTTATATTTCAGAATTTTATCGTTTAAAATTTCACAAAAATTCGTTAAATTAAATAAATAAAACCACTGAAATTTATGGGTCGTTACATCTCACGAAGCCCTTGCACATCCGAATAAATTTCTAATCACGTCCGGACTTCCCGTCACTAAGGGTGATAAAACCTCTAAACCGGAGATCAGCCGATGTAGAGTAACTCGACGGTAATCCTTCCGTTTTCAAAAATATCCGGTCTTCAACACCGGTCTTCGGATGCAATTCATAACGACGTATCACATATTCGGAATGGGTTATACGACCCCATGGTCCTTTCCCGGCTAACCCGAATAGTGAGCGATTATTTAAAAATAAGTGTGGCATTCAATTCATCCAATTCACAACAAATACCATTCAATGTAATTATTGATAGTCGGTTATTTAACTATCAATAAAGATGCGCAACATCATCAGATTCCAAATAATTTTCCAAATTATTCAATCTTCCAAAAATATCTTTACTAGATATAAAATTACCACACTTCAAAAATAAATCAATATTTATTTTTAAACAACTTCCCTTTCTTTTATAAATTCCATAGTGAATTTATATTTTCAAAATATCGACTGATATATGATTTTCAATCGTTTTCAAATAATCAATTTCAATTTATCTTTAAGAAGATAAAATCTCAAAACGTTTCATTTCATTTTGGAAAACATTCCATACTTATTTAATAATAAGTGTTTCACAAATCTTTTATTTTCAACATTTGAAAATATTTGATATACTTAAATCAAAATTTAAGTATAATTTCATTCTTTAAGGAAAACATTACTATAACAACATTTATTTGAGTCAAAACGAATGTTACGTAAAACATCGTTACGACGACTCAAAATCACTAGTATAGGGATTCGAAATTTAGATAGATATATAAATCCCAATACTATATAAAAACATTTCCTTTCGGAAATCATTTACTATAACAACAGTGTTATAGTCCACCATTTCCTTATATTTCTCGAAAACGTCTATTTCAACAATGAATGTTGAAATCTATGTATTCGATACTTAACACGTTTTAAAACATCTTTTAAAACAATTAACTTCATTTCAAATATCACTTTCCCAAAACCATATCCATTTTACTTAACAATATATTCACTGTCCAAAATCGTGAATATACTTCACTAATTACATTTCACTATTTTCTACATGTTTTATTTCAATAATAATTCTCTATCCAAAATCGCGAATATATCTCCTTTATTAATCTTCTATATTTAATTTATCAAATTCAATCGATTTCGAATTTATAAACACGGTTATAAATTCTATTTCTATTTTAATAACAACCTCGACTTATAAATCTTCTTTTTGTCAACTTCTACAATTTTACTTATCAAAATAAGTGATTTCGGATTTATAAACAACTTTTATAAATTTCAATTCTATTTATAAAAACTTCAATCCCAAATCAATTTCGATATTGATTTAAAAATTTATTTATCACTACTAAGTAAATTCCTCATTTTTTTCTCAAATTATTCAATATTCTGTTTTAAAATGGATTCTTCAAATTGAAATCATTTTACATTGATTTCCCAATTTATTTCAATTTACCAATTAAATTTCTAGTTGGATTTCCAACTTATCTTCTTTTAATAAATTCCTTTTTAAGGAAATAAATTTCAATCGTTTCTTTCAATCTATTTAAAAATCCAAATTTTAAATTAAATTCTTCAATTTATAATCACTATTTTTACGAAATCCATTTATTTAACATTTTCACTTGATTCTGGAATTTTTTCGATAAGATTATAAAAATCAGCTTCTATACTTTTAAATCCTTTTCTTCGAATTCATTCAATTTCTAAAAATTTATTTACTTAAAAATTTCTATTTTGATTTCAAAAATTCAATTTCGTTTATTTTTGGAATCCAATGATATCAAACATCCATTCAGCTAAATTTTAGCATTCAAATAATTTCCAGATATCAATATGATTAATAACATCAATATAATCATTCACAGATTCATATCACAGTATAAATAAAATAAATCAATGTGAGGGGTCCAGTTGGATCCCTCCAACCTGTTTTCCTGCATCCAAAGACGTTAGCACAATACCAATTCCACTTCGAGGTGGAATATCGCGGTATATGGGTTTTATAATATATCCGCTTACTAACGGCGCAATAGGGTCTCATCCGCTATACGAGGCGGGAAATCATCAATCCAATATATACATATGCCAATATGTATATATTGCTATATATATATAGATATACCCTACTATATCTAATATCACATCCAAATAGCAATCAATAACTGCAATCCAAATTTAAATCTGAGTGAGAAGATCTCACCTTAGCTTTTTATTTGCCATCCATTTCCATTTTGACCATTTCTTCTTGATTTTTAACCTTGTATAAATAATTATACAATTCTATTAATATTTGAGATAAAATCGATCAATTAATTGCCATTATATAAATTTATTAACATTCGAATTAAATTGAATAATAATTTTCATTTGGTAATTTCAATTATTCAATGCTTTTATTTCAAACCAATTTCTTAAATTTTAAACTAATAGTTTCCTTCAACAAATTATTTCTAGCCACCAAATGAGTAAATAAGTTAATTAAAACTACTTAATTATCAAACCCATCCTTTATAAAACAAACTAGTAGAATAAAAATATATTTATTTTATTTACGAGCTGCATAAAAGTAATCTATATAAGTTTTAAAAACTGATTTTGTATAAACTCTTATAATTTCCGAAAACTTATATACTTACTGTTTCCTATGCAAATATATCTATGAATGTATATATATTTTTCATATCAATATTAACATTATACTACCCTTTACTGTAAGCATATCCAAACACATACATATATATCTTGACTTTTTTTTTCCCCTATTTAAACCATATACATATATTTTAATTTCTTTCATCTACATATATTTTAATTCCTTTCTAAACCAGAATTATTTAAAGAAATTAAATTCGAATACCTTACAGACATTCACGAACCCAGGATCGCACGCCATCACCAGATCACCGTGCCCTAAACTCGATCGCCACGAAACACTCCATCTTCCCGTCATTCGATCGAAGCCCTTAGACTCGCGAATGCCATCCCAGTTTTTCTTCGAACGAGCGTCACCGTGAACCCTATTGTCGAAGTCGAGATCGACTTCGAGTCTTCCAGTTGCGAACGAAACTCGCGACTGCCGAGATCGACTTCGCCATCTCTGAGTTTCCCCCCATACTCGTAATGACTACTGCCACCATCGACGAGGCCTCACGTCAAACGATTCCATCCCCAAATCGCTACCTCTAAATCGCCGAGAAACCCCAAAATCAAAGCAGCTTGCTTCTACCCATCGCGAATACCATCGCGAACTCAAAATGCCGCCGTCTCCGAGACACCTCGATGAGCGATCGCGCGTGAGCGCCGTGATACCCTAGTTGCCGCTTGCTCCTTCGCGAATTCGAACGCGATTTTTTTTTTTTATTAATAGTCGAATTCGTTTTCGAATAAAGGAAAGGGAAGAAAGGAATAACAGGCTTTGAATTTTAAATGAAAGAGGAGGAAGCCATTTTTAAATTTTTTGAACGAGAAAGGGGACAAAAAGAGGGAACGAACGCACTGATATTTTCTTTTGAACGAAAATATTTTCGTTTGTCTTCTGAAAAGAATGGAGGAAGTATCGGCCATTATAAAATGAAGGACGACGTGATTTTGCAGAGAATAGTCGTGCTTGCATTACCTAGTTATAGTGTTTTGATGGAGAAGGTAAAGTACTAATGTAGATTAAAATTTAAATTTAAATTTAAATTGAATTTGATTTAATTTCAACGCATTTACTCACCGTGTGCTCACATATCAACTCCGAAAAAATACGAAAATTGAAATCCGACAATAATTCAACGTTACGGACCCAGTGGAACTGGTTTCGTCGAATTCCGAGACTGTTTGAAAACTGACTATTTTTAAATATCGATTCGAACAATTAAATTCAAAATTGAACAAATCGTTTTCAAACTCAATTCTAAAGCTTCTGTTATCTTCAGTATTATCAATACGAATTTTAAAAGCTTTTGAAATATTTTTCTTCAGCTCAGAATTAAAGATTCAAATTTTTATTCAACATTAAATAGATTAAATTTTATAATTTAATCGCCAATTTCAAGGTTATATCGGGGATTCAAATTAAATCATCATTCAACTATTTAAAATTAATTAAATATTCTCAATTTAATTTGTTCAAAATTCTGGGTCGTTACATTTATAAAGAGTGCATTTTTCTATAAATAGTTCTCTAGTATTTCATAAATTTTTGAGAAAACTGTAACTACTATTTAGTGATCGTAATTTGGATTTGATATTTGTTTCCTGTATCAAATATATTAGCTAAATACGATATTGTAGACAATACAACATGTAAGATAGTTTCTATTATCAATACATAAGGAATCCATCTTGCATGTTCCAGTTTTAATATGTTGTCTATGCATATTGGTTGGACATTCCCAACTTTCTTTTATACTAATTATAAAAGATATCATTTAAAAATCTAATATTGAGTATTAAACAACCAAATTATAAAACTCGAGTACATTATTGTTAATCATAAGTTAGTTGTTTGCCTTTAGAAATATTTTAGTACCCTTGATAGTTCTTTCTTATGGATACACATTTCCTCTGTATTTTGACTAAAACAGAAATTGTTCGATATTTCTATCAAAATACTTGCTCAATTCTAATGCTTTTAGAATGATACATTTGTATCATTTCTTGGATCAAATCCGAAAACCTACAAACTCTATATCGCTCCCACTAACAGCAAGACACTTTGGTTGTTAGGTGGAAACATCTATTCTAAATCAGTATATAGAATTTTCCATTTCAACTGTTCAACATATATGTACCAAAAACACACAGTCATACAAGTGATAATTTGTGAGTAAATCTAAATCAACATAAGCACGTTGAAGAGTGAATCTATTATGCTAATTTCAATAATTGAAATTTAAGATGTTGTTCTTATTAATGTGACTCACAATATTTCAACTACATTAGTCTTTCTCTTGAAGACACATTTGCAGCCAATGTATCATATCCTTTTAAGTACAACGATCAAGATCTTATTTTTATACTTCACTTGGAATCCATTTTGGATTTGTGCATCATATCATACGTACAGTCAATATTCTTAATGTCTTAATTGATAATTGAGGATTATCTACTCTCGACCTTGATAAGAAACTCACAGTTTCTCTTTAATGTATGAGAACACTTTTAGATGCTTCTGTGTGTTGTATTCGTTTGGGTTTAGTTAATTTCATTTCATCCTATGTAATCAGTTTCATCTTTGGATCGTATCCAAATCTGTTTTACTGCCAATAATTTCTAAAATAATTTTTTTTGTTACGAAGTTGGTTTTTCTTGAAAGAACAATTGTTTCTCGATGCAACAGAATAGGTATTCACAAACACTTTATGAATTGTATTATATATAAAACTGATTTGGTTTTAGTTTACAATACTTATGTTCAAAGCATAAATTGGTCATCTAATGACTATCATTCTAAACTTCTTTTGGGGCAATTCATACAAGATCCATCATATACAATTATTACGTGAAGTCTTTAGATTCGTACAACCTACCAACTTCTTGACCTAGGATATGTTGGGGTTTCTTGTAAACCCTCATCTTGTATGATTTTGTAAACTATTCTTTAGGTGTAATTAATTTTAACCTCATGTACCATTCTTAAGTACATGACCTTGTAGAAAGAAGCTAACTCAACTTCACTCATCTTAATCATACTTTGTTCAACAAAGTATGATTACTCCTTATCGATACATCAGTATGTATCATAGGGAAGAGTGACTTTTGAGATCGAATCTTTATTCATTATACGTACATTCGAAACTCTTTTCAGTATACTTATATATTACATCAAAATGAATCATTTTATTTTATATTGTACGGAATTTCTTTTACTTCTGTTTTATATTATATGAGCTTATCATAGACATGCTACATATATATCAAATACACATATTCATGTTTGTATTAATTCATTAGTGAATTCAACGAAGCATGTGGAAATGTTTTCGTATTATTAGCCTCACATTTGCATGTATCAATATGTATCATTCCAAAGAGTTCATCAACTCTTATGTCGCCCCCATTGAATGGGTGCTTTTCCCTCAATTATTTGAGATATGATTCATAATAATATAATCAAAGAATTATTTCACAAAATTGTGGCTTTGTCCATAATTCTAAAATAATTGCAAATAAATTTAGATACTTCTGTATTGTGCAATACATCACAAATACAAGTGTTATAATTTTATTTTATAATGAACATTCATAATATTCATACTAAATAAAACTATGTCTATTTTTTCTTCAACACTGAAAAATAGTTATTATTTCATAAATAATGCTTGGTATGTTTTACAAAAAACAATTTTTGTAAATTGAGCAACTAATAAAAGCTATATGACATGCTCCCACTATTTCTGTCATTACTATAATAGCGTACGAACTACTAAGCTCCATTCAATCACTTACTTAATATATGTTATTTATTATATCTACTATAACCGGTTTTCAATTAAGAGTTTTCAAATCAAATATCTTAAACTCAAAGAAATAAGTCTCATAGAAAACAATTTTCCTATCCAAAAATAAATTTGGAATAGAAATCATATTATTTTTATTCAAATGTTAATTGTCTATTATTATTTTACAATTTTCGATTCTGATGTTTCTTTATGAAGCAAAAGTGATCATTCACTATCTTTATCCCAACTACGCCTTAAGTTACATTTACGCTTGTACATTCGCTTTCCTTTCTAAAAGGTCGAACCATACAAAAGGAAACCCTTACTACAATATCGTAATGAACTCTTTATACAATGGCATTTGGTCATCATTAACATTTAAGGATATGAAATAAGTTGCACTTTACATAAACTGATCAAACTGACATTTAAACGATCGAATTCTTATACACATATCGTAGTTTTTGGTCTAGTGTTACATTTAACACAATAAGATCATGACTGTAATCAATCATATTGAACACACAATCTCACATTATGGTTTACATGCTTATTTCAAATGAACTGATTTCATTGAGGTTTTCGTTATTGTGACGACCGCCCATGACCCCTGCACCGAATCTAGAGATAGAGCGCTGTAAAGTGTGCCAGGCGACCATGGACGATTGTCAAGGTAAGATTTAAAACATAAAGAATCTATCGTATTACTCACAGCGCATGGGCAAAATACAATAGAACATATGTATAGTGAAGCTTTACAGAACAAAATGACATCATATAAAACTCCATAATAGTTGAATACAAGCATCCACATAGTCAATACATCCAGCCTCACTACATATCTCTCAGAGAATACAAAAACAGCGGAATATCCAGTACATATAATAAGAAGATAATATGCAACCCTCCAGCTCGTCTTCGATATCAGCATCGTGAGAGGAGAACAGCACCTGTCACCTGCTACCTAGTCTGCCCGTCCCAAAACGGACGAACAGCCCAAGGCAATAAGAATTAAAACATAAAGCCTTGAGTCAGACAACAGTCTTAGTGAGCAGTAAATTAACTAACAACAAACCAAAAGAGCATAAAGGAAAAAGGAATAGGAATACAACCCTCCCACTCCAGCCTCATTCTACAGTGATAGCCCCCAGACACACACTAAGCAGAAGCAAACATAGCAGAGCATACAATTTAAAGTAAAGCTACTATCACTCGAGTCAAGGGCGATGTTTTCCAAGTACCAAGGCCTAAATCAGATAAGCACCCAGAAAATACCGCTCTTGAGTCCGAATGACGATACAACCAAACATCCATGACTCTGGCTATCACTGTTATCATTGCTTCGATATCACCGTTAATTGAATGACCGGCACATTCTTTCAGCCGTCCGTCAAGGGCTAATGGAAACCCCGGTTCTAGACATAACTCCCGCACGTCGTCGCAGCCCGTGCCTAGGACTATCGAATCTGCCCAGAGTACTCGACCATCAACAGTTGGCCGTTGGGACTATCGAATCTGCCCAAACGTACTCTTGCTTAGAGCATGCTAGAACCTTCAACAACGATGCTATCCAAGCCTCCTAGTCATCCTCCTCGACGACTATTCTCATATCCATTCATTATCTTCAACTCGAATCATATCACCGAGTTATCAACATGCTTGGAATGATCCCGTCTGGATTAGACCAAGTCTTCATCATATGATGCCTCGCTTCATTACACCCTTGCAAAGCTTCATCTCAACTTCACATCATCAAATCTATGCATAAGAGCTTCATCATCCCGCTACATATGCCACGAGCAGCTTTTCCAATTCAAGAGCCTTTCCCTTAGCTTTTGAATCACCTTCGATCTAAATCTAGTCATCAATCATCTAGTTCATAACAATCAATCAAATCAAACATCAATCCAAGCAATCAAGCATTCAAAAATGATCTAAGTAGACAATTATAACAATAATGGCATTTTCGTAATTAAAGAGTTGAAAGTCCAATAAGCATGAAAACATGGATTATATCTCTACAAACTTGATGAATGAACTTGCATAGGTTAACATATGATAAAATGGATGTAACATCATCATGAACAATGGATCTATATGGATCTACACATAGGATGAAGAAAATGCATGGAAATCACTATTTTAACACCAAATCGGGCCAACAATCCGATATACTCCTTTGGATCCGTGTGAGAGATAATCACCACTCACCAAATCTCCTAAACAATCCAAAAGATAACAACTTCAGATCTGGACAGCGAAGAACTAAGCTAGATCCGACAAGATCTCACTTCAAACGAAGAAATCTCTCTTGAAAAGATGAAGATCTTCAATCTAAGCTCTTGAATCTTCAACCTTGATCTTCGATTTGGATGGATGGAAGCACTAGATTAGAGTGGAGAAAAGAAGTGAAGAAGTGTAGAAGTCGAGCTCTCAAAATGGCAGCACTTCGTCGCTTCAAAATCCGGATCCCAAAAAGTGAGAACAACCCCTCCTATTTATAGCTGAAAACTGCCTGAGTCGTAACTCGGCTATCTCCTTAAGTCGTTGCCGACCTAACATATGCCGACCTACGACCTAAAAACCCCCACGACTTAACAGAGCCTCCGACCTAACCCTTAGCCAACAACTCCGACCTAACAGATACGCGCGCCTCAACTCCTACGATCTAACACTTCTGCGCATACGACCTAACTATTAAGTCGACCTACGACTTAACACATACTTCGACCTAACACTTAGACGAAACCCAGCGACCTACGACTTAACAGGTTACGACCTAACACTTAGACGAAACCCAGCGACCTACGACTTAACAGGTTACGACCTAATTCCTTAAGCCTCCACGCGACCTAACACTTAGCCTAACTCCTAAGGTCGCCAACTTGTTAACTCCTTAGGTCCTTAGGTCGCCAACACTAGGTCGCTAACTCGGCAACTACTAGGTCGCTAACTCGGCAACTACTAGGTCGCTAACTTTCCCAGCCGACCTAACACTTAACAAAACTTAGGTCGCTCACAACATTCTTAGGTCGTTGCCGACCTAACTCTACCCCAGAATACTTAGGTCGCCTACTACTCTTCCTTAGGTCGCCTAAACTTCTTAAGTCGGTCAGTCTTTAGGTCGTTAACTCGCCCTGCCGACCTAATTACTTAACTAAATCCTAGGTTGCACAATTTTATAGGTCGCTCCAACTAACCCACGACCTAACACTAACTCGCAATTCCATTTTTGACGAACTTTTCGATCCGTGAAAAATACGGGTCGTTACATTCTCTCCCCCTTAGGAATTTCGCCCCCGAAATTCCAAGCAAACAAAGCAATCAAAGACTATTCTGTACGCCTACCATCCATAGCAATCAACAAACCATGCATCCAATTCTAACTTAGCGTACAAAATTCTAAAACTTAGAACAAGTTACAATATCGCGAGATGAGACGACACCTTAGGGCCATACCTTGAAGAGTTCAGGATGAGCTGCTTTCATCCTCTCTTCCACCTCCCACGTACAGTCGTTATCATCATCACTCCATTGTATCTTGAGCAACTTAACTACCTTCCTCCTAAGCTGTTTCGTGTCGGTTTCCACAACACGAAGTGGCTTACGAGGTCTTCTATCAACTGGATCAACTTCAAAGTCTTCATAGCTATCAGCAGAAACCACCGTACTCGAGTCGTGCACATACTTCCGTAGATACGATACGTGAAAAACATTGTGCACACTCGACATTTTCTCTGGTAACTCCAATCTGTAAGCGAGCTTTCCAATTCGCTCGATAATCGGGAATGGTCCAACAAATCTCGGAGTCAATTTTCCTTTCCTCCCGAATCGAATAACATTCTTCAGTGGAGAAATCTTCACAAAAACCATATCTCCAACGTCGAATTCCAAATCCTTACGACGTTTATCGGCATAACTTTTCTGACGGTCTTGGGCTGCCTTCATCCGTTGCCGAATGATCTCTATGCAATCCGAAGTCTGTCGAATCATCTCTGGCCCAAGCATCAGCTTTTCTCCAGTTTCCAACCAACATGTCGGAGAGTTACACGGTCTTCCATACAATGCCTCATATGGTGCCATACCAATGCTTGACTGGTAACTGTTGTTGTACGCAAACTCCACCAAATGAAGGTGATCTTCCCATGATCCTCCGAAATCCAAAACACAAGCTCTGAGGAGATCTTCCAAAACTCGGTTGACTCTCTCAGTCTGACCATCTGTTTGAGGGTGATAAGCTGTACTCAAACACAACTCGGTTCCCAAAACTTCCTGGAAGCTCTTCCAAAATCCACTAGTGAACAATGGGTCTCGATCGCTCACTATACTCTTCGGAATACCATGGAATCGAACTATCCACTTAACATACAACTCAGCCAACTTTGATGCAGTCCTAGTCGATCGAACAGGAATAAATCGTGCACTCTTGGTCAAACGATCTACAATGACCCAAATCCCTTCATTCCCTGTTCTGGTTCTAGGCAATCCATCGATAAAATCCATCGATATATGCTCCCACTTCCATGTAGGAACTTTTAATGGCTGAAGCAATCCACTTGGCTTCTTCTGTTCGGCTTTTACCAACTGGCAGTTCATGCATTTGGAAATAAAATTTCCAACATCTTTCTTCATACCTTCCCAGTAGTAGGTTCTCTTCATATCCCGATACATCTTATTTCCACCTGGATGAATTGTCAACTTCGAGTGATGACTTTCCCTCAAAACTTCACTCCTCAATTCATCTATATCGGGAACAACTAGTCGTCCTTGCTTCCGAAGCCAACCCTCTCGATCGACCTCGAATCCTTTATCCTTTTCTGGATCCAAGCCAGATTCCAAATCACGGATAATCTTGACAATCTTATCATCTCGCTTTTGACTCTCGCCAATCCTTTCCACAAGAGTCGGTCTTATTGATAAGTTTGCCAGCATCTCGGGTTCCAATTCGCATTTGGGCCTGAAGTCGAATCCAGCTAAATACTCGAGACTCTTCCATTCTGAAAACATGGCTCCCAATCCTGCATGTCTTCGACTTAACGCATCTGCCACTGCGTTACCTTTTCCCGGAGTATAAGCTATACCAAAATCATATGATGCCAAAAACTCTAGCCAACGTTGCTGCCGAAGATTCAAATCCTTCTGGGAGAAAAGATACTTCAACGACTTATGATCTGTAAACAACTCGAATCGAACTCCCAACAGATAATGCCTCCACATCTTCAGAGCAAATACAATCGCCGCTAACTCCAAATCATGAGTTGGGTAATTCCTTTCATGCGGCTTCAGTTGTCGACTGGCATACGCAACCACTTTATCTCTCTGCATCAGCACTGCTCCAAGTCCAGTACCACATGCGTCGGTGTAAACCACCATCTCATCATTCCCACTTGGAATAGTCAAAACAGGAGCACTAGTCAATCGCTCTTTCAGGATTCTGAAAGCTTGCTCACACTTAGCATCCCAACTGAACACTTGGTTCTTTTTCGTCAATCCTGTTAACGGTGCAGCTATCTTGGAGAAGTCTTTGATAAACCGTCGATAATATCCTGCTAATCCAAGAAAACTTCTCACATCAGATGCATTCTTAGGTCTAACCCAATCCTGGATTGCTGCCACCTTAGCGGGATCAACCGCTATTCCATTTCCAGAAATCACATGGCCTAAGAACCTCACTTCACTCTTCCAGAAGTGACACTTCGAAAACTTAGCCTTCAGCTGATGTTTTCGCAAGATCTCCAAAACGATACGCAAGTGCGTCTTGTGCTCTTCTTCCGTTCTGGAATAAATCAGAATATCATCCACGAACACAAGTACGAACTTGTTCAACTGATCTCTGAACACTCTATTCATAAGATCCACAAAATATGCTGGCGCGTTAGTCAATCCAAACGGCATTACCAGCCACTCAAAGAAACCGGATGGTGTCCTAAAAGCAGTCTTCGGCACACTATCCTTAGCCACTCTCAACTGGTGAAATCCCGTTGCCAAATCCATTTGAGAAAACACCTTAGCCTCGTGAAGCTGATCAAACAAGTCATCTATTCTCGGCAATGGATACTTGTTCTTCTTAGTCACCTTATTCAGCTCACGATAATCCACACACAATCTCAACGATCCATCTGCCTTGGTTGCAAACACAACTGGTGCACCCCACTCGGACACACTACGCCGAATGAATCCTTTCCGCAAAAGATCATCAACTTGCACCCTCAACTCTTGCTGTTCCCTAGGCGCCATCCGCCTAAGAGGCATCACAACAGGTCTGGCTCCTTCAACTAGATCTATACGAAACTCGATCTCTCTATGCGGCGGCAACCCTTTGACTTCGTCAAAGACATCCTCGAATCCATTTGCGATTGGCACTAAAGACAGTCCATCCCGTGGAACAACTAGCGAATACATGAAGCTCATGAAGACGCCTTCCTCATGCTTACATCGTATCACAATCTTTCGCTCTTCCACATTCTCGACTGTCACCTCTAGCCTCTCACAATCAACCTTAGCCGCATACTTCCTAAGCCAGTCCATACCCAAAATAATTCCGAACCCCGCAAAGTTCAGAACAAAGCAATCACAAACAAAAGAGCAACCATGACTCGACACAACTAGACCACGGCATAACATACACAAACAAGACGAACCCCCAACTGGATTAGTCACAACCAATGGCCTATCAACAATATCCGGTTCCAAACCTAACCGGCCTACTAGTTCATTACAAACAAACGAATGCGATGCTCCAGTATCAAACAAAACTCTAACTGGAATACCACATAGGAAAAGAGTACCTTGAACAACCACACTCTTTCCCTTCTCTTCAGCAGTAGGAGCTTTCGAAGACGACGGAACAGCTCCCAAAGCATAGGCTTGCACAATCTGCCTGTCCTTCCTCGGTTCTGGACAATTCTTCCTGAAATGTCCCGGCTTGTCACAGTTGTGACACTTCATCGGTGCCTTCGGATTCTTACAATCCTTAGAGAAATGGCCCTTCTGCTGACAATTGTAGCAAGTTACCTCGCCTTTCGGCTTCTTCTGGCCATCCTTACCCTTCTGCTGCTGCTGCTTCCTCTTCTGGTTTCCACCCTGCTGTGGTTTAGATTCTCCCTTGGTAACAGCAACAACAGGTCCTTCCTTAGGAAACAGACTCTCATGCCTAAGAGCTTTCTCCACAAGCTTCTCAAATGAATCGTCCAAATGATCCACCAACTGTCTCCCAAGATAACTATCCAAGCCGGTCACAAACTTCTCATTCTTCTGATAAGCAGATTCAATATACGACCGGGCATACTTGGACAAAGCTTCGAACTCAGAAACATACTCAAGAACTGATCTTCCACCTTGCTTGAGCTCCACAAACCTCTTGAACAGAACAGACTTCTGAGCTGTAGAAATGAACTTAGCTTCAAATCTAACTTGGAATTGCTCCCAAGTAATCTCTTCTTCCGGAGTAGTGATGGTAATAGAGTTCCACCAATCAGAAGCTCTCCCTTGAAGCTGCCTCGATGCCAACTTCCTCTTAGTTGCATCATCAATTCCCAAATCACCAAAGATCCTTCTACAAGCATCTATCCATCTCTGGACTTCGATAGTTGATTCTGTTCCCAAGAAAACCTTTCCTCCAAGAGCAGTATAATCCTTGCACAACTTAGCAAAATCCACTGGTTTCGGAGTTTGGACTTGAACTCCAACATCAACTGCTGCCCCCGGAACTGGTATCCTTCTCATGATCGAAGTCATCATAGCTTCGAACATGGCTGCATAATCAGCAGTCTCTTCAGTAGCACGGCCTCCCCTAGCAGCTGGTCTCCCTCTTCGACTCATTCTCAATATCTATAAAAAGGGAATGATTAGAACATCTAGAGAAACAACTGCATAAAGGACTCAAACCCTACTAAGCTACTATATTATATATAGTATTCATCCATCAAAATACAATTACGTCTCTCATACGTAGTTACTTCAGCGAGCGTTGGGTAAAATCGATTAACCAATGCTCTGATACCAAATGTGACGACCGCCCATGACCCCTGCACCGAATCTAGAGATAGAGCGCTGTAAAGTGTGCCAGGCGACCATGGACGATTGTCAAGGTAAGATTTAAAACATAAAGAATCTATCGTATTACTCACAGCGCATGGGCAAAATACAATAGAACATATGTATAGTGAAGCTTTACAGAACAAAATGACATCATATAAAACTCCATAATAGTTGAATACAAGCATCCACATAGTCAATACATCCAGCCTCACTACATATCTCTCAGAGAATACAAAAACAGCGGAATATCCAGTACATATAATAAGAAGATAATATGCAACCCTCCAGCTCGTCTTCGATATCAGCATCGTGAGAGGAGAACAGCACCTGTCACCTGCTACCTAGTCTGCCCGTCCCAAAACGGACGAACAGCCCAAGGCAATAAGAATTAAAACATAAAGCCTTGAGTCAGACAACAGTCTTAGTGAGCAGTAAATTAACTAACAACAAACCAAAAGAGCATAAAGGAAAAAGGAATAGGAATACAACCCTCCCACTCCAGCCTCATTCTACAGTGATAGCCCCCAGACACACACTAAGCAGAAGCAAACATAGCAGAGCATACAATTTAAAGTAAAGCTACTATCACTCGAGTCAAGGGCGATGTTTTCCAAGTACCAAGGCCTAAATCAGATAAGCACCCAGAAAATACCGCTCTTGAGTCCGAATGACGATACAACCAAACATCCATGACTCTGGCTATCACTGTTATCATTGCTTCGATATCACCGTTAATTGAATGACCGGCACATTCTTTCAGCCGTCCGTCAAGGGCTAATGGAAACCCCGGTTCTAGACATAACTCCCGCACGTCGTCGCAGCCCGTGCCTAGGACTATCGAATCTGCCCAGAGTACTCGACCATCAACAGTTGGCCGTTGGGACTATCGAATCTGCCCAAACGTACTCTTGCTTAGAGCATGCTAGAACCTTCAACAACGATGCTATCCAAGCCTCCTAGTCATCCTCCTCGACGACTATTCTCATATCCATTCATTATCTTCAACTCGAATCATATCACCGAGTTATCAACATGCTTGGAATGATCCCGTCTGGATTAGACCAAGTCTTCATCATATGATGCCTCGCTTCATTACACCCTTGCAAAGCTTCATCTCAACTTCACATCATCAAATCTATGCATAAGAGCTTCATCATCCCGCTACATATGCCACGAGCAGCTTTTCCAATTCAAGAGCCTTTCCCTTAGCTTTTGAATCACCTTCGATCTAAATCTAGTCATCAATCATCTAGTTCATAACAATCAATCAAATCAAACATCAATCCAAGCAATCAAGCATTCAAAAATGATCTAAGTAGACAATTATAACAATAATGGCATTTTCGTAATTAAAGAGTTGAAAGTCCAATAAGCATGAAAACATGGATTATATCTCTACAAACTTGATGAATGAACTTGCATAGGTTAACATATGATAAAATGGATGTAACATCATCATGAACAATGGATCTATATGGATCTACACATAGGATGAAGAAAATGCATGGAAATCACTATTTTAACACCAAATCGGGCCAACAATCCGATATACTCCTTTGGATCCGTGTGAGAGATAATCACCACTCACCAAATCTCCTAAACAATCCAAAAGATAACAACTTCAGATCTGGACAGCGAAGAACTAAGCTAGATCCGACAAGATCTCACTTCAAACGAAGAAATCTCTCTTGAAAAGATGAAGATCTTCAATCTAAGCTCTTGAATCTTCAACCTTGATCTTCGATTTGGATGGATGGAAGCACTAGATTAGAGTGGAGAAAAGAAGTGAAGAAGTGTAGAAGTCGAGCTCTCAAAATGGCAGCACTTCGTCGCTTCAAAATCCGGATCCCAAAAAGTGAGAACAACCCCTCCTATTTATAGCTGAAAACTGCCTGAGTCGTAACTCGGCTATCTCCTTAAGTCGTTGCCGACCTAACATATGCCGACCTACGACCTAAAAACCCCCACGACTTAACAGAGCCTCCGACCTAACCCTTAGCCAACAACTCCGACCTAACAGATACGCGCGCCTCAACTCCTACGATCTAACACTTCTGCGCATACGACCTAACTATTAAGTCGACCTACGACTTAACACATACTTCGACCTAACACTTAGACGAAACCCAGCGACCTACGACTTAACAGGTTACGACCTAACACTTAGACGAAACCCAGCGACCTACGACTTAACAGGTTACGACCTAATTCCTTAAGCCTCCACGCGACCTAACACTTAGCCTAACTCCTAAGGTCGCCAACTTGTTAACTCCTTAGGTCCTTAGGTCGCCAACACTAGGTCGCTAACTCGGCAACTACTAGGTCGCTAACTCGGCAACTACTAGGTCGCTAACTTTCCCAGCCGACCTAACACTTAACAAAACTTAGGTCGCTCACAACATTCTTAGGTCGTTGCCGACCTAACTCTACCCCAGAATACTTAGGTCGCCTACTACTCTTCCTTAGGTCGCCTAAACTTCTTAAGTCGGTCAGTCTTTAGGTCGTTAACTCGCCCTGCCGACCTAATTACTTAACTAAATCCTAGGTTGCACAATTTTATAGGTCGCTCCAACTAACCCACGACCTAACACTAACTCGCAATTCCATTTTTGACGAACTTTTCGATCCGTGAAAAATACGGGTCGTTACAGTTATTATGATTTGCAACCCCTTACCATATAACATGTGTGTGTGTGATTGGATATGGATCAAACATTCATATCCTTATATTGCTTTTAGAGTTCGAAACTCATTGAAGATAATACATAGTCTCGGGCAAGTAAGCATGCAATTGATTGAGTTATGAATGTATTTAGTAGTTGTATAAGTAGGCTCTTTGCATTTGTGAACATGCATTGATTTATTAGTAAGTATATTTATATTTCTATTCATCAATATTAATTCAGTTCATTTGTATATTTAAATTGATAAACATTTTATCAAATATATTTAATGCATAAATTTGTTGATGTAAATTAGTTTAATATATACATAGTAGATGTTGTTACAATATTAGAAATGTTAAATGTTACCATTTAATTTTCAAATAAGGTTACCACCTAACTTTTATGTTTATTAAAACCCTAAAAGAAACCTAGAAATCTTTTGATTTCTCTAGTGGGTGTTAGACTCGTTTGTCTTGGGGTTCTGACCTTGAGTTTATTCAGTAAATTATAGGCCTAAAAACGACGGATCACACTTTATTGGTTGTGTCATATACAACTCCTAACCCATGGTTTTTATACCAATCTCATTTTGACCTTGAGTTTTCTCAACAAAGTGAAAGAAATTATTCACTCATACCTATCATTTCGAAATGGTTTAAGTATAGTATATGTACCTTGAGTTTGCTCAACAAATACATATAGTTATCTTAGCTCGTCTAGCCTATATATTAATATTATTACACATAACATCCCTAGCTTAAGTTTGCTCAACAACCAGAGAGTATGCAATTAATTTATTAATATATAAATAGTAAAGGACAACACATATATTAAAGATTCGCAATCTCTAATATATTTCATTGAGTTATATCGACTTATGGAATAATGTATTTCCAATGAAATACCCTCCTTGTAACATCCCGTATCTAGAGGCCAAAAGCTAAGCGCTACAGATGCTGCAGTCATCTATAGTATTAACTTCTCATGACGAAACACGGTAATGTTAATGGTATCCATAATATCAAAAGCACTTGAATATGAACAAAATCACAAATTTCAAAAAACAACATTTTGTTGATTACATTTAAAACAATAATTCATATCCAAGCTACAAAATCCCATAACGTTTCCTAGGTAATGATCAAATATAATTTAAAATAATACGCCAAGAGTGACATATGATGATGCCCCCTTGGTTGATCAAAGCAATATAGTCATATCTGACTTAATACATAGTGGAAATAAATAAAATAATCTGCACTCCTAATTAGCTACCCGTCAGCCACCTGCTCATCTCTGGAAGCTTTATTCGCCAAAACAACAAAACCTGAACCCTCAGCCTACTCAAATCAATTTTGAGCACCCGAGAGTTTAAGGGGAAACAAAAACTTCGAGTCAAACATAATGCCTGGTGTGAATAATATTGTTCATCTCTGTTATTTTATGTTTAGTGAGACCAAGCCGCTTAGCGTAATGGGTTTCCCCTCACTAACATCCTTTTAAAACATATCTTTTGCAAATCCTTTCCTGCAACCAAAACTGGTTAAAATCTGTAAACCATTATTATGTAAACATACATATCAGGTAATAAATGAACTATCTGTTCGAACTTTATAGTTTTGTTTGGCTAACTATTAACCTTTGGCTGATTCATGCCTACCAAACAACATATCAAAATATCTAACATCCTTTAGACACTCCTCCACTTCTGGACGTTCTGACCTTAACTATCTGTTAAATACTTCTCTTCTGGACGTTCTGTCCTTAACTTATCATCTCCTAGGACACCTGATCCTAATGGTTTTACGGGCTCACCAACAACCTATCTGTATACAAACATATATTCCTTTTTGTGTGTATTTATAATTTTAGTCTTATTTGTGACAAAGCCCTACACACTGGAATTATGGACAAAATTAGCTGGGGCTAATAGCTAATATATAGGGTGCGACCCTATACCAGTCCAATCTGGTATTCTAATATCTGAGTCATTTTACTTAGGGATCCCTTCCCAAAATTTTCCTTAAAAACCTTTTCAAAATGATTTAAAATCTTTAAATCAAACTCAAACAAGGAAAATATATATAATCTCTATGCTTTACTCAAAATCCCCTAGCCATGTTATATATATACACTTTACCCAAATCATATTTGATGAAATCATTTAACCTTTGAAAGTCTCCCTTTCAAATCTTTTGAAAGTACCCGTTTCGAAACCATTGAATGTACCACTTTCTAAACCAAGTAAAACCCTTTCTTTTATCTAGGCCGAAAGGCCAAATCCTTCCTTTCGAAACCATTCTCAAAACCCTTTCAAAACCTATGATAAACCTTCCTTTCGAAAGCTTTAAAACCTTAGACATCTTTCTTTAAATCCTTTAAACGTTGCTTTTCGAAACCCTTGGAAAACCTTTCCTTTTAAGAAACAACCATAAAAACCATATCTTTCGACTCCTTCGGAACCATTGGGGAACCCCCACTTCGAAACCTTACTTTAAAACCTTACGAAAGCATCAAATCTAAACCTTTCGAAAGCACTTGGGTTAAAATTAAAATATGTGGAACCTTTCGAAACCATTCAAAGCTTACTCCTCCATTTGAAAAATGTTTCGGTCGAAACCATTTGGATTATGCCTTCAAGTAGAGCAAAAGGATCATAAACCTATTAAAGTCAAAAGCCTACCTTTCGAAATCATTTAAATCATCTCTTTCGAAACCATTTAGGTTATACTTCAATTGAGCAAAAGGGTCATTAAAACCATTTAAGTCGAAAGCCCACCTTTCGAAACCATTTCTAAGTAAAGAAGTGATGGTGTCTAAACCATCCCTTCGAAAGCATTGGAGAAGTGGCCAAATCTTTTGAAAACAAAGTACCCTTTCGAAACCTTCTGGGTCGAAAGGTAAAAAGGTGGCAGCAAAAGATCTCGACTTAGTCGAAAGCAGTTGTTTAAAAACAAAGGCGCAACCCAATCAAAACCATTTCCTTTAAATCCATTTGACCTAGTCGAAATCCAACTAAGTCGAAAGCTTCTTAGTCGAAAGCAAGCAGGCGCATTTTTATTTAAAACAAAGTAAAGCCTCTACAACTTCGGAACCCATGATTTCGACCCACTACCTCTTGCCTACATCTAATTCACTACGTACCAGTTCCCTGATACCATGTGCATTGGTTTCGACTGTGTCGGAGGCGAAGGTAAAGAGGCGGAACCTGGTGCTGAAAGCATCGAAACAGTGAAAAACATGTTTATTTGTCCTTTTAATCTATTTCTTTTGTACCTAACCTGCCTTGTTTGTTGAAATCTGATTGGTTGTCATTTTACTTCTTCAAAAGTGCTGCCAATTTCCAAAAATAACAAATTTGAATTATTTGCAAAGAGCCCTTCTCCTTTTATAAATATATAAAACATTTAAGTCTCATACCTTAAATAATTTTATATATCCATTAAAACACTTAGAAAAAATCTACAAAAATTCCAGAAAATCTCTTTTAATATATTTTCCAACATATAAAAATTTCAGACCAAAACCTTTTAGTATTTAACCGTAAATAATTTATAACTCAAAATAACATTTTCTTTACTAGAAAATTCATATAAAATCCACAAAAATTCTGAAAATTCTGAAAATTGAAACCCATCTCCAAAATATTATTTCTGGTCTATATAAAAATTCGCAAGGCATTTAGATGTCATTGAATAGGGTTTTTACCTTAAAACATATCATAAAATCAATTGAACATGCATAAATCATCAACAAGTATATATAATCATTCCATTATTCAAAAACATGGCAAAACGTTGAAAAACATTTTGGATTTCTCCTTAAAACCAAAAACAAAACAAATGAGAGATGTAAACATTATTCACCTTAGCTTTAGAGATTATGGATGTGAGATTTGAATGAATTTGATGTTGACTAAACTTCCCCTTCTACCTTTCATTCTCTAGCTCTTGTTAATGGTGGTCGGTCCTAGCTTTTTAAGAAAATGAAATGAACGTGTATAGGAGAATAAACAGCCAAGTTTAAGGGATATAAGAATGGCCTCTTTCTTATTTTACCCCTCCTCTATTTCATTTTAAAATCTTCTTCTAATTCTTTAGTTTAATGATACGGCTACCCTTTAATTAAATCAAATTTCAATCCTTGATCAACACATTATTTTATTTAAATTAGCTAATTAAATATCCTAAATAATGTTATCAAAATATTGGGTGTTACACTCCTAATTCAAGTGTCAGACACATGTGAAATCAAAGTATATGTGCTATACATATATATATTTATTCCTTAATTCTAACTAGGTTTCTTACCATTCCACCTTTTAATATACGTTTATATTATATAAGCTTAATTCTAGCATAACATTCTATAATTTAATAAACTTATATAATAATCCACATATAATTGTGTATAATTTTAATGAATCAATCAATTAAATAACATTTTAATTAATTTATTCTAAATCGAATATGTGCACTATAACATTTATAATTATACACATATATCTTATATATATGTATTAAATTATTTATTAATTAACATTTAGTTCATTCATTTAATTAATACAATTTTAATTAATTATAATTAATTTTGAAAATTACACACACACACACACACAGATATATATATATATATATATATATATATATTACCTTAACATTTTATGATTATGCTACATATATCAACATATGTGTTATTTGATTTAATTAATTAATTTTTAATTAATTATTCATTTGATTAATTAATTGAGTATTATATTTATTGAAAAATATTTTATTTTCTAAATTATTTTTAACATTTATAAAATCACTACTTATTTTAAATTTAACCTTTTAAAATAAAATATTATATTATTTATTTTAAATTTACCTTTCAAATTTAAAATTTTATTTTAGTTTTAAAACAGATATTGAAAATTAGATAAAGGCCCAAAATAATTTGGGTCTTATATTAGGGATAACTTTTGGGCTTAACTCATCCACTACTAGAACAACAGTAAATAGCGACGAAAGCTTCCGACGGCCGCGGACGGCTATTTCCAACGGTTGACGATATCCATGGCGTTTTCATAAATAAAATATACTAGTCGTGGTAAACCGTCGAAAACCGACGTAATTAGCCATTGGCCGCCGTCGCAAGCCGTCGGAAAAAAGCATGTTTACAGGCTCCAAGCCGAGAACAGATTCATTTATCTACTTAACCCCAAATTCACCAAATCCCTAACTCAACCACCTCCTCCCTGTCGTCAGCCAGCCCCCCTGCCTCGCCGATCTTCTCTAACTTCATCATTCTCCACTCTCGACAAGCCTAGGCTCTTCATTAATCTCCAATCAGGTTTTATTCCTAAACCCTAATTAATTTTGATTTGTTAAATTCGGGTTAATTTGTTGTTATAGTTGTTATAATACCCCATTGATTGTTTGTTATACCCTATTGAATGCTAATTAGGTTGTTATTATAATTTTTTATCATTTAAATGTTGAGAGAAAAAAATTGTTTAGTGTATATGTGCGTTAATTGGTGCATATGTGTTGATTAATTACTGCATACGCGCATTAGGGCTAGTTTGGGTTAATTAAAGTTGATGCTAAGGATTTAGTGTATGTGTTTTTAAGATGACAAAAACGACAATTTAGTCTATTCGTTTCTTAGAATGTATATAAATTATTGTAAAAATTGTTGTATAATACGCTTTACTTTTTTAAATCCCTTAGAGAGTTTTTGGCCCCATCTGACAAGTATTGTATATGATCGTTGTATGGATATTCGTTTTTATGACAGAACGGACATTTATATTCATCTGATATAATAGTTGTTGGATTTGTCCCTGTATTGGACAAGTTACAAACACAATAAAGTAATTATGTTTTACAAATCATTTCATTTTAAACGGTTCACAAAATTTCGACAAAACTTTCTTTTTGTTCCCTGTATACACGCATATGTCAATTGCCAGGTATGCCAGAGTACTTGGTTATCCAAACTCAACCTTAGACACTACTTTTCTAGACACTCTACTAATGGTTGGGTTTTAATAATTTAGCTCCAATACTGCTAATTTAGACCACATATGTAACAACCCGCATATTTATCGATTTTATATTTAGATATTTTATTTAAATATTTCATCGTTCGTCGGATTTTGGTCCGAAAAGCTACTTTTTGCAAACAGTCGAATTGGGACTCGAGACCACCTCCATTGAGTTCAAAACGTCGTTTGCGATCTTTTTGAGTGTAAGCTTCGATATGTTTGGAGCTAGTCAAAAATTTGACCATTTGCACTTTGGGTTTGGTTTTGGGTTCAGCCCCACTAGCCAACTTAATACCCCAAACTGAAACCCCCCTCTTCATTCACTCCCTCTTCCTCCACTTTTCAGTTCTAAGAAGATTAATGGAGGAGAAGAAAAAGAATTAAAACTCCAAGCCCTAGTTCTCTCTTGCAAATCAAATTCTAGCTCCAAATCCAAGTTGAAGCCATTGGTAAGCATCCTCTTCTCCTTCTCCAACTTTTTCTCCTTTCAATCTCAGAAATTTCCTAAACCTAAATTCGGGAAATGTTTCTCTTTTAGCTTAGATTCAAGCTTGTTAAGTTGGAATTGAAGAGTGATTGCTCTTGCCATTGCTTCAAAGCTTCTTCTTCATTGATTTGGGTTCAAAGGTGAGATTTTTATCTCACATCTATGACTATAACCATCTTTGATGTTGGGTATGAATTCCTAACACTATTACATGTTCAATTGCTTTTGGTTTGAATTGCTTTGGCGAACATTTCAATTTTTGATGCTTTTAATTCAAACTTTGCATCTCCTTGCTTTGATTTGTGAACATGTCTTTGGTTGTGAATCGGAGTGCCTATAGGGCCGTATTATCGATTGACAAAAAGCCCCGAAGTCCATTGCTCGATCGGGTGAAAAATGTGGGAGAGTTTGCTCTCCTACTGGGCTGAAAAACAACTTCAGCTCCTCACCAGACGTCTGCAGATATGCTCAGACGTCTAGGGTCTGTTTCAGGAAGTTCCCGAAACTTCCTGCAGACGTCTGAGCATTTACCTCAGACGTCTGGTGCCTGTGAGCGACTCTACTTTACTTGCTTTTGCCTATTTATCTCGAGATTCCAATTTCTATCGATTCAAGGTTATCCGATTCGTCGTTATCATTTATTTTCTTCATTGATGACTTCTTCTCGGGATTTTTGAGAATGTCGCTCGACCCGCCTTCCTCTTAGGTCGTTTGGCTTCACGAGGTCGCTTGCCTTCACTTAGGTCGTACCGTATTACTCTGCGTAGGCAATCTTATACGAAAAGCATTCATCAGAACTTCCATTTTTGATGCATTTTGAGCTGATTTCCTTGGATTTTATTCACGTCTCCGAATGTGAATTTTTGTGATACGTTTTATGACTTGTCACTTTAAAAATATAAAGGTTTCAATACTAGTAGTAAATATCAAAACTCTTTCATCAAATTGATTTCAACACTATTTTTAATATCAAAAGTTCGTTTTCCCAAACCGATTTCCAATCTACTAATATATATAAGCCTTTACTTCACTCGAATGAGAAATCGACTTAAACGACTTAGTAAAACGAGTGGTATGAAACGCTTGCGTTCACTTCGTCGGTTAGCTCTTGGACTTGTTCGACTGAACCCTTTTCGTGACAATTTCCTAGTGAAGATTTGCAACTTGTTCGTAAATATTTAAGTTAAGCAAGTGGTTATGGGACATGAAGCTAAACTCATATATTTACTAGCTTGGTGTGATTGACACTTCTCGCTGATCATGATGATCATTTTATGATTTAGACTAGCAATTGTGCGATGTCTCTTTGTTTGCAAGGTAAGACTAGACCGCAATAGTGTGATTCCGACTCACACACATCTCTTTGTCCGCAAGGTTAGTCTAGGCCGCAGTAGTGTGATTCCGACTCACACATATCTTTATGTTTGCGAGGTTAGGCTAGACACCACTTGTGTGATTCCATTCACACATACCTTTCTGCTTTTTGGTTAGCCTAGGCCTCAATCAGTGTGATTCCAACTCACACATATGGGGTAGCTCCCCATGGTCTTCGGACCATCATGTGATAGGCCTCTTTCTCTTCTTATGATTTCTGGATTTCTTGTTTTGATTTCTGGATTTTTATGTCATTGACTTGTTATGAGTACAAGTTTAGGGTATGATGCCCTCTTTGGATCTTTGAAAAGATTCTTGTGATATTGATCATTTCTCATCGGTTGATCTCCTGTTGATCATCACTTTCATACTTATAGTAGTATGTCAGTATGGATATTCTATGTTTATGCCATATCTATTATTTTATATCATGTCATCTGATATTTATAGTTAGACTGATCCGTTTATTATTTTCTTAAATAATACTCGGGTCAGACCGAGATGTTACAGGTGCTTCTGCTTGACTTCCTCCCGGGATTTGCTACTCTGACTTTTGGCACTACTTAGATTAGTAGTTTTTGGTTGTACGCATTTGAGATATAGACTCTATATTGTGTACTTATTCTTTTGTATAGCACATTTTGCTATTCTTTTGTATTATCGTGGATCTTACTTGACCACTACTCTGATGAACACTTTCATGTGTGTTATATATTCATATCTATTTCCGCCTTTGTGATATGAATTGTCTGAGACTGATTTGTGTTATGTTTATTTCTATATTTGTTTCCGAAGATTATATATAGCCACCGTGTGATAGCTTTGTGTTTGTATCGGTATGTTGGATTTCCTCTTTAAAAGATATGCATTCTATTCTATCCGACATATCGGTACTCGCACAAAGAAGTTACACGGATGGTCGCTCCTCAACAGCCTTATTCTCCGTGCTAATTGACAGCACTACGTCGTAGTGTTCTTGGTTAGCGTGGGTATAGAGGTGGGGCGTCACAACATAGGTTATTTGCGTCTAAATCATTGTTGAAACCAGGCCAACATTCAGCGGGGTACATGGGTAAATTTCAAAAAAAAATTCCATTTTAGATTTTATTTGGTCCATGAAGTCTAAATTTATTTTGATCTGATCAGAACTAATTTTAAATAAAATCAATATTTTATTTTACTTATAAATAAGGTTTTTTTATGTCATATTTATATTATATAATATAACACGCATATCATATACACATGCGTGGTACGTACACATGCAACATAAACAGTGTACATGGTTTAACATGTCTGTGGATTAGTGCTAGGATTTACAACGCAATAGACATACTTTCCCTTCCAAATACATATGTGTTGTCTTATATATATATATATATATATATATATCTTATATATAGAGAAAATACTTTCCAAGTTCTCCTAATTCGGTTCACAACCATGTTCTCCCCACGTTCTCTTTTCATCCTCCTCACGAACCTCAGAAAAACGAAAGTAAATTAGGTTAAAAAGGAAAAACCGAAGCAGTCGATAATTTCGATTAATAAAAACTCGATTAATGCTATTCGGAGTACTTCGAGAATGATAGCTCGACATGAGTTCAAAAATGGCAGCAGAGGGTCTTCCAAACATTTTACTCTGCTCTTACAATAGGTACATTCTAAAACCATAATTTTCTAATCATTAAGTTGTTTGACTCTTTATACTAGCATTTTCAAATTCTGATGTGTTTGTACTAAATTTGTGAAACTTTTGTTTATAGCATTTGTGTTTCGTTTATTTTACTATTTTGTCTTTTACGCTTGATTGCTTCTATTTTTTTTGAATTGCTTGAATTAGTTACAAGTAAATGAATGTCTAATTAAACATAATTTTATTCAATTTACTTGGATTATTTTGGTCAAAATTTTGTTTGTTTTGTTAACAAACCGCTCAACTGTTTTGTATTGATTGATTCTCTTATAGGTATTTGAAATTTGAAATTAATCTAAGTTTTCTAGATTAAGCAGTGCATCAAAAGAGGGCCAATGTAAAATCATGAATTTTTCCCAAAATTAACTTTGGCTAAGGGCATCAACTAATATTTTCAATCTTAGGTCAGGAGCTATCACATGGATTTTATTTTTAATGCTATCTGAATTGACCACCTATTGCAATGACCAAGATTTGCAAAAATTGCTTCAGCACCTGTAATGCATAAAACTATGCCACCAAGTAGCTTCCATCCTTCATATCCATTATTAATGAAAAACTTCACTATATAATATGGGGACACAACCTTAATATTTCCTAGATAATACTTGATGAAACTGTAAACTCCAATGATCGGTGTTGTGACAGTCCATAATCCCATGATGGGAGAGAACATAAAGCTTACTCGAGAAGTTCCATACTTTTGGAGCAAGAATAAAGCAATCAAAATAGAGCAGACAAAGCTTCAACTGTAGATTTTCCAACTAAAGGAAATGGCTCTCTTAACCCATCCATTATCGATAAAACTGATATTGCAGGTGTAAGTATGTCATCACCAATAAGCGTGCACATTCCAAGCATTGAATGAAAAGGAGTATTCTTCGAGATGTTATGTTTGCTCAAAGAATTTTCCCAATCTTCTTGGTTTTTTTGCACCTAAAGTATTGGTAGAATGAGAAATGAAATTTCCATTTCTCGACTGAAGAATGCCGATGTTCACGTGTCTACAAAGTAGAGAATATAGAACCAAAGTGCCACCTTCGCCTTGATCATCATCATTGGGAGCAATGCATACATATTTGACTACTCCAATCATCGTAAGAGTCCAAAAAATGATGTTATATATCCCTAAGCAGTCATCTTCCTTTGGCAACTTCAAATTCATCGACTGATACACATGTAACGGTAAGTGACTAAACCACCAAACATAACTCCAAGTGTCTTATATGCAAGTATAATATCTCTCCAACTATTATATTTTGGTTTTTCTTCTTTATAGATTGTACTCCTAAGTTAAATATCCATTAAACCAATAAAAGCCAATTCTATAAAGAGAAATCGAAATGCTGAGAAAAGACTTAGGAGCTCGAAGGATGTTCTTTCTTTCAATTGGCATGTAGAATTTATGAATGAGGTTAGTTTACTCAATATCAAAAATTCCCCTATCACCTTCATGTCGGAAGAGTAAATTTTTTATGGCTGCATGTGCTTTTGAATTGTTTTTATACTCTTGAAAATATACGAAATATTCTTGAAATTTCGTTATTATTGAACTTCCTAAGAACTACTATAAAATTTTGGTATGTTTCATGGTCTGACTAGCAAACTACCATATATATGTTTGTGAATTTGTACTCAACCATTCAGACAAAATATTCATTTGCCAAAAGATTTAATTTTTTTCTTCAGTTCCTAAAATTACAATCCGATGTCAATATGACCATGTACATTAATAATGTGAATGCCCATTAAATGTTTAATATGTTAGCATTTAAAAGCTTAATGTTTGGATGCATTCAATACTATAACATAGCCAAAAAATAGGGATGTACGTGTTATTTCAGATTTTAAATTTTTGTTTCCGTGTTTGGATGTGTGACGCCCCACCTCTATGCTCACAATAACAAAGGTTATTATAAGGAATAACGTCTACTATTGCGAAGAATAAGGCTTGTTAGAAGCGATCATCCGTAAGTTATGCCTTAGACGAGTATTGATTACATCGATAGGAGTTGTGTGAATTACTCCCAAAGATATAAATTCAATCCAAATCTAAAACGAAACTACGGTGGCTAAAGAAAAATCCAGAACAACTCATAATAACAACAACGATGATAAATATAATCACATCAAAACAGAAATATCAGATATATAGCGGAAGACAAGTCTGGATACATGCTACAACAATCGATAGTTTACATGAACCAAATGTACATATACATGTCATCAACATACATGATACGAGAATCACTAAACCAAAAGTACTCCTCGAAGTCTAGACAAAAGATGATGTGAAATCCCAAAAGCTGAAGCTGCGACTGAATCAGAGATAGCGACTATCCTGAAATAACTCGGTCTGACCCGAGTATTATTTAAAAGAAAATAATAAATGGATCACTCTAATTTAAACTTCAGAAATAAGTGTATGATAAATAACACTTAAGCGAATTATCATAATCTCGAATGAGATTATACAATATAAATAATCAACATAGTTCAAATAAAGAAATCTCAATTTAAACTCCATCAAAATCAATAATCTCGAATGAGACTATTCAACATAAATAATCACCATAGTTTAAATGAAGAAATCTCAATTTAAATTCCATCAAAATCAGCTTTTAAATTCCCAATTGAATTCATAACAGCAATACGCAAATTTATAATCTCGGATGAGATTATACACAAAATTATAATCTCGGATGAGACTATACACAAAATTATAGTCTCGGTTGAGACTATACAACATAGTAATCAACATAGTTTAAAGGAAGAAATCTCATTAAACATCATCAAAATCAACTTCCAAATTCACAATTGAATTCAAAACAGCAATACGCAGAATCTAGAAATCAAAATAAGATAACTAGAAAATCAACATAAAAGATGGATCGACCCCAGCAGATAGCGAGTCTTAGCTACGCCGCACGTGCATCTCATATGGCCGAAGTCTACCAAGTACTATAATTTTTGGCGCCCAACAAATGACCCGAAGGTCCAGTACTGGTAATTGACCCGAAGGTCCAGCAGAGTGGCCCGAAAGCCCAACAAAATCATCAAAATTCTTCAAACAGCAAATCCTCAGCAAATATTTCAATTAACGAGTCCGGAATTAACCGAAATAGTAAAAGTGTGGTTCCATACTCCGCACTTTTGCTAAATCGTTTAAATCTCTTCATCGTTTCCTTGAAAGTGCAAAATTATGTGTTTTATAAAAATAACATTTTACGTTCTCAAACGGACAAGTCCGGAATTAAGCGAATCAGTAAAAGTAAGGGTTCATAGTCCTCAATTTGCTGAAGCGTTTAAATCGCTTCCTCATTCTTTTGAAAGCGCAAATTGTAAAAATTTAGGAAACAATTTTATTTTAAAACGATTTTTAAAACACGTGATTAAAACAGCAACAACTATAGCAATTTCGACGAGGAAATTGCACTTCACAAAACATCGTAAAAACGAGTACCAAAATCAGCGTTGCGGAATAACCGCTTGAAAATTCACTTTAAAATTGACGGTTACTGAAGTCAAAATAACAGTTATTTTATTCGTCAAAAATCTCATCTAAACAACACGCTTCAAAAATATAGCACCGGAATAAAAATCTGTTAAAAAAATAACGGCAATGAAATTCGTTTTAAAACCAAACACCGGTTCAACGTAAATTAGTTAGTAGGTTGCACTACTACGTATACAACAAAATTGGCACTGCCTGGATTTGAGTTTCGTGTAACTCAATTTGCACGCACAATTCAAACGTAACGTGCATATTTCATATACTAACCTGACAATGTTAAAATCTGCATGCACGTGACACTATACACAAAGTATACTAACCAGGATATTACTACCACATGCTTGTACAAATTAAATGGTGCACACATATATGGAACAAAATACACTCCTGGGCATGAAATTTTTTTAATATGCATGCACGTCACTTTTTTTTTTAGGCAAACATATAAAAACTTGGGCAACAAATAAGCATGCACAGGCAATATGAAATGGAAAAGGACGTGACTTGAACGCGTTTTTAATGCACGCGTGAAAAATTACACAAATACCTGAACTATATTTTCGTGCACTAGTCTCATCATTTTTTTTCTTTGCAAAACAACATCATGCATGCACAAAATATATGAGTGATGCATACACGTGTGTCAGTTTTAAAGGAAGGTGGCATACCTCCATATGCATACACGAAATATGAAAGTGATGTATACGCGTGAAGATGGAATGACAAAAATACCTGAAACTTGAACACGCGCATACATTTTTTTTTTCGTGCTTCACTCATTTGCGTGCAAGTTACATAATATCCTGGGCATAAATTTTTGAGTGCACGTAATAGATAAAAAACAACAAATGACCTGGATTTCATTTCGTGTTTTATTTGTAAAAAAAAATGATGACCAAGTTTCGTGTATATATGAATACACGTGAAAGGATTTAAAAGAAATAGTGTACCCTGTACTTCACTTTTATGGCACACACGTATATAAAAGAATACAAAAATATAAAGGGCCTGGAAATGATACTCTATGCATGCACGTACACCATTTGATGCACACTAATAAAATAGAAACTAAACTAGATTTTCCCCTGTTACATGCGAACCTGGTCATACTAATATATATCACGCACGCACGAAAAAAAAAGAGAAGTAAAAATAGATGATGCCAGGAAATTTTCATGCAGACGCATACTGACTTTGGAACAAAATGATGGTTCTGCATTTCAGCATTTACGTGCAATGCTTATTCATATGAACAAAAATATAAAATTTTAGAATCAGGGCTTGGACTCCTCATATGCCACGCATGAACCAATTTATATTCTGGCAAATACACTTTCGTGCAAATAATGAAGTAAAAAAAATTCCTATTTGCACGCATGGATTTTAAAATATGTTCAGGCCGTCATATATTTCTTTACAATACAAACCCGCACTACAACGTTCAAAACATTTTACCCTACATGATTTCGTGCTTCCTATATTGACATGTAGATGAAGTAAACAAAAATAACCAATAACAAGTGCCTGACTTAAAATTTAGTTTATACATATAGATGGCAAGATTTTAGATTAGAAATGTGAGTATAACACTCACCTTAAATTGCCTCAAAAATCAGTTAACACCTAGATCCAACAGAAAGCAAGTATGTACCGCCATTAATGCTCCTTCTACCGAGCTTACAGGCAAAATGAAGCAACCTAAAATGATGAAGCTACTTTTCCTCTTTCAAAATGGGTACAAGTCAAAGAAAAATGAAGATGTGATGACACACTAGGTACAAGTGCATTTAATTAGTGGGAGGGAAGTACACTGCCTATACCAAAAATGATGATAGCTGCACATTAAATTTTGCTTTACAAAACTTTGTGGGGACAGCACTTGTTCAAACTTTGTTTTATAACCTGGTGACAGCCTTTGCAAAAAAAATGCTCAAACATTTTTTTTTTTGTTTTAAAAATGGATCTATACCTTTAACGCGTGAAGGCAAAACAATATAACACAACTAGAAAGTAAGTAGCTGGCTTTGAAATGGATTATCTTCACTTACACGTGAAGGCAAAGGATGAATTTCAACATAGCTAGATTATTTAACAACTGACGTTGCAATATTTTTGCATTGCAAATTTATTATTTTTAAATTTCAATTTTAAATTTTTATTACGACGGTAATCCAAAAATCACGGTTGTTACAGGATGCATGCATGATTTTTTAATGAACTTGCCGATTTTAAACCGTATGCTTCTACAAACTAATAGAGAAAATTAGCGATTACAAAAAAAATTAACTTTTTTATTTTGGAATTGGATATTTGAATCATTGGTTTTCATGTAAGACATGTTTTAATGGGAAACAACTTTTAATATTATTGAAATAATTTAAATATAAAGTAAAAACTGAAACAAATCAAATTAAGTTTATAATTGTTTCTTCAAATTTCACAAATAAATTCAAATCAAATTAAGTTCCAAAATTCAATTTAAATCAATCTCAATTCAAATTCTCTTAAAACCATTTCTAATTTATATCGATTTCGAATCCAGGTTTGAATTACAAAATCAAACCACTTCCAATTCCATACGTTTCAATATTCAAATAATTTACAACAACTCAATTTGATAAATTTCATTTATATTCCAAAATTCAACTTTAACCCTATTTAAATTTCCAAAATATTCACTTAATCATCTTTAAAAACATTTAAATAAAATCTCATATTACAATTTAATTCAATATTAAATATTCAATTTTATTTAAAGTTTAAAATATTCATTTAATCGCTTTTTATTAAATCAAGTTATAAAATCATACCTTTCCAAAATCTCAAAATCAATAAGTTCAAATCAAACCTTATTTAAATTCAATTCTAAACAAAATTTAATTAGAAACATTTTCTTATTTAAATTATCTTTCCAACCTTTATTTATTAAAGTTACTACAAAATCTATTTTCAAAATATTAATATAATTTTATATAAATACTGAATATATTATATAAACTAATTAAATTAAATTTTATTAAATTAAAGTATATTAAATTTTATTAAATTAAATCTTATTATTAAATTAAATTTAAATCTTATTTATATATTTTAAAAATAATAAAAATATAAGTAAAATATTAAAATTTACATTTTCACAACTTAACTTATAATTTTAAAATTTTCAAAACATATAATTTAAAATCTAAATTTTCACATATATTAAAATAAATTTATATATTATATTTTAAAATCAATATTTATTAAAACTCATATATATTTCCTTTCCAAAACCTTGGAAATCATTTTCAAAAATAGACCAACGGTGTCCGTATATAATTTTTCATCCTATGGTCAAGTGATACGGATATTTATCATTTCAATCCGTAATTTAAATTTAATATTTTACGGGTATATATCATTTCAACCTACAATCCCAAAATTTCAAAATCAATGAAAATGACTTGGGTTTATCATTTCAACCAATAACGATTTTCTCCTAATCTATAAAATCGTTCAGGTATGTATCATTTCAACCCATAGGGAATTTCTAAACTAACACGGAACTTGCAGAGTGACACTACTAGAAAAAGCTCAAAAACCGGCAGGGTAGGGCGACGGCTCCCGACGGCTTATTTCCGACGGCTTCCGACGGGCCGTCGGCGGCCGTCGGAAGCCGTCGGAAATTCGCGAATATCTGGCTCCAGCCGAGCCTGCTTCTTCTCCACTTTCATACGAAAAAATTAGGTCACCTTCCCCCAATTCTCTTCCCCAGCCCTCCAATCAGCAATTTCGAGATTTCAGGTTCTTCCCGGCTGTGCAATTAATTTCTACTGCTCTCTAGAACAGGTATAATCTCTTATTTTAGCCAAAATTTCAGTTTTTATCCTAATTCAAGATTTGCATAATTTGATAAATTAGGGGTAATTGTTGATTGAAATTGTTTACAATAGTGTTATAATAGTTTCTAGCATTCCATGGTATTCCTATTTCATCTGATATCGTGAAATTGCGAAAAACATGTATAATTTATATTGATTATATATGTGTGTAGCACTGTTATCATTGTATTGTGTTAGTTTATGCAACAAAAAAATACGTCGAACGAGCCTTTAGTTGATGCGTAATACGTTGAATAAATGTGTTAAATTAATATATATTTTTGTAAATGTGAACATTGAGTAAAACTGTATTTTTTCGTAAAATGCGCGCATGTAACTGACAAATGTCCCTTAGAGAGTTTTTGGCCCTGTCTGACGAGTGTTGTACATGATCGTTGTATAAATAGTCGTTCTTTTCGAAAAACGACCATTTATATTCATCTGGTACAATGTTTGTCGGATTTGTCCCTGTATTGGACAAGTTATGAACACAGTAAGCATTTACATTTTGTATACTACTTCGTCTCAAACGGTTCATAAAATTTCGGCCTAACTTTTCTTTTTTGTTTCCTGCGTACACGCATTTGTGTACAATGCAGGGAACAAAAGGGAAATGCTGCCGAAATTTTGTTGAATCGTTTGAGACGAAGTAATATACGAAATGTAAATGCTTACTGTGTTTGTAATGGGAAGTAGGATGCCTGACCAATGAAAAAAAAATTATATATATTTTTAAATCGTTACGTTAAAAAATAAAATGTGCCCTATTTGAAAATATTTTTAAATTTGTGAAGCTGTTCTTTAAATTCAAAATATTATACGACCATGAAAATAATCTTTTTCGAATTTGTATTCTTCAAAATAAATATTAAAGTTTGAACTTCTCATTTTGTCAAATAGGAAAAATGATTGATTATTTTGTTGATCGGAGGAGATGGATGTACCAAAGAAAAGGACTGAGGGGCTCAATAAAAGAAGATTTTTATAATGGTATAAACGTGTTTGTTGAATTCGCTTTAAGTAATAACGGAAACGATCCAGAAATTCATTGTCCGTGTAGTAGGTGTAGACATTTGAAGTATTTGTTACCAGATGTTGTGAAAGTTCATTTGTGCAAACACGGTTTCGCACCCGAATATTATGTTTGGGATCGGCATGGAGAAGTTGTAGCAAATACTTCTGTAGAGTCTGAAAGTGTCGTTAACGAAATAGTTTCAACGACCCGTATAGAAAATATGGTCGAAGATGCAGCACGATCAATGTTTCCTATGGATGAAGTTGACGTCGATGATGGAAATGTTGAAGAACCAAATATTGAAGCTAAAAAAATTTATGATTTACTAGATGCAGCTAAGAAACCTATTTGGGATGGTTGTAAAAGCGGCACTCAGCTGTCAGTAATCGCAGAATACATTGCGATGAAGTCAAAATACAACATCACTGAAGCTGGATTTACGGCTGTTGTACAAGCTGCAAAAAGGCATATGCCGCCCGATAATCACATGTGTGAAAATCACTACGAAGTTAAAAAACTTATGTCGGCTTTTGGTTTACCGTATCAGAAAATAGATACATGTTTGAAAGGATGCATGTTGTTTTGGAAAGAAGACGTAAACCTTAGAAATTGTAAAGTTTGTAACCAGGAGAGATACAAACCAAGAAAAAAGAAGGGGAAGGAAGTTCCATACAAGCGTATGCACTACTTACCCATAACTCCAAGACTTCAAAGATTATATGCATCTTCTGTAACTGCGTCTAATATGAGGTGGCATAGTGTGAGAACAGAGGAAGAGGGTACATTGACACATCCGGCCGATGGAGAAGCATGGAAGCATTTCGATAAAACGTATCCAAATTTTGCAGCGGAGAGTCGAAATGTTAGATTAGGATTATGTACGGACGGTTTTTCTCCATTTTCTCAATTTGGTTCTAAATATTCATCCTGGCACATTATCGTCACACCGTATAATTTACCTCCATGGATGTGTATGAAAACGCAATATATGTTTCTTACTGTTGTCGTTCCTGGCCCCGACGATCCGACACAAGGAATAGATGTATATTTATAACCGTTGATTGAGGAGTTAAAAATACTGTGGAACGAAGGAGTAGAAACATACGATGTGTCCAAGAAGAAAAATTTTCGTATGTTTGCTTCTTTGTTGTGGACTATAAGTGATTTTCCTGCCTATGCAATGCTTTCGGGATGGAGTACTGCCGGTCGTCTAGCATGTCCATATTGCATGGATGAAACACGAGCGTTTTCTTTACCTCATGGTAAGAAAATTTCATGATTTGACTGTCATCGATATTTTCTCCATGTAAATCATCCCTTCAGAGGAGACAAGAAAAACTTTTTAGCTAATAGAGTAGAAACCAGACAACCACCGACGATATGGTCAAGCGAAGACATATATGAACTTGTTAAGGACTATCCAAAGATATATGAAACGGGCGAGCAAACAGAAATTTAAGGCAAATCAGTTGTTCATAACTGGTGCAAACAAACTATTTTTTGGGAGTTGCCGTATTGGAAACATCTTCTGCTTCGCCATAACATAGATGTGATGCACAATGAGAAAAATGTATTGGATGGGAGAGAGCGTGTGGGAAGCTTGGTTGAGATACTGCGAGACGGACGAGGCGAAGGCAAGTATATGATTTACTTAATAATAAATGTAAATAGTTTATATTATATGATTTTAAATGTATAATAATTGTATGTAATAATCAACTTCAGGAAGCCGAGTCACATGGTCCTGTCAGCTATATGGACGTGTTCACCCGTACGCATGCTGTCGAGCATGTTAATCCAGACGGGACTGTTTCGTACACATGGCAGGACGATAAATCCAGCAAAAGCCATTAAAGCATATTTTATTTTATTCAGTATTAGTAATTGTTTTAATTGTTAAACTATGATGACATAAGATATGATAATATTAATTTGTTAATGCAGGAGAAGTTTATGGAGCAGCGGCAGAAACTCCTTGCTGACACGGGTCGAGATCAGCTGACGACCAATGAGGAAGACGTTATATTTGAGTCCGTTATGGATCCAGCAGAGCATGGTCGACGATACGGATTTGGCAATTTAGCGGTAAATAATTTACTTTTTCTTAAAATATGATATTTTCACTTTTTCAAAACAATAAACTTGGATTTTATTTATTTTTCAATTATTGCAGTCCAGTAGTCAGAGTAGGGGACGGCGGGGTAGACATCAGAGCGATCTTGTAGATATAGAAGAATTGCGTACTAGAGTTGCCCAGTTGGAGGAGCAGAACCGCCAACAGGCCATGCACACCGCACAGTTGTTAGAGTACATGCAATAGCAGCAGCAGGGTGGTGGTCACTTTCCTTCCTCAGCTGGCTCTGGATCTGCAGGAGATTAATTCATTACTTGCTTTCTTGTTCGTTCAGGTATGTTTTGTTTTAACTTAGAATGATTTGATAGACGGCGTAGGTAATTATTGTTTTATGTATAATTATGTTTGACACATTTGGTTATATGGTAGTATGAGAACGTGTATGAGAATATTGATGAATTTGTGTATTAACAACATGGTAGAACAGTTATTGTTAGGATTATGTTAATGTTGGAATGGTTATTTATATTTTGATGTAATTTTATTTATTTGTGTGTTTATTAAATATTTTGTGGTTTGGGTTTGAATATTTGGTTGGACTATTGTATATTGGATTGTGCAGTAGTGATATTCTAATGTTTGGAAGAGAAATGTGGTTGGAAGGCTAAATCTGAAGCAAATAAAAAAAACAGCAGATTTCCGACGGCTTCCGACGGCTACCGACAGTTTATTGGTCAAAATTCCCGACGGTTATCGACGGATAACGACGGCCTGTTTCAGACGATTCCCGACGGATTCCGACGCTCGTCGGAATCCGTCGGAAACCGTCGGGAACCGTCTGTATCCGTCGGAAATGTATACGGCAGCCTCCGTCGGAAGCCGTCGGAAATACTGCTTTCCGACAATGCCATTTCCGACGGCAATTTCCGACGGCGGCCGACGGGTTCCGACGGCTTTTGGCCGTCGGAAAACGTGTTTCCCCTTGTAGTGTGAGCACAAATATGATAATAAGATAATATATCAACAACAAGCATATATCATCAGTAACAAATTCAAATATAATATATACAACAGGTTATGGTGTCATATGTCATAGGTAAACAATTGCAGAAAATGGTATATCATATTTAACAATTCAATAACTTAACAATTCAAATTTAACAACATATTTCAATCATCATGTGAATTAAATTTACTAAATATAAGAATGTTAATCGTGAGTGATTACTCACCTTTCGAGGCTAGAGGGGATAGACAACACAACAAGCTACGGTTTTGGATTACGAACTCGACAATCGACCAATCCAAATGACAATTCTCATAGCAGATCAAGGTGGACTCGAGATCGATGAAACGACATATATATAATTTTATATGAAATATATATATATATATATATATATATATATATTTTTGAGCAAAATGTGTGTATATATATATATATTATAAAATCAATATTCAATTTGAAACCGCATATTAAAAATAAAATCTATATGGATATATACACTTAAAAATTCATATTATTACAAACACATAAAAAAAATCTTTATATATTATGTTTTAAAATAAATATTCAAAAATAAAATCTTATATATTATGCTTTAAATTCAATATTAAATTTAAGACACATATAATTTAAAAATCAAACCGTTTATATATTAAAATTTAAAAACTCTCTGTATATATATAAAAAAAATCAAAATATCACTATACATATTGTATATATAAATAAACACATCGACATTCATATATTATACTTTAAAATCAAATAAGAACTTTATATGATATAATTTAAAATCAATATTTCCTGTATCTCAGGGCAAAAATATATACATACCCATGCAGCTGATGCGTGAAGTTTCAGGTGGAATGCAAGTATACTTTATATCTAAAATATATACTTAAAAGTGGAAAGCAAGTATACTCTAAATCTAAAATATACAACCACGCGTGCGTGTATATATATAATAGAGAAGTGGAAAGATGGGCTTGCATGGGAGGGATGATCGACACAGGCTGTTGCACGTGGGTGGACGAGGCGGAGAAGGAAAGGTGAATGGGTCAAAGAGTGGAGAGGCTGTAAGGTGGATGGCGGTAGTGCTTCGGCCAGGGTGTGGCCGGCTGTGCTCGGTTGCGGCTATGGGTGCTGGCGGATCTGGACCGTGCAGTGGTGGCGGATCTGTTGGATCACAGGCGGCGGTTGGTGGAGGGCAGCTAGATGAAAAGGAAGTATGGCAGAAGGAAAAATGGATGGCCGAGGCTTTGATGTGGGTGTCGAGGCTTGCAGCAGCAGTGGGCGCGGACTTGGGTGGCTGGGGTGCTGCTGACATGGATAGGGGATAAGGCGACCGATCGTGTGATGTTGGACGTGGCTAAAGGGAAGACTTGGTGGCAGTGGCTCGGATTTGAGAGGGAAGCGAGCGAGCAAGCGGGTTGGGTGATCGGAAAAGGTAGAGAGAGGGAGAGCTCCGTTGAGGAGGTGGCTGTCACATCTGGAAGATGGCGGAGCATGGAGCAAAGGCGGATGGGCTAGCTGAGAACAAGGCGGAGGTGGGTTAGCAAGATCGGTGGAAGGGAAGCAGGTTACATGGCAAAAGGAGCAGCAATTCTAACGCAACAAATATATATATGTCAACTTTGGATCAATATATATATTTTCTCTGAAAAGTAAAACAGAAAATGGCAGAGAGAGACATATATGAATGCAACTTGTATTGTATTTTTTTTCAAAACGAAAGAGAAGAGGAAGAGAATAGACGTGAATGAATTCAACCAGCAAGATATTGGAAATAGAAGGAATGGAAAAAGTCAATAGTTGCATTCTGAAAATAATAAAGGCAAGTGGACATTTGTTTTCTCACGGTGGGTAAATGAATGGTCATATGGAAACAAAAAAGGTATAGCTAATCGTTTTTCAGATTTAGTCGTGCACTGGACGCCGAAATGCACAAATGAATATACTACGAAGATCAGCACGACGAAACGAACAAAATGGTACACAGATATGAGCGATACGACAATCCTATCAAAAGTCGATATTTCGCTGCCAAACTGCTACAAATTCACTGAAAATAAGATAAATGGAGGTAGATAAGTCTGAATTTGATAAAACGAATTATGACGTCTCACTTAGAAAATAGTTTACTTTTTTATTATATAAAAATATTCAGATTTTGGAAATATTTAATTTCCATCAATTTTAACTGATTTAAATTGAAATTGAAAATTACACAATAAAACTAACTTTTATATTTACCAATGAAAATTTGTCATTCGCTATGTTTAAATAGACGCATACCATATATCAAATTTTCATTGCTAAATTTAATTGTTTAATTTTCATGAAAAATTCAGTTAATTACGTTATTAAAATCGTTAAAAATTACGGGGCGTTACATTCTAATTGGATGATGTCGATGAACAAGGATCATTATGGTTAAAATTCATATAACAACTACGGAATAATATTGTAATGGGTTTCGTCCAAAAGAATTTGATGTTGTTTAGAGTTTGTTTGTTTATTTTGAACGACACAGCCTAAATAACTTAAATACTTTAGTAGGTTATTTCAACCACTCTTCGTGTGTTGCCAAAAAGCAATAAACTAATCTATGTGCTACATGATATATTTGAAGTTATCGAACCATGCAGATGTAGGTACCTGTAAACATGTAAATTTTTAATACTTTTCTTTTTGTTGAGATAATTAACTAAATTTCAATGGATTATTTTTGCTTTAGTATTCTTTGAGATGACTGGGATGTTAGGGCTTTCAAGTTCTAGGAAAATGGAATGTTGGCATCGATGTCAGATCTCTGATGAAACTATGATAATGCAAGATGTCACATCAACAAAGAACCAGATGCACTTTGTGGTTAGTCTATGATTATATTTTGGGTGTTTATGTGATTTAATTATTTTCATGCGCATATTTATTGGATTCTCTATAAAAAAATATGGATTTAATTTTCCTATTTAATGCGGTATGCTGGCAATTAGTGGGGTAAAGTATATTAGCATATGATAAATTACAACTCCCAGCCTGATTTAATAAAGTTAGAAAACATGAGATATAGTATATCATAGGCCAAAACATATAAATATCTTAAATGGCTAACAGAAAAGGTTGGAATTTAAAATAATAACATTAAATATATTAAGTCAGAGATGCACAATGTAGTTCATTTATTTTCTTTAAAATTTATTAAAACTATACTAAAATTAAAATCAAAAAATAAATTAAAGATCCCTATTATTTATGTTGTTATACGAAGAGTCACTATAGTAATAAATATATAAATCAGGTTCATATTTTTGAAAAACAGAAGTACATGCAATCTTCATTTTTCTGATATAAGGCGTAAACTACTTGCGCTTTTCAAAATAAATTCAAACTTCAACTGAAATCTGATAATAGTTGTGACGACCCACATTTCAAAAGGTTGAAATTGACAATAATCCACACATTTCCAAATTAAACAATCTGAAACATAGATAATCAATGGAGTTAATTAAGAAAAATAAGAAAGAAGAAGAAAACAAACACAGAATCTCGCAGCGGAATGACAAAATATAATAATCAAATAAACAGTTCATGGTGCTGTTTACTATAAATTTGATTATAATTTATACAACATTTATTAGAGTTATATATACAACGGAATAAAATATAATGCAGCAGAACAACATGATGCGTGGAATAATAATAGCAATAATATACCAAATCTTCGTCCTCTAGAAAATGATCTTCAATGCACTGAAATACTCAGGGTTGACCGGAGAGTAATGAAAAGACAAAACACTCGAGTCAGGACTAAAATATCCTTATGTGAGTCAAATCGATATCGCATATAACATTAGGGTAATGGCAGCAAAGATGGTTACGGGGTTTCATATCTCCTATCCAGTGTATAACGTGCGTGCAATAACTCAAGAGATGTTATGGGATTTTCCATCTCTTAAGGATCCATCAAAATATTGTATATAGTAGAATACGCTATATATATAATGTCTAATCAGTAAAATAAATATTTTTCTTAGCATTAAGGCTTTATATTAATCCCCCTTAACACATTTTTAAGTATTGTCGTACAGTTTGCATATAACGCCCCAGTAGCACGTCGGAGGATAGGGATGCGCCGTGATACGACAACACTAAACAAAAATTGTAGGGGTCTCGTATAGGGATAAAAGTAGACAAGGCATGTAAGGCAATGCCCAAGGTAGGATACTACCAATTCGGATCGCAGAGCTGGTGGTAACGCATTGTAGCCACGACCGCCCACCTCGTCCATCCATCCATATCGAGTCCAAGGGAGGTTATCCCAAATTAAGGTGCACCAATCGAAACCACAATAATAGGAATAATATGGACTGAGTCCAAGAATAAAATCGAAGAACGGATGTCCGCTAGTGGTAGCTAGCCCGCTTGGCCCTGTCAAGCCGTCCTGTTTTAGTCATTTCAAATTGGCACAAGTGTCGGGGTCTATCCATCATCGTTCTCTTTCTTTAAATCTAGCAAATGACACCAAATCCAACCACTTCGTTCTGGGGTCCCCTCTGCATACACAGTTGTTATAGTGGTTCCAATATTGACAGAGAGTATGCCAATAAGAGGCCTCGGTCTCTTTAACAACCAAACGTCGTTTTACACACCGGTTGGTACTTTTACATTTCGAAAACGATTCATACTTGATATCAAAATATCATATTCTCTTCAAAATCAATTTCATTTCGAAATATCATAATTACTCAAAATATGCCATTCGGTTTGATGTGTCATTTTTACTTCAAAATTCAATTCGAATTACAACTTAGGTTATAACTTCAATTTAACCCAATTCGCATTTAAATCCATGATTTAAATATAAAAAATTCCCACTCTGACCAATTTGAATTTTTAGAAAATAGTTTGAATAGTTTTAAAATAGTTTAAATAGTTAAAATAGTTTAATATAAAATAGTTCGAGCATTGAAATAGTTTATATAGTAAAATAGCTTGGAAAATCAAAATAATTTTTATTTTTAAAAGATAGATTTTAACCAGTTTGTATTAAAATAATTTATTTAAAATAGTTTCAAAGTCAAACTGATTCAATTCCAATCTTTTAATTCAAATCATCTTCAATTCCCATTTCAATTTAAATCGATTCAATTCCCATTTCAATTTAAATCGATTCAATTCCCATTTCAATTTAAATTAATTTCGATTCCAATTTCAATTCAAATCAATTTCAATCTCGATTCAAATTAATTCAATTTCGCTTTCAATTCCGGTTAATTTCAATTCTAATTCGAATTAATTTCAATTCAATTCTCAATTTTTAACCATTTCAATTATATCAATTTCGAGTTCGATTTCAAAGTATCGAAATAAATCATTTAAATAAAATTTAACTTCGATGTTCAATTCAACGTCCAAATCTTTAAAATAATTCAATTCCGAGCCCAACTTTTGAAATATCGATTTAAATTACTTTTACTTAGCAATATTCAAAATTCGAATAAAATTCCAAATCTTTTAAAACAAATCAATTTTCGAAATTCAAATCATATTTCAATTATAACTTCAAAATCTCACCTTCGATTATTTAAACAATTCCTGTTACCAAATTTAAATTTCAACCTTTTGAGCTCAAGTTCGAAAATAATTCAATTTTCTTAAATTCAATTTTTATTTCTTTAAATCAAATCACTTAAATAATTTCAAATCAAAATTCTGAAATTATTTAATTTAACCAATCCAATGTCCGTATATAATTTTCTAACCTATGGCCAAGTGAATAGTTATTTCAATTTAATTTCAGGGATGGATATATATCATTTCAATCCAAAATAAATGCCAAAGGTATATATCATTTCAACCTGTTTCTTAATTTATTCAAAATAATTTAATTTACAGTTTTATATACTTTAAATAATTTACAGGGTGATAACAGGATATATATAAAAATAAATAAACATCCAGATCATCCAAAATATCTAACAACGGCATCCATCACAATCAATCATCCAAACAGTCAATATAACACAAAAGTTAATTAGTTATCAATATCGAGCGTCTAACTGGCAATTTAATTTCAAATTTAACTGCCCATTTAAATCTTTATCAATTCAAGTCATATATCAATCTAATGTCCATTAATTTACCAAACATCAGCCAATGAAATTAAATTACTTCATGACATTAATTTAACTAACATAAAAATTAATTTAGTCAATCATGAGCTTATAAAACACTCATCTTTTTATTTGAAACTAAAAATATTTCAGCTTCAAATAAATTTCACTTCTACTCCATGTTGTAGACGACGTCGATACGATTCCAATTCCACTCGTTTCGTTCGAAACGGACCTCGTACGAAAAAGTTACGAATTTATTATTATTCGATATAAATAAAACCTAATTAACAAAATTAATATAATTAACTTAACAAAGTAATTTCCATTAACCATAATTATCTCCCACCTACGCAAAAGCATCCAGACCGACCCAACTCGCGATCGATTGCCTCTATGCGAGCGCTCCACCAAAACATCGGACCACCATCCGAGCCTCCACGACGTCGGTAGTGACCTCCTCTCCCAACACGCCAAGCCACGTCACGCCCCTCTCGAGTCGATCGTGCGCCCAAAGAACCCAAACCCTAACACTGACGTGAACATCGAGCACCAATAGCCGCCACCGGCGCTCCAACCCTACGCCACTTGCATCTCGCGACTTCATCGTTTGAGATTCTCGACTTCGATTGTTTTGTTTTTTTCTTCTTCTTTTTTTTGATTGCTGGTTGAAATTTGAAGTGAGAGGAGTAGGATATGGGGGAGACAAATTTGAGGGTGGAATGTACGTATTGTCGAGTGAGAGGATATATAAATATTATTATAATTAGAAAATATATAGCTCGATCGACCCGCGAAATTCCGAACTCCAAACAAAGCATGCCGCCTGGCGTTCTATATGTTATACCCCTATTCCGAACGCAATGGAACAAGTCCTGAGGCCTAATTCGATCGTATGCAGAAGATAGCTTTTCAAATCAATTTATTTTAATTAAATTACTTTAATTAATTTCTACACAAGCTCGCACGGCCAAACTATAAGTCCAATCGCTACGAAACCTGAAATCCTATAATAATTCACTATTACGGATCCGATGAAACTAGTTTCGTCGAAATCCAAGACAGTGGCCAAAATGGCTATTTTCACATGTTAATTAAAATATAAAATTTCCAATTTCTATTTATTCACTTTTTAAATCCAATTTTAAATGTTAATAATCTTCATTCATATTTAAATAAAATTTAAATCAATTTTCGATACCATTTTCGTTCATATTTAATTCAGGGTTCACTTATTTAAACAATTTCCAATAATAAATTCAAATAATTTAATTATCCAATAAATCACCATATTTCAAATATAAGTTATTTAACTTATAACTTTTAAAAACGAATTCAAAGAATAAACAACTACTTTCATTTTACAGTAATTCAATATTTATTATTCAATTCTTGCTATTGAGTATAAACACATTAAATACATAGAATTTCATTTAAATACTTGTTATCGCCAAAATTTTCAAAATTAGTTTTTTCAAAAGTTATTCGAGTTCATATTAAATAACTACATTAATAAATCATTAAAAAAAATTAACCATTTTTATTCAATAATCGTATTAAATTTAATAATTTAAAATAGTTAAAAATACGGGTCGTTACAATAGTAAAAAAATTACGCTATATAATAGCATACTTAAACAATAATTATATCTACTTATGAATAATGGAATTAAAAAATTTGGACTTTTAATAGCTTTTCAGAAAGCGCAATTTTATTAGCATTGTGACGCCCCACCTCAATACCCACGCTAGCCAAGGACACTACGATGTAGTGCTGTCAACTAGCACGGAGAATAAGGCTGTTGAGGAGCGACCATCCATGTAATTGATTATCACACGGTGGCTATAAAATAATCTTCGGAAACAAACATAGAAATAAACATAACACAAAGCAGTCACAGACATCCATATCACAAAGGCGGAAGAAGATATGAATATATAACTAACACATGAAAGTGTACATCAGAGTAGTGGTCAAAAAGTTCCACAATAATACAAAAGAATAGCAACCTGTGCTATACAAAAAGAATACAACTATGAGTCCATATCTCAAGTGTATACAACAAAAACTGCTAAACTAAATAGTCAGCCAAAAGTCAGAGTAGCAAATCCTGGAAGGAAGTCAAGCAGAAGCACCTATAACATCTCGGTCTGACCCGAGTATTATTTAAGAAAATAATAAACGGATCAGTCTAACTATAAATATCAGATGACATGATATAGAATAAAAGATATGGCATAAACATAGAATATCCATACAGACATACTACTATAAGTATGAAAATGATGATCAACAGGAGATCAACCGATGAGAAATGATCAATATCACGAGAATCTTCTCAAAGATCCAAAGAGGGCATCATACCCTAAACTTGTACTCATAACAAGTCAATGACATAAAAATCCAGAAATCAAACAAGAAATCCAGAAATCATAAAAAGAGAAAGAGGCCTATCACATGATGGTCCGAAGACCATGGGGCGCTACCCCATATGTGTGAGTCGGAATCACACTGATTGAGGCCTAGGCTAACCAAAAAGCAAAAAGGTATGTGTGAATGGAATCACACAAGTGGTGTCTAGCCTAACCTCGCAAACAAAAAGATATGTGTGAGTCGGAATCACACTACTGCGGTCTAGACTAACCTTGCGGACAAAGAGATATGTGTGAGTCGGAATCACACTACTGCGGTCTAGTCTAACCTTGCAAACAAAGAGACATCGCACAATTGCTAGTCTAAATCATAAAATGATCATCATGATCAGCGAGAAGTGTCAATCACACCAAGCTAGTAAATATACGAGTTTAGCTTCATGTCCCATAACCACTTGCTTAACTTAAATATTTGCGAACAAGCTGTAAATCTTCACTAGGAAATTGTCACGAAAAGGGTTCAATCGAACAAGTCCAAGAGCTAACCGACGAAGTGAACGCAAGCGTTTCATACCACTCGTTTTACTAAGTCGTTTAAGTCGATTTCTCATTCGAGTGAAGTAAAGGCTTATATATATTAGTAGATTGAAAATCGGTTTGAGAAAACGAACTTTTGATATTAAAAATAGTGTTGAAATCGATTTGATGAAAGAGTTTTGATATTTACTACTAGTATTAAAACCTTCATATCTTTAAAGTGACAAGTCATAAAACGATTGTTGGAACAATCTATCACAAAAATTCACATTCGGAGACGTGAATAAAATCCAAGGAAATCAGCTCAAAATGCATCAAAGAGGAAGTTCTGATGAATGCTTTTCAGATATGATTGCCTACGCAGAGTAATACGGGGCAGCGCCCCGTCACGGTACGACTTAGTGAAGGCAGGCTGGTCAGGCGACTTAAGTAAAAGTAGGTCATACGACCTAGCAGAAGAACAGGTCGAACGACCTAAGGGAAAACTGCTCAAACGACCTAAGTGCTAACTCGCGAGCGACCTAACGAAGTGCGCGACCTAACAGTGAGGCGCGACCTAAGGATGTGCGCGACCTATCAGTGTTACGCGACTTAAGGTGATTCGCGACCTAAGGGTACGCGACCTAACATGGTTCGCGACCTAAGACTTAGTGGGATCGAGCGACCTAAGGGATAAGGCCACACGACCTAACAGTTAAAAGGTCCTACAACCTAGAGAGAATGTGCGACCTAACTGGGTTCGCGACCTAAGATAGGCGAACGACCTAACTGGGTTCGCGACCTAAGGAGGGTGCGACCTAAGGTCTTGCGACCTAAGGTCTGCCTGGGGGTTTATAGGTCGGCAACGACCTACGACTTAAGGGCGAGCGACCTAAGGATGGTGCGCGACCTAACTGGTTCGCGACCTAAGGTCTTACGACCTAAGGAAAAGAAAAGTCTTACGACCTAAGGAGTTAACTCGCGAACGACCTAAAGTCTTTAACTCGTGAACGACCTAGGCCTTTAACTCGCAGGCGACCTAAGCCTTTAACTCGCAGGCGACCTAAGACTTTAACTCGCAGGCGACCTACGACCTATGGATGAGCGACCTAACTCCGAACGAGCTAAAAATGGCCAGAACGACCTAGTAGCAGTTTTTTCACCAAAATCACTAAAATTTGGAATTTTTCGCCAATCCAATCCAAACCAAATGCAACAAACATGCTAAAGTGATGAGGAATCATTCCCAACAGTCCAATGACGATTATAGGCAAGATGTGAGATCAAAAATCTCACCTTTTCCACGAAATTGATGTTGGAGAGCTTAAGAACGAAGCAAGAATCAACCCCTAGCTTGAATCTATGTTCTTCACCTTGAATTCGGAGTTTGATGTTGAATTTACTAAAGATCTCGAGCTTGGAATTTTAATTTCTCTTTCCCCCCACCATTTTTGAAGAAGCTTGAAGTGTTTGATGAAGTGATGAAGAGAAGAGGGGGTTGGGCTGAGTTAAGAAGGTGCAGTCCCAACCAAAGTCACAAGTGGGAAAAGTGACGAAAATTTCACTATCTCCAAACATATCGAAGATTACACTCAAAAAGATCGCAAACGTCATTTTGAACTCAATGGGGGTGGTCTCGAGTCCTAATTTTACCGTATGCAAAAAGTAGCTTTTCGGACTAACATCCAACTAACGATAAAATATTTAAATATAAAATCGATAGATATGCGGGTTGCTACAAGCATTTTCTATTGAAATGTGCAAAATAGTTTGCACTTTCTATTTTAAAAAATAAGGACCTTATTTACATATTTATTGATATAGACATTTCTTATATCTACATCAGAAATAAATACCTAATGCTTGGACTCCCAAGTAAAATAACTTGAATAAATTTGGTAAATCAACTATTCACTGATGTGCATTATATTAAATTCATACTCAATAACTAAATAAGTATTTAAGAAAAGAAAAGAAAACAAAGCTCCATAACTCTTTTTACCAATTATGGTAACAAAAATTTTCAACTCACCCTTTGTGACTCGTTTTCGTACGAAATCATAACTTTCTGATCCCATCAAACATGTAAATACTCAATGAATTAAAGACTATTTTCATTTGACACACTACATATGAAATGATGTAATGAATTCCAATAGGATCATGAGCATAATTCAAATGATAAGTTGTTTATACATGTATATCAATGCAATAGTTAAAGATGACTAACCAAAATGTAAGTTTTTTATGGTTCAACAAGCTTACTGTAATTTGAAATGGTCATAAGTGGAAAATCGTTTACTCAAACCAACTTGATGAATTATGTGTGTTTGGCACATTAGGGTGCAGTGGAAGATGTTGTTTGGCATATAAAGAATGCTACTGTTTGGCTCAGTTGGTTTTGATATATATGTACAGATGTAGAATATATTAAAAATAAATCAATAGTCCAAGTTGTCCTACTCAATATTTAGTTGCACATAATGGGCTAGGTGATGCATATCTATACATTATTCCTTTTTCGATTTTGTATCATATTATTTTAGCAATATCTAATTTGATTATTTTGAATAGGTATACCATCGTGATAAAGAAGGTTTATAATTACACACTTAGACTGGCTATATCTCTAGGCTAACTATATGGGTGCTTGATTTACATCATAATCGCTTATTTACTTAGAGATAATTTTTCAACAAATGGATACTATTACTAGCTTTACTACATTCAGTCTAACTTTTGGTGGTGGAAGAAAATAAATGTTGCAGTTAATGCTGAGAAAAGGGTAAAAGTATGTCAAGAAATTTGGTGTGGATGTTTATCCTAATTTTTGTTGTATGATTCGAATTATTGACGACGCAAGTTTAAGGATGCAAATTTAAGTTGTCTGATTTAATTTTCTACAATCAATGAACTTTGTTCAATAAGCAAAAGAGTATGATTTCAATATATTAATGTTTTTCGATGCAAGCACTTATTATAATAATTGAAAGGTCACTTTATTTTACCTAGTTGGTGCAGATTACTTACAAGATGACTTCGATCTGTTAGAAAAAATGTTGAGTTAATTAGGAAGAACTAAACATGTTAAATTGGTTATAAGTACATTTACAAATTACATCATATAGTTAATTATATTATAATTTATAAACATATGAAAAAAAATAGATTTACAACTCACATAAAATTGTGGTTACATAAAATTATCCCTTATACAATGTTTTTAACTCCACCATCTACATATTATTGATGTCGGTCTCAAGCTAAGGAAAAGGAGGAGAGAAATTGATTATTGCAACCGTACTTTAGTTGTTACATATTTTTTTATAAGATACCGATATCAACCTTGGAAAAAGCAAAGAGAACAGCTATTGCATCAATTTGGGTCTTACAAATTGTTATAATGATTTAATCTAAAGGAAAATTCCAAGTTTTCACACTATCATTAAGTAGCTTTATACTTCAGTAAGTATTGTGGATTTGTGAGGAAGAGAGTATTATGGGAAGTGCGATCATAATGGTGGACAAGAACAATTCTTTATAAATTAATATGGTGGTTAATTACTTTTAAAAAGAGAGAATATGCAAGTTTTCCAAGTTCCAAACTACATGAAGCGCTAATTTTAATGTTTATTACATTTTTCAAAATATTGATATAATAGTTAATTACTTTTTATGTCCTGTTTTATTATTTTCTAAAATAACTTAGTCTTTAGTAGTATCTCGATAAACGTTTGATTTGTGAATGTGTGTGTGTATATAAACATACAACATTACGTATACTTCAAATTCACGTTATAAGATCCATGAAAGCTTACGATTGATGGTTTTTAACACCAGTTACTCTTGCGCACGTGCATCACACGTGCCAAAGTACTTGTGTGTGTGTGTAGTTTTAAACAATATAAAATAAAATTTATAACATACAAATGATTATAAATATATGTGTTTGTGTGTGTATAAATGATATTATAATATAAAGTCATTATAAATATTAATATAAATAACTTTGACTTTAAATTCAAAATTAAATTTTAAATTTCAAATCTAGATCTATATAACAAAATATCTTGAGATTACCAAGTCAAATCAATATATTAATTTTTAACAAATATTTATATATATGTATATTTCGAAAATAATAAGTTTTTTACAAATTGCATATACATGTGTTCTTATATATATATATATATAAAATTACGAATATATATACAATAACTATATTTTATAATATGAATAAATGATAAAATAAACATATATATATATATATTAACATATATTGGGCCTTAATCAAAATAATTTTTTTAAAAGCTTATGATTTTTTATAAAAATTAGTTTTTTATTATTATTAAATATTTCCGTATGGAAATCCTTATAAAATTTAATTTTTTTTGTTTACGAAAACTATTCTAAAACATATGTATATTATTAAATGTTTATAAGTGTATTTTATAATATATATATATATAATAAAATTAGATATAACATTAAGATATATTAACATACATATACGTTATACACAGATTTAAATATATATATTTACACATAAGAAAAGCTTTTTTATTTCCAAAAATAGTAATGTATATATATAAAATAATAAAATTTATATAATTATGTTTGTATTTTAAAATCATTTCAATATTATTAAATTCAAAAAAATTAATTTTTTTTTATGTGATCTATATGTTTATGTGTCTGTGTGTGTATATATATAAAAATATATAGACACACACACACCTATATATATATATATAATCCAATGTAGATAACACAAACATATATGGATTCGTGATAATTCATATATTGTGTGACACACCGTACCTCTAGGCACCCCAAAAATCGGACATGACTAGAAGCATGGGTGGTCGGGTGAAATAAAATTAAACTTATAACATAGCACAGAGACTAAGGCAACAGCATAAAATGATTAAAATATTACAGCGGAAGAAAACTTTCACTAATTATAAATTAATAGCAAAACAGCTTCATTAAAAACAAATTTATCCCAAATTTATTTCTAAAACCAAAAGTACCAAGTAGTCTCCACCAAAACATAAAACATAACAAAGTTCATAATATAGGTTCCCATATATAGAGTAAAGTACGAAAAAGAGAAACGAAGTACATGAAACAAAAGAAACAAAAGCTGAAGATAACAACTGCTCCAATGACCCTCCAAGCCGCAAAGAACTGCAACCTAGACTTGCCCTCCTGTGATTTGCGGAAAATAGGAACAATAGGAATGGGTCAGACATAAAGTCTGGTGAATGAGAAATAAAATGAACCAGAAAGAATAAAACAGTTTAATTCCAGGTCTTCCCCGGATATCGCAGAGGATGAATAATATAATACAGCGAATCCTTCTTAGATACAGTTCCTAAAAAGCCAAAGTCTGTGGTCACTCTAAGGAAGTCAACCATGAAGTATACTAAACGTCAATCGGCCTGTTGGACTTGCTGTCCTTACCTATCCACGTGCTACAGCGTGAAAGTCATGCTCTTCACCCCTACACTATGACTAAATGCCTCTTACGTCTGACCGGCGCCGACTCAAACAACCTCGCAGGACCCAGAAGTTGCACTCAGGCTCCGCCAAACTGGACTCCTATCCTCCTGTCTCCATGGTCACCAACGTGGACTTGCCCCTATCCAAAGTGTCGGTCCACCGAAAGAGCGCCCGCGGCTGGGTCGGCTGCGCAAAATCCTCCAACGATCTACCTAAAGAAGCCTACGTCGGAGCACACTTGTCATGTTCCATCCACGTCGATCTGCCTGAAGAAGCCTACGATTGCGGATGCTATCTATCCTACGTACTAGCAGCATATGAAAGATAATAAACACCCTTGTAAAGCTACTTGCCCGCTCCTAGTACGTACAGCCAAACTATATTTTGGTCTTAACTGCATGAAACACCTATCCAGACCTTTACAAGGTCTGCCTACCAAATCGCTTCTAGATTAATTGATTTTACCTTTACATTTTACATACTGTTTATTTCCATTAATCTGCTTTAGGCCATTTTTACATCCGATTTGGTTATTTCACAATTTTCCTTTTTCTTACATAAATGGTATTCCAATTTCACGTCCATTCAGTCCGTATAGTTTGTCTGTAATTTTTATGCCATATTGTTACAGATTTACATTAGTCTTTAGGGTCCATTTAATTTACATTTTTTTCCACCCTAATTTACGTTCTCCTTTTAGAGATTTAATTTGTACAAAAAAAATTATCCAATAGCCACAAACCATTTAATTACACAAAGTTCCACTTTTATATTTTTAGGCCACATATGAAACAAACAATTATGCCAATTAGACTTCCCAATTTTGTTCCAAAACCATATTCAAAATTATGTAATTATATCAATCAAAACCATAATTTTACTCAAGTAACATATTCTGAATTTATTCAACTAACCTGTTCTACCATTAGAAATTGAATAACAATTTTAATTCAATTTAATTAAACCAATCTTATTTACACCATGAAATGTGAATAACAATTTGTTTGTTCCAAATTTCAACCCAAACATGAATTAGAATTGAAAAGTGGAAGAAGAAGAAGATACAATAATTTACATATATTTCAATCTTATTTATGCCATAAAACGTGAAAAGATCATTTATATGTCCCATATTTTAAACCAAACATGACTTAGATTTGAGAAGTGGAAGAAGAAGAAGAAGTTGTAATAATTTACATCAATTCTCAATTAATAATAGAAATTAATTCATATTAACGTGCCAGAAAAGAACTGAAATTGAACTACTTTATTTTTCTATTTCATATTAATTCCCACTCACCTTGTAACATCCCGTATTTTTAAGCCATTGAATTTGAACATTTAATTCGTTTTAAATGTTAATGTGGATTCTTAATTGATTTTGAAATGAATGGATTCTGGTTCAATAAATGAAATAAGCTATAAATTTTAATTATAGCAATTCTGGTTGAATTTGAATAATGGAAAATAATAATTAAATATTCGGGATTAGGATGAAAAGGGTGAATCTGGGTGTAAATAGCTATAAAATGGTTTTAAAATTTATTTTAAAGTCTATTTGGACATAAATAATATTGTTGGAATTTTAGATGAATTTTAAAGTGAATAAATTATTATTTGGGATTTTATATTAATTTAAAAATGAATTTAATATTATTAAAATGCAAATAATCAGATTTTGAGTCCGGATTGAGCCGGAATGATTTTAAATGTGGTTATACATTTTATATGATTTATTGTTAAGTTAAGAAAATTTTAAAAGTGAAATTTGAAGCGTTTTCGACGATTTTCAGAAATCGCTTGATTTAATAGACGAGTGAAAATAGCCTTCCGGGGCGCAGTCTCGGAATTAGACGAAACCAGTTCCATTGGATCCGTAATAGTTAGTTATTATCGGATTTCAATTTTCGTGGCAATCGGAGTTGTCGTTTGACCGTGGCAGCTCGAAACGCATCGAAATCGATTTAAATGATTTAATTTTAAATTGATCGTTTAATTCCGTATCTCGTGCATGCGATCAAATTAGCTTACGAAACTTGTTCCATTGTGTTCGGAACGCGGAAAACCCCTAGCTTAGCCTGTCAGAACGTGAGATTTGGAGTTCGTTTGCGTAAGTGGTGAATTGATTCTAACAAGATTAAAATAATATTAAATCATAATATATATATTCATTTTATTTGCTTAAACCCTAGTCCTCACGTTCCAGCCGCCGCTCAAATTTTTCAATGGCCGAAACGTTCCCTTGGTTATTCCCTCAAATCTCTCCATCCATTCATCTTTTGCGAAAACGTCCAACATGAATATCGTAGAGGACTTCGAGATCTTCGAAGTGGACGGTTATGATGGAGTTTGGCACAGCGATTTGGCAACAGTTCGACCGAGAAGGATGTGCGTTTGTTCGCGAATTTCCAGGTGGATGGAGCACCGAGCTTCGCCGCGACCTAGCTTTGGGTGTGTGGCGGCATGCTCTTCGAAACAGTGGAGCCTGATCATCGTCAAGCTCGTCGTGGGGGGGCGCGTGTTGTGATTTGGATGGGAACGTTTGGGTTCGCATACGAGAGAAGGGGGGGTTTGCGTTCTAGAGCGGGAAGAAGGAGGGCTAGTTTCGTGATGTGGGGCTGTGATGGTATAATAAAATTAAAATAAGGAAAAATTGTTTTAAATCTTGTTCGAACTTTATAAAGTCATAACCAATTCATACGTACTCAGATTGAGACGATTTTGGATGCGTTGGAATCGCAGAGACGCGTACTACGCAATGGCGTAGATCCGGAGTCATTCCGGGCAAGTTGAAAATTTGGGTTGAATCGAACGCCGTTCGGTTTAATTTAAATTTCGAAGCTCGCTGAAACTCAAGGTGAGTTTTCTCACTCACATCTGGATGCTAGGCATTATAAATAATTGATATTTAAATATCTGTGTGGTTGATTGTCTATATTTGTGTTTATCTGTCTGGATTGATATTTATATTGCGATGTGCTAATATCTGTGATGCAGGGAGAAACAGGTTGGAGGGATCCAACTGGATTCCTCACAATGTAGAAATTATTTTATAATTGATAGTGATACCTGTTTATATGATGTGATTGATAAATCTGGAAATTTAGTTGTTCTGTGACATTGTGGTATAAATTGTAATCACAGAATTTAATTATAAATGGATAAATTGTATTTTTACGAAATAAAATGAATTGTTAAATTTAGAATTTCAAAGAATAAAATTTGAAATCGGATTTGAAAAGAAAAATGTAAATTGGGTCAAATTGGGATTTTGAATATAATGGGAAGTTTATGAAATGGGTAAATGGAAAGTATAGTTTTCTGGAAATTAAATTTATGAAATTATAAATTGTTTAAAATAACGATGTTTATTTTAATAATGACTGATGTTATCCGAAAAATAAAAATATGTTTAAATGGAGTTGTCAACTATAAATTAACAAGTTTCAAAAGAAATAGAATAATTTGAAATGCCGTATTTCATTGGGAATTTATTTAAGTAAATGGTAGATATGGTTTTCAGTAAGAAATTCTCCGATATTGTTTATTTAAGAAAAATGATTTAAATGGTATATTTAAAAGTGAAATTCCGGATATGGGAAATTGGGTATGAACTTCGGATGAAGTCATAGTTAAATATGGGATTTGGGAATTTATGTTGTAAACATAAATTGAATTTGAAATAAATCGTTTGGATTTATATGAAGGATACTTTGGAATGTTTGAACGGGATAGTATTTCCCTGGGAAAACCAAGTTAAAGTTTTAAGGGTTTTTATTTAATTAAAAGTTAAAGCTTTAAAGTGTTTAAAGAGTATTTTAAGAAAATTATTACTTTGAAAGAAGAAATTTCAAGTTGTTTTAAAGATATATGATTAAGTTATTGGTAAAGGCTAGTATTATTCTTTTAAACTCCACTTTTAAATTTAGTAAACTAAACCTTTATTAAAATCGAATTTAGATCTTATTAAATAATAGTATTTAAAATAGTTTTGAAATTTATATTTTGAGTAAATAAATAGAAGTAATTTTCATATTTTAAAGTATATTTCAGTATAAAGTATTTTAACTGTTTTAAATGCAAATTGTTTTATACTTGGTTATTCCCGATGGGAATAAAGGGTAAAAGATTTACCTTGTAAAGGAAGAGTGGAAAATTGTTTTCAAATGAGTTTTGAAAATGTGAAAATATATCTTTGAAAGATATTAGAAGAAAATAAATAATATGGAGATTATTTATTGTGTGATGGATGTGTATGGATGTTTGTGAACATTAATTGATAGTTAAATCACCGACTATCAATATTGGCCAAATGCGCTGATCGTTTCGAAGAGACCGGGATCGAGTTTCCGTATACCGGGATTCTAGGTCTGGAGACTCGAATACCACTTCGATCCGGTTTGTACGTTTCGTGTAACGATTTCGGAGTCGAAGATGGAGCAGTGAAGTGCAAGGGCTAGTCGCTACTAATCCTGAGGATATTTCCAAAATGGATGTAGTAGGGGTAGTGCCTTCGGTTCCGTTCGGACCCGGGACGGACTTGTATGGACGAATGCTTTCGTGACGTCGTCAGGTGGACGATGGGCATTCTAAGTGAAATGTTCTGTAAAGGTATCGCTTAGCCTCAAGCCTCATCAACCGGGAATGACTGAAAATCAGGGGTTATGCAGCAAGGCTTCGTGGGTAGCCCCCACTTGAGAGTAAGGTCATCCCTGTCTAGATGTCCCTTTTATTTCGGCTTAGTGGTGCGGTTGCTGATCACAACCGTGGGGTGATTTTACTTGGAATTATCCAGTAAGGGATGATTCCGGCTTTGTGTTGCAGGGGAGCGGGCGTACTCCTCGGTACTGTGATCTAGGCCACGTACTGTGACAGGTGGTACCCCAGTGCCTAGTCATTCGTTGGAAATCCATTTTCCCTACGTGCTTTGTACGCGTTTTGTTTGTATACCTAGTATGTTGGAATTTAATCATGTAACAATTTCAGCTATTTGAATAAGTATTTGTATATAGACACTATTATAATATCAGAGGATTTTTATAAAAAGTGTTTTAGCTATCGTAAGGTAAAAACCCGACATGTTTATTTGTGGCGTGGTCTTACGAGATGCTTTTGTTTCAAAGGATTTTTGAACTTTAAAAATCAGTTTGGATGTATTTATGATGCGCTGGTATTCCAGACTGACTCGGGTGTTATTTTATTATAATGCTCGGGTCAGACCGAGTATATTTCAGGATAGGTTGCTATGGAGCTCAGGAGAGGAGCTGGAGTCCGAGACGTATTTCTCGTACTTGTATTATTCCGCTGCTGTGATTGTTGTATTGACTGATTGACTGGATATTGATGATTGTATTGATATACTCTGATGGTGATGTATTGTATATAAACAGATATAGTTTCATTTTGTGTAAAGATCTGTTCTATATATTATATTTTATCCGCTGCGACTGTGAGGTTCTGATTTTGTTTAGTTCTTTCTTCTTCTATCTACTTTCTTATTCTTCTACAATCTGTCTTTCCGGCATTCGATCGTCGGCATATTATACTGTTGAGTATTTTGTGTCGATTTTCGAGGGTCGTGAAGGGCGGGTCGTCACAGTTGGTATCAGAGCTTAAGTTGGCGACAACCTAGGCTTTGGTGGGAAAATTCTCATGTTAAATAGAGTCAGAAGTACTCTATGATGAGTTGAGTGTAATAATAGCTATGAGAGCGTACTTGTTAGTGGATATAAAATTGTTTTTGTACTGTGTTGACTTATCGGTTGAGTGTTTATGAATTCTGGTCGGTGCGGGAAGTACAACCGTATCGATAGGGGTTTCTAAACTCTTAAACAAGATAAACCGACATAGTATTATTTTTAAAGTGGGTAAATGAAATAATTTTACCCAAAATTGTATTTTGATATAAAAAGAAATAATTTTCTAAATTATTATATGTATTGGATGCTTGTTTGGTTGTTTCTTCTATAATCAAATAAGAAATTAAAACATGATCTAAAATTTGAAATGATATATATAAGAAAATAAGAAGTTAAAATATTAAAATGGTTTGTAACTAAACAGAATTAACTGAATATGGTTTCAGTAAGAAGAAGCATAATTAAAATTTGATTTAAACTAGAATTTTGACCCCGGAAATTTTGAAAAGGATTTCAAATGGAATTAAACAAAGTTTTGGGAGTTTGACTTTGTGGAAATGTTAGAAATGTTTTCAAAAGCATTTGTAAGAATGGAGTATATTTTGGGGAAATATTTTTGAATAGAAATTGTTTTGAGGTGGATTTTGGAAGTGGAAAGCATTGAACTCACTTCAGTCGCTGGAAAAAAATCCTGATGATGCTGGCCACATCATTAGAATTCATTTTCGAGTTTCTAAAGTGATGGATTGCTACCAAAATAGTTGGTTATGGTATTTGTTTGGACTTGTTTGGGAAACAAGTGATTTTGGAATTTTCAAAGGAAAATTGTTTGGTAAAAGCAGTTTGTTTTGGAATTTGGTATTTGATTTGAATATCAAAAGAGCAATGTGTTGATTTTTATTTCAAATTGGTTTTGAAATAAATCCGGGTAAATTGAATTCTGGGAATTCTGTTAAAATAAAAATGTGGAAATTGAAATAAATCAACTATAACCTTGAAAGTAAAGTTGATTTAAGTGAGAAAAGGAGTAAATGAAGTTATTGAAGTGAATAGAAATTTGAATCTAACTTGGGATAAGTTAAATGAAATTGGGAACTGGAATTAATTTGATTTGAGTTAAGTTGAAAAGCAAAATGACTTTGAAATTGGGGGGTCATTGTGTAATAAATTGTACTCATAAGCTATTGAGTGTTATACTTATAATCTAAAATTGTGAATATTCTTAAGAATTCAGGGATACAAATATATATAATTTGGGATTGTAATTATAAAATGGAAATGGGCCTAAATGAGCAATCCAAATCCTTGAATAAAAATGAAATTGAAGTTCTTAAATGGAAGCAATTGAATGGGTGGCAAATTCAAACTAAACCATAAATGAAGGTGAATGGAATATATTTGGTTTAACTTATGATAAGTTAAATAAAATTGAGAATTTGAAACTGAATTAAATCTAAATGAATTGGAATTAAATTGAAGTGTGATTAAATGGAAATGGACTTAAGTGAGCAATATAAACTTATAAATAAATAAGTTGAAGAACTTGAGAATGGGCAATCTGATTTTAAACCAAAGTAAAATGGAATTATAGTCACAAATGGAAATAATGAATGGTATGGTGACTCTAAACTCAATCCTAAATGAAATGTGGAGAAAGATAAAGTAAAGTGAGATATAAAAGATGTGAATGAATTCAAAGTAGTAAATAAGTTTTGAATTTATTTACGAAGGAATAAAGTGAAGTGAAATTCAAAATTCAGATGCATTATAAGCAGTATTGAATGGAATTCAATTATTATTTAAGTAGTAAAGGAAGTGGAATGGATTTATTTTGGCTACATAAAATTTAGTTAAACTTGGAATAAATTTGGATAAGAATCAAATTGAAAGGAAATTTAATTTAGTTGAAATGAGGTTGAATGAAGTAATGCTTACTCTATTAAATCCAAAATGTTTGTTTGGAAATGAATTTTGCATAAACAAAATTAAATGGAATTTGTATTGCAATAAATAGAATTTTGATAGATGGTCAAAAATGTGAAGGTAAATAAAACGCCTGATTTGGATTGGGGCTTAATTTTGGTAATAAATGTTGGAAGTGAGAATGAATAATGTAATTAGCTTATAATAGTGATGGTTTGAATTGTAAATAAAATTCAAATGAGAGAAATAATTTAAATGGTCTCTTTGTTAATAAAATAATTTGTACATGGATTGGATAAATAAACAAAGAGCATTAAAGTTGTAAAGGAATTGAAATTTGATTTGAAGGAGAATCAAATGAAAATAAAATAAAATTGATATAAGAAGATGATGGAAATTTTGTGAAAGAACTTAAGTAACTTGGAAGAAAAAAAATGATTGTGAATGGGCTTATTTAAGTAATTCCGAATGAAATTTGTTAGGAAATAATCTGAAATGCAAGTGAAATGAGTTTTAAATTAATTAATGTGATGAGTTAAAAATATAAGAGTTGTAAATAACTCAGGAATGAATGATATTAATATAAATTTGAATTGGTTAATGAGATTAAAATGTAAAGGAAATATTGAATTTACAATTGCATTCGGAAAAAGAAAATACTTGGATTGTGAACAATGCAAAAATTGAATAAAATTAATACACATCCAAGTTGAAATTAATTTTGAATGGTTATAAGCTTAAGTGGCAATTGTTTTGCTTGAATGACATGGAAATTTGCATGTATTTGCAATTGAGTGTTTAAAAGCAATTGGAATTGAATTGTGAATAAATTGATATGAATGGGAACCCAATTCAAAGAGTTTTGTATATGAATGCAAGTGAATTGATTTAAAGGGAGAATGGAATTAGTTTTGAATCAATCAGAATGGGTTGCATTTTAATAAGTAATGTTTGCATATGAATGGAAATGGATTATAAAAGAAATGCAAATATTTCAAGTTTAAAATAAAATTTGATTGTAAATCAAATTGGGAATGTAGGTTAAAATAAAGAAAATGTAAGTATATCAAATTTAAGAATAAGAATTTGATTGTGAATCAATTTGTAATTGAATTGAAGTAAATTGATGCAAGTGATACGCATGTAATCAAACTGATGTAAATATGAATTGAGAATATTAAACTTGAATGCAAGTCATTCAAGAGAAAAACAATGAAGTTGGGACTTGAATAAGAAATTGGAAAGGTGATTTAAATCTTTGAATTGTTGGTAAATATGGTTAATATTGTTAAACTATGAAGTTTGGGTTTGTAAAGAGGCTTTAAAATGATGTCGGAATTGTGAAATTGATAATTAAGGTGGTTAACATTGTTAAATAATGAAGTTTGCTTGGTTTGGTTATGAAATGGATATGTTTGGCTTGCATTTACATTGGAAATGTTATTAAAATGCTCACATCTTTGAAACTGATGAGTTTGTTGAGTAAGTACAGGTACGGAAGGCGTTCGAGAGAGTTGGAGCGCGTATATGCGTTATATAAGCCGCTTGCTATAAAAATTTGCTTAAAAGGTACGCCTACGCAAATATAATTGGGAAAATGATATATATATTGTGATATATTTTGGTTTCCGGCCATGTGAGCCGATGTATATATATTTGTGTATCCTGCGATATCGCAGAAGCTCCTCCGTGCAAAGGAGACTCCGCCAAAATTTTCCAGAAATTTTGGGAGTTAGAAAATTTTTGGGTTTTTGGAAAAATTTATTAACCGGTAAAGTTATTTTGGAAACGAATGTTAAAATGAAGGCTTTAGAGTAAAGAAAGCAAATGGTTTTGAAATGGAGCTGAAACTTTTTGGGAAAGTGAATATAAGCTTTTAACTAAGCAAATTGGGTAAGTAAATGGGTTGGGAAGTATTTTATACCTTAGCAAATTTCGGGGACGAAATTTTTATAAGGGGGGAGGAATGTAACATCCCGTATTTTTAAGCCATTGAATTTGAACATTTAATTCGTTTTAAATGTTAATGTGGATTCTTAATTGATTTTGAAATGAATGGATTCTGGTTCAATAAATGAAATAAGCTATAAATTTTAATTATAGCAATTCTGGTTGAATTTGAATAATGGAAAATAATAATTAAATATTCGGGATTAGGATGAAAAGGGTGAATCTGGGTGTAAATAGCTATAAAATGGTTTTAAAATTTATTTTAAAGTCTATTTGGACATAAATAATATTGTTGGAATTTTAGATGAATTTTAAAGTGAATAAATTATTATTTGGGATTTTATATTAATTTAAAAATGAATTTAATATTATTAAAATGCAAATAATCAGATTTTGAGTCCGGATTGAGCCGGAATGATTTTAAATGTGGTTATACATTTTATATGATTTATTGTTAAGTTAAGAAAATTTTAAAAGTGAAATTTGAAGCGTTTTCGACGATTTTCAGAAATCGCTTGATTTAATAGACGAGTGAAAATAGCCTTCCGGGGCGCAGTCTCGGAATTAGACGAAACCAGTTCCATTGGATCCGTAATAGTTAGTTATTATCGGATTTCAATTTTCGTGGCAATCGGAGTTGTCGTTTGACCGTGGCAGCTCGAAACGCATCGAAATCGATTTAAATGATTTAATTTTAAATTGATCGTTTAATTCCGTATCTCGTGCATGCGATCAAATTAGCTTACGAAACTTGTTCCATTGTGTTCGGAACGCGGAAAACCCCTAGGTTAGCCTGTCAGAACGTGAGATTTGGAGTTCGTTTGCGTAAGTGGTGAATTGATTCTAACAAGATTAAAATAATATTAAATCATAATATATATATTCATTTTATTTGCTTAAACCCTAGTCCTCACGTTCCAGCCGCCGCTCAAATTTTTCAATGGCCGAAACGTTCCCATGGTTATTCCCTCAAATCTCTCCATCCATTCATCTTTTGCGAAAACGTCCAACATGAATATCGTAGAGGACTTCGAGATCTTCGAAGTGGACGGTTATGATGGAGTTTGGCACAGCGATTTGGCAACAGTTCGACCGAGAAGGATGTGCGTTTGTTCGCGAATTTCCAGGTGGATGGAGCACCGAGCTTCGCCGCGACCTAGCTTTGGGTGTGTGGCGGCATGCTCTTCGAAACAGTGGAGCCTGATCATCGTCAAGCTCGTCGTGGGGGGGCGCGTGTTGTGATTTGGATGGGAACGTTTGGGTTCGCATACGAGAGAAGGGGGGTTTGCGTTCTAGAGCGGGAAGAAGGAGGGCTAGTTTCGTGATGTGGGGCTGTGATGGTATAATAAAATTAAAATAAGGAAAAATTGTTTTAAATCTTGTTCGAACTTTATAAAGTCATAACCAATTCATACGTACTCAGATTGAGACGATTTTGGATGCGTTGGAATCGCAGAGACGCGTACTACGCAATGGCGTAGATCCGGAGTCATTCCGGGCAAGTTGAAAATTTGGGTTGAATCGAACGCCGTTCGGTTTAATTTAAATTTCGAAGCTCGCCGAAACTCAAGGTGAGTTTTCTCACTCACATCTGGATGCTAGGCATTATAAATAATTGATATTTAAATATCTGTGTGGTTGATTGTCTATATTTGTGTTTATCTGTCTGGATTGATATTTATATTGCAATGTGCTAATATCTGTGATGCAGGGAGAAACAGGTTGGAGGGATCCAACTGGATTCCTCACAATGTAGCAATTATTTTATAATTGATAGTGATACCTGTTTATATGATGTGATTGATAAATCTGGAAATTTAGTTGTTCTGTGACATTGTGGTATAAATTGTAATCACAGAATTTAATTATAAATGGATAAATTGTGTTTTTACGAAATAAAATGAATTGTTAAATTTAGAATTTCAAAGAATAAAATTTGAAATCGGATTTGAAAAGAAAAATGTAAATTGGGTCAAATTGGGATTTTGAATATAATGGGAAGTTTATGAAATGGGTAAATGGAAAGTATAGTTTTCTGGAAATTAAATTTATGAAATTATAAATTGTTTAAAATAACGATGTTTATTTTAATAATGACTGATGTTATCCGGAAAATAAAAATATGTTTAAATGGAGTTGTCAACTATAAATTAACAAGTTTCAAAAGAAATAGAATAATTTGAAATGTCGTATTTCATTGGGAATTTATTTAAGTAAATGGTAGATATGGTTTTTAGTAAGAAATTCTCCGATATTGTTTATTTAAGAAAAATGATTTAAATGGTATATTTAAAAGTGAAATTCCGGATATGGGAAATTGGGTATGAACTTCGGATGAAGTCATAGTTAAATATGGGATTTGGGAATTTATGTTGTAAACATAAATTGAATTTGAAATAAATCGTTTGGATTTATATGAAGGATACTTTGGAATGTTTGAACGGGATAGTATTTCCCTGGGAAAACCAAGTTAAAGTTTTAAGGGTTTTTATTTAATTAAAAGTTAAAGCTTTAAAGTGTTTAAAGAGTATTTTAAGAAAATTATTACTTTGAAAGAAGAAATTTCAAGTTGTTTTAAAGATATATGATTAAGTTATTGGTAAAGGCTAGTATTATTCTTTTAAACTCCACTTTTAAATTTAGTAAACTAAACCTTTATTAAAATCGAATTTAGATCTTATTAAATAATAGTATTTAAAATAGTTTTGAAATTTATATTTTGAGTAAATAAATAGAAGTAATTTTCATATTTTAAAGTATATTTCAGTATAAAGTATTTTAACTGTTTTAAATGCAAATTGTTTTATACTTGGTTATTCCCGATGGGAATAAAGGGTAAAAGATTTACCTTGTAAAGGAAGAGTGGAAAATTGTTTTCAAATGAGTTTTGAAAATGTGAAAATATATCTTTGAAAGATATTAGAAGAAAATAAATAATATGGAGATTATTTATTGTGTGATGGATGTGTATGGATGTTTGTGAACATTAATTGATAGTTAAATCACCGACTATCAATATTGGCCAAATGCGCTGATCGTTTCGAAGAGACCGGGATCGAGTTTCCGTATACCGGGATTCTAGGTCTGGAGACTCGAATACCACTTCGATCCGGTTTGTACGTTTCGTGTAACGATTTCGGAGTCGAAGATGGAGCAGTGAAGTGCAAGGGCTAGTCGCTACTAATCCTGAGGATATTTCCAAAATGGATGTAGTAGGGGTAGTGCCTTCGGTTCCGTTCGGACCCGGGACGGACTTGTATGGACGAATGCTTTCGTGACGTCGTCAGGTGGACGATGGGCATTCTAAGTGAAATGTTCTGTAAAGGTATCGCTTAGCCTCAAGCCTCATCAACCGGGAATGACTGAAAATCAGGGGTTATGCAGCAAGGCTTCGTGGGTAGCCCCCACTTGAGAGTAAGGTCATCCCTGTCTAGATGTCCCTTTTATTTCGGCTTAGTGGTGCGGTTGCTGATCACAACCGTGGGGTGATTTTACTTGGAATTATCCAGTAAGGGATGATTCCGGCTTTGTGTTGCAGGGGAGCGGGCGTACTCCTCGGTACTGTGATCTAGGCCACGTACTGTGACAGGTGGTACCCCAGTGCCTAGTCATTCGTTGGAAATCCATTTTCCCTACGTGCTTTGTACGCGTTTTGTTTGTATACCTAGTATGCTGGAATTTAATCATGTAACAATTTCAGCTATTTGAATAAGTATTTGTATATAGACACTATTATAATATCAGAGGATTTTTATAAAAAGTGTTTTAGCTATCGTAAGGTAAAAACCCGACATGTTTATTTGTGGCGTGGTCTTACGAGATGCTTTTGTTTCAAAGGATTTTTGAACTTTAAAAATCAGTTTGGATGTATTTATGATGCGCTGGTATTCCAGACTGACTCGGGTGTTATTTTATTATAATGCTCGGGTCAGACCGAGTATATTTCAGGATAGGTTGCTATGGAGCTCAGGAGAGGAGCTGGAGTCCGAGACGTATTTCTCGTACTTGTATTATTCCGCTGTTGTGATTGTTGTATTGACTGATTGACTGGATATTGATGATTGTATTGATATACTCTGATGGTGATGTATTGTATATAAACAGATATAGTTTCATTTTGTGTAAAGATCTGTTCTATATATTATATTTTATCCGCTGCGACTGTGAGGTTCTGATTTTGTTTAGTTCTTTCTTCTTCTATCTACTTTCTTATTCTTCTACAATCTGTCTTTCCGGCATTCGATCGTCGGCATATTATACTGTTGAGTATTTTGTGTCGATTTTCGAGGGTCGTGAAGGGCGGGTCGTCACACACCTGGCACTTGAGCTTGCATAAATTTGAAAAAAAAAACTTTGCTTTAATCTTTCTCCCTTTGATTCTTCTAAATTCCCCAAATTGCTTGAATATATATAGATAATTTAATTTGGTAGAGATTTGTTTATTTAGTAGAGAAAAGGAGGAAGAATAATACACACTAATTTTACCGTAGAATTATGGCGACAGCTGAATAAGAGATTAGGTTTATGTTAGATGGTTTATTTATAGATTGTTTAAGTGAATATAATCCATTAGATTATTTTAGATTAAATTTGGACCTTTCATACACTTAATGGTTATCCATTCTAGCCCATACACATCACTCAACCAATAAAATTTAGCCATCACATTCTATTACATCACTGGAGCGAACGGGAAGCCGCCACATGTTAGAAACAACGCTGAAATACATAGGAAAATCGCTGGCAATGAACTAGCTTAAAAACATCACTCCAGATTTTGGGCGACAACGAGACTTGATCCCTGGTCACTAAGGAAGTCAACATGCGCATTTACCACTATACCAAATGCGCTTTTAATTTCTTTTTAATTATATTTCCGGTAAAATATCGAGGTGTTACATATTGTCTAGACATATGCATATAACATGATGAACAGTTGTGTAAATATAAATATAAATTAAAGATTTACCTTGATTGAAGCCTAGTTGTAACAAGTTGAAGCGTTGAGTCGATGAACTCCTTGAATCATTATCTAGAATCTAGAAAGAGCTATCAATCTTACTGTAGCAACCACGGAACTTCAAATTGTATTTAATTTATGTTTTAATGGTATGTAAAGTTTGGAGAAAGAGGGAAAGATAGGGCTGGCCATGACTGGTCTAGGAGGATCAAAAAGAAAGAGTTCTAAGGTGGTGTTTTGAGATAAATAAATAGCATAGGTACTAAGGAGCAAAAAGGAGATCCGGATCCTCCTTTTTTGCTTACCTTTTCATCTCATTTTAAACCAACATTAAACCCCTCTTTAGCTCCTTGTAGCTGGCTATAACATTCCTGTGTTTGTGTCACCAAACTGGTTCAGATCAAACAAAAAATGCATTTAAATCTAATTCAAATACACTTTGATATCGTATATCGATGCGTGTATCTATAACTATTGTATACACACTATATAATATTAACCAACACAAATTAACTAAAATTTTATAAATAATATTTAAAATATTAATTAATTTATAACAATTATAATTAATTAAATCATGTGATAACAAGAGTATTCAAAGTTTTGGTTGTATTAATCTTGGGTGTAAATTAGGTCAGCTATTAATATCGAACAATTCAAATATTAACGTTCATATGTCACTTAGAAAGTGGTGTGACTTTGAGGGTAAATTTTTCGTTTATATAACTTCGATAAAGTCCGATTTTACTTATTTAAAGCGTAACCTTTTAGTGACAATTATTTACACTAATTCTCTTCATCAGAACTATATCACATTAGGACTTATGGAATTTGGTAGTGGTTAAAATTCAGTATCATCCATATTCAACTTTATGGTCCAAACACAAAGTCCTTGGTTCAATAATAACAATTATTATTGATTGAACTGCTTTGACCAGAGACTTTGACATCGAGTTGACTTCAATTGACCGTGATACAAACATCATATAACCGAGGAGACAAATTCTCCCTTAATAGTGTTTCACTTCCGGTGCTTCCACTCAACCCAACTATAGTCATTCAACGGACGTCGTGCCACGATTTAACTGTAATCAAACCGTAGTCTCCACATCGAAGCTTGATTGTATTCTCAAGTCAAGGGAATTGTGTAACACGGCCACATCGGTATTTTCTATTGGCCTTAGTATGATTAACATAAAAAAATCGACTGTATCATTCCATAGCTATCCAATAACTATAATACGTAACCCTTTGATATCCCTAGCAGTCATAAGTAATACACTTCCTAACATTTGGAGTGTGTTACATATCTAGTCTCGGCGGAAACATCGATATCCAATCTCGATGCAACTTAACTAGGAATATTTAAAATGGTATATTTATTTTATTATGATAAATCACTCATGATTACAACACATTGTAACTACTATCACAAAATATACCATTTATGGATTTTCTATTAAATATACTTTTAATCAAATTAATTAATTAATTAATATAACACATTATATTAAGTATATAATAGAAAGAAAATACCTTTTATGTAACGACCCAAAAATTTTAGTGATTTTATTTATTAAATTAATTGAAATTTTGTGAAATTTTAAACAATAAAATTTAAAAATAAAAATTTTATATTTGGAATACATATTTAAAAACATGGCAATTGGTAAATTTTCATCAAAAAATATGAAAGTTTATCTTATTGTGTAATTTTATTTCAATTTAAATCAGTTAATAAAAGTTTAAAAGTGATCCGAAACCTAAATATGTCAACATGAGAAAATTTATGTAGAACACTCTGAATAAGAATGCGTAATTCGTTTTGCAAATTTTGGATGTTTCTAGCTCCGTTTGGATTTTTCCGTACAGAATAGCAACGTATATTAATGTTCGTATCGACTTTTGATTGGATGATCGTACCACTGATATCTGTATACCGTTTTGATCGTCTCGTCGTGCTGATTTCTACGGTATATTTATTTCTATGTTTTGAAGTCCGGTACACAGCGGAATCAGCGAAATTGGTAACCGTATCGATACCGGACCCGTCACCTTTTGTTTTCTTTTGCGTTTCAAATTTGAACGTGACTGCCCAGCAACAATCAATTGCTTCAATTTTGTACCTGAATTGACCTGTGACTTTTGATTTTCCCATCGGTTTAATTCATAGTTGTTCACTATTGCCTTTATTAAATTATGAAACGACAGTGACCTTTCACATTTCATTTATTTTATATTTATTATTGCATACCTTTATAACTTCTGGAACCGTTAAAACGTCCCCTGCAATTTCTAAACCTTCCCTATTGTTTTGTCTAATCTAAAAAGTAACATAGCAAAGTTTATGTATAAAGCATACCCCTTGCGTGTTCTGGAACTGTTATATTTTTTTTCTTCAACCTGCTTCCATTTTTGAATCCATGCCAACCCATATGATTTCCAAACCTGCTCTCTCTCGTGCATTCTCCTCCTTCATCATTTTGGGTTTGTTTATATATAAATTTTTTTTGAAGCAGGCATATATGCAAATATACGCAGCTTCCTCCGGTCGTTCTCCGCCTCATCGAACCACCTGCGCCCTCTACCTTCCACCCATGCATCACAGCCACCTGCCGCCTACAACATCACGCCGACCAGCGTCGGCCGACCTTAATCGCCAACGACCCTCTGTTTCTTCCTTCGCCACTGTCCCAGACTTTGTCTTCCCGCAGCCTTCTCCTCTCTTGTGTAAGTATATATATATATATTATTAAGTTTGTACTGTCGAACCATTCATATTAGTATATAGAGCTGTATATATTTAAACTATGTTAATATTTGGAAGTTTATATACTAGCTATATATTAGTTATACGTATATATTAATATACAAAGTTGTTTACAACGTATAAAGTTATGTATTTATTTATTTATAAAAGTTTTCAAAGCTATTAATATGTATGTCTATTTGGTAGCAGTATATTTGTGTGTTGTATATATTAGTTTGATTTTGTTTTGCTTTATGCAATCTGTTGCTTTACAAATTAATATAAGCTATATATATATATCACTGTTGTTTGCATATGTCGGTTACACTTACAAATGTCAGTCCTCACGCATGTTACTGTATGTTTAGATCGGAGAATATAAACCAACTTATATACGTTACTTTATATTAAGTATAATATAATATTGTTTTATATTAACATTGTATTCGCAACTCAGATATAACATTGTTATGTATACGTTACTTTATATTTTTGTTAAATATTGTACTCGCAACTTAGATATAATATTGTTTTATATTAAATATATACGTTAATTTATATGTTTATAAGTTGATTTGTAACTTACTTTAGTCAGTTCTATCTTGCTTTGGTTCTGAGAATATAAAGTATATATTAATACGTATATAAGTAATGGTTGAATAGTTTTGATATATATTAGTGTACAATGTTGTTCATATTAGTATATATAAGTTTGTCTGCATATTTGGTTACATGTAGTTAGTTATTCGCATATACACTTTTGTCTGCACATATTATGTGGTGTCTGCATTTGTATATTGGTTTTTAAGTATTGTAACGACCCGATATTTTCAACCATTCGCATCCATACATGTCGGACTTGAATAATTCAAAATACCGAATTGTTAATTTATATTTGGCAAACTCATCATATTTAGTAAATAAATAATCACATATCACAGACACAGAGAAATATAATGCAGCGGAAATAAAGAAATAGTAGTTCATGAAGCTACTATATAAATACATCAGAGTTAAGTAAGATACAATAGGAATACCAAGATACAACAGGGGTAACAGTATGAAAATCAGGTACAACTCAGAATACAATTGGAATCAACTGGATAACAAAATGAATAGATATCTGGTTCTTCAAAGCAAAACTCCAGCTCCAAAAGTGAGTCTCAAAATGCTGTATCACTCAGTCTGACCCGAGCGTAAAGCAAAACACAAAACGCTCGAGTCAAGACATACATACTTATATAATGTAAACCAACTCAAGTGAACTGTAATAAAAGTACAAGTAACTTAAAGAATGCTTGGGATCGCCCATTCTTTAAGGATCCGTTAAACTATCTACTATGTAGTAATATTCGCTATTATAATAATGTCTAATATAAAATAAACATACTTTTTAATAGCGTTAAGGGGTTACCCATATAGCCCTTAACACATAATAGTGCCAATAGTCTATATAGTACCTGCATACCTCGAAAGGCTACGAGAAGATACTCCATAGGTACGACACAAATAGAAACTCGTAGTAAAGCTCGCTATGGTAGGTGACACGACACACAAGGCAATGCCAGGGTAGATATACCAATTACGCACACGGACTGATGGAAACGCATAGCAGCCACTACCGCTCCACCTCGAACAACACTCTCAAATCAAGGGGTGCACCCAATCAATCACAAAGTAATAGAATGGTATCGAAGAAGTGCGTCCGGTAAGAGGTGCTACCACATTGGCCCGAGATCGCTCCTGTTTTAGCCACCTTATGCCAACTCACGGGAGTTGGGTCCACGTATATACCTTAGGATCGTCGCCACCATCCTACTTCATTCTGGAAACTCCACTGCGTACACAGTTGTTAAAGTGGTTTTCGGTATCGACAGAGAGTATGTCCATATCTGATCCCGGTCTCTTTAACAACCAATCGTTATTATTACCCATGAATATTTATTTTCAAAATAGTATATACTTTCAAAACCAAAATATCATATCTATTTCAAACCATATCATTTATTTTAAAATAGTATATACTTTCAAAACCAAATTATCATATTCACTTCCAAAATTAAACATTTAATTATAACACCGTAAAACCATAATAATTTAAAACCCATAGCACTCTAAAATGTAACTTTTATAACCATAGCAATTTGAAACATTACATTTTAGAAATAATGACATTTTAGAAATAAAACATAACCTTAGGTCATCATAGCATTTTGGAAAAGCGATACTTAAGAAATCATAGCAAGTTGGAAATGTAACCTTAAGGGATCATAGCGTTTTTGAAATGTAATATTTAAGAAACCATAGCATTCTGGAATGTAATACTTTCCACTTTACCATTTTATATAATCCAAATGTTTATATACTTACAATTTTTTACCATAGTTATTTTATCACTTCTATTTTATTACACTAATTAATTCATTTGGATATTAACTAAACCATGCTTTTAAGTTAAATAACTTAATTACTGTAATTTCCCATTTAAAGTTGAAATTCCTTATGTTAAGTTAAAGTATATTATTAACTTGCATTTCATTATTACAGTAAGGAACATTTATTGTTTTAATCAATATTACATTAACTAAAATTACATGTCAAATGTTCATTTTTAACTTACATTTTATTTTCACAATAAAGAGCATTTATTGTCTTAATCAATATCCCATTAATTAAAATTTTCTGTCAAATGTTCATTTTAACTTACATTTTATTTTCATAATAAAGAGCATTTATTGTCTTATTCAATCTCCCATTAATTAAAATTACATATCAAATGGACATTTTTAACTTACATTTTATTTTCACAATAAAGAGCATTTATTGTCTTAATCAATATCACATTAATTAAAATTACATGTCAAATGTATATTTTTAACTTACATTTTAGTTTCACAATAAAGAGCATTTATTGTCTTAATCAATATCACATTAATTAAAATTACATGTCAAATGTTCATTTTTAACATACATTTTATTTTCACAATAAAGAGCATTTATTGGCTTATTCAATCTCCCTTTAATTAAAATTACATATCAAATGGACATTTTTAACTTACATTTTAGTTTCACAATAAAGAGCATTTATTGGCTTATTCAATCTCCCATTAATTAAAATTACATGTCAAATGTTCATTTTTACATACATTTTATTTTCACAATAAAGAGCATTTATTGTCTTAATCAATATTCCATTAATTAAAATTACATGTCAAATGTATATTTTTAACTTACATTTTAGTTTCACAATAAAGAGCATTTATTGTCTTATTCAATCTCCCATTGATTAAAATTACATATTAAATGGACATTTTTAACTTACATTTTGTTTAAACTAAATCACAATTTCCAAATAAGTTATATTTCAAATCATAAATTTTTCCATTCATTTATTTAACATTTTTAATACATAGAAAAATCATTAACACTTTATTAAATCATTTTAAATTCAATTTAAATTCAAAATATCATATTTCTCATAAAAAAATACTTAAAACTTAAATATATATATATATAATAACCACGGGTCTGTATAATATTTTCTAACCTAGGTCAAGTGATACAGATAATATATCATTTCAATCCGTAATTTACAAATAAAAATCCGGGTTATATCATTTCAAACCCGCAATCCCAAGTTAATTAAAATAAATAAAAATCACTCAGGCCTATTATTTCAGCCCATAATGATTTTCCCTTATTCTAAAGTCCGTTCGGGTATGTATCATTTCAACCCATAGTGATTCTATTCTACAGGGAACTTGTAGTGTGATTTACAGGAATAAATAAACAATAAAATAAAATATAACAGATGATGTGACAAGTTAATAACAGGGTTTAACATCATATAATTTACATCACAGGCAGGTATAACATGATATAATAATTTCTACACTTTCACTTGCTATCAATTCACAAAAATATAAGTATGAATGTCAGGTGTGATTGCTCTCCTTTATAAAGCTGGAGTTCGCAAACAAAACACACAAACGGAAATCCAGAAAGCACGAAAGCACGATTTTTGATTTGAGTGGAGAGATCCAAGATATTAATCTTGTATTCACAAAATAAACAAAGCAAGATATAAATATGAATACAATACAAAAGAATATATTGAAACAAATTGAAATAGAAATAAACATTTGACTACACAAAGCTTTTAAACCATTTTTGCTTGATCTCCACTCAACTTTGCTCGACCATAAGGCTTTATAGGTTCAGCCACAACATGGTTTTGGTTCAGGTTTGGACCTAAAAAGGCATGGTTACAAGGAATAGGAAGTGGTAGAGGTTACATAACATGAATACAAAGGGGCAAGCATAAGAGGAAGGTTTTGGTTCATCACTTTGGCTCGGCTACATGGGTCTATGGGCTCGGTCATTCATGCTATAGATCTGGACAGAGGTAAGGCTAAGAGTAAATGGTCATATCATGGTGGTGGTGGAGCATGGGGAGGTGGCCAAGGCAATCTAAGGTGATGGTGATGAAGACTAGGCTCAGTTAAGCATGTTTTAAGGAGTTTGCAACATTTTTGTGGAGTTTTTGGTCATGGGAAAGGTATGGCCAGATCTTGTCAGAGGAAGAGGAGGTGATAGGCGGTGGATGGTGAAGAGGAGGAGGTGGTGAACGTCATGGCCGAGGCAACTAGAGTGGAGAGCATGCAAATATACGAAGAAATCATGGCCAAAACATACAAAAAGGAAGAAGAAAAAGTAGAAAAGGAAGAGAAACCATTACCTATTTTCAGATCTGAAATGATGGCTGCAAATTTGTGAATGAGAAAGTGTTTTCACGTGAGAAAAGAGGAATAAAAGTCACGGCAATAAATAAGAAAGGAACGGCCAAAATATTGAGGAGTTATGGTATGAAACCAATGGATGGAAAGCTAAAGAGGTAATAAATCAAAACGTAACGTATGTCTCCATTTAAAAATAGATAACGTAGTCTAATTGATGTGTTACCTATATAATAAAGAAAGGTGTATACAAGAAGCTTTCACAAACCAATAAATACAATAACGTTAAATAAATACCTTTTAAATATATATATTGAAACTAGACTTAAAATTTCAAACAAAATTTCAATTACACTTTTTTTTAAATGTTTTAAGACTTAAATATATATACATAACATCATGATACACATGTAAACATAAATTAGAACCTGACATGACAACAAAATATTATTTATATAAAATTAAAATAACAATTTTGTTAAATACAACAAATTACATCCAATAGTGTAAAAGACATAACTTTCACAATATTAATCAGATTTCAACGAAACGAAAAGCACTATACTTGAAATTTTATTTACTTTCATAATAAAAGATAAAATTCAAAAATTCAAACTTTTAAATTTTTAAATTAAAAGTCAAAGTTTGACCACATTGACAAAAATTCACATTTCAGGAAAATACTCTATTTATTCATGTTTGGAATTATAATTCACATAAAAATCAAAATTTATATTTAAATAACAAAATTTATCCATTTTAATAAATAAATAAAGTTTTTAAATCAGGAAATTCAATTTAAAATAATTACAAAATACAGGGTTGTTACAAGTATGGTTTTATAAAGAGAATACACATGAATTTTAAATGGTTTGAACTGAACTGATTTTTTCTTTTTATTATTATAAGTATGTGTTTTATTTTAAATTTTGTCTTAGATTAAAATATTTATTTTAATAAAATAACAAGTATTTCTGTATATATCAAGCTGATTTTGTTTCAATTCATCAATTCTAATTTATCAGCTTTGTCCATCGTGCCTGTTTTCTTCATCGATTCATGTTCATCTAACGTTGCTTTGGAATTCGTAGCTCATTGCTTTGTCAAATCATCTCTAACCTCGAAAGGTGAGCGATCACTCACGATTAATGTTCTTATATTTATTAAATTTGATTTCAATTGAAACGAGAATTAAAATATGCTGCTGTTAGTATTATAAATTGTGGTATATATGCTATTATTATGTAACTATTCACCTGTGGGATATGACACCATATCCTGTTGTTTATATTATATTGTTATTTATGATATATGCTTGTTATTATTATTTTCGTACATGTCATCACTTTGCAAGTTCCCTGTTAGTATAGAATTCACTATGGGTTGAAATGATACATACCCGAACGGACTTTAGAATATGAGAAAATCGTTATGGGTTGAAATGATAGACCCAAGCGATTTTCATTTGCATTGAATTTGGGATTGCGGGTTGAAATGATATATACCCGTATATATTAAATTGCGGATTGAAATGATAAATATCTGTATTACTTGACCATATGATAGAGAATTATACAGGCACCGTCGGTCTATATATAAATATTTTGAAAATGATTTCTATGGTTTTGAAAGGGAATATATATGGTTTATTTAATATTGAAATATTTTATATAATTATGTTTAAATACAAAGTAGACTCAATAATAAACTTAAATTTAATAAAGTTCGACTTAATTAATAAAATATGTTAAGTATTATATTTTAAACAGATTTTCAATGATTTGTATAAATTAAGGAAGATAAAGTTGAATTGATCGAAATTGCATTGAATTAAGAAATTTACTTAATTAAATCGATTTGAAGCTATTGAATTTGAAACTTTAAAATATGATCTTATAACTTGATTTTGATTTAAGTAATTTAATGGATATTTCACGCCTAAAGAAATTGAAGGTAATATATATAGAAAATGTAATTTAAGGTCAAATAAATAATATTGAATTTATTAAGTGAATATTTCAAAACTAAATAAGAGTGAAGTCAAATTGGGAGATAAATGCAATTATCAAATTTAGTCTTTGAAATGTTGAATATTTAAAGCTTCGAAATATATTGACTTTGAATTACATTGAAATTTAAATGGTTTGTTTGTGGTTCAAAGCTGTATTTGAAATCGATAAATTTGAATTAGTTTAGTCAGAAACTGAATCGAATGGAAATTGATAAACTGAGATTGAATTAAATTTGAATGGGAAAGTGGAGTTGATTTTGAAGCGATTTGTGAAGTTTGAGGAAATTACAAATACTTTACTTTATAAATTATTTAGTATATATATACTATTTTGGGAAATAGATATATTTGAAATGAAAATGATATTTTGGTTTCGAAGTATAAATTAATTTGAAATGACCACGGTGTTATAGTGTATATTTCTACATTGTAGATAGTTCTACGGATCCTTAGAGGATGGTTATCCAAAACATCCTTTGAGTTGCTTGTATTACAGTTCATATTTCACTCGAGTTGGATTTATTGACATAAGAATGTTAATCCTGACTCGAGTGTTTTGTGTTTTTTTTACGCTCGGGTCAGACTAAGTGATACAGCATTTGAGACTCACCTTTGGAGTTTAGAGCTTCGCTTGGAGATCCAACTATCGATTCAGCTTTCAGCTTTTCCAGTTGATTTGTTCAGAGAGGTCATCAGTTGTATTGGAGACTTCAATGTATTTGAGATATTCTGCTGTATTTTATTTCTAACTCTGATGTTTATGTAGTAGCTTCATAAACTACTATTTATCTATTCCGCTGCATTATTATTATATTACTCTGTGTCTGTGATTCTGTGAATGATTTATTTACTGTATATGCTGAGTTTTGTCAAATATAAATTAACAATCTGATATTTTGAGCAATTCAAGTCCGATGTGTGTGGATGCGAATGGTTGAAAATAGCAGGTCTTTACAGTTGGTATCAGAGCTCTGGTTTAAGGCAAAACTTAGCATATGTAGTAGACTCAATTATAGAATTATTTCGTTCGTGCGTGAATCTCTTCCTCTTTGATTCGGTTTCCTTTGAATTTTGGAATGCTCCCACTTGTTCTGAAATCCATTCTTGTCTCCCTATTTATTTTCTTTTGATCCTGGAGTATCCCATAACTCCACTTCGAATGATCTCTATAAAAATCGACGATCCCGCCAATCTTTGAATGATTTGTAAAGGGGTGAAACTCCTTTACAGTTGGCATTGATTCACCGGAGATTTCTATACCTTCGGTTTAGATGCTGCTACCTCTTGCTATGCCGAATTCTATCTCTGGCGATCGAACGACGATTCGCCTTAGAATTCTGCATCGATTATATTCCTGAAGTCACGGTTGACCCGGTTATGGTCGCCCGCGATTTATATTAGTATATCCATCTTCTATTTTTGTAATTTAAGTACCTCATCTTCGATCGAGCCTATCTTCGAATCAGAATTCTATTTTATGAGAGTTCCTCTAATTTGAATCTATATCTTTGTTTGAAATCCATTCTTGAATCATACTTTGAAAACCGGGTTTGTTTGTATTTTAGAAATTGTTTTATATATCGAAATTATTATTTTGATAAGTATGAGTATATCCTATATATAAAGTGAAAATGTTTTCGATAAGGAATATATACCTTTTTGAAAAACGAGAATTTGAAGCTTCGAAAGTATTTGAAATTTTGAAAATTATATAAGAAATGGATTATAGAAGGGCTCACCTAAACTTTTCATTGAGAAATTATTGGACGACCAAGCTTTCACTGAGTGTAACATCGGTACATCTTTGCTAATCAGTAGCAAGTCATCGACCTATAATACTAAAAAAGTTACAATACCATTTTGCTCCTTCTTATATGCACACATTTCCTATATGTTTTGATAAAAACTAAACTATTTGATTACCTTATCAAAACATTTATTCCAACATTTTGATGTTCCTTAAGACGATAAATCGATCTTGGGAGTCTACATGCTTTATCGCCCCTTTCATTGACCTCGAAACTCTCTAGCCATGATATATATAAATAGTCTATTCCAAATCACCATTTAGAAATGTTGTTTTAACATCCATTTCCATGTTTCGTAGTAATAATAAGTAGCGATAGAACGTAGTGTCCAAATGGATTTAAGCATAGCTACCGGCGAAAATGTTATCAATGCCTTTAATTTGATGGAAACCTTTATGACTAACCTAGCTTTATAGGTCTTGACCTTACCATCTTCACCGATCTTTTTCTTAAAGATTCACTCGTAACCACTGGGTTTCACCTATTCTAGTACATTCTCAAAAGTCCATACCTTTTTTTACATGGAATCCACTTCGGATTTCATAGAATCAATCCATAATGCAAAGTCTCCACTCTATAATGTTTGTCGGTACGTGAGGGGATTATCATCATGAATGAAACAATCCACATTCTTGATATCAATGAAAAACTCATAGTTTCTCTCTAGCACATGAGATTCCCTATTAGACCTTCTAATAGGTTGCGTAGTTTCAACAAGTGTTGAACTACGTATATAAACCTGATCTCTATGGAAGTTTCTTGGATCTCATCCAAGTCAATCTTACTTTCACTCTTTTGACTTGAGAGAAATTCCTTTTCCAAAAAGGTGGCATGTCCCAAAACAAAAACATTTTGTTCCTTGGTATGGAAGAATATGTATCCTTGAGAATTTCTTGCATACCCAACAACTCTCTTAAGATCGATCTTGCATCAAGCTTTGTAACACCCCATAAAATGAACCATAAGTAAATAAAGAAAATTAAATTAAATATGATAGGAGTTGGATATGGAAATTTTATAAAAATTGGAATTTGACCATGAAAGTTATTCCATTGCGTTCATGGTGAAATTCTAATCAGTTTCCATATATAATATGCTAAAAATGAAGCTCAAGCAAAGAAGTTATGAGCATTTGAAGTTCTCGGATTTAAATTAATGTAGTTTGAATTCAAATTCAAATGAAAAATCAAATTAAGGATTTAAATTTCAAAATTTAGCTTGGGGCTAAGCAAACGATTAATTAATGCTTAATGTTAAAAATTTAATTAGGGAATAAAATAATAAGGCAATGGAAACAAGAATAAATGTCCCTGAATAAGAGAGCGGTCAACCTGAATAAGTCAACCGATCGACCGCAGTGATCGATCAGCCGCCCAAGGGCGGTCGACCGCTTGGCAACGACAGTTGCGAGTGGCAGCTAGGGTTTTACGTTATGTTCTATTCGGTTGTGCGCTCTAGATTTACCCGTTTCCTACCTACTTCCATCCTACGGTTCTAGTGCGTTTCAACTCATATAAATAGGACCCTATCCTCTCTACTTATTTTGGGGAATATGATGAAACTCAACTATTGTTATCTCTCTAATAAGATTCAGAAACTCTACAGAGAATTCAGGTAAGGATTCAACCTATTTCCTATTTGTTTCTTCTTCCTCTAATCTATTCTTATCCTATTCTTCTCCAATTATTTTGAATCTAATGAATATATATACATCCTCCCTATTGGGTGTTTATATATCAAAAGAGAGGGATTTTGGAAGAGATCGGAAGGCTACAAATCCATTTAAGTAAAGCTAAGGCTAATCTGTGAGTGGAAACCCTAGTATTTCTTTTCAGCAATTGTTTAGTGTATTTCTTTTGGATTTGAATATGCCTTAGGGATTTTGGGATTTTGAAAATATAATAGATAAAATCCTCCAAAATTCCTTTTTATTTCGAAATGTCTATTTTATGTTGAAATTCTCAATTATTTACATTAATTTGATGGAATTTGTTTCATTTATGCAATTTTTGACAATTCCGTAGTCTATTCCACTTCTCCTTCTTCTTTGGGTTAAATTGTGATTCTTTGATAAAATAAGGGGTTTAGATTACGAATTTTATTCGTAGCTTACACCAATTATTCATATCTATTTCTTTGTAAAAAGAGGAGTTGAATAGAATATGGTATTCAGATTGATTCTTATTGTTTAAGATATTTCATTTAATTGGTGTAATAAATTGAGTTTCTATTTTATTTACAAGTCTGTTATTACAATTTTGATTATGAATATTTATTCCCTATTTTGGACATTTGAATTCCATGAAATCTTGGAAAATGAATAAAAAGGACTTGTAACCATAATTGGTTAGGGAACTGACATTAAACGCTAGCCTAAGGCATAAAATCCGTGCATTTAAAACTTATTAAACGTGAATATTTATTTATTTCTATTTATGTAATTAACGTATAACTATTGTGTATATGGCATAGTTAATTAGGCATTTATTTACATTTATTTTCCCCTATTAGGAAGGTAATTGATTTTGAGGTGAAAATAAGAGGAAACTTTTATATATAGTGTAATTATTATTTTAAGGTAATAAGAAAGATTCTTTATAAGGCCTTATTTATGAAATGGTGTGATGTGTGTGTGTAGAGTAATTAATTTATGGCTAAGTTATAGTGGTGATGAGGTCAATAGAGTTACATGACAGAAGTTCACCCTTCATTTTGAGGCAACCAACAGTTGTGTACGCTTTTATTGATGTGAGATATCCTTATGATAAATATTTGTAATGACGCGATGTTAGTTCCAAATTCTATAGTAGAAATCTGCCCAGCTAACCTGGCTACCAGTTCCTAAGAAAAGAAAACTAATGTGAGACGTCATTATAGGTATGGGCCATAAGACGAAGGGCCTGCTTCGAGGCTTGAGGTATTACGTGGTTGGACCCACCTTTTCCCCAAATGAAGTATTAAATGGCCAAGAGGTTATGTTAGATGGTATCTCTATAGGGGTCCGCTTCTGGAATTAGGCCTTAAATGACGAAGTCTGCCTATTTACCACTTTGAAGTATTAAGTATCCTATGAGATTCCATACGACGTCAGCTAGATAATACCATTGAGGAGCACGCTTTTAGAAATAGGCCTTAAATGACGGGGTCTGCCTATTTTCCACTAGGAAGTATTAAGTGGCTTGGGTACCGTCTCGTACATTATTAGTTATTTATGATGTATGATTGGGATATGAGATCTACTTCTTGAATGGAAGGTATTAAGTGGTTGGACCAGCCTCCATTCCTTATAAAGAAGTATTAAATGATTTTAAATGGTTTTATGTTCGTAGACATATTCTTATTTTGAAACATACTGTCCAGGTACTGAAAAGGTAAGACTCGAGGTTTTTTATTCACTAGACACTAGTTGTTCCGACTCCCTCCTCATTACAACATAGGTTAAGGATGGAGTGATGGCGGTGACGATGCTTAAAGATGGAGAAGCTTGGCTAACAGCCGTATTTATTATTATTTGCTTTCATAAGTAACCATGGATTTAAACAATTGTTGTAACAGATATTATACTACGATTTTTATGGGATTTTGTGTTATGGCATTTTTTGGTTTTGAAATAAATGGGTACAATTTACTATTATATTTCGTTCCATCCACTGTGAGTTCTAAAAGTTTAGTTATGGCTTTGCACTGTTATTTCTTTTTACTACCAACAGCTTACCTTAGAATGGATCTAAGTTTTGATGGGTCTTTTTTGGATCGAAATTTAGGCATGTTTTGGGTTGGGTTGTTACAAGCTTACTAGGATTTACATCTTAACATAAGTCGGACAACCCCCAACCTTAAGGTAATTTAGGTAAAATTTCTTTTGAGTCCATAGTCTTAGGCATAGATCTATTCAACATATATGCAGTGGTTTCTAGCACATATCCCCAAAATGAAAGAGTCAACTTACTGTAACTCATCATCGATTGAACCACGTCCAATAAGGTTCGGTTTCTCCTTTCTGAAATACCATTGTGTTGCAAAGTTTATAGAGGAGTGACATAAGAAAGAACCTCATTCTTATTTAAGAACCCTTGGATTCAGATCCAACGTACTAATGTCCTCAATCAGATTGAAGTATTTATATTTTCATGTTAGTTTTCTTTTCTACTTTGTTCTTATATTCAATGAATTTATCATAGACCTCTAATATTTATTTCATAAGGACCTTATATCCATATCCAGATAAATCATCGATGGATGTTACAAAGTACGAGGTTCCAGCTTTGGTAGTTGTACACATAGGACCACATACATCAGTATATACTAGTCCTAAGAGTTTATCAGCTCTTTCATTGCTCCCACTGAATGGGTGCTTGGCCATTTTACCTTTAAGACCATAAGTATCGAATGGTTCAGAGAAATGATGGCTAGAAACACTTGGTTTCTTAACTCATTTAGTGGTTACTTACGAATATGGCCTAGTCTACGATGCTAAGGATAACTATTTTTTACTTTATTGGTAATATTTACTAATAGAGTTAAGGGCAATTATGTAATTATTTACATACATCTAACTCGATAACCAATTTTCTTCAAAATAAAAGGTGTTTTCTTTCTATGGTGTACTTGTTATATTATGATATAATTAATTAAGCAAACAATTTAAAGTATATTAAATAGAAAATTTTTAAATGATGTTTTATGTTATAGTAACTACAATGTGTTATAATCACGAGAAGTTTATCAAATTAAAAATAACATATTATTTTAAATATTCCTAGTCAAGATGTTTCGAAATGGGATATTAATACATCCATCGAGACTAGATTGCGTAACGTTTTCCAAATGTTAGGCAATGCATTATACATGACTGTTGGAAGCACCAAGGGGTTACTTACTAATAGTTTTTGGATAACTATGGAATAACTCACACGAGAGTAATTTGATGGTTAATATAACTAAGTTCAAACAAAGAACCTTAAAGTGACGATATTACACAGTTCTTTTGACCAGAGAGTACTATTGAACTTCAGTGTGGGCAATCCACTTTGATTATGGTAAAATCATGGTATGATGTGCACTGCATGACTATAGTTGGGTCTGAGTTGAAGCATTGGAAGTAAAACACTGTTTATTTTAAAATTCGTCTCTTCCATTATATGAGGTTAGTATTACGGTCAACTGTAGTCCACTCAAAGTTAAAGTCTTTGGCCATACCGTCATGATTAATAATAATTGTTATTATTGAATCAAGGATTTTGTGTTTTCAAGTTGAAGGTGGACGATGCGGCAATTTTAACCAAAACTAAATTCCATAAGTCTTAATGTGATATAGTGTTGATGAAGAGAATTGGCATAAATAATCGTTACTACCAAGTACCGCTTATAATAAGTAAAATTGGATTTTTACTAAAAAGATGTGTAAGCAATAAATGCTACCAAAATGTTACACCACTACCTAGGGTAACGTGTGACATTAATATTCGAATTGTTCAATATTATACAAACGTGATGATGAATACTCAAGAAAAACCGCACAATTTAATTAATTTATAATCATCTTAAGTTAATTAATATTCATGGAATACTAATTATTAAAATTTATTTGATTTGTTTGAATACCATTAGTATCTAATAAAGTGTGCATATAAAAATTATAGACATGCGTATCGATATATGATATCGATAGAATATTTAAACTAGATTTAAATTGGGGGGAGAGGTTTCAAATGTGATTGAAACTCCAAAGGAACGATTAAAGGAAGAAAGTAAATCTTCATCCTCTGCTCATCTTTAAACCACATTTATAAAATGATTTTTCGCGTTTCTCTTCATTCTATTTGCCACCGAAAATATGAAGAGGGGGTAAAGGATTTGATGACATTTAGTGAGGAATTAAATATAAAATGTTTTAAAGGAGGAAATTGAAAGGTTTCAATGTTCCCTTTAAACAAATTTTCTTTCATTTATTCTAGAATTCCTTATGATAATATACTTCTCTTACTCCCTTCTCTTCACCCTCTCATGATCGAAATTCCATGGCACCATAGAGAAAGAAATCCTAAAAAAATCCAAACTAAATCAAAATAAAAGGTGGTTGTTATCTCTATTTATTCTTGCAAAATCTAAAGGTCGATTTAGTTGGCACTGGGAGCTTCGTTCATCATTCAAGGTGCAACTTTTTGGCTACATCCTAAGATACTATTCTGATTTGATTTAATTATATGTTTCTCTTGTTCACATGTTTTAGATTCTATATCTCTCATCTTATCTATTTGATTGTTCATCTTACAATATGTAATTCAGATCCCTTTTGTCCACCTTAATTAATTGAATGTTCATTATGTTGATTTAATTCAGGTCTCCAATTTTCTATATCTCATTTGTTTATTTGTTGTTATTCTTTGTATAATTTAGACCTAAATTGTAACGCCCCGAAAATTTTCGACTTTCGAAAATTCAACATCGATACTCACTTTACCGACTGCTGAGCCATCGAATGCCGGAAACTCGAAAAGTTATGGTTTTAAGAAAAAAGAAAAAGTAGAAGAAGAAGAAGATAGAAGAAAAAGAGAAGAAGAACAACAAAATAACAACAGATACAGAACAGAGACAATATCAGAATCTCACATATCGCAGCGGAACAAAATATAATAGATAAATCAGTAATCTTTAAAACAAAGAACTATATCATTTTATACATACATCAATCATCAGAGTCAATATACAACAATGGACAGTTATATAAACTTGTCCTCATACAGAATACACAGCGGAATAAATACTATCAGATACAAATACTACGTCTCGCCATCCAGCTTGCTTCCAAAGCTCCAGAATATCCAGAATATCCTGATAATATAACTCTAGGCTGCCCGTGTGGAAAATAGTGGGCACCCAGAGTTTAGAAGGGAACAATAAACTCCGAGTCAGTCATGGTGACTGGTGTGAGATCGTAAAACAGTTATTCTTTAAAAATAAACAACAGGATAATTTTAAAGTCAATTCGAAATGCTTTTGGAAAATGAAACTACCATAAGACCTCCCGCCACACACACAATGCAAACGCAGAATTGGAGGAGATTTCTTCTTATGATAGTCAAAGATGCTTACTACGCAAAATCAAATCATTTTTGATATTATTATTAGTGCATAGTGTAGAAAACATTTCGAAAGTATAATATAAATCTTAGCCAACATACGACCAGTATCGTATGCCTACTATAGCTACCATCCAAACAGTGGGGCGCCACCATAAGTGAATGGCAGGTTCTACAACTAATACCGTACACGTCGCGTATTGTTTCTTTGGATTTCCAACAAATGGTCAGGCTAAGGAACTTCCTATCCACGATGGGTACGTCCCTGGAATAGACGACCCGAGAATCTAACGTTACGGTTAGATCTCTGCCAACACAAGGCCGGGTTACCTCTGCAAAAATAGGTAACTACTGACACGCGTATGCCATCCCCCGATCGTCACCGATCTTCCCGAGGATCCCCGATTTCCAACAAACCACAAAGTAATAATAACTGTGCAGCAACCACAGAGGTTAAGTATCTGGGCTCCATACCATGATACCACCTTTATCCAGAAGGAATGACATACACTAAGGGGCGCTACTCCCTAGAACCTTGCCGCATCCTTCCTGTTTCGACCATTTCCGGGGTGTGAGGCTCGACGAAGTCTCGTCCACAAAGCTACGCTTTCTCAAAAAGCCCTGCTTCGGGTCAAACAAAATGATCAACCTATGATCACAAAGATATAAGATCAAACAAATGATCATATCGCAAATGATCAAACACTGATCATTTCACAGCAACACTCAGTATGCCACGTTACCAAATTGGGATATATCGCTGATGAATTCCAACTACATAACCTCTGAGCTCGTACGTCTCAGAGAAGGGTGTTAAGCTAAGAGAATAAATTCTCCGCCACCAACAGAAATGTATTTGAAAGAAATCAGCTTTATATCTCAAATTGTAACGTCAGACACACAATCCATACAAGTCTGTTCCGGGATCGAACAGAACCGAAGGCACTTCTCACGAAGCCCTTGCATATCCGGATAATTTTCAATCACGTCAGGACTTCCCGTCACTAAGGGTGATAAAACCTCTAAATCGAAGATCAGTCGATGTAGAGTAACTCGACGGTAATCCTTCCGTTTTCAAAAATATCCGGTCTTCAACACCGGTCTTCAAATGCAATTCATAACGACGTATCACATATTCGGAATGGGTTATACGACCCCATGGTCCTTTCCCGGCTAACCCGAATAGTGAGCGTTTATTCAAAAATAAGTGTGGCATTCAGATTCATCCAATTCACAACAAATACCTACTCAAGGTAATTATTGATAGTCGGTTATTTAACTATCAATAAAGATGCGCAACATCATCAGATTCCAAATAATTTTCCCAAATTATTTATCTTCAAAAATATCTTTACTAGATATATTATTCCCACACTTAACCATTTGAAAACAATTTCAAATATTCAATTTTCAATTTATCTTTAAAAGATAAAATCTCAAAAACAGTTCATTTCATATTGGAAAAGCAATTCCATACTTATTTAATAATAAGTATTTCACAAATCATTTATTTTCAACATTTGAAAATATTCAATATACTTAAATCAATATTAAGTATATATTCATTCTTTAAGGAAATCATAAATTTTACATCTATTTGAGTCAAAACGAATGTTGCGTAAAACATCGTTACGACGACTCAAAATCACTAGTATAGGGGTTCGGAATTTAGATAGATATGTGAATCCCAATACTACATCAAAACATTTCCTTTCGGAAACCATTTACTATAACAACAGTGTTATAGTCCATCATTTCCTTATTTCTCGAAAACGTCTATTTCAACAAGAACTGCGGAAATCTCTGCTTTCGATTTATAATACATTTTAAAACATCTTTAAAATGTTTAACTTCATTTTTCAATATCACTTTCCCAAAACAGTATCCATTTTACTTAACAATATATTCACTGTCCAAAATCGTGAATATACTTCACTAACCTCATTTCCATATTTTCTACCCATTTTTATTTCAATAATTATCCACTATCCAAAATCGCGGATATATCTCCTTTTTTAACCTTCTATGTTTAACCCATCAATTTCAATTGGTTTTGGATTTATAAAACAATGTTTATAAATTTCACCTTTTATATTTTATAACAACTTCGATTTGTACATCTCCTTTTATTAACTTCAAAAATTACTTATCAAAATAAGTGATTTCAGATTTATAAACAACGTTTATAAATCACATTTATACTTCATAACAATTTCAACTCATGAAATCATTTCATTTAGCAATTTCTATTTATATCCCATCTAAGTGCAAAAGTCAAATTTATAAGTAAATTACTTATAAATCGTTTATTCTACAATATCTATTTACTTTATAACTTCACGTTATAAATCTATTTATTTCATTCACTTATGAAATCCTTTTTTTTTTATTTCTTTTTAACACTTATAAAAAATTCGTTTTATAAGTCCAATATTTCGATTTACGAAAATATCAATTTTACAAATCTTTTTATACAAATCGTTTATAGTTACTAAAAATCCCAATTTAAACCATTTTATAAATAAATCGACTTTTATTTCAAAAACAACACTTCGGTTATATTACACTAAAAATTATAACTTTTAAATTTTACGTTTATAACTCGATTCAAAAATTCCATAAAACGTATATTTTCAAAAATCACTTTAAAAATCCTTTTAAAATAACAGTCGTTATTTTTACATTTCAAAACTGAATCCGATGATGCAACAACACCAATCAGTCCATCACAACAGTCAATATCATATATCATCATATGATAACAGAATATACATCAATATCTGTAAATAAATAACTACGGGTGAGGAATCCAGTTGGATCCCTCCAACCTGTTTTCCCTGCATCCAAAAACGTCAGCACAATACCAATTCCGCTCCAGTACGGAATTATCGCGGTATATGGGTTTTTATAAATCCGCTTACTAACGGCGCAATAGGGTCTCATCCGCTATACGAGGCGGGAAATCATCAATCCAATATATACATATGCCAATATGTATATACTGCTATATATATAGATATATCCTATCATATCTAATAGCACATCCAAACAGTCAATCATCAATCAATAACTGTAAATAATTCCACATTCAAATTTGAGTGAGAAAATCTCACCGAGATTTTTTTTGATTCCATTCCAGCGTTTATTTCCGAATAAATTAAACAGCCGTTTAATTCCATCCGAAATTCACACTAGCTCCAAATGGCTCTAATTCAGTTCCAACGCGTAGTATTCGTCAATACGATCCCATCGCAAAAAATCTCGTCGTAATCTGATAACGTATGACCAAGTTACGATTTTTCAAAGTTTATACAATTTAGATATAATTAATTTACATATTTCTTTTTAAATTTCAAACCCAGATTCAATCGTGGCCGTTCGTTTCAAGCTTCACCAAATCTGGACCGTGAAACGCATCTCCCTCCACACGTTCTTCTTCCAGGCTCGTATTCGAACGCGAGAACCCAAGTGTGCCGTTGCCACTCCTATTTTTCGCGAGCACCCCGGTCATCTTCACGATGATCAACTACTTCCAGGTCGTAGCCCCCACCGCCACGCACCCCCGTGCAAAATCCGGTCAGACCCGGTGGCCCCCAGCGCGCGCAAAACGAGGATGAACGGCGCGCGTTCCCACCTCGATTTCTCCCCCTACGCTGCGCCATAGACGATCATACCCGTTGAAATTGAAGTTCACTCTGTGCTCTACACTTTCCTAGTTAGGAGTTTCTTGAATAAGTGTAGGGATTTGAAGATAATCGAAGAAGAAGACTGGCACATTTCGGCCATTGATGTTTTTGAAAGTGGCGGCTGGAAGATAACCCTAGGGTTTGTTTGCAAATGTGAATTATGGAGGTCTTTTATAGAAAATTCAACGAATTACTATTCATCCGGAATTTCCAAACTCTGATTCGAGCGTGCCGGCTGACGTTCGTAAGGTTTACCCCGCGTTCCGAACGCAATGGAACAGGTTTCGAAAGCTAATTCGATCGTCTGTGCGAGATACGGAGAAAAACGATCAATTTAAATTAAACCGATTTAAATCGATTTCGAGGCGTTTAGGCTTGCCCCGGACAATCGGTAATTCCAAAAATTACGAAATTTGAAATCTTACAATAATATCACATTACGGATCCGATGAAACTGGTTTCGTCGAAATCCGAGACCGTTTGAAAAATGACTATTTTAACTCGACGATTTTAAGTTAAAACGATATCGATGCGTTTCGAGTTGCCACGGTCAAACGATAACTTCGATTGCTACGAAAATTGAAATCCGATAATAACTAACTATTACGGATCCAATGGAACTGGTCTCGTTCAATTCTGAGACTGTTCAAAAATTGGCTATTTTTCAGTCGATAATTAAATATTAAAATAATCGATTTTCACAGATTAACTCCAAATTCGATTCTGAAAGTTCTATAACCTTTCTATAACTCCAGTATGATTAAATAAAATTTCCCAAATCAATTTCAATCATTTTAAATCCAAATTTCAATTATCACTGGAATTTCACTATTAAATTATTGATTTAATTATCAAATAAAACCCGATATTCGAAAAATAAATCATTCGACTTCTAAATTCCATTTATTAATATTTAAAATCAATTAAATATTCGAATTTTAATTATCAAAAATTCTGGGTCGTTACAAACTTCCCTCCTTAAAAGAATTTCGTCCTCGAAATTACAAGTTAGGAAGAAAGGTCCTTAACTCATCTACTGTTTTTCACAATCTAATAGTTTTATCAATTCTTCAAAACAAATCTTTCTACTAAAGATTCGTTATTATTCAACTAGCTTTCTAACTTCAATTATAAATCCCAAACAACATTGTTTACTTCAAAATTCAAATTCGAGTTTAAATTCAAATTTTAAACTTCCAAATTTTCTCAAAAATTTCTAACGCCCTAAATTTCCGAAAAATTTCGCCAGCGTCTCCTTTGCGCGGCTAATACGGCACTACTACAAAACGTCTCTACGGACTCTCAGATTTCAAAAAGAAAAGAAAAACGCCAAGCGGCTAGAGAAGAAATCAGTAAATCTCATATAGAAATTTAAATACATACCTTTTGTCGAGCAATTCAAATTATCTTCAAATTTAAAATCCCAATTCATAACACCTGTATATCCTACTAGCCATAATATCTAGTTACATATATTCAAACCATTTGCAAATTCAATTACAAAATTTTAATATAACTGCTTATATCATTTTTAAATTAGTTTCAATTACTAATTCATTTCAAATTCTAATCTACTAACAAATTCAGATTTGCTTCCAACATTCAATTTCAATTCCAGTTTCATTCACTTTTGTTCATTTCCAAAATTTGATTTCAATTTACCCTTTGGTTAAATCTACTGTCATTTAAACTGGATTTCCAATTCGAATTCATTTTACTTTTCTTCAAATTTTATCAATTCAACTTCATTAACACTTAATGAATTTATATACAATCAACTAACAATCATCAAACAATCAATGCATATTCAACATAACCATTATTATTTGATTTCCATTCAATTTAGTTCAACACCTTTAATTTAAATTGACTTACATTCAATTTATTCAGTTTCTTCAATGAATTAACATTTACACTCAATGGATTCATTAGTTCAATAGCTAATCCATTTCACATTTCATGTTGAAGTTTATTTATATAACTCAAGTTCATATTCATTTAATTCATTTTGATTATTTACTTCGACACCAAAATCAATTCCAATCAACACTTAAGTTATATCCCATTAAACATCGTTTGTTTAACTTAACTTACATTTCCACTTATAAATCCAAAATTCAAATTTCAATCCTATTTAACTTTTACCAAGGTCAAATTTCTTCACTTTCATTTATTCAAATTTATGCACTTATACTTCCTTTAATTTAACTCCACTTTTTAAGTTAAATTTATTCTATCAACATTCAATTTGTATAAGTTATCAACTTAATAATATTTCATAAATATGGTATTCCAGAGTCTTACCAACATTTCAAAAATCTCTTTTGAAAACAATTCAATTTATCCTTTGAATTTTCTAAAACCAAACCCAAAATTTTCAAACCACTTCCATTTAAAACAATTTGGCAGCAATTCCTCTTTTGGAAACCCGAAAATGAACACCAACGATGCCGCGGTCATCATCGAAGTTATTTTCCAGCGACCGAAAAGAGTTTAGAGCTTTTATCTCTCTAAAATATTTTTCAAAAGCTTTGAAATCCATTTTCAAATCAAAAATGATTTAAACTTTTCAAATCTCCAAAATTTTCAAATTCTTTTCAAAACATTTCCAAAAACTTTTCTGGAATTCCGTTTTAAATTACAATTCACATTTATAATTTACATTCTCAAATTTCATTTGTATATGGATTTATTTTCTTATCTTTCAATTCACAATTATAAATTTCACTTGTTAAATGAATTTATCTTCAATCTTTGGTTATTACTTTAATTCAATTTCAATATAACAACCATGCAACCATATACTATGATAGTTCATAGAAAAACCTTTATTTTCTATATAAAAATAGTTTTGGGCAAAATTATCTCATTTACCCTATTTAAAACGATATTGTGCCGAATTGTTCTATATAAGTGTTTAGAGATCCCTATCGATAGAGTTGTACGGACAATACCGACCAGAATCCATATACCACTCAACAAATCAATCATCACAATATAAAACAATTTTATATTCACTAACAAATACGCACTCGTATCTATTATTACACTCAACTCATTCTAGAGTACTACTGACTCTATCTCTAATGAGTAACACCCAACAGAGCAGGGTTGTCGCTTAACCATATGCTCTGATACCACTTGTAACGCCCCGAAAATTTTCGACTTTCGAAAATTCAACATCGATACTCACTTTACCGACTGCTGAGCCATCGAATGCCGGAAACTCGAAAAGTTATGGTTTTAAGAAAAAAGAAAAAGTAGAAGAAGAAGAAGATAGAAGAAAAAGAGAAGAAGAACAACAAAATAACAACAGATACAGAACAGAGACAATATCAGAATCTCACATATCGCAGCGGAACAAAATATAATAGATAAATCAGTAATCTTTAAAACAAAGAACTATATCATTTTATACATACATCAATCATCAGAGTCAATATACAACAATGGACAGTTATATAAACTTGTCCTCATACAGAATACACAGCGGAATAAATACTATCAGATACAAATACTACGTCTCGCCATCCAGCTTGCTTCCAAAGCTCCAGAATATCCAGAATATCCTGATAATATAACTCTAGGCTGCCCGTGTGGAAAATAGTGGGCACCCAGAGTTTAGAAGGGAACAATAAACTCCGAGTCAGTCATGGTGACTGGTGTGAGATCGTAAAACAGTTATTCTTTAAAAATAAACAACAGGATAATTTTAAAGTCAATTCGAAATGCTTTTGGAAAATGAAACTACCATAAGACCTCCCGCCACACACACAATGCAAACGCAGAATTGGAGGAGATTTCTTCTTATGATAGTCAAAGATGCTTACTACGCAAAATCAAATCATTTTTGATATTATTATTAGTGCATAGTGTAGAAAACATTTCGAAAGTATAATATAAATCTTAGCCAACATACGACCAGTATCGTATGCCTACTATAGCTACCATCCAAACAGTGGGGCGCCACCATAAGTGAATGGCAGGTTCTACAACTAATACCGTACACGTCGCGTATTGTTTCTTTGGATTTCCAACAAATGGTCAGGCTAAGGAACTTCCTATCCACGATGGGTACGTCCCTGGAATAGACGACCCGAGAATCTAACGTTACGGTTAGATCTCTGCCAACACAAGGCCGGGTTACCTCTGCAAAAATAGGTAACTACTGACACGCGTATGCCATCCCCCGATCGTCACCGATCTTCCCGAGGATCCCCGATTTCCAACAAACCACAAAGTAATAATAACTGTGCAGCAACCACAGAGGTTAAGTATCTGGGCTCCATACCATGATACCACCTTTATCCAGAAGGAATGACATACACTAAGGGGCGCTACTCCCTAGAACCTTGCCGCATCCTTCCTGTTTCGACCATTTCCGGGGTGTGAGGCTCGACGAAGTCTCGTCCACAAAGCTACGCTTTCTCAAAAAGCCCTGCTTCGGGTCAAACAAAATGATCAACCTATGATCACAAAGATATAAGATCAAACAAATGATCATATCGCAAATGATCAAACACTGATCATTTCACAGCAACACTCAGTATGCCACGTTACCAAATTGGGATATATCGCTGATGAATTCCAACTACATAACCTCTGAGCTCGTACGTCTCAGAGAAGGGTGTTAAGCTAAGAGAATAAATTCTCCGCCACCAACAGAAATGTATTTGAAAGAAATCAGCTTTATATCTCAAATTGTAACGTCAGACACACAATCCATACAAGTCTGTTCCGGGATCGAACAGAACCGAAGGCACTTCTCACGAAGCCCTTGCATATCCGGATAATTTTCAATCACGTCAGGACTTCCCGTCACTAAGGGTGATAAAACCTCTAAATCGAAGATCAGTCGATGTAGAGTAACTCGACGGTAATCCTTCCGTTTTCAAAAATATCCGGTCTTCAACACCGGTCTTCAAATGAAATTCATAACGACGTATCACATATTCGGAATGGGTTATACGACCCCATGGTCCTTTCCCGGCTAACCCGAATAGTGAGCGTTTATTCAAAAATAAGTGTGGCATTCAGATTCATCCAATTCACAACAAATACCTACTCAAGGTAATTATTGATAGTCGGTTATTTAACTATCAATAAAGATGCGCAACATCATCAGATTCCAAATAATTTTCCCAAATTATTTATCTTCAAAAATATCTTTACTAGATATATTATTCCCACACTTAACCATTTGAAAACAATTTCAAATATTCAATTTTCAATTTATCTTTAAAAGATAAAATCTCAAAAACAGTTCATTTCATATTGGAAAAGCAATTCCATACTTATTTAATAATAAGTATTTCACAAATCATTTATTTTCAACATTTGAAAATATTCAATATACTTAAATCAATATTAAGTATATATTCATTCTTTAAGGAAATCATAAATTTTACATCTATTTGAGTCAAAACGAATGTTGCGTAAAACATCGTTACGACGACTCAAAATCACTAGTATAGGGGTTCGGAATTTAGATAGATATGTGAATCCCAATACTACATCAAAACATTTCCTTTCGGAAACCATTTACTATAACAACAGTGTTATAGTCCATCATTTCCTTATTTCTCGAAAACGTCTATTTCAACAAGAACTGCGGAAATCTCTGCTTTCGATTTATAATACATTTTAAAACATCTTTAAAATGTTTAACTTCATTTTTCAATATCACTTTCCCAAAACAGTATCCATTTTACTTAACAATATATTCACTGTCCAAAATCGTGAATATACTTCACTAACCTCATTTCCATATTTTCTACCCATTTTTATTTCAATAATTATCCACTATCCAAAATCGCGGATATATCTCCTTTTTTAACCTTCTATGTTTAACCCATCAATTTCAATTGGTTTTGGATTTATAAAACAATGTTTATAAATTTCACCTTTTATATTTTATAACAACTTCGATTTGTACATCTCCTTTTATTAACTTCAAAAATTACTTATCAAAATAAGTGATTTCAGATTTATAAACAACGTTTATAAATCACATTTATACTTCATAACAATTTCAACTCATGAAATCATTTCATTTAGCAATTTCTATTTATATCCCATCTAAGTGCAAAAGTCAAATTTATAAGTAAATTACTTATAAATCGTTTATTCTACAATATCTATTTACTTTATAACTTCACGTTATAAATCTATTTATTTCATTCACTTATGAAATCCTTTTTTTTTTATTTCTTTTTAACACTTATAAAAAATTCGTTTTATAAGTCCAATATTTCGATTTACGAAAATATCAATTTTACAAATCTTTTTATACAAATCGTTTATAGTTACTAAAAATCCCAATTTAAACCATTTTATAAATAAATCGACTTTTATTTCAAAAACAACACTTCGGTTATATTACACTAAAAATTATAACTTTTAAATTTTACGTTTATAACTCGATTCAAAAATTCCATAAAACGTATATTTTCAAAAATCACTTTAAAAATCCTTTTAAAATAACAGTCGTTATTTTTACATTTCAAAACTGAATCCGATGATGCAACAACACCAATCAGTCCATCACAACAGTCAATATCATATATCATCATATGATAACAGAATATACATCAATATCTGTAAATAAATAACTACGGGTGAGGAATCCAGTTGGATCCCTCCAACCTGTTTTCCCTGCATCCAAAAACGTCAGCACAATACCAATTCCGCTCCAGTACGGAATTATCGCGGTATATGGGTTTTTATAAATCCGCTTACTAACGGCGCAATAGGGTCTCATCCGCTATACGAGGCGGGAAATCATCAATCCAATATATACATATGCCAATATGTATATACTGCTATATATATAGATATATCCTATCATATCTAATAGCACATCCAAACAGTCAATCATCAATCAATAACTGTAAATAATTCCACATTCAAATTTGAGTGAGAAAATCTCACCGAGATTTTTTTTTGATTCCATTCCAGCGTTTATTTCCGAATAAATTAAACAGCCGTTTAATTCCATCCGAAATTCACACTAGCTCCAAATGGCTCTAATTCAGTTCCAACGCGTAGTATTCGTCAATACGATCCCATCGCAAAAAATCTCGTCGTAATCTGATAACGTATGACCAAGTTACGATTTTTCAAAGTTTATACAATTTAGATATAATTAATTTACATATTTCTTTTTAAATTTCAAACCCAGATTCAATCGTGGCCGTTCGTTTCAAGCTTCACCAAATCTGGACCGTGAAACGCATCTCCCTCCACACGTTCTTCTTCCAGGCTCGTATTCGAACGCGAGAACCCAAGTGTGCCGTTGCCACTCCTATTTTTCGCGAGCACCCCGGTCATCTTCACGATGATCAACTACTTCCAGGTCGTAGCCCCCACCGCCACGCACCCCCGTGCAAAATCCGGTCAGACCCGGTGGCCCCCAGCGCGCGCAAAACGAGGATGAACGGCGCGCGTTCCCACCTCGATTTCTCCCCCTACGCTGCGCCATAGACGATCATACCCGTTGAAATTGAAGTTCACTCTGTGCTCTACACTTTCCTAGTTAGGAGTTTCTTGAATAAGTGTAGGGATTTGAAGATAATCGAAGAAGAAGACTGGCACATTTCGGCCATTGATGTTTTTGAAAGTGGCGGCTGGAAGATAACCCTAGGGTTTGTTTGCAAATGTGAATTATGGAGGTCTTTTATAGAAAATTCAACGAATTACTATTCATCCGGAATTTCCAAACTCTGATTCGAGCGTGCCGGCTGACGTTCGTAAGGTTTACCCCGCGTTCCGAACGCAATGGAACAGGTTTCGAAAGCTAATTCGATCGTCTGTGCGAGATACGGAGAAAAACGATCAATTTAAATTAAACCGATTTAAATCGATTTCGAGGCGTTTAGGCTTGCCCCGGACAATCGGTAATTCCAAAAATTACGAAATTTGAAATCTTACAATAATATCACATTACGGATCCGATGAAACTGGTTTCGTCGAAATCCGAGACCGTTTGAAAAATGACTATTTTAACTCGACGATTTTAAGTTAAAACGATATCGATGCGTTTCGAGTTGCCACGGTCAAACGATAACTTCGATTGCTACGAAAATTGAAATCCGATAATAACTAACTATTACGGATCCAATGGAACTGGTCTCGTTCAATTCTGAGACTGTTCAAAAATTGGCTATTTTTCAGTCGATAATTAAATATTAAAATAATCGATTTTCACAGATTAACTCCAAATTCGATTCTGAAAGTTCTATAACCTTTCTATAACTCCAGTATGATTAAATAAAATTTCCCAAATCAATTTCAATCATTTTAAATCCAAATTTCAATTATCACTGGAATTTCACTATTAAATTATTGATTTAATTATCAAATAAAACCCGATATTCGAAAAATAAATCATTCGACTTCTAAATTCCATTTATTAATATTTAAAATCAATTAAATATTCGAATTTTAATTATCAAAAATTCTGGGTCGTTACATAAATGATTTTACAACGAATTTACTTATGCCTAAGTTATCTAATTCATTTTTTTATTTACGAAACTATTCTTGAAAAAAAAACTAATTTTTTGATTGAAAAACTATTTTATAATTATATAAAATTTGTATACACAAATATAATTAAACTATTTATGTTGATTGTCTAGGCTTACCTTAAAAAACCAATTTCTTAAGTTATATGGTTACTATTTTGAATATAGTTCTTTTGATTATTGTTAATATAAAAGCAAAGGTTGTTTCAATCGACATTTCATAATTGGACTTTTATGTAAAACATAAATTTATTATTTCCTTTACAATTAAAGTTTGATTTAAATTTGTTAACTTTAAATTTAAACATATGTATGTATATATGTATGTATGTATACACAAATATAATAAATTACAAACTTCACATACGTAAATTGTTTTAAATTTAAAATATAGTTTGCAATCATTTATATATTTTTTTAGCAAAGCTAACGGGGTTAACTGACCCCTACCAGAGTAGATTAGAGAAGGAGAAAAATACCTTGGTAACATGCTATAAAGGCAAAATAAACAAAGAAAATAAAACATACAAACCAATACAAAACACTTGACTTAACCCAATTCAAGAACACTACATAATAACACCTAGAATACCTTATTTTATAGGAGCAGCAATCAGTGACTCAGGAGAATTCTTCATGTTATTAAATATGTGATTACTCCTTTCCTGCCATATAAATGAAACAAACTTCTTCAATGGTCTAAGAAGTGTATCTCCTTTAGGGCTTTTTCGTTGAGTAGCCTTGAAAATAGAGAACTATTCAAGCTTTAAATCAGTAGCTGAGTTATGAAGCTTGTAGTTGCATAATAGAGCTCTCCAAATCATAATGGAGAAGGAGTATTTAGAAAACATATAGCTATTGTTTTTAGGATAATTGCCACATAAAACACAGTGGGAACAATGAATGATACCTCTGTACATTAAATTATCTTGAGAATCATTTGCATTACTAATAATTTTCCACAACATCATATTTTCCTTAGGCTTAGAATTAGAGCACCATATTTTAGAGTGCCAAGGAAAAATTGGGGTTTGATCTTGATTAACTTAGAATTGTATACTATTAGAATTCTTGATAAATTGTTTGAATTGGTGTAATTGTATTATTGAATTGTATCTTGATACAAAGTTCATAGAACAATATAAATATGTACATAAATGGGCTTAAAACAACACAGCCCATATTGGTAATCTGCACCACTATTTTGATCTAATCTGGATGGTTGAAATAAATGGCTGAGATGAGAAGCTGGGGAGAATAAGGATTGCCGCTTGTAACTTGTTTACCGCTTTGTGCTAGTGTAACTTGTATTCAGTCTAATTCTCCCCCTCAATGTCGGCTAGGGTTTCCTTCTCCTTCAACCCTCAATTCTTCATTAATGTCTTTAATACACAGTTTGCTCTTAAATTCTCCAAAGTACTTGCGAGACAAGGCTTTCGTGAGAATATCAGCAATTTGGCTTGACGAAGGAAGATGATTGACTTCAAGTCTTCCTTTGGCTATCTGATCTCTGACGAAGTACAGATCGATCTCGATGTGCTTCGTCCTAGCATGTAACACCGGGTTAGCTGACATAGCTACCGTGCTGGAGTTATCACACCAAATAATTGACTTGCGTGGAAGCTCGATTCCCAACTCTTTAATTAGGGTTTCTATCCACATCACTTCGGCTGTAGCTGATGCGACACTTCGATACTCTGATTCTATGCTAGATCGAGAAATGGTTGGTTGCTTTTTGGCACACCAAGAGACAGGGTTTCCACCAAAGAAGATGCAGTGTCCGGTAGTAGATCTCCGGTCATCGCAATCTGAAGCCCAATCAGCGTCTGCAAACCCTTGAATAGATAAGTTTTTGCCTATCTTTAACTTGATTCCTTGACTGATAGTTCCTTTGAGATATCTAAGTATTCTCTTTACAGCTTTCCAATGTGTATCTAAGGGCTTCTGCATAAATTGACAAACTTTATTCACAGCGAATGATATATCAGGTCTTGTAGCAGTTACATATTGTAAAGCCCCTACGATACTTCTATATTGCTTTATATTATCAATGGGTTCTCCTTGATGTTTAGACAAGTGCAAGTTACTAATCATAGGTGTAGGCATTGGCTTTGCTTCATGCATGTTAGCCCTACTTAATATTTCTGAAATGTATTTTTGTTGACATAGAATTAATCCTTTATCAGCAGTATAAATAACTTCTATGCCCAAAAAATAGTGTAACCTGCCTAAATCTTTTATAGAAAAGGTTCTGTTTAGCATATTAATGACATGTTCTATTTCATTGTTGTCATTTCCAGTAATTATAAAGTCATCTACATAGACAAGTATATAAGTAATATACCTTTTACTTGCTTTTGTGTAAATAGAATTATCAGACTTGCATACCTGGTATCACATAGAGGTTAAAGTAGCTTTTAGTTTCTCATACCATACTCTAGGGGCTTGTTTGAGTCCATAGATAGCTTTATGAAGTTTGCACACCAAGTTTTTGTTGTCATCTTGAGTATATCCAGGAGGTTGCTCCATATAGACTTCCTCTTGTAACTCTCCATTTAGGAAGGCATTATTTACATCAAGTTGCCTTATATCCCATTTATAATGCAAAGCTAATGTTAAAATAATCCTAATAGTGGTTGGCTTAACTACTGGAGAAAAGGTTTCAGAAAAATCAAAACCATACCGTTGAGAGTATCCTTTGGCTACCAGTCTGGCTTTGTGTTTTACTTTTCCACTTTCTGATAATGTCTTCAATCTGAAGGTCCAACGACATCCTACAATGTTTTTGTTTGCTGGTGGAGGAACTAGACTCCATGTATTATTTTTAATCAGTGCATTGTATTCTTCATTCATGGCATCCTTCCATTTGTTGTCTTTGATAGCTTCATTGTAGCTGACTGGTTCTTTGCAATTCATATTGGCTCTGTAGATTTTTGGCTTAAATATTCCATGCTTTGACCTGGTAATCATTGGATGTCCTTCTTGTGCAGGTGTAGTGTTGACAGGAAGTGTAGCATTGTCTTGATCAACATTTTGATCTTCAGTCCCTTGACTTTCAGTTTCACTATTATAAGAATTCAGATCATCACTCTGACCTGGCTCCTCAGTGGGCATAGTGTGTTGGAGATTTGAGCTGGTATTCTCACTTTTCTTGCTGTTGGCAGACTTTTCTTTGTCCCATATGGGTATGGGTGGTAAAAATTTCTTGGCACTATAAATCTTTTGGGTGGTCTTTATGTCTGTACTAGTGAAGGGAAATACACTTTCATTGAATGCAACATGTCTAGATACTATTATCTTCCCTTCACTTGTAAGACATTTGTACCCTTTTTGACTAGTGGCATATCCAAGAAAAGTGCAAGGTACAGATCTAAAACTTAACTTATGTTTATTATATGATCTAGTACATGGATAGCATAGACATCCAAAAGCTTTGAAAAATGAGTAATCTGGTTTAGTATTGTATAACTTTTCTAATGGAGTTTTATTTCTTAAAACTTTTGTAGGCATTCTATTTATAAGAAATACTGCTGTTGTAAATGCATCTGGCCAGAATTTTAAGGGCATGGATGCATGTGCAAGCAGTGTTAGACCAGTGTCAACAATATGCCTATGCTTTCTTTCTACTAACCCATTTTGCTTAGATGTATGTGGGCAGGTAATTTTGTGATTAATACCTTTTTCAGAGAAGAATTCTTTAAGTGTTTTGAATTCTGCACCACCATCTGTTTGCAAAATCTTTAGCTTATGGTTAGTTAAATTCTCAGCTTGATTTATGAAATGAATTACTGCATTCTTGACATCAGACTTAGATTTGAGTAACAAAATCCAAGTGTATCTTGAGAAAGAGTCAACAAAGGAGATGTAGTAATTCATTCCATAGTCAGAATTGATTGGGGCTAGACCCCATAGATCAACTGCAACCATTTCTAAGGGTTTATTATGTACAGTTGCAGAATTACTGAATGGTATTTTGTGACTCTTTCCTAATTGACATGCTTCACATACATATGGTGCAGTTATATTTTCATACTTGATATTATTATCTTTCAAAATATTTTTAACAATTGCCACACTAGGATGACCAAGTTTACAGTGCCAAGTGTCAAAAAATTTATTACAATCAATTTTTCTATCAATCCTTGAAAGATTACACCATTTTTCCTCCTGCTTTGAGTCACTACTTTTCCTTGATACAATATCTTGAACTAGATTGAATTTATATAGGCCGTTGTGCATGCTAACCTGTAAAAGAATGTCCTTATTTAGTAAATCTCTAACTAGACAGATTTTTGGGTAAAATTCAAAATATACTTGATTGTCTCTAGCAAATTGGGAGACACTTATCAAGTTTTTCTTAATCTGTGGAACCCTAAGAAGATTATTTAAGTGCAATTCTCTTTTACTGCTAAGTTTGGCTTGACCAGTGTGTGTGATTTTTAAAGAATTACCATTACCAACATAAATGGATTGAGTACCTTTGTATTCCTTGTTCCCAAGATTAAGATTCTCTAAGTTGCTTGTGACATGATTAGTTGCTCCTGAGTCTGGATACCAATCTTCATACAGTGAATCATCACCTTTATTTCCAGAGTCATTTTGATTCTTTGGTTGATTGGCTTGGTTTCTTGTTTCAGCTTGAGTAAGATTAACATTTTGGTTCTGATTTCTTTGAATGTTGTTAGACTGTTGAGTTACAACAAAAATCTGATCAAATCTGAAGTAACACTTTGCTGCAACATGACCTAGCTTCTCACATATTTGACATTTGACTCTGTTATTGCCTGACCATCGGCCTCTGCCTCTTCCCCTGAAGCTTTGGCCACTTCTTTGACCTGGTTGTGTTCGATCTTGACCCTTTCCTTTGGAGTTTGTTGTATAGTTCACTGAATATTCTGTATTTGCAGTCTTCTTTTGGTCAATTCTTCCTTCTTGAGCCAAGAGGGTTGAGTGAACATACTGAAGGTCAGGTAAAGTTTTCTTTGATGAGATAACTGTAATAACAGACTCATAGTTTTCATCTAAACCATTTAATATGGTTAGCACTTGTTCTGATTCTGACACCTTGTGTCCAGCAGTGGCAAGCTTGTCACAGTAACTCTTTGCTTTGGTAAGATATTCTTGCATTGTCATGTTTTCTTTTCTTAAATTCTGAAACTGCTTTCTGTAGTGCATAATCCTGGCTGCTGTTTGAGAATTGAAAATCTGCTCTATGGTTTCCCATATGTTTTTTGATGTTTCACATCCAACAATTTGAGATAAAATCCCCACACTTACTGATGACATGATCCATGAAGCAAGTAGACTATCTTGTTTTAGGTAATTTGAGTAATCTTGATTTGGTGTCTCTTCACCTTTTTCATTAGAAATAGTTTCAGGAGGAATAGTTAACATACCGTTGATGTATTTATCCAATCCATAGCCTCTTATTGCTGTTCTGATTTGATACTTCCATAGAAGATAGTATCTTCATCTAGTTGAACTGCTAAATGACCTTTTGGCTTTATGATTGGCAGATTTTGATCAGCATTGTCATTTCTGGCAACTGGTGTGGTGGTTTCTGAATGATCTTCATCTCCGGCCATGTTCAAAGATATGCTACGAGGGGTGTTGATTACCAAGAAGTGGTTTCTTGATGGATTTTACACAATTGTGCAAACTGCAGCCTAGTTTCTTCAAACTTTAGGAAAGACAGATGTGAGAATGGATGAAAGAATCTGATATGAACAGAGATGCACAGCTAGCGATAGACCAAGAGAGGTATCTGGAATTTAAATGATGAAAAATGCTCAACAAAACTGAGAGCAACCGGTTGGTAGATATAGATCTGCCTTCAAGGATGGCTCAATGATGATGATTGAGTAATTTCTGATAATCAGTCGTTAGACTGTTTTTAACTGCTCTGATACCATATTAGAATTCTTGATAAATTGTTTGAATTGATGTAATTGTATTATTGAATTGTATCTTGATACAAAGTTCAGAGAACAATATAAATATGTACATAAATGGGCTTAAAACAACACAGCCCATATTGGTAATCTGCACCACTATTTTGATCTAATCTGGATGGTTGAAATAAATGGCTGAGATGAGAAGCTGGGGAGAATAAGGATTGCCGCTTGTAACTTGTTTACCGCTTTGTGCTAGTGTAACTTGTATTCAGTCTAATTTATACCATGTTAATGGAATGCCTTTTGCCACAACAAATATTAGCTGCCTCAGAAAATTCTTAACATTTTGTTTCTATTTGGTTCCATAAATTTTTGATAAATGTAGAACTAGAGTGAGGAAGAGATATAGAGTCTTCATTAAGAAAGGAAATGACTTTAGCATTTTCATGTATACTAGACATAATTCTCACATTATGATTTAAAGTAGTGGATAAGATGAGGCCTTTACTAATTACTGACCCAAGGGCCGTGCCAGAAGGAAGTGCTCTAGGTAATTCTAGTCTGAAACAATGGAAGACAATGTTCTAAATCTCAGGACATTTCTCCAATACCAGCTACAATCAAGAGGAAGCTCAATGGTCCAAAAGTATGATTTTTTGATCAGGTTTGTCCTAATCCAAGAGGTTAATAGATTAGTTTTGCCTGCCAGCTCCCTATCAATATGCTTTGAGATAGCAGCATGGTTCCAGAGAGAGATATTCATTATCCCAAGACCTCCCTTTTCATATGGAAAAATGATTTTCTTAACAAATATAGGAATAAGTTTGTTTGAGTTGGGATTAGCATGCCAAATAAAATGATTAAGAGCTTTATTGATCATACTAATCAGGTTTTTGGGAAGAATGTATAAATTAGAATAATACAAACACTTTGGAATGGCTATGGACTTGACAATAAGAATTCTGCCCATAGTAGAAAGTTTATGGATAGGCCATGAGCTTAATTTGTTGATAATTTTCTTGAACGTAGGCAGGCATTGAGTAATAGTTATTCTTGGGGAAATTAAGGGAACACCCAAATACATAGTATCACCAAAAGAAACAGCTAATAAAGAAAGTGAGGCTACCTTTAAGGATTCAGAATCAGATAGCCCAGCTATCATAATGTTAGATTTGTTATAATTGATTTTGAGACCAGAGAGATTATAAAATTTATCCACAATAGAAGTAATAGAAGATATGGATTTTATATTAGGATTACTAAATATTAGCATGTTATCAGCAAACATCAAGGATGTAGTAATAGGGTTTTTGCATATAGGATGAGTGTTAAAACATTTCTTGTTGGCAGCAAATAGGAGCATAATAGATAGCATTCCATGACAATAATGAACAAATAAGGAGAGATGAGGTCTCCTTGCTGAATTCCTTGAGTTGCTTTTAAATATCCAAAAGTATCACCATTAAGATTTAAGTTGTAATAAGAGGAAGATATGCGTAAGTACATCCAGGCTAGAAAAGGCAAAGGAAATTTCATTTTATTTATGATGACAAGGATTGATGACAACTGGATGGTATCAAATGCTTTCTCGCTATCTAGCTTAATAGCACATCTAGGAGAGATCACTTTCCTACTATAACCTTTTCGTAACTCTTGATTTAAGATAAAGTTTTTAGTAATTGACCTTCCTGACAAATAAGCATTTTGATTAGGAGATATTATTTTAGCCAGAACCAAATTCACCCTAGATGCACTGACGTTTGCAATGCATTTGTAAATGACATTGCAACAAGCAATTGGTCTATACAAGGCGACACAATCTAGAGCTTCAGTTTTAGGGATCAATGCTAGTTTAGTAGCATTTACTCCCGAAGGCATAAAGCTATTTAAAAAAAAATGTTGAACTGCTTTAATCAAATCATTTTTAATAATATCCTAAGCATTTTAGAAAAAGAAGGCATTAAAGCCATCAGGACCAGCAGAGCTAGAAGGGTTCATACTAAAGATTGATTGTTTTATTTCTTCAGAAGTTATAGCTTTTATTAGGTCACTAGATCTCATATGATTGATAGTTGATAATGGACTATCAGAGAGAGTATTAAAAAAGTGGAAATTTGGTTGAAGGGCTTTTATTTCCTAGGTAATTAGTTTTAAGGACAACACATTTGAATAATTAGTTTTAAGGACAATTTACAGGATAATGATAAATTCATTTATCTTTTTAAGTTATACAGGAAAATGATAAATCCTTTTAGCATTATTTCTATATAACTGAAAATGATAAATTCTTTTATCTTTTTCCTGTAAAATGTCCTTAAAACTAATTTTTCAAAAATAGTGTCCTTAAAACTTATTATCCACACAAATAAGCCCTTGAAGTGAAAATCTCCATATTAAAATCTAGGTGAATAGGGGTAGGATCAGCAAAAGTACATTGAAAGCAGGACAAGAAGGCTATCTTTATATCTGCAGGATTGGAGCAAGATGCACCATTCATGTCCTTAATAGTGTGTGTATTTCTTTTGGAATTCTTGATCTTCAATGAGGCATGAAAATAGAGTTATTTTTGTCACTATGATGATCTCATTGGTCTTTTAATTTTTGCTTGAGGATGTTGTGTTCTAATAAGAGGGCTTTATCCTGTTGTTCTGATAATAAAAGGGATTTAGATGCTAAAAAAGCAATATCTGGATTATCAATCAAAGCAAGTTGAGCATCAAATAGGTTGTTCCTGAGAGTAGTGGACTGTTTAGAGCCATAACCAAAAGTATTGTGAGACCAGACTTTCAACTTGCCTTTTAGAACTTTTAGTTTTTCCAGCAAAACACACATAGGATTAGCATAAAAATTAGTGTTCCATGCAGAAGTAAGAATATTTTTATAGCTATGGTGAGTTTACCAATCATTAAAAATTGAAAGGAGGAACCCCTTTTAATGGAAACATGATCCAAGTTGACTATCAAAGGGGAATGGTCTGATAAGGAAGGTGGAGGAATGGAGCAGAATAAAGATGGCCATTTGGAAATTGCTGAAAAATAGTAGAAAACCCTATCAAGCTTGCACATAGTTAGCTTGCCTGACCTACTACAATTATTCCAGGTAAATGAAGTGCCAGTGATAGGGGTTTGATATAGGTTGGAGGCAGTTATGGCATGATTCGGAGGGATAATGGATTTTAAAGATAGAGGAGTACCACCATGTTTGTCAGAATGAAGCATCATGTAGTTCCAGTCTCTAGGCATATCCAAGGAGAATGAGAAGTCTGAAGAAAAGGAAGAGAATCAAGAAGTAGTTTCCTTGATACTGCATTGTTATCAGCATATACAATAGTGAGAAGAAAGGAGGAGGAGGTAGAAATATGTACACATTTAGAATATATTGTTTGTGGACAGATAAAGGACACACTGTGAAAATGAGAGGATTATAAATAATAAGAATTCAACCATATGGTGCTTGAGATAAATTGTAAATAATGGACCAAGTGGGAGCAATATTATTAATAGCTGCTAAGGTAGACTCATGATTCAATTTTGTTTCACATATTGACATCAGTTGAATGCTCCTGGAGGAGATTAAGTGTTTGATTTTATTTTAGTTTGCTTTGCAATTTCATGAGCACCCCTAACATTCCACATGCATATTCTTTCAATCATTTTGAATTTTTGAGTTTATTTGCAGAGTGCCTTGTGATAACTCCAGTTGATTTAGATGATGCAGTTCCTGATTGTTTGATAGCAAATTGATTAGCAGTGTAAGTGATTCCAACATCATGGTCATCAGAGAGAGCCCCATTAGATGAGGAAATAGTAGACTTACCTTTCTTCGTGAGATTGATGGCAGAAGTTCAGTAAATAATCCAGTTATATGAGAAGGAGGAGATAAGTTGTTATAAGGATTTAGGACAGAATACTCAGAAGAGGAAGGTAGATGAGGATTGAGAGGAGTTTTGGATTTAGAAGAATCATTCTTAGGGGACAAGTTTTGAATTTTATAGGATGCATGGGAATGTACAAGAATGTCTTTGTGCATGGATACATGCACGGCAGAGTTGACAGGTAGAGAAAAGATAGAAGGAAGAAGAGAGCTTTAATCAGATATATAATCATTGATACCAGAACTATTGAATTTATTAGAAGAGATGATTAGGATATCATTAAGATCAAGATGAGAATTTGAATTAGGGTCTATCGGTTTAGAAGTATCAGCACTTAAAGATTGATCAATTTATCCTTCTTCCATATTAGCTAAAGCATCAAACTGATTTGTTACTTCAAGATCTTCAATCTTAGAGGGGATTATTTCATTTGATTTGTCACATTAGTGGATAGTATCAGAATCATTAATATCAGGATTAACATTGAGATTAGAGAAAATTTCTTTTGGATTAGAGGTGATTGCTTTCGGATTAATGGAGACATTTTTCCATTCTTGATTATTACTTGCTATTTTGCCAAGTAAAGGTTTGGAATTATTGTTTTTGTGATTTGTATGTTTCTGCCTTGCAAACTGGGTCTGGTTAGCCAACTTGTCCATCCCTTTTTTGTTCGGATTGTTATCAATACTTCCTTTTGCTTCTTCAACTATTGCTTCAAACTGATTATATTTACAGCATTTCTTCTTTTCATATCCAAAACACTTGCAGATCGTACATATCAAAGGTCTCCATGAATACTCTAAAGCAGTGTTTTCATGACCCAACCCTGCCGCGGTCCAACCTCGAATAACCCTGAACCTTGGATCATCACGGCCCGGAACTCAATCGGACCTCATTTATCGATGAACCTTGGTCGGACCTTTAAACCAACGGTTCAACTGTCAATTTTACCTGGTTGAACCACGGTTCTTTTGTTTTTCTTACATTCTCGTCGTGTAATTCTCTCTTATTTTCATTTGAACCCGGTTGAACCCTCCCATATGCGCAATTTCTTCGCTTCAAAATATGTTTTCAAATCTCCGTCCGTTTTATATTCGTAATTAGTGCAGCTAGTGTAGCAAATTTTGTTTAATTTTTCATATTAGAATTAACGTGTAGATTATAAATTAATATCGTATATTTTTATTGAAGATGTTGGTTTATTGTGTACTTAAAATTGATACGTTGCATCTAAATGTATTAATTTACAAAAAAAAGTATGTGCGGTTCTTGACGGTTCGACCGGTCGAACCCTCGAAACCTCGAACCCTGAGTCCTCACGGTTTGATTCACGGTCCGGTTATGAAAACATTGCTCTAAAGCCACATTCTAATTTTTGTCTCCAACCTAAATAAAATCAGGTGATTCTTTTTATGCACTTATCTCAATCAAACACTTTACATATTCAAATCTCCTCATTTTTTCAGTATTCTCATCAAAGCACATTGGTTTGCCTATCTGACTGGCCAACTAGTTTATCCCTGATAATGTCCAAGTCGATAGGGGTTATTGTATAGATGCACCCATAAAGGAACTATTTTTATTTGTGTTTCTACACCATCAAAGCTAGAGTTCCAAGCAGTAATGATCATCATCTGTCCTTTAACGAATATAGGATAAGATGCCAGAATTTTTGCCTTCTCTTCTTCAGATTAAAACTTAAAAAAATACTTCTACCCATCAGAAAATACCTCATAAGCAGCTTTTAGTCTCCAAACTTTAGCAAGATGAGAAGTCACAGCCATATAGTTCATAGATCCCCCCACAAAAAACCCCACCAAGAATTTAGACCAAGATCAAATACCTTCATTAATCACCTCACATTGAGGAGCTAGAGGAATAGTGTAATTCAAATCAAAGTTAATAGTCACATGTTTCCCTGCATTTTTAGGAGAAGTTTTGAATAAGCTAGACCAGAGTCGCTTGGAAGAGGGAACAGCTGAACTAGACTGGAGATTGGGGATGGAGGAGGAATTTTAAAACAGAGGAGGAAGGAAGAGAAGGGGAGGTAGAAAGAGATAAAGGATTAAGATGGAGAGGAACATCAGGAGGAGGGTCAGGAGGTATGGGGGACTAAAGGAGGAACAGAAGGAGGGGATCAAATGAAGAAGAAAGTACGATGGGAGCAGATGAAGTGATCGGGCGAGGAACGTCAAAGGAGAATATCGCTATTAAAAGGAAAGGAGAATTCTGAAATTGATTTTGAGTTCAAAGCTAACAGAAGCCTCCTCCGATTTTTGAAAATGAACAGTCCCTTTTTATTTTTTATCCCTTTCTGCTTCTGTCTGCCGTGCCCTTGCTCCGTCCAATTCTAAAAAACAGTCACCATACATGCTTACTCCTTTCTCTCTCCCATTTCTGATGCAATTCTAGCACCGCCCCTCCCTTTCGGTTTTCCCTTCCCCACTCCGTACTCTAATCTCAAGACAAACACGGATCAAATCCACCGTGATTCATACTTAACTCAATTCAAATCCACAAATCATATCCCAAGACAAACACGGATCCCAAAACTTCGACGACTTCGTAGCTCTTATGGCGGCGTTGAATTACGGCAGGAAGGAAAGGGATTATGACGCCATTCAAATCAGCATTAATCAGGTCCAGATCTGCCAAACCGCTATCGTTTAAGGACGTTTTTCAGTTCCTCTAAAATACCAACAAATAGATCCAGTTCTGGTATGAATTTTTCCTACTTCGAACTTTTTTTTTGTTTTCAAACTCGATATATCGGTTGCCCTTGAAAACTATATTGAAATTTAATATCGACTTCCTTCTACCCTTTTCTGTTTGATACATTATTGGACCAACTGTTCGTATCCTGTTTAAACTAAGAACTTCGATATAGAACGTCTATCTAAATGAATTTACTTATCACTCCCACACGCTCTCGATGCTGATGTATTTTTAACATTGTTCATGTTGGCATTAGTGATTTTGGCTACCGCAGTATAGATTACAATTCACATGTTATTCATAAAATAGGATTTTCTCTAGGTTTCAGTTAAAATAATGTGCATCGTATGTGTATAGTTAGTTTTTGCGGAAAATTTCATAGTTTTAAATTCAAGAAAAATATCAATAGCTTGATTATTGTATTATAAGGGCTGGTCATTCACTGTTTCCTATCATAAAACAAATCATTCTCTGCTTCAGCGTGAAGTAAGGTAAATATTTGTATCTATACAAGCAAATTGATTCTCCACCATGTAACACAAATTTCCAACCAGGTTGAAGTTACTCAAGACTGTTTATCTTTTGCTTTAGTTACTCTATAATTCCATTTTTATTTTCTATTCGTTAATGCATGTCTGTAATTACTAGCATCTGAAAAATATTGTTCATTATAACACAAATTTGCTTTCTTTATGCTATATATGCCATCAATGCTTCAATGATTCTCAATTAAAAATTCTTTATTATGGACGAAATGATCATTCTAATTTCTTTTTCTCTTTCTACCGATACTGATGTATTGTTAGCATACACAGAGCAATGTAATATTCGATAAAGTTATACTTTAACCATGGTTTTTGTATTATCCTATTATATTTATGTAGTCTTTACTGTATTTTCATTGCGAATGATTACGTTTACTTTCTTTTATTTAATTCTCAATACATTTAGCCAATCATTTTACAGTAGAAGTAAATAAATTTAATATTTGTAATGGATAAATATAATATCCACATGCAACTCTAATCTATAATTCCAATTATTTAAGACATGTCTGAACTTATTATAACATTCAATATTTCATTAGTTGTTTGGATACATATCTCATGCATACTAAAATGATTGTTCATCTTATACACAAGCCTAAACAACGTGGCTATATATCTTTGCAAAAAAACATCTTATTTTAATCCTGTTTGAATATTACAATTTGTATTTATGATGTACCTCGGTCAGATCTTGGAGACTTTAAACAAATCACTACCCTAAATAACAACCATAAGAACATTCGTAACTTAAGTCCCTTCTCATATGAGATCAGCCAATGTATGCGCAAGCTAGAAATATCAATTGCAATGAATATATTTTTTAATCATAAACTTTTTTATTTGCTCTTAGGAACACTTCATTTCGAGGACACCATAAAGGATATCTTAAATAGCAATAAACCAATGGTGTGTTCTTATTACCTCTACCATTGGAATAAATGCATTCTTACGAAAAGTGCATTTGTGTGAAACATGAACTCATTTTCCATTGTATGTCTAACTAAATTTCTATTTCAACTCGATGATTTTAACTGTCAACCATATTAGGGGCGATAAGACGTGCTTTGTTCCGATTAAGTATTTTTTTCTTGCTGACTAGACATATGATTGAACTCATGCACATGTTATCTTATTACTGACAACATATAACAAATTGGCCCGCTAAAATCTATGTTGGCAATGTGTCTTCTTTGTATTATCATATTCCATGATATCTCTGTTGTTCCGCAATCTACTAATAGAGGTGCGACTTTAGTTAAACTGTAGTGATTTTACAATTTTTAGTCCTATTTTACCAACGTTTCACATCTAAGCTCAGTATCTGCTGCGTTAGCACTTACTGACTTCACACCTACATTGATAACTGCTTTGATTAGCTGCAGTCTGAGGTGGTATTGTACTAAAAATGTTATGCTCATTCAATTCATGCGCATTTCATTCAACAGACAAATACAATTGGCATGCTCTGTTTATTATTCTATTTTGTTTAGTTTGAATGTAAACATTACATATTTTGGCCATCTTCCGATATTTTTACCACAACATCATTTTCTTCATCAGTTGTTAACATCTTTGGCTCCTATGATTTGTAGAAACAAATAGTCGGTGAACTAAATGGGCAGTTCGTACTAAATGCTAATTGCGGCGTTTCTCCCCTCTACTAATTGGCTCGCTTTCTAGCATGAATATTAGTTCATTCAGCATCCACATTTGTTCCTAAATTTTGTATTAACCAGTCATGATAATGAACAAATCAAAAATTTATGCCCCAACATTCAAATAACTTTGTTATTCTTTGATTCCTTGCTGCTTTATTTCATACAAATTGTCAAACATGTGACGTGTTGTGCATTTCGCACTGCCTCTTTGTCTGTTAAATTTTCTCTTACTCTTTTTTGTGTATTGGGATTGAAAATAGTTGCTACATTAGTCTTATCTCATTTTCCTTTGACGTTTGCTGTGTTCAAACCAGTATATGTGATTTCCACATAAAATTCATATGTTCCGTAATTGAAAATAAGAGTCACTCTTTTGCATGTTTAACAAATGAATTCAGGTTATTATTCTCAATCGCATGACAATTGGAACATTTATATGCTCTATTTTTGAGTGATAAATTTCTAATACCGCTCTAACATTTTTGACAACTGACCCGTCTGTGAATATAACATTGCCAGGAATATAACAATGCCTTTATATCTGTTGTATGACATTGACTTCTTTTAGCGCAGCGGATCTTACAGACGCTTGGTGCAACACAATTTAAAGCTGTAGTGGAGCTGTCCATTTTGTTAGCTGGGTCTTCGCCTGACTGTAAGTAATTTTTGGTGCCTTTAATATCCTTCATTTTACGAATACCATACTACTGTCTGTTGCTTTAAATACAGATTAAGTTTTGTTATCCTGGTTTTTTTCCTATGACATGGAACTGAAAGCTTTTTTCTTCACTGTTTTCACATTAGATTTCTTTTCAGTCCATTTATTTCTTTTTTCTTCATTCTCTTTTACCTGTTCATATATTATGTACTGTCTTTTTCAGCCAACTGTAATCCAAGCATGTACAAAAAGGTATAAAATTTTGTCTTATATATGGCAACCAATAGTGTTTCCATTTCATTACTTAACAAAAAGGTCTGAACCATTTTTATGTAGATCTGCTGATCTATACGCAGCGGAAGTATACTTTGATAGTATCTATATTGTAACTATAAAGTAACAAAACAAAACTGAAAAAAAGAAAGCACACAAGATTTTAATGTGGTTCGGCAATAGCCTACATCCACGGGCAAGAGAGAGTGAATATTATTTACCACAATGGAGAAACAAAAGAGAGATGCATACAAGCTTACACCAGATCTCTCATAGAGGCTAAAGCAAAAACCTTTTCTCACACACTGTTTTTGCATGAAAACAGTACATATATGGGTAGATTTACCTGGGCTTTAACTAGTATTAGGCCCACATTAAACATTGCACCAAAAACAAATATATTCAGCTGCATTTGCATGCTTCAGGCCGCACCATATTCTACAATTCTCCACCTCAGATCATGCTCAAAAGCATGAGATGATCACATACAAACCACTCTAATTTGCCTCATAATCAGCTGCACCACATAGTAGCTGCCTACGTACCCAAAGGATCAAGCTGTCGTAATTCATTCACATGTCTCAAAATGAGACTTCATAATGTTCCGAAGAACCTCCACCCAATCTGGGTATCATCTATCAAACATCAAGCACATTAATCAAGTCAAGACAATGCTTGAACTTGACACTTGGAACTACTTTAGTCAACATGTCAGCCGGGTTCTCTTTTGTATCAATTTTCACCAACAAAATTCGATTCTCAGCTAACACTTCTCGAATGAAATGATAACGCACATCTATGTGCTTTGTTCTGGCATGATGAACTTGATTCTTTGCTAAGAGAATAGCACTCATACTATCACAATACACAGCAAGTTGATTTTGCATCACTCCCAAGTCATCCAACAAACCTTGTAGCCACATAGCCTCCTTAAAAGCTTCGGTTACAGCCATATATTCTGCCTCGGTAGTAGATAGAGCTACTGTTGACTGCAGAATTGATCTCCAACATATAGGACCACTTGCCAAAGTGAATACATAACCTGTAGTTGAGCGTCTCTTATCCAAATCACCAGCATAATCCGAGTCTACATATCCAGCACATAATTGATTGTTGTTCATGTTTCTCACAAATTCCAAACCCACATCAATAGTTCCCAAAAGATATCTCAAAATCCATTTGACCGCATTCCAATGTTCTTTTCCAGGAGCATGCATGTAACGACTAACCATACTCACGGCATGTGAAATGTCGGGTCGTGTACACACCATCGCATACATAAGACTCCCCACGGCATTAGCATACGGTACATTTGCCATAAATTGAATTTCATCATTGGAAGAAGGACCCATAGTTGCATTTAATTTAAAATGAGCAGCCAAAGGAGTACTCACTGGTTTGGTGCTCTCATTAATGCCAAACTTCTTTAATACCTTCTTCAAATATGCCTTTTGAGATAAACACACTTTGTCATTCATCTTGTCTCTATGAATTTCCATGCCAAGAATTTTCTTAGCATCTCCAAGATCCTTCATTTCAAATTCAGCCGACAACCTGCATTTTAATTTGTCAATTTTAGATTTGCAAGCCGATGCAATGAGCATATCATCTACATATAAAAGCAAATAAATGAAAGAACCATCACTTAGCTTTTTGAAATAAACACAATGGTCATGGTGACTTCTAGTGTAAGCTTGATCTAACATAAAACGATCAAATCATTTATACCATTGTCTCGGAGATTGTTTCAATCCATACAATGATCTTTTCAACTTACATACAAGATCCTCTCCACCGGAAACTTTGAATCCACTTGGTTGAGACATATAAATTTCCTCCTCTAAGTCTCCATGTAAAAACGCCGTTTTTACATCCATTTGAACAAGATTCAAATCATATTGTGCCACCAAGGCTAACAAAATGCGAATAGAGGAGTGTTTCACAACCGGAGAAAATACTTCATTATAGTCAATTCCCTCCCTTTGAGCATAACCTTTTGCAACTAGTCTCGCCTTGTAGCGGACCTCATCCTTCTTTGCTCCTTCTTTCTTAACATATACCCACTTACATCCAATTGCTTTCTTGCCTTTTGGAAGTTTGGTAAGAACCCAAGTGTCATTCTTGTGAAGAGATGTCATTTCTTCACTCATAGCCTCTTTCCATTCCCCACATTCAACACTATGAATAGCGTGCATATATGTTTCAGGAATTCCTTCATCATTAACTGACAAAGCATAGGTTACACAGTCCCGAAACCTACTTGGTTTCTTGATATCCCTTTTTGGCCTGATTGTAGCAATTGATTTCTGCATATTCATCTCTGTTTCAACTTCTGAATCATCAGTACTACTCAGGTCAGCAGCATTTTCATCAATTTCAGCATCAGATTCTGCCGTTTCAGCAGCAGTTTTTGACAATTCAGGAGCAGTTTTTGACATTTCAGGAGCAATTGGAGCTTGCGTTACAACATCAAACTTCACACGCTGCACATTTTTGGGGTTGTTGGAGCTGTTGGGGCTGTTGGGGCTAATTTCTGTCGGTTTAACATCATTTGACTTCAACATGGCACCTTCATTAAATGTAACATCTCTACTTATGATCATCTTCTTTTCAATAGGATTCCATAGTTTGAACCCTTTTACTCCAGTCTTCATGCCAACAAAAATTGACTCAACAGCACGTACACCAAGCTTATTATCCTTCACATGATACCAAGCAGGACAACCAAATACATGAATCATATCATAGTCATAAGCAGGCTTACCATACCATACTTCCATAGGTGTTTTTCCCTTCAATGCAGGTGAAGGCAACCGATTTATAAGGAAACATGCATATGTAACAGCTTCAGCCCAGAATGCTTTGCTCAAACCAGAATTTGATAACATACATCGTACTCTCTCTAGCAATGTACGATTCATTCTTTCTGCAACTCCGTTCTGCTGTGGTGTTTCTCTAACAGTGAAATGTCTTTTAATTCCCTCATCTTGACATACTTTATAAAATGGATCACTGGTATACTCTCCACCGTTGTCTGAACGAAGCACTTTGATTTTTCTTCCAGTTTGAGTCTCAACTGCTTTCTTCCATCTCACAAATACTTCTAGAACATCACTTTTCTGTTTCATAACATACACCCATACACGTCTAGAATAGTCATCAATAAAAGAAACAAACCAATGCTTACCTCCCAAAGATGCATTTTTGGAAGGACCCCATACATCCGAGTGTACATAATCCAAAACACCACTAGATTTATGCATTCCTTTGCTGAAATGAGACCTGGTCTTCTTGCCTTTCACACAATGTTCACAGAAATCGAGCTTACTAGCAGCAGCCCCTTTCAACAAATTTTGTTGTATCAAAGTATTCAAAGATTTTTCACCTGGATGTGCAAGTCTCATGTGCCATAGCATGGCAGTTTCTTTAGCTGCAACTTCACCTTGTTCAGCTGTAGCTACATCACCAATCACCGTACTTCCATCTAGGTAATATAAGTTGTGATGACGCGTACCTTTCATGACAACCATAGCTCCGGAAATCACCTTCATAACACCATTTCGACCATCAATTCTAAGCCCCTTTGATTCAAGCATTCCTAAAGGAATCAAATTCTTTATCATACTCGGCACACATCTCACATTTTTCAATTCTCTAATCATCCCATCATGCAACCTTAGCCGAATGCTTCCAATACCCACAATGCTACAAGAATGATGGTTTCCCATCAATACTTCACCTTCAAATTTTGTAAAACTTGAGAACCATTCTCTATTTGGAGTCACATGAAAAGTTGCTCCCGAGTCTAGTACCCACTCATCATCTTTTGCCAAAAGAATTGAAGGCACTGTGATTAAAGAAAAATCCGATTCAGCCCCTACATCTTTGTTGGACTGCACAACATTCGCTGCATTTTTCTTTTTATTGTCCCGCTCCTTCACTTTCGGACAATCTTTAGCCCAATGGCATTTCTCATGACACCATGCGCATTCATCTTTAGCTAAACGCCCTTTTCCTTTTAAGGGTCCTTTACTTTTATCACGATTTTGGCCACCATTTTTCTTGCGGTCATTTTTCCTACCCCTCACTACTAGAGTGTCACCACTATCTTCTCTAGAGATGTCATCTCTATGCATCTTACGAAATTCTTCACTACATAATGCGGTGACAACTTCATCATAAGTGAGCTTATCTTTGCCATGAATCAATGACTTGATTACGGGCTCATATTTCTCTGAAAGAGAATTCACCAAACATATAGCCTTTTCTTCATCTGGAATGACCTCATCATAATTGACCAGCTCGGTTAAAAGCTTATTGAAGGAATCTATGTGCTCGGTTAGAGTTGCATCCTTCTTCATGTTAAACCGATACAAATTTCTCTTCAAATGAATTCGGTTTGCCACATTCTTCACAAGGTATTTTGCTTCAAGCTTCTCCCATAACACTTTTGGCGAGGTTTCATGTTGATAGTTCACTCTAATATGAGTTTCTAGACAGCCCCTGATTGCGGCCAAACAAAGTCGCTGATTCTTCTCCCACTGTTTGTCCGACCAGTCATCAGGCTTCTCTGTTCCCAAACATGCTTCTAGATCCAAATGCTCAAGCGCATCAGACACATCAGTCCTCCACAAGCCAAAGTTATTGGTACCATTGAACTTGTCTACCTCTAACCTTGCTCTATGATAAACTGTTCTCTCCTCTTTGGGTGCTTGAACAGTTTCAACAGTCTCAGATCGACTCGATTCGTTCATATTTAACACAAACAGCTTTCAGGAATAAACACAAACACCTTCTGTGCACTCAACAAAACACCACCACAACTCCAGAAAATGAAACCGGGTGCTCTGATACCAACTGTAGATCTGCTGATCTATACGCAGCGGAAGTATACTTTGATAGTATCTATATTGTAACTATAAAGTAACAAAACAAAACTGGAAAAAAGAAAGCACACAAGATTTTAACGTGGTTCGGCAATAGCCTACATCCACAGGCAAGAGAGAGTGAATATTATTTACCACAATGGAGAAACAAAAGAGAGATGCATACAAGCTTACACCAGATCTCTCATAGAGGCTGAAGCAAAAACCTTTTCTCACACACTGTTTTTGCATGAAAACAGTACATATATGGGTAGATTTACCTGGGCTTTAACTAGTATTAGGCCCACATTAAACATTGCACCAAAAACAAATATATTCAGCTGCATTTGCATGCTTCAGGTCGCACCATATTCTACATTTTAATCCATAGAGAGCTGTACTGCCATTTTTTTATTTAAACTACTTTGAGAATTTATTCATTAACTGTGCAATATTTTTTCTAATTTTATTTTGTAGGTTGCTTAGAATAATATGTACAGTTCGAAATAGTACTATGTCATATCTTCAAATTAATATATACAAGTGAGGCATGAATATTGCACTTTGCGAACTGCATAAACCAACAAATAGTTCTCTTTCGTTAATAAATAGATTGTACTAAGATCCTTCTATTCTTTGCTTATATGTTTTATGAACCTTCACTTTAGGCAACACATAATAATTAACCAAGCATCTATAGTTTGTATACATACTTTGTACATATATTACCCATATTCATGTATGTCTCCAGCTCCTACAGATGCTTTTTTTGCAGTGGAAACCATAAAAATTATTGGCTGGTACAGTGAAGAGGCATGGCTCATGTTAGTGAAATTTAAGAACGTGCACAATTATACATGACAATTAACTATAACAAATGGCTATTGAATTTTGAGTGATATCTTATTTGGTGAGAGTTAAAGGTAAACTTAGTCATATTGTTAGCAATATTTTACAATATTTTAGATTCTTCTATAGAAGTCTACTGAGGAAAGTATTTTCAATATATCTTATTATGATTGGTTCCAAAACCCAATAGATTATTAATGTCATGGAATAGTACAACCGTAAATTAGGGAAGATGAGTATACATAATACTTCCTAATTTGTTTTTTCTCTTTTAATCGCATGTACACCAACTTTTTGTATGTGAATAAGACCTAAAATATTTTTTGGGAAATTATTTCTCAATAGTTTGAACGTGGATGCTTAATGTAACGACCCGCTATTTTGGACCATTCAAATCGACAATAATCCACACATGTCTGACTTGAATAATTCAAAATATCAGATTGTTAATTTAAATTTGGCAAAACTCATCATATGCAGTAAATAAATCAATCACAGAATCACAGACACAGAGTAATACAATAATACGCAGCGGAATAGATAAAATAGTAGTTCATGAAGCTACTATATAAACATTAGAGTTAAAATAAAATACAACAGAATATCTCAAATACAGTGAAGTCTTCAGTACAAATAGATGGACTCTCTGATCAAAATCAACTAGAAGAGTTGGAAGTTGAGGCGATAGTTGGATCTCCAAAGGAAGCTCCAAACTCCAAGGGTGAGTCTCAAATGCTGTATCACTCGGTCTGACCCGAGCGTAAAGCAAAATACAAAACACTCGAGTCAGGATTAACATTCTTATATAAATAAATCCAACTCAAGTGAAATATCAACTGAAATACAAGTAACTTAAAGGATGTTTGGGATAACCATCCTCTAAGGATCTTCAGAACTATCTACAAGGTGGAGATATACATTATAACACCGTGGTCATTTCAATTTAATTTATACTTCAAAACCCAAATATCATTTCATTTCAAATATAACTATTTTCCAAGATAGTATATATATTAATTAATTTAATAAGTAAAGTATTTAAAATTTCCTCAAGTCTCACAAATCGATTCAAATTAACTCAAATTCCAAATTCAAATTTATTCAAAGCTCAATTCATCAATTCAATTCAATTTTAAATATACCATTTAAACTTTCAATATGTTTCAAAGCTTTAATATTCAACATTTTCAAAGTTAAATTTAACGGTTTCCTATAGCTCTTGATTCAACTTTATTATTATTTAATCAGGGAATATTCACTTAATAAATTCAATATCATTTAACTATCCTTAAATTTCATTCTTACTAAATATTTCCTTAAATTTATTTAAGCAAGAATTATTCATTAAATTATTTAAATAAAACCCAAGTTATAAATCATATCTTAAATCTCAATTTCAATAAGTTTCAAATTGGTTTAATTAAATAAATTTCTTTCCAACCTTAACTTATTCAAATTATTACCAAAATCTATTTTGAAATATAATTTTTATACTTAAACATATCATATGTATTAAATCCATCTTAATTAAATTTAATATTATAATTAAATCTATATATATATCATTACCATTTATATATAAAAATTTAAGAATCAACATTTATTTAACCCGTATATTTCTTCCCAAAACCATAGAATTCATTTTTTTAAAATATTTATATATATGGACCAACGGTGTCTGAATATATATATTTATCATATGGTTAAGTGATACGGATATTTATCATTTCAATCCGAAATTTAAATATATACGGGTAGATATCATTTCGACCCGTAATCCCAATTTCAATTCAAATGAAAATCGCTTGGGTTTATCATTTCAACCCATAACGATTTTCTCCTATTCTAAAGTCCGTTCGGGTATGTATCATTTCAACCCATAGTGAATTCTATACTAACAGGGAACTTGCAGAGTGATAACAGATACTAAAAAAAATATAACAACAGGCATATATCATCAATATAAATAACAGATACTGGTGTCAGATGTCATGGGTGAACATATACAGATAATAGTAATAACAGGCATATAAATACTAGATACTGGTGTCAGATGTCACAGGTGAACATATACAGATAATAGTAATAACAAGCATATAAATACTAGATACTGGTGTCAGATGTCACAGGTGAACATATACAGATAATAGCATATATAACAATTTAAATAACTACAGCATAGAATTTCAATTGTCATTTCAATTGAAATCAAATTTAATAAATACAAGAATGTTAATCGTGAGTGATTGCTCACCTTCCGAGGCTAAATAGAATAGACAATGAGATTGAGTTACGAAATGCAAGCACGACTTCCAAATCAAAGCTAGAGGGATACGATTCGACGAACAAATCTGATAGTTTGAATAGACGAAATCAAATCAAACCGGATTGATAAAGATAATTGGTAAAAGTGAATTTTTATATATATATTTTTAAATTTTAGACAAATACACTAAAATACTATAAATTTTCAAAATCAATATTTAATATACAACTAAGCTTATATAAGTAAGCTACAAAGTCACAATATATATTAAATTTTAAAATCAAAAATTTTACTGTAGTATATTCATACAAATGAAGGTATGAAATTGTTACTTTGTTATAAAATCAATACTGTTATAACCCGCTCTAAATGGAACACATAAATATATACGTATACTTTTAAGCATATGATACCCATATATAACTACCTATACAAATACACTGTAACTTCATAACTCATATACACATACTTTTGGTTTTATTAGGAGTCAAACAATGTACCTATCAAGTACAGCCCATATATATTCAAGTAATGTATATAACACATAAAACTAGTATAAACTTATATTCATCAAAATAGTAGATTCAATATATATATTTAAACTGGTATATAACCCTATTGTGTTAGATGAACTAAAATATGTAGAACCAATTAATAGATATATGTAGGCTTCTCATATATACAACTCTAATATATTAGATATATATACTATAAAATATATATGCATACTATACCTGAGAAACACTTAAACTGTTATATCATATGTATAATAATATATATATTTTACGAACATACCAATACATACCAACTGTAAAATATATAAAGTTCTAGAATATATAAATATATTATATAAAACAAACCAAAAGAACAAAACTTCCTTTATAATATATATACTTACATAAACTTTCATATATACAAAACACATACAACATTTACATTGTATATACATATATATACCATACCCCTACATAAACAGCATATCTATAATATAAAGATAAATATATTTCCAGATATTAGACTAATAACACACACGAAATATACTTTTAAACATATATATATTCACCCATATATATATAAACTTTAATACTATAACACTATAAACATGAATACAGTAAACTCACACCACCGATTACATATAATATAATATAATGTTAAATAACTATAAAACGAACAAAAGGAGGTAAGGCAGCCTGAATAAAATAAACTAATATAAAGATAATATATACAAACCCACCTACGAAAGCAACAGAGGAGGAGGAGGAGGCGGAGAAACTGCTCGAAAAGATGGAAGAAAACAAGAAGGTGGCTCGAACTGCTGTCATGGCCGTGACTTGCCGTGGGTTGCCGGCTTTAAGGTGGCGGGTCGACATGAGTAAAAGTGAGGTGCGGTAGAGGTGGAGAGCTTGGACGGGGAGGAGTTGTGGGTCGAGGCTCGCCAGATGTGGATGTACCGGAGCATAGTCGAGTTGTGGACTTGGGAAGGGCGGAACGAGGTGGGGAGCTGATCTGGTGGGGCTCGCCGATGGCATGGCTGGCGCACGAGGGAGTGGGGAAGCAGCGGCTAGCGGTGAGATGGAGATGGAGTGGCTCGGGATGATTGGAAGGCATGTGATGTGGCTGGTTGACAGCGAGTTGGTTTGTTGCAGTCACAGGCTTTGGCTCGTCTCGGGTTTTAAGGTTGGAGGGTCGGAGAAGAAAAGAAGAAGGTGGGAAGGGAAGGAGATGGTTCAGGGAGAGGAATGAAAAGTGACTGCCAAAATCAAGCTTTGCAAATTTAAAAAGGGAGAAAAAGTTATAAAGGCAAGATAAAGAATCGTGAACTGTTGCTAGTCAATCAAATAAAACGTATAGAAATATTTGTACGTTTTGATTTTCGAACCGGTTGTGGGATGGCAACGGTCACCCTTGAATTGAGCTGAATAATAAAAGCAATTTAAAGGTTTGATTGGACAGCACGCTTCAAATTTTAAAACCAAAGGAAGAAATAAAGTCACAATTTTATGGTACCGTTACAACGAACAATTTATTGCTTCCGTCGCGTACCGGACCTCAAAATACAAAAATAAATATACCGCGGTGATCAGCGCGATGAGACGATCAAAATGGTATACAGACTTCAGTGGTACGATCATCCGATCAAAAGTCGATAATTGGTACCGAAAAATGCTGCTAATTTGCTGAAAATAAGATAATTGGAGCAATAACAGTCCAAATTTGACGAAACGAAGACTGATGTTTCACTTAGCAGATGATTTAGAAATTTACTGTATAAAATATTCAAATTTGGAAAACATTTTATTTTCATCAAAAATTAACTGACTTAAATTGAAATAAGAATTTCACAAGAAAATAAACTTTAATATTATCTGATGAAAATTTACCAGTTGCTATATTAAAATAGACGTATTCCAAATAATAAATTTTTATTTCCAAATTTTATTGTTTAAATTTCACAAAATTTCAATTAATTTAATAAATAAAATCACTAAAATTTTGGGTCGTTACACTCTCCCCCACTCAAAACTTTTCGTCCCCGAAAAGAAAGGAGGTAGAAGAATAGAAACAACCAGAAAGAAAAATAGATTGAAAGTTAAGATTAAACAATTAATTTAAAACTATATAAATTTACTTGAAATATTCATTTGAAAACTTCATTTGCAAATCAATTATCTTTAATACTTTAAAACCTTTCAAAAATCCATTTGTAAAATTTCTTGCTTCCTTTATAAATACCATTTATATGTTTAAATGACACTTTTATAAATATATGAAAACCATTTGAAAATAATTATTTACATTATTACTTATATTTACAAAGAAGCTATTTGAAAACATTAAATCCATAGTTCATAATTTATAAAAAAAATTTCAAGATACTTTTCAAATATTATTAATAATCAATAATCATTTACTTTAAATCTGTTTTATTTAATTATTAACCTCAAAAATATTTATAACACTAAAATTTCTATTAAACCATGTAGTCTATAATTAAACGATGTTTTATAGAATATAGTCAACAAGGAAAGAAGGAGGATTTGGGAAAAGCAGAATATAGGTGAATAAATAAAGCTGAGCAGATCAGGTGGATTCAAGGAATAGTATCGGGCACAAATAATTAATTTAGAACCATGAGAATTTCAATTTCGAATATTAGTATAGAATTTCTTTGTTGAAATACTTTTATAATAAAAATACCTTTATAATAAAATACTTTTATAACGAAACAAATTTTCTTTCGAAAATACTTTTATAACTCGATGTTTCAACAAGTTTATCCTTGTTCCTGTAGACTCTGGTAGTACGTTGATCAGGCGCAAAACTAGAATTCTCCAGGTACTTAGTAGACTTGTTTCAACACCCAGTGAAAATACTGGAAAAACTTTTAAAACAGATATGGAAAGTACAATCCAATCAAAACGAACAAAACCTTTGTCTAACCATGGTTCGCAGATACACAATGGTTACGCCTGGATCCCCCAGGAAACAATCCATATCCGTAAGCTTTCTCAGCCCTGCGAGTTACGCCATGATGACTAGTAGAATGCAGGATACACAATGGTTACGCCTGGATCCCCCAGGAAACAATCCGTACCCCCAGGCAAGACTCAGCCAAGCATTTGCGCTACTATTCGCGACCTACACAGATTGCAGGATACACAATGATTACGCCTGGATCCCCCAGGAAACAATCCGTACCCTAGGCAAGACTCAGCCAGGCAGTTGCGCTATGCAGTCACGAGAGAACAATAAGACCATGGGTAACGCCATGGAATTCGAAGGACACTCGAGTATCATATCCGGAAAACCAAAATCAGAGATAATAATATCGATAGAATGAATCCAAGATGTGGCCACAAATCGGATATCAAGCAGAAGGCACTTTCCATATCTTTACTTCGAAAATATGTATCATATAGTACCTTTTCAAATCACTTTCAAATATCGTACTTATATAAAATCCATTATATATAAGATTTAATTTTCAAATCGAATACTTTCCAAAATCAATAGTATATCAAATCATACTTATATAGACTTCAATTATATAAGATTTCACTTTCAAATTGAGTACCTTTTCAAATCTATAGTTTTCGAATCAATTTCATACTCATACAAATCAATTTTATATAAGTTCGACAACTCCCAAATCAAGTGTTTAGTAACATAAGGTTCTCAAATTTCAATTTGTTTCAATATCAGTTCAATTTCAAAATCATATACAATTTCACCAAATTATTTCTTCTCAAATTAATTATCTTTAGTTTCAAAGTTTCCAAAATAATAGATTTAGAAAATAAATCCAAATTTCCAAATCAATATAATTTAAGTCAACCAATTCATTTCCAAAATCAAATGTTTTCAAAATCATCTTATACTTACGTAAGGTCTATCTTACATAAGGATCAAATTTTCAAAATAATTTCGCTGTATGAAGAGCTATATGGGATTGAATATCTTTGCTTTTATGGGTTATATATCTTTGTAATTTAAATTGGAAATTTTCTTTTAGTAAGCAAAGATATTCTAACTCGACGGCTTTCAATTTCAGCGTCAAAATATATCAAAGATATTAGAATATAAGATGTACATATGTCATCATTTCGCAAAGTCACATTCGATCGCTCGCTCGATCACACAAGTTCGCTTTCGAACTAGTATTGTCCATTCACTTCTCTAATGCGGATTTCGATATGGTTTCTCGACTAGAAGCCATCAGTCTCCTTGCATAGCCATATACTATGATAGAGAATTCTAGAATCGAGCCCAAAATCCATATCAAATATTCGTCATCAAGAATCGAATGAAAAATCCTAACACGAAATGGTGTAATTCACCTCGAAATTGTGTACTCAAACTTGGATCAAATTAATTATGCGAATAAAACAGCATACGTACAACTTATATATTTATTCCAACTTGTTACCTATATAGTTTCATAAAGATGTTACTAAGTTATAAGACTTAAAATTTATTCAAAATATTTTGAAGAACAATTTCTTTTCAAAACATTTCAAATCTAAATTTCATATTAGAAAAATAATTTAAATTGCCTTATTCATTTACTTAACAAAACAGTTTCAACTTATTTAAATCAGATTACTTCATACTTAAACATTCAAAACAAACTTATATACTTTATCAAAATACTTTTCAAATTTCTCAGCTTTGAAAAGTTAACCTTGATTTGGAAGTACTCGAACTTCGAAATAGTTGAAGAAATCATTTTCAAATTCAAGAGTTGGAAATTAGCAACAAATCAGTAAATCAATTTTAATAGATAGGGTTATATCAAATCCAAAACTCGAGGACTGAACACCGGTTCATTTCAAATCGTTTCAAATATATTTACATATATCTTTCGAATATCAAATCATACTTCGGAATTTGAAATCAAAAATGGTTTCACAAAATCACTCGCATAGCAAAGCTACTAAAGTGCCCTTTCCCTCACTCTGAACTCGAAAATCAATGTCGATGATGCGTGCACTCATCACCGAAATTATTTTCCAGCGACATAAGTGAGTTCTGGACTTCTATTTTCTCAAACTTCTTTTGAAATTTCTTCGAAACTCATTAAAATCGTTTGAAACATTTCTTATTCGGAAAATATTTTTAAATTATATTATTATTATGTATTTCAAAATCTTAAAACCAATTCCAAAATACCGGAGTTCAATTCTCGAATTTCAAATTTAAAATCCTTCAGTTATAAATCAAATTTCTTATATAGTTTTTTCAAAATTACAAATCCTTTCGAAACCTCAAATTCTTATTTTAAAAGGGTTTAAAAATCTTTATCGAAAACATTTCACTTTTATATATAGAATATAATCATCTTATAAAAATAATAATTTCGATATATAAAACAATTTCTAAAATACAAACAAGCCAAATTTTCCAAAGGATGATTCAAGAATGGATTTCAAAACAAAGATAGAAATTCAAATTAGAGGGACTCTAATCAAATAGGATTCGGATTCGAAAATAAGTTCGAACGAAAATGAGATAATTAATTACAAAACAATAGATCGATACAGTTATATAAATCGCGGGCGACCTTAACCGATCAACCGTGATTCCAAAATAAGATCAATGCCGAATTCTAAGGCAAATCGACATTCGATCGCCAAAGATAGAATTCGACATAACAAAAGATAGCAGCATTTAAACCGAGGGATATATAAATCTCCGGTGAATCAATGCTAATTGTAAAGAAGTTTCACCCCTTCACAATTCCTTCAAAGATTGGCGGGATCGCCTATTCTTATAGAGATCATTCGAAGTGGAGTTATGGGATACTCCAGAATCAAAAGAATACTAATAGAGAGACAAGAATGAATTTTGGAACCGTAGGGAACGTTCCAAAGTTCAAAGGAAATCGAGTCAAAAGGAAGAGATTAAACTCAAACGAAAGTGATTCTGTAAATAAATTTACAATATATGCTAAGTTTCGCCTAGAGCCAAAGCTCTGATACCAACTGTAACGACCCGCTATTTTGGACAATTCAAATCGACAATAATCCACACATGTCTGACTTGAATAATTCAAAATATCAGATTGTTAATTTAAATTTGGCAAAACTCATCATATGCAGTAAATAAATCAATCACAGAATCACAGACACAGAGTAATACAATAATACGCAGCGGAATAGATAAAATAGTAGTTCATGAAGCTACTATATAAACATCAGAGTTAAAATAAAATACAACAGAATATCTCAAATACAGTGAAGTCTTCAGTACAAATAGATGGACTCTCTGATCAAAATCAACTAGAAGAGTTGGAAGTTGAGGCGATAGTTGGATCTCCAAAGGAAGCTCCAAACTCCAAGGGTGAGTCTCAAATGCTGTATCACTCGGTCTGACCCGAGCGTAAAGCAAAATACAAAACACTCGAGTCAGGATTAACATTCTTATATAAATAAATCCAACTCAAGTGAAATATCAACTGAAATACAAGTAACTTAAAGGATGTTTGGGATAACCATCCTCTAAGGATCTTCAGAACTATCTACAAGGTGGAGATATACATTATAACACCGTGGTCATTTCAATTTAATTTATACTTCAAAACCCAAATATCATTTCATTTCAAATATAACTATTTTCCAAGATAGTATATATATTAATTAATTTAATAAGTAAAGTATTTAAAATTTCCTCAAGTCTCACAAATCGATTCAAATTAACTCAAATTCCAAATTCAAATTTATTCAAAGCTCAATTCATCAATTCAATTCAATTTTAAATATACCATTTAAACTTTCAATATGTTTCAAAGCTTTAATATTCAACATTTTCAAAGTTAAATTTAACGGTTTCCTATAGCTCTTGATTCAACTTTATTATTATTTAATCAGGGAATATTCACTTAATAAATTCAATATCATTTAACTATCCTTAAATTTCATTCTTACTAAATATTTCCTTAAATTTATTTAAGCAAGAATTATTCATTAAATTATTTAAATAAAACCCAAGTTATATATCATATCCTAAATCTCAATTTCAATAAGTTTCAAATTGGTTTAATTAAATAAATTTCTTTCCAACCTTAACTTATTCAAATTATTACCAAAATCTATTTTGAAATATAATTTTTATACTTAAACATATCATATGTATTAAATCCATCTTAATTAAATTTAATATTATAATTAAATCTATATATATATATCATTACCATTTATATATAAAAATTTAAGAATCAACATTTATTTAACCCGTATATTTCTTCCCAAAACCATAGAATTCATTTTTTTAAAATATTTATATATATGGACCAACGGTGTCTGAATATATATATTTATCATATGGTTAAGTGATACGGATATTTATCATTTCAATCCGAAATTTAAATATATACGGGTAGATATCATTTCGACCCGTAATCCCAATTTCAATTCAAATGAAAATCGCTTGGGTTTATCATTTCAACCCATAACGATTTTCTCCTATTCTAAAGCCCGTTCGGGTATGTATCATTTCAACCCATAGTGAATTCTATACTAACAGGGAACTTGCAGAGTGATAACAGATACTAAAAAAAATATAACAACAGGCATATATCATCAATATAAATAACAGATACTGGTGTCAGATGTCATAGGTGAACATATACAAGTAATAGTAATAACAGGCATATAAATACTAGATACTGGTGTCAGATGTCACAGGTGAACATATACAGATAATAGTAATAACAGGCATATAAATACTAGATACTGGTGTCAGATGTCACAGGTGAACATATACAGATAATAGCATATATAACAATTTAAATAACTACAACATCATATTTCAATTGTCATTTCAATTGAAATCAAATTTAATAAATACAAGAATGTTAATCGTGAGTGATTGCTCACCTTCCGAGGCTAAATAGAATAGACAATGAGATTGAGTTACGAAATGCAAGCACGACTTCCAAATCAAAGCTAGAGGGATACGATTCGACGAACAAATCTGATAGTTTGAATAGACGAAATCAAATCAAACCGGATTGATGAAGATAATTGGTAAAAGTGAATTTTTATATATATATTTTTAAATTTTAGACAAATACACTAAAATACTATAAATTTTCAAAATCAATATTTAATATACAACTAAGCTTATATAAGTAAGCTACAAAGTCACAATATATATTAAATTTTAAAATCAAAAATTTTACTGTAGTATATTCATACAAATGAAGGTATGAAATTGTTACTTTGTTATAAAATCAATACTGTTATAACCCGCTCTAAATGGAACACATAAATATATACGTATACTTTTAAACATATGATACCCATATATAACTACCTATACAAATACACTGTAACTTCATAACTCATATACACATACTTTTGGTTTTATTAGGAGTCAAACAATGTACCTATCAAGTACAGCCCATATATATTCAAGTAATGTATATAACACATAAAACTAGTATAAACTTATATTCATCAAAACAGTAGATTCAATATATATATTTAAACTGGTATATAACCCTATTGTGTCAGATGAACTAAAATATGTAGAACCAATTAATAGATATATGTAGGCTTCTCATATATACAACTCTAATATATTAGATATATATACTATAAAATATATATGCATACTATACCTGAGAAACACTTAAACTGTTATATCATATGTATAATAATATATATATTTTACGAACATACCAATACATACCAACTGTAAAATATATAAAGTTCTAGAATATATATATATTATATAAAACAAACCAAAAGAACAAAACTTCCTTTATAATATATATACTTACATAAACTTTCATATATACAAAACACATACAACATTTACATTGTATATACATATATATACCATACCCCTACATAAACAGCATATCTATAATATAAAGATAAATATATTTCCAGATATTAGACTAATAACACACACGAAATATACTTTTAAACATATATATATTCACCCATATATATATAAACTTTAATACTATAACACTATAAACATGAATACAGTAAACTCACACCACCGATTACATATAATATAATATAATGTTAAATAACTATAAAACGAACAAAAGGAGGTAAGGCAGCCTGAATAAAATAAACTAATATAAAGATAATATATACAAACCCACCTACGAAAGCAACAGAGGAGGAGGAGGAGGAGGCGGAGAAACTGCTCGAAAAGATGGAAGAAAACAAGAAGGTGGCTCGAACTGCTGTCGTGGCCGTGACTTGCCGTGGGTTGCCGGCTTCAAGGTGGCGGGTCGACATGAGTAGAAGTGAGGTGCGGTAGAGGTGGAGAGCTTGGACGGGGAGGAGTTGTGGGTCGAGGCTCGCCAGATGTGGATGTACCGGAGCATAGTCGAGTTGTGGACTTGGGAAGGGCGGAACGAGGTGGGGAGCTGATCTGGTGGGGCTCGCCGATGGCATGGCTGGCGCACGAGGGAGTGGGGAAGCAGCGGCTAGCGGTGAGATGGAGATGGAGTGGCTCGGGATGATTGGAAGGCATGTGATGTGGCTGGTTGACAGCGAGTTGGTTTGTTGCAGTCACAGGCTTTGGCTCGTCTCGGGTTTTAAGGTTGGAGGGTCGGAGAAGAAAAGAAGAAGGTGGGAAGGGAAGGAGATGGTTCAGGGAGAGGAATGAAAAGTGACTGCCAAAATCAAGCTTTGCAAATTTAAAAAGGGAGAAAAAGTTATAAAGGCAAGATAAAGAATCGTGAACTGTTGCTAGTCAATCGAATAAAACGTATAGAAATATTTGTACGTTTTGATTTTCGAACCGGTTGTGGGATGGCAACGGTCACCCTTGAATTGAGCTGAATAATAAAAGCAATTTAAAGGTTTGATTGGACAGCACGCTTCAAATTTTAAAACCAAAGGAAGAAATAAAGTCACAATTTTATGGTACCGTTACAACGAACAATTTATTGCTTCCGTCGCGTACCGGACCTCAAAATACAAAAATAAATATACCGCGGTGATCAGCGCGATGAGACGATCAAAATGGTATACAGACTTCAGTGGTACGATCATCCGATCAAAAGTCGATAATTGGTACCAAAAAATGCTGCTAATTTGCTGAAAATAAGATAATCGGAGCAATAACAGTCCAAATTTGACGAAACGAAGACTGATGTTTCACTCAGCAGATGATTTAGAAATTTACTGTATAAAATATTCAAATTTGGAAAACATTTTATTTTCATCAAAAATTAACTGACTTAAATTGAAATAAGAATTTCACAAGAAAATAAACTTTAATATTATCTGATGAAAATTTACCAGTTGCTATATTAAAATAGACGTATTCCAAATAATAAATTTTATTTCCAAATTTTATTGTTTAAATTTCACAAAATTTCAATTAATTTAATAAATAAAATCACTAAAATTTTGGGTCGTTACACTTAATTGTTCTTTATTTATTAGTTATACTATATGCATGCATACATGATTTCCTTCCATACATAATTTTTTTGGGTTACAAATTCCAATTTGGAGCTTATATCTAAAAATGCTTAACTATTACTACAACTAGGTGATTACATTTATGTATATATTTTGGAGCAAAGCATCTACATGGGTAATATTAATTGTTTTTACATCATTTTAGATTGTCAAAATTTGGTCTATATGAGTATATCATATTTTGCATATCTCTCCTTGCACAGTACCACGTAAAATGTATTTAGAATATGATTTTGAAACACACTTTAAATTTTTCTTCGTGAGTAAGCCTTTAATGTTTAACAAAAGATATGCACTAAATGAGCAACATCAAAATGCATTAGTTTCACATGAAACTGTGCATATCAAATGATGAATATATCAAATGAGAATCTTAGTATTCAATGTCTTACTACTTTTTGTATTACAAGGAATAATAAAATGGCTTTCCAAATATATGTGAAATAGAAAGCTGTTGAAATGGTTGATTGTTAGAGAAATGATGGTAATCAAATATGAGGCTACCATGTCATCTCAATATTAAAACATCTCAGTATCTTATTCGCAGTAAATGATGTTATCAACATAGTGGTTTCAAAAAAGCTTCATTCAAAATTAGGATACTTGGTCATCTCCGCATCTTTGGATATGCAGTGTGCTTAGGCTCCTTTCTCAGCTATCACGTTACGGACCCCTTTTCTTTAACACATTGTATTACACTTACACATTAATTTGGTGGAAAGATGTGGAAAATTATAAGCTGCACTTAGGGGTGGATGTTATGGGAGAGTGATTTTGTTCACACTTTTCTTTAAAGTGTGAACAAAACACCTGGCTCCTATTGGAGGAATTCAGGGGGTCCCATACGTGACCCCTCAAATTCCTCCAATAGGAGGAAAGTGTTTTGTTCACACTTTAAAAAAAGTGTGAACAAAATTGTACTCATGTTATGGTGCTAAGTGAGCGCAAAAGTGGGATTTGTACATCGTGCTTGCAGTCGGGTATGAATGGGATGTCTTTTAGAATCACAGTATTGTCAGCTTTGAGAGATGAACTTTGTTGCGTTCATAATGCATAAGATTGGATAATGGTCATGTTGTAATTTTTTACATTAGGTTCCCATGGACATTAGTAATTAATTCATTGATGTACGTCTCATTTTTATTAAACTTATACAAAATCTAGACTATAATTTATTACTGAGAAGTTCATAAACAAAATGCATTCCGATACTAAAAGTATGTGGATCCATTGCAGTTGGTCGGTATAGTTTCCTACATTTTGATTATGAATTAAATAATAGAATTTCAGCTACATTTTCTTCATTGTTGGTTACTAGCACAATATAGTTATTTTAGTACCCCTGTGATGTTTGCTTAATACATATGAATCTACTTCCTATTAATTTGTATATTCACCAAGTTCTTTAATGACTTGAATAACTCTTACGTTTATAATAATTTGTATATTCCAAAAAAGTTTGTAATAACTGTTGACTCTAAGTATTCATTTATATAGGTTGCTTTTGATCTTTTGGCTAAGCTTTCCAACTACCGGAGAAATAAAAGTCTGTAATTGCCATTCAACTCATATTTTCAAGATGCAAAGCAGTTATTATTTTAAAATTTTAGCCTTTTACCATCCATCAACATTCAAAATAAATTGTAAAACTATTTTTCCACTTACTTTACTACAGTGGTACATTCGTTCTCTAACTTCTCATGGCCTGCGTTTTTACACACTTTTATATAATATATTGTTTGAGGGTCAATAGTTGTAGTATTTAACATTATCTATGGATGCAATATTAATTAACTTCAAAATTTGGTTGGTATCAGTTTTTTTGCCTTTGTTTCCATGTTAACATCAGACATAATCTAAGATAACCATACTGTGATTCATTTTCTCTTTTTTTAATAGGACTTTACATTTTTCTGTACGGATGATTTTTTTCACTAGAAATAGAACATTCTTCAATGGTATAGTAACTTATATAGATTTTAGTTCAAGTTATCTTTTCCAATTATATGTTTGTTATGTCTTGATAGTTCAATGCCCGCCTGCTTTTTTGGGTTAGTTTTGTAACTTTAAACATTAATATACATCTATGATGGCCTAACAGCTGAAGATGAATTGATTAGGCTACAATGGTGATGTCAGGTTCTAAATATTTGATCTACAAGTATTGCTACACTAAAATAGACATGTTTTCGATATCAGCTAATTATAATTAGGATTAAAGGTTGACTTACCTTTTGAGTTATATAACAAATGCACTAAAAATAAGGGAACTGAAAAAAGGTACAAAGAATGCAATCTACATGTCTAATAATCAAGCTTTATATATTTTTATACCCATTTTTCTATTTGTATACTTCATGTGTAACTATAATATGTCCACCGCAGCCGTGTGCGAAGCACGGGTTCACACTAGTAAAATGGTAAGGAGGAATTCCTTTTAATGGAGACAAATCATTTATATATTGACACATATACGTGTATGTTATTATAACTCAATTCATAAGATGGAATTTTGTAAAACTATAAAACTTAATTTCAAACTCTTTCTTAATTGTAACTAAATTTATTACTATTAATTTTAGATTTTAAACACACAATATAGTAAAATTTAATATTATCATACACACACAGATATATATATGTATGTATGTATGTTTGTGCATATTTTTAATCAAAAATTCGGGCAACAAAGGCATACGTAAAGTGATAAATGAGTCTGTTATGATGTAAATTCCAACACCGACATACGGTCACATTAACCATGTATATTTCATATTTGTAGCACGTGCGCTATATATAAGTGTATTTGATACACTTATAAATTAAAAATTACAAAAAATATATGTTTAAAACAGATTAAATATAAATCTTTTTAACATATATTAGATTCAATCTAATAACCCTTTAGTGTTCATATGCCTAAGATCCAAAACAGGAAAAAAACTGAAATCTATCTATTTCACCCGCTTTCGACTAGCCTAGTTCCTTCAATTTTATCAAAGCCATAATGGTCACTACAATCTAAATTAGTAATGTTAGGACTAACTGATTAAAGCCTACCCATCTAGTAGTGTGTCTAGAAAGATAATGTTGAAGGTTGGGATTTGGTAATAAGTACTCTGCCCTATCGGGCTACTGGCCTAGCCTAAAGGATAAAGTAAGCACAAAGGTTATCTCCAGTATAAATGTTGAATTAATTTGGGTTTCGGGCTAATTTCAAAATTAGTTAGAAATTTTAAAACTATATTTAAATTTCAAAGTTAAGTTTAAAATATAAAAGTGAAATTTTATATATAAAATGCATTCTAAATTTTCAATTTTTTGGCAACTAAATAATTAAATTTGAAATTACGAAATTTAAAATTTAATTGGTATGATTAATTAAGTAAAATAAAATAGTTAATTAAATTTAATTGATTAAAACATATATATCGATGTATGTGTATAACTATAATTATTATAATTATTTATTTATCTTAGAATTGTTTATGATAAATTAAATTAAAATTTCAAATTAATTTAAATTATTTAATTAAATAAGATTAATTAATTAAAATATATACATATAGTGATGTAAATAGTATCTTATTTAAAATAAATTTAAGGGTTGTGATGTAAGGTAAATGAGAAGTAAAAAAGCATGGTGTCATAGGTGAATTGAAGAATCGAGAGATCATTACTAGTGATGTCATTACCAATGTTAACAAGAGTGCCATTTGTAATAGATAGCATTATGGTCCTAGTGAACACATTCTTTGCTAAGTTGAACAATAAAGATGACAAAGGATCGCCTTATCTTAGATCACATTTAGATTGAATTTAATCTCCTAGAACGCTATTGACCATAATATTTGTGTTTTCGGTTTTGAGCATGTCACAATCCAACCTACCCATCTAGAACAAAAACCTCCAGCCAGTAATAATTTTTTTAGAAAAATTCAACGAATTGAATCGAAGACTTTAGCAAAACCAAGTTTTAAAAATGCATAAGTGATATTATTTTTACAACTGTTATTTATAAATTCTTGGTCCACAACAACCTCCTTCACGATGTTTCTACTCTTTAATAAAAGAGGATTATGTGATACCGATTAAATTATTTATTTTAGTGCTTAACCTATTCGTTGGGACCATTGAAATTATTTTTATAGAAAACTTTATTAATGATATAGGCCTAAAATACTTAAGCTCTCTCACATCCACTTTCTTATGAAGAAGAATTACCTTATTAAAGTTAAGTCAGCCTAGTTGTAAATTACCATTATCAAACTAATTAAATATTTTAGCTATGTCATATTTTAAAACATGCCAATAATAAAATGAGATGGGAAATCCATCCGGTCTAGGCGATTTGTCGCCAGGTATATCATCTTTAGCCCTAACGATCTCCTCTTTCGAGAATGGAATATCTTACCATCTAAAGCAATCAGAGAATTTTCAGGATATAAATCATTCCACCTGGATTTAATTCTATAACATCTATTGGATCCAAAAATATATTTATAGTAGTTGTAAAGGCGTTATTGGGATCATTTTGATCAAAAATTTCCATATTGTTAATAAGCAAGGAGTTTATTGAATTACTAAGCATGCAACCATTGGCTATTTTGTAGAAAAACTTGTTATTCTTGTCACTGTCGTCCATCCACTAAACCTTAGACCTTTGTTTCCACATTATATCCTTTTGCATTATGACTTTGTATCATTCTTTTTTAAATTCAAAAGCAGTGTTTTTCAGAAAGGTTCAAAATTCCTAATTCTTCTAATTTGTCTAATCTTAGAATATTTGATAGTAATTTTTCTTTTTCCATCTTAATATTCCAAAAAACATTGCTATTCCATTTCTTATGAGACAATCTAAGGTTTCGTAACAAAAAATTTAGTTATATTTCCCAAATATATAAAATTATCACTACTCCTAGAAAGCCATTTATTAGAGACAAGGCTGATAAAATTACTTTTCCATATGTTTTCGAATCTAAATGATTTATGGATTGTATATTGGTTCTCACAAAAAGAGAATAATGGGACAGTGATCAGAGTACACGGTTGGATGCCCATTAACATACAAAATCAGAACCTAACTTCCATTTCTTCACTAATAAAGAAATAATCGAGGAGCGCGGTCGAAGGGACCTTTCTTGAGTTCGACTAAGTAAATCAACTATTAGTTAGTGGTAATTCTATTAAATTAGCATTAATACTAAACTGGTCAATCTCTTCCATAGCATAAATATCACCTTCTCTAAGCGATCACTCCCCTATAAACCTAGTCATGTTGAAATCCCCTTTATTGCCCATGGACCGATGGTAAGGGATCTAAACACTAGACAGGGCTCCCCAAAGAACCCTCTTGTCAAACATATTATGCGGGCCATAGAGATTAATGACATTTAAAAGGGAACCATCTCTTAAATCGGTAAAAATAAGATGCATCGAGTAAATGTTAATAACCAACTAAATAAGCTGAACATATTTATGTTTCGAACCCACCATTAGAGATTTCAAGCTACTCCTAGCTAGGAGACAAACCCAGTTACTAAGATAGAATACCTTAAACTTATATATAAGCAATAATCTGGGATATTTATTTAGTTTCTTGTAAGAAGGCAATGTCAATGTTATTATCTTCTAAAAAGACATTCTTTTGTTGCTAAGATCGAGCAAACCTCTAACATTATGTCTAATGAATCTCGTTATCTAAGTGAATAGACCCTCTCTATTTCTTTATTTCTAATGCATTCTATATCGAAATGATGTATATCATAACTAAATCTCATCCTCTTAGCTAAGCTAAGCATGGATGCGACGACCCGTATTTTATGTATTAAAGGATCGTAAAATATTATTATTTAAATCATACGAGGTCGTATGACTCTAAAACTTTAGGAAACGGCTACAAGGTACATTTTCCACCTTTAGAATTTTTATTAGACGGTTTGAATGTAACAACCACGGTCAAGATTACTTGAAATTAAAATTTTAGATATGATTTAATTAATTAAAACTAATTAGTTGAATAAATTTGGGGAATTTATAGTTATTGTATTTCCAAATTTAAAATGGATTTGGAATAAAATAAATTGGGAATTTAATGAATTGTCCTTTTATGTAATTTAATCCTTATATTTAATAATATAAGAACAATCTTGGAGAAAATAAGTAAATGAAATATATGGAAATAATTTTCTAATTTACATGAATTTCTCTAAGGTTTATTTGCTTATTTATTTTAATAGGAGATTTATGAAAAATATCTTTCAATTCTAAAATTATCATACCAAGTGTTATAAATTTAAATAAAGGTTAATATTGAGATTTATTGTTTAAAATGAGATTTCTCAATTAACGGTTTATTGTAATAAAACTATGAGAATAACCTTTACATTCAAAAGTTGTACATAAATTTTATAAAATATTTCAATATTAATGGAGAGGAGAATTTTAACATTGTTATTTATTTTGGTAAAATTAAAAAATCAATGTTGATTAAATAAAACATTGTTTGGTATAAATTGGTTGTTATAATGTGATAAAACCAAATAAATTAGCAACACTTTTTTTAGAAAAATTAGCAACACTTTGCTATTGGATCCATATCTTAACAATTTTGCCCAAATAAGAGATATATGGGATGAAAAACATACGTACAAGTTTTGTAACAACCCGTACCACAGTTGGCCCGGATTTTTCGCAAAAAGGCTAAAACCCAAGTCCACTGTAGCCCGGGTTGGGGTATCTGGTATCCTGCAAATGGGCAAAAATAAGTATATCAGAGCTCCAAATAAATATCTCATAGCAGAACTGACCTAAATATAATAATAAATAAATACTCACTAAGGTAATAACACTTTCTAAACAAGTGTCACGAAGCTGGAAAATCTCTGCCATCTATCTAACCTGTAGGATGATATGAGGAGGGGGTCAGAACTAAAGTTCTGGTTAATGGACAAATTATACACTTCTAAGCATAATTCTACATATACCGTTTTATTTCCATTTTATGTTATATTAGGTTTATTGGGTTTATAATACTCTCGCCTCTGTGCGTGAATCATACCCATCTACTCCCTAGTAGATTAAGACCTAATAACCAATATATATATATATATATATAGCTACATGCCCAAAGACCGCTTCGCTCCTAGGTACTACCCATAGTACCTTCCGTATCCTCCTCGAAAAGGACTCCATCATGTTGCTACTAAAGCATGTTGTAACTACATCTGTAAAGGACAGCTTCATGAGGCCTATAATATAGATGTTCCGTCATCTACTATGAAAACGTTAAACTGCATCCGCACTGGCTTATACTAGTGCTCGGACATCCATAATGTACCATCCAGTGCGTACCTTGAGGACTACACGTACTCGTTCTATCTACTTCCTGGATTTTGCCAACAAGGTCTACCTAGTACGAAACTCGGTCGGGGATTTTCTATATCTATAAAGGTCTGCTTTGTTAGGCCTACAATACAGATATTCTACTTGGTCTATCTCTTTTCTCAACGTGGCTATGGCCCCACGCAGCCCCCCCCCTCAATTAATCGAAAGACCTTTCAAGAGCTAAGTGGTTGTGCCTTACTACAAACAATCTAAACATCCAATTGGCTGTGCCCCTCATCTAATGTCTCGATAGTGAAAGAATCATTGGCATGTTGGTTTAACTCTAGTCTTTCCCGAACTCGCTCTGACTGATGATGGCTGATAACCGCATGCAACTATCCTTATGGGTCCTGCCCACTATAACCTACTCGCAAACTAGAGTACGGTGTCATATGAATATCCTACTCCATCATCGACCTTTTGACTGCCTACAAAGGTCCGCTTCGTTAGGCCTGCAATGCAAAAGCAGTCAAGGCATATTCTCTTGATGGAACACCTACAGACCTACCTCCGGAGGTGCAGCTTAATTAGGCCTACCCCAGAGAGCTATCCTAGAGTATCCTCACATCCCGTTGAAGTCTCGTACTTCCTTCTAGCCCAAAATAACTAAGTTGGACGTGCTCTTTCTGTACTAAAAATCTGCGATGAACCGCTTCGTTAGGCTCTTTATCCAGATTCGGGCTGCTCCAAACGCACCTTACCATTTTATTAGACCCTACGTCTAATCTTTTATTATGCGTTTAGTTTACTTTTCTTATTCTGTTGGCTACTTATGTACCCTAATCAGCATGCCCAGCCCCACCCATGTGTGAGACCATCAGTCCTAGACCTGAAAGGGAATGCTGCCGGTATGGGCAACTGCTATTATTTTTGCTTATTAACTTAATCCAAGATCTAAGTTTGATAAAATAAGCCTCTTCTATTTCTTTCTTTTTAATAATAACCTACGTGTTACAATTATACTTGCAATTGTCACTTTTATATCCTTTTCTTTCTTTTATAACCTACATGTTATAAATGTAATTGCAAGTGTCTCTTTTATATTCTAGTCTATCTTCTTTTATTATGATACTAAATTTTCTTTAGTTCTCTTATATTATATAACAGTCTTAACTTGGGACTATGTCAAACTGTCATAAGTTACTTATCATAATAATTGCTTTACTTTTTACTCTACTATCTACGCAATTAATGCAGATCTTGTCATATTTTTTTGTTTATTGTTTTTATTCTTGTCAAATAGTTAACTTGATTATTTCTTCTTCTTTAATTTCTATAACGCTTCGCGTTATTCTCTTTTATTCTGGGAAGTAGTTCTATTCTATTTGGTTGGTTACAAAAACTGTGCTAAAAATCCATTTCCATATTTTAATACTAAATAATGCTATAAACAATAACTCATAACTGCAAGATATTTCTTTTATTGTTCCTTTAATTGTTGGGTAATGCAAAATACAGTAATGTCTCTATTTTGCACTAGTTCCATTTTTCTTGCTTTCATTCTTGCAATTACGTTTACCGTTTTTCTTACAATATTAAACTATGGAAATGTATTCCCTTTTCTAAACCAGCCAACTAATCTATCACTAACTTCCAAATCAAGTTATTAGATTTCCCCTTTTTATTTCATTCCCTGAGTTTTAACATAATTTATTATAAATTTCTCACTTTTAGGCTTATGCCCTTCTCTATAATTTTTAAGCCTAATATTACTTATATTTAATTGGATTTCTTTCTTTTTTCCATATAAATAACATTTAAATATAAATACACTTCTCTTATAAAATTTACAGTTTCAACATAACTAACTAGTAAAACTAATTACTGAAATTAGTTTAAATGCTAAATTAAAATATTTAACGGGAATCTAATGATATTATATATAATCAACATAAAAGATATATAATTTAAATCCACTCACTTGTCGTCCTTAGCTTTTATCCATGGCTTTCCTGGATCCTCTTCTAAGGCATATAATATTTTTATTAAAAAGATATTCTCCCTAGAAATATTTTCTATTTAGGGTTCAGCCTCAGGCAATGAACCCAATTGGGAGAAAATCTGATTGTGAGATAATAGCTAGGCCTAGGGTTCTATTTATAGTGAATCTTAGGGACCTCAAGCCGTCGGATTTTAGGATTGAATCTAGTGCAACTACGTCACGGGCTTGCTGTGAATCGTTGGATCTAGAAAACAACGCTCGAGAATGTGCGAAAATCAAATTATAAAACTTCTGGACGTCCCTGGACAATTTCTCGTCCAGGGCAAAACGCGAGTCGACCCGTGTGCTTTGGGGGTGACCTATGGGTTGACCCGTGGTGTAATATCCCAGAATTTTGGACAATATCAATTTAATAATCTGTTTAAATAATTAAATTGATTTGATAATCTTTATTAAAAATGTTTAAATTGGTTTAATAATCTTCTTCAATGAATATTTATTTGTTTCAAACAATATTAATAATATGTGTTTTTATATAGATATTCAAATAGTTTTGGATTTTTAAATATATGGATAAGCTTTTATTTATATACATAATTGGTTTTATTTTCTTTAAAATACTTTATCTATATATATAAATAAGTAATAAGTATTTATTTAATTAAAGAAAAAGAGGTTTATTCACATTTAAAATAAATACAAACTAATTAAAAGGACATGTGTAAATTCCTAAGGCTATGTGTGACGACCGCCCATGACCCCTGCACCGAATCTAAAGATAGAGCGCTGTTAAATGTGCCAGGCGACCATGGACGATTGTCAAGGTAAGATTTAAAACAACAGAATCTATCGTATTACTCACAGTGCATGAATAAAATACAATAGAACATATGTATAGTGAAGCTTTACAGAACAAAATGACATCATATAAAACTCCATAATAGTTGAGTACAAGCATCCAAATAGTCAATACATCAAGCCTCACTACAAATCTCTCAGAGAATACAAAACAGCGGAATATCCAGTACATATAAGAAGATAATATGCAACCCTCTAGCTCGTCTTCGATATCAGCATCGTGAGAAGAGAACAGCACCTGTCACCTGCTACCTAGTCTGCCCGTCCCAAAATGGACGAACAGCCCAAGGCAATAAGAATTAAAACATAAAGCCTTGAGTCAGACAACAGTCTTAGTGAGCAGTAAATTAACTAACAACATACCAAAAGAGCATAAAGGAAAAGGAATAGGAATACAACCCTCCCACTCCAACCTCATTCTACAGTGATAGCCCCCAGACACACACTAAGCAGAAGCAAACATAGCAGAGCATACAATTTAAAGTAAAACTACTATCACTCGAGTCAAGGGCGATGTTTTCCAAGTACCAAGGCCTAAATCAGATAAGCACCCAGAAAATACCGCTCTTGAGTCCGAATGACGATACAACCAAACATCCATGACTCTGGCTATCACTGTTATCATTGCTTCGATATCACCGTTAATTGAATGACCGGCACATTCTTTCAGCCGTCCGTCAAGGGCTAATGGAAACCCCGGTTCTAGACATAACTCCCGCACGTCGTCGCAGCCCGTGCCTAGGACTATCGAATCTGCCCAGAGTACTCGACCATCAACAGTTGGCCGTTGGGACTATCGAATCTGCCCAAACGTACTCTTGCTTAGAGCATGCTAGAACCTTCAACAACGATGCTATCCAAGCCTCCTAGTCATCCTCCTCGACGACTATTCTCATATCCATTCATTATCCTCAACTCGAATCATATCACCGAGTTATCAACATGCTTGGAATGATCCCGTCTGGATTAGACCAAGTCTTCATCATATGATTGCCTCGCTTCATTACATCCTCGCAAAGCCTCATCTCATCATCACATCATTGAATTTATGCATAAGAGCTTCATCATCCCGCTACATATGCCACGAGCAGCTTTTCCAATTCAAGAGCCTTTCCCTTAGCTTTTGAATCATCTTCGATCTAATCTAATCATCAGTCATCTAGTTCATAACAATCAATCAAATCAAACATCAATCCAAGCAATCAAGCATTCAAATATGATCTAAGTAGACAATTATAACAATAATGGCATTTTCGTAATTAAAGAGTTGAAAGTCCAATAAGCATGAAAACATGGATTATATCTCTACAAACTTGATGAATGAACTTGCATAGGTTAACATATGATAAAATGGATGCAACATCATCATGAACAATGGATCTATATGGATCTACACATAGGATGAAGAAAATGCATGAAAATCACTATTTTAACACCAAATCGGGCCAACAATCCGATATACTCCTTTGGATCCGTGTGAGAGATAATCACCACTCACCAAATCGCCTAAACAATCCAAAAGATATCAACTTCAGATCTGGACAGCGAAGAGCTAAGCTAGATCCGACAAGATCTCACTTCAAACGAAGAAATCTCTCTTGAAAAGATGAAGATCTTCAATCTAAGCTCTTGAATCTTCAATCTTGATCTTCGATTTGGATGGATGGAAGCACAAGATTAGAGTGGAGAAAAGAAGTGAAGAAGTGTAGAAGTCGAGCTCTCAAAATGGCAGCACTTCGTCGCTTCAAAATCCGGATCCCAAAAAGTGAGAACAACCCCTCCTATTTATAGCAGAAATTTCCTTAAGTCGCTTAACTCGGCTATCTCCCTAGGTCGTTTCCGACCTAAGCCTCTCCGACCTAAGACTCTCCGACCTAACAGATAGATCTACGCGACCTAAATCCTAGCGACCTAACAACTTAGCAACCTACGCGACCTAACAGTGTTACGACCTAACATAGCCTCTCTTAAGGTCGCCAACTGTCAACTCCTTAGGTCGCTAACAAGCTAACTCCTTAGGTCGCTAACAAGCTAACTCCTTAGGTCGCTAACACGGCAACTCCTAGGTCGCTAACAAGCTAACCCCTTAGGTCGCTAACACGGCAACTCCTAGGTCGCTAACAAGCTAACCCCTTAGGTCGCTAACACGGCAACTCCTAGGTCGCTAACAAGCTAACCCCTTAGGTCGCTAACACGGCAACTCCTAGGTCGCTAACAAGCTAACCCCTTAGGTCGCTAACACGGCAACTCCTAGGTCGCTAACAAGCTAACCCCTTAGGTCGCTAACACGGCAACTCCTAGGTCGCTAACAAGCTAACCCCTTAGGTCGCTAACACGGCAACTCCTAGGTCGCTAACAAGCTAACCCCTTAGGTCGCTAACACGGCAACTCCTAGGTCGCTAACAAGCTAACCCCTTAGGTCGCTAACACGGCAACTCCTAGGTCGTTCATCCCTAGGTCGTTAACTACTGGGTTTACTTAGGTCGCTACCAACCTATCTCTTAGGTCGCTAACACCTTAACTCGCCAGAAACTCTAAAGTCTCCTTCCTTTTAGGTCGTCTACGACCTAAACCCTTACCATCCATCACACGACCTAACTCCAAACCTTAAGGTCACCAATCCCCAACATTCTTAGGTACGACTTATCTCCTAAGTTGCCAACAATACTTAACTAACCTCTAGGTCGCGTACGACCTAGGACTTAGGCAAATTTCAACCAAGATCTGGAACAACTAGAAAATGCTGAAAATCCCAGATTTTGACAAACTTTTCGATCCGTAAAATACGGGTCGTTACATTCTCTCCCCCTTAGGAATTTCGCCCCCGAAATTCCAAGCAAACAAGGCAATCAAAGGCTATTCTGTACGCCTACCATCCATAGCAATCAACAAACCATGCATCCAATTCTAGCTTAGCGTACAGAATTCTAAGACTTAGAACAAGTTACAATATCGCGAGATGAGACGACACCTTAGGGCCATACCTTGAAGAGGTCAGGATGAGCTGCCTTCATCCTCTCTTCCACCTCCCACGTACAGTCGTTATCATCATCACTCCATTGTATCTTGAGCAACTTAACTACCTTCCTCCTGAGCTGTTTCGTGTCGGTTTCAACAACACGAAGCGGCTTACGAGGTCTTCTATCAACTGGATCAACTTTTAAGTCTTCACAGCTATCAGCAGAAACCACTGTACTTGAGTCGTGCACATACTTCCGTAGATACGATACATGAAAAACATTGTGCACACCCGACATCTTCTCCGGTAACTCCAATCTGTAGGCGAGCTTTCCAATTCGCTCGATGATCGGGAATGGTCCAACAAATCTCAGAGTCAATTTACCTTTCTTCCCGAATCGGATAACATTCTTCAGTGGAGAAATCTTCACAAAAACCATATCTCCTACGTCGAATTCCAAATCCTTTCGACGTTTATCGGCATAACTCTTCTGACGGTCTTGGGCTGCCTTCATTCGTTGCCGAATGATCTCTATACAATCTGAAGTCTGTCGAATCATCTCTGGCCCAAGTACCAGCTTCTCTCCAGTTTCCAACCAACATGTCGGAGAGTTACACGGTCTTCCATACAATGCCTCATACGGTGCCATACCAATGCTTGACTGGTAACTGTTGTTGTACGCAAACTCCACCAAATGAAGGTGATCTTCCCATGATCCTCCGAAATCCAAAACACAAGCTCTGAGGAGATCTTCCAAAACTCGGTTGACTCTCTCGGTCTGACCATCTGTTTGGGGATGATAAGCTGTACTCAAACACAACTCGGTTCCCAAAACTTCCTGGAAGCTCTTCCAAAATCCACTAGTGAACAATGGATCTCGATCGTTCACTATACTCTTCGGAATACCATGGAAACGAACTATCCACTTAACATACAACTCAGCCAACTTTGATGCGGTCCTAGTCGATCGAACAGGAATGAATCGTGCACTCTTAGTCAGACGATCCACAATGACCCAAATTCCTTCATTTCCCGATCTGGTTCTAGGCAATCCATCGATAAAATCCATTGTCACTTGTTCCCACTTCCATGTAGGAACTTCTAATGGCTGAAGCAATCCACTAGGCTTCTTTTGTTCAGCCTTTACCAACTGGCAGTTCATACATTTGGAAATAAAATTCCCAACAGCCTTCTTCATACCTTCCCAGTAGTAGGTTCTCTTCATATCCCGATACATCTTATTTCCACCTGGATGAATTGTCAACTTCGAGTGATGACTTTCCTTCAAAACTTCACTCCTCAATTCATCTATATCGGGAACAACTAGTCGTCCTTGCTTCCGAAGCCAACCCTCTCGATCGACCTCGAATCCTTTATCCTTTTCTGGATCCAATCCAAATTCCAAATCATGGATAATCTTGACAAGCTTATCATCTCGCTTTTGGCCCTCACCAATCCTTTCCACAAGAGTGGGTCTTATCGATAAGTTTGCCAACATCTCAGGTTCCAATTCACATCTAGGCCTGAAGTCAAATCCAGCTAAATACTCGAGACTCTTCCACTCTGAAAACATGGCTCCCAATCCTGCATGTCTTCGACTTAACGCATCTGCCACTGCGTTACCTTTTCCCGGGGTATAAGCTATACCAAAATCATATGATGCTAAAAACTCTAGCCAACGTTGCTGCCGAAGATTCAAATCCTTCTGGGAGAAAAGATACTTCAACGACTTATGATCTGTAAACAACTCGAATCGAACTCCCAATAGATAGTGTCTCCACATCTTCAGAGCAAAAACAATCGCCGCTAACTCCAAATCATGAGTCGGGTAATTCCTTTCATGCGGCTTCAGTTGTCGACTGGCATATGCGACAACTTTATCCTTCTGCATCAGCACTGCTCCAAGTCCAGTACCACATGCGTCGGTGTAAACCACCATCTCATCATTCCCACTTGGAATAGTCAAAACAGGAGCACTCGTCAATCTCTCTTTCAGGATTCCGAAAGCTTGCTCACACTTAGCATCCCAACTGAACACTTGATTCTTCTTCGTCAATCCTGTTAACGGTGTAGCTATCTTGGAGAAGTCTTTGATAAACCGTCGATAGTACCCTGCTAATCCAAGAAAACTTCTCACGTCAGATGCATTCTTAGGTCTAACCCAATCCTGGATTGCTGCCACCTTAGCGGGATCAACCGCTACTCCACTTCCAGAAATCACATGGCCTAAGAACCTCACTTCACTCTTCCAGAAGTGACACTTCGAAAACTTAGCCTTCAGCTGATGTTTCCGTAAGATCTCCAAAACAATACGCAAGTGCGTCTTGTGCTCTTCTTCCGTTCTGGAATAAATCAGAATATCATCCACGAACACAAGTACGAACTTGTTCAACTGATCTCTGAACACTCTATTCATAAGATCCACAAAATATGCTGGCGCGTTAGTCAATCCAAACGGCATTACCAGCCACTCAAAGAAACCGGATGGTGTCCTAAAAGCAGTCTTCGGCACACTATCCTTCGCTACTCTCAGCTGGTGGAATCCCGTTGCCAAATCCATCTGAGAAAACACCTTAGCTTCGTGAAGCTGATCAAACAAGTCATCTATTCTCGGCAATGGATACTTGTTCTTCTTAGTCACCTTATTCAGCTCACGATAATCGACGCACAATCTCAACGACCCATCTGCCTTGGTTGCAAACACAACTGGTGCACCCCACTCGGACACACTACTCCGAATGAATCCTTTCTGCAAAAGATCATCAACTTGCACCCTCAACTCCTGCTGTTCCCTAGGCGCCATTCGCCTAAGAGGCATCACAACAGGTCTGGCTCCTTCAACTAGATCTATACGAAACTCGATCTCTCTATGCGGCGGCAACCCTTTGACTTCGTCAAAGACATCCTCGAATCCATTTGCGATTGGCACTAAAGACAGTCCATCCCGTGGAACAACTAGCGAATACATGAAGCTCATGAAGACGCCTTCTTCATGCTTACATTGTATCACAATCTTTCGCCCCTCCACATTCTCGACTGTCACCTCCAGCCTCTCACAATCAACCTTAGCCGCATACTTCCTAAGCCAGTCCATACCCAAGATAATCCCGAACCCCGCAAAGTTCAGAACAAAACAATCACAAACAAAAGAGCAACCATGACTCGATACAACTAGACCACGGCATAACATACACAAACAAGACGAACCCCCAACTGGATTAGTCACAACCAATGGCCTATCAACAATATCCGGTTCCAAACCTAACCGGCCTACTAGTTCATTACAAACAAACGAATGCGATGCTCCAGTATCAAACAAAACTCTAACTGGAACACCACATAGGAAAAGAGTACCTTGAACAACCACACTCTTTCCCTTCTCTTCAGCAGTAGGAGCTTTCGAAGACGACGGAACAGCTCCTAAAGCATAGGCTTGCACAATCTGCCTGTCCTTCCTTGGTTCTGGACAATTCTTCCTGAAATGCCCCGGCTTGTCACAGTTGTGACACTTCATCGGTGCCTTCGGATTCTTACAATCCTTCGAGAAATGGCCCTTCTGCTGACAGTTGTAGCAAGTCACCTCGCCTTTCGGTTTCTTCTGACCATCCTTACCCTTCTGCTGCTGCTGCTTCCTCTTCTTGTTTCCACCCTGCTGGGGTTTAGACTCTTCCTTGGTTACAGCAACAACAGATCCATCCTTAGGAAACAGACTCTCATGCCTGAGAGCTTTCTCCACAAGCTTCTCAAATGGATCGTCCAAATGATCCACCAACTGTCTCCCAAGATAACTATCCAAGCCGGTCACAAACTTCTCATTCTTCTGATAAGCAGATTCAATATACGACCGGGCATACTTGGACAAAGCTTCGAACTCAGAAACATACTCAAGAACTGATCTTCCACCTTGCTTGAGCTCCACAAACTTCTTGAATAGAACAGACTTCTGAGCTGTAGAAATGAACTTAGCTTCAAATCTAGCTTGGAATTGCTCCCAAGTAATCTCTTCCTCCGCAGTAGTGATGGTAATAGAGTTCCACCAATCAGAAGCTCTCCCTTGAAGCTGCCTCGATGCCAACTTCCTCTTAGTTGCATCATCAATTCCCAAATCACCAAAGATCCTTCTACAAGCATCTATCCACCTCTGGACCTCAATGGTAGATTCTGTTCCCAAGAAAACCTTCCCTCCAAGAGCAGTATAATCCTTGCACAACTTAGCAAAATCCACTGGTTTCGGAGTTTGGACTTGAACTCCAACATCTACTGCCGCCCCCGGAACTGGTATCCTCCTCATGATCGAAGTCATCATAGCTTCGAACATGGCTGCATAATCAGCAGTCTCTTCAGTAGCACGGCCTTCCCTAGCAGCTGGTCTCCCTCTTCGACTCATTCTCAATATCTATAAAAAGGAATGATTAGAACATCTAGAGAAACAACTGCATAAAGGACTCAAACCCTACTAAGCTACTATATTATATATAGTAATCATCCATCAAAATACAATTACGTCTCTCATACGTAGTTACTTCAGCGAGCGTTGGGTAAAATCGATTAACCAATGCTTTGATACCAAATGTGACGACCGCCCATGACCCCTGCACCGAATCTAAAGATAGAGCGCTGTTAAATGTGCCAGGCGACCATGGACGATTGTCAAGGTAAGATTTAAAACAACAGAATCTATCGTATTACTCACAGCGCATGGATAAAATACAATAGAACATATGTATAGTGAAGCTTTACAGAACAAAATGACATCATATAAAACTCCATAATAGTTGAGTACAAGCATCCAAATAGTCAATACATCAAGCCTCACTACAAATCTCTCAGAGAATACAAAACAGCGGAATATCCAGTACATATAAGAAGATAATATGCAACCCTCTAGCTCGTCTTCGATATCAGCATCGTGAGAAGAGAACAGCACCTGTCACCTGCTACCTAGTCTGCCCGTCCCAAAATGGACGAACAGCCCAAGGCAATAAGAATTAAAACATAAAGCCTTGAGTCAGACAACAGTCTTAGTGAGCAGTAAATTAACTAACAACATACCAAAAGAGCATAAAGGAAAAGGAATAGGAATACAACCCTCCCACTCCAACCTCATTCTACAGTGATAGCCCCCAGACACACACTAAGCAGAAGCAAACATAGCAGAGCATACAATTTAAAGTAAAACTACTATCACTCGAGTCAAGGGTGATGTTTTCCAAGTACCAAGGCCTAAATCAGATAAGCACCCAGAAAATACCGCTCTTGAGTCCGAATGACGATACAACCAAACATCCATGACTCTGGCTATCACTGTTATCATTGCTTCGATATCACCGTTAATTGAATGACCGGCACATTCTTTCAGCCGTCCGTCAAGGGCTAATGGAAACCCCGGTTCTAGACATAACTCCCGCACGTCGTCGCAGTCCGTGCCTAGGACTATCGAATCTGCCCAGAGTACTCGACCATCAACAGTTGGCCGTTGGGACTATCGAATCTGCCCAAACGTACTCTTGCTTAGAGCATGCTAGAACCTTCAACAACGATGCTATCCAAGCCTCCTAGTCATCCTCCTCGACGACTATTCTCATATCCATTCATTATCCTCAACTCGAATCATATCACCGAGTTATCAACATGCTTGGAATGATCCCGTCTGGATTAGACCAAGTCTTCATCATATGATTGCCTCGCTTCATTACATCCTCGCAAAGCCTCATCTCATCATCACATCATTGAATTTATGCATAAGAGTTTCATCATCCCGCTACATATGCCACGAGCAGCTTTTCCAATTCAAGAGCCTTTCCCTTAGCTTTTGAATCATCTTCGATCTAATCTAATCATCAGTCATCTAGTTCATAACAATCAATCAAATCAAACATCAATCCAAGCAATCAAGCATTCAAATATGATCTAAGTAGACAATTATAACAATAATGGCATTTTCGTAATTAAAGAGTTGAAAGTCCAATAAGCATGAAAACATGGATTATATCTCTACAAACTTGATGAATGAACTTGCATAGGTTAACATATGATAAAATGGATGCAACATCATCATGAACAATGGATCTATATGGATCTACACATAGGATGAAGAAAATGCATGAAAATCACTATTTTAACACCAAATCGGGCCAACAATCCGATATACTCCTTTGGATCCGTGTGAGAGATAATCACCACTCACCAAATCGCCTAAACAATCCAAAAGATATCAACTTCAGATTTGGACAGCGAAGAGCTAAGCTAGATCCGACAAGATCTCACTTCAAACGAAGAAATCTCTCTTGAAAAGATGAAGATCTTCAATCTAAGCTCTTGAATCTTCAATCTTGATCTTCGATTTGGATGGATGGAAGCACAAGATTAGAGTGGAGAAAAGAAGTGAAGAAGTGTAGAAGTCGAGCTCTCAAAATGGCAGCACTTCGTCGCTTCAAAATCCGGATCCCAAAAAGTGAGAACAACCCCTCCTATTTATAGCAGAAATTTCCTTAAGTCGCTTAACTCGGCTATCTCCCTAGGTCGTTTCCGACCTAAGCCTCTCCGACCTAAGACTCTCCGACCTAACAGATAGATCTACGCGACCTAAATCCTAGCGACCTAACAACTTAGCAACCTACGCGACCTAACAGTGTTACGACCTAACATAGCCTCTCTTAAGGTCGCCAACTGTCAACTCCTTAGGTCGCTAACAAGCTAACTCCTTAGGTCGCTAACAAGCTAACTCCTTAGGTCGCTAACACGGCAACTCCTAGGTCGCTAACAAGCTAACCCCTTAGGTCGCTAACACGGCAACTCCTAGGTCGCTAACAAGCTAACCCCTTAGGTCGCTAACACGGCAACTCCTAGGTCGCTAACAAGCTAACCCCTTAGGTCGCTAACACGGCAACTCCTAGGTCGCTAACAAGCTAACCCCTTAGGTTGCTAACACGGCAACTCCTAGGTCGCTAACAAGCTAACCCCTTAGGTCGCTAACACGGCAACTCCTAGGTCGCTAACAAGCTAACCCCTTAGGTCGCTAACACGGCAACTCCTAGGTCGCTAACAAGCTAACCCCTTAGGTCGCTAACACGGCAACTCCTAGGTCGTTCATCCCTAGGTCGTTAACTACTGGGTTTACTTAGGTCGCTACCAACCTATCTCTTAGGTCGCTAACACCTTAACTCGCCAGAAACTCTAAAGTCTCCTTCCTTTTAGGTCGTCTACGACCTAAACCCTTACCATCCATCACACGACCTAACTCCAAACCTTAAGGTCACCAATCCCCAACATTCTTAGGTACGACTTATCTCCTAAGTTGCCAACAATACTTAACTAACCTCTAGGTCGCGTACGACCTAGGACTTAGGCAAATTTCAACCAAGATCTGGAACAACTAGAAAATGCTGAAAATCCCAGATTTTGACAAACTTTTTGATCCGTAAAATACGGGTCGTTACACTATGTAATAACATGTGTACATTAATAAAACAATGTAAATGACAAATGTCAAGTTTTGAATTTTTGTTTTCTTTTATTTTTAATAAACTACATTTTTCTTATATATATACAAATGCCTCTCATTTAATTCCTTTTCTATTCTTTTTCAAAAAGAAACTAAGAAACTTTCAGCCTGAAAATTTAAACAAATCCTCTCAAAACAAATCAGTAATCAATCTTCCTCAAATCCATAATCTCAGAACAATACCCTGTAACTCATTTCCAAATCTAAGTCTTCAGCATGTAAACAAAAATATGTATCTCAGTCCTCCTCTCAAAACCAGAAACTTTTATAACCGGTAATCAATCCTCTGAAAAGTTCTCCTTCAACTCTGTAATGCATTTTTCAAAATTAAAAGCTTGCATCATTTTCAAAAGATCATCAAGCCTGCATTTTTCAAAAGTCTGGAATAAAGCCTGTAAATTCTTTTCAAAATCAAAAGCAAGTAAATCTGGAAGCTAAGCAACATCTCAACAAACAAGTTAGCATGCAGTTTAAATCAAAGCAAAGAGGCAATTCAAGTTTTAAAATCAAAGCTTTAAAAGTGTCAAAAGTCTTTCAAATAAATCTGGAAGCCTGTTCATCATTTTCTGGTGAGTAACATTTATTTTAAAAACTTAAGTATATGATATCTGTTTGCATGCTATAAATTCTTGAATATATGATGAAATATGCCTGCATGTTGTTTAATATGTTTGGTATGTATGTATATTTTTGTATATATGGATGAATTGGTGTGCATGTCTGTTTCTTGCTCTGTTTCCAGTTTCAAGCTCAAAAGTTTGGATTTAAATCCTGTATCTTTTGACCTAGTAACCATTATGATTTAAGTTAAAAACAATAATTGTTTGTTTAATCATAGATTAGTGTTTAAAGTTTTATTTAAGTTAAAATAAAGAGGAAATTGCTCTGGAAAACATAGTGGAACAGGAAACTTTAGTTTTTGTTAAAATTCAAATATCTTAATTCAATGGTACAGGCATATAATCTGAAATCATATCCTAAAACATGAATTATAAAAGTAAAATCACAATTTCTAGAGGGGTGTGGTACGAGCAGTTTGGGTTTAACCAGAATTTGAATTCTGGTTGATCTCTGATGATCTAGCTGGTTGTCGAAGGCGTGATTCTCCCTGGAGATAGCTAATTGATGGGTAAGGTCGGGAAAAATGCCAGGAAGCTATTCAAGTCCCTGTATTGGCCGTGGGTGATCAGATTAGGCTGTAGCCCTAGATTTTTGATGGTCGGAAAATTTTAATCACCATAGTGCCTCTGTTGATCGAGTGCCACCAGATTGTGGGGAATAGAAGCACGAACGTTGACGAAGACGTGGTCAGAAATTCTGGTGCTCAGGCGATCAGAGGAATATGTTCGAGCGATTTTCCAGGCTTTGGGTTCCAGTTCGTGATGGTGATGGGTTACTCGATTTCAAATTCGAGGGGTTGTTGAAGATCTAGTGATCGAGTTAGGGTATGGGGTTGATTGTCGACTTGTAGTGATCGTCGTGGGTGGCCGGAGCTCAGGCGATTAGCTGTGCACGTGCACATATGGTATCAGTTGGGTTGAGAGTTGAGTTAGAGGAAGAAGAAGATGTTCTCGAGGTAGATGATGTTTTGACTCGAAGTGATACTCGAGAAAATGGGGACTTGGCTCGGGGATTCGAAGGGGAGACTTGTATGGGATAAACTGTGTTTTAAAACTAAACATAACAAAGTTTTAAATAAAAAGGGGAAGGGAAACTCGAAGTTGGTCTCGGGGGTTTTCAGTTTTTACTCGGGTATTCTGATGTTTGGCTCGGGTAAGTTGTAATGTTCAGTTTTAAAAACCTGACAGTGTTTTTAATTTAAAATGAGTTTTAAAATTTGAAAGCAAGATTTAAACAATGTTTTAAATCTAAGTTTAAGAATAGATTCAAATCAAATTGAATCCTAGTTGAAGTAAAATAAAGTTTTATAAAATTCAAATGTTTAACCACTTTGAATGTTAAAGTAAATTATAAATGATTTGAAATTTAAAGGAAATTGGTTTAAATACTTTTAAAATCTCTTTTTAAATTATAAAGTATTCTTTAACTTGTGATTTTAAAAGTTTTAAAATTGAATTTTAATTTTGTTAAGATAAATTGGTATTTATTTTAAATCAACAATTTAAAATGAAATTTAAAAGTAAAATGTTTCAAAGCCTTTTGTTAATAATAATTAAAGTTGTTATAAAGGTTAATACTTTAATTTAGAGATTAATTAAGGTTTAATGATTTAAGATTCATTAAATTAATAAGGTAATTAAAGAATAATTTAATAATTTAATTAATTAAAGGTTTAGTGTTAATTAATTAAATAATTAGGATTATAAATTAATTAATTAAGGTTAATTAATTTGGAATTAAGGATCATTTATTTATATAAGTATAGATTATTAATAAATGATTAGAAATTAATCAAGTGATTAAAGATTAATTAAGAAATTAATTTAGTAATTAGAGATTAATTAATTGGTAATTAAGAATTAATTAATAATGGTTGATTTAAGTTTAATTACTTAAATGAAGAATTGTTAATAATTAATGAGAGATCATTAATTAGGAATTATTAAATAATTAATTAATGTGATTAATTTTTGATAATCAATTAGATTAATTAATTAATATAAATTGGTTAAGTAATTAATTACTTAAGGTAATTAATTAAATAAATTTGATAAGTTTAAATTAATTAGTTAAATTAATTTAAGATAATGATTTGGAAATTTGATAATTACTTAAATGTAATTAGTGAAAGTATAATTACTTAGGAAAGTAATTAAAGGTAATTACTGGATGTAATTAACTGAAGATGATTTAATAATAAAAGTAATTTGAGTTAATTACTTTTGAATAATTAATCAAGGGATTAATTAAAAGATAATTAATTAAATAGTAAGTAATTTATGAATGGGAGTAATTAAGGGAAGTTAATCACTAAATGAGATTAATCAAATGTGATTAATAATTAAAGATTAATTATTAAATGTAATTAATTTAAATGGAACAATTCATTAAAGAAATAATTAAGGATCATTAATTAATTAATATAATTAATGATGTAATTAAGGATTGATTAATTAAGATTAATTAATAAATAATAAGTGATTAAAGTAATTAATTAATTGTAATTAATTAAGGATTAAGATAATTAAGTATAATTAATTAATTAATGAAGTAATTAAAGATTAATTACTGAATGGTTTAAGATAATTAATTTGTGAAATTAATTAAGTATTAATTACTTAAAGTAATTAAAGGATTATTAATCAGGAATGATTAATTAAGATGGATACTTAGAGTAATGATTAATTAATTGGTTTAATTAATAATTAAGTAAGCAGGATTTATAGAATGAAGTAATTAGTTTAATTCACTTTAAATTAATTAGATGATATAAATCATTGCTTAAGGATGGATGAATGAGATTGAATGTATTTCATTGTTTGATATCTCTGATGAGATATGATTGATATATGATATGGATGTTTGGTTGAATTATAATGATGATGTGAATTATCTGTTTGGGATGATAATGTAGATTATCTATTGAATTATCTATCTTTGTGTATATAGATAAGAATTGAATTGTTTTAACCTTAAAACAACTTGGCCCTTAAAAGATACGTTTTGGATTTTGATGAGACCGGGATCGGGTTTCCGTATACCGGGATTCCAGGTCTGGAGACCCGAATACCACATCGATCCAAATTAACGATAGGTCGTGAATCTCAAGTGAAGATGAAGATTCAGAGTGCAAGGGTTATTGTCGTTAACTCTGAGGGTGATTCCAAAACGAGTGTAACGAGATAATGCCTTCGGTTTCGTTCGAACCCGGAACGAACTTGTATGGATTGAATGCTTTCAGAACATCGTCAGGTGGACGATGAGCATTCTAAGTGATGTGTTCTGATTAAAGGTAATCGTGACCTCAAGCCTCATCAACCGGGAATGGCTAAAACAGGGGAGGTGCAGCAAGGCTTCGTGGGTAGCACCCACTGAGAGTAAGGTCATCCCTGTCTAGAGAGTTCCTCCTTTTATTTTGGCTTAGTGGTGCAGTTGGCGACGGCCATCTGTGGGGTGATTTTATTCGGGATTATCCAGTAAGGGATGGTTCCGGCTTTGTGTTGCAGGGGATTGGGAGTGATCCTCGGTACGGTGATCTAGGCCCCGTACTGTGACGAGCGGTACCCCGGTAGCTCTGCCATTGTATGGAAATCCAAATTCCAATAAGTGCTAACGGACTTGATTGTATACCTATGTATGCTGGAATTTAATGAATGTAACAATTTTGGCTATGTGAATACTTATTTGAAAACCCTAGACCTATTATAATACAATCGGATTTCCTATCAAATGTTTTGGTTAGCATAAGGTAAAAACTTACCCATGTTTATTTGTGGGGAGTCTTACGTGATACCTTTTCTTTCAAAAGGTTTTGAAGTTAAGCAAGTTTAACCTGTTACTCACACCAGACCCATGTCTGACCTAAGTGTTTATTTCTGTTTTATATAAACTCTTGGGTACTCAAATTTTTACGAGTAGCCAAGGGATTCAGGTTTAGCTTTGACGAATATTCTGGAGGAGCAATGGAGCAGGAGGCTTCGGCGTTCGTAGATATAGTATTCCGCTGTGTTGATATCTGTGATAGTGTCTTGTCTTGTATTTGAGTTGTAATGTCTAGACAGATGTTTATAACTGTCTAGTAAGTGATGTATATGCTGTGTAACTCTGTAAATTGTTGTATACTATGTAATAGTTTATGTTATTAATATAATTTATTCGTTCCGCTGTGAGATCGTTGTTGTTGTTTCTTTCTTTCTTCTCTTCTTTTCTATTTTCTACCCCTTTCTTTCTTATTGTCGATGCGTCCTTCTGTGGAGAGAAGGGCGGGTCGTCATATGTGGTATCAGAGCATAGGTTGAGCGAATGCCTAAGCTATTGGTTAAGTGAATATCAGAGCACTAGGTTGAGTGAATACCTAGGTTCGGAAGGATTGTTCATTAGAGACAGGATCTGTAGCAACCTGTTTGAGTCTGAGTATATATATATACGAGAGCGTGTATTTGTTAGTTATATAAAATGGTTTTATATTGTGTTAATTGATCGGTTGGGTGGTATATGGATTCTGGTCAATACGAGTAGCTAACGTTATTGATAGGGATCTCTAAACACTTGGACCAGGCCAACGGACACAATATTGTTTTAAAAAGGTAGATGAAATAATTTTACCCAGATATATTTTCTATATATAAAAAGTATCATTTTAAATGTATATGGTATTTGTAATGATTGGTTGGGATGATAATAATTTATCATCTAGGATTAGGAGTCTGAGTGTTGAGGTTGGAAGTGTATTTGTCGAGACTGTAAACCTAATACCGTCTCGAGTGAACTTTGCAATTGTGAGGATTTCATCGATCTCTGAAGGAAACCTGTTAAGGTTCGGAGTTTATCTTTGTAGTTTGGATGAGTAGAGTTAGATCTGTCGGTTAGGCAGAAGCAAGTGATGATATCTCAGGAAATTGTAGCTGTGTGATGAGATACAGTGACTATGGATGTTCCCGAAGATGTTTTCTTTGGAACAAGTTTAAGGAAGTGTGTATATTTCGGTATTGTGGCTGAGTTCAACATGGTGTTTGTGTTGGTTTGGGTCCGAGTTTCTCGAAAAGCTTTGGTTAGGAAATCTTTGGCATCTATGGCAGTAGTGCAGCTCGGAGTGTTCTGTATTGGCAGGAAGTTTTCTGGCTGAGCAGTTTTTCTGAAGTGGAGTTCAGAAGCAGCAGAGTGGATCCATTTCTTCGATGAATTGGATAGTTAAGTATGAACTGTTCTGATTGGTAAAGAGAGAACAGTTTTCTTTGCATTTTGGCTGGGTTGATCGCAAAAGTGACTTGCGATTGCTGAGTATTCTCTTGAGTTATCTGAGATTTTCTGGGATGTGTTGTCCAGTCTGTGCTTGTGTTCTTCATCAGCATTTTCTTTTGTTCTAGATTAGAGTTGAGCAGCAGAAGCAGTTTGGGAGTACATCTCTGGATAAGAGAAGTAAGTTTGGAATCTACGGATAATTGTGAAGTAGAGTTGTGTTCTGGATTGTGGATAGATATGGAGAGGATCATTTTGTTGAGTTATTCTTGGTCCTGTTTGTTTCGAGGAGCATCGACGAAGGTTGAACTGATCAAGAAGGATTTGTAGGAAGCCAGGATCGTCTGAAGAATTTTGTGGATAAGAGACGAAGGAATTTGAAATTCGAAGTTGGAGACTTCGTTGTTGTGAAGTTTTCTCTGGTAAAAGGGAGCTATAAGATTGGGTAAGTCTGGGAAGTTAGCTCCGAGTTATTTTGGATCTTTTCTGTGATCTAATTTGGATAAGTACTTTGATCTACAAGGTTGAATGGTCAGTTTGGATAACTGGAATTCATTGTGTTTTACGTATCTCTGAGGAAGTACGTGTATGATCTATCTCTGGTTTTGGAATCAGCAGTTCTGGAGGATTTGGTTGTTGAGTCAGACTCGTCTGTAGTCTGATATCTTGTTTAGTTCTGTAGATCTAGATGAGTAGGAGCTCTATAGCTTAGTAGTATTGATTGTTTGGATTCTGTAGAGCGAGTATCCCGGTATTTATACTTGGGGAAACTCGAGGAAATTCTATTCAGAATTTTTCGCTGGATAGTTAGAATTGTTTGTTTGGATGATTGGTTGCTATGATTGTTAGCATATGGATGATAATATATGTTTGTGATTTAAATAGATTATTAAATTACCTTTGTTTTAAATTTCGGGGATGAAATTATTTTAAGGGGGAAGGAATGTAATATCCCGGAATTTTGGACAATATCAATTTAATAATCTGTTTAAATAATTAAATTGATTTGATAATCTTTATTAAAAATGTTTAAATTGGTTTAATAATCTTCTTTAATGAATATTTATTTGTTTCAAACAATATTAATAATATGTGTTTTTATATAGATATTCAAATAGTTTTGGATTTTTAAATATATGGATAAGCTTTTATTTATATACATAATTGGTTTTATTTTCTTTAAAATACTTTATCTATATATATAAATAAGTAATAAGTATTTATTTAATTAAAGAAAAAGAGGTTTATTCACATTTAAAATAAATACAAACTAATTAAAAGGACATGTGTAAATTCCTAAGGCTATGTAATAACATGTGTACATTAATAAAACAATGTAAATGACAAATGTCAAGTTTTGAATTTTTGTTTTCTTTTATTTTTAATAAACTACATTTTTCTTATATATACACAAATGCCTCTCATTTAATTCCTTTTCTATTCTTTTTCAAAAAGAAACTAAGAAACTTTCAGCCTGAAAATTTAAACAAATCCTCTCAAAACAAATCAGTAATCAATCTTCCTCAAATCCATAATCTCAGAACAATACCTTGTAACTCATTTCCAAATCTAAGTCTTCAGCATGTAAACAAAAATATGTATCTCAGTCCTCCTCTCAAAACCAGAAACTTTTATAACCGGTAATCAATCCTCTGAAAAGTTCTCCTTCAACTCTGTAATGCATTTTTCAAAATTAAAAGCTTGCATCATTTTCAAAAGATCATCAAGCCTGCATTTTTCAAAAGTCTGGAATAAAGCTTGTAAATTCTTTTCAAAATCAAAAGCAAGTAAATCTGGAAGCTAAGCAACATCTCAACAAACAAGTTAGCATGCAGTTTAAATCAAAGCAAAGAGGCAATTCACGTTTTAAAATCAAAGCTTTAAAAGTGTCAAAAGTCTTTCAAATAAATCTGGAAGCCTGTTCATCATTTTCTGGTGAGTAACATTTATTTTAAAAACTTAAGTATATGATATCTGTTTGCATGCTATAAATTCTTGAATATATGATGAAATATGCCTGCATGTTGTTTAATATGTTTGGTATGTATGTATATTTTTGTATATATGGATGAATTGGTGTGCATGTCTGTTTCTTGCTCTGTTTCCAGTTTCAAGCTCAAAAGTTTGGATTTAAATCCTGTATCTTTTGACCTAGTAACCATTATGATTTAAGTTAAAAACAATAATTGTTTGTTTAATCATAGATTAGTGTTTAAAGTTTTATTTAAGTTAAAATAAAGAGGAAATTGCTCTGGAAAACATAGTGGAACAGGAAACTTTAGTTTTTGTTAAAATTCAAATATCTTAATTCAATGGTACAGGCATATAATCTGAAATCATATCCAAAAACATGAATTATAAAAGTAAAATCACAATTTCTAGATGGGTGTGGTACGAGCAGTTTGGGTTTAACCAGAATTTGAATTCTGGTTGATCTCTGATGATCTAGCTGGTTGTCGAAGGCGTGATTCTCCCTGGAGATAGCTAATTGATGGGTAAGGTCGGGAAAAATGCCAGGAAGCTATTCAAGTCCCTGTATTGGCCGTGGGTGATCAGATTAGGCTGTAGCCCTAGATTTTTGATGGTCGGAAAATTTTAATCACCATAGTGCCTCTGTTGATCGAGTGCCACCAGATTGTGGGGAATAGAAGCACGAACGTTGACGAAGACGTGGTCAGAAATTCTGGTGCTCAGGCGATCGGAGGAATATGTTCGAGCGATTTTCCAGGCTTTGGGTTCCAGTTCGTGATGGTGATGGGTTACTCGATTTCAAATTCGAGGGGTTGTTGAAGATCTAGTGATCGAGTTAGGGTATGGGGTTGATTGTCGACTTGTAGTTATCGTCGTGGGTGGCCGGAGCTCAGGCGATTAGCTGTGCACGTGCACATATGGTATCAGTTGGGTTGAGAGTTGAGTTAGAGGAAGAAGAAGATGTTCTCGAGGTAGATGATGTTTTGACTCGAAGTGATACTCGAGAAAATGGGGACTTGGCTCGGGGATTCGAAGGGGAGACTTGTATGGGATAAACTGTGTTTTAAAACTAAACATAACAAAGTTTTAAATAAAAAGGGGAAGGGAAACTCGAAGTTGGTCTCGGGGGTTTTCAGTTTTTACTCGGGTATTCTGATGTTTGGCTCGGGTAAGTTGTAATGTTCAGTTTTAAAAACCTGACAGTGTTTTTAATTTAAAATGAGTTTTAAAATTTGAAAGCAAGATTTAAACAATGTTTTAAATCTAAGTTTAAGAATAGATTCAAATCAAATTGAATCCTAGTTGAAGTAAAATAAAGTTTTATAAAATTCAAATGTTTAACCACTTTGAATGTTAAAGTAAATTATAAATGATTTGAAATTTAAAGGAAATTGGTTTAAATACTTTTAAAATCTCTTTTTAAATTATAAAGTATTCTTTAACTTGTGATTTTAAAAGTTTTAAAATTGAGTTTTAATTTTGTTAAGATAAATTGGTATTTATTTTAAATCAACAATTTAAAATGAAATTTAAAAGTAAAATGTTTCAAAGCCTTTTGTTAATAATAATTAAAGTTGTTATAAAGGTTAATACTTTAATTTAGAGATTAATTAAGGTTTAATGATTTAAGATTCATTAAATTAATAAGGTAATTAAAGAATAATTTAATAATTTAATTAATTAAAGGTTTAGTGTTAATTAATTAAATAATTAGGATTATAAATTAATTAATTAAGGTTAGTTAATTTGGAATTAAGGATCATTTATTTATATAAGTATAGATTATTAATAAATGATTAGAAATTAATCAAGTGATTAAAGATTAATTAAGAAATTAATTTAGTAATTAGAGATTAATTAATTGGTAATTAAGAATTAATTAATAATGGTTGATTTAAGTTTAATTACTTAAATGAAGAATTGTTAATAATTAATGAGAGATCATTAATTAGGAATTATTAAATAATTAATTAATGTGATTAATTTTTGATAATCAATTAGATTAATTAATTAATATAAATTGGTTAAGTAATTAATTACTTAAGGTAATTAATTAAATAAATTTGATAAGTTTAAATTAATTAGTTAAATTAATTTAAGATAATGATTTGGAAATTTGATAATTACTTAAATGTAATTAGTGAAAGTATAATTACTTAGGAAAGTAATTAAAGGTAATTACTGGATGTAATTAACTGAAGATGATTTAATAATAAAAGTAATTTGAGTTAATTACTTTTGAATAATTAATCAAGGGATTAATTAAAAGATAATTAATTAAATAGTAAGTAATTTATGAATGGGAGTAATTAAGGGAAGTTAATTACTAAATGAGATTAATCAAATGTGATTAATAATTAAAGATTAATTATTAAATGTAATTAATTTAAATGGAACAATTCATTAAAGAAATAATTAAGGATCATTAATTAATTAATATAATTAATGATGTAATTAAGGATTGATTAATTAAGATTAATTAATAAATAATAAGTGATTAAAGTAATTAATTAATTGTAATTAATTAAGGATTAAGATAATTAAGTATAATTAATTAATTAATGAAGTAATTAAAGATTAATTACTGAATGGTTTAAGATAATTAATTTGTGAAATTAATTAAGTATTAATTACTTAAAGTAATTAAAGGATTATTAATCAGGAATGATTAATTAAGATGGATACTTAGAGTAATGATTAATTAATTGGTTTAATTAATAATTAAGTAAGCAGGATTTATAGAATGAAGTAATTAGTTTAATTCACTTTAAATTAATTAGATGATATAAATCATTGCTTAAGGATGGATGAATGAGATTGAATGTATTTCATTGTTTGATATCTCTGATGAGATATGATTGATATATGATATGGATGTTTGGTTGAATTATAATGATAATGTGAATTATCTGTTTGGGATGATAATGTAGATTATCTATTGAATTATCTATCTTTGTGTATATAGATAAGAATTGAATTGTTTTAACCTTAAAACAACTTGGCCCTTAAAAGATACGTTTTGGATTTTGATGAGACCGGGATCGGGTTTCCGTATACCGGGATTCTAGGTCTGGAGACCCGAATACCACATCGATCCAAATTAACGATAGGTCGTGAATCTCAAGTGAAGATGAAGATTCAGAGTGCAAGGGTTATTGTCGTTAACTCTGAGGGTGATTCCAAAACGAGTGTAACGAGATAATGCCTTCGGTTTCGTTCGAACCCGGAACGAACTTGTATGGATTGAATGCTTTCAGAACATCGTCAGGTGGACGATGAGCATTCTAAGTGATGTGTTCTGATTAAAGGTAATCGTGACCTCAAGCCTCATCAACCGGGAATGGCTAAAACAGGGGAGGTGCAGCAAGGCTTCGTGGGTAGCACCCACTGAGAGTAAGGTCATCCCTGTCTAGAGAGTTCCTCCTTTTATTTTGGCTTAGTGGTGCAGTTGGCGACGGCCATCTGTGGGGTGATTTTATTCGGGATTATCCAGTAAGGGATGGTTTCGGCTTTGTGTTGCAGGGGATTGGGAGTGATCCTCGGTACGGTGATCTAGGCCCCGTACTGTGACGAGCGGTACCCCGGTAGCTCTGCCATTGTATGGAAATCCAAATTCCAATAAGTGCTAACGGACTTGATTTTATACCTGTGTATGCTGGAATTTAATGAATGTAACAATTTCGGCTATGTGAATACTTATTTGAAAACCCTAGACCTATTATAATACAATCGGATTTCCTATCAAATGTTTTGGTTAGCGTAAGGTAAAAACTTACCCATGTTTATTTGTGGGGAGTCTTACGTGATACCTTTTCTTTCAAAAGGTTTTGAAGTTAAGCAAGTTTAACCTGTTACTCACACCAGACCCATGTCTGACCCAAGTGTTTATTTCTGTTTTATATAAACTCTTGGGTACTCAAATTTTTACGAGTAGCCAAGGGATTCAGGTTTAGCTTTGATGAATATTCTGGAGGAGCAATGGAGCAGGAGGCTTCGGCGTTCGTAGATATAGTATTCCGCTGTGTTGATATCTGTGATAGTGTCTTGTCTTGTATTTGAGTTGTAATGTCTAGACAGATGTTTATAACTGTCTAGTAAGTGATGTATATGCTGTGTAACTCTGTAAATTGTTGTATACTATGTAATAGTTAATGTTATTAATATAATTTATTCGTTCCGCTGTGAGATCGTTGTTGTTGTTTCTTTCTTTCTTCTCTTCTTTTCTATTTTCTACCCCTTTCTTTCTTATTGTCGATGCGTCCTTCTGTGGAGAGAAGGGCGGGTCGTCACACGTGGGGTCCTATTCTCTTTTTTTTGTTTACTTTTTTATATATTTATATAATTCTAATTTCTTATTCTTCTCATAACTTCTTCATATTAACTCGGATTTCGACAAGTTATATATGAAAATTGATCAGAAAATCGCCACGAACACAATGGTATAAGTTTCGAGGCGATATTCTGAAAATTCCAAAAATGATTATTTTCATTGTTCATCGTTATTTGATTATTTAATTATCTAAAAATGCGGGGTGTTACATTCTCCCACCCTTTAGGAAATTCCGTCCCCGAAATTCGATAAGGGTAAAACTATGTAATTCTCCACATCAATCACATCCATTTTGTGTACATCCAATTTTTGCTACCATCCGTGTCTTTGTGCAATGTGTCATTTCACATAAGATATATACATGTACATGAATTTTTACGAGGTACCTCCTATATGAATGCTTTTCTTCTTTAAAAACTCCTTTTTAAAATATGATGCACACATCCTAAATATACTTGCAATTTTTATATGAATGCAATCTTATGAAAACTCAAAACATTTTTCATCCAATTTTTCCCACACTCCTACTGAATAAGGGTGTAGTTCAACAATTTTTTTCATCCAAACCCTACTATACAACTTTTAATATTCGAATTAAAAAAAAACTAATTTTCTGAATCGATTTCTTATGTCAGAAAGAAGGTAGAAAACCTCACATTTCCCCGTTTTACTTTTGTGCACATCTTTCTCCATTCTTGGAACTTATGCCATTATTCTATAAAAATATCTATTTTCTTTCCCAAGCACAGTTCACATAAGAAATTTTTCTTTTCAAAATTTTCTGTTGACGTTTCTGTCGCTTTCTTTAAATTTGTTGTTTTCCTTTTAGTTACTCTTTTTGGCTTTTACTTTTTTTTATTACTTACATCCTATGTTTTTATTCTCTTCTTGTGAATATCATAGAAAAAGAGCATCATACTAATCAGTACTGACTTACAATAATAAAGAAAAAATGCTTACATAGGAGTACGATCTCTAACTAAAAGAGAAAACAAGTCCTATTACCAAGTGATACTAGATAAATAAATATAGCAGCTAAACACAGCTATCATTTAGGGATAGGAGGCCTAGGACCATCTCCACCTTGACACTGAAAGGTCCTACTCTAGGAATCCAAGCAACTCATATGCTCCTTATGCCTCATATTACTCGTACTAACTTACGCTGTATTACTCACGATGAATAAGATCTATTCATCTCTTCCATTCCATACTCAAAATGGAATAACCAAGTCTCGTTTACTGCAATGAATAAGGATTTCAATCTATGCAGTCTGTAACGACCAAAAACTTTTAGTGATTTTTATTTGTTAAATTACTTGAAATTTTGTGAAATTTTAAACAATAAAATTTGAAAATAAAAATTTATTATTTGGAATACGTCTGTTTTAATATAGCAACTGGTAAATTTCCATCTGATAATATTGAAGTTATTTTATTATGAAATTTATTTCAATTTAAATTAGTTAATAATTGATGGTAATAAAATAATTTTCAAACCTGAATATTTTTCTATAGAAAATTTCTAAATCCTCTTCTGAGTGAGACGTCATCTTTCGTTTTTTCAAATTTTGACTTCTATTGCTCCGTTTATCTTAATTCTGACAAAATAGCAGCATTTTCGGTACCGATTATCGACTTTTGATCGGATGATCATACCACCAATATCTGTGTACCGTTTTGATCGTCTCGTCGTGCTGATCTCCGTAGTGTATCCATTTCTGTATTTTGAGATTCGGTACACGACGGTAACGATAAAACAGCTCGTCGTAGCATACCACTTTTACACTTTTAATGGTGGTGTCCATTCAAATTTCAAACACCTCATTTGTAACGGCAATTAGCATTTATTTATTCACAGCGTGATCTTTGCTTTTCCAGAATTTACTCCAACTTTAACGTTGTTTCCCTGCTTACAAGATTTGTTGACGTTCCACCTTTATTTATTCGCGTTCGTTTACTATTCCTCTCCTTTTTCTTCCGCTTCCTTATTTTGGATCTGGTCCTTCTCTCTCCCCTCTGTTTTCTTCTAATCTGTCTTCTTCAATACCAAACTTCATTTTTTTTTTAGAAGTCCATCATTCCAGATCCGAAGTACCCAAGGCCTCTCCCACTTTCGAACTGCTCATCCACATATTAACCGTGCCTTCCCCTACCGAGCCCCTCCGCAACCACAACCTCCAACATCAGCTAGCCAACCAAAGCCACAAGTATCCTTTCTCTTCCCTTCTCTTGCCGATCGCCCGAAGCCAACTCAGCCAGGCGCTCCCCTCCACTTTCTCCCCTACACTCGCACACCTCAAGAGCCGAGCCTCCACCCAGAGCTCTGGCCAGGGCAGTCAATCACCTATTCCTTTGCTTGCATACTTTTACAAGGTATTATATTTTATATATTATAAACTTATGTAAAATATATGTTTATATGGATTTTTATAATTTATACTAGTTCTAAAAGAGTATATATATATATATATTAGCCTGCAATGATATGTTAGTTTATAAAGGGACCATTTTTTTTGTTTATATAATATAATTCAGAGTAGTAGCTGTTTTCTTTACTGTATACTTATATATAGTTATATGAATGTTTATTTTATTGATATTTTTATATAGCAATTTATTAAGTATGAAAATATTTATAATTGTGTTATTTGCATTATTTGTGTTGTGTACATATATTTACTCTGTTGCTATTTATATAAAACTTTATGAGTGATATAGTTGTTGCTCACATATATAAGTGTATTTTATAGTTTAGAGTATGTATATCTGATATATAGTAGTCTGATATGATTTACTGTAGATGTTTATCATAGTTTATTTTATAAAAAGGTTATAGTATATATTATATAAACTAGTAAAATATATGTATGTCTTGGCATCTTTAGTGTGTATACTAGCTAAAAATATAATTGTTATATATAGATTTCAAGGGATATATGTATATAAGTTTATATTATGGATTCTTAAGCCGTATGTGTATATATAGATAAAGCTGTGTATAACCTGGTTTTGAAATAACTTCATTATATATATAGTACATAATGTTTATAAATTTTTTTTAAGCTATAAAGTTTTACAGTTTGTATAAGTTATATATTATGTCTATACATTAGTTTACATAGTTTTAGTGTGTTCTGTTTTTATGGAATATATATATTGCTAAGCAGTTCTGTTTTACACTATATTATATATATGTATTTTTCCAGATTGTGTTTATGTGTGTTATAAAATTTTAATCTACGGTTAGTTTATGTTTATATCATTCGTCAGTTGACAATATATATTATGTTGTTAATTATATACATATATATATAAAAGTTATTAAATACATATATATAATATGTTTACTTAAAATGTGCGTGCATTTGAATATATATCTGTATACATTGATTTTTATTCCAAATATTATTTATATATACAGAAAAATATATATGTTTTATTTTATATGTTAATACTATTAATTTATGTATTGGATTTAAAATGTAAATTATATATCTACTTCGACTTTGAAATAAATGTGTTTAAGGATGCAATATTGATTTTAATAAAATAACAAATATTTTTGTATACATCAAACTGATTCTGATTCAGTTCATCAATTCTTGATTATCAGCCTTGTTCGTCCCATTCGGGCCAATCCTACTTTGCTTTTAAATTCGTGCTTGGATTCGTAACTCAATTCAGTGTCAACTCTCTCTCTAGCCTCGAAAGGTAAGCAACCACTCACGATTAACGTTCTTATATTTATTAAATTTGATTTCAATTGAAACGACAATTGAAATATGTTGTTGTTAGTTATTTACATTGTTATATATGCTATTATCTGTATCTGTTCACCTTTGACATATTACACCATTATCTGTTACTTATATTGATGATATATGCCTGTTATTGTTGTTATATTATTTTCATATCTGTTATCACTCTGCAAGTTCCCTGTTAGTATAGAATTCACTATGGGTTGAAATGATACATACCCGAACAGACTTTAGAATAGGAGAAAATCATTATGGGTTGAAATGATAGACCCAAGCTATTTTCATTTGAATTGAATTTGGGATTACGGGTCGAAATGATATCTACCTGTATGTATTTAAATTTACGGATTGAAATGATAAATATCCGTATCACTTGACCATAGATAGGAAGTTATATACAAACACCGTTGGTCCATATATAAATATTTTGAAAATAAATTCTATGGTTTTGGAAAGAAATATATGGTTTTAATAAATGTTGATTCTTAAATTTTTATATATAAATGGTAATGATATATATAGATTTAATGATGATATTTAATTTAATTAAGATGGATTTAATACATATAATATGTTAAGTATAAAATTTATATTTCAAAATAGATTTTGGTAATAATTTGAATAAGTTAAGGTTGGAAAGATAATTTGAATTTAGTTGAAATTGTATTCATTAAAGAATTTTATTTAATTAAACCGATTTGAAACTTATTAAAAATTGAGATTTAAGATATGATTTATAAATCGAGTTTGATTTAAATAATTTAATGAATATTTCTTGTCTAAATAAATTTAAGGAAATATTTAGTAAAAATGAAATTTAAGGCTAGTTAAATGATATTGAATTTATTAAGTGAATATTCCCTGATTAAATAATAATGAAGTTAAATCAGAAGCTATATGAAACTGTTAAATTTAACTTTGAAATATTGAATATTAAAGCCTTGAAATATATTAAAATTTTAAATAGTCTATTGAGAACTGAATTGAATTGATGAATTGAGCTTTGAATAAATTTGAATTTGGAATTTGAGTTGATTTGAATCGATTTGTAAGACTTGAGGAAATTATAAATACTTTACTTTATAAATTATTTAATCTATATATACTATTTTGGAAAATAGATATTTTTGAAATGAAAATGATATTTCGGTTTTGAAGTATTAATAAATTTGAAATGACCACGGTGTTATAGTGTATATTTCTACCTTATAGATAGTTCCACAGAACCTTAGAGGATGGTTATCCCGAACATCCTTTAAGTTACTTATATATCAGTTGATATTTCACTTGAGTTGGATTTATTGATATAAGAATGTTAATCCTGACTCGAGTGTTTTGTGTTTTGCTTTACGCTCGGGTCAGACCGAGTGATACAGCATTTGAGACTCACCCTTGGAGTTTGGAGCTTCAATTGGAGATCCAACTATCGATTCAGCTTTCAGCTTTCCAGTTGATTTGTTCGGAGAGGTCATCTATTCGTACTGAAGACTTCACTGTATTTGAGATTTTCTGTTGTATTTTATCTCTAACTCTGATGTTTATATAGTAGCTTCATGAACTACTATTTTACTATTCCGCTGCGTTTTATTGTATTACTCTGTGTCTGTGATTCTGTGATTGATTTATTTACTGTATATGTTGAGTCTTGCCAAATTTAAATTAACAATCTGATATTTTGAGCAATTCAAGTCCGACATGTGTGGATTTATTGTCGATTTGAATGGTCCAAAATAGTGGGTCGTTACAGTTGGAATCAGAGCTTTGGCTCTAGGCAAAACTTAGCATATATAGTAAATTTATTTACAGAATCACTTTCGTTCGAGTTTGAATCTCTTCCTTTTGACTCGATTTCCTTTGAACTTTGGAACGTTCCTTGCGGTTCCAAAATTCATTCTTGTCTCTCCCTCTTTGTATTCTTTTGATTCTGGAGTATCCCATAACTCCACTTCGAATGATCTCTATAAAGATAGGCGATCCCGCCAATCTTTGAATGATTTGTAAAGGGGTGAAACTCCTTTACAATTGGCATTGGTTCACCGGAGATTTATATATATCCCTCGGTTTAGATGTTGCTATATCTTGTTATGCCGAATTCTATCACTGGCAATCCAATGTCGATTTGCCCTAGAATTCCACATCGATCATATTCCTGAAATCACGGTTGACCGGTTAAGGCTGCCCACGATTTATATAAGTATATCCATCTTCTATTTTGAAATTTAATTATCTCATCTTCGTTTGAGCCTATCTTCGAATCAGAATTCTATTTGATTAGAGTCCCTCTAATTTGAATCTCTATCTTTGTTTTGAAATACATTTTTGAATCATCCTTTGAAAAATCGGGTTTGTTTGTATTTTGAAATTGTTTTATATATCGAAATTATTATTTTGATAAGTATGAATATATTCTATATATAAAAGTGAAAAGGTTTTCGATAAGGATTATATACCTTTTAAAAACAAGAATTTGAGGTTTAGAAAGGATTTGTAATTTTGAAAAAAATTATATAAGAAATTTGATTTATCTAAAAATGATTTATAACTGAAGGATTTTAAATTTGAAATTCGAGAATTGAACTTCGGTATTTTGAAATTGGTTTTAAGATTTTGAAATATATAATAATAATATGATTTAAAAGTATTTTCCGAATAAGAAATGTTCAAATGATTTTAATGAGTTTCGAATGATTTCGAAGAAATTTCAAAAGAAATTTGAGAAAATAGAAGTCCAGAACTCACTTATGTCGCTGGAAAATAATTTCGGTGATGAGTGCACGCATCATCGACATTGATTTTCGAGTTTTAGAGTGGGGGAGAGACCACTTTAGTAGCATTACTACGCGAGTGATTTTGCGAAACCAATTTTGATTTCAAATTTTGAAGTATGATTTGATATTTGAAAGATATATGTATATGTATTTGAAACGATTTGAAATGAGCCGGTGTTCAGTCATTGAGTTTCGGATTTGATTTGATATAACCCTATCTTTTGGAATTGATTTACTGATTTGTTGGTGATTTCCAACTCTTGGATTGAATATGATTTCTTCGACTATTTTGAAGGTTCGAGCACTTCCAAATCAAGGTTAATTTTTCAAAGCTAAGTAATTTGGAAAAGTATAAAGTATATAAGTTGGTATGTATGTTTAAAGTATGTAATAATATGATTTAAACAAGTTGAAACTGTTTTGTTAAGTAACTGAATAAGACTATTTTGAATTATACTAATATGAAATTTAGTTTTAAAAATATTTGAATAAAATTTAGTTTAAATGTTTTAACTTAGTAACATCTTTATATAATTATATATTTAACAAGTTGGAATAGATACATAAGTTGTACGTATGCTATTTTATTCGCAAAATTAATTTGATCTAGGTTTGAGTACACAAGTTCGAGGTGAATTACACCATTTCATGTTAGGATTTTTCATTCGATTCTTGACGACGAATATTTGATATGGATTTTGGGCTTGATTCTAGAATTCTCTATCATGGTATATGGCTATGCAAGGAGACTGATGGTTTCTAGTCAAGAAACCATATCGAAATCCGCATTAGGGAAGTCGAATGGACAATACTAGTTCGAAAGCGAACTTGTGTGATCGAGCGAGCGATCGAATGTGATGTTGCGAAATGATGACATATGTACATCTTATATTCTAATATCATTGATATACTTGCCGCTGAAATTGGAAGTTGTTGGGTTGGATATCTTGGTAATTTAATTGGAATTCTTTCTTTTATGAAAAACTACTGTCAACTTAAAACCATTTTTCAAAACTATTTTTCTTTTATTCTTCTCAAACAAACTGTTTTATTCTATTATACATACAAACTATTTTATATACAAAACTATTCTAAAAAAAATCTTTTAGTAAGCAAAGATGTTCAATCCCATATGGCTCTTCATGCAGCGAAATTTATTTTTAAATTTTGATTTTGATATAAGATGGACCTTATGTAAATATAAGATGATTTTGAAAACCATTGATTTTGGAAATGAATTGGTTGACTTAAATTATATTGATTTAGAAACTTGGATTATTCTCCAAATCTATTATTTTGGAAACTTTGAAACTGAAGATATTTGATTTGGAAGAATAATTTGGTGAAGCGTATATGATTTTGAAAATTGTATTGATATTTAAACAAATAGAAATTTGAGAACCTTGTGATACTAAATACTTGATTTGGGAGTTATCGAACGTATATAAAAAAGATTTGTATAAGTATGATGTTGATTCGAAACTATTGATTTGAAACGGTACTCAATTTGAAAAGTGATATAATTGAAGTCTATATAAGTGTGATTTGATATACTTTTGATTTTGGAAAGGTATTTGATTTGAAAATAAAATCTTATATATAATGGACTTTATATAAGTACGATATTTGAAAGTGATTTGAAAAGGTACTATATGATACATATTTTTGAAGTAAAGATATGGAAAGTGCCTTTGTGACGACCGCCCATGACCCCTGCACCGAATCTAGAGATAGTGCGCTGTAAAGTGTGCCAGGTAGCCATGGACGATTGCCAGGGTAAATTAAAACAGTAGAATCTATCGTATTACTCATAGCGCATGGACAAAATACAATAGAATATATATATAGTGAAGCTTCACAGAATAGAATCTCATCAATAAAACTTCATAATAGTTGAATACAAACATCCGAATAGTCAATTCATCAAGCCTCACTACATAACACTCAGAGAATATACAAGCAGCGGAACATCCAGTACATATAGTAAGAAAATAATATGCAATCCTCCAGCTCGTCTTCGTCATCAGCATCGTGGAAAGCAAGAACAGCACCTGTCACCTGCTACATAGTCTGCCCATCCCAAAAATGGACGAACAGCCCAAGGCAATAAGAGTTAAAACATAAAGCCTTGAGTCAGACAACAGTCTTAGTGAGCGGTAAATTAACTAACAACATACCAAAAGAACATAAAGGAAAAGGAATAGAAATACAACCCTCCCACTCCACCTCTTTCTACAGTGATAGCCCCCAGACACACACTAAGTAGAAGCAAACATAGCAAAGCATACAATTTAAAGTAAAGCAATTATCACTCGAGTCAAGGGCGATGTTTTCCAAGTACAAACCCCCAAGGCCTAAACCAAGATCAGATAAGCACCCAGAAAACACTGCTCTTGAGACCGAATGACGATACAACCAAACATCCATGACTCTGGCTATCACTGTTATCATTGCTTCGATATCATCGTTAATTGAATGACCGGCTCATTCTTTCATCCGTCCGTCAAGGGCTAATGGAAACCCCGGTACTAGACATAACTCCGCACGTCATCGTGACCCGTGCCTAGGACTATCGAATCTGCCCAGAGTACTTGACTACCAATCAGTAGCCTTCAGGGACTATCGAATCTGCCCAATGTACTCTTGCTTTGAGCATGCTAGAACCTTTAACAACGATGAGATCTCAGCCTTCTAGTCATCCTCCTCGACGACTATTTCCATACTAGCTCAAGCGCCTCTCGAGCAAACCATTATCCTCAAACTCGAACCATTTCACCGAGTTATCAACATGCTTGGAATGATCCCGTCTGGATTAGACCAAGGCTATCTCATATCATGCTTCCCCTCATCATCACCATAGCAAAGCCTCATCTCAACATCATCATCAAATCTATCCATATGAGCTTCATCATCCGCTACATATGCTACGAGCAGCTTTTCCAATTCAAGAGCCTTTCCCTTAGCTTTTGAATCATCTTCGACTACCTTGTCTAAATCAAATCATCTAATTCATAGCAATCAATCAAGTCAAACATTAATCCAAGTAATCAAGCATTCAAATATGATCTAATGAACAATTTTAACAATAATGGCAATTTCGTAATTAAAGAGTCAAAAGTCTAATAAGCATGAAACATGAGCAATATCTCTATAATCTTGATGAATGAACTTGCATAGGTTAACATGTAGTAAAATGGATGTCAAATCATCATGAATAATGGATCTATATGGATCTATACTTAGGTTTACAAAAATGCATGGAAATCACTACTTTAGCACAAAATCAAGACAACGATCCGATATACTCCATTGGATCCGTGTGAGAGATAATCACCACTCACCAAATCACCTAAACACCTCAAAAGAAACCCACTTCAGATCTGGACAGCGAAGGATCTAACTCGATCTATCACAATCCCGCTTCAAACGATGAAATCACTCTTCGAAGAATGTAGATCTTCAATCTAAGCTCTTCGATCTTCAATTTGATCTTCGATTAGGATGGAAGGAATCACAAGATTAGAGTGGAGAAAAGAAGTGAAGAAGTGTAGAAGTCGAGCTCTCAAAATGGCAGCACTTCGTCGCTTCAAAATCCGGATCCCTAAAATGAAGTAGAACCCTCCTATTTATAGCTGATTTTCCCTTAGGTCGTTCGCTCTTAGGTCGTCCACGACCTAAAAACCCCACGACCTAACAACCTCCGACTCAACAACTAAGCACATGCGCGCGACTTAACGACATACGCGCTTCCGTGACCTACGACCTAACGACTTAGCAGATAAGCGCATCCACGACCTAACAGATCCAACGACCTAACATGCGAATGCGGCTTAGCGACCTATCAAAGATCGCGACCTAACATCCTGCGACTTAGCACACATTCGACTCAACAACTTAACTTTAGCTTACTCCTAGGTCGCTCACGACCTAACACTCAGTGACCTAACCCCTTAAGCCTTCACGCGACCTAAAACATCACGACCTAAAAATGCCACGACCTAAGACTTAACTATAATACGATCTAACACTAAGCCAAAACTCAGTGACTTAACGTACACGCGACCTAATACTTAGGCACGACTTAAGACAATGCGACCTAACAACTTACGACTTAACAGTCTAACGACCTAGACTTAGGTCGCTCACGACCTAACTAAACACGGACCACTTAGGTCGTTAATTCGCACTGTCTACTAGGTCGCTAACTCGCCCAGTTTCCTATATCGCTAACCCTTAGGTCACCGATTCCTTAGGTCAGTCAAATACTGTAGGTCGTCCCAAACTCATAGACGACCTAAACCAATACGACCTAACTACTAGGTCGTTAACTCTCTTAGGTTGCCAACTTCCTTAGGTCGCTCCACTTCCTTAGGTCGCTTACCCCGACCTAACTTCTAAACGACCTAGGACTTAGACTATGGACGACTTAACAACAATGCAACCTAATGACAACTGATTTACAATGTTTCGATCCGTAAAAATACGGGTCGTTACATTCTCTCCCCCTTAGGAATTTCGCCCCCGAAATTCCAAACAACAAGAGCAAACAAAGGCTATTCTGCATGCCTACCATCCATAGCAATCAATAAACCATGCATCCAATTCTAGCTTAGCATGCAGAATTCTAAAACTTAGAACAAGTTACAATGTCGTTAGATGACACGACACCTTAGGGCCATACCTTGAAGAGTTCAGGATGAGCTACCTTCATCCTCTCTTCCACCTCCCACATACAGTCGTTATCATCATCACTCCATTGTATCTTGAGCAACTTAACTACCTTCCTCCTAAGCTATTTCGTGTCGGTTTCCACAACACGAAGCGGCTTACGAGGTCTCCTATCGACTGGATCAACTTCGAAATTTTCACAGCTATTAGCAGAAACCACTGTATTCGAGTCGTGCACATACTTCCGTAGATATGATACATGAAAAACATTGTGCACACTCAACATCTTTTCTGGTAACTCCAATCTGTAGGCGAGCTTTCCTATTCGCTCGATGATCGGGAATGGTCCAACAAATCTCGGAGTCAATTTTCCTTTCTTCTCGAATCGAATAACATTCTTCAGTGGAGAAATCTTCACAAAAACCATATCACCTACATCGAATTCCAAATCCTTACGACGCTTATCAGCATAACTCTTCTGTCGATCTTGGGCTGCCTTCATTCGTTGCCGAATGATCTCTATGAAATCCGAAGTCTGTCGAAACATCTCTGGCCCAAGTATCAGCTTTTCTCCTGTTTCTAACCAACATGTCGGAGAGTTACACGGTCTCCCATACAATGCCTCATACGGTGCCATACCAATGCTTGACTGGTAACTGTTGTTATATGAAAATTACACCAAATGAAGGTGATCTTCCCATGATCCTTCGAAATCCAAAACACAAGCTTTGAGGAGATCTTCTAAAACTCGGTTGACTCTCTCGGTCTGACCATCTGTTTGAGGGTGATAAGCTGTACTCAAACACAACTCGGTTCCCAAAACTTCCTGGAAACTCTTCCAAAATCCACTAGTGAACAATGGGTCTCGATCACTCACTATACTCTTCGGAATACCATGGAATCGAACTATCCACTTAACATACAACTCTGCCAACTTTGATGCAGTCCTAGTCGATCGAACAGGAATGAATCTTGCACTCTTAGTCAGATGATCTACAATGACCCAAATCCCTTCATTTCCCGTTCTTGTTCTAGGTAACCCATCAATAAAATCCATCGATATTTGCTCCCACTTCCATGTAGGAACTTCTAATGGCTGAAGCAATCCACTTGGCTTCTTCTGTTCGGCTTTTACCAACTGGCAGTTCATGCACTTGGAAATAAAATTTCCGACATCCTTCTTCATACCTTCCCAGTAATAGGTTCTCTTCATATCCCGATACATCTTATTTCCACCTGGATGAATTGTCAGCTTCGAGTGATGACTTTCCTTCAGAACTTCACTCCTCAATTCATCTATATCGGGAACGACTAGTCGTCCTTGTTTCCGAAGCCAACCCTCTCAATCGACCTCGAATCCTTTATCCTTTTCCGGTTCCAATCCAGATTCCAAATCACAGATAACCTTTACAATCTTATCATCTCGCTTTTGACTCTCGCCAATCCTTTCCACAAGAGTAGGTCTTATCGATAAGTTTGCCAACATCTCAGGTTCCAATTCACATCTAGGCCTGAAGTCAAATCCAGTAAATACTCGAGATTCTTCCATTTCGAAAACATGGCTCCCAATCCTGCATGTCTTCGACTTAACGCATCTGCCACTGCGTTACCTTTTCCCGGAGTATAAGCTATACGAAAATCATATGATGCCAAAAACTCTAGCCAACGTTGCTGCCGAAGATTCAAATCCTTTTGGGAGAAACGATACTTCAACGACTTATGATCTGTAACCAACTCGAATCGAACTCCCAATAGATAATGTCTCCACATCTTTAGAGCAAAAATAATCGCCGCTAATTCCAAATCATGAGTCGGATAATTCCTTTCATGCGGCTTCAGTTGTCGACTTGCATATGCAATAACTTTATCCCTCTGCATCAACACTGCTCCAATTCCAGTACCACATGCGTCGGTGTAAACCACCATCTCATCATTTCCACTTGGAATAGTCAAAACAAGAGCACTTGTCAATCGCTCTTTCAGGATTCTGAAAGCTTGCTCACACTTATCATCCCATCTGAACACTAGGTTCTTTTTCGTCAATCCTGTTAATGGTGCAGCCACCTTGGAGAAGTCTTTGATAAACCGTCAATAATATCCTGCTAATCCAAGAAAACTTCTCACATCTGATGCATTCTTAGGTCTAACCCAATCCTGGATTGTTGCCATCTTAGCGGGATCAACCGCTATTCCATTTCCAGAGATAACATGGCCTAAGAACCTCACTTCACTCTTCCAGAAGTGGCACTTCGAAAACTTAGCCTTCAGCTGATGTTTCCGTAAGATTTCCAAAACAATACGCAAGTGCGTCTTGTGCTCTTCTTCCGTTCTGGAATAAATCAGAATATCATCCACGAATACTAGCACGAACTTGCTCAACTGATCTCTGAACACTCTATTCATAAGATCCACAAAATATGCTGGCGCATTAGTCAATCCAAACGGCATTACCAGCCACTCAAAGAAACCGGATGGTGTCCTGAAAGCAGTCTTCGGCACACTATCCTTAGCCACTCTCAACTGGTGAAATCCCGTTGCCAAATCCATCTGAGAAAACACCTTAGCTTCGTGAAGCTGATCAAACAAGTCATCTATTCTCGGCAATGGATACTTGTTCTTCTTAGTCACCTTATTCATTTCACGATAATCCACACACAACCTCAGCGATCCATCTGCTTTGGTTACAAACACAACTGGTGCACCCCATTCGGACACACTATGCCGAATGAATCCTTTCTGTAAAAGATCATCAACCTGCACCTTCAACTCCTGCTGTTCCCTAGGCGCCATCCGCCTAAGAGGCATCACAACAGGTCTGACTCCCTCAACTAGATCTATACGAAACTCGATCTCTCTATGCGGCGGTAACCCTTTGACGTCGTCAAAGACATCCTTAAATCCATTGGCGATTGGCAATGATGACAGTCCATCCCGTGGAACAACCAGCGAATACATGAAGCTCATGAAGACGCCTTCTTCATGCTTACATCGTATCACAATCCTTCACCCTTCCACATTCTCAACTGTCACCTCCAACCTTTCACAATCAACCTTTGCCGCATACTTCCTAAGCCAGTCCATACCCAAAATAATTCCGAACCCCACAAAGTTCAGAACAAAACAATCACAAACAAAAGAACAATCATGACTCGATACAATCAGACCACGGCATAGCATACACAAACAAGACGAACCCCCAACTGGATTAGTCACAACCAATGGCCTATCAACAATATCCGATTCTAAACCTAACCGGCCTACAAGTTCACTACAAACAAACGAATGCGACGCCCCAGTATCAAATAACACTCTCACTGGAACACCACATAGGAAAAGAGTACCTTGAACCACTACACTCTTTCCTTTCTCTTCAGCGGTAGGAGCTTTCGAAGACGATGGAACAGCTCCTAAAGCATAAGCTTGCACAATCTGCTTGTCCTTCCTCGGTTCTGGACAATTCCTCTTGATATGCCCCAGCTTGTCACAGTTGTGGCATTTCATCGGCACCTTAGGATTCTTGCAATCCCTGGAGAAATGGCCCTTCTGCTGACAATTGAAGCAGGTCACCTCACCCTTCGGCTTCTTCTGGCCATCCTTACCCTTTTGCTGCTGCTGCTTCCTCATCTTGTTTCCACCCTGCTGTGGTTTAGACTCTCCCCTGGTCACAGCAACAACAGATCCTTCCTTAGGAAACAGATTCTCATGCCTGAGAGCTTTCTCCACAAGCTTCTCAAATGAATCGTCCAAATGATCCACCAACTGCCTCCCAAGATAACTGTCCAAGCCTGTTACAAACTTCTCATTCTTCTGATACGAAGATTCAATATACGACCGGGCATACTTGGACAAAGCTTCAAACTCAGAAACATACTCAAGAACTGGTCTTCCACCTTGCTTGAGCTCCACAAACTTCTTGAACAGAACAGACTTCTGAGCTGTAGAAATGAACTTAGCTTCAAATCTGGCTTGGAATTGCTCCCAAGTGATCTCTTCCTCCGGAGTATCAATGGTGATAGAGTTCCACCAATCGGAAGCTCTTCCTTGAAGCTGTCTTGATGCTAACTTCCTCTTAGTTGCATCCTCAATTCCCAAATCACCAAAGATCCTTCTACAAGCATCTATCCACCTCTGGACTTCAATGGTTGATTCTGTCCCCAAGAAAACCTTTCCTCCAAGAGCAGAATAATCCTTACACAGCTTAGCAAAATCCACAGGTTTTGGAGTTTGAACTTGAACTCCAACATACACCGATGGCCCCGGAGCTGGCATCCTTCTCATGATCGAAGTCATCATAGTTTCGAACATAGCAGCATAATCAGCAGCCCCCTCAGTAGCACGGCCTTCCCTAGCAGCTGGTCTCCCTCTTCGACTCATCCTTAATATCTATAAAAAGGAATGATTAGCACACCAAGAGAAACAACTACATAAAGGACTCACACTCTACTAAGCTACTATATTATATATAGTAATCATCCATCAAAATACAATTACGTCTCTCATACGTAGTTACGTCAGCGAGCGTTGGGTAAAATCGATTAACCAAAGCTTTGATACCAAATGTGACGACCGCCCATGACCCCTGCACCGAATCTAGAGATAGTGCGCTGTAAAGTGTGCCAGGTAGCCATGGACGATTGCCAGGGTAAATTAAAACAGTAGAATCTATCGTATTACTCACAGCGCATGGAAAAAATACAATAGAATATATATATAGTGAAGCTTCACAGAATAGAATCTCATCAATAAAACTTCATAATAGTTGAATACAAACATCTGAATAGTCAATACATCAAGCCTCACTACATAACACTCAGAGAATATACAAGCAGCGGAACATCCAGTACATATAGTAAGAAAATAATATGCAATCCTCTAGCTCGTCTTCGTCATCAGCATCGTGGAAAGCAAGAACAACACCTGTGACCTGCTACCTAGTCTGCCCGTCCCAAAAATGGACGAATAGCCCAAGGCAATAAGAGTTAAAACATAAAGCCTTGAGTCAGACAACAGTCTTAGTGAGCGGTAAATTAACTAACAACATACCAAAAGAACATAAAGGAAAAGGAATAGGAATACAACCCTCCCACTCCACCTCTTTCTACAGTGATAGCCCCCAGACACACACTAAGTAGAAGAAAACATAACAAAGCATACAATTTAAAGTAAAGCAATTATCACTCGAGTCAAGGGCGATGTTTTCCAAGTACAAACCCCCAAGGCCTAAACCAAGATCAGATAAGCACCCAGAAAACACCGCTCTTGAGACCGAATGCTGATACAACCAAACATCCATGACTATGGCTATCACTGTTATCATTGCTTCGATATCATCGTTAATTGAATGACCGGCTCATTCTTTCATTCGTCCGTCAAGGGCTAATGGAAACCCCGGTTCTAGACATAACTCCGCACGTCATCGTGACCCGTGCCTAGGACTATCGAATCTGCCCAGAGTACTTGACTACCAATCAGTAGCCTTCAGGGACTATCGAATCTGCCCAACGTACTCTTGCTTTGAGCATGCTAGAACCTTCAACGACGATGAGATCTCAGCCTTCTAGTCATCCTCCTCGATGACTATTTCCATACTAGCTCAAGCGCCTCTCGAGCAAACCATTATCCTCAAACTCGAACCATTTCACCGAGTTATCAACATGCTTGGAATGATCCCGTCTGGATTAGACCAAGGCTATCTCATATCATGCTTTGCCTCATCATTACCATAGCAAAGCCTCATCTCAACATCATCATCAAATCTATCCATATGAGCTTCATCATCCGCTACATATGCTACGAGCAGCTTTTCCAATTCAAGAGCCTTTCCCTTAGCTTTTGAATCATCTTCGACTACCTTGTCTAAATCAAATCATCAATCATCTAATTCATAGCAATCAATCAAGTCAAACATTAATCCAAGTAATCAAGCATTCAAATATGATCTAATGAACAATTTTAACAATAATGGCAATTTCGTAATTAAAGAGTCAAAAGTCTAATAAGCATGAAACATGAGTAATATCTCTATAATCTTGATGAATGAACTTGCATAGGTTAACATGTAGTAAAATGGATGTCAAATCATCATGAACAATGGATCTATATGGATCTATACTTAGGTTTACAAAAATGCATGGAAATCACTACTTTAGCACAAAATCAAGACAACGATCCGATATACTCCTTTGGATCCGTGTGAGAGATAATCACCACTCACCAAATCACCTAAACACCTCAAAAGAAACCCACTTCAGATCTGGACAGCGAAGGATCTAACTCGATCTATCACGATCCCGCTTCAAACGATGAAATCACTCTTCGAAGAATGTAGATCTTCAATCTAAGCTCTTCGATCTTCAATTTGATCTTCGATTAGGATGGAAGGAATCACAAGATTAGAGTGGAGAAAAGAAGTGAAGAAGTGTAGAAGTCGAGCTCTCAAAATGGTAGCACTTCGTCGCTTCAAAATCCGGATCCCTAAAATGAAGTAGAACCCTCCTATTTATAGCTGATTTTCCCTTAGGTCGTTCGCTCTTAGGTCGTCCACGACCTAAAAACCCCACGACCTAACAACCTCCGACTCAACAACTAAGCACCTGCGCGCGACTTAACGACATACGCGCTTCCGCGACCTACGACCTAACGACTTAGCAGATAAGCGCATCCATGACCTAACAGATCCAATGACCTAACATACTAATGCGGCTTAGCGACCTATCAAAGATCGCGACCTAACATCCTGCGACTTAGCACACATTCGACTCAACAACTTAACTTTAGCTTACTCCTAGGTCGCTCACGACCTAACACTCAGTGACCTAACCCCTTAAGCCTTCACGCGACCTAAAACATCACGACCTAAAAATGCCACGACCTAAGACTTAACTATAATACGATCTAACACTAAGCCAAAACTCAGCGACTTAACATACACGCGACCTAATACTTAGGCACGACTTAAGACAATGCGACCTAACAACTCACGACTTAACAGTCTAACGACCTAGACTTAGGTCGCTTACGACCTAACTAAACACGAACCACTTAGGTCGTTAACTCGCATTGTCTACTAGGTCACTAACTCGCCCAGTTTCCTATATCGCTAACCCTTAGGTCGCCGATTCCTTAGGTCTGTCAAATACTATAGGTCGTCCCAAACTCATAAACGACCTAAACCAATACGACCTAACTACTAGGTCGTTAACTCTCTTAGGTTGCCAACTTCCTTAGGTCGCTCCACTTCCTTAGGTCGCTTACCCCGACCTAACTTCTAAACGACCTAGGACTTAGACTATGGATGACTTAACAACAATGCAACCTAATGACAACTGATTTACAATGTTTCGATCCGTAAAAATACGGGTCGTTACAGCCTTCTGCTTGATATCCGCTTTGTGGCCACATTGTGGATTCATTCTATCGATATTTCTCTGATTTTTTGTTTTCCGAATATGATACTCGAGTTTCCATCGAATTCCATGGCGTTACCCATGGTCTTACGAGCGCGGATGCATAGCGCAACTGCCTGGCTGAGATGGCCTAGGGGTATGGATTGTTTCCTGGGGGATCCAGGCATAACCATTGTGTATCCTACATCTATGTAGGTCGCATTAGTAGCGAAACCGCCTGGCTGAGATGGCCTAGGGGTACGGATTGTTTCCTGGGGGATCCAGGCGTAACCATTGTGTATCCTGCATTCTACTAGTCATCATGGCGTAACTCGCAGGGCTGAGAAAGCTTACGGATATGGATTGTTTCCTAGGGGATCCAGGCGTAACCATTGTGTATCTGCGAACCATGGTTAGACAAAGGTTTTGTTTTTTTTTGTTTGGATTGTACTTTCCATATATGTTTTAAAAGTTTTCCAGTATTTTCACTGGGTGTTGAAACAAGTCTACTAAGTACTTGAAGAATTCTAGCTTTGCGCCTGATCAACGCACTGCCAGAGGCTGCAGAAACGAGGATAAACTTGTTGAAACATCGAGTTATAAAAGTATTTTCGAAAGGAAATTTGTTTCATTATAAAGGTATTTTATTATAAAAGTATTTCCAACAAAGAAATTTTGTATTAATATTTGAAATTGAAATTCTTATGGTTTGAATTAATTATTCATGCCCGATACTATTCTTTTGAATCTACCTTATCTGCTGAGCTTTATTTATTCACCTATATTCTGCCTTTCCAAATCCTCCTTCTTTTCCTTGTTGACTATATCCTTTTTAAATATTGTTTATTTATATACTACATGGTAATAGAAATTTTAGTGTTATAAATATTTTAGAAGTTATTAATTAAATAAAATATATTTAAAGTAAATGATTATTGATTATTGATAATATTTGTAAAGATATTTTGAGATAAAATTTATAAATTATAAATTATGGATTTAATGTTTTCAATAGCTTCTTTGTAAATATAAGTAATGAGGTAAATAATTGTTTTCAAATAGTTTTCATATATTTATAATGTTGTAAATGGCATTTATAAAGAAAGCAAGAAATTTACAAATAGGTTTGAAGGTATTAAAGTATTAAAGATAATTGAATTGTAAATGAAGTTTTCAAATGAATATTTCAAGTAAAATTTATATATAGTTTCAAATTAATTGTTTAATCTTGTCTTTTAACCTATCTTTTCTGCCTGGTTGTTCCATTCTCCTACCTCCTCCCTTTTCGGGGACGAAAAGTTTTGAGTGGGGGAGAGTGTAAGGACCCAAAACTTTTAGTGATTTTTATTTGTTAAATTATTACTTGAAATTTTGTGAAATTTTAAACAATAAAATTTGAAAATAAAAATTTATTATTTGGAATACGTCTATTTTAATATAGCAATTGGTAAATTTCCATCTGATAATATTGAAGTTATTTTATTTTGAAATTTATTTCAATTTAAATCAGTTAATAATTGATGGTAATAAAATAATTTTCAAACCTGAATATTTTTCTATAGAAAATTTCTAAATCCTCTTCTGAGTGAGACGTCATCTTTCGTTTTTTCAAATTTTGACTTCTATTGCTCCGTTTATCTTAATTCTGACAAAATAGCAGCATTTTCGGTACCGATTATCGACTTTTGATTGGATGATTGTACCACCAATATCTGTGTACCGTTTTGATCGTCTCGTCGTGCTGATCTCCGTAGTGTATCCATTTCTGTATTTTGAGATTCGGTACACGACGGTAACGATAAAACAGCTCGTCGTAGCATACCACTTTTACACTTTTAATAGTGGTGTCCATTCAAATTTCAAACACCTCATTTGTAACGGCAATTAGCATTAATTTATTCCCAGCGTGATCTTTGCTTTTCCAGAATTTACTCCAACTTTAACGTTGTTTCCCTGCTTACAAGATTTGTTGACGTTCCACCTTTATTTATTCGCGTTCGTTTACTATTCCTCTCCTTTTTCTTCCGCTTCCTTATTTTGGATCTAGTCCTTCTCTCTCCCCTCTGTTTTCTTCTAATCTGTCTTCTTCAATACAAAACTTCATATATATTTTTTTTAGAAGTCCATCATTCCAGATCCGAAGTACCCAAGGCCTCTCCCACTTTCGAACTGCTCATCCACATATTAACCATGCCTTCCCCTGCCGAGCCCCTCCACGACCACAACCTCCAACATCAGCTAGCCAACCAAAGCCACAAGTATCCTTTCTCTTCCCTTCTCTTGCCGATCGCCCGAAGCCAACTTAGCCAGCAGCTCCCCTCCACCTTCTCCCCTACACTCGCGCACCTCAAGAGCCGAGCCTCCACCCAGATCTCGCACTTCCCTCTGGCCGAGCTCTGGCCAGGGCAGTCAATCACCTATTCCTTTGCTTGCATACTTTTACAAGGTATTATATTTTATATATTATAAAGTTATGTAAAATATATGTTTATATGGATTTTTATAATTTATACTGGTTCTAAAAGAGTATATATATATATATATATATTAGCCTGCAATGATATGTTAGTTCATAAAGGGACCATTTTTTTGTTTATATAATATAATTCAGAGCAGTAGCTATTTTCTTTACTGTATATTTATATATAGTTATATAAATGTTTATTTTATTGATATTTTTATATAGCAGTTTATTAAGTATGAAAATATTTATAATTGTGTAATTTGAATTATTTGTATTGTGTACATATATTTACTCTGTTGCTATTTATATAAAACTTTATGAGTGATATAGCTGTTGCTCACATATATAAGTGTATTTTATAGTTTAGAGTATGTATATCTGATATATAGTAGTCTGATATGATTTAATGTAGATGTTTATCATAGTTTATTTTACAAAAAGGTTACAGTATATATTATATAAACTAGTAAAATATATGTATGTCTTGGCATCTTCAGTGTGTATACTAGTTAAAAATATAATTGTTATATATAGATTTCAAGGGACATATGTATATAAGTTTATATTATGGATTCTTAAGCCATACGTGTATATATAGATAAAGCTGTGTATAACCTGGTTTTGAAATAACTTCATTATATATATAGTACATAAAGTTTATAAAATTTTTTTAAGTTATAAAGTTTTATAGTTTGTATAAGTTATATATTCTGTCTATACATTAGTTTACTTAGTTTTAGTGTGTTCTGTTTTTATGGAATATATATATTGCTAAGCAGTTCTGTTTTACACTATATTATATATATGTATTTTTCTAGATTGTGTTTATGTGTGTTATAAAATTTTAATCTATGGTTAGTTTATGTTTATATCATTCGTCAGTTGACAATATATATTATGTTGTTAATTATATATATATAAGTTATTAAATACATATATATAATATGTTTACTTAAAATGTGCGTGCATTTGAATATATATCTGTATACATTGATTTTGATTCCAAATATTATTTATATATACAGAAAAATATATATGTTTTATTTTATATGTTAAAACTATTAATTTATGTATTGGATTTAAAATGTAAATTATATATCTACTTCGACTTCGAAATAAATGTGTTTAAGGATGCAATATTGATTTTAATAAAATAACAAATATTTTTGTATACATCAAACTGATTCTGATTCTGATTCAGTTCATCAATTCTTGATTATCAGCCTTGTTCATCCCATTCGGGCCAATCCTACTTTGCTTTTAAATTCGTGCTTGGATTCGTAACTCAATTCAGTGTCAACTCTCTCTAGCCTCGAAAGGTGAGCAACCACTCACGATTAACGTTCTTATATTTATTAAATTTGATTTCAATTGAAACGACAATTGAAATATGCTGTTGTTAGTTATTTACATTGTTATATATGCTATTATCTGTATCTGTTCACCTTTGACATCTGACACCATTATCTGTTACTTATACTGATGATATATGCCTGTTATTGTTGTTATATTATTTTCATATCTGCTATCACTCTGCAAGTTCCCTGTTAGTATAGAATTCACTATGGGTTGAAATGATACATACCCGAACGGACTTTAGAATATGAGAAAATCATTATGGGTTGAAATGATAGATCCAAGCTATTTTCATTTGAATTGAATTTGGGATTACGGGTCGAAATGATATCTACCCGTTTGTATTTAAATTTACGGATTGAAATGATAAATATCCGTATCACGTGACCATAGATAGAAAGTTATATACAGACACCGTTGGTCCATATATAAATATTTTGAAAATAAATTCTATGGTTTTAGAAAGAAATATATGGTTTTAATAAATGTTGATTCTTAAATTTTTATATATAAATGGTAATGATATATATAGATTTAATGATGATATTTAATTTAATTAAGATGGATTTAATACATATAATATGTTAAGTATAAAATTTATATTTCAAAATAGATTTTGGTAATAATTTGAATAAGTTAAGGTTGGAAAGATAATTTGAATTTAGTTGAAATTGTATTCATTAAAAAATTTTATTTAATTAAACCGATTTGAAACTTATTAAAAATTGAGATTTAAGATATGATTTATAACTCGGGTTTGATTTAAATAATTTAATGAATATTTCTTGTCTAAATAAATTTAAGGAAATATTTAGTAAAAATGAAATTTAAGGCTAGTTAAATGATATTGAATTTATTAAGTGAATATTCCTTGATTAAATAATAATGAAGTTAAATCAAAGACTATATGAAACTGTTAAATTTAACTTTGAAAATATTGAATATTAAAGCCTTGAAATATATTAAAATTTTAAATGGTCTATTGAGAACTGAATTGATGAATTGAGCTTTGAATAAATTTGAATTTGGAATTTGAGTTGATTTGAATCGATTTGTGAGACTTGAGGAAATTTTAAATACTTTACTTTATAAATTATTTAATCTATATATACTATTTTGGAAAATAGATATTTTGAAATGAAAATGATATTTCGGTTTTGAAGTATTAATAAATTTGAAATGACCACGGTGTTATAGTGTATATTTCTACCTTGTAGATAGTTCCGCAGATCCTTAGAGGATGGTTATCCCGAACATCTTTTAAGTTACTTATATTTCAGTTGATATTTCACTTGAGTTGGATTTATTGATATAAGAATGTTAATCCTGACTCGAGTGTTTTGTGTTTTGCTTTACGCTCGATTCAGACCGAGTGATACAACATTTGAGACTCACCCTTGGAGTTTGGAGCTTCAATTGGAGATCCAACTATCGATTCAGCTTTCAGCTTTCCAGTTGATTTGTTCAGAGAGGTCATCTATTCGTACTGAAGACTTCACTGTATTTGAGATTTTCTGTTGTATTTTATCTCTAACTCTGATGTTTATATAGTAGCTTCATGAACTACTATTTTATCTATTCCGCTGCGTATTATTGTATTACTCTGTGTCTGTGATTCTGTGATTGATTTATTTACTGTATATGTTGAGTCTTGCCAAATTTAAATTAACAATCTGATATTTTGAGCAATTCAAGTCCGACATGTGTGGATTTATTGTCGATTTGAATGGTCCAAAATAGCGGGTCGTTAAACAATCTCTATCTAAAAAGGCAACTAAGCTTGGGGAAATTTTCTCTTTACCTTTACTTTTTCATTTTTCCCCAACTAAGGTCTATTTATCCCAACCACGTGTGTCTTACTATCTTACTAATATCACTTCACTATTCTTCTATAGTCTACACACATGAAGCAACATTCCTAGGTTCTCACTAGTGTCCTATACACTTTACGGAACTTTTATTATTGCACTAAAAGTAATCACTGCTATCTTCTACATAGCCTTACACTTTTCCCATCACACCTAGGAAATGATTCCTATCTACTCCATATTTAAAATTTAGGTTTGGTATTTATCATTTGATTTCAAAAATTAAAGCTTCTAAATTTTTGGAACATCAAATTCCAAAATCCTTGCTTTTAAAAGTGTTACTTTGAAGTTTCTATTAAATTCAAAGCTACTTGGTTACTTAACATTTTATCTTTCTAAACTTGCATCTTTACAGCTCTCTGAATTTAAATTATTCCCCAAACCTAGAGGGGAAAACTTACAAATTATAAGTTCAAAACTTATTCCTCTTTTCATTTTAAAGACCTTTACAGCTTTCCATAAAAAAAATGGATTTTTAAATTTAACTATTTACTAAGTTTTTCTCTTCCAAAAACTTATTTACTTTTTCACCAAACCATTGTTCTTTAAAACATGCCTTGCTTGTCCTTAAAACTTTTTTTTCTTGACTTCCAAAAATGTCCTCACATGTTTTCAAAACATCTTCTTTTCATAGATTTTCAAATTTAGGAAAACTGGAGTAGATAAGAACAATTATTTTGTCAAAAATCCCTTAACTTTCCTACTCTTCCAATTACCTAACCTTAGAGGAGTTTCTAACTTAGTACAAATGGGGACTTTCTACAAAGGCAAGCAACCAATGCGCATAATCAATGGAAAAATATGAAATTTCCATTGCTTAGCTTTCCTACTAAGGCTCTCTATAATATCTCTTCTAACTAACACTGTCTCTAATTATTACACTTCTTATTGCACCTAATGGTTTTATACCTTAATGTATTGGAACTACTTTCCCTTATGGCTAAAACCTTCTATGAATCCTTTAAAAGAGGATTTCATGTTTATGTGAAATTACAAGGAACTTATTTTATAATTTATCGAAATAGGCTATACAAAATATGGTGCTTTCCATACCTTATACATCTCTTTCACGTATTCCTTATAACTTGCACAAAACATCTTTATTTGTGATTTGGTTTCATAGAAAATTATATCATTATTCATTTCATTCCAATAGATTAAAGTATGTTTAATCAATATTCACTTACAATAGGCATTTCCTACAAAATTTATTAATTTCCTAGTATTTAACTTGCATCTGTTTTTTCTTTTTTCAGAAGAACTCATTTTCAAAACTATTTTAATATTTTCATAACTAGAAAACATTTCCATATACTTATTTAAATAATAAGTGTACTTACAAACCACTTTATTTCTATACTTAGAAATAATCTTCAAAACACATTCTTATTTGGGTGAAAACAGATGTTGCATAAAACACCGTTACTACAACCCAGAAATACTAGTATATGGATTCAATCAAAATAAATATTAATAAATCCCATATACTATGTAAAAACATTTCCTTTGGGAGTGACCTACTATAACAATAGCGTCATAGTCTATGATTCCTTTATTTTTCACGAAAACATCTATTACAACAATAAATGTTGTAACCTACATTTTCGATACTTAACACGCTCTAGTTTTTATATTTAAAATCTTTGTTTACCTACAAAGAAACTAGCGAGCTATACATGCTCTATAATTCTTCAAAAAGAATTTCACTTTTAACAAAATTTACATCATACAAAAACCAATTTAAATTTCATACCACTTTTTTCAAAAAAAAACTCAATATTTACTTCCTCAAACATATTAACAATTATATTTTTCAACTTTTCAATTCCAAAAGTTTCATTTTATTGGGCAAGACATAAAGTGGATTTTCTTCTTACTATCCTAGGAATACCCTTCCTAAACCTTGGAAATCTCTTATTCCTTCCAAAATAAAAATACTCTCCCTACTATCCCTAGGGAACTTTCCCACTTCCTATAACATATGGATACCAATCTTATCTCAAAACATAGCTTATTGTACACTATAAATCGGCAATAACATAGGGCTCAACATCCTTGGGTCATCCCAAACCCAACTAGCAAACTATGCACAAATATACTTCTAAAACTTTTCATATGTTAAAATATATAATTGGGGACTATTTGGATTTTAGTACATAATATATTTATATTTTATTCAAAAATACAAATACGTTCACTCATATTTCCTAATTTACTTAGGATCTACTAACCTAAGCTCTGATACCAAAAGTAACAACCCGAACCCCAGTTGGCCCAGATTTTTTGCAAAAATGCTAAAACCCAAGTCTACTGAAGCCCGAGTTGGGGTATCTGGTATCCTGCAAATAGGCAAAGATAAGTATATCAGAGCTCAAATAAATATCTCACAGCGGAACTGACTAAAATATAATAATAATTAAATACTCACCAAGGTAATAACACTTTCTAAACAAGTGTCACGAAGCTGGAAAATCTCTGCCATCTATCTAACCTGTAGGATGATATGAGGAGGGGGTCAGAACTAAAGTTCTGGTGAATGGACAAATTATACACTTCTAAGCATAATTCTACATATACCGTTTTATTTCCATTTTATGTTATATTAGGTTTATTGGGTTTATAATACTCTCGCCTCTGTGCGTGAATCATACCCATCTACTCCCTAGTAGATTAAGACCTAATAACCAATATATATAGCTACATGCCCAAAGACCGCATCGCTCCTAGGTACTACCCATAGTACCTTCCGTATCCTCCTCGAAAAGGACTCCATCATGTCGCTACTAGAGCATGTTGTAACTACATCTATAAAGGACAGCTTCGTGAGGCCTACAATACAGATGTTCCATCATCTACTATGAAAACGTGAAACTGCATCTGCATTGGCTTATACTAGTGCTCGGACATCCATAATGTACCACCCCGTGCGTACCTTGAGGACTACACGTAATCGTTGTGTCTACTCCCTGAATTCCGCCAACAAGGTCTACCTTGTATGGAACTCAATCAGGGATTTTCTATATTTGTAAAGGTCCGCTCCATTAGGCCTACAATATAGATGTTCTACTTGATCTGTCTCTTTTCTCAATGTGGCTATGGCCACACGCAGCCCCCCCTCAACTAATCGAAAGATCTTTCAAGAGCTAAGTGGTTGTGCCCTACTACAAACAATCTAAACATCCAATTGGTTGTGCCCCTCATCCAATGTCTTGATAGTGAAAGAATCATTGGCCTGTTGGTTTAACTCTAGTCTTTCCTGAACTCGCTCTAACCGATGATGGCTGATATCCGCATGTGACTATCCTTATGGGTCCTGTCCACTATAACCTACTCGTAAACTACAGTACGGTGTCATACGAATATCCTACTCCATCATCAACCTTTTGACTGCCTACAAAGGTTCGCTTCGTTAGGCCTGCAATTCAAAAGCAGTCAAGGCATACTTTCTTGATGGAACACCTACAGACCTGCCTTCAAGGGTGCAACTTCGTTAGGCCTACCCCAGAGGGCCATCCTAGAGTATTCTCACGTCTAGTTGAAGTCCGTACTTCCTTCTAGCCAAAAATAACTAAGTTGGATGTAATGACCCGTAATTTTCGATAATTAAAATTTGTTAATTTAATTAAATTCTGTGATTTAATATTGGGAGAAATAAAAATTGTGGATTTATTTATGAAATAATAACTGAGATGAAACTTAATAATGTTAATTAAAGTCAATTATTAGAGAATTGAATGAAGTTCCAATCAATTGAAATAATGTAGATGTTATACTTGGTTATAAAGTGAATATCAGAAAACAAATGTGAATATTTAATTAACTAATGAAATAATATATTGTTAATGGTAATTGAATAATATAAGTATTATGAAAGTAATTGTAACATTTGTTTGCAAGTAATAAACTTATAGGTGTGATTAATAGGTTAATGGTAACAATTATTATAAGTACCTATTTAATTAGTCTATAAAATTTAATTGGAAATCAATTAAAATTAAAAGTAAATAAATGTTACATTAATGGGAGTTAAGGCAATAACTATAAATTTAGAATGTAATAAAATGAATAGAAATGTTAATTATATTCATAATGTAATAATTGATTTAAATAAAATAATGAAATCGGGATAAATAAATCAATTTAGGATTTTAAATTTTATTTAATGTGTGAAATTGGCAAAAATTTCAATAGAATGGAAATATAATAGTTAATACAAACTAAAGATGGAAATTGGAGTATCTTAATATAATGAAATGTAAAACAAATGTTAACTATGTTATAAAGTAATAATTGATTGAATATAAGGATTGAAATTCAAATAAAATCAATTTATTGAAATTAATTATAAATGATTGGATTCAATTACAATTGAAATTAAACACTATAAAAGGGTAAAATAATTAACTTTGAATTGATATCTTAATCTGTTTTAAATTATGGTAAAGGTCTAAGTAATCTAAAATGATAGAAATTAACGATTTTTAAATTTGAATTGAAAAGTGATTTATTTAATTCAATAATTAATTTATTTAATTAATGTGAAATATAGCCATTTTGGAAACTATCTCAGATTTCGACGAAACCAGTTTCATCGGATCCGTAACAGTGAACTATTGTAAGATTTTAAGTTTCAAAATGATCGGACTTGTCGTTTGATCGTATGGGCTCGAAATGCCTAGAAATTAACTTAATTGAAATCGATTGAAATCAATTTGAAATAAGCTGACTTTATCATAACTTCTTCATATGATTGAATTAGGATTTGAAACCTGTTCCATTGAATTTAAATTATTTGAAAACATCTATTTTGATATATGGGATGACCCATTTTCGTTCCGGAGGAAGAACGGGCTTTTCAGGCCATTTATCGTTCAACGTGTAAAGCAAAATCTTGTCCATCCATTCTATTTTCAGCTTTGTCTATAAATACCTCATTATAAATCCTAGCTATTTCTTATTCCTTTTGTCTGTACGTACAATTTCATATGTCCACCTCTCCTTCTCAATGGCAGACAAACAAATTTCCCAATTCAATTTCAAATCAAATTTCAATCAAAAATTAAAACTCCTCAATATATATCGAATTATATATCGATTTGAAGCTCTTTAAGAGCGCAAGTCAAATCTATTACTAGTTTTTCAGTTTGGGTTTCTGTGTGTCCGGAATTCGTGGAAAGATTCCCGACCGCCCATTGATCATCGATCAACTGCGACCGATCGTCGACTAGAGGGTGCTGGGTTGTAAAGAGTGTTCAACGGAGTCCATCTAGGTGGTTGGTTCATCGAATCAATGGTTGGATCGGCTCGAAAATTCGATTAGGGCTTGAAGCTTTTGGCGGCGGCTGCTCTCAGTTTGTAGTCGAACGACGGTCGGAGGGGGAGATCAGGCAAGGTTGGTGCATTTTCTAGTGGTGGTGGCGTGCCGCGACTGGTGGTAGGGCGTGAGCGACATTGAGGATGATGACTGCATTCGATAGTGGCTTGTGTGGTTGCGTGTTCAAACGGGAGGAGTGCAGGTGACGATATCATCATTTTATATTTATATTTATTTTTGTTAATTAAGTTTTAAATAAAAAAAATTATTCATTTGCTTATTATCATACATCTTTTGCATACGAGGTCCAATTCACGCGTGGTTTGATCCACTGAGATCGTATCGAAATTCCGGACATTTCGACGCAGGTTTGGACGAATTCTAAGATCGCTTGAATTTGGGCCCTAAATTGGATTTAAATTCGATTTAAAATCGAAGGTGAGTGTGTTAACCCACTCACAACTTCTAAAATTACTTATGTTTGTTAAATTAAATTTATGATGTGATTAGAAATTTATTTATGACTGTTTGGTATATTTTATATCGTCATCTCAGTTAATTTGAATTTATCTGAATTAAATTGTTATTTAATTTATTATTGAAATTAAATTGCTAGTTAAATACCTGTTATTGATTATCAGTTCTATATTGATATTTATTGATTGGTTTGGATGATGTTTGGAATGGATGTTGATTGTTAATATTGGATGAATGGATGTTTTATTTTATATCATTATAAGCTGCAAGTTCACTATGGGTTGAAATGATACATACCCGAATGATCAATAGATTAAGGAAAAATCGTTATGGGTTGAAATGATAGACTCGAGCGATTTTATGGATTTCATATTTTCGGGATTGCGGATTGAAATGATATATATCCGTAAATATAAAAAATTTAAATTGCGGATCCAAATGATAAATATCTGTATCACTTGACCCTAGGGTAGAAAATTATATACAAACACCGGATTGGTTAAATTTAATGATTTTGAACTTCTAAAATTTTGAATTAATAAAAAATAATCTCTTGAAAAAATTTGATGTATATAAATTGAAGTATTATTGGAAAATCAAGTTTTGTGTTGAAATGTGAATTGGTTTAAAAGGAATTGCTTTAAGAAATTAAATTGGAAGTTTAAAGTTAAACCTTTAAGTATAAATGAAATTCTATTGAAATTAAATTATTGAAGTTGTTTGAAAATAGCTTTGAAATATTTTGAAATTAAAAGGTTTGGAATTTGGTTTGTTGACTTGGAAAATTAAAATGGTCCAAATGTAAAGACCCGCAAATCCGTCTTCCGAAAACCCGACACTGCTACGTCCACTGTAGCAACTGCCGAACAATCGGATGGCGGAAACGCGAACTTTATTGTTTAAAAGAAGAGGAAGAAGAAGAGATAGAAGAAAAAGAGAAGAAAGAAAGAATAGAGAAGAACAACAACACGGAAGAACAACATAACAGAAAACAATATCAGAATCTTACACATCGCAGCGGAATAACATATAATAGATAATCAATAGTCTTTTAAAACAAAGAACTATATCAGTTTATACATACATCAATCAGAGTCGATATACAACAATGGACAGTTATATAAACTTGTCCTCATACAGAATACACAGCGGAATAAATACTATCAGATACAAATACTACGTCTCGCCATCCAGCTTATCTCCAAAGCTCCAGAATATCCAGACTATCCTGATAACATAACTCTAGGCTGCCCGTGTGGAAAATTTGTGGGCACCCAGAGTTTAGAAGGGAACAATAAACTCCGAGTCAGTCATGGTGACTGGTGTGAGATCGTAAAACAGTTATTCTTTATAACAACAAAATAATTTTTAAAGTCAATTCGAAATGCTTTTGGAAAAATGAAACTACCATAAGACCTCCCGCCACACACACAATGCAAACGCAGAATTGGAGGAGATTTCTTCTTATGATAGTCAAAGATGCTTACTACGCAAAATCAAATCATTTCTGATATTATTATTAGTGCATAGTGTAGAAATCATTTCGAAAGTATAATATTAATCTTAGCCAGCATAGGCATTCCGCACTTATGCCTACTATAGCTACCATCCAAACAGTGGTGACCACCATAAGTGAATGATAGGTTCTACTACTAAAACCGTACAAGGCTCGTATTGTTTCTTTGGATTTCCAACAAATGGTCAGGCTAAGGAACTTCCTATCCACGATGGGTACGTCCCTGGAATAGACGACCCAAGAACCTAACGTTACGGTTAGATCTCTGCCAACACAAGGCCGGGTTACCTCTGCAAAAATAGGTAACTACTGACACGCGTATGCCATCCCCCGATCGTCACCGATCTTCCCGAGGATCCCCAATTCGCAACAACCACAAAGTAATAAATTTGCAGCAACCACAGAGGTTAAGTATCTGGGCTCCATACCATGATACCACCTTTATCCAGAAGGAATGACATACACTAAGGGGCGCTACTCCCTAGAACCTTGCCGCATTCTTCCTGTTTTGACCATTTCCGAGATGTGAGGCTCGATGAAGTCTCGTCCACAAAGCTACGCTTTCTACAAAGCCATGCTTCGGGTCAAACAAATGATCAACCTATGATCACAAAGATATAAGATCAAACAAATGATCATATCGCAAATGATCAAACACTGATCATTTCACAGCAACACTCAGTATGCCACGTTACCAAATTGGGATATATCGCTGATAAATTTCAACTACATAACCTCTGAGCTCGTACGTCTCAGAGAAGGGTGTTAAGCTAAGAGAATAAATTCTCCGCCACCAACAGAAATGTATTTGAAAGAAATCAGCTTTATATCTCAAATTGTAACGTCAGACACACAATCCATACAAGTCTGTTCCGGGATCGAACAGAACCGAAGGCACTTCTCACGAAGCCCTTACATATCCGGATAATTTTCTAATCACGTCCGGACTTCCCGTCACTAAGGGTGATAAAACCTCTAAACCGGAGATAAGCCGATGTAGAGTAACTCGACGGTAATCCTTCTGTTTTCAAAAATATCCGGTCTTCAACACCGGTCTTCGAATGCAATTCATAACGACGTATCACATATTCGGAATGGGTTATACGACCCCATGGTCCTTTCCCGGCTAACCCGAATAGTGAGCGCTTATTTAAAAATAAGTGTGGCATTCAATTTCATCCAATTCACAACAAATACCAATCCAAGGTAATTATTGATAGTCGGTTATTTAACTATCAATAAAGATGCGCAACATCATCAGATTCCAAATAATTTTCCAAATTATTGTATCTTTCAAAATATCTTTACTAGATATAAAATTTCCACACTTCAAAAATAAATCAACGTTTATTTTTCTAAACAGTTTCCCTTTCCTTTATAAATTCCATAGTGAATTTATATTTTCAAAATATCTACTAATATTCGATTTTCAAATCGATTTCAATATTCAATTTCAATTTATCTTTAAGAAGATAAAATCTCAAAACGTTTCATTTCATTTTGGAAAACATTCCCATACTTATTTAATAATAAGTATTTCACAAATCTATTTATTTTCAACACTTGGAAAATATTCGATATACTTAAATCAATATTAAGTATATATTTCATTCTTTAAGGAAATCATTTGAGTCAAAACGAATGTTACGTAAAACATCGTTACGACGACTCAAAATCACTAGTATAGGAATTCGGATTTTAAGATAGATATATAAATCCCAATACTACATAAAACATTTCCTTTCGGAAATCATTTACTATAACAACAATGTTATAGTCCACCATTTCCTTATATTTCTCGAAAACGTCTATTTCAACAATGAATGTTGAAATCTATGCTTTCGATTCATAATACATTTTAAAACATCTTTTAAAATGTTTAACTTCATTTTTAATATCACTTCTTCAAAAATAAATCCATTTTACTTAACAATATATTCACTGTCCAAAATCGTGAATATACTTCACTAACCAAATTTCAGTCTTTTCTACACATTTATTTTAAGGATAATTCGCTATCCAAATCGCGAATACATTTCCTTTAATAACCTTCTATGTTAATTTATCAAATTAAATTGGTTTCGAATTTATAAGACAACGTTTATAAATTCTCTTTCTATTTTTATTGTATAACCACTTTGATTTATAAATCTTCCTTTTTATTAACTTCGATCAATACTCCATTTAAAGGCAAAAACCCAATTTATAAGTAAATTTCTTATAATCTTTTATTCTACAATTCCATTCATTTTATAACTTCATACTTTATAAATCTATAAACTTCAAATTTTATAAATCTATAAACTTTAAATCTTCACAATTTATAATTCTATAAATTTCCTATCTTTACAACTTATAATTCTATAAGTTTCATATCTTTACAAATTTAACACTTATAAAAACTCGTTTAAAATTCCAATAATTTTAATTGATAAATATCAATTTTGTACATCTTTTATATACATCGTTTTTAATAATTCAAAAATTCAAATTTAACTATCTTATAAATTACTTAACTATTTATTTCAAAAATCATCTTTTGGTTATCTTTCACAAACATTATAATTTCCATAACTTTAAATTTATAACATTTATTTATTTAAAGTAAATCAATTCAAAATTTCAAATAAAACGTATACTTAAAAATCTCTTTTAAAGTTAAAATCGTTATTTTTAAACTTCAAAATTTTGAATCCAATGATGCAACGCATCAATTAGTCCATCACAACATCAACATCATATATCATCATATGATAACAGGATATATATCAATATCTGTAAATAAATAAATACAGTTGAGGAATCCAGTTGGATCCCTCCAACCTGTTTTCCTGCATCCAAAGACGTTAGCACAATAACAATTCCACTTCGAGGTGGAATATCGCGGTATATGGGTTTTATAAAATATCCGCTTACTAACGGCGCAATAGGGTCTCATCCGCTATACGAGGCGGGAAATCAATCAATCCAATATATACATATGCCAATATGTATATATTGCTATATATATATATAGATATATCCTACTATATCTAATATCACATCTAATAGCAATCATATCAAATCAATAATAACTGCAATTCATTTTTGAGTGAGAAAAATCTCACCTTAGCTTTTAAATTTGCAATCCACTCCAAATCCAGATTTAATTTTCTTCGTTGTATTCGACCTTGTATAAACAATTATACAATTTTATTAATATTCGAATTAATCGAACTATTACATTTTCATTTGAAAATTTCAATTCACCGATGATTTTATTCTTAACCAGTTTCTTTTAAAATAAAATTCTTGAACAAATTTTTCTATAAATCAAATTATATTTTACTGTATATATGCATCCTTTCAACTAAAACTTGTTTGCTGTAAATTTTATACAAGTTATAAACATTACCTAACAGCCTTCTCAAATCGACGACAACTGCCGAAACTCGAGTTGCACCAAAACCCAATGCCAAGGCAAGCCCAAACCCAGCCTCCGACACCCTCGCAAATCGCGACGTGCTGCAATTCCCAACCACCAGACTATTGCAACCCTCAAACGCGACTTGACTCGAGATCGGAATCTCCAGTGCCCCTCCGCTGCACTCGACTACTAAGGTTCCAAATACGAAGCCCATCAATAGCCGCTTCGACCTTCTTCCACTCGCGCTCCTATCTTCACGTCACCAAGTCGTCGAAACCCACTACCCATTCGAGAGCCACGCGTGATGTCGAGCTGCCCCAATCGAGTCGAACCCCTATCGTCTTCGCACCTTGCTCACGCGATGAACCCTAGTCGCCGCTGCCGTGCCCTAGACCTCCACCCCCCCATCGCGACCACAGATCGCCCCACGCGCTCGCCCTCGCGAGCTACTCAGATGCGCCGCCATGCCTTCGAGACACCCTAAAATCGAACGCCACGCCTTATCATCACATCACGATTTGTACTGAGAGGAGAATGTTTGAGAGAGAGAGAGCAGCCATTATTTTGTTTCGTTTGATTTTCTTTTCGTTTGAACGAGAGGAGGGAGAGGAGTATTTTAAAATCGAAGACGGCATGGTTCGCACGATTTTTGTTCGTGATTTTAGGCGAAAATTTAGGCGCGATTAACTGCTTGATTAAAGGGAGATAACAAGCTCTCGTTGACCAATTACAGGTTTAAACTCAAATTGAATTCGATAAGATTCAACGCGTTTATGTTTCGTACGTTCACATAACAAACCCAAAAAATACGAAATTTGAAATCCGATAATAATTCAATATTCCGGACCCAATGAAACTGGTTTCGTCGAATTCCGAGACTGCGCCTCGGACGGCTATTTTTAAATATTGATTCGAACAATAAAATTTCAAAACTGAACAGATTTATTCAAATTCGATTCTGAAGCTCCAATTATCTTCAGTATCATCAATATAAATATTAAAAGCTTTTCGAAATATTTTTCTTCAACTTTAAATAGAAGATTTAAATTTTTATTCAACTTTCAATCGATTAAATTTTAAAATTTAATCACCATATTCAAGGTTATATCGGGGATTCAAATTAAATCATCGTTCAAATATTTAAAATTAATTAAATATTCTCAATTTAATTCATTCAAAATTCTGGGTCGTTACAAACTTCCCTCCTTAAAAGAATTTCGTCCCGAAATTACAAGTTAGGAAAAAAAGTCCTTAACTCGTCTACTCTTTTTCCAACATCTAATAGTTTTATCAAATTTTCAAAACAAATCTCTCTACTAAAGATTCGTTATCATTCAACTAAATTTCTAAACATTTTTATAATTTTCAACAATATTGTTTAACTTCAAAATTCAAATTTAAATTCAAATTCAAATTTAAACTTTCAAAATTTCTCAAAAATTTTCTAACGCCCTAAATTTCCGAAAAATTTCGCCAGCGTCTCCTTTGCGCGGCTAATACGGCACGACTACAAAACGTCCCTACGGACTCTCAGATTTCAAAAAGAAAAAGAAAAAGCCAAACGGCTAGAGAAATAAGTCATCAAATCTCATATTCAAATTTAAATACATACCTTTTTCGAGCAATTCAAATTATCTTCGAAATCAAAATTCCAATTCCTTTTATAACACCTGTATGTCCTACTAGCCATAATATCTAGTTACACATTCAAACCATTTTGTAAATTATATTACAAAATTTTCAATACTTACTTCTTATATCCTTTTTAAATTCACTATTGAAGTTACATATTCAATTTCGTTCAATTTTTCATTTCAATTTCATTTGAATTCAATTTTATCTTTAGTTCACTTCATTTGCAATTGATTCCATTCAATTTAATTTGCATTTCATATTTCCATTCGGTTTATTTTATTAACCAAACAACTTTCATACATAACTGCTCTTTTTAGATTAGTTTCAATTACTAATTTATCACAAATTCCAATTTACTTACAAATTCAAATTTGTTTTCAACATTTAGTTTCAATTTTATTCACTTACAATTGTAAATTCCGTTCATTTGAAATTTATTTCTACTTACTTGAATTTATTTGCAATTTCGAACCATTCTTTCATTTAGTTCACAATTCAAGGTTTACTTTCACTAATTTGACTTCCATTTCTGTATTTCGTGAATTAAAAAATTATCAAAGTAGCTTATTCGGATTCAATCCATTTTATTTTTCTCAGGTTTGGATTTTATTCCACTTGATTCAAGTCTCATTTCATTAACGACTTTTAATTTCAATTATCTTCTTGGAATTCCATTCCAAATCATAAATTCATTTACAATTTATATTCACAATTTTATTCATATATGAATTCATCTCTTTAAGTTAGATTTTTATTTAAACTTTACAAGTTATCAACTTCATAATATTTCATAGATATTTTTATATAGTATTCCAGAGTTTTACCATCATTTCAAAGCCATTTTGAAAACAATTCAAATTATCCTTTGAATTTCCAAAACAAAACTCAAATTTTTCAAACAACTTCCATTTAAAATAATTTGGCAGCAATTCCTCTTTTGGAAACCCGAAAATGAACCCCAACGATGCCGCGGTCATCATCGGAATTATTTTCCAGCGACCGAAAAGAGTTTTAGAGCTTTTCATTCCCTCAAAATACTTTTCAAAACCTTTGAAATTCATTTTCAACTCCAAAAAGGATTTAAACTTTCCAAATCTCCAAAATTTTCAAATTCTTTTCAAAACATTTCCAAAAACTTCTCTGGAATTCTGTTTCAAATTACAATTCACATTTATAATTTATATTCCCAAATTTCATTTGTATGTGAATTTTATTTCTTAACTTTGGAGTTTATAATTCCAATTTCTTATCCAATTTTTTTTTATATAACAATGATAATAATTTAATACTATCACTTCTAACATCCATGCAACCATATACTATAGTACTTTATAGAAAAACATTTCTTTTCTATACAAAAATAGTTTTGGGCAAAATTATCTCATTCACCCTGTTTTAAAACAATACTGTGTCGAATTGTTCTATTCAAGTGTTTAGAAACCCCTTCGATCCAGCTGCGCAGACTGTGCCGACGAAGGTTCATATACCACTCAATAAACCAATCATCACAATACAAAACAATTTTATATTCAAATAACAAATACACGCTCATATCTATTATTACACTCAACTCATTCTAGAGTACTACTGACTCTATCTCTAATGAGTAACACCCAACAGAGCAGGGTTGTCGCTTAACCATATGCTCTGATACCACCTGTAAAGACCCGCAAATCCGTCTTCCAAAAACCCGACACTGCTACGTCCACTGTAGCAACTGCCGAACAATCGAATGGCGGAAACGCGAACTTTAATGTTTAAAAGAAGAGGAAGAAGAAGAATAGAGAAGAACAACAACACGGAAGAACAACAGAACAGAAAACAATATCAGAATCTTACACATCGCTGCGGAATAACATATAATAGATAATCAATAGTCTTTTAAAACAAAGAACTATATCAGTTTATACATACATCAATCAGAGTTGATATACAACAATGGACAGTTATATAAACTTGTCCTCATACAGAATACACAGCGGAATAAATACTATTAGATACAAATACTACGTCTCGCCATCCAGCTTATCTCCAAAGCTCCAGAATATCCAGACTATCCTGATAACATAAATCTAGGCTGCCCGTGTGGAAAATTTGTGGGCACCCAGAGTTTAGAAGGGAACAATAAACTCTAAGTCAGTCATGGTGACTGGTGTGAGATCATAAAACGGTTATTCTTTATAACAACAAAATAATTTTTAAAGTCAATTCGAAATGCTTTTGGAAAAATGAAACTACCATAAGACCTCCCGCCACACACACAATGCAAACGCAGAATTGGAGGAGATTTCTTCTTATGATAGTCAAAGATGCTTACTACGCAAAATCAAATCATTTCTGATATTATTATTAGTGCATAGTGTAGAAATCATTTCGAAAGTATAATATTAATCTTAGCCAGCATAGGCATTCCGCACTTATGCCTACTATAGCTACCATCCAAACAGTGGTGACCACCATAAGTGAATGATAGGTTCTACAACTAAAACCGTACAAGGCTCGTATTGTTTCTTTGGATTTCCAACAAATGGTCAGGCTAAGGAACTTCCTATCCACGATGGGTACGTCCCTGGAATAGACGACTCGAGAACCTAACGTTACGGTTAGATCTCTGTCAACACAAGGCCGGGTTACCTCTGCAAAAATAGGTAACTACTGACACGCGTATGCCATCCCCCGATCGTCACCGATCTTCCCGAGGATCCCCGATTCGCAACAACCACAAAGTAATAAATTTGCAGCAACCACAGAGGTTAAGTATCTGGGCTCCATACCATGATACCACCTTTATCCAGAAGGAATGACATACACTAAGGGGCGCTACTCCCTAGAACCTTGCCGCATTCTTCCTGTTTTGACCATTTCCGAGGTGTGAGGCTCGATGAAGTCTCGTCCACAAAGCTACGCTTTCTATAAAGCCATGCTTCGGGTCAAACAAAATGATCAACCTATGATCACAAAGATATAAGATCAAACAAATGATCATATCGCAAATGATCAAACACTGATCATTTCACAGCAACACTCAGTATGCCACGTTACCAAATTGGGATATATCGCTGATAAATTTCAACTACATAACCTCTGAGCTCGTACGTCTTAGAGAAGGGTGTTAAGCTAAGAGAATAAATTCTCCGCCACCAACAGAAATGTATTTGAAAGAAATCAGCTTTATATCTCAAATTGTAACGTCAGACACACAATCCATACAAGTCTGTTCCGGGATCGAACAGAACCGAAGGCACTTCTCACGAAGCCCTTACATATCCGGATAATTTTCTAATCACGTCCGGACTTCCCGTCACTAAGGGTGATAAAACCTCTAAACCGGAGATCAGCCGATGTAGAGTAACTTGACGGTAATCCTTCCGTTTTCAAAAATATCCGGTCTTCAACACCGGTCTTCGAATGCAATTCATAACGACGTATCACATATTCGGAATGGGTTATATGACCCCATGGTCCTTTCCCGGCTAACCCGAATAGTGAGCGCTTATTTAAAAATAAGTGTGGCATTCAATTTCATCCAATTCACAACAAATACCAATCCAAGGTAATTATTGATAGTCGGTTATTTAACTATCAATAAAGATGCGCAACATCATCAGATTCCAAATAATTTTCCAAATTATTGTATCTTTCAAAATATCTTTACTAGATATAAAATTTCCACACTTCAAAAATAAATCAACGTTTATTTTTATAAACAGTTTCCCTTTCCTTTATAAATTCCATAGTGAATTTATATTTTCAAAATATCTACTAATATTCGATTTTCAAATCGATTTCAATATTCAATTTCAATTTATCTTTAAGAAGATAAAATCTCAAAATGTTTCATTTCATTTTGGAAAACATTCCCATACTTATTTAATAATAAGTATTTCACAAATCTATTTATTTTCAACACTTGGAAAATATTCGATATACTTAAATCAATATTAAGTATATATTTCATTCTTTAAGGAAATCATTTGAGTCAAAACGAATGTTACGTAAAACATCGTTACGACGACTCAAAATCACTAGTATAGGAATTCGGATTTTAAGATAGATATATAAATCCCAATACTACATAAAACATTTCCTTTCGGAAATCATTTACTATAACAACAATGTTATAGTCCACCATTTCCTTATATTTCTCGAAAACGTCTATTTCAACAATGAATGTTGAAATCTATGCTTTCGATTCATAATACATTTTAAAACATCTTTTAAAATGTTTAACTTCATTTTTAATATCACTTCTTCAAAAATAAATCCATTTTACTTAACAATATATTCACTGTCCAAAATCGTGAATATACTTCACTAACCAAATTTCAGTCTTTTCTACACATTTATTTTAAGGATAATTCGCTATCCAAATCGCAAATACATTTCCTTTAATAACCTTCTATGTTAATTTATCAAATTAAATTGGTTTCGAATTTATAAGACAACGTTTATAAATTCTCTTTCTATTTTTATTGTATAACCACTTTGATTTATAAATCTTCCTTTTTATTAACTTCGATCAATATTCCATTTAAAGGCAAAAACCCAATTTATAAGTAAATTTCTTATAATCTTTTATTCTACAATTCCATTCATTTTATAACTTCATACTTTATAAATCTATAAACTTCAAATTTTATAAATCTATAAACTTCAAATCTTCACAATTTATAATTCTATAAATTTCCTATCTTTACAACTTATAATTCTATAAGTTTCATATCTTTACAAATTTAACACTTATAAAAACTCGTTTAAAATTCCAATAATTTTAATTGATAAATATCAATTTTGTACATCTTTTATATACATCGTTTTTAATAATTCAAAAATTCAAATTTAACTATCTTATAAATTACTTAACTATTTATTTCAAAAATCATCTTTTGGTTATCTTTCACAAACATTATAATTTCCATAACTTTAAATTTATAACATTTATTTATTTAAAGTAAATCAATTCAAAATTTCAAATAAAACGTATACTTAAAAATCTCTTTTAAAGTTAAAATCGTTATTTTTAAACTTCAAAATTTTGAATCCAATGATGCAACGCATCAATTAGTCCATCACAACATCAACATCATATATCATCATATGATAACAGGATATATATCAATATCTGTAAATAAATAAATACAGTTGAGGAATCCAGTTGGATCCCTCCAACCTGTTTTCCTGCATCCAAAGACGTTAGCACAATAACAATTCCACTTCGAGGTGGAATATCGCGGTATATGGGTTTTATAAAATATCCGCTTACTAACGGCGCAATAGGGTCTCATCCGCTATACGAGGCGGGAAATCAATCAATCCAATATATACATATGCCAATATGTATATATTGCTATATATATATAGATATATCCTACTATATCTAATATCACATCTAATAGCAATCATATCAAATCAATAATAACTGCAATTCATTTTTGAGTGAGAAAAATCTCACCTTAGCTTTTAAATTTGCAATCCACTCCAAATCCAGATTTAATTTTCTTCGTTGTATTCGACCTTGTATAAACAATTATACAATTTTATTAATATTCGAATTAATCGAACTATTACATTTTCATTTGAAAATTTCAATTCACCGATGATTTTATTCTTAACCAGTTTCTTTTAAAATAAAATTCTTGAACAAATTTTTCTATAAATCAAATTATATTTTACTGTATATATGCATCCTTTCAACTAAAACTTGTTTGCTGTAAATTTTATACAAGTTATAAACATTACCTAACAGCCTTCTCAAATCGACGACAACTGCCGAAACTCGAGTTGCACCAAAACCCAATGCCAAGGCAAGCCCAAACCCAGCCTCCCACACCCTCGCAAATCGCGACGTGCTGCAGTTCCCAACCACCAGACTATCGCAACCCTCAAACGCGACTTGACTCGAGATCGGAATCTCCAGTGCCCCTCCGCTGCACTCGACTGCTAAGGTTCCAAATACGAAGCCCATCAACAGCCGCTTCGACCTTCTTCCACTCGCGCTCCTATCTTCACGTCACCAAGTCGTCGAAACCCACTACCCATTCGAGAGCCACGCGTGACGTCGAGCTGCCCCAATCGAGTCGAACCCCTATCGTCTTGGCACCTTGCTCACGCGATGAACCCTAGTCGCCGCTGCCGTGCCCTAGACCTCCACCCCCCATCGCGACCACAGATCGCCCCACGCGCTCGCCCTCGCGAGCTACTCAGATGCGCCGCCATGCCTTTGAGACACCCTAAAATCGAACGCCACGCCTTATCATCACATCGCGATTTGTACTGAGAGGAGAATGTTTGAGAGAGAGAGAGCAGCCATTATTTTGTTTCATTTGATTTTCTTTTCGTTTGAACGAGAGGAGGGAGAGGAGTATTTTAAAATCGAAGACGGCATGGTTCGCACGATTTTTGTTCGTGATTTTAGGCGAAAATTTAGGCGCGATTAACTGCTTGATTAAAGGGAGATAACAAGCTCTCGTTGACCAATTACAGGTTTAAACTCAAATTGAATTCGATAAGATTCAACGCGTTTATGTTTCGTACGTTCACATAACAAACCCAAAAAATACGAAATTTGAAATCCGACAATAATTCAATATTCCGGACCCAATGAAACTGGTTTCGTCGAATTTCGAGACTGCGCCTCGGACGGCTATTTTTAAATATTGATTCGAACAATAAAATTTCAAAACTGAACAGATTTATTCAAATTCGATTCTGAAGCTCCAATTATCTTCAGTATCATCAATATAAATATTAAAAGCTTTTCGAAATATTTTTCTTCAACTTTAAATTGAAGATTTAAATTTTTATTCAACTTTCAATCGATTAAATTTTAAAATTTAATCACCATATTCAAGGTTATATCTGGGATTCAAATTAAATCATCGTTCAAATATTTAAAATTAATTAAATATTCTCAATTTAATTCATTCAAAATTCTGGGTCGTTACACCAAAGGTGTTGAAATGAAATGAATAGTTTAATTTGATATTAATTCCAAATTCATGTTTTAATACAAACTGTTTTAAAAATCTATTATTTCAAAATTTCTAATTATTAAGATTTCAAAGTATTAAACTATTTTAAACTGTATTAATTATATTAAATCATTTTAACCTATTTTAAACCATTTAATTTATTTAAACTAATTAACCAATTTAACTTATTTTTAATCTAATTAACCTATTTTAAAGCTATTTAATCTATTTTAATTATATTTAATCTATTTTAAAAATCTATATTAACTATTTATAAATATTTAAAACTATTTTCTTCTAAATTTCAAACTAAGTAAAATGGATGGATTTATATTCAAATTCTCGATTTTTTTTATGTGAATATGGTTAATGATGTTATAACCTAAGTTGGGATTTAAATAACATATTTGGTTTAATATGATATTTTGAAATGAGAGTTTAGCCTATTTTGGAAATATGACTTTTGAAAGGAAATATAATTTCGAACTATAATTTCAAATGTGATATGATTTCAAAGGTGAATATGATTTCGGAAGTAAGTAATGATTTCGAAAGTGATATGATTTGAATTGAATATGATATTTTGATATCAATTATGAAATGATTTTGGAAATGTAAAAGAACCATCCGGTGTGTAATAAGCGATTGGTTGTTAAAATGACAGGGATCAGATATTGTCATACTCTTTGCCAATACCGAAAACCACTTTGACAACTGTGTACACGATGGAGATTCTAGAATGAAATAGGATGGTTGGTGACGATCCTATATAAGGTATATACGTGGACCTGACTCCAATGAGTTAGCTTAAGGTGGCTAAAACATGAGCAATTGACGGGCCAAGTGAGGTCATTCCTCCGATCGGGCACACTCCTTGGATACTATATTCTGACTTTGCGATTGATTTGGTGGCCACCCTCGATTTTTGATTTGGGAGTGTGTTTCGAGGTGGGCAGTAGTAGCTGTTATGCGTTACCACCAGTCCAGAAGCGTAATTGGTATATATATCCTGGCATTGCCTAGTTGTGCCGTGTCACTTACCCTATCGAGACCACTACGAGTTTGTTTTGTACCATACCTATGGAGTGCCCTCTGACGACGTCCAGTACGGACGGGATTACAGTACTGTATAGACTATGGGAATATATAAAATGTGTTAAGGGGGAAATGGGTAACGCCTTATCGCTATTTTAATAGTTTATCTTACTGTAGACATATTACAATAGCGTATTGTACTATATAGTAGATAGTTTAACGGATCCTTAGAAGATGTGAATCCCGAACATCTCTTAAGTTACTGCACTCACGTTAGACACTGGATGGGAGACGTCAAACCCCGTAAACATCTCTGACGTCGTTCCACTCATAGTTATTTACCGTTGATTTAACTCATATAAGATCTTTTAGTTCTGACTCGAGTGTTTTGCCCTTTTAATTCGCTCGGGTCAACCTGAGCATTTCAGGATTTGAAGACCTTATTTTTGGAGGACGAAGACGAAGATTTGTACTACTATTATTTACTATATTTATTCCACTGCGTTCATACTATTCCGCTGCATTATTTGTTTATCTTTGATATGTGTAACTCTGATTTTTGTATTGTATAAGTATAATTAATTGTTTGTATACAGCTTCATGAACTGTTATTTGATTATTATATTTTTTCATTCCGCTGCGAGATTCTGTTTTGTTTTTCTCTTTCTTCTTTTTTTTCTTATTTACCCCATAACAATCCGCTCTTCTGTATGGTTTGAGTTGGCATGTGTGTTTGCTGAAATGTACAAAAAGGTGGGGTGTTGCATTGGACGTGCTCTTTCTGTACTAAAATCTGTGATGAACTGCTTCGTTAGGCTCTTTATCCAAATTCCCTTCGGGCTGCTCCAAACGCACCTTACCATTTTATTATACCCTACGTCTAATCTTTTATTATGCGTTTAGTTTACTTTTCTTATTCTGTTGGCTAATTATTTACCTTAATTAGCATGCCGAGCTCCACCCATGTGTGAGACCATTAGTCCTAGACCTGAAAGGGAATACTGCCGGTACGGGCCACTGCTATTATTTTTGCTTATTAACTTAATCCAAGATCTAAGTTTGAAAAAATAAGCCTCTTCTATTTCTTTCTTTTTAATTATAACCTACGTGTTACAATTATACTTGCAATTGTCACTTTTATATTCTTTTCTTTCTTTTATAACGTACATGTTATAAGTGCAATTGCAAGTGTCTCTTTTCTATTCTAGTCTGTCTTCTTTTATTATGATACTAAATTTTCTTTAGTTCTCTTATATTATATAACAGTCTTAACTTGGGACTACATCCAACTATCATAAGTTACTTATCGTAATAACTGCTTTAATTTTTACTCTACTATATGTGCAATAAATGCAGATCTAGTCACATTTTTTGTTTATTATTTCTAGTCTTGTCAAATAATTAACTTGATTATTTCTTCTTCTTTAATTTCTGCAACGCTTCGCGTTATTCTCTTTTATTCTGGGAAGTAGTTCTATTCTATTTGGTTGGTTACAAAAACTATGCTAGAAATCCATTTCCATATTTTAATACTAAATAATGCTATAAACAATAACTCGTAACTGCAAGATATTTCTTTTATTGTTCCTTTAATTGTTGGGTAATGCAGAATACAGTAATGTCTCTATTTTGCACTAGTTCCATTTTTCTTCCTTTCATTCTTGCAATTACGTTTACCATTTTTCTTATAATATTAAACTATGGAAATGTATTCCCTTTTCTAAAACAGCCAACTAATCTATCACTAACTTCCAAATCAAGTTTTTAGATTTCCTCTTTTTATTTCATTTCCCGAGTTATAACATAATTAACTCTAAATTTCTCACTTTTAGGCTTATACCTTTCTCTATAATTTTTAAGCCAAATATTACTTATATTTAATTGGATTCCTTTTTTTCCATATAAATAACATTTAAATATAAGTACACTTCTCTTATAAAATTTATTGTTTCAACATAACTAACTAGTAGAACTAATTACTGAAATTAGTTCAAATGCTGAATTAAAATATTTAACGGGAATCTAATAATATTATATATAATCAACATAAAAGATATATAATTTAAATCCACTCATCTGTCATCCTTAGCTTCTATGCATTGCTTTCCTGGATCCATTTCTGAGACGTCTAATATTTTTATGAAAAAGATATTCTCCCTAGAAATATTTTCTATTTAGGGTTCAGCCTCAGGCAATGAACCCAATTGGGAGAAAATCTGATTATGAGAAAATAGCTAGGCTTAGGGTTCTATTTATAGTGAATCTTAAGGATCTCAGGCCGTCGGATTTTAGGATTGAATCTGATGCAACCACGTCACAGGCTTACTGCGAATCGTTGGATCTAGAAAACAATGCTCGAGATTGCACGAAAATCAAATTATAAAACTTCGGCACGTCCCTAGATGATTTCTCGTCCCGGGCAAAATAGAGGTCGACTCGTGTGCTTTGTGGGTCGACCCATGGGGTCCTATTCTCTTTTTTTTCATTTAATAGTTTATAGATTTATATAATTCTGATTTCTTATTCTTCTCGTAACTTCTTCATATTAACTCAGATTTCGACAAGTTATATATGGAAATTGATCAGAAAATCGCCACGAACAGAATGGTATAAGTTTTGAGGCCATATTCTGACAATTTCAAAAATGCTTGTTTTCACTGTTCATCGTTATTTGATTATTTAATTATCTAAAAATGCAGGGTGTTACAAGTTTCACATTCTCCTCATCCCATAAATAGAAAAACATATAATATTTCCTAAGTCCCAAAAACCTTAATCCCCAAATCAAAGCTAGAAATCATAGGGATTTTGATTAAGTCAAGTGTATATTGTGAAAAGGTAATCTCTTCCACCTATTTGTGTATTTTTTGTTGAAAATTTCAATTTTAATTTCTGACTTTAATCATTCCTCTCCAATCTTTGAATCTAACCAAGGTTGAGGCTAAAATAAGAAATCCTAGGAGAATCCAAGCTTTAATTCTCAGTTTTAGATTTTTTTAGGTGAGTTTATCTCACAATTTCTAGCCTTAAATGGATGTGTGTTGCGGATATATGGAATTGCTTGAATCTACTATGAATACGATCTCAATATGTTGTTGAATCTCTTATCACTTTAAACTGATTCTCTATTTTCTGAAAACCTACTTTATATAATCATGATTTGCATCCAATTGTACATGTATATATGCTTGTATGATTGCTAATTTAGTATGCTAGATCTCTAGAAAACAAACACTACAAGAAATTTTATTTTTTATGGCGCTCAAAAAACGCTACAAAAACTTTTGGTGGCGTTCCGATAATCGTTACGAGAAAACATGCCACTAAAAATCCATGATTTTTTGTTGCATTTATTTTAACGCCACTATAAATGCATTTTTGGCAGCGTTTTTCAAACGCCACCATAAATCTTTTTGTAGCGTTTAAAAAATGCCACCAAAAGATTTTTTGGCGCTACTAATAGAATTTCCAACTTTACCCCTGTTTTACGGTTGCATTTACTCAACGCCACTATATATATTTCGATAGCGTTTTTGAAACGCTACTAAAAGTTGTTTATTATTTTACACCATTTTTTCATGCTATTATTTCCTGTTAATGGTCTATTTTGGTTCTATTATATCAATCAACAATCAATCACATAATCATCATATTCAAATAAGTTAAAAAACACATTAACCATATAATCAAATAAAATATCCATAACCATTCCAATACAATAGTTTTTCGACAAAATGACATAACTCACATACAATAACCATTTGTATACAAACTCACAACATCAGATACTAATAAATGTTATATCTAACTAGTGCTAACAAAACGTTTGATTACACATAATTCTTTGTTGCATACACAAGTGAAAGCTAGCATCATCAAGTCCAAATTTGCTCTCTTCAAAAGTCCGATGCCTACACAAGTGAAAGCACAATAGATAGTCAAACAATTACGTTAACTCGTAGAACTTCAAATATGGGATCAAACATCTACAACATTATACAAGTATATCCTACTATAAATGATGTCATATAAATTATCAAAGTTATACACTTTTTTTCTACAACTCAGAATAATAGTTTTACTTATAAGAAATTTGGACAAAACTTACCTTTCCTAAAAGAACCAGATTCTACTCGAACCTTCCAATTTAGTTCCCATGTTTCTATTTTTTAAAAACCTGACAAACATACAGGAAAAAGCAGCCAACTGTTGCAGCACAAATGTTTTTTTGGCCAAAGATGAACATATAGAAAGAACAAAAATAGTGGATATGACTACCTACCTCATTCAGCTTGAAGACCACCCCTCATTGTCCTAGAATATTGCCTGTGATACCACCACTATGGCTGTTTCGCAAAGTACGGTCAGAGGTAAATTTAAAGAAGTATTAGACAAATCTGAACATTGAATCATTTGGTACACATAAATCAAAAGTTCACAGTGGAAGTACACTCATTTGTAATCTATTTTTGAACTCATTTTTTATCTGGCGCATTCAATTGGAAGAGAATTGCAAGCAAACCAATACTAACCAATTAGCAAATTAAATCAATGAAGTAATGAATACCTTCAAATAAACAAACTTAGACGGTGGAACGGAAGAGCAGTGGAGCATAGAAGAATAGCCAAACCATCATAGCAATGAAACATTGCTGCAAAGAACCAGAGAATCTAATTTTTGTAATATCAGATCTGATGAGTGATTATGTAAGAACCAAATATTAGGACTTAATATTACTGTGCAGTTGGTGGAAAGAAGTAGAGAACTAAATGTAAGAACAGCTAAAATGATGAAGGCTGGAGTATCCTAATGCCTTTCATTTAAAGAGCAGTCAAATTTTTTTTGCAATACAGTTCCCAATGCAAATTGTAAGAAATTGCAATACAGTTCCCAATGCCCTTGTTAAATGGCCATGGTTGGACCTGGTGCTGCAAGAAGGTAGCACAAAGTCTTATCATCGTATAACATTCTCTTGTTAAATATCACAGGAAATATTTGAAAAGAAGAGTGTATTTATCACTCCACTTTTTTAAGTGACCTGTGTATCAGTTTTCATCCTTATCCTTCGATACAAATCAACAGAAGATATTTCCAAATCTCATTAAGATAAGCAATGTTTTGTGCATTTTATGGGTTTGTTATACAAGATATTTAAGTGTATAAAATAAATACAGAATGAACAAAGGTTAAATGGTACAATCCATTCAGGGCAATCAACAGCATCTTGTAAAATGGTTGAAAAGAAGATAATTTCGCCATTTACACAAGAGAAGAGTTGCCAATAAAGGTGTTTAAAATTACTATATTACCTCTAAGTGGAACTTATACTTGATGCCAAATGGACTGGATGCTTTGAATTTCTAACCATGCATAACATAATGAAATAATCCAATTCAATTATCATGCTAGAAAAATAAATTTTAAAATATGGATTTCACCATTTTAGCATATTCTTCATCAAAGGAAATCCAATATACACTATTGCCAAACTATACTCCATCAGCTGAAAATAATCAACATAATTAGTATCAGTTATCACTAGACATGATGCTGCCGTTTTACGATTAAGAACATAAACCAGGTTAGCAATATTCAAAATGAAAGATGTCATAAATGTAAAAGCTAGCAAACAAGTACATCAAACTTCTGAATCCAAATTCCAATAAATGGTACAAAAAATCAACTGTACCTGTAACCATGAAATCATCAAAAGCTCATTTGCTTTGAATTATAAAGCCCTACTTCTAGAAGCAAGCAAATGGAAAGTGTTATACCTGTAACCATATCAGATGCGGTAATCTAGAAGCCAAAGTGAGTTGAATGCGATGATTTAGTCAGGTTGGCGAATATAAAAAAAAGGAAACTGTACAGTAATAAATTGGCTTTGTGGACTCACCATGGTCTTGATCTAGTTCTTTGTCAAAGATTGTTGCTGAGTACTGTCATTGTTGCTTGAAGTTTCACTGCCTTGAGACATGATGATAAGATTTGATTAAACACTTTAAACAGATTTCAAGAAAATGAATCTGATAGCAAGAAGACACCCAGGTTTGTTGCAGCTAGGAATTCAGATGATGAGAATTCTTTGATGAATTCTTGGCATGGCACAGACTTTTCTGATACTTTGATGGTTTTCTTGCTTTCTTCTTTCACTTTTCTGAATTTCTGTGATGAATTTACTTGTTTTCTTGATAGAAAATTTGTTGCAGCCAGAATATTGTTAATTCTTTGGCATGGCACTTGTTCTCTTGATGGCTTTCATCTAAATTCAAGAAACTCAAATGATGAAACTGTTCTGATGAGTTTCTGGTATCAAGTGATGATTCATAATCTGATGATATTCATCCTTTGCTGCTGTTAAGCTTTTATAATGCCCTGATACCAAACTAGTTTTCTGATATTTGATTTTTCAGAAATTATGATATAGAGATTTGATATTGAAGAGAAGAAAATGTTTTATTCAAAGAATGAAAATGAATCAGTGATACATGCTTCGATTTCTCTGTTACAATTTATAATGTATAGATATAATACTTTTGGCTGCCTAACGGCCCATAACCTGTTACAAAATAAACCCGTATATTATATATCATACGGCAGTTTACAAACTCATTTCTATTTGATACAATGACATCAATGTTGATGTGTTGCTAAACAGGCTAAACAGAGGCAATCGACTGCAGTCTGCATTCTACATAAAGAAAATACTAAGAACAACAGAAGCATGTTGGGTGAGTCTGTAAAGATGATGCAAATCGGAAGACAGAGCCTCAAAACTGATGCAATGATGGTGAGATAGCAATATGTTACAGTTTATTGTCCAAACACTAGTACAGCATTTCATGGGGGCAACGAATATCAAACACTCCAACCTACTGACAATCTTCCAGAACAAGGGAGTGCTTGGCAATAGCCACTAGTACAGTTATACAAAGAAATAGTACTTTACTAATTCCCAAACTGTGTCCACCACATGAAATCAGGTCAAGTGTAATTAACACAACACATACTATACAATTTTGTGGATACTTGGTATGCAATCAGAAAAACACTTACATGTAACAATTGCTTTTTTGCTTCTTCTTTTCAACTACGGAACGGATTTCTTCCAGATTTAACGTCTTCCTAAGCTTTGTGAATGCCTTGCATAAATCAGTTTTGTAATTAGTCCGATCTTCTGGAATGGCAAGTAGCACTGACAAAATTGCTGATTTATGAGTTTGATGTTTTGTGCGTGAATAATGATAAGGTGGAATGAGACTATGAGTTAAACAATGTTGATTGTTTGGAAATGACTACTACTGTGAACGTAGAAATGTGGACGGTCTAGGCATGGAAGTTACTTGCTCTGCTGTTGATAATCTGGAAATGATGCGCAAATGTGTATCACATGCATAAAGTGTTGACAACATCAAAGGTTTCAAAGCAGTAAAGCCTGTTGCATTTAGGAATTTGAAATGCCTAAACATCAGTTAATTAGTACAGATTAAGATAAGATAAAAAAAACCAATCAAAGTCAAACAAATAATCAAATCAAATATTTTAAAAAGAAACCTATAGGAAACGAGCGTTTTTCATCAGCAGCCGGGAAATAGCTACAGAGATAGAGAGCTGGAAAGATAGAGATTTACAGAAGTCCTTTTTCGTTTTAGCTTCTTCTCTTTTGCCTTCACATTGATCTTTATCTCAACTCCATCAGAATTTTTAACTTCTCCCCCTTTAGATCCGGCTACGTCAGTATTAGGGCTATCAACATCCATCTTTTCCATATTGTCTGCAGAAAAATAAAATAACCGAACTGCAGCGATGGAAATTATCAAATAAGCAATAAAGATGGATTTTTTTCCTCTGATAACTGTTCAATTTCTCGATAGGAAATAATCAAATTTAAGCAATAAATTCGAAATCTCTAGGGATTGTAACTGATGAAAAGGCGACGAAATCCAAAATTTCCTAATCTATGGTTTAAACCCCTGCTTACCTGAAAAATAAATGATTGCAGTTCCTTTCAAATCAATGGAAATATGAGTTACTCGGATGAATTGCCTCTAGATCTGAATAAGAAAAGACGAGCTCTTGATTCAAATTCGAACAAAATGATAATTTTAGTTCGATTTATTTTTATTCTGATTTTTTCCTTTCACTTCCGTTTGATAGTGGTAGGAGGAGAATTGAAGAAAAGACGCAGGGAAAGGGAAACGTGACAGTAAACAAAAGAATTTCGTGAAATATTTTTTACTTTGCGCGGGTGCAAAGCGGGAACGTGAAATCTTTTTAGCCGCATTTATATTTTTTAGGGAAATTCTTTTTTGTTGCATTTAGAAAGAAACGCCACCAATTTTTGCAACTATAAATGGTTTTTCTTGTAGTGAAATGAAGGAGAAATTGGCGAAATCGGATCATCGAGGAGCCACCGGAGCCACCTGGGAATCAATTCAGGCGACGCAACCGGTGGACCGACCTACACGATTGGTGCACCAGTCATAGCCTAAGGATGAGCCCCAAGCCATGTTGCGTTGGTCCCTGATCGCTTTTGTTCATCGCCCGTTTGTCCAATAGATTTCCTGATGTTTTTTTATTTTGATGTTGCATTTCATATCGACTTCATTCCATTTCTGGATTTTGATTTGTGAATTGATGAATTCATTTTGGTGCTTCTATAACATAGAATTGTTCATGGATCTTGGGAGTAATACACAACTTTTTGATGCATGTTTTCCAACTTGGATTTCTAAAAAGGCTGATTTCTAAATCCAACCACTTTATCGAAATCTTTTTAAGTATAAATCTAATTTCTATATAAAGAATTTTAGAAATAAATATATAGATATATATTCTAGCTTATAAATCAATATTTTACAAGAATGATTTTAAAGTGAAATCTTTTATAAAATTGCACGACATCAATCGAATGAGTAATTGATTTAAACAGTTAAATAAAATGAGTAGTATGGAATGCTCGCGTTTGTTTTACCGGTTAATTCCTGAACTTTTTTGACCGAACAATTGCTACACACAAGTGGAGTTTACTATCATATAGTAAAGGTTAGAGTAAACCCGTGTGGTATGGGACACATGGTCGTTACCTATTCGGTTGTTGTACGAAAGTACATAACACTTATATCGACGAGTTTATGACTCGCCCTTGGAGTTCTATAGGTTTTGTACCCATCTTGAAGTTTTATAGGTCTTGTACCTATCATGTAGTTTATAGGACTTGTTCCTGTCTTGGAGTTTGTAGGTCTCGCACCTGTCTTGGAGTTTTATAGGCTCTCGCTTATCTTGGTGTTATTATGGGAATTATACCCATCTTGAAGTTTATAGACATATACATCTATCTTGGAGTTACATGCATGTAGGTGAATTTATTCACCAATTTTGGAGTTTGGCGCCTTTTTCCCCTTTTAGGTTTCTAGATTTCTATTTGTTATTTCTAGATTCGATGTTATTTATGTTATCACCAAATAGTTTCGGGATTTTTCCTGTAGGAGCTATCTTGAGTTTTGATATCTAGTGATTTCATTCTTGAAGTTTTATAGTAAGCTTGATATTTGTTGATACCTGACTTGATGACTATATTTGAGATTTAGTTCATTTTATCTATCATTCATCTTGTTAATTCATTTATTTTAGCCTAGACTAACCCGTTTATTATTTTATAATACTCGGGTCAAACCGAGATGTTTCAGATCCTTCAGCTTGATACTTTTAGAGCGGACTTCCTATCAGTTAGCTAGATGTTTGTCTTTTTCATCATTATGTATATTGATGTTATGATGTATCATATGTTGAGACCCTGTTTATGTACATATTGGTATATTTAGGATGTAGTACTATTGTATTATGTAGTCTACTTTATGTATCTATTTGTGTCTGTTCAGACCTGTATTTATTTGTATTCCGCTGTGTCTAATATATGATTATGTGATTTGTATTTATCATATATCGTTTTGGATTTTATTATAGCCACCGTAATTTTATTTTAAGCCTGAATTGTATACATCGATTCCACTTGAGTAAAGAAATGTATAACATATTAATCGACGTATCGATGCTCGCTTAAAGTACAATTCATGGGTGGTTGCTCCTAACCAGCCTTATTCTCTGCACTAGCATATGGTATTACTATGTAATATCCTTAGTGTTGGCGTCGGAGTGGGGCATCACATTGGACCCAGAAATTATTGTAAAGCCTACAACTTTTGATAGGATTGAATTAAGGTCTGAAACCACATCTATTTGATTGGGATTATGGTTTCTTTTTCTATAGAGTGGTCATAATAGAAAAGTGGACTTACCTTTAGAAGATATGGCCAATTTAAATTCAGTTTGCTGCTGGACAGATAGTGGACAATTAAACTAAGCTTATACTTACGCCCACTAACTAATTTCGGGAATTGCGCCTAATTGGGGGTGATGGGTCATATAAGATTATTTCCCACTTTCCAAAAAATTCCAAATCTGCATTAACCCTAATTTCGTTAAGAAGTTCACCTTTTATTTACTAATCTTAGGATAATCCGTCATTAGAAGGGTAATTAGTGAAAGAGATCGTAGATTATTATTTGGATGCTTTGAAATTGGATTTGCTACTGTCCATTTCAGACTTTGGGGATTAAATTAGTATTTTGGGTATTAGGTTAGTGATTTATGATCTCTTACTATTTTATGCTATCCATATAGTTAAAGATGATATTTTTGAACTGATTTCCATGTTAAAATGATTTTCAACTTCGATTAAACCTTTAAACATGTTTATGGCCAAATTTAAAAAGATATTATTGGATTTTATATGGTTTTGTAACCCCTTTTGGATCATATTGTCGCTTTAATGTAAGATAGATCTATGTAGGTTCTTGTTTTTTTATTATGTTGGATAGATTGCTTAATGAATGTATATGGATGATGATTGCTATTGCATTTATTGCTTTGATATGGTTTGCTAGTGATTTTAGGATAGTTAGGAATCAATCCTCGATTTGGGAAAAATGATGTCAAAATTGCTTAAAATGGGATAAAACTTGGAAGATGGGCTTTGGAGGAGGAGAGGAGCTTGTACTTCAGGTCACAGGCAAATCAGAGTTTGTTTGGGTAGTTAACTAGATCTTGGAACTGATCTAAAATATGGATGGTAGAGGAAGCCTCAATTCAAGTTGATGGGAAGTTTCTTTGGGTCGAAGACAATGATGCTTTGGGGAAAACTTCGAGTTAAGGCAAGAGAGGGAGCTTTAGGAGTTCAGGACACCAAAATTGGTTAAGTATTCAACTCAGTACTAATAACTTTTGATCGGTACCGACCACTTTTCATAGCAGAAGATTGGGCCAGAGGACTTGGGGAATGGAGATATGGTGAAGGGAAGCTCCAAGCAAGCAAAGGAAGGTAAGAAATTGGTAGGAAGTGCCTAGCTAAATTCTGGGCTAACTAATTCATATTGGTACCGACCAGATTAGGTTGGTACCGACATGAATTAGAGTGGCCAAACTTGGCCAAACTTCCAAGGGATGCTCAGGGGTTCCTATAGGTCATCCTGAAGGTGTTTGTTCGTTCGTTTGATGTTCAATTGTGATGTGGTAGCACAATGAAGGATGATGGCTTTGGGACTTCAATGATGGTAACTCAGCAATAATGGAATTATGTTCCGATGATGATGGCTCGATGTTGAGTGGAGTCGTGAGGATGATTAACTACAAGGACGGGTTCTAGGAAGGGTGGCCCATGGATAAAATGTTGAATGGTTCTATCTTGGAAAGAAAGTAATATGCAATGGTTCCTTGAGGTTGAATGGAAAACTTGATGGAGCAAGGAAAGAGCTCGAATGCACATGCTAAAGGATCGTTGATACTCAGAGTGTTTTCCGATGTACTCATAAGTAGGGTATCATGAGGATGCTTATTGGGTACTTGGAATGGCTACCCTAGATCGGTGGAGTGGATCTGTATACCCTGGTGTGGTGGAATAGATCTAGTGTCAGCTATGGGCTTGTGGGGAAGTACACTAAAAACTAGGATTTTTCCATTAATCTCTGGTAGAGGATGGTCATACGAGTTATCATATATCCAGGATACATTGTGTGATAGTGAGGATTGTTTAATGGATGTTATATTTTCTTTGGTTGTTTTCTTATAGTCTGTAACTCTAGGGAATGTCTAATAGTGTGGGTATTGTGAATGTGGATACCTAGACATCTGACGTTGTACTTAGCATGCAGTACACCTTTATGATATTTATAGAGTAGCATATTATTGATATTATGTGCTAACTCTTTGGTTGCAAGGATAGTTCAGGTCTGATTCGTGTACCCTTTTCATTACTATATCGACTTGTATAGTATTTTGAGATTTCTTATCGTTCACACCAGAATGTTATCTGACTCAAGGTTTTATGCTTTGCTTCTTATTATCTCAGGTATTCTTAAATGAGTTGACTAGATAGAAGGTCTATGTGCTACAGGGTGGCAATGTAGAGGATGAGCTTGATTGAGCTTTCTCATATTATATATTGACTTTCTATTGCTTATTCCGTTGTGCAACAACGTGGAGCCTAAACAGTGTTCGTTACTATATTTAGAGATAGTTTGAGTTTACTATCAGTTGTATAAAATCTATTATGATCTTGTATAACTTTGTGAACCCATGTACTTTGACATTGTGGTTCATTTTAGTTTTTACTATCTCGCCTGTTTTATATCTATGATGTTATTATTGTATATTTTCGATGAGTTGTGAGATATACGACAAGTTCTGTGATTGTTTCTCTTCTTTTCACCGTTGGTTATCATCTTACATCGGCCATGCATTACAATAACGCACTATTCAATTATATTAGGTGATGGATGTGTAGGACAGTCATCACAATGGAACTAGTAGATAATTCATTCAATGATGTAGAATCATAAGTACTACCTAAAAGATCGATCGAACATAAGTTAGAGCTCGTAGCTCTAGTAATCGAACAAGATGTTGCACCATAAAGCCAAGCATTCCTCCTAATCAAGCTTCCAAGATGAGAAAGACTTCGCCTAAGGGCTCGCTTTGTGCCCATAGCCTGCTTCGAATTCACACCTTGAAACAGATCCCCTACCAAGCTCTAACTCAAATTGTCATGTACAACCACCTTTGAGTGGAGCTCAGACCCAAGATGTCTAAGCCATCCTACATTATCCCTTCCCTCTTGCATTGTGCAAATTAAACCACCCTCCTTGACTTTATTAAAACTCTCCCTGACAACCACATTCTGATCGGAACAAATAACATCCTCCCCAACCAACACTTCTTGATCTAGAAAAGTAGTATATACCCTATTTTCTCCCCCGTCAACATTTCATGATCTTTTCTTTTTAAATGATACACTTATCATTCCTTAGCGTATATAAGCTTAACATGTTTTTCTCATTTTTAATAAATTACTAAATTATAATTTCATCCCTATAATTTTTAAATTAAACACCTCTGAAACTGGCTTCTAAATGTAAACCAAAAATTCACATGTTTAAATAATGGATTTATTATAACTGGCTATCAAGTATATACCTATCGACCTTATAATCCCATGTTATCTCATGCCAATCTCTCTTATGCCTATACTCATCGCAAGTATGGATTAAAGGAGCTATCGCGTGTGTAATTTAAAAGCTACTTCATCTATAATCTATAGTTATCGCAAGTATACATTATTGGGCTATTACTTGTTTAACCCTAATGGCTATTAAAGATCTAACTATAGCTATCGCATATCTAACCATCTCACTTCTAAATAACTATCCAAGGTATAACTATCACACTTTTAATGCCATCGCAAGTATAACTACTACATTTTAAATAGGTATCGTAAGTATTAATTTAAGGCTATCACATATCTAACCTTAGTAGTTATCACATATATATATATATATTTTTGATATTATCATAGAGCTATTGTAACTATAAAGTTGAAGCTATCACGGTGAACATTTTAATGCTAATCATCATTAAAACAAGTTATCTATATTTATAACATAAAAAACATATATGATCCAAACTCAAACAGGTTGGGAAGAAGATAGAGTAAGTATTACCCACCCAAAATTAGAAAACTTGGTTTAGAAATCCTTTTCCTTTTTTTTTCTTTTTTCAAGGCAAGTCAGTTTTTATAATGGCCCTTCTACTCTTTATAAAACAAAGTTAAAATGGAAGAGAGACTACCCACATCTACAACATTGGCACAAATGCCTAAAGAAAAAATAACTCTAACAAACACACCATTACAACCACAACAACACAAAATCTCTTAACAATCTTATACAATCATAATGACAATTCCTTATACAATCATAATAACAATCTTAACACAAAATCTCTTAAATAAATGTTTTTTTAAAGTGAAGTAGACATTTTTCTAGAGTCAATGGTAATTTATTTGGAATTTTCAGGTCCTGTTTCCTATTTTTAAACAATTTCTTCAGTTCTTTTTCTATTTTCTCTAATTTAAATTATTTATTTTATGTTAGAAATGATAAATAAATTATTTTATTTCAAAGTTTTGTTTTAGAATATTTTTGAAATGAAGTTGATAATTTTCCAAAGCCAATGGTGATTTAATTGAAATTTCTGGACACTGTTTTGGATTTTTAAGCAATTTCTTATTTTCTTTTTCTATTTTCTTTAAAATAAATTATTTATTTTTATTTTATAATATTTTGTTTCAGTTTTTAGAGCTTATTTCTGAGTTTATTTTTGTTTTATTGGAATTAAAGAAAATAGGAAATATGAAGAGTTTAAATAGCTTTGAAATTTAAGCATTTTCAATTTCCAAACCTTTCATTTGCCATAACCCCTCCTTTATTCCTCTTGGCCATGGGTTTTATGTTTCTTAGCCGTGTATTTTTCATCTTCATTCATGCAAAAACATTTGTTCCTCACTTCCATTCACGGCTTGGGAAAAAAAGTTGGGTAATGGCTTCATTTTTCTTCTTTTCTCCTTATTTTTCTATGAAAATTTGCCTTGTTTTCTCTTGTATTTGGATCGGCCTCTTTCCCATATCCATGGCCACCACTCTCTACACCTCTTCCCTGCCATCATCACCAGCTACTCCTCTGGTGTTGACCAAGGCCGAACCCCCCATGATGAACAACTCCTCAAAAACTATGACTAATATCCTAAAACTATGCAAAATTGATCACTACTTGCTCATCCACCTCAACCACCACCCTAACCACCACATACGCCGCCTCCACCACCTCTGACCAGACCACCACACACCTTTCCTCCCTCTGACCTGACCTATGTTCCTCTGGACGAGCCACACAAGCTCATGGCCGAGCCATTTTTGTGAACAAAACCCACCTATTTTTCCTAAAACCTTCATATTCCTTTGTATAAACTTCCTCCCCATATTCCACTACCTAGGCCGTGCATACACAAGACCAAACCTGAGCCAAACTTGTTCAAACCAGAGCCAAAACAACCCTTGGTCATGCCAAAAAAATAGAGGAAGCAAGGCAAAAGATTTGGCATTCATATCTCTTTTCATTTAAAAGTTATTCCATTTCAAGTGTATTGAAATTTATAAATTGTTTGATTTGTTTTGGGTTGTAACACAAGGCTTGTAACATTGGATCTCGCTCTCCACTCAAGTCCGTAGTCGTGTCATTGTGCTTTTGATTCTATTTTTTCATTGGTATTGTTATCTCCAGCCTTAGAGGTGAGTAAATCTCACACTATATACTTATGCAATTGTGAAGCGACATCATTTGAATGTGTAAAATTATAAATGATGTTATAACTGCCTGTGATTATTTATGTATGATGTTAAACCTATAAATTACATATCATATCACCTGTTACTGTTGTATATTGTTAAACTGTTCATTTATATCTGTTTATCACACTGCAAGTTCCCTGTAGATTAGGTTCACTATGGGTTGAAATGATACATACCCGAACAGACTTTAGAATAGGGAAAGATCGTTATGGGCAGAAAAGATAAGCCTCGGTGACTTTTAATTAATTTTTATTTACTTGGGATTGCGGGTTTGAAATGATAAAACCCGGATTTCTTTGTAAACTATGGATTGAAATGATATATTATCTGTATCACTTGACTTAGGCTAGAAAATATTATACAGACCCGTGGTTATTTTATATATTTTTCTGGAAATTTTTAAGTATTTTAAAAATGTAAAAAAATGATAAATTGATTTAAAGTGAATTTTAAAATGATTTATTAAAGTGGAAATGATTTTTCCTATGTGATAAATGTAAAATAAATGGATAGAAATTGTGATTTTAAAGTGTAACTTAATTTGGAAATTTTGATTTGATTTTTAAATGGAAATTTAAGTTAATTAAATTAAAAATGAAAATTAAGTTTTAAATGGTCAAAAATGGAGATTTAAATTTTAGTGTTGAAATAAATTGTTTAAAATGAAAAATGGGAATTGACACACTTGAATTTAAATAGTGAACTTTGGAAAAATTTGATTTTTTATTTGTAAAATTTTTCTTTATAAAAATCATAAGTTAAAGGATTTAAATGAACATTTTTAATGTGGAAAAATATGATTTTTATAAGTTAAAATGATTTAAATTGAAGTTTATTTGTGGCTGGAATTGTATTTAAAACCTGGAAATTTAATTAATAGCACTTCAGAAATGCTATCATTTCTGGAAATGAACTAATTCTGAACTAAGTAGAATCTGCAGCACTTTGTAAGTGTTGTGGTTGCATAAATGAACTTAAAGACTAAAATGAACTAAGTCTATGATAGCACTTGGTAAGCGCTGTAGTGGCAGGAACTAAAATTGGACCTGAAACTAATGAAAGGGCTATTGTAGCACATGTTAAGTGCTGCAGTAGGCTGAAATATGATTTTTGTTTAAAACTGAACTTTTACAGCAGTTTTTAAAACGCTGTCTTTGCTGAATTGAATTAAAACCTTCAATTTGAAACTTGAACTATTACAGTAGTACTGTAAATGCTGTCTTTTCTGAATTGAACTATTTTTCCTTTAAAACTGAACTGTTACAGCAGTTTATAAATGTTGTCTTTGCTGAATTGAAATGTTTTAAAATATAACTTACCGCAGCACTTTTTAAATGCTGTGAAAGCTGGAGTTTTAATGTTTTTAAAGTGAATAAATGAACTCAGAAAAGGGTAAAATTTTAGGAATTGAATATTTGATTTAAAAGAGTAATGACTTTGTTTTTAAATGGTTTAATTGAAGTATTTTGATTTGAAATATAAACTGTTTTAAATTTATAACCACGGGTTATAATAACGATTGGTTGTTAAAGAGACCGGGATCGGATATGGACATACTCTCTGTCGATACCGAAAACCACTTTGACAACTATGCACGCGGTGGAGTTCCAGAATGAAGTAGGATGGTGGCGACGATCCTAAGGTATATACATGGACCCAACTCCCATGAGTTGGCATAAGGTGGCTAAATCTGGAGCGATTGACGGACCAATGTGGTAGCACCTCTGATCGGACACACTTCTTCGATATCATTCTATTACTTGTGATTGATTTGGTGCGCACCCTTGATTTGGGAGTGTTGTTCGAGGTGGACGGTAGTGGCTGCTATGCGTCACCACCAGTCCGGATGCGTAATTGGTATATTTACCCTGGCATTGCCTAGTTGTGCCGTGTCACCTACCATATCGAGCTTTACTACGAGTTGTGATTTCTCCCGTAGCCTGTGGAGTATCGAGGGTAGCCCCCATTTTGGGAGTATGCTAATACTGGATAGACTACTGGGACTATTACGTGTTGGGGTGAGTTCAGATTAAATGTAAAGCCCTAATGCTATTTTAAAGTATGTTTATTTTATAATTAGACATTATCATAATAGCGAATATTACTACATAGTAGATAGTTTAACGGATCCTTAAAGAATGGGCGATCCCAAGCATTCTTTAAGTTACTTGTACCTTTATTACAGTTCACTTGAGTTGGTTTACATTATGTAAGTATGTATGTCCTGACTCCAGTGTTTGTGTTTATTTTACGCTCAGGTCAGCCTGAGTATTCACAGCTTTGGATTTAACTTTTCTGGAGCTAGGAATTGCTGGAGTTTCTGCTTATCTAGTTATCTATCTATTTCAGTTTCAGTTGTTCTATTTCAGCTTTTGTATTAGAGACTTATGTATTTGGATTTCTTCTGCACTTGTTCAGAACTGTATTGGCTTTCAGACTATGTATTTTGTATCTGTTTTTGAGACTCTGTATTTTAGTGGCTTTATGAACCACTATTTATTTTATTTCCGCTACGAGTTATTCTAATATTTCTGTATCTGTGATTCTATGAATGATTTTATTTGCTCCAAATTTTATTACAATCTGTTATTTTGTATTATTCAAGTCTGACATGTGTGGATTATTGTCGATTTGAATGGTCCAAAATAGTGGGTCGTTACATTTGGTATCAGAGCTTTGGTTTTAGGCAAACCTTAGCCTATGGAGCAAAAACTCATTTGAGATAGTGTAGAAGTACCCTAGAATGAGTGAAATCAACCTCAGAATCATTTCTTTGTGAGTGAACGTATTTTTCAAAGTATAAAATGATTTTAAAATGATTTTTTTTCAAATGATTTTCAAAGATTATTTTGATATAAAATTTTCTTGTTTTAAAAGCAAATTTTTTTCTAAACTTCCTTCTTTTAGTATCTACCTTGTTAGAAATTTCTGTTATTAGGATGTTCATCCAAGTGATTTTATCTTATCTTAGCTTATCTTTGTCTTCTCTGTACCTTTTTTCCTAAAATTCATTCTTGATTTTTCAGGATGAATCGTGGAAATGCTAGAGGTAGGGGTTGTGGTACTACCCTAGCTCCTCAACCTGTTGCACCTGCTAGGTTTACTGTTCTTTGTAAGGAATTCTCTCAGCTCGGTGGTACTAAGTTCACCAGTTCAGAGAGCATTATCGAAGCCCAGCACTGGTTACGGAGTTTAGAGATGATCTTTACTGGTCTTGAGATTACTGATGCCCAGAAGCGTCAGTTAGCGGCTTGGCAGCTGCAAGAGTCAGCCTTAGACTGGTGGGAGTCTGTTACAGCTCACACTAACGAAAGTGATCTTTCGTGGGAGCGGTTCAGGTATCCTTTGTGTTATCTTGAATTTTTTTCCATTTTCTTTTCTTTTGAATCTATCTTAAGTTTTGTTTCTGTATCTTCTTTCCAGGGAGGCTTTTGTGGCAAAATGGATGCCCGAAGCTGGGAAATCTCAGCTTTATCGTGAATTCATGGATCTTAAGCAGGGTACCATGTCTTTTTCTGAGTACAAGCGGAAGTTCAACGAACTTTCCAAGTTTGGTCCTGGTCTTATCGACACTCAGCTTAAGAAAAATGAGAAGTTCATTGCTGGAGCTCGCCTAGAGTTCTACGATCGTCTTATTTCACATGTTCATAGCACTTTTACTGAGCTTATGGATATGGCTATTCGTTATGAGAACCCTACTTCCAAGGGTCCTGCTGTTTCTGGTGCTCCTGCCTCTTAGTCTTCCTCTGCAAATTCTAAGAAGAGAAAGCCCAATTTCCACCAGCAAAAGAAGAATTGGCTCAAGAATCCGGGCTTGGGATCTTCATCATCTTCTCCTTCTCAGAGGCACCCTATTGATCTATCTACCATTACCTGCTTCAAATGTGACCAGAAGGGACACTATGCTAATAGTTGCCCTACTTCGGTTAGTGCTGTTGTTCCTCCACCTCAATTTACCAGGAACAATCTTTGTCATGTTTGTCTTCAGCCATGTCATTTTAAGAATGACTGTCCTTTGTATCAGAAGGGAAAGCCATCTGGTGTTTTGCTGTCACATCTGCTTCTTCACCTGCTGCACCTGCTCCTGCTCCTAGTGATGATCAAGGTACTCTTCAGGGCACCTTTACTTTATTTCATCATCATGTTCGTGTTTTATTTGATACTGGAGCTTCGCATAGTTTTATTTCTGATGATTTGTGTGATAAGTTTGAACATCTCCTTTCTCCTGTGTATGCTTCTGTTCCTTTATGTGTTTCAAATCCTATTGGTGGTTCCGCAAATCTTAATAAGATTTGTAAGAAAGTGAGACTCTTCTATTCTGGCCATAAATTTTCTGGTGATTTCTTTGTTCTTGGTTTCAATGCTTTTGATTTGTTGCTTGGAGGTGATTGACTTGATGGGCATGATGCCCGTATCTCTTGTAAATCCCGAATTGTTTCTCTTAAGGATGATCGGGGTAATTCTTTGGTTATTCAGTGTCGTATGCCTCATGATTATGCTGGCAGCTTTATCTTTTCTCTAGATGCTTCTCCTGTTGATCTTTAGTCGACTTGTGTAGTCAAACTCTATCCCGATGTATTTGGTGAAGTTACTGCTCTACCTCCTAAGCGGGAAATTGATTTCCGTATTGATCTTATTCCTGGAGCTCGACCTGTAGTTCTTCCTCCTAGAAGAATGGCATCCCGCGAGAAGGTTGAGTTAGGGAAGCAAATTGTGGACTTGTCTTCCAAAGGTCTGATCAGACCTAGCTATTCTGAATGGGGAGCAGCGGTGGTTTTCGTCACCAAGTCCGATGGTTCTCTCCAGATGTGTGTTGATTATAGGGAGCTGAACAAGCTCACTATGAAAAATAGATATCCAATGCCTTGCATCAATGATATGTTTGATCAGCTGTACGGTGCTACTGTTTTCTCTCAGCTTGATCTTGCCACAGGTTTTCACCAGCTCAGAGTTGCTGAGGAAAGTATTCCCAAGACTGCTTTCCGTACTGAGAAAGGATTCTTTGAATGGTTAGTCATGCCTTTTGGTTTGACTAATGCTCCTACTTTCTTTTTTGATTTGATGAATCGTGTTTTTCATGATGTGCTTAATAAATTTATTCTAGTCTTTGTTGATGATATTCTCATTTTCTCTAAGTCTGAGGAAGAGCATGAGTCACATTTGAAATCTGTTCTTGAAACTCTTAGAAATCATCAGTTGAAGGCTAAATTTTCTAAATGCCATTTCTAGAAGGATGAAGTCCGATTCCTCGGGCATATTGTTTCTGGTAATGGAGTTTCTGTTGATCCAATCAAGGTCGCTGCGATCAATGTAAGTCTTTCTTTCCTTCTCTTTCCTTGTTCATTCAATTTATTTTATCTTTCTTGTTGTCCTTATCTATCCCTATTCTGTACAAAATTGGGAAACTCCTAAGACTCCAACTGATATCCGTAGTTTTCTAGGCCTTGCCGGTTATTACCGAAGATTCATTAAAAATTTCGCTTGGATTGTTGCACCTCTCACTGCTTTGACTCGGAAGAATGCTAAGTTTATTTGGAGTGATGAGTGTAAGGCTGCATTCAGTGAGTTAAAACACAAGCTTACTTTCGCACCAGTTCTTACCGTTCCAAGTGGAAATGAGGGATTAACGGTATACACTAATGCTTGTCGAGAAGGTTTGGGAGCTGTTCTGATGCAGGATGGTAAGGCGGTTGCTTATGCTAGTCGTCAGTTGAAGACCCATGAAGTAAATTATGCTGCCCATGATTTAGAGTTGCTTGCTGTTGTTTTTGCTTTGAAGCTTTGGAGACATCATCTTTTGGGTACTAAGTTCGAGCTTTTCACAGATCATCAGTCTTTGAGGTATATTTTCTCTCAGAAGGATTTGAACCAGAGACAAGTTAGGTGGTTAGAGTTCCTTGCTTCTTATGACCTCGACATCAACTATACTCCCGGTAAAGCTAATGTTGTGGCAGATGCTTTGAGTAGGAAGAAGGCTTTGTTGTGTCAGTTGGTTGTTTCTTCTCCTCTTTTAGATCGTATCATGGCTAAGCAGGATGAGGATGAGATGCTTAGATTGATTAAGGAGAATGTTCGAAGTAGAGTCGGAGGTAGTAGTCCTGATGGCAGTGGTGCTCAGATTGATGATAAAGGTGTGTTGAGGATTGATAATAGGATTTGTGTCCCGAATGTTGATGGTTTGAGATAGGAGTTGCTTCGGGAGAATTATCAGTCTAGACTTTCTATTCATCCGGGTGTGACCAAGATGTATCAGGATATGAAGAAGTTGTACTGGTGGAAGGGTATGAGGCGAGATATCTCCATTTTTGTTAGTAGGTGTGCGACTTGTCAGCAAGTCAAGGCAGATCATCAGAAGACCCCTGGTTTGTTGCAGCCTCTTGAGATTCCCAATTGGAAATGGAAACAAGTTTCTATGGATTTCATTGATGGATTACCGAGGACTAGGAAGGGTAATGAGAGTATCTGGGTTATTGTGGATAGATTGACCAAATCAGCTCATTTCATTCCGGTCAAGTCTACCCGTTCTGCTTCTAGTTTGTCTAAGATTTACATGAGGGAGATTTTTCGTCTCCATGGTGTCCCTCTCAGTATTGTTTGTGATCGTGATCCTATCTTTACTGGTCGGTTTTGGAAAGCCTTTCAGGATTCTTTGGGTACTCATTTGAATCTGAGCACTGCTTACCATCCACAGACCGACGGTCAAACGGAAAGGGTGAATCAGATTCTCGAAGATCTTCTTCGTGCTTGTGTGCTTGATTATGGAGGATCTTGGGAAGATCATCTCCATCTTGTCGAATTCACCTATAACAATAGTTATCATGTATAATTTCTATCTTTGTTTTAATCTTATCTTAATCTTTTATCTATCTCATTTCTATCTTTAAATTCAGGCCAGTATCAAGACGTCTCCGTTTGCTACTCTTTACGGACGACCTTGTAGATCTCCTTCTTGTTGGATTGAATCTGGTAATCGTTTGGTTCTTGGTCCTGAGATGATTTTAGAGGCTTCTGAGAGAGTTGAGGATATTAGGAGGAAGATGAGGATTGCTCAGGATAGGCAGAAGAAGTATGCTGATCATCGTAGGCGGAGTTTGGAGTTTGCTGTTGGTGATTTGGTTTTCCTTAAGGTTTCTCCCTTAAGGAATGTTATTCGATTTGGTCGTAGAGGGAAGCTTTCTCCTAGATTTGTTGGCCCTTTCCGCATTGTGGAAAGAATTGGTTCTTTGGCTTATCGTCTGGATTTGCCCGAGAAGTTCTCTGGAGTGCATAATGTATTCCACGTTTCTCATCTTCGTCGCTATCTGCATGATCCATCTCTTATTGTTCAGCCTTCTGCTCTTGATAGTTTGGATATTGAGCTTAATCTGACTGTTGAGAGGAAGCCACTTCATATTGTCGACAGAGGTACGAAGTAGCTAAGAAGGAAATCTGTTAGTCTGGTCAAAGTAATGTGGAGTACTGATGATCGTGATTGTACTTAGGAGACGGAGGAAAGTATTCGTGCTTCGAATCCAGAATTGTTCGTTCCAGGTACTATTTGATTTCTATCTTGTTTCCTTACTTTTCTTGTTTCCGTTCTTTTCGAGGACGAAAAGGTTTGAGTGGGGGAGAGTGTAACGACCCATATTATTGAAATTATTTCTAAATTGAATTTATTTCATTTTGAAAATGTTTTAGAACTTATTTTACTCAAAATTTTGTTTTAAAATATTTTTAAAGTGAAGTAGACATTTTTCTAGAGTCAATGGTAATTTATTTGGAACTTTCAGGTCCTGTTTCTTATTTTTAAACAATCTCTTCAGTTCTTTTTCTATTTTCTCTAATTTAAATTATTTCTTTTATGTTAGAAATGATAAATAAATTATTTTATTTCAAAGTTTTGTTTTAGAATATTTTTGAAATGAAGTTGATAATTTTCCAAAGCCAATGGTGATTTAATTGAAATTTCTAGACATTGTTTTGGATTTTTAAGCAATTTCTTATTTTCTTTTTCTATTTTCTTTAAAATAAATTATTTATTTTTATTTTATAATATTTTGTTTCAGTTGTTAGAGCTTATTTCTGAGTTTATTTTTTGTTTTATTGGAATTAAAGAAAATAGGAAATATGAAGAGTTTAAATAGCTTTGAAACTTAAGCCTTTCCAATTTCCAAACCTTTCATTTGCCATAACCCCTCCTTTATTCCTCTTGGCTGTGGGTTTTATGTTTCTTAGCCGTGTATTTTTCATCTTCATTCATGCAAAAACATTTATTCCTCACTTCCATTCACGGATTGGGAAAAAAAGTTGGGTAATGGCTTCATTTTTCTTCTTTTCTCCTTATTTTTCTATGAAAATTTGCCTTGTTTTCTCTTGTATTTGGATCGGCCTCTTTCCCATATCCATGGCCACCACTCTCTACACCTCTTCCCTGCCATCATCACCAGCTACTCCTCTGGTCTTGACCAAGGCCGAACCCCCCATGATGAACAACTCCTCAAAAACTATGACTAATATCCTAAAACTATGCAAAATTGATCACTACTTGCTCATCCACCTCAACCACCACCTAGGCCGCCTCCATCACCTCTGACCAGACCACCACACACCTTTCCTCCCTCTGACCTGACCCATGTTCCTCTGGCCGAGCCACACAAGCCCATGGCCGAGCCATTTTTGTGAACAAAACCCACCTATTTTGCCTAAAACCTTCATATTCCTTTGTATAAACTTCCACCCCATATTCCACTACCTAGGACGTGCATACACATGACCAAACCTGAGCCAAACTTGTTCAAACCAGAGCCAAAACCAACCCTTGGTCATGCCAAAAATATATAGGAAGCAAGGCAAAAGATTTGGCATTCATATATCTTTTCATTTAAAAGTTATTCCATTTCAAGTGTATTGAAATTTATAAATTGTTTGATTTGTTTTGGGTTGTAACACAAGGCTTGTAACATTGGAACTCGCTCTCCACTCAAGTCCGTAGTCGTGTCGTTGTGCTTTTGATTCTATTTTGTCATTGGTATTGTTATCTCCAGCCTTAGAGGTGAGTAAATCTCACACGACACTATATACTTATGCAATTATGAAGCGACAACATTTGAATGTGTAAAATTATAAATGATGTTATAACTACCTGTGATTATTTATGTATGATGTTAAACCTGTAAATTACATGTCATATCACCTGTTACTGTTGTATATTGTTAAACTGTTCATTTATATATGTTTATCACACTGCAAGTTCCCTGTAGATTAGGTTCACTATGGGTTGAAATGATACATACCAGAACGGACTTTAGAATAGGGAAAGATCGTTATGGGCAGAAATGATAAGCCTGAGCGACTTTTAATTAATTTTTATTTACTTGGGATTGCGGGTTTGAAATGATAAAACCCAGATTTCTTTGTAAACTACGGATTGAAATGATATATTATCCGTATCACTTGACTTAGGCTAGAAAATATTATACAGACCCGTGGTTATTTTATATATTTTTCTTGAAATTTTTAAGTATTTTAAAAATGTAAAAAAATGATAAATTGATTTAAATTGAATTTTAAAATGATTTATTAAAGTGGAAATGATTTTTCCTATGTGATAAATGTAAAATAAATGGATAGAAATTATGATTTTAAAGTGTAACTTAATTTAGAAATTTTGATTTGATTTTTAAATGGAAATTTAAGTTAATTAAATTAAAAATGAAAATTAAGTTTTAAATGGTGAAAAATGGAGATTTAAATTTAAGTGTTGAAATAAATTGTTTAAAATAAAAATGGGAATTGACACACTTGAATTTAAATAATGAACTTTGGAAAAATTTGATTTTTTATTTGTAAAATTTTTCTTTATAAAAATCATAAGTTAAAGGATTTAAATGAACATTTTTAATGTGGAAAAATATGATTTTTATAAGTTTAAATGTTTTAAACTGAAGTTTATTTGTGGCTGGAATTGTATTTAAAACCTGGAAATTTAATTAATAGCACTTCAGAAATGCTATCATTTCTGGAAATGAACTAATTCTGAACTAAGTAGAATCTACAGCACTTTGTAAGTGCTGTGGTTGCAAAAATGAACTTAAAGACTAAAATGAACTAAGGCTATGACAATACTTGGTAAGTGCTATAGTGGCAGGAACTAAAATTGAACCTGAAACTAATGAAAGGGCTATTGTAGCACTTGTTAAGTGCTGCAGTAGGCTGAAATATGATTTTTGTTTAAAACTGAACTTTTACAGCAGTTTTTAAAACGTTGTCTTTGCTGAATTGAATTAAAACCTTTAATTTGAATCCTAAACTATTACAGCAGTTCTGTAAATGCTGTCTTTTCTGAATTGAACTATTTTTCCTTTAAAACTGAACGGTTACAGCAGTTTATAAATGCTGTCTTTGATGAATTGAATTGTTTTCAAATATAACTTACCGCAGCACTTTTTAAATGCTGTGAAAGCTGGAATTTTAATGTTTTAATGTTTTTAAAGTGAATAAATGAACTCAGAAAAGGGTAAAATTTTGGGAATTGAATATTTGATTTAAAAGAGTAATGACTTTGTTTTTAAATGGTTTAATTGAAGCATTTTGATTTGAAATATAAACTGTTTTAAATTTATAACCACGGGTTATATTAACGATTGGTTGTTAAAGAGACCGGGATCGGATATGGACATACTCTCTGTCGATACCGAAAACCACTTTGACAACTGTGTACGCGGTGGAGTTCCAGAATGAAGTAGGATGGTGGCGACGATCCTAAGGTATATACGTGGACCCAACTCCCGTGAGTTGGCATAAGGTGGCTAAAACATGAGCGATTGACGGACCAATGAGGTAGCATTTCTGATCGGACACACTTCTTCGACACCATTCTATTACTTGTGATTGATTTGGTGCGCACCCTTGATTTGGGAGTGTTGTTCGAGGTGGGCGGTAGTGGCTGCTATGCGTCACCACCAGTCCGGATGCGTAATTGGTATATCTACCCTGGCATTGCCTAGTTGTGCCATGTCACTTACCATATCGAGCTTTACTACAAGTTGTGATTTCTCCCATAGCCTGTGGAGTATCGAGGGTAGCCCCCATTTTGGGAGTATGCTAATACTGGATACACTACTGGGACTATTACGTGTTAGGGTGAGTTCAGATTAAATGTAAAGCCCTAATGCTATTTTAAAGTATGTTTATTTTTTAATTAGATATTATCATAATAGCGAATATTACTACATAGTAGATAGTTTAACGGATCCTTAAAGAATGGGCGATCCCAAGCATTCTTTAAGTTACTTGTACCTTTATTACAGTTCACTTGAGTTCGTTTACATTGTGTAAGTATGTATGTCCTGACTCGAGTGTTTGTGTTTATTTTATGCTCGGGTCAGCCTGAGTATTCACAGCTTTGGATTTCATTTTTCTAGAGCTAGGAATCGCTGGAGTTTCTGCTTATCTAGTTATCTATCTATTTCAGTTTCAATTGTTCTATTTCAGCTTTTGTATTAGAGACTTATGTATTTGGATTTCTTCTGTACTTGTTCAGAACTGTATTGGCTTTCAGACTATGTATTTTGTATCTATTTTTGAGACTCTGTATTTTAGTGGCTTCATGAACCACTATTTATATTATTTCCACTGCGAGTTATTCTGATATTTCTGTGTACATATACTTTTGGATTAGAATGGAAAAAGTGTCAAGTAAAGAAATGGATTCGGATATGGAAGATTTGGAAAACTAGAAAGGTGAGTGGAAAATTATATGATTTATTTATTACATTGAAATTTATATCGTTGCGTTTTGTTTAGTTATTATGCCTATGTTAGATCTATTAAGTTGTAGGCTTAAATGAATGTATTTATTTGAAACCCTACCTACATATTCCACAAGTTAGGAAGTTGAAATAGTATGTATAACCTAATGTCTCCTCCCCCGCCTGACCTGCCGCCTGCTTCTGACCTACCCAACCCTCCTATTTTTCCTTCGCTCCCTTCTTTTCCTTCTTCTTCTTCCTCCCCTAAACCAGCACCTCCAGTTCCTCTCTCTTCTTCCCCTTTCTCACCTGCTAGTCAACAGAAATGGACTTCATTATTCCGCAACAAACCAAGAAATGTGGGGAAGTACATCCCTGTTGACATGTGCTCTAGCTTTAATGGTGACTTCCTTGTCCCAACCAGTGAAGTTGTAGAAGCAGGTACTCAAGTATGGAATGAATATCTTGTTGGTTTTTTCTCGATAAACCTCTATCATACTCTACAGTAATCTTTAATCTCAAGAAAGTATGGAAACTTAAAGGATCTATCAAAGTGAAATAAGGTGGTTTTGTCTTCCTATTTCTTTTCTCTTGTGAAGAAGACAAGAATAAAATTCTTCTCAGCGACCCCATAATAATGAGAAACAAGTTATTCATAATCAAACCATGGGACCCTACTATAGGCAATGTTTATGGAAGCATCACCTCAGTACCAGTTTGGGTAAGGTTCTATAATATCCACATATTCTCCTGGTCGCCATATAGTATCATCTGGTTAGCTTGTAGGCTTGGAAAGATGCTCTGCTTAGATGAATCAACTGAGAAGATTGAGAGGCTAGACTATGCAAAATGTATGATTGAAGTAAAACAAGACAAAATACTGCCAGATTCCTTCCCAGTTCAGCTACTTGATGGAGGATTTCAAACTGTTGAGGTAAGATATCCATGGAAACCTGATATATGTATTAAATGTAAAGTGTTTGGTCATAATTTGAAGGAGTGTGACAAATAAAATGAACAGTTTGGCCAAGAGGAAGATAATTCAAAAAAGTGTGAGAAATAAAATCAAGAAGGTCAGGGGGTAAGACCAGAAAACAAGAAACCAGTCCTCAAGCATAAGTCTAAATGGAAACTTGTGAACAACTCTAAGAGGAGGACAAACAACCACGCAGGAAAGGGAGTGGAGAGAATTATGGATAATAATGAAGTTAAGAAAAATGTTGGAAAAGAAAAGTAGGTAGAAGATGAGCAAGGTATAAATGAAAATGTCACACTTGAAGAAAATAAAGTAAATGAAGAAGGAGAAAAAGAAATGGAAGAGGGAGAGATAGAAGATGCAGCTGCTAATGATAGAGTAAATAAAGAAATAAATGAAGAAGAGGATGAAGAAATAATGATCAGTACAAATAATAAATTTGACCTCCTGTATGAAATGAATGAGGTGGATGAGCAAATAAATGTGGAAGTTGAAGAGCAAATGAATGTGGTGTTGAAACAGAAAAGTACACAAAGCAGAATTGGTCCATCAAGCAACAAAAATAATGCAACACTGAACGAGCCAAATAATGCAAGTGAATGTCAAGTTAATAAATCAGCTATGAAGGATGCTAAGCAAATCACTGGAAATGAACAAATGCAGCATAATTGAGAATCAAGAAGCTGTTGAAACAAACAATAGGGAAATACACTCAGAAATTCAAAGGAAAACATCAAAAAGCAACTATGACCATAACCCTCCTCATAAAAATACCTTCCAGACTATGCAAAACACCAGTGTCTTAAACATGCAAGATGTGCACGTGCACAACACTTCTAATATCCTCCCCAATGTAAACTTATCCACAACCCACCCCCTTCCTATCACTTCCAAATCCAATCCACTGGAGCCTACCATACTCACAACACATTATGGTCATATTCCACCACCTCCAGCATGGATAGCTCCCTCTCCCACCATCCTCTCATCTCTCTCTCTCCAAACTCTTCCTACTCAAATGCCTCTATCCTGCTAACCCCATCCAAAATGAACAAAAACAAAAGAGGCAAATCACTTGATAGAGACATGAACACTAAAGGAGACTCAACTCATATCATCCCACATATCAGAGAACAGCAAACCCCAATCATGACCAGGGGTAACAAAAAGAAACTCCTTTCCTCCCTACAGTATACTCAATGATTCATAGCATAGGTGCATGGAACATTAGAGGAGCACATAATGACATCAAACAGGATTAATGTAAAATCATCATCAAAGATTTCAACCTGAAGATGCTAGCAATATTAGAAACAAAAATTAACTCTACTCTATCTAAAAGAGCAGTGCAGTACATCAATCCCTCTTGGGTTCACCACTGCAACCCGTGTGTAGCACCTTATAGTAGAATCCTAATTCTACATGACCCTAATACTTTTTCTATCTCTCCCATCCTTTCCACAAAACAAGCCATTCATTTTTACTCCATTCATCTTCCATCTTCTACCTCATTCTATATTTCCTTTGTTTATGCTGATAATTTATTCTATGCTAGATAAAGTCTCTTCAACCTTATCCCCTCCTTTAGACAAGAATCCCATCCATGGATTGTCATAGGGGACTTTAATTGTGCCAGTAGACTCACTGATAGATATGGAGGCAACCCCTTGTCCTTAAATGAGATTAAACCCCTAAAAAATGCTATTGAAGACTCTAACCTTATTGAAATCAAATATACTGGGGCATCCTTTTCATGGAATAATTCTAGCAGGAATTCCCCCCGTACCTTTTCAAAAATTGATCATGCTTTCTGTAATCAAACCACCTTAACCAAGTGGCCTACGCTTTTAAATAACCTCCCCTTTCCTGGACTATCTGACCATTCTCCTCAAATACTTTCTTTTGGTGATGCTGCCATGAGAGGAAACTCAAGTTTTAAATTTTTTAATGTATGGGTGCAAGAACCGGAGTTTTATGAAATAGTTAAAAGATCTTGGTCTAACAATTTTCATGGTAACCCTATGTTTATTTTGCAGAGCAAGCTTCGGGCAACTAAAGTAGCATTAAAAGAATGGTCCAAGAAGAAGTATGGGAAGGGTGAACTTGCTTCTACAAATTGAGAGAAGAATTAAGCAAGGTGCAGAATGATATGCAGCAAAATATGGATGATGCGGCTCTGGCAAGAAAGGAAGCAGAAATTTCTAATCGACTTAATGTAGCCTTGCTTATGGAGGCTAAAATGATAAACCAAAAGCTGAGAATGCAATGGTTATCAGAAGGAGATAGGAACACCACTTTTTACCACTCTTCTTTGAAAGAAAAACATCATAGAGAAAATATTAATGCTTTATTCAATGATAATGATGAAATTCAAACTGATCCCATAGTCATTAATGAATTGTTTCTTAAATACTTCAGGGAGCTATTGGGTAATCACAATAAGTTCACACCTAACATTCAAAAAATAGAAACTTTTTATCTTCTACGGATAAATCAAAATGACTTCCTCTTCTTAAGTGAAGCAATCTCTAATTCTGAAATTAAGGAAGCAATTTTCTCTCTAAGTACCAACTCATGTAGTGGACTGGATGGATTTAATGCTTTTTCTATACATCCTGCTGGGCCATCATTGAAGAAGATTTATATAAAGCAGTGCATAATTTCTTCAACAAATGCAAGATGCTTCACTCTACCAACATAGCTCTTATCCCTAAAATAAAAAATGCTAACCATGTTCACTAATTCAGACCAACATCATGTTGTAATACAGTCTACAAATGCATCTCAAAAATAATTGCTAGCGGATTAAAGATGGTCCTCCCCCAAATTATCTCTACTAATCAGGCAGCATTCCTTCCTACTAGGAATATTCTTGACAATGTTACGATGACTCATGAATTGCTGAGAGGCTATAACAACAAGCAAATTTCTCCTAGAGCTATGTTGAAATTAGACATCACAAAAGCATTTGATAGTCTACATTAGGACTCCATAATAAGGATCATGTCACTAATGAACTTTCCTAAACACATAGTGCCTTGGATATATGCATGTATCTCCTCTTCCAAATTTTCTATAACAGTCAATGGTAACAATGTTGGCTACTTTAAAAGCAAGCAAGGCATTAGGCAGGGAGATCCCATATCTGCCTATCTATTTATTATAGTGATGGAAGTATTAACCCAAATATTTTTACAACTGGTCCGGTCAGGGAGATTTAAACTTCACCCTAAATGTAAAGAGCCTCAGATAACCTCACTCATGTTTGCTAATGACTTAGTGGTCTTCACAAAACCAACTATGGAGTCCATTAGTGCCATTCTTGAAGGGCTTACCCTTTTTCACTCCATCACAGGCCTTAGAATAAATCTATCCAAATCAAATATTCTGGTTGTTGGTGTTTCTGAAATGTACAAAAGCTCTCTTTATAATACAACATCATTACAACCTAGAGATGAAGCTCTCAGCTATCTTGGCCTCCCTCTGGCTTCCTTAAGAATCACTAAAGCTCAATCTATGTCGTTGTATGAAAGAATTCTAGCTAGAATTGACAACTGGTCGAACAGATTCCTTAGCTAGGTAGGAAGACTCACTTTGATAAATTCAATTATATTTTCAATGACAACTTACTGGATGAGGAACTTTGTGCTTCCAGCAAAGCTTATTCAAATGATAAGGAGTGCAATGCTTAGATTCTTTTGGCATGGAAGTATATACTCAAAAAAGCTGATACCTTGCTCCTTTACCAAACTTGAAAAAACCAAAGCTAAAGGGGACTAGGAATTAAAAGGCTAGAACTGTGGAATAAGGCAGCATTTGCAAAATATGTTGATGATTTGCTAAGTACAAAAACAAATATATGGGTAAGATGGTCTAAAGCCCACATCATAGGAAATAAGTGTTTATAGAATATGAAGTCCCCACAAAATTGTAGCTGGATATGGAAAAGTATATTCAAGCTTAGAAGTACTTTGCTTCCTCTAGTTGAATTGAATGTTGCCTGTGGTGGTAGGGTTAGTTTCTGGTTCGACCTTCGGTTGGAAAATGGTCTAATATTGGCGAATGTATTGAACCCTCGGCAAATAAGTCAAACTGGGATCCCTCTTTGTGCAAAAGCTTATCAGTTCATCCATCAAGGCCATGTCAACCTACCATACTCTAGTAATCAGGTCATACATCAACTATGGGCTCAGTTCAATTATAAAACCTTTTCCCTATATGCAAATGATGACATAAAATGGACAAACAAGGAATGTGATTTCAGCATACCTTAGTTTATAAAAGCCTGTCTAGAGACACAAATACTCAAAACTTCTGCTGGAGTAAGAGGATATAGTTGAGACATAACACTGAAAGAGTAAATCTTCTTCTTTGGAAAGTTTTTTAGAATGCTATCACCACTAAATCGAATATGTATCACAGGGGTATCACAAATGATTTGATGTGTCCCTTTTGTTCTTTGTGTGAGGAGAATACTCTCCACTTATTCTTCAAATGCTCTTATATATTCTATCTTTGGAATTATATTATGCAAAGGCTAGGAAGAAATAATGCTAATGCAAATAGTGCGGTGGAATGGGCATTGATCTTTAAAGCAACTAGATGGAGAGAAATGGATTCCTTCATCCTTCTGTTCGCATGGAAAGTCTTTGTTTGAGTTATATGACATGAAAGAAATTCCATTGATTTTGGTGCAAAGAGAAGAACAGTGAATCAGCTGCTGCATGGTATACTTAATGAAATTAGTAGGGGGATGAAACGGTCTTATTTCCACTTTTCTCAAGCATTTTATGATGCTTTTGGTCACTGAGCTCCCTTCTGTTTTCTTTGTGTCCTTTTCTCTTCTGCTGTGTGTTGTGGTTTTCTCATGTGTGTTTTGAAGCTCTTTGTTTCTAGGTTTTCATTTTTTATTTCTTTTATAGCCTTGTTATCCTTAATATTCTTTTGACTTAAGCATGTTTAGGTTGGTTTCTATCTCTCTTTGATGCTTCAATAAACTGGTAGGGGTCTAGTTAACCCCGCTGCTATGCCAACAAAAAAAACTAAAATCAATCCCAAATATTTATTATTGTAGAATGTTTGTAAAGTTGTAAAGTTTATTCTAGATTTATGATTGGGTTGTAAATTAGGTTACCCTAGTTGACTTAGAATGTGAATTCTTGCATTTAAATTTATTGGAAGCAGTGTATAAATCGATTGTATCTATTTTCATGTAATCTCCATGAATTATCCAATTCCATAAAATTTGTAAAATGTACATGTTACTAAAAATGAAAGAGATGTGTAAAGACAGAGGTTTTTTATCATAATTTACACTTTCTATTTTAATAAAAGGAAAGACGTAATTTCAAGTGGAGTTAGTCTCATTTTTGGGTAATTTATGGAAAGTTACGACGGTAATCCTTTTTGGAAGGATAGCTCTAATAAATTAGAGTGTAGGAATTTATGTTCTTCACAGAATGTACATGTAAGTTTATGTTTTTGAATACCTAATTATGGGAATTATTGTGTTACGAATAGGAATAGGAATATAAATACGTACACACACACGTATAATCGCGTCTTTCAATTAGATTACAAATATTTATAGCGTAATTAATAATATGCATAGGTATTTGTATTAGTTACAATTAGGACAACCAGTTATTAATAGCGTAGTAATTATAGGACTAGGAGGTTGAAAAAGTAAGGAATACTAGTTCCAAAATTTATGGACAATAACCACAAATTTAATGGGAAATAAATTTGTAGCTAATGGAGAGTTAATGAAATTAAATGAAGACTGATTAAAGGATTTAATATGGCGTTTATGGAGAAATGAAATAGGCATAATAGGTTAAATTATAACGGATATATAGATGTTATTATAGATTGTCCAATTAGAATAATAATGACCATTTATTAGGGAAAATTGACATTTATATAATATAGTAAATAAGCGTACAATGTAGGAATTAAATGTTAGAAGGCGGTATAAATTTCATAGCCAAAAAATTTTACATTAGGAGAAGCATGAATTAGTGGGCTTAGCCTAACATTTAAGCCTAAGATAGTTTGTTTTGTTTAGTAGGTTAGGATGTGAGGTCTCTAGAGTTACACAATAAAAGTCTACCTGTCACCTAGAGGCTACTAACAGTTGTGTATACTTACTACTGATGTGGGATATCTCCAACTATAGGATCCAAGGGAAAGGGATATGCGTTTGTATAGGGAGAGGAAAATATACCGGGGGTTCGCCTCAGATATGAAGTATTACATGGCCATACTTATAAGGAAATGGGGTCTACTTCATTTCTAATAAGAGGCATTAAGTAACTGAAAAGGTCATTTTCCTTGACTTACATTAGGTTAGTCTAAACGGGATGTCAGCTGTGGAAGGTCATCGGGCTATGTCAGTTTTTTGTTGGATCGGTATTTAGTAGTAGGGCTAGCGTATAGGCTATGACCACCAACGGTCTCAAGTAGTCGGTAGCGAAGGCTTGAGTTATGCCCTGGTGGATTTTGCTTCATACTAGTGTAGAATCCATATGGGATATGCATAAATCTCAAAATTAGTTGGTTAGTTGTTTGTTTGTAGGAGATGGGCTAGTTAACCCTTATATGAGTCTTTGAGATGTGTTAGTAGTGCGAAAATTAAATTATAAAGCCATATATAGAGGTTATCAGTCTTTGTACTAGGACCAATTGACTAGCGTTTACATTGCGGAGGGCCCACTCTAGGGATTGAGGTATTAAATGACCTGGTTCTACCTCCTCCTATTAAAGAAGTATTAAGTGGTCGAGGTTTTTGGGTAGTACATCATTTATATATATATATATGTGTGTGTGTATGTATATAAGTATATATATATATATATGTTACACCTCAGATGAGGCTAGGCATATCGTCCGCACACTTAGGATTAAACAGATTAGCCGTTAAATAATAGACATAACACTTAAATATGAATCAATCGACATAAATTATTATTATAGGTATAGTATGTAATTTTTCCAGTCACCGGAATGTTGTTCTGACCCCCTTCTCATTACAACCTACAGGATGGATTTAGAGAGACGAGCTACTGGTGCAAGAGGAGAACGATAGATGGTGAATTCTTCTCATTCATGCTTGGCGCAGGCAAGACAAATAGATACTCAAGGAATAAATAAATTTCATGGTAGTAGTCTTAGTCATTACGTATGTTCTATTATATTTTTCAATTCCATGTGAGTTTATATTGATCGCACTCTGATATACTTGTGTTTATTACAACTTACCAAAACCAGTGATCCATGCCCTATATTGATTTGGGTTTCGATTTAGTCGAAATTCGAGCCCTTTTAAGGTGTGGGTTGTTACATTTGGTATCAGAGCCAGGTTAGTCGATCATAGGAATTAGGATACACTAAGAGAACGCAGTTTGTATTTTTACTTATAATCATATACATATTATATGTCAAACTCTATAAATTTCGACCAAGGAAGTAGTTGCGACCATATTCCAAAAGAATGGGCGAGGTAATTATGAGTTGGACCAAGAAACAGAGTTAAATTTATACACCTACCCTCATTATCACATGGAGTGTTGGTAATATCGTAAGGCATTGACCAAGAAGAGCATGACATATAGAAGGACCTCGAAGGCTGGATGGTGCTTGACTATTTTGTTGGGCCTAGGCTGCCTTATGTTGGTGGATTTCGATGGATTGTCGATTGAAGATGTACATTTCATCCAAACAAATGGGAAGTAAGAACCCATATTACAAGCATTTGGAAGTAAGGTATAATAGGAGTGTATCAAGTTCCCGCAAGAAGGTATACATTGATCACCATAAGAAGATAAAGTAGATTTTTATAAATGTGAGTAGAAAGGAAGGAAATCCAAAAGGAAGTACAATTAAAGTCCATTTCTGAGTCCAACCCCATGTGAAAGAATTTGAAAAAAAGATTTTAAAAAATTCTTTAAAACATTTGAATGGGTTTTTCAAATAATTTATTGGGAAGTTGTTGTTTTGAAAAAGCAAGAAAATTTTGAGTTTTCTAGTTTAAAATGGGTTGAGTCAAAAGTTTCTGATTTAATTTTTTTTAGAAAATGGGTTTTTCTTTTTTTTGAGAGAAATGTATGATCCTAAAAAATAGAGGAGAGCACACATGTGTATGTGTGTGTTCATACATACATACATACATACATACATACATACATATATATGTATGTATGTATGTATGTAATATATGTGTGTGTATATATATGTGTATATATAACACCAAAAACAAAGGTGCTGTCAACATGCCTAGCAGGTAACTAATCTAAATATAAAAACAATGAAAAAAGACTTAGGTACATCTAGAGTGAGCTCCAGCAAGGCCATCGCCCATTACACATCAATATCGAGCTCTGGCAAGGCCACCGCTCGGTAGTGAGGTGTTAGAAGTACCCAAAAAATCCATGATGCAATCCAGTGCGGATGAAACGAATGGAAAAGAGGGCATATGTTTGGCTCGATAATTTTTCCTATTTTTGTGAATTTTAAAGTTCCTTTTTGAAAAATTCTTTCTAAGAGGTGGATAAATAGGAATGATACTTGATTAAAATGTGGTATATAGGATAGAAGAATAAGAATGCCCGATAGTGGTTAGGAAGAAAATTCTCATATAAGGAAAATACGGAGAATAACAACTGAAATAGAATGCATCTCTGTTCATATTATTGAAGAAAAACCCAATGACTAAAATAGTAAACGAACGCACTACAATGAGTCAATATTGGGAAATTTAGATAGCAATAGCAGTAGGAATTTATATAAAAAAAGGATAAGTAATCTAGTTAGAAATAATATAGAAGAAAAGCAATAGAAATAAGATATGAGGAATGGATAAATTTCATAGATATGTACTAATTGCACATATATATTAAATAGACACTTTGATAGATGTTGCAATTGCATATATCTTTTAGAAGTCTCCCTCATATGCTATTAAAATCTCTGTCAAGGTGGAAGTGGAAGTGGAAATAGCATGAATAATAGGATGTAAGTTTTCCTTATCTGCTCCACTTTTCATTGTTTGAATATATTAAAGAAGTTTTTGAAAAAAATTATTTGGCATGATAATTAGGTTTAAACATGATAAATGTTTTGAGTTTAGAAATCCTACTTGTAAAAGAAGCAAACCTCTATTGTAGAAGGTCTTTGAAAAAGGAAAAGTTAGTTAGAATGAGAAATTTTTCATGGTCCTTTTTAGAAACTAACAGTTTTTGAAAAAGGTTTCTAAATTTATATTTTCAAAGAGAAAAGTTTTGGATTAAGTACTTCATAACTGTGAATTTATTTTTTAAAGAGAGGTGAAAACCAAGCCAATTTTTGGTATAGAGTATATAGGTACGACTGTCTAAATAAGACGGGGTAAAGGTCAAGGCTATGAATAAAATAGCTACGAATGCTCGTATGGTAGCAATTACGAATCCCCGTTGAGTATAAGGAATATTGGTATGAACCTAGAAATATTTTATTAGAGGTGTGTGAAAGCGATAAGAAGAAACCACAAGGGAATGGGGATGGTACGGAGAATAATTTTGCGAATCTTAGGGTATACTTGCATGAAAGATCAAGGATAGAGGAAGTAAATACCTACATTTGAGGATACTATCAAGAGATTTTGATTAAGAGAAGATAGTAGTATGGTTGTAGAATATAGTAATAAGAGGTAAAACGCACATAAAGGATGCTGATTGATTCAAGGTTATAAAAGGTAAGATAGGTGGTAGGAAACTTATTCCACCAAGTAAATTTTTAGGTGAGCATTCTAATGTGCATAGTTTATGTTTCTTACCCATTGTGGTGTGGGAATGTACAATTTATCTCATAATCAGGTTTAATGATGGGCATAGTTGATGGACCTTATTTATTGGGAGCCAAGGAGGTAAGTTAAGGCTTGTGGATTATAGTTGAATAGCATATTAGAAATGTCCATCTTAATTGAGTAAGGAGTAATAGGGCCATAATATCATTAACACTAGTTAATGATGAAGGGCAGCTTCCAACAATTATTTCTTTTAGTTTTTTGGGTTGTAATCACTAACTGTCTACCTTCAAATATTAAAAAAGCATACGATATGATATGAGATATGTTCCTACTTTATTACCGTGTTAATGGTTGGATGAGCTTTGACCGCTATATATATATATATATACACATACATATATATATATATATTAGGAAATTGTGTGTGTGTGTGTGTATTGGGAAGCAGTGTAAATAACGAGATCTCATAAGGACATTTAACTAGCGATAAAATGTAGTAAAAGCTGGAAGTTAACTAAGAAATTAGGTTAGCAACTAGAAATCTTTAATCCCAAAAACTTGAGAATTTTGGGGAAAAAAACTTAGAAAGCGGAGGAGAGAGAAGGATATTGCAAAATCACGAGTCATTATCCTTGTACCTTAAAAGCTGAAATTTACAAATAGGCTTGTGTGTCGTTGTTTAGGAGAAAAAGGAAAGGTTCCCCAAATCTTGGATTAATTGCACAATGCTAGGGTTCATTATATGCATTAACTCATGGACTAGTCTCGATTATGTTCAGATGTGACTTGATTTATTTTTAAGGATAGAGCAGCAAATGTTTTGAAAAATTTTGTTTCAATGTTTTTGAAAGGAAGATGGTGCTTAAATACTTTAGAGAAGTTGGGTTCAAATTCTTTTGGAAAATATTGTTTAAGTGCTTTTGAAAAAAAAATGGTGTTTAAATGCTTTTGAAAATTTGATTATTCAAACTATTTTGCAAGTTTATTTGAAGTGGAAAAAGTTTTCTTTTGAATAAAAAATTTTTTGACTTTCAAATGCCACATGCCTAGCGTAAGGAGTGTCTTTGTGTTAGTGAGTATGAATTTTACCGTCTGACGAGGAAGAAAGTATACAAAACATAGATAATAACAAGGGAAAAGGCTGTTTTAACTTTGAAATTTCTATTTCCATACCTTTTTGATAGTGAAACGAAACTTGCAGTTAGGATAATTATGTTTTAACATCAAAAAATAAACTTTCTCATGCAAACTGTTAGTGGAAAAGTTGAAAAAGTTTTTGTAACATCCCCTATCTAGAGGCGCGAAGCTAAGTGCACAGATGCTGTAGTCATCCATAGTTTTAACTTCCGGTGACCAAATACGGTAATATTGATGGTATCCATAATATCAGAAGCACGTGAGTATGAAACAAAATCACAGATTTCAAAAAAACTACTTTTCTAATTATATTTCACAAAATATGTTCCATATTCCATTACATAATCCCAATCATTTCCCAGGTTCAGATCAAATATAATTATTACAAAATACGCCAAGAGCGACATATGAAGATGCCCCCTTGGATGACCAAAGTACTAAATAGTCATAAATAACTTAATACAACACAGCGAAATAAAACAAACAGAACAACTCCTAAATAGCTAACTTCAGCCTCCTGCTCGTCTTCGGAAGCTTTATTCGTCCACCTACTAAAAACCTGTAAATCCTCAACCCTCAGCTTACTCAAACCAATTTTGAGCACCCGAGAGTTTAAGGAGGAAAACATAAAATTCAAGTCAGACATAAAGCCTGGTGTGAATAATACTATACATCTCGATTATACGGTATTAAGTGAGACCATGCCGCTTAGCGGAACGGGTTTCCCCTCACTAATATCTTTTTAAAACATATCTTTTGCAAATCTTAATCCTACAACAAAAACTGGTTAAAACAATATATCAATGTCATGAAAGCATATATAAATCAGGTAATAAATGGACTATATGTCCGAACAATATAGTTTTGTTCGGCTAACTACTAACCTTTGGTTGACTCGGGCCTACTAGACAAAATAACAAATAATCTAATTTCTGTTAGATACTCCTCTTCTGCACAGTCTGTCTCTAACCTACTTCTCCAAGGTCAACTGATCCTAATGGTTTTTCGAGCTCACCAATAACCTATTCTCTCTCTGTATATTCCTTTCTGTGTGTAACATCATTTTAGTCTTACCTATGACAAAGCCCTACACACAGGAATTTTAGACTAATTAGCTAGGGGCTAATAGCTAATGTATAGGTCGCGATCCTATACCAGTCCCATCTGGTATTCTAATATCTGAGTCGTTTTGCTTAAGGTTAACTACATATAAATTTTCCTTGAAAACCATTTCTTTCAAATTGATTTAAACATTTAAATCATTCTTTGAACAAGGAAAATATACTCTATGCTTTACTCAAATCATATTGCCATGTTATATATACTTTACACAAAACATTGTTGATGAAAGCATTTAACCTTTGAAAGTACCCCTTTCGAATCCATTGAAAGTACCCCTTTCGATACAAGTAAAACCTTAGGCCGAAGGCTAAAACATACCCTTTCGAAACCCTTCATAACAAACCTTTCGAAAACATTGAAAAACATCACTTTCGAAAGCTTTTAAACCATAGACATCCTATCTTTAAAACACTTAGCATTGCCGTTCGAAAACGTTAGAAACCTTCCTTTTAAAACCTTTCGAAACCATTAGGGAACCACCCCGTCGAAACCTTCATTTAGACCTTTCGAAAGCATTAAAATCCTTTGTAAACATCAAACCTTTCGAAAGCATTTGGGTTCAAGTAAAACATGTGGAAACCTTTCAAAACCATTTAAAAACCATTCCTTTCAAAACCTTTGGGTTCTACCTTCAACAGAACAAAAGGGACATAAAACAACTAAGTCGAAAGCACTCTTTCGAAAGCAATTTCTAAGTAAAGAAGTGACGGTGTCGAAACCAACCCTTCGAAAGCATTAGAGAAGTGGCTAGGTTTTAAAAACAAAGTATCCTTTCTAAACCATTTGCTTCAAAAGGTAGAAAGTGGCAGCAAGGGTTTTTGACCCCTTCGAAAGCATTTACTTAAAAAAAGTGCAACCTCATTTGAAACCATTCCTTAAATCAATTTGATCCAGTCGGAAGCCAATCGAGTCGAAGAATTTCTTTCGAAAGCAAAGCAGGCGCATTTCCATTCGAAAGCAAAGTAGCGCTTCGACCCCATCATAACCCCTTGTTTCGACCCAATACCTTCCGCCCATATCCAATTCACTGTGTACCAAATCATTGATACTATGTGCATTAGTTTTGATGGCGATGGAGGCGGAAGTACCCAGTCGAAACCTAAGTGCCGAAAGTGGTCAAACGTGTAAAAAGCGTGTAAACCCTAATTTTTGGCTTTTTAAAGTTATCTTTTAAACTAACCTGCCTTGTTTGTCAAATATTATTGGTTGCTATTCTTTTTCTAAAAGTACTGCCATAATTTCAGAAATAACTAATTAAATTATTTAAAAAATACCCCTTCTCCTTTTTATAAATATATAAAACATTTAAGTGTCCCATATCTTAAATAATTTTATATATTCATCAAAACACTTAGAAAAATTCTACAAAAATTCTTATAAATCATTTTTAATATTTTTCTAACATATATAAATTTCATACCCAAAACAAATATAATTTAGCCGTAAATTATTTTAAACCCAAGTTTCCATTTTCCTCACTAGAAATTTAATATAAAACCACATTAATTCGACAAATTATGAACATTGAAACCCATCTCTAAAATATCATTTCTGATCTAAATCTAAAATTTCAAGGCATTTGGATGTCATTTAATAGGGTTTTCATATGAAAACTTATCATAAAATCCATATGAAATATCATAAATCATCAACAAGCATGTATATTTATTTCTAACAATTAAAACATGGCAAAACCTTGCAAAATAATTTGGATTTAACATAAAACCAAAAGCAATTAGAAAACATGAGATGAAGTCATTATTCACCTTAACTTTGTGGTTAAGGAGTTTGAGATTTAAGAATGGATTAAGTTGATTTAGCTTCTTCCTTTTGCTTATCTTCCTCTTGTATCTTCTATTGGTCGCGGCCTCTATTTTTAATTTCTGATAATGAATGTGTAGAATGAACACCGCTTAAGGGTTTAGGGTATTAGAATGTGCCTTTTCCTTATTTTACCCCTCATCTATTTCATTCTAATCATTTTAGTCTATTTGTTAACATGGCACGGCTACCATTACTAATCACAAATCTCAATCCCCTAACCATTACATTATTTTATTTAATTTAACTAATAATGTTACTAAATATTAGGGTCGTTACAAACTCCCCTCCTTAAAGAATTTCGTCTTCGAAATTAGGATATGGTACTCAACAAATCAATCAAAAAGGTAAAACATGCCATCAAACACATCAGGATAAGCGTCTCTAATCCTGCTCTTAGTCTCCCAAGTACAGTGCCTTTCATCGTCGCTCCACTGGACTTTAACTAATCCGACTATCTTGTTCCTTAGCCTCTTCTCATCTCTTGCGACTATACGAACTAGCTTTCTAACTATAGCCAAATTTGGCTCTACTACTAAGTCCTCTAACACAATCGGTGCTATTGTAGTCTCCGAGTCTCTAATACACTTTCTTAGATGAGAAATATGAAAAACATAGTGGACTCCTGCCAAACTGTTTGGTAACACTATTCTATATGCGAGTTTCCCGATCCTCTCTACAATAGGAATTGGTCCTACAAATCTTGGTACCAACTTCCCTGATTTCCCGAATCGAATTACACCTTTCATCGGTGATACCTTAATGAAAACATGATCTCCAATAGAGAACTCTAAGTCTTTCCGTCTTCTATCAACATAACTCTTCTGCCTCAACTAACCTTCCCTCGTTCTAGCTCGAATCAACTCAATCTTCTCTACAGCTTCTCTAACTAAATCCAGACCAAGAACCAGCTTTCCCCGGTCTTTAACCAACAAACTGGTGATTTGCATGGCCTTCCATACAAAGCTTCAAACGGTGTCATCCGTATACTAGTTTGATAACTATTGTTATACAAAAACTCGACTAAGTGTAGATGGTCTTCCCATGATCCTCCAAAATCTAACACACAAGCTCATAACAAATCCTCCAAGACTTTGTTAACTCCTTCCGTTAGCCTATCGGTCTGTGGATGATAAGCGGTACTCATCTTAAGCTTGGTTCCTAAAATTTCCTATAGACTCTTCTAGAACTCGCTAATGAATAAGGAATCTCTATCACTTATTATATTACTAGGAATTCCATGAAGTCTAACTATATTCTTCATAAACAACGTAGCTAAAACAGGTGCCGTCCTGTTTGACTTAACCGGAATGAAATGGGCACTCTTGGTTAATCTGTCCACTATGACCCATATACTTTCATTTTCTCTATTAGATCTTGGCAACCCGTCTATAAAATCCATAGAAATAGAATCTCACTTCCATACTGGAATATCTAATGGCTGAAGCAACCTACTTGGTTTCTGATGTTCGGCTTTTACCTGTTGGCAGCTCAAACACTGCTTTACCCATAAGCCTACATCTCTCTTCATACCTTCCAAGAAGAAACTCCTCTCCATGTCCTGATACATCGTAGTTCCTTTCGGATGAATATTGAACTTCGAACGATGGAATCCCTCCAAAACGTCTTTCCTTATGTCTCCTACATTCGAATAACACAACCTTCCTTTCTTTCTCAACCACCCATTTTGGTCAAGACTAAAATCCTTCCAGTCATCGCTCTTTGTTCCATTCCATAACTTCCTGATCCGCTCAGCTAATACTGGATCCTCTCCATGCTTAGAAGCAATCCTTCCAATCATAATTGGTCGAACTTCTAAACATGACAACATAGCAGTTTCCTTACTAGATCTAACTTCAGATCTCCACAGCACTCTACATGTCATCAACGCTTCCAAATCCTTCCACTCAGCTATCATCACCAACATTGCATTCTGATGTTTCCTACTAAGTGCATCCTTAACCTTATTGCCTTTTCCTAGTGTCTATTCAATTCCAAAGTCATAAGCAGCAATAAACTCAAACCATCTTTGCTGCCTCATGTTCAGCTCCTTTCGAGAGAATAAATACTTTAACTCCTTATGATCCGTATAAAGCTCAAACCTCTCTCCCAAAAGGTAATGTCTCCACACCTTTAATGCAAATATCACCGCAGCTACTTCCAAATCATGCGTTGGATATATAACCTCATGCGGTCTAAGCTGTCGAGAAGCATAGGCAATCACTTTACCTCTCTACATTAACACAGCTCCTAATCCAGTTCCACATGCATTTGTATAAACTACCAAATCCTGATTCCCTTCTGGAACAACTAGTACAGGTGCATGAGTCAATAAGTGTTTCAAGCTCTAGAATGCTTCCTCACACTTATCGGTCCAAACAAACTTCACATCCTTTCGCGTTAGCTTGGTCATCGGTGCTGCTACCGTGAAAAATCCTTAATGAACCTCCTATAATATCTAGCCAATCTAAGGAAACTCTTTACCTCAGTCACTGTCTCGGGTCTCTTCCAATTATTCACCGCTTCAATCTTAGTCGGATCTACGGACAACCCTTTCTCTGAGACTACATGAGCAAGAAACTTCACTTCCTTCTTCCAGAAAAGAAACTTCAAAAATTTCGCCTTCAATTGATGCTGCCTCAACGTCTCAAGCACCACTCAAAGACGAACTTCATGCTCCCTTTTATCCTTAGAGTATATCAAAATATCATCTATGAAAACCAACACAAACCTATCCAAGTGCTCTCGGAAAATTCGGTTCGTCAAATCCATAAAGAATGCTGGCGCGTTAGTTAGTTCGAACAACATCACTAACCATTCGTATGATCCATATCCAGTTCTGAACGCCATCAAAGGAATACTATCCTCTGCTACTCTAAGCTGATGGAAACCTGTTGCTAAATCCAACTGAGAAAATACCTTGGCTCCATTCAACCGATCGAACAAATCGTCGATTCTAGGCAACAGATATCGATTCTTTATCGTTGTCTCATTCAACTTACGATAATCGATACATAACCTTAACGATCCATCCGACTTCTTGGCAAATACTGCGGCTGCTCCCCAAGGTGAACTAGTTGGCCTAATAAAATTCTTGCCTTCTAAATCTACTAACTGCACCTTTAGCCCCTCATCTCGGTAGCTGTTATCCTGCTTAGCGGTCTACTCACCGGTTCTGTTCCAAGTACCAAATCTATCTGAAACTCAATGGCTCGTTTCTGTGGCAATCCTACTACAGGCTCAAAAACATCCGCGAATTCTCTAACCATGAAAACTCAATTTAACTTGTCTTCTACCTCAATAACACCCAACAAAGCATTCACCACACAACTAGGGTTTTCTAAGGTATATACAATCCGATCACTACAGTCAGGGTGTCTAAGAGATATTTTCCTACCATGGAAAAATACCCTAGCATCGTACTTACTTAACCAATCCGTACCCAAAATAATTCTGAACCCTACGAAATCAAACACATGCAAACTGCAAACAAAGGTATGACCTAACAAATCAAACTTTAAGTGGTCACACTTCATCCTAAGTGTCGCATATCCTCCTATCGGATTTGCAACCCTTAAGGAAGTAACTAAGTATGAGGGTTCTAAGCTAAGCTTATCTACCAAACAACAAGATACAAAAGAATGTGATGCACCAGTATCAAACAGAATGCTAACTGATATACCATGAATCTGAAGCGTACCTCCCAACACGGCCTTCCCTTTTTCCTTTGCCGTTGGCCTCGAGGTTGCTGGCTCTAATGCAAACACTTTTCCGCTTCCATCCCGAGCAGGCTCTTTTCAATGGTTCTTGTAATAACCAATTTGATCGCAGTTGAAGCATCTGATATTCTTCTCCCCGATCACTTTCTTTCCATCTCTCAAATGACATTCATTAGCAAAATGCCCTTTCTTTTCACACTTAAAGCAGACAACTTCTGACTTTCCCTTCTCAGCAGCTCCACCCTTTTGAGCACCTTTCTTATGGAAGAACTTCCTTTTTTGACTCTGCCCCACCTGGACTTCCTTTGCCTTGTTTCTCTCTAGAAAAGTAAGCATCTCTTCGTTCCTCAAAGCCATCTCTACTACAACATCACATGGATCCGTAATATGCGGTAACATTGCCCTAACAAGCTCAGGCTTCAATCTCCTGATGAACTTTCATTCCTCTTAATATTAGTATCAACCGTAGCATAGCCATATCTTGCTAGCTCCTCAAACCTCCTCGCATACTCAAGCACAATCATGTCTCCCATGTCCAATTCAACAAACTTTTTGAGCAGTGCAGACTTAGCAATCTCCAACATAAACCGTTCCGCAAATCTACTTTTGAACTCGGCCCATGTCATGGTCTTCTCATTAACTCCAACGGTCACACTATTCCACCAGTATAAAGCTACTCCTTGAAGCTGTCTTAAAGCAAGCCTTCTCTTCTGCTCGTCGTTGAGCCCCAAATCTACAAAGATCTCTCACAATGTAGCAACCAGTTTTCTACTTCAATAGCATCTTCAGTACCAATGAATGGCTTTCCTCCCAGCCTAGCATAGTCTCCACTCAAAATAGCATAATTGTTGACTACCGGAGCTTCCTAATTCCCTACTTCAGCATTTCCTCCAACCACTCCAGCAGCAACACCCACCTGCATCATGTTGACAAAGAACTGATACATAGCTCCCATGTCAACTTGCGGTACTCCAGCACACATATTTCCAGCTTGTGTCTGACCTTGGTTCCTTCTCGTATTTAGTCTGGAATTTCCATTTGTTGTGGTGCTTCCCCCAAGGTTAACTCTTCAACTTCTAGCATCCATATTTGTATTCAAGCCTCGCGAGATACAGAAGAATAGCTTAAGAGAGAAAGGAGAATAGAGATATGGCGCATACTTATATATAGCGAATACAAGTACGCTACTATAGAGTTATCCCATACCCTAATCTTACTCTAATTCCTTAGAATTATGTTTACAAAAATCATTTTATTTTAAAGTTTTTCATAAAGCTATGCTTTGATACCAAGTTATAACATCCCCTATCTGGAGGCCTGAAGCTAAGCACTATAGATGTTGTAGTCATCCATAGTATTAACTTTCGATGACCAAATACAGTAATGTTGATGGTATCTATAATATCAGAAGCATGTGAATATGAAACAAAATCACAGATTTCAAAAAAAAACTACTTTTCTGATTACATTTCACAAAACATATTCCATTACATAATCCCAATCATTTCCCAGGTTCAGATCAAATATAATTATTACAAAATATGCCAAGAGCGACATATGAAGATGGCCCCTTGGATGACCAGAGTACTAAATAGTCATAACTGACTTAATACAACATAGTGGAATAAAACAAACAGAATAACTCCTAAATAGCTAACTTCAGCCTCCTGCTCATCTTCGGAAGCTTTATTCGTCCACCTGCTAAAAACCTGTAAACCTCAACCCTCAACCCTCAACCTACTCAAATCAATTTTGAGCACCCGAGAGTTTAAGGGGAAAAACATAAACTTTGAGTCGAACATAAATCCTGGTGTGAATAATACTATACATCTCGGTTATACGATATTAAGTGAGACCACGACGCTTAGTAGAATGGGTTTCCCCTCACTAATATCCTTTTAAAACATATCTTTTGCAAATCTTAATCCTACAACCAAAACTGGTTAAAACAATAATATCAATGTCACGAAAGCATATATAACTCAGGTAACAAATGGACTATCTGTCTGAACAACATAGTTTTGTTTGGCTAACTACTAACCTTTGGCTGACTCGGGCCTACTAGACAAAATAAAAAATAATCTAACTTCTGTTAGATACTCCTATTCTTGACGGTCTGTCCCTAACCTACTTCTCCAGGGTTAACTGACCCTAATGGTTTTGCGGGCTCACCAATAACCTATTCTCTCTATGTATATTTCTTTCTGTGTATAACATCATTTTAGACTTACCTATGACAAAGCCCTACAGATTGGAATTTTGGACTAAATTAGCTAGGGTCTAATAGCTAATGTATAGGGCGCGACCCTATACCAGTCTTTTCTAGTATTCTAATATCTGGGTCATTTTGCTTAGGGTTAACTACCCATAAATTTTCCTTGAAAACCATTTCTTTCAAATTGATTTAAACCTTTAAATCATTCTTTAAACAAGGAAAATATACTCTATGCTTTACTCAAATCATCTTGCCATGTTATATATACTTTACACAAAACTTTGTCGATGAAAGCATTTAACCTTTGAAAGTACCCCTTTTGAATCCATTGAAAGTACCCCTTTCGATACAAGTAAAACCATAGACTGAAGGTCAAAACATACCCTTTCAAAACCCTTCATAACAAATCTTTCGAAACCATTGAAAAACATCACCTTCGAAAGCTTTTAAACCATAGACATCCTATCTTTAAAACACTTAACATTGCCTTTCGAAAACGTTAGAAATCTTCCTTTTAAAACCTTTCGAAACCATTAGAGAACCACCCCTTCGAAACCTTCATTTAGATCTTTTGAAGCATTAAAATCCTTTGTAAACATCAAACCTTTTGAAAGCATTTGGGTTCAAGTAAAACATGTGGAAACTTTTTGAAACCTTTGGGTTCTTCCTTCAACAGAACAAAAGGATCATAAAACAACTAAGTCGAAAGCACTCTTTCGAAAGCAATTCCTAAGTGAAGAAGTGATGGTATCGAAACCAACCCTTAGAAAGCATTAGAGAAGTGGCTTGGTTTTAAAAACAAAGTATCTTTCGAAACCATTAGCTTCGAAAGGTAGAAAGCGGCAGTAAGGGGTTTCGACCCCTTCGAAAGCATTTACTTAAAACAAAAGGCACAACCTCATTTGAAACCATTCCTTAAATCAATTTGACCCGGTCGGAAGCCAACCAAGTCCAAAACATTTCTTTCAAAAGCAAAGTAGGCGCATTTCCATTTGAAAGCAAAGTAGCGCTGGGCCCCATCGAAACCCCTTATTTCGACCCAAAACCTTCCGCCCATATCCAATTCACTATGTACCAAATCATTGATACTATGTGCATTAGTTTCGACGGCGATGGAGGTGGAAGTACCAAGTCCGAACCTAGGTGCTGAAAGTGGTGAAACATGTAAAAGCATATAAAACCTGATTTTTAGCTTTTTAAAGTAATCTTTAAAACTAACATGCCGTGTTTGTCAAAATATTATTGGTTGCTAATTTTTTTTTCAAAAAGTGTTGCCATAATTTAAGAAATAACTAATTAAATTATTTACAAAATACTCCTTTTCCTTTTTATAAATATATAAAACATTTAAGTCCCAAATATCATTTTTACTATGTTTTCTAACATATATAAATTTCTGACCCAAAACATACATAATTTAGCCTTAAATTATTTTAAACCCAAATATCCATTTTTCTCACTAGAAAATTTATATAAAATCCACATTAATTCAGAAAATTAGGAAAATTGAAACCCATCTCTAAAATATCATTTCTGATCTAAATCTAAAATTGCAAGGCATTTGGAAATGTCATTTAATAGGGTTTTCACATTAAAACATATCATAAAATCCATATGAAATATCACAGATCATCAACAAGCATGTATATTTATTTCTAACAATGAAAACATGGCAAAACCCTGCAAAATAATTTGAATTTAACCTAAAACCTAAAGCAATTAGAAAACATGAGATGAAGTCATTATTCACTTAGGTTTGTGATTAAGGAGTTTGAGATTTGAGAATGGATTAATTTGATTTAGCTTCTTCCTTTTGCTTATCTTCCTTTTGTATCTTCTAATGGTGGCCGGCCTCTATTTTTAATTTTTGATATGAATGTGTAGAATGAACACGGCTTAAGGGTTTAGGGTATTAGAATGTTTCTTTTCCTTATTTTACCCCTTATCTAACTTTCCTTATCTATTTCATTCTAATTCATTTTATTCTATTTTTAACATGGCACGTCTACCCTCACTAATCACAAATCTCAATCCCCTAACCATTACATTATTTTGTTTTATTTAACTAATAATATTACTAAATATTAGGGTCGTTATAGTTTTAGGGGGCGAAAGAGAATGTTCCAAAGTACAATGGAATAGGTACCCAAAAGTAGGGTGGAAATGTGAAATTTTCCACCTAAATTCCTTTCCGACGTAGGCGTATATATTTAGAAATCTAACTTTTCATAAAATATAGATATTAGAAAGTATGTGCTAGGTTTTGGATGGTAGGGATTGGATGCAAAATTGTTGAACCATACTCTTACTCGTAGGAGTGTGTAAATTACTGTGTTAAAAAGGGTTTTAAATTTGCATACATATAGAACTGCTAGTATATATATGTTGTTCATTTTATTTTCAAAAATGTTTCTAAAAGAATACATTCATATAGGAGGCATCGATTTAGAATCATCCTGCCCGCGTGTCTTATATGTTGTGATACACCATGCACTTGTACACGTTTGGTTGCAAAATTGGTTGTACACTAATTAGTTGGATAGTTTAGATTGGTTGTGTGCTATGTTGTATGATTCAATTCTTGGGGAATTTCGAGGACATAATTCTTTTAAATGGGAATGTAACATCCCATAAAAATTAATGATAATTTGTGGTGATTTTCTGAGTAACTTTTATATTTGAAGTTTCACGATCGGATCTCAAACGAAGAATTTATTAGTGTTTGAAGTTTTCGTAATGAAAATAATTAGAAATCAAAAATAGGAAATAAATATTATTAAATGCGAGACCCCACGGTCGACTCCCTTACTTGGACCGGATAACTGCTAGCGATAGACCACTTACAAGCATGGTCAACCGGTTGGGGGTGGCGGCTAGGGTTTGAACCCTGGCCAAACAGGCCAGATTTAATTATTTTAATCTAATGGTTACGGTTTATTTGAGCGCCTATCAATACAGGCCAAACCCCTCACTTTTATTCTCATATTTTATAATTAAAGTAGCAAAGCTTTGCCATTTTCCCTTCTCTACTGTTTCTATTAGTTATAAATATTGTATGTATATATAGTTGGAGAATGGTAGAAAATAAAAGAGAAGAAGAGAATGAGCAAATCAATACTGCGGAAAAAGGTAAATTTCATAGTTATAAATCTATATCCCCCTTAACCCTAGATCTCTTCTCAAATCTTAATTCTAATAGTATGTATATACTTTGTTATACATATTCTTTTGGAATAGAATGGAAAAGGATCAAGTAAAGGAATGGATTCAGATTTGGAAGATACATAAGCTAGAAAGATGTGTGGGAAATTACATAATTTGTTTATAACATTGAAATTTATATTGTTGAGTTTTGTTTAATTATTATGCCTATGTTAGATCTATTGAGTTGTAGGCTTAAATGAACGTATTTAGTTGAAACTCTACCAACATACACCATAAATTTGGAAATTGGAATAGTATATACAACCTAATCTGGAAATTTAAAATCAATCCCAAATATTTATTATTGTAGAATGTTTGTAAAGTTGTAATGTTTATTCTAGATTTATAATTCGGTTGTAAATTAGGTTGCCCTAGTTGACTTAGAATGTGATTTTTACATTTTAATTTATTGGAAGCTGAGTACAATTCAGTTGTATCTATTTCCATGTAATCATCGTGAAATATCCGATTTCATAAAATTTGTAAACAGTACACGTTTGAAATAGTAAAGAATAAACTAAAAATGAAAGAGCGGTGTAAAGTATAGAGGTTATTCTCTGTAGTTTACACTGTATATTTCAATAACAGAAAAGAGGTAATTCCTTATAATTTCAAATGGAGCCATTCTCATTTTTCGGTAATTTATGGAAAGTTATAATGGTAATCCTTTTTGGAAGGATAGCTCTAATAAATTAGAATTTAGGAATTTATGTTCTTCACAGAATGTGCATGCAAGTTTATGTTTTGGAATTTCTAAGTATGAGAATTATTGTGTTTGGAAGGAAATACACACACACACACACACATATAACCATGTCTTTCGATTAGAACACAAATATCTATAGCGTAATTAATAATATGCATAGGTATTCATATTAGTTACAATTAAGACAACTAGTTATTGATAGAGTAGTTATTATAAGACTAGGAGGTTGAAAAAGGAAGGAATTGTAATTCCAAAATTTATGGACAATAACTACAAATTTAATAGGCAATAATTTTGTAGTTAATAGAGAGATAAAGGAATTAAATTGGGACAACTAAAGGATTTAATATGACATTTATAGAGAAATGAAACAGGCGTAATATGTTGAATTAGAATGGATAAATAAATGTTATTAGAGATTGTCCAACTAGAGTAATAACGACCATTTATTATGGATAATAGACAATTATGGAATATAGTAAATAAGAGTATAAGGTACAAATTAAATGCTAGAAGGCAGTAAAATTTTCATATTGAAAAATTATACAGCCTTAATTATAGGATTAGAAAAAGCATGAATTAGTGGGTCTCGCCTAACATTTAAGCCTAGGATGGTTGGTTTGACTTAGTGGGTTGGAATGCGAGGTCAATAGAGTTACAAAACAGAACTTTGCCCTTAATCTAGAGGCTACCAATGATTGTGTATACATACTACTGATGTAGAAAATCTCCAATCGTAGGACCCATGGGGAAGGGATATGCATTTGCGTATATGGAGAGGAAAATATACTAAAGGTTCACCTTGAATTTGAAGTATTAAGTGGACCGGCACTTTTAAGGAAATAGGGTCTGCTTAATTTCTAATAACAGGTATTAATTAATTAAAAGGGGCGTTTTCCTTGACTTATATTGGGTTAGTTTAACGTGATGTCAGCTATGGAAGGTCGGTGGGCTATGCTAGTATTTTTGTTATACCGGTATTTAGTAGTAGGGCTAACATATAAGTTATGACTACCAGCGGTCCCGAGCGGTTGGTAGCAAAGGCTAGAGTTATACCCTAATGGATTTCACTTCCTACTTGTGTAGAATTCGTATGGGATACGCACAGACCTCAAAGTTGGTTGGTTAGTTGTTTGTTTGTCGGAGAGGGGCTAGTTAGCCCTTTGATAAGTTTTTGAGATGTGTTAGTAGTACGGTAATTAAAATTATAAATTATATGGCCGTATATAGGGGGCATCAGTCTATATAGCTATGATCGATTGATTAGAGTTTACATTGCGGAGGGCCTGCTTCGGGGATTGAGGTATTAAATGGCTATTGGGTCTACTTCCTCCCTATTCAAGAAATATTAAGTGGCTGGGGTTTTTGGGTAGTACATTGTTTAGATATAATGTATATAGGCATATATATAGTTATACCTCGAAGGAGGTTAGGCATATCGTACATGCACTTAGGATTAAACTAATTAGCCGTAAATAATAGACATAGCACTTAAATAGGAATCAGTCGACATAAATTTGTGTTAAAGGTAAAGTATGTGATTTTTCCAGTCACCAAAACAATGTTCTGACCTCCTCTTCATTACAACCCACATGATATGTTTAGAGGGACAGACTATTAACGCAAGGCGGGAATGGTAGATGGTGAAGTATTCTCATTAATGCTCGGTGCTGGCAAGGTAAACAGATACTCAAGGAATAATATAGATTCCAAGGTAGTAGTCTTAGTCAATACGTATGCTTTATTATATTTTTCTACTCTGCTGTGAGTTTATATTAATCCTACTCTAATATACTTGTGTTTATTACAAGTTATCAAAACCAACGATTTATGCCCTAATGGATTTTGGTTTCGATTTATCAAAATTCAGGTCTTTTATAGGTGAAGGCTGTTATAGAGACCAATATAAAATTTAAAGTATTCTACACTTCCAGATCTCACAACAGAAGGAAATAAAATTAAGATACTAAAAATAATCCAAGTCATATAATAGCCTTAATAACATGGTTCATACAATAATATCTCTAAATAGTAGTACATAGAGTCTGATAAAGAGAAATTACATAAGACAAAATAGAGTATATGGAAAGTAATAATAAATAGATATAACTTCAGGCACCTATTCTCCACCTTCATGCACTGTATCTGCCTAAATCATTTACTGGCATGTCCTCCTATAGTGGGTATAAAAGAGGAAGAAAAGGAGTGGATCAGACAAAGTCTTGTGAATGAATTGCATTACTAGTGTATGGTGTTCACAAGAAATTAACTTCATTTATAACCTACATAACATAGGGTGTCCATTTATGTTTAATTACTACATAAAAAGGATTGGTTATTTTACGAATCAATGGTATAATTCTAATTACACCTATAACCATAAATAACTTACAAAGGTTTCCAACCGATGGTTGAACAACCAACATCAAATAGGTCTAGGTCAACTTTTAGTATGTGAATCCTAATGTTAACTTTCTAACCAACGTTTGGTAAACATTCTTAATGATAAACTATGTATGTCACACTTACACATTGAGCGAACATCGCAATGCCTGGCCTCATGCCAATTGTACTACTTTGATGATTTATGGCCCAGCTAAGCATTCGTGTCAACATCTCAATGCTAAATGTGGCATATGATTTTTATCATTCAACATGAAGTATTAAGAAAAATCACTATAATGATTTCCCCGTGGGTCCAGTTGATGCCCAACTACATAGCCTAACTATACGGATGCTTCCATCTCCCTTTCCCGGTTCCTACATGTTTAACATGCGACCAGGCGTACCTTAGTAATAGCAAGAACTTCTAATTATGCTACTAATGCCCACCCTATCGAGTTCCACACTATGCCCTCCATGAAGTGATACTACTCGTTGCACCTACTCCTTGAAGCTACTCGAACTCCTACCAGCGATATAGTGGGAAACAAGTCCCTTATTTTGCCCTACTTATATGCACTAAGTCTAGGTTCAACCTGTGCTTTCTAAAACAATTCAAACATCTGGAAATATGATTCAGGTGACTGACCTCCTCTTTTATTGAAAGTAATAATTCTCTAGGCATTCAGTCGTCTAACTCTCTTATGCAGACATTTGACTTCAATTCTAGACGTCTGAAAATAGATTCAGGTGTCTAAATTGAGTCAAATTCGAACTCATTGCTCTCGGGTTGATTTTTACTGAAATCCAGATGTCTAGCACCTTATTCAAATGTCTGGTATGAATTTTCATATGTTTGACTAAGTTTTCAAACATCTAGCTGATGTTTCAGATTTTCAAAGTTTTGCTTATTTTGGTTATTTTCATTCATCTTCTTCGTAGTTTCAAATATAGGGTTAAGGACACACTTTCAATCGGATTCTACTTTATAGTCCGTACCTTTGTTTACACGAATTTAACTTGTTAATTTCACGATTATATACATATATTTACACCATTTTATTTAAAACTACTTATGTGCTTCTAATGAAAATTCTACGTATATTCACAATTACCAAATCAATTTAAGGTGAAATAAAAAATATTTGGTTTCTTCTTTTATCTAAACCAATCCAAACATTGTCAACAAGCATTTATCTTTATTGAAATTGATATGGATTTCACTAATCTATTCTCTATTCCTTTTTCACTGATTATTCCATTAAACTAACAAATAGATTTTACATCATCGCCATTCATTTTAAGTCATAACCCAAATTGTAAATCAAGATATATTCAAGATGGAATTACTATTCAAAAGCAAAAACTTTATTTTCAAATCATAAAGAATTAAAAAGTAATTCAATTACTTATGATCAACATAAACGTAGTAATCAATTCACTTAACTTTTTGAAGCTTTCCTCTTCCTAATTTTGATTTTATCTTGGTCTCCTTGATTGATTCGTTTCCCTCCTATTTTTCTCTTCTAATTTGGATTCTCTCTTGTTATTTTGATTTTACTTTATTATATTTTTATTTGATTTAGAAAATTTTAGAAGAGATGGGAAAGTTTATTTAGGTTGAGGAGTTTTTGAGGGAGAAAAATAAGAAATTTATGTACAAGTGAAGGCTAGGGTTAGGAATAAAAAATAGTGGAGGCTAGAGTCTAATTTATAGCCGAAAACTAGTGTTTTCAACCTTAGGCCCGAAATCCATATTTATGAAAATGCTACTGGTCATATTTTCCACTATTTTCGACTTGTTTTGAAAATGCACAGCCTGGAACAAAAGGAAGATGATTAAGGTGGATTAATATGGTTAATGATGTAATTTAATTAAAACAATTATATTATTTAAATTGTGAATCTTATAAAATGTATAACTCTTTCATACAAGATCCAAATCGAACCCGGTTAGTCGCATTGCATTCATTACAACGAATACTATGTTATGGAATTAGATTGGGGTAATTTGGAGCTAGTAGGAATTGGTGTTAAAATCGAACGTCCGTTCGATTTTAATTCAAACTAGAACGCCTTAGCGATAACTAGAATTTCGGTGAGTTAACTCACCTCTCTGGCCCACTTATGTTCTATATAAGTGTGGATATTTTATTTATGCTTATTGTTGATTGTTTGGATGATTTATTGTTCTATCAATTGGGTTGGATTTATTCCCATCCTTGGAGCAGATGACCTTTTATATATACCAATCTAGTTGCGGATGACCCATATTATATGATTATATACTATATGTGATGCGGGGGGACAGGTTGGAGGGATCCAACAGGATTCTTCACCACTGTTGATTGTACTTTTCATATATATTGTGATAAATGATTTGTTGGATGCCATATTTGATGACATGGACATGATTTTGCTTGTTTAGTGCTATAGTAGCACTTGGCCTTATTTTTAGTATTTCGAAATATTATAAATTGAAGATTTTGATTTAAAAGGATTTTAAAGTGAGTTTGAAATAATATATGTTTTTAATAATTATTCTTGAATTATTAAAACAAGGAGTTTATTTTAAATAAAATTAAAAAACATGATTTTTTGTATTATAAACTGATAGTATGAAATATGTTAAATAGAGATTTTTGAACTATATTATGAAGGTTTTAAAAACTTAATAAATAAGCCCATCTTTTATTAAAAAGGAAATACAGTTTTAAAGAAGATAGAAATAGTTTGAAACAAATATTCCTGAAATGGTTTATATAAAGGATTTATAAAAGTAATATTTTATAAATAAAGTAATAGATTTATAAATGGAGTTTTATAAATATTAAAAATGAATTGAAAGTGATATTTGGTAAATAGATTTATAAATGTGATTTTATAGATGAATGAGATTTATAAAGGAATGGATTTTTAAATAGGATTTTATAAATAATGTGATTTTACAAAGAGAAGTTTTATAAAATAGAATGGAGATTTATAAGCATAGTTTTATAAATATGAAAAAGATTTATGTTGAGATTTGAATATGGATTTTATAAAGGAAGTACATTCATGTTTTAAAAGTTAAAAATAATCTTTTAAAGGAATGTTTTGAAAGTGATATTTCTCGATAGAGTTAAATGGTTTCAAAAGGTGATTTAAAATGTACAAAGGGATGAAGAAAACGATATCAACAGTTATTGTTGTGATAGATGTTTTTGAGAAAGCAAGGAAGGCACAGACTATAACATGGTTGTTATAGTAAGTGATTTTCGAAAGGAAATGTTTTATATAGTATACGGGATTCATAAATATAAATAGTCAAATCCCTATACTATTGTTTTGGGTTGTCATAATGATGTTTTATGCAATATTTGTTTTCACCCAATAAAGCATGTTTTAGAAAATATAAAGCTTTTCTCAAAAGATTTGTAAATATACTTATTATGGATTAAGTATATAGAAATATTTTCTAGGTGTTGAAAACGAAACTGGTTGTGAATATACTTATACCGTTGAAATAAGTATATGGAAATGTTCTCCAAATATCGAAATATTAAAATGGTTTTGAGATTATATCTTTTTAGAGATATTTTGAGATAAATATTTAGAAAGTGATTTAATTCATAAAAGATTAATCAAACGGGCCTAATGACTGCTTATGTGCTAGATTATATTTTTGGCCTTTTTTGTTCCTTGACTTGATGTGGGAATTGATTAGTCGTGCACTTTGTACGAGGCCAACTGAGTAGGCTTGATTATCGTTTGGTGTTAAGAATGATGATTCGAGTAGTGCGGAGTGCCTATGGTACTCCATTCTACTGAGCTTCCTTCTTAGCGGAAGGATAGCAAGTTGAGAGTTGGAAACCATCTTAAGTCTACGAGACTTGGTTTCCTTATGTAGTTGAGGGCCTCTTATCGATTGTTGGTACGGAGAGAACGAGATCAGATTTATCTGAAAACCACCTCGGACCAATGTATACGTTTGAAAGTGCATATTGTTGAAGACAATAATTTTGAAGACAAAGATCTTCATAATGTAGGGCTAATTGCCACTAGCCCCGCGATTCCGTATTATATATATGGTTGCAGTAGTGCTATGTTATGAAAATCATCGATGCAAGCACTGCTCGCTGCTAATCCTCGGGTTGATTCTTGACAGGATGTTGTAGTAGTATGATTTCGGTTTGTCCTATTCCTGGACAACTTGGATAAATGTCTGACATTACATTTCTAAGAACCACGTACATTGGCTTTTACAAACGTACATCTATTTGGTGGTGTAGGAGGTAACCCCTCTTGCACTCAACATCCTTCTCTGAGGCGTATGAACTCAAAGGTTGTACTTTTGTGGAAACCAATTAGTTTGTTGTTGGAATTGGAAATATGGCATTCAAAGTGGAATGTGCTATGTGAAAGGTAAATGTTACCTTAAGCCTCACACCCGGAAATGGCTTAAACAGGGTATGTCGTAAGGCTAAGTGGGTCGCTCCCACTACAGTATGGTCATCACCTTTCTAGATTACCCTCTATATTTCGGGTATGTTGTGTATGCTTGTAGCCACAAATAGGTCGGGAACGACCAGAGTGATGTCATATTCAGTTCTATCTGCCACTAGATAGGTCTGTGGCTAGGCCGGTCTTGCCAGATGCAGAGGTTTAAAGTTGTTAATCCTCGGTACATTCCTCTAGAAATGTACTGTACGGAAGGTAATTCCTTACCTGCCATTGTATGAAATCCATTCTTTAATATGAGCCTTTCGGTTTTAGTTGAAACCTATTATGCTGGAATTTAATAACGTAACAATTTTGGCTATGATTAATACATATTTGTATCCTAGACATTATTATGATATCAGAAGATTTGATACGAAATATTTTGGTTATCGTAAGGAAAAACCCGTCCGTGTTTATGTGTGGCATGGTCTTACGAGATACCTTTGTTTTGGAAAGGTTTGATAACTTTAAAATCCAATTGAGATGTGTTTTCTTACGTTGGTTTACCAGACTGATCCATCTGCTCTTCCCTTTTAATGCTCAGGTCGGACTGAGTATATTTACAGATTCAGTTTGGATGCTTTGAAGCTTTCGAAGACGAGCTGGAGGTCTTCAAGTCATATTCATGCATATGTTTATTTTCCGTTGCGTTGGTTGTTCAAAAATTATCGACATTTATGAGGTCATGTCGTTATAACTGTCCAGATTGATGATTGGTGATTTTTTGTTGTACTCTGATTGATGTATGTATCTTACAATTTCTCCTTTGTAAAGATCATTGATATTATATTATATGTTGTTCCGCTACGTTGTGAGATTCTATTGGTTTTTGTTTTCTTTCTCTCTTCTCTCTTCTCTCTTCTCTTCCTTCTTCTTTCTTCTTTCTTTACCCTAACTATTCTCCTTTTCGTTCAATTCGAGTTGGACATGATGGTTTACTATCAGCTTGAAATGTGCGGAATTGCAGGTCATTACATAGCACCTCTAGATATCCTCGGTAGCGGTATAATCAATGTGTATAGGGTTACACAACTTCATAGACTCACATCCTCATAAATAATCCAAGAGATTTATAATTACATAATAATCATCTAGAATTTTAACCTCATAGTAATTGGCTCTGCTCTCAACTATTGAAAAATATACTATCTCTCAGACCACTACTAACCTAATCAACTCTTGGTATCATGAATAGTCATCTGGACTCTCAGTCCTATGTGCTCTCAACAACATAAATATATATTTCGACAACAGTCTGAACAAATGATATGATCAGCTCTCAGCTGTACACACAATGATCTCATATAGGTGAATAATTACGTGTCTATAACATCTCATCAATCATAACTAGATGGGAGACATTTAACTCTAAGTCTACGCCAGTACCTCGATGGCTATCGTGACACAATATCCATCAAGTGCAAGACTACGCTATGATATGCTCATGACCTTACAAGTGCATATAATAGTAACGGCCTACCGGCTTATATAACATAAGAGCAGTGGCTCTAAGGCATACACATCAAAAAGGCGTGTCATGGATTCGGGGGCAACCCCGCAATCAAGCTGCTAGGATGGATTCTTTCCTAATATAGCTTACTCCATGTCATATAATAAGAGTATACACACAATAGAAGTTATGGCTCTCAGCCTGCTCACCCTCAGTTCGTATCACCATAAATATAATATGCCATATACTTGACCCTATTAGAGTGGAATATACTTACAGAAAGTAATCGAACAAATATCGGCTAAGGCATCTCATACCACCTAGTGTTACTCGTTTGTTTACTCAATGCTCGTAAATTACACTCGCATAATATTCTATATCATGAGTCAAAAGAGTAATTGGAATAATATTACCGAATGACTCATACTAAATAGTAATACTAATATGTTTCATAATCTAGAATTTCACATAATATTATTTGATATAACAAGTCCAAAGAATAACCAAAGAAATATTATGAAAAGTCCCTTACCAGTCAGTATTTGTCACGAACCGGATTTTCGATGCTCGAAAATCGACATCAATATGTCCACTGTATTACATGCCGAGCAATTGAATGTCGGAAAACCCGATTGTTAGGGGAAAAGAAAAGGAAGAGGTAGAAGAAAAAGAAACAACAACACAGAATCTCACAATCGCAGCGGAACGATATATAATAGATAATAACATGTCTTTATACAAAAAAACTATAACTGTTACTTATACCTTACATCATCAGAGTACAACAAATCAATAACTCAATACTGGATAGTTATTATAACTTGTCCTCACTAGTGTTGAATATACAGCCTACCATACACAGCAGAATATAACCAAGTACGTGGAATACGTCGCTGTCATCCAGCTCATCTTCTAAGCTCCATAGCATCCTAACCTGAATCTATAATACTCGGTCTGACCCGAGCATTATAATAAAATAATACCCAAGTCAGTCTGGAAAACCAGCGTGAGAAAACACACTCAATTTGAATTATTAAAGTTATCAAAATCCTTTGAAAAACAAAGGTATCTTGTAAGACCGCATCACACATAAACACGATGGGGTTTTACCTTATGATAACCAAAACACTTTATATCAAAATCATCTGATATTATAATAGGTCTAAGTACAAATACTTATTCAAATAGCCGCAATTGTTACATTAATTAAATTCCAGCATACTAGGCTCTACAACCAAAACCGTAAAGGCACGTATTGTAGAATGGATTCCATACAATGACTAGGCACTGGGGTACCACCTATCACAGTACACGTCTAGAAAAATGTACCGAAGACCTTGCCAGGATCCCCTATAACACAAGACCGGCCCTATCCATAACCTAGATAGAACCGAATATGTTATCACCCCAGGTGTTCCCACCTTTATCGAGAGCTCTTTTCCATGCACCATTGTATCCATAATTAATAATATATCCAAGGGTATCTAGAAAGGTGATAACATACCCTAATTGGGTATGACCCACTTAGCCTTGCTGCATCTCCCTTGATTTTCAATCATTCCGGTTGATGAGGCTTGAGGTTATGGTAACCTTTTTAAGGAATTTTCACTTAGAATGCTCATTGTCCTCCAATAACAATGTATTGATAGCATTCGTCCATACAAGTTGTCCTGGGTCTGGACAAACCGAATCATTATCTTCACCATCTTCACGATATCCATTCGTAACGCTCAAATTGGATGGAAGTGGTTTTTGGATAATTAAATCCGATCCCGGTCACTTCGAAACGATCAACGAAATTGGCCAAATACTTGATAGTTGGTTATTTAACTATCAATATAACATCCATAAGCAGTCACTGGGCCCATATTATAATTTATTCCAAAATTTATTTCCAAAATATCTTTATAAGATATATATATATATATATATTCAAATCCCTTCCAAGTTTCAATATTTGAGACAACTCAAATATTTATATCCATGTCAGGATATTTCAAACCATCTCTTACTTCAACACTTAGAAAATATTTAAAAGTATATTTTTCTAAAACCATTACTTTCCAATACTTAGGAAAGTTCCATTTATTTCTCTTTTCTCAAAACCCTTCACAATTTATATTGTAATTTCCTTAACTCGATTATAACGAATTCTATAAGTTCTGAGGTTCGTTAATTAAATCTCTTTATTCAAAAGTATATACTTATCTCACCAAAATAAGTATATTCACAAACCATTCCCTTCAAAAATATTTGAAAAACCTTTCAAAATAAATATGGAAAGCACCACGCGGTATCAACCATGGATTCACAGCTCAATGATTATATCTCTATCCCAAAGAAATCCAAACTTAACTGTAGGCAATCTCTGCCTCTGATTTCGCCATGAAAGTATACCATTACTTTCCGAAAACTTTATTTAATAATTATCTCAAATTAATGCTTATAAACTTTCTATAATAATTTTCCAAGTTTAATTTAGGCAAATACTCTTAAATAATAGTTATTATATAAAACCATATTAATATTGAATAATTTATCTTTTAAAATAATACTACTGATTAATTCTGATTTATTAATAAAATTCTAATCGTTTTTCAAGACTTGTTTATAAAACTTATAATTCATTTGACAATTTAAAAATATTTAAATAACTAACTTTCTAAAATATTCTTATGCTAAAAAAAATTAAATTACCTAGTTTTATAATTCAAAATCCTCCTTTTAAAGCAAACTCTACTCCTCGATACAATTATATTTTCCAATCCAATATAACCAATCTAATATTTATAGATCTCCTCTCGATTTATCACCAATCGACTTACGTTCCCAATTTCATAAATCCCTTTTTCACATTTCCAAAAGTAAATCTATCATTCTTTTTTAAACCGATTTACCCATCTCATTATAAATTCCTACCGTTAATTTATATCTTCAATTTATCAAATGATAATCGTTTCACTTTATTTATAAACATTGTTTATAAATCCCATAGTTTCATTTCCAGTTTACAACGGTTCACATCACTTAAATCCATTATAACCTGATTTATAAATTAATTTCCATTTATAAATCAATTTCTTAAATAATCCAATTATATTTCAAAGCCAACCAAACTCGATTCTACTTCCATTTCAAAATTTAGAAATCTTATTTAAGATCCAGTATAACCAATTTGTATTTATTTCCAAATTCCCTTCTATTCCCCATCTACTAAAATCTCGATTTTTTTAAACCTTTTATATTTAAACAAGTATCACTTTAAGAATTATTTTTTAAAGTCCTTTATTTACATTATTCCAAAATCTCCATTTTAAATATCACGAAATAGTCGGGTACAAAGTCAAACCATTTATTTTATCCAAATAAATTTCTTTAATTAATCCAAAATTCAATATAAATATTTCACTTCCAAAATCCCTTTTTAATTTCTTTCAAATTTAAAACATATATTTATGGTATTTTTAAAAATACCAAAATCAAGGCCAGTGCTACCATAGCATCCAATAAATTCAAATCACATATTATTATATCATAGATTATCCAAACATATCATATATCACTACATATGAAATTAAATTCAACATTTTTGAGGAATCCAGTTGGATCCCTGTAACCTGTTTCCCTGCAACCTGTTTCCCTGCAACCACAGATATTAATACAACATAAAAATACCAATCCCACTTCGAGGCAGGATATCGCGGTAATATAGGGTCATCCGCTATTATGCGGGGTGCATAGGGTCTCATCCACTCCAACGGTGGGAATAATCAATCCAACTACTAATATATAAACTACTATATATATTATACCATCCAACTGATAAATATATCAATTCAACCAATCATACAATAATTAATTTTAATCATTTAAAATTAATTACAGTAATTCAAATAAGTGAGATTTACTCACATTGATTTTTTTATTATCGCCAAGACGTTCCGTTTTAGAACTAAAACCGGACGACGCCCGATTTTAGCCCAAATTTCAACTGTCTCCAAATCCGTCCAAACTAGTTTCATTGCGAAGCACTCGTAACCACGATCGCAACGCAAAAATTTTCATCCAATTTCGACCTCGCATGCAGGGGTTATAAAATTTTTAAGTTCATCAGTTTTTTTTAAATAAAAATACAATTTAATTTTCTTTTAAAAAAAGAAGACCCACCCAAACTACATAGGCCCGGCCCACTTAAAGATTCTTCCCCAAAATGTCATCCCCCTTCACACCAAAGGCAGTATCTCGCGTGCACGAGAATGAGTGATACCAAGCTACGATCATCTAATCGATGAACTGTTTTCACCGTCATAATCCTCTCCAAAATCTCCACATGCCCATACCCTTCTCGACAACCTCACTTCACCCATGCCAATCATGACTTGACCGAGCATCCATGGCTACAGTGTGAAGTCGCACTCTTCCTCCCATGATCGCACGCTCCAATTTTTCCCACTGAGATGTTATCTTCCCTCACGAGTTCGAAAACGAGCTCCATTTCTCGAATTGACAAGCCAATCCCTTAAAACATGGAACCCTAGTCTAAAACCACCATTCGACTTGCTGCCACAACCCCACGTTCACCACCGAACAACCCAGAGCCTTGGCCATGCATAGCCCTTCCCCAAACAGGAATTTTAAAATTAGTTTCACAATACTTCGTTGAATATTTTATAAGATATAAATTTTTGAAGTTTGATTTTTTTTTCTCTTACCGCATATGTTGCGTGTGTTTAAAAGGTGGAGGGAAACATATTTTGAATGGCAAGGGTATAGTGAATTGAGTGAAAGAAAGGATGGGCTGACGTGAATATGGTCAAGTCAAAAAAATACATATATCTATTATTTAAATTACAAATTATCTCGATTTACGTAACTTAAAATCTCAAAACCCTATCGAGGTGTGCCGCTAGGCGTTTATAATGTTATACCCCCATTCCAAATGCAATGGAAAAGGTTTCGAGTCCTAATTCGATTGTATGAAGAAGATAGCTTTTTGAACCCAATTATTATATTGAATTTTCGATATTAAATTCAGGGCGTTTCTATCCTGTACGACCAAACGATAACTCTAAACACTACGAAATTTGAAATCCGATAATAATACACTATTACAGATCCAATGGAATTGGTTTCGTCGAATTCCGAGACTGTGCCTCGGAAGGCTATTTTTACTCGTTAATTTAAACGAGCTATTTTTAAAATCGAACAAATCACTTTTTAAATTCAATATAAAAGTTCAATTACCTTCATTCTTATTAATATAAATTTAATAAGCCTTTAAATTATTTTTAACAAGCTTAAAACTCAAGATTCAATTATTTAAGTAAATTTCAATTATTAAATTACCCAATAGATCATTATATTTGAAATTCAAGTTAAAAATTAACTTTTAAATATTTAAAATCAATTAAATATTTTAATTTCAAATAACCAAATTTCTGAGTCATTACAGTATTATAACTGCATTTATTCTGATTCCTTGTTACACAGAAATATAAATCATTCAAAACACACAATACTACTATTTATTGATTGGGAAGTGGTTTTATCACAAAATACAGCTTTCCCAAAATCTTTAATACAATTTCTAATAGAGTTGGGAGTATGCCCTAAGGGCAGTTCTATAATTTATTATAAATTAATTAACTCTGTAATTAATTCTCATTCATAACAAAGATGTTTTTATTTTTGTTATATATTTGCTATAAAGTATTATAAATAATTAAATGCTTAATTAAAATATATTTAACATAAAATCCATAAATGATGTGTTTGTGATAGTAATTACAAATAGTTGTAATCGCGAGAATTATATCACAATATTATAAGACACATCATTTTAAATGTTCCTTGTCAAGATGCATCGAGATGGATATCGATGTATCAATTGTATGTAACGCTCTCCAATGCAACTACTCACTCAATAGTTTTCTATTGATCAATATAACTTAGGTCAAAATGAAAATATCGATGTGACTGATTTACAAAGTTCTCTTGACTTGAGAATAATACCGATCTTCAATATGAAAGCTCCATTTTGATTATAGTCAAATCATAGCATGCGTCCATCGAGTGACTATAGTTAGGTCGAGTGGAAGTATTAGAAGTGAAATACTATTTAAGAGAGAATTCGTCTCCTCAGTTATATGGGGTTAGTGTCACAGTCAACTCAAAGTCAAAATATCTGGCCAAAGTAATTCGATTAATAATAATTGTTATTATTGAACCACGGACTTTGTGGTTGGACTATAGAGTTGAATATATATGATATTGGAATTTTGACCGTTACTAAATTCCAGAAGTCCAAAGTGATATAGTTTTAACGAGAAGAATTTGTGTAAATAATAGTCACAACCAGGTAACACTTAATAAAGTAAAATTGGATTTTATCAAAACCAAGTAAGTAATAAATTTAGCCAAAACATCACACCACATGCTATGTGACGTGTAATTGTTAATATTCGAATAGTTCAATATTAATCGATGACCAAATTTACACATGACGAGTCACACAACCAAAAAGATGAATTCTCCTTTGACTAAATGATTTGATTAATTTATAATTATTATAATAATATTTATGAAATATTCATAAATTTGATTTTGATTTGATAAATGAATATTAAATGTACTTATAAAAGTTGTAAATACTTTAATCGATATATGATATCGATAAACGTTTTAAATTAGATTTAAAAAGCAAAATATTCATTCGAGCTCTAAATAGGTTTAAGGCCCATCATAAGGGATGGTAATTTTGAAAGCAACATGGGACATTGGTGGCTCTAATATGGAGTGAGATGGCTTAATTTTGGATGGCTCGGATTAAAGGAGATTGATTAAAAAAATATGATCCTAAATTCTCTCCTTCTCTTCCTCTATTTAAACATCTCTTCCTCCATTTAATAATGATCTTTTTAGAGCCTCCATCTCTGCACCTTTTTTTTATCAAGCTCAAAGCAAGTCAATTCAATCGCTACTCGATAGCGGTGGTCAACGGTTAAAGGACTAGCATTTTATTGGATCGAAAATCATTTCTAGGAGCTTACATCATCGTTTCTAGGTGTGATTTAGGGCTTTGGTTGCAAGGTATATTTTTAATAAATACAAATATTAATTTATATTTATAATGTTCATCTTATATATATATATATAGTTAGGTAATGATTCTAATATGCAGTTATATTGTCATAATTTAGATTGGTTAAATGTATATTTATGTTTATAAAAATAATTAAATATGATAATTAACCTATATACAGTATAGCTCGGAATAAAATAACAATTTTTGATTATTTAAATAATTTAGTATATAATATACACATATATTTAAATAGTTTAGAATTTAAATAGTACATCATAATTACATAAAATTTTATATATGTTACTTAACAAGTATGTTATTTCCAACAAAAAGAAAAAAATTATTAATGTATTATTTATAGATAATATTTAGATCAATTTATCATATAAATAATTATATAAATTCATATATATATATATTATAAAATATATTTTATATTTTATAAAATCATATTGATACATATTAAACTCACGTCAAAATTAAAAACTAATTTTTTTATTTTTAAATATTTAAATTAAAACTGTAAACTTAAAAATTAGATGTATTAATTATTTTAAATTATAAAATTATATTATAAACGTTCAAATTATAAACTTTTTGTTTAAAATTTTCTGAAAGTCTAAAATTTAAATTTAGACATGAATAATATATTTTTCTAAATTTTAAATAAATATTTTTTTGTTTTATTAATATATATATATATTTATATTTAAATTTTAAAAACTAAAAAAATAACCTAATCTATGCGCAAGAACAAATCATTATATATATTTAAATGAAATTATTTTATAATTTTAGTTATATTAATATATATACATATATATATAAGTATTTAACATATTTAATTATGTATATTTATAAATGTATATATATTAAAAAATATTTATATAAATACTATTTTCGACATTACATAAAAAATTATTTATTATATTTTAAATGATATAAACATATTTATATATTAATCAGTATATATACTTTTTGTTAATATTATATATTTATATCCATGTATAAATATATATATGTTTATACAAAATTTTATATAAATAAAATTTTAATTTATATACATATATATTAAAATATTTTATCATAAAAGCAAAAGTATACATACATGTATTTGGACAATATATTTGCATTTTGGATCAGCTAATATGTATGTTCCGATGTAAATCTCAACATTTATACACGGGGATGTTGTACCTTGCACGGATTTATATGTAACACATGCACGCGCGCACACACACACACATATGTATGTATGTATGTATGTATGTATGTGTATATGATATATGTATATACAACATAACATAAATTAAATTAATATTATATCATTTTATAAATTTAAATGAAATAAAAGATTAATTTAAATAAATTTTGAAAGGTTCTAAATAAACTTAACTTTATAAGTCCAATAAAAATCCACTAAGGTAAAAAAAATTGAAATTCACCTATAACTTTCGCCACGTGCTGGTCCAGTTTCCACAATGATATCAGAGCACAATAGTCTATGCAGTCTAAATTAATCATGTTGGGGTTAACTATTAAGCTCACGGCCCAAAGGTTGCCCCTAATAGAAAAGGCTCAATTTGAATTGGGCCTTGGGCTAATTTTCAAATATGTTTGAAAATAAAAAATATAAGATTTGAATTTAAAAGTTAAATTTAAAATAAGATATAAATATACTATAAAGGTTATAATATAATAAAATTTTCAAAATGTTAGAAAAAATATATTTATTTTGATATTTTAAAATGTATTTATAAATTAACAAAATAAATTAATTAAAAGAATTAATTATTAATAAATGTATGCATGTACTATATATTAATATACATTATGCTTTTGTTTAAAGTGTTTAAAATAACATATATACATATATGCATATGAAATTAATTTTGAAATTAATATAATTTAACTAAATTAGTTTAATTAAAATAAATTAATTATCAGGTTAATTAATTAAATGATATATACATGTATATGGTATGTGTGTAATACTATAAAAGGTTATAGTATATAATAAAGATCCAATATAAATGTTACATTAAGATAATAAAAAATTAATTAAAATGTTAATTAATTAAAATTAATTAAAAAAGATTTAATTAATATAATATTATGCATAAGACTATTATATAATTAGTATGAAATATAAAAGTTATATAATAATAAAATTTGTGTAATATGAATGTATAAATTAAAGCTGAAACATTAAAGAAACCCAAATAGACTTAAGGAATAAATATATATGTAAATGTTGGTATATTGTGATTTCCGATGTGTTTGACACTTGAATCACGAGGGTAATTCATAAGAATTACATTATTTCATAAGTCAATATCACTCAACATAATATATTGAAGATTATGAATCTTCAATATAATGTTGTCCTCTACCATATATATATATATATATATATATTAATAAATTACTTGCATACTCCTTCGTTGTTGAGAAAAATCAAGATAGGGATGTTATGTGTAGTATTATTAATATATTGAATAGACGAGGTAAGATAACTATATGTATTTGTTGAGCAAACTCTAGGTAACTATACTATACTTAGGCCTTCGTGATATGATAGGTATGAGCGAATAATTTCATTTCGATTTGTTGAGCAAACTCAAGGTCAAATTAGAATTAGGACAAGGTACCAAGGGTTAGGAGTTGTATACGATACAACCGATAAGGAGTTATGCATCATCAATGAAGCTATGAATTATTGAGCAAACTCAAGGTTTGAATACCAAGACGGATGAGTTCTAACACCTACTAGTGAAGTCAAAAGACTTCTATGTTTCGACTTAGGGTTTGGAGAAACATAAAAGACTAGTGGGAGCTTATTAGTAAAATGAAACATAAAGTTTAACCTTACTAATACTATAAGAACATCTACTATGATTTGTCCTAATAATCTACCACTTAAACTTGCAGAAAATGACAACTCTAAAACTATTGTTTGAAAATGACAAGCTTACCAGACCTAACTATACCGACTAACTAAGAGCAATTAAAATAGCATTGACGTACGAGCATCGTTGGAATGGTATTACATGCAAACTTAAAGAACAACCCACGAATGATGTGGACCCTAAACTACAACTTGCTTATGAAAAATGGGTATCAGACCCAGAGATCGCCCAAGTTTTCGTATTGTCTACGTTAGACCAAGGTTTTAAATCTCGGATTTCGGTCACGTCTCATCTCGAAGAATTTAGATAGCTTATCTCGTATCGGGTGAGATCTCGAACGAGATGAGTGCATCTCGGTCGTCCATATCGGATTTACATCTCGGTTTCTAAAATTCATTTTGGGGTTATCTCGGAGTATATGTCATGTCGAAATTAGTTTTCATACACCTAAATTTATAATACTGGTCAGTAGTCACTACCTTAAGAAAACGCTATGCACTTACCTTGAATATATCACACGCTTATCATTAGTAATTTAGTATGGAAAAATACCACTTGTCTCATGTAAAATAAACAAATAACTAGATTTCATGAATAATGTTCAATATAATATCATATGAGATAAAGTAGACAAGAAACAAACCCTAACATATGCACCTTTACTTTGTTTGATCATTCACTTAACTTTCCTACACAATATAATGTCTGATTTCCACCTTTTATGATTTATAGTGCTGCAAGGGAAATCTTAATTTTATAACTTCAAATACAAAAGTCTACAAGTAGAATTAAGATATTCTATGTCTGAAGTATTTAATTATTAGCAAACAAAATCTCATTAAGCAACTAATAGCATAGATATTTCAAACAAACGTAGAAAATAGCATACATAGTACAAACAATTTTCAAACATTTAGTAATATTATAAGAAAAGCAAAAAAATGATGTACGAATGAACATGTAATCATCAAATGAAATTAATAGATGAAAGAGAATTCCTTTATTGCTTAAAAATAAGCCTTGAGGAAAAAAATTATAGCAGCAAAGACTAAATGAAATCAAATTGGAAATCCATTTGGAACATAAAGTTAAATAAGTAAAGCCCAAAATTTATAGCCGCAAAAAAAAGGTTAGGAAAAAATATCAAGAAAGTGTCAAAAAAAGAAAAATGAAATCGAATGTAAATTAATTTGGATCAGAAACCTAAATGAAAATCATAAAGTGAAATACTTACCATAATCGATGTAGATTTTATCATCTTCTTACACTCGTCACTGCCGTAAAATAAGAGACGAAGATTAAATGAGATTTATATAAGATATAAGGGTTAAAAAAAGTACAACTAAGAAGGCTTAAATTAAGGTAAAGGATGAGCCAGCCAAATACAGAAAAATAGTTGATTTTTGCCAAAATTCAAAAATTCGGCCGATATCTCGCTGTTAAATCTCGTTCGAGATACCGGACGAGATACCGAAATATCGTCCGAGATTTGGGTCAGACGAGATTCAAACGAAATAGCCTGTTTCGAATCGCCCAGGCTTGAAAACGAGATCTCGACCGAGATCTCGGCCGAGATGAGCGAGATTTAAAACCTTGCGTTAGACAAGCAGTTGCAAAGGCAGCATGAAAATATGTCTGTCCATGAGATATTTGATAGTCTCAAGGATCTTTTTGGTGAATAGTCACGTTCCACAAGGTATGAGCTTACGAAGAAGTTGTTCAATATCAAACTGACCAAAGGGTAGAAAGTAGACGATTACATGCTGATGATGAAGGACTATATTGATAGGCTTTCACAGTTGGATGTAAAGATAAGCAACGAATTGCAAGTGGATTTGATCCTTGGTTCTCTTACTCCTTAGTATAAATCGTTCATATTGAATTATAACATGAACCAATTAAATGTGAATCTCATGGAGCTCCTTAATATGTTAAAGTCGGTCGAGTCTACATCGAAGGATTAAGGGATCATACTTACTGTTAAGGGTAGTGTGTCATCTTTGAAGAGTTTATAGAAGCGGAAAAGATAAGGTAAGGAAAATAAAAGTAAGAAGACTGATGACAAAGGTGAATGTCACCACTACCACAAGAAAAGTCACTGGAAAATGAATTGTCCTGACTAATTGAAGATTATTAGAGAAAAGAAGCAGAATGGCTCTGGGCTTCATCAGGTACATTTATGATTCAAAAATGTTTTGTAATCAATAAAATGTCTTGGGTCTTAGATACTAGATTTGGTACTCATATATGTAATTCGTTACAGGGCTTAGGAACTGGCATCGCATGGCAAAAGGAGAGATGAGGCTCCAAGTTGTTGATGGATCTATTGTAGATGCAATGGTAGTAGGAGATTATCATTTAGTGAAGTAGTATTAGTATTAAATAATTTTGATTTTCTAAATAACTTTATTTGTGAGATTGTTTCTGTTTCTAGATTGTCTAAGACTAGATATATATTTCATTATGTAAATAATGTTATGAACATTAATTTAGATGGAAATAAAGTCCGTGATGGTGTTCTTGAATGGCATTTATGTGCTTAATACTAATTATGTGTGTTTTGTGGATAATTCTTCTAACAATATAAATGATTATTATCTTTGGCATTGTAGGTTAAGTCATATTAGCGAGAAATGACTACACAAGTTGAAAACCAAAGGTTTTCTATTATCAATTGATTCTAAATCATTTGAAACGTGTGAGTTGTGTTTCAAAGGTAAAATGATCAAGCACTCATTTAGTGGGAGCAATAAAAGAGTTAATAAACTCTTGGGGTTATTACATAGTGATGTTTGCGGCCCAATGCCTGTAATTACCATAGATAATAGTTCTTACTTTGTTACCTTCACTGATGATTTCTCAATACAAGGATATGCGTAACTTATAAATAAAAAATCCAATGTCTATGAGAAATTTGTCGAATATAAAACTATAGTAGAAAACCAATGGGCTATAAGATTAAGATTCTTCAATCAGATCCAGGAGGTGAGTATGTTGGATAGGATTTCCAACAATACTTAAAAGATAATAGGATTTTCTCTTAGGATACTCCAACCTATACACCGCAACACAATGGTGTGTCGGAGCAAGGGACCGAACCCTATTGGATATTGTTTGTTCCATGATGAGTAAGGCTGAATTACCTCTATCCTATTAGGGATATGCGCTAGAAACCACAGCACATATTTTGAACTTGTTGCCTAGTAAATCTGTGCATAAAACACTATATGAGATGTGGTATGGTAAGAAAGCCCGGCTCAAATATTTGAAGATGTAGGGTTGTCTGGTATACGTTAAGAACATTGGTCCAAATAAACTAGAGGCCAGATCGGTACTATGTAAATTTATAGGATATCCCAAAAAACGATGGATATACATTCTATAATACCGAGGAACAAAAGGTCATTGTTTTGCAACGCGCTGTCTTTTTAGAAAAGGAATTTTTGTCAAAGGAAATTAACAACGAGGTTGTAGACTTGGATGAGATCCAAGAAGTTAACACTGAAGCTTAACTAGTGGGAGAACCAAGTTCACCTGTATACTAAAACACGCAACCTATTGGAAGGTCTAGTAGGAAATCTCACACACCAGAGAGATACTATGGTTTTCTCATAGATGGCGAGAAGGAGGACTATGTCTTAGATGATGACACTCCTTTGTCTTTCTAGCAAGCACTACAGAGTAAAGACTCTACACTCTCGCTTGGAGAAATGAAATTCGAGATGGATTCCATGTTCGAAAACAAAGTTTGGACTTTGTCAAACGTACCTACAGGAATAAAACCCATCGGCTGTAAATGGATTTTTAAGAAAAATCAAAATACAAATGGGGAAGTAGAGACTTATAAGGCTAGGCTAATCACAAAAGGATTTCATCAAATTTATGGTGCTGATTATGACAAGACCTTTTTGCCTATAGCCATGCTTAAGTCCATTTGGATTATTATAGTCATCGTTGCATCTATGACTACAAAACAAGGCAAACGGATGTAAAGACGACTATTCTAGACGATGATTTAGAAAAAACCATTTATATGTCGTAGCCCGAGGGTTTTGTGGTCAGTGGGAGTGAAGGTAAGGCTTGCAAATTGTTAAAGTCTATTTATGGACTTAAACAAGCTTCAAAGAGTTGGAACAAGTGTATTTATAAAGTAATCAAATAGTTTGTTTTTTATCAAAACATAAAGGAAGCGTGTGTATACAGAAAGGAACAGAGCAACATTTTTATTTTCCTAGTGCTCTATGTTGGTGATTTATTATTGATTAGCAATGACACTTCATTGTTGCATTCAATGAAAGCATGGCTTTCCAAGAACTTCTTCATGAAGGATTTGGGAGAAGCAGCCTATATACTTGGTATAAAGATTTATAGAGACATATCTAAAAGGTTGTTGGGATTGGCTCAGTCCCTATACATAGATACCATACTAAAAAGGTTTGGTATGGAAAATTCCAAGCGTGGAAACATTCCAATGCAGTTTAGAATCGTCCTTTCTAAGAAAGACGCTCCTCACATCAATGAGGAGAAAGAGCATGTAAATAGGATCCCCTATGCTTCATCCATAAGATCCATAATGTACACTATGTTATGTATTAGACCAGATGTGGCATACGCATTAGGATGTGTAAGCCAATACTAGTCTAATCCCGGATAAAAACATTGGACACCTATAAAATGTATACTGGAGTATTTAATAAATACTATGGACTTATTCTTTATATACGGGAATAGAGACCTCCTTATGAAGGGGTATATGGATTTGAACTTTCAAAGTTATATAAATGATGGTAAATCGATGTCTGGTTATGTCTTAATGGTGGAGCCATTAGTTAGAAAAGTTCTAAGCAAGAAACAACTGTTGATTCCACGATAGAGGCTGAGTACATTGCCCTCAATGAAGCGGCTAAAGAGGTAGTCTGGATGCGCATGTTTTTGAGTGAGTTCGGAGTGATTCCCAATATTGAGAATCCCATTGCATTATTCTGTGATAATAATGTGGCAACGTAGATCGCAAAGGAGCCCAAAGTACACAAGAAGTTACGGCATATTCTTCATAAGTTCCACCTGATCAGAGAATTTGTTGAGAAGAAAGAGGTCGTGATACAAAGGGTAGATACCAAAGACAATATAGCAGATCGATTCACTAAGGATCTAGCTCGGTTGGCTCTTGAGAAGCTGGTCGAAGGGATGGGATTGAGATTTCATAATTGGCCCCAAGTGCAAGTGGGAGATTGATAGAGTTAGGGGTATGCTCTTGAGGCATATCTGTAATTTATTGTAAATTAATTAGCTGTTTAATCAAACCTCGTTCATAATAAAGGTGTTTTTTCTGTTATATATTTGTTATAATGTGTTATAAATAATTAAATGTTTAATTAAAATATATTGAATATATATTCCATAAATGGTGTGATTTTTATAGAATTACAAACAGTTGTAATATGAGTATGTATCATAATATTATAAAACACATCATTTTAAATGTTCCTAGTCAAGATGCATCGAGACTGGATATTTATGTATCCTTTAAGACTAGAGAACATGACGCTCTCCGAATGTTGGGCAATGTATTACTCATGACTACTGGGGGGCACCTACGGTTTACGTATTGATATTTATTGGATAATTATATAATGACTCACTTGATAGTTTTCTATTGGTTAATATAACTAAGGCCAAACAGAAAATATCGATGTGACTGATTAATACAATTCTTTCGACTTGAGACTACTGTCAATCTATAATAGGAATGCTCTGTTTTGATTACAGTCAAATCACAGCATGGCATCCATGGAGTGACTACAATTGGATCGAGTGAAAGTATTGAAAGTGAAACATTATTTAAGAGAGGATTCGTCTCCTCAATTATATGGGGCTTGTAACACGGCCAACTCAAAGTCAAAATCTCTAGCCATATTAGTTAGATCAATAATAATTGGTCAAAATTCCCCCTCTGGTCTCTTTATTTTATCAAGCTCAAATCAAGTAAAATCAACCGTTATTCGATAATCGGTGGTCAATGGTTCAAGGACTGGCATTTTGTTGTATTGGAAATCATTTCTAGAAGTTTACATCATCGTTTCAAGGTGTGCTTGAGGGCTTTGGTTGCAAGGTATATCTCTAATAAATACAAATATTAATTTATATTTATAATGCCCATTATATTTATTTATTTAGTTAGTTAGGTGTCAATTCTAATATGTAGTTATATTGTTATAATTTAGAATGGTTATACATATATGTATATATATGTTTATAAAAATCAAATGATTTTTTTAATGATAATTAACCTATATATAGTATGGCGTGAAACAACAAAAAAGACATTTTATGACTATAGGCAAGGCAAGCCGACTTTGTAGCGAGCCGTGCTAAGTATAATATGGCAAAACATTTTATGATTATTTAAATAATTTAATATATAACATACACATATTTATATGGTTTACAATTTAAATACTATATTATAATTACGTAAAATTTAAAAATAAAATTTTATATATATTGTTTATAAGTATGTTATTTTCAGTAACAAGAAAAAAAAATTTATACATAAGTTTTAAATAATATTTAAATAAATTTATCATATAAATAATTATATAAATTCATATATATATTATAAAATATATTTTGTATTTTATAAAATCATATTGATACATTTTAAAATCACACCATAAATTTAAAAAGTATTTTTTTATTTTTAAATATTTAAATTAAAATCAAAAATTTTAAAATTGGATTTTTTAATTATTTTAAATTATCAAATCATATAATAAATTTTCAAATTATAAAATTTGCTGAAAGTTTAAAATTTAAATTTAGGTTCTAATAAAATATTTTCCTAATTTGTAAATTATAATTTTTTGGTTTTATTAATATATTTATTTAGATGTTTAAAATTAAAAATAATATATGATCTATGCGCAAGACCAGATCATTATATATATTTAAATAAAATTATTTTTCAATTTTATTTATATTAATATATATTTATTATTATATGTATATATAAGTATTTAACATATTCAATTATATATATATATATTAAAATAATTATATTGATATAAGTAATATTAACAACAATACAGCAAAAAATAATTTATTATATTTTAAATGATATAAACATATTTATATATAATCAATATATATATATACTTTTTGTTAATATTATATATTTATGTCCATATATAAATATGTAAGTGTTTATCAAAATTATATATAAACAATATTTTAGTATGTATATAGATATAATATATATATATATATATATATATATAAATTATAACAGCAAAAGTGTGTGTCTATATATACATATATTTGGATAATAATTTATATATTGGATGAGCTAACATGTTCGTTGCGCTGTAAATTTCAGCATCTATACACGTGCATGTTATACCTTGCACGGATTGATATGTCACACATGCACTCACACACACATATATATATGATACATATACATATATATAACATAACATAAATTAAGATAATATTATATCATTTTATAAATTTAAATAAAATAAATTATTTTATTTAAATAAAATTTAGAAATGTTTTAAATAAAATTGACTTCGTAGGCCAATAAATCCAATAGGGTAAAAGAAATTGAAATTCATCCATAACTTCCATTGTGGGTTGGTCTAGTTCCAACAATTTCAAATATTAATATTCAGCTGAAAGAAAATTAAATTATAAAATTCTCATTTTTTCCTCAAATCCATTGCAGTTTCAAAAATAAATATTTACAAACCTCTTATTTAATTATAACGGAATCTGTAAATTAAACTTTATTCAATTCCAAATCCCTTATAATCCTTTTTATATTAATTCATACGTTTAAAAGTCTTCTCCAATAATTGAAAATAATAATGATATCAAAATAGTTTTATAATTCATGATTTCCCAACGATATAAAATAATATCCCATTATATGAAAATCCTTTAAATATTTTTATAATCAACGATAAATAAATAAACAAAAATATAAATATTCAAAAGTTTACTTATTTAATGAAATTCCAGAATTCATTATTTTCCAATTAATTTCAATTTAAAAAGTCCTCAAACATTTCACTTAAATATTTTCTATCACTACTAATATTTTCAATTTTAAATAAAAACTATTCCAAAATCCCCTATTTATTTTCAGAAATATTTCATTTCTTTAAAATCCTTCCATTTTGATTTATTCATTCCTTTACGATCAATTACTAATGTCATCTCATAACAACAACAATCAATCAAAGATATGCAATTCAATTTTACCCAACTCAATCCATATCAACAAACAACTCATCACCAAACAATGAATAAATTCTTAAAATTAGAATCCAGATCATAGTCATGAGTTATCAAAATTAACTCACTCAAACAATGCAAATAAACACGCTCAACCATCACATGTCATAGCACAATTCAAGCAATATCAATCAAACAACAATGCGCAAAGTATTAGATGATAGTTGTGAGTAAAAAGAATTTTACTCGCCTAAATAATGCTCGAGATCCAAATCAGTGACTATCGTCAGCTCTACGCAAATGTTACCATCGCCAATTACCTCGGTCATCGTCAGCCCTTCCATCGTGTACCCACCAGTACTACTGCCAACACCACGTCGAGAATGCCTCCATCGCCGCATCCAAGAACTTGCTATCCACTGCGTTCTACTACCGCTCAAAATTCGTGTGCACCACCATTAGTGTAACAACCCGCATATTTTACGATTGTATATTTAAATATAGCATCGTTAGTCAGATTCAAGTCCGAAATGTCACTTTTTGCAAACAGTCGAATTGGGACTCGAGACCACTTCCATTGAGTCCAAAATGGCGTTTGCGACCTTTTTGAGTATAAACATCGATATGTTTGGAGTTGAGTAGAATTTGGACATTTTCACATAGGGCTTTGGGCTTGGGTTTGGGTTTCAGCCCACTAACCCAACTCATCTTATATCCTAACTCCACCCCCTCTCCTCTTCATTCATTATATTATTTTCCTAACACTTCAATCTTTAGTAAAAATGGGGGAAGAGATTGGAAACTAAAATCCTAATCCCTAGTTTCCTTTGCAAATTCAAGTTCTAGCTCCAAAATCAAAGAGAGGCTTAGGTAAGCATCCTCTTCTTCTTCTCCATCTCAATCTCTCTCCAATTTCAGAAATTTCCTATGACCTAACTTAGGAAATATTCGTTGTAATCTTAGATTGGAGCTTCTAGAGTTGAAGTTGAAGTGTGGTTGATCTTTCTTTTGATTTCAGAGCTTCTCATTTGTATTTCGGTTGAAAAAGTGAGTTTTTGAACTCACATCTACGTCTATAGCTTTCATTGTTGTTAGGTATGAATTCCTAACATCTATTCATGTTCATTTGGTTTTGATTTGGATTGATTTGGCGAATTTTCCAATTTTTGGTTTTAAAGTCCAATTTTGTGAAAATTCTTTTATGGATGTTTGAACATGTTTACCGGGGCGTATCGATGAGCTTATAAGGCTGGGTTGTCGCTTGGCATAAATCTCTAGTCACCGTTGCTCGATCGATCGATTCCGGTAGGATTTTGCCCCACTTGGGGGCTAGGCTGATCATGCTTTGGAAGCAGGTTCAGTCGACTGAACCAGTAGGTCAGTCGACTGAACCATGGGGCAGAAAACATTTTGTCCCTGTATCAGTCGACTGACCTGATGGTTCAGTCGACTGACCTGGTAACCGAAAGTTTCCAGGCATTGTGTCAATCGACTGACCATCTGGTTCAGTCGACTGACCTGCTTGTCTCGGCCCAATTTGCCTATTTTGTGTGGAATTCCAATTTTGAACCGATTCATGTTGATCCGATTTGTTGTCATCATTTATTATTGACTTTGATGACTCCTTGTTCGGGATTTTGGGAATATCCATTTTGATGGATTCGGTATCGATTTTCTATGGAGTTGATTCACGTCTTCATATGTGAATTTATGGTGATTGATTGTTTCTACAATCATTTCTGTGATTTGTCACTTTTAAAAAAATACAAAGGTTTCTATACTAGTAGTAAATATTCAAACTCTTTCACAAAGATGATTTCAACCCTATTTTCAATACAAAGCTCATTTATAAAACCGTTTTCCAATCTATTAGTATATACAAACCTTTACCTCATTCGTATGAGAAATCTAATTAAACGGCTTAGTAAAACAAGTGGTATGAAACGCTTGCTTTACTTCGTCGGTTAATTTTTGGACTTGTTCGATTGAAAATCTTGTGACAATTTTCGAGTGGAAATCTACAATTTGTTCATAAATATTTAAGTTAAGCTAGTGTTTATGGGACATGAAGCTAAACTCATCTATTTACTAGCTTAGTGTAATCGACACTTTTTATTGATCTTTGATGATCATTTTGTGGTTTAGACTAGCAATGTGCGATGTCTCTTTGTCCACGTGGGGGACTGTACCTCGTTTTATTAAGCTTCGTCTCATTTCTTTTATGGGCTAGCGACCCATGTTCTTTTATGGTGTTCGGTTCATCGGATGTACCGTTATTGTACTACATCGATGTCCTGGCTCTTTTTGGTTCATCGGACCTACCGTTATTGTACTGCGTCAGTGCTCCGAAGTTATGGTTAGCGACCATGGAATAGCGTTCCATTTGTGATACACGTGTTGGTGAGCTTTCATACTCCTGTTTGTGATAGGCCTCCCCCTAAGCAATCTATTGTGTGGTGCTAAGGTCTTTTCACATCGACCTTGCCACCGGTTTTCATCAGCTACGAGTTGCGGATGATAGCATTCCACTTACCGCATTACGCACTCGCTATGATTTGTGTGAGTGGTTCTTTATGTCATTCGGTTTGACGAGCCTTCTACCTTATTTCATCCATCTTATGAATCGAGTATTCTGCGAATATCTCGAAGAGACCATCCTTGTATTTATTGATTATGGATGAAAAAAACAATTTAAAACTTACAAATCTTTTTAATAAGATATTTATAAGTATGATTGGATTTTGCTCTTAAAATGAGCGAAGAATATTAGTAAAACTTTTAAGAGATATATTTATCATATAGAAAATGATTTTGTGATTGTATTGCCCATTGAGTGCTTTAAGAATTCTGGTCGGTGCGCTTGATCAACGTTATCGATAGGAATCTCCTAAACGCTTTGATGAGACAGTTAGACACAATAAATTGACTTGTAATAAGTAAATTTTTCTAAAAAGATGATTACATAAAGTTAATGGAATTTTTGAATGCCATAGCTTTTCGGGAAAGAGAATGAGAACTCTTTTTCGATGTTTTTATTCTTGCGATTCCCGAATGGAACCAAGACTTTATTGTTTGTACCGATACTAGTCGTATTGGTTTTGGTGTCATTTTCTTGCCAAGGGAGTGTGTTATCGCATTTGCTTCTTGACAATTAAAGCTTTTCGAGACTAGATATGCCATTCATGATCTAGTGCTCGCGGCCATTGTTTTCGCCCTTAGAATTTGGCGTCGTTATCTTTTGGAAGAGAAATTTGTTCTCTACACCGATCATAAATCTCTGAAATAGTTATTTTCTCAAAAGGAACTTAAGTTGAGTCAAGAACGTTGGCTTGAGTTCCTTACATCTTATGATCTTGATATTCTTTGTACTCCGGAAAAGGGTAATCGTGTTGCCGATGCCCTTAGCCGAAAGCAACAAGCACTTGTTTCATTGATGATATCCGAATGGAATGATCTCGAGACTTTATCCGCTTATGAGATTCAAGATCGTGAATCCAAATTATGTTCATCTCTTGTTTTGTGTAGCCTTGAGGCTCGTCCTTCTCTTTTGGACCGTTCCACTTTTTGGCAAGACTCTATGTCAAAGAAATTGTTAAGTTACACAGGAGTTCCTACTTCTATTGTTAGCGATCGTGATCCATTATTTTACTAGTGGATTTTGGTAAGGTCTTTAAAAGCTTTGGGAAAAAAGCTTAATTTTAGCACCGCTTATCGTCCTCAATCAGATGGACAACCGAGCGTGTGAATCAAACTCTTGAAGATCTCTTTCGTGCATGTGTTCTTGATTTTGGTGGAAGTTGGAAAGATCATATTCTTGTTGAGTTTTCTTCCTATAATAGCTTCCAATCTTGTATTGGTATGGCATCTTTCGAGGCACTCTATGGAAGGCCGTGCCGATTTCCTTTGTGTTGAATACCACTGTCTCTACTACGTAATATATTTTTCATTGTACAAGAATAATTGTTCTTAACTGCCATATGCCATAAATGATGATGTGATAAATACTTGTTCCTCATCCATACACTCCACAATCCTTGCTTAGTAAGTAAATTCCATAGCAATTTCAGCACTGCGTCTTTTTAAGGTCGGTAAACAGCCTCAGCCCTATACCTCCCTCTGTCTTCGGTCTACACAGCTAGTTCCATGCTGTTTTATGAAATTTACACCCCAGAAAAAAATTAGCACACAGACTTTCAATTTTTTGCAAAAAAAAATTAAGTAGTTTATATATAAGTAACCAGTAAAGAAAAATGGGAGTGATAGTACTTTGTATCAACTCAGCCCTCCCTGCAACTGATAACATAGTACTATCCCATCCTTCTATTATGTCGTACACCTTAGCAATAAGAGGTACACAGTCAAAAAAATGTACACAATCACTTGACAGGGGATACCCAAATATCTAACAGGAAGAGTGTCTTCTATCATTCCCAAGATGTGTAGTATGAGATCCTGTCTGTAACATCCTTGCTAAAATATACTTTAGATTTCATTTGGTTGATTTGAAGATCCACTATATTTTTTAGATAGTTAAAAATATCACCCATTGCGTTTGCATTATCACTTGTTGCACTCGAAAATATCATTACGTCGTCAACATAAAGTAAGTGAGAAATAACTGGTTGCACATATGAGATAGGATGAATGTATTTGTAAATGAAGGCATCTTCCATATGCAATGTGAAATATTCCATAGCCACGCAAAACAAATATGGAGACAAGGTATCCCCTTGCCTCAATCCTCTAGTAGAAGTAATAAAATCATGTGGAACACTATTAAATAGAATGGAAAATGTCAGGGTGCTGATACACTCGTAAATCAGGTTGATAAGAGATAAAGGAAAACCCATAGTATAGAGCATATGACATATAAATTCTCTATTTACCATGTCATACGCTTTTTGCAAATCAATCTTGATACACATCTTTGGTTTTCCTCTTTTCTTGAACCAGTTCATGTGCTAATAATATATTTTTCCCAATATTTCTATCTAGCACAAAGGCAGATTGATTCTTTGCGATAAGAAAAGGCAACAAATGTTTAATTCTGCTACAAATAATTTAGAAATTATTTTGTATAAAACATTTGCACCTGAGATAGGTCGATAATCTGAAACTGTCCGTGGCTTATCCTTTTTAGGGACAAGAGTTATGAAATTATGATTCAGACCAAGCGGCAGTTTGCCTATCTGAAATACACTGAAAATAGTGAAATAAGGCTATTTTCAATCTCACTCCAGTGAAGCTTGTAAAAATTGGTGGTAAAGCCATCAGGCCCAAGACTCTTAGAGTCATCAATTGAGAAGACCGCCTCTTTGATCTCAGAAGTAGTTACTGCTGCAGATAAATATCTTCTTCCTTTATCATTTATAATCATCCCTGGCTGAACTGGTGGGTAATCTCCTCCAGGTTGGCCATTAAACAATGTGGTTTAATAAGAAAATGCCTATGAAATAAGATGCTCCGGATTGTATATTTTGAAAAAAAAGTAAAATATTTGAGCTATCTTTAAAACTAATGTTTTGAAGGAGTTATATTTAAAGTTTTGAAAAGATTGCAATGTTTTGAAAAATGGAGAATTATTATTTTGAAAAGAATAAAAACGATAGTTTAAGAAATGATATAAAACTTTTTGATGAGGAATATATGTGTATATTTTGATAAAATGCAGTAGCATTTTAAAAAGATTTTTTTTTGAAAATCGGTTCTTTATTAATAAACAACAAAAACAATAAAACACCCATCTCTCAAGAGCGCAAGAGCCTTAACCATCTAAATACACAATAATGACAATCAAAATACAAATAAACTCATGCAGCCCACTATCAAACTACTTCAACCTGGCCCAACCTTTTGCAACCCGAAACAATACTTCACAAAAATTGTAAAATCCTATGGCTGCTATCCGGGATCTAGTATGATGTTCCAGCTTCTCACAATTTCCATGTCTGCCAAATTTATCTCTTCACCGCGACCATAAAATTGAGCGGTAACCTCCAAGTCAACCAACTTCAATCTCTATTCTTTCAATAGCTTCTTCTGTTCGAATATATGGAGATTTCATTCCCTCCAAATGTGAGAAATGATTGTTAAAAACCCTGTATAAGCTATGCTTCGTTTGAGCCTTTTACAACCGAACAATTGTACAAGCTCCTGGATCTCATGAGATAGAGTTGGATCGGAGATTAGGGGAAGCTTGAAGCAATGGCGATTGATTCTAGAGATTCGTACTAAAATTACATTTGAAAAATAAATGTTCATGATTTTCGTGAGTACTCTCCATAACGCCCCATGCATGTAATCTATCCTTAGTTGGTAGTCGACCCAAAAAAGCTTTGTAAGCCGTTAAACTAAATTTTTTTAGCTGTAATGTGATGCCAAACAGCTCCGTCCCAAAATTGTGTGAATAAGATTGCCGTACTTGATTCCAAACTGCCTTGAAAGTAAATGTTTTTGAATCTAAAATTTTCCGGTAGTCAGAATCACAGTCAGTAGCCAGTGTAACGCCGTTAATCTCATCATCAAGTTCTCGAGTAGATACCAAAGTGTGTGTGGGTGTGACTCTACTTGCTCAATAATAGAATTGACTAGTAGGTTATGCTAAGATAGTAGTGTAACTCTGTTCCAACCCAATAATTCGACCATGGACTTATAATTGATCCATAGGTCGTACCACAGCAAGGTCGAATTCCATGTACAATTATTCTTTGTAATAATTGAATACCAAAGTCTCTACTACGCAATATATTTTTCATTGCACAAGAATAATTGTTATTAACTGCCATATGCTAGAAATGATGATGTGATAAATACCTGTTCCTTAGCCATACACTCCACAATCCTTGCTTAGTAAGTAAATTCCATAGCAATTTTAGCACTGCGGTCTTTTTAAGGTCGGTAAACAGCCTCAGCCCTATACCTCCCTCTGTCTTTGGTCTACACAGCAAGTTCCGGGCTATTTTATGAATATTTTTTTTTTTTTAAAACCCAAGAGAACCCGGCGGACCGGTAAACTCCTGAGAAGGGTATAGTAAAGCCGTCTGCTGATCCAAGCCCCCATACCCCAGAAAAAATCAGCACACAGAATTTCAATTTTTTGCAAAACAAAATTAGGTAGTTGATACATAAGTAACCAGTAAAGAACAATGGGAGTGATAGTACTTTGTATCAACTCAACCCTCCCTGCAGCTGATAACATAGTACTATCCCATCCTTCTATTCTGTCATACACCTTAGCAATAAGAGGTACACAGTCAAAAAAATGTACACAATCACTTGACAGGGGACACCCAAATATCTAACAGGAAGATAGTCTTCTATCATTCCCAAGATGTGTAGTAATGAGGTCCTGTCTGTAACATCCTTGCTAAAATATACTTTAGATTTCAATTGGTTGATTTGAAGATCCACTGTATTTTTTAGATGGTTAAAAATATCACCCATTGCTTTTGCATTATCACTTGTTGCACTCGAAAATATCATTACGTCGTCAGCATAAAGTAAGTGAGAAATAACTGGTTGCACATATGAGATAGGATGAATTTATTTGTAAATGAAGGCATCTTCCATATGCAATGTGAAATATTCAATAGCCACGCAAAACAAATATGGAGACAAGGGATCCCCCTGCCTTAATCCTCTAGTGGAAGTAATAAAATCATGTGGAACACCATTAAATAGAATGGAAAATGTGGGGGTGCTGATACACTCGTAAATCAGGTTGATAAGAGATAAAGGAAAACCCAGAGTATAGAGCATATGGCATATTAATTCTCTGTTTACCATGTCATATGCTTTCTGCAAATCAATCTTGATACATATCTTTGGTTTTCCTTTTTTCTTGAAATCACAAACTAATTCATGTGCTAATAATATATTTTTTCCAATACTTATATCTGGCACAAAGGCAGATTGATTCTCTACAATAAGAGAAGGCAACAAATGTTTAATTCTGCTACAAATAATTTAGAAATTATTTTGTATAAAACATTTGCACATGAGATAGGTCGATAATCTGAAATTGTCCGTGGCTTATCCTTTTTAGGGATAAGAGTTATGAAATTATGATTCAGACCAAGCGCAGTTTGCCTATCTGAAATACACTGAAAATAGCAGGATAAGGCTATTTTCAATCTCACTCTAGTGAAGCTTGTAAAACTTGGTGGTAAAGCCATCAGGCCTAGGACTCTTAGAGTCATCAATTGAGAAGACCGCCTCTTTGATCTCAGAAGTAGTTACTGCTGCTGATAAATATCTTCTTCCTTTATCATTTATAATCATCCCTGGCTAAACTGGTAGGTAATCTCTTCCAGTTTGGCCATTAAACAATGTGGTATAATAAGATAATGCCTATGAAATAAGGTGCTCCTGATTGAATATGTAGTTCCCATCATAATCCAACAGAGCTTGTAATCTATTCCTATATTTTCCCAGAGTCATTTTAGCATAGAAAAACTTGGGAATTTGTATCCACATTACAACCATGAGATTTTGCTTTGTTGTTTCTAAAATTCATATTCTGACTTAAATTTATCCTTTAGCTGCAAGTGGATTTGCAAAAGATTATCGTACAACAAACTATTCTCTGGATCATTATCCTGTTGGTGAAATGCTTTGTTATATTCTTCTTCTAGCTGATTCAATTGATTAGTTTTATTCTGGCTTTGTTCCAAGCTTTCAAAATTTTCTTTGTAGATTGCAAAATATACATGAATTTATGCATATATGTCCCTCAAGTTTCTACTTTGAGTCCATTGTGAATGCAATTTGTATACCCTTCCAATTGATGCCAAATGTTAACATATTTGAATGGTTTACCTTTTGGTTGATCCTGTTGACCCAGGAGTTGCAATAATATGGGGGTGTGATCACTATACTCATCAGGTAATGCAATAGTTACTAAGTTTGGGAACTTAGTTAATAGTGCATAGTTCACAAGTACTTTATCTATATTTGTGGCCATTCCTCGAAGTCTCCATGTATATTTGCACCCATGTAAGACAGTTTCAACCAAACTACACTGCATCATACAGTTTTTAAAATTTGTAATATAGGATAAAGGAATAGGCAACCCCCCTTTTCTGTCCCTTGAATTTGAAGCACTATTAAAATCTCCCACTAGTAGCCATGGCAGTTCTATGGTTGTATTAAGTACTCCCAAAGCGTATCTCTATCCTAATAAAAATTACTGCGTATACAAAAGTGAGCACACATTCAAACCCTCCTCTATTCTTCATTTAAGCAGTAATGTGATGTTCAATTTTGTAAATAATTTCATAACTCCATACTTGAGTATCTACAAGAACTAATATACGTCCCTTGCAACAAAGATCATTGTCATGAAAAATATCCTACTGTTGGGGCAAAAACATTTGCAATCTACATATAGCAGTAGTCTCCAATTTATTCTCCACTAAACTCAATATACTAAGTTTATGGGTATGCAAGAGTTTAAATGCATGATTCGTTTTAAAATTAGTATTCAAACCCCTTACATTCCACGACATGAGATTCATTTAATAGAAATCGAGCTCCTTGAACGTCTTTTAGGAGGAGCTACTTTTTTGGGAGTATTTTGTTCGATGCTTAGACTCATATATAGGATTAGTAGTAACTAAGTGGGAAACATTTGTTTTACTTGGCTGCTTAGGAGTTTCATGTATTTGAAATGCAACATTATCAATAAAAGTATGACTTGAATCAAATGCTCCCTCTGCAGGTCCGAAGGTATCAAAGTCCGAGTCATCAGATGCACGGTCTTCTACAATTACTTCCTCTAAATTAGAAGTTGAATGCTGTGTATATGCAGGCGCAGTTGGAGTAGGTGATTTCCAAATTGGTTCATCCCAAGGAGGATGAGTGGAATTAGGAACTGGTGAAGCTTGAGTTTCAGAAGTAGAAAGATCAGCAGCAGGGTTAGGCTCAGGTTTAGGCGAAGATGTGGGGAAACTGGATGTTGGGGCCTGAGGAACTAGGTTGGTCGAAGATGTATCATCATCTCCAAGGCAGTCAAATGGATTGGAAGTGGATAAAATCAGAGAGTTCATAAATTTAGTCTTACCCTTTGAATTATTTTGTTGATGTACATAAACATCATCCTTCTATTTATATGTAGTCTGAGTAATTGAATTCTTTGTAGACTGAGTATCAGAAACGTTAACAGTACTTTGCTTTGGTAACCATTGTTTCTGATTTGGAATCTATAGTTATCTTCATCATGGCCATATAGATTGCTTATTGTACAACTCCTAGGTTTGTATTCGTATTCCAGTTGCACAAATTCCTATTTATTATCTGATCGAACAATCTTCACAGAGGTTGGATAGAGGAATTTAGCATCAATTTCAACAAGAACACGTGCAAAGTTCAACTGTAATTCATTACGAGTCGTGCTATCCATTCGAATAGGATTTCCAAGTGCATTGGCTACCCGACTAATTGCCTCCTTATTTCAGTAAGCCAGATTAAGATCCATCAGCCGAATCCAAATAGGAATGGTTGTGAAATAGTCGTGAGTGAACTTAAGATCCGGGGTTCATTTTCTAAGAATCATGATTTTTGAATTAAACGTATAAGGTCCTCCTTTAAGTACCATATTAACGTCCATTTGTGATGAAAGTCTTATTAGAAAGAAGCCTCTCAGTTTGAAGAAAATTTCAAAGCCAGAAGTAAGTTTCATCACGTTCTCCACGAATCTTTTAAAGTGATTAAATGTTGGTCTTTTACCTATGATGTACGCCGCAACAATATCGCTCCATCTCCCTGAATTCGCAAGTATAACCGCATCTGGCATATAAACTGCTGGAGATTCTACCTCCAACATCTATGCATAAAATTGAAGATCAGAAATGTTGTCTACCTCACTTTAGATTGAAAATGTTGGACAGCCTCAGCCCATGTGCGTCCCTTCAAACCAGTGCCATGGCCAACCTCCAAGGAGAGTCCGACGGTCGGATCTGGAGACTTTGGTGGAAATTCATCCCCTAAAACTGTTCCCTTCGAGAAAACCTGTTCCGCCATTTTTTATTTTACTTATTTGTATCTTAACATTTTAAAAAGACGTTTTAGTAAAATTTTGATATGAGAGAAATTTTATTTTGAAATGGTGTTTAGTGGATTATGTGAAATGAAGATATTTATAATATTTCAAAGTTTTAGAAATTATTTTGGCTTGAATGCGTGTGTGTATGTTTGTGTATGGGTGTGAGTACTATAGTGATAAAGTAATAGATTGTTTGTAAGTAATAAAAGTATATTTACATGTTTAGATATTTTATACGATGATTGCAACCCTCGAGCATTAGTTAATAGCTTAAGTCGATGACGAGGCAATGTTGATCATACGATCAATATCGTAGCCAATTGGCAAAGTAAACCACTAGAAATTCGTAGCAAGGCATAGTCGTTAAATTTATAGAAATGTTAGAAAATTGAAATTACATGGTATGCAATAATGCATGGTATGCAATAATGTGATTTTATGTCTGTCATGGTGTATGAATAATTGTGACTTAGATGAGTGTTGTGAATGCATTTGTGATATGATGCTTCTGATATAAGAGTATACAAATGTAAGCCTTTGATTGGAATTGGAATAATATAGTGTTATAAATTTTAAGTAAAAAGTTGATTATTTTGAAAAAAATTAGATTTTTAGTGCTAATGGAATATATTGAAATTGTTTTGAATTGAAGCAAGGTAAATACTATTTTGGAAAATATGTGATAACAAATAACATAAGCTTAGCAGTTTTGAAACTGAAAGAGCAATTGTCTTAATTCTAATATATTATGTTAAACTTTTCATTAGAGAGTTGAAAAAAAATGATATGTGGAAAATTAAGTTTTTGCAAGTAAAAGAATACTTTAGAAAGTTGAGATTTTGAATTAAAGAGCTACTTGGAAAACATTTTGTAAGCTTATTTGAAAAAAAAATTATTATATTGAATTTGGAATTTTTTATTGAACGAGTTCTTAGAGTATATAAAAGATTTCAAATAATATATAGAAATTTTCTAAGCCTAGGCAATGATTTGTTTTAATCATAATTCGCAAACCGTCGGCTCATTTTCGACGATTTTGGATTCGCTAGATAGATATGTTTGTAGAGAGCAATTTTTTTTAAATGCAATGCAAAAAATTAAGGTTAGTTGTGATACAAACATGAATTAAAATGGATGTATATTGCTGTCCCAACTCCCTAAAACGTAAACCCCACATAACATCATTGAACTGTTTTGGTCGTAACTTTCAAACGACTTATTCGATTTTGATGAGTTTTCCCTTTTTGAAAAGCTAAGAACATAAGCAACAACTTTTGTTTTAAGTGTTTCGCAAGTTTTTGATGTTTTCTAGGATAAAAAAACTGGTTTGTTAAGTGGGCCTGTACATATTTTTACCATTTTAGAATTTGTTACCTTTAGTAAAGATACGGTAACTCAAGTGATACATGACATTTTGATGATTCGAAAGTTGATTTGGGAAGCTAGTACACTATACAAAAGTTCACACTTTGATATCATTGTCTAATTTTGTGTTTTTGACTGTTGAAATTTTGTGAAAATGTGGTCAAAACTTGAACACTATGTTGCTTTGAAATTGAATGAATATATACCTATTATATTGCTTCATGAAGCTAATGTTTAAATTGGAGTGAGGTTAGGTATTAATGATGCATATTTGGACTACATAGTGATGTTGGCTCATTATTGGCTTGCATAAAAGTAAGATAGCTCGCTTAAATGCTAAAACAAGCTATGTATTATGTGTTTATCGATAAAAATGTGTTGGTATACTGTTTCCCCATATTCCAGATGCATAATTGGGATGTGTGTGTGTGTGTGTGTGTGTGTGTATATACATATTATGATATATTTATGTTGTGATATTTTTGGAACATTCGACGTACAAAGTAGACTATATTAAAAAAAAATTGAAAAATCCAAAATGTACAAAATTAATTTTCACAATTTTTTTGTCAGCACAAATAGAAAGTCATTGAATGAGCCTACTTAAATTGTAGCCTACAATAAGATAAGTTGGGAGGGAGACACATAGATGTAACATCCTCCATTTTGAGATCCGAAACTAAGCGCAACGAATGCTACAGTCATCCATAGTATTAATTTCCGATGATAGAATGGGGCTATGTTAATCATATCAATAATTAGAAGCACATGAATATGAAAAATATTAAACACAATTTTTCCTTAACAAATTTTCACATTTCATTTTACAAATGATATTTCATATTCATTACATAATCTCATTCGCATACCCACGTTCAGAGAAATTATAATTATTACAAAATACTCCAAGAGCGACATATGAAGATGCCTCCTTGATTGATCAGAGTCTAACACTTGGCAATTATATAACTTGCCATTACATCCATACAGACAAAACCAAACAACATAGCGGGTTAGGTAGGTACTCATAAATACCTAGATTGCCTCCTGAACGTCTATGAAAGCTTATTCGTCTAATTGAAAACCTGAAAACCCTGACTCCCGACCTACTCAAATGAGTACCCAAGAGTTTAAGAGGAAAAACAAAAACTTCAAGTCATAAAAAAAATTTGGTGCGAATAATAACCTACCATCTCGAACCAAATAAATATCTAGTGAGACCATGCTACTGAGCGGAACGGATTTTCCCCTCACTAGTGTCTCAACTAATATATCTTAACCATATACTGTGCTCCTGTATCCATAATGGTTATAACATAATAATAATATAATGATATGCAAATATGCAATATACACTGGATTTCCCATCTCAAGTTATTAGACTACCCATCTAAATTTTTAGTGACTTTCTGTCTTATACTCATATGGACCACCCATCTCACATATGTTAATTATTTGGACTACTCATCCCCTACCATGCTGACTACCCATCACTCATGGTTTCATTGTCAAAATTATATGGACTATCTATCTCACATATAAACATTTTTATAAATTATCTATCCCCTCCCATATGGACTTCCCATCATATATGGTTTTGTCTATTTAAAATGATGTGGACTATTCATCACATATCCCATAGTTTTCCTAGGACAACGATGAACCCTTCAATAACCATCTAGATACTATCCATCTTCGGCATAATGTGGACCATCCATCTCAAATCCCATAGTTTTCCTAGGATAGTTATGAACCCATCACACAATAATTTAATTCATGTTACCCATATGTTTAGCCTATGCCTATTGGTATCCCCAATTAGGTTATCTCCCGTTAAAGTTATAACATCTCACAATGACATGCGTTGGTATCCCCAATGATCTATGTTAAAATATTAAACCTACATTGGTATCCCCAATGATTAGTGCAGAGTTTATTCTACCTTGGTACCCCCGATAAATAACCCCAACTTCGTATTTTTAACACATAACAATATAAACATTGGTATCCCCAATTAGTTTTTAAAGTTGAAGTCATAAAACATAAGGCTCGCTGCCTTTAAATAGGTTAGTACAGATTAATGTCGACATCAATAACAATGTCGACAAAGGGGCATAAGGCTCTCCGCCTTTAATAAGATAACATATAACTCATGCGATGTTAAAACAATGTCGACCTCTATCCAAGGTCAAAGACAAAACTTAAATTCTTTTAAGTACAAAATTCCATGTTGAAGATGATGTCGTCGACATAGATAACATATAGATTACCCATCCTTTTCAGAATAAAGCTTAGTGTTTTAATAAGCAAGAACAATGTTGCCGACACTGATGGATGGAGACATCAAGACATGCGATGTCATTATAAAAACATACTTACATTCTTCGGCTATTATGCCATATATATATATATTTATATAGTACAGATGTTAAAACAGGCAACATCATTGTCTTGGTGTTGAAAGCAATCAAATTAGTAGGTTGTGACATCGCTTTAAAACAACCGTGAAGACATGCGGTGTCACTGATAAGAGGCGGCCTCAATGATCATGGTAGTAAACCTTTAAACCTTTAGATGAATCACGATAAGGCTATGCCGCCAATGACAGGCTGCCGACGAGATCGACGTCGACACAGTTAGAATCATTCCATAACTACTAAAGCAGCTATCCTAAGCTTCCTTCCATATCGATGTCGACATTCATAGGTGTGGCGCTTCTGTAGGTGTGGTGATGATGTAATGATATGTCATTTTTGTAATTATCATGAAAACTGATTTATTACTACTAAAAGTAAATACTTTTCACCAAATCTTTCTCTTTGTCAAATTCCTATTAGATAGTAATATTTCTTTACCTAAATCTTTTTCAAAAATCTACCGCACTCAGTTTTCAAAGTCCCAAAACATTGATCAAACTAATTAATTAATACCTTTAATTAATTATCTATTTGAATGCTTATCTAGCATAATAAATTCATAGTAACTCAAAATCACTTCGGAAAAATCCTCAAAAATCACAAAAATTCATAAATACCATATTCTTCATCATATAAAAATTTAAGAGCAGAAAACTATTTATAATTATTTTTAATAATTAAAACTTGAAATTAGCCCAATTTCCACCTTAGGAAATTCATAAAATATTTATTTTAACTTGGAAAATTATTAAATCAAAAACCCATCTCCAAAATAATGTTTTACTATACATACCCAAAAATCAAAGCTATTGGAGATTAAAAACTTAGGTTTTACCTTTAAAACCCACTTAAATAATTTCATAAAAATTCCATAAATCATTATTCTATCCAAACAATGATTAAACCACCATATATTGGCAGAACTATCAAGGTAACACAGATATTACCCATAGCTGAAGTAAAAAAAAGAAGAAGATAGTTTCTCTTATTATTCACTATAGATTTGAATGGAGTGTGAGATTTGATATTGCTTTAGTTTTCCCTAAGTTCCTTCTCTTTGAATCCCCTTGATTTCATGCGTCCTTGCTTGGTTAATGGTCGGCCTCTTTTCTTCCTCTTGATTGTTTATGTTTTGGGAAAAATAAGAATGATATGAAGGGGAGTGGGTTATGGTTTAAAAGATGGATCTACCTATTTTTCCCCTCTCATATATTCTCTTACATGTTAAGCTTTTAAAACAATCTCATTACTTGATTCATTAAGGCATGACCTTTGTTAATAACCAAGCTCATTCTCCTTAATCATTTACATTATTCTATTTAAACTATCTAATTAAATATCCTGAATAATGTCAAACTAAAGTTAGGGGTGTTACAGGCTCCTCTAATTAAAGAATTTCGTCCTCGAAATTCAGTAAGGACTACATAACAAGCATGTAACCAATGCTAGTATATTCTACTAGCTATAAAGTCTATATACAACTAATATAGAACATACCATCATAACTGCTCAAGATAAGTATCCTTAATCCTGTCCTCTGTCTTCCAAGTATAGTCTTTCTCATTGCCACCATTCGACTTCACTAATTTGACTGTCTTGCTCCTTAATCTCTTCTCATCTCTCGCTACAACTCAAACTAGTTGCCTAACAAAAGTCAGATTCGGTTCCACTACTAAATCTTCCAATGCAGTCAGAGCAATAATGGTCTCTGGATCATGCATATACTTCCTAAGATGAGAAAAATGGAACACATTATGGACACCTGCCAAACTACTTAGTAACTCTACTCGAAATGTGAGTTTCCTTATCCTCTCTATAATAGGGAATGGTCCAACATATCTCGGTGCCAGTTTTCCTGACTTTCCAAATTGTACCACATCCTTCATCGGTAATACATTAATGAAAACACAATCTCCAACTGAGAATTCTAAATCTTTATGCCTCATATCTTAGTAAATTTTCTACCTAGACCGAGCTTCCTTCATCCTAGCCCGGATTAACTTAATCTTTTCTGTGGCCTCTTGCACTCTATCTGGACCAAGGACCAATCTGTCCTTGGTCTCCAACCAACATGCTGGTGATTTGTACAGCCTTTCATACAAAGCTTCGAAAGGCGCCATTCCTATGTTAGTTTGATAACTATTATTATAGGAAAACTCAACCAAGTGCAAACGGTCTTCCCATGACTCACCAAAGTCTAGTACAGAAGCCCTTAATAAATCTTCAAGTAGCTTATTGACTCTCCTTGTCTGCCCTACTGTCTGTGGGTGATAAGCGGTACTTATCTTAAGTTGGTACCTAACACTTCTTGTAGACTCTTACAGTATTCACTAGTGAACAAAGCATCTCTGTCACGGACAATACTACTAGGAATCCCATGCAGTCTAACAATATTCTTTATAAATAACTTAGCCAATACATGTGCCGTCCTGCTTGACTTAACAGGAATGAAATGTGCACTCTTGGTCAGTCTATGCACTGTGACCCAAATACTTTCATTTCCCTTGTTTGACCTTGGTAACCCGTCAATAAAGTCCATGAATATCGAATCCCATTTCCAAACTAGTATATCTAAAGGCTGAAGCAAACCACTTGGTTTCTGATGCTCGGCTTTAACTTGCTGGAAATTTACACATTGCTTCATCCCATAAGCCTACATCCCTTTCCAACGTTCTAATCTTTTCGGCCAACAATGGATCATTTCTCTGCTTAGAAGCAATCCACTTGATTAATACTAGTCGAACTTCCAAGCAAGACAACATGGTAGTACTTTGACTAGAACTAGCAGTCGACCTTAATTGCACCCTACAAGTAGTCAACGCCTCTAAATCCTTCCATTCAGCCAACATAGCTAACACTACATTTTGATGTTTCCTGCTAAGTGTATTCGCAACTTTATTTCTTTTCCATGGTGTATACTCAATACCAAAATCATAAGCGGCTAAAAATTCCAGCCACCTCTACTGTCTCATATTCAACTCTTTCTAAGAGAATAAATACCTCAAAGACTTGTGATTCGTATACAAAATTGAATCATTCTCCTAAGATGCAGTGTCTCCACACTTTCAATACGAAAATCACCGCTGCTGACTCTAAATCATGAGTCGGTTATCTAACTTCATGTGGTCTGAGCTATCGAGAAGTGTAGGCCATCACTTTACTCCTCTACATCAATACATCTCCTAATCATATTCCATATGCATATGTATACATTATTATCTTGATTCCCATCTGGAACAACTAACATGGGCTCATTGGTCAACAAATGCTTTAATTTAAGGAATGCTTCCTCATATTTATCAGACTAAATAAATTTTACGTCCTTCCTGGTTAGTTTAGTCAAGGGTGTTGCTGTCCACGAGAAATCCTTGATGAATCTCCAGTAATAGCCAGCTAATCCAAGAAAACTCATTATCTCGGTCACCGCCTCGGGTCTCTTCCAATTATTTACATCTTCAATCCTAGCTGGATCCTTTACAACCCTTTTTCTGTAACTACATGACCAAGAAACTTCACCTCTCTTTCTAGAAATGGCACTTTGACAACTTTGCTTTTAGTTGATGCTGCCTCAACATCTTAAGCACCGTTCTAAGATGAATCTCATGATCTCTTTCATCCTTAGAATATATCAGAATGTCATCAATAAATACCAAGTCAAACCTATCTAAGTGTTCTTGGAAAATCTGGTTCATCAAATCCACAAAGAAAGCCGGTGCATTAGTTAATCGGAATGGCATCACTAACCATTCGTATGAACCATATCTCATTCGAAACGCCATTAAAGGAATACAATCCTCCACCACCCTCAATTGATGAAACCATGTCGCCAAATCCAAATGGGAAATTTCTTTGGCTCCGCTCAATTGATCAAATAAATCAATAGTTCTCGGCAAAGGATATCTATTCTTTATCGTCTTCTCGTTCAATTTACGATAATCGATGCACAATCTTAATGACTCGTCCGGTTTCTTCACAAATACCGTGGTCGCTCCCCAAGGCGAACTGCTTGGTCTAATAAAACTCTTTCCTTCTAAATCCACTAGTTGCACTTTTAACGCCTTCATCGGTAGGTGCCATTTTGCTAGGTGGTCTGCTTACGGGTTCAGCTCCAAGTACAAGATCTATTCAAAATTCAATAGCTCATTTTGATGGTAGTCCTGTAACTGGCTCAAAAACATCTTCAAATTCCGTTGCAACCAATGCCCGATTCACTTCGTCTTCTACTTCCATTCCAATCAACAAAGTACAAATACCTACACTCGAGTAATCTACCGAGTATATAATTCGATCACTACTATCAGGGTGTCTAACAGATATTTTCCTATCCCGACAAAATATCCTAGCATCATATTTTCTCAACCAGTCTATACCCAAAATAATCCCAAAACCCGCAAAATCAAACACATACAAACTGCGGGCAAAAGTGTATCCTAGAAACTAAGATTCTAGATGGTCACATCTCATCCCAAGAGTTGTGTACCCCCTATTGGATTAGCTACCCTTAAGGAAGTAACAAGATATGATTGTTCTAAACATAACTTATCTACCGAATACCGAGATATAAATGAATGCGATGTATCAGTACCAGACAGTACCCTAACTGGTATGCTATGAATCAAAAGTGTACCTTCCATTACAGACTTTCCCTTCTCAGCTACTGTTGATTTGGAAGATGATGGTTCTAAAGCATAAACTTTCCCTTCTCTGCCTTGGCCGCCTCTGGACATTTGTTCTTATAACGCCTTACTTGGTCGCAGCTGTAGCACTTCACATTCTTCTTCCTCACAACCATCTTGCCATCACCTGATCAACACTCATCCGCATAGTGCCCATTCTTATCACACTGATAACAAACGATATCTACCTTGCCTTTCTTAGCAGCTTCACCCTTCCGAGCTCCCTTTCTCTTAAGGAACTTCCTATTCTTATTCGGAGAACTCTGGGTTACAATTGGCTTCTCCTTTCCGAAAGTAGAAAGCATCTTCTCGTTCCTAATTGCCATTTCCACTACTACATTCGATGGATCCCAGAGATGTAGCATGGTTGCCCTTGCAATCTCCAGTCTCAATCCCTAGATAAACTTCTCATTCCTCTTGGTAATAGTGTCAATAGTGGCATACCCATATTGGGACAGCTCATCAAACTTAACAGAGTATTCCAACACTGACATTTCCCCTTGCTCTAACTCCATGAACTTCCCAAGAGGGCTGACTTGGCTACCTTAAATAAAAATCTTTCCTCGAATTTCCTTCAGAATTCTGCCCAAGTCAATTCCTCTTTTGGTAGCCCGACAGTCACCTCGTTCTACCAGAACAAAGCAGCTCCTTGCAACTATCTTGAAGCCAATCTCCTTTTCTGCTTGTCAGTCAAGCCCAAATCAGCAAAAATTCTTTCACAATGCAATAGCCAATTTTCTACTTCAATAGCATCTTTAGTTCCGAGAAATGGCTTCCTACCCAGACTGGTGTAAACTCGACTCAGCTTCGCATAGTTACAACTAGCGCTATGGGATTGACTCCTCCCACATTAACAACATTTCTTCCAGCTACTCCTACAGCTACTCTAGCTTGCATCAGATTGACAAAGAACTGATACATAGTCCCTATATCTACTAGTGAGGTTGCAGCACCTACATTGCCATTTGCATTTTGTTAGTATTTGCCCATCGACCTTGGTTCCTTCTGGTGTTGGGCCAAGCATTTTCATTGGTTGTGGTGCTTCCGCTACCTAGATTCACTCTTTCATTTCCTGCTTCCATATCTTTCTTTCTCCTAATCATCATATGAGCCTTAGTAAGATACATAATAACGGTCTAAGAGAGAGGGAGAATACATACTTATATTTAGCAAATACAAATACGTTACTATAGCGTTATTCCATACCCCTATCTTATTCTCTGATTCATTAGGATTATATTTTCAAAAATCTTTTAATCTTTTAAGTTTTACATAAACCTATGCTTCGATACCAACTTATACCATCCCACATTTTGAGGTCCGAAACTAAGCGCTATGGATGCTGCAGTCATCCATAGTATTAATTTCCAATAACAAAATGCGTCTATGTTAATCATATTAACAATTAGAAGTACATGAGTATGAAAAATTTTAAACACAATTTTTCATTAAAGAATTTTTACATTTCATTTCATAAATGATATTTCATATTCATAAATGATATTTCATATTCATTACATAATCCCATTTGCAAACCCACATTCAGAGAAATTATAATTATTACAAAATACTCAAAGAGCGACATATGAAGATGTCCCTTTGGTTGATCAAAATCTAACACTTGGTAATTATATAACTTTCCATTACATCCATATGACAAAACCGAACAACACAGCAGATTAGATAGGTACTCCTAAATAGCTAGATTGCCTCCTGCACATCTCCGAAAGCTTATTTGTCTAACTGGAAACTTGAAAACTCTTACTTCCGACCTACTCAAATGAGTACCCGAGAGTTTAAAGAGAAAAATAAAAACTTCGGGTCATACAAAAACTCTGGTGTGAAAAAGAACTACCATCTCGAACCAAATAGATATCTAATGAGACCACGCCGCTGAGCAGAATGGGTTTTCTTGTCACTAGTATCTTAACTAAAATATATCTCAACCATAGCTCCTACATCCACAATGGTTATAACATAATAATAATATAATGATATGCAAATATGCAATGTACATTGAATTACCCATCCTAAGTTATTAGACTACCCATCTAAATTTTCATTAACTTTCTGTCTTATACTCATGTGGACTACCTATCTCACTATGTTAATTATTTGGACTACCCATTCCTAACCATGTTGACTACCCATCACACATGGTTTCATTATCAAAATTATGTAAGACTATCCATCTCACATATAAAACATTTTTATGGATTATCTATCTCCTCCCATATGGACTATCAATCATATATGGTTTCATCTAATTAAAATGATGTGGACTATCCATCACACATTCCATAGTTTTCCTAGGATAACTATGAACCCTTCAATAACCATATGGAGACTATCCATCTCCGGCATGATATGGACTATCCATCTCACATTCCATAGTTTTCCTAGGATAACTATGAATCCATCACTCAATAATTTAATTATGTTACCCACATGTTCAGCCTATGCCTACTGGTATCCCCAATCAGGTTATCTCCCCCTAAAGTTATAACATCTCGCAATGACATGCATTGGTATCCCCAATGATCTATGTCAAATTTATTAAAACATACATTGGTATCCCCAATGATTAATGTCGAGTTTATTCTACCTTGGTACCCCAAAAAATAATGCCAACTTTGTATATTTTTAATACATAGCAATATAAACATTGGTAACCCAATTAGATTTTAAAGTCAAAATCATAAAGCATAAGGCTCGCCGCCTTTAAATAGGTTAGTATAGATTAATGTCGACATAAGTAAAATTGTCGACAAAAAGGCATAAGGCTCTCCACCTTTAATAAGATAACTTATAACATCAAACGACCCGAAAATTTTAACAATTTTAATAACGTAATTAACTAATTTTTTCATGAAAATGTATAATAAAATTTTGCAATGAAAATTTGATATTTGTGATACGTCTATTTAAATGTAGCAAATGTCAGATTTTCATTAGAAAATATGTAAGTTTGTTTTGTTTTGTAATTTTATTTAAATTTAAATCAGTTAAATTGATGAAAATAAAATATTTTCGAAATCTGAATATTTTTATATAATAAAATTGTAAAACATTTTCTGAGTGACACGTCGTAATTCGTCTCACCAAATTTGGACTGCTATAGCCCCGTTATCTTATTTTCGGCGAATTAACAGTAGTTTGACAGCAAATATCGAGTTTTGATAGGAAGGTCGTATCTCTGAAATCTGTATACCATTCTGTTCGTCACATCGTGCTGACCTCCACAGTATATTCATTTGTGCATTTCGGTGTCCAGTACGCGGCAAAATCTACGAAATGGTTAGCCATATCGGTACCCGTTTGAACCTTTTGGCTTTTCCTATGGCCATTCATTTACCCATCGGCTGAAAACAAACAGCCATTTGCCTTTAATATTCCAGAATTCACATACTTGACCTTTTTTATTCCCTAGATTTGATATATTGCCATGTCCCTTCCTTTCCTTCTTGCTCTATTCAATTCACTGGAGAAAAATAAAAATATATTATATTAAAGTTCGTTCATATATATTTCTATTAATAACTGCTCGTCCCCTATTCGCCTGCGCTCCTCCACCATATTTTTCTTTCCCCTTCGCTTGGCCGCCTTATCATCCTCCATATTTTTGTGCTTGACCACCAACTCTTCCCCCTCCCCACTTTCCACCACCTGTACCAACCTTGTCGCCCCTCCTCTCTCTGCCGCCACACTCCCTTCCTCCACCAAGACAGCCTTCCATTATCCCAAGCTCACCACCGAAGCTCCTGCATCAACCCAACGTAGCCTCACACGCCCCGAAACCTCCGCCACTCCGCCCTCTCTCCCCTCCGTGCCTGATCGACCGCAACTTTCCCCACGTCCACATTCCGACGCAACACAAACCCGCTTGAGCCTCCCCTACCATTTACCCATAGCTCCAAAAAAACGCCATCTTCCCTCACCTTGCACGCAACCACCACCTACAGCCCGCCTACGACCACCCTTTCTCATCACCATGACATCACTACCCTACCGATCACCGAACCCACACTCCACACCCTTCGCCGCACGTTAGCAACCACAGCCCGGTCCCCATCGTCAGCCTTGCCACGCGCAGCCTCCATACAGCAACCACCATCCTTCAATAGCCAAGCACAATAGCCACAAACCCACTGCCTGTCGTGCCAAGCTGGCTGCAGCCATGCCAAGCTTTAGTGAAAGCTTTGGTATACCTATACATTTATATATATCTTTTGCATGAACCTGCCTATCGTCGTCACCTTCTCCAAAACTCTTCACGTGCAGGCCTCTCTTCCACCTCGTCAACAATCGGCCAACACCCCGCCATAGTCTTAGCCATTAGTTGCAGCTAACACCGACAGTTTTGAGCAAGAGCAGTCGGGTTTTCCCCCTTTGTCGAACAGTAAAATCTTGCCCTTCTCTTTCTTTGAAAAAACACATATATTATATATATATATATATCTTGTTTTCTTCATTCGGCAACTTTCCTTTTTCCATTTCGGTTCATGTTCATGAGGAGAAAATATATATTATATATATATATATATATTGTTTTCCATCAATTTCGAGTTGCTTGTGCTGCTTTTAGGAATTGTCGCAACAATCTTTCGTTTGTCGCTTCCCCGCTTGCTTATCCTATCCGTTGCCTCGTATTCTCGTTATTTCTCTAGCCTGGAAAGGTGAGCAATCACTCACGATTAACATTCTTATATTTAGTAAATTAAATTCACATGAAATGACGATTGAAATATGTTGTTAGATTTGAATTGTTAGTTATTTAATTGCTGAATATGATATGTTATCCTATGAACCTGTAAGTATATATATTAAATTTTAATTGGTAATGATTATATATGCTTGTCATCGATATGTATGTTATTTTTATTATCATTCCATTGTTCTCACACTGCAAGTTCCCTGTTAGTTTAGAAAATCCCTATGGGTTGAAATGATATATACCCAAATGATATTTCAGATTAGGAAAAATCGTTATGAGTTGAAATGATAAACCCAAGCGATTTTTATTGAATTTGAATTTTGGGATTGCGGGTTGAAATGATATATACCCGTAAATATTAAATTATTGCGAATTGAAATGATAAATATCTGTATCACTTGACCATATGGTAGAAAATTATGTACGGACATTGTTGCCTATTTTTAAATGTTTTCCAAAATTTTGAGAAGAAAATACATGTGGTTTAATAAATATTGATTTTTAAATATAATACATAGATATTTTAATTTTAATATGTGTGAAAAAAATTAGAGTTTTAAAATTATATGTTTTGGAAATTTTAAAAATATAAGTTAAGTTTAAAATGTAAATTATAAAATTTTACTTATAACTTTATTATTTTAAAATATATAAAATAAGATTTAAAATAGATTTAATAATAATAAGATTTAATTTAATAATAAATAATTTAATAAATTTAATAAAATTTAATTTAACTAATATATATAATATGTTTTAAATATTTATTAAAATTTATATTAAAATTTTAAACTAGATTTTTGTAATAACTTTAATAAATAGAGGTTGGAAAGATAAATTTAAGTTGACTTGAAATTTAAATTGGTTAATAATTGAATTTAAATAAAAGATTGATTTGGAAATTATTGATTTTGAGATTTAAAGATATGATTTTATAACTTGATAACTTGATTTTGATTAAAGGTGATTAAATGAAAATTTTCAAATTTAAGTAAAATTGAAAGTGAATATTAAATTTTGAATTAAACTTTTAATTTGAGAATTTACTTAAAGGGTTATAAAAGGCGGTTAAGTGAATATTTTAATATTTAATTAAAATTTAATTTGAATTTTTGAAATATAATTGAAATTTAAAATTGAGTTATTGTAAAATTGTTTGAATATTTAAATGTTGGAACCTATTGAATTGGAAGTGGTTTAGATTTGTAGTCTAAACCTGGATTTGAAATCGATATAAATTAAAATGGTTTTAATGAGAATTTAAATTGAACCTTTTTAATTGAAATTGTTGTACTAAAATTGTTGTACTGAGATTGTTTTAAATTGATTTTTGAAACTAAAATTGATTTGAATTGATTTGTGAAATTGGAAGTAACAATTCCAATTTGAAATTATTTTCGATATAAACTCTTTATATATATAAACTATTTTAATATATTTTTTATTTTATTTTAATGTATAAACTATTTTAATATATAAACTATTTTAATTTATAACAATTTCAATATTTAAACTGTTTAAGTTGGAACTGTTATGATTTAGATTTAATTGATTTGACTGCGAATATTTTGATATGATGGTTTAACCTATTTTGTGATTATGATTTTGGAAGTGAATTATAATTTAAATTTTGAATTATAAATTAAAGTGAGTATGATTTCGAAAGTGAATATGATTTCGAAAGTGATATGATTTTTAGATGAATATAATATTTTGATATGAATTATGAACTGTTTGAAATGAAAATGACCACGGTGTGAAATAAGTGTTTGGTTGTTAAAGAGACCGGGATTGGATATTGTCATACTCTCTGCCAATACCGAAAACCACTTGAACAACTGTTTACATGGTGGAGATCTAGAACGAAGTAGGGTGGTTTGGTGACGATTCTGTATTAGGTATTACCGTAGCCCTGACTCCCGCAAGTCAGCTTGATGTGGCTAAAACAAGAGCTATACCTGGGCCAAGTGAGGTTGCACCTCCTATCGAGCATGCTTCTTCGATACCATTCTATTACTTTGTGATCTGATTGGGTGCACCTTGATTTTGGGAGTGCGTCTCGAGTTGGGTGGTAGTAGCTGCTATGCGTTACCACCAGCCCGGTTCTGCAAAACGGTAGAATCCTACCCTAGGCATTGCCTCGCGTGCCTTGTCACATTCCTTAATCGCGCCCACTACGAGTTTGGTTTGTGCCGTGCCTATGGAGTGCTCCCTGAGTAAACCACTGGTTTAGTGGAGCTTTCAGTATCTGTATAGACTACGAGAATATATAAAATGCTTTAAGGGGGATATGGGTAATGCCTTAACGCTATAGTTTACTTTACTATAGACATTATATATGTAGCGTATTGTGTTATGTATGTAGATAGTTTATTGAATCCTTAAAGGATGGGAATCCCAAACATCCTTTATGTTATTTGTATTTCACCTGGATATTTCACTTGAGTTGATTACTAGTATAAGAATGTTAATCCCGACTCGAGTGTTTTGTGTTTTGCGTTTTGCTTTATGCTCGAGTCAGACTGAGTGTCACAGCATTTGAGACTCACTTTGGAGCTTGGAGCTTTGCTTGGATATCTATCTTTCGACTATTCAGCTTTGCAGTTATTTCGGTTATTTCCAGCTGTCTATGTTCAGACTTGTCATTTGCTTATGTATTGGATTTCTGTTGTATTTTGTTTCAGACTCTGATGTTTATATAGTAGCTTTATGAACTACTATTTATCTATTCCGCTACTTATTGTTATATTACTCTGTGTCTGTGATTCCTTGATTGATTTTATTTGCTGTATATGCTAAGTTTTTCCAATTATAAATTAAAAATCTGTTGTTTTGAGCAATTCAAATCTGACATGTATGGATTATTGTCGATTCGAATGGTTCGAAATAGCGGGTCGTTACATAACACATGCGGTGTTAGAACAATGTCGACCTCTATCCAAGGTCAAAGACAAAACTTAAATTCTTTTAAGTAAAAAATTCCATGTCAAAGATGATGTCGTCGACATAGATAACATATAGGTTACCCACCCTTTTCAAAAACAAAGCTTCGTGTTTTTATAAGAAAGAACAATGTCATCGACACTGATGAACGACGACGTCAAGACAAGCGACGTCATTATATATATATATATATATAGTGTCGATGTTAAAACAAGTGACGTCAATGTCTTGGTGTTGAAAAAAAATCAAATTTGAAGGGTGTAGCGTTGCTTTAAAACAATGATGAAGACATGTGGTGTCATTGATAAGAGGCGGCCTCAATGATCATGGCACTAAACCTTTAGATGAATCACGATAAGGCTATGCCACCAATGGTAGGTTGCCAACAAGATCGGCGTCCACACAGTTAAAACCATTCCATAGCTACCGAAGTAGTTATCCTAAGCTTCCCTCCATATCGACGTTGACATTCATAGGTGCAATGCTTCTATAGGAGTGGCGACAATGTAGTGGCATCGCATTATCGTAGTTATCATGAAAACTGATTTATTTCTACTAAAAGTAAATACTTTTCACCAAATCTTTCTCTTTGTTAAATTCCTATTGGATAATAAAATTTCTTTACTCTTTTTCAAAAATTTGCCGCACTCAATTTTCAAAGTCCCAAACGTTAATCAAACTAATTAAGTAATACTCTCAATTAATTATCCATTTAAATGCTTATCTAGCATAATAAATTTATAGTAACTCGAAATCACTTGAGAAAAATTCCCAAAAATCATAGAAATTCAAAAATACCATATTCTTCATCATATAAAAAATTTAGAGCCAAAAGCTATATTTAATTATTTTTAACAATTAAAACCCGAAATTAACCCAGTTTCCAACTTAGAAAATTCATAAAATATTTATTTTAACTTGGAAAATTATGAAATTAAAAAACCATTTTCAAAATAATGTTTTACTCAACATACCATAAAAACAAAGCTATTGGAGATTAAAAATTTAGGTTTTACTCTTAAAACCGACTTAAATAATTTTATAAAAATTCCATAAATCATTATTCTATACAAACAATGATTAAACTACCATATCTTGGCAGAACTATCAAGGTAACTCAGAATCAGATATTACCCCTAGCCGAATTAAAAACAAAAAATGATGGTTTCTCTTATTATTCACCTTAGATTTGAATGAAGTTTGAGATTTGATATTGTTTTAGTTTTCCCTAAGCTCCTTCTTATTGAATCCCCTTGATTTCATGCTTCCTAGCTTGATTAATGGCCAGCTTCTTTTCTTCCTCTTGATTGTTTATGTTTTGGAAAAAATAAGAATTATATGAATGGGAGAGGGTTTATGGTTTAAAAGATGGATCTATCTATTTTGCCCCTATCATATATTCTCTTATGTTAAGCTTTTATAAAATCTCATTACTTAATTTATTAAGGCATGACCTTTGTTAATAACCAATTTCATTCGCCTTAATCATTTACATTATTTTATTTAATCTATCCAATTAAATATCCTAAATAATGTTAAACTAAAATTAGGGGTGTTACAGTAGTGGATTGCATAAGTTTTAGTTTTTGAAAGGTTGTAGAATATGAAGAAATTAAGGGTATGAGTTATGTATGACGTCTTCCCTATAGAAAAATTGAGAGGACGCAATTTTCATAAGGAGGAAGTTTGAAACAACCCTCCTTTCCACGCTATAAAATAAATAAATTTAATTAAAATAAAATTGTTCGAATTCGATATTTGATAGTTAATATTTCAAATAATTTTTCAGTTAATTAAATTCTATTTAATAATTTTTTTTAATAAATTAAACTAAATTAATAAATTCTTTTTGGATAATTTATTAAAATTGAATAAAATATTTTAGTTGAATATAAATAATTTTAAAGTATAAATAATTTTTATATGATTAAAATATGAAAAATAAACATGTGTTGAAATGAATGAAATTAGGTAATTATTAAAATATAGTTTGTAGAATGAAGTGTAAATTAATTTATGTTGAATTCAAACTTATTTGAAGGATTAAAATTTAAATTTAAATGCGAGGGAAATCAATTAAAATTTAAGTTAAATTAAATAAGGACCAAAGCAATCAACCCATGTCCATGCCCGTTCTTTTCTCTCTTTGTATCTAGAAGACCCTCTTAACTTCATCCTTCATGCCCAAATCAAACCCCTGTATCAGTTTTGCCCTAACCACAAAAGAATCAGATCGCAACAATTTAAAAAAAAGAGAAGAGATCACACATGAAGGCACTTAGACTTGGCAAGTAGACGACGTCAGGTGAAGCAAGGTGCAGGTGCGAGCTAGTTTGGCGTGGGTAGGGGTCGCGATCTGGTAGTGTGTGTGTGTACGTTCGTGCGGAGGCTGACATTGATGGAGATTCATGACTTAGTGGCCAGTAAGGGTGAAGGAGCGTACGGGCGAAGCATTGGCTAATTGTGACGCCCCACCTCTATACTCACTCTAGCAAAGGACACTACGAGGTAATGCCGTCGACTAACATGAAGAATAAGGCTGTTGAGGAGTGACCATCTGTGTGACGCCCCACCTCTATACTCACGCTAGCCCAGGACACTACGGAGTAATGCCGTTGACTAGCGCGAAGAATAAGGCTGTTGAGGAGCGACCATCCGTGTAATTGCTTTGTGCGAGTACCGATATGTCAAATGATATAACATGCATTTCATTTCAAGAGGAAATCCGACATACCGATACAAACTCAAAGCTACCACACAGTGGCTATGAGGCCTTCGGAAACAAATATATAAATAAGCATAACATAAATCAGTCACATATGTTCATATCTCAAAGGCGGAAACAGATATGAATATAACACATAGAAGTGTAAATCAGAGTAGTGGTCAAACAAGATCCACAATATCACAAAAGAATAGATACAAGTGCTAGACAAAAGAATATGTATACATCAAGGAGTCTCTATCTCAAATGTATAATAACAAAAACTACTAATCTAAAGTAGTTAGCCAAAAGAATCAGATGATAATCCCTAATAAGAAGTCAAGCAGGAGCACCTGAAATACCTCGGTCTGACCCGAGTATTATTTTAAGAAGAAAATAATAAACGGATCAGTCTAGCTATAAATATCAGATAAAATGATGTAGGATAAGAGATATGACCAAATACGTATGATAACATAAATGTCATACTGTGTCAAATATACATCAAATAACAACCAAAAATCATACGATATCTCAAATCATCTATAAACACCAAAAAGAATCACATTCTTTAAATTATTCACCAAAACACAAATATTGACAAAACATATCAATGTCAATCCACAAAAATTGGTGAAACACAAATTCTAGAAATCACAACGAGAAATCCAAAAATCATAAAAGCGGGAAGGCCTATCTGTAACAACCCTGTATTTTACAATTATTTTTAAATTGATTTTTCCAGATTTAAAATCTTTATTTATGAAAAGAATAATTTTTTTTATTGTAAATATAAAAACTTTGATTTTGTATGTGGATATAAATTCCAAATATGACTAAATTTAATATTTCCAGAAAATGTGAATTTTGGTCAAATAGTCAAACTTTGACTTTTAAACTTAAAAATTTAAAAGTTTGAAATTATAAATTTTATCTTTTATTATAAAAATAGATGTAATAACTTGAACACTACTTTTCGTTTCATTGAAAACGGATTTAAAATGTAAAAGTTATGTACATTTCAATTTTTAGTATAATTTGTTTATTTGTGCAATTTTGCCTATTTTAAATTTTATAAATCATATTTTCTTTCTTATATTTTGTTTTAATATGTGTTAATATGTTTTTTTATGTATATTTTTGTCCTTTTATATTTTTAAAATGATAATAGAATTTTTCCAAAATTTACTGTATTTATTTTTCATTTTTAAAGGCTGTTTTCCTATTTTCTGCTATTTTCTTCATTTAAAAATTATATGTAAATTAAATTTTTATTTTATGTTATTATTTATGTTCAAAAATATATTTCAATCTCATATGAATTTTCTAAAAATTTATTCTATTCAATTCCAAATTTTCTAGACTAGTTTACTCTTTTAGCTATTTTCTTAATTTAACTTTATATAATTGATAAATATTTATATAAATTATTATATTTTGATAAAATTTCGAAATTTTATCTGGGATTATTATTTTTTCCAGAAATATAAAGTTATAAAAAGGAATTAAAGATATATGAAGAGTTTGATACCTTTTGTGTGCTTAGCCCTTTTGAATTCTACCGTTTCTTTTCAATCAATACATCTTTTGCCGTTCTTTTCCTCATTCATTTTCAGCCGACTCCCTCATCTTATTCACGAATTTTCAAAGCTCCAAAACCCTAAAAAAAAAATCATGGCCTCCATCTTGCAAAAAAATTTGGTAATCTCCCTCTTTTCTTTCTACCTTTTTCTTACTTTTCTATGCAATTTTGCCTTGATCTCTTCACATGTTTGCTTGGCCTAGCCTCTACCACCTTCATCCCCATCATCACCTCCTCCATCTACTACAGCAAACACTCCCTTCCCTCTGACCAAGACAGGCCATGACCTTCCACTTGAAGCCATCACCACAAAACTCCACATAACATTGCCTAGACCACACATATCATCACCTACCCTCCATATCTTGCTTTGGCCACCCCCTTAGCCACCACCACCACTTGCTACATGACCTTTGGCTGCTACTACTCATCACCCAAACCTCTGTCCAGACCTGTACCAGATGATGGCCGAGCCATTTGACCCATAGACCGAGCCAAAAGTTGAACCAAACTTCACTATGTTGCCTAGTCTCTTGATATTCTTGTGTTGTAACTTCCTCCACATGTTCTAGCCTTTATGCCATGCATTCCTATGATCAAACCTGAGCCAAAGTCATGTCAAACCTGACCTAAATAAACCCCTAGGCCATGCAAAGCATTATAGAAAACAAGGAAAAAGATTTGACATTCAAATCTCTTTTCATTTCAAAGTTATTTCATTTTAAAGTCGTATTGAATTTTGTTGTTTTGATTGTTTGTTTTGGGTTGTGCACAAGAGTTGTAGCTTGGATTCGCTCTCCACTCAAGTCCGTAGTCTTGTCATCGTGTTTTTGTTTCCATTGTGTCATTGGTTTTGATATCTCCAGCACAAACAGGTGAGTTATTCTCACCAGACAATATGTACCTATATAACTAGTAAATTGACACCCTGTGAATCTGTAGAAATATATTATCATGTTATACTTGACTATGTTATGATCATATGATGTTTATAAACCTGTTATATCATATGTTACTGTTATTTAATGTTATTCTGTTATTTATATCAGTTATCACCATTGCAAGTTCCCTGTAGACTAGAATCACTATGGGTTGAAATGATACATACCCGAACGGACTTTAGAATAGGGAAAATCGTTATGGGCTGAAATGATAGGCTTGAATGGTTTTTATTTAATTTATTTTAACTTGGGATTGCGGGTTTAAAATGATAGAACCCGGATTTTTCTTTTTAAACTACGGATTGAAATGATACATATCCGTATCACTTGACCTAGGCTAGAAAACTATATACAGGCCCGTGGTTATTTTATAAAGTGTTTTGAATATTTTTAAGTATTTTAAAAATATAAATTTATGAAATTTGATTTAAACAGATTTTGAAATATTTTGAATTAAAGAAATTATGATTTTTCTATGTGTTAAAAATGTAATTAATGAATGGTTTAACTAGATTTTTGAAATATAACTTAAGTTGGAAATTTGGAATTTTGGTTAAAAATAATATTTAAGTTATATAAATAAAATGAAAATTTAATTATATTTGGAAAATGGTAAATATGATAATTTGATTAAATTTGAATTTAAGCGATTTATTAAAGTATTATTGATTTTTCTATGAGTTTAAGTGGTTAAATAAATGAATGTTTAAAAGTGATCTTTTAAAATATAACTTGACTAGGAAATGTGAAATTTGGTTTTAATTAAAGGTTTAAGTTAATTAAATAAAATTGGAAATTTAGTTAAATTTTGAAATGGTAATTTAAATTTGAAGTGTTAAGTTTATTTGTTGAAATGTGAAGAATTGGACACTTTTACACTAAAATTTATTAAGTAAATTGTTGAAAATTGGATTTGATTATAAGAAATTTATTGTGAAAAGATATATGTTAAATGATATGTAAATGAATATTTTAAATGTTAAAATATGATTTTAAAAATGTTTATGTGTTTTAAATTAAAGTTATTTAATTGCTGGAAACACATTAACACCTGAAATTAACTTTTAATAGCATTCAGAAATGCTATAGATTCTGTTTTGAACTAAAATTGTGTAAAAAGGAGCTATTATAGCATTTCTGGAATGTTGTAGTTGCTGTAGTTGAACTTATAGGCTAATATTGAACTCAGGCCTATTATAGCATTCTCTGGAAATGCTATAATGGTCTGCAGTCTTTGCTGAAACCAAATTTAACCCTTGTTTTGAAATCTGAACTACCGCAGCACTTCTGAAATGCTGTCTTTTCTGTTTTGAACTATAATTCAACTAAAACTGAGTTTTAACAGCAGTTTTAAGTGCTGTCTTTGCTGAATTAAAAATGATTTCAAATATAACTTATAGCAGTTGTTTTTAAATGCTGTGAAATGCTGAAATTTTAATAAGTAGGGTTTTTGACTTAGTAAACGAACTCAGAATAGTTTGAAACTTTGGAAATTGAATACTTGATTTGAAAATATAATAATTACACTTTTAAAAGGTTTAAATGAATTATTTTGATTGGAATATAAACTATTTAAAGGTGATTTGAAATGATAGTAAATGAACGATATCTTTGAATTTAAAAGGTATTTAAAGTTGAATATTTGGATTTGAACTGATAGGATATTTTATTTTATTAAAATGATTGGAAATGAAGTTTTGTGAGGATATGATATTTTATTATATTAAAATGATTTGAAATGAAGTTTTGAAATGATATGAAAATTTAAAATATATGGAAATGGTTTGAAATGATATTTTATTTTGAAGTAAAGTATTGTTTTTAAAAGTTATAACCATGGGTTATAATAACGATTGGTTGGCAAAGAGACCGGGATCGGATATGGACATACTCTTTGTCGATACCGAAAACCACTTTGACAACCGTGTACGCGGTGGAGATTCCAGAATGAATTAGGATGGTGGCGACGTTCTTAAGGTATGTTACGTGGACCCAACTCCCGTGAGTTGGCATAAGGTGGCTAAAACAGGAGCGATCTCGGACCAGTGAGGTAGCACCTCTTCTCGGACATATTTCTTCGGTATTATACTCTTACTTGTGATTGATTAGATGGCCATCCTCCGATTTGGGAGTGTTGTTCGAGGTGGACGGTAGTGGCTGCTACGCGCTCCATCAGTCCGTGTGCGTAATTGGTATATCTACCCTGGCATTGCCTAGTTGTGCCGTGTCACCTACCATATCGAGCTTTACTACGATTTGTGATTTCTCCCGTAGCCTGTGGAGTATCGAGGGTAGCCCCCATTTTGGGAGTATGCTAATATTGGATAGACTACTGGGACTATTACGTGTTAAGGTGTAAAATGTAAAGCCTTAATGCTATTTAAAAGTAAGTTTATTTTATATTAGACATTATTATAATATCGAATATTTCTACATAGTAGATAGTTTAACGGATCCTTAGAGGATGGGCGGTCCCAAGCATCTTCTAAGTTACTTGTACCTTTATTACAGTTCACTTGAGTTGGTTTACATTATATAAGTATATATTGTCCTGAATCGAGTGTTTTGTGTTTTGCTTTACGCTCGGGTCAGCCTGAGTTATTCACAGATTTGGATTTCCACTCTCTTGGAGATTTGAATCGCTGGAGATTATCTGCTTGTCATGTCCTATCTATTTCAATTCCGTTGTTCTACTCAGCTTGTACTTGGTTATTTTATTGAGACTTTTGTTGTACTCTATTTCTTTTGTTGTATCTTATGTAACTCTGACATATTTAGATAGCAGCTTCATGAACTACTATTTCTTTTACTTCCGCTGCATTATTTTACTCTGTGTCTGTGATCTGTGATTATATTTATTTACTGTATATACTGAGATTTGCCAAATTTTAATTACAATGCGGTATTTTGAGCAATTCAACTCCGGCATGAGTGTCTACCTATACACTTATAATGGATGCGAATAGTTGAAAATATCGGGTCGTTACAGTTGGTATCAGAGCTTTGGCTTTGAGGCAAAACTTAGAATGTATGGTAAATTTATTTACAGAATCACTTTCGTTCGATTTTGAATCTCTTCCTTTTGATTCGATTTCCTTTGAATTTTGGAACGTTTCCTGCGGTTCCAAAATTCATTCGTGTCCCTCACTATTCATCATCTTTTGATTCTAGAGTATCCCATGACTCCACTTCGAATGATCTTTATAGTGAATTGGCGGTCTCGCCAATATTCTAATTTTCTTATAAAGGGGTGAAACTCCTTTACAAATTAGCATTGATTCACCAGAGATTTATATCTATCCTTGGTTTAGATGCTAATATCTTTTGTTATTCCAAACTCTATCTTTTGAGATCGGATGTAGATTTACCCAGAAAAAAATACACATTTGATCTTATTCATTAAGTCACGGTTGACCTGGTTAAGGTTGCCCACGATTTATTTAAGCTTACCCATCTCCCTATTTTGTTATTTAATCATCTTGTTTTGTTTCCAAAATATCCCCAAACATTTTGAATTGTACTTGTAAATCTATGTTTGTTTTATATATTGTGTTGTTTGAGTTGTTGATGTTGATTTGGGTTTCCGATCGATTCGTCTGATCAACGCTATCGATAGGATTTCTAAAACACTTTGACATAACAAACTGACACAATATTATTATAAAAAAAATTTGGTTAATAAAATAAATTTTGATATAAGTAAATATTATGGAACTTAATGGTTAATAAAATAAATTTTGATATAAGACGTGAATCAAATCCAAAGAAATCAATACCGAATCCATCAAAATGGATGTTCTAAAAAATCCCGAAAAAGAAGTCATCAAAGTCAATAATAAATGATAACAATAAATCAGATAATCATGAGTCGATAAAAATTGGAACCTCAAGCTAAATAGGCAAAATAGACAAAAACAAGCAGGTCAGTCGACTACCTGCAGAGGCCAGTCGACTGATCCAGAAACTCGAAAATTCCATTTCCTGCAGTCAGTCGACTGATTGCAGAGGGACAGTCGACTGACTGCAGAAAACAGAGACTCTTTGTTTCTGCAGACAGTCCCAGAAACGCTCATTTTCTACAGCCAGTCGACTGACTTCAGAGGTCAGTCGACTGACTGGCACTGGGAATGTTTTTCAACCAATCCAAATGAAGAGCAAACTCTTCCAAATTGCGATCGGACGAGCAACGGGCGCTAGGGTTTTTGCCAATCAACAACCCAGCCCTATAGGCTCCTCGATACACCACCAAAAGCATGATCAAACATCAAAGCTAAGATTTTTAGAGTTTTAGACTTCAAAACACCAAAAATTGAAATGTTCACCAAATCAATCCAAATCAAAATCAAATGAACATGTAAAGATGTTAGGAATTCATACCTAACAATCAAAGATAGTTATAGACATAGATGTGAGATAAAAATCTCACCTTTAATCCCAAAAACACAAGAGACAAGCTACCGAGCAAGGCTAGAACAATCACTCTTCAATTTCAACCAAAGGAGCTTCAATCTAAGCTCAAAAGAAAACATTTCCCAAGTTAGGGTTTAGAACATTTCTGAAATTGAAGAGGAAATGAAATGGAGAAGATGAAGAGAAGGCTTACATAAGCTTCTCTTTGATTTTGGAGCAAGAATTTGTATTTGCAAAGGAAACTAGGGTTTTGAATTTTAATTTCCCATTCCTCTCCCCATTTTTATTGAAGCTTGAATGTTAGGAAAATAAGAACGAAGTGAAGAGGAGAGGTGGACTGAACTAGAGTGTTAAGCTGGGTTAGTGTGCTAAAACCCAAACCCAAAGCCCAACAGAAAATAGCAAAATTCAACTTACTCCAAACATATCAATACTTATACTCGAAAAAGTTGTAAATGCCATTTTGGACTCAATGGAAGTGGTCATGAGTCCTAATTCGACTATTTGCAAAAAATAGCTTTTTGGACTATAATCCGACGAACGATGCTATATTTAAATAAAATATTTAAATATATAATCGTAAAATATGCGGGTTGTTACAAACTACCCTCCTTAAAGAAATTGCGTCCTTGCAATACTTAAGAAGAAAATAAAGAGTAACAACCATAAAAGCATATCAACACAAAAGAAAATTTGAAATAAGAAGTTCACCATAAAAGAGCACGAAAGAGTAAGTCTGGATGTTTTTTTGCTCGATGAATTCTCAAGATTCCCAAGAGCGATCCTTAGGATTTGAGGACCATAGAACTTTCACAAGAAGAATATCTTTATTTCGAAGGCGTTAAACCTCCGAAGCAATGATACGAATAGAATGTTTCCCATAAGTCAAATTTGGTGAAACTTCAATTTCCTTAATTACACCGGGCTCAAGAATAAAAATCGGAATCCCTAAGGCATTTCCATAGATGAGTGACATGGAAAACATCATGAATAGCAGAAAAATTGAGCCGATAATAAAAGGCGATAAGCCACGGAACCAATACGTTCGGTGATGGGAAATGGACCAACATATTGAGGTGCTAACTTTCCCGATCAATTGAAACGCACAACACCCATCATAGGTGATACACAAATGAACACCAATAAAATCTGGACCTAAAACCAGCTTCTCACCGGCTTCAAGCCAAACACAAAGGTAATCGGCACGACCTTCCGTAGAGTGCCTCGAAAGATGCCATACCAATACAAGATTGGAAGCTATTATAGGAAGAAAACTCAACAAGAATATGATCTTTCCAACTTCCACCAAAATCAAGAACACATGCACGAAAGAGATCTTCAAGAGTTTGATTCACACGCTCGGTTGTCCATCTGATTGAGGACGATAAGCGGTGCTAAAATTAAGCTTTGTTCCCAAAGCTTTTGAAGACCTTACCAAAATCCACTAGTAAAATAATGGATCACGATCGCTAACAATAGAAGTAGGAACTCTGTGTAACTTAACAATTTCTTTGACATAGAGTCTTGCCAAAAAGAGGAACGGTCCAAAAGAGAAGGACGAGCCTCAAGGCTACACAAAACAAGAGATGAACATAATTTGGATTCATGATCTCGAATCTCACAAGCGGATAAAGTCTCAAGATCATTCCATTCGGATATCATCAATGAAACAACTGCTTGTTGCTTTTGGTTAAGGGCATCGGCAACACGATTACCCTTTTCCGGAGTACAAAGAATATCAAGATCATAAGATGTAATGAACTCAAGCCAACGTTGTTGACTCAAATTAAGTTCCTTTTGAGAAAATAACTATTTTAGAGATTTATGATCGGTGTAGAGAACAAATTTCTCTCCCAAAAGACGCCAAATTCTAAGGTCGAAAACAATGGCCGCGAGCACTAGATCATGAATGGCATATCTAGTCTCGAAAAGATTTAATTGTCAAGAAGCAAATGCGATAACACACTCCCTTTGCAAGAAAATGACACCAAAACCAATACGACTAGTATCGGTACAAACAATAAAGTCTTGGTTCCGTTCGGGAATCACAAGAATAAAAACATCGGAAAAGAGTTCTCATTCTCTTTCCCGAAAAGCTAAGACATTCAAAAATTCCATTAACTTTATGTAATCATCTTTTTAGAAAAATTTACTTATTACAAGTCAATTTATTGTGTCTAACTGTCTCATCAAAGCATTTAGGAGATTTCTATCGATAATGTTAATCAAGCGCACCGATCAGAATTCTTAAAGCACTCAATGGGCAATACAATCACAAAATCATTTTCTATATGATAAATATATCTCTTAAAAGTTTTACTAATATTCTTTGCTCGTTTTAAGAGCAAAATCCAATCATACTTATAAATATCTTATTAAAAAGATTTGTAAGTTTTAAATTGTTGTTTTCATCCATAATCAATAAATACAAGGATGGTCTCTCCGAGATATTCGCAGAATACTCGATTCATAAGATGGATGAAATAAGGTAAAAGGCTCATCAAACCGAATAACATAACGAACCACTCACAAAAATCATAACGAGTACGGAATGCGGTAAGTGGAATTCTATCTTCCGCAACTCGTTGCTGATGAAACCCGGTGGCAAGGTCGATGTGAAAAGACCTTAGCACCACACAATAGATTGCTTAGGGGATAATCATAAGACAAACTCAAAAATACCGAAAAATTCACAAACTACTTGAATGAGAGAAATAACATCTTCTTCATCAAGTGGGTTTAAAGAATAAAATGATATCACCAAATATGGAAATCAAAATCATTAAAATCAATAGAAATCTGCTTATCAGATTGAGAATGTCGAAGATATATAGTCCGCTCAGGACATAGGATGTGGGCTTCATAATGATCAAGCCAATCCTTTACCCAAAAAAATCAACTTCGAAGCCTAAGTAATGCATAACATGCAAATCGGCTCGAAAAGAATAATCACACAAAATAATCTCGACATTTTCACAAAGTAAAATTAGTGTTGCGGATCCACCAATCGGATTCGCAATTCTCAATGAAGTCATCAAGCCCATAATATTAAAAGTAAAATAATCATCAAATTCTTTTGATATAAAATAATGAGATGAACCCAAATCAAAAAGAACTCGAATAAGATAGTCACAAAACAAATATTGTCAAGGATAGAATGAGAAATACCTTGACCAAGAGAAGGGCTAGTAGAGGCTTGCACAACATTCAACTTTCCCTCTCTCTTGTTTGGAAGTTTGGGACATGAAGATAAAAGATGACCGAAACCTTTGCAATAGCGACAAGTAAGAGGCTTCAGACACTTATTCGCATAGTGGTCCGTAGACCCACAATTGTAGCATCGTCCTCGACTAGAGGTAGGAGTCTTTGCTACCGAAATTTCCTGCTTCCCTTTCTTGTTGGGATTAGGGCTTTTGAACTTAATATGCCTTTTCTTGTTGATGTTGAAGTTTTGTTTGGCATCCACAACTTCAACATCACTTTCTTTATCGGCCTGTTCTAGTCGAAGAGTGATATCAACAAACTGGTCGAAAGGCACTTCTAATCTCAGAGGTAAAACCTTTTTGGGGTTTTTACTCAAAGCACAGATAAACCTTTGATTCTTTACAAGATCCAAAAGTTGTTGGGCAGACATGAATACGCCATCCAGAGAAGGTCTACTAGATTGACCAGCGCTAGGATTGCCAGATCTAACCATTTCTCTTCTTTAAGAAAGAAAGAAAAGAGGAAAAAGGTTATTCACAAAATGAATATCAAACAAACTTGAGTGATAAAACAAGGCATCACAAAAGAAAATAGGATAAAATGGTACGAAGACTCGAATTAAATCCTATGGCACGATTCCTAAGAAAGACTTAGGACAATGATCCTTGCTAGAATATTATACATTGTTCCGAAGTTTGGCTCTGATACCATGCTGTGACGCCCCACCTCTATACTCACGCTAGCCCAGGACACTACGGAGTAATGTCGTCGACTAGCACGAAGAATAAGGCTGTTGAGGAGCGACCATCGGTGTAATTGCTTTGTGCGAGTAGCTATATGTCAGATGATATAACATGCATTTCATTTCAAGAGGAAATCCGACATACCGATACAAACTCAAAGCTACCACACAATGGCTATGAGGCCTTCGGAAACAAATATAGAAATAAGCATAACATAAATCAGTCACAGATGTTCATATCTCAAAGGCGGGAATAGATATGAATATAACACATAGAAGTGTAAATCAGAGTAGTGGTCAAACAAGATCCACAATATCACAAAAGAATAGATACAAGTGCTAGACAAAAGAATATGTATACATCAAGGAGTCTCTATCTCAAATGTATAATAACAAAAACTACTAATCTAAAGTAGTTAGCCAAAAGAATCAGATGATAATCCCTGATAAGAAGTCAAGCAGGAGCACCTGAAATACCTCGATCTGACCCATGTATTATTTTAAGAAGAAAATAATAAACGGATCAGTCTAGCTATAAATATCAGATAAAATGATATAGGATAAGAGATATGACCAAATACGTATGATAACATAAATGTCATACTGTGTCAAATATACATCAAATAACAACCAAAAATCATACGATATCTCAAATCATCTATAAACACCAAAAAGAATCGCATTCTTTAAATTATTCACCAAAACACAAATATTGACAAAACATATCAATGTCAATCCACGAAAATTGGTGAAACACAAATTCAAGAAATCACAAAAGCGGGAAGGCCTATCACAAAACGGGAGCATGAAAACTCACCAACACGTGTATCACAAACGGAACGCTATTCCATGGGTCGCTAATCCAATAAACGAACCGAACATCGACGCACCCTAAAAGATACGCCTCATGCACATATTCGGTCGTAGTACAGTTCCTCACGCGGATAAATGAGCCGAACATCGATGCACCCTAAAAGATACGACTCATGCACAGACTCATTGAGCCAATTGCTCCACGAACGGTCCAAAGACCATGGGTCGCTACCCCACCAAATTGAACTGAAGTTCCACAAACGGGGTTTATAGTCCCCACACAAACAAAGAGACATCGCACATCGCTAGTCTAAATCATAAAATGATCATCAATGATCGACAAGTGTAAATTACACTAAGTTAGTAAATATAAGAGTTTAGCTTCATGTCCCATAACCACTAGCTTAACTCAAATATTTACGAACAGATTGTAGACTTCCACTCGAAAATAAGTGTAAATTACACTAAGTTAGTAAATATAAGAGTTTAGCTTCATATCCCATAAGCACTAGCTTAACTCAAATATTTACGAACAGATTGTAGACTTCCACTCGAAAATTGTCACAAGAGTTCAATCGAACAAGTCAAAAAATTAACCGACGAAGTAAACGCAAGCGTTTCATACCACTTGTTTTGCTAAGCCGTTTAATTAGATTTTCTCAAACGAATGAGGTAAAGGTTTGTATATACTAATAGATTAGAAAACGGTTTTATAAACGAGCTTTGTATTAAAAATAGAATTGAAATCATCTTTGTGAAAGAGTTTGAATATTTACTACTAGTATAGAAACCTTTGTATTTTAAAGTGACAAATCATAGAAATGATTGTAGAAACAATCAATCACCAAAATCCACATACGAAGACGTGAATCAAATCCAAAGAAATCGATACCGAATCCATCAAAATGGATGTTCTCAAAAATCCCAAAAAAGAAGTCATCAAAGTCAATAATAAATGATAACAATAAATCGGATAATCACGAGCCGATAAAAATTAGAACCTCAAGCTAAATAGGCAAAATAGACAAAAACAAGCAGGTCAGTCGACTGACTGCAGCGGCCAGTCGACTGATCCAGAAACTGGAAAATTCCATTTCCTGCAGTCAGTCGACTGATTGCAGAGGGCCAGTCGACTGACTGCAGAAAACAGAGACTCTCTGTTTCTGTAGACAGTCCCAGAAACGCTCATTTTCTACAGCCAGTCGACTGACTTCAGAGGTCAGTCGACTGACTGGCACTGGGAATGTTTTTCAACCTATCCAAATGAAGAACAAACTCTTACAAATTGCGATCGGATGAGCAATGGGCGCTAGGGGTTTTTGCCAATCGACAACCCAACCCTATAGGCTCCTCGATACACCACCAAAAGCATGATCAAATATCAAAGCTAGGATTTTTAGAGTTTTAGACTTCAAAACACAAAAAATTGAAATGTTCACCAAATCAATCCAAATCAAAATCAAATGAACATGTAAAGATGTTAGGAATTCATACCTAATAATCAAATATAGTTATAGACATAGATGTGAGATAAAAATCTCACCTTTAATCCCAAAAACACAAGAGACAAGCTACCGAGCAAGGCTAGAACAATCACTCTTCAATTTCAACCCAAGGAGCTTCAATCTAAGCTCAAAAGGAAACATTTCCCAAGTTAGGGTTTAGAACATTTCTGAAATTGAAGAGGAAATGAAATGGAGAAGATGAAGAGAAGGCTTACCTAAGCTTCTCTTTGATTTTGGAGCAAGAATTTGTATTTGCAAAGGAAACTAGGGTTTTGAATTTTAATTTCCCATTCCTCTCCCTATTTTTATTGAAGCTTGAATGTTAGGAAAATAAGAATGAAGTGAAGAGGAGAGGTGGACTAAACTAGAGTGTTAAGATGGGTTAGTGGGCTAAAACCCAAACCCAAAGCCCAATAGAAATAGCAAAATTCAACTTACTCCAAACATATCGATGCTTATACTCAAAAAAGTTGTAAACGCCATTTTGGACTCAATGGAAGTGGTCTCGAGTCCTAATTCGACTGTTTGCAAAAAGTAGCTTTTCGGACTATAATCCGACGAACGATGCTATATTTAAATAAAATATTTAAATATACAATCGTAAAATATGCGGGTTGTTACAGACTCCCCTCCTTAAAGAAATTGCGTCCTCGCAATACTTAAGAAGAAAATAAAGAGTAACGACCATAAAAGCATATCAACACAAAAGAAAATTTGAAATAAGAAGTTCACCATAAAAGAGCACGAAAGAGTAAGTCCGGATGTTTTTTTGCTCGATGAATTCTCAAGATTCCCAAGAGCGATCCTTAGGATTTGAGGACCATAGAACTTTCACAAGAAGAGTATCTTTATTTCGAAGGCGTTAAACCTCCGAAGCAATGATACGAATAGAATGTTGCTCATAAGTCAAATTTGGTGAAACTTCAATTTCCTTAATTACACCGGGCTCAAGAATAAAAATCGGAATCCCTAAGGCATTTCCATAGATGAGTGATGTGGAAAACGTCATGAATAGCAGAAAAATTAAGCCGGTAATAAAAGGCGATAAGCCACGGAACCAATACGTTCGGTGATGGGAAATGGACCAACATATTGAGGTGCTAACTTTCTCGATCAATTGAAACGCACAACACCCATCATAGGTGATACACAAATGAACACCAATAAAATCTGGACCTAAAACCAGCTTCTCACCGGCTTCAAGCCAAATTATTACAAAGGAATAATTATATATGGCAATTCGACCTCGTTGTGGTACGACCCATGGATCAATTATAAGTCCATGGTCGACTTATTGGGTTGGAACAGAGTTACACTACTATCTCAAACTAGCCTACTAGTCAATTCTATTATTGAGTAAGTAGAGTTACACCCACACACTTTGGTATCTACTCGGGAACTTGATGATGAGATTAACAGCGTTACACTAGCTACTGGCTACTGGAAAATTTTAGATTAAAAAACATTTACTTTCAAGGTAGTTTGGAATCAAGTACGGCAATCTTATTCACACACTTTTGGGGCAGAGCTATTAGGCATCACACTATAACTAAAAAAATTAGTTTAATGGCTTACAAAGCTTGTTTGGGTCGACTACCAAATAAGGATAGATTGCATGCATGGGGCGTTATGGAGAATACTATGCACGCGCTATGTGTACAAGATCACGAAAATCATAAACATTTATTTTTCAAATGTAATTTTAGTACTTATCTCTAGAATCAATTCCCGCTTCAAGCTTCCCATAATCTCTGATCCAACTCTATCTCATAAGATAGATCTAGGAGCTTGTACGATTGGTCGGTCGTAAAAGGCTTACACAGCTTTTTTAACGATCATCTATCACATTTGGCAGGAATGCAATCTCCATATATTCGAACAGAAGAAGCTATCAAAGGAACAGAGATTGAAGTTGGTTGACTTGGAGGTTACCGCTCAATTTTATGGTCGCAGTGGAGAGATAAATTTGGCAGGCATGGAAATTGTGTGAAGCTGGAACATCAAACTAGATCCAGGATAGCGGTCATAGGTTTTTACATTATTTGTGAAGTATTGTTTCGGGTTGAAAAAGGTTGGGCAGGGTTAAAGTAGTTTAATAGTGGGCTGCGTGAGTTTATTTGTATTTTGATTGTCATTATTGTGTATTTAGGATGGTTAAGACTCTTGCGCTCTTGAGAGACGGGTGTTTTATTGTTCTTGTTGTATATTAATAAAGAACCGATTTTGAAAAAAAATCTTTTTAAAATGCTACTGCATTTTATCAAAATATACACATGTATTCCTCATCAATAAGTTTTATACCATTTCTTAAACTATTGTTTATATTCTTTTCAAAATAATAGTTCTCCATTTTCCAAAACGTTACAATCTTTTCAAAACTTTAAATATAGCTCCTTCAAAACATTAGTTTTAAAGATAGCTCAAATATTTTACCTTTTTCTCAAATATCATATCACTTTTCAAAACTTTGTGCATATACGTACCGTCCTAGTATTTAGGAATTCCTATCGATAACGCTGATTAGGCGCATCGACCAGAATTCTTAAAACACTCAATGGATATATTAACACGATATAAATTTCAAAGGTTCCTTTAAATATTTACTTGTAGATATACTTTGAACAATTTGATCTGTATAAAAACAATTGCTTGTTTTTAATAAAACTTCATTCCAAACAATATATATTTCGATAAACTTGCTTCATAAAAGAATTATTTGATTATATTAAAGCGTCATCTAATACCACACTTAATTATATACCCGTATATTTTACCAAAATATTTTTTAATCCCACGCATATTTGTTTGTATATAGAAAATATTTACAAATAATCTTTATAGCCAAAATCAAATAATAACTTATATACCCAATATAAACAACCACTCATCAACCATTCGTGCATACAAACAAAGCAAACTTTTCAATTTAATTTTTTCAACATATTCAATCAAATATTATTTTTATACTACTTTATAAGTAAAGTGATCTCTCCCTTTTCTGTTGCGGTTACTTCTATATCGAAGACACTGTAAGGTTCAAATCATCAAAACTCATATAGGATACTAACCTTGAGTGATAACTCCAACTGAACATTTCACTCAAAACCAATCCACCATGGATTAATCAATCAAAGCATTCACACAATAAAATCCAAACAACAATCATCCAATCAAAACAACCAAGATGCTCAGCGAAAAGCAATCTATATACTTTCGTTGTGCTACTCTGATCACCATTGGATCTTTCAACTTGTCTTGACTCATCACAATCCAGAATTTTGAAGTATTTAATACGAGATTCCAAATAGGGTCTTCTATAGCTTCCCTAATGGAACAACTCCATTCTTACTTCAAAGCCACACAGAAGTCTAACATTCATCATCCATGCCCACACTACTGGTCGAATAACTTACTCCTACCTCTTCAACCTCCATCGATTTCTCTGCATCTTATAGAGAGACTTACACTTAGAAAAGGTAAAAGAAATATATAATATAATAAGAAAAAACAAATACATCCCTAGATGATTACCCGAGTAATCATCATATACTTCTATTATCACATAAGTATAAACGATAATCTACCACACATCAACGGCGACAGGAACTCTAAGTCTCATCTAAGGCCAAGACTCGTGTCTCTTCTATTCTGTATTATTCTAAACCTGCGCTAATATCAACTATAACACCCCACCTCTATACTCATACTAACAAAGAGTATTACTATGTAATACTGTATGATAATATGGAGAATGAGGCGACATTGGACTGTCACACATAAATATTCCCTTGGGATAATACTGGTACGTATACAAAAATCAAATAAACAACTCACCTATACATACCAAGTATCATCACAAAGCAATAATCATGTGCGTTTATAGGATAGAACAATACACAATATAAAAAAGTCACAGAGAACTCAGAGTAATCAGTGCAGCCATAAAATATAATATAAAATATACAAAAATCTAGTGGGTCTACGAAAATAGTCAAAATGCCTACTATAATCAAAAATATACATAGCATATTCAATATATACATCTCACAACACATGAACACATGTAGCTACAAATATACAAAATTATATACAAATACTCTATCCTCCATCAATGCCCAACATCCACAAACTGGTCAAGTTGTCCTTGAAACTGAAATGTATCAGACTGACCCGAGTATTATATAAATAGCACATGGGTCAAACTGTGTTTAGAATGTAGATTTCAATATATCATAACTAATAGCATGGTATAATAATGATATCATAGCATTAGGGCATCTCAACATTGCAACCTATTGTAAACCATGCACAAGTATCACTACCCAAATAAAAGTCATGTTAAACTACATCTCATATGTAAAATATCAAGTGGGTGAGACTTCAATACATCTAACTATCAACCTGCATAAGCGGTCATCGAACATCATGTGACATGCTCACAACAATGCCATGATTATCTTTTAGATAATCGTAAAGTAGATATGTCCAGGGTTCGTCTTACTTAACATATATAAAAACACGTAATAATCACCCAAATCAAACATACATGAAATATAAATGTGGCATACCCTCGGTAGCCAGGGTCATCTCTCGGATAACCATATCAAAATAGGTACAAGGTCAAACTCCATGCTCTCGGCACCTCTAGCTTCTTCGATAGCAGTATAATCGATGTGTACGGGATTACACAACTTCATAGACTCGTGGCCTCATGAATAATCCAAGGGATTGATAATCACATAATAATAATCTAAACTTTCAACCTCATAGTAATCGACTTAGCTCTCAACCAATAAAATAATCACGCGGTCTCTCAAACCTCTACAAACCCACTCAACTCTCTGTATAATGGATAGTCATCTGGACTCTCAATCCTAATATACCCTTAGCATCGTAAATATCTATTTTGACATCAGTCTCAACAAATGATTTGATCGTCTCTCAGTCGTATATGCAATGATCTCATATAGGTGAATAAGTATATGTCTATAACATCTTATCAATAATGATCAAACGGGAGACAGACAGTTCTCAGCCTGCTCAAGGAGCCTTCCGCATATGCACTTAGTGCTACTTCTACAGTCTTATTTACCTTGATGGCCATCGTAACCCATTATCCATCAAGTGCAGACTACATTATGCGATGGTGGCGACCCTGCAAGTGCCTCTAATGGTAACAGACTAGCGGCCTATGTGACACAGGGGCAGTGGTTCCTAGCCTTGGCTCTCAACTATATACATCAACAAGGTGTGTCACGGATTCGGAGAGAGACCCCACAATCAGGCCGCTAGGATGAATTCTAGCCTAATCTGGTTTATTCCACATCATATAATAAGAGTATATGCACAATATATTAACACACATATGGCTCTCGGCCAGCTTACTCTCAATTCACATCACCAAAAATATAATATCTCATATACTCGACCATGTTAGAGTGACATCTACTTACAGAAAGTAATCGAACAAATATTAGCTCAAGCATCCCATACCACCTGGTGTTATTCACTCATTTACTCAATGCTCGCAAATTGCACTTGCATAATATTCTATCTCATGAGTCAAAAGTGTAATCAGAATAATAAAACTGAATGTCCCATACCAAATGGTATTACTAATCTGTTTGCTTAATTTTCTCACAATCTAGAATTTCACATAATGTTATTCTATATAGAAAGTCTAAAGAATAACCAGAGAAATATTATCAAAAGTCCCATATTAGTCGGTACTATAACTCCGTTTATTCTGATTCTTTGTTACACAGAAATATAAATCATTCAAAACACACAATACTACAATTTGTTGATTCGAAAGGGGTTCTATCATAAAATATATTTTCCTAAAATTTTAAATACAATTTCAAATATCAATATTCAATTGAAAGAAAATTAAATTATAAAATTCACATTCTATCTCAAAATCCATTTACAGTTTCAAAATTAAATATTTGTAAATCTCTTATTTAATTACAAGGAAATCTGTAAATTAAACTTCATTCAATTCCAAATCCCTTAAACTCCTTTTAAAATTAATTCATACATTTTAAAAGTTTTCTCCAATAATTGATAATAATAATAATAATATCAAATTAGTTTTATAATTCATGATTTCCCAAGGGTATAAAATAATAACCTATTTTATGAAAATCCTTTAAATATTTTTATAATCAATGATAAACAAATAAATATAAATATAAATATTCAGAAGTTTACTTATTTAATAAAATCCTAGAATTCATTATTTTCCAAATAATTTCTCTTCACAAAATCCTTAAAAACATTTTACTTAAACATTTTCTATCACTAATAATGTTTCCAATTTTAAATAAAAATCATTCCAAAATTCACTATTTATTTCCAAAAATATTTCATTTCTTTCAAAGCCTTCCATTTTAATTTATTCATTCCTTTCCAATCAATTATTAGTGTCATCTCATAACAACAACAATCAATCAAAGATATGCAATTCAAATTTTACCCAATTCAATCCATATAAACCAACAACTCATCACCAAAAAATCAACAAATTCATAAAAATAGAATCTAGATCATAGTGGTGAGTTATCAAAAATAACTCACTTAAACAATGCAAGTAAACCCAATCAACCATCCAATGTCATAGCACAATTTGAGCAATATCAATCAAATAATAATGCACAAAGTACTAGATGATGGTCGTGAGTAAAAAGAATTTACTCGCCTAAACAATGCTCGAAATCCAAATCAACGACCATCATCAGCTCAACGCAAATGTTTCCATCACTAATCACCTTGCTTATCAACCAAATGTCAGCTTCGCATGCCCACCAATACTGCTGCCAGCACCATATCAAGGCTTCCTCCATCGTCGTATCCAAGCCCTTGTCATCCACCATGTTCCACTGCCGCTTCATAAAATTCACGTGCACCACCATCACCCAATGCTTCGCGTGTATGCTCCTCCACCCTTGTTAGCCGACAAGTCGCAAATCTCCATCGATGTAAGCCTTCGCATGCACGTACGCACACACCGCTAGATCGCAACCCCCACCCATATCGACTAGCTCGTGGCTGCACCTTGCTTCTCCTAATGTCGTCCACTTAGTCAAGTCCAAGCGCCTTCATGCACGATCTCTTCTCCTTTTCTTTTCTTAAATTGTCACGATTTGATTCTTTAGGGTTAGAGCAAAAGTGATAAAGGGGTTGGGTTTGGGCTTGAAGGATGAAGCTTGGAGATTTTTCAAGATACAAGGAGAGAAAAGAATGGGCATGGGCTAGGGCTGATTGCTTTGGGCCTTATTTTAATTCAATTTTAATTTTAAATTCCTTCACATTTAGATTTGAATTTTGATCCTTAAAATAAATTTCAATCCAATATAAATTGATTTACACTTCATTCTACAAATTATATTTCAATTATTACCCAATTTCATTCATTTCAATACATGTTTATTTTCACAATTTTAATCACATAAAAATTATGTACACTTTAAAAATATTTTATATTCAATTAAAATAGTTATTCAATTTCAATAAATTATCCGAAAAAAATTTGTTAATTTAATTCATTTTATTAAAACAAAATCTTTTATTAAATAAAATTTAATTAACTAAAAATTTATTTTCACAATATTAATTATCGAATATCGAATTCGAGCAATTCTATTTTAATTAAATTTATTTATTTAAGGTGGAAAGCATGATTGTTGCAGGATCAGACAAAGTCTAGTGAATGAATTGTATTACTAGTGTATGGTATTCATAAGAATTAACTTCGTGTATAATCTACATGACCTATGTTGTCCATTTGTGTTCAATTACTACATACAAAGGATTGTTTATTTTACGAATCAAGGGTATAATTCTAATTACACCTACAACCATAAACAACTTACAAAGATTTTCAACTAAAGGGTTTGAAACACCCTACACCACTTAATATACCCAAAAGGACACATTAAAAGGCGTGGTGCGTTGTAGGTATAACTAAAACTAACAGAGACTAAGATTCACAAGACAAAAATTGGTAAAAACAGCGGAAACTAAAAGAATATATTTAATTAAAAAAAGCTTCAGAATTAATTCATAAATAAGTCAGATGCCAAATACAACATTCAAAACCCATCGTGTCTTATGAAAATTCATAGTCTCAAAATTAGAGTATGTAATATCCCTCATAAATAAACCAGTGCATACAAGAACAACAGCTGAAAATAAAAGAAGTACATAGAAGATGTCTCCTCCAAGAAGAACTCCAAGCTGCAGCAATCTACTAGCTTCTTCCTTGATTGCCTAAGGGGGAAAAAGGGGGAAATAGAGGAGTGAGTCAGATTAAAAGTCTGGTGAATGATAGTAATTACTAGAGTCTTTAAGCAAGAAAAAAGTAATAGACTCTACAACAGTTCTAGCATAAATAAGGATAACAAAGGAAATAAGATAGAGATAAACTGGAAATAAATACGATTAAATATTGCTCAAGATAGGTTAACTTTGATTGCTTGCACTTGTTCTGACTTAATTAGGCTAAATTCCTAATCCTCTAATTAGGATGCGACCCTAATTCTACCCTTTTTGATCGGCATGCTACTCCATAAACCTTTATGTGGACCAGCCGCTATATAACTGCCTACACAGCAGCCAATGGTATCTATGGAAGATGCACAGAGCAACTACTGTGGATCCGGATGACATATATAGCTTCCTACGCAGAAGGCAATGGTGTCTAATAAGACACCATACTAAGCGCTTGGAACTCATAGCTATTACTGAGCACCCAAATGGAAGTCGCACGCTTAGCTGCCACCATGCTACCTTTTGCTCCACCTATTGGGTCTTCTTATTACCTCCAACTTACATCATAGCGTGCCCCTCATCTCACTTCAGGCTAATGCGAGATCACCGTGTGTCCATAGAAAAATAGGGGAAATGTTGTTGGCACTGGCCCTTCATCCAAACAATATCTAGTTGAACCCCTTATCCAAATCCCCGTGATTTGGATTTCTATTTGACCAATTACTACCATTCTTAGCATAAGTGTGCCCTAGGGAATGCTATTTGGTACAGGTCCTACTTTCATCTTTGCTTATTAACTTAGATAAATTATTTAAATAAGCCTTTATTATCATGTTTACTTTCTACGCTTATTAATTTATCCCAAGCCTTAAAATAAACCTCATTCTATTCCTTTTCTTATTATAACCTACTTTATAATCATGCTTATTACTTAACCCAAGGTCTAAGTGTGAAAATAAGCTTCTTTCATCTTTTACTTCATTTAGTTATAATTCTAAGTTATAGCTATGCCAATTATCTTTAATTAGTCCAATTCTAATTATAATTAGGCGTAATTTCAGTTCAATTCCATTATTTATTAGTCTTTATAATTTACATCTTATTTTCTTCATTTAATATTCTTACTTATAAAATCCGTATTCGTGTTTAATTTATTCTAATCCATACGCGTAGAAAAGGGGAATGAAGAGAATAGATGCTTGCATAAAATACAAAACGTCGAAAAGATGTAAATAAGAAATAAATAACAGTAAATAAACTTAAATACTGTAAATTAATAAAAAGCTATGCTTAACAGTAATAATTTATTATTAACATAAATAATACTAAAATTACTGAAAGGAATAGCTGAATAGACTAATTAAAAAATATAAATTACTGGAAAAGGCTATTCCAAAAACCGTAGTTAAACTACAACTATTGGAAACCCTATTATTTTAAATTACTTAAAGAAATCTTAAAATAATTACAATCACTCACCTTGGTCCTAAGCTCTTCCTTTGGTCTTCTCGGATCCACTTGGGGTTGTAAAATAATTTAATTTACAACGATTTTCTCCTTTGGAAAAATTATTCCATTTAGGGTCCTTCCTAGAAAGGTGAACCCAATTGGAGAAAACCTAAAATGAGAAAAAGTGTTAGGTCTAGGGGTCTATTTATATGTGTAGAAGTGGATCTCAGACCGTTGGATTTGGAGATTGAATAGGATGCAACCACGTCATAGGCTGAATAGGAGCCATTAGATGCAGAAACGGAGTGACCAGATTAAACTAAAGGGTGCAAATGACATGTTCCGAGGCCTCTGATTCGTTCGAATGAATTAACGTTAGTTCGCCTACCGAAATACAAGGTGGGTCGACCGGGCGGTCGACCGCCCCCTTGCCCTGGTCGACCGGCCGGTCGACCTGACCGTATATATTTTTTCGTTATATTTCTGCTTATTTTGTTTATTTTATAACTTGGTCATATAAGCTCGGTTTCTGACATTCTATATATGGAAATTGACCAGAAAATTACCACGGACACAATGGTGCAACTTCTGTGGCTTAATTTTGATAATTTCGTAAAGTTATTTTATTATTTAATTAATTAACAAATTAATTATTACGGGTTATATTTCGGGTTGTTATATTCTCCTCTCCTTAAGGGATTTCGTCCCTGAAATCTCTAAGGATAGAAGAATGTACTAAATGTTTTCATCCAATTCTACAACCAACTACTCAATCATCAACCATTCATCCATTGTCCTTAAGTTTTTCTAATGCATTTTATGATACTTATGCAATTAGTGTAGTGTAAATGTCCCTAACTAATGCAAAAGATTAGGCAGTCCACTGATTCAGTTGACCTCCTTTTTACGCAATCATGTTTGTGCCATGTATCCAAATGAATGCAAAAATTTCCTAATGGTAAATGATAGTTCTATATGCGTGCTACAAACATCATCCAAATGCAACAATCATGTGATAATCATCCATTTATAGCAATCATGGAGATAAAATAAAAATGCGCACACATCCATATGCATATGCTCTAGTGTCCTAGTTAGGCCGATCCCTAAGGAATAATAGTGCCTAGTGTACCTATATGCGTCCATAGCATCCACTAGCAAACACTTGCAACCACTAGCATACATCAATCATAATATGTTCTATTAACATGTTTACATCAAATTCTACCATCCATAGGCTAAATCTTAAGTTTTACCCTCCCAAAGGATAATAAAGGAAAGAACCTGTTCAAATCTAAAGATGGAAAAAGGAATTCTAAAACTTACCATCAAAAAGATGAGGATAGGAAGTACGAATCTTCTCCTCTACTTCCCAAATGGCGTCTGCAACATCATCTCCCCATTGCACCTTTACCGGTGGAACCTCCTTATTCCTTAGTCGCTTGATATCTCTTACAACAATCTTCGTGGGGATACGCCGAATATAAGCTTCTCTTTCTACCTCCACCTCCTCTAATTGACTAGGCTCTACAACCTCCGCCGAGTCATGTAAGCACTTTCGCAAGTGCAAAACATGGAAAACGTCGTGCACTCCTGTGAGCCTATCTGGTAGCTTCACTCGGTAAGCCATCTTCCTAACTCTCTCTGTGATAGGAAATGGTCCAACAAATCTAGGGCTAACTTTCCATTTTATCTGAATCTTACCACCTTCCTAAGCGGGGATACTTTGATAAAAACTAAGTCTCCAACCTCAAACACTACGTCTCTCCTCCACCTATCCATATACGACTTCTGTCTGTCTTGAGCCGTCTTCATTCTTCGCCGAATCAAATCCACCCTCTCAGAGGTCTCCCTAACCATATCGGGTCCAAGTAATAACTTCTCCGTAGACTCTACCCAACATGATGGGGACTTGCAAGGTCTCTCATATAAAGCCTCAAATGGTGTCATTCCTATACTTGTTTGGTAACTATTATTGTACGCAAACTCAACCAACAAAAGATGCTCCTCCCAAGTTCCTCCAAAGTCCAAAATGCACATCCACAGCAAATCCTCAATCACTCTATTTACCCTCTCCGTTTGGCCATCCGTCTGGGGATGATAAGCCGTACTCAACCTAAGTTACATCCCTAGCGCCTCTTGTAAGCTTCTCCAAAACTCACTAGTGAAAATGGGATCTCTATCACTAACAACACTAGAAGGAACTCCATGTAGATGGACTATCTCTCGAATATACAAGGATGCCAAATATGAAGCCGTACGCTTACTCTTAACTGGGATGAAGTGAGCACTCTTGGTCAATCTATAAACAATCACCCAAATGCTAGTGTTCCCTTTCCTAGAACGGGGTAAACCATCAATGAAATCCATAGAAATACTATCCCACTTCCACTCCGGTACATCTAAGGGCTGAAGTAATCCACCAGGTTTTTGCTGCTCTACTTTTACCCTTTGGCATATGAGACACTTAGCTACGAATTCTGCCACGTCTTTCTTCATACCACCCCAATAGAACATCCTCTTCATATCCTGAGACATTTTGTCGCCACCCGGATGAATAGTCCTACAAGAATGGTGCGCTTCCTATAAAACTGCTCTCAACAAGTCACCGGCGCGTGGAACACAAAGCCTCCCATCTCTCCTAAGCCATCCTCTACTATCAATGGAATAGCGTTGGAGATGTCTTGAGACCTCTCCTCGGCTAATCATATCCATAATGTCCATGAGTCCCAAATCCTCCCGCTGCCTCGAGCCAATCTGATCCATAAGGGTAGGCCTTACCTCTAAGGTTGCCACAATCCGGGAGTAATGTCAGTAGAGGGCTTAAAACCAAAAGTAGAAATAAACTCCAAACTCCTCCACTCTACGGACAAAGGACTAAGAGTTGCTTTCTTTCTACTCCACATTACCCTTGCTAGGGGTATAAGCTATCTCAAAATCATACGAGGCTAAAAACTCCATCCACCATTGTTGCCTCAAGTTGAAGTCCTTCTGCGAGAATAGGTACTTCAAAGACTTATGTTCGGTAAAAAGCTCAAACCTCTCTCCAAGCAAATAGTGCCTCCAAGTCTTAAGTGCAAAAACTATGGTAGCCAACTCCAAATCGTAAGTAGGATAGTTCTTCTCATGCATCCTCAACTGCCTACTACCACAACACACTATCCTCCCTTCTTGCATCAACACCGCTCCTAGACCCGTTCCACATGCATCAGTGTATACAGTGAAAGGCTTAGCTCCGTGGGATAAAACTAACACTGGTGCAGTAGTAAGGGCTCTCTTAAGCTTCATGAAGGAATCCTCACAATCCACGTCCCACACGAAAGCTTTATTCTTCTTAGTAAGGCATGTGAGTGGCGCCAAAATATTAGCAAAGTCTCTAATGAACTTCCTATAGTAGCCTACCAATCCTAGGAAGCTCCTAATCTCGGTAACGTTCTTGGGGGCCTTCCAATCTTGTACTGCAATAACCTTGGCGGGGTCAATAGCCAAACCTTCCTTCGAGACTACGTGCCCCAAGAAACGAACTTCCTCTCTCCATAAATGACACTTTGAAAACTTAGCTCTCAAATGATGGCTATGAAGTATGTGAAGAACTTCTTCCAAATGAACAGCATGCTCCTCCATATTCTTGGAAAATACCAAGATATCATCCACGAATACCACCACAAACTTATTTAGGACATTCCTAAAGACGCGGCTCATCAAATCAACGAAATAGGCTGGAGCATTGGTTAGCCCAAAAGGCATAACCAACCACTCGAAGAATCCGTCCGGTGTCCTAATGGCAGTCTTATATATGTTGTCATCAGCGACTCTAAGCTGATGGAATCCCGTAGCTAAATCAAGTTGAGAGAAAACCGAAGAACCTACTAACTGGTCAAAAAGATCATCAATCCTAGGAAGTGGATATCGATTATTCTTGGTGAGCTTATTCAATTCCCTATAGTCCACGCAAAGTCGGAGAGAACCATCCGCCTTAGTGGCAAAGACGACTGGCGCTCCCCACTCTGATATGCTCCTTCTTATGAATCCCTTCTCCAAGAGCTCACGAATCTGCTTGCTCAATTCTTTCCTCTCCCTATGTGCCATGTGTTCACAGGTAACGCTACTGGCTTGGCATTCTCGGTCAAATAAATCCTGAATTCAATCTCTCTCTTAGGGGGTAGTCCCCTAACCTCCTCAAAGACGTCTGCAAAATCTTTGACGACGGGAACCGAATGCAACTCTGATGAAGATGAATCGAGGGAATAGAGAAAACTCAACATGACTGATCCTTGCGGGTTGCAAGATACCTCCAGAGTCCTACCACTACAAGTCTCAAGTCTAATGACTTTCCTCTCGCAGTCTAAGATAGCTCCATATGTGGATAGCCAATCCATCCCTAAGATCATCCCATACCCCGAGAATCCCAAAACATAGGTGTCGCAATCAAACTCTACGCCTAGGAAGATTTTCAAACCCCTACAAATCATAGATAAGTGTGCCGATCCTCCTATAGGGTTTGAAACAATAATGGGGTCTACTACTAATGATATGTCCAAGCGCAAACAATCTACTAGAGAGCTAGAGATAAAAGAGTGTGATGCTCCAGAATCAAATAAAGTCCGAATAGGAAAATCAGATATAGAAATCAAACCTTCAACTGTGACTTTCCTACCTCTATCTAGAATGCTACTGGAAGGTGTTGTGTCTAACGCCTGAATCTGCGCAACTGGTGCACTCGCTCCCTGGGGACAACTCCTACTCATATGACCGGGTTACTCGCAAGTATAGCATTTACCCTTCATCTTCTCATTTCAGCAATCCTTGGCCACATGTCCAACCTTCCCACAAACATGGCAGTTTATTCCTTTCTTAATCTGCTTCTGAGAACCATCACCTTTCTTCTTCTTATTCTTTTCCCACCACTTCTTCTTTGGACCATCTGACTTAACCTCCTCTTTAGACTCTCCTTCCTTGACCGTATCCGACATAAGCGCCATCTCGAACAAAGACTCATAAGTAGCTCCCATCGGTACATGAGTCAGCAATAATCCCTTAAGGGGTTGATTCATTCCCTTCACAAACTTCATAGCATTCTTGTGCGCCGTGTTCACCAAGTCCATACCAAACCGCGATAGCTCATTGGATTGATTGATGTACTCCTTGACAGACAACTCCCTTGCTTTAAATTGATAAACTTCTCCAGCTGAACACTCTCTTCTGCCTGAGATAGAAATTTCCTATCGAATCGCTCCCGAAATCCATCCCAAGTAATATTCCTTCCCTCCAACTCGATCACCTCCCACCAATAAGATGCATCCTCCTTCAGCTGCCAAGCGGCTAGCTGAACTCGCTGCTGACCATCCAATCCCAAAAGACCAAAAAATTTCTGTGTCCCTAAGCCATGCTATCGCCTCCACAAAAGTCTCCTTGCCAGAAAAAGTCTTCCCTCCCAAACTCGCAAAATCTTTACAAAGCTTAGAGAAATTGATGGCGGCAGGTGGGTTGATGGGATTCCCACCCACTGGTGCAGGATTAGGCGTAGGCCCGTGCACCTCTGGAGTCGTGGCTTGTAAGTACCTACAAAAATAGGCTAGGACTAGAATACCCTTAGGAAGGTTCAGGGCATCAGCCATTCCACGAAAAGAAAATGATAGTTTATGAAAGAGTCAAAGGGAGATTGAACTGGACTTATGAGGGAATTTTTATAAAAATTCTTTTATACTTAAAATCATTTCTAAAAAGTTCTTTTCTGAAAAATACTTTTAAAACAATTTATTTTGAAAAATACTTTCAAAAAAAAATTTGAATCCTGTAACCTTAGGCTCTGATACCAAGTGAAACACGCCCCACTCCCCTTAATATACACAAAAGGACACATTAAAAAGCGTGATGCGTTGTAGGTATAACTAAACCTAACAGAGACTAAGATTCACAAGACAAAAATAGGAAAAAACAGCGGAAACTAAATGAATATATTTAATTAAAACAAAGCTTCAGAATTAATTCATAAATAAGTCAAATGCCAAATACAACATTCAAAACCCATCGTGTCTTATGAAAATTCATAGTTTCAAAATCAGAGTATGTAATATCCCTCATAAATAAACTAGTGCATACAAAAACAACAGTTGAAAATAAAAGAAATACATAGAAGAAGTCTCCTCCAAGAAGAACTCCAAGCTGCAGCAATCTACTAGCTTCTTCCTTGTTTACCTAAGGGGGAAAGGGGGAAATAAAGGAGTGGGTCAGACTAAAAGTCTAGTGAATGATAGTAATTACTAGAGTCTTTAAGTAAGATAAAAGTAATAGACTCTACAACAGTTCTAGCATAAATAAGGATAACAAAGGAAATAGGAAAGAGATAAACTGGAAATAAATACGATTAAATATTGCTCAAGATAGGTTAACTTTGATTGCTTGCACTTGTTCTGATTTAATTAGGCTGAATTCCTAATCATGTAATTTGGATGCGACCTTAATTCTACCATTTTTGATCGGCATGCTACTCCATAGACCTTTCTGTGGACCAGCCGCTATATAACTCCCTACACAACAGCCAATGGTATCTACGGAAGATGCATAGAGCAACTACCGTGGATCCGGATGACATATATAGCTTTCTACACATAAGGCAATAGTGTCTACTAAGACACCATGCTAAGCGCTAGGAACTCATAGCTATTACTGAGCACCCAAATGGAAGTCGCACGCGTAACTATCACCATGCTCATGCTACCTTTTGCTCCACCTATTGGGTCTTCTTATTACCTCCAATGTATAGCATAGCGTGCCCCTCATCTCACTTTAGGCTAATGATAGATCACCGCGTGTCCATAGAAAAATAGGAGAAATGCTGTTGGTACTGGCCCTTCATCCAAACAATATCTAGTTGCGCCCCTTATCCAAATCCCCATGATTTGGACTTCTATTTGACCAATTACTACCATTCTTAGCATAAGCATGCCTTAGGGAATGCTATTTGGTACAAGTCCTACTTTCATCTTTGCTTATTAACTTAGATAAATTCTTTAAATAAGCCTTTATTACCATTTTTACTTTCTACGCTTATTAATTTATCCTAAGCCTTAAAATAAACCCCATTCTGTTCCTTTTCTTATTATAACCTACGTTATAATCATGCTTATTACTTAACCCAAGGTCTAAGTGTGAAAATAAGCTTCTTTCATCTTTTACTTCATTTAGTTATAATTCTAAGTTATAACTATGCCAATTATCTTTAATTAGTCTAATTCTAATTATAATTAGGCGTAATTTCAGTCCAATTCCATTATTTATTACAGTCTTTATAATTTACATCTTATTTTCTTCTTTAATATTCTTACTTATAAAATCCGTATTCGCGTTTAATTTATTCTAATCTGTACGCGCAGAAAAGGGGAATGAAGAGAATAGACGCTTGCATAAAATCCAAAACGTGGAAAAGATGTAAATAAGAAATAAATAACAGTAAATAAACTTAAATACTGTAAATAAACTGTAAATTAATAAAAAGCTATGCGTAACAGTAATAATTTATAATTAACAAAAATAATACTAAAATTACTGAAAGGAATAGCTGAATAGACTGAAAATAATTAAAAACTGTAAATTACTGGAAAAGGGTATTCCAAAAATCGTAGTTAAACTACAACTATTGAAAACCCTATTATTTTAAATTACTTAAAGAAATCTTACAATAATTACAATCACTCACCTCCGGTCCTAAGCTCTTCCTTTGGTCTTCCCGGATCCACTTGGAGTTGTAAAATAATTTAATTTATAACGATTTTCTCCTTTGGAAAAATTATTTCGTTTAGGGTCCTTCCTAGAAAGGTGAACCCAATTGGAGAAAACCTAGAATGAGAAAAGGTGTTAGGTCTAGGGGTCTATTTATATGTGTAGAAGTGGATCTCAGACCGTTGGATTTGGAGATTGAATAGGATGCAACCACGTCATAGGCTGTATAGGAGCCATCGGATGCAGAACGGAGGGACCGGATTAAACTAAAGGGTGAAAATGATGTGTTCCGAGGCCTCTGATTCATTCGAACGAATTAACGTTCATTCGCTTACTGAAATACAAGGCGGGTCGATTGGGCGGTCGACCGCCCCCTTGCCCAGGTCAACCGGCCGAGCGACCTGACCGTATATATATTTTTTCGTTATATTTCTGCTTATTTTGTTTATTTTATAACATGGTCATATAAGCTTGGTTTTGATGTTCTATATATGGAAATTGACCAGAAAATTACCATGGACACAATGGTGCAAATTTCGTGGCTTAATTCTGATAATTTCGTAAAGTTATTTTATTATTTAATTAATTAACAAATTAATTATTACGGGTTATATTTCGGGTTGTTACAGGGTTGAACAACCAACATCTAACAACTCTAGGTCAATTCTTAATATGTGAATCTCGATGATTAACTTTTTAACAAAAGTTTGGCTAACATTCAGTGACAAACTACGTATATTGCACTTACACGCTGAGTGAACATTGCAATGTCTTGGTTCACGTCAAAAATACTATTTCAACGATTTATGGCCTACATAAGCATTTGTGTCAACTGTCAACATCTCAATGGTAAACATGTCATATTCTCTTATCATTCAACCTGAAGTGTTAAGAAAAATTACTATAGTGATTTCCCCATAGGTCCAGCCGCTGCCTAGCCGTGTAGCCCTAATATGTGGATGCCTCCGTCTCCCTTTCTCGGTACCTACATGTTTAACATATGACCAAGCATACCTCAATAACAATAAGAGCTTCTAATTGCACTATTAATGTCCGACCTGTCTAGTTCCACGCTACACCCGCCATGAAGTGATACTACTTGTTACACCCACTACATGAAGCTATGCGAACTCCTTACAGCTGATAAAGTGGGATAAAAGTCCCTTACTTCACCTTACTTGTCCTGCACTTGGTCGAGGTTCAACCTATCCTTTCTGAATTAATTCAAATGTCTGAAATTATGATCAAACGTTTGACCTCCTCCTTTATTAAATAATAATTCTCCAGGATTCAGACATCTGACTCCCTTATTCAGATGTCTAGCTTTGATTCCAAACATCTGAAAGTGGATCCAGACGTATCATACGAGTCAAATTCGAACTTGTTGCTCTCGGGTTGAGTTTTACTGAAATCCAGACTTTCAACACCTTTTTTAGACGTCTGGTATAAATTTTTAGATGTCTGGTTGAATTTTCAGATGTTTGGTTGATGTTTCTAAATTTTTAAAGTTTTACTTATTTTGGTTATCTTCATTCATCTTCTTCATGGTTTCGAATATAGGGCTAAGGACTTATTTTCAACCAGATTCTTGTATATAGTCCATGCCTTTGTTTAGACGAATTTAACTTGTTAATTTTACAATTATATACATAAATTTATACCATTTTTATTTAAAACTACATATATGCTTCTAATGAAAATTCTACGTATATTTCAAATTATAAAATCAATTTAAGATGAAATAAAAAGTATTTGGTCTCTTCATCTATCCAAACCAACTCAAACATTATCAACAAGGATTTATTTTTATAGTTTTTGATATGGATTTCACTAATCTATTCTCTTTTCCTTTTTCAATAACTATTCCATTAAAATAACAAATAGGGCTTTCCATCGTCACCATTCATTTTAATTCGCAAGCAAAATTGTAATTCAAAATAGATTCAAGTTGAAATTATTGTTCAAATTCAAAAAATTTATTTTCAAATCATATAGAATTATAAAGGAATTCGATTACTTATAATCAACATAAATGTAGTAATCATTCACTCACTTTTTTAAGCTTTCCTTTCCTAACCTTGGTCTGAATATTGATCTCCTTGAGTGATTAGCCTTCCTCCTCCTTTTCTCTTCTAATTTGGATTCTCTCCCGTTATCTTGACTTTACTTTATTTTTATTTTTATTTTTATTTAAAAAAAATAGAAGAGATGGTGAAGTTTGTTTAGGTTAAGGAGTTTCTAAGAGAGAGAAAAAGAAGAAATTTACATTCAAGTGACAGTTGGGGATAGGAACAAGAAATAGTGGAGGCTAGAGTCTAATTTATAACTGAAAACTAGGGTTTTTTATCTTAGGCCCGAAATTCATATTTACGAAATGCCACAGGTCACATTTTCTGCTATTTTCAACCCGTTTAATCAAATTTAACAAGTTATATATGTTTTCTAATTGTAAAAGATGTTCCAGACACAATGGAATTGGTCTAGTGTCCCAATTCCAACATTTGTCAAAAATTGTATTTTTTACCTTTAATGTAAAATTAAATTTTTTACCCTATTTTTAGTTTTAATTTATTATTAAAATTCTGGGTTGTTACAAATGACAGACCAATAGCCAGACCATGATAGTCTACAACAACCAGTCACTAGAAATTGAACAAGCTGCACATATAAAGAAGGACGGAATAATCCTACAATGCCGAGAACTAGAACTAGTACAACTCAAACCAAGCCTGCATTAAAGGCAACGGTAATAGTCAAGCAATACACAACCAGATCCGGAAATAATAAACTTAAAAAGTTCCAACAAAGCTGTAAAGCTAGCGCGGTGAAGGGAGCTTTGCTCTTAAAGTATCAACAACCCCAATATGATTGGAGATCTAGTCACAGAGACAGGGAAAAACTGCGGTAAACATTAAGTAGAGGAAGAAAGGGGGTGAAGCCAGAAAATATAATAAAAAGGGAGAAAGGTGAGATTAGAAGGGAATAGACGATTTGAAAGATAGGGGCGAGGTAAGTGAATGGTGAAATAAAGTATTGATCTTTAATTGATTTTGTTTTCTTTTCCTTCTTAGTAATTGTGGCCGGCTTTGGTATTTTAGTTTGTTTTTTTTGAAAATGAAAATATGGGTGAAGAAAAGGATGTGGCTAAGGGTAAAGGAGTTAATAATTTTGAGCTTATGCTAAGCTCGGTAATTCCTTTCTTTAATATAAACCTTCCTTAAAACATTCAAATTTATTCCTTTTATCTTTATGGCCAAATATAATTACTCTAATTACTCTTGCTCCATTCAATTAACCTTTTTAAGTGTCACACACTTGATTAATCAAAATTTTCTTATGTGGTTCCTTTAACTAAATTCCTTTAATTATCATTTAATAAACTCTTATTATTAATTTAATCTCATGTTTTGGCACTTCAAAATATGGAATGTTGCACTATATACGATAATTAAGGTGATTAGAGCAATTATTAACATCCACACTTTGATATACTTTGGTTTAACAATGTAATATTTTGATTGTGGTTGGAATACTTTATTGATCACATGAATAGCTCCTTCCACCAAACTATAATTGATGGTCAATCAATAAGGATCATATCCCTAATGAGTTCATTTCTTCCCTTCGATTAAATGATGTTAGACCTTCCAACCGCATATAAATCATCGTTCGGGAAATTGAACCACACTTTGGTTTAACTACATCAAAATTAGGATTAGGAGATTAAAAATATATCCCTAACAATGTTGATGATATTTTCCTACCTCTGTCTATGAATAACTCTAGGCAACTAAAATAAAAATGACTTTTGACGCGAGGATATCTTGTGCATTTAGAGGATGTTTTGGATCTTTATTTTCGCACGATTAGTAAACACATTTTCTTATTATATATCTTTACTATTTCATTGTACGTCTAATCACATAGTTAATAGAAAATTACTATAAATGGGTATAGATCATTAATTGGATAACCATAAATCCTTGTGTCTTTTTCTAATTTCAACAATTTTACTTATTGAATTTATTTTTATTTTATTTCTTTCAGATTGATAATAATCATCCTCTATAAATTATAATTTTGAGCGTAAAGTCCTCCAACATCAGTTCAGTTGGTTATTGGTCAAAAATCCCACTAATAATTTGTATAATAAGTGTATTATTAAAAACATATTAAATATGAAGAAACAAAGAATTCTATAATATATGTATTTTAATAAAATTTCATCAATAAAATTTCATTCAATCCTTTATAAAAAAAATTGTCGATCTATTATTTTATTTTTTTGTTTCTAATTAATATTTTCTCTTTTAAATTTTGCCTTATATGAGTAATATGACGATCAATATTTTGTTGAATTCAAAATATTATAAATTTAAGTTAGATAATGTTTGCAACCAAATTGGTCACAAACACCCAAGAGTAGATTTATGTAGAGAAGTGAAGAAAACAAAATTAAAACTGAGGAATAGAATATACTAACAGAAAATAAAAAGAAATAATAAAAAATACAGAAATTTATAGTGGTTCGGCGTTGTATGCCTACGTCCACTTTGAAGATTATATTTATTAATCAATTAATAATCTGATTACAACAACAAGGAATGGAAAAAACTTGATTACAATAAAGACTAAAGTAACCAGCAGCATAAAGATCCTTAGAATGATCCCCTAAGCCAGTATTTACATGTGAAGATGACTGTCAATCTCTCTGAAACTTCGGCTAAAGGACCTTCTAATCCACATGGGCCCAACAGAGGGATCGCTAGGACCAAATCCCAATAAAGAGGGATCGGTACCGATCCCTTCATTGGTCAATTTTTAGGCAGCGATCACTATGGTGGCTTCTGCATGCTTAAATATATTGGCTCTTCAAATATCATGTCATTTGGACCACTGGAGCCCAATTTATTGATCGATCTTTAGTTTAACTCCACTTGTGAACTGTTTCCTGCCGAACCCTCCTTTATGAGTTAAATTATACCAATCCATCTAAACAAAGCATGCCGATCCCTCCTTGATGTAGCCTGCCAAAGTATATCGACCCCTCTCGATGATCTGAAGTATGTCGATCCCTCTTGATTGAGTGTATCCATACTGATCCCTTTAATTGACTAAGCTATATTCCATACTTTAAGGATTCTACATCATTTATCTACCAATTCCATCCAATTCTGGCTTCATATAACCATTTGTACTTTACTACCAGTTCCCACAACCATTGCTATGGAGTCATCGAACTTAATAACAGTCGGATCTGTCTTGTGCAATCATTTCAAGATAGCCAGGTTAGAATGCTGGGTAACACTTGCCCTCAAAGTACGTCTTGTGAGTAACATGACGTGCTTTGAATCGAAATAAGTCCGAACTGCCAGAAAGAGGTCCATCTAGCTTCTTGAATGATTACTATTCCTTTGTCAAATCATTTTCCCAAGACGCTGAATTTCTCACTAATGGTCATGACGCTTAGTCGATTTCCGATAATATAAATCTAGTGCCATATTCTGTCAATATATATAAGTCCGGTTCTGCGAGACTTACAAACTTTTGTTGTCTGGTCCAGCCCTGAACTTGAAGGTTTCAGGTTTGATTTCAATTTCTGTCGATTTCAAAAAAATGAGCTTTCAAGTCATACACGGGCGTGCTCATATACACGTTTTTGCTGTTGGCTCCCAGACGTGTTCGAACACTTATAGGTCATTGCCAACTTCTATGGCATTTTGTATGTTCATGTTCGTAGCCAATCCCTTATAACCATATTTTATTTTTCCTTTCTTTTTTTTAAAGATTTGTAGGGATAGGAATTCTATTCCTGGAATAGGGATCGACATTGGTTCCCTTGCAAAGAGACCATGCCCGATCCCTTTAGGTTAAATGGACTTAACCATTCTAATGAAGCTGGGCAGGCCGAACTCTCGCGCCCTATATATATAAGCTAATACTTCACTTCCCTCCCCTTTATGCATTCATTCTCTTATCTTCCACAACCGAACTCTCTTCCAAAAGAAAAGAAACTGAGCCCTTCCCTTCTACCTCACAATCACTCTAACATGTTAATCCATCTCTCCTCTCAATCTTAGATCATTGCTCCACCTTCAACCTAATTGCAGCATAATCCTCGTTCCTTTGCACATTCTTCATTCGACTAATTTAGGTGAGCTTCTGTGACAACCCACATGTAACGACCCCGGATTTTATATAAATTTAAATTGATAATAAATTTAATTTTTGAATAAAAATTGTAAAATTAATGGTAAATTGATCTGAGTTTCCCCAATATTAAGTAATTATATATTAAATCATATGAATTTAATTGTTGTATATATGTGATTTGGATTTAAATTTCAAGTAAATGGTTTAATAATTTGAATATATATATGTATATATATATATTGATAATTGAATTTAAATCTTAATATAAATGGTTTAAAATAAAAATACAAATTATATAAAATAAAGTATAAAAATATAATAGCAACCCATTAGCTAAAATTTAACAATAGAAAAAAAAATAGAAATTATTTATATTATAAAATAATAAGACTAAGGAAAAGAAAATAAAAATAGAATCAATATATATAAGATAACTATAAAAATATAAAATAAACAAATATTTGATAAAATTTAACAACAAATTTAAAATAGAAATTTATATTATCAAGTAATATTACAAGGACAAAATAATAAGACAAAAGAAAATAAAATATATACAAGTATGTATAAACGAAATAAAATCAAGGTTGTAGAAGTATACTCAAGTATGAACAATATATAAAAAATAAGTATTTATACTAGAAATAGAAATAAAATAAAGAAATATATTTATAACAAAGTGTGTTTGCTGTGCAATGCAAGAAGTTAATTAAACAAAGCAAACAAAAATATCTGTACACAAACAAATACAAATATAAGTATGAAATGAAACAAGTAAACAAAGGTATATATGTAGACTTGTAAAACATATGAAGATAAGTATGTAATGAGGAGACAAAATATATCTAAATGTCTTGCAAAGGAAGACAGCAAAATGTATTCTAGTGTATAATATGAAATGAAAATGACAACAATAATTAATACAAGTACCTTCAGCCGAAATGAAAGAAAGAAAAAAAATATGTAAATTTGTACAAGATAATTAATGTGTGAAAACCTTAGTACACCATACTACATCATTTCAGCCTCCATATGAAAAAATCTCTGACCCAAACTAATAAAATCCTGTACCAGCAAATACAAAGCCCTGCACACTTGTTCATATATCAAGTTTCTTTTCTTTCGTTCATAAGACAATAGCATACCAGAAAAACATTAAAACCTTGTGACCAAAACCCTGTAATCTTTTCAAAAGCCTGTAACAACTGCAAGCCTGAAATCAAGTCTTGAATCATCTCATCATCAAGTCTAGTTCAACTAAGTATTTCAGTTTCAAGTTTTGAAAGACTAAGCAGCTTCCAGTTTAATCATCTCAGGCTTCCTCTGTTTAACTATGAGTACACTCTTGAATCTGTATACATATCTTGGTGCCTGTGATAAATGTTTGATTTTTTGATAGTGTGATGTTTGTATGGATGAAATAAATGATGTTGTGAAATATGTTGAATGGATCTAAATATGATATATATACATATATATATATAGGACTGCATACAGGCATATACCTCTGTTATACCTGACAGGATTTGAAACCTGTTTGAAAAAATCAAATCTTCATATTTGATTGATTTTAGAATTCGATTTTTAAATGAAAAGTGATCATAATAATGTAATGCAGAATTTAAAAATAATTACAAGTATATTAGTGAACAAATATTTTGGAAATTGGAAGATTTATAGTAATGATCAACATAAAGTGGAAAATCAAGTGATTTAAATTTCGAATTTCAATTATATGAACAGATTCGCATTTCAAAATAATGATTTTTGAATATCATTTCAAGATTTTTAATTTATTAAATTGTGAGAAAATATGAGATGAACGAGATTGACATTTTCGTCAATCTCTGGAGATCGCCGACGATTCTGAGGTTGTGCTTTGTATCGAAGATAGCTTGGAGATCGATGAACTTAGGAAAAATGGTCTTAGGATTTTCAGACCATCGTGGTGGTTGGTAGGCGTCGTAATAGGGTTTAAAGGCATGTTTTAATCGACGTCATTCTCGAAATGATTTCGTTGTCAGTGGTGGATCGGGGTGGACCGGTCCAGGTGGAGTATAAGCTGGAAGTCGAGACGAAGCTAAGGTGTGGTCGGCGTGGATGCTTGGGGACGAGATCGTCGGCGCGAGGGGAAATTCATTGACTGGATTGGGTTTGAGATGGTATTGACTTGATCGATTTCGATTCTCAGGCTATTAGGTCGAACTGGGTGGTCAGTTGGTTTGGAATGGTTGTAGTTGACCTGAAGGCGACGGTGATGTTGGTCGAAGGTGGCCGGAACGTTCGTACATGTGCACGAGTTTCCTTTGGCGTCAGCTGGGTGTTTGTCATCGAGGAAGAAGGATAGGGCTTCGGGTTTGTCTCGGGGAATTTGAGATCTGGCTCGAAGTGTTGTTATCGTGGGCTCGGGTTTTTATTTCGGTTACCAGGTTTTAAAATTTAAAAGGAAAATTTTGTTTTCCAGGTTTTAAAATTTAAAAAGAAAATTTTTTTTTCCAGGTTTTAAAATATGAAGTCTGAATCAATTTAAGGTATGAATAAGTTTTCAAACAATTTGATAAGCCAAGTTTTAAGATGTACTAAAGTGAATAAGTTTTAAATTATGTAAAAAATAAGTTTCCGAAGGTTTAATTTTAAAGGTTAAATGTTTTTAAAATTGTCATGGGCTAAATATATGTTAGATAATTAATCCCTAAGTGTTCAAATATAATTTAAATAATGAAAAAAAAGTGATTAAGGCAAGTATATTCTCAAATGATTTTGAATAAAAAGGAATTTCAAACATTTAAACTAAATAAATTTAAATGTTGTAATTAAGTAATTAATTAAGAGAAGGGGTTTACCTTTAACTAATTGAGGTTTGATAAATTAAAGAATGTCTAATTAATGTGATTTATTAATGGATAATTACTTAAATGAGGTGATTAATTATTGGATAATTACTTAACGGGATTAAGTAAAGGAAAATTAATCAAGGTGATTAATTAATGTGATTAACTTAAAGGATAATTATTTAAACGTGATCAATTGGTTAATGTTAATAATTAAAGGTTGATTAGTTAATTTCATTTATTAATTAAAGTAATGATAAATAATTGTAATTAATTAATGTTAGGTAAGCATGATTTAAAGGTAGTTAATTTAATTTATTTGGGGATTAATTTGAATTAATTAGGAATTGAACAACAAATTAATCTTGCTTATAAATGATTATTGAATGCTTGACCTTACTTATGAATGATTGTATTGTATGAGATGCCTTGAATTGATTGTCATATCTGATCTGTGATATTTTGTTCTATGAATTGAGCTGTGTATAATTTAATCATTTATTTGTGATACATTTGTATATTATCTGTGAATCTGTGAATGAACGATGAGCGTTATAGTTTATACCGCTTATCAACTAGATTTAAGTATTTTGATCTGTGATGTTTGAATGATGTTGCACTATTGTGTGTGAAACCCCTGGACTACACCACACACACAAATATGGATTTCACGAGGAAATCGGTTAAGTCACAGATGATTTAAATTTAATATTTTTGAAATTGAAATATTAATTTCAATTGATTTTGGAAATGGATTTGGGTTAAATGTTAAAGCTTTTGGAAAGGAATTTTTAAGATAAAAGTTATTTTGAATAACTTGGTAAAGTTTCCAATTTAAATAATTTAATTTGAATTTGAATTCAAAATTTGGAATTGAATTCCATGTTTGGAAATTATGGTTAAAAGATGCTATAATGTGTTTATATGAATTTAAACCATTTTAAAAATATATTTTTGAGAATTTGAATTTAACCCAAGGACTTTAACTCGTATAAATGAATCAGATTTTCCGAAATGAAAACTATTTGTTTTCAAATAATAGAAGCGTTCATATAAGGAATGAATTTCCAATTTGTGTCAAAAGGATTTCAAATTGAAATGAAAATGGTTTTCCAAGTTATAAATAATCCTTTGTGAAAGATTGTTTAACTTTGTTTTGAAATTGGAAAGGTACTTTTTGTATAAAAAGATTGAAATGGAATTGTTTTGAAAGCTATAAGTTAAATCTTTGATTTAAAGATTTAATGAGTTAAACAGATTGAATGGGTTAAATTCAATTTAAAAATTGAATTGTTTTAAAAAGCTATAATTGAATCTTTGTGGAAGATCATTAAACTTTGTGTTTGAAAATTCGAAGAGTATATCTTTTGTATAAAAGATTTGAAATGGAAATTGATTTGGAAAATTTATGAATAAATCTGTGTGAAACTAGGTGAACTTTGTGAGATGAATCTTTTATTTAAAAGATTTAAAATGGTAATGTGTTTAAACCATTTAAAGAGGAAATTTGGATAATCAGTTGTGACTTAATCGAAATCCCAATATCCATATGTTTTTAAAATATCGCGCTCACTATTCGGTTTAGTTGGGAGAGGACTTTGTGTCATATAACCCATTCCGAATAGTGATACGACGTAAGTGGATAGCATTTGAAGACCGGTGGTGAAGACCGGGTGTTTGCGAGAACGATAGGATAACCTATCGATTGTCTCTGCACTAAGTAGCTACGGTATAGAGATTTCCTAAGTGATGGGAAGTCCGATCGGGATTGTGAATACCCGGATTGCAAGGGCTTCTTCGGAAGTGCCTTCGAATCTGTTCGAACCCGGAACAGACTTGTATGGTTGTATGTCTAACACTACACTTTGAGATATAGAGCTGATTTCTTTCAAATACATTTCTGTTTGGTGGCGGAGATTTATTCTTTTAGCTTAACACCCTTCTCTGAGACGTACGAGCTCAGAGGTTATGTAGTTGATGGTTATCAGTGATATACTCCCAATTTGGTAGTGTGGCATGCTAAGTGTTGCTGTGTGTTAATGATCATTTGTTGATCATTTGTGATCAAAGCATGGCTTTTATATAAAGCGTAGCTTTGTGGACGAAACCTCATCGAGCCTCACAAACCGGTAATGGTCGAAACAGGAAAGATGCGGCAAGGTTTTAGGGGTAGCTCCCCTAGGGTATGACCATTCCTTCTGGAAAAGGGTAGTATCATGGTATGGATCCCAGATACTTACTCATGTGGACACACTATATTTACTACTGTGTGATGTTGTTGGTGACGAGCGCTCGGATAAAGGTCCCAAAGGACCAGGGGTGGCATATCTCAGGTTTACTACCCGGGAAGGGGGTAACCGGCCTTGTGTTGGCAGAGAGCCAGGTGGTTCTCGGGGCGTCCCTCCAGAGGCGTTCCCATGTGGCAGTAGGAAGTTCCTTAGCCTGACCATTTGTTGGAAAATCCAAAGAAACAATACGAGCCTTGTACGGTTTTAGTTGTATAACCTGCTATGGAATGTGGCGGTAACCTGCTATTGAACATAGTATCTATAGTAGGCATAGTTCGGAATGTCTATGCTGGCTAAGATTAATATTATACTTTCAAAATGGTTTTCTACACTATGAACTAGTAATAATATCAAAAGAGTTTGTTTTGCGTAGTAAGCATGTTTGACTATCATAAGGAGAAATCTCCTCCAATTCTGCGTTTGCATTGTCTGTGTGGCGGGAGGCCTTATGGTAGTTTCATTTTCCAAAGGCATTGTGAAATTTCAAATTTACTTTGTTTTCCAAAGATAAACTGTTTTTGTTACTCACACCAGTCCCATGACTGACTCGGAGTTTATTGTTCCCTTCCTAAACTCTGGGTGCCCATAATTTTCTACACGGACAGTCTAGAGTGGGGTTTTTTTCAGATAGTCGGGTTTAGTAGATTATCGGAAGCTAGTTCAGTCTTCGGAGTTCACGGATGACTGACATTGCTTATCTTGGTGCAATCGTGAAGATGGTTTGAGCTTGATGTTGGAGTTGTTGGACTCATTCTCTTTTGAGGATCATTTGGAGTTATCACTTATGTTTTCCGCTATAGCATCTTTATTTATCTCTGATATTGGTGTATTATATTGATATCATTGTTGTATATCATTCTGGATATTGTATTCATTGGAGTTGTATATGATATCATCTATTTCTTTCTTCCGCTGTGTTGTTATACTTAATGGTGTTATAAGCTCCGGAGAGCCAGATTCGGCGTTTGAATCTACGGCATTTGAGTACAAGTGAAGTACGGGTGCCGATTTTCGAAGGCCGAGCTCAGGATCTTCACACCACATTTCGGAAGGTTTAAATTGACAATAATCCACACATGTCCAACTCAAATAATCCAGAACATAGATAATCAATGGGGTTAATTAAGAAAAATAAGAAAAGAAGAATAAAACAAACACAGAATCTCACAGCGGAATGACAAAATATAATAATCAAATAAACAGTTCATGAAGCTGTTTATATTATACATTTGATTATAATTTATACAACATTTATCAGAGTTATATATACAGTAGGGTCAAATAAAATAATGCAGCAGAACAACATGATGCAGGGAATAATAATAGTAGTAATAATATACCAAATCTTAGTCTTCGTCCTCTAGAAAATAATCTTCAATGCGTTGAAAACTCAGGGCTGACCCGAGCGTAATGAAAAAAAACACTCGATTCAGGACTAAAATATCCTTATGTGAGTCAAATCGATATCACATAGCATGAGTGTAATAGCATCAAAGATGTGTATAATGTGCGTGCAATAACTCAAGAGATGTTACAGGATTTTCCATCTTTTAAGGATCCATCAAATTATTTATATATAGCAGAATACGCTATATATATAATGTCTAATCAGTAAAATAAATATTTTTCTTAGCGTTAAGGCTTTACATTAATCCCTCTTAACGCATTTTTAAGCATAGTCGTACAGTTTGCATTTAGCACAACTAGTAGCATGTCGGTAGACAGTGATGCGCCGTGATACGACAACACTAAACCAAAATCGTAGGGGTCTAGTATAGGGATAAAAGTATGACAAGGCACGTGAGGCAATGTCCAAAGTAGGATACTACCAGAGGTCGCAGGGCTGGTGGTAACGCGTCGTAGCCACGACCGCCCACCACGTCCATCCATCCCATATCGTCAAAGGGAGGTTATCGCAAAATCAAGGTGCACCAATCGAAACTAACAACAAGAGTAATAATATGGACCAAACCTAGGAAAATCGAAGAACGGATGTCCGCTAGGGGTAGCTAGCCCGCTTGGCCGTGTCAAGTCGTCCTGCTTTAGTCATTTCAAATTGGCACAAGTGTCGGGGTCTATCCATCTTTGTTCTCTTTCTTCAAATCCAGCAAACGACGCAAATCCAACCACTTCGTTCTGGAGTCTCCTTCACGTACACAGTTGTTAAAGTGGTTCCAATATTGACGGAGAGTATGCCAATAAGAGGCCTCGGTCTCTTTAACAACCAAACGTCGTTTTACACACTAATTAGTACTTTTACATTCGAAAACGGTTCATAATTGATATCAAAATATCATATTCGCTTCAAAATCAATTTCATTTCAAAATCATCATATTTACTTCAAAATATACCAATTTAGTTCGATGTGTCAATTTCACTTCAAAATCATTTTCGAATTACAATTTAGGTTATAACTTCATTTTAACCCAATTCGTATTTAAATCCATGATTTAAATATAAACAGTTCCCACTTTGACCAGTTTGAATTTTTAGAAAATAGTTTAAAAAATTTAAATAGTTTAAAAGTTAAAACAGTTTAATATAAAATAGTTTGAGCATTGAAAATGGTTTATATAGTAAAATAGCTTGGAAAAATCAAAATAATTTGAATGTTTAAGAAGATAGATTTTAAACAGTTTATATTATAATAATTTATTTGAAATAGTTTCAAAGTCAAATTGATTCAATTCCAAATCTTCCAATTCAAATCAATTTCAATTTCCATTTCAATTTAAATCGATTCAATTCCGATTTCAATCGATTTAAATTTCGATTTCAAATTAATCCAATTTCGATTTCAATTCCAATTAATTCCAATTTAATTCCAATTTGAATTAATTTCAAATCCAATTAATTCCAATTTAATTCCAATTTGAATTAATTTCAATTCAATTCTCAATTTTAAACCGTTTTGATTTATATAAATTCGAGTTCGATTTCAGAATATCGATTTAAATCGCTTAAATTAAACTTAACTTCAATATTCAATTTAAGATTCAAATCTTCAAAATAATTCAATTCCGAGCTCAATTTTGAAATATATTTTTAAATTACGTTTACTTAGCAATATTTCAAAGTTCGAATAAAATGCAAACCTTTTAAAAAAATCAATTTGTGAAACTCAAATCATATTTCCATTATAACTTCAAAATCTCAAATTTCATTTTTAAACAGTTTCGTTTAACACATTTTAATTCCACATTTTGAGCTCAAGTTCGAAAATAATTTGATTTTTATTTCTTTAAATCAAAATCATTTAAATAATTTCAAATCCAAAATTTTTAAATCATTTAATTTAACCAATCCGGTGTCCGTATATAATTTTCTATCCTATGGCCAAGTGATTAGTTATTCCAATTTAATTCAGGGATGAATGTATATCATTTCAATCCAAATAAATGTCATTGGTATATATCATTTCAACCTATTTCTTAATTTATTCGAAACAATTCAATTAACAGTTTTATATACTGTCAAAGAATATATAGGGTGATAACAGGATATATCAAAATAAATAAACATCCAAATCATCAAAAATATCAATCAATGGCATCCATCACAATCAACATCCAAATCAGTCAAAATATCATAACAATTTACTAGTTATCAATAATTGGGAATTTAACTATCAATTTAATTCCTATTTCAAATTTGAACCGTCAATTCAAATTCCTATCATTTTAATTCATATCAATTTAAATGTCAGTTAAATTTACCAAACAAAAGTCAATAGATTTAAATCACTTCACGATATAAATTTAACTAATAGAAAATTATTTTAGTACGTCGTGAGCGTTATAAAACACTCATCTTTATTTGAAACTGAAAATTTCTTAAGTTCAAATAAATATCACTTCAATTCCAAGTTGTAGACAACGTCGATACGGGTCCAACGCAATTTGTTTCACCCGAAATGTACCTCGTATGCAAAAGTTATGTAATTATAAACATTTGATAATTAAAATTTAATTAACATAATAAATTAAAAATATAATAAAATAAAATTCGTTACCCCCCCTCTCTCTCGTTCAAGCACGCATAGCTCCGGACCTGTGAAAACTCATCACGCCTCAAGTACATCAATGCGCGTGCAATACTAACGACGACCGGACTGCCATCAGACGACACCCACGCGCACGCCTCACCCTGGCACGTCACCACCCCAGATGCAGCTGCCTCCGCCATCATCGTTTTCGAGAAAATGAGAAAAACACGTGCCGACTTCCTAGCTCGATTGGCGAATCCGAGACGTTACGCCACGATTCCACCATTGGATGTGTAGAGCTCGTCGAGCTTTACAATTTTCTTTTGGAAGTTTTTGATTTCATTGGACGGATTGAGAGATAATGAGGAGAGAAGGATGATGATCGGCCATTAATCAAGATAGAGAGAGCGACCGCGTATAAGGGCTAGGGTTAGCACGAAATGAACGTGGCCTTATATAAGTTCTAACCTGATTAACCTGTGAAATTTCCGAACTCCAAACGAAGCGTGCAGCCTAGCATTTCTAATGTTTTACCCCCATTCCGAACATAATGGAACTAGTCTCGGGTCCTGATTCGATCGTATGCAGAAGATAGCTTTTCAAAATCAATTTATTTTAATTAAATTCTAAAAATAAATTCTACGCGTTTCAAGCTCGCACGGCCAAACGATAAGTCTGATCGCTACGAAACTTGAAATCCTATAATATCTCACTATTACAGATCCGATGAAACTGGTTTTGTTATAATCCGAGACAGTTGCCCAAATGGCTATTTTTACACGTTAATTAAAATATAAAATTTCCAATTTCTATTTATTCACTTTTAAATTCAATTTTAGAAGTTAATAATCTTCATTCTTGTTTAAATAAAATTTGAATCAATTTTCGATAACATTTTAATTCATATTAAATTCAATATTCAAATATTTAAACAATTTTCAATATTTCGTTTAAACAATTTAATTATCCAATAAATTATATTATTTCAAATATAAGTTATTTAACTTATAAAATTTATTTTTAAAAACGAATTCAAATAATAAACAACTACTTTCACTTTACAGTAATTCAATATTTATTATTCAATCCTTACTGTTGATTATAAACAAATTAAATACATAAAATTTCATTTCAATACTGTTATTGCCAAAATCTTCGAAATTAGTTATTTCAAAATTTGATTCAAGTTCATATTCAATAACTTACATAAATAAAACATTAAATTTTATTTCTAAACATTTTTATTCAGTAATCATATTAAATTTATTAATTTAAGATAGTTAAAAATAGGGGTCATTACATTCTCCCTCACTCAAACTTTTCGTCCTCGTAAAGGGATTAAGTAGAGAATTTAACATTTGATATATTTTATTTAAAATAATCAACTTATAAAATATTAAAATCTTATTTACAAAACCATTACTACGCTCTCACTACGCCACTTCGATATCGGTTCTACAGAAATTACAAGTTAGTTACCAAAACAAGTTATAAAATTTTAAAACCTCAAAAAATTTCTAACACTCGGATTTACGGAAAATTTTGGCACAGTCTCCTTTACGTGGCTCGATCAAACTTTTTTTACAATATAATATATAATACAAATATATACCAAATATATCAAATATACATCCCATCTCAATGATGAGGCATCCCGAAGGGAAAAATATAAAAGTGCGATATGTAATCCGAGATACGTACCTTATTACTATTAATACGAGCGAATTCACTCATATTAAGCAAACAAAAACTTATAAAATCTGCGTATACGTCCAAACGGTCTTTGTATGTACCTATCTCAACACAGATTTGAAATATTAGTCACTTATAATAAGATATAGAACATGTATGAGTTAAATAGAACTACATAGCAGGATTTTGAATCCAAATCATAAGCACAAGCACAAATAAACAACATACAACAATCATATGCAATTAAAAACAGTATTAACAATGGTTTGCAACAAAAGATGCCATTCAACCATCAATATTCATCCAATTAATCCAATTAATTCATAACTATGTGAATTTTCATTATCCAATGTCAATATTTAATTTATACACTTCATTTCTTATTAACATCCAACTTTATTAACATTTAATCGGTTTGCTTCAAATTTATTCACATCTATTTCATCCACGTTCAATTTATTCAATTACATTTGTTAAATTCCAATTGTTTCACTTTAATTTTAACAATATTTCATACGAATTCATTTATGGACCATTTAATAAATCATTTAAGTTAGATTTTATTTCATTTGCACTTAGTATGTCCTATTTAATACTAATATCATTTATAAACCATTCATAACCATTTAAGTTTATTAAAAAACATTTTATAAAATGCAACTCATGTTTCTTATTACTTCTTAACTTAAGTTCATGTTAATTCATCGATTCACCTCATTAATTCACTTCATTATTCAAATTCATATTAATAATTTTTACTTCAATAAATTTTATTTTATAAAATGATTCACTTCATTGGTTTATTATTAATTTTACTTAAGTAAGTTTTATTTTATAACTCAAATTCATATTAATAAATTTTTCTTTTCTCGTAGTCAATTTCATCCAACTTATTAAGTTAACTTCATCTTATAATTCATTTTGTTAACTTATTCCATATTAAATTAGTTAACATTCAATTTTATTGAAACCCATTCCATTTGCATTTAATTTATTTACATCCAATTTAAATTAAATTCAATTACTCATATTAATTTTTCTTACACTCATTTATTTTTATTCAATTTCTTTCACACCTAAATTGCATTTTATTTTATAATTCAAGTTCGTATTCATACTATTAATTCATTTTATAGCTTAAGTGGAATTAATTCACTTTAATAATTCATCTAGTTCCATTCAAATCTAATTCAATTTATTTAATATTTATTAAGTGAAATTTTATTTCATTTAATCCATTACTCATTTTATTTAACTTTATTCAAGTTAAATTTTTTTCTTATCATTCACATTCATCAAATTTAAAATTTGATTTTAGCTTAATATTTCTCGAATTTATAAGTTATATAAACTTATTCACTTTAAATTTCATTTTATTATTTGATGTAATTCATTTCAAATACAATTCATTTTTATTTAAGCTTTCTTGAGTTCGACTTCATTTTATTTACTTCATTTCACTAACTCAATTTATTTAACATTTCTTAGGTTAATTCTTTTATTTCATATTTCAAATTTGAATCTTCTTTTGTTTGCCTAACCAAAAATATTCAACAATTTTAAAATTTAATTTTACTTTCCTGTTAAAATCTATAAGTTATAAACTTATTTTTATCTATACTATTTTCAATTATAAGTTCAAAACTATTTTCATATATTTATCAAATCATACTTATAATATTTTTTCACAATCAAAACTTGTTTTTATCGAAAATAAATTTCCCTTGGTAGCAATTCTCACTCAGAAACTCGAAAATGAATACCAGCGATGCTGCAGTCATCCCACGCATTGACCAGAATTCATAAACAACTCAACGGATAAGTAAACACAATATAAAACATTTTATAACACTAACAAGTACACGCACTCATATATATACGCTCAAAAAAATCGTTCTAGGGTGTTACTACCCTATCTCTAATGAGTCAAACCCCACAAAGAAAGGTTATCGCTAAACCAAAGCTCTGATACCAACTATGACGACCCATATTTTGGAAGGTTTAAATTGACAATAATCCACACATGTCCAACTCAAACAATCTGGAACATAGATAATCGATGGGGTTAATTAAGAAAAATAAGAAAAGAAGAAGAAAACAAACACAGAATCTCGTAGCGGAATAAAAAAATATAATAATCAAATAAACAGTTCATGAAGCTGTTTATATTATACATTTTATTATAATTTATACAACATTTATCAGAGTTATACATACAACAGGGTCAAATAAAATAATGCAGCAGAACAACATAATGTAGGGAATAATAATAGTAATAATAATATACCAAATCTTCGTCTTCGTCCTCTAGAAAATAATCTTCAATGCGCTGAAAACTCAGGGCTGACCCGAGCGTAATGAAAATCAAAACACTCGAGTCAGGACTAAAATATCCTTATATGAGTCAAATCGATATCACATAACATGAGTGTAATAGCGTCAGAGATGTTTACGGGATTTCACATCTCCTATCCAGTGTATAACGTGCGTGCAATAAATCAAGAGATGTTACGGATTTTCCATCTCTTAAGGATCCGTCAAATTATTTATATATAGTAGAATACACTATATATAATGTTTAATCAGTAAAATAAATATATATTTTAGCGTTAAGGTTTTACATTAATCCCCCTTGACGCATTTTTAAGCATTGCCGTACAGTTTGCATTTAGCACAACCAGTAGCACGTCGGTAGCTAGTGATGTGCCGTGATACGACAACACTAAACCAAAACTGTAGGGGTCTCGTATAGGGATAAAAGTATGATAAGGCACGTGAGGCAATGCCCAAGGTAGGATACTGCCAGTTCGGGTCGTAGGGTTGGTGGTAACGCATCTTAGCCACGACCACCCACCGTGTCCATCCATCCCATATCGTCAAAGGGAGGTTATCTCAAAATCAAGGTGCACTAATCGAAACAAAAAACAAGAGTAATAATATGGACCAAGCCCAAGAAAATCTAAGAACGGATGTCCGCTAGGGGTAGCTAGCCCGTTTGGCCCTGTCAAACCGTCCTTTTTTAGTCATTTCAAATTGGCACTAGTACTCGGGTCTATCCATCATCGTTCTCTTTCTTCAAATCCAGCAAACGATGAAAAATCCAACCACTTCGTTCTGGAGTCTCCTCCATGTACACAATTCTTAAAATGGTTCCAATATTGACAAAGAGTATGCCAATAAGAGGCCCCGGTCTCTTTAACAACCAAACGTCGTTTTACACATCGGTTGGTACTTTTACATTCGAAAACGATTCATACTTGATATCAAAATATCATATTCGCTTCAAAATCATCATATTTACTTCAAAATATATCAATTTAGTACAATGTGTCAATTTCACTTCAAAATAATTTTCGAATTACAATTTAGGTTATAACTTCATTTTAACCCAATTCGTATTTAAATCCATGATTTAAATATATACAGTTCCCACTTTGACCGATTTGAATTTTTAGAAAATAGTTTGAATTTTTTTAAATAGTTTAAAAGTTAAAATAGTTTAGTATAAAATAGTATGAGTATTGAAAATGGTTTATATAGTAAAATAGCTTGAAAAAATCAAAATAATTTGAATATTTAAGAAGATATATTTTAAACAGTTTATTAAAATAATTTATTTGAAATAGTTTCAAAGTCAACTGATTCAATTCCAAATCTTCCAATTCAAATCAATTTCAATTTCCATTTCAATTTAAATCGATTCAATTCCGATTTCAATTCGAATTAACTTCGATTCCAATTTTAATTCAAATCGATTTCAATTTCGATTTCAAATTAATTCAATTTCGATTTCAATTCCAATTAATTTCAATTCAATTCCAATTTGAATTAATTTCAATTCAATTCTCAATTTTTAACCATTTTGATTTATATAAATTCGAGTTCGATTTCAGAATATCGATTTAAATCACTTAAATTAAATTTAACTTCAATATTCAATTTAAGATTTAAATCTTCAAAATAATTCAATTCTGAGCTCAATTTTGAAATATCTTTTTAAATTATGTTTACTTAGCAATATTTCAAAGTTCGAATAAAATCCAAATCTTTTAAAACAAATCAATGTCTGAAACTCAAATCATATTTCAAGTATAAATTCAAAATCTCAAATTTCATTTTTAAACAGTTTCGTTTAACACATTTTAATTCCATTTTGAGCTCAAGTTCGAAGATAATTCGATTTTTATTTCTTTAAATCAAAATCATTTAAATAATTTCAAATCATAAATTTTAAAATCATTTAATTTAACCAATCTGGTGTCCGTATATTATTTTCTATCCTATGGCCAAGTGGTTAATTATTCCAATTTAATTTAGGGGTGGATGTATATCATTTCAATCCAAATAAATGTCATAGGTATATATCATTTCAACATATTTCTTAATTTATTCAAAATAATTCAATTAACAGTTTTATATACTGTAAAATAATATATAGGGTGATAACGGGATATATCAAAATAAATAAGCATCCAAATCATCAAAAATATCAATCAATGGCATCCATCACAATCAACATCCAAATCAGTCAAAATATCATAACAATTTACTGGTTATCAATAATCAGGAATTTAACTATTAATTTAATTAACATTTTCAAATTTGAACTGTCCATTCAAATTCTTATCATTTTAATTCATATCAATTTAAATGTCAATTAAATTTAACAAACAACAGTCAATAGATTTAAATCACTTCACGATATGAATTTAACTAACATAAAATTATTTTAGTACGTTGTGAGCATTATAAAACACTCACCTTTATTTGAAATTGAAAATTTCTCAACTTCAAATAAATACCACTTCAATTCCAAGCTGTAGACGACGTCGATACGGTTCCAAGGCAATTTGTTTCACCCGAAACGGACCTCGTATGCAAAAGATATGTAATTATAAACATTTGATAATTAAAAATTTAATTAACATACTAAATTAAAAATATAATAAAATAAAATTCGTTACCCCCCCCTCTCTCTCGTTCAAGCATGCATAGCTCCAGACCCATGAAAACCCATCACGCCTCACGTACATCAACGCACGCGCGATACTAACGACGACTAGACTGCCATCAGACGACACCCATGCGAGCGCCTCACCCTGGCATGTCGCCACCCCAGATGTAGCTGCCTCCACCGTCGTTGTTTTTGAGAAAATGAGAAAAATGTGTGCCAACTTCCTAGCTCGATTTTGTCAAATCCGAGACGTTACACCACGATTCCGTCGTTGGATGTGTAGAGCTTGTCGAGCTCTACAACTTTTCTTTTGGAAGTTTTTGATTTCGTTGAACAGATTGAAAGATAATGAGGAGAGAAGAACAATGAATTTCTGCCATTAATCGAGATAGAGAGAGCAGCTGCGTATAAAGGCTAGGGTTAGAACGAAATGAACGTGGCCTTGTATAACTTCCAACCCGATTGACCCGCGAAATTTCCGAACTCTAACCAAAGCGTGCCGCCTGGCATTCCTAATGTTTTACCCACATTCCAAAAACAATGGAACTAGTCTCGCGGCCTAATTCGATCGTATGCAGAAGATAGCTTCATAATTAAATTCTGAAAATAAATTCTACGCGTTTCAAGCTTGCACGGCCAAACGACAAGTCCGATCGCTACAAAACTTGAAATCCAATAATAACTCACAATTACGGATCCGATGAAACTAGTTTCATCGAAATCCAAGACAATTGCCAGAATGGCTATTTTTACACGTTAATTAAAATATAAAATTTCCAATTTCTATTTATTCACTTTTAAATTCAACTTTAGAAGTTAACAATCTTCATTCTTGTATAAATAAAATTTAAATCAATTTCCGATATCATTTTAATTCATATTAAATTCAATATTCAAATATTTAAACAATTTCAATATTACGTTTAAACAATTTAATTATCCAGTAAATTACATTATTTCAAATATAAGTTATTTAAATTATAAAATTTACTTTTAAAAATGAATTCAAATAATAAACAACTAATTTTACTTTACAATAATTCAATATTTATTATTCAATCCCTGCTATTGATTATAAACACATTAAATACATAGAATTTCATTTCAACGCTGTTATTGCCAAAATCTTCAAAATTGGTTATTTTGAAATTTGATTCAAGTTCATATTCAATAACTTACATAAATAAAACATTAAATTTTATTTCTAACCCTTTTTATTCAATAATCATATTAAATTTATTAATTTAAAATGGTTAAAAATACGGGTCGTTGCAGCTTCCCTTTTTTTCTTTCGATTTTATGGCAACGCAATGGATTCCACTTAATTGATGGTAATTTGATGTGTGACAAAATGGATGATGGTGGGCATAGGTGATATTAGGAATATAAGGTGTGGGAAGGAATTGGGTTCGGCAGTGGGATGCAGGAGGAAGAAAAGATGGGAGCGAAGGAGAGGTCGATGTTAGAGGTTAAAGCATGGACCGATCCCTTGTTTGATGTCAAGGGATCAGTACGGAGGCCTAGAGAGAAGATGGTAAAGTAGGGACGTTAGTGTAATGGGATAGCTTAGTAAGATTAGGGATCGGTAGGCTTTACTCATGACAAGGGGTTGGTAGTTCTTAGCACAAGAGAGAGTTCGGTGTATAGGGATCGGCCGTGACTAGAATTGAACTATATTGTCTTAAGCACAACTAAGCCGAACCCTACCTTGATGAGCATAAATGGATCAGTATTGAAGCTATGGGATAGGGATCAGTATAAATATTGGGGTCAGCATTTTTTAGTCAAAGTGAGGGTTCGGTATAGGATCTTTAGGATAGGGATTGATCATGGTGGTGGAATAGGGAACGGTATTGAGTCAAAAATTGGCTTTCCAAACTTGTAAACTAATACGACCTGATTTATTTGAACAATCACCAATAATTTGACTCACTAACCTTGGACATATGATGACGATGAACAATATAACATGCATATCCACTGGTGAACTTGAGATTGAGCAATCAAATTTTCGGAACTTCCAATATGGACTAAAAAGATGCAAATGAACTTAAATAACAAGCTTCAAACTTCGATACGCCGATATTCGATCCCAAAGCTTTCATAGCCGATCAATCTTCTTTCCAGTTGAGATGGTCAGCAATGACGATCTCTTTGGTCGAACTTCCAAGTACGTCTGATTTCTAACTGTTTATATCTGTTATACACTGCACTGCATTACACTAGCTCACACTTAGCACAGGGGAACATGTTATCTTTTCTAATCTTTATTATCTACTTAGTATAGCTAATATAGATTCCAAATGCTCGAAGCGTTCAGCTGATATGTCTTTTGATCCGGCAACGCAACACATCAGTTTTGAAGCAAAATCAAGTTCCGCAACTATATCTGGTAGGCTTTCTCCCAACCATCAAGTGGAATATATAAAAGTTTCTGACCCATGGGTCGACTATTTTTCAGATATTCCGGTCTTCTCGGTGGAGAAAATAAGTCATGCACCTGATGGTGTAGAGGGCGCTATTCTTCTACATAACCCGGTGTACTCAGGCCTCCTGAATTGGCGAGGCTGCTCTTCGCCAGCTATGTTCTATTCATGGAATTCTGTTTGTGGGCATCGTGGTTCCTTTAAGAAACGATGGGCCTCACTTGTCCCCAGCAGGGTAAACAGCATGTAATGAGTTTATGTGCTGGGCCGAATGCATACCACCTTTTAACTCTTTTATCCGAGAGAGGCTGAGATACCTTGGGATAGCCCCCACTCAACTCCATCCAAATAGTTACACTTTTATACATTGAACCTTCTTGCTATTCATGAGTGCTTTATTTCGTCCATAGGCTCCCGAAGACATAAGGTTCATTTACAACTTCAAATGGCGATCGGGAAGTCCCTCTTATGTTTTCCTTGAACCCTCACCGAACTGCAAAGTTCTGACAGACGCTTGGAACAAACTTTCTTTGTTTAAGCATGAATGGTTTTATGTACGATGTCCTCCCGGCTTTGTGAGGCGATGGTTAGAAGGACGTAAGTATTACCTTCACTTCTTTCTCAAGTTCACTAATCCAAGTCATAACTTTTCCTTTGAATCTACTAACATCCGAAGTTCTTTCAGGTGTTTGCCTACATCCTGAAGGCGCCGATTTTTCAAGAGCTGTCGCCGCCATTCGCACTACCCTATCGAAGACATGGACATTAAACTTCTTGTAACGGACGAGCTATTATCCTTATTCGGGCTGTTGGAGGAAGGCCGTAGTATCGGACTCCCCGGAAGTACAGCATTACCGAGGAATGTTGTAGAACAAAGAAAGGGTACCATCAATCGCGTTGTGCCCTCTGCCAAGGAGACTCAGGACGACACTGAAGAGGGTGAGATTAGGGATTCTTAGGCCAATAAGCCGGGCGATGTTGATGCAGGCCCGGGGAAGGCGCCAATGATTGAATCAACACAAGGTGCACAATCCCAAACACCCGCTAAAAGAAAGAAGAGGCTAGCGTATAAGCTTCATAGAAGAAAAACCGTCGCGGATCCAGAGTTCATTATTACTCCTGTTGAAGAGGAATCGTCTTTTCAACAATTTGAAAATTCGCTGAAGGGATTTTAAAATCTTCAAATTCCGAATGACATCATGGCCTACGAGTTTCCGAATATAAACATTGAAGGACTCAATTCTCCTACTAGGAGTGGTGAAGGCATTCATCCTTGTGATAAAGGAGAGAAAACGCCGATGAGCAAGGCTACAGCCACTGGTCTGTTGGGGGGAAACACTAGGACACTCACAACCACGTGCACTTCACTACACTCTTTTTGTTAATCTTTCATTCAATAATTACTAATACGCTCTAATTTGGTCTTTGTAGGTGATATGTCTCAGTTCAGAGCCTTTAGTCGCTTAAGAAGTTCTTCATCATATTACCGGTCTAGCTAGGATTCGGAGTCTGGTCGGCACAAGGAGAGAGATGAGGGACGAGATAAAAGCTATCACTCAAGGGAATCTTCTTCTTCTAAATGAAAGTCCCAGTTCCAAACATCACGTCAAGGAGAACAATCTAACTTTCCTGCTCATAGTGGAGATCAGCCTCTTTATCGTGGCCCTCATATCGCTGCATCTCACGATAACATTATGGCTCCTCGAGCTCTAAACAATCTCACGAACGTCGATCAAGTAAACATCCTATTCCTACTTCTAATCCGCCTTTGCCGACTATTGTTCTCGATGTTTTTACAGCAGAGAACTTGGCCGAGCTTAAGGCCACTTTTCCAAAAAAAATCTTTAATTGGCTTAAATTCCTTCCTTCCATTCACGTAATTACGAGGCATGCCAAGGAGAGTTCTCTTGCTTGCATCAATGATGTGTTCGTTGAATCGTTCCTGCACTTGGTAGAAAAAGTCTCTGAAGTATCCATTGAGCGACAACATGAGATAGACCGCCTCAAGTTGGAAGCTATACATGATAAGGACATAACTAAACATCAGGATGTCGAATTATTAGGGTTGAAAACACAACTTGTCGAAGCGGAGAAGAACGCTAAGGAAACGGCAAAGGCGGTGAGCTGCTTGGAAATTTCTCACAAAAAGGAACTCGACGCAGCCCTTAATCGCAGCGAGGCACTGCCTCTAGAAAAAGACTCCTTGCTAAAGGAAAAGGATGCTCTGGCTCATCGCGTTGAGGGACTTGAAGAAATTTTCAAAATGGAAAGGGAGGATAAAATCGAAGCCCAAGAAGAATCACAGAAGTACTACGAAGAGATTGTTGAGGCCAGGAGCCTAAAAATCAAGCTTGACGAGCAGTTCACAAAAATTGAAGCTCTTAAAGAGGAAGCTCAAGAAGAAGTCCGCAAAGAAATGATTAACAAATTGAATCCCAAGTGGAAGCTGTTAAAGAATCCAGTAGGAACGAGATCAAGGACTTGTTCAATCCATTGATCGTCGGGTATAACGCCAAAGTTCTTATCCATCGTGACTTAAGTTTCCTTGGCGAGGGTTAGCTTGAGTCACTTGCTGAAGCTTGGGAGCATGTTGTCGAAATAAAGAAGAGAGAAATGGATGGAGGTGAGCTCAATGAAGAAGAGTTAGTGCAGGAAATTCTTCGTGGAAACGAACCCTTGGATTTGGCTGTCGCAAAACTCCGATACTTCAATGTTTCTGCACCTATCAAGAAAGGGGAACATATTGCGGGATCTTCAAGGGCCGATCCTAAGGGTCCCTTGTTGATTAACCGTGGAAATTCCTATCGAATTAGAAAACCGCTGTTAAAAGTAGTAATAAAATTACCGCAAGCGCACGGCGTACAGTTTTAGTACGTGGCGAGTACGGGTCGATCCGCATGGAATTGAATTGATTTTAAATTTTACTCAATCAAATTAACTCAACTTTGCAAGTTTGTTTAAAAACTAAGAAAGATAGCAAAAATTAAACTAGACAAAAGTGAATAAAAATATGGGATTAAAAGACAATTTAGAGGCAAATCGACTCTCATATATTTTTACATAAATCAACACAAAAACAATCTATGATCTCTCTATTTTGACCTAAGTAGAATTAGTGATGTATTTATCATAAGTATGGTCTATTTATGTTAGTAATTAACATAACTTAAACCATCAAACTATAATACAACTACTATAACCACTTATCAATTGTAATGAAAATGAACATGAAATCAAAGCAAAAGCTATTTTAAGCATGATCTATTTTTTTGTTAAGTAACATAGGTCATCAAATTTTGTTTCTCCTTTAATTCCATGATCAAAATCAATTAGTAAAATGATGATGTAAATTGTGGTTATATTTGAGAATAGCCTATTTGTGATTGCAATATAGGCTATCAAATTCACTAATAAACTTACATCAACTTCCAACTTTTCATGAAGCATAAAAAGAGATCATAAATTAGAGAATATGTTGAATTTACATAATTTCAAGAGAGCTTCATTACCCCTAAATTGAAGGGGTTTAGGTTCTCATTTGTGTTATCATTTCAACGCATGTAAATTTCAACATAGAAAATAAAAGGAAAGTGCAAACTAATTAAAATAAAAAGGAACTAACTACTTGCATAAAAATAAAACCAAGCTACTAACATAAAAGGAAAGAAATCAAGTAAATAAAAATGAGCATGAAAATAAAATAAAAGCAAAGAAGAAAAAGAAGAAGAGGCTTAGGAAGCCATTTTATTTCTCATTTAATTTGTAGCAACAACTTGCATAATATGATAAGTAAATAAAAACTTTATTGCATGAACATAAGAGGGTTATTTATACATGCCTAAAACCCTAATCCATTTTTAGGGGACTACCCAAAATACCCCTTAGGAAGTGTGGCGTCAAGTTATCATTAGCGAGTAATTAATCCTCCATTAAGTGTGCATGTGCTTTTAATCTCCACTAACATGTGTATTAGCTCCTAATTGTAGATTATGGTAAGTGGGTAGGTGGGGTCCTCTATGATTTCATGAATTCTTTTATTTCTTCATTCCTTTGTCCTCCTTCACTTGTGCATGCATGAATATATGAAGCCACTTCCATTTTTCATCCAAATTCCTACAAATAAAACTAAAACGTGAAAATAAATATTCTCAAAATTAATAGATGCACAAAATTACCATTATTGCCTCTAAATGAAGATGAATGAATGATGATTTTATGACATTTGGATTTGGTAAAATACATGTAAAAATACCCAACTATGACATTAATTTAAATAAAAGTAAATTAAATATGGAAGTAAAAATATGCACTTTTACGTGCACATCATCCCTCTTCATCTCAAGCAGCCAGAACATCAATCTCCCTCGACACGGAGCAGGATTTGGGCTACGATCCAAACAAGCCCGGCTACCAATCTAAGATGTTTTCCACCATTTTAGAAGGAGGTACCCCCGCAACCATAGAGAGCCAACTGGATGCAGGTATCGCACTTTACTCCTCAGTATATGAAAAGGTGTGTTCTTCACGCGCAATGGTTTTTGAGCTAATCTCCTTGTTTTAACAAATTTCAGGCCTTCCGGGCCCTAGTCAAACTCCCAAAAGTGATGATGCGGCAGAGCAATAGGAGAAACTAGCTGAGGGTCCAGCAGCTGCTGATGTACCGAGGCCCGATGCTCAAGTCATCGGTGCTCTCGATGATGATAAAGTCGTAGGTCCGCTCCCAACAGACGAGTTTGACGACGTAATGATTACCGGCGCCTCCGAACACACCGCCAAGATTAGCCTGAAAGAGAAAATTGGAAAGGAGGAGTTGTTGAAAAGAAAAGTTAAAACCGAGCCCGTCGAGGTGGAAATTGACGATCCTCGTCTTGTGCCACTGCAAGTTATTCCACCCGGCGGGTTGATTCCCAGTAAACTTCCTCCTACCTCTGCAAGCTCTCCTGCTAAAGGCAATAAGGGATCCAGAAAAAGAAGCACAAGTGGCACTACTCCCGAAAAGTCCAAGAAAGAGAAGAAGTCAAAGAAATAGCCATCACTTCGGTTTAATATGTACATAATTTGCACGGTTGTTTCTTTCATTAGCTGCAGTTGTACAGGCATGAGTCCTCATTTTTTGGAATAACTTGTACTGCAATCTCAAAACCTGCTATGTGAATAAAAACTTTTTTTTTCTATTGAGCTTTCATGTGAATTATTATTTAAGTAGTTGAACTATTACTTTCCATTAAATGTACTTGAAATTCGTTGTTCATAAATTCTGGTAACAATCCACCAACACTATCCCAAGGCCTACAAGTGGTCGTGGCCTCGAGTCGTATCAAACACTAGGCTCGAGCCTTAGTGTTACGCTGTCGGATTTAGCGGTTTTTGAACTACTATACTCCTGTCCCCGATTTTAATTTGGTGGGGCCAGGTGTTGGACGGTCGAATTCCATCGTTAGCGAGTTTATACTCCTCCCGTCGTTTCAGGCCGGAGTTTGTGAAAAAGAGCACGGTTGAACTCCACTCATCTATTCATTCATGTTCATATCCACACTCTAGGGATAAGATTTAGTTGATGGGTGGTCGGTTCACACCCAATTTATGTTTATACTCTAGTCCTCACTATGGGGACTTAGAGTTGTGTCACGGGTGGATAACTCACACCCGATTTACGTTTATGCTCATGTCCACACTCTGGGGACTTAGAGTTATTTTATAGGTGGTCGGTTCACACCTAATTTATGTTTATACTCCATTCCGCACTTTGGGGATTTAGAGTTCTTTTGGAGAGGAGTCGGATCGCACTCTCTTTGATTGATTAATTTGCCCCATAGGATTTGAGGTTTGATTTAGCGAGTGATCGGTCGTATCTCGGTCGCTTTGATTTTGTCTCGGTTCTACTGTTGGGCAGGAGTTATTCGATCATCAGATTGTCGGCCACATTCATTCCTTATTATGTCTCCCGTCCTTTGGATTGTGAATGAGAGTTGTTAAATGAACAAGTAGATTGAGCTCATCTTGTATAATCCCATTAAGAGTTAGCATGATTGATTGATTTCAAACTCTGGGAGCATGTCCATACATATCGACATCAATCAGTTTCGCTATGTAATTAGCATACAATGTAATAGTAAACATAAATATTAAGGAAGCCTGAAACTTTATTCATTAAACGGAAAGGAAATAACATAAACTGTCTTATTCCATATTCGGAAAATCAAATGCTAAAGCAGATTCTAAAAGTAAATATAACTGAAATATAAAGGAAATAAACTAAGTGAAATAGCATCGTAAATGTTCGTTATTCCATGCTCTTGGAAGTGTAATGCCATCGACAGTCGCTAGCTTGAAAGTTCCTTCTCCAAGTCTTTACTCAATGACATATGGTCCTTCCCAGATTGGATTCATGTGCGATGGGGTCATGGTTTTAAATCTCCTATATATCGCCCGAGATCTCCTCCGAGATCTCCTTTTCACACTTAAACGAGACGAGACATCAAATCTCCTCCATATCTCCCTTGACACCGATCTCGTCCGAGATATTTAAATCTCACCCGAAATATGGATCAAAATCTCAATCCGAGATCTCACCCGAAATTATACATTTTTCTTATTTTCCATAATATTTTTTATTCTCATATTGATTCAAAAGAAACTACTCAATCCAATTATAATTTACCAACTTCTTGAACATATTCTTTACTTTTTATCTTAATGAGTCATAGCGAAAGGTTTCACTTCTTTATTATGTTCAAATAAAAGGATATTATTCAATCATTACCAAATCAATTAAGCTAATCAAGCTACTACCCTTCTAAAAATATTCCTTTTTCCATGTAAATCAAGTATGTTACCATTTTTATTTTTACTAAGAAAGCTATAACCGTTAAATAAATTTTTGACACATCAATTTTAGACACATAAGTACATCCGAGATATTCCCGAGATGCATTATAAGATCCGAGATGTCAATCCGAGATGTACACCCGATATGAACTCATATCGTCCGAGATCTCTCCCGATACGAGATAACTTGTGTAAAAATTTTGAGACGAAACGTGACCGAAATCCGATATTTAAAACCTTGGATGGGGTAGGAAAAACCTGTTTCAGGACGAGATCGCCAACTTCGAAGGTCCTCAGTCGAAATTTAGTGCTGTAATACCGGCCGAATCTATGTTGATGTGCAGCCGCCCTTAGATCGGATTCTTCGCGCTTCTTATCTATAAAGTTAAGAGATACCAAAAGGAGATCTTTATTCGTTTTGGGATCATAATAAGTCACTCAATGAGAAGGAACTTCAAATTCAACAAGAAAAATGGCTTCGGAATCGTAAGCAAGAGCGAATGGAGTATGGTTGGTCGCGGACTTGTGGGTGGTCCTATAAGCCCAAAGTGGTGTAGGGAGTTCATCCACCTACTTGCCTCTAGCCTTCTCCAAACGCTTCTTCAGAATAGACTTTATGATTTTATTTACAGCTTCAACCTATCCATTTTCCCGAGGGTGAGCGACAGCTGCAAATCTCTTTTCAATACGATATCTTCGACAAAAGTCTTTAAATTCAGCACTAACGAATTGAGTCCCATTGTCAGTTACAACAGTCCGTGGAAGACTGATGTGCACGTAAATATGCATATTTTTACTTCCATATTTAGTCTAATTTAATTAAATAAATGAGCATATAGGGTGTTTTAACATGTTTAAATCAAAATTCAAATTATTTTTAAATTATCATTTATTCATCTTCATATAGGGGGAAAATTGTCATTTTTGTGCATATATTAATTTGAGAATTTTTACTTGGATATTTTTATGTTATTTTATAGGAATTTGGATTCAAATGGAAGAGGTTTTCATGGAAAGTATGCATGCACAAAAGGAAACAAAGGAATGAAGATGGAAATAATTCAAACCATGTATCATGGAGGACCCCACCTACCCACTTACCTTGATGTATAATTAGGAGCTAATGCACATGCTAATGAAGATTAAAGCTACATGCACATTTAAGTGGAGGATTATCTCATGCTAATGATAACTTGGTGGCCACACTTCTCAAGGGCAATTTGTGTAGTTCCCAAAAGTATGATTAGGATTTCCAAACATATATAAATACCCTATATGTTCATGTAATTAATATCTTAGCCTTCTTAGTCTCCATTTTAGTTAGTTTAGTTTTAGGCTCAAAAATAAATAAAAAATTCTCTTTTCTTTTTCATGGCTACTTAGCCATTTTCTTTCATGTAATTTTATTATATGCAAATTTTAATTCATGTTCTTATCTATTTACATGCTCTCTTTCCTCCTATGTTAGTAGCTTAGTTTTATTTCTTATGCAAGTAGATTAGCTTTTATTTCATTTTAATTAGAGCTCTTTTTAAATAGCTTGCATTTTCTTCCTGTTTTTGTTTTATGTTGCAATCTACATTTGTTGAAATGATAATAAATATGGGAGGCTAAAGCCCTTCAATTTAGGGATAATGAAGCTCTCTTAATCATGTATATTCAACATTTTGATAATTTTTTATCTCTTTTTGTGCTTAATGGAAATATTTGAATGGGTTAAATTTTGTTGTTTTAGCTTTGAATTTGATAGCCTATGTTGTTGACACCAAATAGGCTATGCTTAACTAAACACAAACACAAGTTACCTCTTCATCTACATATGATGTTGTTAATGAAGTGATTTTAAAATCAAAATTTGATGGTCTATATTTCTAATCAATAGTTAATAGATTTTGCTTAGAATATATTTTATTTTCAAATTCATTGTCAATTTTCATGAGAGTTAAAATTTGGTTTAATGGGTGTGTTATAGTTTGATGGTTTATATTGGGCTAATTAATAGCACAAATATTCCATTCTTACGATAAACACATCGATTAAATTCACTAATGACCAAAAAAGAGAGATCATAATTTCATGTTGTGTTGGTTTATATGATCATGAGAAGGAAATTACCTCTAAATTGCCTTCAAACTCTCATATTTTTATCACTTTTATTTTTTGTTAGTTTCTAGAAATTTTTAGCTTCAAACACTCTCAAATCTTGGTTTAATTTGATTGAATAAAAAATTTAAAATCTAAACAATTCCCTATGGATCGACCCATACTCGCCACGTACTAACATTGTACATCGTGCGCTTGCGGTTATTTTTAATTAAATTTGATCGACTATTTTCTAATCCGATAGAGATTTAGCCGTCGAACAAAGACCGAAGCGGCATATAATGTTTCAGATAATAAAGTTGATTTTTTTCTTGGTTGCGATCGTGGCTAAAGGTTCTGCTATGGCCCATTTGGTGAAGTAATCAAATGCAACGATGGCGTGCTTCACACCACCTTTAAAGATCGGCGAGGAGCCGATAATGTCTACCATGGACTGACCATTTGCGTGATTTCTGTTGGTGGAGCCCTTGGAACTTTTGCATCTATTTGGCATTTATCACAGCGTCTTACATAATCAGCTGCATCTCAATTCATGGTTGGCCAATAATAACCATAACGGAGTATTTTCTTTGCCAGAGTTTTTCCCCCAGTGTGATCGCCGCATTCTCCTTCGTGAAATTCTTTTAGAACACGTTTTATCTCATCGTGAGCGACACACCAAAGTAGAGGGACTGAAAAACCTTTCTTGTACATAATTCATTCTTGCATAATATACCGTGAAGCTTTGCAAAGGACTTGTCGCTTTTTATTTCTTTTATCAGGCAGGACTCCGTGTAGTAAATATTCTTTGATCGGGGTCATCCACGATTCCCTTTCAGTCTCTGCTTCCAGTGTTTGGTCGATTTCCATCATGTTTATACTTGGGGTATTTAATACTTCGGCCGAAACCAAACCCATCTGTTGTGCATCGCCGGTACTAGCAAACTTTGCTAATGAATTAGCCTCCTTGTTTTGATCTTGTGGAATATGTGAAATGTCATAGTATTCAAATTCCGTCAACAACTCTTGAACTCAGGTAAGGTATGGGGCAAGCCATTGTCCCTTATCATGATAATCTCCCCTTACTTGATTGATCACCAACTGTGAATCGCAAAAGATTTTGGCAGATTTTATTCCAAGTTCTCTAGCGAGTTTAAGTCCAACAATCAAAGCTTCATACTCATCTTTGTTGTTTTGTCGTTGGGAAATCAAGATTTAATGCATAACAGATTGACCAATTTTTAGGAGTTACAAGCACAATCCCAGCTCCAGAATAATGATCGTTAGATGCTCCATCAGTATACAACTTCCACCGTACGATAAGGATTTCGCTGGCTTTTGGAGTATCATCCTACACAGTAAACTCTGCTATAAAGTGTGCCAATGACTGGCCCTGGATAGTCCTTCGAGGGAGATAAGTAATGTCGAATTGACTAAGTTCAATATTCCATTTAAGTAACCTTCCAAACGTCTCAGGTCGCTGTAGGACCTATCGTAACGGCTGGTCGGTGTAGACATTGATCGGATGTGCCTGAAAGTACGGACGGAGCTTCTGTGATGCAATTACTCAGCAGTACGCCAATTTCTATATTTTCGGGTAGTTCCTTTCAACTCCCGTTAATCATTTGCTGACGTAATACACTGGCCTCTGGATCCGACTCTCCTCACGAAGCAATGCAACGCTTATAGCATGTGCCGATACAGCCAAATAAATGTACAACTTCTCATGATCCACCGACTTGGACAAGATAGGGGGTCTCTCCAAATGATTCACCAAAGCTTGAAATATATCTTTACAATCTTGCATCCATTCAAAGTTTCTTTTTTATTTTCTAATCAAATCGAGGAAAGGAATACATTTGTTGGTAGCTCTGGAGATAAATCGACTTAAGGCAACAACCTTCCTATTTAGACTCTGCACTTGTTTAATAGTTCTCGACGCTTGGATATCACGGATAGCCTGAATCTTCTTGGGATTATCTTCTAGTCCACGAGCATTGAAAATAAAGCCCAAGAATTTTCCTGATGCAACACCAAATGAACACTTCAAAGGATATATTTTCATCTTGTAATATCGGAGGATGTCAAACATTTCTGCCAAGTTCCTAATGTGATCGCTTGATCGTCGTACTTCACAAGCATATCATCCACATATACTTCCATTTTTTTCCAATCTAATCTTTAAACATCCTATTAACTAAGCACTAATAAGTTTCTCCAGCACTCTTCAATCTAAACGGCATTACTACGTAACAGTACAGACCAACATCCGTAATAAAACTGGTGTGCTCTTGATCGGGGATATCCATCGGGATTTGGTTATATCCTGAGTACGCATCCATAAAAGATAGCAATTCATGTCCAATGGTTGAATCAACCAGCTGGTTAATTCTTGGAAGGGGAAAACTATCTTTTGGACATGCTTTGTTCAAATCTAAATAATCAATGCATGTTCTCTAATTCCCATTAGCCTTCTCTTTGAGAGCGGCAGATCTCTCCGAATCTAGGCCGCGTCTTTTTTGCTTCACTGGAACATACTTCGGGTCAATATTCAATGCATTGCTCGCAATAACAAGCGAGATTCCACACATGTCAGAGTGAGTCCAAGCGAATATATCTTCGCTCGAAGGAAACCAACGAGTTCTTTCATTATCGGAGGGCTTAGCTGTGGCCCAATCTTCAGGACTCGTGATGGGTCATCCTGGCTGACCATGATATCAATCGTCAACTCAGCCAGTGCAGCCTTGGTCTCTTTGGGCTCCTCTTCGTCATCTCTCGGATCTATATCTCTATAGAACCGACTATGGCGCCCGAGCCAAGGCTCAGGCAGTGGTTGTCAATCTTCAGTAGCTTGGATGTGGACAATCTTATCCACACTCTTTCCTTTTTCTTTGCGCTGAGCTTCCCTGAACTCAGCTAAATAACAGGCACGTACAGTCACCCGATTGCCGTGAACATCTCCTATACCATTATCCATCAAAAACTTCAAAGTCAAACTCTATGGGGCAAGAGCTGCCCGGAATTCAGCCAGGGCCGGTCGTCCCAGAAAAACATTGTACGGAGAGTCAACATCCAAAACAATAAATGGCAAGATTTGCACTCTCCTTCGTCCACCTTCTCCTAATTCCACAGGTAATTCCAAATAACCAACAGCTTCGGTCACAACGCCATTAAAACCATGTATACGAGCTTTAGATGGTTTTAAATCTTTGGCTTCCATTCTCATCTAATCATATGCCTTTCGAAGATTACATTCACCGAACTTCCACAGTCAATCAAAATCCTTCTCACCAATGCAAGACCAATCATAGCTGAAATGACCATCGGGTCAATTGTTGGGGCCTCTACTTTGTCTGCAACCCTATTCCTAAACACAATATCATCCGCCATTGTACGTTGTTGTTTTGTCGGAGCTCCATCTTCTGTATTCAAATAGCATTTAAAATCTACATGCTTAATCGCGCTAGCATAGCGCTCCATCTCTTGCCACCTCCTATCTATCAGGTGCGGTCCTCTAACTATCGTATTTATCACCAGTCTTCCACCAGTCCGGGTAGGCTCCTCAGCCCTACGTGAAGCTTGTCCTCGATTGGGCTCAGACGTCCCCTACCTACCATCCTGTAGGGTTTTCACAAACTGTTGCAATTTCCTTTCCTAAATTAGCTTTTCTATAACATCCTGAGATGCCTGCATTCATTAGTGTTGTGCCCATAGCTCTCATGAAACCGACAATACTTCCCAGTCTGCTTTTGCTTCTCTGTTTGACTCCTTTGGAGGTGGTTTCCTATATTGCATAGTATTGCAAGTGGACAGATAAATATTCTCCAAAGATGTGTTTAGCGGCGTGTAATTATCATACATTGGAACCCTATGCTTTAGTCTTCCAGAATCCCTCTTTCGCTCTCGATTCCTATCTCCGCCTCTCTTTTGCTTATTTAGCTTATTCTGAACGTTGACTTGGACTTTTCCAGAACTGTCATCAGACTATTTTATTGCAATGTTACTCTGCACTACTTCTCCACTTGGTCCTGCAACATTCTTTTTTCTAGAGAACCTGGCTTCCTCCTTTCTTAGAAACTGAGCTGTCTTTGAATAGAAGCGCTCCAACTTGGCAGGCGGTTCCCTAGCCAGCCAATCGCCAAGCTCAGATCCCGAATCAATCCCTCTCGTCATAGCCATAAGTATAGCATGATCATTTGGATTACTGACCTCTATGGCAACTGTATGAAATCTCTCTAATTAATCTTTTAACGACTCCTATGGAGCCTAGATCATGCTAGAAAGGGACATTACGTCTTTAGGACGAGTCACGTGCATTCGAAATTGCTCCACAAACTTGGTTGCCAACTCATCGAATCTAGAAATTGATCGCGGGGGTAGTCTCGTGAACCACATCGTCGCTATTTCAGAAAGGGTTATGGGAAAGCGTCTGCACTTGGTCGCATCATTGGCTCATGCAGAATCCATCAATCATTCGTATCTCATAATATGCTATATGGGGTCGGTTTTTCCCTCATAGGCAGGCATTGGTGGCATGTTGAACCTTCTCTGATATTCTGCATGTAGAACATTATCAGTAAATGGGGTATGGCTCCTCGTAATTCACCAGTCACCGTTAATCAAACCTTGGTTCTCTCTCACCGACTATCTAACCATTTCTGTTAAGTCTGGTTTCTGGATGGTTGGTGCCAAGCAGTGGTCGTACTCCACCTTACGTGAACGATCTGGTCGATGTCTATGGGTCCTTTCATGCCTTCTTGGTTCACCATCTTCTTGGTGCGCATCTTGGACATTTATCTCATCATCATTCCGGAGGGGTAACTGGTCAGCATTCAATCGAACTTCACCATCCAAGCCTTCAGGAATTATTCCAGCATGATTCCGTAAGTGTAAGGGGGGGATCCCTCCTCTGGAGGAGGGATCGGCGCCGATCGGTCATGGCAGACCGTGATGGTCTGCCAAGCGACGCTCTAAAGTTTCTGCTTGATCTCCTTTAATCCTGCGACGCCTATGCATGTGATATTCATACGATGAACTTGAACTTTCCAATGCTAAGTAAGGAGTGGTATCCCTCCTAGCATTCCCACGCTGCTGCTGAGTAATCTGGTTCATCGGGTTAATATTAGTCTGAATTTGCTTATTTAGTTGTCGACGGCTTTCCATCAACTCTCTCATTAGATTATGAAATTCAGCTCTGGTTATAGAACCAGTAGGATTCTGAACTACAACCGGATCATCATTCAAATTTGCAGGTTGATTGCTTGGGTCTCCTTGCTGAATGTTAGCAGTCTCATTTCCATCCACATTCTGGAAGTAGCTCTAGTATGTCTCACCATTATCAATCTTCTTACTTAGATTTCAACAAACCGAGTAGTATAAGCAACTTTATGAGGATGACTATGGATCTCTTTCGGGGGATTTGCACAATCCAGTAGCAACAAAGGAGATCCTAGCAGGCTGAGAATCAAGTTCTCAGTGAAAGCACCAAAATATTTGCTACCAAATTGGTCACAAACACCCAAGAGTAGATTTATGTAGAGAAGTAAGTGGAGAAAGTAAAATTGAGGAATAGAATAAACTAACAGCGAATAAAAAGCAATAATAAAAAACACAGAGATTTATAGTGGTTCGGCGTTGTATGTCTACGTCCACTTTGAAGATTATCTTTATTGATCAATTAATAATCCCATTACAGCAACAAGGAATGGAAAAAACTTGATTACAATAAAGACAAAAGTAGCCAGCAACGGAAAGATCTTCAGAATGACCCCTTAGGCCAGTATTTATAGGTGAAGATGACTGTCAATCACTCTGAAACTTCGGCTAAAGGACCTTCTAATCCACATGGGTCCACCAGAGGGGTCGCTAGGCCCAAATCCTAATGAAGAAGGATCGGTACCGATCCCTTCATTGGTCGATTTTTGGGCAGCGATCCCTATGGTGGCTTCTACATGCTTAAATATATTAGGTCTTCAAATATCTTGTCATTTGGACCACTAGAGCTCAAGTTATTGATCGATCTTTGATTTAACTCCACTTGTGAACTGCTTTCTGTCGAACCCTCCTTTATGAGCTAAAGTATACCAATCCATCTAAACAAAGCATGCCGATCCCTCCTTGATGTAGCCTGCCAAAGTATACCAACCCCTCTCGGTGATCTGAAGTATGTCGATCCCTCTTGATTGAGCGTATCCATACCGATCCCTTTAATAGACTAAGCTATATTCCATACTTTAAGGATTCTACATCGTTTATCTACCAATTCCGTCCAATTATGACTTCACATAACCATCTGTACTTTACTACCGGATCCCACAACCATTGCTCCGGGGTCATCGAACTTGATAACAATCGGATCTGTCTTGTGCGATCATTTCAAGATAGCCGGGTTAGAATGTTGGGTAATAGATAATATGTATTGTAAAAGGTACAAACATACTTATATAATGCGATTTCACATATAACAAATGCCCAATTAATGAATGAATTGTTAATATAATATAAAAGTGATTATAACGATCAACATAAGTAATACTTGAGATTACATAATACATTTATTCTAAATCCATCAAATATTTTTTGCCCGAAACAAAAAATAACATTTAACGGCTCATGTGTATACAAAGATCTCATAGGTTGTCTAAGTTAGTAGGGACTGTTATGATTGATTTCGAGACGGACATGGTGTGCATTTTTACGGTAGATAGCATGGTGTTAAACTTACTTGCTTTATTCGGCTTGTGCATGTTAAAACAAACCGTGGACGAATATTTTAACAAGTCGAATTTGAATGGATTTTGAACTAATTATATACTTTTTGCGGTAAGGTAAATATTAAACTGATTTTAACATACAACCAAACTGAAGTGAAAGAAAAAGTAGAAATCAAATGAAACAAACCGAGTTAAGGTGATTTTGATTAGTTGGGTCAATTTCAAGTGCTCAATAGGATTTTATAAAGAGGAAATTAGTTTAAAGGAAAAAATTTATGCTAATTTTTAAATCTAGGACGGAACTTTTAAAATTTAGGCCCAAGGACAGTAGCGCGTTCTATTCAACCAACTTCAACCGTTTCCTCCATCGTCTGAAGTCATCGTCTAAAGCCTGCTATACCTGTTATCCCGCCTTTTGGCAAGGCCAGGACACCAAGGAGTTGGGTTCCAAATGTCGTTTGTCATGGATATCGTTGAATTTTGACCAAGTCCGGATCAAGCCCCAATCGATGGGACATGATCGGGAAAAATAAAGCAAACCAACGCTCCAAGTTTCAGATCGATCCGAGTTCATATGCTCAAGTTATGATGGATGCAAGGCAAAGGGAAGAGCACATTTTCGTATCCATCAATAAGCAGCAGTTCGTATCGATGGATTTCGTATCCATCGGTGGTCCTCGTTTTCGCATCCATCGATCTCATGCCCATCTGAACGATTAAGTCCACATAGTCATGAGCTTCGTATCGATAGAACCTTCAGCCGGAAAGACTTGTTCGTATCCATCAATAAGTCACCTGGTTTGTAACGGTCACTTGATGTCTACTTCGTATCCATCATCCAGTGTCTATTTCGTATCCATCATCCAGTGTCTACTTCGTGTCCATCAGCCAGTGTTTGCTTCATATCCATGGATGAAGTCCTACTCGAATCCATCAGGTCAACTGGCTTGGATAACGTGTCATATCTCGAAGGAAACGGAACGAGATACATGGAGTCGAAGCAGTCAACACGGAGCAAATACCGAATCGAGACGAAGCGCGCGCGTTACGTCATCCCTCGATGCGAATGCACCGAGATATATGGAGTCGACACGGTCGACTCGGAGAAAAGACCGGATCGAGGCGAAGCGCGCGTTCCACGTCTTCACAGAGGCGCGTGATACCATCGATTCGAAGCCCCCAGCTCAGAGAAATGGATTCGAACCAGACAGCCTAGCGAAGAACATCGTCTCGTATCGATGATATTTCTCAATCCGCTGATCCAAACACCATGAAATTTTAACTGAAGGTTGCACACATATCAAGGAACATCTCCACCAATTTTGAGCTCAATTGGAAGTAGCCTTGATCGATACGAAATGATTTCGTATCGATCACAGATTGACTTGAAACTCTCTGGAAGTGGTCGAATGGGTCCCCTCACGTGTCAGGCCAAGTCTCCCGGAGTTTGAGCGAAATCCAAGCCTCCTACGCCTATAAATAGAGCCCCAGAATCAACGGAAAAAGGATCTTTTTTCTCTGAAGCGTCCAGACTCTGCCGGATTGAGATTTGCATCCTACTTTTGCTATCAATTTCGAATTCTAAACTGTAATCCGCTGTTCATTCCTGTAAACGCTTGTAATCATTGAAAGAGAATCAATAAAATCATCAAAACTTCATAGTGGACGTAGGCTATACGCCGAACCACTCTAAACTGCTTATCTGTGCACTTTACATTCCTGCTTGTTGGAGTTTTTGTTAGATAATCTCTGTTTTACATTTATAATCTTCATTTTATCTCTTCAAACAACTCCCGAAGAGTGTTATGCCCATTTTTGGTACAAACACTTTGGTGCTTTCACCGAGAAAACCAGCTTTTTCTCCTGCTCGTTGGATCTGCCGTCGATACCGGATTGCACAAATCCAAGAGGAAGATCCAGATATCCAGTCCGGAATCCTTCCATTCTATTCACATTTGCTCAAAATCTAGGAAAGGACTCCACCACCGAGAATGGTCAGCACAAGAAGTGGCGCTACCGCTGCAGAGCAAGAAGGCAGAGATAGGCAGAATCCCGCACAGCTGACTTCTTCCAATCAAGACAATACCACTCACTCAGACTCAACAGGGCTAGTCACCCGACAGGAGTTTCAGGTATTGCTCCAGGAGCTGACCCAAAGCCGTCAACAGTTGGCAGAATAGTTACGTGCCAATATCGAGCTGACCAACCAGCTAAACCGCCGGGGGCACAGAAGGTCCAGGAGAGATGATGTCTCCAGAGCGTCTACCAAAAGCTCAGCTTCATCTGATTATCACCACCGAACTACCCGTCCTCGACTAGAGGGGAGTCGCGCTCAAGCTGTTGAATATCAGCCCGCCTTAACTATTGGGCAACTGAGGGTAGGACCGTCGACCAGCTTCCAGACGGGTCCCTCAACGCTAGGAGGTACTGCCCCACAGTACACCACGGATAACCGCGCCACAACCGCCGCAGCAGAGACAAGGGCCGATACCCGAAATCAATCAGAGCCGATCAATCAACAGCGAGGACATACTCCTGAACCTTATGTCCCAGAAGACGTTGAGCCAAGGAGGCGAGATACGGATCGTCGACAGCGCCCGATCCCTACTCGCACCGTGGAACCCGACCACGCCTTAGCTCATCACACTCCGAATCTGCCCGTTTCGGATATATCAACCATGATATGTCAAATGATCCGCGGGAGTCAGGGGCTCACTAATGATGACTGGGGGATTTCCCGTAGTCATACCCCTTTCACAGACGAAGTGTTACATGCCGAACCCCCTAGGCGATTCAGAATGTCGACTCTCCCGATGTATGAAGGGAATAGTGACCCCAACCAGCATATTCTGAAGTATGAATGGTCGATGAGCGCTGCAAGGGCCGACGATGCAGTGAAGTGTCGGAGTTTCCCCATCTCTCTGGGGGGAATCGCGACAATGTGGTTTACCCGCCTACCACCTAGATCAATTTCTTCGTTCGATCAATTGGCCAAGAAGTTTGTGGAACAATTCTGGATGCATGTTGCTAGGCCAAAAGACGTCAACACCTTGTCCAGCGTCACTCAAGCTCCTGGAGAAACACTCAGGCGTTACTTGGAGAGGTTCCACGCAGCATGCGTCGAGATCACCAATCCCAACGATAATTCAATCTTAATGGCTCTGACCAAGGGGATTGATCCTGATTCTGAATTCGGAAACTGGCTAGCTGGAAAACCGCCCGCGTCGTTGGACCGTTTTTACTCCAAGGCCGCTCAATTCCTGCGGCAGGAGGATGCAAAACAGTCTAGGAAGCAGGACGATGCGAGGCCCAGCATTGAGGGAATACAGAGCAATGTGGCAGTTAAACAGTCCGGCGAGAGTTCCGGGAAAGTTCAGCTGAATATACAAAACAAGCAAACCCAGCAGAGAGGAAACAATGGCCAGAATAAGAAGAGAGATGAGAACCGAGGTCCACGACGTAGAGCTCAGATGTTTGACAGTTATACACCGCTAAACACGTCATTGGAAAACGTATACTTACAGACTTGTAACACTGTACAGTATAAGAAGCCTGCTCCGAAGCCCTCGTCAGAGAGACAGATTCAGACAGGAAAATTCTGTAGGTTCCATGAGAGCTATGGACACAATACCAATGAATGTCGGCACTTACAGGACCTCATCGAGAAGCTGATTAGAGAGAGGAAGCTAGATCAGTTTGTACGGGCGCCGCAGTCTGGCGGAGCGGGCCCCTCGAATCAAAATCGTTCACAAAATCAGGAAAGAGAGGAGGAACCCGCTCGTGCGGGCGGGAGATTAGTTATCAACACAATAAGTGGTGGTCCCCATCTGGCAGACAGAAGCTGGGGGGAAATGGAGTCGTATGCCAGTTCTATCAGGCATGCGGACTTCGAGTGTTATAGTAATTGCGAGGATGGAACCCCGGCAAAGCAACAAAAGATAATGTCCGATGATATCGTGTTCAGGAGCCGAGACGCCGATAAAGTCGAAGCCCCTACAATCGACCCACTAGTCATATCTGCCCAGGTAGGTCCTGCTTGGATGAAGAGGATCCTGGTTGACAGTGGGAGCTCTGTGAACATCTTGCTTAAACGGGCTTACGATCTAATGAAGATGGAGACAAAGGATTTGAAACCCTGTTTATCCAGAATCCATGGTTTCAACGGAAGTGCCACGATACCCATCGGAATAACTGAACTCCCAGTCGAGTTAGGCGTTGGAGAACGCCGGAGGGTCCGAATGTTACAATTTGTTGTGCTAGAAATCGATTCGCCATATAATGCGTTTCTGGGTCGACCAACCTTAGCTGAGTTCAGGGCGGCGATCGCCCCATGGTGTCTGACTCTGAAATTTCCCACTGATCATGGGATTGGAGTTGTTCAAGGAGATCAGGCCTCAGGAAGGGCCTGTTATGTTGCTGAGCTGCGTGGGGCGCAACGTAAAGAGAAGGGGAAGGGCGTAGAGGAATCTCTCTGCGTCCGTTCTATCGATAATTGACAATTGATGCCTGGGCCTCGGCCCGGGCACCACGACCAATTCCTGAAAGACCTGGACCCCAGGGACAACGAGGATAAAGACGAATCAATGGAGAGTCAAGCTTCTCCAGCCGAACTGACTGTGGACGTCCCAATCAGTGAGGATGATGATTCAAAGATGCTGAAAGTTGGGTCCCAACTAAACAAGCAGACACAGCAGGAGTTGGTCGAATTTCTTCGGGCGAATCTCGACGTCTTCGCCTGGACACACTCTGACATGTGCGGGATCTCGCCGAGCATTGCAAGTCACTCCCTGAATATAGATCCACGACATGTCCCAGTAAAGCAGAAAAGGCGCGGTATGGATCCAGAGAGATCTGCCGCCCTTAAGGAGGAAGTTGATAAACTACAATCGAATGGGTTCATTCGAGATGCCTTGTATCCAGAATGGGTGTCCAACCCTGTACTAGTTCGGAAACCAAACGGGAAGTGGAGAACCTGTGTTGATTACTCTGACCTAAACAAGGCCTGTCCGAAAGATAGCTTCCCACTTCCACGAATCGATCAGCTCGTAGATTCGACGGCCGGACATGAACTACTATCCTTTATGGACGCTTATTCCGGCTACAATCAGATACCCATGCATTTGCCTGATCAGGAACATACCAGCTTCGTGACCGACCTGGGACTCTATTGTTACAAAGTCATGCCGTTTGGTCTAAAGAACGCTGGAGCAACATACCAACGCTTAGTCAACCGAATGTTCGCTGATCAGATTGGGAAGACCATGGAGGTTTACGTGGATGACATGCTGGTGAAGTCCCGATTCTCCACCGATCACGTCAGAGATTTGAATTCAATGTTCAGCATCCTCTGGGAGTATGGAATGAAGCTCAACCCACTCAAATGTCACTTTGGCGTTGCATCCGGAAAATTCCTTGGGTTCATTGTCAACGCTCGAGGAATAGAGGCGAATCCTGAGAAGATCTGGGCTATTAGAAATTTGCAAACCCCTAGAACTATAAAACAAGTCCAGAGTCTTAACGGGAAGGTCGCAGCATTGAGCAGGTTCATTTCAAAATCCACCGATAAATGCATTCCTTTCTTCGACCTGATCCGGAAGGGCAAACGAAACTTTGAATGGACCACGGAGTGTGAAGGCGCGTTCCGATCATTAGTTCAACATCTCTCCACATCTCCGATCTTGTCAAAACCGGTTGACCACGAGCAACTATATCTCTACCTGGCAGTATCAGAACATGCACTCAGTGCTGCTCTAGTCCGGGAAGAAGACAAAGTGCAAAACCCGGTCTACTATGTTAGTAAGCGACTAACAGGAGCTGAAAGAAATTATCCGAGGCTGGAGAAACTGGCTTATTGTTTGGTCATTGCCTCAAGGAAGCTCCGTCCTTACTTCCAAGCTCATCCACTTACTGTGTACACCGACCAGCCGTTACGACAGGTCCTCACGCGGCCTGAGACGTCTGGTAGGTTACTCAAGTGGAACATTGAGCTAAGCCAATTTGATATCGCATACGCTCCGCGGAGAGCCATTCAAGGACAAATCCTGGCTGATTTCATAGCTGAATTCACCGTTCCAGAAGACTTACCCGAGACCAGCGAATCCCCCGAATACATCTGGAAGCTGTATACTGATGGTGCGTCAAATGACCGGAGTTCGGGCGCTGGGGTTGTACTTGAGACTCCCGAGGGCCGATCCATATGTTATGCTCTTAAATTCGACTTTCGTGCAACTAATAATGAAGCCGAATATGAAGCCCTCCTAACCGGCCTAAGGCTTGCCAGAGATTTGAGGATTATCGCTGTAGAAATTTATTGCGATTCGCAGTTAGTGGTATGCCAAGTGCGAGGAGAATACCAGGCAAGAGACCGAAGACTGGCCGCTTACCTGGCACGAGTTCAGGAAATACTAAACCAGTTTGATTATTATGCCATCTATTATGTGCCTCGGGAGCGCAATCAGAAAGCCGATTCACTGGCAAAGTTAGCCAGCACAGGTGAAGCGCAACAAATGGGACTTGTCCCCGTTGAAACTTTGGCCGCTCCGAGCATCGATCGGATGGAAATGAACTCTGTATGTGAAACCGCTCCCAGTAGAGAATCTTGGATGACTCCATATCGGAATTACATTGAGAATGGGGTGCTGCCTGAACCTAGAAATGAGAAGAGACAAATTCAGCGAAAAGCTTCGCGGTTCGTCATCCAAAACGGAGTCATGTACAGGAGAGGTTATTCCGTTCCTCTCCTCAGGTGTATCGCCCATGAGGAAATCAAACGAGTGCTACATGACGTGCACGAAGGAGAGTGCGGCGATCATACCGGCGGGCAAGCTCTCGCTAAGAAGATACTCCGATATGGGTACTACTGGCCGACAGTGAACCGAGATGCGGCAAACTATGCCCGAAAGTGCGATAAATGCCAGATACATGCCTGAATTCCGAGAGCTCCGCCAACTGAAATAACCCAAATGGTCAGTCCCTAGCCATTCGCAATGTGGGGCATTGACATCATCGGCGCTTTACCTTTAGCAAAAGGCGGTGCGAAATACGCCATCGTCGCCGTTGATTACTTCACAAAGTGGGCTGAGGCCGAAGCCCTAGCAACCATTACGACAAAGAAAGTGATAAATTTCGTGGTTCGCAACATCATCTATCGATTTGGACTCCCGCATACTATCATCACTGATAACGGAGCCCAATTCAAGAGTGCGGAATTCAAGAATTTCTGTCAACGGTTTCATATCCGCAAAAGGTTCTCGGCTGTCGCACACCCCCAAGTGAATGGACAAGTTGAAGCTGTCAACAAAGTTATAAAATCGATCCTGAAGAAACGATTGGAGAAGGCTGGGGGCAAGTGGGTCGATGAACTTCCTATGGCGTTATGGGCCTATCGAACGACCCACAAAACCGCGACCGGACACACTCCGTTTTCCCTATCTTATGGCTCAGAGGCCGTTATTCCGGTCGAGACAGAAGTGCTTTCTCATCGCGTGACTTATTATGATCCAAAAACAAATGCTATACTCCTAGCCGAGTCTTTGGATCTATTGGATGAAAAACGGGAAGAGGCTGATTTGAGAGCAGCCGCACATCGAAGCCGGGTCGCCCGATTGTACAACACCAGAGTTCGACCTCGAACCTTTGAACTCGGCGACCTCGTGCTCAAGAGAATCTACCCGGTTCCTTCACACATGAAACCGAACTGGGGAGGGCCGTATGTAATTACACGAAAGCTCGGAGATGGTACATTCAAGCTGTCGACTGTTGACGGTCTCGATTTACCGAGGGCTTGGAACAGCGAAAGTCTCCGCCGCTACTACATATGACAGGCTTTATTTATTTCATTCTATTTAGCAATTTGTTTCTGCATTTCGAAATTTGAATTTTGTAATAAGGCAACTGACTTTGCCACATTTTCTTATTTCAACAATAAAATGCCACTTCTTCGAGCCAGAGCTGTGATTCATTATGTACGATATACAACATCACGATGCACGAAGAGCTAAATCCCATCATGCAATGGGACTTATTCAAATGGAGAGTGGCTGTAACATTCCCCCTTTTTGACCGCCTCCAGTCGGTAATTAAACCAACTCGAAACGTTCAAAAAGACGAATTGTTATTTAGTTTATAAGGTTTAAACAGAATCAGCCACAGAAACACAGATAATAACAATGAATTAAAACAAATGAATCTTTATTTCATTACTATAAATCTTTTAGGATACATCAGAGTTTATACAATTTTAATACTGATACAGCGGAATATCTTAAAATACAATTTTCTTCTGAAAAAATAAAGTGATTCTTTACTCTCTCTCTAACTTCGCTGCTCGAAAATCTTCAAGCTGTAAAAATACTCGGTCTGACCCGAGTATTATATTCAAAAGAAAATAATACACAGGTCAGTCTAATTCAAACCAGTTTATTAGTGCATAGAGGCAGTAATAATTTAAATAGACGACAGTCACATTAATTCTCGTCTATCCGACTCTTTAAACAAAGAAATCGGATAACGAAAATTTTAACACTAAACAGTGTTAAACAATAAATCAGCAGATTTAAATCATCAACAGAGATAAACAGTGTTATTGGCTGCCGTACACGCACGCGTGCACGGCCTCGCCAATACGACATAAAAGATCAATGCATCACGACGCAAAGAAATATCAATTCAAAACTGTCGATTTGGGTGGCTGCAGTGCACGCACGCGTGCACCGCCTCGCCACCACCGAATATAAAGTCATCACATAGCAACAAGGGTAGGACTGCAACAAGAAAGAAGACAGTGGCAACAGTTCAGAGGACAGTGAACTAAGGTAAAGACCACAAACTAATATCAAAGGCAAAGCAATGCCCAATGTAGACTTCAAGTCTGACGTGAACCAAGTGCAACTGAATGGAATGGGATGCAACAATGCAACAGCAACAGGGAAGATGATTCAAGTACAACAACTTCAGAGACTAGAGCACAAGAGACACAAGTGCAGCAGTTTAGAGTGAAGCTACAGGTCATCAGACTGCTACAACAACAAAAAATTCAAATTCTCGAGTGAACACATGAACAAGATGATGACCGTACAACCTCAAATGCTCGAAGTTACAATGTCAACAAGGTACACAGGGAAGTCAAGTGTAAAACTGCAATAACAATATCTAAAATGCAATGACTACAGAAATGACACACATCAAGTTAAACATCGGTGTACTTGAAGCATCAGATCAGTCTACAGGTCAAGGATAAGCTAATCAGCATGAAAACAATGAAGGTTACTGGACAGAAGACCACAAGAATGCTCAAGTTTATCTGCAATGGATCGACTAAGTGCAACAAATAAAATGTACCGTTTTTTTTTTCTTTCAGAATCATGCTTGCAGTTTTCAAATAAAATCATATGGTGAGCTCGACCAAGATAAAAATACATGACCAAGTCAATCATTTCCAGAGAAAATAAAATGCAATTCGAACATACATATATACATATCAATTAATGTATATACATACGTGACTGCATACATATCCGCGAAGACTAAAATGCAACTGGGTGCAAACAGTCCCCAAAACATGAATGTACGAATTGTAAACTAATAGAATACTGCAACTGGACAATATACAAGATCATCAAAGTGTACACAGTGAAGTGCAACAGTGAAGGCTACAGGTCATAGTGAAATAAAACTGCAAAAGTGAAGACAACAAACTTCTGCATCAACCAGAAAAAAAAAACACAAGACCAACATACTCAAGGGCCACAGGCAACAAGCAGCACATACATGTATACACACACATGTATATGTGAATGTACACATGTATGCACCCTTAACACACGTAAAACCCAAATTCAGTAAATAAAACACAACTCGGCAACATCATGGGGCCAAAATTCTACAGCAGATACACATAAAAGTAAAGTGCAGTGAACACTACAGGCAAGTGGACACTATCGGCATGTTGATAACAAAGCACTGTAACTAAAAAGACTCGAGTGATGAAGCACTGAAATGATGCCATTGTACAAACAACCATTGAATAGCCGTGACACTACAGAGCTACCTAGGCAATATGATAACCCAAATATATACATGCAAGAATGCATATATATACATGTGCAATGCCCAGAGATAATGAAACTGAAGGGCCCAAATATTGGAAAGTATCTGATTCCAGTACATCAACATGAAACCAGAGAGAGTGAAGTCAGAAACCAAGAAATGCAGTATCAATCAAGGCTGAAGCCATCAAAAATATCACATAATCAAAGTAATCGAAGTCGACTAAACAGTTTCAAATCAAGGCCGAGACCAATTCAAGCAAGGGTTCACGTTATAAAAATATACAAAACTATTTGCAAACTGAATCTGGTCAGAAGTCCTAGACAATGAACTGAAGTATAGGCATGAGTGTGCTCGTGACAACTAGACTCAAGTGTGCTCAGATCCAAATGTATCAAGTTAGAACAAATCCAAGGTCAATACAGTAATCGAACAAGTATCGGAATTTTAATGAAACTGCAGTTACAAACAAGAACAACTACAAGGTGACTGGGATGAACACAGGGGCCGGAGGAAAGAATCACAGAATCGAGCAACAACATATACAGGTGAAGGTCAGAAATCTTCCCAAATTATTAAACAAATTCAAATGGCTAGTTTCAAGAATGACCGTAGTCAACTAATAGTTTTTTTTTTCTTTTCAAAATCAAACTCAATTTATTTTCGCAAAATCCTGCTTTCAAACCAAGTCCCAATGTATCAAGTTCAAACGAATCCAAAATGGAAATCGAACAAATATCAAAACCACAATGAAACTGCATTTACACCCATGAATAACTGCAATGTAATTAAGGGATGCCGAAGTCAAAAAGGAACGATATCAACATCGTGATTTCAAGTAAGCGAAAACGAAAATCACCAATCACTAAAACTAAAATCGAATTGCAGAAGTATTAAATTACGAGTGAATTAGATGTGAGTAACTAGGGTTACTCACCTTTGTTCGACGAGGTCGCGAGCGAATGAATGCGAGGGGAAGGTGAAGCCCTAGATTCGCCAGAGTCGTCACGAAGGAAGACGAAGCTCCAATTCGCCAGAACGAGCAAGTGTTGAAGGAGATCGAGGAGTTGAATCGCCGAAGCCCTAGTTTTTGTTGAACGTCGCCATTTTTATTCTCTTCGTCGTTTTTTTTTCTTTTGTTTGCTGAACGAATGAGGGAGAGAGGGGGGTGCGACGTGTTTTAGCAGAGAGAGGGTAAGGGATCGGTATGGTGTTGAATGTTATAGGGTATGGGTTTTATTTTTTTTCTTTTTATTTTGTTTTTTTAATTTTTAAAACTGATTTGTTTTGTATAGATTTGTTGTTAAAATTTTACTACGTGTGTTTATTCATTTTGTATTAATAGAATTTAATAAGAGAATTCCAATCGATTTACAGTTTAAATAAAATTTAACAACCATTTTACATTTCCAATTGACGAAGATTTTATCGTTATAAAATTCCAATAATAAACAGCAAATATCTATCAACTTTAATCGTTTATCGATGATCAAAATTTTGGGCAAAACCCCAGTTGTTACAGAAATTCAATTTGAATCCTATTTAATTTTATACGCGTTTACCCGCCATATATTCACAAAACAATTCTGATAAATTCAAAAATTGAAATCCGGTAATAATTCAATATTACGGACCCAATGAAACTGGTTTCGTTAAATTCCGAGACTGTGCCTCGGAAGACTATTTTTAATTTCAATTTAAACGATACAATTTCAAAACTGCACAAATCGCTTTTAAAATCAATTCTGAAGCTTCTATTATCTTCAGTATTATCAATATGAATTTTCTAAGCCTTTAAATTATTTTTAACCGGCTTAAAATTGAAGATTCAAATTTTATTCAACTTTCAATAGATTAAATTCAAAAATTTAATCACCAATTTATTCTGATAATTTGAAATTCGAGTCAAATCATCGTTCAAATATTTAAAATTAATTAAATATTTTCAATTTAAATTGTTCAAAATTCAGGGTCGTTACAGTGGCTGTGATACGACCGGCCACTCACTAGGTGAAACCCGAGCTCGGGGACAAGCCATGACACCGATATTAATAGGGTTGACACACGACAATCCTACATTTAACTCCATATTCCCAGAGTGCGAAGTGGAGTATAAACATTCAACTCCATATTCCCAAAGTGCGAAGTGGAGTATAAACATTCGACTCCGTCCTCCCAAAGCGCGAGACGGAGTATAAACATTTAACTCCATATTCCCAGAGTGCGAAGTGGAGTATAAACATTTAACTCCATATTCCCAGAGTGCGAAGTGGAGTATAAACATTCAACTCCGCATTCCCAGAGTGCGAAGTGGAGTATAAACATTCGACTCCGTCCTCCCAGAGCGCGAGACGGAGTATAAACATTCAACTCCACATTCCCAGAGTGCGAAGTGGAGTATAAACATTCGACTCCGTCCTCCCAGAGCGCGAGACGGAGTATAAACATTTAACTCCATATTTCCCGAGTGCGAAGTGGAGTATAAACATTCGACTCCGTCCTCCCAGAGCGCGAGACGGAGTATAAACATTTAACTCCATATTCCCAGAGTGCGAAGTGGAGTATAAACATTCAACTCCGCATTCCCAGAGTGCGAAGTGGAGTATAAACATTCGACTCTGTCCCCCCAGAGCGTGAGGCGGAGTATAAACATTTAACTCCATATTCCCAGAGTGCGAAGTGGAGTATAAACATTCAACTCTGCATTCCCAGAGTGCGATGCAGAGTACAAACGTCAGTCAACTCCATGTTCTCAGAGTGCAAACAACCGCTTACGAGATGACATATATCCCCGGAGTGTGGATGAAACGATTCATAAGAGAACAAGCGTAGTTCGACCACTCGGTCCTCACTTGGTGCCATCACAAGCTGATCATCACAACTTGACCCCGGAACTGGGGGCAGAGGCAAATGTTAGTCATTACCCGAAATTATGCTCAGCTCAGCTCCGATGCGATCCCCTATCACAACTCAAGTCCGAGATTTCCATACTTAACAAGTGAAATGAGCTATTCTTGAAGCAATCAGATAACGCAAGTACACTGGACCAAAGTCCAAACACTGCAATATTCAAGCATAGAAAGGAACATGAGCTGAAGCTAGAAAACAAAATTTTATTCCAACTAACTCAAGAACAATGGTTCATACATGAGTTTTTTCCAAAATATTCCTACTAGCAGGGGCCGAACCTGCATCTAAACACGGCCTACAAAAGGGAAAAGCAGAAAAAATAACAAAAGTCCCTAACTGCCTATGAAAAGAATGTCTAATCCTTCTGTTTCCTCAGCTTCTTCTTCCTCGAGGAGCTACTGGAGCCACCAGTACCCTTTCGCTTGGAGCCTTTCTCCTTAGGCAAGCTCCCTTTGGGTGAAGGCATAATGTCAACATCCTCGTCTGAGCTGGACTCTATAGGGATACTTCCCGCGGGAGGAGTGGGAGGAACAGACTCCGCAGCTGGAGGAGGGGCTGGCACATTAGTATCAGTAAGTGTGCCCCCAGGAGACACAATCATAAGAGGAGTAGGGCACTGTGCTGCTGCTCCGCCATCTACTTCACCGCCGTGCGCCGCGGCCGCCATCTCGGCATTAATCTCGGCCAACATCGCCGCTTCCCGCCGTGCCCTGGCCTCGCTAGGGGTCGTAGTAGTCTGAGACGAGGTGTCAGAAGTAGCCGTGAATCCACCCAAGCCGAATGGCAAGTCCGCAAAAGGATCACTTTGACGGCCAAGGAGCTCGTTTATCATATGCTCGTCGAAAGAAAGTGAGCTCCCCTGCGTCACTCCAATTGGTGCCATTGCCGCGACGGAGGTCGCCTCAGAGATGATGGCTCCTGGCGCTTGACCTGATTCTTGGGTGGTAAGAGGCGCAGCTGGTGCAACTCCTGTCACTGATCAAAGGAAAAGGACACGTCATTAACAACATTTCATCACAGATTCTTCAACCCAAATATACAAGAAGTTAGTTCAGAGTACCTTCCTCGATCTGGCTCGAGGTCGTCTGAACAACTTCAGAAGGATGTTCCTTAATAGGAGATAAATGCGGTTGATCTGGATCGTATGCCGGAATAGGCACGGGGTAGATCATCGGGGTTGGCTCAGACTGAGATGACACAACTATCTCAGAACTCATAACATGGTGTTCTGCACCAGAGCTCTCTCCGACTTCCTGGATTTGGGCACCAAGCCTCACCTTGTCGTGGGAAATCATGGAGTCATGGAGAACCTTCTTTTCGTCATCATTGAGGATGCGGTTCTCCAGCTCGAATTCATCAAGGGCTTCATCAGGGTGCCCAGACTTCTCCTCGTCAACCAGTAGGTTCCAGGCGTTATAGAGATGCGTGGGGTAATCGTCAAGCCATGTCAAATCTCGGTGCCTTAACACATTGGCATTATAAGTGACGAGTAGCTCTTCCACCTCGGCCTCAATCCTGGCCTCCGCCTGCCGTACTTTCTCATCAACCCCAGCCTCAGCCTCATGGGCTTGTTGTATAGCCGCTTCCTTCTCCTTACGAAGAGTCACCGCCTGATCACAGGCCTCCTGCGCAGAGACGTTAGCTGCGTCTTTTTCCTTCGCCATCTCTGAAAACTTTGATTTCAGCTCATTAAGCTCCTTGAGAGCGGCATCCCTCTCGGCAGTAATAGAAGTGTTCCTGTGACCCATGTCCTCGATGGCGGTATAATGCTCTTGCTTCATCCTGGTCATGACCGCGTTCACTTCATCAACCTTCTTTAGAGCCTCCATCTCGGATTTACGGGAAGACTCAGCCTCCGAGTTGAGCGCTTTTATGATTTGGTCGTTGTGACCCAGCTCCTTCTCGAGCTTCTCAATGGTGATGCCCCGCTCGAATGCCACTTTAGATGCCTTCCTCGCGGCCCGTCCCCATTCCCTGTACTGGAAAAAGATGTCCGCGACATAATCATGGATAGTGGTTTCCGCGGTTGGCGGAATTCTCTTCAAGTGCGGAGGGAAGACATAACCATCAAAACAGATGTCGGGAAATTCCTTCCTCATCTGTGCCAGTTTAAGCGCTCCTTCACTAGACGCCTCGGTCGGGACCGGTACAGTAGCCGAAGAGGTGGCTATTTCAGTCCTGCGTGGAGGATCGGACCTCAAAGCTTGAGAAGGCGGCCTAGGCCGTGAAGTCTCGGGAGGATAAGTAACCGCGGCCGTAGGAGGTGCAGAGGTCTTGGGGGGAGGAGAGCGAGATCGGGATCGGCGAACGTATCCCCTATCTCTGTCAGACTTCTCCTGGCCAGAATGTCCTGAGTCGTAATCCCTCTCCCCCTCTCTCCTGCGTGGCTCACGATAACGGCGCTTATTGCGCAAACTACCAAGCACAGAACCTTGCCCAGACATCGTACCTGAAAAGAAAACCACGAAGAATCAGTAACCGTTTGCGATGTGTTGTTTACGGTTAGAAAAGTGTGTTGTGCCGTGAAGAGTGTGTGAATGTGTAACCCCCCGGACCAACCAGAAGTGTCAATCGCACTGGCAGGATCAGACTCGCTAACATCGACGATATGTCGCGGTCCACCCGATCCAACGTCGTGTTGCTCCGGCTCGATGTCCGGAATCGGAGGGTCAGCAGGCCCTTCGAATTGATCTTCAGCTTGCAGGGAGGATGCTTCCATAATCTTAACTCCTGGCAAAGGACGGTGCAAAACCACAGACTTCCGCCTCCCGGACTTAGGCTGTTTTGAGGCCACTGCTTTACCTTTCCTCTTGGCATCGGACTCCGGGGTTGCATTAGCAGGTCCGACCAACGGTTCCTCGTCAGTATGAGTTTTCTTGGAATCGGGTTCCTCAATTATCACAACCCTGGGCTTCATCCGCTTGACCTTTTTCCTGGAGACGGTCTTTAGTGCACCATCGAGTCTTATGCTCTGCCTCCGGCCGATCAGCCCAAGAACTCTGAGATTCCGATCAGTCAATAACAGTTCAATATTCCTTTCTTTGCTAGGAATCTCTTGGAGGACCCGAACTATCTCTTTATAGTAGCCACCCTCAGGCCGCTGGATGATAGCTGAAGGAAAAAGAGAAGAGGACGTAAGTTTAATTTCACTCCGAAAATTGCCCTGTCAATTACTTGGGAAAAAAGACAATACTCACGTCTGAACAGCCATCTTCTGGCAAACCCCGGAGGACATCGGACATAGAACCACTCCGACTTAAAGTAGCTTAGCCTAGTCTACGACCCCGCGACAACTTGGCAGTTCCTTACAGACTCCAAGAACGTGTAAAATGGGCTGTCAGTCCGACTCTTGAAATTGAACAAGTATCTTATGTCGGTCATACGGGGAGGACGATGGAGGTACTCCATGAATACAATGAACAAGCTGTTGAGTGAGGCATATCCGTTTGGATGCAATTGAGACGGAGCGATGTCCAGATAAGCCAACACTTCTCTTATGTAATCATTGAACGGAGGAAGTGTGCCGGCTGCGCACGCATGTCGATTAAAAGCAGTATACCCCTTCGGAGGATTATGTGGCCTGTCATCCGGTCCAGGCAACAATACTTCATCCAAAGATAAGCCATGCCTTAAGCATATTCTCCCTAGCATGTCTTCAGAGATGTTGGACGGGACAGAATCAGGTGGACTATTAATGAAGGACGCATCGGGCAACTCGTCCGGAGCTGGACCAATAGCTTCGGTCTCGATGACCGGAATCTCAATTCTGGGAAGGATAGGGTTCTGAGTTTCTTGCTGCTGCGAACTTGACGGTTCCATCACTGGCTAACTCACGAGAAACCATCATTAGATGATAAAAAGCCCGTGCATTCCCCAGTGTAAAGTGCATGAATGTGTTGTGTAGTGCAAATGTTGTGCGTAACTTGAGCAAATTCTGCAGAATTAAAGAAAACACGCTAGCGACGAAACTCTGGAAGTCAGACCGACAATGACCGTCATCGCTGACCGTCACGATCGCGCAACCCAGATGTCAGATGGCTGATTCAAGTGTAAGTCCGTTATATGTTCGTTAGGTCACAGTTCCATCGACGAGCTTCGAAAGTCAGTCAAATATGCAATCCTGTAATCAAGTCCAATTATGCAAGGCAGAAGCTCGTCGGAGTCGAGTATAAGAGCATGCAAAAGTTCACAAAGTTCGTCGAATTTCAGCATGGAATCGATCGTAGTTCATATTCAAATTCAGTCGGAGGCGTGATATCTTTTGTGTCGATCCAGTTCGAATCGATATTTTCGTATCGATCAAGGTCGACTCGATACCTTTCGTATCGATGGCAGTTCGTATCGACCGGAGGAGTGGATTTCGTATCGATCAGGGAGGCTTACTTCGCATCGGCCAAGGGTTAACGGCTGTGTGACAACCGAGTGCAATGACTTCGCATCGATCTGGGGCTATCGATATTGAACCAATAAGACCTCTTGGTCTTCGTATCGATCGTGGGAGGCAGATTTTCACATCGATCACGCAGGCCAAACGCTTACATCAATCATCTCAGTTCGACACAAGCCCCAACCACCTTAGATCGATGCGAACCTCTGCATCCCCTTCAACCCATCAACCGATGCGAAATCATGAAATCTGGGTCGAGTCGAACCCTCCTGTCCCGGATCGACACGAACTAGAGGCGAAGCAATTCCTCCAGAACTCTTTCTTCTCAGATTGAAGCGAGCATCGCCATGGCCATCCTCGACCAAGCTCTGGTCCAGAGCTGGCCTTAGCGCCACCAAAATCAATAATCAGCAAGGGCACGATGGATCTGAGATCTGAACTTCGTCGCTCGAATTTAGCCGTGATTGCTTATTTACCTGAATTGAATTGGAGTTTGGGGAATTAATAAAATGATGTTTGATCGATTCGAAGATTGGAACAATTCTTCTCTCCCAAGTCCGTGAATCGATACGAGAATGCAGAAGACAACAGTAAAAGTGAAAGGTAAAAAAGTGAAATCGAGCCAAGTCCCCGGTATTTATATGAAGCCTAGGACAGAACCGAGTCGATTCGACTCCCAGTCAATCTGACCGGTCGCAACCAGTCAGACGGCGCACTCGTTTCGAACCCACCAGGCTTTATCGGTTCGGAACGCACAGGGAGGCCACACGAATACGATGGGTCGATGCAAACACTCTCTTCGAATCCATCAAGCTGTGCAGCCATCAAGGCGAAATGTTCACCAGACACCATCGTTTCGAAACATCCAAATTATGAGCCATCGATTCGAAACAGAGCAGACCTGTTAATACGAGCGTCACTTTCGTATCCATCAGAATCTATCGATACGAACATCCATTTCGTATCCACCAGATATCACCAATTCGAATCAGAATTCACCGCGATTTGTGACCATCGATACGAATGATCATTTTCGTATCCATCAAGTCAACCCACATCGATACAAGAGAATGGCTAAAGGGTACGACTTCCAAAGTTATTCAAAGAAGACCTGCAGCTTTTCAAAGCACGTCATGTTTTCACAAGACGTACTTTGGGGGGCAAATGTTATCCCGCCTTTTGGCAAGGCCAGGACACCAAGGAGTTGGGTTCCAAATGTCGTTTGTCATGGATATCGTTGAATTTTGACCAAGTCCGGATCAAGCCCCAATCGATGGGACATGATCGGGAAAAATAAAGCAAACCAACGCTCCAAGTTTCAGATCGATCCGAGTTCATATGCTCAAGTTATGATGGATGCAAGGCAAAAGGAAGAGCACATTTTCGTATCCATCAATAAGCAGCAGTTCGTATCGATGGATTTCGTATCCATCAGTGGTCCTCGTTTTCGCATCCATCGATCTCATGCCCATCTGAACGATTAAGTCCACATAGTCATGAGCTTCGTATCGATAGAACCTTCAGCCGGAAAGACTTGTTCGTATCCAACAATAAGTCACCTGGTTTATAACGGTCACTTGATGTCTACTTCGTATCCATCATCCAGTGTCTATTTCGTATCCATCATCCAATGTCTACTTCGTGTCCATCAGCCAGTGTTTGCTTCGTATCCATGGATGAAGTCCTACTCGAATCCATCAGGTCAACTGGCTTGGATAACGTGTCATATCTCGAAGGAAACGGAACGAGATACATGGAGTCGAAGCAGTCAACACGGAGCAAATACCGGATCGAGACGAAGCGCGCGCGTTACGTCATCCCTCGATGCGAATGCACCGAGATATATGGAGTCGACACGGTCGACTCGGAGAAAAGACCGGATCGAGGCGAAGCGCGCGTTCCACGTCTTCACAGAGGCGCGTGATACCATCGATTCGAAGCCCCCAGCTCAGAGAAATGGATTCGAACCAGACAGCCTAGCGAAGAACATCGTCTCGTATCGATGATATCTCTCAATCCGCTGATCCAAACACCATGAAATTTTAACTGAAGGTTGCACACATACCAAGGAACATCTCCACCAATTTTGAGCTCAATTGGAAGTAGTCTTGATCGATACGAAATGATTTCGTATCGATCACAGATTGACTTGAAACTCTCTGGAAGTGGTCGAATGGGTCCCCTCACGTGTCAGGCCAAGTCTCCCAGAGTTTGAGCGAAATCCAAGCCTCCTACGCCTATAAATAGAGCCCCAGAATCAACGGAAAAAGGATCTTTTTTCTCTGAAGCGTCCAGACTCTGCCGGATTGAGATTTGCATCCTACTTTTGCTGTCAATTTCGAATTCTAAACTGTAATCCGCTGTTCATTGCTGTAAACGCTTGTAATCATTGAAAGAGAATCAATAAAATCATCAAAACTTCATAGTGGACGTAGGCTATACGCCGAACCACTCTAAACTGCTTGTCTGTGCACTTTACATTCCTGCTTGTTGGAGTTTTTGTTAGATAATCTATGTTTTACATTTATAATCTTCATTTTATCTCTTCAAACAACTCCCAAAGAGTGTTATGCCCATTTTTGGTACAAACAATACCCGCCATCGCCCTAGCCCTAACCTACCGTAGCCGCCATCACCTTAGCCCTAACCCGCCGTAGCCGTCGCCGTCCAAGCCGCCGCCATTGTCGAAGCTTCCGCCGTCCATTCTAAAATTGAAAAAAAAACCTAATTCGACACTCCAATCCAAACGTAAATTAGAAATTTCATGAAAATTGAAGTCGTGTGTCACTAAATCTAGAGGTAAGAAACAAATGGAGAAGTAGAACACAGAAGAAGAAGAAAGTCAAAAAGTTTTAATCACAAGTTGAATGATATTTAGATATAGCATTTCTACATTTGAAACACAATAGACTGTGTTTAACATGCTAAATGATAGAATAATATAGCATTTATACTTTTAAAATATAGTACCATTATCTGGCTATGCAAAATGATATTTGGATATAGCATAAGTATATTTCAATTGAACAAGAATGAAAAAATATGCAAAATGAACTTGAATTTAGCATAAGTATATTTAAAGTGAAGTATTCCTAAGGAGAACTACCAAATGCAAAATGATAATTGCATATAGCATATGTACTTTTAATGTAACATTTTAATCAGAAAGTTCACCACTATGTTTATGATATGCAAAATGATAGTTTAATGTAGCATTTGAGTTATGAAGTCCATTATCATGTTTAAAATATGCAAAATGATAGTTTGATATAGCATTTTAGTTGTGAAGTCCAATACCAAAGTTACAATCCGCAAATTGAGATTTAATGTACCATTTTAATTACAAACATTGGCATGTTTAAGTTATACAAAATGATAGTTTAACATACTATTTCAGTTAATGAAGTCCAATATCATGTTTACAATATGCAAAATGATAGTTTAATGTAGCATTTCAATTACAAAGTACACAAGCATGTTTAGGATATGCAAAATGATAGTTTAATGTAGCATTATAGTTATGAAGTTCACTATCATGTGTACGTATGAATGCAAAAGATAATCGGATACCAGACCTAATCGGGTACTTATAGATGTAAAAACTAACTGAATGTCAAACCTAATCGAGTGTATATGGAATCGATCTATACCCAGGATATATTGTTTAACCGAGCGTACCATCGAATGCAAAAGCAGACCGAATGCCAAGCCTAATCGGGTACGTATGGATGCAAAAGCTAACCGGATGCTAAGCCTAATCGGGTAAGTACGGATGCAAGAGCTAATCGGATGCCAAGCCTAATCAGATACGTATTGATTCAAAGGCTAAGCGGATGCCAAGTCTAATCGGGTACATATTGAATCAAAGGCTAACCGGATGTCAAGCCTAATCGGATACATATGAAACCAATTTATACCCGAGATATATTGTTTAACCGAGCATACATATGGATGCAAAAGCTAACCGGATGCCAAGCCTAATCGGTTATATATGGAACCAATAAATACCCGAGAAATATTGTTTAACCGAGCATAACATCGAATGTAAAAACTAACCGGATGCCAAGCCTAATCGGGTACGTTTGGATGTAAAAGTTAACCGGATGCCAAGCCTAATCGGGTACGTATGGATGTAAAAGCTAACCAGATGTCAAGCCTAATCGGGTATGTATGAAACCAATCTATACTCGAGATATATTGTTTAACTAAGTGTATCATCGAGTGCAAAAGTTAATCGAATGCCTAGCCTAATCGAGTACATATGGAAGCAAAAGCTAACAGGATGTCAATCCTAATCGGGTATGCATGGATGCAAAAGTTAATCGGGTGTCAAACCTAATCGAGTACGTATGGATGTAAAAGCTAACCGGATGCCAATCCTAATCGGGTATATATGAAACCAATTTATCATTTGAATTTTTAAATTAGTGCATTACAATGTATCAAATTGAATGGAATGTGCCGAATGATAGTTAAAAATATCATTTGTATTTTTAAAGTGCATTATAGTATATCGAATGTGCCGAATGATAATTAAAAATATCATTTCTAGTTTTAGAGTGCATTAGAACGTATTGAATGTGGCGAATGATAGTTAAAATAGTTTAATGTGACATTTTAGTTATGAAGTTCACTATCATGTTTAAAATATTCAAAATGATATTTTAATATAGCATTTTAATTACCAAGTCCATTTTCATGTTTATAATATGCAAATATATAGTTTAATGTATCATTTTAGTTATGAAGTTCACTATCATATTTATGATATTAAAAAATAGTTTAGTGTAGCATTTTAATTACAAAGTCCACTAGTATGTTTAGAATATTTAAAATGATAGTTTAATATATCATTTCAGTTATGAAGTACGCTAGCATTTTATTTATGATATCTGTAACATTCAAAATAAAGCAACTCAATAAACAAGTAAACAAACAACTGATGCCTTTTGTTTTATGCACATTTTATCATCTTGTGAAACATACAAGTAATTTTATCTAATCAAAATCACATCTTTTGTAGATTTTTAATACAAAACTTACTTCAGCTCCTTGAAAATTAGGAACATTCAATCATGCTATTACAAATGCATAAACTATAACAACAACAATACAGAATATAACGTTCAGTTATGCATTATACATATAGAATTAGAATGATAAGTTCATATGGCATTTCTTTTCTTAGTTCATTTCAACACATTTAATCGCCATCGTTACCTTTGGCACCACCAGCAACCTTAACCTCCACTCCACCGCCGCTCATCTGAAATCGGCCATAAAAATCATGGCTCAAGTCATCGCAGACCTTCAAAGTAGTCGTCACCACCTACAGTCCATCGCCTTCGCCTGACGAACGAGCACCGCCTTCGCATGAACGAGCTCCACCTTCGCATGCGGTTGCGCCGCTGTCGCCTGTTCTTGTGATGCAGCGTCACCTATTCTTGTGATGTCGCCGCCTGTAATAGTGATTTGAGAACGAGATTTGAGAACAGTCTAATTTTTTTGTAAAGAATTTCTTTTAGGCGAAAGAATAAAACTTGTATCCTTAAAACGTAAAAATAATTGCCGCGTCCTTCATTCCAAAAAGAATGCTAAGTTTTTCCTTCAGCCGATTTTCCTATTTTATAAAGTTGTGATTAAAGGGTATATGTTAAACAACAGTCCTTTTGATTACAATGGTTCCAAAAAAGCTACTAACACGTGTAATGTAAAGCTTAAAAATTGATTAGCCGATGTAATTCAAATCTAAAACCGGTGACAGGTCTGCTTCATATGCGATCAACTATTAGATATTTGACTTCTGGTCCACTAGGAAAACACAACTATAAAAGGAATCTAATTATAAAGTTCCAACGGCTAGTTTGTCCCTAGCCTTCCTTATCCAACTAACATTCCGACCGTTGCAATAACCTTCCCATCAAAATAACCAAAATAAAATTACTACTTTCCTTCTTCCTCCCCAAATCTAAGCGACCCCAAAACCCAAACACGAATGGATCCAAAAAAGCCGAAGCTCAACCTGCCAGCTGGCATGGAAACCTCGCTCCGCCTCGACCCTCTCCCGAATCTCTTCCCCATTTTACCGAAAACGCCTTCTCCTTCTAAAAAAACTACATACAGCGACCGGTTCATCCCGTGCAGATCTTCGTCGAGGCTTCAAAACTTCTCCTTGATCGACAATTCGTCACCGGTCAAAGAAGGAGGGAACGAGTTGTACACTCGTATGCTGCGCACTGAGTTGTTTGGGGCGGATGCGGGTCCTGGGTCGGGTAATGGGTCTCCTATGAGCCCGAATAATAATTTGTTTAGGTATAAGATGGATCATGGGTCGCCTAGTTCGCCTATGTCCACTTTGGGTCAGGATGATTTGGTTGGGAGTGGGAATGTTATGCCTCCTAAAGTGCCCAGAAAAATACAGAAGACTGCTCATAAGGTGCTCTAACTTTTTACTTCATAGTTGATAAAAAAATTGTTACTTTTAGCAAATGTCGACTATGAAATAAATGCAGGTTTTGGATGCGCCATCACTACAAGATGATTTTTATCTAAACCTTGTTGATTGGTCTTCCCAAAATATGTTGGCGGTTGGACTTGGTTCTTGTGTTTATTTATGGAATGCATCCTCTAGCAAGGTAAGTTCATTATTTTTTACTCATGATACAGTAAAAGAATAGGAAGAGACGTTTATTTTAGTTTTAATTGTGGTAAATTGTGATTACTAGGTTACAAAGCTGTGTGATTTGAAGGACAGGGATGAAATTTGTGCTGTGCAATGGACTAAGGAGGGCTCATATCTTGCAGTTGGAACCAGTCTTGGTGATATTGAGGTAATTAGATGCTTCAAAGACAAAATTACTGCTTGTTCTTTGTTTACTACTGCTCTTAAGGTGGCAAAGCTTTATTATTGATTTATGTGACCTTATCAGACACTTGGTGCAGGATCATTTTATTGACTTGTATTTTCTATCTGCATTGTCGTTCTTCAAGATTGTATTCCACTATGACCAAAATATAAAAAATTTGAGTAAAACTATATTATCAGATATGGTTTTTAGGTTCAGTGTTAGATAAAACCTCTTGCTTGTATAAACAAAGATCTTAGTTCTCATTTGGTATACATTATAGCCGATCTCAAGGAAAAATATAGTTTCGACCGGTAGTGAAGGCTAAAAAATTGGAAAAGGTAACCTAAAGAGTAGCTTATCTTGCAAATCATTGAGAAACCAAATGAAACGTGCAACTGAAACCAAGTGACAAAATCTTTTTGAGTACCCTGTGGGATACGTACATACATATCACATGGTTGTTAGATTTACTCAAACCAAATGAAGCGCTTATGAACCATGTTAGGTTTACCTCTTAGAATGTATTCTTGGACAAGAGTGTGACGAACACTAGAGTTTGAACTAGATTTACTTTAGAGTTCGTCAAATTGATGTTCTCAGACAAGAGTCCGGCTATAGTTTGGACATAGTTGAGTTTGGATGTGAGGTAACATTGTATTTCTTATTTAATTTAATTATTAATAATTAGTAATGATCATAAGTACTTGACGATTAGTAATAATTAACAATGACTACCAATTAACAAACAAATATTGATAAATTTTATTACTAATTAATTTACAATTAGAAAAAAAAATCCCAACTTAAGAATTAAAATGGTTGCAACTTTAGAACAAATTTTACAATCCTTTAGTTAATATTTGAATATTTTGATGTATTTAGATATATAATATAATAATTTATTTAATTCAAAAAATCAACTTAAGGGTTAAAAAATATACAGTTAAAAAACAGTTTATATTTTTAAAACAAATTTTATAATCAAGTAATTTATAATACTTCAATATTTTGATGTATTTAAATATACAATTAAATAAATGTTAATTAATTTTACAATTAGAAAACAAATTTCCAACTTAAGAACTAAAAAATCTATAATTAAAAAACAATTTTACATATTTTGATTATTATTAATTTAGTTATAATTTGTAATGCTCATTATTATTAATAATTAATAATAGTTATAATTAATAAACAAATATTGATGAATTTTGGTACTACTTAATAGCCAATAATATTTTAGTATATTGATGTATAAAATTTTTGATGGATTTTCAAACCAAAAAACAAAAATTCAACTTTGGAGTTAACTTTTACAAATTTTAAACCAAATTTACCATCATTGAACTATAATATTAATATTGTGATGTATTTAAATATATAATATAATAATATATTTTTATTAGTTTTTACAACTTGAAAACAAATTTTCAACTTAAGAATATAAAAGTTATACTTAAAAAACAATTTTACAATTTTGAAACAAAATTAATAATAAAAAGGCATTTTTCAACTTCTTCCATTCGACTTAAGACATCTTAAGTCGGATGTAAGAGGTGAACTCTGCCCAAAGTCTAAAAATTCAACTTTGGAGTTAACTTTTACAAATTTTAAACCAAATTTACCATCATTGAACTATAATATTAATATTGTGATGTATTTAAATATATAATATAATAATATATTTTTATTAGTTTTTACAACTTGAAAACAAATTTTCAACTTAAGAATATAAAAGTTATACTTAAAAAACAATTTTACAATTTTGAAACAAAATTAATAATAAAAAGGCATTTTTCAACTTCTTCCATTCGACTTAAGACATCTTAAGTCGGATGTAAGAGGTGAACTCTGCCCAAAGTCTAAAATTCAACTTTGGAGTTAACTTTTACAAATTTTAAACCAAATTTACCATCATTGAACTATAATATTAATATTGTGATGTATTTAAATATATAATATAATAATATATTTTTATTAGTTTTACAACTTGAAAACAAATTTTCGACTTAAAATATAAAAATTATACTTAAAAAACAATTTTACAATTTTGAAACAAAATTAATTATAAAAAGGCATTTTTCAACTTCTTCCATTCGACTTAAGACATCTTAAGTCGGATGTAAGAGGTGAACTCTGCCCAAAGTCTAAAATTCAACTTTGGAGTTAACTTTTACAAATTTTAAACCAAATTTACCATCATTGAACTATAATATTAATATTGTGATGTATTTAAATATATAATATAATAATATATTTTTATTAGTTTTTACAACTTGAAAACAAATTTTCAACTTAAGAATATAAAAGTTATACTTAAAAAACAATTTTACAATTTTGAAACAAAATTAATAATAAAAAGGCATTTTTCAACTTCTTCCATTCGACTTAAGACATCTTAAGTCGGATGTAAGAGGTGAACTCTGCCCAAAGTCTAAAATTCAACTTTGGAGTTAACTTTTACAAATTTTAAACCAAATTTACCATCATTGAACTATAATATTAATATTGTGATGTATTTAAATATATAATATAATAATATATTTTTATTAGTTTTACAACTTGAAAACAAATTTTCGACTTAAAAATATAAAAATTATACTTAAAAAACAATTTTACAATTTTGAAACAAAATTAATTATAAAAAGGCATTTTTCAACTTCTTCCATTCGACTTAAGACATCTTAAGTCGGATGTAAGAGGTGAACTCTGCCCAAAGTCTAAAATTCAACTTTGGAGTTAACTTTTACAAATTTTAAACCAAATTTACCATCATTGAACTATAATATTAATATTGTGATGTATTTAAATATATAATATAATAATATATTTTTATTAGTTTTTACAACTTGAAAACAAATTTTCAACTTAAGAATATAAAAGTTATACTTAAAAAACAATTTTACAATTTTGAAACAAAATTAATAATATAAAGGCATTTTTCAACTTCTTCCATTCGACTTAAGACATCTTAAGTCGGATGTAAGAGGTGAACTCTGCCCAAAGTCTAAAAATTTTAACTCTAAAACGATCGTAAAATAAGTCTTATATCTAGTGTAACGTACTCCAAACGTTGTGAAAGGTTTGAGTAAAATAATTATTTTTCAAATTTGCTAGTCCCGACCCAAATATAAAAATTATTTTTCAAAATTTTCAAATTTGAAAACAAATTTTAACTCTAAAACGATCGTAAAATAAGTCTTTTATCTGGTGTAACGTACTCCAAACGCTGTGAAAGGTTTGAGTAAAATAAAAATTATTTTTCAAATTTGCTAGTCCCGAACCAAATGTTTTTTGTCGAAAAGAAAGTAAGAATTCAGGGGGGTATTGTAGTAAATTGGTGTGTGGGTTCCAATCTGAAATTTTGTTCCTTGTGTAGAAATTGATAAAATAAAGTTTGATTGTACTAGCATTTTTGTTTTATTATTGTTGAAACCTTAAAAAGTACAAAATACTAATATCTTAGCATTACGGTTTTAATAACAACAAAGACCTAGACATACATATTATAACTATGGTTTTTAATAATGATGGGTAAAAAGTGTTACAAAACGGTTTACATTATGATATTCATAGGTTTAGAAAAAGAGTAGGACAAAGTGACAAAAGACATAATTTTGTGGATGCTAAGCAAAAAGTTTGATTTTAACACGTAAGTAAACAAATTCAATATATGTATGAAAACTCTTAGATGAAAATATGGTCTACTTGTGAAAAAATTATTGATTTTTTGGTATATTTTTCACGTCTACTTGTGACAAATACATATTATAACTATGGTTTTTAATAATGATGGGTAAAAAGTGTAACAAAATGGTTTATATTATGATATTCATAGGTTTAGAAAAAGAGTAGGACAAAGTGTCAAAAGACATAATTTTGTGGATGCTAAGCAAAAAGTTTGATTTTAACACGTAAGTAAACTAATTCAATATATGTATGAAAACTCTTAGATGAAAATATGGTCTACTTGTGAAAAAATTATTGATTTTTTGGTATATTTTTCACGTTAATCTTGGACAAAATAACAAAAACAAAAGAATCTACTATGCAGTACAATATTTGCAGATTGCACTAGAATAAAAGCAGAATATCTTGAAAGAAAAGGGAGAATAAAATTCGAAAAATGAAGAAATGAACTAGAATAAAAATTATCGAACTTAGCATGACTAAACCTGACTTTAGTAAAACAGACATCTAGGGATAACACTATGATAAAAATACAAAATCAAATGATTAACAGAAAATATATTTAAATTTTAAGTTTGATATTGCAAGTAGATGGAACAATATAAAAGGACAAACAAGTTGAATTAACGCAAGGTTGATAAAAAATGGACACAAATTAGTGTAAAAAACAGACACAAAAAAATCCAAGTTTTTTGTGCCCCTCATCTGACTTTAGTAAAACAGACATCTAGGGATAACACTATGATAAAAATACAAAATCAAATGATTAACAGAAAATATATTTGAATTTTAAGTTCGATATTGCAAGTAGATGGAACAATATAAAAGGACAAACAAGTTGAATTAACGCAAGGTTGATAAAAAATGGACACAAATTAGTGTAAAAAACAGACTAAAAAAAATCCAAGTTTTTTGTGCCCCTCATTGGTCGCGCAGTTGGTTAAGCAAGTAATATCGAATGCTCACGCTGCCTGTATTATTCAACTGATTTACCCGATTGTAAATGGTAAGGGCACGATGCATCCGTTCTCAAAATTTACAGACAATAGCTTGGTTCTCTGTATGGAATGCTAAGAAAATATAAATGTATAAAAATGAGAATGCTGTTTGAGATTACAAGAAAAAATAAAATAAAATAAAATGTCGAAGAATTTGGAAGTTCACGTATAAATGAGAAAATTAGAGAAAATATTCTTAGATGATATGGATGGATATATACAAAAGAGACGTTGGAGAGAAGATGATATATTTACATTGAAGAAAAAAAGAGAAAAATCTAAATCTAAATTTAATATGGGAAGAAAGTATTGAAGCTAATTTGAAAAAATAAATTTAACCAAACAAATGGATTAGGATAGAAACTATGAAATATTTGGGTAAATTTTGAAAAAAGAATTAAATATCCTTCAGAATATATGACCATCCTCTAGAAAATTAATTTGTACTAATCTAGCCAACACTGGGTTTTGAATCTATAATTATTTGAAAATGTTGTTTTAAAAATAACATGAAAATGCAACAGATATGGGATGGCACGCGATGCAAAAGAGTTAGAACAATGGGAGGACATAACACGAGGGCTGGAGTTCTATCGTGGAGTTCCCGTATTTTAGCATCTGGCAGCAGAGATAAGAATATTCTTCAACACGATATTCGTGCCTCAAACGATTTTACTGCCAAACTTGTTGGTCATAGATCTGAGGTAAGCTCAACCCAAATAAAATAACTACATTATGCTTTGTATATGTATGTATCCCTAAATTCTTCAACCAATTTATATATGAATATATGGTCTATTTCTAAGGTATGTGGACTAAAATGGTCGCATGATGATAGATGGCTTGCCTCAGGTGGAAATGATAACCAGGTACATATTGCTCTAGCGTGTTCCTGTAAATCAAGAAAGATTCAAATGAAATATTTTACAAACATTCATGCTGTTTATAATTATGTACAGCTACTGCTATGGAACCAACACTCGAATAACCCAGTGTCGAAGTTCACGGAACACACAGCGGCTGTTAAAGCCATTGCATGGTCGCCACATCAGCAAGGCCTCCTTGCTTCAGGAGGTGGTACAGCTGATCGGTGTATCAGGTTCTGGAACACAACCACTAGCACCATGATTAAATGTGTTGACACTGGAAGTCAGGTATTATTATTATTATTCTGAACAATGTTATATACAAAGAAAATTTTATTACCAGATCATTGATTATATATCAGTATGTTTACTATATATTTTGCAGGTTTGTAACTTGGCATGGTCTAAAAATGTTAATGAATTAGTGAGTACTCATGGGTATTCACAGAATCAAATTATGGTCTGGAAATATCCATCCTTGGCAAAGGTATGTCATGCACAAACAGTTTTATGGCATCAATGCAGAAGCACTGTAGAAAAATAAAATTCTTCAACAGTTTTCGTTTCTTTTTCTTTTTCCTTCTACTCCCTTTTTCATTTCTTTCTTTACTTTCTGTTAGAATCGCTGTTTTTTTTCTTTCCTTTACTGTTGGAAAAACATTGAAGTGATATAATAAAATTAATGTACTGTTACAGATAGCAACATTAACTGGGCACAGCTTGCGTGTACTGTACCTCGCCGTATCTCCTGATGGCCAGGTTTGTGACATATTTCATACATACATAGATGTATGTGTGTGTGTGTATTATTTTCCCTTGTATAACAATTGGGCAAGTACTAAGTTGAAAAATACAATGCAGACTATTGTTACTGGGGCTGGAGATGAAACACTCAGATTTTGGAATATTTTTCCTTCTGTTAAATCACAGGTAAACAATACCACCATGATACTGCATATTTTTGCGCTCCAAAACTTGAATACTTTTTATTAAATTTCGAATTATGTTTCTTTTATTCTCAGACTCCTGTTCGCGATTCAGCCCTCTGGTCAATGGGAAGAACACATATACGATGATTTATCTGGTTAATACCAAGACATGTAGAGGTTATGATTATTTATTTGATTGTGTAAATGAGCTGACACAAGTAAATTTCATAGATTATTCGGTGATTTTTTATGCATTGTGGAACATATACAAAAGTATGAATTCCATTGCATTCTTCTATTTACGGATTTTGGTTGTATGACTGGAAAAAGCTTATTGTATAACAACATTTGTATTGGCTGGATTTTACAATAAACTAGTTTTACACTGCAAGGAATTTCTTATATTGTTAATTATCTCAGATGTAAACAGCATCACAATGGATAAGCTGTTTTGTTACAAACAACTGATAAAAATCAACCTACATAAACAATTTGTTGCTTCATAAAATGATCGGTATTTTTGCTGCAATTAACAACCTGAAAACAGTTTGTTGCTTCATAGAAGTCATAAATACATGACAAAGATATGATCACAAGCTATATGATGCTAACTTAACATGCGCAGAAATAATGAAAATTCACAGTTTTGTAGAACATGTGGTTTTAACTTTCCATTTCGAATGAATATCACCAAAAACCAAAATTCAAATATATAAAAACATCACACACACAAATAATGATATGATGATCATGATTGTTCCAGGTGTGTACACTCATTTTTCTCGCTGCTATAGTGATTTGTAAAAGAAAAACTTCCAAAGTTCATTATCACCCAAATCTCAACTTAATGTGTGCTGAATCAGTTCAAACTTCATCACAATTTCCTAGTACTTTTCAATTCAACCGATGTCAACAGATCATTTCATGCCTTGACAAATCAAATAAATCTCTCTGGAACAAGATCTTGTAGCTTTTGGCCGCGACCATGTTACTTTCTTAAATCTTGGTTTGCAAAAATTTCCAAATTCTGTAAAAGAAAACCTCAAATAATAAATGATATGATTTAATTTTCCAACAACAGTTGACAAAAAAAACAATGATACGTACTTATGTGTCAAAATGTTAGTGCAAGACCTTTAAATTTTGACATGTATACTACATGCCAAAAATTAGTACATTTACTCCTTTTTAATAGAGGTACTGGTTTGTCATGTTGTACACATGTCGGAGAAAGCTATACCAAAACTAGATACAATCATCATGTATCAAAGTATTACTCGTTTGTTGAGGTTCTTTACCTTTATTGTCTTCGCTTTCAAGAAGCTTAATGACAAGATTACCTCCGCACCGAAGAATGCCTTCTTCATTTGCATCAGGGTCCGAGCTATCAAGGAACTCATTGCGTTCACTGTTACCATCTATTGAATCATCAGGCGGTTTTTTCCTGCTAACTGCTAAAGAAATTGCTTTCCTTCCGAGCTCGCATGATATTGCTGCATCTCTTGTAGTGATTCCAGTTACTACAGGGCACATGTCAGACAACATTACCGAGAATCCCTTCCTCTGTGAAAATTGATTCCGGTTTTAAGAGTTGGAAACATGAAAGAAAAGGCAAGGAAAAGGAAAATTTATGCATGTTGACCACTTTCAAAAAGTAATAACATAAACAGGTCAGTTTCAAAACTTATTACAAAAACAGGATGGAACCAGCGCTAAAAAAAAGGGTAGAAACATGTCTGCTTTTGTAACAAGTTTTGTAACATGTTTGTTTCTGTTATTGTTTATTGAAACAGGCCTGAAATGATATAATTTTCCAAGGATTATTTGTTGTCCTTGACATTTAAAGCCGGAAATGTAAGGTTAATACTGACAGAATGTTGATTTCACCCACTAAAAAGAACTGGCTTTTTATAGTTGATAGCATCTGACACAAATATTAGTTCAGATATTAACCTAATAAATAATATCTAAACTATAAATGTATTAACCTTCCATTTATAGTTCATACATTATTAGGTTAATACTATGGATAAAAGCCGGTTCTTTTTAGCTAATAATATCTGAACTATTATTAGGTTAAGAACGGGTGAAATCAGATATCGCAATCAATATTTGTTCAGATATTAATATTGTGAAGATGCCTTGCAATTACATATGTATGATTTTTTGAGCTATATTAGAACCATGGTCTCTATATGGAAGCAATTTAATGATCGCAGGTTTTTGTGTGTGTGAGATATGATAGGGATAAACAAAATGAGAAATGCAATTTATTTAACAGATATTACAAGCCTCTCATATTTGAAAGAGAAAAATGATAAAACAAGAAAGCAAGAACTACCTGAGGAGACATCTCTCTAACTTGGCTTTTGAGCAGCTTCATCACATCTGCGCAGACAGTTCTCACCCTTGAATCACAATGATGAGAAGGAACCTTCACTTTCTGCTCTGCAATAAACACGAATCTACTTATTGACAACAAAATATGAATGTACAATATGAACATGTCAAACAACACGGAAGCCTCATAGATTACCTCTTCCTCTAAGACAGTATCCTTGTATATTTTTAAAAGCAATTTTAGTAATGTACATGATATGTGAAAATAAAATGTGAATTTTAAGATGACATTCCTATTCAAAGACAAATATAGAAACATCTCTCCCATTTTACAGCTATTCTTACTTTTTAAAACTGATGACATGACTGGTTCTTCTATTTTATCGTGCATGATCTATTTTCATTTTTATCATTCTTCCCTCTTTCAAATTTTCATTTCACAACAGCAATAGCCAAATTCTTCTCTTTATTTATGCATGATTTTCATTTCTTTTTATACCTATCCTCCCCATCCTTTTAATTTGTTTTCTTTTTCAAATCAATTAGCGGAATTCTTCTCTCCGGTCATGCAAATCCAGAAAATTATTCTCATTGATTCTTATTTATTAATTTTGCAAACTTAGTTTATTAATACTAATTGCGTTTGCAAATAGTGTAAGACCTAGAGGTATTTTCATGATAAGTGATTAAAATGAAAATGTATTCACAAATATAAATTCATAATTTTAGTTATTTTACATTGTAACTCCAAATATTTCCACTTGCATACACACAAAAAATTGCACTCAGATACGCAAAATAAGTGCGCTCATAATATGACAAATGGCGAAAATGAAAAATGTATTCACAAATATTATAATTTCAGTTATCTTATTTTACACTGAAGTGCAAATATTTGCACGCATTTGTTGAAACACAAATATTGCACTTTGATACAAGTTGTTTAATGACATTAAATAGAAGTGCAAATCATCATCATCATCATGAAGTGCAAATACTTTCACTAAATAGCTTAAAGTTGCAATTTTTGTTAACAAAAGCAAATGTTTGCACTACATATATCAATTTATATATGTAAACAGTTGCACTATATAACAATAATATACATTTTCTATTTCAGGTACAAATACTTACACTAAATAACTATATATTTGCATTGTCTATTTTCTAAATGCATCAAGAACCACTAGCTAAAGTGGTACTAAGAGATAAGGCGACCTAAGCTGAGATTCTACAGGTCTTGGGTTTGATCATCCGAACATCAAAATGAGTGTTCTAATTGAATAAATTATCACTCTTATTCTATAAAAAAAATACAAAAATTTGCACAAAACCATACTTTAGTGTTTATTGGGAAATGCAAATAGAGCACGCAAAATGACAGTACTTTTCCAACAAAAACATGGCACGGCTTAGCTCTAATTTGCATTGTGTATTGAATGTGCAAGTGGTGCACTAAATAATTGTATTTGCATCTTACTCACAACCGGTTTTGACTTTTGAGTTGCTCTCTAGGAGAAAAACAATTTCGTTGCCTTCTACAAACAACAACAATTCAATAACAATACTATAATTTTTCCATGAGTTCACATACATAACAAAACACACTCAAAATACAAAAGTGGAAATTAGGGTTGTCCTTTATTTTCAAATTTAATACACGAAAAACCTTCCTTAAAAATGTTTTAAATTACACTCCTAAAATTATTTCCAACAAATTTTTTCGCTTTTTTCGAAAATCAAATATGAGCTTAATTGCATGTTTCTCGGCCAATTTTTTTCTGAATTTTTTTTGGGCAAAGGTGCAAATATTTGCAGTTTATACTGCAAGAAACTGCAAATTTTTCCAGTCTAACTGAAACTAAAAACATAGATGTTTTCTAAAACATGGATGTTTTCTAAAACATGGATGTTTTCTAAAACATGTTTTGAAAAAGGGGCGACTGTATATTTTGAAACTTAAAGATGATGTTACATAATAGTTTCCAATACAAAATATATAAAAACAAAAAAGCGAACATGTTATATCTCTAACATTAATTTATTTAATGAAAACTGCACAAGTTTAAAAACGAACTCTTCAGTTATGTCATCATATTTTAACATAATTAAATATTCATTTTCAATTGAATCTTGCCAACTCACTTAATCTTTTTTGTGATATATACTAATCATGTATGAGGGAGTCTTGGCGCAACGGTTAGGTCACCCGCATAATGATCTGGACGCCCCAGATTCGAGTCCGGAAACAGTCTCTTCGCAATGCAAGGGAAAAACTACGTACATTATCGTCCTTCGCAGAACCCGCTATTTTGCGAGAGCCTCGAGCATTGGGTTCCACCTTTATACTAATCATGTATGTGATTCATACAGCGGTTACAAATTTTGACCTAGAAATGAAATTTTGAGTATTGAAATGATAAAACCTACAGGTGAGGACTTAACCGACCTAACCGATTTGACTAATCTCAATCAAGACAACTTAATTGTTTAACTTATTTGACCGAACAAAATGATTAATCGACTTAATCAATCAAATTCAATTCGGTTAATGGTTAAAGGAAATTTTGACAATCGATTACTCGTATGGTCTTTTTTTAGAATACGAGCGTTCCTCATTTTGAGGAGAGCACTCAATCAATTAATCATATAATCAGTTGATACTTGATTTTATTTGCATTTCTTTTATAAACCAACCTAATGAGCCAGCAACATTTAATTAATTGAACAACTATCTACTGAAAATCTACCACGTCATATTCTCCATTAAACATGCTCGCGTGTCCCCTTTCTCTTTCTTCTATGATAGAACAAACCCTTAGATATTTGATTTTTTGTTCCAACAAGTTTGGACTATAATAAACTAGTAGCAAAGTCAAGAATTTCAAAGAGATCATCACCCTAATCCTGTGGCAAAGTATGGTGAAATTTCCTAATTTATTTATCTGGCTATAAGATTGAAAATTGAACTTCTTAGTTTATTTGTCTTTGAATAGTGACAATATGTGTCAGCTACACGGTGAAATTATATATCATAATCGCGTGAACCTCTAAAAGTTAACTTTGGTCTAAATCTTGGATCCATCTACAGTGGCATAATTATGTTATTACATGACTCATCTAATTCAATTCACTATACGGGAAACCAAAAGTTGGAGAAAGATAGATTGTGATCATATGGTACAAGGCAATGTATGAAAATTGTTTGGTCAATGCAGTTCACACTCATCCGCACAATTATATGTTTCATTTGAGCAATTATACAAATACTAGTGGATTTCTTTTTTTATTTGCTATCAACTTTTTTCATATTTTTCCACTTCACACTGAAAACGTATATGTAAATTGTGAGGCTTTTTTTTGTACATCAGATCTTAAAAAAGATTTTATCATTAATCGGTATGCAATGTGTGTTATAGAATTTGTAATTGTTGATGTGTAATGTACAAATGTGTATCGTTATGTATTACTATTGTGTAGTATTGTGTTGCTTACTACTTAATCAAAATGGAAGTCGCATCTGTGTGTTGATTTTGATATTGTATTGTGCTTACCGGTTAGTCAATATTACAAGAACGGATCGCCAATCCGTTAAAATGGTTCGAGGTTGATTTTGAATGGTTCAGTTGGTACAAACCATTTAAATTAGTTTCCGTTGAGTTAATTGAATTGAAGATTTTTAATAATAAATTCGATTAAAACGAGGTACTAGGTTAACATATTGGACTCTGAATCAAAATTTGGCTTATGATAGAAATAGATTGTTTGTAAATTATTAATCTTATACATGTCAAAAAAATATAAAAGTAACAGAATCCAAAATAGGAAATGAATGAAAGTCCAAAAGGTTATAAATTTTTTTGAATATTTCAAATGATCAAAATGAAACCAAAAATCTGAATTTCAAACAATAGGTAGCATCATTAATGGAAAGATAAATATAAACAATGATAATTGCAACTTTGGATGATTGGTGATATATTTCACTATGAGTCAACAATCATGAAATATTAAAACTTAACAGGTAATAACCTTACTCGAATTTATTAATGCTAAAGTAGAAGATGAATTTAATTATTACTTTTGTTCTTATCTAGTATTTTGGTTAAACTTGTATACTAATTTTCATGATGTTGAGCTATAGATAATTTTGAGGGCGCCCTCCAAGAAAATAGAGGTACCGATAGGTGAATATAGCGTGTACCATGTGCATTGCATATGGTAACGTTGAGAAAACATGATGTTTATATTACAAATATATTGTAAGATGGTAATGGTGAATTTGTTGAAATATATGAATGATTGATTAAGCTTGTTATTATTGCTTAAGTATATAATTTTTGTTTTATGATTTCTATAATTTTATGTTCTAATGGAACATTAATTGTCAATTTCATTAACATGGATATGGTACATGCATTTAAATTGTTATTTTTAAAGATCTATTTTTTTAGGCAAATTAAGGTATAGTAGTTAGCTGAATTTATTTAATTAATTAAAACTTTAGTTATTTGACGAATTAATTATATGTATGGAATTGAATGTAAAATGGTAAGCAAGAGAGGAAAGAACCTTGTGATGATGGTAGAATTTTTAAATGTTGATATTTGAATGTACAGGCTAGGAAGGAATCAAAGAACCCTTGTGAATAATTGTAAAAAATTACAAATGATAGAAGTTCGAATGTACAATAATGAGAGAATTAAGGAGAGACCTAGAAATTTTAAGAATTAATGAGAGCCCTATAAATTCTTTTTTACTACTATTCAGGTTTCACGTTTACATTGAAATATATATGGCCACGCTTTGAGATTTTCACTTTTCTACTTGGACAACATGATTTAGCAACAAGAGGTGGACGAAAATTTATTGATTTACTTTACAAGAGCTATATGACAAAATGGTAAAGATATGGTGATGCAGCGCACTGTGAAAAGTCGTGTACCTTAAGTCGCCAGCGACCTAGCGAGCGACGACCTAGCGACTACGTCCTACCAAGCTACGACCTAGCGAGCGACGATCTAGCGAGCAGCGACCTAGCGAGCGACGACCTAGCAAGCGACGACCTAACGAGCGGCGACCTAACGAGCCACGACCTACGAGCTAGCGAGTTAAATCGCTCACCAGCGCATTGTTGAATGCCGCATTCGTTAAGTCGCAGGTTCCAGAAGCTGATTCCTTAGGTCGCGTAAAGCTGTGCTACCTTCATATGTTGTTATGTGGTATTTTGTTAAGTCGTTTGTACTGATGTGATGTATTTTTCTTAAGTCGTTTGAAATATTGTAAAGTGTGTTGAGTTGTAAACTCCTATAAATAGGAGTGTATGGTCATTTGTAAAAGTTGTTGAATTTTAAATAAAATTTGGTTTGTGCTTCTTGCCTCCATTAAAATTGGTAGTTGAATGTTATCTCCTATCTCCACCTTCGGCATTCGAGTGCGCTCGAATCAACGATTGTTGAAGCCAATTCACGGAATCAAGTGCGCTTGATCAACGTTCGAAGAATTGTAGATCTTCTCTCACGGCATCGTGCGCGATCAACGTGTCGAAAATTGCTAGAATCCGGTATCTTCGTGATCAACGGATTTGGGCATTTGGGTATTCTTAAATTCACCAATTTATCATCGATTCACCGATTATTTCAGCTAATCGTGTGAGATCCTGGATGGATTCGATTTACATCGTCGAATTCGCTTTCACAGCTGCGTCATTTGCTATCAGAGCAAGGAGATGAACTTTTCCAAGTTCGTTGGGTGTGAAGTTTGTGTTTGGATTTGTTGAAGATTCGACAATGCCTCCAAGAAGAGTTAATCGTCATCAGAATGTTGCAAATGTGTATCGAAGAGAAGATGCTGAACAAATGGAGCAACGAATTAGTGATAAATTCAATGAGAAGTTTGATGAGGGGATTGGTCGATTAGAGAGAATGATGTTTGAAATGAATCAAAGTAGAAGAAGGGTTTCACCTGAATCGAGCCATGGGGGAAATAGAGTTTCACCACATTCAGATCGGAGAGAAGAGAAGATCATGATCGTAGAAATGTTGACGATCGTGATAGAAATGTTGATGATCGAAATCGGAGAAATGTAGATGATCGTGATCGGAGGAATGTAGATCGAAGGGATGTTGGTGGTAGAAATGGTGGTGGTAGAGATGTTGGTGGTCATGATCGACATCGATATGCATCAGATTTTGATGAGGAGTTTGATGGTGGTAGTGTTCATGGTCGAAATCGAAGCCAAGGAAAAAATCATTCAGAGTATGATCACAAATGGGAGTCCGAAATGAAAATTGAAATTCCAGAGTTTAAGGGTGGTATGCAGGCTGAAGAATTTCTAGATTGGTTATCTAATGTTGAAGAGATCTTTGATTTCAAGGAGGTTCCGAAAGATCGTCGAGTGAAGTTGGTTGCTACTAGGTTGAGAGGGAGAGCTATGGCGTGGTGGCAGCAAACCAAACTTACACGAGAACGGATGGGGAAGTCGAAGATTGTTGCTTGGGAGAAAATGAAGAAGATGATAAAGGCTACATTCTTGTCCTACAATTATCAATCACTCATGTATCAGAGGTTGCAGAATCTGAGGCAAGGGACGAAGACTATTAATGATTATGCTAATGAGTTTTATCAACTAATTGCTCGAAATGACATTATGGAGACGGAGGAGCAATTGACTGCTAGGTTTGTTGGGGGGTTGAGGATCCAGATCCAGGATATGGTAAATATGTTTGACCCTAGATCTGTGGCCGAAGCGCACCAGAAGGCGTTGGCTTGGGAGAAGCAGGAAAGACGAGGAGGTGGTGTGTTTCCAAGTTCCAATACTCAAAGCAAGGGTGCTAGTGGGAGTTCCAATGTTTCTAAAGCTGTCGGTAAACCAGTTGTGAATGAAGTTGCGAAGGCGAAGGTCAACAACAGTTTCAAGTGTTATAATTGCCAGAAAGTGGGTCACAAGAGTAATGAATGCCCGAAACCGAAGAGGCGAGCTATGATTGCTGAAGTGGAAGGTGAGAATGTTGATGAAGGTTATTCTAATCCAGTTGAGGAGGATGAACAGGATATCGCGTCGGGAGATGAAGGATGTAATCTAATGTTGAGGAGATCATGTTTGACACCGAAGCAGGAAGAGGAGGCTAGTTGGTTGAGGAGTAATATCTTTCAGTCGACATGCACTATACTGGGGAAGGTGTGTAAATTTGTGATTGACGCGGGAAGTTGTGACAATATCATTTCTACCGAAGCTGTGAGAAAGTTGAAGTTGAAGACGGAGAAGCATCCAAATCCTTACAAGTTAGCGTGGTTAAGGAAAGGAGGAGAGGTGAAGATGGACAGGCGAGTTCATGTTCCGTTTTCTATTGGGAAGAAGTATAAAGATGAGATCTGGTGTGATGTGATGGAGATGGATGTTTGTCACTTGCTTTTGGGAAGACCATGGCAGTATGACCGAGCAGTGCAGCATGATGGTCGAACCAATAGCTACAACTTTATGTTCGAGGGTACTAAGATCATTTTAGTTCCGAAGAAGAGACAGCAAGGAGAGAGCAAGTCAGAAGAGATTGAGGAGCTGAAGACTTTGTTGACTTTGAAGGAGTTTGTTGAAGAAGTAGAGGAGAGTCCAGAGGTGTTCTTGTTGATTGGACATGAAGCTACTGAATCTGTTGAAGTTTCAGATGAAGTAAAGCCAGTGTTGGAAGAATTCAGAGATGTGTTTCCTGAAGAGTTGCCAAAGGAGTTACCACCGTTGAGAGATATTCAGCATCAAATTGATCTTGTGCCAGGGGCGGCATTACCTCACAGGCCACATTACAGGATGAGTCCTAAGGAGCATGAGGAACTGAGAAGGCAGGTGGAGGAGTTGTTAGAACAAGGGCGTGTTCAAAGGAGCTTGAGTCCTTGTGCAGTGCCAGCCTTATTGGTACCGAAGAAGGATGGGACTTGGCGGATGTGTACGGACAGTCGGGCTCTAAACAAAATCACTGTGAGATACAGGTTTCATATGCCGAGGTTCGATGATTTGATTGATCAGTTGATTGGGGCTGTTGTGTTCTCAAAGATTGATTTGAAGAGTGGATACCATCAGATTCGTATTAGACCGGGTGATGAGTGGAAGACTGCTTTTAAAACTAAGGAAGGTCTATACGAATGGCTGATTATGCCGTTTGGCTTGTCAAATGCTCCTAGTACTTTTATGAGAGTGATGAACCAGATTTTCAGACCATTTATTGGAAAGTTCGTAGTAGTTTACTTTGACGATATTTTGATCTATAGTGGGAGTATGGAAGAGCATATCCAGCATTTGCGAGAAGTGCTGTTGATTCTACGACAGGAGCAATTCTATGCAGCAACGAAGAAGTGCGTGTTCATGACGCACAGTGTTTTGTTTCTGGAATATGTTCTGTCGAAGAAGGATATTCAAGTGGATGAAAGCAAAGTGAAAGCTGTCAGGAGTTGGCCACAACCCAAGACAATTACTGAAGTGAGGAGTTTTCATGGGTTGGTATCTTTTTATCGAAGATTCATTCCACATTTTAGCAGTGTGATGTCACCTGTAACCGATTGCATGAAAGGAAAGAAGTTCATGTGGACAGAGGAAACAGAGAGCTTTTGAGAAGATCAAGACACTTTTGACGACAGCACCCATTCTGGTACTGCCGGATTTTCAGATATTGTTCGAGTTACACACTGATGCTTCGACGGTTGGGATTGGTGGAGTATTGAGTCAGAATGGAAGACCAGTTGCTTATTTCAGTGAGAAGTTGTCTGGAGCCAAGTTGAGATATAGCACTTATGACGTGGAGTTTTACGCAATTGTTCAAGCTGTGAAGCACTGGAGGCATTACCTGTTTCAGAAGGAGTTTGTTTTTTATACGGATCATGAAGCTTTGAAACATTTGCAAGGGCAGGAAAAAAATTCTAGCTAGACACGTTTCATGGGTCGCGTATCTGCAGCAGTTTACTTTTGTTGTAAAGCACAAACCATGGGTGATGAATCGTGTAGCTGATGCCTTGAGCAGAAGGAATCATTTGTTGACAACGATGAAGGTTGAGGTGACAGGATTTGAACTATTGCCAGAATTGTTTGAGGAAGATCCTTACTTTGCGAAGATTGTTGAGAAAGTCAAGGATGGGAGTACTGATGAGTTTGTGTTGGTAGATGGATTCTTATTCAAGGGGAATCGATTGTGCGTACCAGATTGCAGCTTGAGAATGAAAATTGTAAAAGAGTTGCATGAAGAATGACATGTTGGTCGGGATCGTACTTTACAGTTGATTGCAAAATCTTATTTTTGGCCGTCAATGAGAAAAGAAGTTGAAAAGTTTGTTCAAAGGTGTCATATTTGTCAAGTGTCAAAGGGGACCGCGACAAATGCAGGGTTATACATGCCGTTGCCTATACCGACTGAACTGTGGGTGGATGTTAGTATGGATTTTGTATTGGGGTTACCGAGAACGCAACGTGACAATGATTATCTATGTGGTGGTCGACCGGTTTTCAAAAATGGTACATTTTATCGCATGCAAGAAGACGGCAGATGCGGTTAATGTAGCACAGTTATATTTCAGAGAAATATATCGTCTTCATGGGTTGCCTGAATCTATTGTTTCGGATAGAGATACTCGCTTTCTAAGTCATTTTTGGATGAGCCTATGGAGAATGGTTGGGACGAAGCTGAAATTCAGTAGCGCTTATCATCCACAGACGGATGGACAGACTGAAGTTGTGAACAGATCCCTGGGTAATCTATTGCGATGCCTTGTGAATGATAATTTGAAGAGTTGGGATTCGAAGCTATGTCAAGCTGAGTTTGCACACAACCATGCAGTTAATCGTAGCACTGGGTTCAGTCCATTTCAGGTTGTGTACTCAACAATTCCTAAAGGACCATTAGATTTGTCTGTAGTTCCACAACAGAAAGGAGTGATCAAACGGGCTAGTGATTTTGTGAATGAATTGCAAGAGTGTCACAAGGTTGTGAAGAAACGATTGCTTAAGACGAATGAGAAATATAAGCAATCCGCAGATATTAAAACGACGACATGTTGAGTTCAAAGAAGGAGATTTCGTATATGCAGTATTGACTAAGGATCGATTTCCTGCAGGCACTTACAACAAACTAGCTGCTAGAAAGATTGGTCCTTTGGAAGTCGTGAAGAAGATTAATGAGAACGCATATCAGTTGAGATTGCCGGATCATGTCCATACTGCCGACGTTTTCAACGTCAAACACTTGATTCCATATCATGAGAATAAGCATGTCGAAGAAGAGGAAAGTGTGAATTCAGGGACGAATTCTTTTCAACCAGGGAAGAATGATGCAGCGCACTGTGAAAAGTCGCGTACCTTAAGTCGCCAGCGACCTAGCGAGCGACGACCTAGCGAGCAGCGACCTAGCGACTACGTCCTACCAAGCTACGACCTAGCGAGCAGCGACCTAGCGAGCGACGACCTAGCGAGCAGCGACCTAGCGAGTGACGACCTAGCAAGCTACGACCTAGCGAGCGGCGACCTAACGAGCCACGACCTACGAGCTACGACCTAGCGAGTTAAATCGCTCACCAGCGCATTGTTGAATGCCGCATTCGTTAAGTCGCAGGTTCCAGAAGCTGATTCCTTAGGTCGCGTAAAGCTGTGCTACCTTCATATGTTGTTATGTGGTATTTTGTTAAGTCGTTTGTACTGATGTGATGTATTTTTCTTAAGTCGTTTGAAATATTGTAAAGTGTGTTGAGTTGTAAACTCCTATAAATAGGAGTGTATGGTCATTTGTAAAAGTTGTTGAATTTTAAATAAAATTTGGTTTGTGCTTCTTGCCTCCATTAAAATTGGTAGTTGAGTGTTATCTTCTATCTCCACCTTCGGCATTCGAGTGCGCTCGAATCAACGATTGTTGAAGCCAATTCACGGAATCAAGTGCGCTTGATCAACGTTCGAAGAATTGTAGATCTTCTCTCACGGCATCGTGCGCGATCAACGTGTCGAAGATTGCTAGAATCCGGTATCTTCGTGATCAACGGATTTGGGCATTTGGGTATTCTTAAATTCACCAATTTATCATTGATTCACCGATTATTTCCGCTAATCGTGTGAGATCCTGGACGGATTCGATTTACATCGTCGAATTCGCTTCCACAGCTGCGTCATATGGGTATATAAAAAAAACTATTAGTGTATTTATCATTATTTTCTATTTATTCATGAACGGACTAATGATTAGATATAGAAGTTCGGCAACCATTACCAAGCTATTGGTCACTCGTTCAACCTATGTTGTCCACATTTCAACGAAGCACTAGGTGCCTAGAATGATCCAAGAGTAGGCGAAGCTTGAGTGAAAAATAGATTTTGCTCAGCATATTAATAAATCTTGCATCAAAAAGTTAAAAAATAATAGTTATATCGTATAAAATTCAATTAGTTTCTATTTAGATCATCATTTGTTAATTACATTAGTATGATTGATACGAATATTAATTGTTTTATTAATAATTAAATGTCCAAAATAAGAAGAAGAAAAAGCAAACATATTTAATAAAACATAAGCACATTAAATAAAATGTAATATTAAAAAAAACATATTTATACACGTTCAAAGTATACGGTCTCGCACATAGATAATAACATAAAATCTCGCTAGTAATTTAAATCGTTGAACGTGATGTGCTGAATGTTTGTGCTTTTTTTAAAGAAATCCCCGTCAATATTACCACTCCAATGGCGTCGTCATGGAGTAAATCAGCAAATTTATACGCAAACTCAAAAAGCGGGACAGGGTGAAGTTGCAAACTACCACCTTGGCAAATGCTGCATGATGCCTCGGCGATGCCTCAGGAGCTCAACTATGATAAATAGCACATGTGTTATTTCATCTTGTATTTTTTTTGTTAAGATTTGCCAGTTTCAGTGTATTTACTCGGTGCTTCCTTTTATTTTGTTTTCTAATAGTAAATGTTAGAAAGACAACTTTGTGAGAATATTAACCCAAACCCGAAACTCATACATCATTCAATGAGCCCTTATTAATTAAAGTTTCAGCAAGTACAATTTAAATAGGCTGTCATCTACAAATGTCCTAACTAAATTTGTTGAGATTAGTCCGACATCAAAGCGGCGGTGAAATACAGCACTCAGCTACTCAATCGACACGGCGGCAACATCCCAACACGGTTGTGCAAGTTTCTAACGCGGTTGTGCAATTTAATTAGACCGTTTAGTCTCACTCGACTAAATTCCAACATGGTATCAGAGCTTGTTTAATTTGTATGCGCTTAACCGCCACACTTGTTACACGTCATCCAATATGTATGTCCACGTGTTTGGCTCATGATAAGCCACGCGTGCGGGGGCGTATTGAGATTAGTCCCACATCGGGCAATTAATAAAAGAAATCCTATATAAATACTAAGAGACCGCCATTCACATTGCCAATTGGTTTTGTGATAATATGTGGTTCTCTAACCAAATTTAATAACATAAATATTGATGAATTCAGATAATGTTCGTACTTCATACAGGCTACAGCTAAAGGATAAACAAAGCAGGGCTTGAATATTATTTTGAAGGAATCGTTGCTTTGAGACTATGAATTTACTAATTTGAAGCAAACAGTTTCGAATATATTTGACATTGCTGAGAAGTCGATATCCTTGAGAGTGGAATTGGACAACACCCAAGTTAGCTACCTCACATATCTTCTGAATATGCAATCCTTAAAATTGTACATTGACTCTGTGAGCTGGTCAGAATATTGCTTCATAAATTATAAATACTGCTAACAAGTTTAAAACAGTAGTACAGCATCATATTGGTGGTCCTTGTAGGCACAAATTGCAACCGAAAACGCGATTGAAATATGAGTGCAAACTATGAATAAGCACACAAAGGAAAATATGTTTTTCGTTTTCTTTTTCTTTCAAATTGAGAATTGAGAATTTTTTTCAATTTTATTTTTTAACGACAGTATTATCAGTATCCAGGCAGGCAATCATATTGGAATTTGCATAGAAATGTCTTATATACCTTGGCCACAGTTAATTCAAATGTGTGTGTGTAAACAAATTAAGTAAAATATATTATGGAATCGATCTATATCAATCCAATATTAGCAGTGTTTGGTCTCGCAAGGAACAAATTTCGATGCTAGCTTCCTGTTTTAGAAAGAAAAAAAATGATAATTGGAAAACAATCGGACCATTGGATGCACACAAATAGTTTAAGCTTAACTAATATTTACCTACTGAACCAAATATATAAATAAATTATTATTCAAATAGTGGGGTTCACTAGCTGGCCCTAACTGATTATCCAAATGGGCATTAAAAGAATTATCAATGATACACTGCATGTATATCATGTATGAACTGTTTAAAATTAAAAAGACGTTCCTTCATATATATATTTTTTTTCAAATTAAGTAATCTCAAAATGAACTGTGCATATCATGCATTGAAAGACGGTTATACTTTCGAAAATGCTGTGATTAAGGAAATATTAAGAACTCGAAATATTATGCACTCTAACTATATATGGTCACAATCAAGACTCCTCGTGTTGCTGCTAAATTATGTGACATCTGTATTATAAATTCAGTTCTTTTATATAGCTCAATTTACAAACCTTTAAGTCAATACCCACAATAGCTCCACCCTTCTCTAGTGGCCCCAAACTCTGACATGCCACCTAAATTAAAATGGTCAACAATCATTATTCAACAAAATAAATTCCATAGCAAGTAGGATTTTTTCTTCTTTATCATTTTAGCCGACTTTCAAAACATATAATAAATTCATATCATTCATAAGTACTACAGATATAAGCCTATTTTTACCATGTTGGCTATGAATCGGCAATTTATATTGAAGCTGTTTGAGAACGCACCAATGCAAGTTTATCAAATATTTATTTTTCAATGGAGTACTTTGAGAATTCGTCAGTCTAAATTATTGGAAAAAAATATGTTGGCACATTCTTGAAGTGCTCCAATACGAATTACCATATCAGCGTTGGAAATATGCTTATATCTGTAATATATATTGAAATGAGTTTTAATATGTTATTTATTTTGAAAACAGGGTTAAATTGATATATAAAAAATCCTAGGTATTGATTACAGGCATGCTAATTGTGCATCTTTATTTCAAAATAAACGAAGACATTGTCTGCTTGTATCAAGTTGTTCTCCAACATTTATATTTCTGACTAACTATTTAGGGTTGAAGAGAGAGAATTACTTATACGATTGGACCGTAACCAAAATGTGATGTACACTAAATTAGAAACAATATCAGTGGCGGGACACATTGCTTTTTTTTCAAACAGGGCCAACCCATGTAATTGGAGACCATCTACAAACTTCTAAGGGTGTATCATAAAGCCCCACAACTATTTATAAACAAAATGATATATTGCACTCTTTGGGATCCAACTTTTACACCTCCCATTGAGGGGTCAGTGTTCTGCCCAAATGAGTTATAACATCAACATGCTATGCTTTACTCTTCAGAGTAAAAGGTATAATAACCACAGCGCTAAAGTTGAAAGAACTGAATATAGCTAAATCCAACTCATAGCTTCTTTTAACTCTAAAAGGATGATATGATTAAAAATGAATAACCATAGACATCTTTTAATACTCCAAACATTGAAGGGTAGCGCATAATGATACATTCCATTTATTCAGATTCAATTCCTTTATCAAATTTCCAAGTGTAAGCAATTGTGTGATAAAACATAATTCAACCAATCAACATTGCTAAAATGACCAAAAATGAATTAGCGATTACCTGTAGCCAAGCACCTGGTGCACAACCAAGATCAAGAACTGAAGCACCCCCATGGATCAATTTAAACTGCTTCTGCAACTGGAGGAGCTAAGAAAAAACAGGATAAACATGAAAAAAAACAAAATCCAGCTTCTCGAACAAGATTGGAAGTTAAAATATAGGCAAATTACTAGAATAAAAACCTTGAAAGCCGATCGGGCAACATATCCTAAGCGCTGAGCCTCTCTATAGAAGAAATCAGGCGTTCCGCTCATTTCGTTTGATCGACTTGGAAGGAGTTGATGAGTTTGGAGCAAGCAAAAACCCTAATTTAGGGCTTTAGCCGAGTAATCGTTTTCGGATTGAATCTGTTACCGCTTTTCAAATTTTTTAGTGCGCCTCCAGCAGAAAACGAGGTGCCCATACAATTTCACCGAATGACCTGGGTAACGTGATACGATTATGGTAGCGTTGTTATTATCAACCCAACCGTTTCTTTTTTCCTTCCCTCACTCTTTCTCTATAAACTCTTTCATCTTTTCACACCATTATTTCTATCCGCTCTTCTCTCTACTATCATTTTTCCTTCGCTCTAAATAATGTCTAATTCAAAAACAGATCCCGACTACGAATATATAAAAGATTTGGTTATTATACAGAAGTAGGAGTCATATCAGTCAAATGCACAGATTAGAATTTATCAGTTTAATGTGGATGGAAGACATATCAAATGACTATCAAAGAGATTGACAATCAAATTTTCAAATGAAAATACTTTATTTTTTCTCATCATGTGATGGGCTGCAAAATTATAGTCTGACGACAACGGAAGAAATTACTATCAATTCATATACAGCATATCTGCAGTGCTCTCAAATCGATAAATAAGCAAAAAAATTCAAAGGTCGGATAGCAAAATTTCAGTTTGTTTCCATGTTATTTTAAATAATGTATAATTACTTGCTATATATATTATCAAGTCAGATGATCCTTAGTTTAATACTGTTCTAGATCATATTAAAACTTCAAACAGGTATTATCCATATATTAGAAACTGTGTTAGTGCTATAGACGGTATATATGTAATGACACACTTACGTCAAAATCGAGTTGTTCCATATATAGGACGAAAAGGTTATGCTACACAGAATACCTTAACAGCATGTTCATTCGATTTACAGTTTACTTATGTTATGTCAGGTTGGGAAGGTGTTGCGTATGATATTAGAATTTTTAATTCAGTTATAAATGATAGAAACTCTAATTTCCCCCACCCTCCACTTCAACCTGGTTATTTACCATCTTGTTGTAGTATTAGATATCATATTCCTCATTTTCGTGAAACCGCAAATCAACCAAAATTGGCCAATGAAAATTTTAATTTCTATCATTCAAGTTTACGTATGCCAATTGAAAGAACCTTTGGAATATGGAAGAAAAAGTTTGTCGTTTTGGAGAATATGCTAACATACTCATTTGGAACTCAAGTAAAGGTTGTCGTACCTACAATGACAATATACAATTTCATACGAAAATACAATAGTGGAAATCCAGATTTTATGGCTTATGATGATGATCTCGATCTTATTCCAGAGAAATACCAACAGGAATATTATAGTATGAGAACTGCACCGAACAGAGCAGCTGAACCGGTACAACGACACACATGCCGTGAAATGATAACAATTCAAGATAGCATGAGAGATGAAATTGTTGCAGCAAGGCTACACTGAAACATTGTATGATTTTATATGTACTTTCTACTACTATATGAATAATTTCTGTTTATTTAGCTTTTTGTATTGTTTTGACATTTTAATTAAACGCATATTACACATCGGAACAAATAATTAGTTAACTATAAGTCAATTAAATTGAAAAATCACAAATTAAATACCCCGTTCGTAACCCCAAACACATTCCACATTCACTAAAATACCCCGCTCAAATGTGCTGTTTCCTTTCATCGCAAGGACGAACGAAAACAGGATATTTGAGCGAAGTATTTGAGTGGGAAAAATTGGTGAATGGGGAATTCATTTACGGCTATGAACGAGGTACTTGAGCGGGGCATTTAAGTTGTGATGTATAATTTAATTGATTTATAATTTATTAATTTATTATTTATTTTTTTATAAATAATATATGTCAGTAATTTGCAAAAATAAATAAATAAATTGAAAAATTATAATTTTCTCCGATTCAATTCAAACCAACTCTATTACGTATAGCACTTTGATACGATCATATCGCAAAAAACCGCGTCTTATACGGACCTCATTTGTAAAAGTTATTAATTTTAGAAAGTTATAAAAATTTAAATTTTATTAATTATGTTAATTAATATAGCAAACGGATTAAGATTTTTCATTCAGCTGAACGTGGCTAAAAACCCCGTTCCCATTCTTAACGCGTCGGACGCATCAAGAATAGGAACGGGGTAAAAAAAGACTACAATTGATACCTATAGTAGGAAAATGAAGCAAGTAGCATAAAATGTGCAGGTAAAATGAAAATTGTGTACGATGAAAGAGATACTGGAATGCATTTAGCACCGCTGTGCATTTTTGAAAGCTAGCTAAAAATACAAGCTTTTGACTATGTGTCAACATGTGTATTTGTATTTGTCATAGGCGGCTTAAAATGGCATCATAAGCATTTTTCTTTTTTAGAAAATTTATACTACCAAAATTTCAAAATGCACCAATACCTTATGCTAAAAGATTAGAAGTGATACACTTAAAGAATTTATCTTTGCAAGTGTTTGCGCATTATGTATAAACGTTGTAAGAGATTAAGAAGAGCTAGTAATTCAAAATGTAATCACTAGCTAGATATTTTAAAGTGGATTTATATTTTTGGTAAATGTAAAATGAGAATGCAAGGACTTTGATAGCAAGATTCAATCACAAGTGTGAAAGTAAAATAACAGCAAAGAAAGAATACACCAAGTTTTTACAGTGATTCGGCTAATTCATAACCGATCCTTTTTTATTTTGTTGTTGGTTATTGGTTATGGATTTCAGAAGAATAAAATGTTTGAAGTAGAAAATAAAAGGAATTTGTTGGATTTTTGGTTTATGGAGCTTTTGCGCACAAGAAACTAATTTCTAACCTCATGGATGTAATGGGGTATTTACAAGCGAGAACCCTGGCCTCTAATACCCCATACTATCCAAAATATCATCATAATCATCCCTTATGAAATATATTTAGATCCACGGATTTGTACAGAATAATAAGTCTCATATTGATTGTTCGCATGGTAGTAGTTTTTCGATCAGTTGGAGATGGTTCGTTCTGATCCAACTATAGTACTAAATGTTGTAGCCTTGAAATAGTAAGTTTTAATGTTTACCCAACCAATTTGGTGGATCGGCTGTCGTTGATTTATTACCCACCCATTCAGTTAGGACAAAATATTTAGATAGAAAAAATATCCAAGGTACTAATGCTTACTAATGTTGGAACTCTTCGATCGGTAGTGATTAAATTAGGTGAATTTCAAACAATTTCTCAATTTGGATCGTAGTGGACCTATGAAATCAATGGGTTGTGCTAAATCTAATCCAGTTTATTTAAACAAAACCAAATTTTATTTGATTTTCTTTATTTGTTTAATTAATTAACCAATGTGTGTGTTTGTAATGGTATATCAATGGTTTCTCTCTTATATATGATATGCACCTGCAACATAATAATGTGTACATAGTTAATGTATTCGTATATAAATGTTGAGATTTGCATATACAACAATACATCCGTCATTTATATGCGCATTAACTGTCTCAAAATATTATCTCAAAATATAATAAATGTTTATATATAATTTTAAATATATTACATATTAAATAAATAAAACATAAAAAATATTTGACTAGATTTTGACCAAGTTAATAAAATTTAAATTTAAATTTTAATATCTACAATATCTAATTTTTACTATGTAAATTATTTTAAATTTCAAATTAAGCTCTACAAAATTCAGTTAAGATATCCTTTAATTAATTGAAAATAATATTTTATATTTTGAGTGAATTCATCTTTGTTGAAACTAAAAATGTATATATTTTAAATACATAAACAATTTAAAATTTATAAAATAATCAAATTATGTAATTTGCAACAAAATTAAATATTAAAATATTTGATTAATGTTTATTTGTTTTTGGCCATAATTTTTAAAATAAAAATTTGAAACTATTTATTATATATTTTTAATAAGTTAAAAATTCAGTACCAAATCTTTATTGAATAGTGTTTCACTTCCAATACTTCAACTCGGACCCAACCATAGTCGATTGATGGTCGTTATGTCACGGTTTAACTATAATCAAAGTGGAATATCTACATTGAAGCTCAATGGTATTCTTAAGTCTAAAGAACTATGTAACACCATCACTTCGACATTTCGTATTTGACCTAGTTGTTATTAATTGAGAGGAAACTCCCTGACGAGTCATTCCATAGTTATCCAATAACTATTAATATGCAACTCCATGATGTCCTCCAGTAGCCATGAGTAATACATTGCTTAGTATTTGGAGAGCGTTATGTACTCTGGTCTCAATGGATGTATCGATATATTTTCTCGAAACATCTTAACTAGGAATATTTGAAATAGTATGTTATCTAATATGTGATAATTTTCTTATGATTACAACTCCTTCTAATTATTATCACATAACATATCATTTAATGATTTTCAATTAAATATACTTAAATAAATTATTTAATTAATATACCACGATACAACAAGTATATAATAAAAAACAAACACCTTTATTATGAACAAAATTGGTTATATAGTTAGATATATGTAACAAATTACATAATTGTCCCTATGGCATACCCCTAACTCCCTCAATCTCTCGCTTGCACTTATGGTAAATTATGGAATCTAAATCTCATTCCTGCACTCAGTTTTCTCAACGATCGAGCTAGTCCTTTAGTAAATTGATATGCTATATTTTTTGAATTATCGACTCCATCAATCAACTTTCTTTGATGCTGATAAACTATTTTTATCACATGGAACTTTTTAGAATACGTTTCTCGACTTATGGCGATCTCTATATGATAGAGTTAAGTGTATGCCATAGAGGCAATTCTATAATTTATTATAAATTATTAACTATGTATTCAATTCTAATTCGTAATAATGGTGTTTTCTTTCTGTTATATAATTTTATAATACGGTATAATAATTAAATGTTTAATTAAAATATATTTAACAGAGAATCAATAAATGGTGTGTTTTTTATAGTAATTACAAATAGTTGTAGTCATACGTATTGTATCACAACATAATAAACACATTGTTTTAAATGTTCCTAGTCAAGATGCATCGAGACTGGATATCGATGCATCCATTGAGACTAGAATACATAACGCTCTCCAAAGATTAGGCATTGTATTACTCATGACTGTCGGTGCACCAAGGGTTCCATATTGATAGTTATTAGATAACTATGAAATGACTCACTTGATGGTTTTCTATTGGTTAATATAACTAAGGTCAAATGGAAAATATCAGTATGGCTAATTTACATAGTTTTCTTGACTTGAGAATACTGTTGATCTTCAATATGAAAGCTCAGCTTTGATTATAGTCAAATTATGGCATGGCGTCCATCGGATGATTATAGTTGGGTTGAGTGAAAGTATTGAAAGTGAAATACTATTTAAGAGAGGATTCGTCTTCTCAGTTATATGAGGTTAGTACATGCTCAACTAAAGTCAACTCAAAGTCAAAGTCTCTGGTCAAAACATTTCGGTGAATAATGATTGTTATTACTGAATGACTGTGTTTAGACTATAGACTTGAATATGGACGATATTGGTTTTTTGACCATTACCAAATTTCATAAGTCTAAAGTGATATGCGTTTGACAAAGAGAATTGATGTAAATAATTATCACTATTGAATAACGCTTAATAAAGTAAAATTGGATTTTATCGAAACCAAGTAAGCGATAAATTTGGCCATAATATAATATCACCTACTAAGTGACGTGAACATTAATATTTGAATTGTTTGATATTAATTGCTAACCAAAGCTATACCTAAGAATCACACAACTGAAACATTGAATAATCCCTTTACCGCCTGATGTAATTAATTTATAAATTATTATAAATTAATTAATATTTATGAAATATTTATTATAAAATTATATTTGATGTATTTTGAATAATATAAAATGGTGTTTATAATAGTTATAAATATATGGATCGATATACGATATCGATACACATTTAAATAAGATTTAAAATTGTATTGAATATTATTCGGACTTGGATCAAATATGAGGCCCATATGGGCATACTATTTCGGTTATAGGGGGAAGGTTTAGGTCAACTATATGATGGAAAACAGAGAAGATTCTGAATGGTTAAAAGCGTGGAAATAGTAAGAGAGGGATATTAGGATGACATCCACTTTTCACTCTCTTGACTTCCTTTTTATAAGCCACTTTTTACATCATTTCTTTTGACACTTTTTCTCTCCCTCCTCTCTTATACTTTTGGCCAGCACTCCCCCTCTCTAAGCCCCAAAAATGCAAGTACAAAATTACATCAAAAAACTTTGATTAGATCATCAATAGTAAGGCAGTTCGGGAGCTAGCAACTTCAAATTTGTGAATGGATACAGAATCAATTCAACGTTTCAACATGTATGCAAGGGCTTCGGTAAGAGGTATATCTCTGTTTTATCTTTTTTATATCACATTTATATGCTATATTATTTATGTGATAGGATGTTAGATTATATAATAAACCTTGTATATCGAAATGCTATCACAAATCGATTAGTTGTGTATATTATTGCATCTATATAAATAGACAAAAGAAATATTTTGTGAATGCTTACCATACTTAATGCTCGCGGCAAGACAAATATATGTTTTTATAATAAAATATTGTTATAATTGATTTTGTTAAACTAGTAATTATTTCTAAAGATTAAAAATCATATATTGCATGTTTTAAATTTTATAAAATTTATATAAAATATACAATCGACGGGAAAAATTACAAAAAAGCTTTTTTATTTCGAATAAAAATATTTAATTATTTATTTAACCTAAAATTGATTATGTAATTTAAATATATATATATATATACATGTTGCAAATATTATATGTTTTGTAAAAAAAATAACATATATTACACATTATACTTTTGAAAATAATATTTTTTTTATTTTAATTTTACACGCATTGACTATATTTGAAAAACCGAAAAGAAAAAAATTAAATAAAACATATATACTTGGCCGAGAACAAAATTTACAACCATGTATGTTTTATAAAATTTTGATTTTATTATATCTATAATTAAATATTTATATGTACTATATAAATTAATTTAAAAAATACTTTAATAAATTATTCATGGCTTTCATGTTATATTATAAATATATGTATGTGTATATATATTAAAAATTATTTATAAATTAATATTTAATTAATTTATATATATTTATTCATTTATATACATACATACATACATATATATATATTTTATAAATGTTTTATATATAAATTGTTTATAACAAACATTTAGTATATGTGTGTGTGTATTTATATTTATATTATATATTTACTTATATATAATAGTTTGATGTGCGTGCGCGCGCGCACACACACATTTAGACTGCGAATCAAATACAAGAAGGGCTAACATGTCCATTACAGTGTAAATCCCAACATCTATACACAGGCATGTCAAAACATAAACACATTATTCTGTTGCACATGAACACACATATATGTGTATATGATACACATACATATAATATATATAACATAATATAAATTATATAAAATAAAACTTTGTTTATAAATTCAAATAAAATATTGATTTTATTTAATAGAAAATTTAGAAAAGTTCTAAATGATAGACTACATAGGCCCATGAAAGATCCAAATAGGTAAAAAAATTAAAATTTACCCAATTACTCCGCCGTGGGCTGGTCCAGTACCAACCATAGTATCAAAGCCCAATAGTCTATATGGTCAAAATTAATAATGTTAAGGGTTAACTAATTAAGCTCATAGCCCAGGTAGTAGGGTATTTGAAAAGGTAGACTCTGCCCTACCTGGCTGCCGGCCTAGCCTAAACAAATACGTGAGCCAAAGGTTGCCCTTAATAGGAAAGGCAAAATTTGAACAGGGCCTTGGGCTAATTTTCAAAATTGTTTGAAAGTTAAAAAATAGATTTTAAATCTAAAAGTTAAATTTCAAATATGGTACATACATACATATTTATACATATATTATAAAAGTTATAATATAATAAAATTTTCAAACTGTTTAAAAATAAATATAAGTTAATTTTGAAATTAAATTAAATTTACTATTAGGATTAATAAAAGAATTAAATTAATTATATGAGTTAATTAAAAAATAAAGCATATATGCACATATAATATATACTGATATATGTTTTGTTGTCTTGAAATGTTTAAGACAATACAAGTATACATGTATGTATATGTTACACCGGTTTTTGTTTAAGTAAAAAAACATGATTAGAATGTGTAGAAGCACAGAATGTGCTAAAGTGTAGAATGCACGGGAGTGTAGAAAGTAAGACATCACATAAAAAAGGGACGTAGAAAGAAAGGATGTGCAAAAGCATAGAATACAAGAGAACGTAAGAGCACATAATGCAGAGGAGCGTAGAAACTAAGAAGGCACGCTTAGAAATTCACAAAGACTTAAACTATGAAGACTACTTACCAGACAACAACTAATGAATATAACAGAACAGTTCTTAGGATGCAAGTTGCATCATAGAAGCTACATCATAGCTCGTAGGCTCAAGCTACTTCACAACTCAAAGCTACTTCACAACTCAAAGGCTCATGCTACTTCACAGCTCTTAAGAACAAACTACCACCTTCTCCCAAACCAACCAACAAATGAACTGCACTGGATATATCTCATCCTTTCGACAACTCTGAACCTAGTCAAGGCAAACTATACTAAATAGTCATTAATGCTTAGTTAAGCCGGGATCACAGTAGACTGCACCCGAACTGCGCACCTTCCCACCAGCTAAATCCTATACAAAGTAAAACCATCCAGAATAATTAGCAAAATATTCTCCACTCAAGACCATGATAAGTCTATACTCCTCAAACCATAGGCTGACCAAGTACATAACCTATGCAAGTACTGTGTACAACCCTTCACCAATATCTACTCCTGATCCATTGCGAGCAAGCCATAGGTGAACAATGTGCATACCAAAAGGCCCAATAAACCCTAACACCATTCCTAATGCTTATGCATTGCTAACACTTTCAGGTGCAGAGTTGCGTTGCACTTAATGAGGACTCCCTAAGCGGTATCATGCGAAATCAAAAGCATTCCAAAGGCCGCACACAGGGTCACTCAAGTAGTGATCCTACGCAGTTCCACACTCACTAGTAAAAAGCTTAAGCCAAGACTGTAACACCCCATAAAACTAACCATAAATAAATTGGATAAATTTAATTAAATAAGAAAGGGGTAAAAAAAATTTTTTGCAAAAGTTGGAATTTAACCACGAAATTTATGCCGTTGTGTTCATGGCAAAATTCTGATCAATTTTCTTATATGATATGTTGAAAACGGAGCTCAAACAAAAAAGTAATGGACGTTCAAAGTTTTCAGGTTTAAAATAATCTAAATAGAATTCAAATTCAAATAATTAAATAATTCTTAAATTTGAAATTCAAAAGTTAATAGTAATTAGACTTGGGGGTTAAGTAAACGTTAAAAATAACGTTAACGTTGGATGATAATTAAAGAAGAAAATAAAAAAACAACGGCATGAAATTTTTGGAAAAACAAACGTCACAATCGACCATTGACTGTGATGTTGCGGCTAGGATTTTGCACTTTGAACATTCGAATTTTTATTATTTTAACTGACTAAATCTAATAGTTCTGGTGCATTCCAACCACTATAAATAAGAGCCTAGCCCCCTCACTTTCATTCACAAATTATTTTAGGGACCTAGCGAAGCAATTTCAGTTCATCTCTTCCTAGATTCAGAAAACTCCATTAGGATTTTAGGTAAGAAATCTTATACATCTATTTTTGTTTATTGTTTATTGTTTATTTCTTAATCTATTCTCCTTCAATTCCTTAATTTCTGAATTTATATGTACAACCTTGCTGTATATATCAAAAAGAAGATAGCTGATAAAGATTGTCAAAGGTGTGTCAAATCCAAAGGAGGCAAAGCTAAGGATAAACTATGAGTGGAAATCTCAACTTTTTTATTTCGGTAATTGATTAGTATAGTTTAGCTTTGAATATGCATCGGGGAGTTTTGGTTTGCGAAAACGTCATATTATAAACCCTCAAAACTCCTTCAATGCGAAATGTCAATTCTATGTTAGAATCTCACTTGTTTACGTCAAAATAATGGAAATAGTATAGATTTGTAGTTTTGATAATTTTACCTTCTATTTCCACTCCTTATTCTTTTTCTTTGAATTTGGTTAAACAATTTGATTAAGGAATAGTATGTAAGGTACAAATTTTATTCGTAGTTTTCACTGCTTATTCCTATGAATTAAATAGAAATTCATTTGTTTATTTTTATGTGAAAAAGGAGTTGAATAGAGCGTAAAAATTGGAATTGTAAGTTTCTAGTATCAATATATTCCTTTATTTTGATGTAATAAGTTAGGTTTAAATTTTAACTGTATACAAGTCTTTTGATTGGATTTTGGATATGAATATTGGAATTTTGGGCACCGTTGATAATATGGGATAAGACTTGTATAATTGTTGAAAGAGTCGACAATTAAACGCTAGTTTATGGCGTAAATTCTGCATGCTTAGAAATTACTAAACATGTATCTATATGTATGTGTGTGTGCATATATATATTAGGGTAATTAATGTATAATTATAACGTATAATTGCGTAGTTAAATAAGGTATTAATTTTATTAAAATCCCCTTTAGGAAGGTAATTAATGCCAAAGGCAAAATAAGAAAGATCTTTTATAAGGCCTTGATTATGGAAATGGTGAGCTGTGTGATAAAATAAGTAGAGAGTGATATAGATTATGACTAAGTTATAGAGATGCAAGGTCAGTCAAAATCAGATAGAAGTCTACCCAGCTAATCTGACTACCAACAATGTGACTTTGAGGCTGATGTGAGACATTACCTATAATAAGTAACTTCGATGATGCGAGGTTAGTCCAAATTTTGTAGGGTAAATCTGCCCAGCTAATCTGGCCACCGGTACCTACGAATAGTCGGGCTAATGTGAGACGTCACTGTGGGGTACATGTCATAATATGAAGGACCTGCTTCAAAGATTGAAGGTAATAAGTGGTTCTGTGAGGGCCCGCCTCTTCTCTATGTAGGAAGTAGTAAATGGTTGGGATTATGGGTTAGACGCAACATAGGATATCTCGAAAAAGAGCCCGCTTCAATAGGAAGTATTAAGTGGCTGAAGAGATTCCGTGCAATGTCATCTAGATAGTTACCAGTGAGGAGTACGCCTTGGGATGATAGGTAGTAAATGACGTGGACCTGCGTTAAATAAGGTAATAAATGGTCAAAGTCTACCTAATTCCTATTAAAAGGTATTAAGTGACTTGGGTACTATCTCTTACATTGATATGACATTATTGATGATAGATATGGGTTATTGGGTTGAAAGCGAGATGCCTTTGGCTTATATTTGGAAAGCCTTTTTATTTATGTTTGAGAAAACTCTTTAGGCATATATTTGAAAAGGCTTATGATGTAGGTAGAAAATGTAAAATATATTTCTATTTGAATTATACTACCTAAATACTAATATAGTAAGGCACGAGATTTTTATTCACCGGATAACTCCCTCCTCATTACAACACGGGTTAGGAAGGATGATGTTGAAGGCGAAGGCAATAATGAGACTTATGGGAGTAGTCTATTTATTTACTTGCTATTTTCTACAGTTTTTGATGTACCTATGAAATAAAAACAATGTTGTAATTTTGGAATATTGCGAATATGATACGGTTATTGTTAGGTTTTGGAATTATGGATATTTTATTATGGTTTGGAATGACATTTTGAAATTTGAATTAAATGGGTACTGTTGTTATTATTATATTTTATCCTTCCACTGTGAGATTTTGAATGTGTAGATAAATAACTCTGTATTGTTCTTTTAACCACCAACAGCCAGCTTTGAGATGGTTCTAAGTTTCGATGGCCTTTTTCTGGGTCAAAGTTTAGGCCAATTTCAAGGCTGGTTGTTACAGACGCCTTGATCAGTAACCTGCGCATCCCCAATGCTTTAATCTTAGCATCCCTTATCAGTAGACTGCGCACTCTAATGCCCTAATCTAAGCACCCCTTATCAGTAGCCTACGCACCCCAGTACCTTAGACTGAGCACCCTTTATCAATGACGTGCGCAACTATGTAGGAACCTGCACATCAGTGCAATATGAAAGAACCCATGCATCTATGCAACCTTATGGAGGAATCCATGCATCCGTGCCACCCAATGTAGGAACCTGTGCATATGTGCAACCTTAGATCAACCATGATCCTAAGCAAAAGATTCAACCCAATATTATCCCACCGAAAAACTATATTATCCCGCCTAAATCAAGATTAACCTTGTTTAGCTAAATAGAGAAGGATAACAAGGCAATGACCTATAACCTACCAATTGCCCTTCAAACAACCAATAAAAGGCAGATATATCACCACCTTAAATACCCATTCGTTACTCATTAAATGCGGCAATAAATGTCATTATGACCTTCTCATTATTACCAATCAATACTAGCCATTTCCATATCAAATCTATTTATCCTTGCCTTAAACCAAATAAGAAGATTATGGTACAATTAATGCCAGCCTCGTCGGCACCACCTTATCACTTCGTCAGCACTAGATCAAGGCCTATAGTTGTAAATACATCTACTGCTGCAACAGAAGAGGTACTTCTCCTTTAACTTCTTTTCTTCTCTAATAAAATAAATTCATGCATATTGTAGTCCTCTTGATTATGGATAAATATCAATGTTAATGAATAAATTCGTCAATACCCAAAAGTGTATAAAAGACGGATTAATCAAAGAGTGGCTTCTTCGAAGTTGTCGTAGTCATTGGTTGAGATATGGATGATCTTTGTCCATTGAAACTCTTTGTTTAGTCATCAAAGCCGGTGTCATGCAACATAGGGTCAAAATCAATGTGCGAGTTCAATATGTACATTCAAATATGTTATGCAAGATCAAGGTTGAAGTCAGGCTGTAGTTAAAGTTGGATATGCAAGTCTCAAACTCGAATAAGGTCGATGTGATATGCTTGTTCGAATTCAAAGTCAAGTCAAAATACAAATTATAATCAAATACAAATATGCTAGTCATAAATCATAGTCCATATGCTATGCAATTGTTTGATTTGCAAATCCTTATGTGTACAAGACTATAGTATTACAATCAAAAAAATCCCTAAATTGATTTAGAATTTACAAAGTTGAAAACATGTAGGAAGTGAGGAGAGAAAATTCAGTCCTTAGAATGGCATCCCTAGGGTCATATTCATAGAGGAAGAGTGGCAGGGTCTTCGATGCGGATAAGCTCCGATGATGGAGTCGGTAAGGACTTCGACAAGTTTGATGTACCAATGTGTTAGGTCTCCGCTTTGCTCCTTTAGTGAAAGCATGTGGCAAATACAATCTTTGGCAGCAGCGGTCTTCATCATGGCGGCCGACGTCCTTTGAAAGTGGGCAATGACTTCGGCAATGATAGCATAGAGCAGTATTAGGGTCTCCGTGAATATTGATAGTATCCAACATCAATATTGCCTTGCATAGATACGCGACGTCTTCCAAATGCTGATAAAAAGTTCTGACGAAGTGCTGTGTTGAGCATTACGAAGAGCGGCATAACTCTGCATTCCTTTAATGTCATAAGTGATCAGTACCTTCAAAGTGCTTAATGAAGTGCGGCATTGCTTAAATGTTGTGTTGATTGCCTTCAGGGTTATAATCGGTAAGCCTGCTTTGGTCATAATAAATGAGTAGCGACATCACTAGTACAATGATGGTAGAATGTCTTCGAGAGTAATGACGACGTGTTCAAAGTAAGGCTCCTTGTCATGAAAGGCAGTGTCAATAGGGCTTAACATCAATGAGTTACGTTATGGACCACTTCGACACTCATTGATGGCTTTTGAAGTTACTTTTACTTGATTTCCTTAGCCTCATTGGTTATCCTGTCATTGATGAAGTGCAACATTCCACCACGGTTTTATTGATATGCGACACTGCTTGCATGGTCTTGAAACTTCATAATGAGTAAGGGGTCATTGCACGTTATCAAAGGTAGGCGACATGATGGATTTCGATGTGAATGAAGTTTAATGTGGCACAAAATGAGGCATGGTCAAATTGTGATCCTTTATGAGATGTAGAGTCCTTGATCTCTTTGATGTTGTTCTATAAGCGCATTGCTGGTCATAGTTCTTCAAAAGTATTGATGGTGATCGAAGTGGTCAAAGGGTGGCTTTGTACCTTCGAAGCCTGTATCAGTTACAATACTCGTTATTATAAGGCCTAATTACTTCTCCTTGTAATGGGGCCCGACATTATCTTCTTAAAGCTTTGAATTCGAAACTATATCCTCTTGAGAAGTTATATGGATAACATTAACCCCCCGAAGTGTAGTAGAAGCATTAACTTTAAGTCAATAATTATAAACATCTTGCTTGCTACCTTTTGAATTCATTCAATCTAGTGATGCTCCTCTTTCTTCTGCGATTCAACCTCAAACAAATGAAGTTTTCAAATTATTGACATCACTTAAAAAATTTAAACTCTATATATTCTGGTTATTACTAATATATGATTTTAATATTAATGCATTTTTTCTTTATAGTGAAACTCAGACAACATTTAGTATTAATCTACTTACTTGACATGGTTTTTTTATTACAACATTGTATTTAGAAATTTATGTTAATTCAAGCTTCTTGTTCATACTCATGAGTTTATTCTTTTATTATAAGTTTAGCATTTGTGTTCTTCTAATCAACCCAAAAGTTTAAGCTTTTCTTATGGACCCGACATTGGTTATTCAATGGTCATTGACTTGTTATTAGAGTTATTTTAGACTCTAAACCTATTATTGTTTAGATATCATGTAAATTTCCTACATGCTCTTGAGAGTGAGTATTCAAATTTGGAATAATATTACCTGGTAAATGGATGGAGGGCTGAGCAAAAATTCTTTAAGAAGACTAGTGTGGGCTTTGAAACTTTATTTCCCGAGCTAATTCTCTTTTGGTTGTCAGAAATTAGTTTTTAATATTGAGTTGCTTCGAACGCATCACACAGCCCGTTTTTTAGAGCTTTTATTTTGATGCAAGATGATATGCAACACTTAACTTGTTTTCCCATTGTCATCTTTATCTTTAAACCTGAAACATACTTTAGTAATGGGTTAGCAATAATTCTTTTAACGGAAAATTAGAGGAAATATCTAGTAATAGTTCCGAATAAAAGGCTAGGAAACCATTTGACAACATGAAGGATAAGAATTTAGTATTTCATTCGATGATAAGGAATTCAAGATTCCATCTTCTTGCAATAAGAAATTCAGAATATTATCTGGTAATAAGAAAACTTAAAAACCATCTTGTAATAAGAAACCCAGAATATCCTCCAATAATAAGAAAGCCAGAAAACTATCCAGTAATAAAAAATCCAGAATTCCATATGATAATATGAGAAGACCAGAAATCCATATCTGGTAATAATAGAAAACCAGAAACCCCTATCTAGTAGTAATAGAAGGCCAGAAAACCAATCCAATAATAATATGAAAACTTGAATTCCATAAGAAAACTAGAAATTCAATAGGAAATCCAAAAATCATCAAGAAAACCACCAAGAAAACCAGTAATTCAATCATCAAGAAACCATAAATTCAATAAAGAAACTCATCAAAAGCTTGTCAGAATTTTATCCGACAATAAGAAATTTAGAAACTCATTAGAAAATCATCTAATAATAGTAATTCGAGTAAACTTAAGCAATAGATTCGCAATTTTATCTGACACTAATTTCGTAGCCCTATCTAAAATGCTATATCGGATGTGGACTAATACTACGAATAACGATGGAGATTCTCGTTGTCTAAAGGAATGCTTCTTGTTAGGAGATATGTAGTTATTAAAGTGTTTGTTATTTATTATTGTTATAAATATTTTTATATCGAAGCCAAGTAGTTCCGTTCAACCATTCAGCTGTTTAGCAAAGTAGTTCCCTTCAGCTATTCAACCATTCAGCAAGTAGTTCCGTTCGACCATTCAACCGTTCAGAAGGTAGTTTGGTTCAGCCGTTCAGCAGGTAGTTCCATTCGGTTGTTTGTCCGTTCAGGGGGTAGTTCTGTTCGGTTGTTTAGCCGTTCAGCAGGTAGATCCGTTCGGCTGTTTGAATATTCAACGGGCCCAACTAGTTTATTGATACTTATTATACATAGGCCTTCCTTCGAAGGTTTCCTTATTTTTAGGTCTAGATCGGATCTATCAAAAGTATGTTTTGATCTACTTCCTTGAATGAACCTATTCTTATATTTCTAGCAAGGATTCTCTCTTTGCATAATTCATTTTGCTGCTTTACTGACCTTCGGATTCCTTTATCTTTTATCTTTTTGAGTTCTGCCTTTGCTTTAAGCTGTAGACATCTTCGTCCATTTATTTGTTGTGCCCTTTCCTGGGCTTTCTCTTTGCTTTGTGTTGTAACACCACATAATTTGACGTTAGTTATTTAATTAGTTAGTTAGTTAATTAATTATGCTCTAGAAATGGAATTTGTGCAAATGATGGAATTTGACCACGAATTGCGTTCGTGGGGAAATTCTAAGTAACTTTCATATTTGGAGTTTTGAAATCGAAGTCCAAACGAAGAAGTTACGGATGAAAAATGAATTCGAAATGAAAATAAATAAGAAAAATTAACGTTTATTAATTATTCGCCCGGGCCCACAGGCCGACTGGTCGACATGTAGTGGTCGACCGATGCATATAAGACGGTCGACTGGTTAGGTACCGTAGGCGCAATAAACCTAGGCCACAACGTCTCAGATTTAATATATTTTGATCTGACGGTTCTTGTGGATTCTAGTGCCTAGTACTTATTAATGAGGTATTAAGTGGCTTGGGTATAGCCTCTCATATTGCTAAGTTTGTAATAATGATAGTACTAGTGAGAGTCCGTCCGAGGATAGATATTAAGTGATGGGGACCTGCCTAGAATATAGGTATTAAACGGTTAGAAGTCCGCCTAATCCTTTTAAAGGTATTAAGTGGTTTGAGTATTGTCTATTATATGGCTACAATTTTATCAGCGATAGATGCGGTAACAGTTGGACATTAAATGTCGGAAGCCTTAAATAGTGGTTAGAGGTCTTTGTAGCTAGGACCCACCGACCATTGACAACATTGTTATGAAATCACCTTGGGAATAGGTCTTAAATGACGGGGTCTACATTGATTTAGGTGTTAAATGACGGGGTTTACTCTGATTGAGGTCTTAAATGACAGAGTCTACCTATTTCTCTTTTAAAAGTATTGTAGAAGCCCACTTTCTATTTAGAAATATTAAGTGGCAAATGGGTTTGGAAGTTTTGGGTGGTTGATATGACTTCATCAGTATTTTGTACCTTGGGAAGGGGCAAGCAAGTAATCATGTATGCAATGCATGGTTAGATTATAATTGCTAACCTTAATGGACACAACTATTAAATGGAAACAAATCGGTATAAATTTATGTTACAGGCAGTTTATAAATTTCTAATCACTAGAACGTTGTTCTGACCCCTCCTCATTAGAACCCACATTACTAATTCAGAGGAACATGTCACTGGAGCTGGATATGCTTTATTATTGGAGAAGTCTTCTTTTCTTTCATGCTCGATGCTGATATGACAATTTGCTATCCAAGGAATGCCATTAATTCCAAGGTAGTAGTCATAGTCAGTATTCTTATTCTATTATTGTTTCCATTGTGAGTTTTGATTTCTATGAATCTTTGATAATTCTCATGCATATTTGTAGGTACCAAATCCAACGATATGTGCTTTGATGGACTTGGGTTTCAATTTTTTTAAAATTTAGGCCCATGGAGGTACGGGTCGTTACATTTGGCATCAGAGCCTAGGTTAGTAAATCAGAGGAATTAGGATAAATCGAGAGAACATATTCATACTTTCATATCCAGTAATATCATATTTTTACTGTAGATTCTAAGAGTTCTGACTATAGAAGTCGTTGTAGTTCCTGTCCGGGGGAATGGACAAAGCAACTATGGGCTGGAAATATCTTAGAGTTAAGATTTCCACGCTGACTCCGAAGTACCCCACGGAGGGCTGGCGATGCGTAAAGCGCTGTTGATGAAGAGCATGAGTATGACATATGGTAGAATCCCACAGACCGGAGGTGTTCAACTTGATGGTTGAGATTCTAGCTACCTTGTGATTTTGGAATTTGATGATGAGTTCCAGTCGGAGACACACATTTATTCCAGATGGGCGGAAAACTAGAGTCTGTATGTCGCAATTGTTCGAAAGCAAATTTTTGCTATGGTGCATTCATTGATCACCACTTTAATGGCAAACCGGATTTTTATTTGAATGATTAATGTCAAATCCTTAGTCTAAAACCTATGAGAGAATTTTTATAAAGTATATTTTGGAAATACCTTAGAGTTTCGAAAAGTATATTTTGGAAATACCTTAAAGTTTTGAAAAAAAGGGTTTTCAAAGGATTTCTTTTCCCAAGGATTTATTTTGGAAATTTTATTTTTGGAAAGTTTTTAAATTTTAATTTTCAAAGATACATGTATACCATTAGGTTGGTCATGTTGAGAAATTTTTAGTTTATAAACGATTAATTTTTGAAATCCTTAAATATTATATGTATATATCAGTAAGAGCTTGGTTTTGATTTTTGGCAAGGAAATTGTTTTTCCATTTGGGGAATTTATGTTTTAAAAGAAGGTTTTTGAAGACCCTGAAATATATATAAATATAAGTTTGATTTTCGAGGGAATTTTTGGTATGAAATAGTTTCTATTATTTAGAAACAAGCATAAAGAAGCATATATTTAGCTTAGTGATTTTTTGGTTTATAAAATCGAGGTTTTTATATTTTCTCTCTTTAAGGTACAAACAAAATAGGAATGACATTCAATTTTATTAGGGTATGTAGTTTAAAGTGTTGTTGTACCACGAGCTATTGGAAGAAATATTTCTGTGTGAAGTAAGCAGAAAATAACAGCTAGAATATTTTCGGGTTTTTGGAATTATTGTTGGTCACAAAAGTTTTGTTGGGACTACTATGTATTGCTGGAGTATGCTCCAAGAGTATGGGGTAGGCTTTGACACCACCATGATGAGGACAGGAATTTTTCAGATCGTGTCGAATCGAAGGAGACGGCGTGAAACGATTATTATTATTTAATCCGACCCTAATTGGGTCTAGGTTCAATTAACGCCTAAAGCCTGTCTAGCGGTAAACTTATAGTGGTCTACCAGTTAACAAGTTTTGGCACAACTTGAACCTGGAACGGGACTATAAAAGTCACGCTCGAATTTCCCCAATTGCATTCTTTCGTTCCTCCTTCCTCCACTAGCCAAACCCAATCTCCATCGTCCTCCTCATTCAAGTATCAACCTCCCTCTTTCATTCCTCCCTAGGCGAAGCCGTTTTTCCCCCAAGAGCAGCAACCTCACCTTCCCCTCGTGCTGGTTTTGTATGATAGATCTCGCCCGACCACCACTCCAGATCTAAAACCTATTTCCTCCCTCCGACCACTTCTTAGCGCAAGACACCTCTGTGCACTACCAGTTTTTTCTCGCACCATTATGGTCTCAACCCTCAAGAGGCCACTTGGCTGGACCGGAATGAGCAGAAGGTTTCACCGCTTTTGGGCTGGAAGAGCTATTCATCGCAGTAGGATTTGCACCGATACTCTGCTTCGAGACTTTTGAGCGTTACCCATGCTGCATCTGCCTTTTCGATGGAGGAAATAGTTTGAATCGTTCGAAGGTGAAGGATGTCTTGATTTAGTTGACTAATGATGATCTTGCTGAGATTTTGGAGGCCTCTACGAAGGATGCAGACTTGGATGATTTTGAGGTGATCGACTCAAAGATTTTGCAGCAGATCTTTTCCTAAGATGTCGGTATTTGGTAGATGGATAATCTACGTTCGATTGCCTGTCTAATTATGTGCATCCTTTGGCACAACATTATCTCTAAGACGGGTAGTTACAACTAGATTTATCCCATGGTGTGGAAGACCACCTATGCTAGTATCGGCGGAATCGCCATCAATTAGAATCGCATCCTTATGATGCAATTTGTTGATCGAGGATTAGCACTCCATAGAGTCACTTTTTGTATTTTCACCTATCCACTCTCATTTTTAGGTAATACGGGTGAACCTCCATGTAGAGGAAGTTTAATAGAAGATTCCTTCTGCCATCATTTGATCCTTCCATAGGAAGATGGTAATTCCAAAGCCGTCAGCAACACTAGCAGCACCAACGGTACAAGATTGGGTGCATAACCACCATGCCACGACCATTCAAGGGTCGCATTAATGGATTGAGCTCCAGTTGCAGAGCAAGGCATCTCGTAGTCCATAGGCATTATTTAGGATTTACGATGTTGTTATCTTTTCCTTTCCAGCATTTGTTTTTTTTCTTTTAGGTTGTTTGGGTTGTAAAACTATTAGTTGTCTCTTGTAAAAGGCATACACGATATTATGAGTTTCTATTTATTTAATGTGTTATTGTTCCTGGACATGCGAACCGCTCCTATATATACATAGAAAGAAGCAGTCTAAATATGAGAATCTCATAAAGACACTTGACTGACAATAAATGCAATATAAGACTGGAAGTTTAGAATAGTTGGGAAATTTCAGCAATGGACGTGATAAAGTTGTTTTGATATCACGGGTCATTACTTATGTTCCTAAAAAGCTAATTTTTTTGAATAGTAGATGTGTTGACATTTTACTTTATATAAAATGTCAAGTTTTATGGGTAAGTGTTAGTTGTAGAATTTTGGAATTTGGTTTATGCGTTTAGCGCAAAACCAACTGTCAACTACGCTGAAATTGTGGCTTGATTTATCAACAAATTTTAGAAGAAAAATATTTTAAAAAGTTTTCCCTTGATTCGAAAAGTTCTCTTTTGAAAAAAAAAGAGTTTTTGTAACAACCCAAATTCCAATGGGTCTGGATTTTTCGCAGAAATGCTAAAACTCAAGCCCACTGAAACCCGAGTTGGGAATCTGGTATCCTACAAATAGGCAAAGACAAATATATCAGAGCTCAAATAAATATCTCACAGCAGAATTGACTAAAATATAATAGTAAGTAAATACTCACCAATATAATAACAGTTTCTAAACAAGTGTCTTAAAGTTGGGAAGTCTTTGCCATCTACCTAACCTGTAGGATGTTATGAGGAGGGGGTCAGAACTAAAGTTCTGGTGAATGGATAAATTATATACTTCTAGGCTTAATTCTACATATTTCATTTTATTTCCATTTACTCTTATACTAGGTTCATTAGGTTACAATACTCTCGCCTCTATTCATGAATTGTGCCCATCTACTCCATAGTATATTAAAACCTAATAACTAATATATACATATATGTAGCTATATGCCCAATGACCATATTGGTCCTAGGTACCACCCATGGTACCTTCCGTATCCTCCTCAAAAAGGAATCCATCATCTAGCTTCGAGAGCGTTCTGTAACTACATCTGTAAGGGACCGCTTTGTAAGGCCTACAATACAGATGCTCCACTACTCACTATGAAAACATAAATCGCGTCCGCACTAGTCTATACTAGTGCTCGGACATCCACAATGTACCACCTAGTGCGTACATTAGGGACTACGTAATCGTTCTGTCTACTATCTGAATCCCGCCAACAAGGTCTACCTTGTACGGAACTCAGTCGGGGATTTTCTATATCTGTAAAGGACCGCTTCGTTAGGCCTACAATATAGATATTCTAGTTGGTATGTCCCTTTTTCATCATGGCTATGGCCCCACGCAACCACCTCTCAACTAATCGAAAGACTTCTAAAGAGTTAAGTGGTCGTGCCCTACTGCAAACAATCTAACATCCAATTGGCGGTGCCTCCCCCATCCAATGTCTCGATAGTGAAAGAATCATTGGCATGTTGGTTTAACTCTAGTCTTTCCCGAAATCGCTCTTGGTCTTGATGTTAGCCGATATCTGCATGTGACTATCCTTAACCTTACTTGCAAGTACTGGACATACGAATGCCCTACTCTGAACACCAAGCCCTTCTGACTGCCTACAAAGGTCCGCTTCGTTAGGCCTACAATGCAAATGCAGTCAAGGCATACTCTTTTGATGGAACACCTACAGACCTGCCTCCGGGGGTGCAGCTTCGTTAGGCCTACCCAGATGGCCATCCTAGAGTATCCTCACATCTCGTTGAAGTCTCGTACTTCCTTGAAGCCCAAAAATACTAAGTTGGACGTGCTCCTCCATTTCTGAAATCCGTGATGAACTACTTTGTTAGGCGCTTCATCCTTTGGGCTGCTCCAAACGCATCTCAATTCTTTTATTGGTCCCTAAGTCTAATCTTTTAATTTGCGTTTAGTTTACTTTTCTTATTCTGTTGGCTACTTATTTACCCTAATTAGCATATTCTTGCCCTCGTCTCGCTTCTGGCTATTGTGAGACCACCATTGATCTAATAAGGAATGCTATTGGTATTGCCACTTCTTGCTTATTAACTTAGTTTAAGTCTTAAGTTTATTAAATAAGCATCTTTTGTTCTATTTGCTTATTAATTTAATAGAAACCTAAAATAAGCTTTTACTATTTATCTTTGCTATCATTGCTTATTTATTCTAAGTTCCCAAATAAGCCTTTCTATTCTATTACTTAATCATAACTTATGTTATAATTATACTTGTAATTGTTACTATTATTTCTTTTAAAATCTGTATATAATTACAAGTGTTTCTTTTCTGTTCTAGTCTGTCTTCTTTTATTATGATAAAGAATTCTTTTTAATTCTCTTTTATTATATAATTAACTTATCATAATAACTGTCTTTTTATATAGTCTATGCGATAAATGCAGACCTAGGTTCGTTTATTGTTCACAGCCTTAATTTCTTATTTAATAATTTATTTGATTCATTTCATACTCTACTTTACTTTATTTTATTCTAGGAAGTAGTTCTATTTTATTTTGTTGGTTGTGAAAGATATACTAAAATCTATTTCCATAATTTAATACTAAAAAATACTGTAAACAATAATTCGTAACTGCAAGATATTTCTTTTATTATTTTGGGCTAGTGTAAAATACAGTGGTCCCTCTATTTTACACTAGTTCCCTTTTTCTTTCTTTTTATTCTTGCAGTTACGTTTATCGTTATTTTTTAATATTAAATTATAGAAATGTATTCTAGTTCCTAACTAACCAATTAATCAATTACTTACTCCCCAAATTAAATTATCAGATAAATTTATTGTTCCCGTTCGGCGTAATTTATTGCAGAATTCCACTTTTCTAATTTTATTCCAATTTTTCAATTTTCTTATTTTACATCTACTTCTATAAAGTCTAGTATTTTAATCCATAACCGTGAATTCTCTTTCTAACTATATTATTCGTGTAAAAATGGAATAAAAGGAACCAGTATTAAGGCTAAATTATGACTTTTAAAATAGATGTAAATAACTGCAAATTTCTTACTTTTAGGCCTACGCCTTTTCTAACTGACAAGCCTAATTAAATATAAATAAAATTTACAGTGTTTGCATAACTAATAGAATTAATTACTTGAATAAATTATCTAACGGAAATTCAACGATAATATATATTATAAATGTAAAAGAATATAATTAAATCCACTCACATGTCGTCCTTAGCTTCAATCTCTATCACTTTTAATTTGCTATGCTTTTCTCTGCTTTTCCCCCTTTTTAATTCGTTGTAAATTCCTTGATTTGTTTGCACAATTTTTCGATTTGCTTGTATGTATATCCTTGCTTAATTTTATTTTTTGTTTGGGGAAAGATTTGATTGATAGAGGAGAAAGGTAGAGGGAGAAGAGAAGAGGAGTTTACTGTAAATGACAGCAGCTGATTCAGAGAAAATAGTGTGGGCTAGGGTTAAGTTACGTTCAATTTATAGGTGTAGTGAACAACTATGAACCATCCTATTAACCCTAAAAACAATCCTCACCATCATTTATTGATTTGTTTACGTTAGTTTATAACGTATAATTCTCCAACGTTATTCATTTATTCCTTTGTTATACGACCCTATTAATTCACATTTTCTTCTAAATAAGATTCTCCCATTAATTACCCAATTAATTAGATCATATATATATATGTATATATGTATATCCAATATTAATTTATTCTTATACGTTATAATTTCTTACCTATTTGAACACGTCAATTAATACCTCTATTAATTGATTGTATATAAAAGTTATACTTTTTAATTTATTCTTATTAACTTACATTCATCATAAACTTAATTACTCCGTTTGATTTTTGTATGCATTCCAATTCTTTTTTTTTCTTTTTAACTTGGAAACAAATAATCCTATAACTGGCGTTTTCTTCTAGCTAATTAATTTACATTATTAGCTATTGTAACAAGGGCATATTCTTTGATTATTTGACACCCTTTTTAAAACGCTCAATTGATTTCCAATTAATTAATTGACACGTTTTCCCATTTTAATCGATATCCAAATTAATTTCTATGCGTCACTCAATCACGCATTTATTAGTTGTATATGTTTAAACCACCAATTTATTACCCAATTAATTGACATATAAGTTTCCCTCTTTTATTAATTGACGCTTACTTAATGTCTTTAATTAATTGATTGCGTCAATTATAGGTTAATATATGTATGTTATCATTTAATTTATTCCCCACATATATTTCCCTTTATTAGAAGATCCCTTAATTAATTAATGTTATAAAAGTGACATATTCTCTGACTAATTGACACCTCTATGTCTCTTAATTAATTCCCTTTTTAATCGATTGATGCATTAATTAATCACACACTCATTGCTTGCATAAATTTATGTAACCTTTAAATTTTTAAATGCATATATTTGACATTTATATTCTGTTTTGCAATTATGTTAATTCAATTGATTTTATTTACTTATATAAAAATGTGGGGTGTTACAGTTTTAGTTGTTTTTCGCTCTTAAATTATTTTTAGAGTTTTTGCCCAAAAATTTGATTTCGAGGGAAAATGTGCATCTAAATATTTTGGAATTTTATTTTCCAAATGACGTACAAATTTGAAAAGTGAGAAAGATTTTTGTGAAATAGTTGATTTTGAAGGCCACATGTTAGGTGTAAGGAAAACAAATAGAGTTAGAATTTGCGGATTTAGCGGTGCATTAGGATCGACGATGCGACAAATGTAAGCGATGACAAGGGAAAAGCTGTTTTAGCCTTGGAATTTCTATTTTCATACCTTGCCGACGATGCACATTAGTCTATTTTCAGACTTAATTCCGTTTTAGAGCTTGTAATAAGCCTCCTTATGCGTTTTGTATGTGGAAAATTTGGAGTAAATCTGGGGCAACAAGGAAATTTCCACTATACTACAGGAATATGAAGATTATAGTGTCGTAGGAATGTTAAATTCTGCACCTACATTCCTCTTTCCGGCATAGGAGTAAAGTTTAGGAAACAATTTTTGGATGCGTTAGATTATTGGATGGTAGGAACTGGATGAAAAATTGGTTGTTTCATACTTCTATTCGTAGTTGTATGAGGGTTTTGGTTGAAAAGATTTTTCAAAAAGCTGCATACATATAGAACTGCCAGTATATATGTAGGTTGTTTGCATCGTGTTTCCAAAAATGTTTTCAAAAGAAATGCATTCATATAGGAGTATACGATTTAGAATCATTCTGCATACGTATTTTCAATGTAGTGATACATTAATATACTATGCAGTTGTGCACATTTGGTTGCAAAATTGGTTGTACACTTATTGGTTGTATAGTTTAGGATAATTAGGGGCCAAAACCATGGCTTAGTCATTAGTGAAATTTCAGGGATGAAATTCTTTTAAGAAGGGAAGAATGTAACACCCCATAATTTGACGTTAGTTATTTAATTAGTTAGTTAGTTAATTAATAGGCTCCAAAATGGAAATTTGTGCAAACAATGGAATTTGACCATGAAACCTACACCATTGCGTTCGTGGCAAAATTCTGAGCAACTTTCATATTTGGTGTTTTGTGATTGGAGTCCAAATGAAGAAGTTACGAACGAAAAACGAATTCGGAACGAAATTAAATAAATAAATAAGAAAAATTAACGTTTATTAATTATTCGCCCGGGCCTACAGGCCGTCCGTTCACTGTGATCGGTCGACATGTAGCGGTTGATCGATGCATATAAGGCGGTCGACCGGTTGGGCAACAGCGGGCGCAATAAACCTGGACCACAACGGCCCGGATTTAATATATTCCGATCTAATAGTTCTAGTTGATTCTAGCGCCTATAAATTCAGGCCTAACCCTCCGTTCTTTTCTCATATTTTTTTGGAGGCAGTAGCGAAGCTTTGCTATTTCTTCTTCTCCACTTTCTTTCTAAATTATAAAAATAAGATATTTATATCTATATTCATATAAATCGGAGAAGAATAGAAATCTAACAAAAAGGAGAAGAGAAGAGAATCAACTATACGCGTATTTGAGGTAATTATATATTTGTATCTATTTTCTCCCACAATCCCAAATCTCTTCTCAGATCTATAATTCTAATATATGTATACCCTTTTTATGTATATTTCTTAGATTATAAAGGATTTGGAGATGAATCAAAGGTTCTACTTCAAATTTGGGGATTTGGATCGCTTTTAAAAGGTGAGTGGCAAATTTTATAGATTATTATCATATGAAAATTATCCTGTTGGTGTTTATTCAATTTTTATGCCTAACTGATAATTGTATATGAGTGGTAGGCAACAAATTGAATATAATCTAAATATAATAAATATTGCCCACATATTCCAGTTTATGAATTAATTTAGATTTGTTTACAACATGATCTGGAAATAAGTCACAAAAGTATGAATTTAGAATATTGATTTGAATGAAATTTATTCCAGATCTGAAATAGGTTGTATAATAATGTTTTAAATTTGGATCATTACCCTAATCTTGTTGGAATGTAAATTTTTCTATGTTTGGAATTGTTGGAATTTAGATCCGTTTAATATTTGTAAATTAGTTTGATTTCTTTCCCTTTTAGAAAAATACAACGTTTGATCTAACAAGGAATAGATGCAAATAAAAAGAGAAAGAGATGTGTGAAGTATGAATTCATTGTACTTTACACTGTTTATTTCAGTAATAAAAAGAGATGATTATTCCTTGTAATTTCAAACAAAGTAGTCTCTTAAAGTTAAATCTTTTGTTTTGGGCTAATTTATGGAAATTATAACAGGTAATCTTTTTAGATATGATTCCAATAATTGAACATGGAAAAGAAGATTCTAGTGAAGATATATAACTAGAATATATTTGATAAAAGTAGATATTTATACGTAATTTACTGCGCTTATAATAATAAAACTTAGCTTATAACGACGCTTGCATGTAATATTTACGTTTAGGATAATTAACTAATGGAAAATGAATTTAAAAGGTTGCAACTCCAAAAAATGGAAAATAAATGGTAATAAAAATGAGAGTTGCAATAATTTGATAGGGTAAATGGATTAATGAGACTGATAAAAATGGAATAGATATAAAAGGTTACTAATTTGAAATTAGTAATCATACATAAATGTCTTAGGAAATGTCCATTAGGATTTTATGGGAAAATTGACATTTATGGGCATTAAACGGGGATTTATGGGTAGATAAATGTTTAAGGTAAATCTTATTGCCTTAAATAAAAAGGGAATTAGTAAGCTAAGTCCAATGTTCACCTAAGGTAATATAAGTAAAGACTTAGGATGATTAATTGGACTTAGTAAGTTAGTGATGCGAGGTCAGTAGAGTCACTTAATGGAAGACTACTATTCACTTTGAGACTACCAACAGTCGGGTGCGCTTACTACTAATGTGAGATATCACTAATCCTAGGACCTGTGACGATGTGAGAGATTGAGCCCGCTTTCTTAATTGGAAAGTATTAAACGGTCCAAATTTGGAATTAGGGGCCGTGAGGGATATCTCCATAGGGGTTCGCTTCTCGTTTGAGGTATTAAGTGGTAGTAGGGTCCGCCTCTCTCTTAAAAGGAAGTAGTAAGTAACCTAGTAAGATTCCAAATAAATAAGGACGTCTCAAAAAAGGTTTACTTCAGTGTTCAGGTATTAAATGGCTATAGGGCCTACCTCCCAATCGAGAGAAGTAACCTAATGAGATTCCATATTTACAATTAAGAGTGATAGTGGATATCTCGGGAAGGGTTCGCTTCAGGTTTGGGGTATTAAGTGACTGTAGGGTCCGCCTCTTTCCTGTAGAAGAAGAATTAAGTACTCCAATGAGATTTCCAAGCAATGTCAGCTAGATAGTACAGTGAGGAGTCCGCCTTGGGGTTAGGTACTAAATGACAAAGGCATACATATAAATAGGTGTTAAATGGTCAAGGGTATGCCTAGTCCTTATTAATGAGTTATTAAGTGGCTTGGGTATAGTCTCTCATATTGCTAAGGCCGTATAACGATAGCACCAGCGAGGAGTCCACCCGAGGATAGGTATTAAGTGATGGGGACCTGCCTAGAATATAGGTATTAAATGGTTAGAAGTCCGCCTAATCCTTTTAAAGTTATTAAGTGGCTTGGGTACTGTCTATTACATGGCTACGATTTTATCGCCGATAGATGCGGTAATAGTTGGACATTAAATGTCGGAAGCCTTAAATAGTGGTTAGTGGTCTTTGTAGCTAGGACCCACCGACCATTGACAACATTATTATGAAACCACCTTAGGAATAGGTTTTAAATGACGGGGTCTACCTTGATTTAGGTGTTAAATGATGGGGTCTACCTTGATTGAGATCTTAAATGGCAGTGTCTACCTAATTCTCTTTTAAATGTATTATAGGAGCCGGCTTCATATTTAAAAGTGTTAAGTGGCAAATGGGGTTGGAAGTTTTGGGTGGTTGATAAGGCTTCATTAGCATTTTGTACCTTGGAAGGGGTAAGTAAGTAATCACGTGTGCAATGCAAGGTTAGATTATAATTGCTAATCTTAATGGACATAACTATTAAATGGAAACCAATCGGTAAAAATTTATGTTACGGACAGTTTATAGATATTCCAGTCACTAGAACGTTGTTCTGACCCCCTCCTCATTACAACCCACATGATAAATTTAGAGGAACAGGCCACTGGACTTGGATGTGCTTTGTTGCCGGGGAAGTCTTCTTTTCTCTCATGCTCGATGCCGATGTGGCAATCTGTTATCTAAGGAATACCAGTAATTCCAAGGTAAGTAGTCATAGTCAGTATTCTTATCCTATTATTGTTTCTGCCGTGAGTTTAGATTTCTATCGATCTTTGAATGCTCATGCTTATTTGCAGGTACCAAATCCAATGATCTGTGCTTCGATGGACTCGGGTTTCGATTTTTGTTGAAATTTAGGCCCATGGAGGTACGGGTCGTTACATGGGTTGTGGACATCTTCGTCCATTCCGTTTATGGTTTTGGACATCTTCATCCTTTTACCTTTTGCCTCTTCTTTGGCCTTGCCTTTGATTTTGGATGTCATTTGTCCTTTTTGTTTATTATCTGGCATTTTGACCCAGCTATATCCGAACCGACTGGACAAGTTAGACTCGATGTCATCAAGACCAATAGCCCAAAGCGATGATTCTGGGATCTAGAAATTAAGTACAGATGGTAATATGAAGCCATAATCGAGTGAAATTGAGAGATGTGCTATACATAATGTTTTAAGTATGGAATATAGTATTATCTAGAAAAGGGATCGGGTATGATCCCTCTCTACCAAAGGGACAGATTACTTCAGCTAAACAGTGCAACTCAATGGAAAACGATCGATATCTCAAAATCCAGAAGTCGGATACATATGAAACTTTGGGAACAAGAAGAGGGGACCCTAGGGATCGTACCCCAAAAGCACAAGAAAGAGGGATCGGTCTAAATCAGACAACATTACATGTTGCAACAAAGATTAATTAATAACTCAAGTTCTACTATCCAATTGGCATGAAACTTGGAGGCTAAGCATAATACAACATGAAGAAGCTCCCATAGAGATCGCACCCCCAAAATCACCCATCATAGGGATCGTCCCCGATCCTTATTTCTTTGGATTTGGGTCATGCGATCCTTCCTGTGGGCCTCTATGGATCTAAAGAGCCTTCTGTCGAATTTTCAAGGAGATATTTCACCATCTTCCTCTATAAATACAGACTTGACTGTTCATTTTCAGGATTTTTACGCTGCTTGTTGCTTTGTACTCTTTTGTAACTAGGGATTCTAATCCGATCCCTATTATACTCAGTTTGCAAAGTGATTAATAAAGCTATCTCTTCAAAGTGGACATAGGAAAATAACGCCGAACCACTATAAATTGTTGTGTCTCTATTATTTGCTTATTTCTTATTGCTTTACTACTATATTCTCTCTATTTACATTTATTATTCTTCATCTATTCCTTTACAAAATTTTTATTGGGTGTTTGTCCTAGTTTTTGGTGCAAACATTTTGGCACTTTCACTGAGAATTGAATTATCAGCTTGATTGGATCTCATCGTCTACTAGTTGATTCCATTATCCGCGAGACAGATCTAGATTTCTACCAACAAGTTTCATATTCTACTCAGATTTGAAAGAGATCTATAAGGAAACTACCTACAAAGCATTCTAGGAAGGAGAAGGCCATTGCTACCTCCTCACAACCTACCGATGAAGAAGTAGAAAACACAGAGTTCGCTCTTCTAGAAGGTGGAGCGCAATAGGGAGCCATGGATGTACAAGCTTCCACTGGAATAATCACTAACTCCGATATGGAGAGACTATGGAAAGTGCTCCAAGAGACCTATGCAGAACAACAAAAACAAATTCATGTCCATATTCATGTATGCTCGAATACAAGGTCCATATATTTGAGTTCATTTCATAGGCAATCTCTACGTATTTGATTATGAGTTTAAGGTCATGTACAATTCTCAATTTTATGTTCAAAGTTCAAGACCGATGCTCATTATCAAGTTCAACCATGCGGTGTATATGGGATCAGGTATTTAATTTTAGGCACACAACGCAAAAAAATGGCTAAGTCACCATAGGGAAAGGGATTGTACACGATCCCTCCCCTAGGCAAACTTGTTTTGTGCAATTCGCAGCCCTAAGGTGCTACAACTGATCCCTCCTTAGCACTACAACCGATGACATGCCTACAAATATCTCTATGCCAACCTACGACAGTTCAATGCCTCAACACCGATTGCCTTCTGCCACTCCACCTCATTTCCTCCATAATCATAACCGATCGCTATACTCAGTTAATAGCAAATAATGACTGATCCCTCCATACACTTCCTCATGCCATAACCGATCCCATTCTTGAACCGCTTCTCCCCTTCATCACTTCTAATATGCTACAACCAATTGCTAGAAGGAATGAGTGCGATGAATAAGAAAAAGTGGGAAAGGGATCGGTAAAGAAGTGTGAGAAGTAGGGATCGGATCGGTGAGTAGATGTGAACGTATGCAAAAGCATCCTAATATGAGATCTGTACTTGTATTTATTTTTAAAAAGAGCTCTAAAAAATTAGCACCCAAACCCATGCTGTAGCGCAGTGCCAAGCAATAGAATAGGAACTGCTACTCAAACAGTATTCCCAGTGGCAGGAGAACCAAGGTGATATGACATGAACTAGGATCGGTTATCAGGCCAAGTTCCCAGGGTAGATTGCGACTGCCCTCAACCGACTAGCATCCAAACACCTCACTCGACAGCTATGGTATGACGGCTTGTTAGAGGAAGCCATGACCAGACTGACGACGATTGGAGCATCTCCTCCAGTTGTTCACTGAAGCCACTCTACGGGCATAATATCCAAGGAGACTGAACATGCCTACCATGTCGGTGTATTCTGGGAATACAGACCCCCGACAGCATCTCATGAAGTATGAAAGGCACATGGATTCTTCCAGAGCAACGGACGCAATCAAATGCTGATGCTTTTCCATATTTCTTGTGGGAGTAGCGATCATGCGGTTTACGCGATTACCACCCAGGTCCATCTCCTCATTTAACCAACTGGCTATGAAGTTCATCGATCAATTTAGAATGTATGCGACTTGCCCCAAGGATGCAATGTCATTATCCAACTTATCCCAAGCACTAGGCGAGTTGCTCAAAGACTTCTAGCAGAGATTTAACTCTGTTGTCACTGAAGTGAGCAATCCCAGCGAGAATATCATACTGATGGCGTTATTAAGGGGAATTGACCTCGAGACACACTTTGACGACTAGTTACCAGGAAAGCCTCTGACAACCTTGAATCGTTTTTGTTACAAAAAGAACCAGAACCTATACAAGGAGGAGGCGAAATGGACTAGGAAAAAGAACAATGCAGGCCCGTTGGGCGAAGGAATTCAAAGCGGTGGGCATCATGAAGGCCTTACATGAGAACCTAGATTCTACGAGACGCTCCTGCATGAAGGCCCTACATGGTAACTTGGATTCTAGGAATGATTCAATTGAAAGTGTCTACTTGGTGACTCACGACTCGGTGCAGTGCAGGAAACCAGCCCGAGAGAGTCCATTGAGACCCAAAGGGTGTTTTGGAAGTATTGTATATTTCACGATACATATAGTCATAACACTGATGATTGCAGACACCTCCGAGATGTGATCGGAGAGCTGATCCGGAAAGGAAAGCTTCAATAATAGGTGTAAGCCTGGTAGAATGGCGGGCAGGAGATGTCTAACCCTTACCAATAAAGACTTATGATTATCAACTGGACCACCTATGGTCGACTTCTAACAGAGAAGGGCTGAGGTGACCAAGTACCTAGAGTTAGCCGCCAATTAACCTCCACGGACCATGATCAGACCTTTGGAGTATCAATAAGATGAGCTTGATTCAATCACTCATCATCTACCATATGCCCCTGACTTGGGGGGCAAGAACTTGAAATGGAAAGTGGGTGTGAATCGACCATCCACTTCCTAGTCTGTGCTTTAATTCCGCTAGAACAACTATGCCTTGCTTAAAGCCCGACAAGGTCAAACTTCGACACAAAGTGGACACGACTAACTGTCCACTCATCAACCTTCGCACTAGAAGTGGATGTGACGTGATCGCCCACACATCGACTCCTACCCTGAACATAGGAGGCAGTTTGGGAGCTCGACTAAAAGTAGGCATGACTGACTGTCTACTTATCAACCACCGCCCTCGACACGAGGACATGATTACAGCTTGAGGTGGACGTGACTTGATAGTCCATCCAATAACTCTCTACCTCAACTTGCCAGGAAGAGCATGAAGCAAATTGGATAAGATCTGACCGTCCAACCCAAGCATGAATGTGATCTGGTCATCCATTTCTTAATCACCAAGTGGACATGAATTAAATGTCCACTCACCATCCTTTTTCCTTTGACACCGGGGGCCAAATTCCTTTCCACGAATAAGCATAACTCGACTGTTCATTTGACAACTCTTACCTTGACCTGACATGTGGAGTATAGAACATAGAATATATGTGACTCGACCATCCGCTAATTAACTCCTTCCCATGATTCGAAGGGAGGGACTCCAAGTAAGAGTAAACGTGATACGACCGACCACTCTTTGACTTTTGACCCTTACTTTGGGGTAGAAGAAATGACTAAGGAAAATGTGGTTCGACCACTTTTTGGAATAACTCCAGTTCCAAAAGTGTGGGATAGAGTATAAACATCAAATGGGTGTAATTAACCGCCCATCGACTAACTCTGATCCCCGGAGTGCGAATAAGAGTATAGGCAAACGATTGAATGCGATTCGACCATTCATTCAACAACTCCTGCCTTGATTCGATAGGTGGAATATAAACTCATAAAAATGGGTGTGGATGAACACCCATCATATAACTCTAGTTCCCACTGTGCGGACTGGAGTACAAACATAAAAAGGTGGATGTGATCTGATCGTCCATTGATCAACTCTGGTCCCTAAAGGAGTGGATATGAGTATAAACTAAAGGCGGGTGTGAGCGACCACCCATCGAATGACTTTGGTCCCCAATGCGCTGATAAGAATACAAAACAAAGATGGATGTAACCCGACCATCCATTAGATAAGTCCGATCCCCAGAGCATGGATAGGAGAATAAACCACGAAGGAGCGTGACCTGACCATTAATTCTTTGGTACCCTCCTTTGATCTTTCAAGAGGAGTATGAAACCAGATGAGCACGCTCTTGAGATAATTCCATCCCTTAGTCCGATAGGATAACATAAATAAAAATAGACATGACAACCCTCTAGCTTCGAATGAATGCACCGTTCATTTGCTAGCTCTGACCATGATTCGACTAGATGAGCAGTTCGAAATAGATGTGACTCGACCATCTGCACACTAATCCTTGCCTTTGGTTTGATAGGGGAAGCATCAGTCATAGATTGGATCTGACTTAACCATCCGTTCTTTGGTCCATTGCCTAGAGTATGGTGACATATGCATCAAAAGTAGACGTGGTTGATCCAGCACTTAGCTCACGCCTGAAATCCGATGGTGCATTGGGAAAAGCCAAAATAAAATCAATCCCATGATTCAACGGGAAAGAGTGTAAAACCAAAACAGATGTGACATGCCCGTCCACTTATCAAAATTTACCCCTGACTTGGGAGGCACGAGCGAAAATCAAGATGAATGTGAGCTGACTATTCATCGATCAACTCTAAGTATTCAGAGCTTAGGTGGGAGTGTAAACACGACTAGGACGAGACTCGACTGTCCATGCAGTACATTTATCAACCCAAGACCTGGGGTAGAAGTGTGATCATCCAAAAACAGACTACGATAGCTTAATACTGTGACTCATACGTGGTGCTTGCAATGACTCGTGGCTACGACCAAAAGGATGCTTAGAGATAGAATCATCGGATATATGCCCAGGCTTATGAGCGACTGACTATCATTCAAACCTGAACGACGAGCAACATATTGCGAATACATTGAATAGGAATCGCATTACTCGAATACACAAGTGGATTCAAACTCAAAGCAAGAGCCAGCTATGCAATTGCGCACAACACGAGGCTGAACCCTACTCGACATTTTATTTGACGTGCTTCTAAGCCCGATCTTCAGCCATTGTAGATAACCTGTCGTCCTAACTGGCTATCATGCCATTGACTATGCATTAGAGAAATGCTCAAATATAGGGATCGACATCAAATCCAACTATCGTTCTCCATGCCTACATACACCACCAAAGTGCTGAAGTTACAAGACTTGCCTAGGCAAGGGGCCGGCATTGATCCCATCGCCTATGCGACTTTGCAGACCCAATTTAGACAGCCCTCAAGCTAAGTAAAGTTTAGTGCGGTGTTGTGTAGTGTAATATAGTTCAATACTATATGGCAGTTATGGCAAAACTCGGGAGTTCGATCTGGAGTAACCGTTATCGCCGACTGTTCCAATCGGATTTCACATCGATTGTTATGCGAAACAGTTACGTTCAAATTCAAGGATCAGCTATCGGTGTATAAGAATCTGACGTTCATATTCAAGTTCATTCAGGGCACGTGTTACAATCCATACAAGTACAACTATGCTAGTCTATTCAAGTCTAAAGTGGTAAACATCCGATTCAAGGCCATATGATAGTTAAAGTATGCAAGTAATATATGGCATATCCCATTGTTCGATTTCGAGTTCATATGGTCTAGTATGTTCATGTCAAACCAAAAACTGCTTAGGTCCCACTAATACAAGGGAACGTAACTGATCCCACTACTTGGGCAAATCCACTTAAACATTTTTCAGTTTACAACGTAAGGCTAATATCAAGCAACAACACCGCAGTCAGTTCTATAAAGATATAGACCCGAGAGATGAAGAAGAGGAGCCCGAAGAATCCAAGTCCGCACCCACTGAACTAATGATCGACATTACGGTCAGCCATGATGACCCATCATGGGTCCTGAAGACCAGACCATAGCTCAAGGCAACGATGAGGAAGGAATTAGCTAGCTTTCTCCGAGCGAATCTTGATGTGTTCGCTTGGACCCATTCTGACATGTGTGCGATCTCACCGACTATCATGAGCCATGCATTGAATATGGACCCGAGGCATGTCCCGGTGAAACAAAAGCGATGTGGCATTGATCCAGAGAGATCTACTACACTTAAAGAAGAGGTGGATAAACTCAAAAATAATAGGTTTATCTACGATGCCCTTTACCCGAAATGGGTATTCGATCCAGTTCGTGTGGGAAAAGCTAATGGAAAGTGGCAGACATGAGTCAACTAATCAGACCTGAACAAGGCATGCCCAAAAGACAGCTTTCTACTTGTGAGGATCAACCAGCTGGTAGACTCAACCGTTGGATATGAACTGCTTTCATTTACGGATGCATACACCGAATACAACCAGATCCCTATGCATGTCGCCGGCCAGGAGCACACCAGCTTCATTACCAATCTAGGGCTATATTGTTTTGTTGTGATACCGTTTGAACTAAATAATGCTGAAGCTACTTATCAAAGACTAGTCAACCGGATGTTCAAAGATCAGATCGGGCGATCGATTAAAGTATATGTGGATGATATGCTCGTGAAGTCACGACGATTAAACGACCACTTCGATGACTTGGTGGAGATGTTTAGTGTTCTCTAAAATTATGGAATGAAACTAAATCCCTTGAAATGCTCTTTCAGGGTCGCGTCGGGGAAATTTCTGGGTTTTATTGTTAACTCTCGTGGAATCGAGGCAAGTCCCGAGAAGATTCAAGCAATTTGAAACATCCAAATTCCGAAGACGATTAAGCAGGTATAAAGCCTCAATGGGAAGGTCGCCGCCTTAAGCATATTCATCTCCAGGGCCACCAAATAAGTGTATTCCCTTCTTTGATTTGATTACGAGAGGGAAGAGGAATTTTGGATGGATGCAGGATTGCATAGATGTGTTTCAAGCTCTGGTAGATCATTAAGAAAGACCTCCCATCCTATCCAAGCCACTGGATCGTGAAGACTTATACATCTATTTAACGGTGTCAGTACATGCCATATGTGCGGCACTATTACGCAAAGAGAATTGGATCCAGAGGCTAGTATATTATGTTAGTAAGTGATTAACAGGTGCTGAGAGAAACCACCCGACGCTGGAAAAGCTCGCATACTTCTTGTGGATTACATCACAAAAGCTTCGCCCTTACTTCCAGGCTCACCACATCAACATCTACACTGGCCAACCATTACGATGGGTCCTACAGCGACCTGAGACGTCTGGTGCCAAATTTTTCCGCCTAATAAAACAGCCAATTCCTCTAGTCATATCAACGATCTAGGCACAAATCAATGAGCAATGGGATGGACGACATGTGGAGGAATCAAATGGTGGAAGCAATATAAAAAATTAGATTCTATAGCACACAAAAAACGCACCATGACTTATAATAGCATTTTAGAGGATGCCGTTATATGACATGCAACTAGAAGTCCAGGACTTTCTGTTGCGTTTTCATAAACGCTACTGAAAAGCAATATATTGCAGCGTTCTACCAACGCAACCAAAATTTCTTATCGTAGCTTTGTACAAATGCCATTAAAAAGTATAGTTTGTTAGATCCTGCCTTTTAAGTTTCGATAGGACAACTACACATTTCCATATATATACACATCATCATTATATTTATAGGAATATATTCAAGGAGATATGACAATAAACCATGAATCCAGTTCAAACATTGAAAGCAAAAATAAGTAGAGTCTTGTCATAGTTTATATGTAAAATCTCCTTTACAGTGATCACACATAAACACAATTTTTTTCGAAAAGTTGAATTTGAAAAATAAAATTTGTACTTTTTTTGTAAATTCTACCATCTGCTTTATAAAATCAGACGTTTGACTAAAATATAAAATTTAGCCATCTGAATTTATAAGTCAGACGACTAAATTAGAGAAATTTAAAAGTTCAATATTACAATAATTTAGCCATCTGAATTTTTAATCCAGACGTCTGAATCATATTTCAACCATCTGGTTATATAGTTCAGCCGTCTAAATTAGCCTATTTTTAAACTTTTTTATTTTTGTTTTACATTGTCAAATTTTAGCCATCTAAATTTGAAATTCAGCCATCCGATCTGTATGAAAAGAAGTGTCTCTTTATAGAAAAGTTAAATTTGAGGAGTTATCTTCTTCTCCAAAGGATACACCATCTCTAATGGTGTTAACCTTTCAAATAGATTTTTTTAAACACTATAAAAATAAGTGGAATTTGATCTTTTAACTCACTAATTCTTTCTAACTCTTTCACTTTGCTTTCTATGCTCTATATTCTTTGAGATTTCAAAAAAGCATTCAAAACAACTTTCTACTTCCTAATATCTGCATGTGCAAATCACAATCACCAAAGAAGATTATAGGAAGGGTATGCTTTACTGACTCATCAATGTTTTATCAGAACACACAAAGTCAACAACTTTACTATTATTTGTTGTCGAAGTCCTGTTTGAAATCTTCAGGCAAGTGAAGTCATGTTCGTCTACTTAGGTATTTTGTAAGATACCTACTCCTTTGGGTTAAGTGAGGGTTGTTTAGTTAATTTCGGAAGGAGTCTGGGACTGGACGTAAGATAGGAAGTCTGAACCAGTTTAAAAAACTCTGGTGCACTTTACTTTAGTTTATTTTTATTTGAGCTATTCTTTTACAAGTTTTTAGTTTAGTAGAATGATTCATATTACTCGATCCATAACGACTTTATTAGTAATGTTTATAATAATCATCTTATAAGACATAAGTATATAGATTCATTTATTAGTAATGTTCATAAGAATTTCGATTTTATTTTCAAAAGGAGTACCAAACCCTCTTGAGTATGGTTTCCTAAGACCTAACTCTTAGGACCCTAATTTAGGAAGTGGATACCAATTCAAATTAATATTTTTTCAATTACCAAATAAGAAAAGATGAAAATGGATACTCGATAGTGGTTGCTCTAAGCATATGACGAGAAACAAAGAGATGCTACCAAATATTAACTATTCAGATGGAGAATCCGTCACATTTGGAGATAACTCCAAAGGATACGTCATTGGAAAAGGAAATGTGAGTAACAATGGTATATCTAATTCACCTCTTATTACTACTGTATTATTAGTTAAAAATTTAAAACATTATTTACTAAGTATTATTCAATAATGTGATAAAGGTTTTAGTATTTCTTTTGAAAAAGATAAACCTAATGTTTTCAATCAAAATAAAAATCTAATTTTTGAAGGAATTAGAAAAAGAAACATCTGTGTTTTAAATATAAAAAAATCATAATATAGACATGTATTTAATAGCTAAAGATAACAGTCCTTAGCTTTGGAACAAAAGATTTTGTCACATTAACTTTAAATTCATAAGCAAATTATCTAAAATAGTTTAGCAAGAGGATACCGAAAACAAGTTATAAAGTAAATAATTTATGCGATGTCTATCGATTAGGAAAATTAACAAAATCTTCATTTAAATCTAAGAAAATTAATTCTACTTTACAACCACTAAAATTACTTCATTTGGATCTCTTTGGTCCAACTCAAGTACAGTCCATAAATTATAACAAATATGTTTTTGTTATAGTATATGATTTTTCTAGATATACTTAGATGCTTTTCCTAAAAAATAAAAACGATAGTTTTGAAACTTTTAAAATCTTTGCTAAAAAGATACAAAATTTAATGAGTTTAAAAATTAAGAACATAAGAAGTAACCATGATGGTGAATTTGAAAATGAGCAATTTAACAATTTTTGTAACAAAAAGGGATTAGCCATGATTTCTCCTTTCCTAGAACTCCATGACAAAATGGTATTGTAGAAAGAAAGAACAGAACATTACAAGTATGTGCTAGAACATAATTAATAGTAGTCCATTACCAAAGAACTTTTGGTCCGAAGTTGTGTCTACTATCTGTTATGTTCTAAATCGTATCACTATAAGACCATTAACAAAACACACTCCGTACGAACTTTTTCATGATAGAAAACCAATTATATCATGTTTTAAAATCTTTGGTTCAAAATGTTTTATTTTAAATACAAAAGGCCAGTTAGGAAAATTCGATCCAAAATCTGATGAAAGCATATTTATTGGATATTCGGAACAAAGTAAAGCTTACAAAATTTTCAATAAAAGATCTAAGATAATAGAAGAAACGTTACACGTATCTTTTGATGAGATTTCAAAAATAATATTGATGAAGAATTTTTTTAATTACCGAACAATTAAATTATGGAGAATCCGCCTCAGGGTACTATAATTCAAAATGAACTTAAAACTCCTCCACGAATTTTGAAAGATCATCCATTAGGAAGTATAATTGGTGAACTAAACACCAATGTTAAAACTAGAAATCAATTAAATCAAATAGGACACATATCATTTATTTTTAGTATAAAACCTAAGAATTTTAAAGAAGCATCTACCGATGATTATTGGATTTTAGCTATGCAAGAAGAATTAAATCAATTTGAATGAAATGATATTTGAGAATTAGTTCCAAGACCAAATGGTCAAATGGTCATTAGAACAAAATGGGTTTATAAAAACAAAACTGACAAAAATGGAAATATAACCTAAAATAAAGCAACGCTAGTTGTACATGGTTATAATCAAGAAGAAGGACTAGACTATGAAGAAACGTTTGCTCCTATAGCTAGAATAGAAGCAATACGTATCTTATTAGCTTTCTCTTATCATCATAATTTTAAATTATATCAAATGGATGTCAAAAGTGCATTCTTAAATGGTTTTATTAAAGAAAATTTATTTGTAGAACAACCCCCACTAATTACATATAAAAAATTCCTTAATCATGTCTACAATCTTAAGAAAACTCTATATAGTCTAAAATAAGCATCCTGTGCTTGGTATGAATGACTAAAAAGCTATCTTATAGCTTCTAGATTTGAGATAGACAAAGTAGACCAAACACTTTTTATTAAACGACAAAATAAAGAAATTTCAATTACACAAGTATATGTTGATAATATTATTTCTGGTTCTACAAATGAAAAATCATGTAACAAATTTTTAAATATAATGAAAAGTGAATTTAAGATGTCTCATATGGTGGAACTCTTGTATTTCCTTGTGCAAATTAAACAAGTAAACAATGGTATTTTATCAATCAAGGAAAATACTATAATAATTTACTTAAAACATTTTGGTATGGAAAATACATCAAGTAAACTGACATCTACGAGTATTACAATACATTTAGATAGAGACAAAAATAGTAAAAGCAAGGATCAAAAACTATACAGAAGCATGACCGTATCACTATTATTGTTTGTACCAAAATTGGGCACAACACTCTTCGGATGTGTTTGAAGAGATAAAATGAAGAATGTAAATGGAAAATGAGGAAAATATAACAAACACACCAATTGATAAACAAAAAGAAACGCACAGAAACACACAGGTTTAGAGTGGTTCAGCGTATGGCCTACGTCCACTATGAAATGGCTGACTTTTATTGATTTTTGCTTGCTGGTTACAAAGAGTTATAATAGTAGAATTCAAGTACAATAATAATTTCGGCAGAGTCTGGATGTAGAAGAGCCAAAAGTCCTTTTTCAGTAGGTTCTAGGCTGCTATTTATAGGCGTAGGCAGCAAATATCTCTCCCAGATCTTGGAAGACCCCTTCTCTCACGTGGGTGGACCCACGCGATCGATCCCCGGTCGTTTAGACTCGATCCGTGATCGATACGAATGAAGTTCGTATCGATCTAGATTTAGTCCAATTGAGTCGAGATCGATCATGAACATTCCTGAGGTTGCACGCAAGCTCCTGTGAAAATTTGGTAGCATTTGGACTTGTAGATCTCGAGTTATGATCGATGCAAGTTTGAGTTTGTTGAAGGCTGCTAAGTTCGCATCGCTTCTGTTCGCATCGCTTCTATTCGTATCGCTTCTGGGCACGTGCTTGCTAGTTGACGTGGCGCTAACTTTTAGGATCGATCCACCTTTTATGTCGAGCGACCGAGTCTTCTACTTATATATTCTTTGCTCGTATCGACCCAGAATATCCTTTCCGTATCGCTTTACTGTACCTAACTTCGTATCGCTCCCTCGCACCCTACTTCGTATCGATCCTTTATAATTGCTTCGTATCGATACGAACTTATGTTCTTTGTATCGATAACTCAGAGGCCATTCCGTATCACTTATTGGTTGGGTTCGTATCGATGGGAGGTGTTGATTTCGTATCGATCTATGGCTGATCTATACGAAGCATGTTTGGCAGTGGATCGATACGAACTGAACTCATGTGTCACTGCTGATGGATACGAAGAGAGTTAATCGGATGGACACGAAGCGGGCTTGTCTGGATGGATACAAAGAGAGTTAATCTGAATGGATACAAAGCGAGCTTGTCTGGATGGATGCGAAGAGAGTTAACTCGGATGGATACGAACGAAGTTGATTCCCTTAATCTTGATCAACCCATATCTCGAGCATACGGACTCCGATCGACTTGAAATCTGAAATGTTGGCTGTCATAGCTTTGTTTGTCATGTCATATCAATCATAGCTTGATCTGGACTTGGGAAAAATTTACCAGCATCCATAGTGAACCTTTGTATAACCTTTTTTCGGGATGAACTGTCTTTGATTTCCCGTCAATTCCTTGGTATCGTGGCCTTGCCAAAAGGCGGGATAACAATTATATCTTACCATTAGTCATCCAGACATAATGATCAGTGTTTTCTTGTGTGCACACTTTCAAGAAAATCCTAAAGTACGTCTTGTGAGGACATTTGCCCCCCAAAAGTACGTCTTGTAAGGACATGACGTGCTTTGAAAAGCTGCAATCTTCATTCTGAAAAGTTCTATCTGACTTGTTGAATGGTTGTTTTCTTCTCGTCAAAAGATGTAACCTTCGACTGTTCTTCAGTAATACAAATAGCGAACTGTTGACTGCCAATTGTTGTACTGCGCACTATTGTAACTGAGTATTGAATGATAGCAAACTGTTGTTCATTGTTGTAATTGTCGCCAGGTAAGCATTTAACTCCTTGTGAGTTTTGAAAATTGGATGTTAGTCCGTCACACATGTATGTATGTTAACCTGACTCCTGTTAACGTTCGCACGTTCACGAGTCGTTGTTAGTTTTCTCGTATCGAATTCTGTATCGATCCTCTCCTGAATCGATGTGAAATTCGAGTTATAACAACGCTGGATGGTTATTTTAGTGTATCTCTTCGTATCGATCCTCTCTTGGATCAATTTGAAGAATTGAAAATTGGTTCTTGTATCGACGGCGGTCGATACGAATTAGTTGGCCCTTTAAAATATCTCGCATCGATGGACACGAATTTGTTTGGAGTCTCAATGCGGTTCGTATCGATGGATATGAATCTCAAGGTCTTTGAACAGAGGGATACGAAACTGGCAGTTCGTATCGGTGGGTTGTCGATGGGTACGAACAGTCTCATCCTGGACTGATAGCGGATGGATACAAAGACGTCTCTTCGCATCGATAACACGAGAAACTGTTTCCACCAGTCATTTAGCACTGGGAGATGAAGTGTTTTTGCCTGGTTACGAATCCATATAAAAGGATTTGTACTTAGCCAAATTTCTTACTTGCTCTTTGCTTTCACCCTTGCCTTCGTATCGATAGAGAACTTCGAGAAAGAAAAGCTGTCTTCGTCCCCAAATTAAAATAACTCTTTAATCTCTAAAACTGATACTTTAAACTAGGTAATTGACCAATTAAATCAACTCTAAAATGAGACTTGAGCTTTAACGCCAATTCGTCCAAAGTCATGGCTGGTTTCGACATGGTTGATGCCGGAGTTGGGCCGAGGCGATGTCGAGGAAGGAGAGAACGACGTTCAGGTTGTCCGAGGAAGAAGGAGTGATGATGGATACGAAAGAATCACTGGAAGGACTCTTAGCCTCGATCTCGTATCGATGAAGGAAGGAAAGAAATCAGATTTTACATCGATCCAGAATGGGAAGTTTGCATCGATCCGGAACCGATAGGTGAAAGGAGGAGTCACGTATCGATCTGGTGTGGTGGAACTTCGTATCGATCCGAAGCGATCAATACAAAGTCGAGGAGCCGATGATCGATACGAACTCCCATTGTATGCGACCGATACGAAATCCTATGCCGGAGATCGATACGAATTCCTATGTTCCAGATTGATGCGAAATCCTCAGTCGATGGTCGATTCGAACTCGCATATTTTTATGGATGCGAGTTGCCTCCTTGATCGATATGAATTGGAACCTTGGTGATCGATCCGAGTTGAATCTTGGTGGATTCGAAGCACTTTGTACACTTGAACATACCATTTCACTGCATATTTGACTGCCTATCGAAGCTTGTCAATGGAACTGTAATTTTGACAAAATTTAACGAAATTTAACTTGAGTCGGTCTCCTAAGCCTGAATGGTACGGTTGTGACGGTCAGCGACGATGGTTGCTCCGGTCGAATCTCAAAATCTTATCGTTTGAGCATTTTCTCAAATTCCATGAAATTTCTTAAATATAATGTAGTATTGCACTGCACAACACATTCATGCACTTCACTCTGGGGCACATACGGGATTGTTGTCACTAATGATGGTTTTTACTGAGTTGATTAGCTATGGAACCCGGGAGTTCACAGCAGCAGGAGACTCATAATTCACCTCCTCCGATAATAGAGACGCCGGCCATCGCGGCCGAAGTCATAATTCCAGCTCCAGATGAGCTGCTAGGGGCAGTCTTTATTGCGAATCCCCAAGATTATGTACCATCCAATGTCTCCGAAAATATGTTAGGGAGAATCTGTTTAAGACATGGTCTACCACTAGATGACGTTCTGTTACCAGGACCGAATGACAGGCTACACTTTCCCCCAGAAGGATTCACCGCTTTTAACAGACATTCATGCACAGCTGGAACGCTTCCTCCATTTAACCAATATATTCAAGAAGTGTTAGCTTTCATTGGAATCGCTCCGTCAAGTTACATCCAAACGGATATGCATTGTTGAACAGTCTATTCATTGTTTTTATGGAGCATCTTTTACGGCCCCCAACCCCGGAGGAAGTCAGATTCTTGTTTAATGTCAAGAGTCGGGGAGATAATCCTTCATTCACATTCCTAGAGGCAGTCAGGAATTGCCAAGTGGTGACTAGATCCTGGACCAGGCTTAGCTACTTCAAGACGGAGTGGTTCTATGTTCGATGCCCGCCAGGGTTTCCTAGACGGTGATTAGTTAGACGTAAGTGCCGCAATTTCTCTAGTGACTAACAAGATAATTGTAATCGACATTGAACCTAATATTTTATTTCCTTTACAGCTGCAATTCGGCGATCCAAAGTTGCCCACTTTAAAGAAATAGTACGGATTCTTCAGGAGGTGCCTGGTGAGATGAGAGAAATTGACTCGGTACTGACAGATGAAAATTTGAGGGTCGTTGGGCTAATTGACCAAGACTAGAGCATAAGACTTGAGGGACCGCTTAGGATAGCCCTGGCGAGGCGGGTGAAGTGTAAAGCGCTTGGGGTTGTAATAGCCGAGGAAGGCGATGAAGAAGATATGCCTACTAAAGACGAGCCCGTAGCCGGGCCCCCAGACAGTTCTCGGGATTTAGAGGGAAGGAGGAAAGGCAAGGCAGTTGCTCATAAGCGTCATAAGTCTTACAGATGGAAATCCATGCTCGTGTCCCTGCCAGCCACCGGTGTTATTATCTCGGAGGCTCCTCCGCCACAAATGGAGAATCTCTTCGAAGGACTCGCTGATATTCCAATTCCGGACTATGTGTCACTCCAACAAGACACCGGATTGGAAGGGCTCCACAGCGCTTTAGATTTAGGCGAGTCACTTCCTATGAGTATGGCCGACACAACCGGTTGGTTGAGGGGTTTGGCACATGCATACATACACTTCACGGCACCGCACGATTTCCAATCATAAGTTGTTCATTTCTGGAGATTATTAACTCAGCTTTTCTTTATGTTTTACAAATACGATGACTAGGCGAGAATCTATGCTAGGAAGCCTTCGCTTGGCACGCCAGTCATCCAGTTCATATTATGAGTCTCGTAGAAGGGAAGCCGATAGAGACCGCGATCGCGGTTATTCTAGCTAGGAGCGTTATGAAAGGGAGAGGGACAGAGATAGAGAATATAGACATCGATCCCGGTCATGCTCTCCGCCTCCTCGAGCTCCAACACAACCTTCCGGCCATGGAAAACAGCCCTTGGAACCTTCAGGTCAAAGGCCGCCTTCTCAAGTACAAAGGTCCGATTCACAGCACCGGAGGACCAAAGTCAGAACTCCCACTATTACTGAGCAAGCTGTCACCGAACCCACTGGGGAGGGAGCAATCAGAATCGCCCAGCTGAAAAAGGATTTCCCAAACATCTGCTTTGATGGCTTCATCTTTCCTCCGCATCTAAAGAGAATTCCAGTTGAAGCAGAACAAACTATGCACGATTACATCCATGACGTTTATAGCCATATCGGGAGTGGATGAAGACCGCGGATAAAGCATCAGCGGTGGCCTTTGAGCGGGCAAAACCAATTGAAAAATTAGAAGCCGATCTCGCTCAAAAGGATCGCATAATACAAGTGCTTAACAATGAGGCCGAATCTTCTAGGAAATCGGAAATAGAGGCCAACAAGAAAGCCGATGAGGCAAATCAGTGTATGGAAAGGACGCGACAGACGCATTTTGCCTTGGTTGAGGAGATGGGCCATCGAAACACCACTGTTATGGCCGAAAGGGACTCTGCGCTGAAGGAGCTTGAGGAGCTTAAGGCCAAATTTGCTGAAATCGTCAAAGAAAAAGATGATGCAATCAAAGCTGCCCAGGAAGTGTGTGAACAGGCTGTGGTGCTTAGGGATGAAAGGGATGCGGCAGCGCTTAAAATTCAGGAAGTTGAGGCCAGGGTTGAGAATGAAGTGAAAGCGGCGGAGGCCAGGTTAGAGACTGACATCGAAGATCTTCTTATCACATATAACGCTAAAGTGTTAAAGCACCAAAACCTAACCTGGGTTAATAACTATCCATCACATTTGTATAATGCTTGGGGCCGCTTGGTGGAAGACGAGAAAGCCGAGCATCAAGCCGAATCTGTTGATGAATTTGAACTAGAGAACCAGGTGCTGAGTGAAGACGAGAGAAGAGTTCTCCACGACATCACTATTACATATGAAAAGGAGAAACTCGGTACCCAGCACTTGGAGACTGGAGAGAGGGTTCTGGCGTTGAGCACCATGATGCGGGTTCCGAAACTCTTATGCCAACCCTGCCTGAATCTATTCCTATGGTTGATCCTCAATCTGTTCCTGCTTATAATCCCGATCAACTGCAGTTGTCTCCAGCTCGCGAGCATGTTTCTAAAGTTGCTCCGCCACCTGTGAGCCAATCTGAGGAAGGTACTTTGAACATTTTTTATGTTCATTCGAAGCTGGAAACGTTGGTTGAAGTAATCGTTAACTCTTTTTCTTTGTCTCTATTCAGTGATAAGAGCTACATCTGCCGTGCCTCCTGCAACTCAAGAGCCGCATCACAAGCAGGAGGCCATCATAACAGAAGCGACCACTACAACGGCTACTTCACCAACCGACGGAACACAGGGGAACATGCTTACTTTTGATGAGCAGATGATGGAGGAACTTCTCGGTCATCATAGTGACCCTTTTGCCGATCTGCCATTCGTCATGGGTGGAGGCGCACCCGTGACCAGCTCCTTTGGCCCAACCGCCAGCATCCCCATAGACGCCCAAGCACTTCATGAAGAAGAAATAATAGCTGAGATTAACGCTGAGATGGAATCGGCCGTGCGGGCCAGCGGTATTGGAGGTGGGATGGCAGGCCCTAGTCCAACCCCTCCGCGGATGATTTCTCCCGGTGGTACCATTTTCTACACCGGTGCGCCTCATGCTCTTTCCAACATCGATCCTATCCCTCCGACTAGGCCTTCAGAAAGCATTCCAATCTATGTGAGTTCGGACGAGGAGGTTACCATAATGCCCCCGGCTGGAGATCAACCGCCAAAAGGCATGGGCTCAAAGAGGCATCCAAGCGGTAGCTCCAACGGGTCAACGCCGAGGGGGAAGAAGAAGAAAGTGAAAGAATAGGCATGTCTTTTCGCCTCATTTTAGGTAGGTAGATAGGAATTTCTTTTTGCTTTTTGTAGGCCGTGTATAGATGCGGGTTCGGCCCTTGCTAGTAGGATTTTTTGGAATAATTTTGTACTTATCCTTCACTTCCAAAGAATAGTTGAAATAAAATTTCATTTTGTCTTCGGCACAGTTTGCGTTTATTTTGCTTAAGTAATTCAGTGTTCGAACTTCCATTCAATGTACTTGTGAAGTTTTAGCCTTCGAATCGAACCTGAGTTTAGTTGCTAAGTTCTGAAGCTATGGCTTTGGGTCATGATCGAATCATTAAGTTAAGTTCCAACATTGCACTGTCTCAATAAGTGGCTGATACTTAAGTTCTGCCCCCAGTTTCGGGGACAAATTGGAAAGATCGGTAGGCCATCATTTTTCGCCTTTAATATATCAAGCTCAACTCTGTTGAGTCGAGTCTGAAACATGACGAGTTCGGGTGGTCGAATCACACTTGCTCATCAGTTGATGACTACTTCCACACTCCGGGGGTCGCATTTGTACATCGGCCGTCGGTCATGTAACGACACGTAAATTCTAACGGTTTTAATAACGTAATTAACTGAAATTTTTATGAAATTTTAAATAATAGAATTTGGAAATGAAAATTTGATATTTGGGATACGTCTATTTAAACATAGCAAATGGTAAATTTTCATCAGAAAATATGGAAGTTTATTTTGTTGTGTAATTTTATTTAAATTTAAATCAGTTAATATTTGATGATAATAAAATATTTCTCAAACCTGAATATTTTTATATAATAAATTTGTAAATCATCTTCTGAGTGAGACGTCATCTTTCGTTTCATCAAATTTGAACTGCTATTGCTCCGTTTATCTTATTTTCGGCATTTTAGCAGCATTTTCGGTACCGAATATCGACTTTTGATAGGATGATCATATCGCTAATATCTGTATACCGTTTTGATCATCTCATCATGCTGATCCCTGCGGTATATTCATTCCTATGTTTTGGAGTTCCGGTACGTGGCGGAAACTACAAAAACAATTTCGTATCAGTTCCGCATTCGACCTTTTAACTTCCCTTACCTTTCATATTCCACCATATGAAACCAATAGCCTGTTGCCTTTTGATATTCCCATAATTTAATAATGGTATTTTGTTATTCCAACTTTTGAATGTCGGTTCATTTAGTTCCGGTGGTCTCTTCAAGTTCTATGCTCTATTCAGTTTATAAGGAAATATCATAATATAAAACTTATATATAATTCCCTGTAGCTTTGTGATCTTCCTCCTCCCTCTCTCTTTCTTTCTCTCATCTCCCATGGACGTGGCCATTCCCACTCTCTCTCCCATCTCCTCTGGCTGCTAACCTTCCCCTCTACTTTGCTCGTAAACCCAAGCCTCGACCTCTCCTCATGCGCCCTTCGCCCAGACCAACTTCCCCCTCACCGTGAGCAGTCTTCCCCACTACCTGCCCGCCATCACCACCTCCCTTCATTTGATGGCCGACCTCCTGCCTTGGCCGAGCAAGCTCACCCGGCCTCTCCATCCCTCTCTCTCCCCTCCTTCGCCTCACGCAGCCAAGCTCCATCGAACTCCCTCCTCCTCCGCCTTGAAGTCCTCAGCCCAGTAGCTGCCTTCACCTCCTCTCCCCTACAACCAGAGCCTCTTTCTTGTAAAGGTATATGTATGAGTTTGTATATATATAAAGTTTATATTAGTTTGTTATTGGATTTATATGAAATATGTTTTGTTGTATTCTGGTATATATATATATTTCTGTTTTGTTTAAAGTATTATATTATATAAGTTGTTATATATATATTAGTTAATATATATCTTTGTTTTGCTATGTACAGTAGTACTATGTTATGTATAAGTGTTATTTATATAATGTATATAATAGGTTTGTATATCTAAGTTTTAGGACCTGTTACTTTATAATATGTTCTGTTATATATGTATATGTTCTGTTGTATAAGTTTTTAATCATATTGTAGATATATCAGTATATTATATGCATATGTTATTAGTTATATATGACAGTTCATGTAAACATATTATATGTTAATTATATGGGTTATAATATGCTGTTTTATTTGTAAGTATGAAAGTATTTATTATATATAGTGTAAGTTTATATATGTATGTTTATATATATTAGTTTATATACATACAAGTATACATTAGTTTGACTTCCAAATATATATACATATCTTACGAATATAATACTATTTTAAGTAGATTATATTGCAGCTTTCATATTATATATATATATGAATTTATATAAGTTTATTTCATTTTGTTGTTTATTTATAAGTCTATATACGTCATCTGTTAGTTATATATATTTGTAGTACAAATTTTGCATACAGCATTTATATTTAAAAGGTTATATAACATGTTTGTTAGTTATATTTAAAGTTATATATAGTTTCTATGTATGTTGTAGCCTGGAGCTTACTACCTTATTTTGTACTTCGTCTAAGCTTACTTTGCTATATTTTATTATGCGTATATATATAAAGTATAATTTTAATATGCTTAAGTGTTGTACTATATAAGATATATATATATATTTGTTTAAAATGGGTATATAAGTTATATATCAGTTTGTTTAGGTATTGATTTAGAGAAAATGACATATATACTTTGATTTTTGCATATGTATGTATAGGTTTGTATATGTTTTACTTGTCTGTTTACAGTAATATGATGTGTTGGTATTGATATATTTTTATAACATATATTTCCAAAGTATATAATATAAGTTGTATATGTTTACATATTAATTTATATAAAAGAGTATACATCAGTTTGGTTTTCAAATTTATATATGGAGACTCTGTTTTATGTGTTTGAATTAAATATCGATTTGAAAATATATGTTTTAAATTGATTTTTGAAAATTTATGTATATGTACTATATCTTGTTTCATCAATCTCGTGCCATCTTGACTTACATTTCAATATCGAATTCGTCGCAGTGATTCCTAGCTTGTTGCTGTCCCGCCAGTTAGTGTCTGTATCCATGTACGTGTCTGTATCATCTTCTTGTCTCTCTAGCCTCGAAAGGTGAGCAATCACTCACGATTAACCTTCTTATATTTATTAAATTTGATTTCACTTGAAACGACAATTGAAATATGCTGCTAAATTTAAACGTTAATTTTATAATTGTTGTATATTATATGCCATTATCTGTATTTGTTCACATGTGATATATGACACCATATCCTGTTTTAGATATTTTATCTTATTTATCACTGATGATATATGTCTGTTACTTGATATGTTATATTGTTATCATATTTGTTCTCACTCTGCAAGTTCCCTGTTAGTTTAGAATTCCCTATGGGTTGAAATGATACATACCCGAATGATTTTGTAGAATATGAGAAAATCGTTATGGGTTGAAATGATAATCCAAGCGATTTTCATTTATTTTAAATTTGGGATTGCGGGTTGAAATAATATATACCCGTAGATATTTAAATTGCGGATTGAAATGATAAATATCTGTATCACTTGACCATAGGATAGAAATTTATATACGGACACCGTTGGCCTATATTTTGAAATGATTTTTCCAAGTTTTGGAAGGAAGGATTTTATAAAACATTGATTTTTAAATATAATATAAAGATATTATATTTTGTAAAACTAAAAATTTAGTTTTTAAATTTATATGTTTTGGAAATTCTAATTTATAAGTCAGTTTTGGAAAAATAAATTTTAAGATTTTCCTTATAATTTTATTATTTTAAAAATATATATATATATAATAAGATTTAATGCAAAAATACATTTAATAATAAGATTTAATTTAATAAAATTTAATTTAATTAGTTATAATATGTTTAAGTATTTATTTAAATTTATATTAATATTTTAAAGATAGATTTTTATAACTTTAATAATAAAAGGTAGGGAAGATAAATTAATGTTGACTTGGACCACGGTGTGAAATAAGCGTCTGGTTGTTAAAGAGACCGGGATCGGGTATTGTCATACTCTCTGCCAATACCAAAAACCACTTTAACAACTGTGTATGTGGTGGAGATTCCAGAATGAAGTAGGATGGTTTGGTGACAATTCTATATGGTATTTACGTAGCCCTGACTCCCGTGAGTCAGCTTGATGTGGCAAAAACAGGAGCTATATCGGACCAAGTGGGGTCATTCCCCCTATCGGGCATATTTCATCGATACCATTCTATTGCTTTTGTGATTTGATTGGGTGCACCTTTTATTTTGGGAGTGTTTCACGAGGTGGGCGGTAGTAGCTGCTATGCGGTACGACCAGTCCGGGAGTGCAAACGGTATATCTACCCTAGCATTGCCTCGCGTGCCGTGTCACATGCCCTATCTCACCTTCTACGAGTTTGTTTTGTGTCGTACCTATGGAGTGCTCCCTGATAGCCCACTTGCGAGTGGAGTTTACAGTATCTGTATAGACTACGACATTATATAAAATGTGTTAAGGGGGATATGGGTAACGCCTTAACGATATTTTAATAGTTTGCTTTACTATAGACATATTATAATAGCGTATATCACTACATAGTAGATAGTTCCATGGATCCTTAGAGGATGGAAATCCCAAGCATCCTTTAAGTTACTTGTATTTCATTTGACATTTCACTTGAGTTGAATTTATTAATATAAGAATGTTAATCCTGACTCGAGTGTTTTGTGTTTTGCTTTACGCTCGGGTCAGACCGAGTGTCACAACATTTGAGACTCACCTTTGGAGTTGGAGCTTCACTTGGAGATCCATCTGTATCTATTCAGCTTTCAGCTATCCAGTGGTTTTGTTCAGACTTGTCATCTGTTTATATTCAAGACTACATTGTATTTAAGATATTCTGTTGTATTTTATTTCAAACTCTGTTGTTTATATAGTAGCTTCATGAACTGCTATTTATCTATTCTACTGCTTATTGTTCTATTACTCTATGTTTGTGATTCTGTGATTGATTTTTATTTGCTGTGTATGCTGAGTTTTGCCAAATATAAATTAACAATCTGATGTTTTGAGCAATTCAAGTCCGACATGTGTGGATGCGAATGGTTCGAAATACCAAGTCGTTACAGTTGGTATCAGAGCTCTGGTTTAGGCAAAACTTAGCATATAGAGTAAAATTTAATTTCAGAATCACCTTCGTTCGAGCCTGAATTTCTTCCTCTTTGATTCGCATTTCCTTTGAATTTCAGTATCTTCCCTTTGTTCTAAAATCCATTCTTGTCTCCCCCTATTCGTGTTCTTCTTAATATTGGAGCATCCCATAGCTCTATTTCTGTTGATCTCTATAATCAATTTGAGCTTATCTTGCCACTTCTATTGGCAGCTTTATCCTTGAGTGTGACTGATCCCATATGCAGTCCCACCTATCTTAGTATGATTGGTAAAGGGGTGAAACTCCTTTACAACAGGCGTCGATTCACCGAAGATTTCTATGTCCTCGGTTTACGATGCTATTATTTCCTACAAAGCCCGAACCGTCTCTAGTAGACGATCAGGACGATGAGGGTAATCCCCTTGTAATTTGACTCTACCCCGATAATCAGAAATTATCTTGATATTGGGTGAAGTCACTTCTCTTCCTTTCAAGCGGGAAATTTAATTTCCGCATCGATCTTATTCCTGGAATCTCGGATTTGACACGGTTAAGGTCGTCCGCGATTTATATAAGTCTATCCATCTTTTCTCTTTGTTATTTAATTTTCATATCCCCTTTTCAAGCCTATCTTCCTTGTTAGAATTCTCTTGATTAGGGTTCCCCTTGTATTTGAATCTCTATCCTTGTTCTAGAATCCATTTTGGAATCATCGTGTGAGGGAGTGTATTTGTATTTAAAATAAAAATGTTTTATATTGTGTTGTTTGAGTTGTTAAATTTGAATTTTGGGTTTCGATCGATTCGTCTAGCTAACGCTATCGATAAGAATTCCAAAACACTTGAACAGAGCAAACTGACACAATATTGTTTTCAAAATTTGTAAATAAATAACTTTGTATGATTATATTTTATATATATAAAGGTATAATTTTCTAAAATTAAGTTGTTAAATGAATTGGTTGTTAGAAATGATAGTATATGATTTTCATTTATTGTTTTGTAAACCATTGACTATTGCAACATGATATAAATGAATGAATTTATAAACCATGGGTTATAAATTGATTTGGAATTGAAATGCATTTTAAATTAAGAATTTGAGAATTCAATTTCCGGTATTTTCTCAAATTTGGATTCAAAGTTTGGAAATATATATTTATTTGAAAGTATCTTTAAATGGGAAATGTTCCAAAGAATTTTAAATGGAGAGACCCCTTAGTAGCTTCGCTACACTTTTGTTTTGAAAAAAAATGTATTTGATTTAAATTTCTTGTGTATAATTTGATTTATAAAATATAAATGTACATAATTATTTCAAAATAGTTTGAAGTGAAACCGAAAATTTGAATCTTAGGTTTTATATTAAGAAATGGTTTCAATTATTGAAATAAAGTGAAATTTTTGAATAAGTGGAATATCTAAAATGACAAATGAAATTTAACCAACTTGAAATAGTTGAATTTGAATAAAAACTTATTTGTATAATACTAAATTGCATTCTGATATCTATAACTTATCTAAAATACTCAAAAAGTTAAATGTTAGGGTGAATATTAAATCGAAGGTTATACTAGGGAAACTTAAGTAATAAAAGGCTCAAAATAATTTTTTGCATAATAAAAATTGATGCAGCAGCGGAATTACAAAATGATGATTCTGTGAAAGTAACAATCGATGGAATGAAGAATACTGAATGACCCAAATTCGTTGATCCGAAGATACCGAATTCTAGCTATCTTCGTCACGTTGATCGCACACGATACCGTGAAAGAAGATCTACAATTCTTCAGACGTTGATCAAGCGCACTTGATTCCGTGAATTGGCTTCTACGATCGTTGATTCGAGCGCATTCGAATGCCGAAAGAGGAGATAGGAGATTACACTCAACTACGAATTTGGTGAAAGCACAAAGCTAACAAAACAAAAGTTTTTATTCAAATCAACTAAACTATTACAAATGGCACCACTGGCCTATTTATAGAGTTTTACAACACACGACTCAAAATGACCAACACTTAGGTCGGCCACGATCTAACATCACCGACTTACGACCTAAAACAGGACTCGCGACCTATGACTTAACTAAGGTCGGCAGCGACTTATCAACAGCACAAAGAAAACAATACAACATATTACAACTCCATATTTACAACACAACATATATGTCGTCCACGACCTAAACATCACGATCTAAAAATATCACGATCTAAAACCTCACGACTTAACACTTGTCCGACCTAAAAAACAAGGTAGCGTCTTCCAGAAGTCCAGGCGGCATAAGCTTCAGCGAATCATAGCAAGTGGCGACCTATCGCTTCTCGCGACCTAACTTAGGGCGTAGGTCGTTCACGCGACCTAACTTAGGTCGTAACTCGAGACTGTCTTCAAATGAAGTATCAGAGCGACCTATCTTAGGTCGTAACTCGATAGGTCGTTCGAGCGCCTTTCCTTTTAGTTTGTTAACTCGCGAGTCTCCACTAGGTCGTTGCCGAGCTTCACTAAGTCGCTGGAGTGATTTAAAGGCATTATTAGGTCGGTCACGACTTAGGGCTTCGTTAGGTCGGTCACGACTTAGTACTTCATTTTGTATCCCTCTCTCGTTAGCTTCAAAGCTCTTAGGTCGTATACGACCTATCATTTCCGAACGACTTACGAATTTGTTAGGTCGGTCACGACCTAGTACTTGTCCTGCATCATCCTCCCCTGGCTGAGAGATATTCGTCCTCGAATTTGCACTTTCCTCCTCCGCAACACACTCATCCCCATGATACGGAACTAAGTATTTGACGTTAAACACATCAGAAGTATGAACATTATCCGGCAATTCCAATTAATATGTGTTCTCATTGATTTTCTTCAAAATTTTTACTGGACCAATCTTCCGTGATTTCAATTTATTGTATGTTCCCACCGGAAAACGATCTTTCGTTAGTACAGCATATACTAAATCTCCTTCATTAAATTCAACACTTCTTCGCTTCAAATCTGCAGATCGTTTGTACTTCTCATTCGCCTTTCCCAATCGTTCTTGAATGATTCTATGACACTTTGTCAATCCTTTAACAAAATCAACAGCTCATTTAACAGTTCCCTTTGGTTGTGGTACTATCGTCAAATCCAACGGCCCTTTTGGTAAACTTGAATAAACAATCTGGAATGGACTGAACCCTGTACTTCGGTTTATAGCATGATTATGAGCAAACTCTGCTTGACATAATTTCATATCCCAACTCTTCAGATTATCCTTCACCAGGCACCGCAACAAATTTCCCAAAGATCTGTTAACAACTTCAGTTTGTCCATCGGACTGCAGATGATAAGCACTACTGAAATTTAGCTTTGTTCCCACCATCTTCCACAAACTCAGCCAAAAATGACTTAGAAATCTAGTATCCCAATCAGAAACAATGGATTCTGGTAAACCATGTAAGCGATACACTTCTTTAAAGAATAACTCGGCAACACGGACGGCATCAGCTGTCTTCTTACAAGCGATGAAATGTGCCATCTTTGAGAACCTGTCCACTACAACGTATATCGAATCATTCCCCCTCTGAGTTCTCGGTAATCCCAAAACAAAATCCATACTGATATCAACCCATGGTCTGACTGGCACGGGTAACGACATATACAATCCCGCATTTGTCGTTGTTCCCTTGGAAACTTGGCAAATATGACATCTCCCCACAAACTTTCCAACTTCCCGCTTCATCGACGGCCAAAAATAAGATTGAGAAATCAATTGTAAGGTACGATCTCGGCCCACATGACCTTCCTCATGTAACTCCTTTACAATCTTCATACGTAAGCTGCACTCCGGTATACATAATCGATTTCCCTTAAAAAGAAAACCATCCACCAATACAAACTCATCCGTCTTCCCCTCCTTGACTTCATCTACATACTTCGCAAAGTAAGGATCATCAACAAATAGTTCTGGTAATACATCAAACCCGGTCACTTCAACTTTCATTGTAGTCAGCAAATGATTCCTTCGACTCAATGCATCTGCCACTCTGTTCGTAATTCCCGATTTATGCTTCACCACAAATGTAAATTGTTGTAAGTATGCAATCCATGAAGCATGCCTTGCAGCGATCTTATCATGTCCCTGCATATGCTTCAATGCCTCATGATCAGTATATAAAACAAATTCTTTATGAAACAAATAATGTCTCCAATATTTGATAGCTTGCACGATAGCATAAAATTCCATATCAAATGTACTGTATCTCATCTTTGCTTTCGATAGCTTCTCACTGAAATATGCAATAGGACGACCTTTATGACTCAACACCCCTCCAATCCCAACCTTTGATGCATCAGTATATAATTCAAACAATAATTGAAAATCAGGCAACACTAGGATTGGTGCTGTCGTCAAAAGTTCCTTGATTCTCTCAGAAGCAAATCCTGCTTCCTTCGACCATAAAAATTGCTTCCCTTTCATGGCCGAAAGGGACTCTGCGCTGAAGGAGCTTGAGGAGCTTAAGGCCAAATTTGCTGAAATCGTCAAAGAAAAAGATGATGCAATCAAAGCTGCCCAGGAAGTGTGTGAACAGGCTGTGGTGCTTAGGGATGAAAGGGATGCGGCAGCGCTTAAAATTCAGGAAGTTGAGGCCAGGGTTGAGAATGAAGTGAAAGCGGCGGAGGCCAGGTTAGAGACTGACATCGAAGATCTTCTTATCACATATAACGCTAAAGTGTTAAAGCACCAAAACCTAACCTGGGTTAATAACTATCCATCACACTTGTATAATGCTTGGGGCCGCTTGGTGGAAGACGAGAAAGCCGAGCATCAAGCCGAATCTGTTGATGAATTTGAACTAGAGAACCAGGTGCTGAGTGAAGACGAGAGAAGAGTTCTCCACGACATCACTATTACATATGAAAAGGAGAAACTCGGTACCCAGCACTTGGAGACTGGAGAGGGTTCTGGCGTTGAGCGCCATGATGCGGGTTCCGAAACTCTTATGCCAACCCTGCCTGAATCTATTCCTATGGTTGATCCTCAATCTGTTCCTGCTTATAATCCCGATCAACTGCAGTTGTCTCCAGCTCGCGAGCATGTTTCTAAAGTTGCTCCGCCACCTGTGAGCCAATCTGAGGAAGGTACTCTAGACATTTTTTATGTTCATTCGAAGCTGGAAACGTTGGTTGAAGTAATCGTTAACTCTTTTTCTTTGTCTCTATTCAGTGATAAGAGCTACATCTGCCGTGCCTCCTGCAACTCAAGAGCCGCATCACAAGCAGGAGGCCATCATAACAGAAGCGACCACTACAACGGCTACTGCACCAACCGACGGAACACAGGGGAACATGCTTACTTTTGATGAGCAGATGATGGAGGAACTTCTCGGTCATCATAGTGACCCTTTTGCCGATCTGCCATTCGTCATGGGTGGAGGCGCACCCGTGACCAGCTCCTTTGGCCCAACCGCCAGCATCCCCATAGACGCCCAAGCACTTCATGAAGAAGAAATAATAGCTGAGATTAACACTGAGATGGAATCGGCTGTGCGGGCCAGCGGTATTGGAGGTGGGATGGCAGGCCCTGGTCCAACCCCTCTGCGGATGATTTCTCCCGGTGGTACCATTTTCTACACCGGTGCACCTCATGCTCTTTCCAACATCGATCCTATCCCTCCGACTAGGCCTTCAGAAAGCATTCCAATCTATGTGAGTTCGGACGAGGAGGTTACCATAATGCCCCCGGCTGGAGATCAACCGCCAAAAGGCATGGGCTCAAAGAGGCATCCAAGCGGTAGCTCCAACGGGTCAACGCCGAGGGGGAAGAAGAAGAAAGTGAAAGAATAGGCATGTCTTTTCGCCTCATTTTAGGTAGGTAGATAGGAATTTCTTTTTGCTTTTTGTAGGCCGTGTATAGATGCGGGTTCGGCCCTTGCTAGTAGGATTTTTTGGAATAATTTTGTACTTATCCTTCACTTCCAAAGAATAGTTGAAATAAAATTTCATTTTGTCTTCGGCACAGTTTGCGTTTATTTTGCTTAAGTAATTCAGTGTTCGAACTTCCATTCAATGTACTTGTGAAGTTTTAGCCTTCGAATCGAACCTGAGTTTAGTTGCTAAGTTCTGAAGCTATGGCTTTGGGTCATGATCGAATCATTAAGTTAAGTTCCAACATTGCACTGTCTCAATAAGTGGCTGATACTTAAGTTCTGCCCCCAGTTTCGGGGACAAATTGGAAAGATCGGTAGGCCATCATTTTTCGCCTTTAATATATCAAGCTCAACTCTGTTGGGTCGAGTCTAAAACATGACGAGTTCGGGTGGTCGAATCACACTTGCTCATCAGTTGATGACTACTTCCACACTCCAGGGGTCGCATTTGTACATCGGCCGTCGGTCATGTAACGACACGTAAATTCTAACGGTTTTAATAACGTAATTAACTGAAATTTTTATGAAATTTTAAATAATAGAATTTGGAAATGAAAATTTGATATTTGGGATACGTCTATTTAAACATAGCAAATGGTAAATTTTCATCAGAAAATATGGAAGTTTATTTTGTTGTGTAATTTTATTTAAATTTAAATCAGTTAATATTTGATGATAATAAAATATTTCTCAAACCTGAATATTTTTATATAATAAATTTGTAAATCATCTTCTGAGTGAGACGTCATCTTTCGTTTCATCAAATTTGAACTGCTATTGCTCCGTTTATCTTATTTTCGGCATTTTAGCAGCATTTTCGGTACCGAATATCGACTTTTGATAGGATGATCATATCGCTAATATCTGTATACCGTTTTGATCATCTCATCGTGCTGATCCCTGCGGTATATTCATTCCTATGTTTTGGAGTTCCGGTACGTGGCGGAAACTACAAAAACAATTTCGTATCAGTTCCGCATTCGACCTTTTAACTTCCCTTACCTTTCATATTCCACCATATGAAACCAATAGCCTGTTGCCTTTTGATATTCCCAGAATTTAATAATGGTATTTTGTTATTCCAACTTTTGAATGTCGGTTCATTTAGTTCCGGTGGTCTCTTCAAGTTCTATGCTCTATTCAGTTTATAAGGAAATATCATAATATAAAACTTATATATAATTCCCTGTAGCTTTGTGATCTTCCTCCTCCCTCTCTCTTTCTTTCTCTCATCTCCCATGGACGTGGCCATTCCCACTCTCTCTCCCATCTCCTCTGGCTGCTAACCTTCCCCTCTACTTTGCTCGTAAACCCAAGCCTCGACCTCTCCTCATGCGCCCTTCGCCCAGACCAACTTCCCCCTCACCGTGAGCAGTCTTCCCCACTACCTGCCCGCCATCACCACCTCCCTTCATTTGATGGCCGACCTCATGCCTTGGCCGAGCAAGCTCACCCGGCCTCTCCATCCCTCTCTCTCCCCTCCTTCGCCTCACGCAGCCGAGCTCCATCGAACTCCCTCCTCCTCCGCCTTGAAGTCCTCAGCCCAGTAGCTGCCTTCACCTCCTCTCCCCTACAACCAGAGCCTCTTTCTTGTAAAGGTATATGTATGAGTTTGTATATATATAAAGTTTATATTAGTTTGTTATTGGATTTATATGAAATATGTTTTGTTGTATTCTGGTATATATATATATTTCTGTTTTGTTTAAAGTATTATATTATATAAGTTGTTGTATATATATATTAGTTAATATATATCTTTGTTTTGCTATGTACAGTAGTACTATGTTATGTATAAGTGTTATTTATATAATGTATATAATAGGTTTGTATATCTAAGTTTTAGGACCTGTTACTTTATAATATGTTCTGTTATATATGTATATGTTCTGTTGTATAAGTGTTTAATCATATTGTAGATATATCAGTATATTATATGCATATGTTATTAGTTATATATGACAGTTCATGTAAACATATTATATGTTAATTATATGGGTTATAATATGCTGTTTTATTTGTAAGTATGAAAGTATTTATTATATATAGTGTAAGTTTATATATGTATGTTTATATATATTAGTTTATATACATACAAGTATACATTAGTTTGACTTCCAAATATATATACATATCTTACGAATATAATACTATTTTAAGTAGATTATATTGCAGCTTTCATATTATATATATATATATATGAATTTATATAAGTTTATTTCATTTTGTTGTTTATTTATAAGTCTATATACGTCATCTGTTAGTTATATATTTGTAGTACAAATTTTGCGTACAACATTTATATTTAAAAGGTTATATAACATGTTTGTTAGTTATATTTAAAGTTATATATAGTTTCTATGTATGTTGTAGCCTGGAGCCTACTTCCTTATTTTGTACTTCGTCTAAGCTTACTTTGCTATATTTTATTATGCGTATATATATAAAGTATAATTTTAATATGCTTAAGTGTTGTACTCTATAAGATATATGTATATATATATATATATATTTGTTTAAATTGGGTATATAAGTTATATATCAGTTTATTTAGGTTTTGATTTAGAGAAAATAACATATATACTTTGATTTTTGCATATGTATGTATAGGTTTGTATATGTTTTACTTGTCTGTTTACAGTAATACGATGTGTTGGTAATGATATATTTTTATAACATATATTTCCAAAGTTTATAATATAAGTTGTATATGTTTACATATTAATTTATATAAAAGAGTATACATCAGTTTGGTTTTCAAATTTATATATGGAGACTTTGTTTTATGTGTTTGAATTAAATATCGATTTGAAAAAATATGTTCTAAATTGATTTTTGAAAATTTATGTATATGTACTATATCTTATTTCATCGATCTCGTGCCATCTTGACTTACATTTCAATATCAAATTCGTCGCAGTGATTCCTAGCTTGTTGCTGTCCCGTTAGTTAGTGTTTGTATCCATGTACGTGTTTGTATCATCTTCTTGTCTCTCTAGCCTCGAAAGGTGAGAAATCACTCACGATTAACCTTCTTATATTTATTAAATTTTATTTCACTTGAAACGACAATTGAAATATGCTGCTAAATTTAACCGTTAATTTTATAATTGCTGTATATGATATGCCATTATCTGTATCTGTTCACCTGTGATATATGACACCATATCCTGTTGTAGATATTTTATCTTATTTATCACTGATGATATATGCCTATTATTTGATATGTTATATTGTTATCATATTTTTTCTCACTCTGCAAGTTCCTTGTTAGTTTAGAATTCCCTATAGGTTGAAATGATACATACCCGAATGATTTTGTAGAATATGAGAAAATCGTTATGGGTTGAAATGATAAACCCAAGCGATTTTCATTTATTTTAAATTTGGGATTGCGGGTTGAAATAATATTTACCCGTAGATATTTAAATTACGGATTGAAATGATAAATATCCGTATCACTTGACCGTAGGATAGAAATTTATATATGGACACCGTTGGTCTATATTTTGAAATGATTTTTCCAAGTTTTGGAAGGAAGGATTTTATAAAACATTGATTTTTAAATATAATATATAGATATTTTATTTTGTAAAATTTAGTTTTTAAATTTATATGTTTTGGAAATTCTAATTTATAAGTTAGTTTTGGAAAAATAAATTTTAAGATTTTCCTTATAATTTTATTATTTTAAAAGTATATATAATAAGATTTAATGCAAAAAAGACATTTAATAATAAGATTTAATTTAATAAAATTTAATTTAATTAGTTATAATATGTTTAAGTATTTATTTAAATTTATATTAATATTTTAAAGATAGATTTTTTTAACTTTAATAATAAAAGGTAAGGAAGATAAATTAATGTTGACTTGGAATTTAAATTGGTTAAAAATTAAATTTAAATAAGAATTGAATTGAACTTATTAGTTTTGAGATTTTTGAAAGATATGATTTATAACTTGATTTGATAAAAAGTGATTAAATGAATATTCTCAACTTTAAATAAAATTGAGACTGAATATTTAATATTGATTGAAATATATAAATTAGGATTTAAATAAATTGTTATTAAAAATGATTAAGTGAATATTTTCCAATTTGAATAAAATTAAAGTTAAATGTTGAAATATAAATGAAATTTATATATTGTAAATGTTTGAATATTTAAACCTAAATCTTTGAACTTTAAATTGAAATGGTTAAACTGGAATTGATTCAAATTGAATTTTTGGAACTTAAGATGATTTGAATCGATTTGCGAAATTGGAGGAAACTATTTTATTATATAAACTATTTTTAATATATAAACTATTTTTATATAAATTATTTTAATATATAAACTATTTTAATTTATACTATTCATTATATATACTATTTTAAATATCTAAACTTTTTAAGTCGGAAGTGTTATGACTTCCAAAGTGTTATGTTTTCAAAAAATGCTATGATTTCAAAAGTGTTATGGTTTCAAAAGCGTTATGATTTCAAAAATATTATGATTTCGAAAGTGCTATAAATTTTAAAGTGTTACGATTCTGGAAATGAATATTATTTTAAAGAGAATAATGATATTGAATTGATATGGTTTTGAAATGAATATGGTAATCGATATGAGTATGAACTATTTGAAATGAAATGACCACGGTGTGAAATAAGCGTTTGGTTGTTAAAGAGATCGGGATCAGATATTGTCATACTCTCTGCCAATACCGAAAACCACTTTAACAACTGTGTACGTGGTGGAGATTCCATAATGAAGTAGGATGGTTTGGTGATGATTCTATATGGTATTTATGTAGCCCTGACTCCCGTGAGTCAGCTTGATGTGGCTAAAACAGGAGCTATACCGGGCTAAGTGGGGTCATTCCCCCTATCGGAGACATTTCATCGATACCATTCTATTGCTTTTGTGATTTGATTGGGTGCACCTTTGATTTTGGGAGTGTGTCACGAAGTGGGCGGTAGTAGCTGCTATATGTTACCACCAGTCCGGGAGTGCAAACGGTATATCTACCCTGGCATTGCCTTGCGTGCCATGTCACATGCCCTATCGCGCCTTCTACGAGTTTGTTTTGTGTCGTACCTTTGGAGTGCTCCCTGATAGCCCACTAGCGCGTGGAGTTTACAGTATCTGTATAGACTACGACATTATATAAAATGTGTTAAGGGGGATATGTGTAACGCCTTAATGCTATTTTAATAGTTTACTTTACTATAAACATATTATAATAGCGTATATTACTACATAGTAGATAGTCCCACGGATCCTTAGAGGATGGAAATCCCTAGCATCCTTTAAGTTACTTGTATTTCATTTGACATTTCACTTGAGTTGAATTTATTAATATAAGAATGTTAATCCTGACTCGAGTGTTTTGTGTTTTGCTTTACGCTCGGGTCAGACTGAGTGTCATAGCATTTGAGACTCACCTTTGGAGTTGGAGCTTCACTTGGAGATCCATCTATATCTATTCAGCTTTCAGCTATCCAGTGGTTTTGTTCAGACTTGTCATCTGTTTGTATTCGAGACTACATTGTATTTGAGATATTCTGTTGTATTTTATTTCAAACTTTGTTGTTTATATAGTAGCTTCATGAACTACTATTTATCTATTCCGCTGCTTATTGTTATATTACTCTGTGTCTGTGATTCTATGATCGATTTTTATTTGCTGTATATGCTGAGTTTTGCCAAATATAAATTAACAATATGATGTTTTGAGCAATTCAAGTCCAACATGTATGGATGTGAATGGTTCGAAATACCGGGTCGTTACAGGTCACGTCCGATTGAGGTTTTGAGATATGTCCACGCTTCGGGGACTTAAGTTATTTTATGGGCGGTCAGCCACACCCGTTTGATATTTTGAACTACGTCCGCACTCTGGGGACCTAGATTTATTCGCGGGAGGTCAGTCACACCCACTTTGCGTTTATACTCCGATCCGCACTCCGGGGGCTCGGAGTTGTCCCACGGGTGGTCGATCCACACCCGGTTTGTGTTTAAATTCCAATCCGCACTCTGGGGATTTTGAGTTAGTCGATGTTTATACTCCAGTCCACGTTCTGGGGACTTAGAGTTAGTTGATGTTTATACTCCAGTCCATGCTCTAGGGATTTAGAGTTAGTTAACAGACGGTCAATCACATCTGTTATGAGTTTCAGAATTTCGTTCGCACTCCGGGAACGACGGATGTATCAGGATCGTGGATGGTCAGATCACATCCACCGTGAGTTAACAAGCGAGGTCGTTAGATGGACAGGTCCATCCTCCTCGAACTTGGTTTAAATACAGGCGAAGTCATTAGGTGGACGGATCCACCCTCTTCAAGCCAGCATTAATGAGTTTATACTCTAGTTTGCACTTTGGGAATCTGGAGTTAATTAGAGGATTGTCGTGTATCAATCCTTTTTTGAGCTTCAGTGTGATGACTTTCCCCGAGCTCGGGTTTCACTTAGCGAGTGACCGGTCATATCACAGTCACTCCCTATTTGAATAAATCCCATCGTAGGATGGAACTTAGCTCTCTGTGCATTGTGATGGTCGTGTGACGCATTTAGAAATCACTACCCTGGCTTTAAAAGATTGCATTTTACTGTTGAAATAAGAAAATACGGCAGAGTCAGTTGCCTTATTACAAATTCAAATTTCGAAATGCATAAACAAATTGCAAACGAAAAGCAGACTAAATGAGTAAATAAAGCCTGTTATGTGCAATAGCGACGAAGACTCTCGCTGTTCCAGGCTCTCGGCGGAGCAAGACCGTCAACGGTCGATAATTTGAATGTGCCGTCTCCGAGCTTTCGTTCGATGACATACGGCCCTTCCCATGTCGGTTTCATATATGAAGGAACCATGTAAATTCTCTTGAAGATGAGATCGCCGAGTTCAAAGGTTCAGGGTCGGACCTTGGCATTGTATAATCGGACGACTCGACTTCGGTATGCGGCTGCCCCCAAATCAGCCTCTTCATGCTTCTCATCTAATAAGTCAAGGGATTCGGCAAGTAATATAGCATTCATCTTCGGATCATAATATGTTACACAATGAGAAGGTACTTCCATCTCAACTAGAATAACGGCTTCTGATCCGTAGGAAAGAGAGAATGGGGCGTGGCCGATCGCGGATTTATGGGTTGTCCAATAAGCCCATAAAGCCATAGCTGTGTAGTTAATGCCCCGCTATTACCCCGCTATAACCCCGCTATATCTCATAGTGGATTTCTACCGCTACGATTTTTCCATATAGCCCCAAATATAGCCTTTCCGCTCTAAGCCCCGCTATTTTCGCTATATCCCGTTATTCCCGCTATTTCCGCTATATATTTTTTAAATGAATTGAAAAATGACATTTATACATTATAAAAATTATGAAATTAATTTATCTAATTGAATTTCTAATGTACTTTTAGAAATGAAAATACTTTAATATTCTACTAAGTTCAATTATGTTATATAATAGTTTTACGTTTATTTAAAGTATATTCGCACATGTTTTTATTTAAAATTATTTATTTATTAATTATAATTCAATTGAATGTTAGTTTTTCATTTAAGTACCATTTATATATTTGAAAAACATTAAGTATGAATTTTATATGCTATTTTAGAGGTATCCGATATATCCCGCTATATCCTCGCTGTATCCCCGCTATGACTTTTTGCACCTCCGTCGCATTGAATCTGCTGAACGCTTTAACTGCACAGAGCCATAGGAAGTTCATCGACCCATTTTCCCCCGGCCTTTTCCAGTCGTTTCTTCAAAATGGACTTTATAACTTTATTAACAGCTTCAACCTGTCCATTCGCTTGAGGGTGTGCAATTGCGGAAAACTTTTTCTGAATGTGGAATCGTTAACAGAAATCCTTAAATTCAACACTGTCGAATTGTGCTTCATTGTCGGTGATGATGGTATGTGGGAGACCAAATCAACAAATAATGTTGCATATTACAAATTTGATCACTTTCTTCGTTGTGATAGTAGCAAGGGGCTCACTTCCGCCCATTTGGTAAAGTAATCAACTGCAACGATGGCGTACTTCGCATCACCTTTGGCCAAAGGTAGAGAACCAATAATGTCAATCCCCCATACTGCAAATGACCATAGACAAACCATCTGAGTTATTTCGGTAGGTGGGGCTCTTGGAATCCGAGTGTGTTTTTGACATCTGTCACATTTTCTGGCGTAATCCGATGCATCGCGATTTACAGTCGGCCAATAGGTCCATATCGGAGCACTTTCTTGGTAAGAGCTTGCCCCCCGGTGTGATCGCCACATTCTCCTTCATGTACATCATGCAATATTTGTTTGATTTCATCGTGGGTGACACACAGGAGTAAAGGAATAGAGTACCCTCTTCTATACATGACTCCATTTTGAATAGTGAACCGCGAAGCCTTTCAAAGAACTTGTCTTTTTTCACTCCCACGCTCCGGCAGGGTTCCATGCTTAAGATAGTTCCTGACGGGGTCATCCATGGCTCCTTATCGGGAATGACTTCAAATACCCAGTCTGTTTCCATCTGTTCGATGCTAGGGGAAGATAATATCTCTACGGGAACGATTCCCATTTGCTATGCCTCACCTGTACTGGCTAACTTTGCTAAGGAATCTGCTTTCTGATTGCGTTCTCAGGGTATGCAATAGATGGCATAATAATCGAACTGATCCAATACTTCTTGAACCCGGGCAGGAAAAGCAGCCAGTCTTCGGTCTTTGGCCTGGTAGTCTTCCCGAACTTGATACACGACTAATTGTGAATCACGGTAAATCTCCACAGCAATAATTCTTAAATCTCTGGCTAGCCTCAGTCTGGCAAGCAGGGCTTCATATTCAGCCTCGTTGTTAGTTGCGCAAATCGAACTTTAAGGCATAGCATATAGATCGGCCTTCAGGAGTTTCAAGTACAACTCCGGCACCTGAGCAGCGGTCATTTGATGCACCATCAGTATGTAGCTTCCAGACATATTTAGGAGATTCACTGGTTTTGGGCAAGTCCTCCGGGATAGTGAATTCAGCGATGAAATCTGCTAGGACTTGTCCGTGGATGGCTCGCCTTGGTGTGTAAGTGATGTCGAACCGACTCAGTTCAATATTCCACTTGAGTAACCTACCAGATGTCTCAGGCCGAGTAAGGACCTGTTGTAATGGCTGGTCGGTGTAGATGGTGATAGGATGAGCCTGGAAATACGGGCGAAGCTTCCTTGAGGCAATGACAAGACAATAAGCCAGCTTTTCCAGCTTCGGATAATTTCTCTCTGCTCTGGTCAGTCGTTTGCTGATGTAATATACTGGCCGTTGTATCTGATCTTCCTCCTGAATTAGGGCAGCACTGATTGCATTTTCTGACACCGCCAAGTAGATGTACAATCTCTCATGATCAATAGGCTTTGACATAATGGGTGGTGTGGAGATGTGTTGAACCAGTGCTCGGAATGCGCCCTCGCATTCTGTAGTCCATTCAAAATTTTGTTTCCCTTACCTGATCAGATCAAAGAAGGGAATGCATTTGTCGGTGGATTTTGAAATGAACCTGTTCAGTGCTGTTACTTTCCTGTTGAGGCTCTGAACCTGCTTTATAGTCCTTGGAGTTTCAAGATTTCTGATTGCCCAGATCTTCTCGGGATTGGCTTCAATTCCTCGGGCATTGACGATAAATCCAAGGAATTTTCCAGATGCGACCCCAAAGTGACATTTCAACGGGTTGAGTTTCATTCTATACTCTCGGAGGATGTTAAACATCGATTCCAGGTCTTTGAATGATCAGTGGAGAATCGCGACTTCATCGGCATGTCGTCCACATATACTTCCATGGTTTTTTCCGATCTGGTTAGCGAACATTTGATTAACTAGCCGTTGGTAGGTTGCTCCAGCATTCTTGAGTCCAAATGGCATGACTTTGCAGCAGTAAAGTACCAGATCGGTGATGAAGCTAGTATGCTCTTGATCGGGCAAGTGCATGGATATCTGATTGTAGCTAGAATATGCATCCATGAAGGATAAGAATTCATGTCCAGCCGTTGAGTCTACGAGCTGATCGATTCGGGGAAGTGGAAAACTATCTTTGGGGCAAGCTTTATTCAAGTCTGAGTAGTCAATGCACGTTCTCCATTTCCCGTTTGGCTTTCTGACAAGTAAGGATTGGACACCCATTTCGGATATAATGCATCTCGGATAAACCCGTTCGACTTGAGTTTATCTACCTCTTCCTTAAGGGCGGCAGATCTCTCTGGATCCATACCACGCCTTTTTTGCTTGATTGGGACATGCCGTGGGTCAATATTCAATGTGTGGCTCGTGATGTCCGGAGAGATTCCACACATGTCGGAATGCATCCAAGCAAACACGTTGAGGTTTGCCCGGTGAAATTCAACCAATTCCTCCTGCATCTGTTGGCTTAGCTGAGATCCAATCTTTATCATTTTAGAATCGTCATTGCCGTCGATCGGAACATCGATCGTCAGCTCGACCGGGGAAGCTTGACTGTCTTTACTTTCGTCTTCACTTTCGGTATCTCTTGGGTCAAGATCCCTTGGGAATTGGTTGGGGTGCCCAAGTCTAAGCCCAGGCGTTAGCTGTCAATTTTCCACAAAGCAGACGCAGAGAGATTCCTCCACGCCCTTTCATTTTTCTTTTCACTGCGCCTCCCGCAGTTCAGCAACATAACAGGCTCGTCCAACAGCCTGTTCTCCCTGAACAACTTTAACTCCATGGTCGGTAGGGAATTTTAAAGTCAGACACCAAGGGGCAATGGCAGCCCTGAACTCGGCTAGGGCCGGTCGACCCAAGAAAGCATTGTACGGCGAGTCAATATCCAATACAACAAATTGTAATATCCGGACTCTCCAGCGTTCTACAATTCCCAATTCCACTAGTAGCTCCACAGTCCCAGTGGGTATAGTCGCACTTCCATTGACGCCATGAATGCGAGATTGACAAGGCTTCAAATCTTTTGCTTCCATCTTCATTTGATCATAAGCTCGCTTAAACAATATGTTCACTGAGCTTCCACTATCCACTAAGATCCTCTTCATCCAAGCAGGACCTATCTGAGCTGAAATGACAAGTGAATCAATGGTTGGGGCTTCGACTCTGTCGGCATCCCTGCTCCGGATTACGATGTCGTCTATCATCGTTCTCAGTTGCTTGGCCGAAGCCCCGTCTTCCAAATTACTACAACATTCGAAGCTCGCATGCCTAATAGAACTGGCATATGTCTCCATTTCCTTCCAGCTTCGATATGCTGGATGAGGACCACCACAGACAGTATTAATCACCAACCTCCCATCGGTACGAGCGAGTTCCTCCAGTCTCGCCTGATTTGGTATTTGATTTTGATTCGATGGGCCCGCACCTCCTGACTGCGGCGCCCACACAAACTGCTCCAACTTTCTCTCTCGTATCAACTTCTCAATAATATCTTGTAAATGACGGCACTCGTTCGTATTATGGCCATAACTATCGTGAAATCTGCAAAACTTCCCCGTTTGAATCTGTTTTTTTGATGATTTCTTCGGAGCAGGTTTCTTATATTGAATAGTATTGCAGGTCTGCAAGTACACATTTTCCAGCGACGTATTCAAAGGAGTATAATTGTCAAACATGGGAGCCCTATGTCTTGGCCCACGATTCTGATCCTATTTACTGTTTTGATTTCCATTTCCTTTCTGTTGATTATGTTTATTATGTATATTCAATTGCACCTTTCCGGAACTCTCCCCAGTTTGTTTAACAGCGACATTGCTTTGGATTCCTTCCACACCGGACCCTGCGTCATCCTTTTTCCTAGACTGTTTCGCATCCTTCCTTCTCAAGAACTGGGCTGCCTTGGAATAGAAACGGTCCAATGACGTAGGAGGTTTTCCAGCCAACCAGTTGCCAAATTCAGAATCGGGATCGATCCCCATAGTTAGTGCCATCAGAATTGAGTTGTCATTGGGATTACTAATCTTAGCGCATGCAGCGTGGAACCTCTCTAGATAACGTCTGAGTGTCTCTCCGGGAGCTTGAGTGACACTAGACAAGGTGTTAACATCTTTCGGCCTTGTGACATGCATGCGGAACTATTCAACAAACTTTGTGGCCAACTGATAAAAACACGAGATAGACCGAGGTGGTAAACGGGTAAACCACATAGTTGCTATGCCCCCTAGGGAGATCGGGAAACTTCGACACTTGACCGCATCATCAGCTCGTGCGACATTCATTAACCATTCGTACTTTAAGATGTGCTGGTTAGGATCAGAGCTCCCTTCATAAATGGGTAGAGTCAGCATCCTGAATCGCCGAGGCGTTTCAGCGTAGAGGATGTCATCAGTGAAGGGGGTATGACTTCGAGAGATTCCCCAGTCGTCATTAGTAAGGCCCTGACTTTCGCGGATCATCTGACGGATCATTGTCGGGATATCCGGCATCTGGACGTTCTGGGCAAGCTGAGCCAAGGTATGGTCGAGTTCCACAATGCGAGGATGGGCCGGTCGCAATCGACGGTCCATATCTCGCCTCCTTGGTTCTATGTCATTAGGAACATAAGGCTCAGGAGTATAATCGTGTTGGCGACGGTTCAGATCTGTCCTATTCCGGGCATCAACTCCCAACTCAGTAGCGGTGGTAGCAGCGCGGTTGTTAGTGGTGTGATAGGGAGCAGTACCTCCTCGGAAGGAAGGTCTGATCTGATGGCTAGTTGACGGGCCAACTCTTGGTTGCCCAAGACTCAAGGTGCGCTGTAACGACCCGTAAATTTTAGATAATTTTATTTGTTTATTTATATATTTAATTGAAATTTTGTGAAAATTTAAACAATAAAATTTTGAAATTTAAATTTGATATTTGAAATGCGTCTGTTTTAACATAGCAAATGGTAAATTTTCACCAGATAATATGGAAGTTTTTTTTCTTGTGTAATTCTATTTCAATTTAAATCAGTTAAAATTGATGATAATAAAATATTTTCCAAACCTGAATATTTTTATATAAAAAATTTGTAAATTATCTTCTGAGTGAGATGTCATATTTCGTTTCATCAAATTTGGACTTCTATTGCTTTGTTTATCTTATTTTCGACAGATTAGCAGCATTTTCGGTACCGATTATCGACTTTTGATAGGATGATCATACCACTGATATCTGTATACCATTTTGATCGTCTTGTCATGATGATCTCTGCGGTATATTCATTCGTGTGCTACGGAGTTCGTAATACGACGAAATCGATGAACCGATCAGTCGTACCGGTTTCACATTCGAGACTTTTGGTTTCTTTGTTTTCTGTTATCCACGCGAAATCAAGCAGCCATAAACAATTATTATTGTAGCTTTTGACCTTTTCTATTCCATTCCATGGTTTCAACATATATTTTTCTGTTTCATACTGTTCATTTCGAAGAGAAAATATAATAAAAGAATTTGTATTAAAACTTGTTCATCTTCTTCTTTGTAGTTTGCTCCTCTTGCCTTCATGGCTTCGCACCCATTCCTTCTGGAACTCACCTCGTTCCCTACACCAAAATCGATCCATCTTCCTCCGAACAATGGGTTGAAATGATACATACCCGAACGATCTGTAGAATAAGGGAAAATCGTTATGGGTTGAAATGATAAACCCAAGCGATTTTCATTGAATTAAATTTGGGATTATGGGTTGAAAAGATATATACCCGTATATATTTAAATTACAGATTGAAATGATAAATACCCGTATCACTTGACCATAGGGTAGAAAATTATATACAGACACCGTTGGTCTATATATAAATATTTTGAAAATGATTTCTGTGGTTTTGAAGAAAAAAATATGGTTTTAATAAATATTGATTTTAAAGATTTATTAAAGTTGATATATAATATGTTTAAGCAATTATATAAAATTTATATTTTCAAATATAGAGTTTATAATGATTCAGGTTGGAAAGATAAATTTGAAATTGATTTGAAATTATATTTATTTAAGAATTTTACTTAAATATGTTTGATTTGAAATTTATTAAATTTATTAAATTTGATATTTTAAAGATATGTTTTATAACTTGAATTTGATTAAAAGTGACTTAAATGAATATTTCAAATTTATATAAATTTAAATGGGATATTTTGTTTATTTAAATTTGAAAATTGAAGCTGTATTTAGATATTATTGAAATGATTAAGTAAATATTTCAAAACAAATAATAGTAAAGTGAATTTGATATATATAAAATTATTGAATTTAGTTTTGAAATGTTGAATATATTGACTTTGATATATATTGAAATTTAAATGGATAATTTTATGGTCTAAATATGTATTTGAAAATCGATAATATGAAATGGTTTATTGAGAAGCTGAATCGAGTTGAAATTGATGATTTGAGATTTGATTTAATTTTAATTTTGGAAGTCGAGTTGATTTGAATCGATTTGTGAATTTGTGGAAACTATCTTTATTATATAAAGTATTTTAAATTATATTTAAAACTATTTTATATTATTTTATAAACTATTTTTAATATAAACTATTTTAATATAAACTATTTTATTATAAACTATTTTAACTTATAACTATTTTATTATATATACTATTTTTAATATCTAAACTGTTTAAGAGGAAGTGTTGAGGATTCCAAAATGTTATGATTTCAAAGCTATTATTTCAAAGTGTTTCAAGGTTGTGATTTCCAAAGTGTTTTGATTTTTAAAAGACTTATGATTTCGGAAGTGTTATAACTTTGGAAAGTGATATGATTTTGGAAATGAATATTATTTTAAAGTGAGGAATGACATCGTATTGATATGGTTTTGAAATGGATATGATATCTTGGTTTTGAAGTATAAATTGTTTTTAAATGACCACGGTGTTATAATAACGTTTGGTTGTTAAAGAGACCAGGATCTGATATGGGCATACTCTTTGTCGATACCGAAAACCACTTTAACAACCGTGTACGCGGTGGAGATTCCAGAATGAAGTAGGATTGTAGTGACGATCCTATATGAGGTATATACGTGGACCCGACTCCCATGAGTTGACATAAGGTGGCTAAAACAGGAGCGATCCCGGGCCAATGAGGTTGCACCTCTGATCGGACACATTTCTTCGATACTATTCTATTACTTTGTGATTGATTTGGTGGTCACCCTTCGATTTTTGATTTGGGAGTGTGTTCCGAGGTGGGCGGTAGTGGCTGCTATGCGTTTCCACCAGCCCGTGTGCGTAATTGGTATATCTACCCTGGCATTGCCTCGTTGTGCCGTGTCACCTACCATAGCGAGCTTTACTACGAGTTTGAATTTGTGCCGTAGCCTGTGGAGTATTTAGGGTAGCTCCCGATCTGGGGGTACGCTGATACTGGATAGACTACTGGGACTATTATGTGTTAAGGGGGATATGGGTACTCCTTAACGCTACTTAAAAGTAAGTTTATTTTACTATAGACATTATTATAATAGCGCATATTACTACATAGTAGATAGTTTAACGGATCCTTAAAGGAAGGTTATCCCAAACATCCTTTGAGTTACTTGTATTTTAGTTGATATTTCACTTGAGTTGGATTTATTGATATAAGAATGTTAATCTTGACTCGAGTGTTTTGTGTTTTGCTTTACGCTCGGGTCAGACTGAGTGATACAGCCTTTGAGACTCACCTTTGGAGTTGGAGCTTCGCTTGGAGATCCAGCTATCTATCCAGCTTTCAGTTATTCAGTTGATTCCAGTGATGTATTCAGATTTTGTATTTGACTCTTGTATTGAGACATCTATGTATTCGAGACTTCTGCTGTATCTTGCTTAACTCAGTTATATATATATGGTAGCTTCATGAACTACCATTCTTTTGTTTCCGCTACATTATTTTATATTACTCTATGTCTGTGATTCTGTGATTATTTATTTATTTACTATATATGCTGAGTTTTGCCAAATTTTAAATTAACAATCTGATATTTTGAGCAATTCAAATCCGACATGTATGGATGCGAATGGTTGAAAATTTCATGCTGTTACATGTGGTATCAGAGCTCTGGTTTTAGGAAAAACTTAGCATATGTAGTAAATTTGATTACAGAATCACTTTCGTTCGTGCTTGAATTCCTTCTTCTTTGACTCGGTTTTCTTTGAATTTTGGAACGTTCCCTTCGGTTCCAAAGTCCATTCTTGTCTCCCCTATTCGTGTCTTCTTGATTTTGGAGTATCACATAACTCCACTTCGAATGATCTTTATAATAAATCGACGGTCTCGCCAATCTCTGAATGATTTGTAAATGGGTGAAACTCCTTTACAATAAGCATTGATTCACCGAAGATTTCTGTATCCTCGGTCTAGATGCTGCTATCTCTTGCTTTACCCGAATTCTATCTCTTGTGATCTGATGTCGATTTACTTCAGAATTCTGTATCAATCTTATTCTTGAAGTCACGGTCGACCCGGTTAAGGTCGCCCACGATTTATATAAGTCTATCCATTTTCCTAGTTTAAAATTCAATATCTTATCTCCCTTTCAAGCCTATCATCGAGCCGGAATTCTATTGATTTGGGTCCCCCGAATTTGAATTTCTATCCTTGTTTTGAAATCCATATTTGAATCATCGAGTGAGAGAGTGTATTTTGCATTAGTAATTAATATTAAGTTGTTTTATATATTGTGTTGTTTGAGTTGTTGATGTTGATTTGGGTTTTCGATCGATTCGTCTAATCAACGCTATCGATAGGATTTCCAAAACACTTGAACATAACAAACTGACACAATATTATTTTTAAATTTGGTAAATGAAATAAATTTGTGTGATTATATATAAGTAAAAAATTTCTGGAATTTAATAAGTTAATTAAATTGGTTGTTTGAAATGATAATATTTGATTATCATTTATTGTTCTATAAATGAATTTATAAACATGGTTTATAAATTGATTTGGAATTGGAATGAATTTAAAAATCAGGAATTTGAGAATTTAATTTCCAGTGATTTCAAGCTTTGGTTTTTAAAATATTTAAAATATATATTATTGAAGGTATTTTCGAATAGAAACCATTTTCAAAGAATTTTAAAATGTTGAAATCAGTGCTCTCCTTTTTTGTCGCTGGAAAATAATTTCGGTGATGGCGGCCGCATCATCGACATTCATTTTCGAGTTTCAGAGTGAAGAGATCTTTCTGTAGCTTTGCTACGGTTTTGTTTTGGAAAATAAATTGATTTAAATTTCTAAATTATAATTTTGATTTATAATATATATTGCTATATGATTATAGATTTGATTTGATATATATAGTATATATATAAACTTATCTATAAAAGTGGTTTGAAGTTAAATGGGAACCAAATTCTTAAATTTATATTAAAGGTGTTTTAATTATAAAATGAAGCCAAAAATTTGAATAAATATTTAAATTTGAAATAATTGAATTGAAAAAAAAATTCTTGTATAATACCCAATTTCATTCTAATACAACTTACCTAAATCATTCAGAAGTTGAATATGAAATTGAATAATTTACAATATAAATTAATGATTAAATGATTTTATAGATAAAAATTTGAGTGTTATAATAAATGTTATACACTTAAATTTTATTATAAAGTTGTCAATGGAGATAAATAAAATAATAAGTTAATTGAATAATAGATGAGACAAATAAATTTGTTTTGAAGGAATTAATAAATTAAAATTAGATCAACTTATAGAAATACTTTGAATTCAAAATCAATTATTGAATATAAATTAATTTAAATTGAAATTTATATGGTTTAAATTAATTTATATGGTTTAAATTAGTTTATATGGTTTAAATATATGTGATAAGATATATTAAGTGGAATAAACTTAATAATAATTTGAAAAAATTAATTAAATTTGTTGAATAAAATATGTGTATAATAAATGATTATACAAATTGATGATTTGGAAATTGTTAATTGAGGATGACTAGATAATAAGATAATGAATTTAGAAATAGATAGATTGATTTAACTTAAGTGAACTCAAATGGATTAAACCAAAATGTTGAATATTAATTAGTTTAATCTGAAATTTATATGGTTTTAAATTTATTGTTTATTTTGAATATCAAATCTATTCTTTCTTTATGGGTGTTCTATTCTCCTACCTCCTTCCTTTTCGGGGACGAAAAGTTTTGAGTGGGGGAGAGTGTAACGACCCGTAAATTTTAGATAATTTTATTTATTTATTTATATATTTAATTGAAATTTTGTGAAACTTTAAACAATAAAATTTTGAAATTTAAATTTGATATTTGAAATGCGTCTGTTTTAACATAGCAAATGGTAAATTTTCACCAGATAATATGGAAGTTTTTTTTCTTGTGTAATTCTATTTCAATTTAAATCAGTTAAAATTGATGACAATAAGATATTTTCCAAACCTGAATATTTTTATATAGAAAATTTGTAAATTATCTTCTGAGTGAGATGTCATATTTCGTTTCGTCAAATTTGGACTTCTATTGCTCTATTTATCTTATTTTCGACACATTAGCAGCATTTTCGGTACCGATTATCGACTTTTGATAGGATGATCGTACCACTGATATCTGTATACCATTTTGATCGTCTCGTCATGCTGATCTCTACGGTATATTCATTCATGTGCTACGGAGTTCGTAATACGACGAAATCGATGAACCGATCAGTCGTACGGTTTCACATTCGAGACTTTTGGTTTCTTTGTTTTTTGTTATCCACGTGAAATCTAGCAGCCATAAACAATCATATTGTAGCTTTTGATCTTTTCTATTCCATTCCATGGTTTCAACATATATTTTTCTGTTTCATACTGTTCATTTCGAAGAGAAAATATAATAAAAGAATTTGTATTAAAACTTGTTTATCTTCTTCTCTGTAGTTTGCTCCTCTTGCCTTCATGGCTTCGCACCCATTCCTTCCGGAACTCACCTCGTTCCCTACACCAAAATCGATCCATCTTCCACCGAACTCAGCAGCAAACCCAAGCTGACCTCCACCTTTCACTGACCCATGTGCCTCCATCGGCATAGCTGCTCCTCCCTCGCCACGAAGCCATGGCAACAACAACCCCACGGCCTCAAGTGTCGAACCCAAGCCTTCCACCGAAACCCGAGCAAACCCCACTGCCCAAACTCACCGCCTCCACACTTCACCTTGTCAGCCGATCCATATCTCTCAACACCTTCCAACAATCGAGCCTCCTTCTCCTAATGAGTGGTATGTATGTTCTAAATATATTGTTTTTTTACAAAGCTGTTTTATATATGCCTTGTTTTGCCGAGTACAGTAATAAGTTAGAAAAAAAATGTTATATATATCTGTTACCTATATATATTGGTTTTACAGGCTCGTATATGAGTTGAGTGGTCTATAGTTATGGTCTATAGTTATAAAATAAAGTTTATACAGTTTTATATTATAAAGTTTATTTTGTTAAAAAGGTCTACTTAAGTTATATAAAAATATAGTGTATATGTATACACTGTGATTTTTAAGTCTATGTAGGCATATCCAGATTTCTCATATACATAGTCGGGTATAAGTATAGTAATATGATACGTATATTTTGCTCATTCCTGCATTTATATGTTTATATATATCCCAGATATATATTAGTTTATAAGCATATGAATTCAGTTTTTTTGTATATAAAGTTATAAATATATATACATATACATATATATATATGTAAGTTTGTTTATATGTGATGTCTATGTGAAAGAAAATAATATTTATGCATACACTTGTCATATATAAGTCTATGTAACCTGAAGATGATATATATATTTGACTGTATATATTGTAAGTTTGTTATATGTCAAGACTGTAAGGTATATATAAGGTTGCATATGAAGTTGTTTGATCGGGTAGCCTAAATATAGGTTTATTCAATCGTTCTAGATTTGTTTTATATATAAATTTGTAGCTTTATTTAGATATGGCAGTATAGGTATATTTTCAGCGTAGATCTTAGATAATTTATATATATGTTAATGACTGTATGTTTATTTCCTGGGTTCAATATATAATTATATATATTAAGTGAAGGCATAATTATTTATGCGCGTGCAGTATATAGCTCATAATATATTACATATCGTGTTTTAAAATTTCTGACTAGTCTTATCAATCCATGTCTATTTTGCAGTTAAATGTTTATATAGTATAAAGTTTATTTATTTATATAATTGCTTGAATGTATATATTTTATAGTTCATTGTATATGACTAGCAAATGTGTTTATGTTCAAATCTATGTTGCTGTTAGCTATACATATATAATGTTTTAAGCTATATAATACTGTCAGATATATATAATATTGTTTTAAATATATTATTTAAAACATTGATTTTAATTAAATATGACACTTTAATATTTGTTTTAAAATTTAAAAATTGATTTCATAATGATAATAATATAATTGTTGTTTATATCAAACTGATTTGATTGTTTTCATCGATTCTTGTTATCAGCTCTGTTCGTCGAATTCGTGCCAATCTAGCTTTACTTTTGGAATTTCGTGCTTGGATTTGTAACTCATTCCATTGTCAAATATCTCTAGCCTCGAAAGGTGAGCAATCACTCACGATTAACGTTCTTTTATTTATTAAATTTGATTTCAATTGAAATGACAATTGAAATATGCTGCTGTTAGTTATTTATATTGCTATATATATGCCATTATCTGTATCTGTTCACCTGTGACATCTGACACCATTATCTGTTATTTACATTGATGATATATTCTTGTTATATTATTATCAAATCTGTTATCACACTGCTAGTTCCCTGTTAGTATAGAATTCACTATGGGTTGAAATGATACATACCCGAACGATCTGTAGAATAAGGGAAAATCGTTATGGGTTGAAATGATAAACCCAAGCGATTTTCATTGAATTAAATTTGGGATTACGGGTTGAAAAGATATATACCCGTATATATTTAAATTACGGATTGAAATGATAAATATCCGTATCACTTGACCATAGGGTAGAAAATTATATACAGACACCGTTGGTCTATATATAAATATTTTGAAAATGATTTCTATGGTTTTGAAAAAAAAATATGGTTTTAATAAATATTAATTTTAAAGATTTATTAAAGTTGATATATAATATGTTTAAGCAATTATATAAAATTTATATTTTCAAATATAGAGTTTATAATGATTCGGGTTGGAAAGATAAATTTGAAATTATATTTATTTAAGAATTTTACTTAAATATGTTTGATTTGAAATTTATTAAATTTGAAATTTTAAAGATATGTTTTATAACTTGAATTTGATTAAAAGTGACTTAAATGAATATTTCAAATTTATATAAATTTACATGGGATATTTTGTTTATTTAAATTTGTAAATTGAAGCTGTATTTAGATATTATTGAAATGATTAAGTTAATATTTCTAAAATAATAATAGTAAAGTGAATGTGATATATATAAAATTATCTAATTTAGTTTTGAAATGTTGAATATATTGACTTTGATATATATTGAAATTTGAATGGATTATTTTATGGTCCAAATATGTATTTGAAAATCGATAATTTGAAATGGTTTATTGAGAAGCTGAATCGAGTTGAAATTGATGATTTGAGATTTGATTTAATTTTAATTTTGGAAGTCGAGTTGATTTGAATCGATTTGTGAAATTGTGGAAAATATCTTTATTATATAAAGTATTTTAAATTTTATTTAAAACTATTTTATATTATTTTATAAACTATTTTTAATATAAAATATTTTAATATAAACTATTTTATTATAAACTATTTTAACTTATAACTATTTTATTATATATACTATTTTTAATATCTAAACTATTTAAGAGGAAGTGTTGAGGATTCCAAAATGTTATGATTTCGAAGCTATGATTTCAAAGTGTTTCAAGGTTGTGATTTCCAAAGTGTTTTGATTTTTAAAAGACTTATGATTTCAAAAGTGTTATAACTTTGGAAAGTTATATGATTTTGGAAATGAATATTATTTTAAAGTGAGGAATGATAACGTATTGATATGGTTTTGAAATGGATATGATATCTTGGTTTTGAAGTATAAATTGTTTTTAAATGACCACGGTGTTATAATAACGTTTGGTTGTTAAAGAGACTGGGATCAGATATGGGAATACTCTCCATCGATACCAAAAACCACTTTAACAACCGTGTACGCGGTGGAGATTCCAGAATGAAGTAGGATGGTAGCGACGATCCTATATGAGGTATATACGTGGACCCGACTCCCGTGAGTTGGCATAAGGTGGCTAAAAGAGGAGCGATCTTGGGCCAATGAGGTAGCACCTCTGATCAGACACATTTCTTCGATACTATTCTATTACTTTGTGATTGATTTGGTGGCCACCCTTCGATTTTGATTTGGGAGTGTGTTCCGAGGTGGGCGGTAGTGGCTGCTATGCGTTTCCACCAGCCCGTGTGCGTAATTGGTATATCTACCTTGGCACTGCCTCGTTGTGCCGTGTCACCTACCATAGCGAGCTTTACTACGAGTTTGAATTTGTGCCGTAGCCTGTGGAGTATTTAGGGTAGCTCCCGATCTGATGGTACGCTGATACTGGATAGACTACTGGGACTATTATATGTTAAAGGGGATATGGTACTCCTTAACGCTACTTAAAAGTAAGTTTATTTTACTATAGACATTATTATAATAGCGCATATTACTACATGGTAGATAGTTTAACGGATCCTTAAAGGATGGTTATCCCAAACATCCTTTGAGTTATTTGTATTTCAGTTGATATTTCACTTGAGTTGGATTTATTGATATAAGAATGTTAATCCTGACTCGAGTGTTTTGTGTTTTGCTTTACGCTCGGGTCAGACTGAGTGATACAGCCTTTGAGACTCACCTTTGGAGTTGGAGCTTCGCTTGGAGATCCAGCTATCTATCCAGCTTTCAGTTATTCAGTTGATTCCAGTGATGTATTCAGATTTTGTATTTGACTCTTGTATTGATACATCTATGTATTCGAGACTTCTGCTGTATCTTGCTTAACTCTGTTATATATATATGGTAGCTTCATGAACTACCATTCTTTTGTTTCCGCTGCATTATTTTATATTACTCTGTGTCTGTGATTCTATGATTATTTATTTATTTACTATATATGCTGAGTTTTGCCAAATTTTAAATTAATAATCTGATATTTTGAGCAATTCAAATCCGACATGTATGGATGCGAATGGTTGAAAAATTCAGGCTGTTACATGCGCTGATGTCCAGTAGCCTATGTATAGCTTCCGTCCAGCCGTGGGCATGTGGATCTGTGATTAAAGTCAGAAGAGGCTGAACTTTCAATGGATGAATAGGAAGCTTGATCCCTTTTGGATCTCCTTCGTCTCTGACGATTCAGTTGGTTGGTCAATTCCACGTTGGCACGAAGTTGTTGAGTAAGCTATTGACGAATCTGTGTCAGCTCTTGCATTAACAGTTGAAACTCTTCCTTGGTGACAGGGCCTTGCGGATCTGAAGGTCCAGAAGCATTCTGGTCCGTAGAAGGAAGTTGCGCGGGGTTCTGTCTGTCCCTTCCTTCTGGATCTGCAGCTGTTGATGTTGTCTTAGTGTTGACCATGGTGGATAGGGAAGCTCTCTCCTAGACTTGGTACAAATCTGAATAGGATGGAAGAACTTCTGGACTTGAAATCTGGATCTTCTCCTTAGATTCTTGCAATCCGATATCGGTAGTAGATCCAATGAGTAGGAGAAAATTTGGTTTTCTCAATGGAAGCATCAAAGTGTTTGTACAAAAATTGGGCACAACACTATTCGGATGTGTTTGAAGAGATAAAATGAAGAATGTAAATGGAAAATGAGGAAAATCTAACAAACACACCAATCGATAAACAAAAAGAAATGTATAGAAACACATAGATTTAGAGAGGTTCGGCGTATGGCCTACATCCACTATGAAATGGCTAACTTTTATTGATTTTTGCTTGCTGGTTACAAAGAGTTATAACAATAGAATTCAAGTACAATAATAATTTCGACAGAGTCTGGATGTAGAAGAGCCAAAAGTCCTTTTTCAGTAGGTTCTAGGCTGCTATTTAAGGCGTAGACAGCAAATATCTCTCCTAGATCTTGGAAGACCCCTTCTCTCACGTGGGTGGGCCCACGCGATCGATCCCCGGTTGTTTAGACTCAATCCGTGATCGATACAAATGAAGTTCGTATCGATCAAGATTTAGTACAATTGAGTCGAGATCGATCAAGAACATTCCTGAGGTTGCACGCAAGCTCCTGTGAAAATTTGGTAGCATTTGGACTTGTAGATCTCGAGTTATGATCGATGCAAGTTTGAGTTTGTTGAAGCTGCGAAGTTTGCATCGCTTCTGTTCGTATCACTTCTGGGCACATGCTTGCTAGTTGATGTGGCGCTAACTTTTAGGATCGATCCACCTTTCATGCCGAGCGACCGAGTCTTCCACTTATATATGCTTTGCTCGTATCGACCCAAAATATCCCTTTTATATCGCTTTACTGTACCTAACTTCGTATCGATCCCTCGCACCCTACTTCGTATTGATCCTTTATAATTGCTTCGTATCGATACGAAGTTATGTTCTTCATATCGATAACTCAGAGGCCATTCCGTATCACTTATTGGTTGGGTTCGTATCGATGGGAGGTGTTGATTTCGTATCGATTTGTGGCCGATCGATACGAACTGAACTCATGTGTCACTGCCGATGGATACGAAGAGAGTTAATCTGGATGGACATGAAGCGGGCTTGTCTGGATGGATACGAAGAGAGTTAATCTGAATGGATACGAAGCAGGCTTGTCTGGATGGATGCGAAGAGAGTTAACTCGGATGGATACGAACAAAGTTGATTTCCTTAATCTTGATCAACCCATATCTCGAGCATACGGACTCCGATCGACTTGAAATCTGAAACGTTGGCTGTCATAGCTTTGCTTGTAATGTCATATCAATCGTAGCTTGATCCGAACTCGGGAAAAATTTACCAGCATCCATAGCGAACCTTTGTATAACCTTTTTTAGGGATGAACTGTCTTTGATATCCAGTCAATTCCTTGGTATCGTGGCCTTGCCAAAAGGCGGGATAACAATTATATCTTACCATTAGTCATCCAGACATAATGATTAGTGTTTTCTTGTGTGCACACTTTCAAGAAAATCCCAAAGAATCACATTTGCGAGCGGTGAAATGGATTTTGTGTTACTTAACTAACACTAAAGACTACAGACTTTTCTACCCAAAAGAATGTCCTTTCGATTTAGTATCATACAACGATGCTGACTTTGGAGGATGTCGGACGGACATAAAGAGTATAAGAGGTACCTATCACTTCATCAGGCAGTCTCTATTATCATAGTTTAGTAAAAAACGAAACTATGTCTCACTCTCGACACGTGAAGCAGAATATATCTCTGCTGCTTTGGAATATGCTCAAGTTATATATGTGCAACAAACACTCCAAGATTTTAGATTTTCTTACAAAAGTCTTCAATATTTTATGATAATATTAACGCTATAAATGTATCAAAAAAATCCGAAAAACCTCTTTCGTACAAAACACATAGATATACATCATCACTTTTTACGGGACAACATAGAAAAATAATAATTTCACTAGAATTCGTATCTTCCGAAAGTCAAATTGCTGACATCTTTGCAAAACCATTAAATGAAAATACTTTTATAAAACTACGTAGAGAACTCAAAATTTTTTTACTATAGGAAATAATCTAATATAAATTTAGATAACTAGAAATAATAATTTTTTACTATTAATATAAGGAAAAAATATGTACTTCGTATGGTAGAATTCAGTTTTTTACCTTAAACTATAAATAGAAAACAAAATTTCTGGTTAAGGAAATTTCAACCATATACATACTCTACTATTCTTGTCAACTAAAAACATATATAAGCCTAACGACCTAACTTGTGAAAACACACAAAATAATTATAATCAAACTTAAAATGGCTTCATCAAGAAGCACATCTTCACCTTCATCTCCTTCAATGGATAGCCCGTCTTCAATAAAAATTACTCCATCACCAACCACACTAGATATTCTCCTAAAGGAAAGAATATTAAGAAATCAATAAAATTCAAAGGCATATTAACAACTACCAATGACTATCGCATTGATGAGCTAAACCATTATCAAAAGGAAATGCTCGGACTTTAAAAGCAAATGTGCCAGAAACCTCATAGACAAGGGAAGCATCTTAATTTTCTTAAGAGATCTCTACTAGCAATTTGTGGTCAATCTCCAACAAAGAATAGTATCCATAATAATTCTTCTAGACTTACGAAAACTCCTCTAAAAATATACAAGCCCAAACTAGCAAACTCTTGGGAACTAGAGCCATCCGAGGAAGAATCTAAACCATCCAAAAACAAATAATTTGGATATCCACTAACGTCTTGTTAGTGTATATCCACTTTGAGAGAGATCCTTTATTAATACCAATAAGAAGAGTACAGGAGATTCATTACAATGATCAAAATTCTAATAGAATTGATTTGTGGAGAAGAGAATTGAAGAAAATTAGGTTTAGGTAAACCTTAATTAATGGAGGATAAAACCTTGATTAAACCCTTGCGGTCATCTCGTCTATGAATCCTGAAAATAGCTTATATAGAAGAATAGAAAACGTAGGCAAAATTCTAGAATTGCCCCTTCGAATATCACAAATCATCACACCAAGCCCGAGCCAAAAATAGGCTGAGAATCGTCACAGACTCTGTCACTTTATGACAAACGTCTATCATATGTTTCGGGAAAACATTTCCTGAAACCACAAATGTCTATCCCAAAGTGACAGACATCTAACCCCAAGTCTCGGGTTTCAAAACCCTGAAGCGACAGACGTCTGTCACTCCACGACAAACATCTGTGCTGCTGCTCCAAGCAACACTTCCCTTCTCTTCACCATAACTTCTACCTCCGAGCTCCAATTTGTGAACCATCTTCTCTGTCCCTAAGCTACTTCCGACCACTTCAATTTCTCCATATAGTGTCGCCAAAATTCAATACTCCACCTCGACACTATATCCATCTCCAACTCCAATGGTACCATACCATCATCAACAACCGATAGCACCAACTATCACCACTTATACCTTCAACCAAACAAGCTTGAATGCTTTCTCAATGAGCTCCGGCAAAGCCACCACCCATTGCACTCCATCAATGAGCTCAGGAAAAGCCCCCGCCCGCTAACGAAGTGTTGAAAACACCCAAATCCAAAACCGTCTCACCAAAAGACAAAAGTGCTAAGGAGTGTAAATTAGCACTCACCAAGAAGATAAAACCATAATCTCTAACTGATACTCAACATCATCTATAACCAAGCTCCTCCCTCAATTATGCCACCCCGTGGCACTTAGCACTTCAACAAGTGAATCAAGTTCGAGCAATGCTTGAACATCCCAACTGGCAATGCCTTAGTGAACATATCCACCGCGTTATCTTTTGTGTGCACTTTTCGAAGATATACTGGCTTATCATCATCCATGGCTACTACGAATGACTCTCACCTCAATATGCTTAGTCCATGAGCTAAATGCCAAATTCTCTGCAAGTGAATAGCACTTTGGTTATCACATCAAACATCAATGATATTGTGCTCGAATCCCAAGTTACACAACAATCGTCTCAAATAAAGTGCCACCTCCACCACGGTTATCAACTCCGCCTCCATAGTGGATAAAGCAACTACGGTCTACCATCTCGATCTCCAACTTACGGTTGTACCACCCAATGTGAAGACATATCCGGAAGTTGATTCTCTTCGATCCTATCACCGGCATAGTCCGAGTCACAATAACCAACCAACTTGCAATTCATCCCCTTACTACCGCCAAAAACAAGACCATGAGATGATGTACCTCTAAGGTATCTCAATATAAACTTCACAGCTTCCCAATGCAGTTCCCTCGGATTAGCCATATACCGACTAGCCATCCCGACGGCATTTGCAATATCGGGCCTTGTACACACCATAGCATACATTAGACTTCCAACCGCACTAGCATATGTCACCTTTTCCATATAAGCCTTATCTTTCTTCAAGATAGGTGATCCCTTAATCGAAAGCTTCATATGCAAAGGTAAAGGTGTATTTGACGCCTTTGCATTCTCCATGCTAAACCGGCAAAGCACTTTCTCTATGTACTACTTTTGAGTCAATTTCAACTCAAAAAGCTTTCGATCCCTTTCTATTTCCATGCCCAATATCCTCTTTGCTTCTCCAAGGTCCTTCATTTCGAACTCCAATTTCAAAATCAGTTTTCACTTGTTGATTTCATTCTTATCCTTAGAAGAAATGAGCATGTCGTCCACATACAAGAGTAAGTACACCCAACAATCATTTTCCAACTTCTTGAAATATACACAAGCATCCTTGATGCTTCTATCGAAACCATTTTCAAGCATAAAATGATCAAATCTCTTGTACCATTGTCAAGGTGATTGCTTTAAACCATATAGTGATTTCTTTCACTTGCAAACCATTGTCCATCGGCTCATCTTGAAGTACGTGAAGAGCATAGTCCAAATTATCAAAAAAACTAAGATAGTTCCAATCACCATATCTATCGGGTGACCTTATAGCATGACGACCCACCCGACTAGCAATACCATCACCCAAACTCCTTTCGGTTCCACCTTGAACCGAATCCTATCTAGAATCATGTACATCACCAACACTACTAGAGACACCCTGTGGACTATGTGATGTTACATCAACCACTTCCTCCTCACAAGCATCTCCAACTACTTTGCTCCTTGGACAAAATGTGGGAATAACTTCCTTCTCCTTTGATTCACCATGAACCAAATCCGGAACATTCGATGAGCTCTCATTCTCCTTGAACAAAGCCAACTCATCAAAAGTAACATGACAAGAATTCACAACCTTCTTCGTTTCCATGCTTTGAACTTTGCAAATGCCTCCGACTTGGCCTTCATTACATACACCCATACTTTTCACAAAAAGTCATCAATAAAAGAAATATAATACCTTGCTCCTCCCAAAGAAGCTATCGGTGCTGGTCCCCAAACATCCGTGTGAACATACTCAAGAACCCTTCTCGAATCATGTTTTCCTTCACCAAATGATACTTTTGTTTGCTTCCCCATAACACATTCCTCGCAAACTCTAGTTTTTTGAAACTCTCTCCATCGATCATCTCCCTCTTCCGAAGAATATCTAAACTCCTCTCCGAGACATGACCTAACCTCAAATGCCACAACCTAGCCGCATCCAAGTCACAAGAACTATCAACACCCACACAAGTTTCACCTTCTATAGTCACTCCTTGAAGCAAATAAACACCATGAGTTCTAGCACCTTTCATCACCACAAGCGCACCCTTCGAAAACCGCAAGCTATCACTTTCAATGGTGATCTTACAACCTAAAGATTCCAGATTCCCCAAAGAGAAAAGAGACTTCCGAAGTCTCGGAACATAGCGTGCATTAGTGAGAGTATATATAACTCCGTCAAACATCCGAATTTGCACAGAACCAATGCCTTTCGACTTACAAATAGCACCATTACCCATAAAAATTGAATTTTCTTCTTTGTCGATATAAGAAGAAAAACAATTCCTATTCAACGTCATATGATAAGTCGCCCCCGAATTGAGCACCAATTCGCTACCCCAAAACATCTGATGCTACCGCCATCAACACATCTATGTCTCCCTCACCAACACCACTCTGCACCGCTATGGATGAAGATGCTACTTCCTTCTTTGCCTTATTCTTGTCCGGACACTCATTCTTCCAATGACCGGGTTTCTTACAAATATGGCACTTGCTCTTTCTTTCCTTTGACTTTCCTCTCCAACTGGGGTTCCTTGATTTAGAACACCCATGGTTCTCCTTCTTCGCATATCTCTCCTTCTACACAAATAAACCATGACCACTACCAGCACAACTACTTCCATCACCCAACTCTTTCATTTGATCCTGCAACTTTTCGCTAAGAAGACCCATTTTGACATCATCTAGAGTCAAAGTATCCTGGCTATAGATCAAACTATTTGAGAAACCCGTATACACTACTACAAAACAGGCCATTTGCATCGGTTGTTTACCCCCCTTTTGCATCAGTTCAACAACCGATGCATATGCAACCGATGCAACAGGCTTAACACTTTTGCATCAGTTCTGAAACCGATGCAAAACGGTCCTTTTTGCATCGGTTGTTACTAACAACTGATGCAAAATATCATGGTTGGTTGCTTGGACACAACCCCCATGTTGCATCAGTTGTAATAAAAACCGATGCAACTAATCCCTCTATTGTATCGGTTTTTTATAACAACCGATGCAAACTAATCCCTCTATTGCATCAGCTATTTATACCTGATGCAAAAAAGCCATTCTCAGAAACCATTATTACAGTACTCAAATAGACTATATATATATTATTGATTATAACAAACAATTATTGCATGCAATATTACTATCATTCAAAATTAAATTTGATGGCAAATACATAATCAGGTTTAATAATTCTACAAAAGAATGAAAAACATAAATAAATTCTAAAGAAAAATAAAATTAGAGGCATGAAACAGAAAAGTTACAACTGATATACTTGTCTAGAATCAATCAACCAAAGATGACTGAACTGTATGAAGGTAGTATCAATGTTGGCCAAGGAATTAGCAAGCATTGTAGATGAGGGTATTCCACAAGCTGTTTCTTGTATTGCTGTCTATAAATGAACGAACAGATGGCTCCCTTCCAAGAAAATCTCTTATAATTTCATTTGGGTCTTTAGCTCCTCCTGGTGCCAGCACCTGCATATGTATAGTTTAGCTGTTAGCCACTCCCAAAGAACTGAATGAAGAAGAAAACTGTCAATACATTACAAATCAAAATGTGCATACCAGCAGAGATAAAATACAAGCACTTATTTTAAAGTGAAGTGCTACAATATTGGTTCTTGGAAATTGCAGTTCCAAGGCATATCACTAAACATCGTATCTTTATAACTGTTCCCTATCTTTGAGTTGTTTCAAACCTTTCAATGCATTCTACCCCCAACAAATACAAATATGATGCAACTGATTACATATACATAACCTCGAAGTGATAGGAAAGGACATTACCTTATTCCTAAACTGCAAGCCAGCATTCTGATTTAGCAAAAAATCTTCAAACTTTGAAGCATAAACATTGGCAGCAAGAACCTGTAAGATTCTCTGAAGAATGAGCTCTGCTTGAGATTTCGTGCTGGTTTGGATCTTGCTCAATGTGGTTTTCTAAATTAAGTTTACACTGCATCTATTATGCACCAGATAAACTTTCGTTCCATAGTTTCTTCGTTCCTTTTATATTTCTTCATAAACCAGTGGTTGAATGAAATATTCTATGGAACAATAGTTGGATGATTGACCCCTATCTTTTGCCGACATTCTATCATCAACTGAAAATAGGAATAATTATTGACACACAGGAAGTATCGCATTTGTTAGCATTGATGAAGATGTAAAAAGTTATCACACATGATTTTTCTCACATAATCCCTCATGCAGCTAACCGACAAATATATGCCAATGTTAAAATGAATAACCTTAGTAAACACCCCAACGTCCACTGTGCATAGCATTGTATCATCTTCTTCATATATCAGCTTATTACTTTAACCTGAATTGTCATTCAAAGAAGCTTGCACACCCAAAACAATATCTGAAGGAATCCATACATTTTCATCCATGGCCTTTCGCATGTTTTCATACTTATTGCAAACTGGGTGTGTACGTGCACAATTTCAGCACTGTTCATGATTTCAGTTTCATCACAGGGAAATAGTCTTATCACTAGTTGTTTCCACCATATCAATAGCTGTATTCTTCTCCACATCATCCTATAAACTATTCAAATCTGTGCCCAAACTATTTTTTTTTCTCCGGTATAATATCAATCTGCTCTACCGCAACACCAACATCGAATGAGATATAGAATTGACTCCTCAAAACAGCAAGCAACTTTTCAAAATAACCCATATTTGGCATTAACCTCCCCAATATACTGTTGTTTGTATCCCAGAATTCATTAAATTTGAAGCTGAAAATATGCTCACTATTTTGAAAACCACCGTACAACAGATCACCATAGTCTAATCTACAGAACATAGTGATAGCCCTATCATTCACTACTTGCTTCACATTAATTTGTGCCATATTCACTTCAGACAAAACACCCTCCTCACATGCAGAAGTGTCCTCTAGCCTACATTCACATTGTCCTACTTCAAGTCCTTTTGTTTCATTTTGTGTCATATCCATACACATTACATCAGAGGAATTTTCATCATTTCCAATAAATAAACCAATAAAACAAAAACCCAAAAAATGAAATGAAAAATGTGCAAGAAAGGATATAGGGATTTAATAATGCTACGTATACTTTCTATTCTAAACAATGCATTTATTATCCATACATGCATTGAAGAGAACACTATATTCTAATGCAAACCATGCAAAAGAAAAGATTTTCAAAATGTTTACTATTATATTAAATAAGAACATGTAAAATAAGCACACCTGAAGGAAGTCTTTCCTATCAGTTCAGCCAATGAGTGAAATTCAATTTGGATTCAGCTTCCAACATCTGAAGGAAGTCTTTCCACTATAGTCTTCTTTATACTTTTGATCATTTTCTGTAGGTAAAACAGAATTTTGAGCATGTCAGAGAACTATTATCAACAACTGAATTTCAAGCTATATGAAAAACTACCATTATAAACAAGGCTGCATATAATACAGATCATATATATGGCTTTACTTCGCACAAATCAAATTGTAAAATAAATTACTCACTTGACTACTTGACTATTCATATATGCACCTTATTATTTTAGAGGAATACAAGTCTATTAATAGTATAGTTAATTCACCATGTTTGGTGACTTATGGACAAAGTGACCTTTATTTAGTTGGATTGTTGGTTGAATTCCGGATTAGTTGCATCGGTTAGCACAGCTAATAGTGAATAGACTCATTTGACTCTTTTTATTATACTTGTATAAATTTGTAAGAATCAAGGATTTCTTTTTAGATGAGTTTTATAAATTGACTTATTTCAAGCATAGGTTTTAAAACTTATTTCAAATATTGACCTAATTTTAAGGTTTAAAAAAATAATCATGCCCAGGGTCCAGCCCGGGCTCATTATGTGCCGATACATTTGAAAATTGTTCATTGTCACTACTGCCTGTTACATAATTGGATCACTAAGTTATCATAACTCATGGTTGATTATATTTTTTACCTAAAGAATCAGATTTCAAGGGAAGCATAGATTCATTCATAGAAATTTATGAGCAGTGTTCGTTTTATATGGATATTAAAGAAAAGGGAAACTGTAGTGCTTACCACATAACCATCTGGTGTCCAAGACATTACATCCCATTTAAGGGTGATATTACCAGTTGGGTCAAGTGGATCATAGGCCACTGCAAAAGATAACAGAAATAGCATTAAGCATTTATATTAATCATGATATATACTATGTATATGTGCATAAAATGAGAAAAATTGACATTAACCTGCCGAAGAAATCATTAAAACAGCAACAGTGATTATGATAATGCATTTCATTCCACGGCAGTATGTGTGCATTTTACTACTTGAGTTGAAGAACCAGTTATGTGATAAAAGGAGAACGAAAGCAGATAATCAGTGTCACAAACAAACATAATTCTTGGCTATGATTTTTCTTTCATGACATTAAAAGCATATACTGGTTCAGTCAATGAAGCTGGACAAGATGCTCTATTCAAATTTTATACAGTTTTCCTAACTTATTTCCAGATATGGACTCTTTTTAAAAAGGAAAATGTATACAAACTTATACCAGAATGAAACTCGATTATTCTATAAAAGTGCAACTTGGCCGATCTGCCAATATCAATATTTTAACAGAATCAATTATAATCCCAGTTCCAAGCAAAACAATATAAAATTAATCGCCACAGGTTCCATAGCAAGAAAGTGAATATGCATGCATAGTTAGATTTGAAAGCTTGTTTCTTATTTCTCTCAGCTACCTCTTTAAATCTTTTATTCAACCATGCAGTCCTCAAACAATTCTTCACCTGCCAAATTCCCAATTTGTAAGTCCAATTGAGATATGATATGGCTATGTTTTTAAGTAATATTTACTTGGACAAGCATAAAAAAATAAATACCAAAATTGTAACTTCCCATTCTTGCTATTATTCAGGTACTCATACTGCGGATAAATCAGTCCCAAAATGATTATACGCTTGCCAAATGAATCACTAACAGCAAATGGACAAACTTGGCTGAAGCTTCTGCTTTGCGTTGGATTTTTAGTAGCCCCGCCATTTGATTTCTTAGCAAGTAACCCTAAACTGGGCTTCATTGAATGCTCTGTTCGGTTTAGATACAAGATGTTTATGGATGGTTCCTGATAGCGGTTCCAAATCATGTAAACAACGATATCCAAATCGCGAGTTCCTAATTCACTGAGACCAACTACACGTGACCAACCCACCAGCGACTGAAATCCCCAAATCAAATTCAACGCATCGAATCCCCTAGAATCTGCAACTGAATTTGAGAATTGCTGACGAGAGCCGATTTTGATTTGGCTTTGAGATTTGCTTTTGAATTCGAATCGAGACATGAGTTTATAAATTGACATTAGATTTCATTTGATTTGAAGTCGTTCAATTTGATTTGAAGTCGTTCAATTGAACGAAAATAAAGTTCCTTTTGTTTTTGGAAGTGGAGGGATAAATGAAAGCTAAGCGGGAAATGAAAAGTTAAGGGGAGGGAAAATGAAAGTTGGAGTAGCAAACCGATGAAAAATGAATGCAAACTAATGTAGTTGCATCGGTTGAATTTAAAACCGATGCGATTAAAACTATTTGCACGTACAAATTGCATCGGTTGTTGGTGACAACCGATGCAAATTTGATTTTTTATTACCTATTGCTTTTCACATAACAATTGCATCGGTTATTAAGATGGAACTGATGCAAATAGTTCTATTTGCATCAGTTTTTACTTCAACTGATGCAAATGAGGCGAAGCAATATGCACTTTTTGTACTAGTGATAACAGTCCGACAACAAACACAACAATATCATCGCCTTTTGTTCTTCCTCAATCTTCAAATCTACCGGCTTCATCTTTATTAGCAAATCATCAAATATATTCAAGTGCGCCTTTAGTAAAGTACCTTCCTTCATCTTATAGGTGAAGAATGTTCGCAACAAGATCAAATGATTAGTTAGGGACTTCTTCATATACGAATCCTCCAACTTGTCCCAAGTACCTTTAGCGGTAGTCTCACCACTAATTTCGGAGATAACATTCTGCCCCATAGCAACTTGAAGTGTAGTGAATGTCCACTCTTCCATTTCCTCTCTCTCAACATCTGAGATGTCTGTTGGCAACAAATGTGTATCAAACGCTACCCGATGCACTCGATTTCGCCTAAGAACCGCTTTCATCTTCCATTGCCACTTTTCAAAATCATTATCGCCATTCCACTTGTCTATAACCAATTGTGATCCCGAAGCCGCGTACGATCCACGTACATACTATGCTACACTACTTGGATTAACCATTGAGGAACTACCTAAGGTATTATCTAATTCCGACATTTCTACAGCCACCTACCAACACCAAAGCTCTGATACCAAATGTTATAGGAATTCTAACTCGAGACCACTCAAATCAAAACCCCAAAGCACAGCGGAAAACGAGATCATGGTAAGAAGTGTAAAACCAACCAATCAATATCTCAATCAAAATTTCAATCCAATCCAAGACCAATCACAATCACCAAACAAGCAATAGAAAATCAAAGCAGCAACGATAAAATTAATCACATACTGATTTATAGTGGTTCCACTAACGGCTTATTAGTGTACATCCACTTTGAGAGATACCCTTTATTAATACCAATGAGAAGAGTATAAGATACTGATTACAATGATCAAAATTCTAATAGAATTGATTTATGGAGAAGAGAATTGAAGAAAATTAGTTTTAGGTAAACCCTAATTAATGGAGGATAAAACCTTGATTAAACCCTTACAGTCGTCTCATCTCTGAATCCTGAAAATAGCTTATATAGGAGAATAGAAAACCTAGGCAAAATTCTAGAATTGCCTCTCCGAATATCACAAATCATCACACCAAGCCCGAGTCGAAAATAGGCTGAGAATCGTCACAGACGTTTGTCACTTTATGACAGACGTCTGTCATATGTTTTGGAAAAACGTTTCCTGAAACCACAAACGTCTGTCCCAAAGTGACAGACATCTATCCAAAGTCTCGGGTTTCAAAATCCTGAAGCTACATACGCCTGTCACTCCATGACAAACGTCTATGCTGCTGCTCCAAGTAGCACTTCCCTTCTCTTCACCATAACTTCTACCTCCGAGCTTCGATTTGCGAACCGTCTTCTCTGTCAGCAAGCTACTTCTGACCACTTCAATTTCTCCATATAGTGTCACCAAAATTCAACATGTTGAGTTTCAGCATTCCCGCGTTTCGTACGCATATGCTTCACCATGTCTAGGCGGCATCAATGGTCGAAGTCTCCTATGCCGGCGTCCCAATTGAACATCCCTTCATTGCCTCCCATTGGGCACATAATCTGGTCTTGGCAACACATTGTCGCAAAAGGAACCCCCAATGTTACGTGCCACCAATCCCATATATATACCATGATTATTTCAAATATCCTACGATGTGGGACTTTTAACCGTCCAATCCACACACCCACTCCATTTACGATGTAGTTGATTTTTGTATTTCTATGTCATTCTTCTACTTGTATCAAATTATTTTAATTTACATTGCTCTATTTATTTTCTATTTTGATTTTCTATCCATATAGTTTCTGTTTAATATTTTGATAACATAAAAATTTAATATTCTCATGTTTAGCACAAACGTTTTATTTTATATTTTATGTTGTTTTCTGCTTTTAGTTTATTTTTCTTGAGTGGAAATATCAACCCCCAGGGAAACTTGGAATCCTAGATCTGTCCCTGCTCCATATTATTTAGTATAATACATGTCAAACATAAAATTATCGAAACTATAGGGCAACACAATCATAATCCAAGTAAAGTTATAGACCTAATTTTCAGTATTCAATGTGTATGCACATCTCTTTCATAACTTGCAACCATGTCTAAAGGAATTGGGTATAATACCCCTCAAACCTCTAATTTGAACAATTAATAATTCAAGAGGAAAAAAATCTAGGAAATAGAAATGTAATAACATGGAAGTGAACTCCATAACTAAAAAATCCTTGGATAATCTTTATTAAAGTTTTAAATAAAATATAAGGAGCATTTACTTTGAAAATCATATAAACTATTCCATGTGTACCCATCATGCATGCGGGACTACTAGTCTGGTCATTAAGGAAACAAAAGATAAAGCTATGGTGGGAAAAATAGCATGTATAAAAAAATTCAAGTTGTACTTTATGAATTTTCAGATAACTAAACTCCTTAATGAATGAACGTGTATAACATAAACAAAGTTAATATAAGGCCCATATATATTGAAAGATAATGCAAGGTATAATGCACATTTCATGAATATTACAATATTATTAAGGAAACATTTTAACTATTTAGTTTTTCCTATGTACAGATTTTAAAGATGTTACAATAATTAGTGATGGACTCATATAGATAAAGATAATTTGGTTAAATTGTACAAAACAATTATTAGAGATAGCTTACAAACAATACCATAAAATATAAACCAAATTAACTCAAGATAATACTAGTAGCCTTTTGCAAGTAATATTTACGTTCATGAACAAACATGCTAGTAATAAATAAAAAAATTACCCTAAAAGGTAAAATGGAAAAAGTGCTAAGATGTCCTTACTTATATTTGCGAGCCAATTAACCTATTTAGGAATCTGATTTCCTATCAATCTCAAAGGCACATCCTCCGTGAAGTGGTTGCACGTTATGACAAGAGTATCCCTTAGGTACTCCATGCGAACATTTTCAATGAATTCCCCAAACTCAATAGGAGGTATGTTTGGATAATCTAGTAGAATAAAACATCTAAGGGAAAACCCTCGACAACATTTTGGTTCTACTTCAAACACTCCACTTGTGGGGAAGTCCAGAACTCCAAACCCATACTCCATCCATATGCTGTTATACCATAATCAACAAGCAAATCCTTGCCCATAAATAAAATCCAAAATTTTGAGTTATTGACTTTATTCCTCCTAAATTGGTAATTTGAAAATGTTATTTTGTACATTCAAGTTGTAAGTATTTACAATATAAGATGAATGATGGTAGTTTCTAACTTTTTTCACTTAACAAAACTTTCATATTGCTAGTTTACATCAAGGTTCCTGATTCTGTCCGGCACGTCGAAATTTCCGACCATCTAGGCCCGGTTCTGGTGGTGATAGAAACAAAATCCATCCAATAAACCATTTCGTCACCTAGGTTAAAAAATTATAGACGGATTAAAAAAACCAAAACAAATATCTTCAACTTGATTCAAAAGGAGAGAATCTCAACATGCCTACAATACAAATTAGCAGTTTGCAAAGAAATTCAGACAACAAAATCCTGCTTTGAACCTTCTATCAATTCAATTATATGCAAAAGAATCAATTTTCGGCTATAAAACCATAACAATCTTATAACAATACACAAAACAAAACCTTACAAATTCCAAGCTTTTAAGGAATCCTAAATCTAAACCGCAGCTTAATCCAGCAATCGTTGCTTACTCCGTGCGAACAAATCAACACGTGCGAGCTATCTTGAAGCAGCTATCTGTTTTCCCCTCTTTTTAATCTACGAATTTGAAAGTGATGTGAATTTGTTGAGTGGCAATGAAATCGATGAGCGGTAGTAAACTAGGGCATGGTTAGCAAAGACAATGAATTAAGCATAATTGGATTAGGGTACTAAACTAGGCTGGGATAATTAGTAATATGTTAGTTGGTTTAATATGTCATTTGGTTTATAACTTTTATCAGTAATTGGATTATGCGTAACTTTTATCAGTAATTAGATTAGGTGTAATTGTTTTTTCATCAATTGGATTAGGCTAAATCTGAAGTGAATTGTTTAGTATGTCAGTTGGTTTATAACTTTTATCAGTAATTGTTTGTAGTAATTGGATTAGGCATAATTGTTTATCAGTAATTAGATTAGGTGTAATTGTTTAATAGTTAAATGCTTTATTTAGTTAATATTTAAAAGTTATCAGTTAAAAGTTACAGTTAAATGTTTTATTTAGTTAAATTGGAGTTGGTATTAATAAGTTTCTATTACATAATTTGTATACATTTTGTTTATTATTTATTTGTAATTTTAGGTGCTTGAATATGGCAAATCGTGATATCGTGTGGAATTATTGCACGACAGTCAGTATCAACAAAAAGAAAACAAAGTGAAATTATTGCAATAAAGAAATTCTGATGGAGGTGTAACACGTATGAAAGAACATTTGACAGCAATGGCAGACGATGTTGCACCATGTCCAAGCATTCCTAAAGAAGTTAAAAAACTTATACGGGAACATTTAATCAAAAAGAGAAATGAACAAAGTCAAGGGAAGCTTGAAAAACAACGCGTGCAAGATTGAGAGTACGATATGCTAAACGACAATAAATAACTGATCAAATTATTGACCTAGATTATATTTCTCACGAGGAGGATCTACTAGCAGAATAGACTAGAGAAGTTGAGAATCCACTGCTTGACGATAGAAGTGACAATCCTTGGTCAGACAATGATAATGTATCTGCACTAAAAACAAAAGATCAAAATAGTGAAAATAATACTTCATCAAATGATGACTCAGGTAATGCTGGTAGTCATGTTATTGGTTCTAGTGGTTATGGTGTTTACTCCACTTATGGTGATTCTCAAAGACTTACCCAAAATTGTACTAGGAGAGCTTCAGATGAGATAGTGGATGAAGAGATAGAAATTTGAATGTTGGAAATGTAGATCAACGTAATTATAATGAAATACACACATATAATAATGTTCCTGGTTATATGTATTCTGCGTCTGACTACACTGGAGGTTATTCGTATTACGCAGCAAATCAAAAAAATACTGCCGAAGCATTAAGTAGTCAAGATAAACCCTCAACATTTAATAGTATGATGACGACATTTTTAAATTCAGATCAAATGCAGCAGTATGTCTTTCCATCTTATTATACTGGGACACAAAATGAATACAACGATGAGCACGGTTTGTATGATGCTGAAAGAAATGGTTTTTGGTATTAATTTTTTTATGTTTTATGTTTCGTATCTTCTACATAATTTGAATGAATTAATATAATTTAGTACCAGCATTGTATTTTTATTGGCATATTTATAAGAAAATACCGGAATCTGCAAACCAGAATTAAAGTGGAATTTCTGGAATTTTAGAAACGGAACCAAAATTCTAAAATTTTCTAATGACTGAAACGAAAACGACAAACGGAATTTTGAACCTTGATTTACATCATATGTGATTTTGGAGCAGTTTGAATTGCCAGTTTAAATCAGTTTTCATACTTATGTATTTATGCAGGTTATCTTCCAACTACCTCACGCCATCCTTGCAACCATCATGGTCTACCCTACGATGCCAGCCTATATCGATACAACACCAACTTTATTGTTTTAAACGATGAACTGCAGACAGAATCATATACAAATGCTTCCGACGACGAACACTAGCATAATGAATAACCCAGTAAGCTTGGTCGATTATTGTGACAATGATGATGATCTCTTGGAACACAATGTCATCGTCTCTCTGGACCCTGTGCCCATGTCGTAGCTGGTCTTAAGAACTCTCAGGTCATCCAGATCTTGTGATGACCTTAGTACAATTACCAAAGCCGTTAGGTTCATGGCCTTGCAACTATCAGATAGTGAGAAAAATTCTGTTAAGTGTCTGATTCCCAGCCTTGCATCTTTTGACTTTCTCTTTGTACACAACCTACATGCAGTAGTGTGACACACACAGTAATGTACAGATGCACAACCCCAATCCTATAGTTCTGCCGCCATGTTGAACTATCTTCACTTAAGTCCTACTGTCCTTCGTTTAGCTTTGGTTGTACATATAGGTAGTCCCCTATAGCCTTATCATCTTCCTTCCCCTTGTTATCAGCAGCCAGTTACTCGCCCCATTATCCAACCATGACTGCATCTTTGTTTCCCGACCCCCATTCCTCTGATCATTCATCCCCAACCCTTCCATCTTCCTCCAACCCTTTTAGCATCACTTTTAGGAAGTCCTCTGATCATTCCACTAAATAATTGACAGTGTATGAACTAAACATAAATCAAACACAAATAGTACATCACTTTATCTTGTACCGAGGCTTGAAGAGAGCTTCGCAAATATTGGTCTGAGTGGTTGAATATGCATAAGTTATGCACAGAAGAACGTAGATTTAATGTTGATTAATGTGATTAAATAAAGGCTCAGGCTAAGATAACCCTGAAGACTCTGAGCAGCTGCATGCAAAACCTCTTCAACAACGAGGTTCCAAAATATATATGAGAATTATAATCAGTAAGAGTAAGATATACCATTGAACTCCCAGAAATTTAAGCCAATATTCTCACTACAGTGTTTGAAGCTGGTAAGATGAAGATAATAACATTACGTGAGGATATTAATATTGTTGTAGGCCATAATAGTAAGCATTAAGCAAAACATTCATATACAAAATGTGGCAGATACAATGGACATTTGAAAGTACTGTAACTATGTGATTACTAACAAGATACAAAGGAGAAAAAAGTCTTACATATTTATCCTTTCTTTGTTCAACTAAGAGTTCACATCGAAATGAATGATTATGGAGTTCAGTATAAAGACCTGCCCATAATCAGACACAAACGTAAATCAACTTTCACCATTTTGTATAAATCTATAATTTCCATCACTGACCATGGCCAGACCATAACAGTACCTAATTAACAATACAGTTACAAACTTTGATATTTAATTTTATTTGAAAAGTAACAAAAAATACCTTTCTCTACATCTGTAGTCTTAAGTTGGTGGACGTTGTGAGCTTAAGTGGAGATTTGGAGACTGGAGTGGTGGAGATGTGGTGTGTAGAAATTTTGTTAGTGCGACAGATGATGGTGGTAGCAGGAAGCTACTCGACTTTAAGTTGAAGAAAATTTCTAGCATGATTTTGGTGCCGATCTAAGGTTTATAGCATGAGACAATGTTGAAATCCAGGTCTAGGGTTTATAGCCTTTCAAAAGCCTAGGAACGGAGGAGAGGAAGAGTGGATTTGATGGAGGAGGTTTGGATGAGAGGGAAAGATTAAGAAAGGGATGAGATTAAAGGGAAGAGATAGAGAAACGAGGAGACGATCGAAAGCGGCTGAAATCTAGGCTCACCATTATTCTCAATTAAGTCATTCCTAAATGAAAGAAAGTTATAAGAAATATTTCACTGTTAAGTTGTAACGACCCCGAATTTTATAAATATTTAAATTGATAATTAAATAAATCGATTGAATGAAAGCGAGTTTCCCCGACTCGATTTCGAGTGAATTTGAAAATAATAAATATATAGATATATATTTGACTTGAGTTTAAATTATAAATAAATAATTGATAATAATATTAAATATTTGAATTGATGATTAAAGATGGTTTGAGTTTATAAAATAAATATAAGACAATAAATATTAAGTAAATAATGATAATTAATATTTGAACTAGAAATTGAAATTAATATAAGGTAAGTTTTAATAAAAATAGAAGTAGAATATTTGTTAAAATCTAACAACAATTTAGAATAGAAATTTATTTACATTTCAAAGTAGTAAGATAAATAGAGAAAACAAATAAACATAGAAATTGTCATTTTTAATTCTTGATAGATATATATATATGTAAACAAAAGATAAAACACAATATCTCCAAGCTTGAAGAATAAGATAAAGTAAATATATATATATATGTAAGTATATATGTAAGCATGAAAGCTGCCAGCCGAAATCAAGTATGGCTAAAGCAAATAAGGGTAAGTATGTTGTGCAAAGCAATAAATACCCATACCTTAGTACACTACAACATATCATCTCAGCCCCATTGTTTTGTACAACTGAAAGGAAAAGGAAAAGGAAAATATAAGTTGTACAAGATCATTTAATGCAAAACATCTTAGCATACAATATAGATGCATATCAGCCTCCATAAGCAAATAAAAAAATCTATGATATTGTACAAACAATATTATATCATCTGTACAAAGATATCCTGTTATCTTCTTTTCTTTATATCAGCTCCTATCATATCAGTTCGTCCAAACATAAAGTAAGCAAACCAGAAAATACATCACCATTTTACAAACTCAAACAAACTCCTCAAAATATTTTCAAAACCCTGTAACCATTTTCAAATCAGAGAAAATGAAAACTAAGCCCTGTAACTCAAGCCTGTAACATCTTCAAGATGTAACCTGAAATCAAAAGCTTTGAAGCATCTCATCAACAAGACTAGTTCAACTAAGTATTTCAGTTTCAAAGATTTAAGCATTCAAGTTTCCAGTAAATCAAGTTTGTCTCTGTTCTTTCAAAAGTCAGGTGAGCAACTTTAATCTTTTAAACCATTCTTTGAATCCAATATTGAGAATCTGTGAGTAACTCCACTTCTAAAAATCTTAGAGTAAATCTGGTTGAATGATATTATCTGAAACAAATATGGTTATATAAATTCCTGGTATTTCTGTGGATATGTGACAGTGTATATATATACTGTGTGTTTCAAATACTTCCTGTTGTGTTCCTGGACATAAGTTTACTTAAAATTTATGTTCTATAAATTTAGTTACTAATATAACTTGGGTTTTAAAAACAAATTCATGTTTGTTTAAGTATAAATTTATGTTTAAAGATTTAACTAAGTCAAAATAAATGGTGAATGGGCTCTGGAAACAAAGGAACAGAAAATTTTGAACATAGGTGAAAAATGAAATCCCAAGATTCATGGTTTCAGGCTTATGATCAGGATTCAAACACAAAATGATGATTTTTAAAACTAAAATCATAATTTTTAATTGGGTTTTGAGTTAGAAATTCTGAGATGACTGTAAAATGCTTTTCGAACAATCTCTAGTGATCTAGGGGATCTGGGAGATCGGGTCTTTTTCTAGGGATAGTGGAGTGATCAGAGAATAATGGAAAAATGATCGGAGGTGGTGCAGTTGTCTGTGACGATGGTGATTGATCGGGAAAGTTTTTAAACCTAGTTTTAGGCAATGGTCACGAATCAGCCTCGTTCGTCATCATCAGTGGATCGAGTGTGGTGGGATTTTGGGATTCGCTAGAGTGAAGGTGGTCGAGGCTATGGACGGTGGCGGTGGCATTCAGGTGGTCGGAGCTTCGGAGGAGAAACGTTGACAGGGGGTTCGTGATGATGGGTTCTGGTATTTCCAGGTATGGGTAAAGGCTCGATTTCTATTCGAGTTGATGTGTTGGGTTTGGGTGTTGGAGATCATGCCGGAGGGCGATCGTCGATGTGGGGAAGCTAGGGTAGTGGCCGGAGTTGGCCAGAGGCACGGTGCACGTGCACGTGCACTTTTGTATCTGGGCATTTTTGGGTTGAGGCTCTGGAATTTTGGTCTCGAGTTTTACTCGAGAAGATCGCGTACCAGACTCGGAGCAGATGGCAGGGAGACACGAAGTAGGCAGTGAAGTGTGTTTCTTCCATTAGCTACAGGTCTGATAACCTGTTGTATAATTGTGTGAGTGGGTTTTCGCAAGGGAAGCTCGGGATTTTTGTGGGTTTTCTCGAAGCAAAGGGCGAAATTTCTCGGAGTAAGTCTTGGGTAGCTCGGGTCATGATAGTATTGACAGTTTTTGAAAAACTGTCTGGCTTTAATATCTTAAATAAAAGCAGGTTTTAACAGGGTTAAAACTAAATTTAAATGTGGATTCAAGTTAAGTTGTCTCCATAGTTTTTAGAAAAAAATATAATAATAAAATAAAATAAATAAAGTTTTATAAAAACAAAATTTTTTAACAACTTTATAATGTTTGGAATATATTTTAAGTGTGTTAAATTGTACTGAGTAAATTTGTAGTTATTTAACACTAGAATTTATTTAATCTAAAATTTGTTTAAGTTAATTTTAAAGATTTAAAAGGGTCTTAAAATGTAAATGGTAATTAGAGTATTTACAAGATAATGTATCTTAAGTTAAAAGGTGTTTTATTATCTTGGAAATTAATTAAGTTAATTAGGAGATTAAATATAATTAATTTATTAATTTAATTAAAGATAAAGGTTAATTAAGTGATTAATGTAAGGATAATTAAGTAATTTAATTAATTAATGGTTATAACTAATTAACTAATAAATTAGAGATAAATGAAATGTGGAATTTATTAATTAAGGAATTTAAAGGATTAATTAATAATGGCAATTAATTGAGATTAATTTAATCATTAGAAATTAATTGGCTCATAAATTTAGAATGATTAGTAAATAATTAAAGGTTAACAAATAAAATTTAAAAGGAAGATTTATTTCAAACAAATTTAAATTAACTTATGATAATTAACCCGGATAAACAAATTGATACATCTGATTTAAATTAATCAGTTGATTAATAAATTCATTTGTGAATGTATGGATTCTATTGAATGATTGAATTACTTGATATTCCCTGATATATGATGCTTTGTGACATATCCTGATCTGTGTTGTGATCTGTAATTTATTTATCTGTGATATGTATATCTGTGATCTTTGATGAAAAATAAGCGTTATACTTTATATCGCTTATCGAATATATTGTCGTATTTGATCTGTGATGATTCTATGATGTTGCACTATTGTGTGTGAAACCCCTGGACTACACTCTTTCACACACAAATATGGATTTCATGAGGAAATTGGTTAAGTCACAGATAATTTAAATTTGATGTTTTTGAAACTGAAATAGGAAATTTGGGTTTAAAGTGAAAAGCTTTTGAAATGGAATTTCAAAGATAAAGGTTATTTTGAATAACTTAATCGAGTTTTGAAAATTTAAATAATTAGATTTAAATAATTAGATTTAAATTTGAAAATTTAAATAATTAGATTTAAAATTCGTATTGACAATACTGAAGATAATTAAAGCTTCAGAATCGAGTTTGAAAGTGATTTGATCAGTTTTGAATTTTATCGTTTGAATCGACATTTAAAAAATAGTCGTCCGAGGCGTAGTCTTGGAATTCGACGAGACCAGTTCCATTGGGTCCGGAATATTGTATTATTACCGGGTTTCAAATTTCATATTTTTCGGAGTTGATATGTGACCGTACGGTGAGTAAACGTGTTGGATTTTAAATCGAATTCAATTTAAAATGAGTGTTTATCTATTATATATTGTTCCATTGCGATATGTGAGATTCTGATATTGTTTCTGTATCTGATGTTATCCTATTGTTCTTCTTTCTCTTCTTTCTTCTTCTTCTGCCTTTTTCTTCTTCTTAAAACCCTCACTATTGGAGTTTCCGGCATTCGATTTCTCGGCAGTCGATAAAGGGAGTATCGATGTCGAATTTTCGAAAGTCGAAAATTCCTGTACGTGACAGCAATGTAACGATCCGGATTTTCGCGTTCGAAAATCGACATCCATACTTTACATCGTACTCGAATGTCATAGATTCGACCGTTCCAATCCGATTCGCCGGAGCTTATAACACCATTAAGTATAACAACACAGCGGAATAAAAGAATAATACATTGATATACAATATCGGATACAATATCTGATACAACAGAGTGATACAATGAATATCAATATACATCAGAGATATGATACAACAAATAGCAGCGGAAAAGAAAATAGATAACACCAACAGCGGATAGAATGTCTCCAATAGAATGCTCCAAGATAAGCAACGTCAGTCCATGAACTCCAAGAACTGAACTAGCTCCAGATAATCTACTCAACCTGAATAGCTGAAAAACCCAACTCTAGACTGCCCGTGTGGAAAATAGTGGGCACCCAGAGTTTAGGAAGGGAACAATAAACTCCGGATCAGTCATGGGACTGGTGTGAGCAACAAAAACAGTTTATCTTTAAAAACAAATAGCAAAAGAATTTTAAACATTGAAATCCGCAATGCTTTTCTAAAATGAAACTACCATAAGACCTCCCACCACACACACAATGCAAACGCAGACTTGGAGGAGATTTCTTCTTATGATAGTCAAAGATGCTTACTACGCAAAATCAAATTCTTTTTGATATTATTATTAGTGCATAGTGGAAAACATTTCGAAAGTAGAATATAAATCTTAGCCAGCATAGGTACCATTATATTATGCCTGCTATAGCTGCCTCCTGAGGAGACAGGTTATACAATTGAAATCGTAAAGGCTCGTATTGTTTCTTTGGATTTCCAAAAAATGGTCAGGCCAAGGAACTTCCTTTTCCACGATTTAATTCAAGAATAATTCGCTATCCAAAATCGCGAATATATTTCCTTTAATAACCTTCTACATTTAATTTATCAAATTCAATTGATTTTGAATTTATAAACACATTTATAAATTCTATTTCTATTTTATAACAACTTTGATTTATAAATCTTCTTTATTAACAATTTCGATCAATATTTCATTTGAAGGCACAAATCCAATTTATAAGTTAATTTCTTATAAATCTTCTATTCTACAATTTCATTCATTTTAACTTCACGATTTATACATCTATAAATTTCATATTGATTTTAACTTCACAATTTATACATCTATAAATTTCATCCTTTTTCCAAATTCGTTTCAATTTGCAATTAAAGTGGAGGAAAGAGAGATATGAGCGGATCAAAAGAGATTCACCAAATTTCAATAAATAGTTGGCGAGAACATTTTGGTAGCATTTATTTATCTACTTTTGATCTTCTAAATGATCAATAATTGCACTTAGCTTTCAAACGCTACTGAATAATGCAACTAATAATAAGTTTTCCTGTACTGAAAAGAGATGTTGGATGAAAAAACTAGTCATCTGCATGACCTTATAACACTATAAAAAGAAGGGTACTATAGCAGAGAAAGAGGGGATTTTAGGGAATATTCTTTGAATTCTATACTAATATACTTATACTCTCTTTGCCATTATAAAAGTTTATACCATAAAGAAATAGATAAGCGAAGTTTTGACTAGTACCATTGTCTTAGTGCTTAGGCGCTTCGACTTTGGTTCGAGATGTCACATGTTCGAAACTTTTGTTTAACGATGAATTTTCCATCGATTAGAAAATCACTGAAAAAATATAATCATTATAAAAACCGCAAGCGCACGACATACAATCGTAGTACATGTGCGAGTACAGGTCGATCCATGGAGAAAGAAAAGTTTTTAATATTACTCAATCAAATTAGCCCAAAGTTTTTGAAATTGTTTTAAACTAGAAAACTGTAGAGAATAAACTAGAGCAAAAGTGAATAAAACTATGATATTAAAGAGTAATTTAGAGGCAAATCCACTTCCAATCATTCATATAAATCAACACAATATGCATCCATAACTTCTCTTTAATATATTAAGTAGAAATGATTGATGTATTTATTATAAGTATGGTTTATTTGTGCTATTAATTAGCACAACTTAAACCATCAAACTTTAACACACCATTCAAACCCACATATCAATTCTTATGAAAATGACATGAAAGTAAAAATAAAATCTATTTAAGCATGATCTATTTATTATGAATTAGTAACATAGACCATCAAATTTTGGTTCTTGTTTGACTTTCATCATCAAAATCACTTAGGCCAATGATCAAATAGTTTATGTTATATTGGATTAAGCATAGCCTATTTGAGATGTCAACATAGACTATCAAATTCACTAAAAGAAAAACATAAACCACCGTCATTCGTATTTTTCATTAAGCATAAAAGAGAGATCACAAATGAAATCATCATGTTAATTTAATATGTTTCATGAGAGCTTCACTACCCCTAAGTTAAAGGGGTTTAGCTACTCATATTTGAATACATCTTAACATAAATGATTTCAACATAAAACAAGGAAAATGAGAGCTAATTGAAAGAAAAGAAAGCTAACTACTTGCATGAAATAAAACTAAACGAATTACAAGAATTAAATCTATGCTACTAAGAAATAAGAGGAGCATAAAGTAAATAAGAGGGCATAAATAAAATAGCAATAAAAGAAAGCATGAAATGGAAAATGCATGAAAGTAAAGAGCAAGGCTAAGAAGCCATTAAAGAAATATTTTATTTATCATTGATTTGTGGCTACAATATTGCATAAAAAAGAAGAAGACGACTACATGAAACATAAGGTATATTTATACATGCTTAAAATCCTAATTCATATTTTAGGGGACTACCAAAAATTCCCTTGAGATAGTGTAACCTCCAAGTAATCATTAGAAAATTAATTAATCCCCATTAACATGCCTTTAAGTCTCCATTAACATGTGCATGTGACTTTAATTATGGACCATTAGTTAGTGGGCATGTAGGTTCCTCCATGTTGCATGAATTCTTTTATTTCCTTTCTTCGTTAGCTTTCAACATATGTGCATGCATACATTCATGAAACCTCTTCATATTTGCACTTCATTTCCTACAAATAAAAATAAAAATGTGCAAATAAATTTTCTCAAAATTAATTCATACACAAAATTACCTTTTTGCCCCCAAATGAAGACGAATGAATGATGATTTGAAATAATTTAAATTTTGGTTTAGATATGTAAAATACCCTAATTTGCTCATTTATTTAAATAAAAGAAGTTTAAATATGGGAGTAAAAATATATACTTTTACATGCACATCAACTTGCGTAGCGTGATCGAACATATATTGACATGTAATATGCTATATACTGTCTAATCCTTGTAGTACTATTATGTACTGCCATCTAAGTACCCAATTTAAAAAAAATTTAAGCAAAGATATGACCTTTGATGTATGATTCATAGAAATTTAACCCACGTAAATTTCTATGTCTTTTACTTTTTATTGCATTTTACTTAACCTTTTTAGTATTAGATTCTTTTTTATATTTATCTTAATTGGATATATATTGGACCTGACATTTTAACATATAGTTAGAGTGCAACTTCATAATTATGCAAGCATAAAGCAACATATTTACTACCTTAAGGCAAATTTAACAATACTTAAATTTGTTAATTCTTGGTTACGGTAAGCGTCAAGCACCGTAATTTCTTCATAATTAACTTGATGTTATGAGATGAAAAAGCTCAATAACATTTTGACATTAGAAGGAGGGCAATGTTTCCACCCTCACCTAACTCCATAATTGACAACTACATCCACGTTCAAAACCACCATGGATATGGACGAAGCTTTTGTCTACAGTCAACTCAACAAAGGTGCTCATGGTTCATCTATCAATCTGTTACAATTAAGATTGTCTTAAAAATTTAAGATAAGGAAGGCATGATCGAAATAGATTAATCTTTATGCAAATCTTTAGTATTTGGCATGACATGATACTACACAAAGAAGTACATAATAAAATGCCTTTTAATCATTAACATTTATAATCTTACCTTACTTTTTTTTGAATATACTCAGGAGAACCCGGTGAACCGGTAAACTCCTTAGGGGAATTAAGTTGTGCTTGTTCACACCTTACATTTCTTACTGCACTTCAATATAATATCACAAAGCACAGACTAAAATTTTGTAATACTTACCATTTTCCTGTGTTTATTTTCTTCCATTCTTTCCATCTTTTTCAGCAAATATATGATTAAAGGAAATAACATTTAAAGAACATTCAGATATTTAATAAAAGAAAATAATATTATGATACTTATTTCTATACATGCGTGTTAATTTTGGTTTAAAATAGCAATTTCTTAATATGTCAGATCAATTGTCTATCCTACTTGTTAGTTACAACCTGTTTCGAAAACTAATTTAAAGTAAATGCTTCGTATAATATGGAATAGAGGTAAAGTACAATGAAAGGTTTTCTAACAAAATGAAGAACAAATTATTTTTTAGGTACTGCCAATTACTACAAAAAAATTATATTGATCAAATTAGGCATTGCCAACTACTCTATTCTTGCATTTGATAATGAATAATAACATATCCATTGATGTTGCAAAAATTTAAAGATAAAAGTAAAAGCAAAGTAATCATTCATTTTTCAAATATTAACAATAAATGATCATACCAAAATAATCACTTTTAGCATCAAGATCAATAGAATCAAATCACATAGTCCTATTTTAGTCGATAAAAATATAATTAAAATAAATGAATCTAGGGATATTGTTAGGCGTTTGGAAGCTATCAGAGTGTGTGCTTATGTCTTTATATGATTTAGGCGTTGTAATATTTCTCAAATATGTGTATCCCTATATGTATTTGAAAATACATCAAAGTTTTCAAAAACTTTTAGATTTTCATAAAGAAAACACAAATTAATATATGGTTATTATGCTTAGGAAATGAGAAACTTTTGTTTCTATAGTACTTTCCTACATAACCTACTACAACAATAACTTCTTGTTTTTATGATTTGAGTTTTTTTATTTAATAAATTTGATAATTAACATTTATTAAACATGTGGAGAAAGCTTCTCCTACACTTTCTTTCTTTGCTTCTTTTATTGGCTTACTTCATTTGCTTCTGTGCTACACCACCTTTCCTTGATATGTGGTTACTTTTCATATTTTAATCTAAGGTAAGATTCTAATCATGATCAAGATTAATTTAATGATATGGTAAACATGGTCATTTGTCGAATTTGTTTTTAAATCTTACTATTTTGAGAATGATACCATTCCTTTTCTATTAAAAAGTCATTCTGAGCATGTAATATTTTGTATCTTTTAAGGTTATTTCTTTATATATATAACTATTTTAATTAGCATCGTTACAATGCACTTGCAGAATTTTGCAAATTTTGATTGATGAAATATGTTAAAAACTAAATAATTAATCTTAGGAAGTGTTCATTATAATCTTAAAAGGTATTCCTTACTGAAAATGTGATATGAGTTTGTTATTCTAAAATATTATTCCCTTGAGCATTTAAAATTTGTTTCACATGCAGTGACATATAATTCTAACGGCTGCATAACCTTGTGGATCTGCATTTAACGTTCTAATTAAATGACAGCATTTAAGACATTTAAAACTATTCATGTATTGTGTCAAAATTAATAAAATGCATTAGTTTCTACATTTAATCTATTGTCTATAATTATAAACATTGTTCACTTAGCTGTCTTGATAACCCATGAATCCAATGTTCGTCAACACGAACCAGCTCCCATAGCTCTGCAGATCACCTCCAATGTTCACCAGCTTAGCTAACTACACTGCTAGCAAGCAAAAACGACAATCTCAATATTGAGAACAATGATATTGGACTAAGATGCATGGGGCAAAGACTTGAAACAAAATCCAAAACAATGCCTACAATAAGTTGAAAATATTCCAATCCCAACCATGCTCTAAGAACGTAGCAAAACGAATTGCACAAAAGAGGGGGCATGTACACCAAAAAAAACCCTTAGATATCTTGAAATTCCTAAATCTGTCCCCTCATACAATTGACAATCACCATACCATGGAACTGCATAGGCACAGTCCGACTTATCGGCCAAACTACACTGGACATAAGGATTTTAAACAGCCCGTACCAGTAGTAAAAAAATTGTGCAAAACAAAGGAGTTATAAAATACATAACTCGACTATTCAGCCAAAGTTCTGTGCTGGATATATGGATATAAATGGCCTGAACCAGCTATAAAAAGCATGCGTATGAAAAAAAAGGATTGTAAATACACGACATGACTTCTCAGTTAAAATGAAATAAAAATAGTCTACATCATAAATGAAGCAGACCATGCCAAGTGCATGTAAAAAAGAAGAAGAAGAGAGATGCTACAAGCGAAGTTCAGGAAACATGTTATCATATAACGAACTGAACCGAGCATAACAAATACCATATCTAGAGCCAAATTGTTATTAAAAGCCAAATGGGTCAAAGTGCTTAGAAACAGACCCTCAAATCAAATCAGCTAAAATGTGCATAATAAAGCTAACGTCAAATCAAGAGACTAGAGCACCCAATTCTAAGCAAGATAAGTTTTTCATATCTAAAATTTATTATTTACTATGTGTTTCTAAATATCTTTAATATACTCCTTGCAAGTTCACATGATAGAACAAAACTCGCCAAGTCACTGCATTATGAAAGCTCATGTTCAAAGTTTGAATTTACCAAGTCATACACCAAAACTTTATTGCCACTCAACTAGGGCTTGGTTAAATTAACTAAGTTAGAAACATAAGCACACACATAACCGTGCAACCCTTATGCTAAGTGACCCAAAAATACGATAAAACCTTATCAATTATGTGTAAATATTAAAACTATGTAAATTCTAACATATACAACATTCATAAAATATAACGAAAATTATTGGCCAGGGGAAAGACCGCAATAAATAAAAAACATGCAGCCACCTAACAAATATTAGAGAAAAGTGATTAAAATAAAAGGAGACAAGAAACTAAAAAGGCTAGGTCGTAATGGAATTTAACAAAGAGAGAGAAAAGCTCGGAAGAAAGAGAAAGACTTAGGACAAGATAGAAAAATTCCAAATTTGCATTAACACCACAGTACATACTTAGAGGGCAAATATCACATCGATTTCGATTAAGTAAAAAACATGATTATAATGCACAGAAGCACAGAATGCCCAAGAGTGTAGGAAGTAAGACAACACATAAAACAAAGGGATGTAGTAAGAAAGTATGCGCGTAAGCACTAAATACAAGAGAACATAAGAACGTAGAATACATAAGAGCGTAGAAAGTAAGAAGGCACGCCTAGAACTTCATAGAGAACTTAAACTATGAACGCTACTGACCAGGCAATAGATAGGGAAGATAACATAATAGCTCACAAGACTCAAGCTACTTCATAAAAGCTACATCAGAATTCATAGGCTTAAGCTACTTCACAAAAGTTACTTCACAACTCTCGAGAAAAAACTACCACCTTCTCCCAAACCAACCAACCAATGAATTGCATTGGACATACCTCATCCTTTCGACAACTCTGAACCTAGACAAAGCAAACTATATTGAACAATCATCAATGCTTGGCCAAGCCAAGATCATAGTAGACTACGCCCGATTTGTGCACCTGCCCACCAGCTAAATCCCATACAAAGTAAAACCACCCGGAACCTTTAGCAAAATTTTCTCCACTCAAGACCATGATAAGTATACACTCCTTAAATCATAGGTTGACTAAGTACATGACCTGCATAAGTACTATGTACAACACTTTACCAATATTTACTCCTTATCCATTGCGAGCAAGCCATAAGTGAACATTGCGCATACAAAAAGCCTAATAAACCCTAACACTATGCCTAACACTTTCAGGTGCGGACCTGTGGTGTGCTTACTGAGGAATCTCTAAGCAGTATTATGTGGAATCAAAAGCATTCCAAGGGCCGCAGACAAGGTCACTCAAATAGTGCTCCTGTGTAGTTCCACACTTACTAGTAAACATCGAAGGCTTAAGCCAACAACTTGATCAATAACTTTCACACCCCCAATGTCATAATCTAAGCATCCCTTATCAGTATGCTGTGCATCCCAATGCCCTGATCTAAGCATCCTTTATTAGTAGCCTATGCACCTTAGTACCTTAGACTGAGCATCCCTCATCAATGACCTGTGCAACCATGTAGGAATCTGCACATCAGCGTAACCCTATGAAGGAACCCATGCATCTACGCAACCTTATGGAGGAATCCATGCATCTACGCAACCCTATACAGGAACCTATGTGTTTTTGCAATCATAGATCAACCATGATCCTAAGCAAAAGACTCAAACCAATATTATCTCACCTAAAAACTATATTATCCTGCCTAAATCAATGTTAACCTTGTTTAGCTAAATAGAGAAGGATGACAAGACAATGACCCATAACCTACCAACCGCACTTCAAATAAACAATAAGGAAGCCATATCACCACCTTAAATACCCATTCGTTACTAGTTAAATGCAGTAATAAATGTCATTATGACCTGCTCATTATTACCAATCAATACTAGCCATTTCTATATCAAACTATTTATCCTTCCCTTAAACCAATTAAGAAGATCATGGTACATTTGATGCCAGCCTCGTTAGCACCACCTCTTCTCTACATCCACATCGGATTAAGGCCAATAGCTATAAATACATCTACTATTGCAATAGAGGAGGTACTTCTTCTTTAACTTCTTTTCTTCTCTAATAAAATAAATTCATGTATATTGTAATCCTCACGATTATGAATAAAATATGAAAACCTCGTAAATTCCAAATTCAAAAATCCTATCTTTAGCCAAATTTTCCCGCATAATAAAATAGCCAATTCCTTCAACCATGTCAGTGATTTATGCACAAATTAGTGAGCAAAGGGATGGACGACACGTAGAGGAATCAAATGGTTGAAAAAATACACTGGATGAAAGAATTAGTCATCTACATGAGCTCATAACACTATAAAAAGAAGGGTACTATAGTAGAGAAATGAGGGATTTTTGGGGATATTCTCTGAATTCTATACTGATATTCTTGTACTCTCTACCATTAAAACATTTGTACCATAAAGAAATATATAAACAAAGATTTGATTCGTAAATGTAGGATTCTTTGAAATTTGAACCATGTAAATTTCTATGTCTTTTACCTTTTTCTGCATTTTACTTACTTTTTTTAGTTTTAGATTCTTTTATGTTTTTACCTTAATTGTATATAAATTAGACTTGACATTTTAATGTACAGTTAGAGTGCAACTTCATAATTATGTAAGCATACAATGACATAATTACTACCTTAAGGAAAATTTAACAGTACTTAAATTTGTTAATTCAAAATTATAGTAAGCGTCCAACATAGTAATTTCTTTATAATTAACTTGTTGTTGTGAGACGAAAAATCTCACTACAGTACATAAAATAAATTTTCAAACCTAATAAAATTTAATTAAAATCATTTAATTAAATGAATGAATTAAAAGTAAATTAATAAAATTAAAATACATACATTAACATACATACAATCACACATACATACATACATGTAACACCCCAAAATTTTCTAACATTATTTAGAATATTTAATTAGTTAAATTTAAAAAAATAATGTGAAGATTGATAGGTTGGGATTTGATTAGTTAATGGTAGCCGTGCTATGTTAAGTGTGTCAACTAAAATGAAATAACATTAGAGAATGTATTAGGAAATGAGAAGGGCAATATGGTAAATGGTAAAACCTTATACCCTAAACCCTTAGGAGATAGAAACTCACGTTCATTCTCACTCTCATTTCACTCAAACAAAAATACTAAGGCCGGCCACCATTTTACTCTCAAGAAAAGAATTAAAGCTAGGATTCAAGAGTAGAGAAGTAATTAACTAATTCGACAATCAAATCTCTCATCTATAATCTCAAAGCCAAGGTGAATAATCACTACATCCCTAATTCTTTTAGTTTTCGGTTTTATGACTAGATCTGAAATGTTTTTGCTAAGTTTATGCCATGTTTTGATGTTCATACCTATATATATGTTGTTGATGAAATTATACATGTTCATACTTGTTTTTATGATATGTTTGACATGAAAACTCTATTTAATGACACCCGAATGCCTTGAAAATTGAATATAGATCAGGAATAATATTTTAGAGAAGGATTTTTATTTTCATAATTTTCCGATTTATTATGGATTTTATATTAATTTTCTAGTGAAGGGAATTGTTTATTGGGTTATAAATTATTTTCGGCTAAAATAACAATCTTTTGGGTATGACATTTTAATATGTTAAGCAATATATTAAAATAGATTTTCTGGGATTTTTCTGGATTTTTCCTAAGTCATTTGATGAATATATAAAATTATTTAAGGTATGAGACTTAATGTTTTATATATTTAATTAAGGAGAAGGGGCATTTTGTAAAATAAAATGATTATTTAATTTTAGTAATAGTGGCAGCACATTTAAAAAAAGTGTTTATTAACCAATGGAAATTTGATAAACAAAGGCAGGTTGGTTGAAAAGTTTCTTTTTTAAGTTAAAAACAAAAATCACACTTTTTCGATGTTTCGGCCTATACGACAACAGACCTTCCACCCTATACCTTTCGTCATAATGCATAAGGTATCAAATATTTTGGTACGTAATGAATTGAATACAGCCGAAAGGTTCTAAGCCGAAGGGTTGAGGGCCAAAAAGGTTGGGATATATTTGTTTTATAAATCAAAAGCTTTCGCCTGCTTTGCTTTCAAATATGAGCTTTCGACTTGGTTGCCTTCGTCCAAGTCAAATTATTTAAAAGAAAGATTTTAAACCTTCTGACATAGTCGATAGGTTTCTGCTGCTTTCACTATTGCTTTGTTTCGAAACCTTCCAACATCACTAAAGGGTTTCTACCGCTTTATATAAAGGTTTTGTTTTGAACCTTCCGACTTAGTCGAAAGGTTTACTTGTTTTTAAAACTAGCCGTTTCTCCAAATGCTTTCGAAAGGAAGCTTTCAACTTAGGTGATTTACCCTTGTTTTATAAAGTATAACGAAAAGCTTTCAAAAGGTTGTTTCCAATGAAGTCGAAAGGTTTTAAAAGAAGGTTTCTAGATTATTTTGAATTAAACCCAATATGCCTTCGAAGGGTTTATGTTTTAAAAGGTTTTATGCCTTCGAAGGGTTTGTTTATTGAATAGTATCGAAAGATTTATTAAAGGATTTCAAAAGGTTTAGTTCAAAGGTTTCGAAAGATTTATGAAGGAAGGTTTTCCAAAAGTTTTCTAAGGCAATGTTTTAATGTGGTTTTAAAAAAAGGATGTCTAAAGTTTATGGCTTTCATAAGGCTTGCTTTTAAATGGATTTGAAAGGTTTGAGGAATGATTTCGAAAGGTTTAATCTTGATTTTGAAAGAGATGATTTCAAAAGTTTAGAAAGAGGTTCTTTCAAATGGTTAAATGTTTTCACCAACTAAATTTTGAGTAAAGGGTATATATGACATGGTGATATGATTTCGAGTAAAGTATAAAGATTATATACTTTTCCTTGATTAAGTTTGATTTAAAGGTTTAAATTATGAAAATGGTTTCAAAGAAAATTATGGGAGGGGATCCTTAAGTATAAATGACTCGGCTATTAGAGAACCAGATGGGATTAGTATATGGTCGCGCCCTATACATTAGCTGATAGCCCCAGCTAATTGTTGTCCAAAATTCCAGTGTGTAGGGCTTTGTCATAGGTAGACTAAAATTACGATTACACACCGAAAGAAATATATGTTTGTATACAGATACGTTATTGGTAAGCCCGAAAAACTATTAGGATCTGGAAGACCTGGGAGATGATTAAGTTAGGGACAGACCGTCCAGAAGTGGCGTATTTAACAGATAGTTAATGGGAAATGTTTAACAGATAGTTAAGCATAGATAATCCAAAAGATGAATATCTAATAGATGTTAGGTTAATTTTTATTTTATTGTCTGGTGGGCCCGAGTCAGCCAAAGGTTGATAGTTATCCAAACAAAACTTATGTGTTTGACTAGACAGTTCATTATTACCTGATATTTATGTATGTTTACATAATGATTACTTTATAGTATTTAACCGTTGTCGATGCAGGAGCATTGTATATGGTTATATGAAAGGTTTAGCAAAGATATGTTTAAAAAAAAGTATGTTAGTGAGGGGAAACCTGTTCCACTAAGCGGCGTGGTCTCACTAAACATGATTATTCCGGGATGTATAATATTATTTACACTAGGCTTTATGTCTGACTCGAAGTTTATGTTTTCCTCTTAAACTCTCAGATGCTCAAAATTGATTTGAGTAGGCTGAGGGTTAGGGTTCTTTTCAGGTTTTAGAATGTTGATGAATAAGCTACCGGAGGATGTAGGAGGCAACAGATAGTTACTTAGGACTTGCTGTTTATTGTTGTGTTGTGATGGATTTTCTGCTATGATGTTATGTATTAGGTCTAATATGACCATATGACTCTGATCAATCGAGGGGGTATCTTCATATACCGCTGTCGGCGTAATTTGTAATGATTATATTTAATTTGTACCTGGGAAACGATTTGGGTTATGTGACGTGAATGTGAAACAATTTGATTTGGAAATGTAATGAAGTAATTTGTGGTTTTGAAATCTGTGTTTTGTTTCATATTCAAGTGCTTCTGATATTATTGATACCATTAACATAGCCGTTTTTAGTCGCCGGAAGCTAATACTATAGATGACTGTAGCATCTGTAGTGCTTAGTTTTGGGCCTCTAGATAGGGAATGTTACAGCTTGGTATCAGAGCATGGTTTATGAAATACTTTAACTAAAAATGATTTTAAAACATAATCCTTAGAAATTAGAGTTAGGATCAGGGTATTGGATAACGCTATAGTAACGTACTTGTATTTGCTATATATATATATAAGTATATGCTATATCTTTAGACTCCTATCTTAGTTAGGCTATTCATCTGTATCTCACGAGGTTTGAATACAAATATGGAGGGAAGAAGATGCAGAGTAAATATTGGAGGAGACAACACCACTACCAACGGAAATGCCCGACCAAACACTAGGAGAGGTCCCGGTCAGGCATAAGCTGAAACTGCTGGTGCAGGAGTTCCCCAAATGGACATAAGAGTGATGTATCAATTCTTTGTAAATATGGTGCAAGCTGGAGCAACAGCTGGTGTTGTCAGGGGTAACGCTGCTGGAGGTGGAGCAGAGGAAGTTCCTGCGGTCAATCAGTATGCCAACTTGAGTACGGATTACATCAGGCTTGGTGGGAAGCCATTTATTGGCACTGAAGATGTGATCGAGGTGGAGAATTGGCTATACATTATGAAAGAATCTTTGTTGATCTAGGATTGAATGAAGCATAGAAGAGGAGATTGGCCTCGAGGCAGCTGCAGGGAGCTGCACTATTCCTATGGAATACTATCACTGCTGGAGTTGATGAGGAGACCATAACTTGGGAAGAATTCAGGAGAAGGTTTTCAGAAAGATTCATGTCTGTAATGGCGCAAGCGGCGTTGGTGAGAATGTTTGTGGAGTTGGAACAAGGAGATATGTCCGTGTTGGAGTATACAAGAAAGTTTGAGGAATTGGCCCGGTACGGGTATGCGTTGGTAGACACTGTGATTAGTAGGAATGAAAAGTATATCGGTGGCTTGAGGCCAGAATTGATAAGTGCTACTTTGCCGCACTTGATAGATCCCAGTGATGTAGTTGTTGAGATGGCATTAGCATTGACTTGCTTAAGGAAGAAGGTGAAGGAGGCCCAGATGGGACATGCCCAGAAAAGGAAAATTTTCCAGAAAAAGACTGCTCGGAAATAGGGAGCACAGAAAAAGGTAAGACTGAAGTGGTTTGCTACAATTGCAACAAGAAGGGACATTATGCTAATGAGTGTCGAAGCAAAGGAAAAGGAAAAGGAAAAGAGGCAGGTGGAAAGAAGAGTGTCAGATGCTTTAATTGTGATCAAGTGGGTCATTACAAGATCAAGTGGTTCATTACAAGAACAAGTTCCTAGAGCCTGCAAAGGAAGAAAAAGGGCGAGTTTATGTTTTGGAGCCTACAACTGAAAAGCCTGTTGTGTAGGAAAAGAGGAAGGCTGTCTTAGGAGGCTCGCTGCAGATCCACGGTATGTCTGTTAGCGTTCTATTTGATACTGGAGCATCTTATTCTTTTATTTCTCGATGTCTGGTAGATAGCCTTAACCTAGAACCCTCTTACTTAGTTACTTCCTTAAGGGTTTCAAATTCGATAGGAGGTTATGCAACACTTGGGATGAGGTGTGACCATTTAGAATTTGATTTGCTAGGCCATACCTTTGATTAGTGTTTGCATGTGTTTGACTTTGTAGGGTTTGGGATTATTCTTGGGATGGATTGGTTGAGTAGATATGATGCTAGGATATTTTGCCAAGATAGGAAAATATCACCGAGTCACCTAGATTGTAGTGATCAGATAATTTATACCATAGAGAACCCTAGCTGTGAAGTGATAGCTTTATTGAGTATTATGGAGTTGGAGGATGTGTTGCATCGAGTCTTTGTAGTTAGAGAATTTGCTGATGTGTTTGAGCCAGTCATTGGACTGCCACCGAAACGAGCTATAGTGTTTCAGATTGATTTGGTGCCTGGAGCTGAACCGGTGAGTAGACCACCAAGCAGGATGACACCTACAGAGATGAAAGTCTTAAAAGTGCAATTGGTGGATTTAGAAGGCAAGATTTTTATTAGATCAAGTAGTTCGCAATGGGGAGCTGTTGTATTTGCTAAGAAGCCGGACGGATCATTGAGGCTATGTATCGATTATCGTAGGTTGAATGAGAAGACAATAATGAACCGATATCCATTGTCGAGAATTGACAATTTGTTCGATCAATTAAGTGGAGTAAAGGTATTCTCTCAGCTGGATTTGGCAATGGGATTTCATCAACATAGAGTGGCGGAGGATAGCTTTCCTTTGACGGCGTTTAGGACGAGATATGGATCGTACGAATGGTTAGTTATGCCGTTCGGACTAACTAATGTGCTGACATTCTCTGTGGATCTTATGAATAGAATTTTCCAAGAGCACCTGGATAGATTTGTGTTGGTATTCATAGATGACATTTTGATATACTCTAAGGATGAGAAGGAGCCTGAATTTCATCTTAGAGTCATGCTTCAGACGTTGATGGAGCATCATTTGAAGGCTAAGTTTCAAAGTGTCATTTTGAAAGAAGGAAGTGAAGTTCCTTGGTCATGTCGTCTTAGAAAAAGGGTTGTCTACAGATCCGACTAAGATTGAAGTGGTGAATAATTGGAAGATACCCGAGACGGTGACCGAGATGAAGAGTTTTCTTGGATTGGCTGGGTATTACCGGAGGTTTATAAAGGATTTTTCACGGATAGCTGTATCGTTGACTAAGCTTACGTGAACGGATGTGAAGTTTGTATGGACGGATAAGTGTGAGGAAGCATTCCAGAGCTTGAAACACTTATTGACCCATGCACCGGTGTTAGTGGTTCCGGAGGGGAATCAGGATTTAGTTGTTTATACAGATGCGTGTGGAACTGGATTGGGAGCTGTGTTGATGCAAAGAGGTAAAGTGATTGCTTATGCATCTAGACAGCTCAGACCACATGAATTTAGGTATCCAACGCATGATTTGGAGTCAGCTACCATTATATTTGTTTTGAAGGTGCGGAGGCATTATCTTTTGGGAGAGCGATTTGAGCTTTACACTGATCATAAGTCGTTGAAGTACTTGTTCTCTCAGAAGGAGCTGAACATGAGACAGTAGAGATGGTTGGAGTTTATTACTGCCTATGATTTTGGAATTGAGTACACACCCTAAAAAGGAAACAAGGTGGCTGATGCACTCAGTCAGAAACATCAGAATGCATTATTGGCTATATTTGATGAGTGGAAGGATTTGGAAGCATTATCGGCTTGTAGTGTGCAGTTTAGATCCGAGGTAGGTTCAAGTGCAGAAAGTGCCGTGTTGTCTTATTTAGAAGTTCGACCGGTGATGATTGAAAGGATAGCTTCTAAATAGGAGGAGGATCCAGTTTTGACTGAGCGGATCAAAAGGTTAAGGGAAGGAACGAAGAGCGATGACCTGAAGGATTTCAGTCTTGACCAAAATGGGTGGTTGAGAAAGAAGGGAAGGTTATGTGTTCCGAATGTAGGAAACATGAGGAAGGAGGTTTTGGTTGAGTACCATCGTTCGAAGTTCACTATCCATCCAGGAGGAACGAAGATGTATCAGGATATGAAGAGAAGTTTCTTCTAGGAAGGGATGAAATGGGACATTGGATTGTGTGTTAAGAAGTGCTTGAATTGCCAACAGGCAAAGGCCGAACACCAGAAGCCAAGTGGATTGCTTCAACCATTAGAAGTTTCGTTGTGGAAATGGGATTCGATCTCTATGGATTTTATTGATGGGTTGCCGAGGCTTAGTAGAGGAAATGAAAGCATATGGGTCATAGTGGATAGACTGACTAAGAGTGCCCATTTTATTCCAGTAAAGTCAACTAGGACGGCACCTAATTTGGCGAAGTTATTTATGAAGAATATGGTTAGGCTGCATGGGATTCCTAGTAGTATTCTCAGTGATAGAGATTCTTTATTTACTAGAGAGTTCTGGAAGAGTCTACAGGAAGTACTAGGAACCAAGATAAACACGAGTACCACTTACCATCCACAGACTGATGGGCAAACGGAAAGAGTTAACAAAATCTTGGAAGATTTGTTAAGAGCTTGCGTATTAGATTTTCAGGGATCATGGGAGGACCATCTTCATCTAGTCGAGTTCTCGTATAACAATAGTTTTCAGACTAGTATTGGGATGGCACCATTTGAAGCTTTATATGGAAGACCATGCAAGTCTCCTGTATGTTGGATGGAGACCGGGGATAGATTGGTTCTTGGTCCGGATTTAGTGAAAGAAGTTGCGGAGAAGATTGAGTTGATTCGAGCTAGGATGAAGGAAGCTCAATCTAGGTAGAAAAGTTATGCAGATAGAAGAAGGATAGATTTAGAATTTTCGGTCGGAGAATATGTGTTTTTTAAGGTTTCACCGATGAAGGGTGTAATTAGATTTGGAAAGTCAGGAAAGTTAGCACCTAGATTCATTGGTCCTTTTTGTATCGTTGAGAGGATCGGGAAACTCGCTTATAAAGTAGAGCTACCGAGTAGTTTGGCTGGAGTCCATGATGTTTTTCATGTTTCTCATCTTAGAAAATGTGTTAGAGACCCGAAGACTACCATAGCACCTACAGTGTTAGAAGACTTAGTAGTAGAACCGGATTTGACTATAGTTAGAAAACTGTTTCAGATTGTGGCTAGAGATGAGAAGAAGTTGAGGAACAAGACAGTCAAGTTAGTAAAGGTTCAGTGGAGCGATGATGCTAGAGACTGTACTTGGGAAGTAGAGAGCAGGATTAGAGACTCTTACCCTTATTTGTTTAATGGTATGTTTTACCTTTGATTGTTTTGATGTGTACCCTATCGTAATTTCGAGGACGAAATTCTTTAAGGTGGGGAGTCTGTGACAACCCATATTTTTATAACATTATTTAGAATATTTAATTAGTTAAATTAAAATAAATAATGTGAAAATTGATAGGTTGGGATTTGATTAGTTAATGGTAGCCGTGCTATGTTAAGTGTGTCAACTAAAATGAAATAACATTAGAGAATGTATTAGGTAATGAGAAGGGCAATATGGGAAATGGTAAAACCTTATACCCTAAACCCTTAAGAGATAGAAACTCGCGTTCATTCTCACTCTCATTTCACTCAAACAAAAATACTAAGGTCGGCCACCATTTTACTCTCAAGAAAAGAATTAAAGCTAGGATTCAAGAGAAGAGAAGTAATCAACTAATTCGACAATCAAATCTCCCATCTATAATCTCAAAGCCAAGGTGAATAATCACTACATCCCAAATTCTTTTAGTTTTCAGTTTTATGACTAGATCCTAAATGTTTTTGCTAAGTTTATGCCATGTTTTGATGTTCATACCTATATATATGTCGATGAAATTATACGTGTTCATACTTGTTTTTATGATATGTTTGACATGAAAACCCTATTTATTGACACCCAAATGCCTTGAAAATCGAAATATAGATCTGGAATAATATTTTAGAGATGGATTTTGATTTTCATAATTTTTTGATTTATTATGGATTTTATATTAATTTTCTAGTGAAGGGAATTGTTTATTGGGTTATAAATTATTTTCGGCTGAAATAATAATCTTTTGGGTTTGAAATTTTAATATGTTAGGCAATATATTAAAATAGATTTTCTGTGATTTTTCTAGATTTTTCCTAAGTCATTTGATGAATATATAAAATTATTTAAGGTATGTGACTTAAATGTTTTATATATTTAATTAAGGTGAAGGGGCATTTTGTAAAATAAAATGATTATTTAATTTTAGTAATACTGGCAGCACATTTCCGAAAAGTGTTTATTAACCAATGGAAATTTGACAAACAAAGGTAGGTTGGTTGAAAAGTTTCTTTTTTAAGTTAAAAACAAAAATCACACTTTTTCTATGTTTCAGCCTATACGGCAACAGACCTTCCGCCCTAGACCTTTCGTCACAGTCGAAAGGTTAGCTCTCGACAAGGTCAAAGTTGAATGCATAAGGTAACAAATATTTCAGTACGTAATGAATTAAATAAAACCGAAAGGTTCTGAGCCGAAGGGTTGAGGGCCAAAAAGGTTGGGATATATTTGTTTTATAAATCAAAAGCTTTCGCCTGCTTTACTTTCAAATTTGAGCTTTCGACTTGGTTGCCTTCGTCCAAGTCAAATTATTTAAAAGAAAGATTTTAAACCTTCCGACATAGTCGATAGGTACCTGCTGCTTTCACTATTGCTTTGTTTTGAAACCTTCCGACGTTGCCAAAATGTTTCTACCGCTTTATATAAAGGTTTTGTTTTGAACCTTCCGACTTAGTCGAAAGGTTTACTTGTTTTTAAAACTAGCCGTTTCTCCAAATGCTTTCGAAAGGAAGCTTTCAACTTAAGTGAATTGCCCTTGTTTTATAAAGTATAACCCAAAGCTTTCGAATGGTTGTTTCCAATGAAGTCGAAAGGTTTTAAAAGAAGGTTTCTAGATTATTTTGAATTAAACCCAATATGCCTTCGGAGGGTTTATGTCTTAAAAGGTTTTATGCCTTCGAAGGGTTTGTTTATTGAATAGTACCGAAAGATTTATTAAAGGATTTTGAAAGGTTTAGTCCAAAGGTTTTGAAAGGTTTATGAAGGAAGGTTTTCCAAAAGTTTTTCTAAGGCAATGTTTTAATGTGGTTTTAAAAGAAGGATGTCTAAAGTTTATGGCTTTCGTAAGGCTTGCTTTTAAATGGATTCGAAAGGTTTGAGGAATTATTTCGAAAGGTTTAACGTGGATTTTGAAAGAGATGATTTCAAAAGTTTAGAAAGAGGTTCTTTCAAATGGTTAAATATTTTCACCAACTAAATTTTGAGTAAAGGATATATATGACATGGTGATATGATTTTGAGTAAAGTATAAAGATTATATACTTTTCCTTGTTTAAGTTTGATTTAAAGGTTTAAATCATTTTGAAAATGGTTTCATGGAAAATTATGGGAGGGGATCCTTAAGTATAAATGACTCAGATATTAGAGAACCAGATGGGACTAGTATGGGGTCGCGCCCTATACATTAGCTGATTGCCCCAGCTAACTGTTGTCCAAAATTCCAGTGTGTAGGGCTTTGTCACAAGTAGACTAAAATTATGATTACACACCGAAAGGAATACAGATAGGTTATTGGTAAGCCCGAAAAACCATTAGGATCGGGAAGACCCGGGAGATGATTAAGTTAGGGACAGACCGTCCAGAAGTGGCGTATTTAACATATAGTTAATGGGAAATGTTTAACAGATAGTTAAGGATAGATAATCCAAAAGATGAATATCTAACAGGTGTTAGGTTAATTTTGATTTTATTATCTGGTGGGCCCGATTCAGGCAAAGGTTGATAGTTATCTAAATAAAACTTATGTGTTTGAACAGATAGTTCATTATTACCTGATATTTATGTATGTTTACATAATGATTACTTTATAGTATTTAACCGTTGTGGATGCAAGAGCATAGTATATGGTTATATGAAAGGTTTAGTAAAGATATGTTTAAAAAAATGATGTTAGTAAGGGGAAACCCGTTCCGCTAAGCGGCATGGTCTCACTAAACATGATTATTCCGGGATGTATAATATTATTCATACCAGGATTTATATCTGATTCGACGTTTATGTTTTCCCCAAAAAATCTCAGGTGCTCAAAATTGATTTGAGTAGGCTGAGGGTTAGGGTTCTTTTCAGGTTTTAGAATGTTGACGAATAAGCTACTGGATGATGCAGGAGGCAACAGATAGCTACTTAGGACTTGCTGTTTATTGTTGTGTTGTGATGGATTTTCCGCTATGATGTAATGTATTAGGTCTAATATAACCATATGACTCTGATCAACCGAGGGGGTATCTTCATATACCGCTCTAATTTGTAACGATTATATTTAATCTGTACCTGGGAAACGATTTGGGTTATTTGATGTGAATGTGAAACAATTTGATTTGGAAATGTAATGAAGTAATTTGTGGTTTTGAAATTTGTGTTTTGTTTCATATTCAAGTGCTTCTGACATTATTGACACCATTAACATAGCCGTATTTAGTCGCCGGAAACTAATACTATAGATGACTACAGCATCTATAGCGCTTAGTTTTGAGCCTCTAGATAGGGGATGTTACAATACACACATAAATATATATATATATATATATATATATATATATATATACATATATACAAACACATATATGATACATGTGTATTACTATAACGGTTATAATATATAAATATTCAATATAATATCTTAAATTGAATAATAAACAATTAATAAAAGAGTTAATTAATTAAAATTAATTGAGTATGATTTTACTAATGATGTTATATATTAGATAATTATATAAGCTAATTAAAATATAAATGTTATATAATAATGAAACTTATATGATGAATGAATGAACTAAAGATGGAACATTATAGAAACCCTAAATAAACTTAGGTGATAAATACATACGCAAATGTACGTATATCGTGGTTCCCGATGTGTCCAACACTTGAACCATGAAGGTATTTAAATAAAAATACATTATTATATAAGTCGATATCACTCTATGTAATGTATTGAAGATTGTGCATCTTTAATATAATGTTATCCTCTACCATATATATTAATAAATCATTTGCGTACCCTTAGTTGTTGAGAAGGCTCAAGCTGAGAATGTCATGTGTAGTATTATTTATACATTGAATAGACGAGGTAAGGTAATTATACATATTTGTTGAACAAACTTAAGGTACATATACTATGCTTAGGCCGTCGCGATATAAGGTACGAGTGAATAGTTTCATTTTGATTTGTTAAGCAAACCTAAGGTCGAAGTGAAATTAGAACAAGGTACCACATGTTAAGAGTTTTGTATGATACAACCGACAAGGAGTTATCCATCATATGTAGAGCTATGACTTGTTGAGCAAACTCAAGGACAAAATTCCAAGACAGATGAGTCCAAATACCTACTAGTGAAGTCGAAAGTGATACAGTTTGGGGTATGCCCTAGGGGTAATTATGTAATTGTTACATATATCTAACTCGATAACCAATCTTGTTCAAAATAAAAGGTGTTTTCTTTCTATTATATACTTGATATAACATGATATATTAATTAATTAAATTATTAAAAGTACATTCTATAGAAAATCCATAAATGGTATATTTTATTGTTGACAAGAAAACTTGTCAACACCTCAAATTTCAAGTTGGAGTATGAGTAATGCTTTTGGAACCTCCTTTCGAATGGGTGGAGATTGCTAAAGCTTTTCTAATAGGTAAAAGTGATCTAAAATTTGCCTTTGGTATCTATCGACACAGTCGAAAGGGTATTTTCCCTCTTGGTAAACCCATTTGAATGGGTTGACTAAGAACTCCGTCGAAACCATCTTTCGACATGGACAAGGGAGCTCGGGTTAGGGACGTAACAGGCTCAGGAAACAGCTGGGTTGAAAAGGTTTCGACTCTGTCGAGAGGGGTAGCGCTTGCAATCTAGTTGATTTGAGCTAAGGTTTCTAGGAAATAAGAAGACTTAGGGTTTCGACTTGGTCGAATAGGCCCCTTTCGATCAAGTCGACTGTAGGTTATCATATTAATGAAAAATAAGGAAACCTGAGAAGCTAAGTAAGCAAGATTACCTCAATCCTCTTTTTATTGAGCTCAATTGTACAAATTGACCAAATCCCTAATCTGATTTGAGAATCAGGGTTTACTAGTTTAAGAAAAATACAAGTAGAAGTAAATGAAACCGGATCCCCTACAACTGACCCCTGGGGTCGTATTTATAAGTGCGGATTGGGACCTTTCGACCCCAAGCTTTTGACGTGGTCGAAAGGTCAACTTCTCTGCTTTCATGAGTGTCCATCGAGCCATACCTTTCGACCCGGTCGAAAGGGTTTTAGTCGTCCTTCTGTTGCCGCTGGAGGCTGGGCATCTCTCTCTTGCTTTGTTTCCTTTCGACTTTGTCGAAAGGAGTTGCTTGATAGCCTTTCGACCTTGTTGAAAAGTCTATTGATGCGCTTTTAACTTGAATTTTGATGTGCCGATTGAGTCGACCTGAGCGCTGACCTTCGACGCTGTCGAAACATGCCTTCTTTTGGCTTCGAATGAGTCGAAACACCTAAAAGGCTTTGTTGTAAGTGGTCTTCTTCAAAAGCTTTTGCCCTGACTAACTCGAAACCTCATGCTTTTATGGTGATAGATGTATGGTTCTTCCTTTATAGGCGAGAGTGGCTCTAACCGTTTCGAAAGGCTATATACGCTTTCGAAAGGGCTGATTCGGTTGGAGGCTCTTTCGATATATTCATTGAGACGAAACCAAACGATCCGAATGGTTTAGTGCATGTGTAGGAAGCACATTGCATATTGACTTCGAAGGGTAGCCTCCGACCTTGTCGATAGCTCTCTTCTGACATTATCGAAACTTTTTTGACCTTCTCGAAAGGTATTGCTGGCGTGCTTTCTGATCTTTATCAAAGTTCTCACTCCTTCCTTCGTACTTTTTCTCTTGTGAATATTTTATGTATCTTTTGAGCACTTTGGATGCCGTTAACATGTTTGCTATTGCTTTTAAAGGAAAGCTTTCGACCTTGTCGAAAGCGTTTTGTTTTCTCTTTTGAGATGTCATCTTGTCCTCTTCGAAAGGTGCTGCTGGCACCTTTATCATCTTGTCGAAGGCTTTGTCTGATGTTGAGATGTACCGTTCTGATGCCTTTTGATCCTCATCAATCCTCTTGCTCCTTCTTTCATACTTTTATCCTTGAGAATATCTTATGGATAACATTTAGCCCACCTTGTATGAAAGAAGCTTTTGTTCTGTAGGACAATAACTCCAGAGAATTTCTTTCTTTGTTTTCTGCAAAACAGACAATGACTTCTATAAGGATCATATCTTTGTTATAAGGCCACAATGAGTAACTTTATAATTCCAGACGCTTTCGGGTTATTTTATTAAGTAGAGCATTCAAGTAATTATATGACCAAATTCTTTTACTACTAATAATAGATATATGAAACAATATCACCTAGTCTGCTGTTGTCAATTTAAGTAAATAGACCTTGTCCAAAAGGTCATTGCATACTCCTAATCCTCTGTTCTCAGGTTATACTTTCCTCGTCTACCGAGGATTAATTTCTCGCTTTTGGCAGTCTCATCCAGTTCCTTCACTATGACTTTATTTTTCATCCCCGTACTTCGATGAAAGTTCAACTGGTATCGAGTAGGAAAAGAGACCGAAAATTTAGAAATTCAACAAAAAGTTTGTAAATTGTCATGAAAATCTAATGATGATATCCAAAATTCACAAAATCAGAAATCTGCTAAGAGATCATCAAAAATTCGATAGGGAAATCTGAAATATTAAATCCATAAGAAACTTCGAAATTCACAAATACATAAGATCAGTAGGAAAAGAGACCGAAACTCATGGAATCTAGGAATGTAATCAGAAAACCGTTAGCACCACATCTGTTAAACAATCTGCATAAAATTCTTTCTAATACGATATCAGAAATTTAATAAGAAATCTATAAATTATCATGAAAATTCAACAAAGAAGTCACGAAATTTAGAATTCATGAAAACAAGAGATTGATAAGAAATCATTACGAAATTCCAATGGGGAAATCAAGTGTATACCATTCATAAATCACCGTAAAAGTCTACATGGAAATTCAGAGTTCCCAAGATCAGAATTTAATAAGAAATCATTATGAAATATCAATAAGGAAGTTCAAAATATAGAATCCACAAATCATTGTAAAAATCCACCAAGAAACTTAAAATCCATGAAATTAGAAATTCAGTGGGAAATCATTATGAAAATTCAATATGGACTCTAAGAATATGGAATTCGCAAATCATTATGAAAATCGACAAGGAAATTTAGAATTCACGAAATTAGAAGTCGATCATCCAAAAATTCAATAAGGAAATCAAAAACATGAAATCCACAAATCATCATAAATTAAATAAGGAAATTTAGAATTCACAAAATTTGAAATCTAATAGGAGATCATTAAAAATTCAATGAGGAAATCAGGAATATGAAATCCATAAATCATCATAAAAATTGACAAGGAAATTTAAAATTCACAAAGGTAGAAATCAAATAAAAATTCAAGAATATAAAATTTATAAATTACCCTAACAATCAATAAGGAAATTCAGAATTCACCAAATTGGAAAAACCATCATAAAAAGGAACCAAAGATTCATAAATTCAGAAATGCAATCAGAAATTTGTTAGGATTATATTTGTCAAACATACTACCTAAAACTTTCTCTTGTACGAAACCAGTAATTCAATAAGAAACTTATGGACCATCATGGAAATTCGATAATGAAGTCAAGAAGTCAAGAATTCTCGAAAACTGGGGGCCAATAAGAAATCATTACAAAAATCCAATGGGAGAACGTAATATACAAAGTCCATAAATCATCATAAAAGTCAATGAGAAAAATTGCGAATTCAAAAAATCAGAAATTAAGCAGAAAATCACTAAGAAAATCGAGCATGGAAACCAAGAATATGAAGCCAGTAAATCATCATAAAAGACAATGTGAAATTTTGGATTCACAAAACCCAAGATGAAATCTTCATGAAAAGAAATAAAGAACTTGAAAGTTCACGAACTTAATAATTCATCCAAAGTCTTGTCAGGATCCCATCTGACGAGTGGACTATTAAAAATTCATCCAATATAAGCACAAAATCAAAAATCTGTCAAGTAATGAAAAATTTAATTGATGTATGATTCCTAAAGTACCTATAAGTTAGTGGTATTATTATTATATTGGAGTCGAGTAGTTCCGTAATACCATGCAATCTCTCGGAATAGTGGTTCCATATTATTGCTTGGCTATTCAATAGTGCGATGGTCCAAATAACATGTTAATATATATATATATATAATATAGACTCTTCTATCTCAAAGGGACACCTTATTTCTAAGGATCCGAGGGCAGTTTACTCAATCTATCTTTAAATGGAGTCACTTTTATCTATGGTGTACGAACTTGCTATATATTCTATTCCTTTAACTCTTATATAGATCTTTGCTTTTTCATCTTATGTTAAGGACTTTCTTATCCATTTTCTTATCCCATGTTCTACTTTCTGAGAGCAATTTTCTTAATCCTTTGATGTAGAAGCCATTTTTCAGGCATTAGATGTTCTGAAATCTATTAGCTCATAGCCATGATTTTTGGATCTCTGTCAGTTCAAGATTATAGCGTTGGACATCTTCATCCTTTTGCCTTTGTATATATCCCTTTCTTGGGTTTCATCTTTGTCTCAGATGATGGGTGGATCTCTTTCGTTAACCCTTTATCTTCTTGGGTTTTGATTTCGTCTTAGACAGTAGATAGATTTCTTTCTTTAACCCTTTATTCTCTTGATTTTTGGCTTTTGTTTTGAGTTGTAGACATCTTTGCCTTTCTTCATATGTTTGGCGCCTCCTCTAGGCTTCCCTTAGTTCTAAGGGATGCAGTATATGGTGAGTTAACCTTCCTCCAGAAGGTTGCTGATGGGTGCTTGACCTGACCCTTCGCTTAAGAGGTGATATGGACGTTAGGGGTTTTGATTCTCCCTCTAGGAGATTCCTTTGGTAAGGGCTTGAGAGGATTTTGTCCTTTCCTCCCGAAGGTGCCTTTGTAAGGGCTTAAAATTGCTTTTCTCATAATGGAAATACGAATCTCAATTAAAAGACTAGGAGGTCATGATTCATGAACCTACAGTTTTTTAAGCGAGTATAGGATTTTCTAGTATGAGTTTTTGTCAATAAGCTTTTGATAGTTTTTAAAACTTTTCTTTAAAAAGTGTGGATAGGCTTCTCGTTGCCGATAGTTTTAGAAAACTTTGAAATATTGAGATTGCTTAGCTGGAAATCCTTTGTGTGCATTTACTAGTGCTATATAATATCTTTAGAAGATTGCTCAAACTAGTTCTTGGAATAGGTAAACACTTATTTTTCCCCAGTTTGCGGGGTAATCGAAAATAGTTTTTCTTTGAAGATAGGTTTGGGAAATTTCTCTTTAGTAAAATAATTTGTAAAAGATTGAATTGAAATGTATTGTTTTCTTCTTCGGATAGGTTACCATACCTTGGTATTGCTCTGCAACATAATGGTCTATTTGTACGTTTTATTTTTTGGAATTGGTGAAGGACTGATAGTAGTCTGATGTTTCATGAGGGCAGATCTTTGTATTGTGTTGGCTCCATCTTTAGTAGCCACTTTATATTAGGCATTTGAGTTGTCTTCCTTAAGTTGCTTGAGATTTGTTGTGCTTCAAGAGCATGTTGAATGCCATGGACTGGTTTTGTTTTACCTATAATGACACTTGAATTTTGAATCAATACATGCCCAATTTTCAGCATAAACCAAAGTACAAATCAAGTTAGAAAGTTATGAAAGAAGAAAGTTCATAGTTGAACTAATGCCGCAATATTCATGATAGGAATCCACATTTTGAAGTTGTTATGTTGGTCTCCTCAATGGATTTTTCAATTTTTTTAATAAACTCTTTTAAAGTTCTTAACATGATCGTATTCTGAATCATTCCAGCCAATTCGCGACACTCATCGGTCTTATGTCCATTTGTTTTGTGATAATCACAATAATCGTCCCCTTTTTAGGCTTTGGTTAGATTGGTTTTCTACATGTAGTTGAGAAGCTTTCATCATCCTTTACTGCAACGAATATGTGAGAAAGTGGTTGATTTAAGGCTACATAGTTATATTTTGGAATTCTCTTCCAAACCCTTTTACCGCCTTTTGATTTATGTTTAGAGTGATCAGAGTCAGATCTTTCTTCTTCTATGCCTTGTCGCGATCTTTTTATATTATGGCCCATTTTATCTAGTCGGATAAATTTTTCTGCATGTGAATAGAAGTATCGTAGATCTCTGCATCCATTAATATAAAGGTCCTCCCAGAAAGGGGTTTGTTCGATTAGCCCTGACGAATTGCTATCGACTTGTCTCTATTGGTTGCATTTTCTGCTTTTAATGCTACTATATTGAACCACTTTAAATACTTATCTAGTGGTTCTTCCAGTCCTTGTTTGACAGTATCTAACCAGCTAAAGCCCACAGTTGGGTCTTTGAATATATAGAATTGTGTCACGAAGTCATAGAAAAATTGTTGCCAAGAACTGATGGTTTTCACTTGATAACTTCTATACCATTTGATAACTGCTCCTTGGAAAGTTGACGAGAAAAGTTTACAGCGAACTACCCCAAAGGTGTTATAGAGATCCATTCGTATCTCAAAAGCTACTAAGTGATCCTCGGGGTCGGTAGTTCCATCATACTTTAGTGGAGAAAATTGAATGTAGGGGGGATGCTAGCAGCCACATTTTCTTCTGAAAAAGGAGCCTTTTGCAGGATAACATATTTCCCTAATTTATTGAATACATTTTTTATCGTATCTTCTGTGACTTGGTTATGACTGTTGTCATGGTGATCTTTACTGTCTTTTATGGTTAAACTGTTTGATTTCTCAATAGTTCTCTTAACCCAACTTTCTTGATTCTCGTATTGTTCTTCATCTGGAGGTTGTGCTTCATCTCCTCCTTCCATGATCCTTAATGATTCTTGAGATTGAACCCCTTCAAACAATTCTCGCATTGCTATCATTTGTCGTTGTATATTCTGAACTTTAATCTCATTGTTTATAAGGGTTAAAGGGTGTCCAATTTCCATATTTTCTAAGTTAAAGTTTGGGATGATATTATTTTCCAAAATTGATTGTGGCATAGCTTCTTCATTTGAGATGTCATTATCATTCCATGTTCCTTCCATTTTCTTCTTTTGAATGAAAAAATTTATGCAATTGATCTATGACAAAGGATTAACAAGGCCGGAGGTTCGAGCCTTCCTTCTAGCGCCAAAAATGTTGACAAGAAAACTTGTCAACACCTCAAATTTCAAGTTGGAGTATGAGTAATGCTTTCGGAACCTCCTTTCGATGAGTGGAGATTGCTAAAGCTTTTCTGCTAGGTAAAAGTGATCAAAAATTTGCCTTTGTACCTTTCGACACAATCGAAGGAGTATTTTCCCTCTTGGTAAACCCTTTCGAATGGGTTGACTAAGAACTCTATCGAAACCACCTTTCGACATAGACAAGGGATCTTGGGTTAGGGACCTAACAAGCTTAGGAAACAGCTAGGTTGAAAAGGTTTCGACTCTGTCGAGAGGGGTAGAGCTTGCAATCTAGTTGATTTGAGCTAAGGTTTCTAAGAAATAAGAAGACTTAGGGTTTCGACTTGGTCGAATAGGCCCCTTTCGATCAAGTCGACTGCAGGTTATCATATTAATGAAAAATAAGGAAATCTGAGCAGCTAAGTAAGCAATATTATCTAAATCCTCTTTTTATTGAACTCAATTGTACAAATTGACCAAATCCCCAATCTGATTTGAGAATAAGGGTTTAGTAGTTTAAGAAAAATACAAGTGAGCAGTAAAAGAAATCGAATCCCCTACAACTAACCACTGGGGTCGTATTTAGAAGTGCGGGTTGGGACCTTTCGACCCCAAGCTTTTGACGTGGTCGAAAGGTTAACTTCTCTGCTTTCGTGAGTGTCCATGAGCCATACCTTTCGACCTGGTCGAAAGGGTTTTATTCGTCCTTCTGTTGCCGCTAGAGGCTGGGCATCTCTCTCTTTCTTTATTTCCTTTCGACTTCGTCGAAAGGAGGTGCTTGATAGCCTTTCGACCTTGTCAAAAGGTCTATTGTTGTGCTTTTGACTTGAATTTTGATGTGTCAATTGAGTCGACCTGGGCGCTGACCTTCGACGTTGTTGAAACATGCCTTCTTTTGGCTTCAAATGAGTCGAAACACCTAAAAGGCTTTGTTGTAAGTGGTCTTCTTCGAAAGCTTCTTCCCTGACTAACTCGGAACCTCATGCTTTTATGGTGATAGATGTATGGTTCTTCCTTCATAGGTGAGAGTGGCTCTAACCATTTCAAAAGGCTATATACGCTTTTTGAAAGGGCTGATTCGGTTGGGGGCTCTTCCGATGTGTATTCATTGAGATGAAACCAAACATTCCGAATGGTTTAGTGCATGTGTAGGAAGCGCGTTGCCTATTGACTTCGAAGGGTAGCCTCCAACCTTGTCGATAGCTCTCTACTGACATTGTCAAAACGTCCTTTTGACCTTCTCGAAAGGTATTGTTGGCGTGCTTTCTGATCTTTATCAAAGCTCTCACCCCTTCCTTCATACTTTTCTCTTGTGAATATTTTACATATCTTTTGAGCACTTTGGATGCTGTTAACATGTTTGCTATTGCTTTCGAAGGAAAGCTTTCAACCTCGTCGAAAGCCTTTTGTTTTCTCTTTTGAGATGTTTTCTTGTCCTCTTCGAATGGCGCTGCTGGCACCTTTATCATCTTGCCGAAGGCTTTGTCTAATGTTGAGATGTATCGTTCTGATGCCTTCTGATCCTTATCAATCCTCTTGCTCCTTCTTTCATACTTTTATCCTTGAGAATATCTTATGGATAAAATTTATGATAGTAGTTACAAAGTGTTGTAACCATGAGTAATTTATCATAATGAAATTAAACATACTGTTTTAAATATTCCTAGTCATGACGTGTCAAGACTGGATATCGATACATCCGTTGAGACTAGATTGTGTAACACTCTTTAAATGTTGGGCAGTGTATTACTCATGACTACTGGAGGCTCTAAGGGATTATGTACTAATAATTATTGGATAGCTATAGAATGACTCACTAGATAGTTTTCTGTTGGTTAATATAACTAAGGTCAAATAGAAATATCAATGTGACAAAACTACACAATTATCTTGACTTGAGAATACAGTTGATCTTCAATATGGCAGCATGACTTTGTTTGTAGTTAAATTGTGGCATGACGTCCATCGAACAACTATAGTTGGGTCGAGGGGAAGCATTAGAAGTGAAACACTATTCAAGATAAGATTTTTCTCCTTAGTTATATGAGGTTAGTATCACGGTCAACTTAGAGTCAAAGTCTTTGGCCAAAGCATTTCGGTTAATAATAATTTTTATTACTGAGCCAATGACTTTTTGTTTGGACTATTGACTTGAATATGGATGGTGTTGGAATTTTAACCATTACCAAATTCCATAAGTCTAAAGCGATATAGTTTTGACAAAGAGAATTGGAATAAATAATTGTCACTACCGAGTATCGCTTAATAAAGTAAAATTGAATTTTATAGAAATCAAGTGAACGTTAAATTTGATCAAATGTCACATCACCTGCTAAGTGATGTGTGAACGTTAATATTTGAATTGTTCGATATTAATCGCTGATCAAATTTATATCTAAGTCACACAATGGAAACGATGAATACTCCTTTTTCCACCTGATTTAATTAATTTGTAATTGTTATAAATTAATTAATATTTATGAAATATTAATTATAAAACTGTATATTTGATATACTGAATATTATAAAATATTATGTTTATAATAGTTATAAATATACTGATCGATATACGATATCAGTACGCATTTAAATGAAATTTAAAACTACATTGAATATTGTTTGGACTTAGATCAAATTTAAGGCCCATATGGGCATGCTTATTTTGGCTTAAAGGAGGGATGGTTTGGGCTGCCATATGATGGCAAAACGAGAGGAGTTTGAATGGTTAAAAGAGTGGAATTGGTATGAGAGAAATATGAGGATATGATCCACTTTTCTCTCCATTTGACTTTCCCTTTATATGTCACTCTCTACACCATTTCTTTTTACACTTTTTTGTCCCCTCTCTCTGTAATTTTTGGCTACCATCCCCCCTAAACCCTAAAAATCCAAGTACAAAATTATATCAAAACTCTTTGATTCAATCGTCGGTGGTAAAGCAGTTTGAATGCCAGCAACTCTAGAACTTGGAATTTGATTCCAAGAGCCATTTCATCATTTCAAAGTGTGATCTGTAGTCCCTAGTGAGAGGTATGGTTCTGATTTATTAATATTTTTATTGCTTATTTAATCAATTATTCATATGTTAGCTAGATAGGCCTTATCATGAATCGATATATTACTGTATGATCACATTTTTGTCTAGTGAATCTTAGTCTCTGTTAATTTCAGTTATACCTACAACGCACCACACCTTTTAATGTGTCCTTTTGGGTATATTAAAGGGTGTGTGGTGTTTCAATGATATTGAATGCCAATTTTAGGAAGTACAAAAATTCAAACATTATGTCAGTACTCAGTATCCCCACAGTCTCGGATGACAGGTGTCAACTTCAGGTATACCTTTTAATAAACTAATCACACAAATTTAAAATATAATTAGTCACTTCAAATGATTTAGCAACATTAAAATGCTTGAAATTTAGGGCTGTTATGGTAATGGTTATCATTACCATTTCGTGAATATCGTTATCGTACCGTTTTTACTGGAAAGCTAAAATTGCTTACCCTTACCGTTACTGATCGACTGGTATACGTATACCAATAATCTGGTAACAGTTACATTGGTAATGTTAATTCCGATTTGTTCAAAAAAGTCTATAACTTGACATGTTTTTACACTATACTGCATCTTCATTATACTATAAATAGTGTTACTTAATAAAAGACATAAATGAGAAATAAAAGAAGTGTATTTGGTATTATTTCACCCGATTACCGAACTAAAATCAATCATTTGTTTGGTTCTAAATGCCTGCAATAAAGCATATCATATTAATATACACGTGTTTTAAATCGACTGGTAAAATTACCGATACCGTTGGTTTTGAATGAATGTTACCGGTATTTTACCATAGAAAATGGTAAATTTATTGTTACCATACCGATTAAATTGGCATCCTAATTTCAATCAAAAATGGTAACTGATTGATTGGTAATGGTATGGTAATGGGAAATTTACTGTTACAATAACGGCCCTACTGAAAATGATTTGATAATTCTTATTTCTCTTTGTACATGAGTTAGCATGGTCAGACATGTGTTGCTCTAATCTATGGGTAAATTACCCATGCATCACTTCAGTAGTTACATGCATCTCTAAAAACCCAATAATTTTGTACTTTCTGTTGATTCAAACTTTATAGGTATTTTAGAAAGGCTTGCTGAATGTAGTTGATAAATAATAAACTGGTGTCCATTGCATCAATTATAACATAAATACACCTTAGGTGTTGTAAGCTTATTTCATTTGATGCTTTATGTAGTAACGCTAACATATAGATGTCCAATTAGCATGTATTTAGAATTTATTTGGATTATGATTTGTTGTTAGCTTCTCTTTACTTTAAGAAATGTTTTTATCTTCTTTTATGTGGAGGATTCATGTAATTAATGCATGTGTTGTGTCCGCTTCTATAATAGTCTATATAATATGGGTATTTCATAGTTCTTTACCATAGTAAAATGTATCTTCAGTTTCTAAACCATTCCTATATCAGAAGATAATAAAATGTATTTCCATATCCTTGCGGTTAGTTTGCCTTCAAGCCCAAAACCAGTTACTTTAAAAATTGTAGAATTAAATCATCAAAAGTGTATTTTTTTTCAACAGAATCTGCTATAACTTCACATCTGATAATACATGCATCAAGAGGACTTGGCAATAAAGATTTCTTTTGAGATAGCTTGGTCAAACAAATAGTGCATAGGCAGGTAAAAGATACAACTAGAAAACTAAAATTGAAAGTAAAGAAAATACATAACGGTATAAAAAACTATTTTGAGACCGTTTGAGAAGAATACTAAAAAGAGTGAAGATTGCGATGCTTTGATGTAAATGGAAACTAGAAAAGTTACGATAGGTCTTCTGTAGGTTATTTTATGTTACATCTCAGAAGTAGAGGATAACAGGTGGTCCTTTGAGTCGATATCAAAACAGCAAAAATAGGGCGACTACTAATGAAAGTGCAGTATATTTTTGAAATGAATTAGGTCCTTAATGTCTATGACTTATTTTAGCTTCAACATGAACCATTATGATCCATATATTAAGAATTGTGTAATGGATCATTCAATAAACGATATAGATTTGCCTTAAGAGCACTACATATATAAAGTATTTGATCTCTTCCTTTTTATTTTTTCTCATGCTTAAGCATTTCATAGTTCATTGAACATCTACTTCAATAATGAATTAAACCTCTTAGTAATGCAGTTTAGGCATATAATAAGATGCTTGATAATTATACAAAACCATGTTGTGGTGAAAAATAATAATCAACTTATTTAACTGATATAATATAAGTTTGTTTTATAAATATATTCCCTGAATAAATATGTGTGAAGAGAGAAAACGTGAAATAATAAGCACTAACAATACACACACTAATTTTTTAAAACACAATCATTGAATAAATATAGAAGCATGAAACAAATTCATAAATATATGTAAATTGTCTAAGTATAGTACTACACACTCTTGGTAGATGAGGCAAGTTGCAAAGAATTGGCAAGAACTTCGTTTATGTTGAAATAAAAAGAACTAAGAAAGCAGTAAAAGGTTAACTGAAATAATAAAAACTTGAGGTACTAATGAAAATTAATAACATTTAGACCAATATCAATAAATATGGTAATAATGTAGTAAGTTGTAATGAAAGAAAGAAAACGACGTGTTCATTGAAAAGATGGTATATATATCATAATATGTAAAGTCCAAATAATCAAATAACTAGATGCAAGCCTAGATGGGCGTGCATATATACTCATGTACATAATGAATCATAGGAGATTCCATGTGCGCCATTACCTTATGATCTAAACTCTGGTTTAAACCTTAATGGATTTGTCATTTTTCATCAATCGGGTATTGATCTATACTTATCCAAAGAGTTAAACTTTTTGTTGTATCATTCCACCAAAAGGTCATCCTACTCCAAGTCGATAAATTCTCATAGCACCACACTCCTTCGAAACTTAGATATGAACCGAGTTCAAATCATTCCTTAAACTAATTCCAAGTTATCTCCACCTTATGGGTCTCGGCCATTTCTATTTCCCACCAATCCAAAGCATCTTCATACAATTACCTCGAAGCCAATCTTCTCTTTTGTGCATCATCCAACCCCAAATTTCCAAAGATATGCTCGCAAACTCTCAACTAATTCAACATTTCAACCACGGGCTCCTTTTTCATAAACATTTTACCTTCTAAGTTTCAGTAGTCTTGATTCATCTTCGTGATCCCCCTTTGCTACAAGCCTTGGCTCAACTACCTCTAACATGCCCTTCTTCATCATTTGTACCATAATTTGTCGAATCAAGGCATTTACATCCATACTCATTGCATTCGCGGGAGAAGCTTTGTTTTCCACTATCCATGGCCCTTTCGCTTCATTTCTACCATTAGTTTAGGTGCTTTTGGTTTCCCTTCTTGCATTTCTCCTCCTACTATAACACGTCCATTTATCATTTCCATCTTGCTTTTTTGCTATGAAAGCAAAATGGATAAAAAAGTGAAACAATAATAGAAGGATAGATATATTCACTTGTACATATACATACATACATACATACATACATACATATATATGTAGCAAAAAATATATATAATTGCGTATACCCTCCCCAAAGGGTTTGTTTTCTTCAAAATAATTGACTATTTCTAGCTTTGCTTTATGTTGGTATCCCCTAATCTAGGTTCTAATACAAAGCTATAACATCCCCCATTCCTCAGCCAAAAGTTGGAACTCCAATGTACTATGTCATCTTGGAATTATCTTTTGACGACAAAATGAGTTTGGTATTTTTTTTTCAATAGTCAAACAAACAGAGCAACTAAACAAAATTCATCACAAAAAATTGTCTTTACATATTTCAAGTCCCAAAACATAACCATGCAGAGGTAAAATATATCAAAGATCCAACATACGAAGATGTGGAACTATTATAGTCCCCTAAACTTAACAAATTTATATGTTACACCATGGAATAAAAGATACTAGATAATAATAAGGCCTCCAGCTCGTCTCTATCTTTAGTAATAGCTTCTAGCTAAAATCTGTTAGTTGAAATCATATTAACCCAACCTACTCAAATGAGCACCTGTGAGTTTCTAGGGAAAAACAATAAATACATGGGTTAGACATAAGTCTGGTATTAACAATATAATTTTCCATCTAAATCCTCCGCCAGTGGGACCACGCTGCTAAAGCACGAAACTTATTTCCTCCCACACTAACCTTGGTTACACAAATCGATATAAGACTATCATAAGTCATAGGTCACAACCTGTGCAGTTAAAGCGCTCGGCAGATTCAAAGCGGTGGAGGTGCAAAAAGTCATAGCGGGGATACAGCGAGGATATAGCGGGATATAGCGGATGACTCTAAAATAGCATATAAAACTCGTACTTAATGTTTTTACAGATATATAAATGGTAATTAAATGAAAAAAATATCATTCAAATGAATTATAATTAATACATAAATAATTTTAAATAAAAACATGTGCGAATATACTTTAAATAAACGTAAAACTGTTATATAACATAATTGAATTTAGTAGAATATTAGAGTATTTTCATTCTAAAAATATATTAAAAATTAAATCAAATAAATCAGTTTCATAATTTTTATAATGTATAAATGCAATTTTTCAGTTCATTTTATTAAAGAAGATATAGCGGAAATAGCGGAATATAGCGGGAATAACAGGATATAGCGGAAATAGCGGGGCTTAAAGCGGAAAGGCTATATTTTGGGGCTATATGGAAATATCGTAGCGGTAAAAATCCGCTATGAGATATAGCGGGGTTATAGCGGGGTAATAGCGGGGCATTAACTACACAAGTCACAACAAACTATGTTAATTCAAGCATACATATCCTATCACAGTAAAAATATACCCAAAACTATCTTGGGTTTAGGGTCACAAAATTATACTTAACCTAATACCATATTCAAGTTTCAGCAATACTATTTCTGAAACTGCCATTAGTTTAGCTTTCAATATCTCTTATATCGAAGGGTATAAACCCTTTCGGTCTCGGTAACTTATTTGTTAAGCTTTATACTACAAGGTACAACCCTAAGCATATTCATTTTACCTTTATCTTTAATTTAGTCTACAAGGTACATCCCTAAGAAGTTTCTTAACCTTTCCTTTATACTGCAAAGTACAACCCTAAGCAGTCTCGGTTCATTATGTTTTCTCTTCAAGGTACAACCTCAAGCTGTTTCTTATTTGTTCTTTATACTGCAAGTATAACCCTAAGTAATTTCAGTTCTTTCGATTTTATATTGCCAGTTACAACCCCAAGCAATTCTTTAACTTTTTCTAAAGCTAGAACCCATAAGAGAGTTACATCCGCTCTTGTAAAAACATACAACCCACCTGGATGTCCCACGTCCCTATGGAAATTGAATGTCGAACCCTACCTCTTAAATTAGGTGCATTGAGTAGGCATCCCATTCGAATTAGTAGCCCTTCTTGTTAGTTCCTGAGATGATGGTTTTGATGACAACAACTTTAGGACTTGTTATAAAATATAAATACTATTATTCTTGTCTAGATATATATGTATATGCAGGGTATATATATGAAGGTAATGAGAATGAAGACTGTATAGTATAGAGATTCAAGAACGACGAATTCAAGATTGTAGAAATCAAGACTAAAGACTCATGCGTATCAATATTATCAAGAGTTCAAGATATCAAGATAAGTAATAGAGTCTTGCTTTATGTTAAAACTTCATAATAGGACTAAAATATTTATTCGGATTTTAATTGTGGAATGGAATCCACCTTCTAGCTTTAATAGTGAGATGGAACCCAGACCTCTTTAGTGGGATGGAAATCACAACCTTCTCTAGTGGAATGGAATCCATGAAATTTTCAAAATGATTTATTTTTTCAAAACTATCTTTTTAAAGTCATCTATATCAATATAAATATTTTAGCCTTAATTCAAAAAATATTTTTAATCATATTAATTTCAAAATCATCTCTTGTTTTTTAAACTATCTCTTGTTTTTAATATTTTAGCTTTAGTATATTTCAAAGAAATATGTACTTAGTTTTTAATATTACTTTTATATTATAGATTATATATTTTAAGATTACTTTCTAAAACTCTTTTATAAGTTTAAACTATATTAAAAATGGTTTACAAAGTTTAGAAGTTGTTTTGACAAGTTTTAGAATAGAAATCATTTTAAAGCAAAATCTATTTTCAAAAAATAACATAGACATGTCGACATCCCTTATCCCCCCATGTCGACTTGGTAGCCGTAGATTTTAAAATTCAAATTTTCAAAAGAAGTGTCTATTCGTCATAACCTTTCATGAATGGACATGACCATTATTCTCCTATATATACCAGTAGTTTTCAATGAATTTTTACACAAGTTTTCTTTGTTTTCTCTCCTCTTTCTCTTCCATTCTTATTTTCAAACATTCTTAACAAGACTCTGCCGAAATCCTAAGTAAATCAAACTCGATCATCTCTAGTTTGATTCTCTGCCACTCTCACTCAAAGATCTCAGTGCTATTTAGAGTTATAGGATCATTTGTAATCAAAGATCGAAAGATCGAAGTGTATCGAGTCTCTCTCTATCAAAATGTGATTGGAAACGGTGTGATTGTGGCCCGTAAATCAATTGGGGTGTGATTGTAGCATGTAAATCAATTAGGTGATCTGGTAGCCTTGTTAAATCAAGAGAGTTTGCCTTGGACTTGGAGACAAGAGAGTGTATCTCGTGGCCTTGAAATCGAGTTTGTAATATCGACATTATATTTGATAAGAAATCTGCATAAGAAATTGTGTGGGACTGGATGTAGGGTAACTCCGAACCAATATAAAATTTCAGTGTGTTCTTTCCTTTACTGCTTTTATTTAATATTTGCATCTGTGTCTGATTCTGTGATTGTTTCTGTGTTTGTGAATTGCATCTGTTTGGATTTAATTAGAAAAGATTTCAAAAAGATTCATAAAATTAATTAAAAACTATTCACCCCCCTCTAGCGTTAATTCTGCCTTAAGATCTGTAATCCGCATTTCCTACACTTCTTAAGCTGCATTTGTTGGTTATTGCTTATTTACTTCTTAGTTATCGTTAACTTTCCAAATTTACCTAATTGTTTGTTTGTGCTTTTTTCTATTCCTTTAGTTTCATTGGGCTCCCAGCTAATCTTCGGTTATCTTAACCCTAAGCACAACTCCAATAATGCAAACATTTTAGAAAACTTTAACCTTTCGTTCAGCCATGTTAAGCCTTATTTTAAGTATTTACTATCCCAGTAAGTCAGTAGGTGTAACAACCCGCATATTTATCGATTTTATATTTAAATATTTTATTTAAATATTTCATCGTTAGTCGGATTATGGTCCGAAAAGCTACTTTTTGCAAACAGTCGAATTAGGACTCGAGACCACCCCCATTGAGTTCAAAATGACGTTTGCGACCTTTTTGAGTATAAACTTCGATATGTTTGGAGTTAGTAGAATTTTGCTACTTTTTCACTTTGGGTTTGGGTTTGGGTTTCAGCCCTATATCCTAACTCAGCCCCTCTCCTCTCCATTCACTCATTTCTACTTTCTTAAACACTCATCAAAACTGAAAATGGGGAGAGGAATGGGAAATTAAAACCCCAAGCCCTAGTTCAATTGAAAATTCAAGCTTCTACCTCCAAATTCAAGAAGAAGCTTTGGTAAGTATCATCTTCTTCTTCTCCAACTCTTTCTCCTTTCAATCTCAGAAATTTCTAAACCTAACTTTAGGAAATAATTCTCTTTTAAGCTTAGATTCAAGCTTGTTGAGTTGGAATTGAAGTGTGATTGCTCTTGCCATTGCTCTATAGCTTCTTCTTCATTTGTTTTGGGTTTAAAGGTGAGATTTTTATCTCACATCTTTGTCTATATCTATCTTTGTGATTGGGTATGAATTCCTAACACTTATTTATGTACATTTCCTTTTGTTTGTGATTGAATTGGTGAATATTCTAATTTCTTGGTTTTTGAAGTCCAATTCTTGTGAATATCCTTCAATGGATGTTTGGATATGTTGTTTGGGGTGTATCGAAGCGCCTTTAAGACCGGGTTGTCGCTAGACGTAAATCCTTAGTTGTCTTTGCTTGCTTGATCGCTTCCGAGAACGTTTTGGCCATCTTGGCCTAGGTAAAGTTCTGCGCAGATTAGGTAATCAGACGTCTGGAGGCTAATGCCAGACGTCTGGTTTTGCCTCCTGGTGAAAAATAACAAACGGCAGAAAAATAAAAAGGGCAGTGACTAATTTTAGACGTCTGAACTATTGTTCCAGACGTCTGAAAAGATGTCAGACGTCTGATTCGTGTTTTCAGACGTCTGGTTGGTTTTCTGGAATATTTCCATAAACCAAATCCAGACGTCTAGACTTTTCCCCAGACGTCTGAATGCTTTCAGACGTCTGATTTTAGGTTTCAGACGTCTGGATCGTTTTATGGAATATTTCCAGAGACTAAATCCAGACGTCTGGACCAACCCCTCAGACGTCTGGAAATTCCCAGTTTTGCCTATCTGCCTAATTTTGAGTAAAACTTCCAATGTTAATCGAGTTTTGTCGATCCGATTAGACGTTATCACTTTTACCGACTTTGATGACTTCTTTCTACGGGGTTTATGTGAATATCCATTTTTGATGGATTTGGTATCGATTTCTTTGGATTTGATTCACGTCTTTATATGTGAATTTTGATGATTGATTGTTTCTACAATCGTTTTTATTTGTCACTTCAAAAATATAAAGGTTTTCTATACTAGTAGTAAATATTCAAACTCTTTCATCAAAACGATTTCAACATTATTTTAATATAAAGCTCGTTTTTAAAACCGTTTTCTAATCTATTAGTATATACAAACCTTTACCTCATTCGTATGAGAAAATATAATTAAACGGCTTAGCAAAACAAGTGGTATGAAACGCTTGCGTTTACTTCGTTGGTTAATTTTTGGACTTGTTCGATTGAATCTCTTGTGACAATTTTCTAGTGGAGATCTACAATCTGTTCGTAAATATTTGAGTTAAGCAAGTGGTTATGGGACATGAAGCTAAACTCTTATATTTACTAGCTTAGCGTAATCGACACTTCTTGATGATCGATGATGATCATTTTATGGTTTAGACTAGCAATGTGCGATGTCTCTTTGTCCATGTGAAGGACTGTACTTCATTTTATTGAGCTTCGTCTCATTTCTTTGTGGGCTAGCAACCCATGTACTTTTAATGTGTTTCGATTCATCTGATGTACCGTTTGTACTACATCGATGTCTCGGCTTTCCGGTTCATTGGACGTACCGTTTGCACTGCGTCAATGTTCCGAATTGTATTGTGTTTTGATTCATCTGATGTACCATTTGTACTACATCGATGTCTCGGCTTTCCGGTTCATTGGACGTACCGTTTGCACTGCGTCAATGTTCCGAATTGTTTTGTATTTCGATTCACCTGATTTACCGTTTGTACTACATCGATGTCTCGACTTTCCGATTCATTGGACGTACCGTTTGCACTGCGTCAATGTTCCGAATTGTTTTGTATTTCGATTCACCTGATGTACCGTTAGTACTACATCGATGTTTCTACTTTCCGGTTCATTGGACGTACCGTTTGCACTGCGTCAATGTTCCGAATTGTTTTGTATTTCGATTCATCTGATGTACCGTTTGTACTACATCGATGTCTCGACTTTCCGGTTCATTGGACGTATCGTTTGCACTACGTCAATGTTCCAAATTGTTTGTGAGTTTTCATGCTCCTGCTTGGGATTGACCATCCTTTTCTTGTGATTTCTGGATTTATAATTATTGATTTCTGGGATTTATGTTTCACCACCTTTTTCAGTTGGCATTGATATGTATGTCATTTATTGTGGCTTGGTGAATTAAATTAAGAATATGTCATTCTTTTAATCTTTGAGAAGATTCTTGTGATATTGATTAATCTCTGGATTGATTTTTGATTAGATACTTATCACGGTATGACTTTATGGTTATCATACGTTTTTGTCATATCTCATATTCTATATCACTTTATCTGATATTTATAGCTAGACTGATCCGTTTATTATTTTCTTCTTAAATAATACTCGGGTCAGACTGAGATTTTACAGGTGCTTCCTCATGACTTCTTATTTGGAGCCATCTTCTGACTTTTGGCTAACTACTCTAGTTTAGTAGTTTTTGTTGTATACATTTGAGATTTAGACTCCTTGATGTATACATATTCTTTTGCCTTGCACTTGTATCTATTCTTTTGTGTTATCGTGGATCTTTCAGACCACTACTCTGATGTACACTTTCATGTGTTATATATATATATTCATATCTTTTTCCGCCTTTGTGATATGGATGTCTATGACTGATTTATGTTATGTTTACTTCTATGTTTGTTTCCGAAGATTATATATAGCCACCGTGTGATAGATTTGAGTTTGTATCGGTATGTCGGATTTCCTCCTTAAATGAAATGCCTGCTATACTATTTGACATATCGGTGCTCACACAAAGAAATTACACGGATGGTCGCTCCTCAACAGCCTTATTCTCCGGGCTAATTGACAGCACTATACCGTAGTGTTCTTGGTTAGCATGGGTATAGAGGTGGGGCGTCACAGCTTGGTATCAGAGCCAAACTTCGGAACAATGTAGAATAATCTAGCAAGGATCATTGTCCTAAGTCTTTCTTAGGAACCGTGCCATAGGATTTAATTCGGGTCTTCGTACCGTTCTATCCTATTTTCTTTTATGATTCCTTGTTTTATCAATCATGATTGTTTGATATTCATTCTGAGAATAACTTTTTCTTCTTCTTTATTTCTTAAAGAAGAGAAATGGTTAGATCTGGCCGTACCAACGTCGGTCAATCCAGTGCTACTCCTCAGGAGGGAGTATTTATGTCTGCCCAGCAGCTTCTTGATCTTGTTAAGAATGCTCAAGCTATCGGACCCATTCCAGAGCCTACTCATCCTAGATCTGGTTTTGCACGCTTGTGTAGAGATTATACCGATTTGGGTGGAAGGCCATTCTGGGGATCCGAGAGTGTTATTGAAATCCAAGCTTGGCTTAGATCATGCGACCGCATCTTTTCTCGCATGAATCTTGTTGATCTCCACCGAGTCCAAGTGGCTTCTAGCATGCTCCAAGAAAGAGCATTGGATTGGAATGAGCTTCTTATTTCTGAAATCGTTGAAGCGGATCTCACTTGGGAGCAATTCCGGGAAAGATTCGAATTGAAATTTGTGCCGAAGGCTGAAAAAGTAACTTTGGCCCGACGTTTTATCGATTGTTCAAGGTGAATCTTCTGTGACAGACTACATCGCATCTTTCGAATCTCTTTCTAAATACGGGGTTGAATACATTAATACCCCATTGAAGAAAAATCAGAGATTTGTTTATGGCTTGAACAAGAATCTCAAGAAGCCATTACTTCTAAAATTGGAAGTTTCTTTCGATCAGCTTATTGATATCGCTCTTCGTCTTGAAGAGGCCGATAAAGAGTGTGATGTTGAAGTTGTGGGTGCTAAACAAAACTTCAACAACAACATGAAAAGGCCTATCAAATTTAAAGGCCCCAATCCCACTCCCAACAAGAAAGGGAAGCAAGAAACTTCGGTAGCAAAGTCTCCTACCTCTAGTCGTGGACGATGCTATAATTGTGGTTCTACGGACCACTATGCAAATGAGTGTCCGAAACCATTTTTTTGTCGTTATTGCAAAGGTTCGGGACATCTTTTATCTTCATGCCCCAACCTTCCAAACAAGAGAGAGGGAAAGCTAAATGTTGTTCAAGCCCCTAGTGACACTTCTCTTGGTCAAGGTATCCATTCTATCCTTGATGACATTTATTTTGTGATCATTTTATTCGAGTTCTTTTTGATATGGGTTTCGTCTCATTATTTTATAGCAAAAGAACTTGTTGATTCCTTTTCTTTAGACATTTTTGGGCTTGATGACTTCTTTGAGAATTGCGAATCCGGTTGGTGGATCCGCAACACTCAATTTGCTTTTTATTGATGTCGAAATTATTTCATGTGATTTTTCTTTCCGAACCGATTTGCATATTATGCGTTGTTTAGGTTTCGGAATTGATTTGCGTGAAAGGATTGGCTTAATCATTATGAGGCCCATATCCTATTTTTCTGAATGGACTATTCATTTTCGACATTTTTAATCTGTTAAGCAGATTCATATTTCTCCTTTGTAATTTCGATTCCAAATTAATGGCATCATCTTATTCTTTAAGCTCCCATGTTGAGTAAAGAATTATTTCTCTCAATTGGGTAGTTGTGAATTTTCCGGAATCTTTGAGCTTGTCTTAGGATCATCACCTAAGCAATCTTTTAAGAGGTGTTAAGGTCTTTCCAGTTTGAACTTGCCACCGGATTTCATTAGTTAGGAGTTGCGGGAGTTAGCATTCCGCTTACCACATTCCGCACTCGTTATGCTTCTTATGAATGACTTATTATGTCATTCGGTTTATCCAGCTTATTTCATCCATTTTATAAATCGAGTATTCTATGAATATCTCAATAATTCCATTCTTGTATTTATTAATTTTGGATGAAAATAGAAATTTAAAATTTTGCAAATCTTTTTCATAAGATTTATTTATAAGTACAAATTTATTTTTAATTAAACAAGCAAAGAATATTCTCAAAACTTTTAAGAGATATTTTCATCATATAGAAGATGATTTTGTGTTGTATTGCCCATTTAGTGTTTTAAGAATTCTGGTCGATGCGCTTGATCAACGTTATCGATAGGGATTTCCTAAACGCTTTGATGAGACAATCAGACACAATAAATTGACTGGTACAATGTAAATTTTTCTATAAAGGTAATTGTGATTTTGAAAGTTTTAGCTTTTCGGGAAAGAAGATTAAATTCTTCCTTTTCGATACTTTTATCCTTGTGATTCCCGAAGGGAACCAATACTTTATCTTTAGTACCAATACTAATCGTATTGGTTTGGATGCCATCCTCTTGCAAAAGAGAGCGCGCAATCACTTGTGCTTCTAAATCCTAAAAGCCGATCGAGACTAGGTATGTCACTCATGATCTAGTGCTCGTGGCTATTGTTTTCACTTTTAAAGTTTGGCATCACTATTTTGGGGGAGAAATTCGTTCTCCACTCCGATCATAGATCTTTGAAATGTTTATTTTCTCATAAGGAACTTAAAGTTAGTTCGAGTTCCTTACATCTTATGATCTTGATATTCTTTATACTCTCGAAAGGGGAAATCGTGTTGCCAATATCCTTAGTTGCAAGCAACAAGTGGTTGTTCCTTTGATGATGTCCGAAAGGAATAATCTTTTTACCAAGTTCATCGAACATTTCGATGTACTTCGTTTTAGTGAGCTTCATCTCATTTCTTTTATGGACTAGCGTCCGATGTTCTTTTATGGCCTTCGGTTCATTGGACGTATCGTTTGTGATGCGTCGGTGTTTTGAATTATTTGAGCTTCGGTTCATTGGACGTACCGTTTTTGTACTACGTCGATGTTCAGAGTTATTCGTGTTTCCAGTTTCTCGGGCGTATTGTTATTGTATAACGCTGTTGCCTCGGCTCTATTTTCTGTTATTCATGACGTTTTCCACGTCTTTCAACTACGGAAATGCCTTTGGGATTTCAATTTTTATTCTTGAGCCCGGTGTTATTGAGAAAATTGAAGTTTCACCAGATTTGACTTATGAGCAACATTCTATTCGCATCATTGCTACGGAGGTTGAGCGCCTTCGAAATAAAGATGTTTTTCTTATGAAAGTTCAATGGTTCTCAAATCCCAAGGATTGCTCTTGGGAATCTTGAGAATTCATCGAGCGAACACGTTCGGACTTACTCTTTCGTGCTCTTTATGGTGAACTTCTTATTCAATTTTTCTTTTGTGTTGATATGCTTTTATGGTTGTTACTCTTTATTTTCTTCTTAAGTATTGCGAGGACGCAATTTCTTTAAGGAGGGGAGTCTGTAACAACCCGCATATTTATCGATTTTATATTTAAATATTTTATTTAAATATTTCATCGTTAGTCGGATTATGGTCCGAAAAGCTACTTTTTGCAAACAGTCGAATTAGGACTCGAGACCACCCCCATTGAGTTCAAAATGACGTTTGCGACCTTTTTGAGTATAAACTTCGATATGTTTGGAGTTAGTAGAATTTTGCTACTTTTTCACTTTGGGTTTGGGTTTGGGTTTCAGCCCTATATCCTAACTCAGCCCCTCTCCTCTCCATTCACTCATTTCTACTTTCTTAAACACTCATCAAAACTAAAAATGGGGAGAGGAATGGGAAATTAAAACCCCAAGCCCTAGTTCAATTGCAAATTCAAGCTTCTACCTTCAAATTCAAGAAGAAGCTTTGGTAAGTATCATCTTCTTCTTCTCCAACTCTTTCTCCTTTCAATCTCAGAAATTTCTAAACCTAACTTTAGGAAATAATTCTCTTTTAAGCTTAGATTCAAGCTTGTTGAGTTGGAATTGAAGTGTGATTTCTCTTGCCATTTCTCTATAGCTTCTTCTTCATTTGTTTTGGGTTTAAAGGTGAGATTTTTATCTCACATCTTTGTCTATATCTATCTTTGTGATTGGGTATGAATTCCTAACACTTATTTATGTACATTTCCTTTTGTTTGTGATTGAATTGGTGAATATTCTAATTTCTTGGTTTTTGAAGTCCAATTCTTGTGAATATCCTTCAATGGATGTTTGGATATGTTGTTTGGGGTGTATCGAAGTGCCTTTAAGACCGGGTTGTCGCTAGACGTAAATCCTTAGTTGTCTTTGCTTGCTCGATCGCTTCCGAGAACGTTTTGGCCATCTTGGCCTAGGTAAAGTTCTGCGCAGATTAGGTGTTCAGACGTCTGGAGGCTAATGCCAGACGTCTGATTTTGCCACCTGGTGAAAAATAATAAACGGTAGAAAAATAAAAAGGGCAGTGACTAATTTCAGACGTCTGAACTATTGTTCCAGACGTCTGAAAAGATGTCAGACGTCTGATTCGTGTTTTCAGACGTCTGGTTGGTTTTCTGGAATATTTCCATAAACCAAATCCAGACGTCTAGACTTTTCCCCAGACGTCTGAATGCTTTCAGACGTCTGATTTTAGGTTTCAGACGTCTGGATCGTTTTATGGAATATTTCCAGAGACTAAATCCAGACGTCTGGACCAACCCCTCAGACGTCTGGAAATTCCCAGTTTTGCCTATCTGCCTAATTTTGAGTAAAACTTCCAATGTTAATCGAGTTTTGTCGATCCGATTAGACGTTATCACTTTTACCGACTTTGATGACTTCTTTCTACGGGGTTTATGTGAATATCCATTTTTGATGGATTTTGTATCGATTTCTTTGGATTTGATTCACGTCTTTGTATGTGAATTTTGATGATTGATTGTTTCTACAATCGTTTTTATTTGTCACTTCAAAAATATAAAGGTTTTCTATACTAGTAGTAAATATTCAAACTCTTTCATCAAAACGATTTCAACATTATTTTAATACAAAGCTCGTTTTTAAAACCGTTTTCTAATCTATTAGTATATACAAACCTTTACCTCATTCGTATGAGAAAATATAATTAAACGGCTTAGCAAAACAAGTGGTATGAAATGCTTGCGTTTACTTCGTTGGTTAATTTTTGGACTTGTTCGATTGAATCTCTTGTGACAATTTTCTAGTGGAGATCTACAATCTGTTCGTAAATATTTGAGTTAAGCAAGTGGTTATGGGACATGAAGCTAAACTCTTATATTTACTAGCTTAGCGTAATCGACACTTCTTGATGATCGATGATGATCATTTTATGGTTTAGACTAGCAATGTGCGATGTCTCTTTGTCCATGTGAAGGACTGTACTTCATTTTATTGAGCTTCGTCTCATTTCTTTGTGGGCTAGCAACCCATGTACTTTTAATGTGTTTCGTTTCATCTGATGTACCGTTTGTACTACATCGATGTCTCGGCTTTCCGGTTCATTGGACTTACCGTTTGCACTGCGTCAATGTTCCGAATTGTATTGTGTTTTGATTCATCTGATGTACCGTTTGTACTACATCGATGTCTCGGCTTTCCGGTTCATTGGACGTACCGTTTGCACTGCATCAATGTTCCGAATTGTTTTGTATTTCGATTCACCTGATGTACCGTTTGTACTACATCGATGTCTCGACTTTTCGGTTCATTGGACGTACCGTTTGCACTGCGTCAATGTTCCGAATTGTTTTGTATTTCGATTCACCTGATGTACCGTTTGTACTACATCGATGTCTCGACTTTCCAGTTCATTAGACGTACCGTTTGCACTGCGTCAATGTTCCGAATTGTTTTGTATTTCGATTCATCTGATGTACCGTTTGTACTACATCGATGTCTCGACTTTCCGGTTCATTGGACGTACCGTTTGCACTGCGTCAATGTTCCAAATTGTTTGTGAGTTTTCATGCTCCCACTTGGGATTGGCCATCCTTTTCTTGTGATTTTTGGATTTCTAATTATTGATTTCTGGGATTTATGTTTCACAACCTTTTTCAGTTGGCATTGATATGTATGTCATTTATTGTGGCTTGGTGAATTAAATTAAGAATATGACATTCTTTTAATCTTTGAGAAGATTCTAGTGATATTGATTAATCTCTGGATTGATTTTCGATTAGATACTTATCACAGTATGACTTTATGGTTATCATACGTTTTTGTCATATCTCATATTTTATATCACTTTATCTGATATTTATAGCTAGACTGATCCGTTTATTATTTTCTTCTTAAATAATACTCGGGTCAGACTGAGATTTTACAGGTGCTTCCTCATGACTTCTTATCTGGAGCCATCTTCGTACTTTTGGCTGACTACTCTAGTTTAGTAGTTTTTGTTGTATACATTTGAGATTTAGACTCCTTGATGTATACATATTCTTTTGCCTTGCACTTGTATCTATTCTTTTGTGTTATCGTGGATCTTTCAGACCACTACTCTGATGTACACTTTCATGTGTTATATATATATTCATATCTTTTTTCGCCTTTGTGATACGGATGTCTGTGATTGATTTATGTTATGTTTACTTCTATGTTTGTTTCCGAAGATTATATATAGCCGCCGTGTGATAGCTTTGAGTTTGTATCGGTATGTTGGATTTCCTCCTTAAATGAAATGCCTGCTATACTATCTGACATATCGGTGCTCACACAAAGAAATTACACGGATGGTCGCTCCTCAACAGCCTTATTCTCCGGGCTAATTGACAGCACTATACCGTAGTGTTCTTGGTTAGCATGGGTATAGAGGTGGGGCGTCACAGTAGGTATCAACTATCAACTCACTACCCTTAGTCTTGTCCCAGGGAAGTGTGATTTATTACCATTCTAAACTCCTTCATTTACCAACCATATCTGCAACCTTCAATCTTTCCCTTCAACTGTACCATTACTTAGTTCATTTACTTATAATACCTCTTTGTATTACTTAGTTCATTTTAAGTTTTAGGTGGTATAACACCGCCAGTTGGTTTCTTCCTTCGATGCACGTAAAAGCTTGCATAATTAACTGCCCACATATGTAATTCTGACCGTTTGCACATAACTTTCCTTATGTGCCTCCTTACTCGTTATACCTCCATTTATAGTTAATGGCAATGTTATTGTTTTTATTTTTTTAGTATTTTTATAGGCTTTTCCCTACTTATTACTTAATCATGAAATTTATATATGTATATTAGTCTTGGTTGTCCTAATACTTATTTTCGGCATTCAAAACAAGTTTTCAGAAATGGTTATCTAAAATTAGAAAAATACTTGTAAAATTCTAGAAATGTGTATACAATTTGTTTTGCATATTTTTTACCACCATTTCCATTTTTGGGCTCTTTTCCCTTCTCATTTAACATATAGATTCCTTCAAAAATTCATCACTAAATATTTTGATGTTGGAAAATTCTCAAAATTAAAATCCTTCTCTAGAAATTCATTCATATGACATATTAAATTTTCACTTTATTTCAAAAACATTGGTGTAGGAAATTATAGTTAACATTATCTAAAAGGTATTTTGAACCAAAATGTTCATTAGAACATCATTGATCGTTTATAAATGCATACACATATTTACTTTATCAAAAAAGTCAAAACCGTATTCAAGTTAGGTAAAAACAGTAAAAAAAAGGAATGATATTACTCACCTAACTTGTTAGGTTTGCTAGATCTTTACTCTCCTTAGGTTTCCTTAGCTTTTTCTCTTTTACTTCTTCTATTCTTCTTTTAATGACGACCGGTAAAGTATTGTTGAATTTTAATATGAGGGTAAAATGAATATGGGAGGAGAAGAATATGTTTAGTGGCCTATATATAGTGATTTGGAAATCCTCCTTTTCCTCTTTATATTAATTTGTTTCTTTTAATACCAAAGCCTCCTTATTCACGCACTTATAGAGATTTGGCACCTTCTACTTGTATAAGCTTGATGAAGTTCGACATCTCCTTATAAAGATTTTGTACCTCTTACTTGTATAAGCTTCAGTATCCCTTGCTATTTATAAAGTTCAAAACTCCTTACTAGCATTGAAGCTCGATATCCTTTGTTATTTGATGCTCCACAATAGTTACTGTTATAAAGGCTTAATAACAGTTGATGCATCATAGGCTTGTTACTCATAGGGACTCGTTTGTCCTCCATTTGTAGTTAGATTTTCGACATCATTTAGTGGTGTGGCATCCTTCTTGTGTTATATATTATACAAGGCTTTATGTTGTAGAGGTTTGACACCTCTGATATCTTTAGATTCGGCAATCCTTCATGTTGTAGAAAATTGATATCCTTAAATACTTACTAGCACGGTATCTTTATTGCCTTTTTAGAAATTCGATACCTTCTTACTATTGGTCACCCGTTACCCTCTTTCATTGTTAATGTTCGGCACTGTCTTTTTTCTTTTAAAGGTTTGATAACACTTGTTGGTTGTAGAAACTTGATGTCTTTTAAAGATTTCACATTTCTTCTTTACTTTTCGATTGCTTTCGACATCTTTGGAAGCTTGATATCTTTTTCTTGTTAAATGCTGATTGCCTATTGACTTGGTTTTCTTCTAGTTAGATACCCCTTTGTGTTGTGTTTATGTTCAATATCTCTTATGCTTGTCAACTGCTTGGAATTCGATACCCTCAAAAGCTCGGCGACATCCTCTCTAGAAGTTTGATATCTTTATTTGTAGTAACATTTACCACACCCCTATATAGATGAAGCTTATTATACTTTAGTACAATCTTACTCTTTAAGTTATCGCCTTGATATTGATGTTATCGCCTTGATATTTGACTTTGCTACCTTTCGATATTAACACTGCCGCACATTAGTATTCTGCTTTGATCTCATTCATTCATTTAAATTGAAATCAATGCCCCAGATCATTTTCCTCTATTCCTATAAATATCTATTTTTTTTCTTCCCCAGACTTTTACCTACAAGCTAAACAGTAATTTTAATTTCCTCATTTTGAATCAAAAACTGCCGATTTTCACAGCATTCAGATCTTAATTTCAAGGTATGGCTTCTATTTCTAATTTATTTAGACAAAAGATAAAAGAGGATATTTTTCAATTTGAAATTAGGGTATAATTGATTGAGTGTTTTTATAATTCCCAGAATTTGGTGTTTGGATTTAGACATTGATTGCGGTATATTTCTCTATTAGTTGAGAGAAGCTTGATAATTTGGTTGCCATTGTGAATTTGAATTTTTTTTTATAAATTCGATAATTTCTTGGAACCAATACTTATTTAAAACTGGACATTTAATTAAGAATTTGGTTAATGCGAAAAATTCGATATCCTCTTTAAAATTCGATAACTCGTCACTAATTAATCTCTACTTTTCGAATTTATTAGTTTTTTTTCGACAACTAATTTGAAATTCGATACCTTTTAAGGTTTCATTTACTAGTTATATACTCAATAATCAGTCAGAGGTTCGACATCTATTTAGAAATTCGATAACCGGTTATGAATTTGACAACTGTTTGAAGGATTGCTATTTTAGTTATAATTATAAATTCAACAACTACTCAATGGGTTGTCATATAGTTACAAATTTGACATTTCATATAAGTTCGATATCTCACTATGCATTAGGCACGCAATTATAGCATTTTTAATTAGTTATGAATTCATTGGTTGTTTATACATTTGACTCGAACTCGATAGATAGTTAAAGTGCCTTTAAACAACCTTGAACTCATTAATGATTTATGAGATCGATACCATGCCATGGACCCAATAACTAACCATAAATTCGGCACCCCATTGTAGACTCAATAACATGATGTAAATTTGATTCTTTGGTATGGTCCCAATGGATCCTTTAAAAATCACAGATTTCAAAAGCAAAACGCTTTAACATCCCGTATTTGGAGGCCAAAAGCTAAGCTCTACAGATGCTACAGTCGTCTATAGTATTAACTTATAGTGATAAAATATAATAATGCTAATGGTATCCATAATATCAGAAGCACTTGAATATGAAAAAAAATCACATATTTCAAAAACAAGATTTTACTAATTTCATTTCAAAACAATAATTCATATCCAAGTTACATAATCACTTAACATTTCCCAGGCAATGATCAAATATATCAATTACAAAATACGCCAAGAGAGACATATGACGATACCCCCTTGGTTGACCAGAGTCAATATAGTCATATTTGACTTAATACACGCAGCGTAAATAAATAGAATAAACTGTAAGTCTTATTTAGCTATCCGTCAGCCACCTGCTCGTCTCCGGAAGCTTTATTCGCCAAAATTTCTAAAACCTGAAAACCTCAACCCTCAGCCTACTCAAATCAATTTTGAGCACTCGAAAGTTTAAGGGGAAACAAAAACTTCAAGTCAGACATAAAGCCTGGTGTGAATAATACTATTACATCTCGGATATTTTATGCTAAGTGAGACCACACCGCTTAGCGGAACGGATTTCCCCTTACTAACATCCTTTTAAAAACATATCTTTTGCAAATCTTTTCCTGCAACCAAAACTAGTTAAAGTTTGTAAAGCATCATTATGTAAACATACAGATTAGGTAATTAATGAACAATCTGTTCAAACACTTTAGTTTTGTTTGGCTAACTATTAACCTTTATCTAACTCGGGCCTACCAGACAATATATCAAAATTTATCTAACATCTGTTAGACACTCATCTTCTGGATGGTCTGTCCTTAAATATCTATTAAATACTTCTCTTCTGGATGGTCTGTCCTTAACTTATCATCTCCCAGGGTCACTTGATCCTAATGGTTTTGCGGGCTCACCAATAACCTATATGTATACAAATATATATTCCTTTCTGTGTGTATTCATAATTTTAGTCTTACCTGTGACAAAGTCCTACACATTGGAATTTTAGACTAAATTAGCTGGGGCTAATAGCTAATGTATAAGGCGCGACCCTATACTAGTCCCATCCGGTATTCTAATATTTGAGTCATTTTACTTAGGGAAATCTTCCCATAATTTTCCTTGAAAACCTTTTCAAAATGATTTAAAACCTTTAAATCAAACTCAAACATGGAAAATATATAATCTCTATGCTTTACTCAAAATCACCTTGCCATGTTATATATATATATATATATATATACCTTACCCAAATCATAGTTGATGAAAACATTTAAACCTTTGAAAGTCACCCTTTCGAATCTATTGAAAGTACCCCATTTGAAACCATTGAAAGTACCTCTTTCTAGACCAAGTAAAACCCTTTATTTAACCTAGGCCGAAAGGCCAAAACCATCCTTTCGAAACCATTCTCAAAATCCTTTCAAACCCACTAAAAACCTTCCTTTCAAAAGCCTTAAAAACCTTAGACATCTTTCTTTTAAAACCTTTAAACATTGCCTTTCGAAACCTTTGGAAAACCTTTCCTTTTAAGTCTTTCGACACAACCAGAAAAACCTTCCCTTTCAACTCCTTCGAAACCATTGGGGAACCACCCTTTCGAAACCATCCTTTAAAAACTTTTAAAAGCATCAAACCATGATAAACATAAACCTTTTGAAAGCGCTTGGGTTCAATTTAAAACAAGTGGAATAACACCTTTCGAAACCATTCAAAACTGACTCTTTCGATCCTTTTGGGTTATACTTCAATCGGAGAAAAAGGGTCATTAAAACCATTTAAGTCAAAAGCCTATCTTTTGAAAGAATTCCTAAGTAAAGAAATGATGGTGTCGAAACCCTCCCTTCGAAAGCATGGAGAAGTGGCCAAATTTTAGAAAACAAAATAATCCCTTCGAAACCCTCTGGGTCGAAATGTAAAGAGCGGCAGCTAAAGATTTCGACTTAGTCGAAAGCAGTTATTTAAAAACAAAGGCGCAACCCAATCTAAACCATTTTTTTAAAACCAATTGACCTAGTCGAAAGCCAACCAAGTCGAAAGCTACTTAGTCGAAAGTAAGCAAGCGCATTTTCATTTAAAGGCAAAGTATTGCCTCAACCCCTTCGGAACCCATGATTTTGACCCTATACCTTCCGCCTACATCCAATTCACTACATACCAGTTTCTTGATACCATGTGCATTGGTTTCAATAGAGTTGGAGGTGAAGGTATGGAGGCGAAACCTAGTGCCGAAAGCATCGAAACAATGAAAAACCTATTTATTTGTCCTTTTAAACTATTTCTTTGTACCTAACCTGCCTTGTTTGTCAAATTGTGATTGGTTGCAAGTTTCTCTTTTCTAAAAGTACTACCGACATTCCAGGATTAACAATTTGAATTTATTTAGAAAAAGCCCCTTCTTCTTTTATAAATATATAAAACATTTAAGTCACATACTTTAAATAATTTTATATATCCATCAAAACACTTAGGAAAATTCTACAAAAAATTCTTGAAAATCACTTTTTATATGTTTTGTAACATATATAAATTTCAGACCCAAACCAATTATTATTTAACCGTTAAGTAATTTATAACCCAAAATAATATTTTCTTCGCTAGAAAATTTATATAAAATCCACAAAAATTCTGAAAATTCTAAAAATTGAAACCCATCTCCAAAATATTATTTTTGATCTTCATAAAAATTCACAAGGCATTTCGATGTCCTATAATAGAGTTTTCATAGCAAAACATGTCATAAAATCTATATAAACAACCATAAATCATCAACAAGTATATATAATCGTTCCATCATTCAAAACATGGCAAATCAATGCAAAATACTTTGGATTTCATCATAAAACCGAAAACAAAAGAAATATGAGATGCAAACATTATTCACCTTATCTTTAGAGATGTAGGAGTTTGAGATTTGAATGGATTTGATTTTATTTAGCTTCTTTCTTTGCTTACCTTAATCTTCTTCCCCTTTCACTTGTTAATGGTGGCCGGCCTTGAGTTTTAAAAATTTTCAAATGAAATGAACGTGTATGAAAATACACGGCCAAGTTTTAGGGATATAGGAATGCCTCTTTCCTATTTTACCCCTCCTCTATTTCATTTTAATTCTTCTTTTAATTCATTGGTTAAATGGCACGGCTACACCTTTAATAAAATCAAATCTCAATCCCCTAATCAACACATTATTTTATTTAGCTAATTGAATATTCTAAATAATGTTACCAAAAATATGGGGTGTTACAGCTCCCGCCTAGGCGCTGGGCTAGCCTTACCCCTTAACTATTTGCCTAATCCACCTAGATGAGACTTATCGTATTATCTAAGCATATAAATTGGTTTATAGGCATCGTTTATGCACAAATTTAGGCCCGGTTCCTCTTATAAGCATCAAAATGTTTGATTCAAGCTGTTTTGTCTTTATAGTTTCTTCCGAAACCATCCAAACCAATAAAAACTCATTTTGGATCAGTTAATACTTGGATTAGTTAATACAAAACAAAAAATTAAAATTTATCCAAAATACTCAAGTTTATCAAAAATTCCTAACTCGATTAATCTCCAATTAATCCTCACCTAGATGATTAATCCATAGTATGTGCTTTCCGCCTAAAGTCTACGTAGCAATTTTTGCAACCTTGATTTTAGGTTAGACATCTAATTGTTCACTTTTCCTGCATCTATATTTAGAAATTTCACATATCCTTAACATTTTCTTAAGTATTTCAAACATCTTATAAAATGTATAATACTTCCCTGATCTTATGTAACATCATCTGGTAGATAAGGCTTGCAAGAAAACTGACAAAGGCTCAAAATCCTCTCCTACCTCAGAAAATGGAGATTATAGGCATATTCCATCTCTCATAACTACCCATGGTAAAGTAAATTCCATCTTGCAACAATTTAGGATTATTGATATAGAAATCAGAGTTGTAGGACCATCTGGTAGGATTTATAATCCTTTAGATGGTTTCTTTACTTTTACACTGATTTATATTTGGCATTCTGGCTATCTTCCGCTTTCTGACTTCTTCGTCCAACACCTAGATCACTTTGGCATTGCCCTGATTCAGTTGCTACATAATTCTTATACTTATTTAAGTTGCCTTAAGATCTTGGCTAGAGAATCTAAACTTCCTTCTCTTACTGTTGATACCCTTCGCTCATTAGTAACTCTCATCAAAGTGGCAAACCAACCAGCGGGTACTGTGTATCGTCTACTCCCTCATAAAAGTCTGATCTCGAACTTGATCAATAAATCTAGAGACTGGGAGAAACAATTCTTCTACATTAAGAGCCATACTCCTAAATTTAGAGGGTCATTCTCTGTTCCTAGTTAGTCTTATCACCTTTTTCCTTTATTACTTATACCGTATTCTATTGTTGTTTTATAATGATCATCCTTTTTTCAAATCTTGTCTCTAAAGGGACAAACCCTTCCATTGTTGGTAAAAATTGGCAATTTGAGCTTAGCATCCCAAGCTATAGGAGACAGACATAAGATCTTCGCTAAGGTCAATTATAGAAAACACTCCTTGATTCTGGAGAGTTAGCAGGTGCATGGAAAACCTCCTATGGTAAAGAAAGATAACAATGGAAGATAGGCCATGGTTGCCGGTAAACAAGATTCTTTTTCTAAGTCTTCCCGTATTCTTCACAACTCTTCTGATAAGCTCTTATTAAATTTTCAATAAAATTTCCTACATCACTATCTTATGATTTTTCCTCTGATTTAGGTTCTACTCTTATAGTTGCCACCTCTAAATCCAAAAAGGCTAAGACTCGTGTTTCTGCATTAGTTGCCTCTATTACTTCTGCCCCTGTTGAGGATTCTATTACTAAGGCACTTGAAAATATTGACGTGGAGGGTCATAAAAGAAAAGGAGGCTCCGACAATTTATCTGGTGACTTAAGAACTTTGTCGAACAAGAGGCCTCATCTCGGAGAAGGCTAAACTTTCATTGCTATTGAAGAAGAATCAAAAATAGAAATGGCAGCGGTCCATAAAGAATCTGGTCCTATCGATCCTAGTTTGTTAGTTCAAGATCTCCACAATTAAATAGAGTCTAGACACACTCCAAGTCCTTTTATAGATATTACAACTCCAATGGCTGTTTTCGTTCTCTAAAGTTTTTATCAAGAGGTAGGCCCGACTACTCATCCCAATGAATCTCTTCCCTCTGAAGTTCCAGCTCAAAATATTCCTTCTGAATTTAAGGGCTTAATTTCATTCAATCGTTCAATCTCCATTTATGGCTTCTCCAATGCCACTACAATCTTCTACGTTCTCTAAGGATCATCTCCACATCCTTCTTCAATAGCACCTTACGGTATATTTCTTTATGCACGAACTTTCGGTTCTATGTACCTTTATTTATTATATGCCTATTACCCGTATTAGGTTGCCAAACATACATTTTTCCTCCAACAATCTTCTCATGAATCTATTAGCCGAGTTCCAAATCCTAAAGAGCAGATTCTGCATTGAGAAAAAAATTAAGTTCCTTGAGGGTTAAGTATTTGACGTTGCAGTGGAGAAAAATAATGTCATCTCAGAAAAGGATAAGTTTGCCTCCAACTTGGACGAGGAGAGAAAAATTTGGCTATAGGACAAGGAGAGGGCGAAGGCCCTGGAGACAAAGCTTGAGCAAGCCAGAAAAGAAAAGGCTCAAATAGCTAACCAATTGGAAAGTAAAGATGCTACCCTTGTCTATGCAAACAACATTGTTAAAGACGTTAAATAGAAAGTTTCTAACTTTATCAATCAGGCCCTCCTTAAAATTAGGGAATAATGCTACGATAATGCCCTCTTCATTGTGTATCATGGTAACATGTAAAATGTTCGAAGTTACACTTTTATTCACTCTCAGATTTAAATGATAAATTTAAAAGGAAGTTGACCTTAAACAAAGAAGGGTTCCTAGGTCACTTGAAGATGAATTCATAGAAGAGGATCCTGTTAATCCTTAAAAGCTATTATCCTTTGATGACCCTCCACTTGGCCAAGACGAAGATAATGATGAAAGGGAGGATGAGGATGAGAATGATAAAGACAAAAATGATGAAGATGGGGGTGATGGCAATAAGAATTCAAAAGGGCCAGGAAATGGTGGTAGCGGATGGGTGGTCATTGTTAGAAAGCGGATTAAGGATCTTAAGGCTACAATTAACACTAGAGGGAGGGTGAATAGTGTTTTAAGAAATTTGTTAATCTTTTTAAATTTATCTTAATTTGTTAACAATGTATACACTAATCAGACACAGATATGAACACAGAATCAAACACAGATGCAAATATAAAGTAAAAGCAGTAAAGGAAAAAACACACCGGATTTTATACTGGTTCGGGGTTACCCTACATCCAGTCCCGCAACACAAGTACAGATTTCCTTTCAAAAACAATTCTTACAAATACAACCCTCGGTTTCAAGGCTACGAGGTACACCCTCCAGTATCACAATCCTCTGGGTAGAGATACTTGATTTCCGGGGCAACAAGTTCACCCAATTGATTTCCAGGGCTACAATCACACCTTTTCTCTTTTGATTGATTTCCAAGGCTACAACCACACATTTTCTCGCTAATAGATTACAAAGAAGTCTATAACTCTGAATAGCACTGAGAACTTTGTAGAGATAGTGATGGGGAATCAAACTAGAAGTAATCGAGTATGATTCGATGTTGATTTCGACAGAGTAATGGTATAAATTTGTATTAAGAAATGTGGAAGAAGAAGAGGAGTGAAAACCAGAAAAAAGTGATTAAAAATTCGTTGAAACTGACCCCTATTTATAGAAGAACAACAGCCATGACCATTCATGAAGAGTTATGGCGAATAGACACTTCTTTTGAAATTTGAATTTTGAATCAAACTGACACCATGTCGACATGGTACCTATAGGCATGTCGACATCCCACAGCCTTTTTTGATGTTTTGAATTTCTTTGAAAATAACATTTATCTTATATAAAAACTATTTTAAACTTTATAAATATACTTGACTTTAGTTGAAATTCATAAGTAAATATAAAGAACAATATACACATAATTTAACTATAATTTTATATTTAAATCTAAGTATAAATATTTAAAAGTTAAATATATTATTTGAAGATAGTTTAAAATCAGGAGTAATTTGACTTTGAAATTAAAGATGTTTTTGAGGCTAAAATTATTTAAAATCAGGATAGAGAGTTTTGAATCTTTTAAAAGGAAAGTTTTGAAATCATTTTGAAAACAAGATAATTTTGTAAAATCATCTGAATTAAAATTAGTGGATACAAAACAATGTCCCACTAGATTTTCGTAGGTTCCATCCCTTTAACGGGCTCAAAGTGGATTCCATTCCACGAATAAATTGGATTTTAAGATGCCAGTGCTTTTCTACGAGTTTTAACAAATATTCCTAATAATAAAAAATACTTATCCTTGAAATCTTGAACTCTTGAAATTCTTGATACTCATGAGTCTTGAATCTTGATATCTTCAATCTTTGATCTTGAATCTTTATACTGCACAGTTCTTCGTTCTTAATACCTGCATGGTTAAATCCTGCATACACACACACACACACACATATATATATATATATATCTAAACTTATAATGTCAGTATTTATATTTTATAATCTATTCTAAGGTTGTTGTCATCAAAACCATCGTCTCACGGACTAACAATCTCCCCCTTTTTGATGATGACAACCTTTGTTTATAAAATATTACTTCTATCCTAATAACTCCCCCTTAATTTATGCCTAACTACCCTATTTTATATTTCTCTTTCTTTGACATCAACAAAAACTATCTCTAAATTATATAACTCCCCCTTAATGTAATACTCTATGACATGTGATTATAATGATAGTGTTATCATAAATAATCAACACTTAGATCTAAAACTAAAACTTAGTCCTAAACCACCAACTATAAAACTCCCCCTTAAACTAATACTAGAACAAAGTATAGTAAATGAATTGTGAAAGATATTAACTTAATTATACCATAATTATTCAATAAATATGTATAAATATATTTCAGACAATACAATCAACACGCACATCAAAACCAATCATGTCAGACAAGTCAAACAAATCAATCAATTCAAACAAGTCAAACAAGTCAATCAAGTCAATCAAATCAAACAAGTTAATCAAGTCAAACAATTCAAACAAGTCAATCAAGTCAATCAAATCAACCAAAAACTAATAATCCTATATTATAAAACATTACTACAACCTCCTCCTAAATAAAATACACTCGTTATATATACATGTATGTAATATGTAGTTTGTAAAGCAGTATGAAGTGTATAACATATGCAATGTAGCATGAGATAATATGCGAAATGAAGTGTGACTTGTGATGCAAATGATTATGATATGCATTGTAATTTATGATGTAATATGCAATGAAATGTGATATGAAACAGAATGCATAATGATATGTAATAAAATGACAATGAAGTAAAATAATTTACAAAATGATATGATGATATATATACTATGGTAAGAGATGTTCAGACTATAAGATAAACATGAGTGATAAGTAATATTTAGTTGACAAGCATATATATATATATATATCTGTGTATGTGTGTGTGCGTGTGTATGTGTGTGTCTATATATGTATGTATGTATACATATATCAAACTATTTATTATAAATCACTTCAACCAAACAAAGGTAAAACACACCAATTACTAGACTTAAGTTAAGGAAACTAATGAATGGGACTGAAATAGTTGTAAAGACAATAGTTTAAAGGTAATAAATGGTATTAAAACTGTAACATAATCGTGAAAGGTAGTAATCAAACTTAATATCAAAATTAAATGCTAAGGAATAAGGACTTATACTATATATGATCAAATATGGTTTTTATAAAGATTAATAGCCTACTTATTTAATTTATTTAAAATAATTATTTTAATTTAATTACTATAATCCAAACTTCAATGTTTATAAAATACTTATCTTACTAATTAAAACCTTTATATTAAATTATTATTGGTTTAAATATTTTAGAAACATGTTTAAATATCTTTTAAATTTTAAAAAAAATATCATAATGAAATATTAAATAAAATAATAAAGATTGAAAAACTAAAATAAACATGTGTTACATTAAGGCTTCTTACATTAAAAAATTTAATTAATTATTAAAAAATATTTTAAAAATGAAATTACTTTTAACATATTCTAATATAAGCTAGAAAATAACTCTAAAAAGAATAGAAAAATACTTAGTTTAAATATCATTTTTTTATAATTTAAAATTTCAAACAGAAAAGACAACATTTACAGAATGCTAAAATTTTTTTTGCAATAAAATATATTCAAAACAATATAAAATAGAAACTGTAGCTTTTACCATATGTTGTGTAAAGTTTCTGAAACTCTACAGCGTTCCAAAGCACAGAAATGCTATAAAAACGAATTTGCAGTACTTACAAAACATTACAGAAGAAAAGAAGCATTTTAGAAATGCTTTCTAAAATTTCGGTCATGTGATGTGGTGCAATCTTATTAATTAAAGAAATATATAAATAGAGCCTTATTTTATCATTCTAAATTCATTCTACTAATTTCTAAAAATATAAAATTAGTGTCTTAAAAGAAATAGAGTATGAGAAGTAAAAATAACATTAGAAAAGTTGAAATGATGAATGAATGTATGCTTTTCTACTTAGTATAGTTGTAATAAATTAGTTGTAGATTTTATTTGAAAGAAAACACATTTTAAAAAACTTTTTAAAAAATTTAGACTTGTATAACGATATTTATACTATGGTGCGTCGATATATGGACCAAAATATCAAAAATTATAAAAGAGATAAATTTCTATACCTAACTAAATGCATAGATATATATATTCCTAAATGCAACAATAAAGATGAAATAATAGTAAAGCGTACCAATTTTTGCAGTCCATCTTTCTAACTTTGCTGTTCCTTCATTGTCGTGAACCACACATTTATATCTTTCCGAATTTGATGACCAGATCTGTTCTATTGCGACGGGCTCGTTTTTCTGATCATCACAGTATATTCATTTGCTAAATTTGAAGACCGTATGAGAAAGATACGGATGATTTAGTAGATCGATCAACTTGGCGCCAAAACTTTGAATTCGAATTTTGAATGAATGGACACTTCAACCACTATAAATAGGCCCAACGGTCACCACTTTTCATAAAAATTCCTCTTCTTCGTTTTCTTCCCGTTTTTCTATATACCATCAAACTTCTAGAGGGCATATCTCCTTCGTTTCTTAACGGAATTGGATGAAACCAGCGGAAAATCAAAGAGGAAGGCAAGGACTACGATATAGTAGTAGTTTGGTGTTGAATTTGGACGGTATTGTGATGCAACAGGCCGAACAGTAGAAGACATGTAAAAGATCCCATACACAGTTTTTAAGTTTTGGATAGCCACTTCAAACTGTCATATCTCACTCAATTTTGATCGGAATTTGATGATCCACCCATCAAAACGACCGCGAGAACAAGAACTCCAATCTGAAAAGGATTGGGAACAAAATACTCAAATCTATGGATACAATTTAAAGAATACCTTTGACAGTTTTGCCTTCTTTTTCTCTTTGTTCACCAAAACTTCATTTGATCATAACTTGGTCATTTCTTGACGAATTCACATGAAACCAGTGGCATTGAAAAGTAGATGGAGAGAAGTACAGTATCAAATCAAGTTGTAGATGAGAACCTGTGACGACCGCCCATGACCCCTGCACCGAATCTAGAGATAGTGCGCTGTAAAGTATGCCAGGCGACCATGGACGATTGTCAGGGTAGATTAAAACAACAGAATCTATCGTATTACTCACAGCGCATGGACAAAATACAATAGAACATATGTATAGTAAAGCTTTACAGAACAAAATGACATCATATAAAACTCCATAATAGTTGAATACAAGCATCCAAATAGCCAATACATCAAGCCTCACTACATAACACTCAAAGAATACAAAACAGCGGAACATCCAGTACATATAATAAGAAGATAATATGCAACCCTCCAGCTCGTCTTCGATATCAGCATCGTGAGAAGAGAACAGCACCTGTCACCTGCTACCTAGTCTGCCCGTCCCAAAATGGACGAACAGCCCAAGGCAATAAGAATTAAAAACATAAAGCCTTGAGTCAGACAACAGTCTTAGTGAGCAGTAAATTAACTAACAACATACCCAAAGAGCATAAAGGAAAAGGAATAGGAATACAACCCTCCCACTCCACCTCTTTCTACAGTGATAGCCCCCCAGACACACACTAAGCAGAAGCAACATAGCAGAGCATACAATTTGAAGTAAAGTAATAATCATTCGAGTCAAGGGCGATGTTTTCCAAGTACCAAGGCCTAAATCAGATAAGCACCCAGAAAATACCACTCTTGAGTCCGAATGACGATACAACCAAACATCCATGACTCTGGCTATCACTGTTATCATTGCTTCGATATCACCGTTAATTGAATGACCGGCACATTCTTTCAGCCGTCCGTCAAGGGCTAATGGAAACCCCGGTTCTAGACATAACTCCCGCACGTCGTCGCAGCCCGTGCCTAGGACTATCGAATCTGCCCAGAGTACTCGACCATCAACAGTTGGCCGTTGGGACTATCGAATCTGCCCAAACGTACTCTTGCTTAGAGCATGCTAGAACCTTCAACAACGATGCTATCCAAGCCTCCTAGTCATCCTCCTCGACGACTATTCTCATATCCATTCATTATCCTCAACTCGAATCATATCACCGAGTTATCAACATGCTTGGAATGATCCCGTCTGGATTAGACCAAGTCTTCATCATATGATTGCCTCGCTTCATCACATCCTCGCAAAGCCTCATCTCAACATCACATCATCAAATCTATGCATAAGAGCTTCATCATCCAGCTACATATGCCACGAGCAACTTTCCCAATTCAAGAGCCTTTCCCTTAGCTTTTGAATCATTTTCGACCACCTTGTCTAAAACCAATCAACAATCATCTAATTCACAGCAATCAACCAAATCAAACACTAATCCAAGCAATCAAGCATTCAAATATGATCTAAGTAGACAATTATAACAATAATGGCATTTTCGTAATTAAAGAGTTGAAAGTCCAACAAGCATGAAAACATGAACAATATCTCTACAAACTTGATGAATGAACTTGCATAGGTTAACATGTGATAAAATGGTTGTCAAAACATCATGAACAATGGGTCTACATGGATCTACACTTAGGATGAAGAAAATGCATAAAAATCACTATTTTAACACCAAATCGAGCCAACAATCCGATATACTCCTTTGGATCCGTGTGAGAGATAATCACCACTCACCAAATCACCAAAACAAACCCTAATCAACACGCTTCAGATCTGGACAGCGAGGGATCAAGCTTGATCTATCACGAATCCGCTTCAAACGAAGAAATCTCTCTTGAAAAGATGAAGATCTCCAATCTAAGCTCTTGAATCTTCAATCTTGATCTCTGATTTGGATGAAAGGAAGCACTAGATTAGAGTGGAGAAAAGAAGTGAAGAAGTGTAGAAGTCGAGCTCTCAAAATGGCAGCACTTCATCGCTTCAAAATCCGGATCCCAAAAAGTGAGAACAACCCCCTCTATTTATAGCAGAAAATTTCCTTAGGTCGCTCGGAGTTAGGTCGTCCACGACCTACGACCTAGCAACATCTTCGACCTAACCAAAGCCAGACGACTTAAAACAAATGCGCATCTGTGACTTAATCTGCCAACGACCTACGACCTAATGCGCTCGACTTAACTATTGCCGACCTAACGGCTTAGCATATGCACGCATCCTACGACTTAACAGATAACTGGGTTACGATTTAACAACTAATCTCCTAGGTCGCTCGCGACTTAAAACATAGGCTACGACCTAACACTAAGCCAAAACCCAACGACCTAACACCTTAAGTTTCCTCGCGACCTAACGTAAGTCGCGAACAACTGGGATGCGACCTAACACTCACGCGCCTTAACAACCCAGCGACCTACCAGTGTTACGACCTATAACCTTGCGACCTAACAACTCACTGGAATACCCATGCGACCTATCAGTGATACAACTTAACACTTAGATCCACGCGACCTAACTAACACGGCACCCCATAGGTCGTTTACGACCTAACTATCCTAACCAGCCAACCCCTAAACAGCTTAACTCTAAGGTCGCTAACAATTAGATCGCTAACTCCTATAGGTCGCGAACTACTATAGGTCGCTAACTACTAGTTTCCTTAGGTCGCTGCCTTCCTAGCTCCTTCGTCCTATAGGCCGCTCCAATGCTTAGGTCGTTTACAACACTAGGTCGCTAACTCTCCCAGCCGACCTAACACTTAACCAAAACTTAGGTCGCATAATTCTATAGGTCGCTCTAACTAACCCACGACCTAAACCACCATACGACTTAAGACAATACGACCTATTCCTTAACTCGGTCAAAACCTTAAGTCGGCAACTCGACCCAGACTTTATCTCTTAACTCGTCCAAACCGACTTAGGACTTAAAAAAATCCTGAACGACTTATCAACAATGCAACCAATTGTTAATTATTTTACGATGTTTCGATCCGTAAAATACGGGTCGTTACAGAACCAAAAGTTTTGTATTGATCCGGTACCCATTTCTTTGTTGATTTCCAATATATATCCACTTGTTCTTCTTGATCGATGAATGATTATCTGAAATCTTTTAACCAACAATCATTAGACATAATTCTTCTCCTACAAAACAAAATAACTTTTTAAAGAATCAAGTGACTTTTCAGAATAACTAAATATAGTTTTAAACAAAAATATCATGATGATTTTGTGACATATTCATATGAAAATAGTGTTAATAAAATCCTTAAAATAGCCATTTTAAAAAAAAACTTTTTCAAAATTCAGATTATGAAAACTTTGAAAACCTGGCTCTGATACCAATTGTTAGAAAGCGGATTAAGGATCTTAAGGGTAGAATTAACACTAGAGGGGGGGTGAATAGTGTTTTAAGGAATTTGTTAATCTTTTTGAATTTATCTTAATTTGTTAACAATGTATACACTAATCAGACACAGGTATGAACACAAAATCAAACACAGATGCAAATATAAAGTAAAAGCAGTAAAGGAAAGAACACACCGGTTTTTATACTGGTTCGGAGTTACCCTACATCCAGTCCCGCAACACAAGTACGGATTTCCTTTCAAAAACAATTCTTACAAATACAACCCTCGGTTTCAAGGCTACGAGGTACACCCTCCAGATACGCAATCCTCTGGGTAGAGATACTTGATTTCCGGGGCAACAAGTTCACCCAATTTATTTCTAGGGCTAAAAAGAATTCTATAACTCTGAATAGCACTGAGAACTTTGTAGAGATAGTGATGGAGAATCAAACTAGAAGTAATCTAGTATGATTCGATGTTGATTTCGGCAGAGTAATGGTATAAATTTGTATTAAGAAATGTGGAAGAAGAAGAGGAGTGAAAACCAGAAAAAAGTGATTAAAAATTCGTTGAAACTGACCCCTATTTATAGAAGAACAACAGCCATGACCATTCATGAAGAGTTATGGCGAATAGACACTTCTTTTGAAATTTGAATTTTGAATCAAACTGACACCATGTCGACATGGTACCTATAGGCATGTCGACATCCCACAGCCTTTTTTGATGTTTTGAATTTCTTTGAAAATAACATTTATCTTATATAAAAACTATTTTAAACTTTATAAATATACTTGACTTTAGTTGAAATTCATAAGTAAATATAAAGAACAATATATACATAATTTAACTATAATTTTATATTTAAATCTAAGTATAAATATTTAAAAGTTAAATATATTATTTGAAGATAGTTTAAAATCATGAGTAATTTGACTTTGAAATTAAAGATGTTTTTGAGGCTAAAATTATTTAAAATTAGGATAGAGAGTTTTGAATCTTTTAAAAGGAAAGTTTTGAAATCATTTTGAAAACAAGATAATTTTGTAAAATCATTTGAATTAAAATTAGTGGATACAAAACAATGTCCCACTAGATTTTCGTAGGTTCCATCCTACTTAGGGTTCCATCCCTTTAACGGGCTCGAAGTGGATTCCATTCCACGAATAAATTAGATTTTAAGATGCCAGTGCTTTTCTACGAGTTTTAACAAATATTCCTAATAATAAAAAATACTTATCCTTGAAATCTTGAACTCTTGAAATTCTTGATACTCATGAGCCTTGAATCTTGATATCTTCAATCTTTGATCTTGAATCTTTATACTGTACAGTTCTTCATTCTTGATACCTGCATGGTTAAATCCTGCATACACATATATATCTAAACTTATAATGTCAGTATTTATATTTTATAATCTATTCTAAGGTTGTTGTCATCAAAACCATCATCTCACGGACTAACAGTCATGACTTAGGCCTATCCACTCATGATATAGATCTTCCTAATCTTCCCAAACCTCATGATGCTTCTCATGAAAACACCCTAGAAAAGGATGCTCCAACTGTTAGTAAAGAATCAAACAAGGAGGAAACTCGGGTATGTGCTTCGCAATCTCCCATGGTATAGGTATATAGTTTGTCATTTTTACACTCTCATAGTTATTTGTTATCTTAGTTAATAAATCTATTATTTTAGTTAAGGAAAAGAAGAAAATATCATTTTGAGATTTTTCTTGAGAAGAGTGAGAAGGAAGTGCTGTGACTAAACAGAGAAATTAATAAGCTGATTGAAGGTCATATCAACTTGTCTGAGAAATATAGGCGTCTTCATATTTATGCCGATCAATTAAAATATTTCAAAGAAAAATGGCCAGCTCAGCTCTTGAAAAGATTCCGCCTTCATCGAGAAAGAGTTCTAAGGGAGAATGCGGAGTCAACCACACTCTTTTGGATGCTTGTTGAAGATAGGGACACTTTAGTGAATTTCTTTATAAAGTTTATTTTAGAAGCCTCTTTATCGATTTTTCTTTTCTAGGAAAAGAGAGTCGGGGGGTTACTTAGGCATTAGCATAACATATATTTGAATGAATACGGGTCTGATCCTCATCTTGGGGAATGTTGGAACCTTCCCAGGATTGAGGACATTCCACTCTCCTCGCACACTCTTCCTCCTGAAAAGTCAAGTTTAGTAAGGAGAAATTTATCTTTGAATTTTATAAAGGGTCTATATTGTATGAACTTGAGTGATTTTGTTGTTGTATTATGTAACCCAAACAATCTTTACAAGTATTGAAATTCTCACTTCTTTACAGCTCAGTTTGTTTTTCTTGAAATACATGAGTTAAGGAATTATTGGGCATTTCCATTTCAAAAGAACTCTTAAGTAAATTTGTCAAGCTAAAAAGGGATTTTAACGAGAAAACATTAACCCTCAAAACCTCTTGACCAGCAAAATACTGTTTCTTAAGACCATAAAGAAGTTTACACACAACTTTCCCACTTGTATTTTGATTTCTTAGGTGATGAAAAATATAGTTTACTTAAGGAAATCCGATCTAATTACACTAAACTATTATGCGGTGATTCTATTCCCCTCGCTGAGAGATGGCATTATCATCTATTTCCCCCAATTGTTACTCCCCCCAGGTTTAATATTTCTTTTGACTCTACTTTACCTATGTCTGCGAGTTCACTCAAGAAGGCTCAAACTGCTGCTCCCAAACTTAAGAATTGAATGTATAAAACTTGAATTGTTAATGTAATTTGAACTTGTGCATGTTTGTAAACCTTGTTATTATTAATTAAAGAATATGTTTTTCCCATGTGTTAATTTTTCTTTTATTTATTCTTATTAGGAACGTTAACTAATGTTTCGGTCCAATGGTCCTAACTTTCCTTCTCGATTAGATAGACTTAAGGCCAGGTTGATGTTAGATATTAGAAAGTGCTCCTCTCTAGATGCTTCAGTTATACCATTTCTGGACAACCCAAAAGCATGTAAATGGTGTAACAAATACTAAAAATTAAGGTTAATGTTAAGTAGTATGAATGAATTGACCTCAAGTTTATGAGAAAATTAAAGAGAAAGATAAAGAGATTCAAGAGTTGGGTGAAAGAATAAATGCGATTGGTCGATTTGGTACTTCAGAGTAGAATTGAAGTAGATGCAGAAATTGCTCGTCTATATCAGAGAATTAAGAATCTTGAAGTTGATTTGTTGAAAAGCCAGGTATCGTGTCAATCTCTGGAACTTATTGTAAGTAGAGGCGAATCTAGCCTTCCCACTCCTACTCCTAGGAGAACGACTAGGTCCCAGTCTCTAGCTGCCAAAAGCATTCCATTCCTTGTTAAACCCACCTCCGGGTTTAGATCATGGAGAAATCTCCAAATGGTGCCAAAAGGTTAGGTATGAATTCATTCAATTTTTAAAAGCAAAGCGGGATGAAAATGTCTTGTAATATCTTAACAAGTATCAAAATAAGGTTAAGGAGTTAGGATGTGAAAAAAAGAATTACATAGCAAGGTCAAAACACTCAAAGGAGCCAATAAAACGCTCGATTGCGCATTAAAGGTTCAAATTAGCTCTACCGACGATAAATATTTTATTCAGAAGAAGGAGAAGAAACTGAAGGAATTTTTGGATGTGGCGATTAGTCAAATCGTCGAACCTTTCCCGGTTGTTGACGACCCGAAGGATAAAGTGCAAGAGCTTGATTCCCAATGGAGAATAATCGAAGTGGCTTCGCTTGGAAACTTTTGACTGGATTCTCTTGTTGATTAATCTTTCTTGTTATCTGTAACTTTTGAATGAGATGTATATAATGTAAAATGGTAAATAAATTTGTACCTAAATGATCAATACCTTGAATAGACTTTGTACTTTCTCCCTTATTTTTGTCTAGTATTTGAACTCGTTGAATTGTTTGAGATTCGCAACTTACTTCAAGGCTTTAGTCCGATTCCATATGATCTGTGGTCTTAGATCAAGCATAGATTTGCTTGCTCTTTATTTCCTTGCAGAATTCTTTAGACCGGTCTTTCTGGTTCTCTATTATCCTTTTGGAAAAATATAAAGTAAATAATTATGGCTTTCGTAACTTTGAAAATTTTTTAACTGGTTATTTTGCTTTGCAAATGCTGAAGAATATTTTGTGAAAAAGTTGTCTTATTAATCTTTAAAACTTTGAAAGCTTAGTTTTGAAATTCATTTTCAGGAATAATATCAGCAAAACTTTAGATAAGTCGAATTAATTTGCTTTTTCATCTCTCTTTCATAGGAAAATCATGGTTGCTTTAAAAATCATTATCCTGGCTTGTTTTTCGAAACAAATGTCTATTGGACGACTTTTCTTTGTCATACGAGACATGTTGAGCATAAATAGTCACTAGTTAGCTTGAAAAAAGACCAAAAATTTATCTAGCAAGAAGACCATAGGTTCAATTGATAAGAAGATCCAAAATTCGTCTGACAATAGAATGAGAGTTCCATCTGAAATTCATTTGATAATAGGACTAGTTGTTCATCTAGTAAGGAAATCAGAAATCTATTTGAAAATAAGACCAGAATTCCAATTGGTAAGAGGATCAAAAATCCGACTATTAACGGTGATTCCCATTATTTGATAATTCGAATTCCAATTCAAAAATTAAGGATTGAGAGCTAACTAAATATTTTGAAGAATGAAGCCTCGAGCTTAAGTAATAACTCATATTTTCTCAGATGTCCATGTTTGGCATTAAACATCCTCGATTCTGGGTAATTAATAGTTTTTGATCCTTTTTTTGAAGGTTACTTTAACTTTGCCTTAGTGCGGAACTAAATGTGTTTGATTGTTCTTCCTCCAGAAGATTGCTTCGACCCATCTTTAGGGTAGATTTAAACTTGCTTGATTGATTTCTTTTGCTCCTTATCACTCTTTGGGTGATGATTTAGGCTTTGGTTATTTTTGCCCCTTATCACTCTTTGGGTTATGATTTAGGCTTGAGCCCCTTATTACCTTATAGGCAATGATTTTGGTTGGTCGGTGTGTTTGGTTAGCCATCTAAGGCAAAACCAAAGTCTTACATGTCCTCCCTCTATGAGGCGCTCCAGTCAAGCCTTATAGGTGGAACCGAAGGGCTGGTCGGTGCTTTGGCCATGCCATCTTAGGCGGGACCAAAGGCTTAATCCATCCTCCATCTAGGAGGTGCTTCGGCCAGGCCACATCAGCGAGACTAAACGCTTGCAGTGCTCTGGCTAGGCCTTATAGGTAGGATCAGAGGCTTACTCTGACCTACCTCTAAGAGGTGCTTTGATCAGGCCATCTTGACAGGATCAAAGGCTTTTTCCTTTGTTTTATAAATTCTTTTTATGAAGCATTCCTCTTTATTGATCACTTGATCTTTGTAGACACATTTGCCTTTTGCTTAAATCTCATTAAAAAAATTCTTAAAGCTCTCATTCCCCAAGAAATTTTCAATCATTCCTCTAAGAGCTCGACAATGATTGGTTTCATGTCCATTCCTTCAGTGATATTGGTAATAAGCACTTCAGAGATTTATTTAATTTATTAGTTTCTTCTTCTTTGAAGGCCAATAGTTCAATATCTCTTTAGTTAGGAGATAGATATTCTCGTAAGAGGTAGCAAGGGAATGAATCTTAGAGGATCAAGAATTTCTAAGGTATTGTGCTTTTTGTTCCCTCTTGACTTTTTGTAACATTGGATTGGCGCATTAGCATTGTCCATAAACTTTCTCTTTAAAGAATCTCGAGTTTCAGCCGGTGTTGAAGAGTGAACAACTATTTCTTACCACTTTTTGGCAAACTTGTTGAAGTTTTTTGTTATTTCTCTTTCAAAATTAGTTCCCTTAGACTGGAGTTATATGGCCTTCCTTATTCTTAAGAACAAGCCATCCTTTTTTGTGTTCTCCCCTCTCGATTTAGAATAATAGCCATGGATTGGGGAAGAGACTATGTGGAACAGATTTATACTCTACTTATCCAGATTATACGGAGTCACCTATCTCTTTTCTTTCATAATTTTTAGTGCCAACAACCTCAACACTTGTTCCTTATGGAATTGCAAACTGTGAGTGACTTGATAAACTGGATTGGCCAAGTAAGGCTCAGAGGATTCTTGTTTAAAAATAGTCATTACACCATTAAAGATAGATTACCCAAGGTTTGAACAGTTCTGTAACGACTCACTTTTCTGTATAGTTTAAGCGATCAATAAACCACACATGACACACTCAAATTGAATGGAAAGGTGGATAGTTAGGGAAAATAAAGAAGAAAGAAGACAAGAAGAAACTAAACAACAAAGAATCTCACAGCAGAACGAATAATCTATAATATAAACCAATCTTTGCACAAAAATAAAACTGCAATATATGTATATACAAACATCGATCAGAGTATGCTAACCTATTTCAGCCCGGACAGTTATAACAACCTGTCCTCACAAGTGCTGATAAATACAACAATGAACGCAACGGAAAAATAACCATGTACGTGAATATGTCTCTAGGCCCCCAGCTCGTCTCCTAAAGCTCCAAAAATATCCAACCAAACCTGGAAATATGCTCGGTCTGACCCGAGCATTATAGGAAAACAATGCCCAGGTCAGTCTGGTAAAACCAGCGTGAGAGACAATCAAATGGAATCTTAAAAGTTTAAATAAACCTTTTGAAAACAAAGGTATTTCGTAAGACCATGCCGCATATAAACACGGACGGGTTTTTACCTTACGATAACCAAAACCTTTTATATCAGAAAATCCAGTGATATTATAATAATGTCTAAGGGCAAAAATAATAATAATCAAAGAGTTGTGATGCTCGTGAGTGTACATCACAACAATACTAGGTATATAATCAAAAATCGATAAGGCACGTTCGCTAATTGTGTAGGATTTCCATGGAGGTGCCCTCAGTACATCGAGGAATGGTCTTCCTGCACAAGGATCAGAGATATCCTTCCGAAGCAGCATACATCCCTTGTGATGTACCATAGGAAAAACATGGCTAGTCTCGCTAAGACCGAGTGCATCGCCTTATGCATGCATAACAACTGTAAGTGACATCTAGGAGGAGCCGACTACACCCTATGGGTTTGCCAACCCTATTGGCCATACCTTCTATCTCTGGTTTTAATCATTTCCACTGATGAGGCTATGTCCGGCATTCCAGCTTACGCACTGCCATCAAAATAGATCATGGAATCCCACATGGATTCTAATACCCCAATGGGTCCCGGAATCACACATAGATTCCCATATCTCAATTGGACCTTGGAACCACACACGAATTCCCATACCCAAATGAGTTTCGGAACCACACATGGATCCCAACATCTCAATATATCACGAAACTCTTCCATAGAACCATATATGGTTTTCAGAGTGGTCACGTTTTTGAGTCATCTCTTACGAGTACTCTCTTCCGCTTCCTGGGTGCTCCACAAACCAAATGTTGATTTCCGAAATGCTCAATACCGGTTCTTTAGGAAATAACCAGACAATAAATAAGAGCGGGGATCACCCCCTAACCGTTTAAGTGGACGGATCTCCTTATCATTTGTCCTAGAAGAACAAAACGAGTTTATACATACAGTATAGCAACCCCGATGGTAACTGTACCATATAATCCCTATGTTTCCCCTAGATATTTCCAGAGTCAAAATCCTTCAGTGTTAAGTAGGGAATATTTCCCTACCACCAAAATTAAGAAGGATTACATATTTAGGCCAAGATTTGATAGTCAGTTATTTAACTATCAAATAAACAAACATTCAAAAAAAGATTACCTTTCCCATGAAAATCACCAAGCCTCTTAAATAAATATTTTATTAATTTTGATTCACATTTCAAATACTTGGAAATCACTTCCATATACTTATCTCAACGGGATAAGTATATTCACAAACCACTATATTTTTTATACTTAGAAAATATAACCATATACTTATCTCAATGGCATAAGTATATTCACAAACCATTTCACTTTCAAATATTAGAAACTTGAAAAATCTAAAAAAAAATAGGTATGGAAAGTACCGTTCAATATCGACTATGTATCGCAGATTACATAATGTTACGTCGCTATTCCAGCGAATCCACAGTAAATTGTAGGCAATTACTGCCCCTCGAATTACGCCCTGAATATGAACCATCTCTTTCTAAATTTCTTTATCTTATAAATATCTCCAAATCTATTTATAAAGTCTCTTTATAAATCTCCAATATGTTATTCTTTATAAATCTCCAATCTGTTTATAAACATTTTTTATAAACATTAAATTTATTTATAACATTCTTTATAAACATTTTTATTAAATCTCAAACCCCATCTATAAAATCTTTCCATATATAACAAACTTGTTAAATAACTCTCTAAGTCAATAAGGTTCCTATGACGAACTAATCAACATTCTTCTTTCTCATTTAAATTAAATCTCATTTAAAATAATAACTTAAAATCTCATTAATAATATATTAAATTAATTTTAAACACTATTATTATAATAATAAGTTAACTTTAAAAAAATATTAGGATTATAATTAGTTAACTTTAAAACGTTATTAAAACAATAATTAATTAAATTTACACTAATATTAATATGATAATTAATTAACTTATAAATTAAATAACTTAAATCAATATAAGTAATTAACTTTAATTAAAAATTAAAGTATAGTGAAATCACTTTAAATAAATAATTAAAGTAAAATTAAAACATTTCAAAACAATAACTAAATAACTTTAAAATAATAATTAAATATTCTGTAACGAACCGGGTTTTTGACGCCTGGGAATGAGGTAATTAACTGTTTCAATTATTAAAATATTGATATTTATATGTCGAATGAATAAATTTTTGATAATTTGAAATATCTGGATATATATGAATTGATTCAAAACTATAATAAATATTGAATTACAAAATCCCTGGGATATGATGGATCTTATGGAAGAAAAAATAATATAAATTTATAGGAACTCCACCATATAAATTAAGATAAAATATCCATAAATAAATTTATAAATATAGACAAGCTTTATGATAATTAAAAATATAAAGTATATAAGTAGTATATTTATGCCATAAGAACTATGTGTATAGGAAGTAGGTATAAATGTAAATATATATACATATATGGTGACAAGTACATGCAAATAGATGGGTATACAAATAAATGAAAATATAGATGTATATATATAACTTTATATAAGTAAGAATGTAAATTGTATATATATGATGTAAGATATATATATATATATATAGTGAATATATATGTGAGGCATATATGTATTTATACAATGGAAAAGGGCAAGTACATACAGAAATATATTTCAATTCATATGAATGTACATATAAACATATAGGGAAGCATCATGATGGCAAACATCATCTCAAGCATACAAAACATTTTATCAAAATCAACTTTATATTCAATCAAGTCAAAACGAAAATAAAATCAAGTCAAGTGGAAAATATAATCTATACACATAAGATCCCATCAGCCATATAAGAAATCAAATCAGTAAAAGGGAAAAGAAAGAGAAAAAAGAAAGAGAAAAAAAGAGGGAGCCTGTACAACACATAGCAGCCACTTTCTGCCTCCCTGTACACTTCATTCTCTACATACTTTGCTTTGTTTCATTTTCTGATTCGAATGAATTAAAGGAAAAATAATACAAACCGCCACTTTGAAATCAAATAACTCAAGTTCAGGAAATCAAACAAAACAACTTAGCAGAAGATCAAAACCAAAACATTCAAGCAAGGAGGCAGTTCATAAAACAGTGAGTAAAACTTGGAATCCTATTTACTGAATCCTTATGCATATCTACACATGCTTGGAAATTGAATGAACATCTTTATTTGCCAAGTAACTACGTGGAAATGATTTTTCTATGCTATATATATATGTGTGTATTGATCATGAGTAATATAAACTGTAGCTCAAAAAAATACCCTCTCTGCTCTGGCTTAGTTAGAACAGTTTTAACTTTCGGGTTTAAAAATCAATATCTCTATATATATTAAGTTTTAATTCTTGGTTCCAAAACAAAAATAATTTGCTTGTAAGGACAGAATATTTTAAAACTTGTTGTATTTAAATTCGTCAAGTATGGAGGGAGCTAACCACATAAAACAGTGGCTTCATAACTTATGGCGAAAATGCAACCTTCATATTTCAATGAATCGATTATCTAGTTGGAATTAGCATTGAAAAACTCAAATTTTGGAGGGGGTTTTAAGATTTTTAAGTGAGTATGGAGGGAGGGAAGACGAGATGAACATAGATTGTATTTTTGGGTAATTTCGACGATAGGGTAGTTGTCGTGGCGAGGGAATGAGCAGGAGGAAGCGTGGGATGATGGGAGGTCGAGGAAAAATAACATGGTATTTTTCTGGGGCCTGGAATGGTCAGGCAGGGGGGGGCATTAGGATTTGGCATGAGTTTTGCCTTGGTTGCGGGTATGCGGTGATGGCTGCAACGAGAAGGAGGTATGGGCGTTCGGTCCAGGGGGTAAAGAGAGGGGAGCTTAAGGCGAGTCTCTCGGTGGAAATGGGTGGTGATTGGTGGACGTTGGCGGTGGGATGAGGGATTTGAAGGGGATGTCTCTGGTCGGAATTTGGGCAGGAAGGTCAAATTTTGAGTGAAGTAATGGTTGTGTGTTCCAGGTGGTCAAGTGAGTGACGGGGATCGCGAGTGGTAGGTGAGGAGGATCGGCGGTGTGTTTCGGCGACCAGGGGATGGGTGCACGTGCACGTTCTTCATGCACAGTCTCATGTCTTCATCTCAAAAATGAAAGAAGGGAGAAGAGAAGGATGAGAAGGTAAGAAGAGGGATGGGCCGAAAATAATTGGGCCAAAGGAAATAAGATAAAGAGGAAAAAAGGGAAAAAATAAAGTAAGGAAAGAAAAGGAAAAGGGAAAAATAAAAGTAAAGTGAAAGAAAAGTGAAAGGGAAGAAAATGAAAAGAATAAAAGAAAATAAAAGAAATATAGAAAATGTAGGATAAAAGAAAATGTAGAAAAGGATAAAAAGGGAAATGTAGAAAAGGAAAGGTAAAAGAAAGGAAGAAGAAATAGAATTTATAATAGGACAATTTGTATTCCCAGTTTGATTTAAAGTGAATGGTATCTTATAATTTTAAGGGACAACTCAATGGAAATAAATTATTATTAATTGCTTTGAACTTATGGATAATGAATAGTATTTTATAATATTTGTTATTTAATAAATTGTTTTATTTGTAATTAATTGGTTTTAAATATAGATGATTACGGCTAATCATAGGGGATTAAAACTCGGAGTAAGTCGTTGGGTATTGGATTATAGATCGTTAAATTGGGTTAACGATCTATATGTTTGCTTAATTCGGTGGGATATTTGTTTTCAAATCAAATTAGTGAGACTAAAAGTAATATTACGTTTAATTTGAAATAAGGCATCCGTAATAAATTACCATAAGTAATATCGTCACCCTAAGTGAAATCATTTATTCAAACAATTTACCTTCTTTAAAATTTGTTACGTAGACCCAAGGAGAACGGGACTTGATATCTGTGTTATCCGGAACCGCCTCAATTTGATAATCACTTTGAAACTTTACGGATTTGATTGTAGAGTCAAAATAGGCTAGAATTGAACAAAATTTGGTAAATTTGACCATTCAAAATAAGTAACGGTACTTAGATAGTGTCTTAAATATCAAATGATTTGTGCAACAAGTGTTTGGCTAAAATCAGATAAAAACTCGTAGCTTGTATGAGTTACCTTGGTTTTCAAAGAAACCTTATGACTTTAGTATTTCATATAAGATGTGTTTACTCATGCCGGTTTCCAGCCTGACTCGGGTGTTACTATATTGTAATGCTCGAGTCGGACCGAGTATTGCAGATTTTCAGGATAGGACGTTCTGGAGCTCAGGAGACGAGCTGGATGGCAGAGACGTGCTGATTTATTTCCGCTGTGTATTATAGGCTGTATAGACAGTATCCGAGGACAAGTTATTACAACTGTCCAGATTATTTTGTTGATGTTGTACTCCGATATCCTGTATGTATATTGACAGTCATAGCTTTCTTTGTATAAATGCTGTTATTTTATATTATATTTTGTTCCGCTGTGATTGTGAGATTATGTGCTATTGTTTCTGTTTCCTTTTTTACCTCTTTTTCTTCTTTACCCTAACAGTCTGGGATTTCCGGCACTCGATTGCTCGACACTCTATACTGTGAACGTATTAGTGTCGATTTTCGGGGTCGAAAATCTTTCGGGCCGTCACACGTGGTATCAGAGTAGAAGGTTAAGCGAGAACCTTGGCTCTGGTGGGGATTACTCATTAGAGATAGGGTCAATATAGTACCCTAGAATGAGCTGAGAATATTGTATGAGGGCGTACTTGTTATTTTCTTATAAAATGATTTTAAAAACGTTTTAAAAATGATTTTTATATAAGCCGATATTATGATATATAAGCAATAATTTTTCTAATTATTATAGTATATTAAGGAAATTTGTTGTGTTATTAAAATTAAATAAGATTATTAATTTTAAGTGGTAAAACACATACAACCAAATAGGAATTTGGGTAAGAATAAATTTTGAAAATAAGTTAAGCTAAAAATGGATTGAAAACTTGAATTTAAATCCTGGAAAATCCAAAAGAATTTTCAAAGTGTCTTGAAAAGGCATAAGTTACCCTGATTTATGTTTTTCTAATAAATTATGATGGAATATGTAGTGTGTATGATAATAATCATAAATTGGTTGTTGAATCTAAATAAAGGGATGTTTATTTTTAAAATAAACAATGAGAAAGCAAAATGGAAAGTTTTAAGGAAGTAAATATTTATATAAGTATGACCTATAAATTGAAATAGATTTAAATTGTTAAATTTTAAATCTAAGTCCAGAAAATTTGGAATTGTTTCAAAGTGTCAAAAGATATAATAAATAATATTATTCAGGATATTTTTGAATAAGGAAACCTTGTTTAAAAACAAGGGTTGTTTTGAAAATTTCAAAGGAAATTGTTTTGAATTGAAAACAAAGAATGGTTTAAAATTGAAAGAGGACTTGGTGTGCAAATGAAATAAATATGTATATATGTGGATATACATAATATCAAAAGTTGATCTGAGATAAACACTAAGTGTTGAATTCTAAATTCCCTTGAAATGAGAATATAGCCCAAAGAGGAATAAGTTTTTGAACTTATAAGCGGGAAGGGATATTGATAAGAAATTTAAATTTGAAATGGAAAATTTAAATGAGTAGGGCAGAATGGATTAAATGAATTGAAAATTTAACTTAGGGAAAGTTAAATAAGTTTTGAACTTATAACCTGAATAGGAAAATTTCAAGATGAAATTGAGATTTAACTTAGGAAAGTTAAATGGGTTAAATTGAAAAGGGAGTTATGTGTGATCTCAAAACGGGTTTGAGTTCTGGAAATTTGTGATGGATGCTATTGATTGATGTTTTAGATAATTTGGATGTTTATTTACTTTGACATATCCTGCTATCATCGTGTTGTCATTAACAGTATATATAAAACTATAAACTGGGTTGTTTTGAATGAATTAAGAAGTGGTTTGAAATGATATATATCCATTGCTGGAATTTAATGGAATTAAAACTTTATTTTGAAACTATTTAAAATGATTGGCTTCCAGAAATAAAATTTGAACTTATGAAAATGAAATCATTTTGAACTTAAGATTTAAATGTAAAAATGGACTTGTCAACTAGAATTGGTTAAGAAATTGATTTTAGAGTTTGAAGTATGATTGGGAAATAAATTGAATTTCGAAAATTTATTGGTTTAAAAAGATTGAACTCTCACTCAAACCTTGAAATAAGTTAAGTAAAGGTAATTTAAAATGAATATTTGAATTTGGACTCAAAATTGAATTATTAAAGACTTGGGTTATTAAATTAATTAGTAAGGGTTAATTTGGTTTAAGTGATTAAATCAACATTTGGAAATTTAACTCGAATTTATATAAAGCGAGATGGTTTAAAATTTGAGAATGGAATTGACATTAATTCAATTTGGGATTGAATTGAATAAATTGGAAGTATAATCGAAGTTGAATAAGTTTAAATTCAAATGGGAATTGTTTTGAATTTGAATGGGAAACGAAGTTAATTCAAATTGAATTGGAATTGAATCAATTTAAATGGAAGTGAAAATTGAAAATTGATTGAAAGGGGAGATTGGGAAATTGAACCAGTTTGACTCTAAAATTATTTCAAATAAATTGTTTTAATATAAACTGTCTTAAATCTATTTTCTGAAATATTCAAACTATTTTGGATTTTCCAAGCTATTTACTATACAGACTATTCTTTTAATATTCGAACTATCTTATAATAACTATTAAACTATTTCTCAACTATTTTACAACTATCTAACTATTTTACAACTAATTACTATTTTACAACTACTTAACTATTTTAAACTATTTAAGTTATTTCCTAAATTCAAACTGGTCAAAGTGGAAATTGTTTATATTTAAACCATGGATTTAGATACTAATTGGGTTTAATTGAAAATTATAACCCGAATGGGAAATTGAGATAATTCTTAAGTGGAACCAAATCGGATATTGAGGCAAAAATGATTTGAAATAAAAGAGTATATTTTGAGAAATATATGACGATTAAAAATGAAAGTTGGATAGCACCATAACTGGAAACTTACTTTATAAAGAGTAAGAATGTGGTAAATAACTTTGTAAAGGAAATCGAACTTGAATATTTGATTTGGCATAACTAAAGTTATAAATATTGGTTATATATTATAAACTTCCCTTGTTGAATCTATAACCAGAAGAAATGATCTTTGATAGATATTTGAAAGATAAAGTGGAATTTATATAGGTATGAAATGACCAGTAAACTTTTTTTCAGGTGGAAAGAGTAAACTTATATATATATATGTAAGAATGATTTTATGAGAATGGAACTGAAAGAGGTTTTTGGAACTCATTGATTTTGGAAGGTTTTTGGTTTCGGCAAAAAAGCGAATTTTGGGAATTTGGAAAGCCAAGTTGAGAACTATCGATTTTGAGATATCGATTTTGTGTAAATGGGATTTATATGTGATACATATAAGAGTATGATTTGAAAGATACTATATGTGTATAGTACAAAATGTTTTGAGAATGCTATGGGGAAAAAGGCGCTCCCATTTAGAGTTGAAACTTATAGTAGGAGATCCACGGGGTGGTTCTGCCTTGAGCCCTAAGGGGGGTTCTAAATTTTGATCCCAGGGGACGTCCGGACCAAACTGTAGTTCCTGTGGATTGTGATTTGGGGTAGCGAAAGTCGAGGCCGCTCATGCCTACAAAGACATTGGGGTTATGCTGTGACGGTAGTGTAACTCTGGTGTAACTGCGATCTACTGCATTTCCATAGCGTAAGTCGATGGGCAGTGATTGCCTAAAATATACGTTTAATTTCGCTGGGAGAGCGACGTAACATCGGTAGATTGCGATCAATGTTGTCCATAGCGAATGTCGTGTGGCAGTGAGTGCTTACAGGCTACATTGGGACTCGACTGATGTAGTCTGCGATCTATGTGGTGAAGTTTCATTTGGCAGCGAAATTCGAGGGCGCTGATGCCTACAGTTACATGGTTTTTGCTGCGATAGCAACGTAACCCTGGGTGTAGCTGCGATATTTGGCGGTTCCATGGTGAAATCGAGGGGTGCGGATGCCTACAGTTTTCTATGGATTTCGCCGGGATAGCGACGTAATCATCGGGCTAACTGCGATCCATGGAGGAGGTGATGATTTCCAAAGCATTCTCACAAAAAGTTGTTTTTCAAATATTTTCACTGGGTGTTGAAAGCGGGTCTACTAAGTACTTACAGATTTTCAGTCCTACGCCTGATCAACGTATGACTGAATTTCTATGAGAACGAGGATGGACTTGTTGAGACATCAAGTTATAAAAAGTATTTTTATATAATGCTAGTTTGGCAATATTATGTAATTTCGAAAGTGTTTTAAAATTTTAAAATAAAAAGAGTAAAAAGTTAAAATGTTTAAAGAATGATTAAATTGATAATTAACATTAAAATTAAAATTTTCGCTTCGTTCCTTTTCGAGGACGAAAAGTTTTAAAGGGGGGAGGAATGTAACAACCCAGGTTTTTGATGCTTGGGAATGAGATAATTAACTGTTTCAATTAATAAAGTATTGATTTTTATATGTCGAATGAATAAATTTCTAATAATTTGAAATATCTAGATATATATGAATTGATTCAAAACTATAATAAATATTGAATTACAAAATCCCTGGGATATGATGGATCTTATGGAAGAAAAAATAATATAAATTTATAGGAACTCCACCATGTAAATTAGGATAAAATATCCATAAATAAATATATAAATATAGACAGGCTTTATGATAATTAAAAATATAAAGTATATAAGTAGTATATTTATGCCATAAGAACTATGTGTATAGGAAGTAGGTATAAATGTCAATATATTTACATGTATGGTGACAAGTACATGCAAATAGATGGGTATTCAAATAAATGAAAATATAGATGTATATATATATAACTTTATATAAGTAAGAATGTAAATTGTATATATATAATGGAAGATATATATATATATATATATATAGTGAATATATATGTGAGGCATATATGTATTTATACAATGGAAAAGGGCAAGTATATACATACATAAATATATTTCAATTCATATGAATGTACATATAAACATATAGGGAAGCATCATGATGGCAAACATCATCTTAAGCATACAAAACATTTTATCAAAATGAACTTTATATTCAATCAAGTCAAAACGAAAATAAAATCAAGTCAAATAGAAAATATAATCTATACGCATAAGATCCCATCAGCCATATAAGAAATCAAATCAGTAAAAGGGAAAAGAAAGAGAAAAAAGAAAAAGAAAAAAAAAGAGGGAGCTTGTACAACACATGGCAGCCACTTTCTGCCTCCCTGTACACTTCATTCTCTCTTTCTCTCTATATATATATATACACACACCTTTGCTTTGTTTCATTTTCCGATTCGAATGAACTAAAGGAAAAATAATACAAACTGCCACTTTGAAATCAAATAACTCAAGTTCAGGAAATCAAACAAAACAACTCAGCAGAAGATCAAAACCAAAACATTCAAGCAAGGAGGCAGTTCATAAAACAGTGAGTAAAACTTGGAATCCTATTTACTGAATCCTTATGCATATCTACACATGCTTGGAAATTGAATGAACATCTTTATTTGCCAAGTAACTATGTGGAAATGATTTTTCTATGCTATATATATATGTGTATTGATCATGAGTAATATAAACTGTAGCTCAAAAAAATACCCTCTCTGCTCTGGCTTAGCTAGAACAGTTTTAACTTTCGAGTTTAAAAATCAATATCTCTCTATATATTAAGTTTTAATTCTTGGTTCCAAAACAAAAATCATTTGCTTGTAAGGACATAATATTTTAAAACTTGTTGTATTTAAATTCGTCAAGTATGGAGGGAGCTAACCACATAAAACAGTGGCTTCACGACTTATGGCAAAAATGCAACCTTCATATTTCAATGAATCGATTATCTAGTTGGAATTAGCATTGAAAAACTCAAATTTTGGCGGGGCGTTTTAAGATTTTCAAGTTAGTATGGAGGGAGGGAAGTCGAGATGAGAGAGATTGGATTTTTGGGTAATTCCGGCGATTGGGTGGTTGTTATGGCGAGGGAATGAGCAGGAGGAAGCGTGGGATGATAGGAGGTCGAGGAAAAATAGCATGGTATTTTTTTGGGGCCTGGAATGGTCAGGCGGGGAGGCGTTAGGGTTTGGCATGAGTTTTGCCTTGGTTGCGGGTATGCGGTGATGGCGGCAACGAGGAGGAGGTATGGGCCTTCGGTCTAGAGGGTAAAGAAAGGGGAGCTTGAGGCGAGTCTCTCGGTGGAATTGGGTGGTGATTGGTGGACGTTGGCGGTGGGATGAGGGGTTTGAAGGGGATGTCTCTGGTCGGAATTTGGGCAGGAAGGTCAAATTTCGAGTGAAGTAATGGTTGTTTGTTCCAGGTGGTCAAGTGAGTGACGGAGATCGCAAGTGGTAGGTGAGGAGGATCGGCGGTGTGTTTCGGCGACCAGGGGATGGGTGCACGTGCACGTTCTTCATGCACAGTCTCAAGTCTTCGTCTCAAAAATGAAAGAAGGGAGAAGAGAAGGACGAGAAGGTAAGAAGAGGGCTGGGTTGGAAATAGTTGGGCCAAAGGAAATAAGATAAAGAGAAAAAAAGGGAAAAAATAAAGTAAGGAAAGAAAAGGAAAAATAAAAGTAAAGTAAAAGAAAAGTGAAAGGGAAGAAAATGAAAAGAATAAAAGATAATAAAAGAAATAAAGAAAATGTAGGATAAAAGAAAATGTAGAAAAGGATAAAAAGGGAAATGTAGAAAAGGAAAGTTAAAAGAAAGGAAGAAGAAATAGAATTTATAATAGGACAATTCATATTCCCAGTTTGATTTAAAGTGAATGGTATCTTATAATTTTAAAGCGACAACTCAATGGAAATAAATTATTATTAATTGATTTGAACTTATGGATAATGAATAGTATTTTATAATATTTGTTATTTATTAAATTGTTTTATTTGTAATTAATTGGTTTTAAATATAGATGATTACGGCTAATCATAGGGGATTAAAACCAGGAGTAAGTCGTTGGGTATTGGATTATAGATCGTTAAATTGGGTTAACGATCTATATGTTTGCTTAATTCGGTGGGATATTTGTTTTCAAATCAAAGTAGTGAGACTAAAAGTAATAATACGTTTAATTTGAAATATGGCATCCGTAATAAATTACCATAAGTAATATCGTCACCCTAAGTGAAATCATTTATTCAAACAATTTACCTTCTTTAAAATTTGTTACGTAGACCCAAGGAGAACGGGATCGGATATCTATGTTATCCGGAACCGCCTCAATTTGATAATCACTTTGAAACTTTACAGATTTGATTGTAGAGTCTAAATAGGCTGGAATTGAACAAAATTTGGTAAATTTGACCATTCAAAATAAGTAACGGTACTTAGATAGTGTCTTAAATATCAAATGATTTGTGCAACAAGTGTTTGGCTAAAATCAGATAAAAACTCGTAGCTTGTATGAGTTACTTTGGTTTTAAAAGAAACCTTATGACTTCAGTATTTCATATAAGATGGGTTTACTCACGCTGGTTTCCAGCCTGACTCGGGTGTTACTATATTGTAATGCTCGGGTCAGACCGAGTATTACAGATTTTCAGGATAGGACGTTCTGGAGCTCAGGAGACGAGCTGGATAGCAGAGACATGCTGATTTATTTCTGTTGTATATTATAGGCTGTATAGATAGTATCCGGGGACAAGTTATTACAACTGTCCAGATTATTTTGTTGATGTTGTACTCTGATATCCTGTATGTATATTGACAGTCATAGCTTTCTTTGTATAAATGCTGTTATTTTATATTATATTTTGTTCCGCTGCGATTGTGAGATTCTGTGTTGTTGTTTCTGTTTCTTTTTCTACCTATTTTTCTTCTTTACCCTAACAGTCTGGGATTTCTGGCACTCGATTGCTCGGCACTCTATACTGTGGATGTATTAGTGTCATTTTCGGGGTCGAAAATCTTTCGGGCCGTCACATATTCTTAAATAACATTTAAGAAATAACTTTTAAGAACCATATTAATAAAATAATAAACTTTAAATAATTACTAAAACAACTAGAAATTATCTTGAAAACATTATTATTAATAAGTTATTACATTTTTATCTTATTACTAAATAATAATTATCTTTAAACCTTATAAATAAAATAGTTTTTTTAAATAACTTTCAAATCAATAATTAGCTTTTCAAATTTTGGAGGCTTAACGATCACCCTGGTACATAAATAAGCTACCATATTACTCAATTTAACTTTTGAAGTTAATAAAAGATATTTACATAACCCACGACTATGTAATTAAATCCAACACTCAACCGTCCTTAGTTAATATATCACTTATTCAAAGTGGAATATCAACTAACAATATATAATCAAATGTCCAAAACTATGAAATAGTAGAATGTGGATTTATTCTGCTAATTAATTGCCCAATTAATTTTATTTAGCAGAACGGTGTTTTATTCCGCTAATAGGTGTCCAATTACAATATTCATTTCAATTTAACCCAACTGTATTTTATTTGGCCAAATAACATCCATAATTAAGGTATATAAATTTAAATGACGTTATTATTAAAATAACATGATTTAAATCCTGTCCGCTTTCATGTTTCATAAATTTATACTAGTCCAAAGCTATCAACAAGTTACACCACACCGTTGTACTCGTCAATACGAGTACAGTGAAAAAAATCCTTGGGTAATTCGGATTTCATATGAGGGAGTTATACCATTTCCAATTTTCAATACTTTTAAATAATTAAACAAACTAATAAAAACTTCTCAACCTAGTTAATGGGCCAAAGCCCATCATGAACGCAACCCGTTACCCTCTCTCAATTTACTGTGGTTCTTCCATATAACTATTTCTTTACTTCACGTGTATAGGACCAAAACCTGTCACTTGCTCCTCCGTACGCCATCGCCTCATACCCCGGAACACTTTGCCGCTGCTACAGTTCGAGATTGACGCTACAACCCAAGATGCACCTTCCCCTGGCCATCCGGTGAACTCGACGCCGTTCAACACCACTAGCCTGCCACCAGCTCTCCACGTTTACCTCCTCCGCCTCCACTTTCGGCCACCTGAGACGAAATGAACCATGCCAGCAAAGACTGATTGCCATGCCGCATGCACTTGTATTCTCCTCATTACCTCTGGCCACTGTCGACAAAGTCTGCAACTATGATTGGGATCTTCGGCAGTCTCTTGCCATCACCATACTTGACTTCAAGCCGAATGAACAGTACATCTAGCTTCATCATCGTGGGATGAACACACCCGTATAAGTCTGGTTCGATATCGTGATTGTCGACGAACTCCGCTTCTTCCACGGCCACTGTTTCAGCCATTTTCTGGCCATCACCTTTGCCGAACTCTATGCAAAGGCTATCGAATGGTTCGTCTTGGTATTGTCTATAACTTCTCATTTGGTCTTGTCAATTAATTCTTGATGGTTTAAGGGGTATTAATCATCAAAGTTTATAAAACAAAATTGATTTACATATTGTGTATATACACACATGATACATTGCTCCGTACGTTTTGAATTTTGTTAACAACTAATTGTATATGATTCAAAGCAAGAACAATATATTAAGTGAATTTGTATCAGAATGTACTACACACAACAAAATACATAGGAGGAAGAATATATATTCACTAATGGAAACAGAAAGTTGAGGCAGTGAAGTATATAGCAAGTTATTAGCAAAAAAATGTAGAAAAATAGAAAATTATACTCACATATGCATACACACGGTCACCCACATATACACACTAACTTGCACACAAGCTCCAACTCATTAATCTTACACACACACGCATAGCAGCATGTATATGTTGTACTATAATATGCGACCATGCATACAAGATCCTTGACAACCTGAAGCCTAACATGCATAAAGTTGGAACCAGAGGAGAAAGAAAAACAAATTGTATCTTGCATTTTTTTAAGAGAGAAAGCAGAAAGCAAAGAAGAAAGAAAAGTGAAAGGAAAACATAAAATGAGAAAATGTTTCTATCTTTCGCTGCGTGCTTCTAAATATAAAATGAAAAGTTTACCTAATAGCTAAGTAGAAGATAGTACGTAAGTTAAATGCAAGCCACCAAATTTTTGGGCAAAGTACAGACAACGACAGCAAAATATATATGCAAAGAGATCTCGTCGACTTGAATACAAATTTGGTTTAATAAAAGTTTTTTTTGCGGTACACCGTCATACAATAACGCGTTCACGTACGAGTGGCGAATGACATAAATGAAAATACGATCGTGCTCAACAACGTGAGATGATCGAAAAACAATAATAAAATAGATAAGTTAACTTATTCTATGAAGTTTCAAAATACCAACGTTTGCCGTAAAATATGGCAAACGAAAATTTTCTTATTTTTCCAAATTAAAATTTATGGAAAAACTCTAAAAATTAAATTAAAAATACATCATCAAAAATCAAATCTAAATTTGAAACAAAGATTTTTATTACAATTTAATTCAAATATGAATATTTAAAAAAATTAAATATCCAAATTCGAAGACCCAAAAATACGGGTCGTTACAAGTTCTTTAAGGGAAGATGCGGGTTACGAAAGTCCTATATATCCTTTATATGCAGGCCTAAGGGAAGTTCTTTATATCCTTTATATACAGGCCTAGGGAAAGTTCTTATAGGGATATGCAGGGAATCGAAGGTTCGAGCCCTCTTTCTAGCACTAAAAATGTTAATAAATTTCTTTGTTAAAACAAATATGCAAGATATGGCAGGCCATGTTCGGATAAGGGCTAAGGTAGCCTTATGCAAAGCTTAAGAGAAGTATGCAAGTCCAAGTCCAAAGGAATGAAATATGCATGTCTGTGACGACCCGGAATTTTGGACATTTGAAATTGGGATATTTAATTAATTTTAAATATTTAAAAGTTAAATTTTAACTTGAATTTCAAATGTAATCAATTATTGAATAATTAAAATATTGAATTTAACAATTAGAAATTGGGTAAAATATATAATATGGAGTTTCAAATTTGTTAAAAATATTCCAAAGGCTTACAAAATATATATTGGTTTTATTGAAGATAATAAAAATGATAAAAGTAAATTTAAAGATTATTTGTTCAGTTTTGAAAATATATCGTTTAAATTGATATTTAAAAGAGGAAATTAGTTTAAAGGAAAAAGTTTAATAAAATTTAATTTTAACGAACGTTAAAATTAAACTTTGGTCTGAAGGACAAGCGCCAAAAATTGTATTTCGTTCGTACTTCTGTAGTTTCATTTCTTCTGCAAACAATACTTCTGTAACAAAATTTCTTCTGCAAACAAAATTTCTTCTTCAACAAACAATGGCAACCCAAACCGAAATCAATTTTCTTCCTCAAACTGATTTAAAAGCGCAATCGACTTCAGAATCTAAGTCGATCGACGTAAATCAAAATATTTCAATAAATCCTGAACAAATAAACGATGAACCTACGATTTCAAAAGGTAGGGTTTCCAATGCTATGCGTACAGCAGTAAAGAGAAGACGAAAAACTACTTCATCAACGGCTGTTGATTCAGATGAAATTGACGAAGATACAAAGAGGACGAAAAAACCTAGGGCATGTAAAACTATGAATGAAGACGAAAGGAAGAAACAACAGCTTACTGATGAAAACGTCAACAGAAAAAGAAAAAGAAAGGTAAAACAACTGATTATTTGATTTGTTATTGAATGATAGATCAATGTATCATTTGATTTGTTGCATGTATAATATTGATGGTAAAAAATAATTAGATGGATAATTTTTTAATGATAGTTTAGTATATCATTTGATTTGAATTTATCATTTGATTTGTTGCATGTATAATATTGATGGTAAAAAATAATTAGATGGATAATTTTTTAATGATAGTTTAGTATATCATTTGATTTGAATTTATCATTTGATTTGTTGCATGTATAATATTGATGGTAAAAAATAATTAGATGGATAATTTTTTAATGATAGTTTAGTATATCATTTGATTTGAATTTATCATTTGATTTGTTGCATGTATAATATTGATGGTAAAAAATAATTAGATGGATAATTTTTTAATGATAGTTCAGTATATCATTTGATTTGCATGTGTAATATTGAAATATGAAATGATGGATGAACATAGCATTCAGTCTTTGACAGATGATAGACAATGATAAGATGAATATTTATAGAATGATAGACATATATAGCATTGAAAAAAATGTTGGAGAAACATATCATGATAGAATGATAGTTGAATATATCATTTTATTTACAGTATTTGCTAGTATAGTATGATAAATGATAGTTCAATATATCATTTGATTTACTGTTTTTGAATGTTATAGAATGATAGTTCAATATATCATTTGATTTACTGTTTTTGAATGTTATAGAATGATAGTTCAATATATCATTTGATTTACTGTTTTTGATGGTTATAGAATGATAGTTCAATATATCATTTGATTTACTGTTTTTGATGGTTATAGAATGATAGTTCAATATATCATTTGATTTGTATGCATCATATTAAAATATAATATGATAGATGAACATATGATAGACAAACATAGCATTCAATATTTCGACTTTAGAAGCATACAGTGAAAAAAAGAAATGATAGACAAATATAGCATTTGAAAAAAGAATGATAGATGTATATATCATTAGTAAATTATGCTTTCATAGTTGAAAAAATTGATAGATAAAAATAAGAAAGCATTGAAAAAATGAGACATAAAAACAATATTATAGTTTGTTAAATACTGAATTATTCATTCACAGTTTTTTGTACAGGGATCAAAAGGTAAAACATTGGAGAAAGCAAAAAAAACTGAAGGAAAAAAACCAAAGAAAGTATCTCAAAAACAAATTCAGTATAGATGTAGCTTACTGCCAATGATAAAAAATTTCAAGAAAATCAAGGAAAAAGGAGGTTATCTTATAGACCAATTAAATTATTTAAAACAAACACCGTTTGAAAAATTCATGCTAGTGTTTTTTAAAGAAATTTTATCCATACCTGCTTTTACAAAATCATCTACAACCTTAGATGATATAATAGAAACATTTTCTATCAATGATGAAGCTTTTAAAGTAGGGAATATTTTTTTAAAAATCAAACCTGAAGATATTGCAATTATCTTTAGCTTACCTTTGTCTAGAGTAAATATTTTTCCAGTACCGAAAATGAGTTTACAAATACTCCCAGACAATTGCAAAGATTTTGTACTGAGAAACTTTGGAACAATAGAGCACATAACAAAGGATCTTACAATTTCTAAGATAAATAATGTGCTAGAAACACAACAATTTAAACATGAAAATGATTTTCCAAAATTGCTTATAATTCTTGCAATGATAACCTTCTTCTTTCCTGGTAACCAAAGATACTTACCATGGGGATATATTCCCTATATCCTAGACCAAAACAAAATGAATTCAGTATCTTGGCCAGTTACAATTCATCATTCACTGATTAGAGCTTTGACAACTTTCAAAACAAAGCCAAGAAACATGCCAGGTTGTTCCATGCTCCCTATTGTAAGTACAGCAATCTAACTTTATGTTCATGCATCTATCTGTATAAATTAAATTATACACATTATATGTTTTAACAAGTAATATTTTATTTGTAGTTTTTCCTATGTGAGCATGTGAATTTGATACCTCCATTAGCAACATACTGTTCAAACTTACCTAGATTTGGGAGGTGGAATGTTGCAAGCTTGAAAAAGGTGATCTCAAGAGAAGCATTGATAAACATGGACAGTAGAAAGGTATTATTTATCACACTAGTATAACAAATATATAATGATAGATAAATATATCATAACATAGTGTATATCAACAGTTGTCATTTTGTTATTATATCATAACACTAGTATAACTAAAGAATGATAGTCAGATATAGCATCACATGAAAAATGACAACTATATATAAAATTAGTTCATCCTTGTATGTTACCTGATTCATTACTATTTATGTTATTACATAGATTTTTGTTGAAATAAGAAATCCGACTGAAGATGAAAAAGCACTTCTTCAACAAAAAAGCCAACAAAAATTTGTCCAGCTGGATAATAATGAGAATATTGGGATGCACAAAATAGAAAATGTGGAAGAGACATCAAAAGACCAAGTTGAGACAATGCAGCAGTACATCATACAGTTGGAAAATAAATTGAAGAAAAGTGAAAAAGAATTAGAAAAGGAAAAACATAAAAGAATACAAGCAGAAGGCACTGTCATACAATTGAAAAAGGAAATCAAGATTTTAAGATCAAAAGAAAAAGTAGAAATAGAACCACCATCATTTGATCTCAAAATAACTCAGGAAATTGAAAAGATGCGGAAAGAGAAAGAACAACAGGATCAAAACAAACCTTCAGAGGCAACAGAAAAATCACCAGCAATGCATGAAAAAACGCAGAAGAAACCAAGCTCTTTAGTTTTAAGGGTTAAAAAGCGCCAACGAAGGAGTGAAATTGATTCTGATTTCCAATATGAAATTGTGTGCAGAAAAACAAAGAAAAATGTTGACAATGAAAACCAAAAGCAACAATTTGAAACCAAGGAAGGTCAGAAAGAAAATACAAATGAACAGAAACAAGAGGAACAAAATGAAGAATCAGATTATGAACATGAATCTGAAACTGAAACAGATGAACAAGTCAGAACAACTGATAATGAAGAAATTATTGATGTTGATGGATACTAGCAATCAAGTAAAACCTACAAGAGTAAGGATATCACAAAAAGCAGTATTCTACAATTATTGAATGAAGAAAAGCAAAACAAAATTCTTACTTTCTTCAACTTTAACAAAAATGAGAAGTAAGAATTCTAATATTTTTTATTTCATTATATTTGTTACTAAATAAAATTGAAGGAAAATATAGTTCAATTATTAATTTTCAATTACAGCACTGTAGCATATGAAAAAGATGAAGGACACAAAGGAGGAATCACAATAGTTAAATCTATGCTGGAAGCTGTTCTGTTCGAGGGGGTTACAGATGGACAGGTATGCATCAAATTAAAATTATGATAACTGTCTAGGATGGGAGAATGAGTAATAAAACTAGCATTCATAGTTTTTTAAGTGCATATAAGTGTATAGAATGAGAGAATGATAGTTAAAACTAGCATTCAAATTTCAAACTGCATATAAATGTATTGAATGAAAGAATGGGAGTTAAAAATAACATTGATATTTGTAAACCACATATAAATATATAGAATGTCCAAGATGACTGATTAAATGATCATTTGCATTTTTCAACGCATACAATGTAGTAAACATATAAATGAAAATGAATACTAGCATTAATATTCCTGATCCAAAATAAATTAATTATCCCATGAAACTTACAACCTTTGTTGTTTGGTTTAACAGATTATTGATTGGTTTTATTACAATCAAGAAATGTATGAACACAGTTACTACTTCACCACAATGATGATGGTATGTATAATCTTTTTAATATAAATGTTAAAAATTAATATAAAGTATTCTAATACATATAAATGTGCAGAATGCTTTAACACATGACCAGCAAACTGTGATCAAAGACATAGTTATACCAACAGTAGATGTCATTGTCAAAGATGAATTTACAGAGAAAATTTTCTTCCCTCTACATTACGCAAACCATTGGAGCTTGTTGATGCTAAATTATGAAACAATGCAGTGGAGTCATTATGATTCAACAAAACCAAAAAATAGATCAACAAGGACTTCAAACCCCAGCTACAACCAAGCCTTCGTTCTTGTAAGAAAAGTATATTTTTGAAATCACTCTAACATTAATATACAGCACTAATTTTACTTCTTGGAGAAAGACAAAATTGAATTGATATTCAAGACAAAATGGGCAGAATTAGGAATACTGAACAAAGAATTTCACAAACCTAAAATGCTGCAGCCAAAAAGCCCACCACAGGATTCAGATTCGTAAGTAAATAATTTCATTTCTTCTCTTGTTTAAACTATCGTTTCTATTTTTAAATTGCAGAAGAATGCATGAAATATGCAAAATGATAATTAAAACTAGCATTGCTAATTAACAGTTCATTGATCTGCACTTATTGAACAAAAAGATAATGTATAAGCATGCACATTCCACACACAGCAATGTTGTCTCTATGAATGCATTGATTAATATTGTGATCGAAATATAAAGCTATGTTTTAGAATTCTGGAGTAAAAATAGCAATATTATTTTAGAATTAGGTTTTACTGTAATATGAACTAACATTTGTATATTTGAAACAGACTTGATTGTGCGTTCTTTGTCATGGTAAACATGAAAAAACTGGACAAGGATGAGGTACCAGAAAAATATCCAAAGGAAATGCTTAGAAACCTAAGAGCTGTAGTGGTGTATAGCATACTCAATGATCCACAATACAGTTGGTCACTAGAGAAACTCTGCAAAGATTCTACATAAAAAAAGCTGTTGCATTGTAACTTCGAAAAACTTTGGATATATTTGAACTCTTCGAGAAACTCTACAAAGAGTCTGATATGGAGTCTAAGATGGAATCTGAGATGGAGTCTGAGATGAAGTTTTATATGTTTTCCAGTAATTGAATTTTGTTCTTAATGTATAAACTGTGGAGATGAATTTGAACTTCTTGATTTGAATTTGATTTGATAATAGTTGTCTAATTTCAATGCATGAACTACAATGTATAAACTATCAATATACTCAAGTGTCATTTTTATTTGTTTTATAATGCTTTTATTGTATTTCTGATGTACCAAATGATGTTTTATACTGAAATGCTAGATAGAACTAGCATTATGCGAAAATACATTTCTCAATGATTGAACAGTGATCAATAATGTGTGAATTTATCCATATCGAATTTTTATATCATTTCCAATGTTTCAACTCCATTTCAAATATGTTGGCTATTGTTTACACCGTAATGCTACTTATAACTAGCATTAAACTGAAATGATAAACAGATATAGGCAATTATGGATATGGTAAGTGCTGGGGTAGAAACATGGAGATAGTGGTTTTATTGTAATGAAGAAATCTCATTTAAAAATAACAGAAGATATCTCATTTACAAACTGAAATGATAAACAGATATAGGCAATTATGGATATGTTATTTTCTGAAACAGAGAGATGCAATTTGCATAATGAAGATATCTCATTTACAAATTACTATTAATTATTTTTTCCAACTGCTGTTTTTAACAATAACAGAAGATATTCAGATGCAGTGTAGAAGAAATATGGGAACAGATGTTCCACAATTTCATATAAACAATACATCATCATACTGAAAAATCATTACAAAACCACTAAAATAATCTAACCAAGTAATCATATAAACAGTATATCATCATCATCATCAAATCCTTCATTCTTGCTCAAAAGCTTACTCAATTGTATACAATGAAAGATGATTGATTTCAATGACAGAACACTGAATACTAATTATAATTAAATGCTAGTTACAACTAGCATTCAATTGAAATGATAAGTACATATAACATTGAATACAAATATCAATACCAAAATGCAGAGGAACAGCAGATATCACAAATTTTTAAAAAAAATAACCAAAACATATCACATTTTATTTTCTAATGATTTCACAATGTCTAACTGCATTTTTCTATAAGCTTTAGCAGCTGTAAACTTAAAAAACTTCTCAATTGCAGTAACAAAACACATAGATTTTATTAAATTTTTGAAGAACCAAGACAATTCCTTTTGTTGTGGCCAACTTTATTACACTGACTGCATCTGTTTCTTTTACTTTGAGAATATCCAAATCCACCACGCCTCTTTGTAGATGGTCTTCCAGCACCACGAATTTCTTTAGGAGGCCTAATCAAAACATTATTTTCAGCAACAATTGGCTTATCAAAATCTGGAATTGGATTGATAGCATTAGCATATGAAGATCTGAAAGCAGTAACAGTGAAATAGTCCTCCACAAAATCATAAACTGATAATCTACACTTGTTAATGCACTTAATTGCATGAGCACATGGAAAACTAGTAACTCTCTATTGATTACAAGAGCATAAACGATTTTTAAGATCAACAACCTGTGACTTAGGAGATTTAACTTCAAACACAAATTCCGAAGACTTAAAAACTTCCCAACCAAAGCCATCTTCTACTAACTTTGACAAACGTTCCTCCATAACAGGACAAAGATATGTTGTCCATAGACAACATTCCTCTCTTCGTCTCGCCATTTGCTCCATAACTTTCACACGAATACCATCCAAACAAGAAGTTATAGGCATAACTCTATTTTCCAAAATCCAGGAGTTGAAACTTTCTACAACATTAGAAGAATACTCACCATAACGCTTTCCTTGAAAAAACAAATCTGCCCAATGGTCAAACGGTTTATCTCTTAAAAAAATTTCTGCAGATATACCCCCAATATCTTTAAATTTGGAAAGATATCGCTCAAAATCATACACATTAGAAGCTCTAGCACAAAGTTTAAACAACTCCACAATAGATGAATCACCTTTACCCGCCTTGACAACAGTACCAATATTCTGTTCCATGTGAAGTAAACAATAGCTATGATATGAAGAAGGAAATATTTTGGGAACACCTAAAACAAGACCCCATTGACGATCAGACATAAAAACTAAAGGCCGATCTTCATTAAGCATTCCTTTCAGATGGGATAAAAACCAAGACCAATTAGATTCATTTTCGTGCGAAACAATACCCATAGCAAGAGGAAAGAAACCTACAAAATAAATAATTAAGGATAGCTCAGTAATGAGAAACATGGATTATATTAAACATCAAAACCATTATTAAAGGTTAATAATTTCTGTTATACACAGTTAAAGTAAATTCAAAATGATATATGAATATAGCATACGTTATTTAAAAGTCTTTTAGTTACTGCTGCATAAAATTTTATTTCATGTTTTTGTAAACATTTCTACCATAAACATTTGTACTATAACCAGGTCAATCATTTAATAAAATAAAGCCAACAATTCTTGTGTAAACATGGCTGCATTATAATTATGAACAACTTTGAACAATGATAGTTTAATATATCATCACTAGAAAAACAAATGAGTAAATAAAAAAAAACTAAAATGGAACTCATACCTTGATTACCATTTTTAGTAGTAGCAGCTAACAAAACACCCGGTCTTCCCTTCAAAGCAGCTGCGTCTAAAAATATTAATGGACGACAATGTTTAAATCCAAGTAGACAAGCACCAAAACCAATACAAACTCTCTCAAACTGATCAGTTGAACCATTAACTTCCAGGGCCACATAACTACCAGGATTATACTTTTGCAACGCTTCTAAATACCAATGTAAATCATTATATGACATAGCATCATCGCCATATATTTCTTTCAAAGCCAATTGTTTTCCGCTATAAGCATAATAATATGAAAGAGTAAAATTGTAATCTCTTCTAAATTCCTTCATTATATCTGTTGGCTTCTTCATAGGAGCATCTCGAATTTGATCAACAATCAAAGATTTAACAAATCTACTTGAAATATTAACTTTATTAACATCTCTAAGACCGCCTCCACACGAATGAGCAAAATTGTAAGTTCTAATAAAAAACCGAGAGAGTAGACCGGGATCCGAAGAAGCATTAAGATAAAACTTACAACCATCCTTCAACCAAGAGCAATTAACCGATATTCTATCTGGAGAATTTCTTATAAAAATCAAATCATAACCATTTTTTATTTGATATGCCATTAAAAACTCCCGAAAATCCTCAGCTCCATTAAAACAAAAACCAAGAAAATCCACAATAGTTTTTTGACAACCTTTCTTCAACATATCTTTCAAATAATAAGAAGAATCAGCATGTGAATCACTATTTGAACCAGAAGTACTACCAATTGAAGAGCTTTGAACACTTGCATTGCCTAAACCACAGCCAGCAATATCAGCTTCCTTAACACAAACATTTTCCTTAACAGTAAACTTAAAATATTGATCTTCTTGAAAATTAAAAAACACACAATACTGATCAAATCTGAATCAGTATCAATGATTATATTCTTATTCTCAAGAACATAAGATATCTCAATAGAAAATGGACTTAGATGTGGCCAAACTTCACAGATTTCAGTCTTAACACCAAACAAAGAGGAGCCCGTCGTGAGATGACAAGAATAGCAATTCCCATTATGTTCAAAAATAACTAGCAAACTTTTTGATTCATCATCATAGATATCAGTACTGCAAAAGAAATTAAAAAAACAGTTAACAAACTTACTTAATATTATGACAGAGCAACAACAGAAAATGTTAAATTAACATAGCATAACAAATCAAAATGATAATTAAGACATAAATAAGAGAAATATAAATCAATTAAAAAGCAGATGATAAATGAACAGAGCACAAGCAAATTACAACAAAATATGAATACAACAGCAAAAAATGCTATATAAATATAGCATAACGAAAAAAAACTACATATGAAATTCACTCGTAAGATAGATGAACTGTAAAATTGTAAAACCTTAAACTATACTGAAGAAACAGAATGATACACAATAAAATCTTACCTTGCCATTGAAACAAATCCAAAATAGGAACTGAAATCTGGAAGAAGACAATCTATACAACGTACAAAAACAAAAAAAAAGCAATTACTAATCGAACGATATTTTATCAGAGAAAGATAAAAAGAATATCGAAACAAATAAAAATAATATACCTGAATGTAACGAAATTGTAAAGATCCAGAGCACGATGAAGATCGACGATGAAAAAACACGACGAAGATGAATGACAATCGAGAAGATCGAATACAAAACGCGTCCTTGAATCGAGAAGATCGACGAATACGGATCAGTAATATCAAAAAGAAGGTGGAGAAGAAACACAGAGGAAAATTTAAATGTTATAGAAGTTTGTCCTTAGAAAGAAAAAAGTAAGCCCGCGTCCTTTAGACGAAAAAAAACATGCGCGTCCGTAGGCCTAAAAACAGAAATAAAAACTTCCTTCAGCCCATTTTCCTGTATTTAAAAATAGCCTTCCGAGGCACAGTCTCGGAATTCGACGAAACCAGTTCCATTTGATCAGTAATATTGTATTATTATCGGATTTCAAATTTCGTAGTGTTTGGAGTTGTTGTGTGAGCGTAAGATATATAAACGCGCTGAAATTTATATCGAATTCAATATAATAATTGGGTCCAAAAAGCTATCTTCTCCATACGATCGAATTAGGACTCGGAACCTTTTCCATTGTGTTCGAAATAGGGGTATAACATTATAAGCGCCTAGCGGCACGCCTCGATATGATGTCAAAATTTTATGCTGTGAAGTCAAGACGATTTAGATTTAAATTTAAAAATAATACACCTTGTTGACTGGTCAAAATTCCATTCACGTCAGTGCTTTTTGGCTTTCATCTCATGGTTACTATAGCTAACCTTCTCGTGCACGCCACCTCCTGTTGAACATCACGTCTTTATATCGCACGACCTTCTCCTTTTCCTTCAGTTAAAATCTAAAGGGCCGAAAGAAAAAAATAAAATAATACACGTTCTTCTTGACTTCTTCCTTTTCCTAAATCAGAATCGTTCCCCTCTGATCAATTTTCAAAACGAATCCCATCCTTAACTCGAATTCAAAGCTCAGGATAATAAAATTCAATCGAGCAGAGAACCTCGTTCTCTTCGAAAAAAAGAAAAAAAATATAATATGGCTGCCGTTATCAAACGCGACTTAGTCGTGATGGCTGCGGCGTCGAGCACGACTCGAGGTGACTGCAATTTGAACCGATGGTGGCGCGCGTTCGATTTGGAGGAGGTGTCGAGATGTGGCAACTCGAGGGGAGTGGAGTTGTGGCGTGCATTCGATTGGGGGTTCGAGCTTCTCAGGGGACTAAGTGCTGGGAAGTGCGGCGAGCGTTTGGGCGGCGAAGTTTGGGAAGGTGGCGATGAAGGCACACATGAACGTGAGGTTGTTGGAGACTTCGTTCCTGATGTTGTCGCGGTCGAGCTTTGCGGGGGTGGGGACTCGCGACTGTGATGGTGATTTGGGGGAAATCTGTAAGTATATCATTTCTTTTAGTTTAAAGGTATTAGAAGAATAATTATTTTGATTCCAGAGAAAGAGAAAAAAAAACAAATATAATTTTTGTACAATCTGATTTTAAGAACAATTTGTTTTAATTTAAATTTAATAAACCCATAGTAAGATGAATTTCCATTTTTTGTTACTTACAGAAATTTTTTATTTTACAGCAACATATATATATATACAGTTTATGTACTTTAAAATTTAATAATAATAGTATATATATGGATATATACAGTAAAGCAGAGAAACATATATAAGGTTTTGGAAGAAAACAATAGGAGTTTTTAAAGTGTTTTAGAGTTTATATAAAAAAAATTAAAATTAGTTTTTTTTAAAACCCACATAGGTTATTTTTAAGGTATATATAGATGTAGTTCAAAATGAAAGGAAATAAATATACATATATATCAATTTCCAATTACTAGTTTAATTTTGAAATAATGGGGATTAATTTGTTAAATTAGCTTATTTAATTACTTTAGCTACTAAGAAATTATTAAAGGAAAAATTAATTAAAATTAAATTGTTAGTTAATTAAATTTGTTTTTGGTAATTAATTGGTTGATTAATTCAAATATTAACAAATCATATAAATTTTTTATTCAAGGTTAAAAATCAGAAACCAAGATAATATTGAAGTGGATTGCAAATAAAGATCAAAGGTGAGTAATCTCACTCATCTAGGTTATTTAAATTCAAATAGCTAAATTTAAATAATTGGTTGAATGTTTGGATTGACTGGATGTGATATTATATATAGTATATATATAGTATATATTGGAGTGATTGGTATTCCCGCATTATATAGCGGATGAGACCCTATGCGCCGCATAATAGCGGATGATATTATAAAAACCCATATACTGCGATATTCCACCTCGAAGTGGAATTGGTGTTGTGCTAACATCTGTGGATGTAGGGAACAGGTTGGAGGGATCCAACTGGATTCCTCAAAATTTATTTAGATTGTTTAATGTTCTCAGTATGATTATTTGATATCCTGTGATGAATTATATTGGTAATTGGAATATTTGATGCTATGGTTTGATTGAATATACCTTTCGGTATACTGAGTTATCAAAATATATAAAATTGGATTTTTGAAAAAAATAATATATGAGAGAATGTTTAAGTAAAGTAATTATAGAAAATTTAAATAAATTAAAGAATGAATTGGAAAAGAATAAAGGTGATTTTAAATCTTAATAAATGAATTCTGAGTATGGAAAAGGGGATTTTGAATAACAGAGAGAGAATGAATTTTAAACTTAAAGTGATATTATTTAAAGTAACAAAGAATTTACTTTAAAAATTCAAGGTTTAAATTTAAAAGGATAAAGAAGGAATTTGGAAAATCTGAAAATTGGTATTTTCAGTTTAAAAGATTTTAAATCATAATTAAGAAATAAAATCTGAAGTTAATGGGTTTGAATAAATTGAGTAAATAAAGGAATTTATTTCAAAATGGAGTAATTCAGAAATCAATTAGAAAATTTGAAATTTTAAAAGGAAATGAGATTATGAATTTATAAACTGTGTTTATAAAAAGTGAAGGAATATATTAGTGCATATTTGGAAGAATAAATTCACGGTGGGAATTTATTAAAGGAATGGGTAAATTTGGTTAAAAATAAATAGTGATTTATTTTTAAAAAAGATGTGAAAGAGAAGCGTATTTCCCTAGATGGCCAAGTACGTTTCCAAAGCAAATTTTAAAATATAAGTTAAAAGTTTTAATGTTGTTTTAAAAAGCATGTTTTAGAAAATTTATTTTTAAATGTTTAAAATTTTAAAGTAAGTATGTTTCAAATTTATCTTGGCAGTAATTATTTAAAGGTGACTTAGTATTGTCTTTTAAAGAGATAAAATTTAGTCTGAAATATTCTTGAAGTATATATTTTTGAATAAAGTATTAAAGTAGTTTTTAATTTAAATGTTTAAAGTATATTTTATAATAAAGTGTTTTTAAGTTATTTTTAAAATCTAAAGTATTTGTACTTGGTGATTTCAGTAGAAATAGAAATTATTTGGGAATTTTACTCCGTGAGAGAAAGGTGGGATTTGAAATCGTTTCAAAAGGGTTGAAAATGGAAATATATCCAGCGAAGATATTTGTGAGATAAATAAATAATTTGGGAAATTATTTATGTTTGATGGTTGTTTGATGGTTGTTTGTGGATGTTAATTGATAGTTAAATAACCAACTATCAATATTGGCCAATCGCTGATCGTTTCGAAGAGACCGGGATCGTGATTAATTTCTCAAAAACCACTTCAATCCGGTTTGTACGTTTTCGTGGGAAAACGAGTTTGGAATGGAAGATGGAGCAGTGAAGTGCAAGGTGTAACGACCCGATATTTTCAACCATTCGCATCCATTATAAGTGTATAGGTAGACACTCATGCCGGAGTTGAATTGCTCAAAATACCGCGTTGTAATTAAAATTTGGCAAATCTCAGAATATACAGTAAATAAATATAATCACAGATCACAGACACAGAGTAAAATAATGCAGCGGAAGTAAAAGAAATAGTAGTTCATGAAGCTACTATGAAAATATATCAGAGTTACATAAGATACAACATAAGAAATAAAGTACAGCAGAAGTCTCAATACAATAACCAAGTACAGGCTGAATAGAACAACGAAACCGAAGTTGATAGAACAAGACTAGCAAATAATCTCCAGCGATTCAGATCTCCAGAAGGTGGAAATCCAAATCTGTGAATACTCAGGCTGACCCGAGCGTAAAGCAAAACACAAAACACTCGAGTCAGGACAATATATACTTATATAATGTAAACCAACTCAAGTGAACTGTAATAAAGGTACAAGTAACTTAGAAGATGCTTGGGACCGCCCATCCTCTAAGGATCCGTTAAAATATCTACTATGTAGTAATATTCGCTATTATAATAGTGTCTAAATAAGTAAAGTATAATCATATCGGAAAATAGCGTTAAGGGGATGGAGAACCTTAACGCGGTCGGATCTTAAAATCATAATCGTAGTAAAGCTCGATATGGTAGGTGACACGGCACAACTAGGCAATGCCAGGGTAGATATACCAATTACGCACACGGACTGATGGATACGCATAGCAGCCACTACCGTTCCACCTCGAACAACATTCCCAAATCGGAGGATGGCCATCTAGTCAAATCACAAGTAAGAGTATAATATCGAAGAAATGTGTCCGAGAAGAGGTGCTACCTCACTGGTCCGAGATCGCTCCTGTTTTAGCCACCTTATGCCAACTCACGGGAGTTGGGTCCACGTAACATACCTTAAGAACGTCGCCACCATCCTACTTCATTCTGGAATCTCCACCGCGTACACGGTTGTCAAAGTGGTTTTCGGTATCGACAGAGAGTATGTCCATATCTGATCCCGGTCTCTTTGCCAACCAATCGTTATTATAACCCGTGGTTATAACTTTTAAAAATAGTTTATGTTTCAAATCAAAATACATCCTTTAAACCATTTCAAAATCATATCATTTATTTCAAACTAATACATACTTTCAAACCCAAAACATATCTATTCAAAACCAATTCAAAAATATATCATTTCCATTTCAAAACCAATTCAATAATATATCATTTCAATAAAACCCAAATTTCAAAATCACTGAATATTTCCTTTAATTTATTAAACTTGAAATCCTCCTTTAAATTATCATAGCATTTTGGTAATGTAACCTTAAGGAATCATAGCATTTTTGGAATGTAATACTTTCCAATTTAACATTTTATATAATCAAAGTATTTATATACTTACAAATTTTTAACATGGTCATTTTATCATAGCCTTATAGTTAAATAAACTTTGTTACTGTAATATCCAATTTAATGCTAAAATTCTTATGTTAAGTTAAGAGTACCTTATTAACTTACATTATCATTACAATAAAGAAACTTTATTATTTTAGTCATTAAAATATGTCATTTACATTAATTAAAACTTACATATTAAATGTACTTTTTAACTTACATTTCTATTACAGTAAAGAGAATTTATCATTTAATCAATATTACACTAATTAAACTTACATTATCGAATGTACGTTTTAATTTACGTTTTATTACAAAAGGGGCATTTATTATTTTAAATCAATATTACACAAATTAAGACTTACATGTTTCTTTCATTAATTAAGACTTTACATGTTTCTTTCAGTAGGTAAAACTTTACATATTTCTTTCATTAATTAGAACTTTACACGTTTCTTTCATAAATTAAACTTTACATATTTCTTTCATTAATTAGAACTTTACACGTTTCTTTCACAATAAATTTCTTATAATTAAATCCAATTTTCAACAATTTACTTAATAAGTTTAAGTGTAAAAGTTCCAATTCTTCACATTTCAACAAATAGACTTAACACTTCAAATTTAAATTACCATTTCACAATTTAACAAAATTTCCAATTTTATTTAATTAACTTAAACCTTTCATTAAAACCAAGTTTCACATTTCCTAGTCAAGTTATATTTTAAAAGATCACTTTTAAACATTCATTTATTTAACCACTTAAATCATAGAAAAATCAATAATACTTAATAATCACTTAAATTCAAATTTAATCAAATTATCATATTTACCATTTCCAAATAAAATTTAATATCCATTTTATTTATATAACTTAAATATCATTTTTAACCAAAATTCCAAATTTCCAACTTAAGTTATATTTCAAAAATCCAGTTAAACCATTCATTAATTACATTTTTAACACATAGAAAAATCATAATTTCTTTAATTCAAAATATTTCAAAATCTGTTTAAATCAAATTTCATAAATTTATATTTTTAAAATACTTAAAAATATTCAAAACACTTTATAAAATAACCACGGGCCTGTATATAATTTTCTAACCTAGGTCAAGTGATACGGATATGTATCATTTCAATCCGCAGTTAAAAAAGAAAAATTCGGGTTCTATCATTTCAAACCCGCAATCCCAAGTTAAAATAATTTAAATAAAAATCATTCAGGCTTATCATTTCAGCCCATAACGATTTTTCCCTATTCTAAAGTCCGTTCGGGTATGTATCATTTCAACCCATAGTGATTCTAATCTACAGGGAACTTGCAATGGTGATAACAGATATAAATAACAGAATAACATTAAATAATAGTAACATATGATATAATAAGTGTAATAACAGGTGTGAACATCATATGATAATAATATAAACATATATAACATGATGATATACATTACAGATTCAAATGGTGTCGGTTTATCAGTTATATAGGTACATATTGTCTGGTGAGAATAACTCACCTGTTTGTGCTGGAGATATCAAAACCAATGACACAATGGAACAAAAGCACGATGACAAGACTACGGACTTGAGTGGAGAGCAAGATCCAAAGCTACAACTCTTGTATGACAACCCAAAACATACATCAAAACAAACACAATTTCAATGCACTTGAAATGGAATAACTTTTAAACGAAAAGAGATTTGAATGTCAAATCTTTTGCCTTGCTTTCTCTATCCTTTTGCATGACCTAGGGAATGTTTTGGTTCAGGTTTGGACATGGTTTGGGTCTGGTTTGGACCAAGGGATGCACGGCTACAAGCTAGAGATGATGGGGAAGTTACAACATAGGCATGTGAAGAGTTTTATGCAATATGGTGGAGTTTTGGTTCATCTTTGGCTCGGTCTACAAGGTCCTAGGCTTGGCCATGACTTGCTATAGGTCTGGACAGAGGAGATGGTGATGTGTAGTGGTGGTAGAAAGGTGGTGGTGGCGGGTAGAGGTGGTGTCCAAGGTGGTGGGCGAAGGTATGTTGCAACTAGTGGTGGCTATGCATTGTTTTAAGGGATTTGTGCAAGGTTTTGTGTGGTTTTTAGTCAAAAGGAGTGCATGGCCTGTCATGGTCAGAGGAGGAGGGGGTTTGGTCGTGGATGGTGTGGGGAAGGAAGTGGTGGTGGTCGGTGGAGGAGATGGTGGAGGTGTTAGGCCAAGCAAAGCAAGAGAAACATGGCAAAAATCATTGAAAATGAAGAGAAAAGAAGAAAAAGAAGGAGAGGCCATTACCTATTTTTGGATGAAGCCATGAGAAATGAGGAGCTGATTTGTTTTCACGTGAAAAGATGAGAAACAAAAAGTGGCGGCTACACTAGGGTTTTAGATGGCCAGGGCAAAATTTGAGGAGTTAAAGAAAATGAAGGGTTTGGACAAAAATGGGCTTAAGTTTCAAAGTGTTTTACAACCTTTCATATTTCTTTTCTTTTTAATCTTTATATAAACAAAAATATTCAGAAAAATAATTTACAAACCGAAATCAATTATAAATATGAGAAATCAAATAATAAATTTTGGAAAAATATAAAAAGAATGAAGAAAATTACTTAAAAATACCAAACGGTGTTCAAAAATTATAAATAAATCACTGTCAGTCTTGAAAATCTATACACTTCATTATAAAAATATTATGAAGTGAAAATTTGAATTAAAATAATTTATTTATCATTTTCAAAATAAAATAGATAATTAAATTGGAGAAAATAGAAAAGGATTAAAGAAAAATGTTTAAAATTTACAAACAGGGCATGGAAATTTGCAAGAAAAATACTACTAACTCTGGAAAAATTCCTACCTTACTTTAAAAATATTTAAAAGCCAAAATATATTTTATATAACATAAATGTACAAATTAGAATAAAATATATCAAATAAAAATGTCATTTATATAATTTTAAAATAAAGAATATTGCTGAATAACCCAATATACACACAATATTGAAAATAGTATAACTTTTGCAATTTAAATCCGTTTGCAACGAAACGAAAAGCAGTATTCAAGTTATTAAATCTATTTTTATAATAAAAGATAAAATTCATAAATTTCAAACTTTTAAATTTTCAAGTTAAAAGTCGAAGTTTGACTATTTGACCAAAATTCACATTTTCTGGAAATATTAAATTTAGTCATATTTGGAATTCAAATCCACATACAAAATCAAAGTTTTTTTATATTTACAATTACAACATTTATTCTTTTCATAAATAAAGCTCTTAAATTTGGAAAAATCAAATTAAAATTAATTGTAAAATACAGGGTTGTTACACTCTCCCCCACTCAAAACTTTTCGTCCCCGAAAAGGAACGAGGTACGGGAAAGCACCTAAAAGATAGAATGAATAGAATTAAGACAAGATGATAAGAATATTGGAATTACACCTGATAACTATTGTTATAGGCAAGTTTAACAAGTTGGAGGTGATCAAATCAAGAACACAAACACGAAAAAGATCCTCTAGAGTCTGAATCACCCCTTTCACTTGACCGACGGTCTATGAATGAAAAAACAGTGTTCAGATCCAGATGAGTAACAAAGATTTCAAAGATTATAAAAAGATATCTAAACAGACTGGTATAAGCAATAGCCTTCCCATTCTGTAACAAGATAAGAGAAATAAGGACAACCAAAAGATAGTTTGAGAAAAAAAAACAAAATAAGATAATAAATGTGAAACAATAACGCTTTGAAATCATAACAAATTAGAGATGTTTATCAGTTGGAAATCATACTACTAAAATCATAACACTTTGGAAATGTAATTCTAAAAAAAACATAATACTTAGAAAATCATAACACCCTTTAAAATAATCTTTATTTAAACCATTTTAATTCAAGGTCAAATAATATTCATTTTAAAGTTGTAACATTTCTAAGTTCATTCAATTATAAAACTTCCAAAACATTGTATTTTCAAAACAGCAGCACTTATAAAATGCTACAGTAGATATATTAATATTTCAAATCAGTTTTATTCTAGGATATTCATTTGGATATCATTTAACTTATGACTTATTAAAACAAACTTTTATGAATGGAATATCCAAATTAAACTATACTTCGTTTATTAAGTCAAAAGCTCACTATTTTACTTAGCTCTTCATTTAACAAATAACCTAACACTTTATTTAAAATGCCCATTTCATAAATAGATATTCCTTCAATAAGTTACACTTAAAATTTCCATTTGAAAACCAAATTCTCAATTATCAAATTTAGTGATGTTAAAATACATTATAACTATCATAATTATCCATTTTTCAAGACATATCAATTTCATAAATAAAATATTTATCATAGAAAATATAACAATCAAATTTCTTTACACATTTATTCATTTAGACATCAATTAAACTATGAATTCAAGTTAAATAAACTTTGTTACAAAATGTCCAATTCCAATGTATTTTATTTTATCTATTCAAAGATACATTATTTATTATACAACATATTCATTTTAGGAAATAACCATTATTAAAATTCCTAGGTTAGACTTAAGGTTCCATATTAAATCAAATTTGATTATCAAGTTATTTAAATAAAATCTCTTTAAATTCCTTTTTCACTATTTACCTCTGTAAATCTTTTATAACTAAAATTTAGGTGTATAAAATTTATTATAACCACTCAAATTTTATTTAAAAAATCCTTTTTATATTGTATATTATCCAATTACATTGTTAACTTCTAAAATTTTTTTAAGGTAAGTTATATTTGAATGCAATTGTATTATACAAATAAAACTTTCCAATTCAATTATCTCAAGTTTGAATCATTTATTCAAAAATTTTAATTTTTCTTTTTATAACTGAAATTATTCTTTAAGATGAAATTTAAGAATTAATTTTCCGGTTTCCTTCAAACCAGTTAGAGATAAATAAATATATGTACATAATATGTCAAATCAATTTAAATCATATATCTATATATATTATAAATCAAATCATATTTAGAAATTCAAATAAATTAAATCTTTCAAAACAAAGCTGTAGTAAGACTACAGAACGGTTTCTTCAATTCAAAACTCGAAAATGAACGTCGATGATGCTGCAGTCATCACCGAAATTATTTTCCAGCGACAAAGAGAAGAGCACTTAATTTTTAAACTTTAAAATCCTTTAGAGACAAATTTTTTATTCAAAAATACTTTAAATTATATCCTTTTAAAAATTTTAAACACAAGGTTTGAAATCCATCGGAAACTTGAATTCTCAAATTCTTGATTCAAATTCATTTCAGTTCCCAAATCAATTTATAAACAACTATTTATAAATTCATTTGTAGAACAATAAATGATAAATCAAGTATTATCATTTCAAATTATCAATTTAAATCAATTTATTAAGTTCCATAAATTTACTTATATATCAAAATTTTATTTCATTAACCAAATTTAAAATAATATCGTGTCAGTTTGTTCTGTTTAAGTGTTTTAGAAATCCTATCGATAGCGTTGATCAGACGAATCGATCGGAAATCCAAATCAACATCAACAACTCAAACAACACCATATATAAAACAAAACATAGATTTACAAGTACAATTCAAAATGTTTGGAGATAGTTTAGAAACAAAAGACAAGATGGTTAAACAGAGTAGAGAGATGGGTAAGCTTAGGTAAATCGCGGACAACCTTAACCGGGTCAACCGTGACTTAAAGAATAAGATCGATGTGGATTTTTCTGGGATAAATCTACGTTCGATCTCAAGAGATAGAGTTTGGAATAATAAAAGATATTAGCATCTAAACCAAGGATAGATAAAATCTCTGGTGAATCAATGCTGACTGTAAAGGATTTTCACCCCTTTACAAGAAAATTAGAATATTGGCGAGATCGCCAATTCACTATAAAGATCATTCGAAGTGGAGTTATGTGATACTCCAAAATCAAAAGAAGATGAATAGTGAGGGACAAGAATGAATTTTGGAACCGCAGGAAACGTTCCAAAATTCAAAGGAAATCGAATCAAAAGGAAGAGATTCAAACTCGAACGAAAGTGATTCTGTAAATAAATTTACCATACATTCTAAGTTTTGCCTCAAAGCCAAAGCTCTGATACCAACTGTAACGACCCGATATTTTCAACCATTCGCATCCATTATAAGTGTATAGGTAGACACTCATGCCGGAGTTGAATTGCTCAAAATACCGCGTTGTAATTAAAATTTGGCAAATCTCAGAATATACAGTAAATAAATATAATCACAGATCACAGACACAGAGTAAAATAATGCAGCGGAAGTAAAAGAAATAGTAGTTCATGAAGCTACTATGAAAATATATCAGAGTTACATAAGATACAACATAAGAAATAAAGTACAGCATAAGTCTCAATACAATAACCAAGTACAGGCTGAATAGAACAACGGAACCGAAGTTGATAGAACAAGACTAGCAAATAATCTCCAGCGATTCAGATCTCCAGAAGGTGGAAATCCAAATCTGTGAATACTCAGGCTGACCCGAGCGTAAAGCAAAACACAAAACACTCGAGTCAGGACAATATATACTTATATAATGTAAACCAACTCAAGTGAACTGTAATAAAGGTACAAGTAACTTAGAAGATGCTTGGGACCGCCCATCCTCTAAGGATCCGTTAAAATATCTACTATGTAGTAATATTCGCTATTATAATAGTGTCTAAATAAGTAAAGTATAATCATATCGGAAAATAGCGTTAAGGGGATGGAGAACCTTAACGCGGTCGGATCTTAAAATCATAATCGTAGTAAATCTCGATATGGTAGGTGACACGGCACAACTAGGCAATGCCAGGGTAGATATACCAATTACGCACACGGACTGATGGATACGCATAGCAGCCACTACCGTTCCACCTCGAACAACATTCCCAAATCGGAGGATGACCATCTAGTCAAATCACAAGTAAGAGTATAATATCGAAGAAATGTGTCCGAGAAGAGGTGCTACCTCACTGGTCCGAGATCGCTCCTGTTTTAGCCACCTTATGCCAACTCACGGGAGTTGGGTCCACGTAACATACCTTAAGAACGTCGCCACCATCCTACTTCATTATGGAATCTCCACCGCATACACGGTTGTCAAAGTGGTTTTCGGTATCGACAGAGAGTATGTCCATATCCGATCTCGGTCTCTTTGCCAATCAATCGTTATTATAACCCGTGGTTATAACTTTTAAAAATAGTTTATGTTTCAAATCAAAATACATCCTTTAAACCATTTCAAAATCATATCATTTATTTCAAACTAATACATACTTTCAAACCCGAAACATATCTATTCAAAACCAATTCAAAAATATATCATTTCCATTTCAAAACCAATTCAATAATATATCATTTCAATAAAACCCAAATTTCAAAATCACTGAATATTTCCTTTAATTTATTAAACTTGAAATCTTCCTTTAAATTATCATAGCATTTTGGTAATGTAACCTTAAGGAATCATAAGCATTTTTGGAATGTAATACTTTCCAATTTAACATTTTATATAATCAAAGTATTTATATACTTACAAATTTTTAACATGGTCATTTTATCATAGCCTTATAGTTAAATAAACTTTGTTACTGTAATATCCAATTTAATGCTAAAATTCTTATGTTAAGTTAAGAGTACCTTATTAACTTACATTATCATTACAATAAAGAAACTTTATTATTTTAGTCATTAAAATATGTCATTTACATTAATTAAAACTTACATATTAAATGTACTTTTTAACTTACATTTCTATTACAGTAAAGAGAATTTATCATTTAATCAATATTACACTAATTAAACTTACATTATCGAATGTACGTTTTAATTTACGTTTTATTACAAAAGGGGCATTTATTATTTTAAATCAATATTACACAAATTAAGACTTACATGTTTCTTTCATTAATTAAGACTTTACATGTTTCTTTCAGTAGGTAAAACTTTACATATTTATTTCATTAATTAGAACTTTACACGTTTCTTTCATAAATTAAACTTTACATATTTCTTTCATTAATTAGAACTTTACACGTTTCTTTCACAATAAATTTCTTATAATTAAATCCAATTTTCAACAATTTACTTAATAAGTTTAAGTGTAAAAGTTCCAATTCTTCACATTTCAACAAATAGACTTAACACTTCAAATTTAAATTACCATTTCACAATTTAACAAAATTTCCAATTTTATTTAATTAACTTAAACCCTTAATTAAAACCAAGTTTCACATTTCCTAGTCAAGTTATATTTTAAAAGATCACTTTTAAACATTCATTTATTTAACCACTTAAATCATAGAAAAATCAATAATACTTAATAATCACTTAAATTCAAATTTAATCAAATTATCATATTTACCATTTCCAAATAAAATTTAATATCCATTTTATTTATATAACTTAAATATCATTTTTAACCAAAATTCCAAATTTCCAACTTAAGTTATATTTCAAAAATCCAGTTAAACCATTCATTAATTACATTTTTAACACATAGAAAAATCATAATTTCTTTAATTCAAAATATTTCAAAATCTGTTTAAATCAAATTTCATAAATTTATATTTTTAAAATACTTAAAAATATTCAAAACACTTTATAAAATAACCACGGGCCTGTATATAATTTTCTAACCTAGGTCAAGTGATACGGATATGTATCATTTCAATCCGCAGTTAAAAAAGAAAAATTCGGGTTCTACATTTCAAACCCGCAATCCCAAGTTAAAATAATTTAAATAAAAATCATTCAGGCTTATCATTTCAGCCCATAACGATTTTTCCCTATTCTAAAGTCCGTTCGGGTATGTATCATTTCAACCCATAGTGATTCTAATCTACAGGGAACTTGCAATGGTGATAACAGATATAAATAACAGAATAACATTAAATAATAGTAACATATGATATAATAAGTGTAATAACAGGTGTGAACATCATATGATAATAATATAAACATATATAACATGATGATATACATTACAGATTCAAATGGTGTCGGTTTATCAGTTATATAGGTACATATTGTCTGGTGAGAATAACTCACCTGTTTGTGCTGAAGATATCAAAACCAATGACACAATGGAACAAAAGCACGATGACAAGACTACGGACTTGAGTGGAGAGCAAGATCCAAAGCTACAACTCTTGTATGACAACCCAAAACATACATCAAAACAAACACAATTTCAACGCACTTGAAATGGAATAACTTTTAAACGAAAAGAGATTTGAATGTCAAATCTTTTGCCTTGCTTTCTCTATCCTTTTGCATGGCCTAGGGAATGTTTTGGTTCAGGTTTGGACATGGTTTGGGTCTGGTTTGGACCAAGGGATGCACGGCTACAAGCTAGAGATGATGGGGAAGTTACAACATAGGCATGTGAAGAGTTTTATGCAATATGGTGGAGTTTTGGTTCATCTTCGGCTCGGTCTACAAGGTCCTAGGCTTGGCCATGACTTGCTACAGGTCTGGACAGAGGAGATGGTGATGTGTAGTGGTGGTAGAAAGGTGGTGGTGGCGGGTAGAGGTGGTGTCCAAGGTGGTGGGCGAAGGTATGTTGCAACTAGTGGTGGCTATGCATTGTTTTAAGGGATTTGTGCAAGGTTTTGTGTGGTTTTTAGTCAAAAGGAGTGCATGGCCTGTCATGGTCAGAGGAGGAGGGGGTTTGGTCGTGGATGGTGTGGGGAAGGAAGTGGTGGTGGTCGGTGGAGGAGATGGTGGAGGTGTTAGGCCAAGCAAAGCAAGAGAAACATGGCAAAAATCATTGAAAATGAAGAGAAAAGAAGAAAAAGAAGGAGAGGCCATTACCTATTTTTGGATGAAGCCATGAGAAATGAGGAGCTGATTTGTTTTCACGTGAAAAGATGAGAAACAAAAAGTGGCGGCTACACTAGGGTTTTAGATGGCTAGTGTGACGACCCGGAAATTTTGAGCATTTGAAATAGGAATATTTAATTAATTTTAAATATTCATAAGATAATTATTAACTTTAATTTCAAATATCATTAATTATTGGATAATTAATTGTTGAATTTAATTATCGAAATTGGTAAATTATTGAATCTGGAGCTTTAAGCCTGTTAAAAATAATTTAAAGGATTGTAAAAATTTTATTGATAGTACTGAAGATAGTAAAAGTGTTGAAACTGAATTTGGAAGTGTCTTGTTCAGTTTTAAAAATATGTACCGTTTAAACTGAATTTAAAAATAGCCGTCCGAGGCACAGTCTCGGAATTTGACGAAACCAGTTCCATTGGGTCCGTAATATTTTATTATTATCGGATTTTAAATTTCGTATTGATTGGAGTTGGGGTGTGAGTGTACGATGAGTAAACGTGAGAAAATTTATATCGAAAATTTTAAAAAGAAAAAAATCATCATCTGCAACCCTAACTTAAAATAGGCCGAACTATTATCTGAGATAAGCCACCCTATACTCTGGAAACATCGCGTCTTGTCTCCTCTTGTCTCCCTTCAATTTCGTTTAATATCTCACGCAATCCTTTCCTTTTCATTTCACCATTAAATCAAATTGAAATCGTCCAGAAAGAAATTCATGGCCTGCAGATACATTCGTTCTCCCCTCTTTTAATCTAAATTAAATATCCCTCTTCAACGTAATTCAAAAATCACACTACCCTTAAGTAATCACGCTCACCCTTTCTTCCCATCATCTAATCGAATCTGAAAAAAATAAATAAATAAATAGAGGGACGAACGGAGATTCGTTCGAATCTTATGCTAGCGATTCTGGGAAGAGAAGCATTTGTGCTCAGCTTCGTTGTAATGTTCAACATGGGTTTGGAGGCACGATAGCAAGGGATGAGGGCTTCGACAGGAAGGGGGATTATCGATGGTGATGTGCGACTCGCGAGCAAGGGCAGCATTCGAGTGGAGGCTCGCGATTCAATCGAGCTCGTTCGAATTCATATCTGGGGGAAGGCTTGACGACGAATTCCAGAACGAAGCCGTAAAGCCCTTATTTGAGTTTTCTTCGATCTGCTCGATGCTATGTGGTTGCGACGACGAGTGTGGGCTCGACAGTAGTGATCGAACGTCGTAAAAGCTAGGGTTTCTTTCGTCTTCGAACTCGTCAGTGAGGTATATTTACTGTAAGTTATATAATTTCTATTTTTATTCGAATCAAATAAATGAGTACGTAAACAGAAATATATATAGTTGAATTTTTGATTACAGTAAAGAGTTATATAGATTTATTTACATACAGAAATTTCTGTTTACAGATGTGTGTAGATTTATATGAAGAAAATTTTACTGTAAACAAAACTACAGTTGGTTACTTACTTAAGAAAATAATAAGGGATTGCATAAAGGTTAGATTTTATCTGGGTAAATTATTCCTTATTAAATATATATGAAGTTTCATAATAATAATAATAATAATAAATATATATAAGTACACACATTTTAGATGTTCTGGTTTATTTTAAAATAATGTATTATAGTGATTACTTTATTTAATAAAACTTATTTAGTTGATTTTAATTATAAAAAGGGTTTTAAAAAGGAAATTTGATTGGAAGTAAATAATTGGTTAATCAAGTATATTTAATAGAAAGTAATTGTTGAATTAGTTCAATATTAACGAAATAATCCACTGCTTATTCAAGGTTTAAACTATGAAGAAACAGGTCGGGATTTGGATTGGAATTGCAAAAATAAAAGGTGAGTTAATCTCACTCAGTTAAATTTAAATTTAAATGGTTAAATTTAAATAATTTATTGAATGGTTGATTTGATTGATGTGATATATATAGTAGTATATACCAATATATATATATTGGCATATGTATATATTGGATTTGATATTCCCGCATTTTTTAGCGGATGAGACCCTATGCGCCGCATAATAGCGGATGATTTATTTTAAATCCCATATACCGCGATATTCCACCTCGAAGTGGAATTGGTATTGTGCTAACGTCTGTGGATGCAGGGAAACAGGTTGGAGGGATCCAACTGGATTCCTCAAAAATTTATTTTATTATTCTGTGATCTGAATATTGATATCCTGTGATGATTTGATATTGGATGTTGTGGTTGATTGAATTCCCAGTATAATAAATTTTGAAAATCTATGGAATTGAATTTTTGAAGAAAATAAAGAATAATAATTTAAGTAAGTTGGAATAAATTTAAAAGTGAATTGAAAATAAGATAAAATAAAGTGAATTGGAATTGTAATAAATATGGGGAAAAGGAATTTAAATTTACGAAGGAGTAATAAAAATTTAAAACTCAAGTGATATGGTTTTTAAAGAAATAAAGAAATTATTTCTAATTAAATGAGTTAATTTAATTAAAAGCGTTAATAAGGAATGTTGGGAATTTAAAATAGGAATTTTCAGTTAAAGGGGTTTTAACTAGAAATTAAAAACCCGAATAATTGTATTTGAAATAAATAAGGTAAATAAGGGAATTTTATTTCAAGATAAAGCAAATTTGAAATAAAATTGTAGAATTGATCTAAATAGTGAAACTGGGAAATTTTAAAGAGGAATGAGATTTTGAGATCTATAAATTGAGTTTATAAAGTGAAGCGGATTTTAATATAAATTCAAGGTGTGAATTTATAAAGGATTGTGAATCTGTTTTAAAAATAAACAGAGATTTATTTTAAAGGTTGAAAGAGAAGGATTTTCTGGATAGCCAAGTACATTTTGTTTTAAAAGGAAATTTTAAATATTTGTTAAAGATTTATTGTTATTTTTAAAAGTCAAGTTTTAAAAATCTATTATTTCCAATGTTAAATTTCTAAAGTAAGTAATTTTCAATCTATTACTGTAGTTAATACAAATGAGATTTGATAATATGTTTTAAAAGGAAATTTGTTTATATTCTTTAAAATGGTTTTATTTTAAATATCTTTAAATATATATTTTAACTTAAATATTAAAGAAGTTTAAAAAGCCGTTCTTATAAAGTATTTTTATAATAAAGTGTTTTGAAATTATTTTAAAAATCTAAAATGGTTTTGTACTTGGCATTCCAGTGAAAATAAATATTTGGGAAATTATTCCGTGAGAGGAATATAGTTTGAAATTGTTTCCAATGGGAATTGAAATGGAAATAATATCTTGTGAAGATATTTTGAGGGATATAAATAATTTGGAGAAATTATTGATTGTTGATGGTTGTTATGGATGTAAATTGATAGTTAAACAACCGACTATCAATATTGGCCAAATGCGCTGATCGTTTCGAAGAGACCGGGATCGGGTTTCCGTATACCGGAATTCTAGGTCTGGAGACTCGAAAACCACTTCGATCCGGTTTGTACGTTTCGTGGGGAAACGAGGGTAATATTGATAAGGGGATAGTGTTATCAGTTCTGTTCGGACCCGGAACAGACTTGTATGGATGAATGCTTTCGGACATTGTCAGGGGACGATGGGCATTCTAAGTGAAACGTTCTGAAGGTAACGTTTAGCCTCAAGCCTCATCAACCGGGAATGACTGAAAATCAGGGGTTATGCAGCAAGGCTTCGTGGGTAGCGCCCACTGGAGAGTATGATCATTCCTGTCTAGATGTCCCTTTTTTTTTCGGCTTAGTGGTGCGGTTGCTGATCCCAACCGTGGGGTGATCATATTCGGAATTGCCCCTAGGTGATTCCGGCCTTGTGTTGCAGGGGAGCGGGCGTACTCCTCGGTACTGTGATCTAGGCCACGTACTGTGACAGGTGGTACCCCAGTGCCTAGTCATTCGTTGGAAATCCATTCTTCCTACGTGCCTTGTACGAGTTTTGTTTGTATTACCCACGTTGTGGCTAGTATGCCGGAATTTAATAGATGTAACAATTTCGGCTATTTTAATAAGTATTTGTAAATAGACACTATTATAATATCAGAGGATTTTTATAAAAAGTGTTTTAGCTATCGTAAGGTAAAAACCCGACATGTTTATTTGTGGCGTGGTCTTACGAGATGCTTTTGTTTTCAAAGGATTTTGAAACTTTAATAATCAATTTGAGTGTGATTTTCTCACGCTGGTATTCCAGACTGACTCGGGTATTGTTTTATATAATGCTCGGGTCAGACCGAGATAAACAGGTTCAGATTGTAGCTGTGGAGCTCAGGAGACGAGCTGGATGGCGATACGTACTTCCGTATTTGTTTATTGTTCCGCTGTGTATTTGGATGTATATCATTGATGTGATGAACTCTGATGATGTATTCTGTAAATGTATTATATAAACAAATATATCTTTCTGTTTGAGTAAAGATCTGTTTTGTATATATTATATTTTATTCCGCTGCGATGTGAGATTCTGTTGTTGATTTTCTGTTTTCTTCTTCTTCTACCTCTTCTTCTTTAACACAAATGGTTCGATTTTCCGGGACTGGAAAGCCGGGTCGTTACAGTGGTATCAGAGCAAAGGTTGGCGATAACCTTGGCTCTGGTGGGAATTTTGAGTGTATTAATAGATATGAGCGCGTATTTGTTAGTGAATATAAATTGGTTTTATATTGTGTTGGTTGATTTATTGAGTGGCATATGAACCTTCGTCGGCACAGTCTGCGCAGCTGTATCGAAGGGGTTTCTAAACACTCGAATAGAACAATTCGATACAATATTGTTTTAAAACGGGTAGATGAAATAATTTTACCCGAAAAATGTATTTTTGATATAAAAGAAATATTTCTTTTGAATTATTATATATTTGGATGTTTGGATGAAAATATTCTAACAAATAAAATTTAAAACAAAAATATGGTAAGATTGTAAAATCAGAATGATTTACATAACCAACGGAAATTTGTATAAATATAAAATTGTACAAATGAATTATAGTTAAAATTTGATTTAATCAAAATGGTAAATTTAAACCCTGGATATTTGGAAGTGTTTTCAAAGTGTTTTGAAGATAAACACTAGCATTATTATTTTGGAAAGTATTACTGGAAGGGAAATTGTTTCAAATAAATTTTTGAAAGGGATATAGCAATAAATTCATTTCAGTTGTTGGAAATAATTCGGAGGATGACGGCCGCATCTTCAGAATTTATTTTCGATCTCCTGAGTGACAAATTGCTGCCAAATTGATTTATTCAGAAAAGCTAGTTGTTTTTGAAATTTCCAAAGGAAATTTGTTGGAATTAAAAACCAGGATTGGTTTAAAATTTTGAGAAATGTGATTTGGAGATGTTGGAGATTCCAAAATGGTTTGAAATTAAAAGTCGGGTGTTGTAATAAGGGAAAGGTCAAGAATGAAATTAACTTGGATTGGGAAATAAAAATTTGACTGGGTTGAAATTAATTAAATAGGTTGAAATAATATCCAGTCGTATTTGAATAAAATCCAGAACTTGAATTATAAAACCCGAGGAGATTAATTGAAATAATTTGTAAGGATAAAAATCAATATTGTATTGGTTAAAATGGAAGTGAACTAATTTGGAATAAATTAGTAAACCAAGTATGTTAATGGAAATTGAAATTGGATTGTAAGAAGAACGATCGAATTGTAAATAAATTCAAGTAGAAATAATTGAAGTGGACTTGGTATTAATAAAAATTCAATTCAGTGAATATACCAATTAAATTTAAATAGTTAAAATGGGGTGATTGTTAAATTGAATGGAAACCGACAAACTTGCATAGGAAATTAGTCGTTTGACGTAAACAAGCTTAAATAACTTCTATACATTAATAGAAGTGTAATACAAGCGATTTTAAAATTTATTGAATTGAAAATAAGCTTGTTTGAATTAATAATAAACTGAATGAAAGAGATTGTATTGTAGACCATTGGAATTGAATTAAAATGGCATTGTTATTAATAGAATAAATTCCATAATCGATTGTGAATAAATTCAAAATAGAATTGGGATGTAATGGGAAGTTAATAAGATAAAAATGAGATAAAATTTATATAATTTGAATAGTTGTAAAGTGAAATGATTTTCTATTTGCATAATTATCGTCGTATTGTAAAAGAAAATTAGTAGTTCGACGAAAATGAGATTAAATAAAATTAAAATTGATTGATGGAAGGGAAATAAAATTGATTTTGGAATCAACTGTAGTAAATGTGCGTGTTGGGTTAAATGTAAATTGAATGTAAGCAATTAAGTGGCAACCCACTTAAACTGAGGGGAACGAATCGGAAATTTGATTGTAATAATTAAAATAAATACTGGAACCCTATGAGTGGATTATAAACGCTGTTTAACCTGCATTGACCAAACAAACTCATTTGTTATTAGTTTAATATGTTAAGTATTGTTAAATTTTGTATATCGTCACTTATCTGTTTAAATTGAGTCAGTACAGGTTCAGGGAGGCCGTTTGGCTGATTTTGACTGCGCTTAATGCTAAATTAAATAGCTGCTTTCTTTACAATGCTAAAAATGAGGTACGCTTACGCAAAAAAATTCAAAATAGGAAATATGAACTGTTTATAGTGATATATATTTTTTGATTTCCGGCCTGAGGCCGATGTATATATATTTTTGTGCATCCTGCGATATCGCAGAAGTCCCTCCGTACAAAGGAAACTCTGCCAAAATTTCCCGGAAATTTTGGGAGTTAGAAATTTTTTGAAATTTTTGAAAATTTTCATTAACGATAAATGATTTAAAATTTGTTAAGCAAGTGAAATTGAAGGAACTAAAGAAATGAAGTTTGCAAATAAACTGTTAATTGAAATTTAAATAAATTAGCAAGTGCATTCAAGTGGAATTGTAAAGGGCAAAAGTGATTAGAATTTAATATGAACTTCAATAATGAAGTGGAAATAAATATAAGAAGTATGTAAACTATTTATATTGAACTTAAAAAAAAATGAGTAGTGAATTCTTAAGTAAATTTGGTACTGAAAGTATGCTAAGTGAATAATTGAATTAAGGTTGAAACTATAAATTATGAGATGGGAAAGTTGTGAATAAGTGAATAAAAAGAGAATTGATACAATTGATAATCAATTGGAATTCATACGTAGGATGTACGTATATTATTTTATTCGCATAAATGTTTGATCCGGATTCGAACACAAAATTTCGAGATAGTTTTATCGATCCGAATTAGGATTTTGCACTCGATTTTCGACGGCGAACCTGGATATGGATTGTTGATTGATTCTGGATATTCTCTATCATAGTTGGTGGCTATGCAAGGAGAATGACGGTTTCTGATCAAGAAACCAGATCTGAGTCCGCACTAGAAAGACGGGTGGACGATACTAGTTCGGAAGTGAAATTGTGTGATCGATTGAGCGATCGAATGTGATATTGCGTACGGATGATATATGTGCATCGTACAGGCTAAGTAAAGCAAATATTGAAAATTTGTAAAGAAAAGTATAAAATGACTTTGAAATTGTGATTGAATATTATTGCTTAGTAGGATATACAGGTGTATAAAAGCAATGGATAAATTGGGATTTTGATTTTTGAAGATAAAATTTAATGGCCCGACAAAAGGTATGTATTTGAATTTCTATATGAAATTTGATTGGGTTTTTGATCCAGCCACTTGGCTTTTTGTTTTCTTTTTGAGATTGGGAGGCCGTAGAGCCATTTTGTAGTAGTACCGAGCTAGCCGCGCAAAGGAGACGCTGGCGAAATTTTTCGGGAATTTAGGGAGTTAGAAAAATTTTGAGGAAATTTTGATAATTCAAATTTGGTTTTGAATTTAAATTTGAATTGTTAAGTAAGGGTTATGGTTTGAGATTTATGGATAAGTTGGAAATTGACGGAAAAGACTTAGTGTGTCTGTGATACAAAAATTTGTTGGGTTAATTGTTAATAACTATTTGGGTTTAGGGAATAGAACGGGAATCGAACCATTCCTCTTAACTAGTAATTTCGGGGACGAAATTCTTTTAAGGGGGGAGGAATGTGACGACCCGGAAATTTTGAGCATTTGAAATAGGAATATTTAATTAATTTTAAATATTCATAAGATAATTATTAACTTTAATTTCAAATATCATTAATTATTGGATAATTAATTGTTGAATTTAATTATCGAAATTGGTAAATTATTGAATCTGGAGCTTTAAGCCTGTTAAAAATAATTTAAAGGATTGTAAAAATTTTATTGATAGTACTGAAGATAGTAAAAGTGTTGAAACTGAATTTGGAAGTGTCTTGTTCAGTTTTAAAAATATGTACCGTTTAAACTGAATTTAAAAATAGCCGTCCGAGGCACAGTCTCGGAATTTGACGAAACCAGTTCCATTGGGTCCGTAATATTTTATTATTATCGGATTTTAAATTTCGTATTGATTGGAGTTGGGGTGTGAGTGTACGATGAGTAAACGTGAGAAAATTTATATCGAAAATTTTAAAAAGAAAAAAATCATCATCTGCAACCCTAACTTAAAATAGGCCGAACTATTATCTGAGATAAGCCACCATATACTCTGGAAACATCGCGTCTTGTCTCCTCTTGTCTCCCTTCAATTTCGTTTAATATCTCACACAATCCTTTCCTTTTCATTTCACCATTAAATCAAATTGAAATCGTCCAGAAAGAAATTCATGGCCTGCAGATACATTCGTTCTCCCCTCTTTTAATCTAAATTAAATATCCCTCTTCAACGTAATTCAAAAATCACACTACCCTTAAGTAATCACGCTCACCCTTTCTTCCCATCATCTAATCGAATCTGAAAAAAATAAATAAATAAATAGAGGGACGAACGGAGATTCGTTCGAATCTTATGCTAGCGATTCTGGGAAGAGAAGCATTTGTGCTCAGCTTCGTTGTAATGTTCAACATGGGTTTGGAGGCACGATAGCAAGGGATGAGGGCTTCGACAGGAAGGGGGATTATCGATGGTGATGTGCGACTCGCGAGCAAGGGCAGCATTCGAGTGGAGGCTCGCGATTCAATCGAGCTCGTTCGAATTCATATCTGGGGGAAGGCTTGACGACGAATTCCAGAACGAAGCCGTAAAGCCCTTATTTGAGTTTTCTTCGATCTGCTCGATGCTATGTGGTTGCGACGACGAGTGTGGGCTCGACAGTAGTGATCGAACGTCGTAAAAGCTAGGGTTTCTTTCGTCTTCGAACTCGTCAGTGAGGTATATTTACTGTAAGTTATATAATTTCTATTTTTATTCGAATCAAATAAATGAGTACGTAAACAGAAATATATATAGTTGAATTTTTGATTACAGTAAAGAGTTATATAGATTTATTTACATACAGAAATTTCTGTTTACAATTGTGTGTAGATTTATATGAAGAAAATTTTACTGTAAACAAAACTACAGTTGGTTACTTACTTAAGAAAATAATAAGGGATTGCATAAAGGTTAGATTTTATCTGGGTAAATTATTCCTTATTAAATATATATGAAGTTTCATAATAATAATAATAATAATAATAAATATATATAAGTACACACATTTTAGATGTTCTGGTTTATTTTAAAATAATGTATTATAGTGATTACTTTATTTAATAAAACTTATTTAGTTGATTTTAATTATAAAAAGGGTTTTAAAAAGGAAATTTGATTGGAAGTAAATAATTGGTTAATCAAGTATATTTAATAGAAAGTAATTGTTGAATTAGTTCAATATTAACGAAATAATCCACTGCTTATTCAAGGTTTAAACTATGAAGAAACAGGTCGGGATTTGGATTGGAATTGCAAAAATAAAAGGTGAGTTAATCTCACTCAGTTAAATTTAAATTTAAATGGTTAAATTTAAATAATTTATTGAATGGTTGATTTGATTGATGTGATATATATAGTAGTATATACCAATATATATATATTGGCATATGTATATATTGGATTTGATATTCCCGCATTTTTTAGCGGATGAGACCCTATGCGCCGCATAATAGCGGATGATTTATTTTAAATCCCATATACCGCGATATTCCACCTCGAAGTGGAATTGGTATTGTGCTAACGTCTGTGGATGCAGGGAAACAGGTTGGAGGGATCCAACTGGATTCCTCAAAAATTTATTTTATTATTCTGTGATCTGAATATTGATATCCTGTGATGATTTGATATTGGATGTTGTGGTTGATTGAATTCCCAGTATAATAAATTTTGAAAATCTATGGAATTGAATTTTTGAAGAAAATAAAGAATAATAATTTAAGTAAGTTGGAATAAATTTAAAAGTGAATTGAAAATAAGATAAAATAAAGTGAATTGGAATTGTAATAAATATGGGGAAAAGGAATTTAAATTTACGAAGGAGTAATAAAAATTTAAAACTCAAGTGATATGGTTTTTAAAGAAATAAAGAAATTATTTCTAATTAAATGAGTTAATTTAATTAAAAGCGTTAATAAGGAATGTTGGGAATTTAAAATAGGAATTTTCAGTTAAAGGGGTTTTAACTAGAAATTAAAAACCCGAATAATTGTATTTGAAATAAATAAGGTAAATAAGGGAATTTTATTTCAAGATAAAGCAAATTTGAAATAAAATTGTAGAATTGATCTAAATAGTGAAACTGGGAAATTTTAAAGAGGAATGAGATTTTGAGATCTATAAACTGAGTTTATAAAGTGAAGCGGATTTTAATATAAATTCAAGGTATGAATTTATAAAGGATTGTGAATCTGTTTTAAAAATAAACAAAGATTTATTTTAAAGGTTGAAAGAGAAGGATTTTCTGGATAGCCAAGTACATTTTGTTTTAAAAGGAAATTTTAAATATTTGTTAAAGATTTATTGTTATTTTTAAAAGTCAAGTTTTAAAAATCTATTATTTCCAATGTTAAATTTCTAAAGTAAGTAATTTTCAATCTATTACTGTAGTTAATACAAATGAGATTTGATAATATGTTTTAAAAGGAAATTTGTTTATATTCTTTAAAATGGTTTTATTTTAAATATCTTTAAATATATATTTTAACTTAAATATTAAAGAAGTTTAAAAAGCCGTTCTTATAAAGTATTTTTATAATAAAGTGTTTTGAAATTATTTTAAAAATCTAAAATGGTTTTGTACTTGGCATTCCAGTGAAAATAAATATTTGGGAAATTATTCCGTGAGAGGAATATAGTTTGAAATTGTTTCCAATGGGAATTGAAATGGAAATAATATCTTGTGAAGATATTTTGAGGGATATAAATAATTTGGAGAAATTATTGATTGTTGATGGTTGTTATGGATGTAAATTGATAGTTAAACAACCGACTATCAATATTGGCCAAATGCGCTGATCGTTTCGAAGAGACCGGGATCGGGTTTCCGTATACCGGAATTCTAGGTCTGGAGACTCGAAAACCACTTCGATCCGGTTTGTACGTTTCGTGGGGAAACGAGGGTAATATTGATAAGGGGATAGTGTTATCAGTTCTGTTCGGACCCGGAACAGACTTGTATGGATGAATGCTTTCGGACATTGTCAGGGGACGATGGGCATTCTAAGTGAAACGTTCTGAAGGTAACGTTTAGCCTCAAGCCTCATCAACCGGGAATGACTGAAAATCAGGGGTTATGCAGCAAGGCTTCGTGGGTAGCGCCCACTGGAGAGTATGATCATTCCTGTCTAGATGTCCCTTTTTTTTCGGCTTAGTGGTGCGGTTGCTGATCCCAACCGTGGGGTGATCATATTCGGAATTGCCCCTAGGTGATTCCGGCCTTGTGTTGCAGGGGAGCGGGCGTACTCCTCGGTACTGTGATCTAGGCCACGTACTGTGACAGGTGGTACCCCAGTGCCTAGTCATTCGTTGGAAATCCATTCTTCCTACGTGCCTTGTACGAGTTTTGTTTGTATTACCCACGTTGTGGCTAGTATGCCGGAATTTAATAGATGTAACAATTTCGGCTATTTTAATAAGTATTTGTAAATAGACACTATTATAATATCAGAGGATTTTTATAAAAAGTGTTTTAGCTATCGTAAGGTAAAAACCCGACATGTTTATTTGTGGCGTGGTCTTACGAGATGCTTTTGTTTTCAAAGGATTTTGAAACTTTAATAATCAATTTGAGTGTGATTTTCTCACGCTGGTATTCCAGACTGACTCGGGTATTGTTTTATATAATGCTCGGGTCAGACCGAGATAAACAGGTTCAGATTGTAGCTGTGGAGCTCAGGAGACGAGCTGGATGGCGATACGTACTTCCGTATTTGTTTATTGTTCCGCTGTGTATTTGGATGTATATCATTGATGTGATGAACTCTGATGATGTATTCTGTAAATGTATTATATAAACAGATATATCTTTCTGTTTGAGTAAAGATCTGTTTTGTATATATTATATTTTATTCCGCTGCGATGTGAGATTCTGTTGTTGATTTTCTGTTTTCTTCTTCTTCTACCTCTTCTTCTTTAACACAAATGGTTCGATTTTCCGGGACTGGAAAGCCGGGTCGTTACAGCTAGGGCAAAATTTGAGGAGTTAAAGAAAATGAAGGGTTTGGACAAAAATGGGCTTAAGTTTCAAAGTGTTTTACAACCTTTCATATTTCTTTTCTTTTTAATCTTTATATAAACAAAAATATTCAGAAAAATAATTTACAAACCGAAATCAATTATAAATATGAGAAAACAAATAATAAATTTTGGAAAAATATAAAAAGAATGAAGAAAATTACTTAAAAATACCAAACAGTGTTCAAAAATTATAAATAAATCACTGTCAGTCTTGAAAATCTATACACTTCATTATAAAAATATTATGAAGTGAAAATTTGAATTAAAATAATTTATTTATCATTTTCAAAATAAAATAGATAATTAAATTGGAGAAAATAGAAAAGGATTAAAGAAAAATGTTTAAAATTTACAAACAGGGCATGGAAATTTGCAAGAAAAATACTACTAACTCTGGAAAAATTCCTACCTTACTTTAAAAATATTTAAAAGCCAAAATATATTTTATATAACATAAATGTACAAATTAGAATAAAATATATCAAATAAAAATGTCATTTATATAATTTTAAAATAAAGAATATTGCTGAATAACCCAATATACACACAATATTGAAAATAGTATAACTTTTGCAATTTAAATCCGTTTGCAACGAAACGAAAAGCAGTATTCAAGTTATTAAATCTATTTTTATAATAAAAGATAAAATTCATAAATTTCAAACTTTTAAATTTTCAAGTTAAAAGTCGAAGTTTGACTATTTGACCAAAATTCACATTTTCTGGAAATATTAAATTTAGTCATATTTGGAATTCAAATCCACAAACAAAATCAAAGTTTTTTTATATTTACAATAACAACATTTATTCTTTTCATAAATAAAGCTCTTAAATTTGGAAAAATCAAATTAAAATTAATTGTAAAATACAGGGTTGTTACACAAGGGCTAATCGCTACTAATCCTAAGGGTGATTCCAAAATGGATGTAGTAGGAATAGTGCCTTCGGTTCCATTCGGACCCGGAATGGACTTGTATGGATGAATGCTTTCGGAACATCGTTAGGTGGACGATGGGCATTCTCAGAGATGTGTTCTAAAAAGGTAACGCTTAGCCTCGAGCCACATCAACCGGGAATGACTGAAAATCAGGGGTTATGCAGCAAGGCTATGTGGGTAGCGCCCATTAGAGTGAGGTCATCCCTGTCTAGATGTCCCTTTTTATATTCGGCTTAGTGGTACGGTTGCTGATCCCAACCGTGGGGTGATCTTACTCGGAATTACCCTTAGGTAATTCCGGTCTTGTGTTGCAGGGGATCGGGCGTGGTCCTCGGTACGCTGATCTAGACCAGGTACTGTGACAGGTGGTACCCCAGTGCCTAGTCATTCGTTGGAAATCCATTCTCCCTATGTGCCTGTACGGTTTTGATTGTGCCCAACTACTGCTGAAACTGAAACGACCCGCAAATCCGTACCCCTTGAATTGACATTAATCTCCATCAAATCAACTCAAGAAGAATGGAAATATGAACCATTAGGGTTAAAGAAGTAAGTAGAAGAAGAAAATAGAACAACAAAAGAATCTAGCCATCGCAGCGGAATAAACTATAATAGATAATAAATGATCTTTACACAAAGAAAATACATCTGTTTATATATTACATCATCAGAGTACACATAACACACAACTGGAATGTAATCACAACCTGTCCTCACAAAACTGAATAATACACAATACACACAACACATCGGAATATACATCAAGTATGAGTGATAAATCTCGCCATCCAGCTCGTCTCTTGAGCTCCACAATATCCTTTCCTGTAATCTATAATACTCGGTCTGACCCGAGCATTATAATAAAATAACACCCGAGTCAGTCTGGAAAACCAGCGTGAGAAAACACACTCAATTGGATTATTAAAGTTTTCTAAACCTTTTGAAATCAAAAGCATCTCGTAAGACCACGCCACAAATAAACATGTCGAGTTTTTACCTTAGGATAGCCAAAACACTTTTTATCAAAGTCCTCTGATATTATAATAGTGTCTATATACAAATACTTATTAAAATAGCTGAAATTGTTACATCTATTAAATTCCAGCTAATAGGTATACAAACAAAACCGTAAAGGCACGTAGGGAAAATGGATTGCCAACTAATGACTAGGCACTGGGGTACCACCTGACACAGTACCTGGTCTAGATCAGTGTACCGAGGACCACGCCCGATCCCCTGCAACACAAGACCGGAACTACCTAAGGGTAATTCCGAGTAAGATCACCCCACGGTTGGGATCAGCAACCGTACCACTAAGCCGAAATAAAAAGGGACATCTAGACAGGGATGACCTCACCCTAATGGGTGCTACCCACATAGCCTTGCTGCATAACCCCTGATTTTCAGTCATTCCCGGTTGATGAGGCTTGAGGCTAAGCGTTACCTTTAGAGAACATATCCCTTAGAATGCCCATCGTCCGCCTGATGATGTTTTCGAAAGCATTCATCCATACAAGTCCGTCCCGGGTTCGAACGGAACTGAAGGCCCTACTTCATCTTAGATTTCAAACTCGTTTTCCCCACGAAAACGTACAAACTGGATCGAAGTGGTTTTCGAGAAATTAATCTCGATCCCGGTCTCTTCGAAATGATCAGCGCATTGGCCAATATTGATAGTCGGTTATTTAACTACCAATTAACATCCACAAACAACCATCAAACAATAAATAATTTCTCCCATATTATTTATTACCCTCAAAATATCTTCGCAAGATATATTTCCATTTTCAATCCTTTTAAAACAGTTTTCAAACCATCTTCCTCTCATGGAATAAATTTCCCAAATATTTTCTATTTCCACTGAAATCACCAAGTACAAATACTTTAGAACTTAAAATAATTTAAAACACTTATTATAAAATATACTTTTAAACACTTTAATTAAAACAACTTTAATACTTTATTCAAAAATTTATACCTTAAGAATATTTAAAATAAGGCTACTTAATAAATATAAAACTAACTTTAAAATTTAAACAATTTAAAAATAATAATTTCCCAAAACATACTTTGAATTTTAACTTATACTTAAGAATTTGCTTTGAAACGTACTTTAGATTTTAAACAAAATAACTTAAAACACTTCATTATAAAATATACTTTAAATGTTTAATAATACATTTTCTAAACATTCTTTATAACAAATTTTTTAAAGCCTTTAACTTATACATAAAAGTCTCCTTTAAAATATACTCGGCTTTCCAGGGAAATACACTTCCCATTTCCATACCTTTAAAAATAAATCACTATTTATTTTTAAATCAAATTTCCATTCCTTTATAATTTCCACCATGAAATTTATACTTTCATATATCCACTGATATTTTACTTCACTTTATAAACCCAGTTTATAAATTTCAAAATCTCAATTCCCCCTTTAAAAATCCAGGGTTTAAAACACTTAAATCAATTTCCAAATTGACTTCCAATTTACTTCACTTTGAAATAAATTTCCTTACTTTATTTTTTCAAAACCTATTAACTTTAAATTTCATTTCTTTATTATGATTTTTAAAAATCCTTTTTAACTGAGAATACAAATTTCAGATTCCCAAATTCCTTTCTTATCTTTTTTTTAAAAATAAATTTAAACCTTGAATTTTGAAATACATTCTTTAAAATAATATTACTTAAGTTTTAAAATTCCTTATTTCTCTGTTTATTCAAAATCTCTTTTTCCTTACTCAGAATTTGTTTATTAGGAATTTAAAATCACTTTTATTCTTTTCCAATCATTCTTAAATTTATTCAAATTCTTTATAATTATTTTACTTGAAAATTCTCTCTTATATTTTTTTTTTCAAAAATCCAATTTTATATATTTTGGTAACTCAGTGTACCGGAATATATTCAAGTAAACCATAACATCCAATATCCCAATTATCAATATAAATTCACCACATAATATCAATATTCATAACTCAGAATATGAAATAATCTAAATAAATTTTGAGGAATCCATTTGGATCCCTCCAACCTGTTTCCCTGCATCCACGGATGTTAGCACAATACCAATTCCACTTCGAGGTGGAATATCGCGGTATATGGGTTTAAATAATATCATCCGCTATTATGCGGCGCATAGGGTCTCATCCGCTATATAATGTGGGAAATCAATCACTCCAATATATACTATATACTACTATATAATATACCACATCCAATCAATTCAATCATTCAACCGATTATTTAAATTTAACTATTTAAATTTAAATAAAACCCAGATGAGTGAGATTAACTCACCTTTATCTTTGTTTGCAATCCAATCCAAACCAGCTTGTTTTCTTCACGAAGTTGGACCTTGTATAACATTTCACAGTTTATTAACATTTGAATTGATCGAACAATTAATTACTACCTATTTATTTAATTTAACTAAAAATTTGGTTTTTAAACTAATATTTTAATTTTAAACAGATAATTTCCCTTTTGAAAATCTTTAAGTGACTATAATGAATTAAATAAGTTAATTGAACAATTTAATCCCCAATCCATATATATATATATATATATATTATTTTTACATAAGCTCTACAACATTTTTAAACTTCCTATATTCCCAAACTTTATATATATACTGTTTTAAATTAAGATATGCATGTGGATAAAAACAGAATCCTTTTATGCCTTACAGTAGTTATATATATATATATATTTTAAATCTACATATACACCTTGCTGTAAATTTCCATTTCTGTTTCCCTATATATGTTACAATATGTGTGCATTTATATTTATCTTCATATTCTTCTCTATATAAATATATATATATATATACACATAAAATTTAATGAAATAAAATATGAAAGAATACCTTTACTGCCCAGAATCGTACTCCTTTCTCGACCTCGGCCACCACGCGAATCACCAAAACTCCCCTACAGGCCTCAACACGCGATGCCGTGGTCTCCTCCTTGCCCTCGCAAAACTTGACACGAGCCCCAAAACATCACAACCCCTCCTCTACGCGCGTACGTACTTCCAGGCAACATCGACATGCCGGCCAAGCCAATAGCCAACTCCATCGCCGCGCTTCCAGGTCACCGCATGCAAACGCCTCCCCTCGCCTTCAACCGCGAGTCGATCGCGAGTCTCACCTCCATGCAGTGCTTAGAACCCCACGACTCGAGCTAAATTTTGAATCGAACTAGATTCGATTTGAAATTGGCTGCCATTTTTTTTATTGTAATCGATTTCGTGAATCGATTTAGAGGGAAAAGGACACAAATTCAATTTGGGGAAACAGAGAACAGGCCCGCGATTTTAATTGCGACCATTGCTTTTTTTCCTTTTTCGATTGGAACGAATGAAGTTATTTTGATTTTTTTATCAACGAAGAAGCGTGTTGAATGGATAAGCTACAGAAATCTTGAAGTGATATGGTAAAGTTCTGATGTGAAAGAAGGTAGGCTGATGGAAATACAGATTTGAATGTTGAAATATAAATATATGCATTTAAATTTTAATTTTAATTTAAATTGTCTTGAATTACGCACTCAAAATCTTGACCTCCTATCGAGACGTGCCGCTAGGCATTTATAATGTTATATCCCTATTCCAAACGCAATGGAAAAGGTTTCGAGTCCTAATTTGATCGTATGGAGAAGATAACTTTTTGGACTCAGTCATCATATTAAACTTTCGATATAAATTTCAGCGCATTTATCTATCGTACGATCACACGACAACTCCAAATGCTCCGAAATTTGAAATCCGATAATAATACAATATTATGGATCCAATGGAACTGGTTTCGTCGAATTCCGAGACTGTGCCCCGGAAGTCTATTTTTAAACGTTGATTTAAACGATATATTTTTAAAACTAAACAAAACACCTTTAAATTCAATTTTAAAAGTTCTATTACCTTCAGTATTATCAATGTAAATTTTCTAAGCCTTTAAATTATTTTTAACAAGCCTAGAATTTCAGATTCAGCATTTCACCCAATTTTTAATTATTAAATTCAATATTTAATTATCCAATAAATAGATATATTTGAAATGTAAGTTAAAATTAACATTTTAAATATTTAAAATCAATTAAATATTCCAGTTTCAAATATCTAAAAATTACGGGTCGTCACATTCCTCCCCCCTTAAAAGAATTTCGTCCCCGAAATTACTAGTTAGGAAGAATGGTCCTTAACCCGTTCATTTACTTCCCAAAACCAAACAGTTTTCAATGACTTCCCAAAACAATCTTTTTATCAAAGACACAATATCCCCCTTATTAACTTTTCAAACTTATCCACAAGTTCCAAACAACATTACTTACTTAACAATTTAAATTTTAAATTTGAAACCAAATTTTGAATTATCAAAATTTCTCAAAATTTTCTAACTCCTTAAATTTTCTAAAATTTTTGCCAGCGTCTCCTTTGCACGGCTAGCTCGGTACTACTACAAAATGCCTCTACGGGCTCCTAAATTCCAAAAGAAAACAAAACGCCAAGTGGCTAGATCAAAAACCCAATCAAATTTCATACCGAAATTTTTAATACATACCTTTTATTGAGAAATTTTATTTATCTTCTGCAATCAAAATCCCAATTTCTCTTGTTTTTAAATCACCTATATACTACTCTGCAATAATATCCAATCACAACATTCAATTATTGACTCAGTATACTTCCAATACCAAATTTACTTAAGAAATTTCTCCATTCATTTCTTAAGTTCAATATAGGCACTTTGTATACCCTTATATTATTACTTTCACTATATCACTTGGTTTTAATTTACTTCTATTCAAATTGGATTCCAATTCCATATAAAATCAATTTGCTTCAATTATTAATTCATTTCAAATATAAATACTCTTTCCCAATTTCCATTCAGATTTTCATTTTCAATTTTACTTGAATTCAATTCATCTTCTAACTCTGAATATTGAGTTTTATTCACCTCATCTCAAATTCTAATTTTAAATCATTTGTCGTTAGTGAAAATTTCAAAAAATTTCTAACTCCCAAAATTTTCGGAAAATTTTGGCAGAGTCTCCTCTGTACGGAAGAGCTTTTGCAATTTGACAAGAGATATAAATATATATACATCGACCCACACGGTCGGAAAAACAAAAACAGTTCATATTTCCTAACTTTGTATTGCGTATGCGTACCTTTATTTAGCATTTTAAGCAAAGCAGTTATTTATTTAGCATTTTGCGCGATCAAAACCTGCCAAACGGCTTCCCCGAACCTGTACTTGCTCAAGTCAAACATGTAAGTGCCATATATATATAAAATTCATTATCATTTTACTTACTTTCAATAGCTAAACACATGCATTACATAAACAATTTATATGGTTTCAAAGGTAATTCAATTACTCTCAACAAATTTTCAAACCATTTCATTGTATTTAAGTGACTTACACTCACTTGTTGCATACAATCCATTTTCAATCGAAACAAACTCATATCCAATTTAATCGATTGTAAAATCAATCTATTTCACTTTTATCACTTCATCGAATTTATTTAATTCTCGTTTCCGTCAAACGACAATTTATTCTCATGCAAATAAATGATCACTTAAGCTTATAATCTTTTAAATTGATTCCAATTCAATTTACACTTAATTCCATTCCATTTTAATATATTCACCACTCATCCTCTTGCATTTTATTTCATTTGTTAAGTTCATTTCCATTTTATTCGATTCTCATCAAATTCCATCCAATTCAAATTGCCCATTCTCTTTATCCATTTTAAATTTTAATTCACATTCTCAATTTATCAAAATAATATCCAAGCACATAATTAACTTGTTATATTCATATTGGATTTTATTTGCAACTCAAATCATTTCTATTGTAATCCAATTCCAAACAACTTCACTTCATATTTAATTCACTTACAATTCCAAGTTGGATTTATATTTATAACTCGAGCTTCACTTTCAAACTCTATTATTTATTCACAATTCAATTTTTAAATTAACCAATTCGAGTTCCATTTTATTTTCAAAAATCACTCTAACTATTTTACTTGAGTTCAATCTATTTTATAATTCAAGTTTGGATTTTTTTTATCCATTCCCAAAATGCAAAACAATTTTATTTTAGCTTATTTATCCCACTTCTAAATTTTATAAGTCATAACTTATTTATATCCATACTTCCATCTATTTACACTCCATTCCATTCACATTTTACCTTTTAACTCGGAATTATACATTTATTTTAGCCACGTATCTTTTTACCCCATTGGTTTCAATTCTTTTATAAGCCATCGAAATCTATTTATTCTAATTCAATTTTATTCAACTTAACTCCAGTTAAATCTATCCTCATACTATATTATAGTTTACACAATTCATTTAAATTCTATTAAGTAAGAACTTAATTTCAAACTTTTATAAGTTTTCAAACATATCTATTATTCCATAAACATTTTAAATAAGATTCCAGAGTTTAATCAATTTTCCAAAATTCCAAAATTACCCTTGAAATCAACTATATCCAGAATCCTTTTCAATTTCAAAACCATACCCAGTTTTTTTTTTTACAAACAACTCTAATTTTCCAACCTTCTGGTAGCAATTTCTCTCTTGGAAACTCGAAAATGAACACCGATGATTTTGCGATCATCATCAGAATTATTTTCCAGCGATCGAAAAGAGTTCAGTGCTTTTACTCCCTTCAAAAACATTTCAAATATTTTTAATTTCAAATCTCACCAGATTTCAAATCCATTTCAAAAATATTTCCAAACATATATAACTATCATTTCTTCAAGCTTTTGAAATTCATTTTCAAACTCAAAGGAATTTAAATTTTCTCAAAATTTCAAATCCCTTTCAATTCATATTCAAATATTACTCTGGAATTTTTACTTCATTTCCAATTATAAACTATATTTATAGTTCACATTTGCAAATTTCATTTTATTATCTAAATTTATTTCCTTAACTTTGGTTATAATTCGATTTCTTATTCAATTTTACACTTAAACGATAATAATTTAATATTATCACTTCCTAACAACCAAGCAACCAAATACTATAATAATTTACAAAAAAATATTTCCTTATATACAAAAATAATTTGGGTAAAATTATTTCATTTACCCTATTTAATACAATATTGTGTCAGTTTATCTTGTTTAAGAGTTTAGAAACCCCTATCGATGTCGTGGCGTCCCACACATCGACCAGAATCCATAAACACTTTACCGATAAGTCAACGCAATATAAAAACAATTTTTATATTCACTAACAAATACGCGCTCATATCTATTAATACACTCAAACTCATTCTAGAGTACTACGAACTCTATTCTATGAGTAATCCCCACCAGAGCTAAGGTTATCGCTAGACTAAGCTCTGATACCAAGTGAAACGACCCGCAAATCCGTACCCCTTGAATTGACATTAATCTCCATCAAATCAACTCAAGAAGAACGGAAATACGAACCATTAGGGTTAAAGAAGAAGGTAGAAGAAGAAAATAGAACAACAACAGAATCTAGCCATCGCAGCGGAATAAAATATAATAGATAATAAATGATCTTTACACAAAGAAAATACATCTGTTTATATATTACATCATCAGAGTACACATAACACTCAACTGGAATGTAATCACAACCTGTCCTCACAAAACATAATACACAGTACGCACAACACAACAGAATATACATCAAGTACGAGTGATACGTCTCGCCATCCAGCTCGTCTCCTGAGCTCCACGGTATCCTTTCCTGTAATCTATAATACTCGGTCTGACCCGAGCATTATAATAAAATAACACCCGAGTCAGTCTGGAAAACCAGCGTGAGAAAACACACTCAATTGGATTATTAAAGTTTTCCAAACCCTTTGAAATCAAAAGCATCTCGTAAGACCACGCCACAAATAAACATGTCGGGTTTTTACCTTACGATAGCCAAAACACTTTTTATCAAAGTCCTCTGATACTATAATAGTGTCTATATACAAATACTTATTAAAATAGCTGAAATTGTTACATCTATTAAATTCCAGCTAATAGGTATACAAACAAAACCGTAAAGGCACGTAGGGAAAATGGATTGCCAACTAATGACTAGGCACTGGGGTACCACCTGACATAGTACCTGGTCTAGATCAGTGTACCAAGGACCACGCCCGATCCCCTGCAACACAAGACCGGAACTACCTAAGGGTAATTCCGAGTAAGATCACCCCACGGTTGGGATCAGCAACCGCACCACTAAGCCGAAATAAAAAGGGACATCTAGACAGGGATGACCTCACCCTAATGGGCGCTACCCACATAGCCTTGCTGCATAACCCCTGATTTTCAGTCATTCCCGGTTGATGAGGCTTGAGGCTAAGCATTACCTTTAGAGAACATATCCCTTAGAATGCCCATCGTCCACCTGACGATGTTTTCGAAAGCATTCATCCATACAAGTCCGTCCCGGGTTCGAACGGAACCGAAGGCCCTACTTCATCTTAGATTTCAAACTCGTTTTCCCCACGAAAACGTACAAACCGGATCGAAGTGGTTTTCGAGAAATTAATCTCGATCCCGGTCTCTTCGAAACGATCAGCGCATTGGCTAATATTGATAGTCGGTTATTTAACTATCAATTAACATCCACAAACAACCATCAAACAATAAATAATTTCTCCCATATTATTTATTACCCTCAAAATATCTTCGCAAGATATATTTCCATTTTCAATCCTTTGAAAACAGTTTTCAAACTATCTTCCTCTCACGGAATAAATTTCCCAAATATTTTCTATTTCCACTGAAATCACCAAGTACAAATACTTTAGAACTTAAAATAATTTAAAACACTTATTATAAAATATACTTTTAAACACTTTAATTAAAACAACTTTAATACTTTATTCAAAAATTTATACCTTAAGAATATTTAAAATAAGGCTACTTAATAAAATATAAAACTAACTTTAAAATTTAAACAATTTAAAAATAATAATTTCCCAAAACATACTTTGAATTTTAACTTATACTTAAGAATTTGCTTTGAAACGTACTTTAGATTTTAAACAAAATAACTTAAAAACACTTTATTATAAAATATACTTTAAATGTTTAATAATACATTTTCTAAACATTCTTTATAACAAATTTTTTAAAGCCTTTAACTTATACATAAAAGTCTCCTTTAAAATATACTCGGCTTTCCAGGGAAATACACTTCCCATTTCCATACCTTTAAAAATAAATCACTATTTATTTTTAAATCAAATTTCCATTCCTTTATAATTTCCACCGTGAAATTTATACTTCCAAATATCCACTGATATTTTACTCCACTTTATAAACACAGTTTATAAATTTCAAAATCTCAATTCCCACTTTAAAAATCCAGGGTTTAAAACACTTAATCAATTTCCAAATTGACTTCCAATTTACTTCACTTTGAAATAAATTTCCTTACTTACCTTATTTATTTCAAAACCCATTAACTTTAAATTTCATTTCTTTATTATGATTTTTAAATGTAACGATTCGACTTTTCGTTGCCCGAAAGTCGACATCAATACAACCACCGTATCAACTACCAAACTAACGAATGCCGGAAAATCGAATTGTTAGGGTTGAAGAAGAAGAGGTAGAAGAAGAAAGAAAGAAGAAGAAACAGAAACCATATCATAATCTCACATTCGCAGCTGAACAATATATAATAGATGAATGAATAATCTTTATAACAAAGAACTACATTAGTTTATACAGTACATCATCAGAGTTTACAACAACAACACACATCACTGGACAGTTATATAAACTTGTCCACATAACATAATACACAGCGGAATAATACTAGTATAAGTGATACGTCTCGCCATCCAGCTCGCCTCCAGATCTCCACAGCAACTTCTAAATTCCAGAATGACCTGATAACCTGACTCTAGGCTGCCCGTGTGGAAAATTATGGGCACCCAGAGTTTAGAAAGTGAACAATAAACTCCAGGTCAGTCATGGGACTGGTGTGAGATCTTAAAAACAGTTATTTCACAAAGAAAATAAAAGAAATTCGCAATGCTTTTGGAAAATGAAACTACCAGAAGGCCTCCCGCCACACACACAATGCAAACGCAGAATTGGAGGAGATTTCTCCTTATGATAGTCAAACATGCTTGATACGCAAAATCTTTTTAATATTATCATTAGTGCCTAGTGTGGAAAACATTTCGAAAATATAATATTAATCTTAGCCAGCATAGGTACCATGATATTATGCCTACTATAGCTGCCATGTTAAATAGCAGGTTCTACAACTAAAACCGTACTGGGTTCGTATTGGGAATTGGATTTCCAACAAATGGTCAGGCTATTCCTAATGCCACATGGGTACGCCTCTGCAGGGACGTCCCGAGAACTAACTAGCTCTCTGCCAACACAAGGCCGGGTTACCTCTGTACTAGGTAACTACTACACGAGTATGCCACCCCCCGGTCGTTTGCGACCTTTATCCGAGGGCCCTCGATCACAAAGCAACAACCACACAGTAAATGAGATTGATGCAACCACACAGGTAAAGCATCTGGGCTCCATACCATGATACCACCTTTTTCCAGAAGGAAATGACATACCCTAAAGGGTGCGACCCTCATAACCTTGCCGCATTTTCCCTGTTTCGACCATTTCCGGGGTGTGAGGTCCGATGAGGTCTCGTCCACAAAGCTACGCTTTACACGAAAGCCTTGCTTTGATCAACAAATGATCAGCAACACACAGCAGCACTCAGCATGCCACATTACCAAATTGGGAGTATATCACTGATAACCTTCAACTACATAACCTCTGAGCTCGTACGTCTCAGAGAAGGGTGATAAGCTAAGAGAATAAATTCTCCGCCACCAAACAGAAATGTATTTGAAAGAAATCTGCTTTATATCTCAAAGTGTAATGTCAGACATACGACCATACAAATCTGTTCCGGGGTTGAACAGAATCGAAGGCACTTCGTCCAATAAAGGAAGAAGCCCTTGCAAATCTGGTCTTCAATTGTAATCCATAATGTCGTATCATTATTCGGAATGGGTTATATAACACAAAGGTCCTCTCCCGGCTAAACTGAATAATGAGCGCTTGTTTTAAAAACAAATTCAAGTGCCATTTCAAAGGCAAATATTGATAGTCGGTTATTTAACTAATAAAACAACATTCACAACAATCAAGCCTCAATAATTTCCCCAAATTGTTTATACTGATAGTTGGATATTTTACTATCAAGCAATATTCACAATAATCATCCAATCTAAATAATTTTTCCAAATTATTAAATTTCAAAATATCTTTGCAAGATATATATTTTCCACACTTCATCACTTTGAAAACCCATTTCAAATCACTTTTCACTCGCGGAATAAAATTTCCAAATGTTATTTATTTTCATTGAAAATTTTGCCGAGTCCGAGTACTTGAAAACATACTCGGCTTTCCAGTGACAACACATTTTTCATTTCAAAATGATCCATTTAAATCTATTAATAAATCCTTCTTCACTTATTTCAATTTACATTCCAAATCCGTAAATTTCTTTCCACACTTTAAAAATAAACCAACATTTATTTTTAAAACAAATTTCTCTTTCCTATATAAATTCCATTGTAAATTTACATTTCCAAATGTCCACTGATATACGATTTTCAAATCGATTTCCAAATATTCACTTTCAAACACCAAATCAAATTCCAAATTGATTTCTAAAGTTATTTCCTTTTTAAAATAAATTCCTTTATCTCTTCCAAACTATTTAAAATCCGTATTTTAAATAAATTCTTCAACTTTCGAATAATACTATTCAAAATCCATTTATTAAAATCTTTTCCCATATTTTGGAAATAATTCGATAAGATTTCAAAAATCAACTTTATGCTTTTAAATTCCTTCTTTTAAATTCACCCAATTCTTTCAAAAGGAATTTACTTAAAATTTCCTACTTTAATTTCAAAAATCCAATTTTATTTATTTCTGGTATCCAACGATACCAAAAATACATTTGGCTAAATTATAGCCTTCAACAAATTCAATCATCAATACAATCATTCACAGATTATCAATAAATCATCACACAACATATGAAACAAATTCATACAATTTGAGGAATCCAGTTGGATCCCTCCAACTTGTTTCCCTGCATCCACAGATGTTAGCACAACAATTAAATACCCTTTCCACTTCGAGGTGGAATATCACGGTATATGTGATTTATAAAATATCATCCGCTATTATGTGGCGCATAGGTTCTCATCCGCTATATAATGCGGGAAATCAATCACTCCAAATATATATATATATATATCCTATTATATCTAATATCATCAATAGATAAATTATCCAATTCATCCAAACACATCCAGAATTTAAATTCAACTATTTAAATTTAATCGAGAAATTCGATTGAGTGAGAAGATCTCACCTTTGCTTTTAATTTGTAATCCATTTCCAATCCAGCTTGTTTTCTTCACCGTTTAGACCTTGTATAAATATTTTATACAATTTATTAATATTCGAACCAATCGAATAATTAAATTTCTATTTGAAAATTTAAATTAACCCATGATTTTATTTTAAACTAATAATTTTCCTTTGAAAATCCTTTAGTAACTATAATGGATTAAATGAGTTATCTAAATAAATTAACCATTATAATTTATTATTTAAAAAAAAACTAACTATTTAATTTAACTGAAAATTTTCCTTTCCTACCCTATATACGCATTTAAATTTTCAAAACAGTTCTGTCTTTGAAATCTCACTGCAATTTAAAAATCACTATTATATATATACTTTTATTTTATATATGTATTTAAATTGAAAAAACAGATTTTAAAAGAAATAAAAATTTATACCTTACTGACGATTTGAAATCGCGGCCACCGCTCGCGATACCACTCGACTCGGTCGCATCCCACACGCGAGCGCCACAGGCGGCGAACCACCACTACGAACCTCCAAGCCAACTGCCGCCGTTCGCCAATGCGCCAAGCCTTGACTTCGATCGTGAGACCCTACTCACGACTTCGGCTCCTCTTCACCACTCACGAGCGCGAGACGTTCCACTCCCTTGTCTTCGATCACCAACGACGATCCCACCATCGCGGTCCACGTCGTACCCCCTATCGTCAACGGCGATGGCCTCAGTCAGTTCGAATGCGAAGGGAATCTCATTTTAGGTTTAAAAAGTAGCGGCCATTGATGACTTTGAACGAGAACGAACAAGTTTGATTTGGGTTGAAGCTGAGAAATTTTGGTTTTGAATTGATTTCAGTCGCATTCTTCTTTCTATTGATTTCGGCCACTCTTTTTGATTTCGAATTTTTGTTTTATCTCGTTTAAAAAGTTTTAACTGAAGAAAAGGGAGAAGTGGAATTCTCGTTCGAACTGGAGATGAAAAGAAGATAGGCTCCAGATTTTTCTTTAGAACTAAAGTTCGTGGATAAGGATGAACGAGGATATGATTTTTAAACGAGTGAAATATGCCTTGCGAAAGAATTTTGCAGAGCTACAGTGTTTTTGAAATGAAAGGGAAAAACCTACGATGGTGAAAGAAAGTGGGCTGATGTAGAAATAGTTTGACCATAATATAAATATATTTTTTCAAATTCAAATTTAAATCATCACGAATTTGCAACTCAAAATCTTGACCTCCTATCGAGGCATGTCACTAGGCGTCTATAATGTTATACCCCTATTTCAAACTCAATGGAAAAGGTTTCGAGTCCTAATTCGATTGTATGGAGAAGAGCTTTTTGGACCCAGTAATTTAATTGAATTTTCGATAAAGATTCCAGCGCGTTTTTATATCGTACGCTCACACAACAACCCCAAACACTACGAAAATTGAAATCCGATAATAATACACTATTACAGATCCAATGGAACTGGTTTCGTCGAATTCCGAGATTGTGCCTCGGAAGGCTATTTTTAAATATCGATTTAAACGATAAAATTTCAAAACTGAACAAACACTGTTAAATTCAATTTCAAAATTTCTATCACCTTCAGTATTATTAATATAAATTTTATAAGCCTTGAAAATATGTTTAACAAGCTCAAAACTGAAGATACAATATTTTTACCCAAATTTAAATATATTAAATTTAATAATTAAATTGCCAAATTCATTCTGATATTTGAATTTCAAATTAAACTAACTTCCAGATATTTAAAATCAATTAAATATTCTGATTTCCAATGTCAAAATTCAGGGTCGTCACATTAAAAATCCTTTTTAACTGAGAATACAAATTTCAGATTCCCAAATTCCTTTCTTATCTTTTTTTTAAATAAATTTAAACCTTGAATTTTGAAATACATTCTTTAAAATAATATTACTTAAGTTTTAAAATTCGTTATTACTCTGTTTATTCAAAATCTCTTTTTCCTTACTCGGAATTTGTTTATTAGGAATTTAAAATCACTTTTATTCTTTTCCAATCAATCTTAAATTTATTCAAATTCTTTATAATTATTTTACTCGAAAATTCTCTCTTATATTTTTTTTTTCAAAAATCCAATTCTATATATTTTGGTAACTCAGTGTACTGGAATATATTCAAGTAAACCATAACATCCAATATCCCAATTATCAATATAAATTCACCACAGAATATCAATATTCATAACTCAGAATATGAAATAATCTAAATAAATTTTGAGGAATCCAGTTGGATCCCTCCAACTTGTTTCCCTGCATCCACGGATGTTAGCACAATACCAATTCCACTTCGAGGTGGAATATCGTGGTATATGGGTTTAAATAATATCATCCGCTATTATGCGGCGCATAGGGTCTCATCCGCTATATAATGCGGGAAATCAATCACTCCAATATATACTATATACTATATACTACTATATAATATACCACATCCAATCAATTCAATCATTCAACCAATTATTTAAATTTAACTATTTAAATTTAAATAAAACCCAGATGAGTGAAATTAACTCACCTTTATCTTTATTTGCAATCCAATCCAAACCAGCTTGTTTTCTTCACGACGTTGGACCTTGTATAACATTTCACAGTTTATTAACATTTGAATTGATCGAACAATTAATTACTACTTATTTATTTAATTTAACTAAAAATTTGGTTTTTAAACTAATATTTTAATTTTAAACAGATAATTTCCCTTTTGAAAATCTTTTAGTGACTATAATGAATTAAATAAGTTAATTGAGCAATTTAATCCCTAATCCATATATATATATATATTATTTTTACATAAGCTCTACAACATTTTTAAAATTCCTATATTCCCAAAATTTATATATATACTGTTTTAAATTAAGATATGCATATGGATAAAAACAGAATCCTTTTATGCCTTACAGTAGTTATATATATATATATATATTTAAAAAATCTACATATACACCTTGCTGTAAATTTCCATTTCTGTTTCCCTATATATGTTACAATATGTGTGCATTTATATTTATCTTCATATTCTTCTCTATATAAATATATATATATATACACATAAAATTTAATGAAATAAAATATGAAAGAATACCTTCACTGCCCAGAATCGTACTCCTTTCTCGACCTCGGCCACCACGCGAATCACCAAAACTCCCCTACAGGCCTCAACACGCGATGTCGTGGTCTCCTCCTTGCCCTCGCAAAACTTGACACGAGCCCCAAAACATCACAACCCCTCCTCTACGCGCGTACGTACTTCCAGGCAACATCGACATGCCGACTAAGCCAATAGCCAACTCCATCGCCGTGCTTCCAGGTCACCGCACGCGAATGCCTCCCCTCGCCTTCAACCGCGAGTCGATCGCGAGTCTCACCTCCATGCCGTGCTTAGAACCCCACGACTCGAGCTAAATTTTGAATCGAAATAGATTCAATTTGAAATCCGCTGCCATTTTTTTATTGTAATCGATTTCGCGAATCGATTTAGAGGGAAAAGGACGCAAATTCAAGTTGGGGAAACATAGAATAGGCCCGCGATTTTAAATGCGACCATTGCTTTTTTTCTTTTTTTCGATTGGAACGAACGAAGTTATTTTGATTTTTTTATCAACGAAGAAGCATGTTGAATGGATAAGCTATAGAAATCATGAAGTGATATGGTAAAGTTCTTATACCCCTATTTCGAACACAATGGAAAAGGTTTCTAGTTCTAATTTGATCGTATGGAGAAGATAGCCTTTTGGACTCAGTCATCATATTAAACTTTCGATATAAATTTTAGCGCGTTTATCTATCGTACGATCACATGACAACTCCAAACGCTCCGAAATTTGAAATCCAATAATAGTACAATATTACGGATCCAATGGAATAGGTTTCGTCGAATTCCGAGACTGTTCCTCGAAAGTCTATTTTTAAACGTCGATTTAAATGATATATTTTTAAAACTGAACAAAACACCTTTAAATTCAATTTTAAAAGTTCTATTACCTTCAGTATTATCAATGTAAATTTTCTAAGCCTTTAAATTATTTTTAACAAGCCTAGAATTTCAGATTCAGCATTTCACCCAATTTTTAATTATTAAATTCAATATTTAATTATTCAATAAATAGAGATATTTGAAATGTAAGTTAAAATTAACCTTTTAAATATTTAAAATCAATTAAATATTCCAGTTTCAAATATCTAAAAATTACGGGTCGTCACAGAAACGTGAGATGCAAGCATTTCAGCTAGATTCTATTTTACTTTCTATAGACACTATTATAATATCAAACGAATTTGATAAAAAATGTTTTGGCTATCGTAAGGTAAAAACCCGACATGTTTATTTGTGGCGTGATCTTACGAGATGCTTTTGATTTCAAAGGGTTTGGAAAACTTTAAAAATCCAATTGAGTGTGTTATCTCACGCTGGTTTTCCAGACTGACTCGGGTGTTATTTAACTATAATGCTCGGGTTGGATCGAGTATTATAGATTACATGAAAGGATGCTGTGGAGCTCAAGAGGTGAGCTGGATGGCGAGACGTACTTCCGTATTTGTTTTAAATATTCCGCTGTGTTGATTTACAGTATATTCAGTTGTTGTGAGGACATGTTATGATTACTGTCCAGTGATGTGTTATGTGTACTCTGATGATGTAATATATAAACAAATTTACTTTTGTGTAAAGATCAGTTGTTATCTATTAAATTTTATTCCGCTGTCGATGGTTAGATTCTGTTTGATGTTGTTTTCTTTTCTTCTACCTCCTTCTTTTAATCCTGATGGTTCGATTTTTCGGGCATGGAAAATCGAGCTATCACACTTGGTATCAGAGCTAAAGGTTAAGCGAGAACCTTGGCTTTGGTCGGATTACTCATTGAAATAGAGTCTGTAGTACTCTAGAAATGAGTTGAGTGTATTAATAGATATGAGCGCGTATTTGTTAGTGAATATAAAATGGTTTTATATTGTGTTGGTTGATTTATTGAGTGGCATATGAACCTTCGTCGGCACAGTTTGGACAACTGTATCGAAGGGGTTTCTAAACACTTGAATAGGACAATTCGACACAATATTGTTTTCGAAAGCGGGTAAATGAAATAATTTTACCCAAAAATGTATTTTGATATAAAAGAAATATTTCTCTAAATTGTTATATAACTTGGATGTTTGGATGATAGTATTTAAAACAAATAAGATTATAAAATTGGAATGATTTGTATAACCAATGGGAATTTGTATAAGCATAAATTATACAAACGAATTATAGTTAAAATTTGATTTAATCAAAGTGGTAAATTTAAAATCCTGGAGATTTTGGAAGCGTTTTTCGAAGTGTTTTGAAGATAAATAATAGCATTATTATTTTGGGAGGTATTTATGAAAAGAAATTGTTTCAAATAAATTTTAGGAAGGGATATAGCATTGAGCTCACTTCAGTCGCTGGAAAATAACTTCGGTGATGACTACAGCATCATCGATGTTCATTTTTGAGTTTCTAAGTGACGGATTGCTGCCAAATTGATTTGTTCAGGAAAATTAGTTTTGTTTTTGAAATTTCAAAGGAAATTTGTCGGGAATAAAGCTAGGATTGGTTTAAAAATCTGAGAAGTGTGATTTTGAGATATTGGTGATTTCGAAATGATTTGAAACAATTGCCGGGTGTTTAAAAATCCTGAAATCTTTATTTAAATAATTTAAAGATCATCAGGAGATAAGTTATAAACTTATAAATGGTGAATGATTTTGATGAGGAATATGGGGATTGGATTTTGGAATTGAAACTAAAGGTGAAAGTAAAAATGAGAGTTTAACTTGGATTAAGATTAAACTTTGAAATAAAATTGACGCTTGGAAGAAATTAAATTTAGATTGAGATTAATTGAATTAAACTGGAAACAAATCCAGTTGTATTTGAATTAAGTTGAAATCGAATTGAAATGAAATAAATTGAAACGTAGATGACATTAAGTGAAAGTAAGCCCTTACTTAATAAAAAATCAAGTGATTGGGTGGATCAAAGAGAATAGCATGATTCTAGATTAAACTGAAGTTAAGTTAAATAAAATTGAATTGAATTAAAATTCAGTGAGATATAGAGAATATTAAATAGAATTGAATTCTTATTCAAATGAACTTAAAAGAATGATAAGAAGTTAGATTTAACTGGAAACAGATTAAATAAAAATTTGAACTGGAATAAATAAATTCTGAGGGCTTATAAAAGTTGGAATTTATGAAAAGAATATAAGCGTGTCTTATAAAGATTGGAAAGTGAATATATTTGAACTAAAATGAAAGAAAGTATGGGAATATAAGTGTATGACTTATAAGTGAGAAAAAGAGAGAAATAAAGGCCAAAATAGAATTGTTTGACATTTTGGTGAATAAAATAAAAATCCAATCTTGAATTATAAAATAGAATTGAATTCAAGTAAAGTAATAAAGTGATTTTTGAAGATAAAAATCAAATATTGAATTAAAAGTGGGAAATAAACTAAATTTGGAATAAATTAGTTAATGAAATATGGAAATGGAACTCGAAATTGTTAATTTAAAGTTGAATTGTGAATAAATAATAGAGTTTGGAAATGAAGCTTGAGTTATAAATAGAAATTCAACTTGGAATTGTAAGTGAAGTAAATATGAATTGAAGTTGTATGGAATTGGATTAAAATAAAAATGATTTGAGATGAAAATAAATCCAATTCGAGTATGAATAAATTAAATATGGCTTTGGATATTATTTTAATGAATGTGAATTTAAATTTAAAATGGTTATGAACTAAAGCAATGGTTTATTCGAATGAATATTGTTGAATTGTGTAAGAAAATTGGTCGTTCGACGTAAACGGAAGTAAATAAAATTTTACGAATCAATAGAAGTTTAATAACTTGATTTTGGCATCAATTGAATGGAATGGTATGTGATTTGGTTGCAAATAATTTAAAACTAGTGTCGAAACCTTGCATATGTGCTTATGAATGTATACCACATGCATTACTTATGAAATCTATGTGTTAGCTATTTGAATATAAGTGAATTGCTAGTAAATTGCATATATTTGTCACTTACATGTTTAAATTGAGTAAGTACAGGTTCAAGGAAGCCGTGTGACTGAATTCAGTCGCGTTAATTGCTAAAAATAATAAGCCGCTCGCTTAAAAATTCTAAATAAGGTACGCCTACGCAATAAAAAAAGGAAATATGAACTATTATTTTTGTTTTCCGACCGTGTGGGTCGATGTATATATATTTATATCTCTTGTCAAATTGCAAAAGCTCCTCCGTACAAAGGAGACTCTGCCAAAATTTTCCAGAAATTTTGGGAGCTAGAAAAAAATTGGAATTTTTGAAAATTTTCAGTAACGACAAATGATTTCAAATTTGAATTTGAGATAAGGTAAATAGAATTCAATATCTAAAATGAAGCAAATTGAATTCATATGAAATTGGAAATCCAGTTTTAAAATAAGTGGATATAAAGACTAAAATGATAGAGTAATAATATGAGTATATGAAATGCTTATATTAAAATTGAGAAATGAATGGTGGAATTCTTAAGTAAATTTGGTATTGGGAATACACTAAGTAAATTTGGATATTGTTGTTAAGTAAAGTATACAGGGATTATAAAGGCTATAGGAAAATGGAATTGGATTTTGATTTCGAAGATAAATTTGAATTTGCTCGACAATAAGGTATGTATTTAAAATTTCAGTATGAAATTTGATGGGTTTCTGATTTTGCCATTTGGCATTTTTGTTTCCTTTTGAAATCTGGGGGCTCGTAGAGGCATTTTGTAGTAGTACCGAACTAGCCGCACAAAGGAGACGCTGGCAAAAAATTTCGGGAATTTAGGGAGTTAGAAAAATTTTGAGAAAATTTGATAATTTAAAATTTGGTTTTAAATTTAAATTTGAATTGTTCGGTAAGTGATATTGGTGGGAACTTAAGAATAAGTTTGGAAAGTTAGAAGATGATTAGTGTGTCTTTAATAAAAAGGTTGCTTTGGAAAGTTGTTAAAAATGTTGGGTTTTGGGAGAAAGGTTAACGGATTACGGACCATTCCTCTTAACCGGAAATTTCGGGGACGAAATTCTTTTAAGGGGGGAGGAATGTGACAACCCGGAATTTTGGACATTTGAAATTGGGATATTTAATTAATTTTAAATATTTAAAAGTTAAATTTTAACTTGAATTTCAAATGTAATCAATTATTGAATAATTAAAATATTGAATTTAACAATTAGAAATTGGGTAAAATATATAATCTGGAGTTTCAAGCTTGTTAAAAATATTCCAAAGGCTTATAAAATCTATATTGGTTTTATTGAAGATAATAAAAATGATAAAAGTAAATTTAAAGATTATTTGTTCAGTTTTGAAAATATATCGTTTAAATTGATATTTAAAAATAGCTTTCCGAGGCACTGCCTCGGAATTCGACGAAACCAGTTCCATTGGATCCGTAATATTGTATTATTATCGGATTTCAAATTTCGTAGTGTTTGGAGTTGTTGTGTGAGCGTAAGATATATAAACGCGCTGAAATTTATATCGAATTCAATATAATAATTGGGTCCAAAAAGCTATCTTCTCCATACGATCGAATTAGAACTTGGAACCTTTTCCATTGTGTTCGAAATAGGGGTACAACATTATAAACTCCTAGCATCACACCTCGATACGATGTTAAGATTTTATGCTGTGAAGTCAAGACGATTTAGATTTAAATTTAAATTTAAAAATAATACACCTTGTTGACTGGTCAAAATTCCATTCACGTCAGTGCTTTTTGGCTTTCATCTCATGGTTACTGTAGATAACCTTCTCGTACATGCCACATCTTGTTGAACATCACGTCTTTATATCGCGCGACCTTCTCCTTTTCCTTCAGTTAAAATCTGAAGGGCCGAAAGAAAAAATAAAATAATACACGTTCTTCTTGACTTCTTCCTTTTCCTAAATAAGAATCGTTCCCCTCTGATCAATTTTCAAAATGAATCTCATCCTTAACTTGAATTCAAAGTTCAGGATAATAAAATTCAATCGAGTAGAGAACCTCGTTCTCTTCAAAAAAAGAAAAAATATATTATATGGCTGCCGATATCAAATGCGACTTAGTCGCGATGGCTGCGGCGTCGAGCGCGACTCGAGGTGACTACAATTTGAACCGATGGTGGCGCGCGTTCGATCTAGAGGAGGTGTCGAGATGCGGCGACTCGAGGGGAGTGGAGTTGTAGCGCGCATTCGATTGGGGGTTCGAGCTTCTCAAGGGACTAAGTGCTGGGAAGTGAGGCGAGCGTTTGGGCAGCGAAGTTTGGGAAGGTGGCGATGAAGGCACGCATGAACGGTGAGGTTGTTTGAGACTTTGTTCCTGATGTTGTCGCAACCGAGCTTTGCGGGGGTGGGGACTCGCGACTGTGATGGTGATTTGGGGGAAATCTGTAAGTATATCATTTTTTTAGTTTAAAGGTATTAGCAGAATAATTCTTTTGATTCCAGAGAAAGAGAAAAAAAACAACTATAATTTTTATACAATCTGATTTTAAGAACAATTTGTTTTAATTTAAATTTAATGAACCCACAGTAAGATGAATTTCCATTTTTTGTTACTTACAGAAAATTTTTATTTTACAGCAGCATATATATATATACAGTTTATGTACTTTAAAATTTAATAATAATAGTATATACATATATGGATATATACAGTAAAGCAGAGAAACATATATAAGGTTTTGGAAGAAAACAATAGGAGTTTTTGAAGTGTTTTAGAGTTTATATAAAAAAAAATTTAAAACTAGTTTTTTTTAAAACCTACATAGGTTATTTTTAAGGTATATATAGATGTAGTTCAAAATGAAAGGAAATAAATATACATATATATCAATTTCCAATTACTAGTTTAATTTTGAAATAATGGGGATTAATTTGTTAAATTAGCTTATTTAATTACTTTAGCTACTAAGAATTTATTAAAGGAAAAATTAATTAAAATTAAATTGTTAGTTAATTAAATTTGTTTATGGTAATTAATTGGTTGATTAATTCAAATATTAACAAATCATATAAATTTTTTATTCAAGGTTAAAAATCGGAAACCAAGATAATATTAAAGTGGATTGCAAATAAAGATCAAAGGTGAGTAATCTCACTCATCTGGGTTATTTAAATTCAAATCACTAAATTTAAATAATTGGTTGAATGTTTGGATTGACTGGATATGATATTATATATAGTATATATAGTATATATTAGAGTGATTGATATTCCCGCATTATATAGCGGATGAGACCCTATGCGCCGCATAATAGTGGATGATATTATAAAAACCCAAATACCGCGATATTCCACCTCGAAGTGGAATTGGTATTGTTCTAACATCTATGGATGCAGGGAACAGGTTGGAGGGATCCAACTGGATTCCTCAAAATTTATTTAGATTGTTTAATATTCTCAGTATGATTATTTGATATCCTGTGATGAATTATATTGTTAATTGGAATATTGGATGCTATGGTTTGATTGAATATACCTTTCGGTATACTGAGTTATCAAAATATATAAAATTGGATTTTTGAAAAAAAAATATATGAGAGAATGTTTAAGTAAAGTAATTATAGAAAATTTAAATAAATTAAAGAATGAATTGGAAAAGAATAAAGGTGATTTTAAATCTTAATAAATGAATTCTGAGTATGGAAAAGGGGATTTTGAATAACAGAGAGAGATGAATTTTAAACTTAAAGTGATATTATTTAAAGTAACAAAGAATTTACTTTAAAAATTCAAGGTTTAAATTTAAAAGAATAAAGAAGGAATTTGGAAAATCTGAAAATTGGTATTTTCAGTTTAAAAGATTTTAAATCATAATTAAGAAATAAAATCTAAAGTTAATGGGTTTGAATAAATTGAGTAAATCAAGGAATTTATTTCAAAATGGAGTAATTCAGAAATCAATTAGAAAATTTGAAATTTTAAAGGGAAATGAGATTATGAATTTATAAACTGGGTTTACAAAAAGTGAAGGAATATATTAGTGGATATTTGGAGGAATAAATTCACGGTGGGAATTTATTAAAGGAATGAGTAAATTTGGTTAAAAATAAATAGTGATTTATTTTTAAAAAAGATGTGAAAGAGAAGCGTATTTCCCTGGATGGCCAAGTACGTTTCCAAAGCAAATTTTAAAATATAAGTTAAAAGTTTTAATGTTGTTTTAAAAAGCATGTTTTAGAAAATTTATTTTTAAATGTTTAAAATTTTAAAGTAAGTATGTTTCAAAATTATCTTGGCAGTAATTATTTAAAGGTGACTTAGTATTGTGTTTTAAAGAGATAAAATTTAGTCTGAAATATTCTTGAAGTATATATTTTTGAATAAAGTATTAAAGTAGTTTTTAATTTAAATGTTTAAAGTATATTTTATAATAAAGTGTTTTTAAGTTATTTTTAAAATCTAAAGTATTTGTACTTGGTGATTTCAGTGGAAATAGAAATTATTTGGGAATTTTACTCCGTGAGAGAAAGGTGGGATTTGAAATCGTTTCAAAAGAGTTGAAAATGGAAATATATCTTGCGAAGATATTTGTGAGATAAATAAATAATTTGGAAAATTATTTATGTTTGATGGTTGTTTGTGGATGTTAATTGATAGTTAAATAACCAACTATCAATATTGGCCAATGCGCTGATCGTTTCGAAGAGACCGGGATCGGGATTAATTTCTCGAAAACCACTTCGATCCGGTTTGTACGTTTTCGTGGGAAAACGAGTTTGGATTCGAAGATGGAGCAGTGAAGTGCAAGGGCTAATCGCTACTAATCCTAAGGGTGATTCCAAAATGGATGTAGTAGGAATAGTGCCTTCGGTTCCGTTCGGACTCGAAATAGACTTGTATGGATGAATGCTTTCGGAACATCATCAGGTGGACGATGGGCATTCTAAGAGATGTGTTCTAAAAAGGTAACGCTTAGCCTCGAGCCTCATCAACCGGGAATGACTGAAATTCAGGGGTTGTGCAGCAAGGCTATGTGGGTAGCGCCCATTAGGGTGAGGTCATCCCTGTCTAGATGTCCCTTTTTATATTCAGCTTAGTGGTGCGGTTGCTGATCCCAACCGTGGGGTGATCTTACTCTGAATTACCCTAAGGTAATTCCGCTCTTGTGTTGCAGGGGATCGGGCGTGGTCCTCGGTACGCTGATCTAGACCAGGTACTATGACAGGTGGTACCCTAGTGCCTAGTCATTCGTTGGAAATCCATTCTCCCTACGTGCCTGTACGGTTTTGATTGTGCCCAACTACTGCTGAAACGTGAGATGCAAGCATTTCAGCTAGATTCTATTTTACTTTCTATAGACACTATTATAATATCAGACGAATTTGATAAAAAGTGTTTTGGCTGTCGTAAGGTAAAAACCCGACATGTTTATTTGTGGCATGGTCTTACGAGATGCTTTTGATTTCAAACGGTTTGGAAAACTTTAAAAATCCAATTGAGTGTGTTATCTCACGCTGGTTTACCAGACTGACTCGGGTGTTATTTAACTATAATGCTCGGGTCAGATCGAGTATTATAGATTACAGGAAAGGATGCTGTGGAGCTCAGGAGGTGAACTGGATGGCGAGACGTACTTCCGTATTTGTTTTAAATATTCCGCTGTGTTGATTTGCAGTATATTCAGTTGTTGTGAGGACATGTTATGATTATTGTTCAGTGATGTGTTATGTGTACTCTGATGATGTTATGTATAAACAAATTTACTTTTGTGTAAAGATCGGTTGTTATCTATTATATTTTATTCCGCTCTCGATGGTTAGTTTCTGTTTGATGTTGTTTTCTTTTCTTCTACCTCCTTCTTCTTTTAATACTGATGGTTCGATTTTTCGGGCATGGAAAATCGGGCTATCACAATGTTTATAGTCCGAGTTAAGTGAATGAAATATGCATGTCCATAGTCCGAGTCAAGTATAAGAAGTCAAGTGCATGTCATAAGTTCAATGAACTGCCAAATATCTTTGATCACTAAAGTATACTATGCAAAGTTCAAAGTTCAAGTCCTTATGTGCAAAAAGTCATAAATGTACAATCGGCTCTAAAATCCCCAATTCAATTTAGGGTTACAACTTTGAAAATGTAAAAAATAAGGAATGAGAAATTCGTGCCCCCTTTGAATGGCCAAGAGGGTCTATTTATAATGGTGTGCTCCTGTGCGGGATGATTGACACGTGGCACAACCATGAATTTAATGGTTTTGATAGTTCTATCTAGATAAATCTCGGCATTTTATTGTAGATATTTGGCACCTTCTACTTGTATAAACTTGGTAAACTTTGGCATCTACTTATAGATATTCGACACCTCTTACTTGTATAAGCTTTAGTATCCCTTGTTATCTATAAAAGCTCAAAACCTCTTACTAGCATTGAAGCTCGACATACTTTGTTATTTGATGCTCCTAAATTGTTACTGTTATAGAGGCTTATAACAGTTGATGTTATAATAACTTGATTTTGGCATCAATTGAATGGAATGGTATGTGATTTGGTTGCAAACAATTTAAAACTAGTGTCGAAACCTTGTATATGTGCTTATGAATGTATACCACATGCATTACTTATGAAATCTATGTGTTAGCTATTTGAATATAAGTGAATTGCTAGTAAATTGCATATATTTGTCACTTACATATTTAAATTGAGTAAGTACAGGTTCAAGGAAGCCGTGTGACTGGATTCAGTCGTGCTAATTGCTAAAATGCTAAATAAGGTACGCCTACACAATAAAAAAGGAAATATGAACTGTTTTTTTTGTTTTCCGACCGTGTGGGTCGATGTATATATATTTATATCTCTTGTCAAATTGCAAAAGCTCCTCAGTACAAAGGAGACTCTGCCAAAAAATTTCGGAAATTTTGGGAGTTAGAAAAAAATTGGAATTTTTGAAAATTTTCAGTAACGACAAATGATTTCAAATTTGAATTTGAGATAAGGTAAATAGAATTCAATATCTAAAATGAAGCAAATTGAATTCATATGAAATTGGAAATCCAGTTTTAAAATAAGTGGATATAAAGACTAAAATGGTAGAGTAATAATATGAGTATATGAAATGCTTATATTAAAATTGAGAAATGAATGGTGGAATTCTTAAGTAAATTTGGTACTGGGAATACACTCAGTAAATTTGGATATTGTTGTTAAGTAAAGTATAAAGGGATTATAAAGGCTATAGGAAAATGGAATTGGATTTTGATTTCGAAGATAAATTTGAATTTGCTCGACAATAAGGTATGTATTTAAAATTTCAGTATGAAATTTGATGGGTTTCTGATTTTGCCATTTGGCATTTTTGTTTCCTTTTGAAATCAAGGGGCCCGTAGAGGCATTTTGTAGTAGTACCGAGCTAGCCGCACAAAGGAGACGCTGGCAAAAATTTTCGGGAATTTAGGGAGCTAGAAAATTTTTGAGAAAATTTGATAATTTAAAATTTGGTTTTAAATTTGAATTGTTCGGTAAGTGATATTGGTGGGAACTTATGAATAAGTTTGGAAATTTAGAAGAGGATTAGTGTGTCTTTAATAAAAAGGTTGCTTTGGAAAGTTGTTAAAACCGTTGGGTTTTGGGAGAAAAGTTAACGGATTACGGACCATGCCTCTTAACCGGAAATTTCGAGGACGAAATTCTTTTAAGGGGGGAGGAATGTGACGACCCGGAATTTTGGACATTTGAAATTGGGATATTTAATTAATTTTAAATATTTAAAAGTTAATTTTAACTTGAATTTCAAATGTAATCAATTATTGAATAATTAAAATATTGAATTTAACAATTAAAAATTGGGTAAAATATATAATCTGGAGTTTCAAGCTTGTTAAAAATATTCCAAAGGCTTATAAAATCTATATTGGTTTTATTGAAGATAATAAAAATGATAAAAGTAAATTTAAAGATTATTTGTTCAGTTTTGAAAATATATAGTTTAAATTGATATTTAAAAATAGCCTTCCGAGGCACAATCTCGGAATTCGACGAAACCAGTTCCATTGGATCCGTAATATTGTACTATTATCGGATTTCAAATTTCGTAGTGTTTGGAGTTGTTGTGTGAGCGTAAGATATATAGACGCGCTGAAATTTATATCGAATTCAATATAATAATTGATTCCAAAAAGCTATCTTCTCCATACGATCGAATTAGGACTCGGAACCTTTTCCATTGTGTTCGAAATAGGGGTATAACATTACAAATGCCTAGCGACACGCCTCGATACGATGTCAAGATTTTATGCTGTGAAGTCAAGACGATTTAGATTTAAATTTAAATTTAAAAATAATACACCTTATTGACTGGTCAAAATTCCATTCACGTCAGTGCTTTTTGGCTTTCATCTCATGGTTACTGTAGCTAACCTTCTCGTGCATGCCAACTCCTATTGAACATCACGTCTTTATATCGCGCGACCTTCTCCTTTTCCTTCAGTTAAAATCTAAAGGGCGAAAAGAAAAAAATAAAATAATACTCGTTCTTCTTGACTTCTTCCTTTTCCTAAATCAAAATCATTCCCCTCTGATCAATTTTCAAAACGAATCCCATCCTTAACTCGAATTCAAAGCTCAGGATAATAAAATTCAATCGAGCAGAGAACCTCGTTCTCTTCGAAAAAAAGAAAAAAATAATAATATGTCTACCGTTATCAAACGCGACTTAGTCGCGATGGCTGCGGCATCGAGTGCGACTCGAGGTGACTGCAATTTGAACCGATGGTGGCGCGCATTCGATCTAGAGGAGGTGTCGAGGTGCGGCGACTCGAGGGGAGTGGAGTTGTAGCGCGCATTCGATTGGGGGTTCGAGCTTCTCAGGGGACTAAGTGCTGGGAAGTGCGGCGAGCGTTTGGGGGGCGAAGTTTGGGAAGTTGGCGATGAAGACACGCATGAACGGTGAGGTTGTTGGAGACTTCGTTCCGGATGTCTTCGCGGCCGAGCTTTGCGAGGGTGGGGACTCGCGACTGTGATGGTGATTTGGGGGAAATCTGTAAGTATGTCATTTTTTTTAGTTTAAAGGTATTAGCGGAATAATTCTTTTGATTCCAGAGAAAGAGAAAAAAACAAATATAATTTTTGTACAATCTGATTTTAAGAACAATTTGTTTTAATTTAAATTTAATAAACCCACAGTAAGATAAATTTCCATTTTTTGTTACTTACAGAAAATTTTTATTTTACAGCAGCATATATATATATACAGTTTATGTACTTTAAAATTTAATAATAATATTATATATATATATGGATATATACAGTAAATCAGAGAAACATATATAAGGTTTTGGAAGAAAACAATAGGAGTTTTTAAAGTGTTTTAGAGTTTATATATTAAAAAAAATTAAAATTAGTTTTTTTTAAAACCTACATAGGTTATTTTTAAGGTATATATAGATGTAGTTCAAAATGAAAGGAAATAAATATACATATATATCAATTTCCAATTACTAGTTTAATTTTGAAATAATGGGGATTAATTTGTTAAATTAGCTTATTTAATTACTTTAGCTACTAAGAAATTATTAAAGGAAAAATTAATTAAAATTAAATTGTTAGTTAATTAAATTTGTTTATGGTAATTAATTGGTTGATTAATTCAAATATTAACAAATCATATAATTTTTTTATTCAAGGTTAAAAATCGGAAACCAAGATAATATTGAAGTTGATTACAAATAAAGATCAAAGGTGAGTAATCTCACTCATCTGGGTTATTTAAATTCAAATAGCTAAATTTAAATAATTGGTTGAATGTTTGGATTGACTGGATGTGATATTATATATAGTATATATAGTATATATTGGAGTGATTAATATTCCCGCATTATATAGCGGATGAGACCCTATGCGCCGCATAATAGCGGATGATATTATAAAAACCCATGTACAACGATATTCCACCTCGAAGTGGAATTGGTATTGTGCTAACATCTATGGATGCAGGGAACATGTTGGAGGGATCCAACTGGATTCCTAAAAATTTAATTAGATTGTTTAATATTCGTAGTATGATTATTTGATATCCTGTGATGAATTATATTGATAATTGGAATATTGGATGCTATGGTTTGATTGAATATACCTTTCGGTATACTAAGTTATCAAAATATATAAAATTGGATTTTTGAAAAAAAATATATATGAGAGAATGTTTAAGTAAAGTAATTATAGAAAATTTAAATAAATTAAAGAATGAATTGGAAAAGAATAAAGGTGATTTTAAATCTTAATAAATGAATTATGAGTATGGAAAAGGGGATTTTGAATAACAGAGAGAGAATGAATTTTAAACTTAAAGTGATATTATTTAAAGTAACAAAGAATTTACTTTAAAAATTCAAGGTTTAAATTTAAAAGGATAAAGAAGGAATTTGGAAAATCTGAAAATTGGTATTTTCAGTTTAAAAGATTTTAAATCATAATTAAGAAATAAAATCTGAAGTTAATGAGTTTGAATAAATTGAGTAAATAAAGGAATTTATTTCAAAATGGAGTAATTCAGAAATCAATTAGAAAATTTGAAATTTTAAAGGGAAATGAGATTATGAATTTATAAACTGGGTTTACAAAAAGTGAAGGAATATATTAGTGGATATTTGGAGGAATAAATTCACGATGGGAATTTATTAAAGGAATAGGTAAATTTGGTTAAAAATAAATAGTGATTTATTTTTAAAAAAGATGTGAAAGAGAAGCGTATTTCCCTGGATGGCATAGTACGTTTCCAAAGCAAATTTTAAAATATAAGTTAAAAGTTTTAATTGTTTTAAAAAGCATGTTTTAGAAAATTTATTTTTAAATGTTTAAAATTTTAAAGTAAGTATGTTTCAAAATTATCTTGGCAGTAATTATTTAAAGGTGACTTAGTATTGTGTTTTAAAGAGATAAAATTTAGTCTGAAATATTCTTGAAGTATATATTTTTGAATAAAGTATTAAAGTAGTTTTTAATTTAAATGTTTAAAGTATATTTTATAATAAAGTGTTTTTAAGTTATTTTTAAAATCTAAAGTATTTGTACTTGGTGATTTCAGTGGAAATAGAAATTATTTGGGAATTTTACTCCGTGAGAGAAAGGTGGGATTTGAAATCGTTTCAAAAGGGTTGAAAATGGAAATATATCTTGCGAAGATATTTGTGAGATAAATCAATAATTTGGAAAATTATTTATGTTTGATGGTTGTTTGTGGATGTTAATTGATAGTTAAATAACCAACTATCAATATTGGCCAATGCGCTTGTAACGACCCGTATTTTTACGGATCGACAAGTTCGTCAAAATCTGGAATTTTTGCATTTTTGAGTCATTTCAGATTTTTAGGCAGATTTGTCTAAGTCCTAGGTCGTGAACGACCTAAGAGCTAAGTCGTGACCGAGTTAAGGAATTCGGCGAGTTAGTGTTAGGTCGTGGGTTAGTTGGAGCGACCTATAGAATTATGCAACCTAGGATTTGATTAAGTATTAGGTCGGCAGGGCGAGTTAACGACCTAAAGAACTGACCGACTTAAGGATATGGCGACTCAAGGGTAGGCAGACCTAGTGGAGTAAGCGACCTAGTGGTTACTGGGTTAGTGTAGTTAGATCGGTTGGACGAGTTAGTGGGTTGACCGACTTATGATTGTAGACGACTTAAGGTTAGAGTTAGGTCGTAGTAACCGAGTTAAGGGATAGGTCGCTATGTGTTACGTCGTCTGGTAGCTTGGTTGGTTAGGTCGTAAGCGACCTAAGGGTTAAGTTGTTACCAAGTTAAGTCGACTGGGTGGGTTAGCGACCTAAGGAGTTAACAAGTTGGCGACCTTAAGAGTTAGGCTATGTGTTAGGTCGTAACACTGTTAGGTCGCGTAGGTTGCTAAGTTGTTAGGTCGCAAGGTTTTATAAGTCGTAGGTCGTAGAGGCAGTCTGTGTTAGGTCGCTGGGTTTCGTCTAAGTGTTAAGTCGAATGGTGCTAAGTTGTTAAGTCATCCAGGCGACTTAGGAGGGAGCGCGCGTGTATTAGGTCGTGTAGCTCGAATAAGTTAGGTCGCGCGCATGTTAAGTCGTAGGCTTGTCTGTTAGGTCGGAGTTGTTGGCTAAGGCTTAGGTCGGTGGGAATCTTAGGTCGTAAGTCGGAGACGACCTATGGAGTTAGCCGAGTTACGACTTAGGCAGTTTTCAGCTATAAATAGGAGAGCTTCTCTTCATTTTTGGGATCCGGATTTTGAAGCGACGAAGTGCTGCCATTTTGAGAGCTCGACTTCTACACTTCTTCACTTCTTTTCTCCACTCTAATCTAGTGCTTCCATCCATCCAAATCGAAGGTCAAGATTGAAGATTCAAGAGCTTAGATTGAAGATCTTCATCTTTTCAAGAGAGATTTCTTCGTTTGAAGTGAGATCTTGTCGGGTCTAGCTTAGTTCTTCGCTGTCCAGATCTGAAGTTGTTATCTTTTGGATTGTTTAGGTGATTTGGTGAGTGGTGATTATCTCTCACACGGATCCAAAGGAGTATATCGGATTGTAGGCTCGATTTGGTGTTAAAATAGAGATTTCCATGCATTTTCTTCATCCTATGTGTAGATCCATATAGATCCATTGTTCGTGATGATGTTGCATCCATTTTATCATATGTTAACCTATGCAAGTTCATTCATCAAGTTTGTAGAGATATAATCCATGTTTTCATGCTTATTGGACTTTCAACTCTTTAATTACGAAAATGCCATTATTGTTATAATTGTCTACTTAGCTCATATTTGAATGCTTGACTGTTTGGATTGATGTTTGATTGATTGTTATGAACTAGATGATTGATGATTAGATTTAGACCGAAGACGATTCAAAAGCTAAGGGAAAGGCTCTTGAATTGGGAAAGCTGCTCGTGGCATATGTAGCGGGATGATGAAGCTCTTATGCATAGATTTGATGATGTGATGATGAGGTGAGGCTTTGCGAGGATGTAATGAAGCGAGACAATCATATGATGAAGACTTGGTCTAATCCAGACGGGATCATTCCAAGCATGTTGATAACTCGGTGATATGATTCGAGTTGAAGATAATGAATGGATATGAGAATAGTCGTCGAGGAGGATGACTAGGAGGCTTGGATAGCATCGTTGTTGAAGGTTCTAGCATGCTCTAAGCAAGAGTACGTTTGGGCAGATTCGATAGTCCCAACGGCCAACTGTTGATGGTCGAGTACTCTGGGCAGATTCGATAGTCCTAGGCACGGGCTGCGACGACGTGCGGGAGTTATGTCTAGAACCGGGGTTTCCATTAGCCCTTGACGGACGGCTGAAAGAATGTGCCGGTCATTCAATTAACGGTGATATCGAAGCAATGATAACAGTGATAGCCAGAGTCATGGATGTTTGGTTGTATCGTCATTCGGACTCAAGAGCGGTATTTTCTGGGTGCTTATCTGATTTAGGCCTTGGTACTTGGAAAACATCGCCCTTGACTCGAGTGATAGTAGCTTTACTTTAAATTGTATGCTCTGCTATGTTTGCTTCTGCTTAGTGTGTGTCTGGGGGCTATCACTGTAGAATGAGGTTGGAGTGGGAGGATTGTATTCCTATTCCTTTTTCCTTTATGCTCTTTTGGTATGTTGATTAGTTAATTTACTGCTCACTAAGACTGTTGTCTGACTCAAGGCTTTATGTTTTAATTCTTATTGCCTTGGGCTGTTCGTCCATTTTGGGACGGGCAGACTAGGTAGCAGGTGACAGGTGCTGTTCTCTTCTCACGATGCTGATATCGAAGACGAGCTAGAGGGTTGCATATTATCTTCTTATTATATGTACTGGATATTCCGCTGTTTTGTATTCTCTGAGAGATATGTAGTGAGGCTGGATGTATTGACTATATGAATGCTTGTATTCAACTATTATGGAGTTTTATAAGATGTCATTTTGTTCTGTAAAGCTTCACTATACATATGTTCTATTGTATTTTGTCCATGCGCTGTGAGTAATACGATAGATTCTGTTGTTTTAATCTTACCTTGACAATCGTCCATAGTCGCCTGGCACACTTTACAGCGCTCTTTCTCTAGATTCGGTGCAGGGGTCATGGGCGGTCGTCACATTTGGTATCAGAGCATTGGTTAATCGATTTTACCCAACGCTCACTGAAGTAACTACGTATGAGAGACGTAATTGTATTTTGATGGATGAATACTATATATAATATAGTAGCTTAGTAGGGATTGAGTCCTTTATGTAGTTGTTTCTCTAGATGTTCTAATCATTCCTTTTTATAGATATTGAGAATGAGTCGAAGAGGGAGACCAGCTGCTAGGGGAGGCCGTGCTACTGAAGAGACTGCTGATTATGCAGCCATGTTCGAAGCTATGATGACTTCGATCATGAGAAGGATACCAGTTCCGGGGGCAGCAGTTGATGTTGGAGTTCAAGTCCAAACTCCGAAACCAGTGGATTTTGCTAAGTTGTGCAAGGATTATACTGCTCTTGGAGGGAAGGTTTTCTTGGGAACAGAATCAACTATTGAGATCCAGAGGTGGATAGATGCTTGTAGAAGGATCTTTGGTGATTTGGGAATTGACGATGCAACTAAGAGGAAGTTGGCATCAAGGCAGCTTCAAGGGAGAGCTTCTGATTGGTGGAACTCTATTACCATCACTACTCCGGAAGAAGAGATTACTTGGGAGCAATTCCAAGTCAGATTTGAAGCTAAGTTCATTTCTACAGCTCAGAAGTCTGTTCTGTTCAAGAGGTTTGTGGAGCTCAAGCAAGGTGGAAGATCTGTTCTTGAGTATGTTTCTGAGTTTGAAGCTTTGTCTAAATATGCCCGGTCATATATTGAGTCTGCTTATCAGAAGAATGAGAAGTTTGTGACCGGCTTGGATAGTTATCTTGGGAGACAGTTGGTGGATCATTTGGATGATTCATTTGAGAAGCTTGTGGAGAAAGCTCTCAGGCATGAGAGTCTGTTTCCTAAGGAAGGACCTGTTGTTGCTGTTACCAAGGGAGAATCTAAACCACAGCAGGGTGGAAACCAGAAGAGGAAGCAGCAGCAGCAGAAGGGTAAGGATGGCCAGAAGAAGCCGAAAGGCGAGGTGACTTGCTACAATTGTCAGCAGAAGGGCCATTTCTCTAAGGATTGTAAGAATCCGAAGGCACCGATGAAGTGTCACAACTGTGACAAACCGGGGCATTTCAGGAAGAATTGTCCAGAACCAAGGAAGGACAGGCAGATTGTGCAAGCCTATGCTTTAGGAGCTGTTCCGTCGTCTTCAAAAGCTCCTACTGCTGAAGAGAAGGGGAAGAGTGTGGTTGTTCAAGGTACTCTTTTCCTATGTGGTATTCCAGTTAGAGTTTTGTTTGATACTGGAGCATCGCATTCGTTTGTTTGTAATGAACTAGTAGGCCGGTTAGGTTTGGAACCGGATATTGTTGATAGGCCATTGGTTGTGACTAATCCAGTTGGGGGTTCATCTTGTTTGTGTATGTTATGCCGTGGTCTAGTTGTATCGAGTCATGGTTGCTCTTTTGTTTGTGATTGTTTTGTTCTGAACTTTGCGGGGTTCGGAATTATCTTGGGTATGGACTGGCTTAGGAAGTATGCGGCAAAGGTTGATTGCGAAAGGTTGGAAGTGACAGTCGAGAATGTGGAGGGGCGAAAGGTTGTGATACGATGTAAGCATGAAGAAGGCGTCTTCATGAGCTTCATGTATTCGCTAGTTGTTCCACGGGATGGACTGTCTTTAGTGCCTATCGCAAATAGATTCGAGGATGTCTTTGACGAAGTCAAAGGGTTGCCGCCGCATAGAGAGATCGAGTTTCGTATAGATCTAGTTGAAGGAGCCAGACCTGTTGTGATGCCTCTTAGGCGGATGGCGCCTAAGGAACAGCAGGAGTTGAGGGTGCAAGTTGATGATCTTTTACAGAAAGGATTCATTCGGCGTAGTGTGTCCGAGTGGGGTGCACCAGTTGTGTTTGCAACCAAGGCAGATGGATCGTTGAGATTGTGTGTGGATTATCGTGAGCTGAATAAGGTGACTAAGAAGAACAAGTATCCATTGCCGAGAATAGATGACTTGTTTGATCAGCTTCACGAAGCTAAGGTGTTTTCTCAGATGGATTTGGCAACGGGATTTCACCAGTTGAGAGTAGCTAAGGATAGTGTGCCGAAGACTGCTTTTAGGACACCATCCGGTTTCTTTGAGTGGCTGGTAATGCCGTTTGGATTGACTAACGCGCCGGCATATTTCGTGGATCTTATGAATAGAGTGTTCAGAGATCAGTTGAACAAGTTCGTACTTGTGTTCGTGGATGATATTCTGATTTATTCCAGAACAGAAGAAGAGCACAAGACGCACTTGCGTATCGTTTTGGAGATCTTGCGAAAACATCAGCTGAAGGCTAAGTTTTCGAAGTGTCACTTCTGGAAGAGTGAAGTGAGGTTCTTAGGCCATGTGATTTCTGGAAGTGGAATAGCGGTTGATCCCGCTAAGGTGGCAGCAATCCAGGATTGGGTTAGACCTAAGAATGCATCTGATGTAAGAAGTTTTCTTGGATTAGCAGGATATTATCGACGGTTTATCAAAGACTTCTCCAAGGTAGCTGCACCATTAACAGGATTGACGAAGAAGAACCAAGTGTTCAGTTGGGATGCTAAGTGTGAGCAAGCTTTCGGAATCCTGAAAGAGCGATTGACGAGTGCTCCTGTTTTGACTATTCCAAGTGGGAATGATGAGATGGTGGTTTACACCGACGCATGTGGTACTGGACTTGGAGCAGTGCTGATGCAGAAGGATAAAGTTGTTGCGTATGCCAGTCGACAACTAAAGCCGCATGAAAGGAATTACCCTACTCATGATTTGGAGTTAGCGGCGATTGTATTTGCTTTGAAGATGTGGAGACATTATCTATTGGGAGTCCGATTCGAGTTGTTTACGGATCATAAGTCGTTGAAGTATCTTTTCTCCCAAAAGGATTTGAATCTTCGGCAGCAACGTTGGCTAGAGTTTTTAGCATCATATGATTTTGGTATAGCTTATACTCCGGGAAAAGGTAACGCAGTGGCTGATGCGTTAAGTCGAAGACATGCAGGATTGGGAGCCATGTTTTCAGAATGGAAGAGCCTCGAGTATTTAGCTGGATTTGACTTCAGGCCTAGATGTGAATTGGAACCTGAGATGTTGGCAAACTTATCGATAAGACCCACTCTTGTGGAAAGGATTGGCGAGGGCCAAAAGCGAGATGATAAGCTTGTCAAGATTATCCGTGAATTGGAATCTGGATTGGATCCAGAAAAGGATAAAGGATTCAAGGTCGATCGAGAGGGTTGGCTTCGGAAGCAAGGACGACTAGTTGTTCCCGAGATAGATGAATTGAGGAGTGAAGTTCTGAAGGAAAGTCATCACTCGAAGTTGACAATTCATCCAGGTGGAAACAAGATGTATCGGGATATGAAGAGAACCTACTACTGGGAAGGCATGAAGAAGGATGTTGGAGATTTCATTTCCAAGTGTATGAACTGTCAGTTGGTAAAGGCTGAACAGAAGAAGCCAAGTGGATTGCTTCAGCCCTTAGAAGTTCCTACATGGAAGTGGGAACAAGTGTCGATGGATTTTATCGATGGATTGCCTAGAACCAGAACGGGAAATGAAGGAATTTGGGTCATTGTAGATCGTCTGACTAAGAGTGCACGATTCATTCCTGTTCGATCGACTAGGACTGCATCAAAGTTGGCTGAGTTGTATGTTAAGTGGATAGTTCGATTTCATGGTATTCCGAAGAGTATAGTGAGCGATCGAGACCCATTGTTCACTAGTGGATTTTGGAAGAGCTTCCAGGAAGTCTTGGGAACCGAGTTGTGTTTGAGTACAGCTTATCACCCTCAAACAGATGGTCAGACCGAGAGAGTCAACCGAGTTTTGGAAGATCTCCTCAGAGCTTGTGTTTTGGATTTCGGAGGATCATGGGAAGATCACCTTCATTTGGTGGAATTTGCATACAACAACAGTTACCAGTCAAGTATTGGTATGGCACCGTATGAGGCATTGTATGGAAGACCGTGTAACTCTCCGACATGTTGGTTAGAGACTGGAGAAAAGTTGATACTTGGGCCAGAGATGATTCGGCAGACTTCGGATTGTATAGAAATCATTCGGCAACGAATGAAGGAAGCCCAAGACCGTCAGAAGAGTTATGCCGATAAGCGTCGTAAGGATTTAGAATTCGACGTTGGAGATAGGGTTTTTGTGAAGATTTCTCCACTGAAGAATGTTATTCGATTCGGGAAGAAAGGAAAATTGACTCCGAGATTTGTTGGACCATTCCCGATCATCGAGCGAATTGGAAAGCTCGCCTATAGGTTGGAGTTACCTGAGAAGATGTCGGGTGTGCACAATGTTTTTCATGTATCATATCTACGGAAGTATGTGCACGACTCGAATACGGTGGTTTCTGCTGATAGCTGTGAAGATTTCGAAGTTGATCCAGTCGATAGAAGACCTCGTAAGCCGCTTCGTGTTGTAGAAACCGACACGAAACAGCTTAGGAGAAAGGTAGTTAAGTTGCTCAAGATACAATGGAGTGATGATGATAACGACTGTACGTGGGAGATGGAAGAGAGGATGAAGGCAGCTCATCCTGAACTCTTCAAGGTATGGCCCTAAGGTGTCGTGTCATCTCGCGATATTGTAACTTGTTCTAATTTTAGAATTCTGTACGCTAAGTTAGAATTGGATGCATGGTTTGTTGATTGCTATGGATGGTAGGCGTACAGAATAGTTTTTGATTGCTTGGAATTTCGGGGGCGAAATTCCTAAGGGGGAGAGAATGTAACGACCCGTATTTTTACGGATCGACAAGTTCGTCAAAATCTGGAATTTTTGCATTTTTGAGTCATTTCAGATTTTTAGGCAGATTTGTCTAAGTCCTAGGTCGTGAACGACCTAAGAGCTAAGTCGTGACCGAGTTAAGGAATTCGGCGAGTTAGTGTTAGGTCGTGGGTTAGTTGGAGCGACCTATAGAATTATGCAACCTAGGATTTGATTAAGTATTAGGTCGGCAGGGCGAGTTAACGACCTAAAGAACTGACCGACTTAAGGATATGGCGACTCAAGGGTAGGCAGACCTAGTGGAGTAAGCGACCTAGTGGTTACTGGGTTAGTGTAGTTAGATCGGTTGGACGAGTTAGTGGGTTGACCGACTTATGATTGTAGACGACTTAAGGTTAGAGTTAGGTCGTAGTAACCGAGTTAAGGGATAGGTCGCTATGTGTTACGTCGTCTGGTAGCTTGGTTGGTTAGGTCGTAAGCGACCTAAGGGTTAAGTTGTTACCAAGTTAAGTCGACTGGGTGGGTTAGCGACCTAAGGAGTTAACAAGTTGGCGACCTTAAGAGTTAGGCTATGTGTTAGGTCGTAACACTGTTAGGTCGCGTAGGTTGCTAAGTTGTTAGGTCGCAAGGTTTTATAAGTCGTAGGTCGTAGAGGCAGTCTGTGTTAGGTCGCTGGGTTTCGTATAAGTGTTAAGTCGAATGGTGCTAAGTTGTTAAGTCATCCAGGCGACTTAGGAGGGAGCGCGCGTGTATTAGGTCGTGTAGCTCGAATAAGTTAGGTCGCGCGCATGTTAAGTCGTAGGCTTGTCTGTTAGGTCGGAGTTGTTGGCTAAGGCTTAGGTCGGTGGGAATCTTAGGTCGTAAGTCGGAGACGACCTATGGAGTTAGCCGAGTTACGACTTAGGCAGTTTTCAGCTATAAATAGGAGAGCTTCTCTTCATTTTTGGGATCCGGATTTTGAAGCGACGAAGTGCTGCCATTTTGAGAGCTCGACTTCTACACTTCTTCACTTCTTTTCTCCACTCTAATCTAGTGCTTCCATCCATCCAAATCGAAGGTCAAGATTGAAGATTCAAGAGCTTAGATTGAAGATCTTCATCTTTTCAAGAGAGATTTCTTCGTTTGAAGTGAGATCTTGTCGGGTCTAGCTTAGTTCTTCGCTGTCCAGATCTGAAGTTGTTATCTTTTGGATTGTTTAGGTGATTTGGTGAGTGGTGATTATCTCTCACACGGATCCAAAGGAGTATATCGGATTGTAGGCTCGATTTGGTGTTAAAATAGAGATTTCCATGCATTTTCTTCATCCTATGTGTAGATCCATATAGATCCATTGTTCGTGATGATGTTGCATCCATTTTATCATATGTTAACCTATGCAAGTTCATTCATCAAGTTTGTAGAGATATAATCCATGTTTTCATGCTTATTGGACTTTCAACTCTTTAATTACAAAAATGCCATTATTGTTATAATTGTCTACTTAGCTCATATTTGAATGCTTGACTGTTTGGATTGATGTTTGATTTGATTGATTGTTATGAACTAGATGATTGATGATTAGATTTAGACCGAAGACGATTCAAAAGCTAAGGGAAAGGCTCTTGAATTGGGAAAGCTGCTCGTGGCATATGTAGCGGGATGATGAAGCTCTTATGCATAGATTTGATGATGTGATGATGAGGTGAGGCTTTGCGAGGATGTAATGAAGCGAGACAATCATATGATGAAGACTTGGTCTAATCCAGACGGGATCATTCCAAGCATGTTGATAACTCGGTGATATGATTCGAGTTGAAGATAATGAATGGATATGAGAATAGTCGTCGAGGAGGATGACTAGGAGGCTTGGATAGCATCGTTGTTGAAGGTTCTAGCATGCTCTAAGCAAGAGTACGTTTGGGCAGATTCGATAGTCCCAACGGCCAACTGTTGATGGTCGAGTACTCTGGGCAGATTCGATAGTCCTAGGCACGGGCTGCGACGACGTGCGGGAGTTATGTCTAGAACCGGGGTTTCCATTAGCCCTTGACGGACGGCTGAAAGAATGTGCCGGTCATTCAATTAACGGTGATATCGAAGCAATGATAACAGTGATAGCCAGAGTCATGGATGTTTGGTTGTATCGTCATTCGGACTCAAGAGCGGTATTTTCTGGGTGCTTATCTGATTTAGGCCTTGGTACTTGGAAAACATCGCCCTTGACTCGAGTGATAGTAGCTTTACTTTAAATTGTATGCTCTGCTATGTTTGCTTCTGCTTAGTGTGTGTCTGGGGGCTATCACTGTAGAATGAGGTTGGAGTGGGAGGGTTGTATTCCTATTCCTTTTTCCTTTATGCTCTTTTGGTATGTTGATTAGTTAATTTACTGCTCACTAAGACTGTTGTCTGACTCAAGGCTTTATGTTTTAATTCTTATTGCCTTGGGCTGTTCGTCCATTTTGGGACGGGCAGACTAGGTAGCAGGTGACAGGTGCTGTTCTCTTCTCACGATGCTGATATCGAAGACGAGCTAGAGGGTTGCATATTATCTTCTTATTATATGTACTGGATATTCCGCTGTTTTGTATTCTCTGAGAGATATGTAGTGAGGCTGGATGTATTGACTATATGAATGCTTGTATTGTATTTTGTCCATGCGCTGTGAGTAATACGATAGATTCTGTTGTTTTAATCTTACCTTGACAATCGTCCATAGTCGCCTGGCACACTTTACAGCGCTCTTTCTCTAGATTCGGTAGCAGGTCACAGCGCTGATCGTTTCGAAGAGACCGGGATCGGGATTAATTTCTCGAAAACCACTTCGATCCGGTTTGTACGTTTTCGTAGGAAAACGAGTTTGGAATCGAAGATGGAGCAGTGAAGTGCAAGGGCTAATCGCTACTAATCCTGAGGGTGATTCCAAAATGGATGTAGTAGGAATAATGCCTTCGGTTCCGTTCGGACCCGAAACGGACTTGTATGGATGAATGCTTTCGGAACATCGTCAGGTGGACGATGGGCATTCTAAGAGATGTGTTCTAAAAAGGTAATGCTTAGCCTCGAGCCTCATCAACCGGGAATGACTGAAAATCAGGGGTTATGCAGAAAGGCTATGTGCGTAGCGCCCATTAGGGTGAGGTCATCCCTGTCTAGATGTCCCTTTTTATATTCGGCTTAGTGGTGCGGTTGTTGATCCCAACCGTGGGGTGATCTTACTCGGAATTACCCTTAGGTAATTTCGGTCTTGTGTTGCAGGGGATCGGGCGTGGTCCTCGGTACGCTGATCTAGACCAGGTACTGTGACAGGTGGTACCCCAGTGCCTAGTCATTCGTTGGAAATCCATTCTCCCTACGTGCCTGTACGGTTTTGATTGTGCCCAACTACTACTGAAACGTGAGATGCAAGCATTTCAGCTAGATTCTATTTTACTTTCTATAGACACTATTATAATATAAGACAAATTTGATAAAAAGTGTTTTGGCTATCGTAAGGTAAAAACCCGACATGTTTATTTGTGCCGTGGTCTTACGAGATGCTTTTGATTTCAAAGGGTTTGGAAAACTTTAAAAATCCAATTGAGTGTGTTATCTCACGCTGGTTTTCCAGACTGACTCGGGTGTTATTTAACTATAATTCTCGGGTCAGATCGAGTATTATAGATTACAGGAAAGGATGCTGTGGAGCTCAGGAGGTGAGCTGGATGGCGAGACGTACTTCCGTATTTGTTTTAAATATTCCGCTGTGTTGATTTGCAGTATATTCAGTTGTTGTGAGGACAGGTTATGATTACTGTCCAGTGATGTGTTATGTGTACTCTGATGATGTAATGTATAAACAAATTTACTTTTGTGTAAAGATCAGTTGTTATCCATTATATTTTATTCCGCTGTCGATGGTTAGATTCTGTTTGATGTTGTTTTCTTTTCTTCTACCTCCTTCTTCTTTTAATCCTGATGGTTCGATTTTTCGAGCATGGAAAATCGGGCTATGACAATGTCCATAGTCCGAGTTAAGTGAATGAAATATGCATGTCCATAGTCCGAGTCAAGTATAAGAAGTCAAGTGCATGTCATAAGTTCAATGAACTGCCAAATATCTTTGTTTAATTAAAGTATACTATGCAAAGTTCAAAGTTCAAGTCCTTATGTGCAAAAAGTCAAAAATGTACAATCGACTCTAAAATCCCCAATTCAATTTAGGGTTACAACTTTGAAAATGTAAAAAATAAGGAAAGAGAAATTCGTGCCCCTTTTGAATGGCCAAGAGGGTCTATTTATAATGGTGTGCTCCTGTGCGGGATGATTGACACGTGGCATAACCATGAATTTAATGGTTCTGATAGTTGTATCTAGATAAATCTCGGCATCTTATTGTAGAGATTTGGCACCTTCTACTTGTATAAACTTGGTAAACTTTGGCATCTACTTATAGATATTCGACACCTCTTACTTGTATAAGCTTTAGTATCCCTTGTTATCTATAAAAGCTCAAAACCTCTTACTAGCATTGAAGCTCGACATCCTTCGTTATTAGATGCTCCTAAATAGTTACTGTTATAGAGGTTTATAACAGTTGATGCATCAAGATTTGTTACTCATAGGGACTCATTATCCTCCATTTACAGTTAGATTTTCATCATCCTTTAGTGGTGTGGCATCCTTCTTCTATTATATACTCTATAACACTTTGTGTTGTAAAGGTTCAACATCCTTGATATCTGCAAATTCGACAATCCTATATGTTGTAGAAAATCGATACCCTTAAATATTTACTGGCACGGTATCTCTATTGTCATTTTAGAAATTCGATGCCTTTTTACCTGTACAGTTAAAGCGCTCGGCGGATTCAAAGCGGTGGAGGTGCAAAAAGTTATAGCGGGGATACAGCGAGGATATAGCGGGATATAGCGAATGGCTCTAAAATAGCATATAAAACTCGTACTTAATGTTTTTTCAAATATATAAATGGTAATTAAATGAAAAAATATAATTCAATTGAATTATAATTAATACATAAATAATTTTAAATAAAAACATGTGTGAATATACTTGAAATAAACATAAAACTATTATATAACATAATTGAATTTAGTAGAATATTAGAGTATTTTCATTTCTAAAAATATATTAAAAATTAAATCAAATAAACTAGTATCATAAGTTTTATAATGTATAAATGCAAATTTTCAATTCATTTTATTAAAGAAGATATAGCGAAAATAGCGGAATATAGCGGGAATAATGGGATATAGCGGAAATAGCGGGGCTTAAAGCGGAAAGGCTATATTTTGGGGCTATATGAAAAAATCGTAGCGGTAGAAATCCGCTATGAGATATAGCGGGGTTATAGCGGGGTAATAGCGGGGCATTAACTGCACAGCTTTTTACTACTAGGCACCTGCTACCCTCTTTCATTGTTAATGTACGACACCGTCTATTTGCTTTTAATGGTTCGATAACACCTGCTGGTTGTAGAAACTCGATGCCTTTTAAAGATTTGGCATTTCTTCTCTACTTATTGATTACTTTCGCATCTTTGAAAGCTCGATACTTTTTCTTGTTAAATGTTGATTGTCTATTGTCTTGGTTTTCTTCTGGTTAGATACCCCTTTGTGTTGTGTTTATGTTCGATATCTCTCATGCTTGTCAATTACTTGGAATTCAATACCCTCAAAAGCTTGACATTTCTTCTATACTTGAGATTTCGACACCCCTTGGTTATATCGGTTCAACGCCTTCTCGGGACTGCTTGAGGATCGCTATCGTTTATAAAATGCCTAATTACTTCTCCTTCTTTATGCTTGATATCCTCTCTAGATGTTCCATATCTATATCTGTAGTAACAGTTCCCTTATACACAACAAGTAAACAGATGTCCCCTAATTATTACGTTATCTAATTCATTCATTCTGTTGTTTAATTCTTTAGTTAAATCAATTAACCTTTATTTTTATAATTAATATCTTAATTGATTAATTATTAATTTGTAGGTCATCATAATACACAAGGTGGTATCCACTATCCTTCCCCCTGTCTCTTCTTGGCTCATTTTACTTTCCATTTGCTAGGATACTATCTAAACGAACCTATCATAATAAGATAAGCCATATAAAGGTTTATTTCCCATAGTACTACCCATAACTATAGTTGTGTCTATTTTGTGTCGGTAGTAAGGTCACAACAATCTTTAAAGAAATTTAATTTGCATCAAAGATCGTCAAATGAAACGGCTATATCATTCAATGTGTAATATCATAGGGAACATTATTCGTTTGGTTCTAAAAATGGTTTTATTCATAATTAGTCAATGCGTAATGGTTTTGTTGCATAATAAATTTATAATCAATAAGAAAACACCAAATTGGCCTAAAATATAAACACATAGCCTAAGTAAAGTAGCAGTGACGATGCTTAGGGAATCTATGCTTTATCCATGGTTACAAACTTGAAAGTGCAATCTTCAAGCTTCATTTTGATAAAAAAAATGGTCCTTCCTGGTAAGGACCATGTTCCTTCAAGATAGGAAAAATTTATTTAAAAACAAAAATCTAACTTCAAATTCCTGGTTTCATACTCTAACATTGGACCACCTGGCCACTTTTCGCTGGTAGACATCAACCCGTGATCCTGCCACTTCTCTTCTTTCTTCCAAAAAATCAAGAGATTCTTGTAGTGATTCCTCATCAGTCTTAGGGTTTTTGGTTATAAGAGGGGACCTTAGTTTCAAGCAAAATTATTGCCTTACATCTATATGCCTAGGCAAACAGCGAGTGGTTGGTCATTTTCTTTTATGTATTTTAGTAAGCCCATAAAGTAAGCATAAGCTCATTCACCCAATTTCCTTTAGTTCTTTGAAGTTGCTTATTTATAATGGACTTTAGCACGTTTTTTACATCTTCTACTTGCCTAATAGGCTATGGATTGGCAACTTCTTCGAAGATCTTTCGGGTTTAATGTTAATCGCAAAAGTTGGTAAGCTTTGCACTTCTAAAATGTTTCCGTTATCCATGATGATTATTAATTGAACTCTATATCCCTAAATAATATTCTTCACCCCAAAACCAGTTACCTTACTCTAGTTATCGTGGTTAAAGGGTATGTTTCTACCTACCTAGTGAAGTAATCTACGACTATAATTGCATACTTTGCTGCCACTCTGGCCAGTGCTAGCTCTCTAATTAGATCTATTCCTTGAACTATGAATGACCAAGGACTAACCATTTGCATAATTTATGTAGATTGTGATCTATGAATTTTAGCGAACCTTTGACATTTGTCACATTTCTTTGCGTTTTCCATTGCATTGTTGTTCATAAAAGGGAAGATATATACATATACATACATACATACATATGTATGTATATATTTAAAAGTATTTTACGAGCTAAACCATGCCTTTAGTGTGACCTCCATAGCTTCCATGATGTACATTATCAAGATTCTCTTTTGCTTCATCTTCATTCACACATCTGAGTAAATTAGCTAAAAATCCTCTTCGGTATAAAATAGTATCTTGTATGATGAACTTAGCTCCCTTGATGAGTACTCCTTGACAAGAGCATCCATGACATTTTCTCCTTCACTTCCTTCAAAAAACTATTTTACTAATATATTTTTCCAATTCGAAATTCGAAATGGCAGACAACGGCCATTTTTCCAATTCTCAATCCGATGGAAAGTCTTCAGATCTGGTAGGGGAGGAGGCCAGTGAGGAGGATGGTTGGACTAAGGTGTCTGGTAGGAAGAAAAGAGTGACGTTTGCTAGTGAATCTATCAACAGGTGGCCAGCTAATCTTGAACGCAAGGGCTATCAATCTTCTAGATCTGCCCTTTCTCATGCTTGGCAACGTAATAAAGGAAAATCGGCTGTAGGTAAGCTGTGTAATATCTCAGTAGATCCAAAAGCTATGCCTACTTCTTGGTGTGATATGGTTAAGGGACATAATAGATCTGATAATATGAAGTTTTATGATCCTCCAATTCTCAATGAAAAAAGAACAGCAGTTATTGAGGAGAGTGAATTACAAGCGGCTGAGAAGATTTGGTCCAGTTCGATCCTTCTTTATTTGGTAGGTAAGAGACCGTACTACGTTTATTTCAAAGCTTATATTAAAAGGACCTGGATTCCGAAAGGCAATTTCGATGTTTTTGCGAGAGATAATGGTTTCTACCTAGTCCAATTTGAAAAGGATGAGAATTGTACGAAGGTCCTTAATGGAGGACCATGGCTAATGGATGGCAAATTTATTATCATGAGAAAATGGAATAGTACGATAAAATATGAAAGAGATTTATTGCTCACGATTCCAATTTGGGTTAGATTCCCTAATTTGAACTTTGCGTATTAGAACCATGTTTCGTTATGCAAAATAGCGAGTACGATTGGGAATCCTATTGATATGGATGCACACACCAAGAACAGAAGTCGATTAGCGTATGCCAGAATTCTTATCGAGGTTGAAGCAGATTTTGAATTTGATGAGACAGTTCAAATAAAAGTTCCAGGGGGTGACTTTGTGACTCAAAGTGTGGAGTATGAATATATCCCACCAGTGTGCAAAAACTGTGTGTGTTTCGGTCATACTAAAGAGGAATGTCCTATTAACTTTGTGCAGAAATGGCAACCTAAAAAGATAAGTAATATGCAGATAGAAACTAATGATAAAAATACAAATCAGAGCATAGCAGAAGCTAACATGCAGAGTACTATTTTTGTGAACTGCGAGGGTACTGTGTTTACAACATTGCAAGAAAAAGAAAATAAGGATACTAATGCATCTGATACTACAGGGAAGGGTAAAGAAATAAATATAAATGACCAATGCAAGGATAACTTGCCATCTCCATCAGAATATCTGATAGATACTTCTGAGATGAACCAAGGTAACATCATCAGTTCGTTCGGCATAAATGCAGCCTCGCCTTCAACTGCGATTGATAGCTGTGCAATATCTGAAGATGCTTCTCATCACAGTAAGACTGCCACAATTATACGGAAGCAAACTGAGTCAGTACCTTATTCTACACAGATTGTAAGCTATCAAGAAGGACCTTCATCGAGCATTCAGCCCTCTGATCCTTCAGTGCTGACGTCATTGACTGAAGTCTCAGTCTCTCATTCATCATCGGAGATTGATCATCGAAGGGAGTCTTTACATCATAATGATATTAGTCCTTCTCATACAGTCCATTATTCTCATAATTTACATGATTCTTCTCTAACAACTGATGTGTTTATTTCTAAATAGGTGCTTACGGACTCGACAGACTTGCCGGCTGATCCTCTTCCTCAGGCCCAGTCATGTACCAATCCCATATACCCTTCTCCTAATATCCCATCCTCTGTTTTCCCTAAAGATTTAACCTCTCGAAATCCTGAGTTTGACAGAATTATGGCAGCAGTGAGTAACAAAACACAGAATGATAGAAAGAAAAACAAGGCTACACTAGACGGTGTGACTTATGCTGGAATGTGCGAGGCCTTAATAAGGCCTCTCGGGTATTACAGGTGAAAAATAAGATAGACATGCACAAACCTTCTATTTTTTGCCTGGTGGAGAATAAATTGAGAACAAATAAACTGCAAAATTTCATAGATTCTTAGGGTAAACAATGGTGCTGTTTCAATAATCTTGAATTCCATCACAAATGAAGAATACTGATTATGATAAATACAGAGTATTGGAAGAGTTATGTCATTTCAGCTATCAAACAGCATATCACTTGTATGTTAAATAATGTTGCAGGGGCACAATGCATCATTACTGTCATTTATGCTTTAAATGCTGAAGCAGATAGAGTACCATTGTGGAGAAAACTTATCACAGAAGCTAATACGTTTAATATCCCATGGTGTTTGATAGGAGATTTCAATTGCATTCGATACATAAATGAGAAAAAAGGAGGAAGGGGTATTACTCTTAAACAGGTTCAGGAGTTAAATAATTTTGTTCTGTCCTCTGGTATTACTGAAGTGAATATTACAGGTGTTAACTACACTTGGAGATCAGGTCCGGATAGAAACATAGCAACCAGAATAGATAGGTTGTTTTGTAATATTGAATGGATGGAAATCTATACACATTCCTATGCCCAATTTCTGGAATTATCAACTAGTGACCATGTACCTATCTTATTTCATTTTAATAAAGTGCAGGAATTTTCTGGGCCTAAGCCATTTAAATTTATGAACCATTGGGTTAAATGTGAAGGTTATCTAGAAGTGGTTAAAGAAGTTTTTCAAGTCTCTGAAGGTAATCAATTGTATAATCTTATACAAATGCAAAAGAGAACTAAAAAAGCTTTGAAGGAATGGAGCTTTGGGGTAAATAATTTAAAACAGCAAGCAGACAAGTGCAAGAAGGAAGTTAATGCAGCATTACTTGAATTGGAGATAAATCATAATACTCTTAATGCTCAAATTTTGGACAATGCACAAGCTAAATTAGTCAAAGGTATGGATTTATTATCAATGGACATCAATCAGAAAACAAAATGTCAATAGCTCAAATGGGATGACAGTTGCTCAAAATTTTTCTATGCAAAGCAAACTACCAGGAAATTTTTGAACAACCTTCAAAATGTGCTTAATGAAAAGGGTAACTTGGTTAAGACTCAAAAAGAGGTGGAAAATGATGCAGTCAATTATTTCACTACATTATATAATAAAGAAGGCTTATCCAGCACTTTCCCAAATATTACCCCAAAGAAGAAGATAAATGAATGGGGGAAGAATTTTCTTAATGCTGAATTTACTGTTGAAGAGGTTAAGAGAGCAGTGTTTAGTGTTCATAATGACACTGCCCCGGGTCCTGATGGGTTTAATTCTAAATTCTACAAAATGCACTGGGAGGATTTAAAATATTCAATTGTCAATGCTGTAAAATCTTCCTTCGATAATGGTAGAATTGTTAGAGAAATAAATCATACAATTATTTCTCTCATCCCTAAGGTTCCTAAACCTGAATCTATGGCAAACTACAGACCCATAGCATGTTGTAATATGCTATTCAAGATCATCTCTAAATCTTTGTGTGAAAGAATGAAATATGTACTTGGGGAACTGATTTCAGAAAATCAAACAGCTTTTCTACCGGGCAGACACATAAATGATGGTATTATTATTGCTCATGAACACATTAGAAACTTCAACAAAATTGGAAGCAATAAAATGTGCATCAAAGTGGATCTCAAGAAGGCATATGATTCGGTTAACAGGGAATTTATCATTCATATGATGAGAGCTATGGATTTTCCGCTCAAATGGACAAAAATAATAGAAGAGCTTATCTCAACACCAAGTTTTTCAATTGCTATTAATGGATATCATAAAAGATATTTCAAAATCTCTAATGGTTTAAGACAAGGTGACCCTCTATCCCCATATTTATTTACAATTTGTATGGAATATTTTACTATACTCATGGATCTGAAAGAAAATAATGGCAAAATAGAGCCCATTGTCAAAAATAACCCAAGTATTACCCACTTATTATATGCTGATGACCTATTAGTATTTGTTCAAGCTACTGAAAAAGGAGCCAAATCAGTGAGGAACTGTTTTAGAAAACTGAAACATGTCACAGGGTTAGAAATGAACAGCATGAAAACCCAAGTCTTTTTTAATAAGCATTGCAATAATAAGGAGCAAATTCTAAACATTCTTGGTATCACTGAGGGTTTATTACCAGTTAGATACTTGGGTCTGCCATTATCTATCACATATATCAAACAAGGGAATTGCAAACAGCTACTAGATAAAATACTTAAAAAGGTGAAGGGTTGGGAAAGCAAATTTCTTACTTTACCAGGCAGAGTAGAGCTAATTAAATCTGTAATATACCCAATGGTTAGTTTTTGGATGCAATGTTTTATGTTGCCTAGTTTGACCATCTACAAAATTAATCAAATCTATAAAAATTTCATTTGGAAGGGGAAGAAAAGTAAAATACCTTGGGACACTATTACAAATCTGAAATCTGAAGGTGGTATGGGTCTTAAAAAACTTTCAGACATCAACACTACTTACTGCATCAAAAGGATATGGGATACTCTTAATAACTCTTCTTTCAGTGCAAAGTGGTTAAACAACAAGTATGCACACAATGAGACTCTATGGGAATCAAATGTGAATAACAATCATTCATGCACTTGGAAAAAGATGCTTTATCACAGGAAAAATGCGCAAAGATTGATAGACAGGAAAATAGTGGATGGTAAATCTACCAGCTTATGGTTTGCACCATGGGTCAATGGCTCAACGTTATTAGAAAAACTAGGACATGACACATTATCATATACTAGAGGCCATACCCAAAAAGTGGAGATGATTTTGATTAATCAAACCTGGAGACCTGACAATATTTCCTACTTAAGGAATATTAGTGATGAAATAAAGCAAATTACAGTTCATAGCAATAGGACAGCAGACTATTGGTGTTGTACTGTTAACAAAAAAGGGATTTTTCATTTCCAAGATGTCTGGAATAATATCAGAATTCCTCAACAGCCCTGCAATTATCATCACATTATTTGGAATAACATTTCTCTGCCAAAAATGAATGTCTGTCTTTATAGAGCTTTTCACAACTACTTGCCTACTAAAGATAAACTTTGCATTCAAGGCATCACTTCAGATGATTTATGTGTGCTATGCAATAAATATTCGGAGACTACTAAACACTTATTCTTTGAGTGTGAATTTTCTAACTATGTATGGAAATGGAATAGAACAATGATTGGAGACCCTATAGTACCAATTCATACCATCCCAACTCTTACTGGTGCTATACAATACATTTCCCTAAAACATAAATCTAATGGAATTATCAAAGATGTCATAACTGCTGCGTTATCCTCTTCGATATGGTTTATATGGAAATGCAGAAATGCTAAAATTTTCAATAATGAATTGAATGACAGATTTGCAGTTTGCAGGAACATCAAAAAGCAAGTAAAAGACTTGATCTGTATTAGATCTAAACATGATAGCACTGGAACGAACAACATAGAAGAAATTATGGAAAGATGGGATATACCTATTCATAAAAGAGAAAACCAACCCCAAACCTGTAACCATACCTGTTCAACAACCCTTGACTTACCCACCGCCGTAACATCTTCAAGGTACATGACTGCCAGAGGAAGAGTAGTAGACGCAAGAGCTGGAGAGCCCTCTAGCACCAATAGAGATAGCACTCAGGATGGAGGAGAAGTTTCTACAGCTCGTCGCATCTTTGAGCCGCCATGATTTTCTAAGAAATAGGTCAATCCGATGTTTGAGGGGGGATTGTTTAGGGTCAACTGTTTTCTTTGCTTTTACGGGCTGTTGTTGGGCCTAGTTGTATTGTATAGGTTATACCCTTTTGTTTGTTATAATGTTACTTTATAATCAATAAAGTTTGAAATTATTTCAAAAAAAAAAAATTCCTAATGGTTGGTCATCTCTTGAGATAGCTAGTTTAGCTAAAGAATTAACATTCCTATTCTCTTCACAAGCAATATGCTTTATCAAGTAATACTCAAAATCATTGAGAAACTCTATCACCTTCTTTAATTTCAAAGATAAATGAACACCTCTTGTGTTAAAGGCTATTGCAACTTGGTTCTCTGCCAATTAGGACTCATTAAAGTACTGTAGTGACTAAACTGCTAAATCATTCCCGCTTCTATCTATGTAATCAACACTTCATGTTCTCCTCAATGTTGGTTACTCGAAACTCAAGTTTTAGCGCATAACATATTTTTTGACCCTTTAGAGTTATGAAGATAATCCTTGGTTCTCAAATCATGACCATTTAATGAATAATCAACATATAGAAGCCGTTTGGGCTTATTAATTGACTCCTCCTCCTTAATTTTATTTTAACGACCCAGAATTTGACCACTATAAAATATACTATTTAAAGTGATTTTAAATATAAAATGGGTAAGGTTATATGATTCAAACAAAATTAGATAGGATTTGGAAAGAGAAGTATACACAAAAATAGTAACATTTGCGTATATCGACAAAAGTGACAAAATGCTGATTTTAGAAAAGTAAGTTTCGATGGTTAAATAAATTATTTTAATTTATTTATGAGTGTTTATATTTTTAAATGGCAATATATTTTGAAATTTGGTTTACATAAATAAATAGTTTAACTAAAACATCAAAATGTGAACGTAAAATATTTTATCCAAAATCAACGTTTTGTCGATTAAAAGTTGTTGCAACGTTGTTGTGCCTTTATTTTCTTATATAGGAACATATATTCAAATAGTATAAGTATTAATTAATTCACTAATCAGGTTTACTTTTACTAAATAAGGTTAGAAACTTCTAGAAAACAATTAAGAAAAAGTAAGCACAAAAGGACAAAAATGGTTTACTTTTGTAAAATAAAGTTAGAAATCCTTTGATTTGATATGTAATTAAGTAAGATTTGATTTGACTAATAAAAGATTTAAACTTAAAATTATATTTACTTAAACATCTAATCACCATTAATAAATGTCACATCCATGCTTACTTTAAACATAATTATTACATAAACTTCACATCACATTTATACACTTCCTTTTCATATCAAACCTACATTTAATATATGTTTAGTCATACATTGGAAACAGTGTTTTAGTGTACTTAAAGGAGACAAAAATTGATTTAATTTGGAGGGTATTTTGGTCTTTTTGGTTAAGGGTAATAAGGTAATTTGTGTAGTAAACTTCAACTATAAAAAGACCACCATTCTTCCACTTTCTTTTACACATTTCTACATCTTCTTCTTCCTTTCTAAAGCTTTCTAATGGCTTCTCTAATGGCTTCCATGCCTTAGGAAAATAAAATAAAAAAATTAGAAAAATAAAAGTAAAGGAAAAATAAAGAATTCCACCTCAAAACCAAGTGCAAACTCCACCTTTTCACCTCCACAACCCACGACCACATCCTCCTCACCTTCGAGCTATGAGCACCACCCCCCAAGAGCATGGTCGAGCCCTACATAGCCTAGGTCGAGCACATCAAGAAGGAGGAGCAAGTTCAAGGGGCTTCGAAGCGAGAAAGAGAGAAAGAAGTGTCACCCATTTCATTCTAAGGAAGTAGAAGAAAGTTTGAAGTACCGCGGAAGCTCTGCCGAATTTTCCAAAGTTGGTTGAAGTTGAAAAAATAATGAAGTGTTGGGTTAAAATGAATGTTGGTAGGAAGTTAATCTTTTGGTAAAAGGTGAGTACTCGTATTTACTAATTAATCCATAAATTATTTCAAGTATAATGATTTCAAAGTTTAAATATGTTGGATGATTAAAAGTTCGATAACTTGGATGAAAAAATTGGTTGATTATATGATTGTTTATGTGGTTGATAACTTGTTTGATAAATGATAAGAGAAATGGTTAGTGAACATAGTTAATTCAATGGAAATTAAATCCATAATAATATGTGTATGGAAGTTATTTAGCCTCTTAGTGATTTCAAAATATCTAAAAAGATTAGAAATGATATTATAATAATATTATATTATAATATAAAATGAAATGGAATATGAGATTGAAATATAAAAATATTGTTTAAAATGAGTTTAAAAATGATTTAGAAATGTTTTATAAACATTTAAAAGTGTTTCCAAAAAGTTTGAAAAGAAATTGAAAAACAAGTCAAAACTAGACGCGTCGCGTAACGGTAGTTCGCGGTTTCGCCCCATAAAAGTTAATTGAATGCACAAAATGGAATATAGCTCGGAATTCTTCGAGATAAGAATTTTCCGGTCTATTATATCCATAGTTTTCCAACGAAGAAATAAAATCAAGATTTCATTAAGTAGATTTTGAAATATGTCCAAAACAATTTTCTAAAAACATTACGGTTTTGCAGTTCGGAATCCAAAAAAGGATTTCTTTATAAATGATATTTTTAAATGATTAAAAAATAAAATAAATTTGATAAATCTATTAAAATGGTTTAAAAGAGATTTGGAATGTAAAATATGAATTTTAAAATATTAAAAAGTTGTTTAAATCAAATAAGCTTGTATAACACTTTCCGGAGCACTTTTATGCTACGAATTCTATAACCTTTTGAATATGAGTTTAAACTTAACAATTATTTCCTAGAATCAATTATGAATGTTTTTAAAAGAATAATTAAGTGTTTTCAAATTGATTTGGAAGTTTTAATAAGAGTTTGAATAAATGATTAAGACGAATTGTTTATACCACTTAAACGAATAGTGAAGAATATTGAATATAATAACAAACTGAGTATGCAGAAATGACTAGTACGTTTGTCCCGCCTGTGAGATCTGGGAAGATAAATAAGGTGTTTAACTAAGGTTAGGGATGGAGCAACCAGTGCCCTGAACTTACCTGGCCTATGTTTTCTCTTTTTAGGCGTGGGGTGGAATAGATCAAAAGGAAAGCCCGGATGCTCTAAAAGATCATATTTAAGTTTTTCCAAGATAAAAGAAAAGAAAAAAAATTCTTTGAATGTTAATTAACCACTTAACACCTTTTATTCGATGATTGGTACGAAGGAACCGGAATTGGATTTGGGTGATTCCTATCTGAAAACCCCTTCAAACTAATTTTCAAAATAAAACATATTGAAGACAAAGATCATTGATGACAAAGATCTTCATGATGTAGGATTACTTGCCACCAGTCCCTGGAGGTGAAATTTACCATATTTAAAGCGGCAGTAGTGCTCTGTTATGAAAATCTTCGATTTGCAAGAATATGATTTGAAGTAAAGAAAGAAATCTTTGATTAAGATTTAATAAATGATTTGGGAATACTTTCCCTAAGTTAAAAGTTATAACTTGAATATAAGAAATCTTTGATTAAGATTCAATGAATGATTTGGAAAGATTTTCCTAAGTAAAAGAGAAAATGATTTGAAATTATTCCAGGATTTAAGAAAGGTTTAAATAAATCAAATAACTTGATAAATGAGGCTTAATGATTCCATATACTCTTGAAAAGAAAATGGAATAAATTGAAAAGAATATATCTAAGAAAGATATTTTATAAAAGATGAAGTAATTGAATGATGATTGATATCCAATTATGAAGTAAACATCTTTTTATCGATAATTGGATTTCAAAGGAACCGGGGTCAGATTTGGATGATTCCTATCCGAAAACCACTCGAACTAGTTTACGTGTTCGAAGAATGAAGATATTTGAAATAGAGATATTTAGACGAATAATAACGAGGGACTACTTGTTGACTAATTGGGGATAAACTCCCGATTCACTATATTATAGTAGTGGTCTCTTTGTTATGAAAAATCTCAAAACCACAAGGACTTCTGGCCTAATAATGGCCGAGGAAAGTACCTTCGGTTTCGTTCGGTCCTAGAACGAACTTGTATGGATGAATGTCTGACATTGCATTTTTTGAGATTACGTACATTGTTTTTACAAACGTACATCTATTTGGTGGCGGAGAAGGCAACTTATCTTAGCTTAACACCCTTCCTTGAGACGTACGAGCTCAAGGGTTGTATTTTTGTGAAAGGCAATTAGAAGTCAATGGAAATGGCGAATGTGGCATTCAAAAGTGATGTGATATGTGATATGTGAAAAGGTAATCGTAGCCTCGAGCCTCATCAACCGGAAATGACCGAAACAGGGTTAGATGCAGCAAGGCTAAGTGGGTCATTCCCAATTAGGGTATGATCATCCCCTTCTAGATATATTTCTTTCCGCTATGACGTTAGGGATGTAAATTAATGTGGTTTGTATGCTAGAGCGCGCTCGGTTAAAGGTCGGTAACGACCTGGCGATGACATAGTCGGTACTACCTAGTTAAAGAGGTAGGCCGGTTTTGTTTTGGTAGAGGGCAGATGTTCTGTGCCTCGGGACATCCATCTAGAGGTGTACCCATCGGAAGGTAATCCCTTCACGTGGTCATTTGTATGGAAATCCATTCTCTAATAAGAACCTGCGGTTTTGTTTGTATTGGCGTAATGAATAGCCTCGAAATGCTATATGGGTAACCATTTCGGATAAGATTAATAAGTTTATTTGCAAATGTTTTCAAAGAGATGTCATTAGAAATAATATCAAATGTTTTGATATATAAAAGTGTTTTAAGTTATCATAAGGTAAAGACCCGTCCGTGTTTATGTGTGGACACGGTCTTATGAGATACCCTTTTTTTCAAAGGTTTTGATAACATAGTCATTTTAAATTTCGAGTATCTCATGCTGGTTTATCAAGTCTGATCGGGGTATTTTCAATACTTGGGTCAGATCCGAGTAGTTTCAGGTTTAGTTGAAGACGGTTGAAGTTTTCAGAGGAGGGCTGGAGATATTCATCTACGTATGTCATATTCTATTATCCGCTGCTGTTTGTTTGTTTTTGTTTGATGTTTGTCAGCAATTGTAAGGACAGATGTTTATAACCGTCCAAGCTAAATTTAGGTTAGACTCTGATATATGTATGTAAAAGTTTTCCGCTGTAAAGATATTGTTCAATATTATATATTATTCCATTCGTGTGAGATTCTGTTCTATCTATTTTTCTTTATTACCCTTCATGTTCCGTCTTTTCATTCAATTTGAGTTAGACATGTGTTGTTTATTGTCGACTTAAAAGGTATGGAAAAACGGGCCATGACATTTATCATCCTTATTGTAAATTTAGTGATGAAGTCCACCATGGCATCTACTTTGATAGACAGTCAAGTATGATATGTGACTTCATACTAACTTAGCTCAATGCTTTCCTTCAATCATTGCCCTGAAGTCTTAGCGCGATGCAAAATCTATCGTAGAGGGCGATCAATTAACGCCCGAATGAGATGAGCCTAGATGTACAAATGCAAATTCTTTTAAGCGTTAAATAAGTAATATGGAAAAATTTCTAATTTTGGATATCTCGCTCTCGCTCTAACGAATAGTTTGCTGATATGGTATATAAGTCATTGTACTTTCTCTTCTTTACACATTAGAGTAATGCTCAATGCATGCACCTATTAGATCAGGTGCATTGGGCGATAAGGTGGCAATAAAAGAGAATGTAATTTGGTCTAACAATATTATAAGTACGTGTATGCTATCATATGTGAAAGAAAAATAAATATATAAGCGCTTATATATTTATACTATAAAAATGTACTATGCATGCATTGTCTGTGTGTGTTTTTGATTTGGACTCGGCCTCATAATTTAGTTATTATCAAAATTAATAATATAAGCTTGGCCCTTTATAATTTAAAAATAAATTAATAATAAATAATTCATTGTATAATATTAACATTTAAAATCCAAAATTTAGATTTCAAATAATAAATCTTCAATTGGTTGAAATAATTTATATTATATTTTATAAAATATACAATATACGATACAATCGATAATTTAAAAAATTTATTTGTTTTTAACCTACATTTTAAATTTCAAAATTATAAATGTTTCTAAATTACAATTATACAATTTGTATATAATCGATTATGTTTCATGTTTTTAAATTTTTATCTTTTACAAGAAAAATCAAGATTAATCTTAATGTATGTTTGTATATATATTAGTTTAAATAACATGCACACATACGCGCACGCACACTCACACAGAAAGATATATATATATATATATATATATATATATGTTTATTTAGTTTGAATAATATAATATAATAAATAAATACACACATAATAAGATATTTTTAACATAATACTATTATAGTCAAAATTAAAAAGATTGGTTGTAAAATATTTATGATATATACTAATTTAAGATACACACACACACAAATTCATACACACATACATATATATTATGTACGTATGTATGTATATGTATATATGAATAAAATTCATTTTTATTATCTAGTTGAAAATAATATGATTTAACATAATATATAATTTTATAAAATAAAAATGTATAATTTATACCTAGATAGCTTTTTGGTCGATTGCACATTGCATTACGCGTCTTGGATTCGAAGTAGCTTCTTCCTTCTACTATCTTGGTATGCAACCCTGACTAGAGCTTTAACAATAGGCTATGGTTTTCTAATGCTTTATTTAAAATGAATTAGCGACCTTTTATTTATAGGGAGATATCAAAAGGCGCGACTCATCTCTTGATCCTAAGAATACTCAACAGCTAAAAGACTAAGTAAACAAATCCGTCTCTTGGTTATTTAAACATTTTTATTTCCATAAAATTCCATCATATGACCATCCCTAACATTTGTAAAAATTTCACACAATTTTCATTTTATTTACTTTCATTTCTCATAATTTAAATGAGTATAACATTTATATTACTTTTCTCCAAAATAATCTATAGCATTTATAAATAATTTTATTCTGTTGAATCAAGACAAACACTAACAGTGATGGTTATGTGACTCTCAAATATGAACTCAGCCTTCAATAATATTTAAATAATTTAAAAGTAAAAGATTATACGGACTTTGCTAAAGCATAGCATTGGACACAAGTTTAGTTACTTATTTATTATCAATGTGAAATCTTATTTTTGATGATTTATGTTATACCTTTAGGCAACCACATATGGTACAAAATTTCTCTTTGTCGTTACTACATCCTAAGATACATAGAGCTCTTTTTATGGTCAAAGCTCTAATAATATCCATAATTAATTATGAAATCAACATTTTAGGTCCTTAGTTCAATTTAGTGTCATTTATTAGTTAATTGATTTTCTCTGGCTGGATATTTTAACTTTAAGTTAATTATCAATTGCTGAGATATTAACCCTCTATGTTGGAGATGAACCCTCTCTTAAGTAGTTTTCACTTCAAGTGGTTTGCCTTATACCCAACTATGATCATAACATGATCATTTTTGCCATGTAGTTGACCATAGTAAAATTATAGTTTAAACAGTTACGATACATAGTATTCTCAATTTAAAAGAATACTACATATCATCATTCGAGGTCTTCTTTTTTGGCTTTAGATGTAATTAATTTATAGTAGATTCTCAGCGAGTTGTTATGTAATTATTCCAAACAATCATAGATATGTAACCCTTAGGTAACCCCAACAGTCATGAATAATTCACTGTCCATTGCATGGAGAGCGTAATGTACACGAGTCTCAAAGGATATATTGATATTTCATTCTCTAAGTATCTTAACTTGGAATATTTTAGGGTAAATATTTTTTATCACGAATCAATACTCATGGTTACGTGCACATTCTAAACTGTAATCAGCTAAATACTTTTCCTAGAGTTTTTCTACTTATATATTTAAAACATTATTTATATCATAATATAACAACTTATATAATAGAAATAAAACAAAAGGCTTACTTTATTTCGAAAATGATTCTTGAGTTAAGTTATATAACTTACATAACTAATCCTACGACACAACCTTGACTCTAACAATATTCCACTTGAACTTGTGGGTAATTATGGTGGTTGTAACCATACTCTTAATCAATTCTCCTAGATTAAAATGAGAAAGGGTCCAAGTGAATGGATTTGTAATACTGTAATATTAGATCTACTTTTTCGATCATACATCAATGTTACCGATAAACTGTTTTATCATGTGGTAATTACTAACAACATGTCCTGACCTGTGATTGAGTTGTCGACTCATTTTTCAATCTACATCGCACCATTGTTATAATGATACATTATTTAATTCTTAATGGTGGGAACTATTTCTAGCTTTGTTATATCCCACACATACTACTTTCATTAGGATACTATTCAAGGTGATGTACTTAAACTTCCTAGTTGAATCTGCACCTCCTCTCATTTGGAACCTTTTCGAACTTGAAATCCCTTTTTATTAATAGTAATTATGAATTCAAGATACTTACTATTATCAATGGCACTTATAAAGCTTAAGTCTAAACACACCTTCATAAAGAATTTATTGCTTCCATAAACAATCCTCTAGTATTTCATATATACTTGAGCAAACTCTTAACTACCATCTGTTGATAATTATATGGATTTGATTGATATATGCTAATTGCACTAAGTGCATTACTATGGTACATAGAATAACACACATGATGATTCCCATTGCTAATGCATAAGGAAACCATCTCACATGCTCTTTGCAAAAAACAATATTTTGGATTTTGGTGATACAATATTACAACAATGCTACTGATGAGTTTACCGAGCTGGTATAGAGCTTTAAATGAGTATGTTGTATATCAATTCTTTATCAAGATAATTTATATATGATTTGTTAAACCCCATAAATGATCCTCAAATCACTCCAAACTTTAAACGTATGACCTGAGATAGGCCATAGTTTGAATCGTTTCGACTACTACTCCTCCCTCTTCATTCCAAAAGGCTTCACCCTTCCCCAATGACTATTCTGAAGGGTAACAACCCAAAAAATATATACCTAACTCCACTATAAAATCCTTTGGCCTCTCCGTTAATCTAAATCCAATTAATGTCTGAATCATCTCAGACATTAACTCAAATCAACCTAAATGATCTCAGTTTGCTCTCAAACATTTCTTTTCCATGCATTCACTCCACATTATATCCAAAAGTAACTTAGCCTCTTACAGCCTCTGCACATTCAAGTGAACATCATTTTTGATGGTTATGGGAGATATTGTGCTCAAATGTGGACAAGTTAGTTCACTAAAGAAAGAATATAGTTGTCAAAGTACTTTGCTCTACTCCGTAAAGTTGAAGTTTTATTCTATTGTTTATGCAAATGTGAAGTCCTATTCTGTAGTTCAGGCAAAGATTGAAGCTATATTCTATTGTTTAGGTAGTTGTATGGATACCATAGTCATTTTTGATCCAAACTTTAAAGCTATATTCCAACATTGCAGACGTAAAGCTCACATCAATCATTTATCCTAACAAGTGGTATTAGAACCTAGGATTATATCGATCATCACAAAATCATAGAATGGTGGTTATACAAAGAAGAGCCGATCGATTCAAGAAAAACAATATAGCTACACAGAGATGTCTGTTAAAGGATTTATAATAAACTAGGTGCATTCTTATTTTTACGAATATTTTATCTACTGGAAATATGTCAAAATGTACAAATGTCAAAAGCTCCATAAGAATATATTAGCTAGAATATAATGGACTTAAAATTGAAATTTGGAAAATATTTTTTTAGAACAATACTATATCTCTACAAAGAGCTCATATTGTTAAAAAGCGATTTTCCATATGAATATTTCTTGAAGAGAACAATCTAATGAATTAAAAGTAATATTAATGAAAATATTTTTGTAACACCTCCAAATTTTAATAATAAATTATAATATTAATTTGGGGTAAAATAGTAATTTACTTAAAAGGGCAAAATATGGATTTTGTAAATAAAAGAATTGAAACATGAAGCTTGTGCCATTGCGTAAAGCATATTATTCTTGTTATGTTTCAATAAAATATATTCAAAACGGATGCATGAATGCTAATTTATTAACAAAAGAATAAATTAAATGGAAATCAGATAATAAGGGTTAGTGACACATTCATACCAATTAATGTATTAATAAACTTTCCCCACCTAGAAGGATAATACATTCATTTCATTTCATTATTTTCTTCTCAGCCTCCACGAAACAAACTCTAAATCTAAAATCTTAGGTCTAAAATAAAATCAATAGTTCTCCACCAAAATTAAAGAATAAATAGTCTAAACAGAAATGAAAGAAGAGAGCTTCTCACATCTATAAACATCTCAGCATTTTAAGGGTTTAGAGCTAGGGAAGTTTTAAAGAGAAAGAGGGACAGAGGATTTCTAAGATATCTAGATTAAACACTGAGTGATGTTTTATTTTATATGTTTCATGATCCTATTCATGCTATTAATTAATTATTGATAGTCTAATTTACATAAAGTTTGGATTTTTATACGAAGGACCCATAATTATATACAATTGGGATGCTAACATTTTAAATTGTGTTTCAGGATATAGTTGGTCATTTGAATTAAATTAGACCTTGGTTGCTAAGATTGAATAAGTTGATAATGCAATGATCTATTACGGTCATGCAGATAATTGATTTTGTTAATAATTGGAGAAGATGATAAAATAGAAGGAAAATACTCTAACTACACAGAGATTTTGCTATAGGATTCACAACAAACTAGGTGCACTCTTACTTTTACGAATATTTTTTTTGAAACTTGGTTAATTTTATTGCAAACCTCAAACAGGCTAAAGCCCAAAATACAAGCATCCGTAGTTCGAACTGCAAGATTACATAAATAAAATTTATACAGCAGTATAACTTTAACTGAACTACATTCCACTTTTAGGGCATATTCTTATGGCGGGTCCCAAGACATTGATTGATCTACTTCGTGCTCAGCCTTCCTGTTCATCCTCGCCAATGCTTGTCTTTCTTGTTCCGTTAAGTTGGTGAGATTCTTCCTTGCAATTCGGTTATTATACTTACGTCTCTATTAATCTGGCTAGTCAGTGATAAGATCTCTCTTTTTTTATTATTGAAAGCCCGGTTGTTTCTCTCATGTCAGAGATGCCAAATGGAAGTTGTGAGGCAAATTTTGAGCTGCTCCTTCACCAAGTTTGACATGTTACCCCTCTAGTTCAGGTAATCTACTTCTTCCTTCTGTGTTTTAACTTTATCTGTTTGCACAGATTTGTGCTTTTGGAGGCTCCATATTCTCTTACTATAAGAGAACTTGAAAAACAAATGATCATGGCTTTCGATTTCTGTATTACATAAATTGCATGTTGTTTCTTTCAGAATCCCCTAATTGTGTAGTCTATCCTTCGTAGGAAGTTTGCCTAGTAAAGCTTTGTATAGTGTGTGCGCCATCTTCGGATTGTTAGATCTGCTCCAGACAATTTTATGCCAAACTACAGTAGGGTATTTTTCTCTAATTTCTTCCCAGACATTTTGCATCTTAAACTGGCCCTTGGGTGAATTTTTCAGAATCCAAGTATCCTCTTTCCTTTCACTATGCATAGGAATACCATGGATTTCATCTTTGAAATTTCTGGTTATTAACTGATTATCACATTTCTAGTTTTCACCATTAATTATGCTAGATACATTGCATGTAGGATTTCCATAGGCCAAGTATCCTTCCCAACCCACCCTATCTATAAAACTTTTGCTATTAAGCCAGGGGTCTTTCCATAGATCAGTTTTTGTGCCATTAACTATTTGTCTTTCTATTAAAGGTTTCAAATCATTTCTGGTTTTTAAAATGTTTTTCCATGTAACTGATGCATTATTATCTATTTTGATTGTCCAGAAATTATCTTTTAGGTATCTTTCACGCATCCATTTAGGCCATAGATTGTCTGACACCAAATTTTTTGAGTCCATCTTCATTACATAGACTATTTTCAGCTCAAATAGATTTTTTAGCCCTACTCCACCTTACTTTTTGGGTTTGCAAAGTTCTTTGTAGCTGACTTTATGCATTTTTCCCCTCCATATAAAATTAACACACGCAGCATATATTTTTGTAATTGAACAATCTGACCTTTGATGTGATAACTGTGTGAACAAGTTCAATCCTTCCAGCAAATGACAAAATTTTTGATCTCCAACCTTGTAGCTTTTCTCTGATATTGTCAATAAGTTTCCCACATTAATTATCAATTATGGTGTTATTAGATAAAGGGACTCTAAGATATTTGACTGAGAGAGATCCTTCTGAGACTCCAATACTTCTTAATAGATTTTGTTTATCTCTACAATACTTATTAAAATAGCATTTATTCTTTCCTGCATTGAGTTTCAATCCCACTGTTGTTTCCAAAAGATGAAAATTTTCTTTAAGAGTATCCACAACAGTTAGGGTAGCTTTAGTAATAATAATAAGGTCATATGCATATAATAGATGTGTTACTTTAGGTTCAATTTTGTATACTGGATTGATCTTATTATGGATGCATGCTATTTCCGTCTACAAGGTGAACCATTCCATTGCAACAGCAAACAAATAGGGGAATAGAGGGTCTCCTTGCCTAATCCCTCTGTTACTCTGAATATAGCCTTTAGGAATTCCATTAATAAGGATAGAATAAGTAGTGGTAGATAGAAAATGATCAATTAGCTTTAGGAGTTTTTCTGGTATTCCCATTGATCTCAACATGTGAATTATAAATTTTCTATTCACCTTATCATAAGCTTTGTGTAAGTCAACCTTTAAACACATTTTATCAACACCATGTTTATTGAATTCTCTAATTAGTTCATGAGCCATAAGTGAGTTTTCTGAAATGATTCTCCACTTTATGAAAGCACTTTGGCACTGAGAGATCAGGTCTGATAGGACCTTATTTAACCTTATGCATATGATTTTTCTTAGGATTTTATAGGTGACACTACAGCATGCCATTGGTCTGTATTCCTTAATACTTTCAGGTTTTTTAACTTTAGGAATCAAAGAAATAAAAGTGTGATTGATTTCTTGTATAAACTCAGCATTATCAAATGCTTCCTGATAAGCTTTAAGCATGTGTTCTTTCAGGTATACCCAGTGCATTTTGAAGAATGCTGCCCGCATTCCATCAGGGCCCGGGCATGAATCGTCATGGATGGAGAAAGTAGCTCTCCTTAGTTCCCTTTCATGAATCCCAGCTGTCAACATGGCACAACCTTCCTCAAAGACCTTCCTTCTACATTGAATTTCTAATAAGTGTTGTTCTGTTTCACTATTGTATAAGTCAGAGAAGTAAGATATTGCTTTTTCCTTCTACATCTCTTATATTGTATGCTGCATTGCCTTGTTCGTTCAAAAAATTGAGTAAATTATTATGATGGGATCTTTGTGACATTTTGGTGTAAATTTTTTTATTGCATTTATCTCCCTGAGTAAGCCATTTCTCCTTGGCTTTTTGTTTGAGTTCTGCAGCCTATTTTTTGAGTTCATCCTTTGGTGTTTTTGAAGTGCATAGAAATCTGCATTTAAACCTTCATGTAGTGGGCCGTCATCCAGTTTAGTTCGAATCTCTTCAAGTTGGCTTTGAATTTTTAGCACTTCATCATTATGTTTTGGTCTTTTGCGATTCCATTCCTTTAGCCTAGTATTCATCATTTTAACCACCATGATAAACTTGTACATCTGTGTTCCATGAGGGATTACTATAGCATTGAAATCAACTGTCTGATAACCTTCCATCATTATCCAGTGATTTGCATATCTAAATGGTTTTCCTTTTGTATAATTTGTATCATTGTTGAATTCTACGAGAAGAGGCTATGGTCACTTGTAGAACTAGGCAGTACTGTGGTTTTCAATCTAGAAATTTTATTAAATAGTTCTGCATTTCCTAAGGCTCTGTCTAATCTTGATGTAATCTTCTTTGCCTCACCACTTCTCTATGTAAATTTCAGGCTTGAGTGGAATGTCTCCATCAATCTACTGGCAAGTACACAGTTATTGAACTCTGCTACATGGGATAACTTCAATGTAAGCCCTCCTCTCTTTTCACTAGTGCTTAACACAGGATTAAAATCCCCCAGTATCAACCATGGTTGATCAGTGTTCTTGGAATTTGTAATTAATTGCTGCCATAGGCTGGTTCTTTCTGATGCAAGGTTCTTTGCATAGACAAAAGTGATAATAATTTCCAAACCACCTATGTTTTTAAAGTGAATGGTCATTTGCTGGTCATCTTTATTCATTACTGTGCCATACCAGTTATTCTCCTGCCATAGAATGAGGATTCTGCCCTTAATCTGGTGTGTACTATTATGAGTTAAATTCCACTGTCCCTCCAACTGATTCTTAAACATATCTATATTGTCTTTAGTGAATTTGTTTTCAAGCAGAGCTATAATAGAAGGCCTATATTTGGCCTTATAGTTGTGGAGGTCTAATTGACGAATGTCATTGTTTAAACCGCTGACATTCCAACAGAACACATACATTAATGTTTAATGGTTTTGCTCCTGGTTACAGGAGCAGAACCAATCTTTACTGTTTTGACAGCACAACTTCCTTCTTTTGAAACAAATAGTTTATCAGAATGTTCATTCACTTCTGTACATTTGCTAATGTTTTCCTCCTCCTCTTCATCTTCTTCTTCATCAGATGATTCCAGCTGAATATTAAACTATTGGATTTCCTTCAGGGATTCAAGCATCACCTCATCCTCCTTCTTCTCATCAGGTGGGCCATCACTTGGAGGTTTTTCAGCAGGAGGAACAACATTTGGGAGAAGATATACTTCAAGATGAAAGTCATCAATCTTTTGATCCTAAGTTGGTGGAGTTGCTAGCTCTGATCTAGAGCCCTTCTCGCTGATTTTGCTATGACTAACTGGTAGGGGGATAGAACTAATTGTAGCATTTTGTATGTAGTTTTTTGTTGCTGCTCCATTTTTTAAACAACTAGTGGGTGGGTTATTTTGTGTTGCGGTTAATGGGTTGGTGGTTTTGGTCTTTTCCACCTATATTTGTGAAGGCTTCTCTGTGTCATTATTGCACTGCTGATAGTTATGTCCAAAACACTTACAATCATTGCATCTAGGAGGCACAAACTCATATTCTGAAAGTGTGTTATGGATCGTATAATATGGATATATGCTAATACAGAGTGTAGTGATGATAGCTATACAGTAAATAGTGCGGAATATAAAAGCAGTAAAGTAAAATGACACCAGGTATTTTATACTGGTTCGGAGCACCGTCCTACGTTCAGTCCCAGACTCCTTCTAGAATTTCACTAAAATAATAACCCTCACTTAACCCGGAGGAATAGGTCTATACAACCCTTGAGCAGCCGAACAAGGACCTGAGCAGTGGAACATGATTTCGCCTCAGTAGCTGAAGAGGACTTCACACGCTTGAGCAGTAGAACATGACTTCAACAAATACAAAAAATTGTTTTGACTTTGTGTGTTCAAATAACACGGATTTGTCACTTGTAGTACACCCTTCCTATAATGTTCTCCTCAAGTATAAATATATATATTTGAAGTTTATGAAGAATAGGAAGGTATAGTATTGCTTTAATGAAGAATAATTGAAAGTATGATAGCAAATAGATTCCAGAGAGTTAGATTAGAGAGATATGAAAATTCAGTTGTAATTCGGTGATTTGGAATCAAGTTGAAGTATGTATTTATAAGGGTTAGAAAGCAACAACTATTGGTGAAGAGTTTCGATTGAAGTGTTGCATCCAAATCTTTTCGTAGAGGTTCGTAACTCTTCACAAAAAGTCGTGTCCTTTCAAAAAGTAGCTGTTGTAGAAATTCAGTCGACTGAACCTCTAGGTCAGTCGACTGATTATTCAAATGAAAATTAAAATTAAAATATATATATATATATATTTGTATATTCGTGCAACTGTGCATGTTGTACAGATTTTTCAGTGTCAGTCGACTGAGCCTCTGGGTCAGTCGACTGACCTGGTAAAATCTGTGCAAAATGCACAGTTTACACAGGTATAGAAATATATAACTTTAAACACTTTTATAATTTAATATATGCTTATATATGTATAAAATATTTGGAACTAGAATGATTAAATATATAAGCTAATATATACATAATCGAGGAGAGATTTTAACAACATTGACCTAAGACTCAAAACAAAATAATATAAATGTTGATGCACCGATTTTGAAGTCTTGTCCCCTTGTAGTATATATTCTCCTTTTGTCGTAGTAGTCGTCAAATCTGTATGTCATAGTGATGGCTTTGTGTCATGAAACAAAACCAAGTCTCAACATTCTCCCCCTTTTTGATTGATGACAACCTGTAAATAGATATAGATTTCGACTATATATATATAATATAAATACTTACTCCCCCTGAATCTTTGACGCTCTATATCATGCATTCTTAATGTTAGCAATAATATTTCTCCCCCCGTGTCATCGACAAAAAGGAATAAGGAATATAAAAGTATAAAGCCATAATGTCATAGATATTATGAAGGATACATTAAACTTCCATAAACAAGAGTCTTTGAAATAATATGAATATGGTGGCTATTTAATAAAAGCCATACGAAATAAAGACTAATGTTTTTATAAAATAAAATAACAACTTACTCCATCCTATGCTTACCCCTTAATCTGTGCTTTTATTCCTGCAAATAGTGTTAGAGCAATATCTTTCTCCCCCTTTGTCATCGACGAAAAGGAGAGTTTATATGATAACAAATATTATATTCCACATAAGTGTTAACAATATAGAACAAAGTAACTACTACTTATAATGTAAGGTATCAGAAAACAATGAACATTTAAAGCATGCGATACCCAAGGTTCTTATAATTTCCTAATTTTTAGGAAACCATACCCATTTGGGTGTGGTTGAACCTTTATAAATATAATTTTCATTATCAACTACCCTATCAAAATAATCATTAATGCATTTTTCTCTATTTTTCCAATTAACAGGAACCCAAATACTTAGATAATTTTTATTCATATTTCCCGTCAATGATTTTGTACTTCTAGAGAAATTATAAAAATTATTGGTCATAACAGTGTTTGAATTTCTATGAAAATTTGATTTCGACTTTACTTGAAATTTAGTAGTAGCACTAACATTTTTATTATACATAAAAGCGTATCTAGTGCTATTTCTACGATTAGTTTTATTATATCCTAAACCATTTTTATTGTTAACAGGTTGTGAATTCTCAATAAGTCTAGATAAATTTTCTCTTCCTTTATTAAAAATTGAAACGTTTTTAGTGATTCCTTTTAGTTTGGTCTTTAGACTTGAATTTTCTAGTTCAACCATTTTAATATTAGTTTTTAAAACATGATTTTCAGAAACAAGACCATCATTCTTGTCTTTTTGAGTTTCAATTTCTTGACTCAATAATATAAGTTAAGAATTAACATTTGAAAGTGATTCTTGAGTTTTCTCAAGTTCTTCTTCCAATATTTTCTTCTCGCCTTTAAGCATATCTCTTTCGAATTCTGCCTTGTTCTGATTTTCTACAGCCTCTTTGTATTTTCTTTTGAGACTTTAAAGTATCTAATAATTCAGAATTTATTTCTATCATATCATCGAAAGTTAAATCACTAACCTCATTATCTTTGGCCATAAAACATACATTGGCTTGTTCATTATCACGGTTACTCTCGCTTTCTGATGAGGAAGAGGAGTCTGAATCATCCCATGTAACTGAGAAAGATTTCCTTCTGAACTTGTCCTTCCTTTTATTGCGATATTCTTTCTTTTGATCTGGACAATCCTTCTGTATATGCCTCTTTTTGTGACAGTTAAAGCACTCCAATACTGATGAAGATGGTGGTTTATTGCTGTTTGAGCTTCTCTTGCCATTATGTCCGTTTCCTTTTCTATATTTCAAGAATTTCTTGAAATTTTTGGCAATAAAGGGTATGAAAGTGTGCTATGGATCGTAAAATATGGATATATGCTAATACAGAGTGTAGTGATGATAGCTATACAGTAAATAGTGCGGAATATAAAAGCAGTAAAGTAAAATGACACTAGGTATTTTATACTGGTTCGGAGCACCGTCCTACGTCCAGTCCCATACTCCTTCTGGAATTTCACTAAAACAATAACCCTCACTTAACCCGGAGGAACAGGTCTATACAACCCTTGAGCAGCCGAACAAGGATCTGAGCAGCGGAACAGGATTTTGCCTCAGTAGCTGAAGAGGACTTCACACGCCTGAGCAGCAGAACAGGACTTCAACAAATACAAAAAATTGTTTCGACTTTGTGTGTTCTAATAACACGGATTTGTCACTTGTAGTACACCCTTCCAATAATCTTCTCCTCGAGTATAAATATATATATTTGAAGTTTATGAAGAATAGAAAGGTAATATTGCTTTAATGCAGAATAATTGAAAGTACGATAGCAAATAGATTCTAGAGAGTTAGATTAGAGAGATATGAAAATTCAGTTGTAATTTGGTGATTTGGAATCAAGTTGAAGTATGTACTTATAAGGGTTAGAAAGCAGCAATTGTTGGTGAAGAGTTTCGATTGAAGTGTTGCGTCCAAATCTTTTCGTAGAGGTTCATAACTCTTCACAAAAAGTCGTGTCCTTTCAAAAAGTAGCTATTGTAGAAATTCAGTCGACTGAACCTCTGGGTCAGTCGACTGATTATTCAAATGAAAATTAAAATTTATATATATATATATATTTGTATATTCGTGCAACTGTGCATGTTGTACAGATTTTCCAGTGTCAGTCGACTGAGCTTCTGGGTCAGTCGACTGGCCTGGTAAAATCTGTGCAATATGCACAGTTTACACATGTATAGAAATATATACCTTTAAACACTTTTATAATTTAATATATGCTTATATATGTATAAAATATTTGGAACTAGAATGATTAAATATATAAGCTAATATATACGTAATCGAGGAGAGATTCTAACAACATTGACCTAAGACTCAAAACAAAATAATATAAAAGTTGATGCACCGATTTTGAAGTCTTGTCCCCTTGTAGTATATATTCTTTTTTTGTCATAGTAGTTGTCAAATCTGTATGTCGTAGTGATAGCTTTGTGTCATGAATCAAAACCAAGTCTCAACATATTCCACTTCCTGCATATAGATGTTGCCTTGATTATCTATAGCTTTAACTGTTTTTGGTAGTTCAGTGTCAACTTTTATCTCCACTAGGACCCGAGCAAATTTAATACATTTTACCAATCTTGTGTTTTCATCAAAGTCTAGGGTTTGCCCACTAAGCTCGCTAGTTTTCTTATACATCTTGTATTCCATAGGGCATGATTTAGGTTATTTAGCTTGATCCAGACTGGGTAGGAATTAAGCATTTCTCGTTCAAAATTAAAATTTGCTTCCCACTTGCGCCTAATGATGAGTTTACTGTCCAAAACCATGGACCTCCTTGTAGAATTCTTTTGTAATCTTCTTCTAGTTCAAATTTAATTAGGAAAAACCATTTTCTCTTAAGAAGATATTCCATGCACCTCTAGGGTTCCAAACCCTCTTGACATATGCATTAAAGTAAACGTAATATGGTCTTTTCCCAGCCATGTGAACATAAATAGAATTCTTCCACATGTTCCTAGCTTCTGCATAGTCTTCATCATCAATTATCTAGTAGGTTCGTTGCCATCCGATTGTGGTTCGAAAAACTAACATTGTCTTTCATTTCTATTTTGCTGCCCAGCGCTTTGATCCACGACTTGGGGTTTGTGGCTGATTGTTTTGAGTTTTTCAATATATCAACAAATGATAGCTTGCCTTTCTCCTTCTCCTTCCCCTTTCTCTTAACCTCTTTCCATCTGCCTCCTTCATCATCTTCCAGTTCGGCCGCTAGGGTTGTGGGATCGGTAGAAATTGTCATTAGAAATATATAGAAATGTACAAATGTCAAAAGCTCCATAAGCACATATTGGCTAGATTATAATGGACTTAAAATTGAAATTTGAAAAATAATTTTTGTAACATCACTATTTCTGTAAAGGGCTTATTTTGATAAAAAGTGATTTTCCATAAGAATATTTCTTTAAGAGAACCATCTAGTGAATTAAAAGTAATATTGTAGAAAATATTTTTGTAATTCCCGATAAATTATAATAATAAAATAAAATATCAATTAAGGGTAAAATAGTAATTTATTTAAAAGGACAAAATATGGATTTTGTAAATGAAAGAACCGAATCATGAAGCTTACACTGTAGAGCATATTATTCTTGCTGGTTTCAATAAAATATATCCAAATGGATGCTTGGATGGTAAGTTATTAACAAAGAATAAATTAAGTGGAAATCAGATAATTAGGGTTAGTGACACGTTAATACCAATTAATGTATTTATAAACTTTCCCAACCCAGAAGGACAATACATTCAATTCATTTCATTATTTCCTTCTCAGCCTCCACTAAACAAACCCTAGATCTAAAATCCTAGGTCTAAAATAAAATCAATAGTTCTCCACCAAAATTAACAAATAAATAGTCTAAATAGAAAAGAAAGAAGAGAGCTTCTCACATCTATAAACATCTTAGCATTTTAAGGGTTTGGATCTAGGGAAGATTTAGAGAGCAAGAGGGAAAGAGGATTTCTAAGATATCCAGATTAATAGTGAGTGACATTCTATTTTCTATGTTATATGATCCTACTCATGCTTTTAATTAATTATTGATTATATAATTTAAATAAAATTTGGATTTTTATATGAAGGACCCATAAAATATATAAAATTGGGATGCAAACATTTTAAATTGGGTTTTGGGATATAGTTGGTCATTTGAATTAAATTGGAACCTTAGTTGTTAAGATTGAATAGGTTTGATAGTGAAATGATCTAATATTGTCATGGGTATAATTTATTTTTTTAATAATTGGAGAAGATGATAAAACAGAAGGAAAGCAATGAAAATAATGGAACATTAATGCAAAGAGAAGTGTTGTAGCGATCATGAAATTCGAACACTTCGTCATTGAACATTGGAACGTTTTGAAATATAATCAAATGTTATAAATATGATTTTATCACCTTGTAAAATATCATTTAATTAATAGTTTATGATAAGAAACTTGTTTTCTGAAATTGTTTACAAAAATATATTCTTCAAAGAAAAATCGATAATGTGACCGAAAATTGGTTTATCGATAAACATCTTTTCGATCGATATAAGTTATTCGAACTCTTATGCACTTGACTAATGAACACATTAGCAACTAATTAACATACACACCTCTTCATAAAGCTTGGAATGTTCTAGAAGCTTCTATTGGGATAAGAGATTTAATGAGAAGGGTATAAGGGTAATATGCATAAATGAGAAGTGATATAAAGGAGAAGAGATTGGAGGTGAAGCTTCCATGGCATGTGGGGGGATGAGTGCAAGCTTAGGCAGCACCATTATTAGCCAATAAAAGGAGGGGCATACCCTTGTTTATAATTCACAAATTCATAAGCTAAATTTGTCATAAATCCAATGTCCTCTTCTTCTTCCTCTTTATAATTTCCTAAAGCAAAATATTTGCAAATCAAATCCAAATCACTTCAAACTTGGAGTGAAGCCTTATTACCACATAATAACACCATCTACCTAGTTAGATTATGAAAAAGGAAAGACATACTCCCCCTATCCTATTTGGCCATGAGTTTTGAGGATGGTTTAAAGGCAAGGTAAAGGCAAGGAAAGAGAAGGAGGGAAAGAAGGCTGCTAGCTTAGGTTCGGACTGGGTTCTTTGATCTTAGTTGTTTATAGATAATAGGTGAGCCAACTCACCATTTTGATTGGAAAATATCACATTTATATGTTGATGTTTGATTGTATGAATGTTGTTGAATTAATATAGACATAAGTTGAAAATATGGTTTACTTATTGCCTTAAAAACAAGTGACATATGAACGGACTTGAACAGACTTGAATGGACTTGTATGACATATAGCAATGTCTTGGAACAAAGCACATAGTTGTAGTTGAACATAAGTTTGAATATAACTCGGATTTGAAAGTACACTTATAGCAATAGTCACTATAGATGCAGTTCGGAATTGCCTTGTTCTAGTTGTTTCTATGAAACTTTGTAGAGAGATCCATAGGGGCTTCTTGCCATATTTATAATGTGTTATATACAGTAAAAGCTTAGATAGTAAAAAGTTAAGTAACATCTCAAAAACGACCAAAACTTCACTTATGCAAAACTGCCATATTTAGACTTGATTTTTGGACTTGAAAGGTTCGAAAAGATATTTAAGTTTAAGTATTTTATTTCATTTTTTTTAATTGTTTACTAACTACTTTTAGAGTAATTTAATAGTGGTTTGGGATCTTTATGAATTTTTAAGAATTAATTGTGAATTTTTAAAGAAGAGTATTTTATGATAAAACATGTTCTTTTCCAAGTTTTATAGATTTTACAGACTTGTTGTTTTAAAGTAATATTTTAGATATTTTTTAAACCTATTATAAGTATTTTTCATGTATTTTAAAGTATATACAAATGTTTTTGGAAAGGGGTTAAGAATTACTTAGTGGCTAAATGGTTAATTATTTGATTACTTGTTTGAAAAGTAATTAACTATGCTTAACACTAAAAGCCGATGAAGTAAGGCTTGTCTATTTGTGAGAGTCAAGATTGATGTTTAGTAGAGATGGAGTAATAGAGCTCTAACCTACCGGTGTCCCTCTTGGCCGAGGAATAGTAAGTCAGAAAATGTCGGAAACGTGTTAATTGTGTTGATTTCTTACTTGTTTATGGAAATCATTAATACTATACTTAACACTAAAAGCTGATTAAGTAGACTTATCTATTTGTGAGATTCAATAATGAAAGTGTCTAGGCAAGACTTTGATGCAACCGATGCTCTAACTGACCTGGCTTCAATCTTGAACAAGGAATAGTTAAGTTGGAATGTCAGAAATGAGTTAAGCGTAAGAATCATGATTTGTATAAGCAATTGTTTTGACTAGATAATGGATTAGTCGATTATCGAACTTGACCTAATATTAACTTAAGAAGTTATCGACAGGACTCGTGAGTTCATATAAATGAGAACCCCTGGGAAGAAGCATTGGTATGAAACATCTCTGGCTTTCGCTTACTTTGAAAGAATCGAAATTGAGTTAGCTAAAAATTCATCGATTGTTTTGAAGAGTATGGGATTGGTAACTGTTTTACTTACCAAATACCACTTCAAAACTAGTATATGAGTTCTATGTTTTGAAAGTGGTTGAAAAAGGGAATCTATGTGGAGATTGAAGATCTGTTCTAGATGCTCGATTCCATATAGTGATTCATGATATGTTCGAGATATGGGAATCCATTTGGGGATTCGTGTTTTGTTTGAGTGGCGAAGACTCGTGTGAAAGATGTCGAATGTAACCTTGACATCGGAAATGACTAAAAATAGAATAGGCCTCACAACCTAGCGTTAGCGACCTATGTCAGGGTATTATCAACTCTATATCTAGAGATACTTATCGATTGTTATCCGATGGGAGTTGATGATATTTGGTTCACGTTGTTTATGTTTATGTTTAGAAGCTAGACCGCTTGTGTTTACCTAAATGATATATTTTACCTAGAGTATATGATGCTCAAAAGGTACTTTCTGACCCTTGTGCAAGAGATTGGAATCGGCGTCGACTGAAGAGATCTCCATGAAAAAATCCATTATACAAACGTATCTTTGCAGTTTTACATGTAACTTAAATATGTTATGGTGTGACCAACGTAAGCATCACAGCTATTTGTTCGATTATATCCTACACCTTAGACATTATCTATCATATCACTATATTAAATTTAATAAATGTTTGGTTTCTTTTGAGGGGAAACTATTATGGGAATCCGTACGGTCTCAATAGTTATCGTTACATGTTGCATGTATCTGGGATTTCTCATACCAGACTTATGTCTGACGCTTGGTTTTTGTTTTTCCTAAAATCAATGTGTACTCTTTCAAGTAGGCTGAGTATGGCAGGTTTTACCTTGGATGCTTCAGAGTTCCAAAGATGAGCTGGAGGCTTTCATTTTTTATCTATTTCCATTTTTGTTGTTCCATTTTAGCTATATATATGGATGAGCAATGTAAGGACTGGTAGTTAGCTATCCAGGCTGATGATAGTACTCAGGTCATGTAACTCTGAAATTTCTATATTCAGAGTAACCATTTGTATTGTTCTTTTGATATTATATATTATCGTTCCACTGTGAGATTCTGATGTTGTGTTCTCCCTTGCATGTTTTATTCTTTTTTATTTTACCCTAACTTTCTGTTCTTTCGGCACTTGGTTGTTCGGCACATGAATACCATTAATGTATTAGTGTTGACATTCGAGGGTCGAAATGTTGGGTCGTTACATTTGTATCAGAGCCCAAGGTTTAGCGAACACCTTGGCTTTTGTTAGAAAGGGCTCATTAGAGATAGGGTAAGCGACACCCTAGAATGAGTCGAGTGTATTATATATACGAGAGTGTACTTGTATTTTCTATAAATCTATACCCCTTTTTTCAACTTTCCTTAGGAATAATCTCTTTCTTTGAAATAACTGTAACATCCCGCCTTCCAAGGCCCAAAACTAACCGCTACTAAAGCTGCAGTCATCCGTAGTTGTTATTTCTTAGCGACCGAATGCAGAATAGTTAATATTGATACACTGGAACACATGAGTATGAAAAAATTTAAACTTCCAATAAACAGAATTTCCCATTTCATGCAAATTACAATTTAAGATTTAATTACATAATCCCAGACGTTAACCACGTTCAGATCACATATACATGTACAAAATACGATAAGAGCGACACATGAAGATGTCCCCTTATGATGATCAGAGAACTAATAGATATGAACTCTACAGTTCTTAGTACATCACAGCGGAAAACACAAAATAGCTCCTATATATCTAAAACTGCCTCCTTCACATCTTCGGAAGCTTATTCATCCCAAACCTAAAAGTCTCCCACTCTCAGACAACTCAAATTAATTTTAGGTACCCGAGAGTTTGTGAAAAAAACACAAACTTCAAGTCAGACAATAAGTCTAGTATGAATAATCCCCTATCATCTCTTATCATAAATAGATAGCTAGTGAGACCACACCGCTTAGCGGAACGGGTTTTTCCCTCACTAGTATCCAAAACAAAACATGCAAATCATTACTATGCTCCTGCACCCAAAATGATTAGTCTTAACATAATATGAAATAAAGCCATAAATAATATATATTGGATATCCCATCAACCCATTTATTAGATATCCCATCTAAAATCAATTTATTAGAGTTTCCCTCTAAATTCTTTAAAAATGACTATCTATCAAAACATTAATAGGACAATCCGTCCCAAATTCATCAAATTAAATGCAAATTATCCATCATACATTGTTTTATAAAAGTTGGTAAGTTGGTGTGGGCTATCCACCGCACACTCCATAGTTTTACTAGGATGACTATGAACCCTTGGGTGCCAAATCCTGAGGCTAACCACCTCTGGCAAAACATTATTTACTTTCTAAATTTGATGTAGGCTATCCACCGCACATTCCATGGTTTTCCTAGGTTAACCAAGAACCCAACACTTTGCCAATTAAAATATTATGATCCCCATGATTATTTTTTAAAATTCATGATCCCCATGATTATTTATTTTCCCCCGGTATACCACCGGTTTAAATTCCCATTGGTAGCCTCAATTAGGTTAAATCAAATAAAAAACACATTGATAGCCTCAATGTATATTTTCAAAAGCATATTTATGTTTGTAACACCAAACTATGTATCGAAAACATTGAACCCACCTCGGTGTCCCTAAGGTTTATTTACATCTAATTTATATAAGGATTCCCCTTACATATTCAAAAAAAGATAAGTATTTTATGCTATACCCATTCGAAGTAACCCCTTCAAATTAGCAATATTTTACTTAAGGAAAAATGGATAAAACAACCCTTTAAACCCCTCCGAATGAAGCCCCATTCGAAAGTAAATAAACATCCAAAGTTAGCCCCTTCAGAAGCCTTCCTTTTGTAAGCATCACAAAATCATACCTTTCAACCTTGTCAAAAGGTCCTACAATTGGACCATGTCGGAAGGTTTCTTTTCGACCTAGTCGAAAGGTTCCACCTTTCGACTTTGTCGAAAGCCTGGGGTATCCCCCTTATAAAACCATTTATAAACTTTTCGAAACCTTTCGAAACCAAAACCTTTCGAAATCAAAACCTTTTAAAGTCAAAACCTTTCTAAGTCAAAACCCTTCGAAACCATTCAAAAATAGTGAAGTGTTGGTGTTGGAACCAACCCTTCGAAATTAATGGAGAGAGACGACAAGTTTTATAAAACAAAAGATAACCTTTGACTCCATCTGGATCGAAAGGTTTGGAAGCGGCAACTATGCTTTCGACCTTGTCAAAAGCTATACCTTTCGAATTTTTCGAAAGGTTTCATTTAAAACAAGAAAGTAAACCATTTGACAACGTCGAAAGCTCTTTGTCGAAAGCTAGTAGGTGTATTTTCTTTAAAACCAAAACAAAGTTTCATCTGCTTCGAAAGCTCTAACCTTTCGTCCCTAAACCTTTCGACCCCTTTCAATTCACTACGTACCAGTCGCGTGATACCCTGTGCATTGATTTTTGACCTAGTCGAAAGGTATGATACCTTTCGACCTTGTCGGAAGGTTTGGAATGGAGGCGGAAGGTCTTGCCGAAAGAGTTAAAATAGTGAAAATACTGTTTAAAATAGTTCTTATGTACCCCACCTGCCTTGTTTGTCTAAATCTGATTGGTTGCCAAAATTTTATATTCAAAATTGCTGCCGACTTTCCTTATTTGGAAATTTGAAAAAGTCGCTTTCTCCTTTATAATTATACAAAACATTTAAGTCCCATACCTTAAATAATTTTATATAACTATTAAAACATTTGGAAAAATTTTGAAAAATTCTAGAAAATCAATTAATATGTTCTCTTCAACATATTAAAATTTCAAAGTATAAGAAGATCAAAACAACTCAAAATTTAGCCAAAACCGAATAAAAACGAGTTGATTAGCCTATTAACATTTAAAACACCTATGTCTTATCTAAACAAAGGTTTAAAATGTTATATCCTAACCAAAACACAAACATGAATAGGGTATAATCCATAGCCGATCCAAACAGATAAAATGAGATGATAAACATGATTATTTACCTTGATTATTTAATTGGAGAATGAGATAATTTTCTAGCTTTAATTCCTTAGCTTTTTCTTTAATTTATGCTCTTCCTAGAGCTTTTAATGGCCGAACGAAAGTAGGTGAGGAGTTATGAATGAGAAGGTAAAATTTTATTAAGGTGGAGGAAGAGATTTATACTAAGAAATATAGCCCCATTTCCAAGTTTACCCCTTAGGAAGTTCCTCCTCCTAAATTTAGTTAAGTCTTATTTTAGTTCATTCATTAAGACAGGGCCATTGGATTTATTAATCTCATCTCCCTAATTATTCACATTATTCTATTTAATTTTTCTAATTAAATATCCCGAATAATGTTAATTAAAATTCAGGGCATTAAAGACTCCCCCTTTAAAGAATTTCATCCCCGAAATTTCAGTTAGGACACAACAACAAGCATATAGTCCATGCAAGCAAAGCTAGTATAACCTACCAGCTAAATTCTATATAAATCCTATATAGAACATACCATCTAAAACAGCTCAGGAAAAGTAGCCCTAATCATGTCTTCTGTCTTCCAAGTATAGTCCTTCACGTTGTCGCTCCACTGCACTTTCACCAACTTGATTGTCTTATTCCTTAACCTTTTCTCATCTTTTGCCACAACATGAACAAGTTGCCTCACAAAAGTCATATTCTACCACTAAATCCTCCAATGCCGTCATAGCAATAGTAGTTTCTAGATCCTGAACATACTTCCTAAGATGAGAAACATGAAACATATTGTGGACCCCAGCCAAACTGCCCGGTAAATCTACTCGGTATGTGAGTCTCCCAATCCTCTATAATATAGGAAATGGTCCAATATATCTCGGTGCTAGCTTCCCAGTCTTCCCGAAACGAACCACACCTTTCATCGGTGATATTTTGATGAAAACTCTATCTCCAACCAAGAACTCTAGGTCCTTATGCCTCTTGTCTGCGTAACTCTTATGCCTAGACTGAGCTTCCTTCATTCTTTCCCGTATCAACTCGATCTTTTTCGTCGCCTCTCTCACCAAATCTAGACCAAGGACCAATCTATCTCCGGTCTCCAACCAACATGCTGGTGATTTGCATGGCCTTCCATACAAAGCTTCAAAAGGCGCCATTCCTATAGTAGTTTGATAACTATTATTATAGGAAAAATCCATTAAGTGCAAGTGATCTTCCCAAGAACCACTAAAATCCAGCACACATGCCCTCAACAGATCTTCTAGTACCTTGTTGACTCTCTCTGTTTACCCATCCGCCTGAGGATGATATGCGGTACTCATCTTGAGCTTAGTGCCTAACACACTTTGCAGGCTCTTCCAGAACTCGCTAGTAAACAAAGCATCTCTATCACTGACGATACTACTAGGAATTCCATGCAGTCTAACGATGTTCTTCATGAACAACTTAGCCAAAACAGGTGCCATCCTAGTTGACCTTACCGGAATGAAATGGGCACTCTTGGTCAATCTGTCCACTATGACCCATATACTTTCATTACCCTAGTTTGACCTTGGTAACCTGTCAATAAAATCCACGTATATCGAGTCCTACTTCCAAACTGGAACATCCAAAGGCTGAAGCAAACCACTAGGCTTCTAATGTTCGGCTTTTACTTGCTGACAGCTCAAACACTGTTTTACCCATAAGCCAACATCCCTCTTCATTCTTTACTAGAAGAAACTTCTCTTCATATCCTGATACATCTTGGTTCCCCCAGGATGAATCGTAAACTTTGATCGATGACATTCCCTAAGAACTTCCTTCCTAAGGTCTCCAACTTCCGGAACACATAACCGTTCCTTCTTTCTCAACCAACCCCTGCTGTTAAGAATAAAATCCATTAAATCATCAATCTCGGTTCCAACTTCTAACCTTCTAATCCTCTCGGCTAACACTGGATCCACTTTCTGCCTAGAAGCAATCCGTTCGATCTGAATTGGTCGAACTTCCAAACAAGATATCATGGTGATATTCCGACTAGATCTAGCAGTCGACCTAAACTGCACACTACAAGCAGGCAGTGCTTTCCATTCCTCCAACATAGCTAACACCGCATTCCGATGTTTCATGCTAAGCACATCTGCCACCTTATTTCCTTTTCCTAGTGTATACTCGATGCTAAAATCATAAGCTGAAAAAAACTTCAGCCATCTCTGTTGTCTCATGTTCAACTCCTTCTGAGAGAATAAATACCGTAGAGACTTATGATCCGTAAATAGCTCAAACTTTTCTCCCAAAAGATAATGTCTCCACACCAACAATGCAAAGATTACCGCTGCCAACTCCAAATCATGAGTAGAGTATCTCACTTCATGCGGTCTAAGCTATCTAGAAGCACAGACAATAACCTTTCCATTCTGCATTAGCACAGCACCTAATCCAGTACCACATGCATCGGTGTAAACTACCAATCCCCGATTCCCATCTGGAACTACTAACACGGGTGCATTGGTTAACAGATGTTTCAACTTAAGGAATGCTTCCTCATGTTTGTCAAACCAAACAAACTTCACATCCTTCCTGGTTAGCATAGTCAAGGATGCCGCTCTCCGCGAGAAATCCTTAATGAACCTTCGGTAGTATCCTGCAAGTCCAAGAAAACTTTTAATCTCATTTACCGTCTCTGGTCTCTTTCAATTGTTAATAGCTTCGATCTTATCCGGATCAACTGCTAAACCTTCCTCAGAAACTACATGACCAAGGAACTTCACTTCCCTCTTCCAGAAATGACACTTTGAGAACTTCGCTTTCAGTTGATGTTGCCTTAGCGTCTCCAACACTATTTTAAGATGATATATATGATCCTTCCCATTCTTAGAATATACCAAAATGTCGTCAATAAAAACCAACACGAACCTATCCAAGTACTCTTGGAAAACCCGGTTCATCAAATCCACAAAGAAAGCTGGGGTATTAGTAAGCTCGAATGGCATAACCAACCATTTGTAAGACCCATATCTAGTCCTAAACGCCGTCAAAGGAATATTGTCCTCTGCCACTCTTAGCTGATGGAAACCTGTCACCAAATCCAGTTGGGAAAACACTCTAGCTCCACTCAATTGATCGAATAAGTCATCGATTCTCGGCAAAGGATACCTATTCTGGATCGTCCTCTCATTCAGCATACGATAGTCGATACACATCCTTAACGACCCATCTGGCTTCTTCACGAATACCGCGACCGTTCCCCAAGGAAAACTGCTTGGTCGGATTAAATTCTTTCCTTACAATTCCACTAGCTGCACCTTCAATTCCGTCATCTCGGTTGGTGACATCCTGCTAGGTAGTCTACTTACGGGTTCACCTTTCGGCACGAGATCTATCCGAAACTCGATTGCTCTTTTCGGCGGCAAGCCCAAAACTGGTTCAAACATATCTGCAAACTCACTTGCAACATAAACCTGCTTCAACTCTGCTTCCGTTCCCATGGCACCCAATAATGCATAAGCATTTCCATCTGAACTTCTTACTAAGTAAATAACTCGGTTACGGCTATTAAGGTGCTTCAATGATATTTCCCTCTCTTGGAAAAATATCCTAGCATCATATCCATCTAACCAATCCATACCCAATATGATCCTAAAACCCACAAAATCAAAAACATATAAACTGCATGCAAACATATGACCTAAAAAATCAAGTTCTAACTGGTCATATCACATTGCATATCCTCCTATAGGTTTCGCAACCCTAAAAGGGGTAATAAGGTACAAAGGTTCTAGACATAAGCAATCTACCAAATACTAAGATATAAATGAGTGCGATGCACCGGTATCAAATAGTATCCTAACTGGAGTACTATGAATTATAAGCATACCTTCCATCATAGCTTTTCCTTTCTCTACAGCCGTTGGTCTAGAGGATGGTGGTTCCAACGCAAAGACCTTTCCCTTTCCAGCCTTAGCAGCCTCGGGACGCTTGTCCTTGTAATGCCCCCATCTGGCTACAGTTGTAGCACTTCACTTTAGGCCTCACTGCAACTGCTCTTCCATTACCCGAGCATTACTCATTAGCATAGTGCCCCTTCTTGTCACACTGGTAACAGACAATATCAGCCTTTCTCTTCTTAGCTGCTACCCCCGACTGGGCATCTTTCTTCTTGAAGAACTTTTGCTTCTTCCCCTAAAAATTCTGAACCTCAGTTGGTTTCCCCTTTCCAAAAGTAGAAAGCATCTCTTCATTCCGAATAGCCATCTCAACAACTATATGACACGGATCCCAGAGGTTTGGCATGGTTGCTCTGGCGATCTCCGGATGCAACCCCCTGATAAACTTATCATTCCTCCGAATGACTGTATCCACAGTAGCATATCCTTCACGGGACAACTCATCAAATTCTATAGCATGCTCAATCACCGATGTATCCCCCTGGACTAAATCTGCAAACTTCCTTAGCCACGCTGACTTGGCAACCTCAGATAGAAATCTTTCTTCGAACCTCCTTCGAAATTCTACCCAAGTCAGGTCTTCCTCTAGCTCTCCTATGGTAACTTCGTTCCACCAAAACAATGCTGCTCCCTGCAATTTCCTTGAAGCAAGTCTTCTCTTCTACATATCCGTCAAGCCAAGATCTACAAATATCCTTTCACAATGCAATAGCCAGTTCTCCACTCCTACTGCATCCTCGGTTCCAGAAAAGGCTTCCCTCCAAGACTAGCGTAATCCCTGCTCAGCTTGGCATAATTATTGCCAACTGAGGCCACTAGATTAGCTCCTCCAGCATTCCCTATAGCCACTCCCGCAGCTGCTCCAGCTTGCATCATATTCACGAAGAACTGATACATTATCCCCATATCAACTGGCAGAATCTCGACACTAACTTTAGCATTTGCATCTGGGTTTGCATTTGCCTGTCGACCCTGGTTGCTCCTAGTATTGGGTCGAACATTTCCACTGTTTGTGGTGCATCTTCCACCTTGATTCACTCTTCCATCTCCTACCTCCATATCTTACTTCCCTATTACCTGAAACCCAATCTTTGTAAGATATAGAAAAACGGTCTAAGAGAGTGGGAAATACATACTTAGGCATTTATAGCAAAGTACACATACGTTACTATAACGCTTACCCAAGCCCAACTATATTTTAGATTCATTAGATTATGCTTTAAAAATCTTTTAAGATTTAAATTCTTTTTAAGTACATAAATCATGCTCTGATACCAACTTTGTAACATCCCGCCTTCTGAGGCCCAAAACTAACTGCAACTGATGCTGCAGTCATCCGTAGTTGTTATTTCTTGGCGACCGAATGTGGCATAGTTAATATTGATACACTGGAACACATGAATATGAAAATTTTCAAACTTCCAATAAACATAATTTCCCATTTCAAGCAAATTACAATTTAAGATTTAATTACATAATCTCAAACGTTAACCACATTCAAATCACATATACATGTACAAAATACGATAAGAGCAACAACATATGAAGATATCCCTTATAATGATCAGAGAACTAATAAATATGAACTTTACAGTTCTTAGTACATCACAGCGGAAAACACAAAATAGATCCTATACTGTGCAGTTAATGCCCCGCTATTACCCCGCTATAACCCCGCTATATCTCATAGCGGGGTTCTGCCGCTACGATATTTCCATATAGCCCCACAATATAGCCTTTCCGCTTTAATCCCCGCTATTTCCGCTATATCCCGTTATTTCCGCTATATTCCGCTATTCCCGCTATATCTTCTTTAATAAAATGAATTGAAAATTTCAATTTATACATTATAAAAATTAGGAAACTAATTTATTTGATTTAATTTTTAATATATTTTCAGAAATGAAAATACTATAATATTCTACTAAATTCAATTATGTTATATAACAGTTTTACGTTTATTTAAAGTATATTCGCACATGTTTTTATTTAAAAATTATTTATGTATTAGTTATAATTCAATTGAATGATAATTTTTCATTTAATTACCTTTTATATATTCGTAAAAACATTAAGTATGAGTTTTATATGCTATTTTAAAGCCATCCGCTATATCCTGCTATATCCTCGCTGTATCCCCGCTATGACTTTTTGCACCTCGGCCGCTTTGAATCTGCCGAGCGCTTTAACTGCACAGATCCTATATAGCTAACACTGCCTCCTGCACGTTTACGGAAGCTTATTAGTCCAAAAACCTGAAAGTCTCCCACTCTCAGACTACTCAAATTAATTTTGAGTACCCAAGAGTTTATGAAGAAACACAAACTTTGAGTCAGACAGTAAGTCTGGTATTAATAATCCCCTATCATCTCTTATCATAAATAGATAGCTAGTGAGACCACGCCGCTTAGCGGAACAGGTTTTCCCCTCACTAGTATCCAAAACAAAACATGAAAATCATTTACTATGCTCCTACACCCAAAATGATTAGTCTTAACATTATATGAAATACAGCCTTAAATCATATATATTGGATAACCCATCCACCCGTTTATTAGATATCCCATCTAAAATCAATTTATTAGAGTTTTGCTCTAAATTCTTTAAAAATGATTATCCGTCAAAACTGTAATAGGACTATCTGTCCCAAATTCATCAAAATAAATGCAGATTATCTATCGTACATTATTTTATAAAAGTTGGTGTGGGCTATCCATCGCACACTCCATAGTTTTCCAAGGATGACTATGAACCCGTGGGTGCCAAATCTCAAGGCTAACCACCTCTGGCAAAACATTCTTTACTTTAGAAATTTGATGTGGGCTATCCACCGCACATTCCATGGTTTTCCTAGGTTAACCAAGAACCCAACACTTGGCCAATTAAAATATCATGATCCCCATGATTATTTATTTTCCCCAGGTATACCACCGGTTTAACCAATTCCCATTGGTAGCTTCAATTAGGTTAAATTAAATAAAAAACACATTGATAGCCCCAATGTATATTTTCGAAAGCATATTTCTGTTTGTAACTCTAAATTATGTATCGAAAACATTAAACCCACCCCGGTGTCCCCAAGGTTTATTTACATCCAATTTATATAAGGATTCCCCTTACATACTCAAACAAAGATAAGTATTTTATGCTATACGCCTTCGAAGTAACCCCTTCAAATTAGCAAAATTTGACTTAAGGAAAAATGGCTAAAATAGCCTTTTAAACCCCTTCGAATGAAGCCCTATTCGAAACAAATAAACATCCAAAGTTAGCCCCTTCGGAAGCCTTCCTTTTGAAAGCATCACAAAATCATACCTTTCGACCTTGTCGAAAGGTCCTACCTTTGGACCTTGTCGGAAGGTTTCTTTTCGACCTAGTCGAAAGGTTCCACCTTTCGACTTTATCGAAAGCCTGGGGTATCCCCCTTATAAAACCATTTATAAACTTTTCGAAACCTTTCGAAACCAAAACCTTTCGAAATCAAAACCTTTTAAAGTCAAAACCTTTCTAAGTCAAAACCCTTCGAAACCATTCAAAAATAGTGAAGTGTTGGTGTTGGAACCAACCCTTCGAAATTAATGGAGAGAGGTGGCAAGTTTTATAAAATAAAAGATAACCTTTGACTCCATCTGGGTCTAAAGGTTTAGGAGCGGCAACTATGCTTTCGACCTTGTCGAAAGCTATACCTTTCAACTTTGTCGAATGGTTTCATTTAAAACTAGAAAGCAAACCAATCGAAACCCTTTTCTTTTAAACCATTTGACAACGTTGAAAGCTCATTGTCGGAAGCTAGCAGGTGTATTTTCTTTAAAACCAAAACAAAGTTTCATCTCCTTCAAAAGCTCTAACCTTTCGTCCTTAAACCTTTTGACCCCTTTCAATTCACTACGTACCAGTCGCCTGATACCATGTGTATTGATTTTTGACCTAGTCGGAAGGTTTGGAATGGAGGCAGAAGGTCTTGCCGAAAGAGTTAAAACAGTGAAAATACTTTTTAAAATAGTTCTTATCTACCCCACCTACCTTATTTGTCTAAATCTGATTGGTTGCCAGAATTTTGTATTCAAATTTGCTGTCGACTTTCCTTATTTGGAAATTTAGATAAATTTGAAAAAGCCCCTTTCTCCTTTATAATTATACAAAACATTTAAGTCTCATACCTTAAATAATTTTATATAACTATTAAAACATCTTGAAAAATTCTGGAAAAATTCCAGAAAATCAATTAATATGTTCTCTTCAACGTATTAAAATTTCAAAGCATATAAAGATCAAAACAACTTGGAATTTAGCCAAAACCAAATAAAACCGTGTTAATTAGCCCATTAACATTTAAAACACCTATGTCTTATCCAAACAAAGGTTTAAATAGTTATATCCTAACCAAAATGCAAACATGAATCGACTATAACCCATAGCCGATCCAAACAGAGAAAATGAGATGATAAACATGATTATTCACCTTGATTAGTTCATTGGAGAATGAGACAATTTTCTAGCTTTAATTCCTTAGCTTTTTCTTCAATTTATGCTCTTCCTGGAGCTTTTAAAACCGGCCGAAAGTAGGTGAGGAGTTATGAATGAGAAGGTAAAAATTTATTAAGGTGGAGGAAGAGATTATACTAAGAAATATAGCCTCATTTCCAAGTTACCCCTTAGGAAGTTCCTCCTCCTAAATTTAGTTAAGTCTTATTTTAGTTCATTCATTAAGACACGGGCATTGGATTTATTAATCTCATCTCCCTAATTATTCACACTATTCTATTTAATTTATCCAATTAAATATCCCGAATAATGTTAATTAAAATTCAGGGGCATTACAATAACTCTAGCCTTTCATATTCTAAATATATTATGCTTTGTTCAGGTTGTACATCATGAGTACTAGAGCTGTCGATGCTCATGGAGGTAGAGGTGGTCAGGATAGTACCTTCACAAATGGTGGAGATCGAGCACCAAGGAATGTTGCTTTGGTTGGGGAACCAAGTGTGGATATTGTAGATTAGGTCATGCAGGTCAGGTCTTAGGTGAATTTTGCTTCGCTCTGCCGTAATTATTAGAGGCTAGGAGGTAAGAGGTTTCGTGGTACGGAGATGATCATAGAAGTCCAGACTAGGATCAAATTATGTGATCGAATATTTAGGGATATGGAGCTAGATGACGTGATGAAGCATTGGTTGGCATCACGACATCTGATGGACGCAGCAATGGATTGGTAGAGTTCTATCACGGCTAATGTCATAGAGAACGACATCTCATGGGCCCAATTTAAGGTAGGATTGGAGATGAAGTTTGTCTCGGAATCCGGGAAGACTTTGTATCATTTAGGAGCTTCCTCGACTTGAAGCGAGGGCCATGACAGTGGCGGGGTACGGTAACTGATTCGCTGCCTTATCTAGGTTTGGGCCTAGTTTGTAGATATTCCATTAAAGAGAAATGAGATGTTCATCATAAAGATGCACCCAGAATTCAAGGGTAATATGAAAAATCACATCTTGGGGTCTTATGTGAATTTGGTGAACATGGTGTTGAGGTTTGAGAGCTTAGCACTGAAGCTATCCACTGTTGCACTAGTTGGGGACAACAAGCAGAAGGTTCAGCCGTAGAAAGATATTTCTAGGGTAGTTTGTCATAATTGTGGAAAGAAATGGCACTTTACAACAAATTGTAGGTTGGGTAAGGGAGGGCAAGTGGCAAAAGCACCGTTAGTAAAGGCATCGATTGCAACGGTACCAAAGTTAGAGCCACAGACAGTGAAGGCCCAGTTCATGTCATATTTTGGCATTCTTGTTCGTGTCTTATTTGAAAGGTACTCTAATTATTTTTTGCATTCTCCTTCTTGTCTTATTTGATACTGGTGCTTCTCTTAGTTTCATTTCTTGTACTGTTGTGGATAGATTGAAACTAGAGCTAGATATAGCTTTAGATTATATACGTGTGTCGAACCCTGTTAGCAGTTTGGCCAATCTTAGTATGATTTATTTAGGAGTTCCGATTTTTTTCTTCGACAAACTCTTCTCTATCGATATGTATGTCCTAGGCTTTATTGGTTTTGATGTTCCACTCAGGATGGATTGTTTATCGCAGAATAATGTTGTCCTAGAGTGTGTCGAGCGAACTGTGTCATTAATGAGGAAAGGTAGGAAGGTGATGGTAGTGTCTTGTGAAGGGCCTAGCTCACTTATAACTAGTTTTCCTTATTCTCTGAATATGGTGGAGGAGGAGTTAAGTTCGATCATGGTTGTTCAAGAGTCTGAGGATGTCTATGAAGAGATGTCAGGCTTACCACTTCATCGAGAGATAGAATTTCATATCGATTTTGTGAAGGATGCAAAATCTATCGTGTTGCCCGTTCGTAGACTTGCCTCGAAGGAGAGGTTAGAGCTAACAAATCAGGTTAGTGATTTGTTGGAGAAGGGCTTGGTCTGACCAAGTCATTCAAGTTAGGGAGCGCTCGTTGTCTTTGCTACGAAGGCAGACTATTCCTTAAGACTGTGTGTAGATTATCGCGAGCTCAACAAAGGAACTGTTAGGAGCAAGTATCCTTAGCCTAGGATAGATAACTTGTTCGATCAGCTTCATGAAGCTCGAGTGTTTTCTCAGCTTATCTTGCAACATGGTTCCATCAGTTGAGAGTGGCAAAGGAGAGTGTACCCTTGAACACTTTTAGATCAGACCAATTTTATGAGTGGTTAGTTATGCCATTCGACGTAACTAATGCTCCAGCATATTTTATAGACTTAATGAATCGAGTTTTCCGAGATGTGTTGAATATATTTGTTCTAGTTTTTATCAATGATATTCTGGTCTATTCCAAGATCGAGGAGGAATATTTGTGCCATCTAAGGATTGTTCTAGAAACACTAAAAGAGCATTTGTTGAATGCTAAGTTCTCGAAGTGTCATTTTTGGCATTCAAAAGTTAGGTTCTTAGCTCATTTTGTTTCGACGGAAGGTAATTATGTTAATCCCGCTAAGGTTATGGCCATTTAGGACTGGAATAGGCCTGAGAGCGCAATTGATATTAGGAGCTTTCTAGGTCTAATAGGTTATTATAGAAGATTCATACAGGATTTCTCGAAGATTGCCTCTCGCTTAACGAATTTGACGAAGAAAGATGTCAAATTTGTATGGACTGATAAATTCGAGCAAGCAGTCATAGAGTTAAAGGAAAAGTTGACTAGTTCTCCTATTGTTATTATGCCAGATTAGGGGTGAGGATTAGGCTATTTACATTGATGCATGTGGAATGGGTCAAGGTGCTGTGTTGATGCAGCACGAAAGGGTTATTGCTTATACGAGTCGGCAGCTCAAACCGCATGAAGCGAGTTATAAGCGAGTTATGCAACTCATGACTTGGAGTTGTTAGCAGTGGTATTTTCATTAAAGACATGGAGAAATCATTTTCTAGGTGAAAGGTTCGAGTTATATATGGACCATAAATCTTTGAAGTATCATTTTACGCAAAAAGACTTAAACATGAGGCTGCAAAGGTGGTTGGAGTTTTGCGGCTTATGATTTGTATATATTATACACACCAGGGAAAGCTAATGTCGTAGCTGATGTGCTCAGTAGAAGATATGCAGTTATGGCAAATGTTGAGGTTCGTGCGACTCTCATTAGTTATATCGAAGAGAATCGGCTTATAGATCTTCAATTTGCTCGTGTAGCTAAGAATGTAGGCGAGAATAAGGCATCGAAGAGGTGGTCGGGATTCAAGGTGGATGGTCATAGCATTTTGAGAATGAACGGTAGCCTATGTGTTCCAAATGTTGATGGGATTAGGCAGGAAGTTCTAGTAGAGAATCACCATTCTAGATTGATGATACATCCTGGGTCACTAAGATGTATCAAGACATGAAGAGGAAGTTCTGGTGGGATTGCATGAAAAGGGATGTTTCTAGCTTTGTAAGCAGGTGTGCTAACTGCCAACAGGTAAAAGTTAGTCACCAAAAGACGGCTGGACTGCTTCAGCCACTTAAGATTCCTAAGTGGAAATGGGAGAAAATTTCCATGGACTTCATCGATGGATTGCCTAGATCGAGGAGGGTAACGAAGGTGTGTGGGTTATCGTGGGTCGATTGACCAAAAGCGTGCACTTCTTACCTGTTAAGACTATGAGAACAGCTTCTAGTTTGGCTAAGTTATATGTTAAGGAAATTGTCAGATTGCATGGTGTTCCTTGTGATATCGTGAGTGATAGAGATCTGATATTCACAAGCCAGGTCTAGAAAGGTTTGTACAAAGCCTTAGGGATCGAGCTCAGTTTGAGTACTGCCTACATCTGCAGACATATGGGCAAACGGAAAGGGTGAACCGAGTATTGGAGGACTAGCTTAGAGCATGCATCTTAGATTTTAGGGGTTTGTGGGAAGAACACTTACCACTTGTTGATTTTTCATACAACAACAGTTATCAGGCCAGTATCATAAATTGAAGCGTTGTATGGAAGGCCTTGCAAATCTCCATCATGTTGGATGGAACCTTGGATTCGTTTTGTGCTTGGGCCGGATATGATTCGAGAGGCGTTAGATAAGGTCATAAAAATTCAAAAATGAATCAATGAAGCGCAAAATCGACAGAAGAGCTATGCGGACGAGAGGCATAGAGACCTAGAGTTCACAGTTGGAGACTTTTCTTTGTAAAGGTTTCTCCGGTGAGAAGTGTAGTTCGGTTTGGAAGGGCTGGGAAGTTGGCTCCTCGTTATATAGGACCATTCCCGATTCCGGTGAGGATTGGTACACTCGCATATAGTTACCGATTGGGCTAGTAGGTGTGCACAATGTATTTCATGTGCCGCGGGTGCGTAAGTTTGTGCATGACCCTTCGAAGATAGTTAAAGCATCGTAGCAGGAGGACTTGGTGATTAAGCCAAATTTAACTGTTTTGAGATAACCTCTTCGTATTGTTGATAGAGATACGAAGCGATTGAGGAGTAAGATTGTGAAGTTATTCAAGGTACAATGGAGCGAGGATGCTTAGGATTGTACGTGGGAAACAGAGGATAGTTTGAAAGAGTCCTACCCGGATTTGTTCTTAGATTAGAGATTACTTATCTTAGTATCGTACGTCTTTTGTAGTGTGCTCACCGCTTGAGGTGGAGTCACTTAGTATGCATTTTGGATTGCATTTTAGTTTGTATATAGTTTTGGCATATGTTATATATATATATATATACATTTTCCTCTATATTCATTGATTATAATTCTTAACTCAATTTCAAGGACGAAATGTTCTAAGTGGGGAAGAATGTAACGACCCCGAAAACACTTCGTTTTCGAACATCATAATATTTTGAAATACGGTTAAGTGTTATAAATATGATTTTATAACCTTGTTAAACATCATTTAATTAATAATTAATGATAATAAACTTGTTTTTGAAAATTATTTACAAAAACATACTCTTCGAAGAAAAATCGATAATGTGACCAAAAATCGGTTTATCGATAAACAACTTTTCGATCGATATAAGTTGTTCGAACTCTTGTGCACTTGACTAATGAACACATTAGTAAGAAATTAACACATGCAACTCTTCATAAAGCTTTGAATATTCTAGAAGCTTCTATTAGGATAAGAGATATTATGAGAAGGGTATAAGTGTAATATGCATAAATGAGAAGTGACATAAAGGAGAAGAGATGGGAGGTAAAGCTTCCACGGCAAGGGGGATTGAGTGCAAGCTTAGGTAACACCATTCTTAGCCTATAAAAGTAGGGTCACACCTTTGTTTATAATTTAAAAATTCACAAGCTAAAGTTATCTTAAATTTAATGCCTTCATCTTCTTTCTCTTCATAATTTCCAAAAGCAAAAAATTTGCACATCAAATCCAAATCTCTTCAAACTTGGAGTGAAGCCTTACTACCACATAACAACACCTTTTACCTAGTTAGATTGTGAAAATGCAAAGCCATATTCACCTTATCCTATTTGGCCATGAGCTTTGAGGGTGGTTTGGAGGCAAGGCGAGGCATGGGCAAGGAAAGAGAAGGAGGGAAAGGCGGTTACTAGCTTAGGTTTGGACTTGGGTTCTTTGATCTTAGTTGTTTGTTAGATAAAAGGTGAGCTAAATCACCGTTTTGATTGGAAAATATCACATTTATATGTTGATGTTTGATTATATCAATGTTGTTGAATTAATATGGACATATGTTGAAAAAATGGTTTACTTCTTGCCTTAAAAACAAGTGAAATATGAATGGAATTGAACGGACCTGACGAACTTGAATGGACTTATATGACATATAACAAAGTTTTGGAATAAATCACATAGGTTGTTGTTGAACATAAGTTTAAATATAACTCGGATTTGAAAGTGCACTTATAGCGATAGTCGTTATGGATGCAGTTCGGAATTGCCTTGTTTATGGCAATTTCTATGAAACTTTATAGAGAGATCCTTAGGGATTTCTCACCATATTTATAATTTTATATATATATATATATATATGTTTGTTGCTATTAAAAGCTAGAATAGTAAAAAGTTAAGTAACATCCCTAAAATGACCAAAACTTGTTAGTTTAAAGTAATATTTTGGATAAATGTTTTAAAAACTATTATAAGTATTTTCAAGTATTTTAAAAGTATATAGAAATGTTTTCGAAAAAGGGTTAAGAATTTCTTAGTGGCTAAATGGTTAATTATTTGATAAATTGTTTGAGAAGTAATTAACTATGCTTAACACAAAAACACGACGAAGTAAGGCTTATCTATTTATGAGAATCGAGATTGATGTCGAGTAGGGACATTGCAATAGAGCTCTAACCTACCTGTAACATCCACCATTTTAAGGCCCAAAAGTAAGCACTACAGATGTTGCAGTTATCTATAGTATTAATTTTCGATGACAAAATGCGGTCATATTAATGGTATCCTTAATATCAGAAGCACAAGAATATGAAATAATCTTAAACGCAATTTCAAGCAAACTTCAACATTTCATTTCAAAGTCATAATTTCATATTCAATACATAATCCCAAACGTTGCCCAGGTTCGGATAAAATCCTACTATTACAAAATACTCCAAGAGCGACATATAAAGATGCTCCCTTGGTTGATCAGAGTTACTAAATAGACAGATACATTTATTGTCAATGCATTTGTACAACAACTAACACAACACAGCGGATAATAGTAATAGATAGACTTCTACATAGCTAGCCTTGCCTTTTGTTCGTCTCCAGAAGCTTTTTCCACTAAAACCTACTTAACCTGTAAAGCCCTTACTCCCGACCTACTCAAATAAAATTTGAACACCAGAGACTTTAAGGGGAAAACGTAAACTTTGAGTCAAACAAACAACCTGGTGTGAATAATAATATGCCATCTCGGTTTATAGATATTAAGTGAGACCACGCCGTTGAGCGGAACGGGTTTTCCCCCACTATTATCCCTTTTTAAAATATATCCTTTGGAAATCAATTCCTGCAACCAAACCGATTATAATAAATAATATAACCATAATGTGCATGCATGCTACATGGTCAATCATGACTATCCATCAAACCAATGGACTATCCATCTCAATGTTTAGTCTTAACATGGTAACTACCAACCTACATGGCTGACTCAGGCCTACGAGATATACCAAATTTTCTAACTGACGGTTAGAAGAAAACTAGACGGTCTGTCCAAATACACTTATCCTAGTGTTTAACTGACTATCCATCAATCTCATAGTTTTGTTAGGCTTACTGTGAACTTAAAGTATTTCTAGGACAACCTATAACTTACCAATCTTTATGTATTCTTTCCTGTGTGTAAAACTATTGTTTGTCTTACCTTAACACAGTCCTACACGTTGGAATTTTGGACTTATATCAGCTATGGGTTAATAGCTGAAGTATAAGGCACTACCCTACACTAGTCCTATTTGGTTTTCTAATCTCTGAGTCAATTCATCTTATCACAATCTATTAAAAAGTGGTAAGAACAATAATTTCTTTAGTAAAATTCTAGGCTAAACACCTTTTTATTTCCACGAAAACACTTTCTCTATAAATGATTTAACCATTTAAATCATACTTTCAAAATAAGGAAAATATGACCCTTGTACTACATCCAAAACAATTATGCCACGATATATGCTTTTATAAAGTAATATTGATGAAGTCGAAGTCATTTAAGGTCATCGCCTTACAAAACCATAGGCTATGGAGCCAAAACAATATAAAGTCTTTATATTGATAAAACACGACAACGACATAGTTGATGAGGGTTTTCGCCCGTTAAAACAGAGGCCATAAGGCCAAAATAACATAAAACCTTTATATTGATAAACATAGTAAGGATATAGCCAAGAAGAGTCTTCGCCCCTCTAAATATGTTAAAGCCTTTAACTTTTAAAACATAAGGCCATAAGGCTGATAACAGGGATGTCACACTTCATAAAGTGCCGACGTCGTAGGATATAGAACATAGTTTGCATAGTTTAATGTCATAAAGCTTAATGTCGACATGGTTAAATCTTAGCATCAAATGCCTTAAAGAAAAATAGGTGGCTTCATTAGAGCCGAGGTGATAAAACGCGGCACAATGTTGTCGAAGTCATTAATAACGGCATAGTTGCCTATAGAGTCGAAGTCAATATGTTTAAAGCATGTAGCATCATTATCACTGCTATAAACTACTTTGAAATTAATGGAGTCGGTGTCCTTAATAAAAATAAGCAACATTGCTTTCGTCAACGTTGACAAGAAGAAAAGTGGCATGGTTAAAGTGTTTAAGGGAAACAAGCAACGTCATTCTCCGAACATTTATTATGTTGGTCAATGTCCTCTTATGTTGGTCTCGAGATAGTCGGTTTCAAAATAAATACTTTTCCTTTTTCTGCCTTGGCCACCTCCAAACATTTGTTCTTGTAATGTCCCACTTGGTCATAGTTAAGGCACTTAATGTTCTTCTTTCCAACAACTTCCTTTCCCTTGCCATTTCGACACTCATGAGCATAATGTCCCTTCTTGTCACACTTGTATTATACAACTTCAGACTTGCCTTTATTGGCAGCTCCACCCTTCTGAGCTCCCTTCTTCTGGTAAAACTTTCTCTTCTGGTTATGTCCACCCTGACTCTATGCTAGCTTATTATTACTGAACAAAGCAAGCATCTCTTTAATTCTCAAAGCCATCTCTACCACTATGTCATATGGATCCCTGAGATCTGGTAAGGTTTCCCTAGCAAGCTCAGGTCTCAGTCCATGGATGAACTTCTTATTCCTTTTGATAATTGTGTCAATGGTAGCATACCAATATTGGGATAGCTCCTCAAATCTGGTTGCGTATTCAAGCACCGTCATATCACCTTGCACCAACTTAGCAAACTTCTTCAGTAGAGTTGACTAGCGATCTCAAACATAAATCTTTCTGCGAACCGCCTTCTAAATTCAGCCTAAGTTAAAGTCTCCACTGCTACCCCGATAGTCACACTATTCCACCAATACAACGCAGCTCCTTGCAATTGCCTGGACCCCGATCTCCTTTTTTATTCGTCGTTCAAACCAATATTAGTGAAGATCCTTTCATAATGAAGCAACCAATTCTCCACTTCAATCTCATCCTCCGTTCTAATAAATGGTTTCCCTCTAAGCCTTGCATAGTCTCTACTTAGAACAACATACAACCAGAACTTCTTGATTAGCTGCTCTAGCATTTCCACCAACTAATCCAGCAAAAACTCCTGCTTGCATCATATTGATAAAGAACTGATACATTGCTCCAATAACAACCGATGGTGTTCCTGCATCTATGTTAGTATCTGTCCATCGACCTTGGTTTCTCTTAGTTATAGGTCTGACATTTCCATTGCTAGTGGTGCTTCCTCTATCGAGATTCACTCTTCTATTTCCTGCCTCCATATCTTTCTTCCTTGAATCTACATTTGAACCTTAGTAACATATGGAAGAATGGTCTAAGAGAGAGGGAGAATAGAGATAAAGCGTATACTTATATATAGCAAATACAAGTACATAACTGTAGCATTATCTCATACCCCAATCTTATTCTCTGATTCATTTGGATTATGTTTTTTTTCAAAACTCTTTTTAAAGTTCAAAATTATTTGGTTTCACATAAACCTATGCTCTGATACCAAGCTGTAACATCCCCATTTTAAGGCCCGAAACTAAGCTCTACAGATGCTACAGTCATCCATAGTATTGATTTCTAATGATAAAATGTGGTCATATTAATGGTATCCATAATATCAGAAGCGCAAGAATATGAAATAATCTTAAACACAATTTCAAGCGAACTTCCATATTTCATTCAAAGTCATAATTTCATATTTCATTTCAAAGTCAAGCGACCTACTCAAATTTTGAGCACCTGAGAGTTTAAGGGGAAAACATAAACTTCAATCAGACAAAAAACACGATGTAAATGATAATATGCCATCTCGGCTTATAGATATTAAGTGAGACAGTACCGTTGAGCAGAACGGGTTTTCCCCTCACTAATATCCCATTTTAAAATATATATTTTGAAAATCAATTCCTGCAACAAAACTGGTTATAATAAACAATATAATAATAATGTGCATGCATACTACATGGGCAATCATAACTATCCATCAAATCAGTGGAATATCCGTCTCGATGTTTAGTTTTCACAGGGTAACTACCAACCTACATGGTTGACTTGGACCTACAAAACATGCCAAATTTTCTAACTGACTGTTAGAAGAAAACTGGACGGTCTGTCCAAATACACTTATCGTAGTGTTTACCTAACTACCTGTCAATCTCATAGTTTTCTAGGCTTACTACGAACCTAAAGGTAATTCATGCCAACCTATAACCTACCATGTCTTTATGTATTCATTTCTATGCATAAACCTACATTTTGTTTTACACTTGACAAAGACCTACACATTGGGATTTTGGACATATATCAGCTAGGGGCTAACTACTGAAGTATAGGGTGCTACCCTACATAAGTCCTATCTGGTTTTATAATCTTCGAGTCAATTCATCCTATCATAATCTATCTAAAAGTGATAAGAAGAATAATTTCTTTAGTAAAATTCTAGGATAAAAACTCTTTTGTATTTCCTTGAAAACACTTTCTTTATAAATGATTTAACCCTTGAAATCATACTTTCAAAACAAGAAAAATATGGCTCTTTACTATATCCAAAATAATTATGCCATGATATATGCTTTTATAAAGTAATATTGACGAAGTCGAAGTCATTTAAGGTCATTGCCTTATAAAACCATAGGCTATAGAGCCAAAAGAATATAAAGTATTTTTATTGTTAAAACACGGCAACGGCATAGTCGACGAGGGTCTTCGCCCCTCAAAATATAGGCTATAAGACCAAAACAACATAAAACCTTTATATTGATAAAGGCGGCAAGGATATTGCCGAGGAGGGTCTTTACCTATCTAAATATGTTAAAGCCTTTAACTTTTTAAACATAAGGCCAATAACAAGGACGTCGCAATTCATAGAGTCTCTACGTCGTAAGATTTAGAACATAATTTGTAGAGTTTAAGGTTTTAAAGCTTAATGTCGACATGGTTAAATCTCAGCATCAAAAGCCTTAAAGAAAAATAGGTGTCTTCATTAGAGACGAGATGATAAAATGCAGCACTATATTGCTGAAGTCAGTAATAGCGGCATAGTTGCCTATAGAGTTGTTAACCCAAAAAATGGATCAACACCCTGGTTAGAGTTTGAAAGCACCAGCCCTGTTCTGATAGAGCAATATCACAGATCATAGATATAGAAAAAGAACAGTAAAATAAAGTAGACAGAGAATTTTTATAGTAGTTCGGCTGTTAATGAAGCCTAGTCCACTTTATAGTTTTATTAAAGATTGATTGTTGTTACAAGAGATGTTAGATTACAAGGCTTTGATTATCTTTAGCTAGATTGAATCCCCAGAGTTGTAATCCACTGGAGAATCTCAGTGAATTCCTTTGGATATTGTTGTGAGGGAGGTAGAGAGTGAAGAATAATTCCAACAGAGCTTTAGCAACCAGTCCCGAGAAGATCCCGTTCATGTTGCAGGTAGGATGGTATTTATATAGATCGAAGAGCTTTTGGGCTGGACCACTTCATCAACTGCTCGCAGGTAGGTAGGGAACGACTCAGGGGGGTTTGGCTCGCAAACCGAGGCAAAACCATGGGTCGCTAGCGACCCATAGACTTGGCTCGTTTGCGAGCCAATGCCTTGGCCACTTTTCATTGCATCCTTAGTTAGTTCATTTGAAGATTCGAGGAGAGGCATGGGTCACTGATGATCCAAGCACCTAGGATTTTTCTGGAGTTTTAAATTGGAGATGTTTCCATAGTCTTTTGTCGTCGTTGTTCCATTTTGATGACAATTTACTAGCTGTTTCCGCTCAGCTGCCGATTGGGCTAAAAGAATGCTGATCTCTCGGTTTTATTGATCCCAGTCGTTGCCATAGTAATATAGCTTGGCTCTTGTTAACTCCTTGCCTTAGCATTTCTGGTTAAGTTCCAAACCATTCTAATAACACCAGACTATTCTATCTCCTGTTAGATCCTGTTGGGTTAAAAACCCATATAACATTTGCCCCCCAGAGTACGTCTTCGTTATAAACAAGGCGTGCTCTAGAAGTTATCGCTCTCAATATCCATCCGTCGATTTCCAAATGATTGCATTAAAGTTTTATGAATACGTAGCAGATTATGTTGTTGGTCATCTAAATTTGGTTTTGACTGCTATTGCTTGCCACAACGGATCAAATTTCTTCCCGTAGCTTCCCGACATGCTTTGGAACGATAGATAAATGTCATAGGATGAGCTTGGGAAAAAGTGCCCCTAACACTATGGGTCGCTAGCAATCCATTACGTATGGATCGCTAGTGGATCGCTAGCGATCCATACCATTGAAAATTTCCTTTGGATATTTGGGTCGCTAGCGACCCATGATGGATCGCTGGCGACCCAATGGCTTAGGAAATTTTTATGCTTTCTTCTTTCACATATTTATACCCTCAAACCGACCTAATAGCTTCATTTGATCCGAGCCAAAAAAACTTCTCCACGCAATCCATTCCTCAAGCAGCTCAACTTCAAGCGATTCAACAGCCTTTCTACGCCTCGATCCATCAATCCCTGGTAATCCATCAATCCCTGGTGATATTTATCCTTCAATCGTGATTCCAGCTCAAAATTTCAAACCCTAGCTCGAAATTCCAGCTCGCCACCATCTTGAATTGCCAAAATCCATCTAACTCGCCACCGATCCATTCATAGTTCGTTGAATTCAGCCCTCGATCTTTCCTGTGTCTTAGAATTCAATCAAAGGTGGGTTCTCTTAATTGGTTTGCTAAGTACTTTGTTTTTGTAATGATTCAATGATGAGTTTCCATTTGCAATGCCGATCACGAGAAGTTCGAGTTGATTGCGGTTTAATGGGTCAAATAGCCAATCGAGTCTAGAGTTCTATCCCGAACGACATTCGGGCTTCAGCCTAATGCTTGACGCGTTTAGCTATCTTCGTCTGTTAGACCAATATCAACTTGTGCCCAGTTTTGTGAATGTCACTGTACGTTATATCATCAGTCGATCTCGATTCTTCCAGAGAATTTAGGCTTATCTTGCTTGCTTGTCGCACGCTCGACGTTCCTGTAGTGAGAAGAGTTTTCCGTGTCGCTTCGAACAACGGATCCGTTATCGATCATGGGTCGATAACGGGTAAGTGTACAAGAAGTAGAAACAAAAGTAGAAAATGAAGTGACACGGGAAGTTCTTTTCTTCTTCCACTGCGACCGAACTATCTATACGGGATAGGGTGTTTGCAGTGTATCAAGCACTGAGTTTATCCCATATAGAAAGCACACTGCACTTGCCCCAGTTCGCACTTGAAATCCGATGTGTCGATTACAAGTTAATGTTTCTTCTGAATTCAAGTGTGGCAGGGGAAGCTATTAGTTTAGGATAGATTTACCTGACCGTTTTTGGATGCGAGTTCTGTTATTTAGAATGAAGCAACCATCTACGCATCGTAATTCAATCGAGGGAAGCCCGACGCTCTCAGAAACCGAGTCATCATCCACTTCGCAAGCTCAGTATGGCTAGTTAGTCTCGGTTAGGTCAATCGTGGATCGTACGCCTCCTAACTTTAGAGTTCTGCTTAATCCGCCTAAGAGAGCTTCATCGGTTGTTTTCGCCAAGGTCCTTCATAACATTTGTGTGCAACACGGAATTCCCGAAGAGGATGTTCGTCTACCAGAGAAGAACAAATTCGCTCATATGCCTCCCTTAGAATACACCGCTTGCCACTGATACATGTGTTTGAACGGAGCCGTGCCTCCCTTCAACGACTTTCTACATGAGACTCTCTCAAACTTAGGTATTGCCCCATTTCAGCTTCATCCGAATGGCTACGCCATCCTGACTTGCTTGCATGTTCTTTTCATGCGGGTGTTCAACCGCGCTCCAAGTTTTGACAAGTTGCGGTACTTTCTGGCATTTAAGAGGAGAGATGATTGTCCCTCCATGATCATAATCGAAGCCCAGAGAAACCAAAAAATCGTCCAGCACTTGCAAAACAACTTACCGCAATTCAAGAAGCAATATTTCTTTGTCAAATGCCCCGAGGGGTCGAATCATCGGTGGACGACATGGGGTAAGTTTCTTTTCATTCATCGAGCTTTTGATGCGTTGCCATGGAGTTCCTAACCTACCATATGTCTCTTGCAGTTACTCCAAGGCCGAACAGAGACGCGACACTCAATGAAGTTTGTGAGACTTTAAAGGCTATCGATGCCGAGGAGATAAGCGTTAAAGTATTACTGATTGATGAAAACTTACGTCGATATAGACTACTGGCTCCGCGTAGATTTGCCATTCAAGTTGAAATTCCCTCTCCTGCTCGATCCAGGGTTCATACGAAATCTATTTCCTCCTCCCATGATTCCGAAGAAGGCACCTGTCAAGAGAGAGTAAGCCCGTTCGGAGGATCCACCGATGAAGCCTATAAGGGAGAAGAGGCTGATGCGATTGGATTAAGCGGCCTAGGTAGAATGCCTCTAATTCTGGAGGAAGCAGAAGAGGATTTCAAACAAAGAGAAGGCAAGGCCGCATTGAATTCGAATAAGGAAGAGGGAGAGTTTGAAAGTAGTAGCGATGAGTCCACTGCCAGTGATTACTTCTTGTTTGAATCCAACGGTGGGGACTCAGAGTCTTGTGATGAAACTCCGGGTATGATCCCCATTCTTCCGAGCTCACCTCTCCCTGATATAAGTGATAAAGGAAAAGCTCCAAAATCCGGAAGGCATCGAGACTCTTTGATGTGCACGTAAATGTGCATATTTTTACCACCATATTTAATCTATTTAAATTAAATAAATGATCATACTGGGTATTTTAACTTGTTTAAACCAAAATTCAAATTATTTTCAAATTGTCATATATTCATCTTCATATAGGGGCAAAATGGTCATTTTTGTGCATATATTAAATTGAGAAAATTTAATTGGAAATTTCTATATATTTTTGTAGGAATTTGAACTCAAATAGAAGTGGTTTCATGAAGATATATGCATGCAGAAGAGTGAAGATAAGCAAATGAAGATGGAATAATTCATGGCATGGATAATGGAGGACCCCACCTACCCACCTACCTTATTGTACACTTAGGAGCTAATGCACATGCTAAAAGGCCATTAAAGCTTCATGCACACTTAAATGATGATTATTTGATGCTAATGATTACTTGGCCACCACACTTCCTAAGAGGGTAGTTTGGGTAGTTCCCAAAAAAGTGAATTAGGGTTTCTAACTTGTATAAATACCCCTTATGTTCATGTAATTAGTCTCTCTTCTCTTAGGCTCTCTTCCTCTTAGCCTCTTAGTTTAGGAAAATAAATCAAAGCTCTTATTTCTTTTCATGGCTACTTTGCCATTTCTTTTATGTAATTTTTTTCATGCAATTTTAATTCAAGTCTTTTCTTGTTATTTACTTTCATGTTAATAGTGTAGATCTTCTTTTATTTTATGAAAGTAGAATAGCTCTTCCTTTACTTTGCTTTCATCTTCTTCTTTTTTGTGTTGCATGATACTTATGTTGATATGATAACATAAATGAGAGGCTAATCCCTTCAATTTAAGGGTAATGAATTGAAGCTCTCTAATCATGTAGCTTCAACATTTTGATAGTTATTGCTCTCTTTTTATGCTTAATGACAATGCTTGAAGTGGTTTAACTTGTTGTTTTTGCTTTGAATTGGATAGCCTATATTGTTGACACAAAATAGGCTATGCTTAAACAATCACTAAACACAAATTACCTCTTCATCTACATATGATTATGGTAATGAAATGAATGTTGAAATAAAATTTGATGGTCTATATTTCTAATTAATAGTTAATAGACCATGCTCAAAATAGATTTTACTTTCAACTTATTGTCATTTTTCATGAGAATTAAAAGTGATTTAAAGGTTGTGTTATAGTTTGACGGCTTATGTTGGGCTAATTACTCTTAAAGTAAAGACGTCGGAGCGGAGTTCGGGGATTTCAACGACGTCTATGTTGACTTTGATGAGCTCATGAAAGAAGATTTTGAATTTGTTACGGAGCCTCCCTTTTGGGGTGATATCGCTTCAGAAGTTAGCCCGGTTCTGCCGATAACAGCCGAAGTTAGTCCGATTCCACCTTCCACCTATGATGGTCGTCTTTCCTTGTTCGTGATGATGTTTTAGGCTTGCTTTAGAAACACAATACACGTCACGCTAGGATTACACTCATTTTCATTCATTTCTCCATATTCATAGTGTTTATCTTATGTTTCTGAAACCTTTTATGTATATTTTATGCCAGATATGATGAGAGGATGAGGTTTTTATGATGACTTTGAAGAGTTTACCGACTTACAACGATATTCCCAGCGAACCTTCGGCCGTTATCAATCCCGAGAAATGGAGGAGGAATATAGGAGGAGGAAAGAACTCAAAGCTGAAACCCGCCTTCAGGAAGAAAGGGACCGAAGCCGATCGTATAAAGGCGGGTACGAGAAGAGGAGATCTCTTGAGGAGAGGGATGAACCGTCGAAAAAGTCGAAATTTGAACACCGTCATCACTCTTCAAAGATCGCTCCAAAACACTCTTACATGGGCCAAGAAATTCTTGTTACTTCTGCCCCGCTTCCGCCTTTGACTTACATTTCGTCATCTTCCATAGTTACTGCTACCCTCGGTGCTTCTCGCCCATAACGGAGACCTACCTATACCCTTCCTTCGAGCCCCTCTAAAGTTGAGGCAGCGCTTCCTGGTTGGTTCTTAAAGGGGGTTAAGTTCGATCGCGATTTGCGACCAATCCGTAAAGATTCGTACATGTCGTGCCTCCAGGCCATTAAGAGTCACTTAGAACAAGTTGAAGGATATGAGAAACTCCGTAAACAATTAGCGGATACGAATCGCAATAATTTTCAAGAGATCCTCTCTTTCGAATTAGAGAAGGATGACTATGAGAGGGCATTGGCCGATCGTGACGCCAAGATTAAGCAGTTGGAAGAAGAGAAAGCGGCAGCACTGCAAGTAAGAGAAATGCTGACTTACTGAAAGAGGTGAAAGAAGCCCACACCCGAATAGAAATCATCTACAAAGAGGAAATAAAAAAGGTTCACGTAGAGGAGGAGAAATTAAAGCAAGAAGTGACTGCCTGCAACGCAACGATTGAGGCTCAGCGAAAAACTATCGCTGATCATGACCTCATTGTTGAAGGGTACAACAAAACCATTTCTGACCAAGCCGAGATCATTGCCAAGTTACAGGCTCAGGTTGCCCAGCTCAGTGCCAATAAGTCTACCGTTGAGGTTGAGAAAGCTGCTGTGAGAGCGGATTATTTCGAGCTCAAGAATACCTTTGAAAGAAAGATGGAGAAGCTTGATGCAACCTTCCTAAATTTTTATGTTAACTCCTTGTTGCATCAAGGAAGTCTCGATTATCTAGGTCCGAAATTCCCGCTTTTCTGATAGCAGCGATGTCTACACCAAGCAGGAGTTGGAGGATGCTTATCTGAATGAAGAGTCGAAGAAAGCATTGCTCGAGGGCTAGAAAATTCTTTGAGTTGAAAGAGAGCAGGAGGCCATTGATGCTGCCTTGACGACCGCTGCCGAAGCGCTCAACAAGCCTTTTATCTCTGGCGCAGGTGAATCATCAGAGCAGCCTCACGACCTGCCATCGAGTTCGGGACTTGAACCTCTACCTTAGGTAGTGAAGCCATCAAAAGCGGGCGAAGGTGGTGAATTTGAGGTTGCTATTCTTGACCATTCCTCTGGTGTGAGTAATGTTCTTGCCTCCTTCGAATTCAGGAGTTTCCAACTTACGCCGCAAGAGCAAGAAGAATTTAATGCTTTCATTTTTGATCTTATAGGTCCATCTACCTTCCCCGTTGACATGCCAGCTTCTTCGGTGCCCACACCTGTCGCCATTTCCACATCTTACGTGGTTGTTTCTATTCCTATTCCGGCTTCCACATCTGCATATGGCTCGCAGCCGGGACTGGAGGCTGAAAAGATAGCCGCGCTTCATGGCATGGATGACCCTTCCATGTCTTTGGAAGGCGACATTACAGCGGCAAAGGCCAAGGAGCACGAAACTCAGTCGGAGCGGCCCCAGAAGACTCAACTCGATCTGATCGCTGTCAAGAAGGAAAAGGTGGAGGCAATCAAGGCCTCAAAGGACTCCCGGAAATCAAGAAAATGCAAAGGGAAGGGAGGCTCTTTTGAGAAGACTATAGAGGAAGAGGAGGACATTGCCACCGAAGTATTTGTTGATATCACCAGCAGTGATAGCACTCCTGAGGTGAGGCAGAAGCTGCCGACAAAAGGTGGAAAGGGAACCAGAGGAAAGAAGCGTTGAGCAGCTTGCCTGAAGACTACTTCAATTTTGGCCAGCAGCTTGCATGAAGATTAACTTGTTTTTGTTTCTGTTTTGAGTCATTCCGTTCAAGTGCAGAGTTTGCACTTTACGTCTTTACTATGGAGTCTGTATTTTCTTTTTGTTGACCAGTGTTCTGTAGGTACAGCCCCCTCATTCTGACCCTGTGTACAGAAAATTATAAGCAATATATTTATATTTTGATTGTACTCTTATCTGACTGTTCATATGTGTTCTATGTACTTGTGCTTGTTTTATCTCATACTTTTCTAGTTCTGTGATTATAGCCAAAGCCCTTTGTTCGAAGTAACAGAACTTAGAGATTAACTGAAGTTAGAAATTAATAGCACTTTGTAAATTAATAGAACTTTAGAAATTAACAGAACTTAAGAGTTTCTTTGTTAACTTCTTTGTTTAAAAAAAGTTTTGTTTGGAGTGACAGAACTTGTGAACTTATTGTTTTCACGTGCTTTTGTTCGGGTACCAGTGTATGCCCCCAGTTCACAGGGCTGTTTACTTCAAACAATTTTCAAATGATCGAAAACTTAAGGTTCAGATAACTCTTTTATCAAACATGAAAATTGGCTAAGTTACAACTTGATCCCCCTTTCTTTGGAAGTTTTGCAACTTTAGCATGTAATCCCAGTTTCTGGCAATATTCTAGTAAGTATGCAATTTACGCATGGGTAAGTGTTGTCAGTCACCGAGCGCCTTCCTTCTACCACCAATTTTGTCCGGGTTGCGCTCATTATTCCCGACTATTTGCGTGCGGTTTCTCATGCTCCTCGGTGTTGCCCATCTTCCAGTCATGTGAGGCGCCATTATTTAGGAATTTAGTGTGCAGCTTGTGTAGTGTGCGGCATTCGGTGCTCCTTGACGTTGTTTATCTCCGAATGACACAAAGAGTGTAAGTTCAGATGCACGGCTTACGAGATGCGTGGCTTTTGGTGCTCCGGGCAAAGCGAGGAGCGTAAATTTAGATGCTCCTCGGCGTTGCCTATCTTCAGGTAACGCGAGGAGTTAGTTTTTGATGTGCGGCTTTTGGTGCTCCTTGGCGTTGCCTATCTCCGGGCAACATGAGGAGCGTAAATTTGGATGCTCCTCGGCGTTGCTTATCTCCGGGCAAACCGAGGAGTTAGTTTTTGATGCACGGCTTATGAGATGCATGGCTTTGGGTGCTTCATGTCATTGCCTATCTCCGGGCAACACGAGGAGCGTAAATTTGGATGCTTCTCGGTGTTGCCTGTCTCCGGGCAACGCGAGGAGTTAGTTTTTGATGTGCAGCTTACGAGATGTGCGGCTTTTGGTGCTCCTTGGCGTTGCCTATCTCCGGGCAACGCAAGGAGTGTAAATTTGGATGCTACTCGGCGTTGCCTATCTCCGGGCAACGCGAGGATTTAGTTTTTGATGCTCGGCTTATGGGATGCACGACTTTTGGTGCTTCTTGGTGTTGCCTATCTCCGGGCAACGCGAGGTGTAAATTTAGATGCTCCTCAGCGTTTCCTATCTCCGGGAAACGCGAGGAGTTAGTTTTTGATGCACGGCTTTAGGTGCTCCTTAGCGTTTCCTATCTCCGGGCAATGCAAGGTGTGTAAATTTGGATGCTCATTGGTGTTGCCTATCTTCGGGTAATGCGAGGAGTTAGTTTTTGATGCATGGCTTACAAGATGTGCGGCTTTTGGTGCTCCTTGGCGTTGCCTATCTCCGGGCAACGCAAGGAGTGTAAATTTGGATGCTCCTCGGTGTTGCTTATCTCCAGGCAACGCGAGGAGTTAGTTTTTTGCCCTCCTGGCAATACCGGTTTTTGAAAGGCAAGGATCGGGTTCCACCGATCCAACGGTTTGAGTCGATTTGCTTCCGTCAACCTGGTTTGAGTCAGTTCAATAGTTGATATAAAGGCTACATTACTCATACTATTTAGTTGATTTCTTGTTTTAACTATAGATTCAATATTTCCTAGTATATTTTCTATAGGATGATCCTTTAATAGCCTAATTCTTTTATTAGGTTGAATGATTTCACAATTAGTTTCATTAGGTTTATTATTTAAAGTTACAAAGTCTTCTTCTTCTTCATCTTCTATTTGTACAGTATCTTTAAAATTTTCATCAAAAGATACATGCGTTGTTTCTTCAATAGTGTTAGTTCTTAAATTATAAACTCTAAATGCTTTGTCAGATTTAGGTTCAAATTTATCTAAATTATCTTTTGTATTAAGAATAAAACACTTACTACCAAAAACTTTAAAATAAGCTACTATGGGTTTCTTATTGTAAAGTAATTCATACGTTGTTTTATTAGTTAATGGTCTAATTAAAATCCTATTTAATATATAACAAGCTGTAGCGACTGCTTCAGCCCAAAAGTTTTTATAAAAGTTACTATCGGAAAGCATTGTTCTAGCACACTCTTGAATCATTCTATTCTTACGTTCTACCACTCCGTTTTGTTGTGGAGTTTTTGGAAAAAAGAAATTATGAGCAATTCCTTTTTTATTACAGAAATTCTCAAAATTTTCATTTTCAAATTCTCCACCGTGATCACTACGAATAGTTTTTATTTATAAAGAAAGTTGATTTTGAATTCTTTTAGCAAAATTCTTAAATAATTCAAAAGCATCACTTTTAAGTTTAAGAAAAATTGTCCAAGTATATCTAGAATAATCATCTACAATTACAAAAACATATTTATTATGATTAATTGATTGAACTTGAGATGGACCAAATAAATCTAAATGAAGTAATTCTAGAGGTTCAGAAGTAGAAATCATATCTTTTAGTTTAAATGAACTTTTCTTAAGTTTTCCTAATTGGCAAGCATCACATATACTATCTACTTTAAAGTTTAACATGGGAAGACCTCTCACTAAGTCAAGTTTTGATAACCTAGATAACAGTTTGAAATTTAAATGACCAAATCCAAGGGTCACTTGTATTAGCCAAAAGACATAAGTTATCATTTGAAACTTTCATACTAAGGATGTAAATGTTTTTCTTCCTAATTCCTTCAAAGATAATATTTGACTTATTATCTTCGATGTGACACTTATCTTTTCCAAATTTAATTTTAAATCCTTTATCACATAGTTGACTTATACTAAGCAAATTATGTTTTAAATTCCTAACTAGCAAAACATCGGAAATAAGAGGAGTTTTAGAATTACTGACATTGCCGATGCCAATCACATATCCTTTTGAGTTATCTCCAAAGTTGACCAATCCACCATCTTTATATATAATGTCATTGAGTATCTCGGGATTTCCAATCATATGCCTTTAACAGCCACTATCAAGTATCCATTTATCTTTCTCAATTTGCACAGTTTGTCCATTGGTTGTTGATTCTTCAAAAGCCATGTAACATATCTGTTCCTGCATAACAAACCAATTCGGTAGATAACTTGATTTTTCATAAAAACTATATGCAGACTAATGATACTTTGATGAAATGCATAAATTCAAACTAGTATTAACAAAATTTCCTAAAAATGCCATTTTTAACTTTTCAAGTTTCAGATTATGAAAACTATGAAAACCTATGCTCTGATACCAATTGAAAGGGAGTGCGGATTAAGGATCTTAAGGCTAATTTAACACTAGAGGGGGGTGAATAGTGTTTAATGGATTCTCAGACTTATATGGACTAATTTAAAAATTATGATATAAATAAATGCAGAACTTAATCACAGAACAATACAGAATCAAACACAGATGCAGAAAGTAAATAAAAAGCAGTAAAAGGAAAGAACACACCGGATTTGATACTGGTTCGGAGTTACCCTACGTCCAGTCCTGCACCAAGGCAAACACCTCGTACATATTTATTATACCAATGTCGAGATTACAATCCTCAATTTCTAAAGGCCTTGAGGTACCGTCCTGTCTTCGAGTCAGGGGCAAACTCTCTTGATTTACGGGACACAAGATCACTCAATTGATATCCAGGCACAACCACACCTTATAGAGAGACTCGATAAACTTTTGATTACAAATTGATCCTATAACTCTGAATAGCACTTTGATCTTCGAGAGAGGGCAGAGAATCAAACAAGAATGAGATTCTAATTTGATTCACTTGAGAATTCGGCAGAATTTCGGCACGATCTTAAAAATATGAGAATTTTAGAATATGGTTTTGTGGAGAAGAAGGAGTGAAGAAAATAAGAAAATGGTTAGTTAGAAAATTCATTTGTGAAGGCTATTTATAGACCAATAACGGTCATAACCATTCGTGAAGAGATTTAAACGAATAGACACTTCTTTTGAAAATTGAAACTTTTGAATTTAACGGCCACCATATCGACATAGGGTATCCCATGATGTCGACATCCCTTAGTTAAAAACAATGTAAAATTTGTTTTGAAAATGGTATTGAAAGAAAAACAAGATGAAATGATTCTGTAGTAAAATAAACTTAGTTTCCTATGTTTTAAAATAACGAAGAGTAGAAAAATATATTTTTAGAATGTATATATAAATTTGATTTTAAATCTCATGTATATATATATTATAAAAGAATTTTTAAAAATCAGAAGATAGTTTAAAAATAAACGAAGTTTAAAACAAGAGTTTATTTAAAAACGAAAACAAAGAATATTTTAAGGCTAAAGCATCTTTTTGAAAATCATTTGAAAAGATAATTTTTAAGGCTAAAACATTTTGAAAAGCAGTTTTGAAAATCATTTTGAAAAACCATTTGAAGTAGTTTTGCAAGCTTCTTCCTGTAGAATATTTCATCACATCAGGACTCAAGAACTTGTACAAAACCAGGATGTTCGTGGGTTTGTAAGCCACTTGTCGTAGGTTTGTAAGCTACTTGTCGTGGGTTTGTAAGCCACTAAGAAGGTAGAAATGGGTTCCATCCCAAATGAAATTTGGAATGAATATTGCCATGCTATTATGAAGTTTTAACAAAACTAGACACTTATCTTGAAATCTTGATCTTGATACTCATGAGTCTTCAAACTTGATTTCTTCATTCTTGATCTTTATACTATACAGTCTTCAATAATCAGTACCTGCCTTATATATATCCTGCATAATAACATTCATATATATCTAGATAATAGTGTTAGTATATAAGTTATAATAAAATAAGTTACAAAGGTTGTTGTCATCAAAACTTTAATCGGATGAGCCTAAAAATATGGTCGTAATTTCCAAGACGCGATCAAAAGGCAATACGCTAGCTTCTCTAGTTTTGGGTAATTCTTCTCAGCTCTGGTGAATTGTTTGCTAATGTAGTACATGGGTCACTGGATTCTCCCTTCTTCCCGCACGAGAGCGGCACTCAGTGCGTGCGGGGAAACTACTAAATAAACGAATAAGTCTTCTCCATCCACCTGCTTTGATAAGATTGGGGGAGCTTCCATGTGTCGTAGCGATTTCTCGAAATCTGTCTGACAAGCTTCACTCCATTCAAAGTTTTTCTTTCCCCTCTTCAGTGCATTAAAGAACGGTATGCACTTGTCTGTAGCTTTTGAGATGAATCGACTCAGTGCTACAGCTTTTCCATTCAAGCTTTGAAGTTCCTTCTTATTTTTAGGGGCTTGGACTTCCCGTAACACTGTTATTTGATCTGGATTCGCTTCGATGCCTCGGGGACTTACTATGAATCCCAAGAATTTCTCAGAGGCCACTCCGAAGTGACATTTGAACGGGTAGAGCTTCATTCAGTATTTTTCGAGTATCTCAAACATTTCAGCAAGGTTGTCAAGATGGTTAGCAGCTACTCGAGATTTGACCAACATTTCGTCCATGTAAACTTCCATAGTCTTTTCAATCTGGCATTTGAATATAGTATTCACTAGCTTTTGGTAGGTTGCCCCTACATTATTCAAGCCGAATGGCATTACCTTGTAGCAGTAAAATCCCAAATCGGTGATGAAGCTGGTGTTCTCTTGGTCAGGCTCGTGCATTAGGATCTGGTTGCAGCCCGAGCATGCATCCATAAACAACAGCAGTTCTTGTCCCGCCATTCCATCCACAAGCCGGTCAATTCTAGGGAGCAGGAAGCTATCCTTCGAACAAGCTTTGTTTTGGTCCGAGAAATCAATACAAGTTCGCCACTTTCCATTAGACTTCATGACTAGGACTAGGTTTGATACCAATTTAGGGTAAGTTGCATCTCAGATAAAGCCATTAGCCATCAGTTTATCTATTTCCTCTCTTAGTGTCGTGGACCATTTAGGGCCCAAGCTGCGCCTTTTTTGCTTCACTGGTGTAAATTTGGGGTCAATATTGAGTGCGTGGAAGACAATTTTGGGTGATACCCCACACATATTAGAGTGTGTCCAAGCAAATACGTCCTAATTGGCACGAAGGAATTTGGTTAGTTCCGACCGCATCTTGTTTCCAAGGTGCGACCCAATCTTCAAGACCCGCGTTGGGTCATCCATACAGATTGGGACAGACACCGTCAATTCTACCGGTGTTGCCCGATCCTCCCCTGAGCTCTTCTTTCTAGGGTCCAAAGCCTTGTCGAATCGACTATGGTCCCCAAGCAAGGGGCGGCTCTGTAGTTGCTATTCGAAGGGTTCATGGATGTGAAGGGTTTTCCCTACATCCTTTCCTTTTTCCTTTCTTCTTGACTCGCACAATTCTGCGATGTAGCATTCCCGGGCAACGCTTTGGTCTCCTTTCACAATTTCGACTCTGTGCTCGATAGGGAACTTCATTGTAAGGAACCATTGGGCCAATGCTATTCTGAAGTCGGCTAATGCGGGCCGTCTCAAGAATGTATTGTATGCTGACATTTCATCCACGATCACAAAAGTTTGAATGAGGGTGACCCTTTACTCACCCTCTCCAAGCTCCACATGTAGGCCAATTATTCCCACCGGTTGTTTGGGTTCATCGGTAAACCCCTGAATCTATGTTTGGCATGCAGATATGCTTTTCGTGCCAATTTTCATTTGATCAAAAGTACGTTTGAAAAGTATGTTAACTGAACTGCCACTATCAACTAGCAGTCTTTGGACTACGGCGGGCCTGATTCCTACTGTCACCACCATTGGATCAAGAGTTGGAGCTTCAATCCCTGCGGTGTCCCGATTGCAGAACACTATGTCATCGTTCAAAACCTTTTGTAGCTTGACTGGAGTCTCATCATCTATTGCTAAACATGATTCCTTCGGGGCGTGCTTTAACAAACTCGCATATCGCTCCATCTCCCCCCAACTTCTTTGCGCGGGATGTGGTCCCCCAGATATTGTTCCAATAATAAGCCTTTGATCGGATCGTTTCGACCCTTCTTCACTAGTTCTATCTTGATTTCTTTGTTCTCTAGGAGGTTGAGGGGCCGCAGGTTGATTGGCTTTTTGTGGCTTTTTCACGTATTGCTGAAGCTTGTTGTTTCGGATTAACCCTTCGATGAGGTCCTTAAGGTGGCGGCATTTGTTTGTATTGTGGTCGTGTGCTTCGTGGAAGCGGTAGAATTTCCCTGAGTGCTTTTGCTGTTTTGTTGCCTCTTTTTTAAGAGGTTTCTTATATTCTTCAGTCCCTTGTGTTGCGAGATAAATATTCTCCGGAGTATCATTTAGAGGGGTATAGTCTTCTTGTCTAAACTCTCTAAATCTTTTGTTGCTGCCACCGTTATTTCTTTTATCGGAGTTCTGGTTTCTTCTCTTCTGATTCCCACTCTTCCCCGCGACTCCTTGAGTACTTCCAAGATCGCGCGTGTTTTGATTTTCCACCATGTCATTTTGTCTGATGTTCATCTCTTGTATACCGGCAGACTTTCTTTCCAGCTCCTGTGCTAGCGAACCATGGTTTTGCCTCAGTTTGCGAGCCAAACCCCCCTGGGTCGTTCCCTACCTACCTGCGAGCAGTTGATGAAGTGGCCCAGCCTAAAAGCTCTCTGATCCATATAAATACCATCCTACCTGCAACTTAAACAGGATCTTCTCGGGACTGATTTCTAAAGCTCTACTGAAATTATTCTTTATTCTCTACCTCCCTCACAACAATCTCCAAAGGAATTCACTGTGATTCTCCAGTGGGTTCCAACTCTAGGGATTCAATCTAGCTAAAGATAATCAAAGCCTTGTAATCAAACATCTCTTGTAACAACAATCAGTCTTTAATAAAACTTTAAAACTACCATTTTTCTATTTAAAGTGTTTTCTTTCCACCAACTCCTTGTATTTGTCAAAATACTATTGGATAATAAACTTCTTTATCAAAAAAATTTCCAAAAAACTATCGGAAGGTACTTTTTGACCCTTGTGCAGGAGATTGTATTCGGTGTCGACCGAAGTGATCTCTATGGAAAAATACATTATGCAAACGTAACTTAGTGGTTTTAAATGTGACCTAAACATGTTTTGGTGTGACCAACGTAAGCATCACAGTTATTTGATATGATTATATCCTATACCTTAGACGTTATCTTTCATATCACTATATTAAATTTAATAAATGGTTGGTTTTTTTAGGGGAAAACTGTTACCGGAATTCCTATCGTCTCAATAGTTACTGTTACATGTTGCATGTATCTTAAGTTTTCTCATACGAGACTTATGTTTGACGCTTGGTTATTATTTTCTCTAAAATCCTCGCGTACTCTTTTGTGTAGGCTGAGTAAGGCAGGTTTTACCATGGATGCTTCAGAGTTCAAAAGACGAGCTGGAGACTTCCATTATCTATCTATTTCTATTTCGATTGTTCCATTTTACCTATGTACATATATCAGCAATGTATGGATGGGCAATTATAAATGTCCAGGCTAATGATAGTACGTAGGTCTTGTAACTCTGAAATTCCTGTATTCAGAGTAATCCTTTATGTTGTTCTTTTGATATTATATATTATCGTTCCGCTATGAGATTCTAATGTTGTGTTCGTCCTTTTTTTACCCTAACCTTTTGTCTTTTCGGCACTTGGATGTTTAGCACACGAATACCATGGATGTATTAATGTCGATATTAGAGGATCGAAAAGTCAGATCGTTACAAATGTGAGGGAAAAAGACCATTAAAAGTGTTGTATAACCTTCATATATCAAAGTTAGAAGTACAATTGTAACAACCCCCGTTTCAAGGTTCGAAAATAGATACTAATGATGCTATAGTTATCCTTAGCATTATTTCCCAATGACAAAATGAGATCTGTTAGTTGATATCAAAAGCACAATAATTTGCAAATTTAAAAAACTTTTCCATTCAAAAATTTTCAAATTCATTAAATTCCAATTACATAACCACACGATTCCATTGTTCAGATAAAATGTTATAAATACAAACATATTTCCAACAGCGACATATGAAGATGCCCCCTTTGATTATCAGGGTCTTAACTACTAAACGGTTATAAACCTCATCACTACATCCAATCAACAATAAAAGAAGTTAAACTATACAACAGAAATAAACTCTAATGGTAGCTTTCCTCTTGCACGTCTCCATAAGCTTATTCGTCTAAACCTAAAAATCCAACTTTTAGCCTACTCAATTTTAATTGAGTACCCGAGAGCTTAAGAGAAATTTTTTGATTCCAATCAAACAAAAAGTCTGGTGTGAATAAAACTAGTCAATTTCAAACAAAAATAGGTAAATAGTGAGACTACTCCATTGAACTACGAAATGGGTTTCCCCTCACTAATATCTTAAGCACCAGTATGTTAATCATAACATATTCTGCAGCCAAAATGATTAGAACATAATCATAACATCATTACATCATAATTGATCAAAATGAATTATCTATCATTCAATCGGGTTAAATGGTCACACACTCCTATAATTTTCCAATCCCATAAAGTAGTCCAAGTAATTTTCCTAGGGTCAATATGAACCTATTAGATTTTGTGGGCCAACAAAAAACCTATCGGGCTGAATCAGGACAATAATATAACCAGATAATCCAAAATCTTCTATCCAATAGAAGGAAATAAAAATTGCTTCTAACCAATAGGAAAAAAAGCAAAATATCCTATCTAATTGGAGGAAATAACAATTGCTACTATCTAAAAGAAGAAAAATAACGATTAGCATATTTGCTATAAGTTCCTTTCTACGCGTAAATCCAATTTTTAGCATCAATATCCGCAAAGTTCTATGCATTATAATTAGAGACCTGACCAACCAGAGGCTTAATGGTTGGAAGGTAGAGCGCGATTATATCCAATCTCCACTAAAAAATCTAGTTTTAAAATATCCATAAGCGATGCCTTTTGATTGGTTCAGGGTATCCTAGCAAAATTGGATTTTCCAAATCTCCCGGATGCAATTCTTCTCACTCATGAGTTAAGTCTAACCAAATCTATTGTTGGAATAGTCCTAATAGGCCATCAGCTCCCACTTACCAAGGTTATAAATATCAAGTAATAACATATAAATGAGTATGTCAACCATTAACATATGCAATATCAACTGTCATGTTACAAAATTGAACATATTGTAACATCATCGTCACAAACATATCTTCATATGATAGCTATTTTATACACAAAAATTACATGTGCTTAAGTAATAATTTCCTTCACAAAACTTCTTTAAAATGACGTAAATTATCTTTCGTTTCATTTTAAAACCTTGTCAAAGTACTAAACTAAAACTATATTTATGTTTAAGGAAAATACATCCCGATAAGAATTAAAAGCTATTGTATGTCAACAAATAGGCTATCTTACTTTTCAAAAAATCATGCTATCACATATTGGAAACTTATACCATTGTACATTAAAAATACATCCTATCGCATTCCAAAAATATAGGATATCACATGTAACACCCCATAATTTTAACGACTGAATATTTAAATGATTAATTTAAATATTTAATCGTTAATCGACGGAATGCCCGTCATACTTGACTTTTACAAAAGAGTGAGTTATGACATAAAACACCCATAGTTGAGTTTGCTTTTTCAAAATGAGCAAAACGAGTATAAACTAGACTATGTTTGGAGGCGATGGATTTTTGGAGTGAGTAGTGATTTCATGAATGGAGATGAATTATGCTAGGCTCATTTGGCTTGAGTATAAGTTGGTTAGCCCTTCATAATTTCATTCTCATCTTCATTTCATGTCCATTCTTCTTCCACTTCTTTAATCTTTCTCGAATTACTTCCTTAATCCACTTCTAATCCCCAAGCCCTAAACCGCTTAAATAAAATTCCTAATTTCATGAAAAAATTACTGTAAATCATCTCTTCCTATTCTCTACAGAAATCGTGAAGGAATTGGCATGATTTGGAGTTTAGGCTCAGATCTTGAAATTAAAGAGAGCTAAACTTGGGTTTTGGTAATTTAGAGCTGGATTTGGTAAAGAAGCAGGTGAGTGGGATGTTTCTCTTACTTAATTTACAATTTTATACTTCATATATTTGTTCATTTATGATTATGAAGTGATATAGAATGATTTCGAGAATGTTAGTAATGTAATTAGGCATATGTGTATGCCTTAAACATGTTTAGATCAACACATTATTTATTAGAAACCTTAAAGACCACGTTTTTAAAAGTTAGTAAGCCCTAGAATTGATATGAGGCTAATTGGATGATTAATGTGATGTTATAGTTTGATTTGTGATTAATTAAGTAGTATAATGAAGTGCATGTCTTTAGAAACATTAATTATACTACTTGTATAATGTTTGGCAAAGTTAGTAAGTTAACTAAGTGAGTTAGAAGCTCTATAGTTATTATTAAAGTGATTAGAGGCCTATTGATGCATAATTAGTATTTATGAATGTTATTTAAGAGAAGAAATGTATTTTATAAATAATGGAATGTTTTATAAAATGAAGTTATAAGATAATTAAGCGAGTTATGATATTTTATAAATAATGGAATGTTTTATAAAATGAAGTTAATAAGGTAATTAAGCGAGTTATGAGCTCTACACTTATTACCAAAGTGATTAGAGGCTTAACGAGCTTAATTAGTACTTATAAATATTATTTAAGTAAGGAAATAATTTTATGAGTGAAAGGTATATTTTATAAAATAGAATGAGATTTTATAAAATAAGGATGAAGACGTATTTTATAAAATAGAATGAGATTTTAGAAAATAAGAATGAAGATGTATTTTATAATAAAACGAGATGTTTTTATAAAATAGTAATAAAGATATACTTTATAAAATAAGAATGAAAGGTATATTTTATAAAATAGAATGAGATTTTATAAAATAAGGATGAAGATGTATTTTATAGAATAGAATGAGATGTTTTATAAAATAGCAATAAAGTTATATTTTATAAAATAAGAATGAAGATATATTTTATAAAATAGAATGGGATGTTTTATAAAATGGTAATAAAGATATATTTTATAAAATAGAATGAGATTTTATAAAATAAGAATGAAGATGTATTTTATAAAATATAATGAGATTTTATAAAATAGTATAAAAGTAACGTTTTATAAAACAAGACATTTTATAAAATGATATAAAGGTAGTATTTTATAAAAGAATGAAATTTTATAAATTAGTAAGAAGGAATTATTTTATAAATTAGTTATAAGTTTTTATAAAATAATTATAAGATGAATACTCAACTCTTGATGAAGGAATAAGTATTATAAGATCTTAAAATGATTTATAAGCTAGTTTTATATTTTATCAAATAATGGAATGATTTTATAAAATAGTAGAAAATGATATTGGACTTTTACAGAAAAGATTTGAGAAATAAAACTAAGATTAGATTATTAAATAATCGAGTCATTATTTGAATATACATGTATGTATATGTATATGGGTAAGTATATGTATACGGGTATTGAAGCTATATAGTGATCAATATAATTCTGGTATCGTAATTAGAATTGTTGAATAGTTTGGATTGTTGATAATGTTTGCTTATTTATATAATAATTGTATAGGCGTACGGGAATGTCCATATGTGTATAAACACACTACGAGCAGTCTCTTGTACCATAGCAACCACCAGGTGCGTTAAGTTGCATGAGAGAGTACCGGGTTTTGTAATCGCTCTGGTGAAGTTCGAAATGTGATTTGTGAAGTTTTACGTGTTTGCTTATGCGTGTGTGCATATGCATGCACGAGCGGGAGTATCGACACACTGTGAGCATCACATGAGGTGAGAAGATTGGTTGAGTCTAATTTGGGAGGCTAGGTCGAAAGAATTGCCCCGCGAAACTCTACGCGTAAAAGAATGGTTTTCCGTATCGAAATTAGTTTTCGAATCTTAAGAAACCACTTCCAAAATGTCAACCAAGGGACTTCGGAAGAGGTCCGATGCAGTGGAGGACTGCTAGAAGAGCTAAGCGTCTCATCGGGTGAAGCGATGAAGAAGGCGAAGCATGAACCAACGATTAGAAGGCTTTTCTACTTAGGATTTACTGCCCAAGAAAGACAGCCATCGGTCGACCGTGCGAGGAATGCGGATTACGGACCTTAAGGCTAGGAATAACACTAGAGGGGGGGTGAATAGTGTTTTTAAGAAATTACTAAATCTTTTTGAGTTATTGTTGATTTGTACACAAATGTATGCAATATTCAGACACAGATATAATCATAGATGCAGAAATAAAGTAAATGCAGTAAAGGAAAGAACACACTGGATTTTATACTGGTTCGGGGTTACCCTACATCCAGTCCCGCACAACAAAGTACGGATTTCCTTTCAAAAGCAATTCAACAATTACAACCCTCGGTTTCAAGGCTACGAGGTACACCCTCCAGAATCACAATCCTCTGGGTAGAGATACTTAATTTCCGGGGCAACTAGTTCACCCAATTGATTTCCAAGGCTACAATCACACCGTTTCTCGCTTGATTGATTTCCAAGGCTACAATCACACCTTTTCTCGCTAGATAGATTACAAAGAAGCCTATAACTCTGAATAGCACTTAGATCTTGTTGAGATAGTGATAGAGAATCAAACCAGAGATAATCTAGTTAGATTCAATGTTGATTTCGGTAGAGTGATGATAGGATTTTGATTAAGAAAATGTGGAAGAAGAAGAGAAGTGAAAAACCAGAAAAACTGATTAAAAATTCGTTGAAACTAACCCCTATTTATAGAAGAACAACAGTCATGTCCATTCGTGAAAGGTTATGACGAATAGACACTTCTTTTGAAATTTAAATTTTGAACTCAACTGTCACCATGTCGACATGGTCACCATAGGCACGTCGACATCCCAAAGCAATTTTTGATAGTTTGATTCTCTTGGAAAATAACCTTTATCTTATATTAAAACTATTTTAAACTTTATAAATATACTTGACTATAGATAAAATATATAGATAAATATAGAGAACACTATATATATAATTTTACTATAATTTTATATTTAAATCTAAGTATAAATATATTATATTAAAAGATAGTTTAAAATAGACGAAGTTTTAAAAACAAGAATATTTAAAGCTCAAACATTTTGAAAAACAATTTTGAAAATCATTATGAAGTTGTTTTGAAAAAACATTTTGAAGTAGTTTTGCAAGCTTCTTCCTGCAGAGTATCTCATCATGTCAGGACTCGAGAACTTGTACAAAACTAGGATGTTCGTGGGTTTGTAAGCCACTTGTCGTAGGTTTGTAAGCTACTTGTCGTGGGTTTGTAAGCCACTAAAAGGTAGAAATGGGTTCCATCCCAAAAGAAAAATGGAGTGAAGATTTCAGTGCTATTGTGAAGTTTTAACAAAATTCTAGACTCAATACTTATCTTGAAATCTTGAACTCTTGATAATCTTGATACTCATGAGTCTTCAATCTTGATATCTTGAATCTCTATACTGTACAGTCTTCATTCTTGGTACCTACATGATTAAATCCTGCATATACATATATATCTAAACTATAATGTTAGTATTTATATTTTATAATCTTATTCTAAGGTTGTTGTCATCAAAACCATCATCTCCAGGACTAACAGACCGGCGGTGGATCATTATTCGACCGGTGATGCACTTTCTTGGGCAATAAAGCCCAAGCAGAGTACAATTCAACAGGGGGTTTCTCCTCGGATCCAAATGCAATGCGTATGGGGCTTCAGTAGGACTTCAGGGAAGCTTAGAGCTACTCGAGAAAGTAAGATACAAGGTAAAGTTCGGGATTCAGATGTAATGTATAATGATACGTGTACGGTCAATGATGATCGGACATTTTATCAATGTAGTGATAGACTACACAGTCATGTTTAGTAAGCATGTACGACTAAAGGATTTAGTCCATGCATCTTGGCTTTGATTTTGGGGTAGATATGTTTGATGAATGGTACCGGCCTTATACTAGTGGCCATACCGATTACGGATCTTATTATAGAGACCAGGTGTGTTGATAGTCGATGACGAGATATCAATCTTCGTTTGTGATAGAGGCATACACAAGTTACTTAAGAAATTCACGAGTGAACTAAATGTCACTAAAGCCTGCTTCAGAAGGTATGGTGTGGTTCACATACAATGATGATCGTCCACAAGTAAACTAGATGTCACCAAAGCTCGATGTAGAGAGTATGGTGTGGTTCATGTAGGATGACGATCATTTATGAGTAGGTGGGCTAGATATCACCAAAGCCTGCTTCAGAGGGTACGCTGTGGTTCATAGAGTAAGTCATGTATCACCATAGCTTGCCCCAGGGGTACGGTGAGACCTACACAAGACTATATATCTTTAACCCTTGAAGGGAATCATTGGATTGTGATTGATGGTTGCAGTTGGCTTCACCCATCAGAAATGATTGGTATCAATTTGTACTTTGGTTGTGTAATGATCTGCCTTTCTTACACCTAAAGACGATACTTAATACATTCTTAGTATTCATGTGCCTATCATTTAAATGTCCGAATGATAGGTCGTTTGGGGTGAAATAAAGAAAAAGGCATAATAGAATCTCACAAAACATGATGAGTAATATATAATATGAACAAGCCTTTACAAAAAGAAATTATCTTTATTATACCCAACATCAAAGTATATTAACCTATTATCAGCCTGGACGGTTGTAATAGCCTGTCCTTACAATTCTGGTAAATACAGATAAGAACAAAACAAACAGAACAGCGGAAGAATGTAAGATACGTGAATACGTCTTGGAGAATCCAGCTCATCACCGACAGCTCCAAAGGATCCAGCTAAATTTGGAAAATATGCTCGAGCTGACCCGAGCATTATATGAAAAATAACGCCCAAATTAGTCTGTTAAAACCAGTGTGAGAAACTTGGACTATAAGGAATTTTATTTATTATTACTTATAAAATCTTTTAAAATCAAAGGTATCCCATAAGACCACGTCACACATAAACACGGACAAGTTTTCACCTTATGATAACCAAAACATTTTCTATAGAAATTCCAGTGATATTATAATAATATCTAAGATACAAATACATATTAATATAGCTAAAATACTTGCATCTCACATTTCAGTAGTTGGGCACAGCTAAGTCCTTAAAGGCACATATTGGAAAATGGATTCCATCAATGACAAGGCATTGGGTACCACCTATCACAGTGCATCTCTAGATAAAACACACCGAGAGCCTCATATGGACTTCCTGCGAGTCAAGACCGACCCTACCCCTTACTAGATAGAGCTGAATATGTCATCACCCTTATTGGGATCAACAACCCAAATGGGCTTGGAGCATACATGATCTAAAATATCGATCGAGATTGGGTATTGACCATACCCTAATGGTAGCGAACCACATTGCCATGAAGCATATCCCCCAATTTTAGTCATTTCCAGGTGTGAGGCTTGTGGTTACGATTACCTTTTTTTATAGCAAACCATCTTGGAATGCTGACACTGCCCTCCAGGTAGAAATGCAATGCCAGCATTCATCCATACAAGTTCGTTCTGGGACTGAACGAAACCGGAGGCACTACCTCTACAACATCCATTTTGGAATCACCCTCTGGATTAGTAGCAAGTGGCCCTTGCATTTCAAAAGTTCCGTCTTCAACCATGTTCAAGATGTCTTCAGTTCGAAATACTTGGGTTGGATCGAAGGATCGAAGTGGTTTTCAGATAATTTATACTTATCTGATCCCGGTCTTTTCGAAACAACATTCGCTAGTTCCGGTAAACTCAACCACGGTTCTTTTGGAAATAATCAGATAATACATAGAAGCAGGGATCACCTCCTAACAGTTTAAATGGATGGATCTCCATGTCATTTGTCCTAGGAGAACAAAATGAGATTTATACGCACAATACAGCATCATCGAAGATGACTGTGCCATATAACTCACGTGTTTCTCTAGATATTTTCAGAGTTATACTTTAGTCCAGGTTTGATAGTCGGTTATTCAACTATCAAATAAACAAACAAGCAATAATTCAGAGATTTAATTACCCATAACAACCATTAAGCCTCAAAACAAATCTTTCATTTATTTAAATCTCTTTCCAAAATATTTATCAAAATATTCATATATTTATCTCACCGGCATAACTATATTCATAAAACATTGTGAAATATTTCTCATATCAAAGGATCAAAACAAAATTTTATTTAAATTAGAGATAAAGATAACCTTAAACAATATTTTTTCGGTGTTAAGTGTGAAACGAATGTCCATACCACCAGAATTAAGAAGGCCGATTAAAGGAAATCCAATCTCAAATTCTTTTATAAATTTCCTTCTATAAATCCTCTTAATAAATCTCTTTTATTTATGAATCTCCTTTACTTAAATTCCAAACCCATTTACAAAACTCTTTATAAATATCAAAACCATTAATATATCTTTTTATAAATCTCCAAAATATTTATAAAACTTCCTTTATAAATATCCAAAATCATTTGTAAAACTTTCTTATAAATATTCCTTATTTAAAACAAAAATCCTTTAATAAACTCATTTAATAAAGTCCTTTTGATAAACAAAATGATTATCTAAAACACCTTTACTAAAATCATTACTTAATTTGAAAAAATTATTAAAAGTATGATTGATCTTAAAAATCAGAAAGAAGCATAGTGACCATAATGGTTCTCATTTAACTGAGTTTACTTTTCAAGTTATAACATGGGTATTTACATAACAAGCAGATATGTATAAGGGAATCAGCCAATAACAATCAATCATATAAGTAAATGTTCAAGTTACCAAAATAGCAGACAAGGATTTGTTCTGCTAAACACATGTCTAAGTTAATATAATGGCATAATGGGTTTTTATTTTGCCTAACAGATGTCAATATAATCTACTTGGTGAACTATGGCAGAACTATGATCTAATATACCCAACAAATGTCAAGTACAATTTAATTAGCAGAACAACACTTATTTCTGCTAAACATTTGTCAAATACAATTCAGTTAGCAGAATAATGATTTATTCTGCTAAACAACTTACATTGGGTTTCATATCCATTGGGGTTACTTAAGGGTAGTTAACAAAGAAATCCCTTGGATTTAAAATATTCTTTAAAAGAGAGTTACTTTAAAACAAAACCAATCTTTAAAATTAAGGCGGTTTAGAACTTTAAAACTTTTATTTAATAATTAAATAACATTTAAACTTTGTATTTAATAATCAAACTTTTAGTTAGTAATTAAACAAAAATTAGCTATTAAATAAATAATAATTATCCTTAAATAAATAATTTAATAATAGTTGACCTTGAAATAAATAATTAGACCATAATTAATTTTAAAGTAATTATTAGATAATAATTTAAACCTTTAAATAATAATTAAATATTAATTAATCTCAATTAATTAATTAAGTAATCCTTAATTTAAACTTAAATAATAAACTAAACCTTTATTTAAGATAATTAAATCATAATTAAGTTTTAATTAAACCTTAACTTAAATAAACTTGATTAGTAATTAATTAAAAATTAAAACCTTTTATAATTAAATAATTAGTTAATAATTAATATTTCATTAAATTAACTAATTAAAATGAACTCACTTGTTCACATTTAAGTACTAATTACTTATTTAATTCCTAATTCCTCCTAATTATCTTAAATTAATAAATTTATTTATTTATTATTAACTCATAACTAATTAACTTTTATACTTAATTAATGTCTTGAAAAATGATTTCAAAAATAATTAAGTTAAAACACTTTTTATTTTGTAAACGTTGATTTTTTCGAACTGCCTCCATAGCGACCATCGCTATGGATGTAGTTACTTTAGACTAAGTTTCTAAGTTCTCCTGTCCAACTCATTTTCTCTAACTTTGATTCACTTTTAAAACATAGGTAAAATATTTGGAAAACTAAAATAACATTAAAACTTTGAAAACTATTAGTAAATAAAACTAATAAAACATCATTTTTCCAAAGGATCTCAAGTCCTATTTAACATAGGAATATTATCAACTTTCATAACCTACAGTTCCATATCCATCATTTACACATTCAACATCATATTCATAGAAAAAGATCACAACTTTACAACCAACACTATATTTAGACTTCATTTCAAGTCTAACTTCCAATCACATACAACAACATACATATATAATCAATCACCCAATAATCCAACAATTCAAACACATATCAGACACAAATTTATCCAACATATTAAAATTAAAAACTTTTAATTTAAAACAAAAGTTTACTCACCAAAACCATCCAAACTTCCACTAGAATTAGAATAAACCTAGATCCATGCTATGTGCTTTGAAAAATGAAGATTTGGTGCTCTTAAGGCCTTAAGTGGGTTCGGCCAAGGTATGGTGCACATGGTCCAAGGGTGGTGGAGCTTAGCCTTAAAAGGTGGAGGGACTTCGGATTATCATCGAATTCACAAAAATCAAACTCAAAAATGGGTTATCTTCCAAATGATTTTTGGACAAGTTACTCATGGAATTTGGAAAAGTTTCCAAAGGAAAAGTTCTTGGAAATTCTTTTCTCTACAATTTCAAAAAAATAATAACTCAATTTGGATCTGTTTTGAGAGATATATGGTGTAAAAGAAAAGGAGGTATTTTCGGACTTGAAAATTTGGATCCGAAAATACTCTACAAAGAAATGATATTTGGACATGGCTAAGCTCAAAATTTAAAGAAGTGGTACACGTGAAAGTTGTAGCCATTGGAATTTGTTACGGTTTGACAAAAAATACTCCATTTGGATAAGATATGAGAAAGATATGGTAGAAGGAAAAGTAGGTAAAATTGAAGAAGTGAAAGGGCTATTTATAAGCAAGAGAACAAAGTTTTTCATGCATTTAAAGTAGAAAGTGTTAGAATATAGAATTTTGATGTTTTGATTGTGACAACTATAAAAGTAAATATTATATGAACTAACCAAATTTGCAAGAGAAGATATTGTTTTTACTCGAGAAATAGTCTACCAATTTGCAGACCAGATTCCAGATTGAAGCTCCAACATAGTATTAAGTTTAAGGTCTGAGTTTAGTAGTAAATTCATGCTAAAATCTCTCCAAAGTGGTATATGCACGCACACATAGTTTAAAGTTTTTCAAAAACATTGTTGATACGCCAGAAAACACTAAATTCAGTCGACTGAATAGCATGATTCAGCCGGCTGAATACTGTGCATGTGCACAAATTGATTTGAATATTCAATCGGCCGAGCATGCTAATTCAGCTGGCTAAATTATGTCACATTTGCACTGTTTTCTTGCTGGTTCGTTTTTAAATCCATTCAGCTGGCTGAATTGCTCCATTCAGATAGCTGAATCTTCATAACGGCTATATTTTGAAAAGACACTTTAATTCAATGAACATAAACAACTCTTGATTCAAGAGTAGCTTCCATATCTCTTCATGGCTATCTTTCACGAACGATTACAACTCTTAAATCTCTATAAATAGCCATGAATTTCATTGTTTTAATCACTAATACTAATTCTAATTCTCATTCTTATTTTCTAATCTATCTTGCTATTTGAAATCTAAGCATTCAATACTTCATTCTGATCAATTGTTCATTCAAGCATACTTTATTAGTGATTAATAAACATCATATCTTCACGAATCACGAATTGAACGATATACCACAAAGGAGAAGATTATAGGAAGGGTGTACTCTAAAGACGTTTCCATGCTATTAAAAGAGCACATTCAGTCAAGATAATTCTCTGTATTATTGAAGTCCTGTTCGGTTGCTCAGGCGGTTGAAGTCCTATTCTGTTGCTTAGGCGGTTGAAGTCCTGTTCGGTTGCTCAGGCAGTGTAATACCTGTTCCTTCGGATTAAGTGAGGGTTGATAGTTAAATTCCAGAAGGAGTTTGGGACAGGACGTAGAATAGGAAGTTCAAATCAGTATAAAAGTCTCTGGTGTCACTTACTTTATTATTTTTCTTTTATATTTATCTTCCGCACAAGTAAATAGTTTAGTTAATATTCCATATTGCATGATCCTTAGTCACTTTCAGAAAGAATTTGTTTTTAATCTTTTGAAAACTAAATGAAATCCATGGAAGAGTTTTTAAGAGCTTGGAATAAATTTTGGCAAAGTAGAAACGAAATAAAAATGAGAGAGAATCTAAGGAATTTTGTATATATTACCAAAAACCCCTTTGTACTTTGCCCTCCACTTAAACCATGCCACCTCACCATGTCTCCACCCCTTATGTACCTCACGCCACCCTATTTTCCCCCCTCTCATCTCTTTGCTCCAACATGTAATAAATGCTATATGTACTTTGTGTTTCCTTGTGTTACTTATGGAATCTTATATTTTAAGTTTTAAAAAAACAAATATGGTTATACTTCATGTCATGCATACATACTAACTTATGTATATACACACATACACATACAAAAACATAAGTATCATACTTATTATAAATGTATGTGTTTGTTTATACAATAGAGTTCACAACATTTCCGAACACTTTAGCCGATGAAAAGTTGAAAATTCAGAAAACAAATTTCGGTCATATTTTCGATTTTTCTTCGAACTAAATATTTCTGCAAACAAATTTGAAAAACTATTTCACATCATTATTTATTATTTAAAATAGTTTTATTTTAATTATAAATCTATTATTTGAATATTTAAAATTAATTAAATATTCGCAAATCAAAGCAGTAAAATTCCTGTTCGTTACAGGTTGTCTTTCATTTCTATATTGTATGTATTATTGGTTGGCTGATGTTATTGTTGTGACATTTATTATCATTACATCTTTCGATATAGATCTATATTATGATCACCCTACTTTTGGATGTTGGGTTACTTTTAGCATAGTATGATTGTTATGTTTCAGTCACATTGCATTAGTTGTGCTGACTCCTTGATTATGGGAGAAGAGAAGGTTATGGTATGATTTCCTATCTTTTGGATAGGTTTACTTTACTTGTTTATGGACAGTCAGGATTACCCCTGAGCCATGACTGTGGAGAGGACCAGCTGTGCCTTAGTAGTTCTTGTTTATTGTATACAGTTTAACATAGAGTATTTTGAGATAGTTCCGTTCACACTAGGCTTTATGTCTGACCTGCGTTTGGGTACTCGATTGAGTAGTTTAGGAGTCAAGTGCTTTTGGGGATATGTTTTCAAGACAACTAGAGCATTATGTAGAGAGAGGTCGATACTTCATATATATACTTGATATTGTAGTAGCACATGACAGAGGTTATTTGTGTATAAGACTTATTGTATCGGATGTTATATTCTGACTCTCTGTATTGGTATTTATTTATCAGTTACTTCCGCTAGTGTAGTCTTTTATATATTTTTTATCCAATTTTGTTCATGTATATCCAATATATTATATGCTATCATTCTGATGTTAGATTGCATCGTTATGCTTGGACATTTTGTTTTGTTTCCTCATTTCTCTTTCTTTTATCGATGAGCCGTCTTTTGTGGTATTCGAAAGTTAGGCGTTGATGAAAGGCACTGAAATTTTTAGGTGTTATGAAGCACGGGCTGTTAAATCACAGGTACTATCGCACATCTAAATTACGTTAAGCTATCGCATGTCAATAAGCTATCGAATTTCAAGGAAACCATAGCTATCACATGCTTGGAATACATGAAGCTATCACATGTCTAAGACACATGAAGTTATCGCATGTCAATAAAGCTAATAAACATCTATCGACCACACAAGCTACCGCTTGTAAAAACTCAAAGCTATCACAAGTTAAAAAACACAAAGGCACGCAAGTTGAAAAATTCATAGTTATAGAGGGATGAAACTATGATGCTACTACATCTATAACTCTTAAAAGATATCGAATGTTGAAAATATGATGCTATTGCATCCTTAACTTTTAAAAGCTATAGATGGATGAAATAATGATGTTATTGCATCCTTAACTTTTAAAAGCTACCAACAGTTGAAAATATGATGCTATTGAATCCTTAATCTTTAAAAGCCATCGAAGGTTTAAAACCTAGGCTATCACATATTGAAAAACAAAAAGCTATCGCATATTGACAAATAAATAGCAAATCACATGTTAAAATTGACATTTTCATAAATATCTACAAAAATGACTTATTTCCTTTAAAGGTATATCTTTTTACCAAACCAATATCTGTGTCGTATTTTCATTGGTTACGCAAATCTTTTAAGAAATGTTATAGAAAAATCCGAGGGAAAATTTCCCTTATATTTTACAAAACCTTGACTATTTACCATAATTAATTATCAACCTTGATAACCAAATCTTTCATTTACTAAATAATTCATAGTAATTCGGAAATACATGAGAAAAATCTAAAAAAATTAAAAAATCTAAAATACCAACTTTTATCACACATAAATATTTCAGAGCAAAATAATTATTTTCATATATTAAATAATAAAACCTCAAATTACTTATTTTCCCAACTTAGAAAATTTAACCTATTCATAAAATTACAAAATTTAAAACGCTCTCCAAAATAATATTCCAAACATCATATCAAAAATTCAATGTAATTGGAGATGAAAATCTATGTTCTTAATTAAAAATTCCTTTAGGAAAATTTCATAAAATTAACAAATGATAAAACAAAACCATAGAAATGATTATCCAAGCTAAATGCATGATTAATAATCATTAAAAATTTGGACTCCATCACAAACCCAAAATATGAACATCAACAAAGAAGGGAGGGAGATGCTATTCATCTTAGTTTTAGTTAAAATGAAGAGATTTGCTCCTAGATTCCTTTCTTACCCTTTTCCTTAGCTCTTCTCCTTCTTTTTTTAATGGTTAAATTCTACCTCCCTTTTGTTTTTGTTTGTTGTTTGAAATAAAAATGAAACCAATGTGTGGTGAGGGATAGAAAATGATATAGGCCTTTCATTCCTTATGTGCCCCTCCCTTGATTATATTAATTATAATTTCTTTCTTTTAAAACATTCGCTTCATTAAATATTAATAGCTGGCTATTTTAGTAGGGAAAGGAGGAGAGTTGGTGGAAAATAAAAATAATTCCTTATCTTTCTTTCCCTAATTTAATAAATTCTCATAATTCATTTCCTCTTACATAATTACACCATTTAGAGTTTAAAATTCAATTTTTTTATCATAGAAAATCTCCACAGTTAATCTATTTTCCCATATTATTTTTTTAATTATCAATTAATTAAATTTTAGGAATAATGTGCAATAAAAATTATGGGTGTTATAGACTCTCCTTCTTAATAAATTTCGTCCTAGAAATTCGAATAAGGAAAAAACAACAAGCATATCAATCATGCAAACATGTATCACATGCATATAAAACAAACAACACTAGCAAATTGATACGCAAAAGTCTGTACAATAGTATAGTACATACATTAAAATAACATAGGATAAGCCTCTCTAATCTTATCCTCGGTCTCCTAATTACTATCTTGTTCCTCATCGCTCCATTGGACCTTTACTAACTTGATTGTCTTATTTCTAAACTTCTTCGTATCTCTATTCATTATATGAATAGGTCACCTAATAATAGTCATATCAAGCTTCACTACTAAATCTTCCAAAAACGTTGGCTATATAGTAGAGTTCAGATCACATACATACTTCCTCAAATGAGAAACATGAAAAACATATGAACTCATGCCAAAGTATTCGGTAACTCATATGCGAGTTTCCAAGTCCACTTTATAATAGAAAATTGACCAACATATCTAGATGCCAACTTTTATGACTTTCCGAATCGCATAAAAACCTTCATCAGTGATACTTTCACAAAACAAGATCTTCTACTGAGAATTTCATGTCATTTTGCCATTTATCCACGTAAATTTTCTCCTTCAATTGCGCTTCCTTTATCCTTGTTTGGATTAACTCAAGCTTTTTTGTTGCTTCTTTCACCAAATCCAGACCAAGCATTGGTCTTTCACCTGTCTTCACCAACATGCTGGTGAGTTGCACGACCTTCCATAAAGTGCTTTGAAAGGTGTTATTCTTATACTAGTCTGATAACTATTATTATATGAAAACTCGAGTAAGTGTAACTTGTCTTCCTATGACCCTCCAAGATCATAAGCTCTTAACAAATCTTCAAGTACCTTGGTATCCCTTTCCATTCTTTATCAACTTGCGGATGTTAAGCTTTACTCATTTTCAGCTTCTTACCCAATACATCTTGTAAGCTCTTTTAGAACTCACTAGTAAACAAAGGGTCTCTATCAATTACTATGGTACTTGATATTCCATGAAGTCTCACAACATTCTTCAAGAATAATTTTACCAAACTAGGTGCCCTCCTCGTCAACTTAATAGGGATGAAGTATGTACTCTTGGTCTGTTTATGAACCACGACCTAAATACATTCATTTCCACTATTCTACCTTGGCAACATGTCTAGAAAATCCATCGATATAGAATCCCCTTTCCACAATGACATTCAAAAGTTTGAAGTATTCCACTTGGTTTTTAATGCTCGACTTTCACTTATTGGCAATTCATTCATTGCTTCACCATAGCCCTACATCTCTCTTTATACTTTCCTTGAAAAAACTCCTCTTCATTACATCCACACACCTCTAGGATAAATAGTAAACTTTAATCAATGACACTCTTTAAGAATTTCCTTTCTTAGATTATCCACATTCGGAACACACAACCCTTCCTTATTCCTAAATCATCCTCTTTGGTCAAGTGCAAAGTCTTTCAAATCATCAATCTCATTTACCACTTCTAGTCACTTAACTTCTAAACAAGAAATCATTGTAATACGCTGACTAGAATTGGTATCGACCTTATTCTAACTCCACAAAATTCCAATGCCACTAAATCGTTCCATTCAGAAAACATTGCTAATACCACATTATGATGTTTTCTATTAAGTGCATCATCAAATTTATTTTCTTTTCCTGGCATATACTCAATCTTAAAATCATACGCCGCCAAAAATTCAAGTTATCTTTGTTGTCTCATACTCAGCTCCTTTTAAGAGAATAAATACTCCAGGAACTTATGATCCGTAAATGATTTGAATCGTTCCCTCAAAAGATAGTGCCTCCATACCTTCAATGTTAAGGTTACTGCTGCAAACTCCAAATCATGAGTAGCATATTGAACTTCATGCAGTCGAAGCTGTCAAGAAGCAAAAGCAATGACTCTACCTCTCTATATCAATACAACATCCAATCTGATTCCACATGCATCCGTACACACCACCAAATCTTGATTCTCATCTAATGCAACTAACATGAATGCATTGGTCAATAAATGCTTTAGCTTGTGAAATTCTTTTTCACATTTATCGGTCCAAACAAACTTTCATCCTTCCTTTTTTGATCGATGCTGCTATATAGGAGAAATATTTAATGAATCTCTTGTAGTAGCCAGCAAACCCTCAAGAAATTTTGATCTCAGTTACGGTCTCGGGTCTTTTCCAAATATTAATAGCTTCAATCTTCTATGGATCCATAGACAATCCATTCTCCAAAACTACATGTCCAAAAACTTTACTTCTCTTTCCTAGCAATGACATTTTAAAAACTTTGCCTTTAGCTAATGCTACCTCCATGCATCTAACACTATTCTTAGATGAACTTCATGATCTCTTTCATTCTTAGAATTCAAGATCTCTTCAATAAAAGCCCAAATGAATGTGTCCAAATGCTCTCGAAAGATTCAATTTATCAGGTCTACAAACAAAGTAGGCGCATTGGCCATTCCAAAGGGCATGATTAACCATTCTTAGAAGCCATAACATAAAGTATAAATTTTGATTTCAGAATTGATTTTAAATATTTTTGTCTTTAAATCCATAAGGATTTTAATTTTTAAAGTACAATTTATTTAAAAATTATTTAAATCAAAAATAAAATTATAAAAAATTCCCGTCCTTGAGTAGTAGTAAATATGTATTTAATATATATATATATATGTATATTAATTAATTAACTAGTTATATGCTTGTATATATTATAATTCTGTGTGTGTAGTATTTTTATTTTCATAATATAATATATGATAAATGTTTTTAAATTATTTTACAAATTAATATCTAAAATAATTTTGAAATCTAACCGTATTATACACACACACACACACACACATATATATACACACACACATACATGTATTTCATAAATGATTTAGACAAATAAGTTATAACCAATATTTTATAACAAACATATATTTAAATTTATACATACATAGATATGTGTATATTTATTTATACAATAATTTTGATGCACATAGATGTATATTTGGATAATACATTAGTATATACGAGGGGCTAACATGTTTATTGCATTATAAATCGCAGTATCTATACACGGGCATATCAAACCATGTAGACAATATCTTGTTGCACGTGCAAGCACACATATATGTGTATATGATACACATGTATGAAATTAATACAAATTATATAAAAAAAATTTATTTATAAAATCAAATAAAATAATGATTTTATTTGAAAGAAAATTTAGAAAAAAATAAATGAATTAGACTACATAGGCCCATTAAAGTCCACTAATAGAATAGTTTTTTGAAATTTACTCAACTCCTTCACTACAGACTGACCTAGTTCCAATGGAAAGACTTCTATGTTTCGACTTAGGATTTGATGAAACATAAAAGAATAGTGGGAGCTTATTAGCAAAATGAAACATAAGTTTAACCTTACTAATAATATAAGAACATCTACTATGATATTGTCCTAATAATCTACCGTTTAAACTTATAGAAGATGTCAGGTCTAAAGCTATTTTCTAAAAGCAACAAGTTTACCGGACCTAACTGCATCGATTGGCTAAGAGCGATCAAAATAGCATTGACTTAATGGGGTTGTCTGGCCTATGTTAAGAACGTTAGTCCAAATAAACTAGAGGCAAGATCGGTACTGTGTAAATTTATAGGATATCCTGAAAACTTAATGGCATATATATTCTACAATAACAAGGAACAAAAGGTTATTATTTCTTGGCACATTGTCTTTTTGGAAAAGGAATTTCTGACAAAGGAAATTAACAGTGAGGTTGTAGACTTGGATGCGACCAAGAAGTTAACACTGAGGCCGAACCAGTGGGAGAACTAAGTTCACCTGTATACGAAAACCAACATATTAGAAGGTCTAGTAGGGAATCTCGCGCACTGGAGAGAATGTAACATCCCAGAAATTCGATCGTTTTGATTTTGAATATTTATTTAATTTTTTTTAGCAGAGCTAGCGGGGTTGACTGGACCCCTACCAGATTTTTTTGCAACAAAACAATAAAATAAAATAGCTCAAAACAGAATAAGAGCAATGAACACACAATAAATCAAAAATAAAACAAACAAACAAACAAACACACAGAAAGAAGGAAAAAAGAGAAAAAATACAAAGGAAATTCAAAATAATACCATCTCCAATCTAAAACAAGATTGGTAGGATAGATCACACAGCTACTTTTCATATGCATGGCAATCTTCCCGATTAGCACATGCCATAATATTTCATTGCTTCTTTCCTTATGTTTAAAACACCTACAATTCCTTTCTTCCCAAACCAAAGCTATGTACTTTTTGATGCACAGTAGCAGGACAAAAGCATGGCTTCGCTTCCTTCTAGTTAAGTTGTAGACATCTTCCCACTCTAACTGAGAATCCCTGGTGATAAAAACCCTTCCAGCCTTGACCATCAGTTTGCACCACAAAGGAAACAAAACATCACAGTTGAAAAATATGTGATCACTAGTTTCATATTGTGAGCCACAAAAAACACAGTGAAGTGGACAATCAAACCATAGGAATTGAGCACATTTTTAGTTAGCAAAGCCATGTTAATTACCTTCCACATCATGAGGTTATCTGTTGGAGTAGCTTTGTTATTCCAAATCTGCTTTGACCATTTGAATTTAGGCATTGTACCAATTTTAGCAAGCTCCAAGTAGACCTGCTTGGCGGTATGTTGCTTACCAGCCCAACTGATAGTGTCACAAACCACAGATTTGTAATCTGCAGACTCAGTGCCCTGCCAAAGAGCTCTAATGACTTGATTACTGGAGTAGGGAAGATTAATATATCCATTCACAGAAAAATGACCGGCAGTTGCATTTCTAGCAATCCCTGTCTGCATCAATTGCTGATGGTTCAGCATTTTCGATAGAATTACCCATTTAGCACACCATGGTTCATCCTAGAAAAGTATCTTAGAATCAGCTGCTATATCAACTCTGGAAAATGGCAGAAAGGTTTCACAAAGGCCAAGAATTCTTCTCCAATCCCAGCTACAAGGTTGTTGGACTGCCATGGTCCAGAAACACTTACGGCCTATATTATGCATCTATGTCCATTCTACCCACAGAGAGGCAGACTTGGAGATCTAGTTATTAAAATTTGTTCTAAAAGCAGCAACATTCCAAGTAAGAATGCTATGAATACGCAGAGCACCATTTCGTTTGGGAGCTTCAAACTGCTGGAAGGAGCAAGGCATCAGTTTTCTAGTGTGTATTATACAGTCCAAAAGAATATCAACATCGCACTTCTCACCATGCTTAGCAACTTTCTTGGTAGAATGAACATTCTAGCCCAATAAACTATCATTGAGAAGCTAACGGCTTTAATCAGAACTAGCCTTCCTGCTTGGGTTAGCCATCTGTTGGCCCAGCAATTCATCACAACAGTTATTTTATTGTATAAGAGGAGACAGAATGCAGTGGTTATTCTTCCAGTAAGCAATGGCAATCCCAAGTAATTCATGTCATGCTCCATCCTCTGAAGGCTAGTTGCTAGGAGAAGATCATCAGAAAAAGTAGCAGGGATCCCAGTTGTAACTAAGCTTGATTTATTTAAGTTGAGCTTCAGACCAGTCATCAAATAGAAAGTGTCAATAGTCTTCATAATGCAGGCAATAGATGAAAGCTCTGGTTTTGTGAATAACATGATGTCATCTGCAAATAGTAAAGATGTGACAGAAGTTTGCTTACACTTTGGGTGATATTTGATTTGTTTATCGGCATAGCATTGTGCCAGCACAGTCGTAAATACCTCCATCACAAGTATAAAAGGATAAGAAGAGACTGGATCCCCTTGCCTAATTCCTTGGCTGCTGTTAAAGAATCCAGCAACTTTACCATTGTAATTTAGAGTGAAGTTGGGAGTGGATATACATGTGTAAATCCAGGCAACAAACAGTTTAGGAAATCTCATGGTAGCCATCATTCTCACAATTGCAGTCCAATGAATAGAGTCATAGGCCTTTTTTATATCGAGTTTCATTATAGCTGCCTTTGAAGAGTTAGTTTCTACCATAGCCTCTCAAGAGCTCATGTGACAGTAATACATTATCAAGAATATTTCTCCCGGCAGGAAGGCAGCCTGATTAGGGAAAATAATATCATCCATAACTCCCAAAAGTCTCGTAGCCAATATCTTAGAGATGCACTTGTACACCACATTGCAACAAGCAATTGGTCTGAAGGAAGATATAGTGTTTGCCGGAGAGGATTTGGGTAGTAAAACAAGGTTAGTAGCATTCACTTCACCTAGCATCCTACATTTATCAAAAAAATTATGAATATCTTTACAGAAGTCATTGCCAATTATTACCCAACTTGTGGTGAAAAAGAGGACATTAAAGCCATCAGGGCCACCACAAGATTTCTTGTTCATGGAGATAGTGTGTTTTTGATTTCATCATCAGTCACTTTAGAGATGAGAGATACAGACTGAGAGGTGGTGATGCAAGGCAAATTTAGATTAGAGATTGAATCCAAGTTTGGCATAAAATTAAAGGAATTGCCAAGAAGACCAGTATAGTAATTCAGAAGAGAAGCATCATAGTTTCTGATGTTGAGTGAATTATACCATTCCCATCAGTTAAGCAAGAAATTCGATTCTTAGCTTGTTTCAATTTGATTGAAGCATGGAAATATGATGTGTTTTTGTCACCCTCCTCTAACCATTTTTTGTGGAGCTGCTGTTTCTTCATGCTACATTCTATATCCAGAGCTTTGTTAAGTGCATTGTACAGTCTACCTTCCTCTTTAGCAGCCTGGTGATCATCAGGGTTTTCCATCATGTTTTGCTGAGCAACAAGGAGATCTTTCTTAATTTGAGAGGATTGGAGATTGCCATCACCATATTTCCTCTTAGTCCAGGCCCTTACCATAGTTCTTGTATTCTTCAATTTCCTACATAATCTAAACATTGGGTTACCATAACACTTAATGGACCAAGCAGATTTAATAATATTAGTATACTCAGGATCATCCACCCAAGCATTATAAAATTTGAAAGTTCTTTTTTCAATTCAGATGGTGAACCAGATGTGTAAATTTGAGGAGAGTGGTCAGATAGGATGGGGTGAGGAAGGTTGACAGCTTGATTGGGCCATTGAACTAAAGCACTCATATTGATAAAAGCATGGTTTATTGTGGTAAAAGTTCGCACACCCCTTCGACTTCTATTATTCCTAGAAAATTTTGCACTAGTTTTCATGATAGGAAAAAGATTTGATTAAGCAAAGCATTGTTCAGAGGTAGTAAGTCCTTGGGCATCAGAGGGATACCACCATGCTTATGAAGCAGATCATATGAGCAGTTGAAATCCCCCAAGACAAGCCAAGGATGGGGTTTCCTGCCTAAAATGAGGGATTAAGTTAAGGAATAACTGCCTAGAAGCTTGTTAATTATCAGTATAGATGATAGTGAGATAGTAGGATATGGATGAAGAGGGAGATGTGACATGTTAGTGCATCAATTGCCTAGTTTCAAGGATGAGGGATAAGGTAAAAATAGATGGATCATGCATAATTAGAATTCTCCCATCAGGAGCTTGATTTAAGTAATGAGACAGGGACCATGCTTGGTTGATGTATTTGGCAGTAGATAAAGTATGAGAGAGATCAAGTTTTGTTTCTAAAATGGCAAAAAGCAAAAAGTTATGTTTCTGAATTAAAGCTTTCACTTGATCGAGCTTTAGATTAGAATGGGCACCACAGATGTTCCACACAGCTAGATTGTTCATCATGGATGAAACTATAGGGATTGGTGATTTTCTGACTCTTGGTTGCAGGAGGACAAGAAGCATGTTTTTTTGGAGAGACATGAATCAGACTGATTCTTGTTGAGGGAATACTGGTATTTGTATTTTTATGCTTGTTTTTCTTCTTGTTTGAATTGCAAATGGGTAAGGGAGGGTGTTTTCCAGCTAGGGATACCGCCCTCATTTCAATACCCATTTAATAACTTGAATACCAATCTAATTAATTTTAAATACTTAAATAATTGGATTTTGGAATTTAATAACTTGAATTCAAATATAGTAGTCATTTAAATATTTGAATTGTGAATTAAATATTAATTAAATGGATTTAATAGTCTTATGTAACTCCTTTAATTAATAAATAATATTGGTGAATTCAATTTGTAAATTTAATTACAATAATAAATAGTTTGGATAAATATCAATAATGAGATTGAAATATAAAATGATATCTAAATGTGTAAATTTATCGTTCTGAGGCATTGTCTTCGTTTTTGACAAAACCAGTGCCATCAGGTCCAGAATAATAAGGTGATGTACGATGACTAGTTTCGTGACGATCTGACGTACCATGTGATTGTGCAAGCTCGAAATGCGTAACAGTCAATTTTAGAGAATTAAAATAGTATAATTTGATTTTAAAAGATAACTTCTGCATACGTTGGAATTAGGTCCCGAAAATAGTTCCATTGAGTTTGGAATAGGAGTATTTAGCTAGGAACGTCAATGAGCACGCCTCGATTGGAGTTCGTGAATTTTGGGGGTGAATAATGCAGGTTAGAAAATCTATATAAGGACCTCACTTTCTCTTTTTCTCCCAATCTCAGATTCATGCCTAACCCTAGTCGCCTTAATCTAATGGCCACTGTTGCTCTAACCACCAAAGGTCGTTTCAGGTGAAGGTCCCAACTAGGGAAATGTTTGGCTAGGTGAGTTGAGTACTTCGACCAGTTGGATCATCGAATGGAGGATTGTGGCAGCCTAGATCTCAAGATGAACGAAGCATTTTTTGGGTTTTCTAGCAATGGCGGGGGTTTCCAGGTGGAGACTTAGGCGGCGTTGGGTCAGTCTCGATCTGAGGATGCGGTGGTAGGGTTGCGGCGACGGTTGATGGCTTGTGGCGGCAGCATCAAGTTGTGGAAAGAGGCGGCCGAGTTTCAATAACGTGCGGCCGAGATTGGCAAAGGGTGGATTATGGTTTGATGAAGGTTAATTAGTCATTAATGATGTAATTAAGAAATTAATTATATTTATTCAATTCATAAATCTTATTAATATTGATTATATAGGTCGGATCCGGACGAGGTTAGTCGCATTGGACTCCCAAGAATGTCATTTTCGTATTGGAATTGGATTGGTTGAAATTGTAGCTTGTAGAATTTTATGCTAAAATCGAACGACGTTCGATGTTCGATTTTAGTTCAAACCGAAACGCGAAAGCGTAAACGGGAATTTCAATGAGTTTACTCATCTCTAAGTAAATTATAAAATATCTGTGATGCTATAAATCGTTGTTGAATGCTTGGATGTTAGTTTAGATTGTTGTTTGATTGATTGTTTGGTTGGATTCCCATTTTGGAAAAACGGATGACATTATCTAATTTGTAGTGAACACATATAGTTATTTATGTTGTTCGTAACCATTATTTTTGCAGGGGACACTTGCAGAGAGACTATAAGGGGTTTCTTGCCAATATTAATTTATTTACATCCTTGCGGTGCTTTTATTGTTGTTTGGTTGAAAATAATTGTGACATTCTATTAGAATTGTTTAAGTGTCGTTATAGCGATTTTCGTTATACCGTCAATTATTAAATATCAACGCCTAAACTTTTATGTGAGTTGTCTTGAGCTTTTATTTTCACAAAATAGATGTTTAAAATTCATCTATCATTTTGATTAATGATGTTTAAATTTAATTAATCATTTTGATTAATGATATTTAAATTAATTAATCGTTTTAACTAATGATGTTTAAATTTAATTAATCATTTGGAGTAATGAGAGTTGGATTTAATTAATCATTTTAAGTAGTGATATTTGAATTTAATTAATTATTTTTAATTAATGATATTTGAATGCAATTAGTCAGTTTAATTAATGATATTTGAGTTTAATTAATCATTTTAATTAATGATATTTGAGTTTAATTAATCATTTTAATTAATGATATTTGATTTAATTAATCATTTTAATTAATGGTATTTGAGTTTGACTAATTATTTTAATTAATGATGTTTAAATTTAGTTAATCATTTTAATTAATAATGTTTGAGTTTAATTAATAATTATAATTAATGATGTTTGAACTTAGTTAATCCATTTAGATAACGATATTTGGATTTAACTAATAATTTTAATTAATGGTGGTTTAAAAGTTAATTAATTGATTTAATAAAAGAGTTCAAAATAAATTAACTGATTTAATAAAAGTATTTAAAAGTTATTATCTGATTTACTATTTCAAATTTAGTAAACTAATTTAAAAAAAGCGTTTTAAATATAATTGATTGGTTTATTAAAAGAGATTATAAATGTGTTTAATTATCTTTCAGGATAATTAATGTTGTTTTGAAAATTCATAAAAAGATTTTAAAATTTGATTTATTTTCATTTGGAAAAATTAATGTGGTTTTAAAATTTTAAAAGGATTTTATAAATTATACCGCAAGATATTAACATTTGATTTAAATTTTATAAAAATAATTTAAACTTATTTATAATCTTCCGGGATAATAAATGTTGTTTTGAATTTATAAATGAGAAAACCCTTTAAATGAGATTGTTTAAAAATAAAATAAGTGTAAATTATTTTAGGTTTATAGTAAGCAATGTTTAATGACATTTGTTTCCGACCCTTGTTTTGATACACTTAGTATTATGTTTGTCATTTTAAACGAATATCTCAAAGAGTATTCTTAAAATGTTTTACAATATTTGAAATGTGAAAATTAAGACCAAATTTGAATCAAATGTTTTAAAAGTTTGATTCATTTATTGGTGGTAAGTGTATGTGATTTAATTCTCATACGCAAATCACTTTGTTATTCCCAATAGTGGATTTATCGACTATCGATTTTGATTCTGCTATCTTCTTTGTATTTCATCACTCTAAGAGCGAGTGGAAGCTATGCTATGTGGGGTTGCTCCCATTAGGGTATTGTCACATCTTCTCTAGATTTGGTTAGGATATTTGTGCATCGAGATGTGAAATACTCGGATACTCGGTAACTATTGGCAGGGTCCAGCTTGGACATGTCCGAGATCCGTCAGAGTTCTCAAGTATATTTCTAGAGGTGTACTTTCGGTAAGAGGTGGCACCCTCCTAGTCATTGTTGAAAAATTTCTTTCCTTGTTGTTAATTCAAATCTTTGAATTGTTTCCTTAATTGCATCAAGAAGTGACAGGAGCTCTGCTCGATGTTTAATTATTTATGCCCATTCCTTAAGTGTGCAATTTTTTCTTACTGATACCCATCCTTTTATATTTGGATTTGTTTTCCTGTTGTTTATTTCCACTCTTTCCTGTATGGATGTTATTCTTGTGAGGTAAAAACCCGTTCCGCATTTAGTGTCATGGTCTCACAGAATTTTTATATGTTCATCATATTACTTAAGTTTTCTCACGCTGGTTTTCCAGATTGATCCAAGTGTTATTTTATTATAATGCTCGGGTCAGACTTAGTATTTTCCCATGTTAGCTTTGGTAATATGGAGTTCTTGGAGAAGAGCTGGATGTTCACCTAACGTAGTGTTCTATTTTCCACTATATTATGTGGTATTTCTATCAGCAATTGTAAGGTTGGGATTTTATAACTATCCAACTGATAAGGTTCGTTTTTAACTCCGAAGTACTCTGTATTTTTGGAGTGGCAATTTATACTTTCTTTGTTATATTATATGTTGTCGTTTTGACTGTGAGATTCGGTTTTCCATGTTCTCTATTGTTTTCCTTTATTTTACACTAACAACCTGCCTTTTCGACAATTGGATGTTCACATTTGAATACCATGGGTGTATTCGGTGTTGACTTTCGATGGTCGAAAAGGCGGTCATTACAGAGACACTACGTTTTTCTCATGGTTGACGAGAAGAAGGACTGTGTCTTTGATGACGAGACTCCTCTCTCTTTCCAATAGGCACTCTATCTTAGAGCAAAGACTCTACATTATGTCCTAGAGTAATGATATAACGATCTGTCTTTCTTACACTAAAAGACGACACTTAATGCGTCCTCAGTACTCATGTGCCGATCATTGAAGTGTCCAAAAGGTAAGTCATTTAGAGTGAAGAAAGAAAAAGGTAGGGCAGAATCTCACAAAACATGACGAGTAATATATAATATACACAAGGTCTTTACAAAAGGAATCATCTTTATTATATATACAACATCAGAGTACACTATCCTATTTCAGCCTAGACAATTATAACAGCTTGTCCATACAATTGCTGACAAATACAGACAAGAACAAAACAACACAGAACGACAGAAGACTATAAGGTACTTGAATATGTCTTAGAGAATCCAACTCGTCTCCTGAACGCTCCAAAGAATCCAGCTAAATCTGGAAAATATGCTTGGGCTGACCCGAGCATTATAGGAAAACAACGCCTGGGTCAGTTTGGTAAAACCAGCCTGAGAAACTCAAATCATAAGGAACTTTATTATAACTTATAAAACCCTTTTAAAATCAAAGGTACCTCGTAAGACCACGCCGCACATAAACACGGACGGGTTTTTACCTTACGATAACCAGAACATTTTTATATAAAATCCTCTGATATTATCATAATGTCTAGGAAACAAATACATATTAATCATAGCCAAAAATTTTACATTATTATATTCCAGCATATTAGGCTCTACAATCAATACCGTAAAGGTACGTATTAGAGAATGGGTTCCAACGAATGGCAAGGTAAAGGACTACATTTCGAAAATGGTACACCTCTAGATAAAATGTACCGGAGCCAAACCTTGAACTTGGTCTACCCCTGCCAACACAGAACCGGCCTACCCCTGAACTTGGATAGTACCAAATACGTCATCACCCCGGTTGTTCCCAACCTTTATCAAGATATCTCATGCACAACCAAATCCATAATAGGGTAATCTAGAAAGGCGATAACACACCCTAATAGGAGTGACCCACATAGCCCTGCTGCATCTACCCTGTTTTAGCCATTACCGGGATGTGAGGCTTGAGGTAACGATTTACATTCTTCTTAGCAGACCACCTTGGAATTCTAACACTGCCTTCCAGGTAGAAATGCAATGCAACATTCATCTATACAAGTTCGTTCTGAGACTGAACAAAACCAAAGGCACTACCTCTACTACATCCATTTTGGAATCACCCTAAGCATTAGTCGCAAGTAGCCCTTGCACTTCAAAAGCTCTGTCTTCAATCATCTTCAAGATATCTTTAGTTTGAAACGCTTGAGTTTGATCGAAGTGGTTTTCGAATAATTTATACTTATCTGATCTTGGTCACTTCGAAACAACATTCGATAGTTCCGGTAAACTCAACCCCGGTTCTTATGGAAATATTCAGACAATACATAGGAGCAGGGATCACCCCTAACCATTTAAGTGGACGGGTCTCCCTATCATTTGTCCTAGAAGAACAAAATGAGATTTATACGCACAATACAACATCATCGAAGATGACTATGCCATATAACTCACGTGTTTCCCCTAGATATTTCCGGAGTTATATTTTGGTCTAGATTTGATAGTCGGTTATTTAACTATCAAATAAATAAAAACAACAAATTCGGAGATTTAATTACCCATAGCAACCACTAAGCCTCCAACCAAATCTTTCATTTATTAAAACTCTTTTCAAAAGTGTTTATAAAAAACATTCATATACTTATCTCACTGACATAGGTATATTTACAAAACATTTGTGAAAGATTTCTCATTTCCGAACCATATCAAAGGATCAAAACAAAATTTAACAACCCGAATTCCAGTTGGTCCGGTTTTTTCGCAAAAATGCTAAAATCCAAGCCCGCTGAAGCCCGAGTTGGGTATCTGGTATCCTGCAAATAAGCAAATACAAATATATCATAGCTTAAATAAATATCTCACAGCGGATTTGACTAAAATATAGTAGTAAGTAAATACTCACCAAGATAATAACACTTTCTAAACAAGTGTCTCAAAGCTAGAAAGTCTCTGCCATCTATCTAACATGTAGGATGTTATGAGGAGGGGTCAGAACTAAAGTTCTATTGAATGGACAAATTACACACTTCTAAGCTTCATTCTACATATACCGTTTTATTTCCATTTTCTGTTATATTAGGTTTATGGGATTTATAATACTCTCGCCTCTGTACGTGAATCGTACCCATCTACACCCTAGTAGATTAAAACCTAATAACTAATATATATGTAGATATATGCCCAATGACCGCATTGGTCCTAGGTACTACCCATAGTACCTTCCGTATCCTCTTCGGAAAGGAGTCCATCGTCTTGCTCCTAGAGCGTTCTGTGACTACATCTGTAAAGGACAGCTTCGTGAGGCCTACAGTACATATGTTCCATCGTCTGCTATGAAAACGTAAAACTGCGTCCGCACTAGCCTATACTAATGCTCCGACATCCACAATGTACCACCCAGTGCATACCTTGAGGACTATACATAATCGTTTTGTCTACTCCCTGAATCCCGCTTAACAAGGTCTACCTTGTATGGAACTCGATCGGGGATTTTCTATATCTTTAAAGGACTGCTTCGTTAGGCCTACAATATAGATATTCTACTTGGTTTGTCTCTTTTCTCATTGTGGCTATGGCCCCACACAACCATCCCTCAACTTATCGAAAGACCTCTAAAGAGCTAAGTGGTTGTGCCCTACTGCAAACAATCTAAACTTCCAATTAGCTGCGCCCCTCGTCCAATGTATCGATAGTGAAAGAATCATTGGCCTGTTGGTTTAACTCTTTCCCGAACTCGCTCTTGTTTTGATGATGGCTTGATCTCCGCATGCGACTATCCTTTTGGGTCCTGCCCACTAAAACCTACTCGCAAGTCAGAGTACGGTGTCATACGAATATCCTAATCCATTCATCAACCTTTTGACTGCCTACAAAGGTCTTCTTTGTTAGGCCTACAATGCAAATGCAGTCAAGGCATACTCTCTTGATGGAATACCTATAGACCTGCCTCCGGGGGTGCACCTTCGTTAGGCTTACCCCAAAGGGCCATCCTAGAGTACCCTCACGTCCCGTTGAAGTCTCGTGCTTCCTTCTAGCCCAAATTAACTAAGTTGGACGTGCTTCTTTTGTGCTGAAATCTATGATGAACTGCATTGTCAGGCTCTTCATTTTGGGCTGCTCCAAATGCATCTTTTTATTTTATTAGACCCTACGTCTAATCTTTTATTCTGCATTTAGTTTACTTTTCTTATTCTGTTGGCTACTTATTTACCCTAATCAGCATAAGCTTGGTCCAGCCTCACCTAACTATTGTGAGACCATCAGTTCTTGACTGAAAGGGAATGCTGTTGGTATGGGCCTTGTGTCTATGTTTGCTTATTAACTTAGTGTAAGTTTTAAAATAAGCCTCTTCTGTTATTTCTGCTATATTTGCTTATTAACTTAATCTAAGTCTTAAAATAAGTTTTTTCTGTTCTTTCTGCTTAATTATAAACTATGTTATCATTTTACTTGCAATTGTCACTTCTATATTCTTTTATAATCTATATATTATAAATATAATTGCAAGTGTCTCTTTTCTATTCTAGTTTGTCTTCTTTTATTATGATATTGAATTCTCTTTGATTCTCTTATATTATACGACAATCTTGGCTTGGGACTATTTTCGACTATCATAAATTTACTTATCATAATAACTGCTTTGCTTTTATTCTACTATCTACGCAGTAAATGCAAATCTAGGTACATTTCTGTTTATTGTTTCTAGTCTTGTCTAATAATTAACTTGATTTCTTCTTTTATTCTTCACTTTATTTTCTTTTATTCTAGGAAGTAGTTCTATTCTATTTGGTTGATTACAGAAACTTTGCTAAAACCCATTTCCATATTTAATACTAAATACTAAAAGGAATGCTATAAACAATAATCCATAATTGCAAGACATTTCTTTTATTATTTCTTTAATTTCTGGGTGGTGCAAAATACAGTGATGTCTCTATTTTGCACTAATTCCATTTTTCCTGTTTTTATTCTTGCAATTATGTTTATCGTTATTCTTACAATATTAAATTATGGAAATGTATTATCTTTTCTAAACTAACCAATTAATCTATTACCAACTTCTCGATCAAGTTATTAAATTTCCCCTTTTTATTCATTTCTCCCGTTTTAGCATAATTTGCCGCAAATTTCTACTTTTCTCCTTTTATTTTAGTTTTTCTTATTTTACATCTAATTTCTGTAAATTTAGTGTTTTTCTATTTTAGTCAATATTTGCGAATTCTTCCCTTTATCTATTTTATTCGCGTAAAAAGGAATAAAAAGAAGCTAACATTTACAGGCTAAATTCCAACTTAAAATAGATGTAAATAACAGCAAATAACTGTAAATTTCTTACTTTAGGCTTATGTGTAACACCCTATACCCTTTAGTATACTCAAAAGGACACACTAAAATGCATGGTGCATTATAGGTGTAACTAAAACTAGCAGAGACTAAGATTCACAAGACAAAAATCAAATAACAATAACATTAATAATAATAACGCAGCGGAAACAATTATAGTATTTTTCTAAAAAATCAAATTCCATAATGTAAGATGATAAAAATAAGTCAACCAAATACCCAATACATCATATAAAAAAATACCCATACAAGTCTCGTGAAATCAAAAACCCAAAGTCCCAAATAATATCAGAGTACAATACATCCCTCTCAAAATACCAGCTCAACAAAAGAACTAAAAACTGGAACTGAAGGAAAGAAATACATGATAGAATCTCCAACAAGTCTCCAAGAAGCTGCGGTCTACTTTCCTTTCCCCTGATTTCCTATGGGAGGGAAGGGGAAAATAGAGGAGTGGGTCAGACTAAAAGTCTGGTGAATGATAGTAATTACTAGAATCTTTAAGCAAAGTAAAAGTAATAGACTTTACAACAGTTCTAGTATATAAAATGAAACAAAGGAAATATGAAGAAGGAATAAGCTGGAAATAAATATGATTTAGCTAAAGTAACACAATTGATTAACTTTGATTGTTTGCACTTTTCTTTGATAACTGCTTTGATTAGGCTGAATTCCTAATCCTATAATTAGGCTAAAATCCTAATTCTACCTTTGATCGGCCTGCTACCCCATAGACCTTACTGCGGACTAGACGCTATATAGCTCCCTTCATAGAAATGATGTCTACGAATGACACGCAAAGTATCTACTGTGTATTAGACGTTATATAGCTCCCTACACAGAAGGCAATGGTGTCTATGAAAGACACACATACTAAGCGTTTGGAACTCAATATCGACTTATCTCCCCTTATCGATGTCGCACGCTCGGTCACCGCCAGTTTGCACGATCTATTGCTCCCTCTTTTGATCTTTTATTTACCCTAAGCGTGCCCTCGTCTCACTTCAGGCTATTATGAGACACCGTGTCCATAGAAAATAGGGAATGCAGTTGGTACTAGTCCCTGTTAAACAAAATCTAGTTGCGTACCTTGTCCAAATCCCTATGATTTAGTCTTTTAATTATTGACCTCTTATCTACCCTAAACAACATAAGCGTGTCCCAAGGGAAATGCTGCCGATATGGATCTTTTCTTTTAACTATTGACCACTTATCTATCCTAAACAACATAAGGGAAAAGCTGCCGGTACGGATCTTTTCTTTTAACTATTGACCACTTATCTACCCTAAACAGCATAATGGAAATGCTGCTGGTACGGATCTTTTCTTTTAACTATTGACCACTTATCCACCCTAAACAGCATAAGGGAAATGCTATCGGTATGGATCCTACTTTCATCTTTGCTTATTAACTTAGATAAATTATATTAAATAAGCCTTTGTTATTATTCTTACTATCTGTGCTTATTAATTTATCCTAAGTCTTAAAATAAGCTTCATTTTGTTCTGTTTTCTTATTATAACCTACGTTATAATCATTCTTATTACTTAACCCAAGGTCTAAGTGTGAAAATAAGCTTCTTTCATCTTTACTCTTTTTAATTATAATTCTAAGTTATAACTAGGCTAATCTCTTTAATTTAGTCTAATTCTAATATTTACATCACAATTTCAGTCCAATTCCGTTTTTATTACAGTCATTACAATTTACATCTTATCTTCCGTTGTTTCAGTATTCTTATAATTTAATCCAAATTCACGTTTAATCTATTCTAATCCATACGCGAAGAAGAAGGAGAAATAAAAGAAAACTGAAAATAGAAGAAAATCCAAAGCGTAGGAAAAAGATGTAAATAAAGCATAAATAACATGGTAATATAATCAAGATCAATTCGGAAATTAATCATAATCGAATTCAAGCATAAGCAATAGAGATGGTTAACTATTATTCACCTAAGATTGGATGATGAGATATAGATTTGATAGAGTTTTGCTTCTCTTAGCTACCCTTTGAATCCCCTTTTGATTTCCTTCTCTCCTACACTTTAGGAATGGCCGGCCTATAAGTGTTTACTTTTGATTGTTTGTGAATTTAAAATAAGAATGAATGAGAGAAGAAGGGCTTAAGGGATGAAATAAGGCTATATTCCTAATTTGCCCCTCTCATTTATTCCATTCTATATTAAGTTTTAAAACAATCTTATTAGTTGATTAGTTAAGGCCTGACCCAATTAATTATAAAATCTCATCCTCCTTTTCCCACTACATTATTTTATTAATCTACCCAAAATCTCCTGAATAATGTTAAACTGAAATTAGGGGTGTTGCAGCTCATGACCAGCAAAGGTCCTATGCTAATAGGCAAAGGAAAGAGTTGGAATTCTTAGTTGCAGACATGGTGTTTGTTAACGTTTCCCCTATTAAGAAGGTTATGAGATTTGGAACTTTGGGGAAGTTAGTGTCGAGTTTGTTGGGCCTTTCCCAATTTTGGAGAGAATGGGGAGACTTGCGTATTGAGTAGAGCTTCCAGCTAAGTTGACTGGAGTCCATAATGTTTTTCATGTATCACATCTGAGGAGGTGTTTGCACAACACAACTACCATGGTAGAGCCTAATCAATTAACAAATATAGTGACAAACCCGATAGCACACCATGCCCCCATACGCATAGTGGAACACAGAGTTAGGAAGCTCCATAACAAAGAAATTAGGCTATTCAAAGTACAATAGAGAAATAATTTGGCAGAGAGCACCTGGGAAATAGAAGAGAAGACGAAGGCTTCTCACCCAAAGCTTTTCGCTGGTAAATTTTCTCCCTCTGAATTTAGTATTGTATGGGTTTTAGTTGCATCAAGGTTGCTAGATTGGATGGTAGGGAATGGTTGCCACACTTTTTCCTATTTTTTGCATCATGTAGAATTTCAACAGATATTTAAGCTGTTTGCATACATGCCTATATTTCACGATCTTGCATTCATGCTAGGGTTGCGCTCACCTATAGATATGTTGTACACGTAATCACACTGCACTTTTTGGTAAAGTAGATAACTTGGTTGTACAACATGGTTAAAGAGTGCGCATTACACTATCTATACCTTAGGAATTTCGGGTACGAAATTCTTTTAAGAAGGGAGAATGGAACACACCGTAAAATTAATATAAAATTAATTAAGAGAAATTAATTAATTAATAATAAAGCTAAAAATGAAAATCTTGCAAACATCAGAATTTGGCCACAAAACTGGCACCTTGTGTTCATGACAATTTTCTAAGAAACTTTCATATATAAAACTTTGCGATTGGAGTTCAAACAAGAAGTTATCAACGTTTGAAGATTTCAAATCAAAAATAATATAAATTAAATTAGGAAGTAAATATCAGGAAGCTCAGCGTTAAAGAAAACGATAATCAACAACACTTAAACGTTATGAAAATGTTAACATTAAAATAATATACAGATGGGATCACAACCGGTCAACCATCTTTTTTGGCCGATTGACCGCCTAGGAAAGATTGATCGACCGGTCTTTGAACGAAAATTAGGGTTTGCCTAGGCCTAAACAACTCGGACTTATAATAAATAAAAGATTCTCGATCTGACGATTCCAACGCATCCAAGCTACTATAAATAAGATGCTAGCTCCCTCATTATTTTCATACAAATCTAAAGCCAGGAATGACATTCTGCCTATTGTTGTATATGATTTCGACCGAACCAGCCACATCCGAATCCAGGCCGAGCCAACTCCATACTTCACCGGACCAAACCAAGACCGATCCAAAACCATCTCCATCCGTCACCGACCGATTCAACACCGGACCAGGCTACGCTCCCACTACCGGACGAAGCTCTACCGAATCAACTCCTCTCCACCGATCCAAGCTACCACCGAACCAAATACAACCGGACCAAAACCTCTCCACCTATCACCGAACCACCTCATGACCGAACCAAGAGGATGCCGAACCAGACTGCCAGGACAGATCACTTCAGCCCAGGCCCACCAGCAGCTGTATACATCCAAGACCCCTGCCCCCAACCTCACTCTATAAATAGAGGGGCAGGGGTACAACAATGGGGGACAAGTTTGAGAGTTCAAGCACGGAAGGAACTCTTCAAACGACTTTCTTTTACTCGTATCAAAGCTTTGTATTTGTAATCATAAGAAAGGAAGAGAAATAACATATAAAGTGGACGTAGGCACATTCTGGCTGAACCACTATAAATCTGCGTGTCTTTTTACAGTTTAGTCCCTGTTTTTTACGTATTTGCATAAATCACTCAAATTGCTAAGAACAACATAAGATCTACTAAATCATACAACTTTGAGGTGTTTGTCCATTTTTTGTGCAAACATTTTTGGTGCTTTCATTGAGAGTTAGAAGCTCGAAGCTTCAGCTTCACCCGCTTAATAAGTTTTCCTAACAGCATCGTTCGCCACTTGGAAAACATGCCTCCCAAACAGAGAAAAGATGTTAACAAAGGAAAAAACATCGCATCTAGCAGTCTCCCAGATCCAGATGTCACGAATCAAGCAAATCGTCCTCCTCCAGCAACAGTAACGAATGAAGAACAGGCTAACCCAACTGCTCCCGCCGCAGAACAGCCTGCAGCAATTACTAGAGCAGATCTGGACAGAGTTGTGGTTGAAGTAACTAACCGCTTCACGTCCCAGCAGGAAGCCTTGGTGGACCATCTCATGTCACGCTTGAGGGACGCTGAAGAATCCAACCGCAACACTGAATCATGGGGCGAGTCCCAGTCTGGAGGATCTCAGAGACAGCAAAGATCTTCCTTCTTCGAAGGAGCTAACGGCAGAAGTAGCCGTGGTAGGAGCCGAGACCGAGCACAGCCCGAAGTTAGGCCTGAGGAAACGTTTGGTACCGAACCCAACGGGGAAGGTACCGGGCGAAGGTCAACTGTAGCTGAGCCTGTCATGCTGCCTAACAACAGAAACACCGGTGAACGGGGCCGAGCTAGAGTTCAGCCCGAAGTTGGACCCGAGAAAGTGCTTAGATCAGAACCCAACAGGGGGAGATCAAGGCAAGGGCCAACTGTAGCTGACCCAAGCGTGCTCTCAGAAGACCAAAGGCAGCCACGGGAAAATATGAGGAATGATAGACGATACCATCCCTACAGGTCGTCTGGACGGAATCAATCCCACAGAACAGAACCAAACTCATTTCTATCCGCTCCAAGTTCTGATGAAAGGATGGCACGCTTATTCAGAGAGTGTGTCCAGCGGGAGCAAAGAGATCGAGGGATAGGCGCTAGGGTAACCAGCCCTTTCGCCCGCAATATCGAAATTGCTATCACCCCCCGAGAATGGAAGATGCCAACAATGGAACCCTACAAAGGAACCTCCGATCCCGTTGTACACTTACAGAGGTACACGCAGCATATGCTCATGAGTGGAGCAACAGAGGGAGTACTGTGCAAATGCTTTCCGCTCTTCTTAGCAGATCTTGCTACCTCCTGGTTCTGTCATCTACCCCAAGGATCCATCAGCTCATGGGAAATGTTGAAAGAAAAATTTATCAGTCAGTTCCGCATTCATGTGGAGCAACCTAAGGACGCTTATTCCTTATCCAGCGTCAAACAGAAACCTGGAGAAAAGCTGCAGCAATACCTAACCAGATTCAACGCCGCAGCAGCCGCAGTTCAAGATGCCGATGAGAAGCTTATCCTAATGGCCCTCTGCAGTGGGGTGCATCCGGACACTAAATTTGCTAGAAGATTGACAAAAGAAAAACCAGCTACTTTACCCGATTTCTTCCATGAAGCCGGGAAATACATGAGGCTTGAGGATGCCGCCATTGAGGGGCAGTCAGGACAGCAAAGTAAGACGACCCATGGCAACGCCCCTGCTGTGGCGAGGGACGTTCGAAGAAATGATTCCAGAGACAATGCTGGGGGCAAGAAGGTAGAAAAGCGCCTATATCGGCCAGGACCAAGATTCGACACTTACACCCCTTTGAACGAGACCGTCGAAAATATCTTCCTTGCCACCCAAGGCGAAGTTAGATACAAACGCCCACCATACAAGAAGGAATCAGATAACGCATAGAAGTCTGGAAAATTCTGCCGCTTCCACGAATCTCACGGACATGATACCAACGAATGCCATCATCTCCGAGATCTGATTGAGGAACACATCAGAAGGAAGAAACTGGAGCGTTATGTAAAAAGTCAAGACAGGACTCCAGCTCCTGCCAATGAAAACCCAAGGCTACCCTCACCAGGGACCGACAGAGGAAACCGCAACGCTAGCAGCTCTAGTCAAGAGAAGATAGTGGTCCATACCATCTCAGGAGGTCCGCACATCGCAGACAGAAGTTGGAGAGAGATGGAAAGATATGGGAAGTCGCTTAGAGACAATAGAGACTGTGTCAATACGGTTATAGAAGAGCGCCACCCAAAGCGGAAAGAAAGTGATGACATCACATTCAGTAAACGCGATCTAGAAGGAAGACAGTACCCTCACATGGATCCCATGGTTATCTCTGCCCGACTCGGTCCCGCCGAAGTTTACCGAATCCTGGTAGACACTGGAAGCTCTGTAAATATCCTGTTCAAACACGCATTCGACAAAATGAAGCTATCAATGAAGGATGTATCTCCCTGCGATAAACCACTACACGGTTTCACTGGAGATGCGAAGATACCCCTCGGGCAGCTGGACCTCTTTGTTGAAATTGGAAGCCATCCCCGCTCCGTTGTAAGGAAACAAACGTTTGTGCTGATAGAAAACCATTCGGCCTACAACGCCTTCTTAGGAAGACCAGCCTTGTCTGACTTCCAGATTGTCCTAGCCCCATGGTGCCTGAAAATGAAATTTCCAACAGACAATGGGGTAGGGGAAGTGGAAGGAGACCAGGATATTGCACGAGACTGCTATGTAACCGAACTTCGCAACAACCACAAGAAAGATAAAGGGAAAGGTGTAGAGATTGCCCTCTGCACAAAAAACCTTGAAGCATAGCAACTAAAGAAAGCCCCTCCTCTTCGATACACCAGCGACCCTTTCAACGAATTAGACCCGAGGGACAAAGAGGAGGAGGCCACCGCCGAGCCTGCAGAGGCTATGGAGTTTATATCTGTAGACAAGCACGACTCAAGTAGGCTACTGAAAATTGGGTCCCAGCTGAAAGCTGAATTGAAGGAACAACTCATTGATTTTCTCCGCCACAACTTGGATGTATTCGCTTGGTCACACGCTGACATGACCGGAATCTCCCCCGACATAGCATGCCACGTATTAAACATTGATCCTACCAAGACGCCTGTAAAACAAAAAAAGAGAAGTATGGGGGCAGAGCGATCAGCAGCCCTCGATGAAGAAGTAAAGAATCTACTCGCCAATGACTTCATACGAGAAGCTATTTACCCAGAATGGATCGCCAACCCGGTACTAGTAAAGAAAGCAAATGGGAAGTGGCGGACCTGCATTGACTTCTCCAACCTAAACGACGCCTGCCCAAAGGATTGCTTCCCGCTTCCCAGAATCGACCAACTTGTAGACAGCACAGCCGGGCACGAACTCCTATCTTTTATGGATGCATACTCAGGATATAACCAAATTCCTATGCATGCTCCCGACCAAGACCACACTAGTTTCATCACCGACCGGGGTTTATACTGCTACAAAGTGATGCCCTTCGGACTTAAAAATGCAGGAGCCACCTACCAGCGCCTCGTCAACAAGATGTTTGCAGGGCTAATAGGACGAACAATGGAAGTATATGTAGACGACATGCTGGTGAAATCACGGAAAGCCAAAGATCACGTAAGCCACCTAGGCAAAATGTTCCAGGTACTTCGACAGTATGGAATGAAGTTGAATCCACTAAAGTGCTCCTTCGGAGTGTCATCGGGAAAATTCTTAGGGTTCATCGTCCATGCCCAAGGGATTGAAGCAAACCCTGAACAAGTCCGAGCATTAAGGGACATCAAGATACCTTCCACCCGAAAGGAAATGCAAAGCCTAAATGGAAAAGTGGCCGCCCTAAGCCGATTCATCTCCAAAGCAACGGACAAGTGCGTCCCTTTTTTCGAAGCTCTAAAGAAAGATAAAGGAAAGTTCGAATGGACGGACGAATGCTTAACCGCTTTCCTTAACCTAATCGAACACCTCCAGAAACCACCGGTACTCTCGACCCCAAGCGAAGGCGAAGAATTATACCTATACCTTGCTGTGTCATCTCACGCCCTAAGCGCTGCCTTGGTAAGGGAAGACAACCGCACGCAACGACCAGTTTACTTCGTCAGTAAAAGGTTTACTGGGGCAGAAGTCAGATATCCTAAACTTGAAAAGTTAGCATACTGTTTACTAATCACTTCACGAAAACTACGTCACTACTTCCAATCCCATTCCATCAAAGTTCTGACTGATCAACCACTGAGGCAGGTACTCCATCGTCCTGACACTTCCGGGCGACTACTTAAATGGTGTATTGAGCTGAGTCAATATGATATCACCTATCACCCTCGCACCGCCATCAAGGGACAAGCCATGGCTGATTTCATTGCAGAGTTCACTACCAACGAGGATAAGGAGCAACTGGAAATAATCAAGTGGAATCTCTTTGTGGATGGTGCATCTAACGAACAAGGCTCGGGGGCAGGTGTGGTAATAATCACTCCCAGGGGAAATAAACTGCACTATGCTATAAGGTTGGAGTTCGCTGCCACCAACAACGATGCAGAATATGAAGCAGTGATAGCTGGACTAGAAATTGCCATAGAAATCGGAGCCAATTCTTTGTGTCTTCACAGCGATTCTCAACTTATCGTCAATCAAATACTAGGAGAATTCCAAGCTCGAGAGGAACGACTCATAGCATATCTAAAGAAGACCAAGTTGCTTCTCAGCCGATTGGATCAATACTTAGTCAAACACATCCCTCGGGAAGAGAACCAAGAGGCCGACGAATTGGCAAAGCAAGCGAGTATGAGAGACATCGCCATCTTCGGGGCAGTAACCATCTCAAAGCAAACGGTCCCGAGTTTTGAGCAAGTGAATCTGATAGCCGCAGCCGAAGAAGCAACTTGGATGACTCCCATCCGAGACTACCTACAAGGTGGCACACTACCCAACGGGCGTAATGAAGTCAAGAAAATCTTAAGGAAAGCGTCCCGCTATACAATACAAGAAGACATCCTCTATCGGCGCGGTTTCTCTAACCCATTATTAAGGTGTGTCGCCGGAAGGGAAGCCAAGGAAATCTTATCCAACATCCATCAGGGGAGCTGTGGAGATCACACCGGGGGGCAAACATTAGCAAAGAAGATACTCCGATACGGATATTTCTGGCCCACCTTAAGCAAGGACGCCTTAGATTTCGTCAAGAAGTGTGACAGATGCCAAAAATTTGCTAAGATCCCTCGGCTACCAACAACCGAGATTACTCAGATGACCAGCCCTTGGCCCTTCACGATATGGGGAATTGACTTAATCGGCGAGCTACCAATGGGCCGAGGCGGGGCCAAATATGCTATAGTGGCAGTTGATTATTTCACCAAATGGGTGGAAGCGGAACCTCTAAATAAAGTATCTTCAGCAAAAGTTATTAACTTCTTGATCAAAAATGTTCTATGCAGGTACGGAGTCCCACTCAAAATCATATCAGACAATGGACTTCAATTTGACAGCGAGGAATTCGCCAACTGGTGCCAAGAACACAGAATTCATAAAAGCTTCTCATCCGTAGCATATCCCCAGGCAAACGGACAAGTCGAAGCGGTCAACAAAATTCTGAAAACTCTAATCAAAAAGAAGCTCGAAAAGTCAAAGGGCGCTTGGGTGGATGAACTTCCTACGGCACTATGGGCCTATCGCACATCTTTCAGAACATCGACAGGGCACACTCCTTTCTCTTTGGCATACGGATCAGAGGCTATGCTCCCAGTTGAAACTATTGTGCCTTCCCATCGTCGGATCCACTATAACCCAGAAGAGAACGAAGAACTCCTTCACATGTCTTTGGATCTAATCGAGGAGAGAAGAAACGATGCAATCCTCAAAACAGCAGCCCACAAGCAAAAAGTGGCAGCACAATACAACTCCAAAGTCAAGCATCGTACCTTGCAAGAAGGGGATCTTGTCCTCAAGCGAATCTTCCCTCGCCCCGGAGCACTAGACCCAATCTGGGATGGACCATATGTAATTCATAAAGATCTCCACAACGGAGCCTATATTTTGTCAACAGTGGACGGAGAGGTGTTCCAGAGGGCATGGAACATCCAACACCTCCGTCGATACTTTTCTTAACTTGTATTGCCCATATGAAGTGAATTAACAAAGAGAATCAGTGGACGTAGGCCTTTTCGTGCCGAACCACTTTAAAAAACCTTGTCTCTTTTTTTTGTTCCTTTGTATCTTGGCTGCTTGTTAACTTTATCCCTTTCTGTTGAACAAAATCCTGAGTATACAGCATTTCTATTCAAAGCACTCCACAACACAACTTCACCTGGACAAGACCTAACAGGTACTATGCGAATCTATGCCCTCGCCAATGAGACACTTTTGCTCCAGCATCCCTCTGCTGCGGGTTAACTCATTGCTCGCGACGGCCCTTAAAGCCAACTGTAATGAGCCGATTATAAGCCACCGAGAAGGCCGACTATAGCCGAGGCAGCTCATTACGGCGTTAGGCTCGCCGGCAACTGTGAACCGACTATAAGCCCCAACATAAGGTGTGGCCAGCCAGGGGCAGTTCACAGTTGACGATCGGCACCCACGCTAGTCGGCCACAGTAAATCGAATAATACCCACGATTATGGGCCATAATGGCCCGGGTAGTTACTGTGCGCGATCTCGGCTCCGATGTGTCTTAAGTGCGGCTGTGGTAAAAAAGAATTAACTCCCCGCGGAGGCGTAAGATGGGTGACAAATGTCTCCAAGACCCACAGCTAGGGAAAGTGACTACAAAACCCGTTTGCCACGAACTTAAGCACATCGAAGGCCTTCCGTGATTGGAAGTTTTACTATTTCACGTATTTCAATTTTACTTAAAAAGCTTTTTTTTTCCTATCCCCTATAACAATCCCTAAAGTACATGATACAGAGTAGGAGATACTCGCCAATGGGTGTAGGGACTCACAGTGGCAGGACATTCGACTACATTCCATGCTCGGTCCTACAAGATATTCAAGACTGCCATCTACGATTAAAACATGAAAGGCGGTATTTTCTTCTTTTATGTACAAATACATGACTATAATTTGTTCACACCACACGCTAATATTGCAAGTCATAAAATTATGGTGTAGAACCAGAGTCTAACATCAAACACAATTTAATTACAAGAATATACATAGCTACATTTCTCATACGATATGTCGAAATAGCAACAAATATTCAAGAAACGACAAAATCAGCCTAAGTTAAAAAATTACACGTCAAGAATAATGTTGATTATTACAAGTAGCAAGAATTACAACTTAGAAGTTACTCTACTGTCTTAAGACTAACAGATACAACAATGCCAAGCCTACAAAAAGAATTTTCCAGGTCTAATCAGGGAGCCGGTTGCGTCGAAGTCTTGTCCTTGCTCTGTTGCCCGCCTGTCCGGTCATAAAAAGGATTCATTAGTGATAAGTAACCAAGTTAACGGAAAGACTAGAAAGGAAGACTTACCAGCACCTGCTTCTTGACCATCCTGGTCGTCATCCTCTACCTGCACACCTGCCTCCTCAGCAGCAAGCAGCCGCATACCCTCCTTTACCGCCACTTTCTCCTCCTTGGTGAACTGGGCAGTGACCACATCCATACTGAAGACCGTTCCACCCTCTTTATCTGCATCAGCCTTAGCCTCCTCCAAAGCCCGAAGATAGATCTTAGCCATGACCCTGGGATAATCATTCATCCAAGAGAGATTGCCCTGCTTCCAAGTTCGGAAATACATGTCCTGGAGCATGTCATCCATCATTCCCTCATTCTCCTCAAACTCCCTCATCCGGGCATCGGAAGCCGACAACCTTTCGACGGCAGCATCTCTCTCCAATCTGTATCTCGAGCAATCAGCCTGAAGGGACCTCCGCATCACCTCCATCTCTTCCCTCAACTTAGCTTGAGCAAGCTCTGCAGCCTCAAGTTTCTCGGACAGTTCCTCCACCTGCTCGAGATCCGCTCTCCGAACCTCATCCACCGTGGCAATAGCCATGTCAATCCGCTCTTTGTAAGTAGCTTCCATTTTCCGCAATTCGGCCCGACTGGCCTCTTCCATGGTTTTCCTTAGTCGCCCAGTAGCAGCCTCATGCTGAGAAATCTGAATAGCCTGATCCGCAAGCTGTTTGGCCTGATCCGAAACCACCAATCGAAGTCGGATGTTGGCGCTCCCAATCTCCTCTCCGGCCTTAACCAGCCGAGCATGATGCCCCATCAGCTTCTTGGTCTCCTCTGCCACCCGATCAATATTAGCCTTGGCCTCGTCTCCCATAGTGACTATACGAGTAGTGAGTAGATCGAGATCTAAGGACTTGGCTTCATCAAGTACTCGTACCATGGGGTTACGGGGGAGAAGGTGTTCACCAGTGACTTCGTCAAAAGTAATATCATGAGAACTTGGATCCAGATCAGGATGACCCGCAAATGGATTACGGGCCAAGTCGGGACGATCGATATGAATAACAGAAGGGTTTCCGGACGGGTGCGGAGAAGGTGCAAACTCGCTACCCTCCTCAGTAATATCATGAATAGGCTGAGCCAGAGGCTGAGGACCGGGCGAAGTTTCGGATAAAGGATGACTCCTCTTCCTCTGCTGAATACCCTCTTCGATGACCCCAAGAAGAGGACGGTAGCCGACTACATCCCCGGAGCGTTGGGTTGAGGGCTTCGGCTTAGCAGAAATTTTGGAAAGTTTATATTGCTCAAGCCTGTGTCGGAGGTCTGAAGCTTTGGACGTCTTGCCTGCTCCTGATATAAAGAACAAGTGTCACAATCTTACATTACTATACGATTCGAGAAACGCGGTAAATTACAAGTTAAAAAAGGAAAAGAAACACAGCTGTGGTTGTACAAACCCTGGGGAGGAGTGGGATACTGCAATAAGTCCTGGATTTCATTCCAGGACGGGAGCGGGTCATAAAATATTCCTAAGTCCCTATCATTAGTGAAGCATGCAGGAGTCAAGAGTTCACCTTGAGTCGTCGGAGCCACCTTGGCTGGAATGGTCGGAGAAGACTCACTTGCACCAGTCCCGGCTTTGTCCGCCTTCCCGGTCTTCTCTGCCAAAGCCGGATCCTCATCCAACCCCTCAAAAGCCTGGTGGAACGCATCATCCGTCCACTCCTGAATCTCGCCCGCTTGCCCAGGAAGTAGGGCCCCGATGCCATCGCCACCTTTTTCACCATCCCGACCATCTCCACCCTCGCCTCTTTCCTCCTCTATGTCTTCCTCCTCCCGGGTAAGTGGACAATTGCTGGGGGAGGGACCGTCCGATTTCTTGAGTTTCTTACCTCCGACAGCTGGAGGTTTTGTGAAAGGTTTCCTCTTGCTACTCTCTGCCGTAACACCTTCCTTGGTCTGAGCAGCCGCCCTCTCCTCCGCCGTTTCCCTCAGCTTAACTACAGACTGCTGCGGAAGGATTAAGTTATATTCCAAAAGAATCGCATTTCTAATCAAGAAGGCAGATGATCTATATTTCCCAAGAATGGCTTCTATCTCAGCCGCCGTCTGAACCAGGCGGTCAGTCTCCACAACCGGAAAGCCACCTGTAGCTAGCAAAAATGAGAAAGTATGAGAAGAAGCATCGCAATCGGAATAGAAATTATAAGTAAAAGCATCAACTTACATCCAGAGGTAAAGCGCCGGATTGAGACGGAGTCGTCCCTAACAAAGAACCACTCTTTCTTGAACATGCTGAATTTAGAGTACAGGTCCAAGACCGGCTTGAAGGTCACAGCTGACTCCAAGCTAATATATGGGGACCCCTTCTTATAGCCCCTTAAATTATACAAGTACCGGATCTCCCGGTTGGAGGGAGCACGACCATACTTCCTCCGAAAAATAACGAAAAGGCTCACCAGTATGGCATAAGAGTTGGGCTAAAGCTGGAATGGGGCCACCTTTAGATACGTGAGGAAGCTGACTACCCAAGCATTGAGAGGCGGGATAGCACCACACATACAATGGTACCTACTATAAGCAAAGTATCCTTCGGGAGGATTGTATGGCATGACTCCTGGGCCCGGCAGCAGCATGAGGGCTCTATCGATCCCAAAGGAACGAGATATAACATCGAGCTGCTCCTCTTTGAGAGAGCTAGGAAAGCAGTCAGGCGGGGAATCCAGTAGCTCCTGGGGACCATATCCATCCACTAGTAACCTTGGGGCGGGCCCATGACGCTCCGATCCTGATTGAGCTGGGGGCACGGCCGAGGAACCTCCTTCGCCCCCGGATTTCTTTTTGTCTGATCGAGTTTCTGCCTTTCGAGACATTTATCTGCAAACATGGGAAAGGTATATCGTTAGAACACACAAACATTGCAGTATGGGATTTTACATGTAAATTCAAAATGTAAAAGTCATATTCAATCAGCATACGAATGCACGTTCATTCGGCATTCAATCATCATCAACAAGTAACAGGTTCATTCGGCATATAAACACATCAGTCCATTCGGAAGTACGATACGAAAACATATTCGGCAAAAGGAATAGTACCTGATTCGGCTAAAAACTCGGTCCGGCTAAAAACCTTGGGTGATTCGGCTAAGGACTTGGTTCGGCTAAAACTCTCACTTGATTCGGCTAATACTTTCGAAACGATTCGGCAGATAGAAAAAACGGAGGTCCTAGTCCCCTACTTATAAGCGAAAGCAGAATATCGGATCAGATGATTCGGTAGTGGGAACCGGATGAAGATGGTAAAATGGGATTGTCGAAAAACAAAGCAGGACATGCGCACGCACACGCCCTACTTTGGGGGGCAAGTGTTGTATATGATTTCGACCGAACCAGCCACATCCGAATCCAGGCCGAGCCAACTCCATACTTCACCGGACCAAACCAAGACCGATCCAAAACCATCTCCATCCGTCACCGACCGATTCAACACCGGACTAGGCTACGCTCCCACTACCGGACGAAGCTCTACCGAATCAACTCCTCTCCACCGATCCAAGCTACCACCGAACCAAATACAACCGGACCAAAACCTCTCCACCTATCACCGAACCACCTCATGACCGAACCAAGAGGATGCCAAACCAGACTGCCAGGACAGATCACTTCAGCCCAGGCCCACCAGCAGCTGTATACATCCAAGACCCCTGCCCCCAACCTCACTCTATAAATAGAGGGGCAGGGGTACAACAATGGGGGACAAGTTTGAGAGCTCAAGCACGGAAGGAACTCTTCAAACGACTTTCTTTTACTCGTATCAAAGCTTTGTATTTGTAATCATAAGAAAGGAAGAGAAATAACATATAAAGTGGACGTAGGCACATTCTGGCTGAACCACTATAAATCTGCGTGTCTTTTTACAGTTTAGTCCCTGTTTTTTACGTATTTGCATAAATCACTCAAATCGCTAAGAACAACATAAGATCTACTAAATCATACAACTTTGAGGTGTTTGTCCATTTTTTGTGCAAACACCTATTATCTTCCTCCACAAAAATCTCTTTAACTAAAAATAAAAAATAAGCATATATCTTCAAGAATTAGGAGAAGAATTTAGAGAAGCAAGCCAAAGAAAAATGTTATAAATTTATCTGTATATAAATCTCTTCTCTAATCTACAAATTCTGGACCTAAATCAGTTAAATATAAGATAAATTAGAGGAAGGAATAGAACTATCGCACATAGCACATCCAAGGAGATTCATTGGAAATTATTTTTGAGTGGAAATATTAATTTTTTCCCTAATAGTATATTGTGTAGTTTGATGTTTGGATTTGTATAATGCCTTGAGAGATTTTGCATATGAAAATTCAATAACTTAAAACCCAAAGTTGTCCCATAATATGTAAATATTTTTTTGAGCAGAACGGATGTGTCCCATAATATGTAAATATTGAACTATTTGGAATCTTGGTTGTTTTGTTTTAATGTAATATGATTGGATTTATTAATATTTATGATATAAACACTTTGTATACTATTTGATTCCTATTTTCACTTTACTATTGTAATAAAAAAGAATTCCAAAACAAATAGATAGAAATAAGTTTGCAAAGCAAGGAAAAAGTGATTCTTCGTCTTATCCATAGTTTGCACCTCCTATTTCAACAGTTGAAATAAGCATGATTTCTTTGTTGTTTCAACACCATACTAATATTAAAGGTTTATACTGTAAAATTGCTTCTTTAAAAAAGGGGGTGTAGTCCTATTATATTAACATAAAATAAATTATACATTTGGATTCCATTTTTTCAATATATGTACAGGTCTAATTGTGTGCTTAAATTATTGATAATATTGACCCTTATGTAACTACTATATTGATTTGGGACTTGTATAGAAATTGTAGTTGTTAATATGAAAATAATATACCACCCCGAATAGTCAACAAATAAATATAATAAATTAATATCAGGCATAAAATTAATTAGGTACAATTCAACATTAGGCTATATATTCCCTTAAGCTTCAAAACTTACAATTATAATTATAGACCTATAATGTATATAATAATTAAGATATATAAACAACAATTAACAATTAATAATTAATGTAATAAAGATGGGTTATGGATAATTATGGAAATTAATCCATAAGTAAAGGCGAAATAAGGAGTTTTCCTTATAAGGCCTTCAATTCATAAATACGGGCGAGGTGTATACAAATTTTGTGTGTGTGTGTGTATATGTGTATATGTGTGTAATTATGCATATATGTTGATATAGTTTTGTGTGTTGAATGTTAAAGAGCAGAAATTATAGCTAAGTTATAGGGAAGTGAGGTCAGTTGAAAGCACACACAAGTCTACCCAGCTAATTTGGCTACCAACGGTGTGCCTTTTGTAACTAATGTGGGATGTCGCCTATAATAAGTACCCAGAGGTTAATCCTAGTTTGTATGGTAAGTTTGCCGAGCTAATGAGGCTACCGGCACCTACAGATGGTCGGACTAATGTGAGACATCACGGTTGGGTTACTGGTCATAAAGACAGGGAAATCCCAGGATGGGCCTGCTTCGAGGATGAGGTGTCAAAAGGCTATGTTTGGGTCTGCCTCTCCCTATTAAGAAGTATTAAATGGCTGAAATTATCGTTTAGGGGGTTGGTGAAAATCTCTGGAGGAAGGTCCGCTTTAGGGTTGAGGTATTAAATGGCTGAAGGATCTGCCTATTCCCTATTTAAGAAGTATTAAATGGAATAAAAGAGATTTTACAATGGTAGCTAGGAATCATTTTAAGGGGTTCGCCTTGGATTTTGGTATTAAATGGCCGAAGGTGTACTCCTATCCCTATTTGAAAGGTTTTAAGTGACCTGAGTACTCTCTCTTACATCACTAAGATATGGTTGGATGGGAGATGGGTTGTTGAACCCAATAAACTCCATAGTTGCAATGTACTTGCTTCTATAATCATAGAGATGGATTTGTAGGTGTTATCCAGCATTTTAATCCAACTATATTTAACTAATTGCACAAGTTAGGTTGGATTGCCATTAAGGTCGATGAGTCTAGAGTGATGATTGTGGGGCTTAGAAGTCAAGTACAGAAGGTAATATGAAGTCAATGTTGAAGGAACTTGATAGATATGAAGGGCAGAGTGTTAGAAATATGAAATATGGTTCAATTCCTAGAAGGGCTCGGCATGAATTGGATTCAATGATAGGGATCGACATGTTCTAAGGTATGAGATTATTCCTATAGAAAATAATTAATATCTTAAGCTCCACAAGTTCAATGCATATGAAATTTTGTGAGCAAGATATGGGGATCCTATGGAGCCTACCCTAGGGATCGCACCTCAAGGGGATGAAGTTGGAGCGATCGGTATACTTCCTTTGGAAGGGATCGACAGAAAGCAACATGCAAACCATAATGGACCAAAGATCAATCAATAACTCGAGCTCCACTGATCCAATTGGCATGAAATTTGGAGGCTAAGCATATTTTAGCATAAGGAAGCTACCATAGGGATCGCACCCCGAAATTCAACCAAAGAAGGGATCGTTACCGATCCATCTTCTTTGAGAATTGGGCTATGTGACCCTTCTTGTGGGCCGTATGGTTTTGAAGGTCTTTCAACCGAGTTTTCAGAGATATATTTGGCCACCTTCATCTATATATATTGGCTTTGTTGTTCATTTTCAGGACTTTTACGCTGCTAGTCGCTTTATACTCTTTTGTAACTAAGGATTTTGATCTGATCCCTCTTGTACTCAGATTATAAACTAATTAATAAAGCAATCTATTTAAAGTGGACGTAGGCAAACAACGCCGAATCACTATAAATCGTTATGTACGTGTTATTCTTTCAATTAATTGTTGTTTCTTTGTTATTATCCACTGTTTCCATTTTATTCTTCATTTAATTCTCTTTAAAAAGTTTCTATTGGGTGTTTGTGCCAATTTTTGGTGCAAACATTTTGGTGCTCTCACTGAGAACCTAGATTCACAACTTGTTAGGATTCCTTTGTTGCTACTCGATTGCATAAATCCCCTGAAGGAGATCAGTAGTTATCTTTAGGAAGTTTGCTCGTTCTACTTAGATTTGCAAAAATCTAAGTAAAGCTATCAATAATGGCGAGGAACACTAGATCAACTACTCAGAACGTGGAAGGAAACAAGAACGATAGTATCCAGTAAGGAGGCCCGATTATTTAACCAATGGACGTGAATGCTGAACCTGTTGAAGTCCAAAATCCATCTGATTCTATTACTAGAGCTGAATTCTAGAATCTGATGAGAGAGCTATGGGATAGCCATCGAAAATTAAATCGGCAGATTCAGACCAACATTAACCTAATGAACCAACTCGCTCAGCAACAGTGAGGAAAAGCTTGGAGGGACCCTACCCCTTACTCGGAATTGGAGAATTCTAGTTCATTAGACGAGTATCACAGGCATAGGCGCCATAGAACAGACGGATATCGCATAGAAACTTCAGGACGTCAACAGGCAAACCATCATGGTCTGCCAGGATCGATCGGTGTCGATCCCTCCATAAGGATCAATGTCGATCCTTCCTCCAGAGGAGGGAACTTACCTATGCACAATGGAATTCAAGCTGGAGCTGCTGCAGCCAATTTGGATGATGGAGTTCAGTTAAATGTTGACCAAGTACTTCCTCGGAATGACGATGAAGTGAATTTACAAGATACACATTGGGAGGATGTTGAACCAAGAAGGCGTGGAACGGCATGTAGACATCGACCGAACCATTCACATGAGGTGGAACGCGACCACCCCTTAGCACCAACTATCCAAACGACGAACTTGTGGGCTATGGCCAGACAATTAGTGAGAGAGCCAAAGCTTGACCAATGATGACTGGGGAATCTTGAGAAGCCACACCCCGTTCATTGATAATGTCCTACATACAGAGTGTCCAAAGAGGTTCGACATGTCGTTGATGCAAGCCTACGAAGGAAAAACCGACATCAGGCAGCACATCATGAGATATGAATGGTTGATGGATTCCGCACGAGCAGATGATGCAACCAAGTGTAGATGTTTTCCCATAACCCTCTCTAGAAAAGAAACGATGTGGTTTACAAGGTTACCCCACGGTCAATCTCTAGATTTGATAATTTGGCAACAAGGTTTGTGGAGCAGTTCCGAATGCACACAAATCGCCCTAAAGATGTGATGTCTCTATCCAGCATGATCCAGGCTCCGGGAGAATTGTTGAAAGATTATTTAGAGAGATTCCATATAGCTGTTATAGAAATCAGTAATCTGAATAGCCCTGCAATGTTGATGACTGTAATAAGAGGGATTGATCTAGAATCTGATTTTAGCGATTGGTTAGCCGGCAAGCCACCCGCAACGTTGGAACACTTTTACGCAAAAGCATTTTAGTATTTGAGGAAGGAGGAAACCAGATCCTCCAAAGAGAAGAATGTTGTGGGATCGAGTGAAGAGGGAGTACAGAGTAATATTGCTGTAAAGCAGACTGATGATAGCTCTGAGAATGTTTAAGTGAATATCCAGAACAAACTTTGAATCAACAAAAGAAAGGCGGTGATAGGAGCTGAGGACGAAAGAGGGATTCTGGAAGAGGAAAGCCTAGGATTTTGATGTTCAATACTTACACGCCACTGAATACGTCCCTGGAGAATATCTATTTGTCTACCTGCAATACCATGCAGTACAAGAAGCCGCCTCCAAAAGAATCAACAGGGAAGCAGAAACAAACCGGTAAATATTGTCGGTTTCACGAATGTTATGGGCATTACAGAAATGAATGCAGGCATCTCTAGGATATTATCTAAAAGCTGATTCGAGAAAGGAAGTTACAACAGTTTGTGAAAACCCCGTAGGATGGCAGGTAGGGAACGTCTAACCCCAACTGAGGACAAGCACCGCACGAGGCTGAGGAGCCTGCACGGACTGGAGGAAGATTTGTGATCGGTACAATAGTCGAAGGACCGCATATGGCTGATAAGAGTTGGCATGAAATGGAGCGCTATGCTAGCGCAATTAAGCATGTGGATTTGGATGTTGTTCAAATACGAAAGTCGGAGCCGGCAAAATAGTAGTGTACAATGGCATATGATATCGTGTTTAGAAATAGAGATGCAGACAAGGTGGAGGCTCCAACGATCGACCCAATGGTCATTTCGGCCATGATCAACCCCGCTTTTGTGAGAAGAATATTGGTTGACTGTCGAAGTTCTGTAAATATAATTTTCAAAAGAGCTTATGATAAGATAAGGATGCAAGCCAAGGACTTAAAATTGTCTAAAGCCCGCATTCATGGCATTAATGGTGCTGCAACTAAAGCTATTGGTTATGTTGAATTGCCTATAGAGTTTGGAGAAGGTGACCGTATGAGAGTGCAGATTCTGCCTTTTGTTGTTTTGATGTTGACTTTCCATACAATGCTTTTCTGGGCCGACCGACCCAAGTTGAGTTCCGGGTAGCTCTTTCCCCATGGTGCTTAACGTTGAAGTTCCCAACAAAATAATGGAGTCAGAGTTGTTCATGGCGATCAGGTGGTTGGGTATGCCAATTATGTAGCTGAATTGAGGGATGCTCAACAGAAGGAGAAAGGTAAGGGTGTAGACAAGTCAGTCTGCATACAAGCTATTGAAGATTGACAACTAGCGCCTGGGACTTGGCCCGGGCGCCACAGTCGGCTCTATAGAGATATAGATCTAAGTGATGACGAGGAGGATCCCAAAGAGACCAAGGCTGCACTGGCTGAGCTAACGATTGACATCACAGTCAGCCTCGACGACCTATCATGGGTCCTAAACAGCGGATCGCAGCTTAGCCCCACGATGATGAAAGAACTTGCTAAATTTCTCCGAGCGAATCTTAATGTGTTCGCTTGGACTCACTTTGACATGTATGGGATCTCGCCTTCCATTGCGAGCCATGCATTGAATATCGACCCAAGGCATGTCCCAGTGAAACAAAAAATACATGGCATGGATCTGGAGAGATATGTTGCTCTTAAAGAGGAGGTGGATAGACATAAAGACAATGGGTTATTCGCGATGCCCTCTACCATAAGTGGGTATCTAATCTTGTACTTGTGAGAAAGGAGAATGTGAAATGATGGACATGCGTTGATTACTCAGACTTAAACAAGGCGTGCTTGAAAGACAGTTTCCTCTTCTAAGGATCGACCAGTTGGTAGACTCGACCATGGGACATGAATTTCTATCTTTCATGGATGCGTACTCAGGATATAACCAAATCCCGATGCATATTCCCGATTAAGAGCACACCAACTTCATTACCGATGTTGGATTATATTGCTATGTGGTGATGCCATTTGGACTAAAGAATGCAAAAGCGACCTACCAGCGCCTAGTTAAAAGAATGTTTAAAATTCAAATTGGAAAAATGATGGAGGTATATGTGGATGATACGCTCGTGAAGTCACGACAATCTAGCGACCACATTAGAGACGTGGCAGAAATGTTCGACATCCGATATTATAAAATGAGGATTAGTCCTCTGAAATGCTCCTTTGGCATTGCATCAGGAAAATTCTTGGGTTTCATCGTTAATGCCCACAGAATCGAAATTAATCCTGAGAAGATCCAAGCTATTTGCAATATCCTAGTGCAAAAGACTATCAAGCAAGTACAGAACCTGAATGGGAATGTTGCTACCTTAAGCCCATTCATTTTTAGAGCAACCGATAAATGCATTCCTTTCTTTTACTTGATTAGGAGAGAAAAATGGAATTTCGAGGACACAGGATTGTAAAGATGCATTCCAAGCTTTGGTGAACCACATAGAGAAACCCCCCATCTTATCAAAGCCAGGGGATCATAAAGATTTATATATCTACTTGTCGTGTCGGTACATGATGTAAGTGTCGCGTTGCTTCGTGAGGGGAATCGAATCCATAGATCGACCTATTATGTTAGCAAGTGATTGATAGGAGCTGAAAGGAAATATCTAAAGATAGGGAAACTGGCATACTGCTTGCTGATTGCATCACGAAAGCTCCGCCTTTACTTCCAGGCGCACCCTATCAATGTTTGCACCGACCAACCATTACAACAAGTCCTACAGCGACCTGAGACATATGGAAGGTTCCTCAAGTGGAATATCGAGCTCAGCCAATTGGACATCACTTATCTTCCCTGGAGGGCTATCCAGGGTCAGGCACTGGTAGATGTTATAGCATAATTTACTGTGCAAGATGATTTCCCAGAAAGCAGTGAAACCCCTACCATACGGTGGAAGTTGTATACAAACGGAGCATCTAATGATTATTGTTCTGGAGTTGGGGTAGTGCTTGTAACTCCTAAAGATTGATCAATTTGCTATGCTTTAAAGCTTGATTTCCCTACAACAAACAACGAAGCCATGTATGAGGCTTTGATTGCTGGACTTAAACTCGCCAGAGAATTGGAATAAAGTCTCTTGAAATATTTTGCGACTCATAATTGGTATCATACCAAGTCAGCGGAGATTACCAAGCTAAAGGACAACATATTGCTCCATACCTAACCCAAGTCCAAGAGTAGTTGACTGATTTTGAGTACTACGACATTACGCACATTCCTTGGGGTCAAAACAGAGAGGCTGATTCACTAACAAAGTTTGCTAGCACCGGGGGCGCAAAAAGATGGGTTTGGTTCTAGTCGAAGTATTAAATACCCCGAGTATAGACCTGATTGAAATCGACTGGGTACTAGAGACGGAGCCTGAAAGGGAATCGTGGATGACTCCGATTAAAAACTATTTGCTACAAGGAGTCCTTCCTGAAAAAAGGAATGAAAAGCGGCAAGTCCTTCATAAAGCTTCACGATATATCATACAGGAAGGTGTTATGTACAGAAAGGGTTTTTCCGTTCCCCTGCTCTAATGTATCTCTCATGAGGAGATAAAACGAGTCCTTAAAGAAGTTCATGAAGGAGAATTTGGCGATCACACTAGGGGGAAAACTATAGTAAAGAAAATACTCCGTTATGGGTATAATTGGCCAACCATTAATCGAGACGCTGCTGATTATGTAAGGCGATGCGACAAGTGTCAGATATATCCAAAAGTCCCAAGAGCTCCACCGACGGAAATAACACAAATGGTTAGTCCATGGCCGTTTGCCATATGGGGCATAGATATTATTGGTTCTTTACCGATCTGTAAAGGTGGTGTGAAGTACGCCATCATCGCAGTTGATTACTTCACCAAATGGGCTGAAGCAGAATAATTAGCTACGATCACAACGAAGAAAGTAATCAACTTCATTGTTCGAAACATCATCTGTCATTTTGGTCTTCCACAAACTATTGTAATAGACAACGGGACTCAATTCGATAGTGTTAAGTTCAAAGACTTCTGTCCTTGACATCGTATTGAAAAAAATTGCAGCAGACGCTCACCCTCAAGCAAATGGGCAAGTTGAAGCTGTGAAAAAAAATCATAAAATCCATTTTGAAGAAGAGTTTGGAAAAGGCTAGAGGCAAATGTGTGGATGAACTTCCAACGGCACTATGGGCTTATAGGACCACCCATAAGTCCACGACTGACCATACTCCATTTGCTCTCGCTTACGGTTCCAAAGCTGTTATTCCTGTTGAGCTCGAAGCTCCTTCCCATCGAGTGGCTTACTACGATCCCAGAACAAATAAAGATCTCCTCTTAGGATCTTTAGACTTTATAGATGAGAAGCATGAGGAAGCTATTTCGAGTGCAGCTACACACCGACACCGAGTTGCCTGATACTACAACACTAAAGTCAGACCTAGAACCTTTGAAATCGGCGATCTGGTTTTAAAACGGGTTTTTACTGCCCCATCACATATGAATCCTACTTGGGAAGGACCGCACATCATTGAGCAGAGGCTTGGAGAGGTAACTTTCAAGCTAGCGACTGTTGATGGCATCACACTCTCAAGGGCATAAAATAGTGAGCATTTGCGATGCTATTTCACTTTGTTTTTTTTCATTCGGTTGTATTTACTTTCATAATTTGCTTTAGCATTTGATTTTCCGAATATGTAAAAAGACAAATTATGCCATTTCCTTATGTTTAGCAAATAAAGTTTTGAACTTTCTGTATATCCGTGTTTGCTGTAGCATCACCTGTTAGTACATTACGAAATTGACTGATGACGGTATGTCTGAACAGGTTCCTAGAGTTTGGAACTAACCAATACGCTAGTTCCAGATTGAATTAAACAAGATGAGCGTGGTACGACCGTTCATTTGATAACTCTCATTCATAACCCGATGGACGGAATACAAAATGAGGAATGGATGTGACTCGACCATCCGATGACCGAATAAATCCCCCCGAGCAATGGGATTGAAATAAATCAAAAGTGATCGTGACACGACCTATCGCTCGCTAATTCAAACCTCGGACCTTGGGGCAAATCAATCAATTAAGGAAAGTACGGTTCGACTATTTTCTAAAATAACTCTAAGGCCCCAGAATATGGACTGGAGTATAAACAAAAATCGGGTGTGAATCAACCATCCACGAACTAACTCTATGTCCCCAGAGTGCGGACTGGAGTATAAGCATAAATCGGGTGTGAATCAACCACCTGCTAACCAACTATTATTCCCAAAGTGTGAATATGAATATAAACAAATAGATGAGTGGTTCGACCACTCGCTATTCCGTGAACTCCGGCCTGAAACCGACAGGAGGAGTATAAACTCGTAAAGGATGGAGTTCGACCATCCACCATCTAACTCCGCTAACCCGAGATTGGGAGCAGGAGTGTAATCCCTCAAACCGCTGAATCCAACATCACAACACTAGGGCTCATGCCCCGTGTTTGGTATGACTCAGGGCCACGACTGCATGGAGGCCTTGGGATAGAATTAATGGATTATCATCCAAAGCAACGAGTTACAAGTACATTGAAAGAAAAGTAATAGCTCAACTACTTAGATACCAATTCACGCGAGGGTTCAACAGAAATCATAAAACTTTTATTCACATAATAAGCTTCAAAATTGTGATACGAGTTTATTCAGAAAATAGGGGCCATACCCATACAATCACGGCTAATAAAGAGAAAAACAGCTACACAAGCTATGTGCAAACAGAGCCGAAACGACGGCTATTTTATTTGTCTTCTATCCTTTTTGGATTTTTTGGGAGTAGCGCCACCTAAGCTTCCACCTGTTTTTTCCTCGATCCTTTACCGCCTTTGGTGGGGGCAGCTTTCTAAAGTACAAGGGAGTTTTGCGGAAATCGACCCGCCGGGTGGGATGACTTGTAATGGGATGAGGTTTGGATCGTCAATATCGACATCAACGGGTTCAAACTTGGCTTGTTTCTTCAAAAACTCCTCCCTCTCAATGTGCTCCTTTAAGCTAAGCTCATTGGTATGTTTAGTGGCACCAATGATCAAAACAACATTAGATTCATCCAGCGGCAGTGGATCTTTACCCTTATCATCATCGAGTGCTCCAATGACTTGAGCATCGGGCCCTGGAGCATCGGTGGCCGCCGGGATCTCAGTTGATGTCGAATGTTGCTCCACTACGGCACCACTTTTTGGAGTCTGGCCAGGACCTGGAAGACCTGTAGATTCGTGGAAACAAGAAGATAAGCCCATGACTATTGGACATGAAGAAAGAAATCGATCGAAAAGTGGAAGATAGAGCGGAATACCTGCATCCGGCTGACTTTTAGTCATCACCAGGGTCCACCCTTCTAGAATAAGGATCGGCACTTTAGATTGATAACCAGATTTGTCCGGGTCATAGCTTAGATCCTGTCTAGGACCGAAAGAGACTGATGCTCCATCTGCTTGAAAAGAAGAGGGGCCCTTGGGATCAGACTCTGAAGATTCAGCGATATTTTTCCCGTTGCCGGAAGATGTTAGAATGTTGAAGTATCGGAGTCTCGTGGTGGCAAGGTCTAGGGGTTCATTTCCGCGAAGGATCTCTTACACTAGTTTCTCTTCATCTAAATCGGCTTCGCCAAGATCTCTCTTTTTTATTTCAACAATATACTCCCAGGCCTGGCGAGCAACTCAAGATAACCCTCACCAAGAACGCTTAAATCACAGTGGAGAAGGAGTTTAGCACTGTATTCGATGGTCTAATGATCTAACATGTCCTTGATTTCATTCTAACCAGCTTCCTTAACATCCTCTACCTGGGCCTCGAGCTATTCTCTCATTTCATTGCGGCCCGCTTCCTTCGCCTCTTCTTTGAGGACTTTAATCTGAGCAAGTTGCTCATCAAGTTTAATCTTTAAAGTCCGGGCCTCAACAGCTTCTTCGCAATATCTCTGCGATTCTTCTTGAGCTTCGATCTTCTCTTCCCTCTCTTTCTTAAGAAGCTCCTCAATGCAGCGGGGCAAGATATTTTTTTCCTTTTGTAAGGGATCATTTTCCAAGGCAAGTGCACCGCTGCGGTTGTGGGCAGCATCTAGTTCTTTTTATGGCCAGCTTCCAGACGACTCACTGCCTCAGATGTTTCCTTGGCACTCTTTTCTGCTTCAGTTAGTTTTGTCATCAACTCTGATATCTCATTATCTTGTTGCTTAATTATATCTTTATCGTGAATCGCCTCTAGCTTGAGACGATCTATCTCATGTTGTCACTTAATATATACCTCAGAGATCTTTTCTACTAAGTGCTGGAACGATTCGTGCTGCACGAAAACATCATTGATGCATGCGAGAGAGCTTGCTTTGACAATCCCTAGGATTGTATGGATGGAGTGGAGGAATTTAAGCCCATCAAAACAAATCATTGGCAAAATGACCTTAAGTCGGCTTATTTCTTGGCCGTGGAAGCTTTAGGAGCAGCGGTCGGCAAAGGTGGATCATAAGCAATGATTAGACGTTTGCTCGACCTGCGGTCACGGGACTGCTTGGAGCTATATGAACTAGAATATTGCCCAAGCGGTACGGGAGTTGGAGGACCGTGAAAAGAGGTATGATCGCCACTATGCACAGGAAGATTAGGTTGTACTTCTTGATGGGACGACCAAGATTGGGATTTATGTTTTGAAGATGAAGATTCCCTCGAGCGATGACTTCTTTCTTGGTCGTCATCCCACTCTCTACGCCTACCCGATTCTAGATCACGTCTAGATCCATATTGTGTCGAGGAGCCCCTTAAGCGATTAAAAGCTCGGGATTGAGACATCGAACCTGCAAAAACCAAATACCAGAGTATAAGCAACCACTATGTTTAACGACGGAAATTCTATCGGATTAGAAAACCGTCGAAAAATTTTGAAATAAATTTTACCGCAAGCGCACGGTGTACACTTATAGTACGTGGCGAATACGGGTCGATCCGCAGGGAATTGATGATTTAAAAAAATCTATTCAATCAAATTAAACCAAACTCGAGTGAAAGTTAAGCTAGAGAATTATAAAATTAGCTAACTAACTAAAAGAAAAGAGATGCGAATATAAGAGTTAAATGACAATTTAGAGAATAAATCCACTCTCTAGATCATGTAGTTCAACACATATGAAATCATAATCTCTCTTTTTTAGTCATTAGTGCTTTAATTGATATGTTTATCATAAGTATGGCATATTTGTACTATTAATTAGCCAACATAAGCCATCAAACTATAACACACCCCTTAAACCACTTACTAACTTTCATGAAATTTGACAATGAAAATGAAATCTATTTTAAGTATGGCCTATTAACTATTGATTAGAAATATAGACCATCAAATTTTAATTTCAAATCACTTTCTTTTGCCATAATCATATTTTGATGAAGAGGCAATTAGTGTTAGTGATTATTTAAGCATAGCCTATTTGATGTCAACAATATAGGCTATCAAATTCAAAGCAAAAACAACTAGTAAACCATTTCTATCATCATCATTAAGCACAAAAAGAGAGCATGAATTAACAAATAGTTGAAACTACATAATTAGAGAGCTTCATTACCCCTAAATTGAAGGGGTTTAGCCTCTTATATTTGTCATTTGATTAACAAATGTAGCTTGCAACATGAAAGCAAAAAGAAAGCAAAATGAAAGAAAACTATTCTAATTGCATAAAAGAAAATCTACACTACTAGCATGAAAGGAAATGAACATGTAATTAAAAGGAAACAATAATTACATTGCATAAAAAAAATAAGTACATGAAATAAAAATGGCTAAGTATCCATGAAAAGAGAAAGGGAAGAGCTTGTTTATTTGTGAGCCTAAACTAAACTAAGAGAGACTAAGGGGGAAGAGCAAGTTACATGAAGATATGTGGTATTTATACAAGTGTTAAACCCTAATTCATATTTTTAGGGAATGCCCAAATTGCCCTTGAGAAAGTGTGGAGGCCAAGTAATCATTAGCTTCTACTAATCATCATTTAAGTGTACATGAAGCCATTAATTCCATAAGCATGTGCATTAGCCTCTAATTTGTACATGAAGAGAGGTGGGTAGGTGAGGTCCTCCATTATCATGCCTTTGAATTATTTCCATCTTCATTCCTTTATCTTCACTCTTGTGCATGCATATATCTTCATGAAGCCACTTGTATATTAAGCCAAATTCCTATAAAGAAATATAGAAATTTCCAATTAAATTTTCTCAAATTAATATATGCACAAAAATGACCATTTTGCCCTTGGATGAAGATGAATATGTGACGATTTGAAAATAATATGAATTTTGGTTTAAACAAGTTAAAATGCCCAATATGATCATTTATTTAATTTAAATAGATTAAATATGGTGGTAAAAATATGCACATTTACGTGCACATCACACTACACAAAAGATAGATAGAAATCTTATGGTGAAGTGCACGTAATCGTGAGTGTCCTAGTGTTCCCTCCAACGAACCGGTTGCTGCAGCCTTGGTCATGGGAGTTTTCTACCCTTTACCAGTGGGAAGAATGTCGTCACCGCTTCTGGTGGGAGAATTTAGCCCATCGATGTTGATGTTAGGGAAGCCATAATGTCATCAAGAATTTGGAGATGTAAAACCTTTCACTGTACTTTCTAAATGTTGGGAAGATGACTCTTCATCGATAGAAGTGATAACAAACTCCGGATCCTTAGTAGTTTTTCTCTTGCGAAGCTTATATGCAAGCTTCTTTATTCTCTTAGCAGGTGTGTGGGGTTGCACACCCTATGATGCTTCGACCACAGGCGCCTTGCATGGGCCTGCATTAGCATCGCCAGGCTCATTGATCTAGGTACCCCTAATTTTGCCTTCTTCGGCTTCATCCTGAGTCCCCTTGGTTGTGGGCATGACAGGGTTATTGATATCCACTTCTTGTTCAATAGCACTTTTTGGTGGTGCAGCACTTCCAGGAAGCTCAATGTTGCAGCCTTCTTCCAGTAGCCCAAATAGAGATAACAAATCATCGGTTACGAGGAGTCCGATATCCTTGTCTTCGACAGGGGTATCATGAATTGCTGAGATCGCTCTTGAAAAACTATTTCCCTCTGGACATGGGCAGACACCTATAGATATTCAGAATGTTAGTTAATCCAGAATATGACTCGGATTAGATAATTTGAAAATAAAGTGAAGACGACACTTACGTCCTTCCAACCATCGCCTTGCAAAGCCAGGTAGACATCGAACGTAGAACCATTCGTGTTTGAGAAGGGTAAGTTTGTTCCAAGCACCCGTTAAGACTTGACAGTTGGGTAAAGGCTTGAGAAAAACATAGGAAGGACTTCCTAATCATCGTTAAAGTTATAAATGAACCTTATATCCTCAAAAGTGGGCAGACGGAACAAAACGCTCATGAATAGTAAAAAAGTTCCATGGAGAAAAGCATACCTATTTGGGTGAAGTTGAGTGGGGGCTATTCCATAATATCTTAACATTTCCCGAATAAAAGAATTGAAGGGCGGCACGCATCCGGCCCAGCACATGAATTTATTGCATGTTGTGTACCCCTCCAAGGGTAAGTGAGCCTTGTCATTTATTGAAGGAGCCAGGACATCTTTGAATGAAATTCCATGTTTGGAACATAGTCTACAAAGGGCGGCCTCACCAATTCTGAAGACTTGAGAATCTGTCGGGTTATCTAAGAGTATAGCGCCTTCTACAACGTCGGGCACAGGACCTACATCCTCCGCCGGGAGGACGGGAACATCAGAAAAAAGGTTGGCTAATGAACCAGAAACCTCCATTTGTTTAGTTTGATGACCAGGGGAGAGCCTGCCAGATATGTTTGCGGAACTCGACTCGGCTTTGGGATTTCTATGTTGCAAGGCTGGTCGAGAAGACATTGCAGTTAGGCACTCTGAACGTCTGAAGTCCATGTCAATTATACTCAGTAGATAATCGAGATTAGAAAAGTTTACTTGTCCCCCCATACTTATTGTGAGCTAGTGCAGTGCAGTGTGGTCCAATATGGTGTATTAGAAAAATAAGCAGCTTAAAATAAAAAAGCAAAGTGAAATGATGAGACTTTGGATTCCAGCCAGAGTGACCGTCATCGTTGACGTCTCAACTGGAGAAGAGATTAATAGGTTGTGTAAGCTTTGGGATCGACTATCGGCATATCAAAGTGTGAGATCTGTTATTCAAGTCCGTATGCTAAGTTTTAGTTCATGTTCTAAGTCCCTAGGATTTGATCATTTAATTTCGAGTACAATAATGAATATGCAAGTCCCGTTGTTCATCGCCGTCATATGTTTAAGTTCATTAAAATGGGTTTGGTTGTAATTGCACAAACAAGCAATTATGGATTAGGCTTCGATTTCAATTCAAAGCCTAAAGTTTAGCCAAGTACATAAATGTTGATCCCTATATGCCGACCTCTATATGCCGACCATATCTGTTGAACCCTCTCCCAAAGTAATGGTACCGATCCCTCTCTTCAAACAAACGATGTCGATCCCTTTCCTTTAACAAAATTTTTCGATCCCTTCTTGTTATCCAACTCCACCGATCCCCTCTCCCACTTAGCCGATCCTACCGATCCCTCTACTTTGTTATTTTCAACCTGTCAAACTTCCACTGCCCATCTCTCCCATTCAACCAAATGACCGAACCCTCCATCCAACATACTATCCTTCAACTCGCTCAACCAAACCCTATGCTGTAAACTTCCTCCTTTCTCCTCCTTTTTGCTCTATCGAACCCCTTCATACCCAACATTTCATCTCCTCCAAACAACTTCATCCATTGTTCCATCACTGCCTTGAACTCCATCCTAATCGCTGATGGCATGGAACCCGTTATCTCGTCATGAGATCGATAGATAAGGAATAGAAAACTTACCTACACGTATATGTATGTTAGAGGAATTGGCAAATGACTCGAAGATGATCGAGATGGAAAGCAAGGGAAAGTCGATTTGTAAGAATAAATTGAAACTTAAGAGGTGATTTCATTTTGAAGCTAAGTAGGGAAAGGAAGGAGGGTTCGGTTTTGATAGAGGGACGAGAGGGTTCGGTAACGAGAAGGATGTTAGGAAAATGAAGCAAGTAATGATGGAAAGGGGGTATGTTAGTTTATATATGGGGACTAGGGGATGGGCCAATGTTTGCGACATGCAAAACATGGAGAGAAGGGACCGGCATAAAAGGTACCGATCCCTGCAAACGTGAAAAAAGAGAGAGGGATTGGCTGGCAGTATGCCAATCCCTGTGAGCATAAAGAATGGAAAGGAGGTAAGCATATGCCGATCCCTACAAAAAAATGATGATGAAAAGAGGGATCGGCTATAAGCATGTATGAAAACCAGCATGAGCATGGGAATTATTAAAAGCATGTACATACAAAATACAATGAAAATTGGCGACGATCCATGAACGTATGAATATGCCTAGGAGCCAACATCAAAGAACGTGCATAACCCAAAAGGTTCAATTTTTGAAATCGAAGGAATTTGAAATCGAACCTGAAGCCTTGAAGTTCTAGGCTGGACCAGATAACCAAAGCTTGTTAGTCTTATAGAATCGGACTTATATATATCAACTGATGGAGTATAGCGATGGATTTATACTATTAGAAGCCGAGCATCATCACGGCCAATGAGGAATACAACACATTGGAAAAATAATTCGACAGATGGATAGCAACTATTCAGGAAACTTGACAGATTTCTTTTCGACAACTCTAATTTGCTTCGATTCAAAGCACGTCATGTTCATCACAAGACGTACTTTAGGGGACAAGTGTTATCCGACGTTTTAACCCGGCTATATTGAACTAATTGCATAAGTCAGATTAGATTGCCATCAAGGTCGGTGACTCTAGAGTGATGATTGTGGGGCCCATAAGTTAAGTACAGAAGGTAACATGAAGTCAATGTTGAAGGAACTTAATGGATATGCAAGGAAGAGTGTTTGAAGTATGAAATATGGTTCAACTCCTAGGAGGGATCGACAAAATTTTGATTAATGATAGGGATCATCATGTTCTAAGGTATGAGAGCATTCCTATAGAAAACATCTTAAGATCCACAAGTCCAATGCATATGAAACTTTATGAGCAAGACATGAGGATCCTAAAGAGCCTACCCTAAGAATCGCACCTCAAGGGGATGAAGTTGGAGGGATCGGTATACTTACTTTGGAAGGGACCGGCAGAAAGCTGCATGCAAACTATAATGGAGCAAAGATCAAGCAATAACTCGAGCTCCACTGATACAATTGGCATGAAATTTGGAGGCTAAGCATATTGTAGCATGAGGAAGCCACTGTAATGACCCTAATTTTGACTAACATTATTTAGGACATTTAATTAGACAAATTAAACGTAATGTAGATGGTTAAGGGATTGAGATTTGTTAATTAATAAGGGGCCAAGCCTTAATGAATGTGTAAGCAAAAGAGAATAAAAATAAGTAAGTAGGAGGAATATAGCAAGGGCAAAATAGGAATAGCCTATGTTCTTATTCCTGAAACCCTTCTATTGTTCATTCCTTATTCATTTTAACATTCCCAAACAAAACTAAAACCCCTAAGAGTTCGGCCGACCATCATTTAGAAGAATCAAAAGAAGATAAGCTAGGAATCAAGTAGAAAACTTGATGAAATTAACCAAAGGGAAAATCTCAACCTTCTTAACACCAAGCCAAGGTGAATAATTTAATTTACATCTCACTTTTGTTATGTTTGCAAATAATATGCTTGTTGATGATTTATACTGTTTCAGATAGATTTTATGATAAGTTTAGATTGGAAAATCTATTAAAAGACATCCAAATGATTTGCGTTTTTATAATATGGACAAAAACATTGTTTTAGAAGTCCGTTTAAAATTTCATAAAAAAATTTATGAATTTTCTACGAGAGAAAATAGTTAATATTGGGTATAAATTATATAAGGCAATTACATAATTTCGGGTCTGAAATTTAAATATGTTAGACAATATATTAAAAGTGAATTATGGTGATTTTTGGAATTTTCCTAAGTATTTTACTATGGTTATAAAATTATTTAAGTTAAGGGACTTAAGTATTTTGTATGTTTTTATCAAGGAGAAGGGCTTATTTGTTAAAATGTTTTTAATTGAAATTTTGAATTCGGCGGCCTTTTTAGAAAAAGGATTTTGATAAAGAAATGGCAAACAATTACATTTTGACAAATAAGGCAAGTTAGGTGAAAAGAAATTACTTCATAAGGCATAAAATCAGTTTTGTTATGAATTACCACTTCGCCACTTCCTTAGCTTGCTTTCGGCAACATGCCAGTTAGACCTTTCGCACCTGTTCGAAACCAAAGCACGTGATATCAAGAAATTGGTATGGAGTGCATTGGGTAAAGGCGAAAGGGATGAGGGTGTCGAAGGCAATGCTTTCGGAGGGGTAGCTTTTAACTTTTCTTTATTTTTATGAAAAAAGAAGAAGGAAGCTTTCCAACTAGTTGTCGCTTGCCTTTGTTTTAGAAGAGAGCTTTCCAAAGAGTTGTCGCCTTTTGTTTTAAAAGAAGCTTTCAAAAGGATGGCCGCTTTGAGCCTATTCGAAACCTATGCTGCCACATTCATACATTTCGAACTAGTTAAGGCTACCTTTTCTTATAGCCTTAAAACAACATATTTGAAAGGGTGCTTTTGCCTTTTTACTTGAAAGCCACCTTCTCAAAGCTTTCGAAAGGGCTGTATAGTTGTTTTTAAATGGTTTCGGAGGCAATGGTTTCAAAAGGGTGGGTTTCGAAACTATCCTCTTTCTTTTACTTGGGATTAATGCTTTCGAAAGTAATGCCTTCACCTCTACTCTTTATGACCCTTTAGTTATATTAAAAGTAAACCCAATGGTTTCGAAAGGAATAGTTTTAAATGGTTTCGAAGCAACATTTCCACAAACCTTTACTTGAACCTAATGCTTTCGAAAGGTATGTTATAAGCATTTCGAAGGGGAAGCCCCCAATGTTTTCGAAAGGTATATTTTACTATACCAAAAGGTTTATTTTAAGTGTTTTAGAGGAAGATTTCCAAATCTTTCGAAAGAAAAGTTTAATGGTTTTGAAATAGGATGTCTAAGGTGTAAGTGATGATTTCGAAAGGTCTATTTTCAATACATTCAAAAGGTATGTTTTGGCCTTTTGGCCTAATGTTTTCAAGGAAAGTAGTAACTTATTTGAAAGGAGTACTTTCAATAAATTTGAAAGGGATTGTTTAAGGTTTGAAACAAGGGTTTCGAAAGTATTGCTTTGGCTTTAAGGCCTAAAGTTTTCTAAGTTAAAAAGGAGTATTAACCTATTTTGATGGGATAGAAAACCCCTTAGATTTAGATTTCATCAACATTGTTTTGTGTAAAGCATATATCATGGCATAAGTATTTTGAGTAAAGCAAAGAACAAATTTTCCTTGTTTAGGTATGATTTAAAAAGGGTTAAATCATGTTGAAAGAAACGTTTTCAAGGAAAATTGAATAGGGTAGTTAACCCTAAGCAAATGACTCGGATATTAGAAGATCAAATGGGACTAGTATAGGGTCGCGCCCTATACTTTAACTAGTAGCCCCTCGCTAATATAATTCAAAATTTCCGGTGTGTAGGGCTTTATCACAGGTAAGACTAAAATGATGTTATACACAAAAAGGAATACACAAAGTAGAGGTAGGTTATTGGTGAGCCCGCACAACAATTAGGTTCAGTTGACCCTTGGAAAAGTAAGTTAAGGACATATTGTCCAGTATTGTGTCTAATAGAAGTTGGTTTATTGATTATGTTTGGTAGGCCCGAGTCAGCTAATGGTTAATAGTTAGCCTGATAAAACTATATTGTTTGGACAGACAGTCCATTGATTACCTGATTTGTATGCATATATGTTATTGCTATTATGATTATAATCAGCTTGATTGCAGGTTTTTGTTTTGCAAAAGACATGCATTTTAAAAGGATATTAGTGAGGGGAAACCCGTTCCGCTAAGCGGTGTGGTCTCACTTAATATCACTAAATCGAGATGTAATAGTATTATTCATACCAGGCTTTGTGTCTAACTCGAAGTTTATGTTTTCCCTTAAATTCTTGGGTGCTCAAAATTAATTTGAGTAGATTGAGAGTTAAGGTCTTTTCAGGTTTAGTAAGTTGGATGAATAAGCTTCCGAAGACGTGTAGGAAGCAAAGCTAGCTATGTAGGAGTAGATTAGTAGTATTTCTGCTATGATGTATTTATGACTAATATGGCTATCTATTTAGTACTCAGATCATCCAAGGGGGCATCTTCATATGTCGCTCTTGGCGTAATTTGTAATAATTATATTTGATTAAAACCTAGGAATTTTTTTGGGATTATGTAACTGAATGCGAAATATTGATTTGAAATGTAATCAGAAAAGTTGTTTTTGAAATTGTGATTTTATTTCATATTCATGTGCTTCTGATATTATGGATACCATTAACACTACCGTATTTTATCACTTTAAGTTAAATACTATAGATGACTGTAGCGTTTGTAGCACTTAGCTTTTGGCCTCAGGATAGGGAGTGCTACAACTTAGTATCAAAGCATATTTATCCAAACTTAAAAGAAATTTTAAACTTAAAATGATTCTGAAAACATAATCCTGAGGAATTAGAGAAAAGATTGGGGTATGGGATAACACTATAGTAACATACTTGTATTTTCTATATATGTATATGCTTTATCTCTATTCTCCCATCCCCTTAGGCTATTCTTCTGTAACTTACAAAGACTCGAATGCAAATTTTAAGGAAGTAAGATATGGATGCTAGGAGTTGAAGAATTAACATTGGTGGAGGAAGCACCACAACCAATGGATATGCCAGACCAAACATTAGAAGGAATCTAGGTCGGGCACAAACTACTAATGAGGGTGCTGGAGCACTGCAAGTTGACATGGGAGCTATGTATCAATTCTTCGTCAACATGATGCAAGCTGGAGCTGCTGTGGGATTAGTTGGAGGAAATCAGGAAGCTCCGACGGTCAATAATTATGCAGTACTAAGCAGAGATTATGCTAGGCTTAGAGGAAAGCCGTTTATAGGAACTGAGGATGCAATTAAAGTGGAGAATTGGTTGCTTCATTGCAAACGGATTTTTGCTGATTTAAGGCTTAATGATGATCAGAAGAGGGGACTCGCTTCTAGGAAATTGCAAGGAGCAGCACCGTACTGGTGGAACAGTGTTACCGTGGGAGTTAATGAAGAAACCATGAATTGGGCGGAATTCAGAAGGAGGATTAAGGAAAGATTTATGTCAGAGATTGCCAAGTCGACTCTAATCAAGAAATTTGCTGAGTTGGTGTAGAGAGACATGACAGTGCATGAGTATGCTACTAGATTTGAGGAGCTATCGAGATATGGGTATGCTACGGTGAATACCGTTATCAAAAGGAATGAGAAGTTCATCCGTGGATTGAAACCTGAGCTTGCTAAAGCAACTTTACCACATACTAGGGATTCGTGCGATGTAGTTGTTGAGATGGCTTTGAGGAATGAGGAGATGCTCGCTTTCTTTAATAGTAAAGTAGTGGAAACTCAAGGTGGGAAGAACTAGAAGAGGAAGTTTTTCCATAAGAAGGGAGCTCAGAAAAGTAGAGCTCCTAAGAAAGGAAAGACAGAAGATATCTGCTATAAGTGTGATAAGAAAAGACATTTCACTAATATATGTCGCTCAGGGAATGAAAAGAAGGTGATCGAGAAGAAGAATTTCAAATGCTTCAACTATGACGGATTGGACATTATAAGAACCAGTGCAAGGAACCAGCCAAGGATGGAAGGGGCAAAGTGTTTGCATTGGAACTAGCTACCTCAAGACCAACATCAGAGGAGAAAGGAAAAGCTGTGTTGGGAGGTATGCTTTTGATTCATGATATGTTAGTTAGAGTTCTGTTTGATACCGATGCATCACATTCTTTTATATCTCATTGTTTGGTAGATAAGCTTAACCTAGAACCTTCATACCTAGTTACTTCCTTAAGAGTTGCGAATCCAATAGGAGGGTATGCGACCCTTGCGATGAGATGTGACCACTTAGAGTTCGAATTATTAGGTCATGTATTTGCTTGCAGTTTGCATATGCTTGGGAATTATTTTGGGTATGGATTGGTTAAGTAAATACAATGCTAGAATATTTTTCCATGATAGGAAAATATCCCTTAGACATCTTAGTTGTAGTGATCAGATTATATACTCCGTAGAAAATCCTAGTTTTGAGGTTAATGCTTTTTTGGGTGTTATGGAGGCAGATGATGAGTTAAACCTAGTTTTTGTGGTTAGAGAATTCGCAGATGTCTTTGAGCCCATGATAGGACTACCGCTGAAACGAGCCATTGAGTTTCAGATAGATTTAGTACCAAGAAATGAACAGGTGAGTAGACCGCCAAGTAGAATGACACCTACCGAGATGAAGGAGTTAAAGGTGCAGTTGGTGGATTTAGAAGGTAAGAACTTTATCAGACCAAGCAGTTCGCCTTAGAAGCATCCGTAGTGTTTGCAAAGAAAGCAGACATATCGTTGAGGTTGTGTACCGATTATCGTAAGCTAAATGAGAAGACGATAAAGAACCGATATCCGTTACCTAGAATTGATGATTTGTTTGATTAGTTGAATCGAGCCAAAGTATTTTCCTAGTTGGATTTGGCAACAAGATTCCATCAGCTTAGAGTAGCAGAGGATGGTATTCCTTTGACGGCGTTTAGGATCATATATGGATCGTACGAATGGTTAGTGATGTCGTTCAGACTAACTAATGTATCAGCATTCTTCATGGACCTGATGAACAGAATCTTACGGGAGAATTTGGACAGATTCGTGTTAGTATTCACAAACGACATTTTGGTCTACTCTAAGGATGAAAAAGAGCGTGAAGTTCATCTTAGTGTGGTGCTTGAGACGTTAAGGCATCATCTACTGAAAGCGAAATTTTCGAGGTGTCATTTTTGGAAAAAGGAAGTAAAGTTTCTTGGTCATGTAATCTCAGAGAAAGGTTTGTCAGTAGATCCGGCTAAGTTCGAGGCAGTGAATAGTTGGAAGAGACCCAAGACAGTGATTGAGATAAAAAGTTTTCTTAGATTAGCTGGTTATTATCAGAGATTCATTAAGGATTTTTCATGGATAGCGGTACCGATGACTAAGATGACTCAGAAAGATGTGAAGTTTGTCTGGACTGATAAGTATGAGGAGGCATTACAAAAACTGAAACATTTATTAACTATTGCACCCATGTTAGTTGTTCCAGAAGGAAATTAGGACTTTTTGGTGTATACGGAAGCATGTGGATCAGGGTTAGGAGCTGTATTAATGCAAAGAGGTAAAGTGGTTGCCTATGCTTCTCTACAGCTTAGACCGCACAAGGTTAGGTACCCAACACATGTTTTGGAATTAGCTGTGGTAATTTTCGCATTGAAGATGTGGAGATGTTGCCTTTTAGGAGAAAGATTCGAGCTGTATATGGATCATAAGTCACTGAGATATTTATTCTCTCAGAAGGAGTTGAATATGAGATAGTAGAAGTGGTTAGAGTTTTTAGCCGCTTATGACTTTGGTATTGAGTACATACTAGGAAAAGGAATAAGGTTGCAGATGCACTTAGCAGAAAATATCAGAATGTAGTATTGGCAATGATAGCTGAGTGGAAAGGTTTAGAAGTATTGACTACATGTGGAGTACAAAGGAGATCTAAGGGTAGTTCTAGTCAAGAAACTGCTATGTTGTCATGTTTAGAAGTTCGACCAGTGATGATCGAAAGGATTTCTTCTAAGCAAGGAGAGGCTCCAATACTAGCTAAACAAATCAGAAAGTTAAGGGATGGAACAGAGAGCGATGACTTGAAAGATTTCAGCATTGATCAGAATGGGTGGTTAAGGAAGAAATGAAGACTATGTGTTCCGAATGTGGAAAACATTAGGAAGGAAGTTCTTAGAGAATTACATCGTTCGAAGCTCACTATTCATCCAGGAGGAACTACGATGTATATGAAAAGGAATTTCTTCTGGAAAGGTATGAAGGGAGATGTAGGCTAGTAGGTAAGCACTGTTTGAACTATCAATAAGTAAAAGCCGAACATCAGAAACTGAGCGGGTTACTTCAGCCTTTAGATGTTCCAGTTTGGAAATTGGATTCTATCTCAATGGATTTTATAGATGGGTTGCCAAGGTCAAATCGAGGAAATGAAAGTATATGGGTCATAGTGGACAGGTTAACCAAGAGTGCCCATTTCATTCCAATTAAGTCAACCAGAACGGCACCTGTTTAGCTAAATTGTTTATGAAGAACATAGTTAGACTACATGGAATTCCTATTAGTATAATAAGTGACAGAGATTCCTTATTCACTAGTTAGTTCTGGAAGAGTCTACATGAAACTTTAGGTACCAAGCTCAAGATGAGTACCGCTTACCATCCGCAAACAAATGGGCAAACAGAAAGAGTTAACAAAGTCTTAGAGGATTTGTTAAGAGCTTGTGTGCTAGATTTCGGAGGATCATGGGAAGACTATCTACACTTAGTCGAGTTTTCATATAACAACATTTATCAGACTCGTATAGGGATGTCACCATTTGAAGCTTAGCATGGAAGGCCATGTAAATCTCCCGTTAGTTGTTTAGAAACCAAGGATAGATTGATTCTTGGTCCAGATTTGGTTAGAGAAGTTGTAGAGAAAATTGAGTTAATTCGAGCTAATATGAAGGAGGCTTGGTCTAGCTAGAAGATTTATGCTGATAAGAAACGGAAATACTTAGAGTTCTCAGTTGGAGTTAATGTTTTCATCAAGGTGTCACCGATGAAAGGTGTAATCCGATTTCGAAAATATGGAAAATTAGCACCAATTTTCGTTGGACTATTTCCTATTATAGAAAGGATTGGGAAACTCGCATATAAAGTAGAGTTATCAAAATAGTTTGGCAGGAGTCCATAATGTTTTTCATATTTCTTATCTAAGGAAGTGTATTTGAGATCCAGAGACTACTATTACACCGACTGTGTTAGATGATCTAGTAGTGGAACCGGATATGACTATAGTTACTGTTAACCAGGTTTTTAACCCAACAGAATTAGAAAGGAGTTAGAACATTCAAACTAAATGCGAACGACTCGAAACTAGGCCGGAAGACCTAAAAGAACATAACAAATGAACCTTGGGAATTTGGGATGAAAATAAGACAAGTATTTGGATCGGCACCGATCCGATCCAATTGGATCGGTACCTACCCAAATTATTGACTCGTCCGTACTTCAAACCACTTGCATTATGTACCTACATCACTTCTAAGCTTATCTACTAAATTTGATAACATTCCGAGCACCCGAGTTAAAGAAGTCAGGACTTGTCCTATGCAAGTTATAGTTCGATCTAACCTACTAGTGATTCATCGTCAAAACAAGTCAACAAGTCATGAAATTGCAAGGGAAGCCTCGCTAGCAGATAAGGAAGCTTGTGGGATGAAATTTGTGCAAGGATTGCTCAACTATTTGGATCGGTACCGATCCAAATAGTTAGCTCGGTTTACTTCCAAAATTCATATGTTGCTTCATAGTGATCATTAGAAGCCTCTGGTGCTCTGGTTATAATCCAAGTGCTCTCAAACTCTATAGATACCATCCAATGTTCAATAGGAAGGGGGCTAGCTGTTCTGATCACTAAAGCAACTCTGTTACAAAGATTCTTCAACTTTCTTCTCCCTTACAATGGCTGCCAAGGGACAATTGAGATCCTTCCTTCTGTCTCCATTAATGGTGGTATGATCTCTCTTTATCAAACTATTAGAATTGTAATCAATTGGGACTTGTGATCGACAATCAATTCAATAACAAAAGTTATAAAGCGGACGTAGGATTCGTTAACAGCCGAACCACTATAAAAATCTCTTGTTCATTTACTTTTTCTACGATCTACTATTGCTTTTTTCTACTTTATTTTCCTTGACAAACAAGGCTGGTGCTTTCATACTCAATTCAAGGTGGTGATCCATTTATTGGGTTAAAATTTTGGTGCTTTCACTGAGAAAACAACTCAGGAAAAGATCTAGCTATCTACTTTAGATCAGATAGGCTTACAAGTTAGATCCTTAATCTCCGTTCGAAAGATCTACTGCTAAGAATCAATGGCTCAGGGAAGAAAGAAAACTGCTTCTGGAAGATTCATAGGGGTTGTAATTGCCGGAGAAGAGATAAATCATCAGCAAATCGAAGTAAATGGGGCCAACGCAAGAGATCAGGTGCCATGATCCTTTAATCAACGTGAAGTTGTTACCAAAGATGAATTGAATAAAATGGTTGACCAAATCAATCGGAAAATGGAAAGCAGTAAGAGAGCTCTTATGGACAAACTTAATGCCTTCTTGACCTTACAATCACATCATGCTCCAAGAACCATGGCATAACCCGCGGCTGTCGTAGAAAAAGAAAATTCTTCTATTTCTGACCTAAATAGAAGGAACGGGAAGCAGCCGTAGAAAGAAGTAATAGCTGGAACCATGGGACAACATAGAAGGAAACAAAAGCACACCACCGACCGCGAGGCAACCAACTACGAACTTTAATCTAGGAGCAAAGACCCCACAGGAGGATATAGCCATGGCCCTCTATAATTCGAAAGATGGAGAGCAACTTAACGACGGCAGGTTGGAAGGAAATGCCAATGCATTCAATAATGCCAGAGAGATCCAAACTGCCCCAATCAGGCCAACCGCAAGCCAACGGAATCCCGAGGGAGTGGCTCTCCCAAAGACAGGAGAGCCTAGGCTTCAGCCCACTCACTAAAATCATTTGCAAAGCCAAACACTCCGTGTAGTTACTAACAGCCGACTCCTGAATTACCGGACATTTGAGGCGTATTTCGCAGACATGGTCAAGCGACTGATGGATGAGAGTAAGAATAGAAGGGGTGATGAATGAGGATCGGCTCGAAGTCGGATTCCTTTCATTGATGAGATTTTGAATGAGAAGTGCCCAGAAAAGCTCACTATGCCAACTATTCCGTCCTATGATGGAATGAGAGACCCTAAACCCAATCTATATAAGTACAGTTGGTACATGGATGGAGCGAATGCTTCAAAAACCATTCGATGTAGATGTTTCACAATTTTTCTAGAGGGAATTGCTTCGATGTGGTTCACTAGGCTTCCGCCAAGATTGATCTTCACTTTCGATCAATTAGCAACAAGATTCCTTGATCAATTCAGACTCCACACAGTGCAGCATAAAGATTTAATGTCCTTGTCTGGTCTATTCCAGGGATGAAATTAATCTCTAAAGTCTTTCATGAATCGGTTCAACACTGCGGTGGAAGAAGTAAGCAATCCGAATGAGGATATGGTTTTTATGGCCTTGGTCCGCGCCATCAACACCGAAATTGAATTCAGAAAATGGATCAAAATGAAACAACCTACCACTAGGAAAGACTTCAACCGTAAGGCGAGTTAGTACTTGAGATTGGAAGAGGCGCAAGAGTTAGAAAGGAAATCTACTAGCTTACAACCAATGAATATTGGGCAGAGTGGCATGGCGATGAACCAGGACATAATACCTCCGGGACCACTGAGGGAAGTGCGGGAAATGATGGAAACCAAAAAAGGAAAAATAAGAATTCCAACAAATGAAATGGTAACAATAAGTGGCTTAAAGGCTTTAAGCCCGAAGATTACACCCCGCTCATTGATACGCCGGAAAACATATATCTCGCGATACAGGGGATAGAGGAGTACAAGTAACCCCCTAAAAAGGAATCAACTAAACAACAAAAGCATTACGGGAAGTATTGTTGCCTCCACGAAATGCATGGCCACAACACGAACGAGTGCCGCCACCTAAAGAACTTGATTGAGGAGTTGATCTGGGAAAACAAGCTTCAGCAATACGTGAGAAAAATCGAAAAAATCTTGACCAACCCGTGGCTCCCCAAGCTCCTAGGGATCGAGGAAACCAAGCTGGAACTAGCTAAGAGGGATCTAGAAGAACTGACCAGAGACTCATCATTGGAACGATATCTGGAGGACCTCATCTCACACAGAGGAGTTAGGGATAAATGGAGTGGTATGCGAGCTCATTAAAACACTCTCCGAAGGATTCGTGCCTCACAATCAAAGATGGAACCCCTGCCAAGCAGCAGAGAACCCTAAATAATGATATAGTATTCGGAAATCGAGACACCGATGGTATTGAAGCTCCAACTCTCGATCCCATGGTCATGACGGTAAGGATCGGACCTGCCATGGTCCGATGAGTATTGGTTCATAGCGGCAGTTCTATGAATGTCCTTTTCAAACGCACCTTTTATTAGATGAAGATCAGCATGAAAGACGTATCCACCTGCCAAATAAAAATTCAAGGATTCATCGGCAAACCCAACAACCCGTCGGAACAATTAATTTGCGTGTAAAACTTGGAGAAGGCGACTGAAGAGTCACCCTCATCCAAACTTTTGTGATCGTAGATGAAGCCTCCGCATACAATGCTTTATTGGGACGACCTGCACTAGCAGATTTCAAAATTACTTTAGCCCAGTGGTGCCTTACTATGAAATTCCCAATGGAAAATGGAGTTGGAGTGATCATAGGAGATCAAAGTGTAGCCAAGGAGTGTTATATCGCAGAACTATGAGAATCCAAAAGAAAGGAAAAGGGAAAGAATGTGAGGAATACTCTCCTAATTTGTGAACCTGCCGAATAGCAACTATAGAGCCGCCCCTTGCTTGGGGACCATAGCCGATTCGACAAGGCAAGAACTCTAGAAAGAAGAGTTCAAGGAAGGATCGGGCAGCACCGGCAGAATTGACCGTGTATGTCCCATTCGACATGGATGACCCAACGCGGGTCTTGAAAACTAGATCACACCTTGGAAACAAGATGCGAATGGAACTCGCTAAATTTCTTCACGCCTACTTGGATGTGTTCGCTTGGACACATTCCAATATGTGGGGTATTACCGGAAATTGCATGTCATGCACTCAACATCGATTCTAAGTATACACCAGTAAAGTAGAAGAGGCGGAGCCTGGGCCCCGAACGATCCAAGGCGGTGAGAGAAGAAGTAGACAAGCTGATGGCGTATGGTTTTATCCGTGATGCGACCTACCCCAAATGGGTATCTAACCTGGTTTTGGTCAAGAAGTCCAATGGGAAATGGCAAACTTGTATCGACTACTCAAGCTTAAACAAAGCCTACCTGAAAGACAGCTTTCCTCTGCCCAGAATTGACCAGCTTGTAGACGGGGCTGCTGGACATGAATTACTATCATTTATGGACACATACTCGGGATACAACCAGATCCCGATGCACAAACCTGATAAGGAAAATACTAGCTTCATCACCGATCTAGGATTATACTGTTATAGGGTAATGCAATTCGGTTTAAAGAATGCTGGGGCAACCCACTAAAAATTAGTAAATGCCATGTTCAAGCGTCAGATCGGAAAAACCATGGAAGTCTATGTGGATGACATGTTGGTTAAATCGCGAGTAGCTACCAGTCACTTGGATAATCTCACCGAAGTGTTTGGAATACTCCGAAAATATGGGATGAATCTCAATCCACTCAATTGTCACTTCAAGGATGCCTTCGGAAAGTTCCTGGGATTCATAGTGAGTGCTAGAGGCATCGAAGCAAATCTAGAACAAATTACCGCCCTACGAGAAGTCGAAGCTCCAAAGAACAAGAAGGAGTTACAAAGCTTGAATGGGAAAGTCACAACACTAAGCCGGTTCATCTCAAAAGCCACCGACAAATGTGTACCATTCTTTGATGCACTAAAGAAAGAAAAGAGGAACTTCGAATGGAATGAGGCATGTCAAATTGCATTTGAAGAGTTGCTGCGACATATTGAAACCCCGCCAATCCTATCAAAGCCAGTAGACGGTGAGGAGTTGTTCATCTACTTAGCTGTCTCGCTTCACGCATTAAGTGTTGCTCTTATATGTGAAGAAGCTAGGATCCAACGATCTGTATACTACATTAGCAAATGGTTCACTAGAGCCAAGAAAAATTATCTGAAATTGGAAAAACTGGCGTATTGTCTCTTGATCGCATCCAGGAAATTAGGACCATATTTTAAGGCACACCCGATCAAAGTATTGACCGATCAACCCTTAAAGCAAGTACTGTACCGCCCCAAGACTTCTAGGTGGCTCATCATCGAATTGAGTCAATATGAAATCACTTACCATCCTAGAAGAGCAATCAACGGGCAAGTGTTGGCAGATTTCATTGCTGAATTTACAATACGGGGCTATGAAGAACAAATTACACTGGAAGTGGAAACGTGATGGAAACTCTTCGTCGATGGTGCATCTAAAAACTTCTGCTCGGGGGCAGGGTTAGTGCTTGAAACTCCCAAAGGATGAGCCATTTGCTATGCCTTGCGATTAGAATTCCAAGCGACAAATAACGAAGCAGAATACGAGGCATTGATAGCTGGGATAAATATTGTGAAAGAGCTGGAGATAAAATCCCTACACATCTATAGAGACTCTCAGCTAGTCGTCTGTCGGGTCAAAGGAGAATACCATGCTCGAGGGGAGAACTGTCCCCCATATCTATCTAAAGTGCAAGAGTTGCTGAACGACATCGAACATTACACCATAACTCACATCCCGAGGGAGCAGAACACGAAGGCTGACTACTTAGCTAAACAGCCCAGTTCCGGAGAAGCTCAATCATTGGGACTAGTCCCGGTTGAAACCCTAACCACTCCAAGCATAAGCGAAATGGATATCAACTGTATTTTTTAAACCACCATTGAACCAGAAACATTGATAACGCCAATCAAAGACTACTTTCTTATAGGAACTCTTCCCGTATATAGGAACCGGTGAAAAACGCTTCTCCGTAAGGCACCGCGATTTATAATACAGGATAGGATACTCTACCGAAGGGGGTTCTCTACCCCTTTGCTCTGAAGTATGATCGATGACGAAGCTCAAAGGATCCCGAGAGAAGTTTACGAAGGCGACTACGGAGACCACACTGGGGGGCAAACCCTTGCAGAGAAAATCCTCCGATACGGGTATTTCTGGCCAACAGTAAACCATGATGCTGCAGATTACGCTAGACGGTGCGACCGATGCCAAAGATTCAGCAAGATCAAAATAACTCCCTCAACAGAGCTGACGCAGATGGTCAGCCCATGGCCGTTCACAATACGGGGAACTGATCTGCTTAGCATATTACCAATAGCTAAAGGAGGGACTAAATATGATATAGTTGCCATTGACTATTTCATCAAATGGGCCGAAGCGGAACCGCTGGCCACCATTACCACAAAGAAAGTCACTAACTTTGTTACTAAAAACATTATTTGCAGGTTTGGTGTGCCATAGAAAATCATCACTAATAACGGGATCTAATTCGAAAGCACCGAGTTTAAAGACTTTTGTAAATGCTTTCGAATCGAGAAGAGCTTTTCCGCGATCGCTCATCCACAAGCAAACGGGAAAGTGGAAGCAATAAATAAGATTATCAAGTCCACCATTAAAAAGCAGCTAACTAAAGCTAAAGAAAATTGGGTTGATGAACTTCCACTCGCACTATGGGCTTATATAACAACACACAAAGCAGCAACTGAGCACACCCCATTCGCCTTGGCGTATTATTCAAAAACAATGATCCCCATCGAACTAGAAGTCCCCTCTCATCGAAGGCAGAATTTCAATCAGAGGCAAAACAAGCAGCTCCTACTCGAGTCGCTTGATATGATTGACGAGAAGAGGGAAGAAGCCGAGTTAAGGACCGCTGCTCACCAAAAAAGGGTCGCACGGTACTTCACCTTCAAAGTTCACAACTGAACATTTGAAGTGGGAGACCTCATCCTCAATCGAGTCTATCCCATACCGAGAACCATTGGACCAAACTGGGAAGAGTCGTATTTGATCAGTCAAAAGCTAGGGGATGGAACATTCAAACTAATAACCGTTGACGGAATCCAAATTCCCCAAGCATGGAATAGTGAATAGCTACGTCATTACTTTATATGAAACTATCTTATGTACTTCTTATTTTTAGCAAGTAAGCATTCCTGGAATACCAGGGGCATTGTAAATAGGCAAAACTTGCCCAACTTTTCTTAATAAATTGCTTTGCTTTCTAAACCAATAAAACTGTGTTCATAAAAGTAACATGCTCAGTCGATGGAGTCAAATCGGCTCAAAACCATCCAATCGCTTCTTGAGATAGTGGAACCACGCTCAAGTATGCCCCATTTACTCGCCAGGTTAACGGAAGCAAATCAACTCAAACCGTTGGATCGACAGAACCCAATCCCTGCCTTCTAAGAATCGGTATTGCTCCGGCGACGTCGAAATGGCCCAAATCGAAGCCATGCATTCAGTAAGCCACGCATCACATCTTGGATTGTGGAATCACATCTAGGCGAGCACAACCTTAAAAGCCGCGCACTTCCATAAGCCGCACATTACTTCTTGACCTATGGAACCATGCTCTCGAAGCATAAAATCCTCACATTGCCCAAAGATTGGTAAAGTCGAGAAGTCCCAAACCGTTCTGGATCAACGGGTCATATCGATCCCAAAAGCCGCGTATCCCATAAGCCGAATCTGCGTATTTCATGAACTGCACGCACTCTTAAGTACTGGTATTGCCCCGGCAATTCTGAAAAACTCGTCCATTGCAGGAATAACAAGAATCAATCCACTCCCACTATCGGGAGTAATGGTATTTATCCAGCAATGTCAAATAACTACGAATCGGTAGAGAATTTCGATCGTTGATCGACAATATCTCTGAAATCAAGGTGTAAAATCACAAGTTCCCGAAGATAGGAACCGCAAAACTGGTTCGGTTATAGATAGCCAGAAAGTCACTCGGAACAACTGGTCATTCGTCAAGTGTTTGAAGTAAACAGCCCCGTGAACTGAGGGGCGCACACACACCGTTACCCAAAAAAACTAAGTACTTCATAGTTCTGTTACTCCAAAACATAGAATTTTGGCGGTAACTACAGGACTAGGTAAAATGAAATAGCAGTAAATAAAATTGGCATAAGTGCATGAAACATAGATAAGTAGACATGTAAAGTTATAATCAAAATGTCAACATTGTATAACTTATAGCATTTTCTGTACAAAGTCAAAATATAGGGGCCATACCCACACAATATCGGCCAACAAAAAGGAAAATACAAAGTTTCGCTATGATAACAACAAAAAGAATAATGAGCAAAGACTCTGCAGTTGTACAACAGGTAATAAAAAACAAAACAACAAGAGAAGGACATGTCAAATCAGGATGTCTGTCACCGCTGCCTCGGTCTCCTTTCCCACCTCTAATCTGCGGTTTCTTGGGCCTATCCTTACCCGGGGCACCCTCACTCTCCAAAGCGTGACTGCTGGTGGAACCTCCTTTCCCCTTATGCTTGCGACGTCGGTGAGAGCTTTTAGATGACTTCCTCTGTGCCTCAACCCTCTCCTTTTTCACCACAATCATATATTCCTCAGTCTTCGGCTGCTCTATTTCTGCTTTCTTTGATTGGTTGCCTTGGTCTGCCTACTCTTGTGCACCAGTAGCTGCCAAGCACTCCTTTTGAGAAATATAGGGGTCATCCAACCATGCAGAGCCTCAATTTGCTCTGAATACAGACCAGGTTGCGAGCCAAAAGTAGAGACAAAGGTTGACATAGTTAAAATAGCAGCATACCCAGTGTCGTGATGAGAAGGCAATCCAGTAGGAGGAGCAAGTTGATCTACAATATCATAATAAAGGGCGGTTTTCTTAGCGATTTCATCAGGCATGAATTGAAAATTTTCAAGCATGGGAAAGAGGAAAATGTTACCTGCAGTGGAGGTTTGGTCACGAGCAATGATTTTGAAGCCTTCGTCGTTGCCTTCCTTCGATGACTGCACGAACATGGAAGAAGTGGCAGCGATCACCTCATCAGTATGGAAATGCGACGATGACTCGCTCAGTCCTGAAGGAAAGTGTTCGACGGTGGCCTCGGTGATGGCCGTTGCAACGGTGGATCCACGCTCCCCCTCCAACTTCAAGATTCTCCGGCCTTCCATTAGAGCTTGGTGGGATTCCTCATTCAGGTAGGCCTGAACCAGCTCCTCCTCAGCATAAGCACCACCAATGTCATCGAACCGGGCCAGAATTTCCTCCTAAACCACCGCGAGCGCGCGAGGGAATGATAGGCCCAAATAACTAAGGCTACCTTGATGAAGCACAGAATTGACATAGAAACCAAGAATAGTGGCGTCCAAGCCTTCCATTTTTTGCAAAAGTATCTTGGAGCTCCGAAAAGCTTGTCTCTGTGCTAGCCTTCTCCATGGCTAGTTGATTTTTCTTAGCTTCCAAAGCCAAAATTTGAGCGTGTAGAGAGGCAATTTCTTGGGATTGTTCAGCTACAACTCTCTTCTCAGCCTCGATTTTCGCCGGACTTGCTATTAACTTCACTTTCAGAGCCGCCTCGTCAGGATGGCACTTTTTTTATCTCGTCTCTGAATACAAGAGTGGCTCATTCATTCGCTTGCTTCAACTCCTCAAACAAAGAAACACTCTTACTTTCCCTTTTCAAGGCATTATCTCTCTCCTTCTTCAACCTTTTAATTTCCGAGTCGCGATCCGCAAGTTGCTTCTCAAATTCGTCTTTCTAGGACTCAAATGAGAGGATCTCCTGGTATTTATTTCTATTAATGGTAGAAAGTTGCATGCATAGTTTCTCCCACCCCTCGGCCTGCTCCAAACCGCTTTGGATCGCCTGAAGATAGGGTGAGTAAGATTCCGCGTGAACCTACTTCAGATTGGGCTTGTCAAAAACAACCCCCCTTAAGAATAAGTGGGGAAATGTAGCCTATAGAAGAGGGGGACCGATAGGGAGAATGTAAGGAGCTCGCTTTGATATTGGAAGAGGAGTAGTAGCAGCGTGAGTGGAGGAGGTCACAGCTCTGGAAGTGGAAGCAGGAAGACGTTCTTGATCTTTCTTTAACTTCTTAGACGCGTCTCCCCGCTCAATCGGGCTTTTCCTTTTTTTCTTAGTCGCTCCCTCTATCGCAGTCTTGATCCTTCCCAGTCCGTCGGCGCTCTTCTACCTCTTTATCCTTTCTGCTCCATCTCTCTTCATCGGTTTCACAGGAGGAGTAATATCGGGATGAATGCCTTTGTGAATGCTGAGACACGAGCGCTCGATTAAGATTATTATAGAAGCCCCAAGACATGATCCCTGTGGCAAATAACAAAACGACTTTAAGAGAAAAGACATTTGATAAAAAAACTCTAGATGAATAACAATGAAATTTGCGGTCCTAGTAAAGTGTGTGCTATAGTTTAACGACCCCAGCAGAATAATAAAAAGCGGATTGATCACCAATTAATGACATGATATTTATTTCGGTGGGAATAATTCGGGCAGGTTGGGAAGGCAACCTTCCCGAAGTAGTATAACCCATCAGATCCATCACATCTACATAGATGTCACTCGCATCTCCAAAGTCAAATTCGACATCTCCCGGCAAATAACCGGGAGCAAGTTCGTCTTTAGTGGGGACTTCTTTAAAGTGTTCTTTTGGAAGGGGCGCTGGAGTGTGCCCAGAACTCAACTCTAGGGCCATGTCACCCAAATCAACATCGCCTTCATCGATATCTATATCCAAGTCTGCTCCCTTATTGATTGAACGGAGTCCCTCATCGGGTCCTCCTTTCTCCTTTCTCATAATTACCAGAGCTTTACCTTCCCGATGAACCAACTCCTCTTCCTTCTCCTCGGGGATCGGAGACATCTTGGGCGGACTGACAGTCTCAATTTGGATTGGGTTTCCTCGGAAGTTTCTGCTGACTCGCCAGACGAGTCCTTATCTTTCTCTTCATCATCATCAACTTCATCAGAATCGTGGGAGGTAGAAACTGAGCAAGCTCGAGCTTTGGAGCGAGAGGGGGCACTAACAAACCCAAACGATCTCCCACGGTGTAAAAGCCCGCATCGATGAAGATTCTCGTCGGTGAGCAGAAATATGATCGTGTGCTCTCGAGCATCGACCGCCTTAAGGGCACTGAGAACAGGCACGAGTGTTGGATCCTTGTTAATCCTTGGGAGGATTGCAACAGAATAGATGATCGCACAGAAGACTTTTTAGTAGCTAAAGGAAATTTTAAGCCCGATGAGAGAAACTTACCCCACGTGGTCCATAGGCGAGTGAACCCCTTAGGACACTTGACAAAGAAAAATAGATTTTTGAATGAGGGGACTTTGCTAGGGAGATCGAGTACAAGCTTTCGACCACGTTGTGATTCAAAGTAAACAAGAGATAGGTTGGCCTCCCACTTTTTAAATAGCAGAAGATATTGTAGCTCAGCGAAGTTCGTAGCGCGACTAAATGTTCGCACGAACAGAACATATAGACAGGTCAGCATGGCGTAGCCATTCGGGGAAAATCTAAAATGGGGCCAGTCCCATATTCTGAAGGGTTGCCACCAAAAAATGATTAAACGGGGGCACTGCAGCATACATGCACATGTAGCAATGGCATGCCACATATCTAGAAGGCGGCCGATGAGCGAATTGACGACTTGATGGCAAAAGTACATCGTTCTCCAGAATGCGTATTGTGGGCAAATGCTTCACAATGCCCTATGTGTAAGAATCAAGGAAGCCTTCTCCGAGGGATCCAGCAGAACCTTGAAGTTAGAGGGAGTAATGGGCCTAATCGAAATTAGGCGGCCATACTGTCCTGAAGTTACAGAGGTAGCAGGTCCAACCAGGGTCGACGAGGACTCCGCTTCGGAAGCAGGTGAATTCCCTTCGATTGACTTGCGATGGGAATATTTACATGTCATTCTATATAAGAAAGCTCGTGTTCAAAATATTCAGGTGCGCATAATTTCTAAACTATAAACCCTTAACATGGATGATGCTTAAAGTTCAGGAGATGATCGACGTGTATCGATCACCGATCAGACTCCAAGCATTAACCGTGAGTGTGTGCGATGTGTAATCTATGCAAGAACGGGCACGGCGTCTTGAACGCTGCCATTTCGTATAGATGGCTCGCTCACATCGGAAAAAGAAATCCTTATCAGTTGTTTATGTCTTTTCTTCTACACTTACTCGTTGTCGATCAATGATCGATAATGGATCCATTGTCCAATGCGACACGGAAAGCTCTTTCCATTACAGGTTCGCCGATTGTGCAATGACAAGTCCAGTCCAAATCAAGCAACTGTAGATTAATGGGTCCGGATAAGGAAGGAAATTATCAGCATAAGTCGATTTTAGTTTCCTTGAAGATAATAATAACCTAAGCTGCACGCAAGACGCTATCCTAAGTTATTATCACCTCCTAGAAAAACCAAAATCAATCCGCAATCAGCGAGATGTCAATCGACCGTGAAACTCGATACAAGCTAATTCTGATTCTGAGGATGAAGATAGCAAAGCATGTCGACAGCCGGAGCAAGACCTTGACATCGCTCTATAAAGAACTTCAGACCCGATTTACTATCTTCCTCCCTTAAATCGTAATTAGCCCAGATCTTCCACTACGACCATCGCTAACACAACCTAACCCATCAATAACATAGTACTGCGCTGAAACTCACTTCACCAAACTTCACCTTCAAGACTGAGAAGATTAATGATAAGGTCTTTGATCCAAGATAGCTTAAATCATAATACTTTGAATCGACAACAATTGGATCGAAGATGGCTTGGGGCAGGCAAAGCCACGGCAAGAAATTGATGGCAAGAGCTTCTGAAGGAGGTGGTTGGCGACGCTAGAGGAAGAGATCGCCGGTAGTGGTGCTCCAGTGGCGACAGTATCTGGATCGGCTAGGGTTTTTCTTGGATTGGATCGGCTTGGCTCAAATAGTATGGAATGAGGAATAGGAGATCCAACCCACACACACACACACATATATATATAAAATAAAAACAAAAGAGAGCCAAAAAAATTCCCAAGTACTTGGATCGGTGCCGATCCGATCAAATTGGATCGGTATCGATCCAATTAATTCCTCCCAAAAGGCCTTAAACTTTCCTTGTTTGCTCAACTCAACGTCTGTATCCATCCTGGGAGTCGCCAAGCCAAGATCATCCAGTAATTACGACTAGAAAGGATTTTCACTAAGGACCGGATAGTTAGCCAGGATGTCATGGGCAATTCCCCGAGGACACTAGATATTGCCAATAAAGCTCCACGAAGTGGAAACCGAAAGATGAATAATTCTAGAGCACGCCTTGTTTTCAACGAAAGCATGCTCAGTGGGGCAAATGTTAAGAGAGTTTTTAACCCAGTAGAATTTGAAAGGAGTTAGAACATTCAAACTAAATGCAAATGACTCGAAACATGGTCGGAAGACCTAAAAGAACATAACAAATGAACCTTGGGAATTTGGGATGAAAATAAGAAAAATATTTGGATCGGTACCGTTCCAAATTATTGACTCGTCAGTAAACCACTTGCATTATGTCCCTACATCACTTCTAAGCTTATCTACTAAATTTGATAACATTTCGAGCATTCGAGTTGAAGAAGCCAGGACTTGTCCTATGCAAGTTACAGTTCGATCTAACCTACTAGTGATTCATCGTCAGAACAAGTCAACAAGTCATGAAATTGCAAAGGAAGCCTTGTTAGCAGATAAGGAAGCTTATGGTATGAAAGTGGTGCAAGAATTGCTCAACTATTTGGATCGGTACCAATCCAAATAGTTAGCTCAGTTTACTTCCAAAATTCATGTGCTGCTTCATAGTGATGATTAGAAGTCTCTGGTGCTTTGGTTTCGATCAAAGTGCTCTCAAAAACTTTATAAATACCATCCAACCTTCAACAAAAAAGGGACTGGTTGTTCTGATCACTAAAGCAACTCTATTATGAAGATTCTTTAACTTTCTTCTCCCTCACAATGGCTGCCATGGGACAATTGAGATCCTTCCTTTTGTCTCCATTAATGGTGCTCTGATCTCTCTTTATTCAACTGTTATAATTGTAAACAATTGGGAGTTGTGATCGATAGTCAATTCAATAACAAAAGTTCTAAAGTAGATGTAGGCTTCATTAACAGCCGGACCATTATAAAAATCTCTTATTTAATTACTTTTTCTGTGATTTACTGTTTCTTTTTTCTACTTTATTTTCCTTGACAAACAAGGCTAGTGCTTTCATACTCAATCCAGGGTGTTGATCCATTTTTTGGGTTAACAGTTAGAAAATCAGTTCGTATAGTTGCAAGAGATGAGAAGAGACTAAGGAACAAGACAATCAGATTAGTCAAAGTCTAGTGGAGTGACGACAAGAGAGACTGTACCAGGAAAACTGAGAGTAGGATTAGAGACACTCATCCTGACTTGTTTTATGGTGTTTGATTGTTGTGAGTACTTTATCGTAATTTCGAGAACGAAATTATTTAAGGAGGGAAGTCTGTAATGACCCTAATTTTGACTAACATTGTTTAGGACATTTAATTAGACAAATTAAATGAAATAATGTAGATGATTAAAGGATTGAGATTTGTTAATTAATAAGGGTTCATGCCTTGATGAATGTGAATGCAAAAGTGAATAAAAATAAGTAAGTAGGAGGAATATGACAAGGGAAAAATAGGAATAGCCTATGTTCTTATACCCTAAACCCTTCTATCCTTCAATCCTTATTCATTTTAACATTCCCAAACAAAACTAAAACCACTAAGAGTTCGACTAGCCACCATTAAGAAGAATCAAAAGAAGATAAGCTAGGAATCAAGTAGAAAGCTTGAAGAAATTAATTAAAGGGAAAATCTCAATCTTCTTAACACTAAGCCAATGTGAATAATTTGATTTACATCTCACTTTTGTTAATGGTTTCAGTTTCAAGGTTGAATCCGAACTATTTTGCAAATAACATGCCATGTTATGTTTGTTTAAATAGATATATATATGCTTTGTAACACCCCATATTTTTATAACATTATTTATAATTTTTAATTAACAAAATTAAATAAAATAATGTAGAGATTAATAAGTTGAGAATTGATTAACTAAGGGTAGCCGTGCCATGTTAGTGTATAAACTGAAATGAAATAACATAAGCTAATGTGTATGAGAAGGGCAATATGGGAAATAGAAGAAGGGCTTATACCCTAAACCCTTAGGAAATAAAACTCACGTTCATTTTCATTTTAGCAAACTAAAACATCTAAGGCCGACCACCATTATTGTCTCAAGAGAAGATTAAAGCTAGGATTCAAGTAAAGGAAGATAATCAACATCAAACCTCACATCTTATAATTTCAAAGCTAAGGTGAATAATAACTACATCCCATTTTCATATGGTTTTCGGTTTTCGATTATATCCAAAATGTTTTTGTAAGTATATGTCATGTTTTGATGATTAAAGTTGTATATATGCTTGTTGATGAATTATATATGTTTATGTTAGTTTTTATGATATGTTTGACATGAAAACCCTATTAGATGACATCCAAATGCCTTGAAAATTTAAATATAGGTCAAAAACTATATTTTAGAGATGGTTTTCAATTTTCATAATTTTCTGAATTAATGTGGATTTTATATTAATTTTCTAGTGAAGAAAATGATTTATTGGGCTATAAATTATTTACGGCCAAAATAATAATTTATTTGGGTTTGAAATTTTTATATGTTGGAAAACATATTGAAATAGATTTTCTAGGGTTTTTTTAGATTTTTCCTAAGTTATTTGATGAATATATAAAATTATTTAAGGTATGTGACTTTAAATGTTTTATATATTTAATTAAGGAGAAGGGGCATTTTATAAAATAAAATGATTATTTAATTTTGAAAAATAGTGGCAGCACTTTTCTGAAAAGTATTTGTTAACCAATGAGAATATGACAAATAAAGGCAGGTTAGTTGAAAATTATCCTTTTTAAGTTAAAAACAAAGAAACCATACTTTTGGCATGTTTCAGCCAATTCTGGTATTAAACCTTCCGACCTAGACCTTCCGACAAGGTCGAGAGGTTCATAGCTTTCGACAAGGTCAAACCAATGCATATGGTATCAAGTTACTTGGTACGCAATGAATTGGACAAGGTCGAAGGGTTCTAAGTCGAAAGGTTAGTTGCCAAATAGGTTAGGGTATGTTTGTTTTATAAATCAAAAGCTTTCACCTGCTTTGCTTTTGGAAAGAAATAAAAAATAAAGGTTTTAAACCTTCCGACAAAGTCGAAAGGTTACTGCCGCTTTATTTGTTTTTTTAAACCTTCCAACATAGTCAAAGGGTTAATGCCGCTTTATAAATGTTTTGTTTTGAACCTTTCGACAAAGACGAAAGGTTTACTTGTTTTTAAAACTAACCGCTTCTCCATGCTTTCGAAAGGAAGCTTTCGACTTAGGTGATTTACCCTTGTTTTATAAACTAAAGAATAACCCAAGCTTTTGAAGGAGTTGTTTTAAAGGCAGTGGCCAGTTGCTTTGAATAAAATGTTTTAAGCTTTCGAAGCGGACCATCCGACAAGGTCGAAAGGTTGCTTCCAATGAAGTTGAAAGGTTTTAAAAGAAGGTTTTCCACTTGTTTTAAATTGAACCCATTAAGTTTTTGAAAGGTTTGCCTTGAATGATTTTGAAAGGTTTAAGTTGAATGATTTCGAAAGGTTTAAGTTGAATGATTTCGAAAGGTTTAAGTTCAATGACTTCGAAAGGTTTTTGTTGAATGATTTCGAAAGGTTTAAGTTCAATGACTTCGAAAGGTTTTAGTTGAATGATTTCGAAGGCTTAATAAATGGTTTCGAAAGGTTTTAGTCCATTGGTTTCAAAAGGTTTGATGAATGATTTCGAAAGGTTTTTATTGAATGGTTTTGAAAGGTTGAGATGGAAGGTTTTCCAAGGTTTTTCTAAGGCAATGTTTTAAAGAGATTTTTTAAGAAGGATGTCCAAAGTCTCATTGCTTTCGAAAGGTTTATTTTTCAATGGTTTCGAAAGGTTTGATATATGGTTTCAAAAGGTAAGGTTTTGGCATATTGGCCTAGGTAATTAAAAGGTTTTCACTTGGTTATGGAAAGAGGTACTTTCAAATGTTTAAAGGTTTTCATCAACTAAAGTTTGAATAAAGAATATATATAACATGGTAATATGATTTTGAGTAAAGCATAAAGGTAAAATGTATTTTTCCTTGTTTAAGTTTGATTTAAAGGTTTTAAATCATTTTGAAAATGTTTTCAAGGGAAATTATGAGAGGGGGTGCTTAAGTGAAAATGACTCAGATATTAGAATACCAGATGAGACTAGTATGAGGTCGCGCCCTATATATTAGCTATTAGACCCAGCTAATTGTTGTCCAAAATTCTAATGTATAGGGCTTTGTCATAGGTAGACTAAAATTATGGTTGCACACCGAAAGGAATATATGTTTGTATACAGATAGGTTATTGGTGAGCCTGATAAACCATTAGGATCAGGAAGACCTGGAGAGGATTAAGTTAGGGACAGACCGTCTAGAAGAGAAGTATTTAACAGATAGTTAAGGACAGACCGTCCAGAAGTGAAGTATTTAACAGATAGTTAAGGATAGATAATCCAAAAGAAGAATAGCTAACATGTGTTAGATTAATTTTGTTTGTATTTTCTGGTAGGCCTGAGTCAGCCAAAGGTTAAAAGTTATCCAAACAAAACTTATGTGTTTAAACATATAGTTCATTATTACCTTATGTTTATGTATGTTCACATAATGATCATTTACAGTGTTTAATCGGTTTTGATTGCAGGAAAAGGTTTTGCAAAGATTTGTTTTAAAATGATGTTAGTGAGGGGAAACCCGTTCCGCTAAGCAGTGTGGTCTCACTTAGCATATATACATTCCGAGATGTATAGTATTATTCATACCAGGCTTTATGTCTGACTCGAAGTTTATGTTTTCCTCTTAAACTCTCGGATGCTCAAAATTAACTTGAGTAGGCTGAGGGGTTAAGGTCTTTTTAGGTTTTAGTAGGATGACGAATAAGGCTACCGGAGGCATGCAGGAGGCAAATGAATAACTATTTAGGAGTTGCAGTTCTTGTTTTATGTTTTGATGTATTTCCGCTGTGTTTTGTATTAAGTCTATTATAACTCTATGACTTTGATCATCCAAGGGTGTATCTTCATATACCGCTATTGGCGTATTTGTAACAAGTATATTTTATCTATGCCTGGGAATGAATTTGGAATTATGTGTTGGGAATGTGAAACATTTGGTTTTGAAATGTAATAAAGTAAAATTTGTTTTGAAATCTGTGTTTTGTTTCATATTCAAGTGCTTCTGATATTATTGATACCATTAACATGGTTGTATTTAGTCGTCAAAAGCTAATACTATAGATGACTGCAGCATCTGTAGCACTTAGTTTTGGGCCTCTAGATAGGGGATGTTATAGCTTGTTGATGATTTATATTGTTTCATATAGATTTTATGATAAGTTTAGATTGGAAAACCTATTAAATGACTTCCAAATGATTTGCGCTTTTATATATGGTCAAAAACATTATTTTAGAAGTGGGTTTCAAGTTTCATAAATTTTTAAGTTATTGTGGATTTATTATGAATTTTTTATGAGAGAAAATAGTTAATATTGGGTTTAAATTATTTAAGGCAATTAATTATATATTGATTTTGGGTCTGAAATTTAAATATGTTAGGAAACATATTAAAAGTGAATTATGGTGATTTTTGGGAATTTTCCTAAGTATTTTACTATGGTTATAAATTTTTTTAAGATAAGGGACTTAAATGTTTTATCTATTTTATCAAGGAGAAGGGCTTATTTGTTAAAATATTTTAAATTGAAAATTTTGAATTCGGTAGCCTATTTAGAAAAAGGATTTTGATAAAGAAGTGGCAACCAATTACATTTTGACAAATAAGGCAAGTTAGGTGAAAAGATATTACTTCGTAAGGCATAAAATCAGTTTTGTTATGAATTACCACTTCGCCACTTCCTTAGCTTTCTTTCGGTAACATGCCAATTAGACCTTTCACACCTGTTCGAAACCAAAGCACATGATATCAAGAAATTGGTATAGAGTGCATTGGGGAAAGGCGGAAGGGATGAGGGTGTTGAAGGCAACGCTTTCGAAGGGGTTGCTTTTAACTTTTCTTTATTTTTAAGATTAAAAGAAGAAGGAAGCTTTCGAATTAGTTACTACTTGCCTTTGTTTTAGAAGAGAGCTTTCAAAAGAGTTGCCGCCTTTTGTTTTAAAAGAAGCTTTCAAAAGGATGGCCGCTTTGAACCTATTCGAAACCCATGCTGCCGCATTCATACCTTTCGAACTAGTTAAGGCCGCTTTTCCTTATAGCCTTAAAACAACGTATTTGAAAGGGTGGTTTTGCCTTTTTACTTGAAAGCCACCTTCTCAAAGCTTTCGAAAGGGCTGTATAGCTGTTTTTCAATGGTTTCGGAGGAAATGGTTTCGAAAGGGTGGGTTTCAAAACTATCCTCTTTCTTTTACTTGGGATTAATGCTTTCAAAAGTAATGCCTTCACCTCTATTCTTTATGACCCCTTAGTTATATTAAAAGTAAACCCAATGGTTTCCAAAGGAATAGTTTTAAATAATTTCGAAGCTACGTTTCCACAAACCTTTACTTGGACCCAATACTTTCGAAAGGTATGTTATAAGCGTTTCGAAAGGGAAGCCTCAATGTTCTCGAAAGTTATATTTTAGTGTATCGAAAGGTTTGTTTTAAGTGTTTTGAAAGGAAGATTTCGAAAGCTTTCGAAAGAAAAGTTTAATGGTTTTGAAAGAGGACGTCTAAGGTGTAAGTGATGATTTCGAAAGGTCTATTTTCAATACGTTCGAAAGGTATGTTCTGGCCTTTTGGCCTAATGTTTTCAAGGAAAGTAGTAACTTATTTGAAAGAGGTACTTTCAATAAATTCGAAAGGGATTGTTTAAGGTTTTAAACAAGGGTTTCGAAACTATTGCTTTGGCTTTAAAGCCTAAAGTTTTCTAAGTTAGAAAGGAGTATTAACCTATTTTGATGGGATAGAAAACCCCCTTGATTTAGATTTCATCAACATTGTTTTGTGTAAAGCATATATCTTGGCATATGTATTTTTAGTAAAGCAAAGAAAAAATTTTCCTTGTTTAGGTATGATTTAAAAAGGCTTAAATAATTTTTAAAGAAATGTTTCCAAGGAAAATTGAATGGGGTATTTAACCCTAAGTAAATGACTCAGATACTAAAAGACCAGATCGGACTTGTGTAGGGTCGCGTCCTATACTTTAGCTAGTAGCCCCTAGATAATATAAGTCCAAAATTCTAGTGTGTAGGGCTTTGTCACAGGTAAGACTAAAATGATGTTACACACAGAAAGCAATACACAAAGTAAAGGTATGTTATTGGTGAGCCCGCAAAACCATTAGGTTCAGTTGATCCTTGGAAAAATAAGTTAAGGATAGATCATCCAGTATTGTGTCTAACAGAAGTTGGTTTATTGATTATGTCTGGTAGGCCCGAGTCAGCCAGTGGTTAATATTCAGCCTGATAAAACTATATTGTTTGGACAGATAGTCCATTGATTACCTGATTTGTATGCATATATGTTATTGCTATTATGATTATAATCAGCTTGGTTGCAGGTTTTTATTTGCGAAAGATATGCTTTTTAAAAGGATATTAGTGAGGGGAAAGCCATTCCGCTAAGCGACGTGATCTCACTTAATATTAGTAAATCGAGATGTAATAGTATTATTCACACCCGGTTTTATGTCTAACTCAAAGTTTATGTTTTCCCCTTAAACTCTCGGGTGCTCAAAATTGATTTGAGTAGATTGGGAGTTAAGGTCTTTTTAAATTTAGTAGGTTGGACGAATATGCTTTCGAAGACGTGCAGGAGGCAAAGCTAGCTATGTAGGAGTAGATTAGTAGTATTTCCGCTATGATGTATTTATGACTATTATGTATATCTATTTAGTACTCTGATCATCCAAGGGGGCATCTTCATATGTCGCTCTTGGCGTAGTTTGTAATAATTATATTTGATCAAAACCTGGGAATCGTTTTGGGATTATGTAATTGAATGTGAAATATTGATTTGAAATGTAATCAGAAATGTTGTTTTTGAAATTGTAATTTTATTTCATATTCATGTGCTTCTGATATTATGGATACCATTAACACTACCGTATTTTGTCATCGAAAGTTAAATACTATAGATGACTGCAACATCTGTAGCACTTAGTTTTGGGCCTCAAGATAGGTGGTATTATAGCCACTATATGGATCGTACCCCAAAATTCAACCAAAGAAGAGATTAGTACCGATCCCTCTTCTTTGGAAATTGGGCCATACAACCCCTCTTGTGGGCCTTTATGGTTTTAAGGGTCTTTTAGAGAGATATTTGGCCACCTTCATCTATAAATATCGGCTTGGTTGTTTATTTTTGGGACTTTTATGCTGCTAGTTGCTTTATACTCTTCGGTAACTAAGGATTTTGATCGGATCCCTCTTGTACTCTGATTATAACTTAATTAATAAAGCAATCTTTTTAAAGTGGACATAGGCAAACAACGCTGAACCACTATAAATCATTGTGTGCGTGTTATTCTTTCAATTAATTGATGTTTCTTTGTTATTATCCACTGTTTTCATTTTATTCTTCAATTAATTCTCTTCAAAAAGTTTCTATTAGGTGTTTGTGCCAATTTTTGGTGCAAACCGTAGGGTTATGGTTTTGTAGTTGTGGGTATGCTTGGAGAGGTGAACTAATGCATAGACATATTATTTACCTAAAGGATTACTCCCCATATACTATTACTATAAAACCCGAGGTTTTCATTCATCAGGCATTGTTGTTCTGACCCCCTCCTAATTACAACCTACATGTTAGGTACAACAACGAGTGTGGAGAAGTTAAAGGAGGCTTGGCAGATAGTTATCTTTACCGGTTATCTATTTATGCTATTATGATGTACTCAGATTATGTATCAGACTTGCTTTATGAGTGTTGTGACACTGTACTCTTATGACGGTTTTATGAGATGGTTACTTTATTTGGTTATTATATTTTATGTCTTCCGTTGTAAGATTCTAAAAGCATAGACATATAGCTCTGTACATTGTTTATTTTAGTCAATAATACCAACCAATAGCCAGCTCTAGAATGGACTTTAGATTCGATGGGCTCTTATTAGGCAGAAAATTAGGCCCGTTTCAGAGAGGTTTTCAATGGGTTTCTACGATATGCCTAAACAAATAACTAGGGATAAGTCTGTCGGACCGTATCTTCCATTTCCCAAGTACAATCTCCCTGGCCTCACTCTAGTGGACCCATATAAACTTCATTTCCTTATTTTGAAGCTTCTTTACGTCTCGGTCTACAATACGAAGGGGTGTCCTAACATAGATTATTTTGGCTCGATAATCAAGTACTTATAGCTCTTAGTCTTACTATATCATTTAGGTCCCGGATACACTTTTTTAAATATGATACATGACTTTTTTAAATATGATACACGAAACCCAATATGGAAGCCAAAAAAAGCATTTATTAATCCTATTTTATAGGTTACTTCACTAATCCTTTCTAATATCAGATTCAAGCCAACATACCACGGTTCTAATTTTCTAGCCATTCCAAATCTCTTAGTTCCTATCATCGGTGAAACTTTTAAAAATACGTGATATCTTATATCAAGCTTCCAGTCCTTTTGCCTCTGTATCAGTGTAGCTCGTCTGCTTCAATTGAGCTCCTTCATTCTTTGAAGAATCAACTCAACCTTTTTTGAAGCTTCTCTTTAGTCTTGGTATATCTTAGTACCTCTTGGATAAATAGCATACTTTGAATGATGGCATTCATTCTAGACTTCGTTCGAAGACCAATTATTTATAAGGCATACAACCTTCTTTCTTTCAAACTTAGCCTATCTTGTCAGTTTCAAAGCCCCTTAACACTTTGGTCCCAACACCAGTCCTTAAGCACCCAATCCTTTCAGTACAAAGTGGATCGTTTATTTGCTTCTCGATAGTCGTTTCTATAAGAGCTGGCCGAGCTTTCAAGCATGATAGTGTCCTAGAAGCTCTACTCGAACCATCACTGGACCGAAAGTGTATATTGGAAGAAACCAATGTCTCCAAAACATCCTACTCTTCAATCATAGCCAAAACACAACTCTGCTACCTTCTGTTTAAGGCGTTGACAACCATATTTTCTTTCGTTGGAGTATACTCAATCCCAAAGTCATAAGAAGCGAAATACTCCAACCACCTTAGTTGTCTCATGTTCAGCTCCTTTTAAGTGAACAAATATCTCGAGGACGTGTGGTCAGTAAGTGACTCAAACCTTTCTCCTAAAAGGTAGTGTCTCCAAATCTTCAATGCGAAGATAACAACTACTAACTCCAAGTCATGTGTTAGATATTGAACCTCGTGGGGTCACAACTGCCTAGATTGCATAAACTACTACTTTTCCCCTTCGCATCAACACTGCTCCTAACCCTAAATCTAAAGCATCATATACACAATCATATCGCCATTATCTTAGGGCATAACTAAAACTTGAGCATTCTTTGCCTGAAGCTTCAGCTCTGGGAATGACATCTCACACTCCTTTGCCCATACATGCTTCTTGTTCTTCATAGTAAGTCTTGTCATTAGCACTGCTATAAGGAGCATTCCTTAATGAATTTCAGATATAGCTGTTAACCCCGGCAAACTCTAGACCTCTATAACAGTCTTAGGCCTCTTCCATCCGTTTATACATTCAACCTTTGAAGGGTCTATGGCTATGCATCTTTCAAAAACAATATTACCTAAGAAATTAACTTCCCTTCTTCAAAAATGACACATAGAAATTTGTGCCTTTAACTTATGTTGTCCCAATGTCTCCACCATAAGCCCTAGGTAAACCTCATTGTCTCTCTCATCCTTTGAGTATACCCATCCAACTTCTTCACAAACATAGTTGAAGCTCGCCATGTTGTACTACTAGGCCTTATAAAGCTCTTACTTTGTGAATATATTAATTGCTTCTTTGGCTCCTCCATGTTCTTCTGAGGCATTCTACTAGGGGGCCGGCTAAATGGTTTTGATCCCGTATTTACTTGATATGAAAATCTACTGCTCTTAGTGGTGGAAATTCCGAAACTGGTTCAAACTTATCTGGGAAGTCTCTAACTACTTGTATTTCTTTAATACCTTCCTCTTCCAAAGCTAAAGCAAACATTATATCTATGCACCCAGGTTTAAGTTTTTCCAAAACTACAGGTACTCTTTCATTTTTGTCTGGGTGACTTAATGTTAAAATCCTTTTGGCATAATATATTCTAGCATTTTAATGCTCTAACCAATCTATCCCTAAGGTAATTCCAAAGCCTATAAAGTCAAATATGTAGGGATCACATAAAAACGTAAACCCACCTAATTCTACCTCAATGTTAGTGTATCAAAATCTGAGAGTGGCATATCCCCCTATCAAGTTTACTACACATCTGAAAGTGACTAAATATGTAAACCCTAAATCAAGCCTAGTAACTAAATCTTTAGCTATAAATGAATATATAGCACAGGTATCAAACAGTACTCTAAACACCAAAAATCAGAGTCATACCTTCCAAAGCAACTTTCTTGCCTTTCTCTTTGGTAGATAGTCATTCCCTTGGCCCCTCCAAAGTAAACACTTTAGGCCTCGACTTTGGGTAGTCTTTTTTTTATCTCTTACCTTGTCACAGTTTAAAAACTTCATCTTTTCCTAGGTTCTTGACGATGGACACCTAGATGCATAGTGCACCTTTTGCCCACAATTAAAACAAGCAACTTCATCAATAGTAGTCTTAACACGTTTTCTTTTCGACATAACATTTTTTCCCTTAGGATAAGGTGTGAATTCTTCTCTTGCATCGCCTTAGGCCTTATCTCGAATCTTCTATTTTTTTAATCTATCCCATTATATCTTTAGCTCATGTCCATAATGAATTCAAAAGGAGATTCCAAGTGCACCATTACCTTATGATCTAGACAGTGCTTTAAACCTTAATGGATTTCTCATTTTTCATCAATGGGGTATTGATCCACACTTATCCAAAGAGTTAAACTTTTGGTTGTATCATTCCACCAAATGGTCTTCCAACTTCAAGTCGATAAATTCTCATAGCAACGAATCTTCGAAATTTAGATATGAATCGAGTCTTAAATCTTTCCTTAAACTAATTCCAAGTGATCTCCTACTTATGGGTCTCGGCAATCACTATTTCCCACCAATCCAAAGCATCTTCATGCAATTGCCTCGAAGCCAATATTCTCATTTGTGAATCATCCAACCCCAAATTTCCAAAGATACGCTCATAAACTCTCAACTAATTCAACATTTCAACCACGGGCTTCTTTCCTGTAAATATTTTACCTTATAAGTTTCAGTAGCCTTGGTTCATCTTCGAGAAATCCCCCCTTGCTACAAGCCTTGGCTCAACTGCCTCTAACATGCCCTCCTTCATCATTTGTAACATAATTTTATTGAATCAAGGCATTCACATCCATACTCATTGCAGTAGTTGGAGAAGCTTTGTTTTCCACTATCCATGGCCCTTTCGGTTCATTTCTACCATTAGTTTAGGTGCTTTTGGTCTCCCTTCTTTCATTTGATCCTTCTGCCAAAACACATTCATTTAGCATTTCCATCTTGCTTTTCTGTTATGAATGTCTCTATCAAAAATGGTTAAAAAAAGTGAAACAACAATAGAAGGATAGATATATTCACATATACATACATACATGCATACATGTGTGTGTGTGTGTGTGGCAAAAAATATCATATAATTGCATATACCCTCCCCAAGGGGTTCGTTTTCTACAAAATAATTGACTATTTCTAGCTTTGCTTTATGTAGGTATCCCCTAATCTAGGTTCTAAAACAAAACTATAACACCCATTATTCCACTACCAAAAGTTGGAACTCCAATGTACTATGTCATGTTGAATTATCATTTGACGACGAAACGAGTTTGGTATTTTTTTCAACAGTCAAACAAACAAAGCAACTAAATAAAATTCATTACAAAAAACCGTCTTTACATATTTCAAGTCCCAAAACATACCCATGCAGGGGTAAAATATAATAATTACATAGTTGTATCAAAGATTTAACATACGAAGATGTGGAGCCATTATAGTAAACATAATAAGTTTATATGTTACACCATGGAATAAAAGCTACTTGATAATAATAAGGCCTCCAGCCAGTCTTTGTCTTCAGTAATAGCTTCTAGCTAAAATCTGTTAGTTGAAATCATATAAACCCAACCTACACAAATGAGTACCCATGAGTTTCTAGGGAAAAACAATAAATGCATGGGTCAGACATAAGTCTGGTATGAACAATATCATTTTCCATCTAAATTCCTCTGCTAGTAGGACCGCGCTGCTAAAGCATGAAACTCATTTCCTCCCACACTAACCTCGGTTACACAAATCAATATAAGACTATCATAAGTCATAGGTCACAAAAAACTATGTTAATTCAAACATGCATATCCTATCACAGTAAAAATATACTCGAAACTATCTTGGGTTTAGGGTAGCAAAATTATACTTAACCTAATACCATATTCAAGTTTCAGCAATACTATTTCTAAAACTACCATTAGTTTAGCTTTCAATATCTCTTATATCGAGGGGTATAACCCCTTTCAGTCTCGGTAACTTATTTGTTAAGCTTTATACTATAAGGTACAACCCTAAGCATATTCATTTTACCTTTATCTTTAATTTAGTCTACAAGGTACATCCCTAAGAAGTTTCTTAATCTTTCCGTTATACTGTAAAGTACAACCCTAAGCAGTCTCGGTTCATTATGTTTTCTCTACAAGGTACAACCTCAAGCTGTTTCTTATTTGTCTTTATACTGCAAGTATAACCCTAAGTAATTTCAGTTCTTTCGATTTTATATTACCAGTTACAACACCAAGCAATTCTTTAACTTTTTCTAAAGCTAGAACCCATAAGAGAGTTACATCCACTCTCGTAAAAACATACAACCCACCTAGATGTCCCACGTCCCTATGGAAATTGAATGTTGAACCCTACCTCTTAAATTAGGTGCATTGAGTAAGCATCCCATTCAGCATCAATAGCCTTTCTGAACCCACATTTGTAGGTTCTTGCTTATTTACTTCTTAGTTATCATTAACTTTCCAACTTTACCTAATTGTTTGTTCATGCTTTTTGCTATTCCTTTAGTTTTGTTAGGTTGCTAGCTGATCTTTGGTTATCTTAACCCTTAGCACAACTTCCATAATGCATACATTTTAGAAAACTTTAACTCTTCGTTCGACCATCTTAAGCCTTAGTTTCAGTATTTACTCTCCTAGTAAGTCAGTAGGTCTCGACTATCAAGTCACTAACCTTAGTCTCGTCCTAGGGAAGCGTGGTTTACTACCATTATGAACTCCTTCATTTACCAACCACATCTAGAACCTTCGGTCTTCCCCTTCAACTGTACCATTACTTAGTTCATTTACTTATAATACCTTTTTGTATTACTTAGTTTATTTTAGGTGTTAGGTGTTAAACCCCTGGTGTAACACCGCTAGTTGGTTTTTTCCTTCGATGCACATAAAAGCCTGCATAATTTACTGCCCACATCTGTAATTCTGACCATGTCTGCACATAACTTTCCTTGTGTGCCACCTTAATCATTATACCTCCATTTCTAGTTAATGACATTGTTATTGCTTTTAGTTTTTTATTATTTTTATAGGCTCTTCCCTACTTATTACTTAATCATGAAATTTATATTTGTATATTAGTCTCGGTGTCCTAGTATTTATTTTCAGCATTCAAAACAAACTTTCAGAAATGGTTATCCAAAATTCGGAAAATACTTATAAAATTCCAAAAATGTGTATACATTTTATTTTGCATATTTTTTTACCAACATTACCAATTTTGGGATCTTTTCCCTACTCATTTATCTATAGATTCCTTCAAAAATTCATCACTAATTTTTTTAATTAAAATCCTTATCTAGAAATTCATTTCATACGACATATTAAATTTTCACATTATTTTGAAAACATTGGTGTACGGAATTTGAACCAAAATGTTTATTAGAACATCATTGGTCATTTATAAATGCATACAAATATTAACTTTATCAAACAAATCAAAACCATATTCAAGTTAGATGAAAACAGTAAAAAAAAGAAATGATATTACTCACCTAATTTATTGGTTTGCTAGATCTTTCCTCTCCTTAGGTTTCCTTAGCTTTTTATCCTTTTCTTCTTCTATTCTTCTTTTAATGATGATCGGTAAATATGTTTTATTTTAATATCAGGGTAAAATGAATACAAGAGGAGAAGAATATGTTTAGTGGCCTATACATAGTGATTTGGAAATCCTCCTTTTCCTCTTTATATTAATTTGTTTCCTTTAATACCAAAGCCCCTTATTTACGCATTTTAAATGTTTTCCACTATATACAGCCAAATTTAATTATATGCACTTACCACAATATAAGATCTTGTACGCTCAAGCTTTTCTCATTTAATTGATTTTCCATAATAAAAATATCCTTCATTAAAATAGTTATATTTTCTTTTATTAATACAATGGACTTTAATTACCTTTAACATAAGATCTGTTTTGATCTTCTCTTTACATATTTATAACCGAATTTAATTATACTTATTTAAATTAAATTCCCTAGATCTTCATTTAATGATTTCCTATTATATTTCCCGTTAACAAATTTCTTTGTTAACCCAAATATGCAAGATAAGGCAAGCTAAGTTCGGATAAGGGCTTAGGTAGCCTTATGCAAAGCTTGTGAAAAGTATTCAAGTCCAAGTCCAAAAGAATGAAATATGCATGTCCATAGTCCGAGTCAAGTGAATGAAATATGCATGTGCATAATCCAAGTCAAATATAAGAAGTCGTATGCATGTCATAAGTTCAACGATCGATCAAATATCTTTATTCAATTGAAGTATGCTATGTAAAGTTCATTGTCCCAATCCTTATGTTCAAAAAGTCAAAAATGTACAATCGGCTCTAAAATCCCCAATACAATTTAGGGTTATAACTTTGAAAATGTAAAAACGAGGAAAGATAAATTTGCCCCCTTTGAATAGCCAAGAGGGTTTATTTATAGGAGTGCTCCTGTGCAGGATGATTGACACATGGTGCAATCATGAATCTAATGGTTCTGGTAGCTCTGTCTTGATAAATCTCGCCATCTTATTGTAGAGATTCAGCACCTTCTACTTGTATAAGCTTGATGAAGTTCGACATCTCCTTATAGAGATTTGGCACCTCTTACTTGTATAAGGTTCAGTATCCCTTGCTATCTATAAAAGCTCAAAACCCCTTACTAGAATTGAAGCTTGACATCCTTTATTATTTGATGCTCCACAATAGTTATTGTTATAAAGACTTAATAATAGTTGATGCATCATAAGCTTGTTACTAATAGGGACTTGTTATCCTCTATTTGCAGTTAGATTTTCGGCATCATTTAGTGGTGTAGCATCCTTCTTGTGTTATATAATGTACATGGCTTTATGCTGTAGAGGTTCGACACCTCTGATATCTTTAGATTCGGCAATCCTTCATGTTGTAGAAAATCGATACCCTTAAAAAATTACTAGCACGGTATCTTTGTTGCCTTTTTAGAAATTCGATATCTTCTTACTGTCAGGCACCCGTTACCCTCTTTCATTGTTAATGTTCGGTGCCATCTATTTGCTTTTAAAGGTTCGATAACATTTGTTGGTTGTAGAAACTCGATGTCTTTTAAAGATTTCGCATTTCTTCTTTACTTATTGATTGCTTTCAACATCTTTAGAAGCTCGATATCTTTTTCTTGTTAAATGCTGATTTCCTATTGACTTGGTTTCCTTCTAGTTAGATACCCCTTTGTGTTGTGTTTATATTCGATATCTCTTATGCTTGTAAACTGCTTGGAATTCGATACCCTCAAAAGCTCGGCATTCCTTCTACACTTGAGCATTCGACACCCCTAGGTTATAGAGGTTCGACACCTTTTCAGGATTTCTTGAGGCTCGCAATCCTTTATTAAATGCCTAACTGCTTCTTCTTTATGCTCGACATCCTCTCTAGAAGTTCGATATCGGTATTTGTAGTAACATTTACAACCCCTATGTATAGAAGAAGCATGTTATACTTTATTACAATCTGACTCTTTAAGTTACCACCTTAATATTGATGTTAACGCTTTGATAATGATGTTACCACCTTGATATTTGAGTTTGCCGCCTTTTGTTATTAACACTACCACCCATTAGTATTCTGCTTTGATCTTATTCATTCATTTAAATTGAAATCAATGCCTCGGAACATTTTCCTCTGTTCCTATAAATATTTATTTTTCCTTCTTCCCTAAACTTTTACCTGCAAGCTAAATAGTAATTTTAATTTCCCCATTTTTAATCAAAAACTACTGATTTTCACAGCATTCAAATCTCAATTTCAAGGTATGGCTTCTACTTCTAATTTATTTAGACGAAAGATAAAAGAGGAGTTTTTTCATTTTGAAATTAGGGTATAATCGATTGAGTGTTTTTATAATTCCCAGAATTTTGGTGTTTGGATTTAGACATTGATTGCAGTATATTTCTCTATTAGTTGAGAGAAGCTTGATAATTTGGTAGGCATTGTAAAATTTGATTTTTTTTATAAATTCAATAATTTCATGGAGCTTTGATGTTGATAAGACCGATACTCATTTAAAACTGGACATTTAATTAAGAATTTGGTTAATGTGAAAAATGCGATATCCTCTTTAAAATTTGATAACTCGTCACTAATTAATCTCTAATTTTCAAATTTATTAGTTTTTTTCAACAACTAATTTAAAATTCGATACCTTCATTTACTAGTTACATACTCGATAATCAATTAGAGGTTCGACATCTATTTAGAAATTCGATAATCAGTTATGAACCTGACAACTGTTTGAAGGATTGTTATTTTAGTTATAAACTCGACAACCATATAAATTCGGCAACTACTTAATAGGTTGTCATATAGTTACAAATTCGATATTTCATATAAGTTCGATATCTCACTATAGGTTTAGCATGCAATTATAGAACTTTTAATTAGTTATGAATTCATTGGTTGTTTATACATTCGACTCAAACTCAATAATTAGTTAAAGTGCCTTTAAACAACCTTGAACTCATTAACGATTTATGAGATCGATACCATGCCATGGACCCGACAACTAACCATAAATTCGACACCCCATTGTATACTCAATAACATGATGTAAATTTGATCCTTTAGTATGGTCCCAATGGATAGTTACGAACTTAACATTTTGCTATGCAATAATTATAAATAAGTTTCCGATTAATTATGAAGGTGCTAAGTAGCTACGGATTCGACATCTTATTATAGGTTCGACATCTAACCATGGACTACTTAGTGAATTATCAAGTTTCTACAAATTCGATAGCTAGTCTTGGTTATGGCATTTTGTTAATATGAATCAAATAGTTTTTAATTGGTTAAGCAGTTTTAGGCTCTATTGTAAAAATCCTTCTAGGCTCCCGCTAAGGCGCTAGGCTAGCCTTACCGCCTAACTATTTGCCTAATCCGCCTAGATGAGACTTACCATATTACCTAAGCATAGAAACGGGTTTATAGGCACCGTTTATGCACTAATTTAGGTCGGGTTCTTCTTATAAGCATCAACATGTTTGATTCAAGGTGTTTTGTCTTCATAGTTTCTTCCGAAACCAGCCAAACCAATAATACTCATTTTGGATCAGTTAATACTTGGATCGGTTAATACTAAAAAAATATTAAAATTTATCAAAAATACTCAAGTTTATCAAAAATGTCTAACTCGATTAATCTCCTATTAGTCCTCACCTAGATGATTAATCCATAGTCCGTGCTTTTCGCCTGATGTCTGCTTAGCGATTTTTGCAACCTTGATTTTAGGTTAGACATCTAATTGTTCACTTTTCTTGCATCTATATTTAGGAATTCCGCCTATCCTTAACATTTTCTTATGTATTTCAAACTTCTTATAATATATATAATACTTCCCTGATCTTGTGTAACATTATATGGTAGATAAGGCTTACAAGAAAACTGACAAAAGGCTCAAAATTCTCCGCTACCTCAAAAAATAGTGATTGTAGGCATGTTCCACCTCACATAACTACCCATGGTGAAGTCAATTCCATCTTGCAACAATTTAGGATTATCGATATAGAAATCAGAGTTATGGGACCATTTGGCAGGATATATAATCCTTCAGATGGTTTCTCTACTTTCACATTGATTCATGTTTGGCATTCTGGCTATCTTCCTCTTTATGACTTCTTCGTCGGATACCTAGATCACCTAGGCATTGCCCTGATTCAGTTGCTACATAATTCTTATACTTATTTAAGTTGCCTTGAGATCTTGGCTAGAGAAGCTAAACTACCTTCTCTTAATATTGATACCTTTGTTCATTAGTAACTCCCATTAAAGTGGCAAACCAGCCAGCAGATACTGTGTATTCTCTACTCCGTGAGAAAAGTCTTATCTCGAACTTGATCAATAAATCTAGAGACAGGGAGAACCAATTCTTCTACGTTAAGAGCCACACTCCTAAAATTAAAGGGTCCTTCTCTGTTCCTAATTAGTCCTGTCATCTTTTTCTTTTATTGCTTATACTTTATTCTGTTGTTATTTTATAATGATCATCCTTTTTTCAAATCTTGTCTCTAAAGGGACGAACCCTTCCATTGTTGGTAAAATTGGCACTTTGAGCTCATCTCAAGCTATAGGAGATAGACATAAGATCTTAACCGAGGTCAATTTTAGAAAACACTCCTTGATTCTAGAGAATCACCAGGTGCTTGGAAAACCTCGTTTGGTAAAGAAAGATACCCATGGAAGGTAGGCCCTCGTTGCCGGTAAACAGGATTCTTTTTCTAAGTCTACCCGATTCTTTACGACTCTTCTGATAAGCTCTTATTAAATTTTCAACAAAGTTTCCTACATCACTATCTTATGATTTTTCCTTTGATTTAGGTTCCACTTTTATGGTTGCCACCTCTAAATCCAAAAAGGCTAAGACTTGTGTTTCTGCATCAATTGCCTCTATTACTTTTGCCCCTATTGAGGATTCTATTACTAAGGCGCTTGAAAATATTGACATGGAGGGTCATAAAAGAAAAGGAGGCTCCAACAATTTATCTAGTGACTTAAGCACTTTGCTGAAGAAGAGGCCTCATCTCAGAGAAGGCTAAACTTTCATTGTAATTGAAGAAGAATCAAACATAGAAGTGGCCGTGGTCCACAAAGAATCCGACCTTGTAGATCCTAGTTTGTTAGTTCAAGATCTCGACAATTAAATAGAGTTTAGACACACTCCAAGTCCTTTTATAGATATTACAACTCCATTGTCTGTTTCCATTCTCCAAAGTTTTTATTAAGAATTAGACATGACTCCTCCTCCCTCTGAATCTCTTCCCTCCGAAGTTCCAGCTCAAAATATTCCTTTCGATTTTAAGGGCTTAATTCGTTATATCATTCAATCACCATTCATGGCTTCTCCAATGCCACTGCAATCTTCTACCTTCTATAAGGATCACCTCCACATCCTTCTTTAATAACACCTTACGGTATATTTCTTTATGCATGAATTTTCGGTTCTATGTACCTTTATTTATTATATGCATGTTATCCATTTTTGGTTGCCAAACAGACGTTTTTCCTCCAACAATCTTCTTAAGAATCTATCAGCCGAGTTCTAGATCTTAAAGAGCAGATTTCTTCATTGACAACAAAAGTTAAGTTCCTTGAGGGTTAAGTATTTGATGTTGTAGTGGAGAAAAATAATGTCATCTCTGAAAAGGATAAGTTTGCCTCCAACTTGGATGAGGAGAGAAAAATTAGGCTAGAGGCCAAGGAGAGGGTGAAGGCCCTGGAGATAGAGACTGAGCAAGCCAGAAAAGAAAAGGCTCAAATAGCTAATCAATTGGAAAGTAAAGATGCTACCCTTGTTGATGCAAAAAAACATTATTAAAAATGCTAAAAAGAAAGTTTCTAACTTTATCAATCAGGCCCGCCCCAAAATTAGAAAACAATGCTACGATAATGCCCTCTTCATTGCATATCATGATAACATGTTTAGAGTTAGACTTTTATTCACTCCCGAATTTAAATGATAAATTTAAAAGGAATTTGACCTCAAACTTGGAAGGGTTCCTAGGTCACTTTAAGATGAATTCATAGAAAAGGATCCTGTTAATCCTCAAAAGCTATTATCCTTTAATGATCCTCCACTTGGCCAAGATGAAGATAACGATGAAAGGGAGGATGAGGAGGAGGATGAGAATGATAATGACAATAATAATGAAGATGGGGGTGATGGCAATAAGAATTTAGAAGGACCAGGAAATGGTGGCAGCGGAACGGGTGGTCACGACTTAGGCCTATCCACTCATGATACAGATCTCCCCGATCTTCCTAGACCTCATGATGCTTCTCACGAAAACACCCCAGCAAAGGATGCTCCAACTGCTAGCAAAGAATCAAACAAGAAGGAAACCCTGGTTTCAACTTCACAAGCTCCCGTGGTACAAGTATATAGTTTGTCATCTTTACGCTCTCAGGGTTATTAGTTAGTTTAGTTAACAAAACTATTATTTTTGTTAAGGAAAAGAAACAAATATCTTTTTGAGATTTTGCTTGAGTAGAGTGAGAAGGAAGTGCTGGGAACGAACAAAGAAATTAAGAAGTTGATTGAAGATCATAACAACTTTCTAAGAAATCTAGGCGTCTTCGTATTTATGCCGATCAATTAAAATATTTCAAAGAAAAACAAGCAGCTCAGCTCTTGAAAGATCCCGCCTTCGTAGGGAAAGAGTTCTATGGGAGAATGCGAAGTTAACCACACTCTTTTGGATGCTTGTTGAAATAGGGACACTTCAGTTGAATTTCTTTATAAAGTTTATTTCATTGAAAAAGTTGTCTTGTTAATCATTGAAACTTTGAAAGCTTGATTTTGAAATTCATATTCTAGAATTATATCAGCAAAACTTTAGATAACTCGAATTAATTTTCTTTCTCATCTCTCTTTCATAGAAAAATTATAGTTGCTTTAAATATCATTATCCTAGCTGGTTTTTCAGAACAAATGTCTATTGGATGACTTTTCTTTGTCACATGAGACTATTTTAGCATATATAGTCACTAGTTAGCTTGAAAAAAGACCAGAAATTTGTTTAGCAAGAAGACCATAGGTTCAATTGATAAGAAGATCCGAAATCCATCTGATAATAGAACCAGAGTTCCATCTGATAATAGAACCAGAGTTCCATCTGAAATTCATTTCATAATAAGACTAGATGTTCGTATGGTAAGAAAATCAGAAACTGTTTGAAACAAAGACCATAATTCCAACTGGTAAGAGGATCAGAAATCCGACTATTAACGGAGATTCTCATTATTTGATAATTCTAATTCCAATTCAAAAATTAAGGATTGAGAGCTAACTCAACATTTTGAAGAATGAAGCCTCGAGCTTAAGTAATAACTCATAACTTCTCATATGTCCATGTTTGGCATAAAACATCCTCGATTTTGAGTAATAAATAGTTTTTGATCCTTCCTTTGAAGGTTACTTTAACTTTGCCTTAGTGCAGAACTAAATGTGTTTGATTGTTCTTCCTCCAGAAGATTTCTTCGACCCATCTTTAGGGTATATTTAAACTTGCTTAATGTATTTCTTTTGCTCCATATCACTCTTTGGGTGATGATTTAGGCTTTGATTCCTTTCGCCCCTTATCACTCTTTGGGTTATGATTTAGGCTTTGATTCCTTTCGCCCCTTATCACTCTTTGGGTTATGATTTAGGCTTGAGCCCCTTATTACATTATAGGTAATGATCTAAGCTAGTCGGTGCATTTGATTAGCCATCTTAGGCAAAACCAAAGTCTTACCCGTCCTCCCTCTCGGAGGCGCTCCGGTCAGGCCTTATAAGCGGAACCGAAGGTCGGTCGCTGCTTTGGCCATGCCATCTTAGGCAGGACCAAAGGCTACTCCATCCTCCCTCTAGGAGGTGCTTCGGCCAGGCCACGTAGGCGAGACTAAACGCTTGCAGTGCGCTGGCTAGGCCTTATAGGTGGGACCAGAGGTTTATTCTGACCTACCTCTAGGAGGTGCTTTGATCAAGCCATCTTGGCAGGACCAAAGGCTTTTTCCTTTGTTTTATAAATTCTTTTTATGAACCATTCCTCTTTATTGATCACCTGATCTTTGTAGACACGTTTGCCTTTTGGTTAAATCTCGTTAACAAATTCTTGAAGCTCTCCTTTCCCCAAGAAATTCTCAATCATTCCTCTAAGAGCTCGACACTGATTGGTTTCATGTCCATTTCTTCGATGATATTGGCAATAAGCACCTTGGAGATTTATTTCATTTCTTAGCTTTTTCTTCTTTGAAGGCCAATAGTTCGATCTCTCTTTAGTTAGGAGATAGATATTCTCATAGGAGGTAGCAAGGGAACGAATCTTAGAGGATCAGGAATTTCTAGGGTATTGTGCTTTTTGTTCCCTCTTGACTTTTTGTAACATTAGATTGGCTCATTAGCATTGTCCGTAAACTTTTTCTTTAAAGAATCTCGAGTTTTAGCCGATGTTGAAGAGTGACCAACTATTCCTTACCACTTTTAAGCAAACTTGTTGAAGTTTTTTGTTATTTCTCTTTCAAAATTAGTTCCTTAGACTGGAGTTGTATGGCCTTCCTTATTCTTAAGAACAAGCCATCCTTTTTTATGTTCTCCCCTCTTGGATTAGAATAATATCCACGGATCGGGGTAGTGCCTACATGGAATGGATTTATACTCCACTTATCCATATTATACGGAATCACTTGTCTCTTTTCTTTCATAATTTTCAGTGCCAACAACCTCAACATTTGTTCCTTATGGAATTGCAAACTATGAGTGATTTAATAAACAGGATTGGCCAAGTGAGGCTCAGAGGATCCTTGTTTCTAAATAGTCATTACACCGTTAAAGATGGGTTATCCAAGGTTTGGATAGTTCTTTAAGGGGCGATGCAGGTTCAGAAAGTCCTATATATATCCTTTATATGTAGGCTTAAGGGAAGTTCTTTATATCCTTTATATACAAGCCTAGGGAAAGTTCTTATAAGGATATGCAAGGAATTGGATGTTTGAGCCCTCTTTCTAGTGCCAAAAATGTTAACAAATTTCTTTGTTAAACCAAATATGCAAGATAAGGCAGGCCAAGTTCGGATTAGGGCTTAGGTAGCGTTATGCAAAGCTTGAGAGAAGTATGTAAGTCCAAGTCCAAAAGAATGAAATATGCATGTCTATAGTCTGAGTCAAGTGAATGAAATATGCATGTCTATTGTCCGAGTCAAGTATAAGAAGTCAAGTGCATATGATAAGTTCAATGATCTATTAATATCTTTATTCAGTTGAAGTATGCTATGCAAAGTTTAAAATCCAAGTCCTTATATGCAAAAAATCAAAAATGTACAATCAGCTCTAAAATCCCCAATTCAATTTAGGGTTACAACTTTGAAAATGTAAAAAATGAGGAAAGAGAAATTTGTGCCCCCTTTGAATGGCCAAGGGGGTCTATTTATAGGAGTGCTCTTGTGCGGGATGATTGACACGTGGTACAACCATGAATCCAATGGTTTTGATAGTTCTATCTTGATAAATCTCAGTATCTTATTGTAGAGATTTGGCACCTTCCACTTGTATAAACTTGGTGAACTTTGGCATCTACTTATAGATATTCGACACCTCTTACCTGTATAAGCTTCAATATCCCTTGTTATCTATAAAAGCTCAAAACCTCTTACTAGCATTAAAGCTCGACATCCTTTGTTATTTGATGCTCCTCAACAGTTACTGTTATAGAGGCTTAATAACAGTTGATGCATCATAAGTTTGTTACTCATAAGGTCTCGTTATCCTCCATTTGTAGTTAGATATTCAACATCCTTTAGTGGTGTGGCATCCTTCTTCTATTATATACTCTATAACACTTTGTGTTGTAGAGGTTTGACATCCTTGATATCTGCAAATTTAGCAATCCTATATGTTGTAGAAAATTGATACCCTTAAATACTTATTGGCATGGTATCTCTATTGTCTTTTAAGAAATTCGATACTGTTTCACTGAGAGGCACCTGCTGCCCTCTTTCATTGTTAATGTTCGGCACCATCTATTTGCTTTTAAAGGTTCGATAAGACTTGCTGGTTATAGAAACTCGATGCCTTTTAAAAATTTGGCATTTCTTTTGTACTTATTGATTACTTTCAACATCTTTGGAAGCTCGATATCTTTTTCTTGTTAGATGTTGATTGTCTATTGACTTGGTTTTCTTCTGGTTAGATACCCCTTTGTGTTGTGTTTATGTTCGATATCTCTCATGCTTGTTAATTGCTTGGAATTCGATACCCACAAAAGCTCGACATTCCTTCTATACTTGAGCATTCAAAACCCCTTGGTTATAGAGGTTCAACGCCTTCTTGGGATTGCTTGAGGCTCGCTATCGTTTATTAAATACCTAATTACTTCTCCTTCTTTATGCTCGACATCCTCTTTAGATGTTAGATGTCTATATTCGAACAAGTAAACAGATGTTCCCCAATTATTACGTTATCCAATTCATTCATTCTCTTGTTTAATTCTTTAGTTAAATCAATAAACCTTTATTTTTATAATTAATACCTTAATTGATTAATTATTAATTTATGGGTCATCATAATATATAAGGCGGTATCCACTACCCATTCCCCATGTCTCTTCTTGGGTCATTTTAATTTCCCTTTGCTAGGATTCTATCTAAACGAACCTATTATAATAAGATAAACCATATAAAGGTTTATTTCCCATAGTATTACCCATAACTATAGACGTGTCTATTTTGTATCGGTAGTAAGGTCATAACAATCTTTAAAGAAATTTAATCTACATCAAAGATCATCAAATGAAACGGCTATATCATTCAATGTGTGATATCATTAGGAACATTGTCCGTTTGGTTCTAAAAAATGTTTTATTTATAATTAGCCAATGTGTAATGGTTATATTACATAATAAATTTATAATCAATAAAAAAACACCAAGTTGGCCTAAAATATAAACACATAGCCTAAGTAAAGTAGTAGTGATGATGCTTAGGGAATCTATGCTTTATCCACGGTTACTAACTTGAAAGTGCAATCTTCTAGCTTCACTTTGATTAAAAATGGTCCTTCCTAGTAAGGACCACGTTCCTTTAAGATATGAAATATTTATTTGAAAACTAAAATCCAACTTCAAATTCCCAGTTTCATACTTTAACATTGGACCACCTGGCCACTTTTCGCTGGTAGACATCAACCCGTGATCCTACCTCTTCTCTTCTTTCTTCTAACAAATAAGAGATGCTTGTAGTGATTCCTCGTTAGTCTTGGGGTTTTTGGTTATAAGAGAGGACCTTAGTTTCAAGAAAAATTATTGCCTTACATCTATATGCCTAGGCAAACGACGAGTGGTTGGTCATTGTCTTTTTTGTATTTCAGTAAGCCCATAAAGTAAGCATAAGATCGTTAACCCAATTTCCTTTAGTTGTTTAAAGATGCTGATTTATAATAAACTTTAGCACCTTGTTCACATCTTCAACTTGCCTAATAGGCTATGGATTGGCAACTACTTAGAAGATCTTTTGGGTTTAACGTTAATTGCAACAGTTGGTAAGCTTTGCACTTCTAAAATGTTTCCATTATCCATGATGATTATTAATGGAACTCTATATCCCTAAAGAATATTCTTCACCCTTAAACCAATTGCCTTACTCTAGTTATCGTGGTTAAAGGTTATGTTTCTACCCACTTAGAGAAGTAATCTACGACTATAATTGCATACTTTGATGCCAATCTGGCCAGTGCTAGCTCTCTAATTAGATCCATTCCCTGAACTATGAATGACCAAGGAATAACCATTTTCATAATTTATGTATATTGTGATCTATCAATTTTAGCGAACCTTTGACATTTGTCGCATTTCTTCACATTTTCCATTGCATTGTTGTTCATAAAAGGGAAGAAATATATATATTTAAAAGTATTTTACGAGCTAAACCATGCCTTTAGTGTGACCTCCATAGCTTCCATGATGTACATTATCAAGAATCTCTTTTACTTTATCTTCAGTCATGCATTTGAGTAAGTTAGCTAAAAATCCTCTTCGATATAGAACAATATCTTATATGATGAACTTGAGCATCGTTCCTATTAATTCCTTACCTTGTTTTGGTCCTATGTAAGGCTCCTTTGATGAGTACTCCTTGATAAGAGTCATCCATGACATTTTCTCCTTCACTTCCTTCATAAAATTTACCTCGTTTATACATGGAGTAGGCAATCTTTCTACTGGAACAATTCTTAATGGTTGGTCATCTCTTGAGATAGCTAGTTTAGCTAAAGAATTAACATTCCTATTCTCTTCACAAGGGACATGCTTTATTAAATAATACTCAAATCATTGAGAAACTCTATCACCTTCTTTAAATTCAAAGATAAATGAACACTCCTTGTGTTATAGGTTATTACAACTTGGTTCTCTGCTAATTAGGACTCATTAAAGTACTGTAGTGACTAAATTGCTAAATTCTTCCCAGTTCTAATCTGTGCAATCAAGACTTTATATTCTACCTCGATGTTGGTTACTCGAAACTCAAGTTATAGTGTATAACATATTTGTCGACCCTTTAGAGTTACGAAGATAATCCTTATCTCTCGAATCATGACCATTTAATGATCAATCGACAGATAGGAGCCGTTTGGGCTTTTTAATTGACTCCTCCTCCTTAATTTTATCATCCTTATTGTAAATTTAGTGGTGAAGTCCGCCATGGCATCTCCATTGATAGACATTCAGGTATGATATGTGACTTCGTACCGACTTAGCTCAACGCTTTCCTTCAATCATTGCCCTGAAGTCTTAGGGCAATGCAAAATCTATCATAGAGGATGATCAATTAACACCTTAATGAGATGAGCCTAAATGTACAGATGCAAATTCTTTGAAGCGCTAAATAAGTAATATGGCAAAATTTCTGATTTTGGATATCTCACCCTCGCTCTAGTGAATAGTTTGCTGATATGGTATATAAGTCATTATACTTTCTCTTCTTTACACACTAGAGTAATGCTCAATGCATGCACCTATTAGATCGGTTGCATTGGGCAATAAAGGGCAATAGAAGAGAACATAATTAGGCCTAATAATATTATAAGAACGTGTAGGCTATCATATGTAAAAGAAATATAAGTGCTTATATATTTATACTATAAAAATGTACATGCATGCATTGATATATATATATATATATATATATATATATATATCTATGTGTGTGTGTTTATGATTTGGGCTCAGCCTCATAATTTAATTATTATCAAAGTTAATAATATAGGCTTGGTCCTTTATAGTTTTAAAAATAAATTAATAATAAATAATTCATTGTATAAAATATAACATTTAAAATCCAAATTTTAGATTTCAAATAATAAAATCTTCAATTAGTTGAAATAATTTATATTATATTTTATAAAATATACAATACAATCGATAATTTAAATTTTTTATTTATTTTTAAACTACATTTTAAATTTCAAAATTATAAATGTTTCTAATTCAGAATTACAATTACAATATATACAATTTGTATATAATCAATTATGTTTCATGTTTTTAATTTTTTATCTTTTACTAGAAAAATCAAGATTAATCTTAATGTATATTTGTATATATTATTATTGATTTAAATAATACGCACACATATGCGCGCACGCACACACATATATATATATATGTTTATTTAGTTCAAATAATATAATAAAATAAATAAGATATTTTTAACATAATACTATTATAGTCAAAAATAAGAAGATGGGTTGTAAACTATTTATGATATATACTAATGTAAGATACATACACGCACACACATACGCACACACATTGATATATAGACACACACACACACACACACACACACACATATATATATATATATATTATGTACGTATGTATGTATATGTATATATGAATAAAATTCGTTTTTATATGACAAACACTAATAATGATGGTTATGTGACTCTCAAGTATGAACTCAGCCCTTAATAATATTTAAATAATTTAAAAGTAGAAGATTGTATGAACTTTGTTAAAGCATAGCATTAGACACAAGCTTAGTTACTTATTTATTATCAATGTGAAATCTTATTTCTGATGGTTTAAGTTATACCTTTAGGCAACCACATATAGTACAAGATTTCTAATTGTCGTTACTACATCGCTAAGATACATAGAGCTCTTTCTATGGTCAAAGCTCTAATAATATCCATAGTTAATTGCGAAGTCAATATTTGAGGTCCTTGGTTCAAATTAGTATCATTTATTAGTTAATTGATTTACTCTGGCTGGATATTTTAACTTTAAGTTGATTACCAATCATTGAGATATTAACCTTCTATGTTGGAGATGAATCATCTCTTAAGTGGTTTTCACCTCAAGTGGTTCAGCTTATACCTAACTATGATCATAACACGATCATTTTTGTCATATGGTTGACCATAGTAAAATTATAGTTTATATAGTTAAGATCCATAATATTCTCAATTTAAAAGAATACTACATATCATCATGCGAGATATTCTTTGTTGGTTTTAGATGTTATTAATTTATAGTAGATTCTCAGTGAGTTGTTATGTAATTATTCCAAACAATCATAAATACGTAACCCTTTGGTGACCCCAACAGTCATGAATAATTCACCGTCTATTGCATAGAGAGCGTTATGTACACTAGTCTCAAAGGATATATTGATATTTCATTCTAAATATCATAACTAGGAATATTTAAGGGTAAGTATTTATTATCACGAATCAATACTCATAGTTACAAACACATTCTAAACTGCAATCAGCTAAATACTTTTCCTAGGGGTTTTTTACTTATATATTTAACATATTTAAAACATTATTTATATTATAAAATAAAAACATATATAATAGAAATAAAACAAAAGGCTAACTTTATTTTGAAAAAGATTCTTGAGTTAAGTTATATAATTAACTTACATAACTGACCCTCCGGCACACCCTTGACTCTAACAATATTCCACTTGAAGTTGTGGGTAATTATGGTGGTTGTAACCATACTCTTAATCAATTCTCCTAGATTAAAATGAGAAAGGGTCCAAGTGAGTGGATTTGTAATATTGTAGTATTAGATCTACTTTTTCGATCATACATCTCTGTTACTGATAAACTGTTTTATCATATGGTAATTACAAACAGCATGTCTTGACCTGTTATTGAGTTTGTCGACTCATTTTTCAATCGACATCGCACCATTGTTATAATGATGCATTATTCAATTCTTAATGATGGGAACTATTTCTAGCTTTGTTATATCGTATACATACTACTTTCACTAGGATACTGTTCAGTGTGATGTACTTAGACTTCATAGTTGAATCTGTACCTCCTCTCATTTGGAACCTTTTCGAACTTGAAATCCCTTTTTATTATGAATTCAAGATTTACTTACTATTATCAATGGCACTTATGAAGCTTGATTCCAAACACACCTTCATAAAGAATTCGTTGCTTCCACAAACAATCTTCTAGTATTTCGTATATACTTGATCATACTCTTAACTACCATTTGTTGATAATTATATGGATTTGATTGATATATGCTAATTCCACTAAATGCATTACTATAGTACACAGAATAACAGACATGATGATTCCTATTGCTAATGCATAAGGAAACCATCTCACTTGTTCCTTGCAAAAAACAATATTTTGGATTTTGGTGATATAATATTACAACAATGCTACTAATGAGTTTACCGAGCAAGTATAGAGCTTTAAATGAGTATGTTTTTTTATCAATTCTTTATCAAGATAATTTTGATATGATCTGTTATACTCCACAAATGATCCTTAAATCACTCCAAACTTTAACCATATGACCTGAAATAGGTCATAGTTTGAATCGTTTCGACTATTACTCTTTCCTCTTCATTTCAGAAAGCTTCACCTTTCCCCAGTGACTATTCTGAAGGGTAACAACCCAAAAACATATACCTAACTCCACTATAAAATCCTTTAGCCTCTCCATTAATCTAAATCCAATTAATCTCTGGATCATATCAGATATTAACTCAAATCAACCTAAATGATCTCAGTTTGCTCCCTAACATTTCTTCTTCAAGCATTCAACTCCACATTATATCCAGAAGTAACTTAGCCTCTCACAGCATCTTCACATTCAAGTGAACATCATTTTTGATGGTTATAGGAGATGTTGTACTCAAATGTTGACAAGTTAGTTCAGTAGAGAAAGAATATAGTTGTCAAAGAACTTTTCTCTACTCCATAAAGTTGAAGTTTTATTCTATTGTTCATGCAAATGTCAAGTCCTATTCTGCAGTTCAGGCAAAGGTTGAAGCTATATTCTATTGTTTAGGTAGTTGTATGGATAACTTAGCCATTTTTGATCCAAACTTTAAAGCTATATTCGAGCATTGAAGACGTAAAGCACTACACCATAACAACCATTTCGTAACACTTATTTTTCTCAATTTCCAACACTTATTTGTATTGTACAGTAATCAGACCAATATCCATTGCCAAGCTAACAATGTGTCACCAAAAAATACACATTTACTTTTTTTTTTTTTTTGATAACACATATTTGTGTTGGAAAATATAGTTAAACTGAAATTAAATAAATGTTGGGGGCAATAAAGGAAATGAGCATCCTGTCATCCGTAGCCCTAATTCTTTCTCAACTCTTTCGTTCAACCGCGGCTGAAAACTAAAATAAAATCGACTTGATTCCAGGCAATTCGATTACGCGCTCGCTCTCACGCTGGATTTCAGGCGCTCACTCTCGACGTCGGCATTGCTACGCATGCTGTTTAAAATCTAACTTTTCAGGTTTGTTTCATTTGCATACTCGGAAAAAGAGGATTGAATTTTGCTACGCATGCTGTTTAAAATGCTTGTTTGCAGTTTATGCTAGATTATAATTTTGGCTTTATTAGAAATATTGGTGTTTAAAATTTGATATCGAGTACATTGACTGAGTTGTAGATGCTGTTGTGATCAGCTTGTGAGGATATAGTTTGATGCGATTTAATTTGATTTTTTTTCTCAAACTATGGGTTAGGGTTCGTAGTGGTTCAATTTCGAAGTTAGAAAATATATTTCATTAATATTGGCCAAGAGTTTGGTTTTTTCCACATATTTTTTAGAATGTATGTTGGATCAACATTTACTGTTAATGTTCCATTTAGGGAATATTTCTCTAAATTCTTTCTCCAAATTAATTTTCCAAAGCATACAAAACAAACTTGCACTTGGTTAAAAAAAAATTATACGTTCCATTTAGGGAATCTTTCTCCAAAGTCATTTCAATGGCGGTAGATGATATTTATTATGCATATACCATAATGGCATAGATCTTGAAGTTGAGTATTAGTTATTTTGCTTGAATTAAAGCAGGATACCATGCCTTGCCAATGGTAGTCCTTTTCTTTCCTTTTTTTTAATGGAGAAAATGTTATCTGATGACATGTATAATATTAATATTTTCTAGGAATAAATAGATGACTTAATCACACATATAAAAGACTTAGCAACTTATACAGAATAGAACGTTAGCTGACACCTAATTTTAAATTTTAGCCAATCTTTTCATTAGATCTTAACATGAATGTATGTATGTGCATTTGTATACACACCTCATCATGATTTGAAATGGTGATTGGTTGATACTGTCATATGCGATACTTATTCTGGCATCTATGGAGGGACTTTATCGAGAGAATAAAACGGGTCTACTTTACTGTTGGACTTCAATTATTTGTTGCATATGTGCATTGAATGGACAGATTTTGGATTATTTCTATGCATTTTATCTTCCCCTAATATATGATTAAAACCTATATAATTTCAACTATGTTTGACGTCTATACAAGAAGTTACAAATGTAAAAATATCGTTAACATGCTATATTACATGTATTAAGACTTCATGTCTATATAGGAAAGTTGATTTGCGTGGTGGGCATTATGCTAATGCAAAACCTTATTGCATAGTTATGTTGTCACTTACAATTCAGTTAATATGTCATGATTTTAGCTTTGATTAATTTTCTGACAAAATGGTTGGTTAAATTTGTATACAAAATCCACTTACTTTAATTTGCAACAAAAGGAAGTTGTTCATTGATTGGGTGATTTTTTTTAGATTTTTCCTATAAACTGTAGAGCTTTCATTATGCTTTAGAGAAGTTTATATGAGTGGACCACTGGCGCTTATCAAATGATTGGCAGCAACATCAACTAAATGCTAAAAATCTTTCCAGGTTTCATCAATATTTTAATAATTCTATTTTTTCTTCGTTTTCTTTTTTCATAGTAAAAGATAATAAAGTGACCTATTTTTTAAAAATAAATTTAGAGTATAGTGATTTGTTTCTAAACCATCCATTTTTCTTCCAAATTAGGAATGAATATTCTTTCTCACAATACAAACTTAGAATAAGAATCAAGTTTTGTATCAACAGTTGCACGATAACTCCTCCACACTTCTATTTCTCATTCTGATATGTATACTCCTCACAAAATCAAGGATTTGAATTTAGTCTAAAATTCACATTTCATGAAATTATCTCAAACAATTATAAATGTTTTGATCAGAATCAATGGTAACCCAACTTAAAGTTGTCATATTTCCTGGATACCGAAGCATGTATAAGTTTAATTTAAGGATCGGATTTGACTATATTGTTTCTTAGATCATATCCCTAACGTATCTTTATCAATACAAAACACAACATAGCGAAACTTATATCTAATTTTCATGGATCTGACTTTTTTCCTGAAATTGCAGGGAACCTCTTGATTTGCATCACCTATTTATCGAAGTTAGTATTCTAGGTGGAATTTGAAAGGTAACTACAACCTTTTGCTTTCTTTATGTTCTCAGCAAATAGTCCTTATTCTATATGGTCATCTTTTGTTATATGTTGTTCAACGCATCGACAATGAAATTTTTGCTTAATAATTCACTCTCAACATAAATTATAGCAGATGGATGATGGAGGAAAGCGATTTTTATTTTTATTTTTCCCCTAACAACTCCAAGGGCATCCTTTTACATACAAAGTCCCTATATCGTCTTTTTACTAACATATGAGGGATTTTACCTGTTCCGGGGAAAACAACCTGAGCCGCCTTTAAATGGGACTGTTTTCTTTTTCAAATTTGTTCTTTGATAATTTAAAAAATATCAGTTTTATTTTTGAATGGTTATTGGTCCGGTGTGTTTTCTAACTTTCTAAGGATACATGGTACCACTTTTTTCTTCTCCATATTATTATGTCATTGTTTGTGTAAGTTTCTTTTTCCATATATGTGCACTCTTATTATTTGAAATATGCATGCGAAAGATATCAATATCCTATGAATAACTTATATACTAATTACTGTCAGTTGGATTGCTTTAATCTAAATTAAGATAAAACAGCCGTGACCAACACATTCAATCTTCAATTTATTTATCTACTATTGAGAAGGATGACAATACAATAAAATTCATGTTTCCCCGTGGAGGATAGTTACAATATAAAAGAAGGCTGTGTAAATATGCAAGTTAGAAATGACAAATGTGCATATATACCTTTAAGGTCCCTTCACATCAAAATGAGCATGAATAATGAAGGTATTTTTCAAATTTCCGTTCCTGTAGTTAAAAATTGTCACATGTTTATATATTTCAAAGTTGTTTGCAATACATAAAAGGTTTTATCTTTCTTGTCACGCTTGACTAAGGAAACTAAATTTTTTGATTGTGTTGCCAAGCCATGCAAATTCTAGTTGTGATATCCTGGAGGAAACTATGAATCAAGTTGAAAAAAGAATATTATATCTTTTTTCATTATTAGGCTCTGTTAGAATTAAAACTGTATTATTACCGGTTAATTTTTTTCTTGGCGTTTAGACTTTAGAACTAGTATGTGTATGAGAATGGATACATGATGTGTCAGTTCCAAATAAACATTAAAGTTAAGGAAATGATGTAAACATGCTCTGGTAATAAAGAAATAAATTCATTGATTATTTGTAACTTATAGTTACATTGCTTGGATTATTTATGTAAGATCGTAAATAATAATGAAATCCTCATTCTGACATAGCACAAAACAATAGTACATCATACGTTTCTTATATAAATATGGAATTCTCTAATATTACTTGTAACTTGTACCCTTCCACATTTACACATGGGTCAGTAATAATAAAGTTTTAATTTTAAGATATCCTTCCCAAAATCTTCTTTTGAGAGTTTTATGGGACAAAACTTAAAATATATTCTCGTTTGACATTTATCACAATCGAGATTCCAATGTTTAATCGATGCATTAACATTTTTTGCATTAATAGGTTGGCAGACTTTGTTTGGATTTATTTGTCAAGTATAACATTTTCAAATTTTACATGTTTGCATTGTGAATAGGGTAATTATTTTATAATAGTTTATATAATAAATCATCATTAACAATTGATAAGTTTCTTTGAGAAAGAAAAATAAAAGATGATATCTGGAATCCAAGATATCTATATGACCTTTATACATCTAATAATCAATTGTGAAAAATCTTGATTTGGGAATCTAGTTTTAAAACATTGGTCGGTAACTGGATGCGCAATGTGGCATCATGATTTGAATGACAAGATGATCTACTTGAAGACATCAAAAGTGACAGAGAGTTCATGTAATATAGCTTAAAGTAAATGCTTGCCATCAAGAGGGTCTAAGCCATCATTATTTGTAATTATCCTATTGTAAAGTGTTGTCTGAGATAACCTATTTCTTCTCTGAGCTTGGCTCACAACAAGCTTAATAACATTTCGAACCAATTTAGACATCTGCAACAATTTACACTTTGGTTTATTATGAGATCCTCATCTCCACTTATGTTGCTTCCTAAACTTTTGAATATAAGGACAAAGATTAATAAAGAGGAATCTCATACATGATAGCCCTTATTTATCACGTCAACTAATAAAACCACTATAGTATATTTAAAGATAAATCATGCTTTTCCCAATGCTCATAATTCAACTAATAAAACCACTGTTAACATGCTTCGGTTTATTTTTTATGTTTTCTTATCATATTGTTATTAATTTGAAGTATTGGTGTTTAGTAAAATTAGGTTCCAATTTGTTCTTTACTATGTTCGATTGACAGTTTTAATTCAACAAGTTGGTAAACTAAAAGTTCCGTAGTAAAATCAATGCTTGAGATTTTGTCAACTATGGGTACAAGTTATCAGCTTGAATTTTTGGCTTTCCTATAAATAATTGAAACTAAAGAAATTTATCAGTGAGCCATTTATATTGTCAAATTTTGCGAAGATGGTCTTGAGTTCTATGAGAAAATTTATCTTCGAGTAATATATGTGTGCAGTTTTTTTGGAAAGGACATACAAGAAGTAATATGCTTATGCATGTGCCAATTTGTTGTTGTACAATGCTATAATTACTTGATGCAAATCATTCATCTAAATTTTATCCTCCTTTAACCATCACACAGTTTCTATAATGGCAAACTTCCAAATATGTGGTGATAATCAAGATCAATGACATCAATTCCATACTTCCTGTGACCATGTCTTATATGAATGTCAACATTGTCAAGCATTGTTATATTAACTGCAGGAATTATGAGTATGGGTGCAATTAACATCGTTCTTGGAACAAGTTCATCTAACCAGGATTTATGTCAAATATATGAGCAATCAGAAAGGTTTGTGAATTTATTTTTCTTTTCACTTTTGTCTTTATTTTTATTTATAAAATTCAAGACATATGCACTTTCCACTTTACATGCACTATTTCATGCGCCCACCTTTATGCTGCCAATTCCTTTCCACCAAAATGCCTATTGTGCAGAGTCTCATATATCTTGCATTTTGATAGGTTGTTGACGCAAACCAAAGTATGAAAGATTTTTTATTTTTACCAACTGGTCTTTTGAGAAAAAGTATTTCAGTATAAAGTAGTGAATGCTTTCAGAAGTATTTATTTCACATTTCACATTACGGCGCCGCTATTGTAATAGACAACTCGTATTTTTTTAATAGAATCACTGAATCTTTTCTTTAAAGAGGTAACATACGTGCAATTATTCTAGTCTGGGGTGAGAAATTACATGCCAAAGAATCTTACAATCCCAAAAACAGTCTGAACATCCCCATATACGAATATAAAAAAATCATTGATCTTGAGAGAAAGAGTTGCCAAGCTTTGCTTGCAAGCCATTGTGGCCTCAGTTTAAAACTGAGTTCTTGTTAAACCGAGGCCACTATCGCCTCTGTTTTAAACCGAGGCCACTATCGCCTCTGTTTTAAACTGAGGCCACTGTCGGCCTCTGTTTTAAACCGAGGCCACTGTCGGCCTCGGTTTGAACCGAGGCCATGTCGCCTCTATTTAAAACTGAGGCCATGTCCGCCTCAGTTTTAAACTGAGTTCTTGTTGTCCGCCTCGTTTTTAAACAAGAGAGTGGGAAATTATAGTAAAGTGTATATTCCAGGTATTGATGAATACATATGCATAACTGTTTTAGATATTCAGTGCTACGAAGAAAAGAAATGCCTTTAATGTCTGTTAATAAAAAAAGATTAAAAAACCATCCGACCAATTCTAGATTTTACCACCTCAAAAATCCAAACATGTCATTGCATATATGAAGTACTTAATTTCAAATTATCGTCCTTGCATATTTGCTTATTTTATTTAATGTAATTTTATTGTTAAATCATGTAATATCACTTTGATTACTATTTGTCATTCTTTTTAGTATAAATTTCAATTTGATATGATACTGAATGCATGTAGGTACTTATATAAGAAGTTGAAGAAAAGAGGAAATTGGATGGTAGTTCTAGTGGTAATGGTGAAGTAGAAGATCTTGAAAATGATCCAATTGCGGAAGTTTTTGGTTCCGATAGAAAGAAAAATTATTACAGAGAAAGTTATTTGGGTGGTTGAAGTTCTTGAACCAGATGCACCAGTTTACGATGGTCCTCAAAATGGAATGTACAAGCAATGTAAATTTTCTGATGGAGGCTTCGTTATATGGCCAGAGTTTCGTATTCGGTATTTGTAGACTTTAACTATGAACTATGTTTTATCTTTTGTTATTGCAATAGGTATTAGTATGGAATTGGTAAACTATGTATTGATAACTTAATTATGTATTGAACTTCTCTTTTGTTAATTGATACTCTGTTTATTACTGATTATGAATATTGTTTATTGATATTGATTGTGTTATAATTTGCTAAATTAAGATAATATTTTATATTAAATATAGTCTACATTATATCTTTTAGCATTCAAACCATTATCTTTCAACATTCTCATTACTGATAATTGTTTATTTGTTTTTATTTATTTGTAACGCTTATAAACGTTGGAAGATATTTCTTTTCAATACTTACAAGCGTTGGGAAATATTTTTTTCCAACGCTTACAAGCGTTGGAAGATATTATTTCTCAACGCTTACAAGCGTTGGCAAAAAAATCTTCCAACGTTTATAAGCGTTGCAAATAAATGTCAACGCCCCTATAGTGACACATATAAGTGTTGCTGAAATTTTTGACAACGCTTATACTCGTTGAGAATCCTCTGTTTTGGTGAAACACACACCAATCATTGATCCTAACGAGTGGTATTAGAACCTAGGACTATATTGATCATCACAAAATCATAAAATGGTGGTTATACAAAGAAGAGCCTATCAATTCAAGAAAAACACTATAGTTACACGGAGATGTCTGCTAAAGGATTTATAATAAACCAGGTGCATTCTTACTTTTATGAATTTTTTATTTACTGGAAATATGTCGAAATGTACAAATGTCAAAAGCTCCATAAGGATATATTAGCTAGAATATAATGGACCTAAAATTGAAATCTGAAAAATATTTTTTTAGAACATTACTATATCTCTACAAAGGGCTAATTTTGTTAAAAAGTGGTTTTCCATAAGAATGTTTCTTTAAGAGAACAATCTAATGAATTAAAAGTAAGATTGAAGAAACTATTTTTGTAACACCCACCAAATTTTAATAATAAATTAATATATTAATTAGGGGTAAAATAGTAATTTACTTAAAGGGACAAAATATGGATTTTGTAAATTAAAGAATTGAAAATGAAGCTTGTGCCATTGCGTAAAGCATATTATTCTTGTTATGTTTCAGTACAATATATTCAAAACCAATGCATGGATGGTAATTTATTAACAAAAGAATAAATTAATTGGAAATCAGATAATTAGGGTTAGTAACACATTAATACCAATTAATGTATTAATAAACTATCCTAACCGAGAAGGATAATATATTCATTTTATTTCATTACTTTCTTCTCAGCCTCCACTAAACAAACCCTAGATCTAAAGTCTTAGGTCTAAAATAAAATCAATAGTTCTCCACCAAAATTAACGAATAAATAGTCTAAACAGAAAAGAAAGAAGAGAGCTTCTCACATCTATAAACATCTTAGCATTTTAAGAGTTTGGAGCTAAGGAAAATTTAAAGAGCAAGAGGGAAAGAGAATTTCTAATATATCTAGATTATCATTGAGTGACATTTTATTTTTTATGCTATATGATCCTATTCATGCTATTAATTAATTATTGATTGTCTAATTTACAAAACGTTTGGATTTTTATACGAAGGACCCATAAATATATACAATTGGGATGCTAACATTTTAAATTGTGTTTTGGGATATAGTTGGTCATTCGAATTAAATTAGAACCTTGGTTGCAAAGATTGAATAAGTTGATAATGCAATGATCTAATACGGTCTTGCATATAATTGATTTTCTTAATAATTGGAGAAGATGGTACAACGGAAGGAAAATACTATAACTACACAGAGATCCTGCTAAAGGATTCACAACAAACTAGATGCACTCTTACTTTTACGAATATTTTATTTACTAGAAATATATAGAAATGTACAAATGTTAGAAGCTCCATAAGAGCATATTGGCTAGATTATAATGAACTTAAAATTGAAATTTGAAAAATAATTTTTGTAACATCACTATTTCTACAAAGGGCTTATTTTGTTAAAAAGTGATTTTGCATAAGAATATTTCTTTAAGAGAGCCATCTAGTGAATTAAAAGTAATATTGCAGAAAATATTTTTGTAATTCCCCATAAATTATAATAATAAATTAAAATATTAGCTAGGGATAAAATAGTAATTTACTTAAAAGGACAAAATATGGATTTTGTAAATGAATGAACTGAATCATGAAGCTTACGTTGTAGAGCATATTATTCTTGTTAGGTTTCAATAAAATATATTCAAAATGGATGCATGTATGGTAAGTTATTAATAAAGAATAAATTAAGTGGAAATCGAATAATTAGCGTTAGTGACACATTAATACCAATTAATGTATTTATATACTTCCCAACCCAGAAGGATAATACATTCAATTCATTTCATTATTTCCTTCTCAGCCTCCAATAAACAAACCCTAGATCTAAAATCTTATGTCTAAAATAAAATCAATAGTTTTCCCCAAAATTAACGAATAAATAGTCTAAATAGAAAAGAAAGAAGAGAGCTTCTCACATCTATAAACCTCTCAGCATTTTAAGGGTTTGGAGCTAGGGAAGTTTTAGAGAGTAAGAGGGAAAGAGGATTTCTAAGATATCCAGATTAGACAGTGAGTGACATTCTATTTTCTATGTTATACGATCCTACTAATGCTATTAATTAATCGTTGATTGTCTAATTTAAATAAAATTTGGATTTTTATACGAAGGACCCATAGATATATAAAATTAAGATGCAAACATTTTAAATCGGGTTTTGGGATATAGTTGGTCATTTGAATTAAATTGGAACCTTAGTTGTTAAGATTGAATAGGTTGATAATTAAATGATCTAATATCATCAAGGGTATAATTTTTTTTAATAATAACTCACAAAAACTAGCTGAGTCAAGCTCAAAATCGTCCAAATTTTGCTTTGTAATTTGTTTTTACTTTCAATTTTGATTGTGTAAACTGTCTTGAGTTGCAACTTTGTGCAGCCATATCTCTCTATTCCGGCAACAGAATACTGCTGGATTTTTTTTGTTTTGTATACCATGTTTCGTAGATTAAGCATGGAAAATTTCAGGTCATTTCGACCTATATAGCTTATAGAAACATACTGCCGAACTTTGACTCGGAGCATGTTTTTGCCCAGATTTTTACAGTAAAAACACTGCCTGGGTCCAACTTTGAGACATCATATCTTTTTCATAATTTGTCTAAATTGCATGATTCTTGGTGCAGTTTAAAGTCTTGTTGTTGAGATTTATGTATATTAATTTTCGGGTCGTTTCGACCTATAGATCTTATAGAAATATGCTGCCAAACTTGTACTGAGCATGTTTTTACCCAGAGTTTTACAGTAAAAACACTGTCTGGGTCCAACTTTGAGACATCATGACTTTCTCATATTTTATCCAAATTGCATCATTCTTTTTTTTGTTTGAAAGATAAAGTTTTCTACTACACGCATACCAATTTTGAGCTCAATCCGATGCCATTTGATTCTCTGTTTCATGCCTGGAAATTGAACCCAATATGGTTTCAGGCCTATACAATTTTTGTTCTTGAACTGTTGTAAACATGGTCAGAGTCCATGTTTGAGACAGCATAAATCATTCGTTTCAGATCGGATTTGAGTGATTCTTTTTGCAGATTGAAGTAAGAGTATTGAATTACGTTTCTGTAAAATTTCATGACAATCTGGGTTCGTTTCCTATTTTGAAACTGCTGCCGAACTTGTACTCGCAGCTTGCTGTAATTCAGTGTTTAAAACCTTGTTTTGGTCCAACTTTGAAACGTCGCAGATTCTTCGTTTCAAACCGGATTTGAATGATTATTTTTTCAAATTGAAGTAGGAATGTTGAACTACATTCCTGCAAAATTTCAAGTCATTTTGACACTTGTAACTTGTTCAAACCTGCTGTCGAATATTGAGTCGCAGCTTGTTTTAAACGGATAATACTTAATTTCCGTTATTTCGATGTTTTCTTGATATTTCTTTCTGGATTTCATACAAAGGTATTATAATGTGTTTTAAAAATATTTTTCAAATAAATGGGCTTTTGAAATTATTATTATATATTATTTTTTAGTATAAAAATTATATACTCTAAAATAAGAGAATTTCAAAGGCAATTTCTAAAGCGATTTTGAAACGTTTCTAAAACTCATTTTCTTCAACTTAATTTCTATATAAATGATTAGATAAATGCACGTGTTCATAGCACGCGTTTTATCTAATCATTTAATTCTCCTCCCTCTTCGCTCGAAGTGCAAAATTGTGTGATAAAACAGAAGGAAAACAATGAAAATAATGGAACATTAATGCAAAGAGAAGTGTTGTAGTGATCCTGAAATTCGAACACTTCATCTTCGAACATTAGAACGTTTCGAAATTTAATCAAGTGTTTAAATATGATTTTATAACCTTGTTAAATATCATTTAGTTAATAATTTATGATAAGAAACTTGTTTTTTAAAATTGTTTGCAAAAATATATTCTTCGAAGAAAAATCGATAATGTGACCGAAAATCGGTTTATCGATGTACAGCTTTTCGATCGATATAAGTTGTTCAAACACTTATGCACTTAACTAATGAACACATTAGCAACTAATTAACACCTCAGCTCTTCATAAAGCTTGGAATGTTTTAGAAGCTTCTATTAGGATAAGAGATATAATGAGAAGGGTATAAGTGTAATATGCATAAAGGAGAAGTGATCACTACAAGAAAATGTTCCATTCATAGCAAGTGAGGATTGCACGAATACTTGACTTGCTATAGTTATCTATGTTAGCCATCGTTTAGGGGAAAACATAGCTTGTGTTCACGCCATCTTTTAACCTAAACGAAATTTTGGCGGTGAAATTTTGCGTTTCCATCCTAAGCCGCCAAACATTCCTTTTCTTTCGCTAAATTTCTACGAATCTCCTCTCCACTCACACAAATCCTCTTCAATCGCGATTCGCGAATCACTCCTCAGTCGATTCTGCCAACCGCTCTATTCTTCAAAGCTTGTCGTGACATTCATCTACGAAGTCGATTCCTCCATGAAGCTAGAGCGCGAATCTCAATAAAGCTAAAGCGTGATTCCTCAAGGCATCGATTCTGCAGCTCGACCAAAGCGTGATTTCAACTCGCGAACTCGACTTTTAGGTATATTTTTCAATTTATGTTTTTTTTTTAATTTTGCGTTTAATTCTTGAATTAAAGTTTTCTGAATGGTTTTTTGGAATTTTTTTGGTGAAGATAGTATTATATAAGTGATGTACACGAAAATGAGTTAGAAAGTTTGCTGTTTAGTATTTATAGGTTTCGATTTTGGCTTGGCTTGTGATTATTTTCCTTGTTTACAAATTAAATAATGCTTTCAATTGATTACAAACTAGTTTTCTGTTGAAGCAAATTAGTTTTTCACTGGCAGCTGCCTACAAGTTCGTTTTTTAAGCTAAAAGTAAACAAGATGTAAAGTAATTTGATAACTATGAGTAGATTGTGTAAATTGATTTAAAAATTTGTTTACTGCAATATGTTATACTAAACTGCTCCACTATTTGCTTTTCCTTGATGGAGCAAGCTGAGTACTGTGCAGAAAATAAGGTTAAGAGCTAAAACTTGTAATATAAATACCAGGTAATTTATAATCAACGGGATAAAGAATGGTGCATATTGTTTCTATTGTTGTTGGCTCAGCAGTCAGAACTGTACAAGTCATTGGAGTCTTGATGGTAGGCTGAGTTCTAACAGTTTATTTTCTGAACTGCTAGTAATTTTTGACTTTTAAACTAATTTAAATGTTACAGTAGTACATAAATTTGTCACCTGATGCAGTGGATTTTGATCTAACAGTACGCCAACATTATTGATGTTGGAAATTCTACCGACTTGTCTTCCTTTCCCTCTGTTGATTATGTCGTTCTTTGCAGGTTTAAAACCCACATTACTTCTTGTTTTTGAGGCGGAGACGTGATAATCAAATGGAAAGTGAAAGGCTAAAAGAGATATGGTGCTATAGAGAAACCAATCATGAGTCAAATCTTCCATGTTGTGGTCGAAGAACTCATACCAACAGCAGGACCGTGAAATTAAATAAACCAGTATTCACGTCATGCAGTCTCACTTAAATATGGTTTGCTTCTTATTTTGATTTATTTCCCTTCTACACGAATTATATGTTTAATGTCTTTGCCTGTGTGTGCTTGTCTATTTTTGCATCTTCATCACATCAAGATAAAGCTAATTCAACTAGTATTAGTGCAAAATTTATGGTTTGCTTGTTCTTTATATGGTTTCTTGATTCATCATTATTTGTTCAACGAAAGTTCTCATGATTTATGATGTTTAAATTATGTTATTTTCAATCTTCAAATAAAGATTATTATAGGGATTAACCGAAGGTAGCCTTGAAAGAGTAGAATTGATACTGGGTTTGACATATATAACCATGTATCTTGAAAAATGAAAAATTATTATGCAATAGTAAAAAATATATTTGTGATACTTATTAATAGGTAATCTAACTCATAACTACACAAATGTGCTATGATGTGTGATTTTTTTTTTATCTTGAAAATATATACGACATGCTAAAACTTCATATCTTGAATATATATCTCTTATAGTTTTTTAATTTATATTTATAATTTAATAGGATTTTCATCTTAGTCAAAATCTTCTTTGTAAACGTTTTATACACATTGACTAAGTTATCATTGTCTGCATTATAATGGTATTATTTTGTACTTTCTACTAGTTTTGAATGAGTTATTGACTTTGTTTTATTATCAAAAAACTTGATGTCCTATCCTTAGAATTTCAGTCTCACCGTTTTTTTATGTGTAGGTTTGCAAGTTTTTTCTGGATGTAGTAGAAAAGAAACAATATGGTTGGTTTTGGGTATGTCCAAATGGTGGCAAGGAATGTTGTTATAGGCATGCTTTACCCCCTTGATATGTCCTCAAATCTCAAATGAAGGCATTGTTGGCAGAAGAGTCCCGACAGATATCAGTTGAAGAGGCGATAAAAACCAAGTAATAATCATTAATCAAATTCATGTTCAGCATTTTTGTTATCAAGTGGTCGAAAACCTTGTTGAACCAATTTTATGATTGTAATATCTGATGGGGTATCGTGAAATTTGATAAATTAATCATGGTATAATTCCAATCCGAAGTATATGAGATTATCATGGTATTATATTAACCTTGTTGACAACTAACCTAAAAATAAAATCATATTCTGTAGCGTGCCAAAATTGCTACTACCACTCCTATGACTCCTGAGCTATTCTATCAGTGGAAAAAGAAAAGGATAGATGAAAGAGAGGCTGGTATTGCTGTAAAACAGGCCGAAAGAGCCAAAAATGACATAATGAGGTTATTAAATTAATTGTGCAAATTTTACTTGGATGTAAAATTTACATTTTTTATTAGATAATTAACGTGCCAAAATACATCGTTTCAGTGGCCGCGAGCTGTTTATGGATGATGCTAGTTTGTTTGTTGATGACGACGATGCTGAAGCGTATGAGAAATACCGGAGAGATTACTCAGAAGCTGAACAAACAATAAATAAATATCTTCTCATTTTATCTTTATGATTTCTATTCATGGATGTCCATGTTTTACTTGCCGATAGTTATAAATTATTTCACCATAGTATATCAACTTTACCTCAATTTTCTTTTGGAGCATATTGATCAGTTCCTTGAAGTACTTCAATACTCATTATCTCAGACTAAATTGTCAGACACTCCATAGTTTGCTCTCAACCGTTCTCTTAGTTTTTCGACCTGGTTCTATGATTTATTTTATTTCATTATTTTACCTTTTTACCCAGAAAATTTAAAATTAATTTATCTAGATACCATCAATTATTAAATCGAGTGCTTTTTCCTCTGTGCATAGAACCAAAGAACATTTTCAGTCAATATAATATTGTTCTGGTACTAACATTTATTTTGTCATGTTAATGAAAAAACTGGCTTACCAGTTAGTTGTAGGATATTTGAACTTTGAAGGAGGTTTTTCTTTTTCTTTTTCGACATCGCAACATAATTGCAAGTAAATTAGTTTTCTTCCACCAGGAATTTGCACTTGCAATGCATGTATCATGTATGCAATGAAATGCTTGCAAACGAGATTGTAATGTGAAATATTTGGTAGTCCCACTGCTAGCTGTAGGGTATTATTACAACATTTTTACTTCTGCGGTTTACAAAGTCAGTTGAATTTTAAGTTTTGGCAGTGGCAGATTTGAGTTTTGGACTTTCAGAATGTCTAATGTTTATAAAGTCAATATAATACTGGTGATGGCTTATATTTTTTTCTTCCCTTTTTCGGAGTAATTAGTTAACAGTACTTGTTTTCACCTCGGTGTATCCTTAGTATGATAACAACTAGAGACTTGATAAGAAAAGGTTTGGTACAAAACTTGAATGGTTAAACTAATTGGATCTATACAATGTTGTTAATGTGTTTTGTATTCCCGTTCTAGTTTTAGGATGTGTTTTTGTGCATTATTTGAAATATGCATCAGATGACTTATATTTCTTCTATACTGCTATCATAGATACACTTTTGAATGCTTTTATTTGCATAAATTATTTTCATGGAACAATCCTGAATTGTTTAAGATATACATACTTATCCACTTGAGTTTGTTATATATAACAAATCATGTCTGCATATTGTTATGTGAGATCGATGAGTGTCAGCGTTAATGTATCAAGTTACCTTTTATCCCTTTATTAGAGCTAGCTTTTAATCTATTACTTGAATATAAAAGCAGAAATTACCTGTCCTTTTCTTCCATTTTGAATCCAGCAATCCAGGGTGATTTAGTTTTCTTTTTTTATGCAGTTCAATCTTGGAAGTTCTGCTGTCATCAATGCACTTTTTATTGTTGAAAAATAACGCAGTTACCAAGTTGTTTATATCTATATATGGAAAAAGTCTAGTGGGAGTGAGTTGTTTGCGCAACTGAATGCTTCTTCTCCCTTTCCATGAAATACTAATTAGTACATTTGGAAGTTATTTTGTACTCTCATTGAAGACAAAGTTCAAATCCTGAATCAGCTGGTAATTTTCCTATCTTGGATGGTCATATTTGTTCTGAAAGTTTGCCTTTTGAATTATTTTTTTTCTTTTCTCTTTTATATTTACAGGATGGAAATGTTGCACTATCATGATTTATGGGTGCATCTTTATTAAAAAGTTATCTGTTAATGTATGTTTGATAATTTTTCAATGTCAGTATGAATTTTTATAGTCTTGTCACGTACTACTATCATCCCTAGTTCTCTTATTATACTTCATTATCATTCCTCAAATTTTCCATTTGGTTTATTCATTCGATTTTGCCAAGGTATGTTGATTTTTTCCAGCATTTTGCAAGAATAGTTAGTTCATCTTGTCGTTTTACCAACGTTAATACAAAAATTATGAATACACATTTAGGTGTGTATGCACCGTCATTGTTTCCTCCTACTGATGGGTGATTTTATTGAGAAGGTTAGTTTCGTATTTAACATCGTTTTGTACATTGCTTCATTTGTTTTTTCTTGCATCAAATTTTCAATGCAGTAGCTATATGTTTTGGACATTGGCCGAGCCAGATGCACTTTTGACTTGTTTGAAAATACTGCTCGGACATGGATTATAAAAATGGAAGCATATGTGAAATCTATATATATCAACCACTTGCTTGAAGATGGTCTTAATGGATTTTATTTGGGTTCAGATCAGAACAGGTATCAAGCAAATCAATTGTTATATCTTGATGACCTTGATGGACAATTTTAGAAATGGGTATGAAGTTGCGCTTACTGATAGCTCATAGGGCAATAACATTATCACTCTTTGGTCCAAAAGTCTTCATTTCCATATGAGTAGCAAGGAGATGAGATATACTGAGGACTAACCAACTTTTATACCCAGTTCCATATATTAAAAATCAGCTAGTTTAATGCTCTATCTTCTTTCAAACTGCGTTCTACTCGGTAATTGTACTTAACTCAATTCAGTTTTTTCCTCTCACTTCATTAGTTGCTGCTTAATAAATTTTTTGTCGTAACTATAAAAATATAAAACATATAACAAAGAAACATGGGGGAGGAAGAATTACATGCAGCTCCTCCTTTATTTAAAACCATATTCTCTTCTTAAGCCGTATCTAAAATTTCATGTAGTTTATAAAACATTTAATGTACTTGAATATCACTTTAGCTACTGTAAGGTAAAAAAATTCAGTTGCTTATTTTTTTGCCCTCCCATTGAGACAATCATTAATGTCTTAGCATAGGAAAAAAATTACAGCTGTAAACTTAACTACATATCAGTAATCTGTGTAAATCTAATTAACTTCTGTTGTTTAATTATTATTTATTTATTCTTTCCAAATATGTGAGCAATACAAAAAGATACATTTGATGTTCAAATTGACATTTGAAGTATTTTGTGTATCATATCTCTTCCTGGACTAGACTATTCAATAAATATATTTGCAAATCTCACTATATTCCAAGGAATATGTGGCCTTTCAGGATTTCTGTTCCTATCAAATTTTTGTAAGGTTGGTGCAAGGTTTTTTATTTTATTTAATTCAGTAAGAGATTTCTTTATTTCTTTAATATATTAATAATTTTCTATCTGTAGCCTTATTCTTATTTGGTAACAAATTAGAGTGTGCTGCTTGATTTACGTCGGCAATACATCATAACCTTGGGAAAAATGTTACATAATACATTATAGCAAGTGCTCATTTCATTTATTGTTCTGTTATATGCATCCATGTCAAACCATATATATGTTCAACTTGAAACTGTAATTACGATATGTTCACTATTATTTAAAAAAAGAGTGGTTCATTATTTCTTATTTGAAATGTTATATGGTTGGACATTTATTCTTTTCAGTATTTACTTTATAATACAAAATAATACATTTATCTATCATTTATGACGGTCTTATATGGAAATGTTAGTTTTTTTCCTGACTACTGGATTAATGGAAATGTTAGTTTTTTTATGTTCGAGTATTTGTGCTTTACCAATCTAACTACAAACTATGTTCCTTTTCCAAAGGATGGCTATAAAGATCAAATTGCCTTTGCGGCCACTGGAAACCAGATTTGGGAGAACATGCATAGAAACGAAGCTGTGCAAACTGGCTTACCTCTAAGATCTATCCGGCTCAGGTAAAAATCGCTATTTGCTGCAACTGCAGAAATTGGCTAAGAAACTTCAATTCAAGTCTTCTTAAGTCTTATTTTTTTGAGTTGACATTGATAGTTTGATTAATATGTTTGGGCCATGAAACCACCATATGTGAGGGGATGAGATTATCTATGCCCAAGTAGTTTGTTTCCTGTATCCTCGTGTGATCTCCACCATCCATTTTAATTAATCAGCTAATTGATTTGGAGTAGCTGTGATCATTTAGGGACATGCAACTCATGTATTTTGGATTGAAAATGTGAACCTATATGCAAGAGTTGGGGTAATAAATTAACTATCGGCATAAGAGAATATGATATAATGAACATGTCTTATTTGTTTACTTGCTACTGTCCTCTAGATTATGATCAGTTCTTATAAATGGTATATAAAGATCTCTAAAGCAAACCTCACCATGGGTCACCTATAACAACCGTCTTTAATTTTTAGTAAAACATATTCGCTAGTTAGATGATATTTGTCTTAGTCAGCTAACTATCAGTAGAGTATCTACACTTTAACTCATGCCACAACAAAGCACTATCTTTGTTTCAAGTAAAAGATTAACTCATGCCACAACAAGCACTATCTTTGTTTCAAGTAAAAGATAAAAACTCTCAGTCAACTGTAGGTAGTAAACAAAACCTGAGTAGGAGTAAGGACTTTCTGCAGTAATCTAATGCAGTCCACATAGCCAATTCTTCAAAACCTCCAGACCCTACCATACATGCCCTTGCAACCCTCCGATACCTAAACCATAACATACATATACATACATATACATACATATACATTTCGGTATTCATGATAATTTATGTTTACTTTTTATGACTAATAGACGTATGTGCTTTTTGACAGGTGGTGTATGATGCTCTGGGTTTACGCTATGGTGGAAGGCATGAAAAAATATGTTGTCGCACTCATTCTCCTTCAAATGTATTTTGTGTCGATGTTCTTACATCTTTACTTTTACTATGTATCGTTTTGGTTAGCTATGTTTGTATGGATTGTTACTTTTATTATGTATTGTTTTGGTTAGATACGATTGTATGAATTGTTACTAATATTTATATGCTTAATATTGTGCATGAAATGCTTTTATTCACATATATTTTTTCATGCTTAATTGTTAATACTGTGTGAAATACCGTATATTACATCCCTTTTATATTAATGCTAGGAAAAAAAATTGTCATGGCTATACATATTATAGCATTATGCTAGTGCAATAAAAATATTCTACAACGATTAAACAGTTTTCATGGCAAGTAAATAATGCTATGAAAGACTAAAGTAAACATTCTATAGCGTTTTTACAGCATATATAGTTGCTATAATAATCAGGCAATGATATTTCTATAGCATTTATAATTGCTATAATAATCAGGTAATGATATATCTACAGCGTTTACAATTGCTATAAATAGCAAATAAATGACGTCATAAAATATTAGCATCATAAACCATAACTCTACGTAAAAGTTCTATAGCAAGCACCAAAACGCTATAGAAAGGTACTTGTATGTCATGAATCGTCCATTTAATAGCAATTCAGAAATGCTATAAGTAATGTCATTTATAGCACGTTTTTTATAGCGATTCTGAGGTTGCTATTATAGATCCCTGACATATTACAACTTGTTGATATACAACGTTTATAAAAACGCCATCGTATCCTTTTACAGCGTTTTTAAACGCTATAAAAAGGTATTTTTCTTGTAGTGGATATAAAGGAGAAGAGATGGGAGGTGAAGCTTCCATGGCATGTGGGGGGATGAGTGCAAGCTTAGGCAACACCATTGTTATCCTATAAAAGAAGGGGCATACCCTTGGTTATAATTCACAAATTCACAAGCTAAATTTGTCATAAATTCAATGTCTTCTTCTTCTTCCTCTTCGTAATTTCCTAAAGCAAAATATTTGCAAAGCAAATCCAAATCGATTCAAACTTGGAGTGAAGCCTTATTACCCCATAACAATACCTCTACCTATTTAGATTGGGAAAAAGCAAAGCCATACTCCACTATCCTATTTTCCCATGAGCTTTAAGGGTGGTTTAGAGGTAAGACAAGGTAAAGGCAAGGAAAGAGAAGGAGGGAAAGAAGGTTGCTAGCTTGGGTTCAGACTTGGGTTCTTTGAACTTAGTTATTTGTTAGATAAAAGGTGAGCTAAATCACCATTTTGATTGGAAAATATCACATTTATATGTTTATGTTTGATTGTATAAATGTTGTTGAATTAATATGGACATAAGTTGAAAAAATGGTTTACTTCTTGCCTTAAATACAAGTGACATATGAACGGACTTAAATGAACTTGAATAGACTTTTATGACATATAGCAAGATCTTGGAACAAAGCACAAAGGTTTTAATTGAACATAAGTTTGAATATAACTCAGATTTGAAAGTGCACTTATAGCAATAGTCGCTGAAGTGCAGTTCAGAATTGCCTTGTTTTTGGTGATTTCTATGAAACTTTGTAGAGAGATCCATAAGGGTTTCTCACCATATTTATAATGTGTCATATATATGTTTGTTGCTATTAAAAGCTTGGATAGTAAAAAGTTAAGTAACATCTCAAAAACGACCAAAACTTCACTTATGCAAAACTGCCCCATTTAGACTTGATTTTTGGACTTGAAAGATTCGAAAAGATATTTAAGTTTAAGCATTTTGTTTCATTCCTTTTACAAGTGTTTACTAACTACTGTTAGAGTATTTTAAAAGTGGTTTGAGATCTTTATGATTTTTTAAGAATTAATTGTGAATTTTTAAAGAAGAGGTTTTTATGATAAAACATGTTCTTTTCCAAGTTTTATATATTTTACAAACTTGTTATTTTAAGTAATATTTTTGATATTTTTAAAACTATTATAAGTGTTTTTCAAGTATTTTACAAGTATATACAAACGTTTTTGGAAAAGGGTTAAGAATTGCTTAGTGGCTAAATGGTTAATTATTTGATTACTTGTTTGAAAACTAATTAACTATGCTTAACACTAAAAGCCAACGAAGTAAGGCTTATCTATTTGTGAGAGTCAAGATTGATGTTTAGTAGGGACGGAGTAATAGAGTTCTAACCTACCAGTTTCCCTCTTGACCAAGGAATAGTAAGTCGGAAAATGTCAGAAACATGTTAATCGTGTTGATTTCCTACTTGTTTATAAAAATCATTAATACTATACTTAACACTAAAAGCCGACGAAGTAGACTTATCTATTTGTGAGATTCAATAGTGAAAGTGTCTAGGCAAGACTTTGATGCAACCGGTGCTATAACTAACGTGGCTTCACTCTTGAACGAGGAATTGTTAAGTTGGAATGTTGGAAATGAGTTAAGCGTAAGAATTGTGATTTGTATAAGCAATTGATTTGACTAGATAATCGATTAGTCGATTATCGAATTTGACCTAATATTAACTTAAGAAGTTATCGAAAGGCTTCGCGAATTCATATCAATGAGAACCCCTTGGAAGAAGCATTGGTATGAAACGTCTCTACCTTTCGCTTACTTTGAAAGAACCAAAATTTAGTTAGCCGAAAATTCATCGATTGGTTTTGAAGAGCCTGTGATTGATAAGTGTTTTACTTACCGAATACCACTTCAAAACTAGTATATGAGTTCTATGTTTTGGAAGTGATTGAAAAAGGGAATCTATGTGAAGATTCGAGATCTGTTCTAGATGCTCGAATCCATGTAGTGATTCATGATATGTTTGAGATATGGGAATCCATTTGCGGATTTGTGTTTTGTTCGAGTGTCAAAGACTCGTGCAAAAGATGTCGAATGTAACCTTGACATAGGAAATGACTAAAAATAGAATAGGTCTCACAACCTGAGGTTAGCAACCCATGTCATGGTATTATCAACTCTACATCTATAGATACTTACGATTGTTGGCCGACGGGAGTTGATGATATTTGGTTCACGATGTTCATGTCTATGTTTGGACGCTGGCCACATGTGTTTACCTAAATGGTATATTTTATCCAGAGATATACGACGATTGGAAGGTACTTTCTGACCTTTGTGTAGGAGATTGGAATCAGTGTCGACTGAAGAGATCTCCATTGAAAATCCCATTATGCAAACGTATCTTAGCAATCTTAAATGTAACCCAAATATGTTGTGTGTGACCAATATAAGCATCGCAGCTATTTGTTTGATTATATCCCATACCTTAGACATTATCTATCATATCACTATATTAAATTTAATTAATGTTTGGTTTCTTTTAAGGGAAAAACTATTATGGAAATCCATATGGTCTCAATAGTTATCATTACATGTTGCATGTATCTCGAGTTTTCACATACCAGACTTATGTCTGACGCTTTTTTTTTGTTTCTCCTAAAATCCATGTGTACTCTTTCAAGTAGGCTGAGTATGGCAGGTTTTACCTTAAATGCTTCAAAGTTCAGAAGATGAGCCGGAGGCTTTCATTATCTATCTATTTATGTTTCTGTTGTTCCATTTTAGCTATGTACATGCATGAGCAGTGTAAGGATTGGTAGTTAACTGTTTAGGCTGATGATAGTATTTAGGTCATGTAACTTTGAAATTATTACATTCATAGTGACCATTTGTACTGTTCTTTTGATATTATATATTATCGTTCTTCCATGAGATTCTGATGCCGTGATCTCCCTTTCATGTTCTATTCTTTTTTATTTTATCCTAACTTTCTGTCTTTTGGGCACTTGGGTGTTCGACGCATGAATACCGTTGATGTATTAGTGTTGATATTCGAGGGTCGAAATGTCGGGTCGTTACATTTTGTATTAGAGCCCAAGGTTGAGCGAACACCTTGGCTTTGGTTAGGTAGGGCTCATTAAAGATAGGGTACATGTCACCCTTGAATGAGTCGAGTGTATTATATATACGAGAGCGTATTTTTATTTTCTATAAATCTATACCCCTTTTTTCAGCTTTCCTTGGGAATAATCTCTTTCTTTGAAATAATTCTAGCCTTTCATATTCTAAATATATTCTGCTTTGTTCAGGTTGTACATCATGAGTACTAGAGCTGTCAATGCTCAAGGAGGTAGAGGTTGAGGTGGTCGAGGTAGTATCGTCACAAATGGTGGAGATCGATCACTAAGGAATGTTGCTCTGGTCGGGGAAACAAGGGTAGATATTGTAGAGGAGTCCTGCAGGTCAGGCCTTAGGTGACATTTGCTTCGCTCTACTATGATTATTAGAGGCTAGGAGGTAAGAGGTTTGGTGGTACGGATACGATCATAGAAGTACAGACTTGGATCAAATTATGTGATTGAATATTTGGGGATATGGAGCTAGATGACGCGATGAAGCGTCGGTTGGCATTACGACATCTGACGGACGCAGCAATGGATTGGTAGAGTTCTATCACTGATGATGTCCAACAGAACGACGTCTCTTGGGCCTAATTTAAGGAGGGATTCAAGATGAAGTTTGTCCCGGAAGCCGGGAAGACTTTGTTGTTTAGGAGCTTCCTCAACTTGAAGCGAGGACCATGACAGTGGCGGAGTACGATAACTGATTCACTACCTTGTCTAGGTTCGGGCCTAGTTTAGTAGATATTCCATTGAAGAGAAATGAGATGTTCATCGCAAAGATGCGCCCAGAATTCAAGGGTAATATGAAAAATCACATCTTAGAGTCTTATGTGAATTTGGTGAACATGGGGTTGAGGTTGTTAGTCCTTGAGATGATGGTTTTGATGACAACAACCTTAGAATAAGATTATAAAATATAAATACTAACATTATAGTTTAGATATATATGTATATGCAGGATTTAACCATGTAGGTATCAAGAATGAAGACTGTACAGTATAGAGATTCAAGATATCAAGATTGAAGACTCATGAGTATCAAGAATATCAAGAATAGCAAGATTATCAAATAGTACAAGATAAGTATTGAGTCTAGAATTATGTTAAAACTTCATAATAGCACTGAAATCTTCACTCCATATTTCATTTGGGATGGAACCCTTTTCTACCTTTTCAGTGGCTTACAAACCCACGACAAGTAGCTTACAAACCTACGACAAGTGGCTTACAAACCCACGAACATCTTGGTTTTGTACAAGTTCTCGAGTCCTGATGTGATGAGATATTCTGCAGGAAGAAGCTTGCAAAACTACTTCAAAATGGTTTTCAAAACTGCTTTTCAAAAAGATGTTTTAGCCTTAAAAATTATCTTTTCAAATGATTTTCAAAACGATGTTTTAGCCTTAAAATATTCTTTGATTTTGTTTTTAAATAAACTCTTGTTTTAAAACTTCGTTTGTTTTAAACTATCTTTTAATTATAATATATTTATACTTAGATTTAAATATAAAATTATAGTAAAATTATATATATATATATATATATTATTCTCTATATTTACTTATGTATTTTAACTATAGTTAAGTATATTTATAAAGTTTAAAATAGTTTTAATATAAGATAGAAGTAATTTTCAAAGAAAAAAAAATCACCAAAATTTCCTTTGGGATGTCGACATACCCAAGATACCCATGTCGACATAGTGGTAGTTGGTTTCAAAAATTTGAATTTCAAAAGAAGTGTCTATTCGCCATAACCTTTCACGAATAGACATGGCTGTTGTTCTTCTATAAATAAGGGATGTTTTCAACGAATTTTTAACAATATTTTTCTGGTTTTCACTCCTCTTCTTCTTTCACATTTCTTTATATATATTCTTACCATTACTCTGCCGAAATCACCATTGAATTTAACTAGATCATTTCTGGTTTGATTCTCTATCTCTATCTCAACAAGATCCCAGTGCTATTCAGAGTTATAGGCTTCTTTGTAATCAATCAAGTAAGAAAAGGTGTGATTGTAGCCTTGGAAATCAATCAAGTGAGAAAAGGTGTGATTGTAGCCTAGGAAATCAATTGGGTGAACTTGTTGCCCGGGAAATCAAGTATCTCTACCCAGAGGATTGTGAATCTGGAGTGGTGTACCTCGTGGCCTTGAAATCGAGGGTTGTAATTGTAAAGATTTCTTTTGAAAGGAAATCCATACTTGTGTGCGGGACTGGATGTAGGGTAACTCCGAACCAGTATAAAATCCGGTGTGTTCTTTCCTTTACTGCTTTTACTTTATATTTGCATCTGTGTTTGAATTTGTGATCATATCTGTGTCTGAATATTTTATAAATTTGTGTTCAAATTAATATAAACTCAAAAAGAATTAGTAATTCCTTAAAACACTATTCACCCCCCTCTAGTGTTTATACGAGCCTTAAGATCCGTAATCCGCATTTCTCACATTTGGTATCAAAGCAAGGTTTTCAAAGTTTCATAATCTGAATTTTGAAAATTTTTTAATGGCTATATTTGAAAATTTTGTTAATACTTGTTTAAAAATATTCAAATCATCATGTATCATAAGTCTGCATATAATTTATATTCAAAGTCAAATCGTTCACAAGGTTTTTATGATGTACAGGAAACATGTTTTATGGATGTTGAGGAATCAATCCACAATGGACAAATTATGCATATTAAAAAGAATAAATGGATACTCGATAGTGGATGTTATAGACACATGATTGGTAATCCGGATATGTTGAATGATATAATATACAAAGACGGAGGATTGGTTAACTTTGGAGACAACTCAAAAGGATATGTGATTGGCATCGGCAATGTCAGTAACTCTAAAACTCCTATTATTACTAACGTTTTGCTAGTTAAGAATCTGAAACATAATTTGCTAAGTATTAGTCAACTTTGCGATAAAGGATATAAAATTAAATTTGAAAAAGATAAGTGTCACATTGAAGATAATAATTCAACCATAATATTTGAGGGAATTAGGAAAAAGAATATTTATATTTTTAGTATGAAAGTTTCAAATGATAACTTGTGTCTTTTGGCAAATACAAGTGACCCTTGGATTTGGCATAAGAGATTTGGGCATTTGAATTTCAAACTCTTATCTAGACCGTCAAAACATGATCTAGTAAGAGGTCTCCCTAAAATGAATTTTAAAGTAGATAGTTTATGTGATGCATGTCAATTAGGAAAACTTAGAAAAGGTTCCTTTAAATTAAAAGATATGATTTCAACTTCAAAACCTCTTGAATTACTTCATCTTGATTTATTTGGTCCATCTCAAATTCAGTCAATAAATCACAGTAAATATGTTTTTGTAATTGTAGATGATTATTCTAGATTTACATGGACAGTATTTTTGAAACATAAAAGTGATACTTTTGAATGTTTTAAGAACTTTACAAAAAGGATTTAAAATCAACTTTCTGTAAAAATTATAACCATCCGTAGTGATCACGGTGGTGAATTTGAAAATGAAAAGTTTGAGGAATTCTGCAATAAAAAGGGGATAACTCACAATTTTTCATTTCCAAGAACTCCATAACAAAACGGAGTAGTAGAACGTAAAAATAGGATGATTCAAGAGTGTGTGAGAACTATGCTTTCAGATAGTAATTTACCAAAACATTTGGGCAGAAGCAGTTGCTACCGCCTGTTATATTTTAAATAGAATCTTAATAAGACCTTTAACTGATAAGACATCTTATGAACTTCTTTACGGAAAGAAACCTAAGGTATCTTATTTTAGAATTTTTGGAAGTAAATGTTTTATTTTAAATACAAAAGATGACTTAGATAAATTTGATCCTAAATCCGACAAAGGTATCTTTATCGGATATTCTAATAGAAGCAAAGCATATAGAGTGTTTAATTTAAGAACTAACACCATTGAAGAAACAATGCATGTTTCATTCGATGAAAATCCCAAAAATTTTGTAGAGACAAATGATGAAGAGGATTTAATTACTCAAAATCAAGAGTCAATTGAAACTAATAATGAATTTAATCATCCTAATAAAAGGATTAAACTTTTAAAAGATCATCCCACAGAAAATATTCTAGGAGATATGCAATCTGTTGTTACAACTAGAAATCAACTAACTAAAATGAGCAATGTAGCTTTTATATCAACTTTTGAACCCAAAAATCCAAAAGAAGCATCAACTGATGATTCATGGATTTTGGCTATGCAAGAAGAATTAAATCAATTCACTAGAAATGATGTTTGGGAACTTGTTCCTAGACCTGAAAATAAAACTATAATTGGAACAAAATGGGTTTATGAATGAACAAAGTGAGGTCGTTAGAAATAAAGCCCGGTTAGTCGCTCAAGGTTATTGTCAAGAAGAAGGAATAGATTTTGATGAAACCTTTGCTCCCATAGCAAGATTAGAAGCCATTAGGATTCTACTTGCTTTCGCAAATTATAATAATTTCAAACTATTTCAAATGGATGTTAAAAGTGCCTTTTAAATGGATTTGTAAAAGAAGAAGTATATGTCGAACAACCACCACTTTTTGAAAATGAAAAATTTCCAAATCATGTTTACAAACTTAAGAAAGCTCTATATGGTCTAAAACAAGTTCCTAGAGCCTGGTATGATAGACTAAGATCTTACTTACTTCAATCAAACTTTGAAATTGGTAAAGTAGATAATACTCTTTTTATTAAAAGAAATAAAAATGATATTCAACTAGTACAAGTTTACGTAGATGATATCATTTTCGGATCAACTAATTTTGAAATGAATAAAGAATTTTCTGAAATAATGACAAAAGAGTTTGAGATTAGTCATATGGGTGAATTAAACTTCTTTCTAGGATTACAAATAAAACAATTAGATATTGGTATCTTTATTAGTCAAGAAAAATATGCTAAAGACCTAGTTAGTAAATTTGGTTTGACTACTGCAAGTGGAAAACTCACTCCCATGGCAACCAATGAGTACCTAAGTAAAGAAGATCTCTCGAAAGATGTAGATCAAAAATTATATAGAGGAATGATTGGATCACTACTCTATATCACTTCTAGTAGACCTGATATCATGCATAGCGTTTGCCTCTGTGCAAAATATCAATCCCAACCTAAAGAGACCCACTTAAAAGCTGTAAAACGTATCATAAGATATATTAAACACACCATTGACTATGGCTTATTTTATCCTAAAAATGATTTTTTTAATTAAAATCTTACTGTGATGCTGACTATGCTGGTTGTAAGTCAGACCGAAAAAGTACAAGTGGAACTTGTCACTTTTTGTGGCATTCTCTGATTTCCTGATTTAGTAAAAAGCAAAACACAGTTTCTTTATCAACAACTGAAGCAGAGTATATTTCTGCTGCTTTAGCATGTTCTCAAGTAATATATATGCAACAAACTTTAAAAGATTTTGGTTTAAATATCTCAACATCACCAATTTATTGTGATAATACCAGTGCAATAAATTTATCAAAAAATACTACTCATCATGCTCGAACTAAACATATTGATATCAGACATCATTTTCTCAGAGATAATATAAGTAAGGATGTAATTACTCTCGATTATATCAATTCTGAGAATCAAATTGCTGATAACAAAACCCTTAAATGAATCTATATTTACTAAATTAAGAAGAGAATTAGGTATTTGTTCAATAACTGAAATATAAAATATAAATAACAAAGTATAATTAAAAATCAAATTAAAAATAAATCAAATAGTAAAAATATCAAGCACCATGTCGACATCCACCTCCTAACCATGTCGACATATAACGATTTATTTTTTTTATTTTTTTTGAATTTTTCCCACCAAAATTCAAATAAGTGGTTATATATTCTTCTTATTTCGAAAATTGGATCATTCTTTCTGTTCTTTCTCTGTTCTATCTTCTGAAAACATTTAAACAATGGCCTCCTCTTCCAAATCAAACAAAAATTCAATCTTTTCGTTCCCTTGTCCTACTTCTGGACCGTTTCAACAAACTACACTTGCACGAGTGACGAAAATGGAGGATTCTTTGAAGGAAGCACTGCAACTAATGACTGAAATTCAAGTGGTGCAACTTAGAATGGCCAAAGAACAAGAACGGCAAAATTCTTAGAAATTTGCAAAAATTTCTAATGGACAATCATGCTAATCCGATCTTGATTGATGAAGAGTCTTCAGGAGATCAAGTGCAAGAGGACAGCGAGGAAGAAGAAGAAGCTCCCATGGAAGAAGAGCACGCTGAAGATAACGACAAAGTCGTTTGCGTTGGCGAAGTGTGCTTTGACAAAGATGGAAATCTTGTCGAACAACGTGGAAATTAAATTTCTGTTTCCACTATCCAAATTGTTCGGTTCATAGATCTCCCATTTTTAAGGACACGCATTAGTTTCTCTTTCCCCTTTCCTATTGTTGTATGTTTTTACTTACGTTCTCTGCGCTCATGTAAATATAACAATATAAATGATTTGTGTTCTTATATTACAAATATTATCATATATAGATTCTTAGTTAGGAGAGTTTGTAATTTAGGACTAAAGTTTTAGTTTTAGATTTAAGTGTTGATTATTTATGATAACACTATCATTATAATCATTTAATATTAGACTAAGGGGGAGTTATATAGTTTGGAGTTAGTTTTTGTTGATGACAAAGGGGGAGAAGTATAAAATATAGGATAGTTAGGCATAGATTAAGGGGGAGTTATTAGTTTTAGGGGGAGTGATTAGGATAGAAATAATATTTTATAAACAAAGGTTGTCATCATCAAAAAAGGGGGAGATTGTTAGTCCTTGAGATGATGGTTTTGATGACAATAACCTTAGAATAAGATTATAAAATATAAATACCAATATTATAGTTTAGATATATATGTATATGCAGGATTTAACCATGCAGGTATCAAGAATTAAGACTGTACAGTATAAAGATTCAAGATATCAAGATTGAAGACTCATGAGTATCAAGAATAGCAAGATTATCAAATAGTACAAGATAAGTATTGAGTCTAGAATTATGTTAAAACTTCATAATAGCACTGAAATCTTCACTCCATATTTCATTTGGGATGGAATCCATTTCTACCTTTTTAGTGGCTTACAAACCCACGATAAGTAGCTTACAAACCTACGACAAGTGGTTTACAAACCCACGAACATCCTGGTTTTGTACAATTTGTCGAGTCCTGATGTGATGAGATATTCTGCAGGAAGAAGCTTGCAAAACTACTTCAAAATGATTTTCAAAACTGCTTTTCAAAAATATGTTTTAGCCTTAAAAATTATCTTTTCAAATGATTTTCAAAACGATGTTTTAGCCTTAAAATATTCTTTGATTTTGTTTTTAAATAAACTCTTGTTTTAAAACTTCGTTTGTTTTAAACTATCTTTTAATTATAATATATTTATACTTAGATTTAAATATAAAATTATAGTAAAATTATATATATATTATTCTCTATATTTACTTATGTATTTTAACTATAGTTAAGTATATTTATAAAGTTTAAAATAGTTTTAATATAAGATAGAAGTAATTTTCAAAGAAAAACAAATCACCAAAATTTCCTTTGGGATGTCGACATACCCAAGATACCCATGTCGACATAGTGGCAGTTGGTTTCAAAAATTTGAATTTCAAAAGAAGTGTCTATTCGCCATAACCTTTCACGAATAGACATGGCTGTTGTTCTTCTATAAATAGGGGATGTTTTCAACGAATTTTTAACAATATTTTTCTGGTTTTCACTCCTCTTCTTCTTCCACATTTCTTTATATATATTCTTACCATTACTCTGCCGAAATCACCATTAGAATTTAACTAGATCATTTCTAGTTTGATTCTCTATCTCTATCTCAACAAGATCCCAGTGCTATTCAGAGTTATAGGCTTCTTTGTAATCAATCAAGTAAGAAAAGGTGTGATTGTAGCCTTGGAAATCAATCAAGTGAGAAAAGGTGTGATTGTAGCCTAGGAAATCAATTGGGTGAACTTGTTGCCCGGGAAATCAAGTATCTCTATCCAGAGGATTGTGAATCTGGAGTGGTGTACCTCGTGGCCTTGAAATCAAGGGTTGTAATTGTAAAGATTGCTTTTTAAAGGAAATCCGTACTTGTGTGCAGGACTGGATGTAGGGTAACTCCAAACCAGTATAAAATCCGGTGTGTTCTTTCCTTTACTGCTTTTACTTTATATTTGCATCTGTGTTTGAATCTGTGATCATATCCGTGTCTGAATATTGTATACATTTGTTTTCAAATTAATATAAACTCAAAAAGAATTAGTAATTCCTTAAAACACTATTCACCCCCTCTAGTGTTTATACTAGCCTTAAGATCCGTAATCCGCATTTCTCATAGAGGTTTGAGAGCTTAACACCAAAGCCATCCACTATTGCACCAGTTGGGGGAGAATAAGCAGAAGGTTCAACCGCTAAGAGATATTTCTAGTGAAATTTGGCATAAGTGTTGAAAGAAATAGCACTTTGGAGCGAATTGTAGGTTGGTTAAGGAAGGGCAAGTGGAAAAAGCACCGTTAGTAAAGGCACTGATTGCTAAGGTACCAAAGTTAGAGCCACAGATGGTGAAGGCTCAGTTCGTGTCTTATTTTGGCATTCCCGTTCGTGTCTTATTTGATATTGGTGCTTCTCTTAGTTTCATTTCTCGTACTCTTATTGATAGATTGAAACTTGGGCCAGATATAGCTTTAGATTCTATTCGTGTGCCGAACCCTGTTAGGGGTTTGGCCAATCTTAGTATGATCTATTTAGAAGTTCCGATTTCTTTCTTTGACAGACTCTTCTCTATTGATATGTATGTCCTGGGCTTTATGGGTTATAATGTTCCGCTCGGGATGGATTATTTATCGCAAAATAATGTTGTCCTAGATTGTGTTGAGCGAACCGTGTCATTAATGAGGAAAGGTAGAAAGGTGATGGTAGTGTCTTGTGAAGGGCCTAGCTCACTTATGACTAGTTTTCCTAATTCACTGGATATGGCAGAGGAGGAGTTAAGTTCGATCATGGTTGTTCAAGAGTTTGAGGATGTCTATGAAGTGGTGTTAGGTTTACCACCTCACCGAGAGATAGAATTTCGCATCGATTTAGTGAAGGATGCAAAATCAATCATGTTTCCCGTTCATAGACTTGCCTTGAAGGAGAGGTTAGAGCTGACAAATTAGGTTAGTGATTTGTTTAAGAAGGGATTAACGTGACCAAGGCATTCAAGTTGGGGAGCGCCTATCGTCTTTGCTATGAAGGCAGACTGTTCCTTAAGACTGTGTGTAGATTATCGCTAGCTTAACAAATGAACTGTTGGGAGCAAGTATCCTTTGACTAGGATAGATGACTTGTTCGATCATCTTCATGGAGCTCGAGTGTTTTCTTTGCTTGTTCTTGCAACATGGTTCCATCAGTTGAGGGTGGCAGAGGAGAGTGTACCCTTGACCGTTTTTAGATCTGACCAATTTTATGAGTGGTTAGTTATGTAATTCGACGTAACTAGCTCCAACATATTTCATAGACCTAATGAATCGAGTTTTCTGAGATGTATTGAACAAGTTTGTTCTAGTTTTTATTGATAATATTCTGGTCTACTCCAAGACCGAGGAGGAACATTTGTGCTATCTAAGGATTGTTCTAGAAACACTAAAAGAGCATTTGTTGAATGCTAAGTTCTCGAAGTGTCATTTTTGGCATTCAGAAGTTAGGTTCTTAGGTTATTTTGTTTTAACGGAAGGTGTTTTGTTTAATCCCACTAAGGTTGTGGCCATTCAGGACTGGAAGAGGTCTGAAAGGGCAACTGATATTAGGAGCATTCTGGGTCTAAAATGTTATTATAGGAGATTCATACAGGATTTTTTGAAGATTGCCTCTTGCTTAACGAATTTGATAAAGAAAGATGTCAAATTTGTATGGACTAATAAATTCGAGCAAGCATTCGTAGAGTTAAAGGAAAATTTTACTAGTTCTTCTATTCTTACTATGCCAGATGGGGGTGAGGAGTTGACTATTTACATTGATGTGTGTGGAACGGGTCAAGGTGCTGTGTTGATGCGGCATGGAAGGGTTATTGCTTATGCGAGTCGGTAGCTCAAACCGCATGAAGCGAGTTATGCAACTCATGACTTGGAGTTGTTAGCAGTGGTATTTGCGTTAAAGACGTGGAGGCATCATTTTCTAGGTGAAAGGTTCGGGTTATATATGGACCATAAATATTTGAAGTATCATTTTATGCAAAAAGGCTTAAACATGAGGCAGCAAAGGTGGTTGGAGTTTTGCAGCCTATGATTTGGATATATTTTACACACCAGGGAAAGCTAATATTGTAGTAGATGTGCTCAGTAGGAGACGCAGTTATGGTAAATGTTAAGGTTTGTGCGACTCTGATTAGTCATATCAAAGAGAATCAGCTTAGAGATCTTCAATTTGCTAGGGTAGCTAAGAATGTAAGTGAGAATAAGGCATCGGAGAGGCGGCCGGGATTCAAGGTTGATGGCCATGACATCTTGAGAACGAATGGTCGGTTATGTGTCCCAAATGTTGATGGGATTAGGTAGGAAGTTCTAGTAAAGAATCACCATTCTAGATTGATGATACATCCTGGGTTATTAAGATGTATCAAGACATGAAGAGGAAGTTCTGGTGTGAGGGCATGAAAAAGGTTGTTTCTATCTTTGTAAAGTGTGCTAATTGCCAACAAGTAAAAGTTAATCACCAGAAGACAGCTGGACTGCTTCAGCCACTTAAGATCCCTAAGTGGAAATGGGAGAAAATTTCCATGGACTTCGTCGATGGATTTCCTAGATCAAGGAGGGGAACAAAGGTGTGTGGGTTATCGTGGATCGATTGACCAAAAGCGCACAGTTTTTACCTATTATGACTATGAGAACAGCTTCTAGTTTGGCTAAGTCATTTGTTAAGGAAATCGTCAGATTGCATGGTGTTCCTTGTGATATCGTGAGTGATAGAGATCCGATATTCACAAGCCAGTTATAGAAAGGTTTGTATGAGGCCTTAGGGATTGAGCTCAGTTTGAGTACCGCTTACCATCTGCAGACATATGGGCAAACAGAAAGGGTGAACCGAGTATTGTAGGACTAGCTTAGAGCATGCATCTTAGATTTTGGGGGTTTGTGGGAAGAACACTTACCACTTGTTGATTTTTCATACAACATCAATTATTAGGCCAGTATCGGAATGGAACCATTTGAAGCATTGTATGGAAGGCCTTGCAAATCTCCATCGTGTTGGGTAGAACCTTGGGATCGTTTTATGCTTGGGTTGGATATGATTCGATAGGCGTCAGATAAGGTCATAGAAATTCGAAAACGAATCAAGGAAGCATGAAATCGACAGAAGAGCTATGCAGACGAGAGACACAGAGACTTAGAGTTCACAGTTGGAGACTTTGTGTTTGTAAAGGTTTCTCCGATGAGAAGTGTAGTCCGGTTTGGAAGGGCTAGGAAGTTGGCTCCTCGTTATATAGGATCATTCCTGATTCCGGTAAGGATTGGCACACTCGCATACATTTACCAACTGCGCTTGTAGGTGTGCACAATGTATTTCATGTGTCGCGTTTGTGTAAGTTTGTGCATGACCCTTCGAAGATAGTTGAAGCATCGTAGCAGGAGGACTTGGAGACTAAGCCAAATTTGACTGTTTTGAGATAACCTGTTTGTATTGTTGGTAGAGATACAAAGCGATTAAGGACTAAGGTTGGAAGCTAGTCAAGGTACAATGGAGCAAGGATGCTTGGGGTTGTACGTGAGAAATAGAGGATAGTTTGAAAGAGTCATATCTGAATTTGTTCTTAGACTAGAGATTTTATATCTTAGTATCATACGTCTTTTGTAGTGTATTCACCGCTTGAGGTGGAGTCACTTAGTATGAATTTTAGGTTGCATATAGTTTCGGCATATGCCATATATATACCTTGTTCCTCTATCTTCTTTGATTATCATTCTTATTGAATTTCGAGGGTGAAATGTTCTAAGTGAGGAAGAATATAGCGACCTTGAATTCGAACACTTCATTTTTGAACATCGAAACAATTTGAAATATAATCAAGTTTTATAAATATGATTTTACAACCTTGTTAAACAGCATTTAATTAGTAATTAATGATAAGAAACTTGTTTTTGAAAATGTTTACAAAATATGTTTTTCGAAGAAAAATCGATAATGTGATTGAAAATCGGTTTATCGATAAACAGCTTTTCGATCGATATAAGTTGTTCAAACTCTTGTGCACTTGACTAATGAACACATTAGCAACTAAATAACACACGCAACTCTTCATAAAGCTTGGAATATTCTAGAAGCTTCTATTAGGATAAGAGATATTATGAGAAGGGTATAAGTGTAATATGCATATAGGAGAAGTGACATAAAGGAGAAGAGATGGGAGGTGAAGCTTCCATGGCATGGGGGGTTGAGTACAAGCTTAGGTAACACCATTCTTAGCCTATAAAAGGAGGGGTACACCCTTATTTATAATTCAAAAATTCACAAGCTAAATTTATCGTAAATTTAATGTCTTCATCTTCTTTCTCTTTATATTTCCAAAAAGCAAAATATTTGCAAACCCAATCCAAATCTCTTCAAACTTGGAGTGGAGCCTTATTACCACATAACAACACCTTCTACCTAGTTAGATTGTGAAAATGCAAAACCATGTTCCCCTTATCCTATTTGGTCGTGAGCTTTGAGGGTGGTTTGGGGGCAAGGCGAGGTAAGGGCAAGGAAAGAGAAGGAGGGAAAGGAGGTTGCTAGCTTAGGTTTGGACTTGGGTTCTTTGACCTTAGTTGTTTGTTAGATAAAAGGTAAGCTAACTCATCATTTTGATTGGAAAATATCACATTTATATGTGTTGATGTTTGATTGTATCAATGTTGTTGAATTAATATGGACATATGTTGAAAAAAATGGTTTACTTCATGCCTTAAAAACAAGTGAAATATGAATGGAATTTAACGGACTTGAACGAACTTGAATGGACTTGTATGACATATTGCAAAGTCTTGGAACAAAGCACATAGGTTGTAGTTGAACATAAGTTTGAATACAACTCGGATTTGAAAGTGCACTTATAGAGATAGTCGTTATAGATGCAGTTCGGAATTGCCTTGTTTTTGGCGATTTCAATGAAACTTTACAGAGAGATCCGTAGGGTTTCTCGCCATATTTATAATTTTTTGTACATATCTTTGTTACTATTAAAAGCTTGAATAGTAAAAAGTTAAGTAACATCTTTAAAATGACCAAAACCTGTTGTTTTAGAGTAATATTTTGGATAAAATGTTTTAAAACCTATTATAAGTATTTTCAAGTATTTTAAAAGTATATACAAATGTTTTTGGAAAGGGGTTAAGAATTTCTTGGTGGCTAAATGATTAATTATTTGATTACTTGTTTGAAAAGTAATTAACTATGCTTAACACAAAAAGCCGACGAAGTAAGGTTTATCTATTTATGAGAATCAAGATTGATGTCGAGTATGGACAGAGCAATAGAGCTCTAACCTACCTGTAACATCCATCATTTTATGGCCTAAAACTAAGCGCTATAGATGCTGTAGTCATCTATAGTATTAATTTCTGATGACAAAATGTGGTCATAATTAAGGTATCCATAACATCAGAAGCACAATAATTTGAAATGATCTTAAACACAATTTCAAGCGAACTTCCACATTTCATTTCAAAGTCATAATTTCATATTTAGTACATAATCCCAAACATTGCCTATGTTTAGATTAAATATAATTATTAAAAATACTCCAGGAGCGATATATAAAGATGCTTTCTTGGTTGATCAGAGTTACTAAATAGACAGGTACATTTATTTTCAATATACTCGTACAACAACTAACATAACACAACAGATAATAGTAATAGATAGACTCCTACATAGCTAGCCATGCCTCTTGTTCATCTCCAGAAGCTATTTTCACCAAAACCAACTTAACCTGTAAAGCCCTTACTCCCGACCTACTCAAATAAAATTTTGAGCACCCGAGACTTTAAGGGGAAAACATAATCTTTGAGTCAAACCAATAGCCTGGTGTGAATAATAGTATGTCATCTCAGTTTATAGATATTAAGTGAGACCACACCGTTGAGCGGAACGGGTTTCCCCCACTAATATTCCTTTTTAAAATATATTTTTGCAAATCAATTCCTACAACCAAACTGGTTATAATAAACAATATAACCATAATGTGCATGCATGCTACATGATAATCATGACTATCCTTCAAATCAGTGGACTATCCGTCCCAATGTTTAGTCTTAATAGGGTTACTGCAAACCTACATCGCTTACTCGGGCATAACAGATATACCAAATTTTCTAACTTACTGTTAGAAGAAAACTGGATGGTCTATCCAAATACACTTATCCTAGTGTTCAACAGGCTATCTGTCAACCTCGTAGTTTTTTAGGCTTACTATGAACCTAAAGGTTTTGCAAGCCAACCTATAACCTACCAACTCTTTATGTATTCCTTTCTATGCGTAATTTTTTTTGTCTTACCCTTGAAAAAGCCCTAGACGTTGGAATTTTGGACTTACATCAGCCAGGGGCTAACAGCTGAAGTATAGGGCACTACCCTACACCAGTCCAATTTGGTTTTCTAATCTCTGAGTCAATTCATCACATCACAATCTATCAAAAAGTGATAGAACAATAATTTCTTTAGTAAAATTCTAGACTAAACACCTTTTTTATTTCCATGAAAACACTTTATAAATGATTTAACTCTTTAAATCATACTTTCAAGACAAGGAAAATATGACCCTTTACTATATCCAAAACAATCATGCCATGATATATGCTTTTATAAAGTAATTGTAACAACCCGAAATTTAACCCGTAATAATTAATTCGTTAATTAATTAAATAAATTTGTGAAATTATCAGAATTGAGCCACGGGAATTACACCATTGTGTCCGTGGTAATTTTCTGGTCAATTTCCATATATAGAACGTCAGAAACCGAGCTAATATGACCGAGTTATAAAATAAACAAAATAAAAAAATACAATACAGGTCGACCGGTCGGTCGACCTGGGTAAGAGGGTGGTCGACTGCCCAATCGACCCGCCTTCGCTTTTGGTGAGCAAATGAACATTCGTTCGAACGAATCAGTGACATGTTTTGCATCGTTTCAATTAATCTGGTCCCTCCGTTTCTACATCTGATGGCCCCTATTCAGCCTATGACGTGGTTGCATCCTATTCAATCTCCAAATCCAATGGTCCGAAATCCACTTCTACACTTATAAATAGACCCCTAGACCTAACACTTTTTCTCATTCTAGATTTTTCTCTGCTTGGGTTCACCATTTCAGGAAGGACCCTAAAAGAAATAATTTTCCAAGAAGAGAATCTTTTTAATAAAAATATTTTAACAACCCCAAGTGGATCCGTAAAGGCCTAAAGGGAAGAGCTATGGACCAGAAGTGGGTGATTGTAATTATTTTAAGATTTCTTTAATTAATTTAAAATAATATGGTTTCCAATAGTTGTAGTTTTACTATGATTTTTGGAATAGCCTTTTTCAGTAATTATTTACAGTTTTTAATTATTTTCAGTATATTTCCTTTCAGCTATTCTTTTCAGTAATTTTAGTGTTATTTCAGTTAATTATAATTTATTACCGTTAAACATAGCTTTTTATTGATTTACAGTCTATTTACAGTATTTAAGTTTATTTACTATTATTTATTTCTTATTAACATCTTTTCGACGTTTTGGATTTTATGCAAGCGTCTATTCTCTTCATCCCCCTTTTCTTGCGTATGGATTAGAATAAATTTAACGCGAATATGGATTTTATAAGTAAGAATGTTGAATGAAGAAAATAAGATGTAAATTATAAAGACGGTAATAAATAATGGAATTGGACTGTAATAAATAATGGAATTGGACTGTAATAAATGATGGAATTGGACGGAAATTACACCTAATTAATTAGAATTGGACTAATTAAAGATAATTTGCATAGTTATAACTTAGGATTATACCTAAATGAATTAAAAGATGAAAGAAGCTTATTTTCACACTTAGACCTTGGGTTAAGTAATAAGCATGATTATAACATAGGTTATAATAAGAAAAAAGAACATAATGGGGCTTATTTTAAGGCTTGGGATAAATTAATAAGCGTAGAAAGTAAAAATGATAATAAAGGTTTATTTAAATAATTTATCTAAGTTAATAAGAAAAGATGAATGTAGGACCTGTACCAAATAGCATTCCCTAGGGCACGCTTATGCTAAGAATGGCTGTAATTGGTCAAATAGAAGTCCAAAAAACGGGGATTTGGATAAGGGACGCAACTAGATATTGTTTGGATGAAGGGCCAGTACCAATAGCATTTCCCCTATTTTTCTATGGACACATGGTGATCTCACATTAGCCTGAAGTTAGATGAGGGGCATGCTATGCTGCACGTTGGAAGTAATAAGAAGATCCAATAGGTGGAGCAAAAGGTAGCATGGGCATGGTATCAGTTATGCGTGCGACTTCCATTCGGGTGCTCAGTAATAGCTATGAGTTCCAAGCGCTTAGTATGGTGTCTTTAGTAGACACCATTGCCTTCTGTGTAGGGAGCTATATATGTCGTCCGGATCCACAGTAGTTGCTCTATGCATCTTCTGAAGATACTATTGGCTGTTGTGTAGGGAGTTATATAGCGGCTAGTCCACAGAAAGGTCTATGGAGTAGCAGGCCGATCAAAAAGGGTAGAATTAGGATTGCTTCCTAATTACATGATTAGGAATTCAGCCTAACCAAAGCAGAAATTAAGGACAAGTGCAAACAATCAAAGCTAACCTATCTTATAGTTAAATCATATTTATTTCCAGTTTATCTCTTTCCTATTTCCTTTGTTTCCTCCGTATTTATGCTAGAACTGTTGTAGAGTCTATTACCTTTTTCTTGCTTAAAAACTCTAGTAATTACTATCATTCACCAGACTTTTAGTTTGACCCACTCCTCTATTTCCCCCTTCCCTCCTCCCTTAGGAAATCAAGGGAGAGGACAGTAGACTACAGTTGCTTGGAGATTTCTTAGAGGAGTTTGCTACCATGTATTTCTTTTCTTTCAGCTTTTGTTCTTTCTATGTACTGGCTTATTATGAGGGGTATTATGTACTCTGATTTTTGAGACTATGAATTTTTATTTCATAAGACATGATGGGTTTTGAGATATGGATGTTGTATTAGGTATTCGACTTATTTATGAAGCAATTATGAAAGTTTTATTTTAAATAAGTTATTATTTTAGTTTCTGCTATTTTTACCTATTTTTGTCTTGTGAATCTTAGTCTTTGTTAGTTTTCTTTATACCTACAATGCACCACGCCTTTTAATGTGTCCTTTTGGATATACTAAGAGGTGTGGGGTGTTTCAGTAATATTGATGAAGTCGAAGTCATTTAAGGTCATTGCCTTACAAAACCATAGGCTATAGAACCAAAACAATATAAAGTCTTTATATTGATAAAACAATGCAACGACATAGTCGATGAGGGTCTTTGCCCCTTAAAACATAGGCCATAAGGCCAAAATAACATAAAACCTTTATATTGATAAACGTAGTAAGGATATAGCCAAGGAGGTCTTCGCTCCTCTAAATATGTTAAAGCCTTTAAATTTTAAAACATAAGGCCGATAACAGGGACGTCACACTTCATAAAGTGCCGACGTCGTAGGATATAGAACATAGTTTGCATAGTTTAAGGTCTTAAAGCTTAATGTCGACATAGTTAAATCTCAGCATCAAATGCCTTAAAGAAAAATATGCGGCTTCATTAGAGCCGAGGTGATAAAATGCGGCACTATATTGTCGAAGTCATTAATAACGGCATAGTTGCCTATAGAGTCGAAGTCAATATGTTTAAAACATGCGGCATCATTATCACCGCTATAAACTACTTTGAAACTAATGGAGTCGGTGTCCTTAACAAAAATAAGCGGCATTGCTTTCGTCAACGTTGACAAGGATAAAAGTGCATTGGTTAAAGTTTTTAAGGGAAACAAGCAATGTCATTCTCTAGGAAACTCATGATGTCGATGGTATCTATTTCGATGTCGACTCCAACCTTCATGAATTCATTCCATATCATCTAGAATGATATCATATGCATTCATTAAGGTCGGCAACATATAATAGCGGCATCTTGGACTTCAACAACCATGACTTCGAAGTGGCAATGTTGTAAATAACTTATGAAGTTGTCATTTTGCTATTCAAAATAATTTTTTCCACCAACTCATTGTATTTGTCAAAATACTATTAGTTAACAAAATCCTTTATCAAAATCCATTCCAGAAAACTACCATAGGGCAGATTTATCATTCCCAAACATATTTGCAAATCATTAACTTATATTAAAGTTTTAATATAAATATTAAGCTTTTTTAGCCCAATAAATTTATACTAAATCATAAACTAATGGAAAAAATCCCAAAAAATCATAATAAATCCAATTTACTATGTCCTTTAACATAAACAAATTTCGAGACAAGAAACATAATTTAATTATTTTTAATAATTAAAACCCGAAATAAACTATTTTCCAACCTTAGGAAATTCACCAAATATTCCCATTAAGTCGGAAAATTATGAAGTTAAAAACCCACTTCAAAAATAATGTTTCTAACATCGTATCAAAGTACCAAGTCATTTGGGTGTCATATGATATGTTTTCTACTTCAAACATATCACTTAATTTCGTAAATAAATTCAATTAACCAATAAGCATATAATCATTCAAATTATCATAGCATGGCATAATATAAGCAAAAGAAAAGGATTTATGTTTAAAATTGAAAATAATTCTTAAAACATTAGATGCATAACTATCATTCGCCTTGAAAGGCTAAAGAAGGTTGAGATTTGTATTCGATTTGATTCCCCTAAGATTTGATCTTGTTTCCCTAGCTTTACTTCCTTTGAGACCCGTGTTGATAGCCGACCTAACTATTATCTTTTGTTGGTGTAAATGAAAGCAAGGGAGAGATGAGAATAGGAAGGTTTAAGTTAAGGAAATATGCTTTTTTCCAATTTCCCCCCTTCATATCCTCCTTCTTATTAATGTTCTAATTAATTATATTAGTTCATTAATTAAGGCTTGACCCATATTAACTATCAATTCTCAATCTTCTTAACCTTTTACATTATTATTTAATTTATCCAATTAAATTTTTTGAATAATGTAATTAGAATTAGGGTTGTTACAGACTCCCCTCCTTAAAGAATTTCATCCTCGAAATTACGATAAGGTACATACATCAACCATAAAAGCAAAGATATAAAACATACCAAGCAAACAAGTTAGGATAAGTGTCCCAAATCCCGCTCTCCATTTTCCAAGTATAGTCTCTCTTGTCATTACTCCACTGGACTTTTACTAATCTGACTGTCTTGTTCCTTAGCTTCTTCTCATCCCTTACTACAACTCGAACTGGTTGTCTCAGAAAAGTCAGATCCGGTTCTACTACTAAATCTTCCAATGTAGTCGGAGTTATAGTAGTTTCTGGATCTCGAACACACTTTCTAAGATGATAAATATCGAAAACATTGTGGACTCCTACCAAACTACTTGGTAACTCTATCATGCAAGCGAGTTTCCCAATCCTCTCTATAATAGGGAATGGTCCAATAAACCTAGGTGCCAACTTCCGTAATTTCCCAAATCTTACTACACTCTTCATCAGTGATACTTTATCGAAAACTTGATCTCCAACTGAGAACTCTAAGTCTTTCCTTCTCTTATCTGCATAACTTTTCTTCCTAGATTGAGCTTCCTTCATTCTAGCTTGAATCAACTTAATCTTTTATGTGGATTCTCTTACCATATCCGGACCAAGAACTAATCTATCTCCGATCTCTAAACAACATACATGTGATTTACTTGGCCTTCCGTATAATGTTTCAAAAGGCGCCTTTCATATACTAGTCTGATAACTATTATTATAGGAAAATTCAACTAAGTGCAAATGGTCTTCCAATGATCTGCCAAAATCTAGTACAGATGCCCTCAATAAATCTTCAAGTACCTTATTGACTCTCTCTATTTAATCATCTGTTTGTGGGTGATAAGCGGTACTCATCTTAAGCTCGGTACCTAAAACCTCTTGTAGACTCTTCCAGAATTCACTAGTAAACAAGGCATCTCTTTTACTGACTATACTACTAGGAACTCCTTGCAGTCTAACAATGTTCTTCTTAAACAACTTAGCTAAAACAGGTGTTGTTCTTGTCGACTTAATGGGTATAAAGTGTGCACTCTTAGTTAGTTTGTCCACTATAACCCAGATACTTTCACTTCCTCTATTCGACCTTGGAAAACCGTCACTGAAATCCATGGATATCGAATCCCATTTCCAAATTGGTATATCTAAAGGCTAAAGCAGTCCACTTGGCTTTTGATGTTCGGATTTCACTTGCCGGCAGTTCAAACACTGTTGTACCCATAAGCCTACATCCCTTTTCATACCTTCCCAGAAGAAAATTCTCTTCATATCCTGATACATCTTAGTTCCTCTAGGAAGAATAGTAAACTTTGATTGATGATACTCCCTAAGTACTTCTTTCCTCAGGCCACCCATATATGGAACACATAATCATCCTTTCTTTCTCAACCATCCATTTTGGTCAAGGTGGAAATCCTTCAAATCATCAATCTCAGTTCCACCTTCCAATATTCTAATTCTTTCAGCTAACAGTGGACCATCTCTTTACTTAGAAGCAATTTTGTTGATCAATACTGGTCGAACTTCCAAACAAGATAACATAGCGATACTCTGACTAGAACTGGCAGTCGATCTTAACTGCACAATACAAGTAGTCAATGCTTCCAAGTCTTTTCATTCAGCCAACATAGCTAACACCACATTCTGAAGTTTCCTGTTAAACTCATCTGCAACTTTGTTTCCTTTCCCGGTGTGTACTCAATTCCAAAATCATAAGCAGCTAAAAATTCCAACCATCTACGTTGTCTCATATTCAACTCCTTCTGTGAGAATAAGTACCTTAAAGACTTATGATCCGTATATAACTCGAATTGTTCTCCCAAAAGGTAATGTCTCCATACCTTCAAAGCAAACATTACGACAGCCAACACTAAGTCATGAGTCGAATATCTAACTTCGTGCAGTCTGAGCTATCGAGAAGCGTATGGAGTAATCACTTTACCCCTTTGCATTAACATAGCTCTTATTCCAGTTCCACACGCATCAGTGTACACCACCAAATCTTGATTCCCATCCAGAACAACTAACACGGGTGCATTGGTCAGTAAATGTTTCAGCTTTTGGAATGCCTCCACACATTTATCGGTCCAAACGTACTTCACGTCCTTCCTCAATAGTTCAGTCATCCGTGCTGCTATATGAGAGAAATCCTTGATGAATCTTCGGTAGTAGCCAGCTAAACCAAGGAAAGTTTTTTATCTCCATCACCGTCTCGAGTCTCTTTTGGTTATTAACTGCTTTTATCTTAGCTGGATCCACGAACAACCCTTTTTCTAAGACTACATGACCAAGAAACTTCATCTCCTTCTTCCAAAAATGACACTTCGAAAACATTGCTTTTACCTGATGCTGCCTCAGTGTCTCAAGCACTATTCTAAGATAAATCTCATGGTCTCTTTCATCCTTAGAATATATCAAAATGTCGTCTACAAGTACCAATACAAACCTATCCCAAAAAATCTAGTTCATTAAGTCTACCAAGAAAGCAGGCGCATTAGTCAAGCCGAACGACATTACTAACCACTCATATGAATGATGTCTTGTTCTAAACGCCGTCAATGGAATACTATCTTCCACCACCCTTAGTTGACAAACCCTGTAGCCAAATCCAACCGGGAAAATACTTTGACCCCACTCAACTGATCCAATAAATCGTCAATTCTCGATAGGGGATATCGATTTTTTATCGTCTTTTCATTCAACTTATGATAATCGGTACACAATCTTAATGACTCATCCAGTTTCATCACAAATATCGTGGCCGCTCCCCAAGGCGAACTGCTTGGTCTAACAAAACTCTTTCCTTCTAAGTCCATTAGCTGCACCTTTAACTCTTTCCTATCTCTGCACAATATCCTAGCATCATATTTACTTAACCATTCCATACCCAAAATAATCCCAAAGCCCACGAAATCAAATACATGCAAACTACAAACCAATACATGACCTAATAATGTAAACTCTAAATGATCACATCTCATCTCTAGAGTTGCATACCCTCCTATCGAATTCGAAACCCTTAAGGAAGTAACTAAGTAAGAGGGTTCTAGGTTAAACCTATCTACCAAACAATGAGATATAAAAGAATGTGATGCACTAGTATCAAATAGTACTCTAACAGGTATACCATGAATCAAAAGCGTACCTCCCATCACAGCTTTCCCTTTCTCCTCTTATGTTGGTCTCGAGGCAGCCGATTCCAAAATAAATACTTTTTCTTTTTCTGCCTTGGCCACCTCCAGACATTTATTCTTGTAATGTCCCACTTAGTCGTAGCTAAAGCACTTAATATTCTTCTTTCCAACAACTTCCTTTCCCTTGCCAGTTCGGCACTGATGAGTGTATTGTCCCTTCTTATCACACTTGTAACACACAACTTCATACTTCCCTTTCTTCATAGCTCCACCCTTCTGTGCTCCCTTCTTCTTGTAAAACTTTCTCTTCTGGTTCTATCCACCTTCACTCTATGCTAGCTTGTTATTACTGAACAAAGCAAGCATCTCTTCATTTCTCAAAGCCATCTCTACCACTACATCATATGGATCCTTGAGATGTGGTAAGGTTGCCCTAGCAAGCTCAGGTCTTTATCCATGGATGAACTTCTCATTCCTTTTGATAATTGTGTCAATGGTAGCATACCCATATCGAGACAGTTCCTCAAATCTAGTTGTATACTTAAGCACCATCATATCACCTTGCACCAACTCAGCAAACTTCCTCAACAAAGTTGGCTTAGCGATCTCAGACATAAAACTTTCTTCAAACCTCCTTCTAAATTCAACCTAAGTCAAAGTTTCCTCTGCTACCCCGACAGTCACACTATTCCACCAACACAACGCAACTCCTTGCAATTGCCTGGATCCCGATCTCCTTTTCTGTTCATCATTCAAACCAAGATTAGCGAAGATCCTTTCACAATGAAGCAATCAATTCTCCACGATCAATTTCATCCTACGTTCTAATAAATGTTTTCCCTCTAAGCCTTGCATAGTCTCTACTTAGAACAACATAGTTAATGATAACCGGAACATCTTGATTAGCTACCCCAGCATTTCCACCAAATAATCTAGCAATAGCTCCTGCTTGCATCATGTTGACAAAAAACCGATACATTGCTCCCATAACAACCGGTGGTGTTCCTGCATCTATGTTAACAGCTGTCTATCGACCTAGATTTCTCCTAGTTTTGGGCCTGACATTTCCGTTGGTAGTAATGCTTCCTATATTGAGATTCACTCTTCTATTTCTTACCTCCATATCTTACTTCCTTGAATCTGCATTCGATACGGAAGAACGGTCTAAGAGAGCGAGAGAATAGAGATAAAGCATATACTTATATATAGCAAATACAAGTACGTAATTGTAGCATTATCCCATACTCTAATCTTATTCTCTAATTCATTTGGATTTTTTTTTTCAAAACTCTTTTTAAAGTTCAAAATTCTTTGGTTTTATATAAACTTATGCTCTGATACCAAGTTGTAACATCCCATATTTTAAGACCTAAAACTAAGCTCTACAGGTGTGGTAGTCGCCTATAGTATTAATTTCTGATAACAAAATGCGGTCATGTTAATGGTATCCATAATCTCAGAAGCACAAGAATATGAAATAATCTTAAACACAATTTCAAGCGAACTTCCACATTTCATTTCAAAGTCAGAATTTCATATTCAGTACATAATCCCAAACATTGCCTATGTTTAGATTAAATATAACTATTAAAAATACTCCAAGAGTGACATATGAAGATGCACTCTTGGTCGATCAGAATTACTAAATAGACAGATACATTTACTGTCAATACATTCGTAAAACAACTAACATAACACAGCGGATAATATTAATAGACAGACTCCTACATGGCTAGCCTTGCCTACTACATGTCTCCAGAAGCTTTATTCGCCAAAGCCTACTTAACCTGTAAAGCCCTTACTCTTGACCTGCTCCAATTTTGAGCACCTGAGAGTTTAAGGCGAAAACATAAACTTTGAATCAAACAAAAAGCCTGGTGTGAATGAAAATATGCCAACTTGGTTTATAGATGTTAAGCGAGACTACACCGTTGAGCGGAACGGGTTTTCCCCTCACTAATATCCCTTTTTAAAATATATCTTTTGCAAATCAATTCCTATAACCTAACTGGTTATAATAAACAATATAATTATGTGCATGCATGCTACGTGGGAAATCATGACTATCCATAAAATTAGTGAATTATCTGCCCCGATGTTTAGTTTTCACTAGGTAACTACCAACCTAGATGGCTAACTTGGACCTACCGGATATACCAAATTTTCTAACTGACTGTTAGAAGAAAACTTGATGGTCTGTCCAAATACACTTATCCTAATGTTTACCTAACTACATGTCAATCTCATAGTTTTGCTAGGCTTACTATGAACCTAAAGGTTTTTCATGCAAACCTATAATCGACCATGTCTTTATGTATTCCTTTCTGTGCATAAACCTACTTTTTGTTTTACACTTGACAAAGACCAACACATGGAATTTTGGACTTACATTAGCTAGGGGCTAACTGCTGAAGTATAGAGTGCTACCCTACATCAGTCCTATCTGGTTTTTTAATCTCTTAGTCAATTCATCCTATCATAATCTATCTAAAAGTGATAAGAAGAATAATTTCTTTAGTAAAATTCTTGGATAAACACTCTTTTCTATTTCCTTGAAAACATTTTCTTTATATACGACTTAACCCTTGAAATCATACTTTCAAAACAAGAAAAATATGGCCCTTTAGTATATCCAAAATAATTATTCCATGATATATGCTTTTATAAAGTAATATTGGCAAAGTCGAAGTCGTTTAAGGTCATCGTCTTACAAAACCATAGGCTATAGAGCTAAAATAATATGAAGTTTTTTTTGTTAAAACACGGCAACGACATAGTCGATGAGGGTCTTGGCCTCAAAACATAGGCCATAAGGCCAAATACCATAAAACCTTTATATTGATAAAGGCAGCAAGGATATAACCGAGGAGGGTCTTTGCCCCTCTAAATATGTTAAAGCCTTTAACATTTTAAACATAAGGCCATAAGGCCAATAACAAGGACATTGCACTTCATATAATATCTACGTCGTAAGATATAGAACATAGTTTGCATAGTTTAAGGTCTTAAAGCTTAATTTCGACATGGTTAAATATTGACATCAAATGTCTTAAAGAAAAATAGGTGGCTTCATTAGAGACAAGGTGATAAAATGCGACACTATATCGCCGAAGTTATTAATTGTGGCATTGTAGCATATAGAGTTGAAGTCAATATGTTTAAAACATGCGGCATCATTACTATCGTTATAAACTACTTCAAAACCAATTGAGTCGGTGTCCTAAATAAAAATAAGTGGCATTGCTTTTGTCAACATTGACAAGGATAAAAGCGGCATAGTTAAAGTATTTAAGGGAAACAAGCGACGTCATTCTCTACAAAGTTCATGATGTCGATGGTATCTATGCCGATGTCGACTCTAACCTTCCTGAATTCATTCCATATCATCTAGAATGATATCATATGCATTCATTAAGGTCGACAACATATAACAGCGGCATCATGGACTTCGGCGACCATGACTTCGAAGTGGCAATGTCGTAAATAACTTTAAAAATGCTATTTTGCTATTCAAAGTAATTTCTTTCTACCAACTCCTTGTATTTGCCAAAATACTATTGGATAACAAGCTTCTTTATCAAAATCTTTTCCAAAAAACAATCGGAAGGTACTTTTTGACCCTTGTGTAGGATATTGTATTCGGCATCGACCGAAGTGATCTCTATGGAAAAATACATTATGCGAACGTAACTTAATGGTTTTAAATATGACCTAAATATGTTATGGTGTGACCAACGTAAGCATCACAGCTATTTGATATGATTATATCCTATACCTTAGACATTATCTATCATATCACTTTATTAAATTTAATAAATAGTTGGTCTCTTTTGAGGGGAAAACCATTACCGGAATTCCTGTCGTCTCAATAGTTACTATTACATGTTGCATGTATCTTGGGTTTTCTCATACCAGACTTATGTTTGACGCTTGATTTTTGTTTTTTCCTAAAATCCTCCGTACTCTTTCATGTAGATTGAGTAAGGCAGGTTTTACCTTGGATGCTTTAGAGTTTAGAAGAAGAGTTGGAGGCTTTCATTATCTATTTATTTCGATTTCCAATGTTCCATTATAACCATGTACATATATCAGCTATGTACGATGGGCAGTTATAAATGTCCAGGCTAATGATAGTACTTAGGTCTTTTAACTCTAAAATTCCTATATTTAGAGTAATCCTTTGTGTCGATCTTTTGATATTATATACTATCATTTCGCTGTGAGACTCTAATGTTGTGTTTATCCTTTCTTTACCTTAACCTTTTGTCTTTTCGGCACTTGGGTTTTCGGCACACGAATACCGTGGATGTATTAGTGTTGATATTCAAGGATCAAAAAGTCGGGTCATTACAAATGTGAGGGAAAAAGACCATTAAAGGCGTAGTATAACCTTTATATATCAAAGCTAGAAGTACAATTATAACATCCCCAGTTTCGAGGTTCGAAAATAGATACTAATGATGCTACAGTTATCCTTAACATTAGTTCCCAGTGATAAAATGAGATTGGTTAGTTGACATCAAAAGCACAAGAATTTACGAATTTAAAAAACATTTTCATTCAAAAATTTGAAAATTCATTACATTTCAATTACATAACCTCACGATTCCACCGTTCAGATAAAATGTAATAAATACAAATCTATTTCCAATAGCGACATATGAAGAAGCCCCCTTGGATGATCAGAGTCTTAACTATTAAACGGTTATAAACCTCACACTACATCCAATCAACAATAAAAGTAGTTAAACTATACAAAGGAAATAAACACTACTAGTAGCTTGCATCCGACACATCTCTGCAAGCTTATTCGTTTAAACTTGAAAATCCAACTTTTAGCCTACTCAATTTCAATTGAGTAACCGAGAGCTTGAGGGAATTTTTTCGATTTGGATCAAACAAAAAGTCTGGTGTGAATAAAACTAGTCAATCTCAAACCAAAATAAGGAAATAGTGAGATCACTCCATTGAAGTATGAACTGGGTTTTCCCTCACTAATATCTTATCAAACAGTATGTTAATCATAACATATTCTACAACCAAAATGATTAGAATATAATTGTAACATCATTATATCATAATAAATCAAAATGAATAATCTGTCATTCATTCGGGTCAAAAGGTCACACATTCCCATAATTTTCCCATCCTATAAAGTAGTCCATGTAATTTTCTTAGGGTCACTATGAACCTATTAGTTTTTGCGGGCCAACAAAAAACCGATTGGGCTAAATCGGGACAAAAATATAACCACATAATCCAAAAACTTCTGTCCAGTAGAAGGAAATAACAATAGCTTCTATCCAATAGAAGAAAAACAAAATATCCTATCCAATTGGAGGAAATCACAATGGCTACTATCCAAAAGAAGAAAAATAACGGTTAGCGTCTTTGCTACAAGTTCCTTTCTACACGTAAATCCATTTTTTAGCCTCAATATCGGTAAAGCCCTATGCATTATAATTACGGACCTGACCAACCAGAGGCTTAATGTTTGGAAGGTAGAGCACGATTGTACCCCGTCTCCATTAAAAATATAGTATTAAAATATCCATGGGCGATGCCTTTTGATTGGTTCAGGGTATCCTAGCAAAATTGGATCTTCCAAATCTCCTGGATGCGATTCTACTCACTCATGAGTTAAGTCTAACCAAATCTATTATTGGAATAGTCCTAGTAGGCCATCAGTTCTCAATTCCTAGGGTCATAAATATCGAGTAATAACATATAAATGAGTATGTCAACCATTAATATATGCAATATCAACTGTCAAGATACAAAATTAAACATATAGTAACATCATCCTCACAAACATATGTTCATATGATAACCATTTTATACACAAAAATTACATATGCTTAGGTAATAATTTCCTTCACAAAACTTCTTTAAAATAAGGTAAATTATCTTTATTTTCCTTTTAAAACCTTGTCAAAGTACTGAACAAAAACTATATTTTTGTTTAAGGAAAACACTGCCCGATATAGAATTAAAAGCTATTGTATGTCAGAAAACGGTATCTTACTTTTCAAAAACTTATGCTATCGCACATTGGAAACTTATACTATTATACATTAAAAATACATCATATCCCATTCCCAAAATATAGGATATCACATGTAACACCCCACTTAACGACTGAATATTTAAATGATTAATTTAAATATTTAATCGTTAACCGACGGAATGCCCATCATACTCGAATTTTACAAAAGAGTGAGTTAGGACACGAAACACCCATAGTTGAGTTCGCTTTTCTGAAATGAGCAAAACGAGTATAAACTTGACTATGTTTGGAGGTGATGGATTTTTGGAGTGAATATTGATTTCATGAATGGAGATGAATTGTGCTAGGCCTATTTGGCTTGAGTATAAGTTGGCCAGCCCTTTATAATTTCATTTTCATCTTCATTTCATGTCCATTCTTCTTCCACTTCTTTGATCTTTCTCTAATTACTTCCTTAATCCACTTCTAATCCCCAAGCCCTAAACCACTTAAATTATATTCCCAAGTTCATGAAAAAATCACCGTAAATCATCTCTTCCTATTCTCTATGGATCTCGCGAAGGAATTGGCATAATTTGGAGTTTTGGTTGAGATCTTGAAATTAAAGAGAGCTAAAGTTGTGTTTTGATGATTTAGAGTTGGATTTGGTGAAGAAGGAGGTAAGTGGGATGATTCTCTTACTTAATTACAATTTTAGACTTCATATATTTGTTTATTTGTGATTACAAAGTGATATAGAATGATTTAGAGAATGTTAGTAATGTAATCGGGCTTATTTTTATGCCTTAAACATGTTTAGATCATCACATTATTTATTAGAAGCCTTAAAGACCACGTTTGAAAAGTTAGTAAGCCGTAGAATTGATATGAGACTAATCGGATGATTAGTGTGATGCTATAGTTTGATTTGTGATTAATTAAGTAGCATAATGAAGTGCGTGTCATTAGAAAACATTAATCACAGTACTTGTATAATGTTTGGAAAAGTTAGTAAGTTAACTAAGAGAGTTAGAAGCTCTACAATTATTTTTAAAGTGATTAGAGGCATATTAGTGCTTAATTAGTTTATAAATGCTATTTAAGAGAAGAAATGTATTTTATAAACAATGTAATGTTTTATAAAATGAAGTTAATAAGATAATTAAGTGAGTTATGAGCTCTACACTTATTATCAAAGTAATTGGAGGTTTAAGAGCTTAATTATTACTTATAAATATTATTTAAGTCGGGAAATAATTTTATAAGTGAAAGATATATTTTATAAAATAAAATGAGATTTTTTAAAATAAGAATGAAAGATATATTTTATAAAATAAAATGAGATTTTAGAAAATAAGAATGGAGATGTATTTTATAAAATAAAACGAGATGTTTTATAAAATAGTAATAAAGATATACTTTATTAGATAAGAATGAAAGATATATTTTATAAAATAGACTGAGATTTTATAAAATATGGATGAAGATGTATTTTATAAAATAGAATGAGATGTTTTATAAAATAGTAGTAAAGTTATATTTTATAAAATAAGAATGAAGATGTATTTTATAAAATAGAATGGGATGTTTTATAAAATAGTAATAAAGATATATTTTATAATATAGAATGAGATTTTATAAAATAAGAATAAAGATGTATTTTATAAAATATAATGAGATTTTATAAAATAGTATAAAAGTGATGTTTTATAAAATAAGAGATTTTATAAAATTATATAAAGGAAGTATTTTATAAAAGAAAGAAATTTTATAAAATAGTAAGAAGGAATTATTTTATAAATTGGTTATAAGGTCTTATAAAAATATTTATAAAATGAATACTCAATTCCTGATGAATGAATTAAGCATTATAAGATCTTAAAATGATTTATAAGCTAGTTTTATATTTTATAGAATAATGGAATGATTTTATAAAATAGTAGAAAATGATATTGAACTTTTATAGAAAAGATTTGATAAATAAAAGTAAGATTCAATTATTAAATAATCGAATCGTTATTTGAATATACATGTGTGTGTGTGTGTATGTATATGGGTAAGTATACGTATACGTGTATTTGAAGCTATATAGTAATCAATATAATTCTTGTATCGTAATTAGAATTATTGAATAGTTTGGATTGTTGATAATGTTTGCTTATTTTTATAATAATTGTATGGGCATATGGGAATGTCTGTATGTGCATAAACACACTATGAGCATTCTCATGTAGCCATAGCGACAGCCAGGTGCGTTAAGCTGCGTGAGAGAGTACCGGGTTGAGTATTCTCTTTGGTGAAGTTCGAAATGTGATTTTTGAAGTTTTGCATGTTTGCTTATGCGTGTGTGCATATGCATGCACGAGCAAGAGTATCGACACACATGCAAGCATCACATGAGGTGAGAAGGTTGCTTGAGTCTAATTTGGCATGATAGAGGTGGCAGGGTCGAAAGAATCGCCTTGCGAAATTCTACGCGTAAAAGAATGGTTTTCCATATCGAAATCAATTTTCGAATACTTAAGAAACCACTTCCAAATTGTCAACTAAGGGACTTCGGAAGAGGTCCAATGTAGTGGAGGTAGGCTAGGGGAGCTAGGCATCTCATCGGGTGAAGCGGTGAAGAAGGCGAAGCATGAACTGGCGATTCAAAGGCTTTTCTACTTAGGCTTTACTGCCCAGGAAAGACAGCCATCGGTTGACTGGTGGTGGATCATTGGTCCACCGGTGATGCACTTGCTTTAGCAATAAAGCACAGGCAAAGTATAATTCATGGGGCATTTCTCCCCGGATCCGGATGCAACGCGACATGGGGCTTCGGTGGGAATTCAAGGAAGCTTCGGGCTACTCGGAAAAGTAGGATGCAAGGTGAAGCTCAAGATTTGGATGTAATGTATAGTGATATGTGTACGGTCAATGATGATCGGACACAATATCAATGTAGTGATAGACTACACGGTCTTGTTTAGTAAGCATGTACGATTGAAGGACTCAGTCCATGCCCTATGGATTTGATTTTGGGGTAGATATGTTTGATGAATGCCACCGGCCTTATACTGGTGGCCGTACAGATTACGGATCTTATTATAGAGACCATCCTTGTTGATAGTCGATGACAAGATATCGATCTTCATTTGTGATAGACACATTTGATTTCGTAATATTATATTTTATGTGTGCATATATTTACATAGCATCGGGTTCCTTCATGGTCCCGATAGCATATTACACAAGACACGAGTGTTGTTCTCTTTTTGATAGAGGCATACACAAGTTACTTGAGAAATTCATGAGTGAACTAAATGTCACCAAAGCCTGCTTCAGAGGGTATGGTGTGGTTCATATAGGATGACGATCATTTACGAGTAGGTGGGCTAGATGTCACCAAAGCGTGCTACAGAGGGTACGGTGAGGCTCAAAGAGTAAGTCTTGTATCACCATAGCTTGCTCCAAAGGGTACGGTGAGGCTCAAAGAGTAGGTCTTGTATCTCCATGTTAGGAAATCAATTCTATGGTTTCGATGATAACAACTATACAATGGAAATCAAATATGCATATATATCTATATTTACAGGTAATTGATAAAGTAACATCACCAAAGAGACAAGAACAAGACTCAAAAGAAGTATCAAGAGGCTACAAGTCGATAGAATCGGAAGAGGAATGATACAAGCATAGGAAAAGCAACATGCACAAATTCAGACGTCTGAGTGCACAAGCCAGACATTTGATTGAATTCTCTTGTTCGCAAATCAGACAGAATCAGACGTCTGGTTTTGATACTCAGACGTCTGAAAAGTAACCATATGCAAAAATATATAAAAGACAGACGTCTGAAACATTTTCCAGACGTCTGGTTATGAACTCGGTTGCTACCATTCGAAGTACAACTGTCACAATTGAAAAGACACCTTCGCTCCTCTTCACTGCAACTCTTCATCATCATCAGGAGTGACCATAGAACACTTGCTAATGAATGCAACTACTCAAGGAATCTCTCTACCACTATAAATAGCATCAAGAATCCAAGAGAAGAACCTACCTGACTTACTTGCGCTTTCTACTCTTATACTCTGATATATTCTTGATCTCTAGCAATCTATACTTGTACTCTACTCTTCCAAATATACAATTCCTCATAGACAACAATCTCTAGATATATATTGGAAGCATTTGCACTATATAGTCAAAATCCGTGTAATAGAGAACACACAGTTGACAAAGAAACTCTGCTATTGTAAACCTGTTCCTCCGGGTGAAGTGAGGGTTATTCGGTAAAAGGAAATTCCGAAGAGGAGCTTCAGGACTGGACGTAGGATGGGAGGTCTGAACCAGTATAAAATCTCTGGTGTGATTATTCTTGTTTACATACTTTAATATTGTTACAATATAGTTTAAATTAGTCACATACTTATCATTTGCATAATCGATCCACCATACTATAGACTTTCATTTGGTATTAGAGCAAGGTTTGATCAAATTACAGTAACACGTTTTTGAATTATTTTGATATGGCAAGTATTTTTCAAGAAGGACAATCCACAGCACGACCCCCACTTTTTAATGGCTCTAACTATGCATATTGGTCAACACGTATGAGAATTTTTATGGAAGCTAATGGTCTAGAAATTTGGTCAGCTACTCAAGATAAATATGAAGCACTCACTACTGCTATGAACACATGGACCGATGCATAAAAGACCTTAGCATCAAACAATGCTAAAGCTATGAACGTTTTATTTTGCTCTCTAGATAAAAATGAATTTTCACGTGTCATGTTATGTACTACTGCATTTGACATTTGGCGTACTTTACAAATCACACACGAAGGTACAACAAAGGTCAAACAAACTAAGATCTCAATTTTGCAAAACCAATTTTCGTCATTTAAAATAAAGCAAAATGAAACTATTGTTAATATGTATTCTAGATTTCAAACTATCCAACATGATCTTATGGCATTAGGAGTTAAATTTACCGATTTTGATTTAGTTTCTCGAATACTCAACTCTTTAACATCAGATTGGGAAAGGAAAGTATTAGCTATTAAATAAGCTAATGATCTCTCTACTCTCAAAACTGAAGAGTTGATAGGAAATTTAATCTCATATGAAGCTAATTTGCAGGCACGAAAAGAACTAAATTTGGAGAAGAAGAACATAGCATTCCCAGCAACAAAAAATGATGACTCTGATTTAGATGAAGAAGAGATAGTCTTCATTGCCAAGAATTATAACAGATTCAAGAAATTTAGAAAGATGACCAAATTCCAAAAAGAAGGGAAGTCCAACACAACAAACCTATCTCAAATCAAGTGCTATGAATATGATCAATACAGACATATGAAGAAGGATTGCCCTAAACTCAATAATGATAAAAAGAAGAACAAATTTGAGAAACTCAAAAAGAAGAAGGCTTTCAAAGTAACATGGGATGACTCGGATTCTTCATCATCTGAAAGTGATAGTGATAGTGACGGAGAACAAGCTAATGTGTGTTTTATGGCAAAAACTGATGAGGTATGTCCGGAACTTAGTTATGACGAATTATTAGAACTTAGCATGGAATTAGATGATAAATTTAGACAAATTAAAAAATTGAACAAAGAATATATAACTAAAATAAACAGATTAGAACTTGAAGTAGGAATGTTAAAAGATGAAAAAATTATCTTAGAAGAAGAACTAGAATTATCTCAAGAAAAAATTAAAAATAATTTGATAGAAAGTAAGGCTATTACTATTGATTTTGAAAACACTAAAATAGTAAAGGATGATTTACTGAAAGAAAAAGTCAACTTGAAAAGCAATATTGAAATATTGAAAATTTAGAATTTAGAATTAAAAGAAAAATTAGATAAAATTACAAATAATGTGTCAAAATTCAATAAAGGGAAACAAGATTTGAAAACTCTTATCAAAACTTCAAAACCATCAGGCAATAGAAATGGAATAGGATTTAAAAATATTTCTAAACAAAAAGGAAATGATGCAAAAAAAACTTTGTATACAAAAACTAAAGGTTTACCTATGTCTAGTATGAATACCAAAACTATGAAAATTTGGATTCCTAAGACAAATAATAATTTGATTAAACAAAAACATATTAATAATTTCTTAGAGAATGTAGTCTATAATAAAAATTATATTTATAAAGGTACCAAACCATCATGGGTATGGCTACCTTCTCCTAACAATTAGGACCCTAACAAAAGTATATGGGTACCAATTAAAACATCTTTTATTTTGTAGGTACCCAAAATAAAACATAAAGAGAAATGGATACTAGATAGCAGATGCTCCAAGCATATGACCGGAAATTCAAAAATGTTATCAAATATAACATACATCGATGGTGGAACGGTAACCTTTGGAGATAATTCAAAAGGATATGTCGTTGGCACTGGAGAAGTCATCAATTATGGTATTTCTAACTCTCCTATTATTACAAATGTTTTATTAGTAGAAAATCTAAAACACAAGCTACTAAGCATTAGTCAATTATGTGACAAAGGCATTCAAATAAATTTCGAAAAAGATAGATGTAATATTTTAGATAATAACAAACAACCTATATTTGAAGGTTTTAGAAACAAAAATATCTATGTATTAAACATGAATATAAATAAAAATTCAAATTTATGTTTAACCGCCAAACATAATGATCCATGGTTATGGCATAAACGTTTTTGTCACATCAATTTGAAAAGTATTAATAAATTGGCAAAATATGAGTTAGTTAGAGGTTTACCTAAAATAAATTACAAAGTAGAAAACTTATGTGACGATTGTCAAATTGGAAAACTAAAGAAAACCACTTTTAAATCTAAAAATAATATTTCTACAAAACAACCATTAGAATTATTACATTTAGATTTATTTGGTCCAACACAAATACGATCTATAGATCACAACAAATATGTTTTCGTCATAGTTGATGATTTTTGAGGTATACATGGACCTTGTTTTTAAAACATAAAAGTGATACTTTTGAAATGTTTAAAATATTTGCTAAAAGAATTAGAACACAAATGGACTTGAAAATTAAAAATATTCGAAGTGATCACGGAGGAGAATTCGAAAACGATCTTTTTACTAATTTTTGCAATAAGAAAGGAATAAGTCATAATTTTTCTTTTCCTCGCACACCTCAATAAAATGGTGTAGTAGAAAGAAAAAAATCATACGTTACAAGAATGTGCACGAACACTATTAAATAGTAGTGGTTTACCAAAACACTTTTAGGTGGAAGCTATTGCCACAGCTTGTTACGTATTAAATCGAGTAACCATACGTCCTATGACTAAACAAACTTGTTTTGAAATATTTTTTGGAAGAAAACCTAAAGTATCACACTTTAAAACTTTCGGTTCAAAATGTTTTATATTAAATACAAAAGATAACTTAGGAAAATTTGACCCGAAGGCCGATGAAGGTATCTTTGTTGGATATTCTGATCGTAGCAAAGCATATAGAATTTTTAATAAACGAAATAATACTATTGAAGAAAGTTTACATGTTTCATTCGACGAAAATCTATTTAACAATCATACTAATGATGAAGAAGAGACTATTCCAATAACAAATTCAACAAATTCTATTAATAATGAAACAAATGTGCAGAATAACACTTTAATATTATCCCCTAGAATTCTTAGGAATCATCCAAAAGATAATATCATTGGAGATCTCAATTCTAGAGTAACTAGAAATCAACTTAATCAAATAAGCCATGTAGCATTTGTGTCAATCTTGAACCAAAAAATTATAAAGAATCTTCAAATGATAACTTTTGGATAATGGCTATGCAAGAAGAATTGAATCAATTTGAACATAATAATGTTTGGGAACTAGTTCCAAGACCTGAAGACCAATCGGTTATAGGAACAAAATGGGTATTTAAAAACAAAGAAAACGAAAATGGAAATATTGTAAGAAATAAAGCACGCTTAGTTGCTCAAGGATATAATCAAGAAGAAGGTATCGACTACGACGAAACTTTTGCACCAGTAGCAAGACTCGAGGCCATACGAACATTACTCACTTTTGCAAATCATCACAATTTTAAACTATTTCAAATGGATGTTAAAAGTGCTTTCTTAAATGGTTTTATCAAAGAAAACGTATATGTTGAACAACCTCCACTATTTACTCACGAAAAAAATATCCCGATCATGTTTTTAAATTACAGAAAGCTTTATATGGTTTAAAACAAGCTCCCCGAGCTTGGTACGAACGACTTAAAAATCACTTAATTACATCGGGTTTTCAAATAGGTAAAATTGATACAACTTTATTTATTAAACGAGAAGATAACGATATTTTAGTTGTGCAAATTTAGACGATATTATTTTTGGTTCAACTAATGAAAATCTTTGTAATCATTTCTCAAATATTATGACCAATAAATTTGAAATGTCTCTCACATGGGAGAATTAAATTTCTTTTTAGGTTTACAAATAAAACAACTTGAAAATGGTATTTTTATTCACCAAGAAAAATATTGTAACAACCTATTACGACGCTTTGGAATGGATAAACTTTCAAGCAAACCAACACCGATGAGTACTACTGTTCACTTAGAAAAAGATGATAACGGAAAAAATTTTGATGAAAAATTATATCGTAGCATGATTGGTTCTTTACTCTATTTGAGGCTAGTCGACCCGATATTATGATGAGTGTATGTCTTTGTGTTCGATTTCAAGCAAAACCAAAAGAATCTCATCTAAGAGCTGTTAAGCAAATTTTACGTTATGTATCTTGTACTAGAGATTATGGTTTGTTTTACCCTAAAGGATCATTGTTTGAACTAGTTTCATATAGTGATGCAGATTTCGGAGGGTGTAGAACAGATCGTAAGAGTACTTGTGGAACATGTCACTTTATTGGACAATCATTAGTTTCATGGTTTAGCAAAAAGCAAAATTGTGTTTCTTTATCTACTTGCGAAGCCGAATATATCTCAGCAGCTCTAGCATATGCACAAGTAATATACATGCAACAAACACTTACGGACTTCGGCAAAATTATCAATAAATCTCCAATATATTGTGATAACACGGGTGCAATAAATTTATCAAAAAACCCTGTCAATCACTCACGAACTAAGCATATGGATATACGACATCATTTTCTATGTGACAATGTTGAAAAAGGAAATATCTCATTAGAATACGTAAATACCGAAAATCAAATGGCAGACATCTTTACAAAACCACTAAATGAACAAACTTTTATTAAACTTCGACGTGATTTAGGGATTTGCTCTCTTCATGATCTTCTTACTGAATAATTCCTGTTTCATCTAGTTAGTCAAGTGTTTTTCTATCCATAAATTATAATCAGTAAATTTATACACCCTTTGTTTTTTAGATAGTTAGTTTCTCTATAAATAAATCTTTAACATATATATAAACAGTTATACTTCAAGAAAAATTATATACACACAATTCATATTTTCCTCAACAAACAAAATATAGCCATGTCTTCTGATAACTCTTATATTTCCATCTCGATGCCTACGCCGGATAGCTCGGTTGATACACCCTAGTGACTTCCTACACCCACACCAATTCATGAACCGATGCATAGGTGGTCCTCATATCATACGGGATTTACTCCCGATAACAAGAAGACCAAAAGATCTCTGTTTGTATCTCCTAACACAAAGGAGAAAATTGATGAAATTCATCATTATCAGAAACAACAGATAGATCTTCAACGAGAACTATATTTTGAGCAAAAGGTCATAGCACGTCGCCTAAGCTTTTTGGAACAAGTAGCGATGAAGTTTTGTTCGTCACGAAAGAAAGATGTCCATGAACCACTCCCAAAACCTTGTAGTTCTTTGGATCCCTCATCTTCATATCGTACTCCTTCGGACCCTTCACCAAGATGATACTCTGGCTCTTCGAGAACCCATGAACGTGGAAATATATGGTCTCCACTTAAACCATGGACGGATGACAAGTCAAGAGATCGCAAAACTCCATCGCCTTCTAAATAAATTATATTTGTATGTATCTATGCTTATTTGTTATTTTATTTCACAACAATAAAATTACTTGTAATAAAAATTCGAGAAATAAGCAAAACCATCAAATTTTAGGCTATTTTTAGCCACACTACTTATTTCAGACGTTTGACTATGGCCTTTGGACGTCTGACACAATGATATACGTTTAAAATTTAAGCATTGTGCATATGTCAGACGTCTGATATACCCCACAAACGTCTGAAATTTTTCTATGTCTTCTCCAAATAAAAATCAAAGCATTTCAGACGTCTGAAATAAGATCCAGACGTCTGCCTTAGTTCTCCGCCTCTCCAATTTTACAAAATTCGATCAAACCAGACGTCTACCTCAAAAACCAGACGTCTAATTTTATCTGCTGCATCCAATTTAGGGCAAATTAGACGTCTAATTTCCAATCCAGCCGTCTGATTTTCAATCGACCATTTAAATTCGCCCAGATAACGTCATTTTTTCCTTTTATCTCAAAAATTATTATAACCTACAATTTTCTCAGAGACGATTTTCTTTCCAAAGCATCATCTTTAAGCAAATCTAATCATAATGCCTCCTCGCACTAAGAATTCCAAGATGTCAAAAAGAAAACAAGACCAACCGGCCTCATCTTCAAATCCTCAGGTATGCTCCGATGAACAGATCGAAAGGTGGATGAATAAAGCGCCGCATTCCATCAAAAGGTATGAAGACATCCAAAAGAAAAAACTCCACATAGGTCCATTCTACAATCTCCTTAAATTTCCTATGTATGATTTAGATGAACTTTGTGAAAATGCCGGGTTAGAAACCCTAATTTCTTTTACTTCTAATGATGTCCAAATAGACCAATTAGCCATATTTTTATTCTATGCGAATTTAGATAGTACTTCAGCGTGAAACACTAAAAATGAGGATAACTGGCTCTGGTCTAGCGTGTATGGGAACACGATTAGATTAACTCCAGGCATAATAGGTCGAACCCTAGGATGCTCTAACACAGGGGAAGATTTATACAACATTCCGGATATGCGCTTCAAGCCACGAAACAATATAACTCATCAAATTTTAGAGGACGAAATGCCAAAATTTGCCTCCAAATTTCTACGTCCAAAAGCTCGACTCCTAACTCGAATGATAATTAACACAATTGTTCCACGAATGGGAAGTCACGAGCAAATCACCGACTTAGAGCACAAAGCCCTATATGCTCTATTTAGTGGAACAAGAGTAAATTGGGCCAAATTCATCTTCGACGAGCTAAAGCATTTTTGGACTCGATCAAGGGCGTCAATTATTTACCCAAATTATATTATGAGACTTCTTTGTGCACATAACATTCCATCCTACCTATCGACATTCGAAGAAATCTCGCCTAAATATGCTTTCACCAAATTCTTCTCTCTGATGCACCTACCCGAAATCCCTCCAGAATTCATGTCCTTCGAAGATTGGATGCACAATCGTCAATCTAGAAGAGTTGAGCCTCCTCCTCAACCACACATTGATCCATCCCAAGAGGAGGAACAACATCGAGAAGCCACTCCTCCTCCTCCCGCACCATTTGATTCTCCGGTACAAGATGAAATTATGGAGACTCGAACGGATACAAATCCAAATGAGAGTGTTCGAGATCTCACTCTTCGAAACCAACAAATTCTATCTCAAAATCAAAAGCTTTTGGCTAAGTGAATTGACAACTTCGAAATATCATTTGCTACACGCCTAGCCACAGTTGAAGAATCCCTTTCCACTGTCTTGTCGGTTCTTAAAGAAGTACTACAACGGGTTCGCGGTCCAACACCACCTTCTGAAGATTGGCCAACCCCAGTACCTTCTCCTCCCGCAAAACATTCCAAACTCTCTGAGGATGAACCTCTCTAGGAAGCTTTGACATCTCCTACAAAGGCTAGCACTTCTGAAAAAGAAGAACCAAAGGAAGATGATCAAAATAAAGCTTCTCCTAAGGAATCATAGATTTTTGGAATCATAGACTTTAGGTTTTTGGAATATCAATTTTTGTACAAATCTATGTTTGTAATCACAATTCAAGTTTAATGTAACTTTCTTTTTTGACGATTGGCTTCAATTTTATAATTCTTTTTGATAATGCCAAAGGGGGAGAAATATAAGTATAATCATAAAACATTAAAAATAAGCACATATTCAGGGGGAGATTTATAATCTATATATAAGTACATTGAATAGTTGTCATCATAAAAAAGGGGGAGATTGTTAGGAAATCAATTCTATGGTTTCGATGATAACAACTATACAATGGAAATCAAATATGCGTATATATCTATATTTACAGGTAATTGATAAAGTAACATCACCAAAGAGACAAGAACAAGACTCAAAAGAAGTATCAAGAGGCTACAAGTCGATAGAATCGGAAGAGGAATGATACAGGCTCAGGAAAAGCAACATGCACAAATTCAGACGTCTCTGGTTTGCAAATCATACAGAGTCAGACGTCTGGTTTTGATACTCAAACGTCTGAAAAGTAACCATATGCAAAAATATATAAAAGACAGACGTCTGAAACATTTTCTAGACGTCTGGTTTTGAACTCGGCTGCTACCATTCAAAGTACAACTGTCACAATTGAAAAGACACCTTCGCTCCTCTTCGCTGCAACTCTTCATCATCATCAGGAGTGACCATAGAACACTTGCTAATGAATGCAACTACTCAAGGAATCTCTCTACCACTATAAATAGCATCAATAATCCAAGAGAAGAACCTACCTGACTTACTTGCGCTTTCTACTCTTATACTCTGATATATTCTTGATCTCTAGCAATCTATACTTGTACTCTACTCTTCCAAATATACAATTCCTCATAGACAACAATCTCTAGATATATATTGGAAGCATTTGCACTATATAGTCAAAATCCGTGTAATAGAGAACACACAGTTGACAAAGAAACTCTGCTATTGTAAACCTGTTCCTCCGGGTGAAGTGAGGGTTATTCGGTAAAAGGAAATTCCGAAGAGGAGCTTCGGGACTGGACGTAGGATGGGAGGTCCGAACCAGTATAAAATCTCTGGTGTGATTATTCTTGTTTACATACTTTAATATTGTTACAATATAGTTTAAATTAGTCACATACTTGTCATTTGCATAATCGATCCACCATACTATAGACTTTCACACCATAGCTTGCTCCAAAGGGTACAGTGAGACCTACATAAGACTATGTATCTTTAACCCTTGAAGGGAATCATTGGATTGTAATTGATGGTTGTAGTTGGCTTCACCCATCAGTAATGATGGGTATCAATTTGTACTTCGGTTGTGTAATTATCTGCCTTTCTTACACCTAAAGACGATACTTAATACATTCTCGGTTTTCACGTGCCTATCATTTAAATGTCCGAAAGATAAGTCATTTGGAGTGAAATAAAGAACATGGCATAATAGAATCTCACAAAACATGATGAGTAATATATAATATGAACGAGTCTTCACAAAAAGAAATTATCTTTATTATACACAACATCAGAGTATATTAACCTATTATCAGCCTGGACAGTTATAACAGCCTGTCCTTACAATTCTGATAAATATAGACAAGAACAAAACAAACAGAATAGCGGAAGAATGTAAGGTACGTGAATACGTCTTGGAGAATCCAACTCATCACCTGAAAGCTCCAAAGGATCCAGCTAAATCTGGAAAATATGCTCGGGCTGACCCAAGCATTATAAGAAAAATAATGCCCAAATCAGTCTGGTAAAACCAACGTGAGAAACTTATATTACAAGAAATTTTATTTATTATAACTTATAAAATCTTTTAAAATCAAAGGTATCTTGTAAGACCATGTCGCACATAAACACAGACGAGTTTTTTCCTTACGATAACCAAAACACTCTCTATAGAAAATCCAGTGATATTATAATAATGTCTACGATACAAATACATATTAATATAGCTGAAATACTTGCATCTCATGTTTCAGTAGTTGGTCACTCTAAGTCCGTAAAGGCATGTATTGGAAAATGGATTCCATCAATTACAAGGCATTGCGTACCAACTATCATAGTGCATCTCTAGATAAAACACACTGAGAGCCTCACATGGACTCCCTACGAGTCAAGACCGGCCCTGCCCCTTATTGGATAGTGCTAAATATGTCATCACCCTCATTGGGATCAACAACCTAAATGGCTCGGAGCATGCATGATCTAAAATATCGAACTAGATTGGGTAATGACCATACCCTAATGGTAGCGAACCACATAGCCTTGAACCATATCCCCTGGTTTTAGTCATTCTCGGGTGTGAGGCTTGAGGTTACGATTATCTTTTTCATAGCCAACCATCTTGAAATGTTAACACTGCCCTATAGGAAGAAATGCAATGCCAGCACTCATCCATACAAGTTCGTTCTGGGACTGAACGAAACCGAAGGCACCGCCTTTACTACATCCATTTTGGAATCCCCCTCAAGATTAGTAGCAAGTAGCCCTTGCACTTCAAAAGCTCCATCTTCAATCATCTTCAAGATGTCTTCAGTTTGAAATACTTGGGTTGGATCGAAGGATCGAAGTGGTTTTCGTATAATTTATACTTATCTGATCCCGGTCTCTTTGAAACAACATTCGATAGTTTCGGTAAACTCAACCTCGGTTCTTTTGTAAATAATTAGAGAATACATAGAAGCAGGGATCACCTTCTAACTGTTTAAGTGGACGGATCTCCCTGTCATTTGTCCTAGGAGAACAGAACGAGATTTATACGCACAGTACAACATCATCAAAGATGACTATGCCATATAACTCACGTGTTTCTCTTAGATATTTTTAGAGTTATATTTTGGTCCAAATTTGATAGTCAGTTATTTGACTATCAAATAAACAAATAAGCAACAATTCAGAGATTTAATTACCCATAACAACCTTTAAGCCTCAAAATAAATCTTTTATTTTTTTAAATCTCTTTCTAAAATATTTATCAAAATATTCATATACTTATCTCACCGGCATAACTATATTCACAAAATATTATGAAAGATTTCTCATTTCAAAATCATATCAAAGGGTCTGTTTGAACCAAAAATGGTCACAAACCCTAAATGTCGTGAAAGCACCAGTGTATGAACACAAATCAGTAATATATAATCACAGATCTCAGATCTAAGTATTGTAGAGGATAAAGATGAAGAATAATAAACTTAAAACAGAAATAAGTAGACAGAGACACAAGATTTATAGTGGTTCGGCGATCTTGCCTATGTCCACTCTGAAGTAGTTTGCTTTATTGATCTTTCTTTGATGTTTACAAGTGAATTCAATGACTTACAGCAGATAATTATGATTTTTAGCAATGGAATTCGTTGGTAGCACCAGCAATGGAGTTTGGATCTGGATCCGGCAGAGTCTAGGCGTTGGAGATCTCAAAGAAGAAGAAGAACCCCTTTTCTGTTGGCTTTGGGGGTCTATTTATAGGTGTAGGAGGCTGGTATTTTGCTCAGATCTCGGGAGACCCTCTCTGGCACGTGATCAGGCCCGTACGTCCAAGCCCGTGAAGTTTCGGTCCGATCTGTGATCGACATGAACAGATTTTGACTCGATCAAGATTTCATCCAATGGAGTCGAAATTTGGCGTGGACATTCTTTAGCATGCACGTAGCCTTTTGTGAAAATTTCATAGCATTTGGACTTGTAGATTAGGAGTTATAATCGATACGAAATAGGGTTCTCGGTTGGCTGTTGCGTTCGACTCGCTCTTGTTCGACTCGCTCTCATTCGCATCGCTGTTCGACTCTGTCTCGTTCGAGTCGCTGCTTGACTTGATGACGTGGCGTTTGAACCCTTGGAGCACTCCGCCTTTGATGCCACTTTGATCGAGTCGCTCTTGGACATTGCCTCGTTCGTATTGATAGAAACTCTACTTCGGTCGATTGATGGCAACTCGATGGATTCAATCAGAACATCCATGATGGATATGAACTATATAGAAGACGGGGTCGAGGGTGATCGATATGAACTGTAGCTTCGTATCGATGGAGTCGAATTGTTGCTTTCTGAGGGATGTGGAGCGAGTCGAAGTAGAGGTTCTGGGATGGAGTCGAAGAAGAGCGAGTCGAAGTTGTCACTTCTAGATGTTGCGAAGCGAGTCGAAGGAGCGAGTCGAAGGAGCGAGTCGAAGGAGCGAGTTGACCGGTAATTGATTTTCATCCAATCTTGTATCGCTCATAACTTGAGCATATGAACTCGGATTGACTTGAGATTTGAAACGTTGGCTCTCATGGCTTAGCTTGTCATATCCTACCGATTTGGCTCGATCCGGACTTGGACAAAATTCATCGATATCCGTAGTGAGCCCGTGTATAGCTGAACACTAGGATGGGCCGTCATTGGTTACTAGTCAATTCCTTGGTGTTACGGCTTTGCCAAAAGGCGGGATAACATTTGCCCCCCAAAGTACGTCTTGTGGAAACATGATATGCTTTGAAATGCTGCAATCTTTTCTCTGAATAGTTATCGTTTCTTCGATGAAAGTTGTTGCTCTGTAACGCCATGAGCTGGATGTCCATATCCTGTTGATGACCTGCAAAGGAATTGATAGTTTTATTTGACCTCGAATGACAATCGTTCGGGATCGTATGTCATTCGAGGTGATATGTGACCGTTCGCGGTCGGATGCCGTTCACGGCGAAGGGTGACCGTTCGCGGTCGGGGTGCCGTTTGAGGCGATTTGTGACCGTTCGTGGTCGGGTGCCGTTCGAGGCGATTTGTGACCGTTCGTGGTCGGGTGCCGTTCGAGGCGATTTGTGTGCCCGGGGGGGGGGGGGCTTAGTGTTAACAACGCCAGATTTCACGTTCGAGTGAGTTTCTGAATTGTTTGTGGTGGCGGTTTATCGCCTCCTCAGAGCATGCCTGAGGACCGTTTGCGATCCCTTACATGTGTAAGTGGCTTAGCCGTCATGGTATCACAAATGGCATGACCGTTACGATTAGCAGTCGTATCAAAGCATGCCTGAGGATCGTTCGCAGTCCTGAGGATCGTTCGCAGTCCTGTACATGTGTAAATGATTTAATCGTGTTGGTGTGGAGTTTGCTACTTATTCGTCATTACCCCAATCAATTGATGATAAGCTGACGCCTCGATCCTGAGCCGTCTCCAGCAGGTGTAGGTGGTGGCCGCTCCCGCTCCGCCGTTGTCGTTCCCCTTCTTACATATTGCGAAAGCAGACCATTTCGGATATGTCCCTCAACCTCATCCTTCAAGTGTCTGCACTCATTCATGCTATGGCCATTCAGTTCATGGAATAGGCAGTACTTGTCTGACCTCCTTTCGTTGTTGGTCGGATCCCTTCTTATTGTCCTAACCTCCTGGGAAGTCCTAAGAAAAAATGTTTGCGCCAAAAATGGTCACAAACATCCAATTGTCGATGAAAGCACCAGTTCACAATCACAGATCACAAAAATAAGCAGATAAAAAGAAGAAAAGATAAAAGAGACATGAAATTTTTATAGTGGTTCGGCGAAATCTATGGCCTACATCCACTTTATCATTTATTTATCACTTGTAGTTTCATATTACAAGAGATTTTGAGGAGGAGAGGAGAAGTCACATTTTTTGTTTTTGTCCCCCTTTCTTTTGCAATGTTATGTGTATTTATAGCTGTAAGCCTTGACCCAGTGATGGTGTGGAATTGTAGTGACGCTGACTAGGTTGATATTAATTGCACCATAATCTTCTTATTTAAGGTAAGGATGAAGGGAATTAAGGAATATTTGATATGGAAATGATTGGCATTAATTAGTAATAAATAAGCAGGTTATCATGGTATTTATTGGGCATTGAATCCAACTTTGATGGGTAATGAATTGGTATTTATGGTGGAGATATGGCTGGTTTTTATTAATTATTTGAGGTAATAAATGCAAGGAAATCAGGAAGTAAATATTTAATTTCTTCTTCAAGGATGATGACTAATTTGCTGGATAACATTTGCCCCCTGAAGTATGCCTTGTTGGCAACGATGTATGCTTCGCTCAAGAACTTGTGTTGGTGAAAGCAAATTTGTCGGCATCAAATTCTCATCTCTTTGGATGTTTGACAGATGTTAAATGTCAGACCATTCCTGCATAAGGAGATAGAGTTAATAATTCCTATTCGAGAGTATTCATATTCAAGAGATACTTTAGAGAGCAGTTTCTCAGGTCGCTTCTATAACCTTTGATTGAAAGCAAGAACGATGTTGTAAAGATTTTTGAAAGGTGTCGCCCTTATGAACGAATCAGAGCATGGCTGTGGAACGTTCGGGGTCGCTCATCACATGTGTAAGTCGTTCTCTAAGCATTAACCTTTAAAACTAGTTTTATGCAAGAAATCATTTTTTTATGAGGTGTCGCACTTGGGAAGGAATCAGAGCATTGGACCGCTTACATCCGGGATCGCTTACATGAGTAAATCGCTTCCTAAATGCTAACCTTTAAAGCATTTTTTGATGATGCACAATTCAAATGCAGAAAGGAATCTAAATTTTAGATCTCATTTTTTTTAGTTCAGTTCAGTTGATGATAATTTCTATTTAATTAGCAGACCCTAGAGTCCGGTACTTATCTGAGTGAGGGGCTTTGCATGCCCCTTGTTTCTGGTCCTTGGTGGTTGCCCCCAGCTATTTGCCTCATGGTAGAAGGAAAGTTTGAATGAGAGGACGCCTCTTGGCTGCCACCTTGCTGAGTTCCTTCCATAGCGCTTTTCCTTGTATGAGGCTTCTTCGTCTTCTAAAAGCTAGATCTAGGAACCTGTTTTCTGGATCTAAATTTATCTTTCAGATCTGGAGTTGGATCTTCTTTCTAACATAGAATAAGCTTCAGATCTGAGATTCCCTTATTCTTCTCAGTGAAAGCACCAAAATGTTTGCGCCAAAAATGGTCAAAAACATCCAATTGTCGATGAAAGCACCAGTTCACAATCATAGATCACAAAAATAAGCAGATAAAAAGAAGAAAAGATAAAAGAGACACGAAATTTTTATAGTGGTTCGATGAAATCTATGGCCTACATCCCCTTTATCATTTATTTATCACTTGTAGTTTCATATTACAAGAGATTTTGAGGAGGAGAGAAGTCACATTTTCTGTTTTTGTCCCCCTTTCTTTTGCAATGTTAGGTGTATTTATAGCTGTAAGCCTTGACCCAGTGATGGTGTGGAATTGTAGTGACGCTGACTAGGTTGATATTAATTGCACCATAATCTTCTTATTTAAGGTAAGGATGAAGGGAATTAAGGAATATTTGATATGGAAATGGTTGGCATTAATTAGTAATAAATAAGCAGGTTATCATGGTATTTATTGGGCATTAAATCCAGCTTTGATGGGTAATGAATTGGTATTTATGGTGGAGATATGGCTGGTTTTTATTAATTATTTGAGGTAATAAATGCAAGGAAATCAGGAAGTAAATCTTTAATTTCTTCTTCAAGGATGATGACTAATTTGCTGGATAATGTTTGCGCCAAAAATGGTCACAAACACCCATATGTCGATGAAAGCACCAGCTCACAATCACAGATCACAAAAATAAGCAGATAAAAAGAAGAAAAGATAAAAGAGACATGAAGTTTTTATAGTGGTTCGACGAAATCTATGGCCTACATCCACTTTATCATTTATTTATCACTTGTAGTTTCATATTACAAGAGATTTTGAGGAGGAGAGGAGAAGTCATGTTTTCTGTTTCTGTCCCCTTTTATTTTGAAATGTTAGGTGTATTTATAGCTGTAAGCCTTGACCCAGTGATGGTGTGGAATTGTAGTGACGCTGACTAGGAGATATTAATTGCACCATAATCTTCTTATTTAACGTAAGGATGAAGGGAATTAAGGAATATGATATGGAAATGGTTGGCATTAATTAGTAATAAATAAGCAGGTTATCATGGTATTTATTGGGCATTAAATCTAGCTTTGATGGGTAATGAATTGGTATTTATGGTGGAGATATGGCTGGTTTTTATTAATTATTTGAGGTAATAAATGCAAGGAAATCAGGAAGTAAATCTTTAATTTCTTCTTCAAGGATGATGACTAATTTGTTGGATAACATTTGCCCCCCGAAGTATGCCTTGTTGGCAACGAGGTATGCTTCGCTCAAGAACTTGTGTTGGTGAAAGCAAATTTGTCGGCATCAAATTCTCAGCTCTTTGGATGTTTGACAGATGTTAAATGTCAGACCATTCCTGCACAAGGAGATAGAGTTAATCATTCCTATTCGAGAGCATTCATGTTCAAGAGATACTTTAGAGAGCAGTTCTCAGGTCGCATCTATAACCTTTGATTGAAAGCAAGAATGATGTTGTAAAGATTTTTGAAAGGTGTCGCCCTTAGGAACGAATCAGAGCATGGCTGTGGACCGTTCGGGGTCGCTCATCACATGTGTAAGTCGTTCTCTAAGCACTAACCTTTAAAACTAGTTTTATGCAAGAAATCATTTTTTTATGAGGTGTCGCATTTGGGAAGGAATCAGAGCATTGGACCGCTTACATCCGGGATCGCTTACATGAGTAAATCGCTTCCTAAATGCTAACCTTTAAAGCATTTTTTGATGATGCACAATTCAAATGCAGAAAGGAATCTAAATTTTAGATCTCATTTTTTTTATTTCAGTTCAGTTGATGATAATTTCTATTTAATTAGCAGACCCTAGAGTCCGGTACTTATCTGAGTGAGGGGCTTTGCATGCCCCTTGTTTCTGGTCCTTGGTGGTTGCCCCCAGCTATTTGCCTCATGGTAGAAGGAAAGTTTGAATGAGAGGACGCCTCTTGGCTGCCCCCTTGCTGAGTTCCTTCCATAGCGCTTTTCCTTGTATGAGACTTCTTCGTCTTCTAAAAGCTAGATCTAGGAACCTGTTTTCTAGATCTAATTTTTTCTTTCAGATCTGGAGTTGGATCTTCTTTCTAACATAGAATAAGCTTCAGATCTGAGATTCCCTTGTTCTTCTCAGTGAAAGCACCAAAATGTTTGAACCAAAAATGGTCACAAACCCCAAATGTCGTGAAATCACCAGTGTATGAACACAAATCAGTAATATATAATCATAGATCTCAGATCTAAGTATTATAGAGGATAAAGATGAAGAATAATAAACTTAAAACAGAAAGAAGTAGACAGAGACACAAGATTTATAGTGGTTCGGCGATCTTGCCTACGTCCACTCTGAAGTAGTTTGCTTTATTGATCTTTCTTTGATGTTTACAAGTGAATTCAATGAATTACAGCAGATAATTATGATTTTCAGCAGTGGAATTCGTTGGTAGCAGCAGCAATGGAGTTTGGATCTGGATCCGGCAGAGTCTAGGCGTTGGAGATCTCAAAGAAGAAGAAGAACCCCTTTTCTATTGGCTTTGGGGGTCTATTTATAGGTGTAGGAGGCTGGTATTTCGCTCAGATCTCGAGAGACCCTCTCTGGCATGTGACCAGGCCCGTACGTCCAAGCCCGTGAAGTTTCGGTCCGATCCGTGATCGACACGAACAGATTTCAACTCGATCAAGATTTCATCCAATGGAGTCGAAATTTGGCGTGGACATTCTTTAGCATGCACATAGCCTTCTGTGAAAATTTCATAGCATTTGGACTTGTAGATTAGGAGTTATGGTCGATACGAAATAGGGTTCTCGGTTGGCTGTTGCGTTCGACTTGCTCTTGTTCGACTCGCTCTTGTTCGACTCGCTCTCGTTCGCATCGCTGTTCGACTCGGTCTCGTTCGAGTCGCTGCTTGACTTGATGACGTGGCGTTTGAACCCTTGGAACACTCCGCCTTTGATGTCGCTTTGATCGAGTCGCTCTTGGTCATTGCCTCGTTCGTATTGATAGAAACTGAACTTCGGTTGATTGATGGCAACTCGATGGATTCAATCAGAAGATCCATGATGGATACGAACTATATAAGAGACGGGGTCGAGGGTGATCGATACGAAATGTAGCTTCGTATCGATGGAGTCAAATTGTTGCTTTTTGAGGGATGTGGAGCGAGTCGAAGTAGAGGTTCTGGGATGGAGTCGAAGAAGAGCGAGTCGAAGTTGTCACTTCTAGATGTTGCGAAGCGAGTCGAAGGAGCGAGTCGAAGGAGCGAGTTGACCGGTAATTGATTTTCATTCAATCTTGTATCGCTCATAATTTGAGCATACGAACTCGGATTGACTTGAGATTTGAAATGTTGGCTCTCATGGCTTAGCTTGTCATGTCCTACCAATTTTGGCTCGATCCGGACTCGGAAAAAATTCATCGATATCCGTAGTGAGCCCGTGTATAGCTGATCTCTAGGATGGGCCGTCATTGGTTAATATTTAATTCCTTGGTGTTACGACTTTGCCAAAAGGCGGGATAACAGGATCAAAACAAAATGTTATTTAAATTAGAGATAAAGATAACCTTAATAAATATTCCTTCGGTGTTAAGTGTGGAATGAATGTTCATACCACCAGAATTAAGAAGGCCAGTTAAAGGAAATCCAATCTCAAATTCTTTTATAAATTTCCTTCTATAAATCCTCTTAATAAATCTCTTTTATTTATGATTCTCCTTTACTTAATTCCAGACCCATTTACAAACTCTTTATAAATATCAAAACCATTTATATATCTCTTTATAAATCTCCAAAATTATTTATAAAACTTTCTTTATAAATATCCAAAGTCATTTATAAAACTTTCCTATAAATATTCCTTATTTAAAACAAAAAATCCTTTAATAAACTCATTTAATAAAGTCCTTTTGATAACCAAAATGATTATTTAAATCATCTTTACTAAAATCATTACTTAACTTGAACCATTATCAAAAATATGATTGACCTTAAAATCAGAAAGAACTATGGCAGAACTATGATTTAATAAAGAACCATTATTAGAACTATAACAATCAATCATATAAGTAAATGTCCAAGTTACCAAAATAGCATACACGGATTTGTTTTTCTAAACACATGTCTAAGTTAATATAATGGCATAATGGGTTATTATTTTGCCTAGCAGATGTCAACATAATCTACTTAGTGAACTATGGCAAAACTATGATTTATTCTACCCAACAAATGTCAAAAATTTAATTAGCAGAACAGTACTTATTTCTGCTAAGTATATTTCAAATACAATTCAGTTAGCAAAATAGTGATTTATTCTACTAAACAGATGTCATTGGGTTTCATATCCATTGAGATTACTTAAGGGTAGTCGACAAAGAAATCCCTTGGATTTAAAATATTCTTTAAAAGAGAGTTGCTTTAAAACAAAACCAATCTTTAGAAATAAAGCAGTTTAGAACTTTAAAACTTTTATTTAATAACTAAATAACATTTAAACTTTTTATTTTAATAATTAAACCTTTAGTTAATAATTAAACAAAAATTAGCTATTAAATAAATAATTAAATAATAATTATCCTTAAATAAATAATTTAATAATAATTAACCGTTAAATAAATAATTAGACCATGATTAATTTTAAATTAGTTATTAATTAATAATTTAAACCTTTTAATAATAATTAAATATTAATTAATCTCAATTAGTTAATTAATTAATCCTTAATTTAAACTTAAATAATAAATTAATTCTTTATTTAAGATAATTAAATCATAATTAAGTATTAATTAAACCTTAACTTAAATTAAACTTGATTAGTAATTAATTAAAAATTAAACCTTTTATAAATAAATAATTAGTTAATAATTAATTTTTAATTAAAATTAACTTACTTGATTACATTTAAGTACTAATTACTTAGTTAATTCTTAATTGCTCCTAGTTATCTTAAATTGATAAATTTATTTATTTATTATTAACATACTTAATTAACTTTTATACTTAAGTAATGTCTTGAAAAATGATTTCAAAAATAATTAAGTTAAAACACTTTTTATTTTGTAAACGTTGATTTTTCCGAACTGCCTGCATAGCGACTATCGCTATGGATGCAGTTACTTTAGACTAAATTTCTTAGTTCTCCTTTCTAACTCATTTTCCCTAACTTTGATTCGCTTTTAAAACATAAGTAAAAGATTTGGAAAACTAAAACAACATTAAAACTTTGAAAACTTTTAGTAAATAAAACTAATAAAACATCATTTTTTCAAAGGATCCCAAGTCCTATTTAACATAGCAAATTTATCAACTTTCATAACCAGATAACCTACAATTCCATATCCATCATTTACACATTCAACATCATATCCATAGACAAAGTTCACAACTTTACAGCCAACACTTATATTTAGACTTCATTTCAAGTCTAACTTCCAATCACATACAACAACATACATATATAACCAATCACCCAATAATCCAACAATTCAAACATATATCATACACAAATTTATCCAACATATTAAAGTTAAAAACTTTTAATTTAAAACAATAGTTTACTCACCAAAACCATCCAAACTTCCACTGGAATTAGAATAAACCCATATCCATGCTATATGCTTTGAAAAATGAAAATTTGGTGCTCTTAAGGCCTTAAGTGGGTTCAGCCAAGATATGGTGCACATGGTCCAAGGGTGATGGAGCTCGGCCTTAAAAGGTGGAGGAACTTCGGATTATCATCGAATTCACAAAAATCAATGCACCCCTTTCTTTTCTCTATAATTTTAGAAAAAGAATAACTCAATTTTGATTAGTTTTAAGACAGATATAGTGTAAAAGAAGAAGAGGTATTTTCAGACTTGAAAATCCGGATCCGAAAATACTCTACAAAGAAATGAGATTTGGACACGGCTAAGCTCAAAATTTAAAGAAGTGATACACATGAAAGTTGTAGCCACTGGAATTTTTTATGGTTTGAAAAAATACTCCATTTGGATAAGATATGAGAAAGATATGGTAGAAGGAAAAGGAGGTGAAATTGAAGAAGTGAAAGGGCTATTTATAAGCAAGAGAACAAAGTTTTTCATGCATTTAAAGTACAAAGAATTGGTTTTTAATATTTTGAAAACTAAATGGAAGCCATGGAAGAGTTTTTAAGAGCTTGGAGGAAATGTTTAAAAAGTAGAAATGGAATAAAAATGAGGGAGAATCTTAGGAATTTTGTATATATACAAGATGCATTTATCAAATTACCAAAAACCCCTTTGTACTTTGCCCTCCACTTAAACCATGCCACCTCATCATGTCTCCACCCTTTTATGTACCTCATGCCACCCTATTTTCCCCCCTCTTATCTCTTTGCTCCAGCATGTAATCAGTGCTTTATATGTACTTTGTGTTTCCTTATGTTACTTAAGGAATCTTATATTTCAAATTTAAAAAAAAAACAAATATGGTTATACTTCACATCATGCAGATATACTAACTTAAGTATACAAACACACACACACAATTATACATAAGTATCATACTTATTATAAATGTATGTGTTTGTTTGTACAATAGAGTTCATAATGTTTTCGATAACTTTTAGCCAATGAAAAGATGAAAATTCGGAAAACGAATTCCGGTCATATTTTCGATTTTTCTTCGAACTAAATATTTCAATAAACAAATTTAGAAAATATTTCGCCATTATTATTTATTATTTAAAAGAGTTTTATTTTAATTATAAAATCTATTATTTTAATATTTAAAATTAATTAAATATTCGCAAACCAAAGCAGTAAAATTTTGAGTCGTTACAGGTTGTCTTTCATTTCTATATTGTATGCATTATTGGTTGGATATTGTTATTATTGTGACATTTATTATCATTACATGTTTCACGATAGACCTATATTATAATTACCCTACTTTTGGATGTTGGGTTACTTTTATCACAGTATGATTGTTACGTTTCAATCACATTGCATTAGTTGTGCTGATTCCTTGATTATGGGAGAAGAGTAGGTTATGGTATGATTTCATATCTTTTGGATATGTTTACTTTACTTATTTATGGACAGTCCAGATTACCCCTGAGCCATGACTGTGGAGAGGACCGATTGTGCCTTAGTAGTTCATATTTATTGTATACAGTATTTTGAGATAGTTCCATTCACACTAGGCTTTATGTCTGACCTACATTTTGTCTTTGTCTGCTTATGTCACGACAACTCTAGGGTACTCGATTGAGTAGTTTGCGAGTCAAGTGCTTTTGGGGATACGTTTTCAAGACAGCTGATGCATTCTTTGGAGAGAGGTCGATACTTCGTATATATACTTGACATTATAGTAGCACATGACAGAGGTTATTTGTATATGAGACTTATTGTATCAGATGTTTTATTCTGACTCTCTGTATTGGTATTTATTTATCAGTTGCTTCCACTAGTGTAGTCTCTTATATATTGCTTATCCAATTCTGTTCATGTATATTTAATATATTATATGTTATCATTCCAATGTTAGATTGCATCTTTATGCTTGGACATTTTGTTTTGTTTCTTCATTTCTCTTTCTTTACTCGACGAGACGTCGTTTGTGGAATTCAAAAGTTAGGTGTTGTTGAAAGGCACTGAAATTTTCAGGTGTTATAAAGGGCAGGCTGTTAAATCATAGGTCAAAGATACTACTATCGCACATCTAAATTACGTAAAGCTATCGCATGTCAATAAGCTATCGAATTTCAAGGGAACCATAGCTATCACATGCTTAGAATACATGAAGCTATCACATGTCTAAGGCACATGAAGTTATCGCATGTCAACAAAGCTAACAAACATCAACCAACAACACAAGTTACCGCTTGTAAAAACTCAAAGCTATCACAAGTAAAAAAACCCAAAGCCATCACAAGTTGAAAACTGCTTAGTTATAGAGGAATGAAAATATGATGCTACTGCATCTGTAACTCTTAAAAGCTATCAAATGTTGAAAATATGATACTATCGCGTCCTTAACTTTTAAAAGCTATCGCAGGATGAAAATATGATTTTATCGCATCCTTAACTTTTAAAAGCTACCGCATGATGAAAATATGATTTTATCGCATCCTTAACTTTTAAAAGCTACCGCATGATTAAAATATGATGTTTTCGCATCCTTAACTTTTAAAAGCTACCAATAGTTGAAAATATGATGATATTGAATCCTTAACCTTTAAAAGCCATCGAAGGTTTAAAACCAAGGCTATTACATATTGAAAAACAAAAAGCTATCGCATGTTGACAAATAAATAGCAATCACATGTTAAAATTGACATTTTCGTAAATATCTACAAAAATGATTTATTTCCTTTAAAGGTATATCTTTTTACCAAACCAATATCCATGTCGGATTTTCATTGGTTATGCAAATCTTTTAAGGAATGTTGTAGCAAAATCAGAGGGAAATTTTCCCTTGTATTTTACAAAACCTTGACTATTTACCATGATTAATTATCAACCTTAATAATTAAATCTTTCATTTACTAAATAATTCATAGTAATTCGGAAATACATGGGAAAAATCTAAAAAAATTCAAAAATCTAAAATACCATCTTTTATCACACATAAATATTTTAGAGCAAAATAATTATTTCACATATTAAATAATAAAACCTCAAATATACTTATTTTCTCAACTTAGAAAATTTAGCATATTCATAAAATTATAAAATTTAAAACGCTCTCCAAAATAATATTCTAAACATCATATCAAAAATTCAATGTATTTGGAGATCAAATTCAATGTTCTTAATTCAAAATTCCTTTTGGAAAATTTCACAAAATTAACAAATGATAACCATAACCATAGAAATGATTATCCAAGCTAAATGCATGATTAATAATCATCAAAAATTCAGACTCCATCACCGACCCAAATTATGAACATCAAACAAAGAAGGGATGGAGATACAATTCATCTTAGTTTTAGTTAAAATAAAGAGATTTGCTCTTAGATTCCTTTCTTACTCTTTTCCTTTGCTCTTTTCCTTCCTTTTTTAAAGCTAAAATTTTGCCTCCCTTTTGTTTTTGCTTGTTGTTTGAAATAAAAATGAACGAATGTGTGGTGAAGGAAAGGAAATGATATAGGCCGTTTAATTCCTTATGTGCCCCTCCCTTGATTATGTTAATTATAAATTCTTTCTTTTAAAACATCCGCTTCATTAAATAATTAATAACCGATTATTTTAGTAGGGAAAGGAGAAGAGTTGGGGGAAAATAAAATAAATGCCTTATCTTTCTTTCCCTAATTTAATAATTCTCTTAATTCATTTCCTCTTACATAATTACACCATTTAGAGTTAAAAAATTTAATTTTTTTATCATAGCAAATATCCACAATTAATTTATTTTCCCATATTATTTATTTAATTACCAATTAATTAAATTTTAGGAATAATGTGCAATAAAAATTATGGGTGTTATAGACTCTCCTTCTTACTAAATTTCGTCCTAAAAATTCGGATAAGGAAAAAAACAAGCATATCAATCATGCAAACATGTATCACATGCATATAAAACCAACAACACTAGCAAATTGATACGCAAAAGTATGTACAATAGTATAGTTGTAACAAAACTGGTTTTGGGTGATTACCTTTAAATATTAAATTATAACGGTAGTTATAATTTAATATTGTGAATTAAAAATAAATTGGAGATTTAAATTGTTTATTTGGAATAAAAAATGGATTTTGAAAATAAAATGTGAAAATAAGGTTTATAAAACTTTATCTTGGTTATTTGTGATAAAAATGAATGAAATATGATTTTTATTTAGTGAAAATGCAACAATTCTTGTAATTATTGCCAAATGTTTCCTTAAATAATTTTTAAAGGAAGTATTTGATTTTAATATGTTTTTATTATAAATAAAAAGGTGAAATTTGATTTAAAAATAAGTTTTGATCATAAAATTAATGGAAAATGGTTTGTTATATTTTATTACACAAGAAAATTATTTTTGTGTAATTTTTGACGTTAAAAATGGTGATTTATGTGAATATTTGTGTAAATTGGTTATTTATTTAAAAATGAAAGTTTTTGATAATAAAAATATTTTTATAACAAAATTTTCTTTTTATATGTTGTAAAATATTTTATTAAACATGAAATATGTTTACATAATTTTATTATGGTTGAAACATTGTGAAATTATGTTGTTTTATTTATCAACATAAGTGTAATGGTGTTTTTAGTGATAAAATTAAATACTTAGGCTAATTTCTTTAGTTTTTGGTCCAAAGCCCACTTAGCATAATAAACCTGAACAAAGAAAAGTGAGAAATATCTCTTCTCCTCCAAACCAGTACGTTTATTTCTTCTTATAGTAAACTAAAAACAGAAAAAGAAAGAAAACTTTACCCTTTTACAAATCTAAAGCTCCAATCTCAATTCTTTCAACAAATTTGTTGTTTAATCAACTTAAAGCTAATTTACTACAGGTAATCCACTCCAAAACGAGAATATTTCATCAAATTTCAATCTTGTGAATATGTTTGTCTGTAACAGTATTTCCTTCTCTTGCATGCTTCTGGTTTGCTCTTCTACAGGTCTTTGAAGCAAATTCAAGCAACAAGCTTCCACCTTTCAGCTGTAAATCCGAGAATTTGCTCTACAATTGCAAGTTGAGTAATAATCTCACAAATGCTAGCTCAAACAAAGCTGAATTGCAAGCTGAAAATGCCAAAAATCATTTACTATAATTGAAATTTGTGTTGTTGGATAATACAGTAAAAACTGTTCTGAGTAGCTACTTTGCATGACCATATCTTCTTATTCCTATGTTGGAATTTGCTGATTCTTTTTTTATTTGAAAGCTGAAGTTTTCTAATATGTGCATACAAATTTTCAGTTCAATCTGAGATCATTTGGTCCTCTGTTTCATGCCTGTAAGTTGAACCCGAGATGGTTTTCAGGCCTGGACACATTTCCGTTTTGAGCTGCTGCAAACATGGCCTGAGTCCATGTTTGAGACAGCGTATCTTTTTCATTTCCTGTCATAATTCATTGATTCTTTTTTTATTTGAAATTTGAAGTTTTCTACTATGTGCAAATCAATTTTTAGTTTAATCTGAGGTCGTTTGGTCCTCTGTTTCATGCCTGTAAGTTGAACCCGAGATGGTTTTCAGGTCTGGGAACATTTCCGTTTTCTGAGTTGTTGCAAACATGGCCTGAGTCCATGTTTGAGACAACGTATTTTTTCATTTCCTTTCGGAATTCATTGATTCTTTTTTAATTTGAAATTTGAAGTTTTCTACTATGTTCATACCAATTTTCAGTTCAATCAGAGGTCGTTTGGTCACCTGTTTCATGCCTGTAAGTTGAACCCAAGAGGGTATTCAGACCTGGGCAGAATTCAACATGGTCTGAGTCCATGTTTGAAATTTCATATCTTTAACATTTCATGTCAGAATTCAGTGAATCTTTCTCCATTTCATAGATAAATTGTTCTACTTTGTGTATATCAAATTTCAGAACATTCTAAGGTCATTAAGCCATTCAAATTATGTCTGAAAGTTGAACCCGGAGAAGATTTCAGACCTGAGTATTATTTTTGCCTGTGAATTTTTTTGTGTTCTGCCTTCTTTTTCCATCCGATTTCCGACTTCTGCATCTTGTATTTGTGATATTTCTGAACGGTTTTGAAGGCTATGATGCCTATCAATAGGCTAGCCAAAATTTTGGAGAATTTGTGATTCAAAATGAATCGTTTTTTAGATGAATTCGAATGTCGGTTTTTTGAATTTTCAATGTTTTTCCTTGATTTCGAGCATGGGTTTTTCTAAATAATTTTAAAATAATTTTTAAAATAAATTGGCTTTTAAAAGAATTATTATATAATATTTATAAATTATTTTCAAGCTATAAAATCTATATATATTCTCTATAATAAGGGAATTTTAAAGTTTGTTTTCCAAAAACGATTTCGAAAAATTGTTTTAAAAGCTTGTTTTCACAAACAAACTATTTTCTATATAAAATAAACGTTTTTGCACTATTCGAGCGAATGAGAAGGAGAATTAAATGATTGGGTAAAACACGTGGTATGAGACACGTGCGTTTATCTTTTCGGTTAATTCTTGACTTGTTTGTTTGTTCGTTTTGACCTTTGGGTCGTATTTGTCGATGAGATGAGGCAAATATTTTTACTACTTTCTGGTGTGGCATTGGCTAGCAGTTAGTAAACCGATTAGTGAGAACGTGTTGTATGAGACGCACTTTAACACTTTTCGAGTTCCTATCTGAGAGTTTGTGACACATTTGTCTAAGAGACGTATTTGCCAGTATTGGACCTTCGGGTCATTTGTCCTTTGGGATGTTTGTCTAAGAGACGTACTTTTCCATTGAGACGTATTTGTCTTTCTGGATGTTTGTCTAAGAGACGTATTTTTCCTTCGGTATGTTGTCCTTCGGGACGTTTGTCTAAGTGACGTGGCGCCCTATTTTGAGAGGGCAGTACTTGGCGGGCTTCGACCATAAGCACGTGCTATATTTTTGAGATGATTTCATTGATTATTTGTGATTTTCCAAGTGTATCACCTGTTTGCATATTTGGCGATTTGAGCCGTTCGAGACATTATATATGGCGATTACATCTTTGGAAACTTGAACTCCTTATCGAGTTCTATATTTGAGATTTGGGTTTGCCAACACTTGGCGTTTATTTTGAGATTTGAGATATGCCATTCCATGGCGTTTATGTGAGATTTTCACTCTCCTTTAAGGAGATACATGTGGTTGCCCTTGTGGTGTATTTTCGAGTTTTGAGATTTCTCTATTTTGAGAATAAATTTAAGGTTGTCGTTTATGGCGAGTTTGAGTTTTGAGATTTCTCCTATTTGGGAGTATGGTTCATCGAAACCATTACTGTTATTTTGGGTTTATGCCGATAATATGAAGCCTGCTTATGCTTAGTTGCTTTTGTATTTGAGTTTATCTCTTTCACGGCTATATAGATGCTTGGTGATACTACTTCACTTGAAGTAATGACATGTACTTACTTAAGCTATTATTTCTTCTCATTTGATAAAAATCATCGCCCTTTACCTTATGATTCATATTATCACTTATCTTACTAGACTGATTATTTTAGCTAGACTGACCCATGTATTTTATACTCGGGTCAGACCGAGTTATTTCGGGTTAGATACCTGTTATCCCGCCTTTTGGCAAGGCCAGGACACCAAGGAGTTGGATTCCAAATGTCGTTTGTCATGGATATCGTTGAATTTTGACCAAGTCCGGATCAAGCCCCAATCGATGAGACATGATCGGGAAAATAAAGCAAACCAACGCTCCAAGTTTCAGATCGATCCGAGTTCATATGCTCAAGTTATGATGGATGCAAGTCAAAGGGGAGAGCACTTTTTCGTATCCATCGGGAAGCAGCAGTTCGTATCGATCGAAGTTAACCAAGCTTCGAATCCATCGAGTTCGTATCGATGGGTTTCGTATCCATCGGTGGTCCTCGTTTCGTATCCATCAATCTCATGTCCATTAGAATGATTAAGTCCACACAGTTATAAGCTTCGTATCGATAGAACCTTCAGCCGGAAAGACTTGTTCGTATCCATCAATAAGTCACCAGGTTCGTAACGATCACTTAATGTCTACTTCGTATCCATCAGTCAGTGCTTACTTCGTATCCGTGGATGAAATCCTACTCGAATCCATCAGGTCAACCAGCTTGGATAACGTGTCATCTCTCGAAGGAAACGAGGCGAGATACATGGAGTCGAAGCAGTCAACACGGAGCAAATACCAGATCGAGGCGAAGCGCGCACACCACGTCATCCCTCGATGCGAATGCGCCGAGATATATGGAGTCGACGCGGTCAACTCGGAGTAAAGACCGGATCGAGGCGAAGTGTGCGTTCCACGTCTTCACAGAGGCGCGTGACGCCATCGATTCGAAGGCCTCAGCTCGAAGAGATGGATTCGAACCAGACAGCCTAGCAAAGAGCATCGCCTCGTATCGATGATATCTCTCAATCCACTGATCCAAATACCATGAAATTTTAACTGAAGGTTGCACACATACCGGGGAACATCTCCACCAAGTTTGAGCTCAATTGGAGGTAATCTTGATCGATATGAAATGACTTCGTATCGATCACAGATCGACTTAAAACCTCTGGAAATGGTCGAATGGGTCCCCTCACATGTCAGACCAAGTCTCTCGGAGTTTGAGCGAAATCTAAGCCTCCTACGCCTATAAATAGAGCCCCAGAATCAACATAAAAAGGGGCTTTTTCTCTGAAGCGTCCAGACTCTGCCGGATTGAGATTTGCATCACACTTTTGCTGTCAATTTCGAATTCTAATCTGTAATCCGCTGTTCATTGCTGTAACTGCTTGTAATCATTGAAAGAGAATCAATAAAATCATCAAAACTTCATAGTGGACGTAGGCTATACGCCGAACCACTCTAAATTGCTTGTCTGTGCATTTTACATTTCTGTTTGTTGGAGTTTTTGTTAGATAACCTCTGTTTTACATTTATAATCTTCATTTTATCTCTTCAAATAACTCCCGAAGAGTGTTGTGCCCATTTTTGGTACAAACACTTTGATGCTTTTCACTGAGAAAACCAGCTTTTTCTCCTGCTCATTGGATCTGTCGTCGATACCGGATTGCACAAATCCAAGAGGAAGATCCAGATATCCAGTCCGGAATCCTTCCATTCTATTCAGATTTGCTCAAAATCTAGGAGAGGACTCCACCAACGAGAATGGTCAGCACAAGAACTGGCGCTACCGCCGCAGAGCAAGAAGGCCGAGATAGGCAGAATCCCACACAGCCGCCTTCTTCCAATCAAGACAATACCACTCACTCAGACTCAACGGGGCTAGTCACCCGACAGGAGTTTCAAGTATTGCTCCAGGAGCTGACCCAAAGCCGTCAGCAGTTGGCGGAACAGTTGCGCGCCAATATCGAGCTGACCAACCAGCTGAACCGCCGGGGGCACAGAAGGTCCAGGAGAGATGATGCCTCCAGAGCGTCTACCGAAAGCTCAGCTTCATCTGATTATCACCACCGAACTACTCGTCCTCAGCTAGAGGGGAGTCGCGCTCAAGCTGCTGAATATCAGCCCGCCTTGACTGTTGGGCAATTAAGGGTAGGACCATCGACCAGCTTCCAAACGGGTCCCTCAACACGAGGAGGTACTGCCCCACAGTACACCATGGATAACCGCGCCACAACCGCCGCAGCAGAGACAAGGGTTGATACCCGAAATCAATCAGAGCCGATCAATCAACAGCGTGGACATACTCCTGAACCTTATGTCCCAGAAGACGTTGAGCCAAGGAGGCGAGATACGGATCGTCGACAGCGCCCAATCCCAACTCGTACCATGGAACCCGACCACGCCTTAGCTCATCACGCTCAGAATCTGCCCGTGTCGGATATATCAACCATGATACGTCAGATGATCCGTGAGAGTCAGGGGCTCACCAATGATGACTGGGGGATTTCCCGTAGTCATACCCCTTTCACAGACGAAGTATTACATGCTGAACCCCCTAGGCGACTCAGAATGCCGACTCTCCCGATGTATGAAGGGAATAGTGACCCCAACCAGCATATTCTGAAATATGAATGGTCAATGAGCGCGGCAAGGGCCGACGACGCAGTGAAGTGTCGGAGTTTCCCCATCTCTCTGGGGGGAATCGCGACAATGTGGTTTACCCGCCTACCACCTAGATCAATTTCTTCGTTCGATCAATTGGCCAAGAGGTTTGTGGAGCAATTCCGTATGCATGTTGCTAGGCCAAAAGACGTCAACACCCTGTCCAGCGTCACTCAAGCTCCTGGAGAAACGCTCAGGCGTTACCTGGAGAGGTTCCACGCAGCATGCGTTGAGATCACCAATCCCAACGATAATTCAATCTTGATGGCTCTGACCAAGGGGATTGATCCTGACTCTGAATTCGGAAACTGGCTAGCTGGAAAACCGCCCGCATCGTTGGACCGTTTTTACTCCAAGGTCGCTCAGTTCCTGCGGCAGGAGGACGCAAAACAGTCTAGGAAGCAGGACGATGCGAGGCCCAGCATTGAGGGAATACAGAGCAATGTGGCAGTTAAACAGTCCGGCGAGAGTTCCGGGAAATTTCAACTGAATATACAAAACAAGCAAACCCAGCAGAGAGGAAACAATGGCCAGAATAAGAAGAGAGACGAGAACCGAGGTCCACGACGTAGAGCTCAGATGTTTGATAGTTATACGCCGCTAAACACGTCATTGGAAAACGTATACTTACAGACTTGTAACACTGTACAGTATAAGAAGCCTGCTCCGAAGCCCTCGTCGAAGAGACAGGTTCAGACAGGGAAATTCTGTAGGTTCCATGAAAGCTATGGACACAATACCAATGAGTGTCGGCACTTACAGGACCTCATCGAGAAGCTGATTAGAGAGAGGAAGCTAGATCAGTTTGTACGGGCGCCGCAGTCTGGCGGAGCGGGCCCCTCGAATAAAAATCGTTCACAAAATCAGGAAAGAGAGGAGGAACCCGCCCGTGCGGGCGGGAGATTAGTTATCAACACAATAAGTGGTGGTCCCCATCCGGCAGACAGAAGCTGGGGGGAAATGGAGTCGTATGCTAGTTCTATCAGGCATGCGGACTTCGAGTGTTATAGTAATTGCGAGGATGGAACCCCGGCGAAGCAACAAAAGATAATGTCCGATGATATCATGTTCAGGAGCCGAGACGCCGATAAAGTCGAAGCCCCTACAATCGACCCACTAGTCATATCTGCCCAGGTAGGTCCTGCTTGGATGAAGAGGATCCTGGTTGACAGTGGGAGCTCTGTGAACATCTTGCTTAAACGGGCTTACGATCTAATGAAGATGGAGACAAAGGATTTGAAACCCTGTTTATCCAGAATCCATGGTTTCGACGGAAGTGCCACGATACCCATCGGAATAACTGAACTCCCAGTCGAGTTAGGCGTTGGAGAACGCCGGAGGGTCCGAATGTTACAATTTGTTGTGCTAGAAATCGATTCGCCATATAATGCGTTTCTGGGTCGACCAGCCCTAGCTGAGTTCAGGGCGGCGATCGCCCCATGGTGTCTGACTTTGAAATTTCCCACTGATCATGGGATTGGAGTTGTTCAAGGAGACCAGGCCACAGGAAGGGCCTGTTATGTTGCTGAGCTGCGCGGGGCACAGCGTAAAGAGAAGGGAAAGGGCGTAGAGGAATCTCTCTGCGTCCGCTCTATTGATAATTGACAATTGATGCCTGGGTCTCGGCCCGGGCACCACGACCAATTCTTGAAAGATCTGGACCCTAGGGACAACGAGGATAAAGACGAATCAACGGAGAGTCAAGCTTCTCCAGCCGAACTGACTGTGGACGTCCCAATCAGTGAGGATGATGATTCAAAGATGTTGAAAGTTGGGTCTCAACTGAACAAGCAGACACAGCAGGAGTTGGTCGAATTTCTTCGGGCGAATCTCGACGTCTTCGCCTGGACACACTCTGACATGTGCGGGATCTCGCCGAGCATTGTCAGTCACTCCCTGAATATAGATCCGCGACATGTCCCAGTAAAGCAGAAAAGGCGCGGTATGGATCCAGAGAGATCTGCCGCCCTTAAGGAGGAAGTTGATAAACTACAATCGAACGGGGTCATTCGAGATGCTTTGTATCCAGAATGGGTGTCCAACCCTGTACTAGTTCGGAAACCAAACGGGAAGTGGAGAACCTGCGTTGATTACTCTGACCTAAACAAGGCCTGTCCAAAAGATAGCTTCCCACTTCCGCGAATCAATCAGCTCGTTGATTCAACGGCCGGACATGAACTACTATCCTTTATGGACGCTTATTCCGGCTACAACCAGATACCCATGCATTTACCTAATCAGGAACATACCAGCTTCGTGACCGATCTGGGACTCTATTGTTACAAAGTCATGTCGTTTGGTCTAAAGAACGCTGGAGCAACATACCAACGCTTAGTCAACCGAATGTTCGCTGATCAGATCGGGAAGACCATGGAGGTTTACGTGGATGACATGCTGGTGAAGTCCCGATTCTCCACAGATCACATCGGAGATTTGAATTCAATGTTCAGCATCCTCCGGGAGTACGGAATAAAGCTCAACCCACTCAAATGTCACTTCGGCGTTGCATCCGGAAAATTCCTTGGGTTCATCGTCAACGCTCGAGGAATAGAGGCGAATCCTGAGAAGATCTGGGCTATTAGAAATTTGCAAACCCCTAGAACTATAAAGCAAGTCCAAAGTCTTAACGGGAAGGTCGCAGCGTTGAGCAGGTTCATTTCAAAGTCCACCGATAAATGCATTCCTTTCTTCGACCTGATCCAGAAGGGCAAACGGAACTTTGAATGGACCACGGAGTGTAAAGGCGCGTTCCGATCATTAGACCAACATCTCTCCACACCTCCGATCTTATCAAAACCGGTTGACCACGAGCAGCTATATCTCTACCTGGCAGTATCAGAACATGCAATCAGTGCTGCTCTAGTCCGGGAAGAAGACAAAGTGCAAAACCCGGTCTACTATGTTAGTAAGAGGCTAACAGGAGCTGAAAGAAATTATCCGAGACTGGAGAAACTGGCCTATTGCTTGGTCATTGCCTCAAGAAAGCTCCGTCCTTACTTCCAAGCTCATCCGCTTACTGTGTACACCGACCAGCCGTTACGACAGGTCCTCACGCGGCCTGAGACGTCCGGTAGGTTACTCAAGTGGAACATTGAGCTAAGCCAATTTGATATTGCATATGCTCCGTGGAGAGCCATTCAAGGACAAGTCCTGGCAGATTTCATAGCTGAATTCACCATTCCAGAAGACTTGCCCGAGACTAGTAAATCTCCCGAGTACATCTGGAAGCTGTATACTGATGGTGCATCAAATGACCGGTGTTCGGGTGCTGGGGTTGTACTTGAGACTCCCGAGGGCCGATCCATATGTTATGCTCTTAAATTCGACTTTCGTGCAACTAATAATGAAGCCGAATATGAAGCCCTCCTAACCGGCCTAAAGCTTGCCAGAGACTTGAGAATTATCGCTGTAGAAATTTATTCCGATTCACAGTTAGTGGTATGCCAAGTACGAGGAGAATACCAGGCAAGAGACCGAAGACTGGCTGCTTACTTGGCACGAGTTCAGGAAATACTAAACCAGTTTGATTATTACGCCATCTATTATGTGCCTCGGGAGCACAATCAGAGAGCCGATTCACTGGCAAAGTTAGCCAGCACAGGTGAAGCGCAACAAATGGGACTTGTCCCTGTTGAAACTTTGGCCTCCCCGAGCATCGACCGAATAGAAATGAACTTTGTGTTTGAAACCGCTCCCAGTAGAGAATCCTGGATGACTCCGTATCGGAATTACATTGAGAATGGGGCGCTGCCTGAACCTAGAAATGAGAAGAGACAAATTCAGCGAAAAGCTTCGCGGTTCGTCATCCAAAACGGAGTCATGTACAGGAGAGGTTATTCCGTTCCTCTCCTCAGGTGTATCGCCCACGAGGAAATCAAACGAGTGTTACATGACGTGCACGAAGGAGAGTGTGGCGATCACACCGGAGGGCAAGCTCTTGCTAAGAAGATACTCCGATATGGGTACTACTGGCCGACAGTGAACCGAGATGCGGCAAACTATGCCCGAAAGTGCGATAAATGCCAGATACATGCCCGAATTCCGAGAGCTCCGCCTACTGAAATAACCCAAATGGTCAGTCCCTGGCCATTCGCAATGTGGGGCATTGACATCATCGGCGCTTTACCCTTAGCAAAAGGCGGTGCGAAATACGCCATCGTCGCCGTTGACTACTTCACAAAGTGGGCTAAGGCCGAAGCCCTTGCAACCATTACGACAAAGAAAGTGATAAATTTCGTGGTTCGCAACATCATCTGTCGATTTGGACTCCCGCATACTATCATCACTGATAACGGAGCCCAATTCGAGAGTGTGGAATTCAAGAATTTCTGTCAACGGTTTCATATCCGCAAAAAGTTCTCGGCTGTCGCACACCCCCAAGCGAATGGACAGGTTGAAGCTGTCAACAAAGTTATAAAATCGATCCTGAAGAAACGATTGGAGAAGGCTGGGGGCAAGTGGGTCGATGAACTTCCTATGGCGTTATGGGCCTATCGAACGACCCACAAAACCGCGACCGGACACACTCCGTTTTCCCTATCTTACGGCTCAGAGGCCGTTATTCCGGTCGAGACAGAAGTGCTCTCTCATCGCGTGACTTATTATGATCCAAAAACAAACGCTATACTCCTGGCCGAGTCTTTGGATCTATTGGATGAAAAACGGGAAGAGGCTGATTTGAGAGCAGCCGCACATCGAAGCCGGGTCGCCCGACTGTACAACACCAAAGTTCGACCTCGAACCTTTGAACTCGGCGACCTCGTACTCAAGAGAATCTACCCGGTTCCTTCACACATGAAGCCGAACTGGGGAGGACCGTATGTAATTACACGAAAGCTCGGAGATGGTACATTCAAGCTGTCGACTGTTGACGGTCTCGATTTACCAAGGGCTTGGAACAGCGAGAGTCTCCGCCGCTATTACATATGACAGGCTTTATTTATTTCATTCTATTTAGCAATTTGTTTCTGCATTTCGAAATTTGAATTTTGTAATAAGGCAACTGACTTTGCCACATTTTCTTATTTCAGCAATAAAATGCCACTTCTTCGAGCCAGAGCTGTGATTCATTAAGTACGATATACAACATCACGATGCACGAAGAGCTAAATCCCATCATGCAATGGGACTTATTCAAATGGAGAGTGTCTGTAATACGACCGGCCACTCACTAGGTGAAACCCGAGCTCGGGGACAAGCCATGACACCGATATTGATAGGGTTGACACACAACAATCCTGCAATCAACTCCGTGTTCCCAGAGTGCGAAGCGGAGTATAAACATTCGACTCCGCATTCCCAAAGTGCGAAGCGGAGTATAAACATGTAACTCCATATTCCCAGAGTGCGAAGTGGAGTATAAACATTCAACTCCGTGTTCCCAGAGTGCGAAGCGGAGTATAAACATTCGACTCCGCATTCCCAGAGTGCGAAGCGGAGTATAAACATTCAACTCCGTGTTCCCAAAGTGCGAAGCGGAGTATAAACATTCGACTCCGCATTCCCAGAGTGCGAAGCGGAGTATAAACATTTAACTCCATATTCCCAGAGTGCGAAGTGGAGTATAAACATTCAACTCCGTGTTCCCAGAGTGCGAAGCGGAGTATAAACATTCGACTCCGCATTCCCAGAGTGCGAAGCGGAGTATAAACATTCAACTCCGTGTTCCCAGAGTGCAAAGCGGAGTATAAACATTCGACTCCGCATTCCCAGAGTGCGAAGCGGAGTATAAACATTTAACTCCATATTCCCAGAGTGCGAAGTGGAGTATAAACATTTAACTCCATATTCCCAGAGTGCGAAGCGGAGTATAAACATTTAACTCCATATTCCCAGAGTGCGAAGTGGAGTATAAACATTCGACTCCGCATTCCCAAAGTGCGAAGCGGAGTATAAACATTTAACTCCATATCCCCAGAGTGCGAAGTGGAGTATAAACATTCGACTCCGCATTCCCAGGGTGCGAAGCGGAGTATAAACGACCAACTCCGTGCTCCCAGAGTGCGAGACGGAGTACAAACATCAGTCAACTCCGTGTTCCCAGAGTGCGAACAACCGCTTACGAGATGACATATATCCCCGGAGTATGGATGAAACGATTCATAAGAGAACAAGTGTAGTTCGGCCACTCGGTCCTCACTTGATGCAATCACAAGCTGATCATCACAACTTGACCCTGGAATTGGGGGCAGAGGCAAATGTTAGTCATTACCTGAAACTATGTGATGCTCAGCTCCGATGCGATCCCCTATCACAACTCAAGTCCGAGATTTCCATACTTAACAAGTAAAATGAGCTATTCTTGAAACAATCAAATAATGCAAGTACACTGGACCAAAGTCCGAACACTGCAACATTCAAGCATAGAAAGGAACATGAGCTGAAACTTGAAAACAAAATTTTATTTCAACTAACTCAAAAACAATGGTTCATACATGAGTTTTTTCCAAAATGTTCCTACTAGCAGGGGCCGAACCCGCATCTAAACACGGCCTACGAAAGGGAAAAACAGAGAAAATAACAAAAGTCCCTAACTGCCTATGAAAAGAATGTCTAATCCTTCTGCTTCCTCAACTTCTTCTTCCTCGAGGAGCTACTGGAACCACCAGAACCCTTTCGCTTGGAGCCTTTCTCCCTAGGCAGGCTCCCTTCGGGTGAAGGCATAATGTCAACGTCCTCGTCTGAGCTGGACTCTATAGGGATGCTTCCCGCGGGAGGAGTTGGAGGAACAGACTCCGCAACCGGAGGAGGGACTGACACATTGGTATCAGTAAGTGTGCCCCCAGGAGACACAATCATAAGAGGAATAGGGCACTGCGTTGCTGCTCCGCCATCTACATCGCCGCCGTGCGCCGCGGCCGCCATCTCGGCATTAATCTCGGCCAACATCGCCGCTTCCCGCTGTGCTCTGGCTTCGCTAGGAGCCGTAGTAGTCTGAGATGAGGTGTCAGAAGTAGCCGTGAATCCACCCAAGCCGAATGGCAAGTCCGCAAAAGGATCACTCTGACGGCCAAGGAGCTCGTTTATCATCTGTTCATCGAAAGAAAGTGAGCTCCCCTGCGTTACTCCAACTGATGCCATCGCCGCGACGGAGGTCACCACAGAGATGATGGCTCCTGGCGCTTGGCCTGATTCTTGGGTGGTAAGAGGTGCAGCTGGTGCAACTTCTGTCACTAATCAAAGGAAAAGGACATGTCATTAGCAACATTTCAACACAGACTCTTCAATCCAAATATACAAGAAGTTAGTTCATAGTACCTTCCTCGGTTTGGCTCGAGGTCGTCTGAACAACTTCAGAAGGATGTTCCTTAATAGGAGATAGATGCGGTTGATCTGGATCATATGCCGGGATAGGCTGGGGGTAGATCATCGGAGTTGGCTCAGATTGAGATGACACGATTATCTCAGAACTCATAACATGGTGTTCTGCACCAGAGCTCTCTCCGACTTCCTGGGTCTGGGCACCAAGCCTCACCTTGTCGTGGGAAATCATGGAGTCATGGAGAACCTTCTTTTCGTCATCATTGAGGATGCGATTCTCCAGCTCGAATTCGTCAAGGGCTTCATCAGGGTGCCCAGACTTCTCCTCATCAACCAGTAGGTTCCAGGCGTTATAGAGATGCGTGGGGTAATCGTCAAGCCATGTCAAATCTCGGTGCCTTAGCACATTGGCGTTATAAGTGACGAGTAGCTCTTCCACCTCGGCCTCAATCCTGGCCTCCGCCTACCGTACCTTCTCGTCAACCCCAGCCTCATCTTTATGGGCTTGTTGTATAGCCGCTTCCTTCTCCTTTCGGAGCATCACTGCCTGATCACAGGCCTCCTGCGCAGAGACATTAGCTGCGTCTTTTTCCTTCGCCATCTCAGAAAACTTTGATTTCAGCTCATTAAGCTCCTTGAGAGCTTCATCCCTCTCGGTGGTGATGGTGGTGTTCCTATGACCCATGTCCTCGATGGCGGTATAATGCTCTTGCTTCATCCTGGTCATGGCAGCGTTTACTTCATCAACCTTCTTCAGAGCCTCCATTTCAGATTTACGGGAAGACTCAGCCTCCGAGTTGAGCGCTTTTATGATTTGGTCGTTGTGACCCAACTCCTTCTCGAGCTTCTCAATAGTGACGCCCCGATCGAATGCCACTTTGGACACTTTCCTCGCGGCCCGTCCCCATTCCCTGTACTGGAAAAAGATGTCCGCAACATAATCATGGATAGTGGTTTCAGCGGTTGGCGGAATTCTCTTCAAGTGCGGAGGGAAGACATAACCATCAAAACAGATGTCGGGAAATTCCTTCCTCATCTGTGCCAGTTTAAGCGCTCCTTCACTAGACGCTTCGGTCGGGACCGGTACAGTAGCCAAGGAGGTGGCTATTTCAGTCCTGCGCGGAGGATCGGACCTCGAAGCTTGAGAAGGCGGCCTAGGCCGTGAAGTTTCAGGAGGACGAGTAACTGCGGCCGTAGGAGGTGCAGGGGTCCTGGGGGGAGGAGAGCGAGATCGGGATCGGCGAACGTATCCCCTATCTCTGTCAGACTTCTCCTGACCAGAATGTCCTGAGTCGTAATCCCACTCGCCCTCTCTCCTGCGTGGCTCATGATAACGGCGCTTGTTGCGCAAACTACCAAGCACAGAACCTTGCCCAAACATCGTACCTGAAAAGAAAACCACGAAAAATCAGTAACCGTTTGCGATGTGTTGTTTACGGTTAGGAAAACGTGTTGTGCCGTGAAGAGTGTGTGAATGTGTAACCCCCCGGACCAACCAGAAGTGTCAATCGCACTGGCAGGATTAGACTCGCTAACATCGACGATATGTCGCGGTCCACCCGATTCAACGTCGTGTTGCTCCGGCTCGATGTCCGGGATTGGAGGGTCAGCAGGCCCTTCGAATTGATTTTCAGCTTGCAGGGAGGATGCTTCCGTAATCCTAACTCCTGGCAAAGGACGGTGCAAAACCACAGACTTCCGCCTCCTGGACTTAGTCTGTTTTGAGGCCACTGCTTTGCCTTTCCTCTTTGCATCGGACTCCGGGGTTGCATTAGCGGGTCCAACCAACGGTTCCTCGTCGGTATGAGTTTTCTCGGAATTGGGTTTCTCAATTATCACAACCCTGGGTTTCATCCGCTTGACCTTTTTTCTGGAGACGGTCTTTAATGCACCATCGAGCCTTATGCTCTGCCTCCGGCCGATCAACCCAAGAACTCTGAGATTCCGATCTATCAGTAACAGTTCAATATTCCTTTCTTCGCTAGGAATCTCTTGGAGGACCTGAACTATCTCTTTATAGTAGCCACCCTCAGGCCGCTGGATGATTGCTGAAAGAAAAAGAGAAGAAGACATGAGTTCAGTTTCATTCAAAAAATTGCCCCATCGATTACTTGGGAAAAAAGACAATGCTTACGTCTAAACAGGCATCTTCTGGCAAACCCCGGTGGACATCGGACATAAAACCACTCTGACTTGAAGTAGCTCAGCCTAGTCCACGACCCCGTGACAACTTGGCAGTTTCTCACAGACTCCAAAAATGTAAAAGATGGGCTGTCAGTTCGACTCTTGAAGTTGAAGAGGTATCTTATCTCGGTCGGGCGGGGAGGCCGGTAGAGGTATTCCATAAATGCGATGAACAAGCCGTTGAGTGAAGCATATCCGTTTGGATGCAGTTGAGACGGAGCGATATCCAAGTAAGACAACACTTCTCTTATGTAATCATTGAACGGAGGGAGTGTGCCGGCCGCACATGCATGTCGATTAAAGGCAGTATACCCCTCCGGAGGATTGTGTGGTCTGTCGTCCGGTCCAGGCAACATCACGTCGTCCAACGATAAGCCATGCCTCAAACATATTCTCCCTAGCATATCCTTAGAGATGTTGGACGGGACAGAGTCAGGTGGATTATTAATGAAGGACGCATCGGGCAACTCATCCGGAGCTGGACCAATAGCTTCAGCCTCGATGTCCGGAATCTCAAGTCTGGGAGGGATAGGGTTCTGAGTTTCTTGCTGTTGCGAACTTGACGGTTCCATCACTAGCTAACTCACGAAAAACCATCATTAGATGATAAAAAGCCCGTGCATTCCCCAGTGTAAAGTGCATGAATGTGTTGTGTAGTGCAAATGTTGTGCGTGACTTGAGCAAATTCTGCAGAATTAAAGAAAACACGCTAGCGACAAAACTCTGGAAGTCAGACCGACAATGACCGTCATCGCTGACCGTCACGATCACGCAATCCAGATGCCAGATGGCTGATTCAAGTGTAAGTCCGTTACATGTTCGTTAGGTTACAGTTCCATCGACGAGCTTCGAAAGTCAGTCAAATATGCAATCCTGTGATCAAGTCCAATTATGCAAGGCAGAAGCTCGTCGGAGTCGAGTGTAAGAGCATGCAAGAGTTCGCTAAGTTCGTCGAATTTCAGCATGGAATCGATCGTAGTTCAGATTCAAATTCAGTCGGAGGCGTGATATCTTTCGTGTCGATCCAGTTCGAATCGATACTTTCGTATCGATCAAGGTCGACTCGATACCTTTCGTATCAATAGGTTTCGAATCGACGGCAGTTCGTATCGACCGGAGGAGTGGATTTCGTATCGATCAGAGAGGCTTACTTCGCATCGGCCAAGGGTTAACGACTGTGTGACAACCGAATGCAGTGACTTCGCATCGATCTGGGGCTATCGACATTGTACCAATAAACCTCTTGGTCTTCGTATCGATCGTGGGAGGCAGATTTTCGCATCGATCACGCGGGCCAACCACTTGCATCAATCATTTCAGTTCGACACAAGCCCCAACCACCTTAGATCGATGCGAACCTCTGCATCCCCTTCAACCCATCAATCGATGCGAGGTCATAAAATCTGGGTCGAGTCGAACCCTCCTGTCCCGGATCGACACGAACTAGAGGTGAAGCAATTCCTCCAGAACTCTTTCTTCTCCGATTGATGCGAGCATCGCCATGGCCATCCTCGACCAAGCTCTGGTCCAGATCTGGCCTTAGCGCCGCCAAAATCAATAATCAGCAAGGACACGATGGATCTGAGATCTGAACTTCGTCGCTCGAATTTAGCCGTGATTGCTTATTTACCTGAATTGAAGTTGGAGTTTGGGGAAATAATAAAATGATGTTTGATCGATTCGAAGATTGGAACAATTCTTTCCTCCCAAGTTCGTGAATCGATACGAAAATGCAGAAGGCAACAGTAAAAGTAAAAGGTAAAAAAGTGAAATCGAGCCAAGTTCCCGGTATTTATATGAAGCCTGGAGGCGAACTGGGTCGATTCATCTCCCAGTCAACATGACCGGTCGCAGCCAGTCAAGCGGTGCATCGATGCGAACATTCGTTTCGAGCCCAGTAGCCTCCATCGTTTCGAAGCACACAGGGAAGCCACCTGAAGGTAACAGACTCCATCGGTTCGAAATGTCCACTTTATGATCCATCGACTCACAACAGAGCAAACCTATCGATACGAGCAGTCACTACGTATCCATCAGATATCGCCAATTCAGATCAAAATCCACCGCGATTTGTGACCATCGATACGAATGACCATTTTCGTATCCATCAAGTCAACCCACATCGATACGAAGAAAGGCTTTCCAACTTTTAGCATCGATTCATGAGAGGACCGATACAAGAGGATGGCTAAAGGGTACGACTTTCAAAATTATTCAAAGAAGACCTGCAGCTTTTCAAAGCACGTCATGTTTTCACAAGACGTACTTTGGGGGGAAAATGTTATCCCGCCTTTTGGCAAGGCCAGGACACCAAGGAGTTGGATTCCAAATGTCGTTTGTCATGGATATCGTTGAATTTTGACCAAGTCCGGATCAAGCCCCAATCGATGAGACATGATCGGGAAAATAAAGCAAACCAACGCTCCAAGTTTCAGATCGATCCGAGTTCATATGCTCAAGTTATGATGGATGCAAGTCAAAGGGGAGAGCACTTTTTCGTATCCATCGGGAAGCAGCAGTTCGTATCGATCGAAGTTAACCAAGCTTCGAATCCATCGAGTTTGTATCGATGGGTTTCGTATCCATCGGTGGTCCTTGTTTCGCATCCATCGATCTCATGTCCATTAGAATGATTAAGTCCACACAGTTATAAGCTTCGTATCGATAGAACCTTCAGCCGGAAAGACTTGTTCGTATCCATCAATAAGTCACCTGGTTCGTAATGATCACTTAATGTCTACTTCGTATCCATCAGTCAGTGCTTGCTTCGTATCCGTGGATGAAGTCCTACTCGAATCCATTAGGTCAACCAGCTTGGATAACGTGTCATCTCTCGAAGGAAACGAGGCGAGATACATGGAGTCGAAGCAGTCAACACGGAGCAAATACCGGATCGAGGCGAAGCGCGCACACCACGTCATCCCTCGATGCGAATGCGCCGAGATATATGGAGTCGACGCGGTCAACTCGGAGTAAAGACCGGATCGAGGCGAAGTGTGCGTTCCACGTCTTCACAGAGGCGCGTGACGCCATCGATTCAAAGGCCTCAGCTCGAAGAGATGGATTCGAACTAGACAGCCTAGCAAAGAGCATCGCCTCGTATCGATGATATCTCTCAATCCACTGATCCAAATACCATGAAATTTTAACTGAAGGTTGCACACATACTGAGGAACATCTCCACCAAGTTTGAGCTCAATTGGAGGTAATCTTGATCGATACGAAATGACTTCGTATCGATCACAGATCGACTTGAAACTCTCTGGAAATGGTCGAATGGGTCCCCTCACATGTCAGACCAAGTCTCTCGGAGTTTGAGCGAAATCTAAGCCTCCTACGCCTATAAATAGAGCCCCAGAATCAACAGAAAAAGGGGCTTTTTCTCTGAAGCGTCCAGACTCTGCCGAATTGAGATTTGCATCACACTTTTGCTGTCAATTTCGAATTCTAATCTGTAATCTGCTGTTCATTGCTGTAACTGCTTGTAATCATTGAAAGAGAATCAATAAAATCATCAAAACTTCATAGTGGACGTAGGCTATACGCCGAACCACTCTAAATTGCTTGTCTGTGCATTTTACATTTCTGTTTGTTGGAGTTTTTGTTAGATAACCTCTGTTTTACATTTATAATCTTCATTTTATCTCTTCAAATAACTCCCGAAGAGTGTTGTGCCCATTTTTGGTACAAACAATACCTACTTTTGGACTTAGCTTTGCTTTGATGCTTCCGCTTGGATATCTTTTTATCACCCTTTTGTGTAGTGTTGTAGCCTTTTGTTTGACTCTGATATGTATATATATTGTTTTGACTCGTTGTATATAGTGTGGTCTTCGTACCACTTATGATGTATCATTTTGTACTGTCCTAGTGATGTATCAGTGTATATGTGTGTGTGTGTGTATATATATATATATATATGTTTATCTGCTTTTCTGTGATGTAATGTACATTTAGTTGTTGTATTTTTTTCTGATAGATCCGTTAGCCACATGTAGTTTTGTATTAAGAATTTGTTGAATATGTCGATCAACTTGAGATTGAAAAAAATATAGAGCATTAATCGACGTATTTAATAGATGTTTAAGACAAAGCTATAGATGGTCGCTCCTAACCAGCCCTATTCTGCGCATTAGCAGACGGTATTACCTAGTAATACTCTTTGTTAATGTGGGTCTTGGGGTAGGGTGTCACAGCTTGGTATCAGAGCTGAGTTCAGAACAAAATATGATAAACACAGAACAAAAACATATATTACGGTACATCAAAGTATAGTACAAGTGTTACAAATTCCCTAATCATCGTGTCCTTAACTTTTCATGTCCTTTGGGTAGATATAAGTTTGGAATATGTCTAGGAATATATTTTATTCCGTAGTATTCCATAATTGAATTAATGACATCTCATCCTATGAATAATCCTTATCGTGACTATTTTATTCTAGTTCACTTCGATACGGGTGTTTGACACACATTTGTATCGAAGTAGCTTGTTGATACCATTGGATGTTTCTTATCTTGTTACTTCTTTGAGGATTGCGAATCCTATTTAGGGTGATCTTTGTAGCTTTTCTTTTTGTGTAAATCTGCACATTAGTCATCTCCTTGGGTTAATATGATTTGGGGTTGGATTGGTTTGTTTGTTATGAAACCCCAATCCTATATTCTAAAAGGATCCTATATGTTAGGCATCCTAATTCGGTTGATTAGTGTCTCTAGTTCATCAGAATGTTGATGATAATTCCGAAGTGTCTATATTTGTTCTTGAGTTTCGAGATGATGATGTATCTCGAACTCCAGTTGTTTGTGATTTTGTTGATATATGTGAGTCCGTTTCGGGTTTCCTACCCAATCGGGCAATTGAGTTTTGTGTTGACCTCATTTCTGGTTCTTAGCCTGTTAGTCATCCTTCCACGAGGATGTCCACTAGGGAATGACTATAGAAGTAATTGCTGAAGTGTAAAGCCAAGCAATTCATTTAGTCCAGTTTTCACCGTGGGGTGCCACTGTTATCTTTGTTAAAGAAATCTGATGGTATTCTTAGGCTTTGCTTCCATTTTCGCAAGCTTAACAAGTTAACCATTAGAATGAGTATCTATTGCTTATGATTGATGACATATTCGATCTATTGAGTGGTGCTAGGATCTTTCCTTAACTTGACCTTGCACTGATTTTCATCAGCTACGAGTTGCAGAGAATAGCGTTTCTCTTACTGCATTCCGCACTCGTATGGTTCTTGTGAGTGGCTCATTATACCGTTCGATTTGGGAAACACTTCAGCTTATTCGTCAATCTTGTGAATCAAGTATTCTGGGAATACTCGATGAGTTCTTCTTGTGTTCTTTGATTTTGAGTGTAAGCAACTATTTGAATTTTCAAATCTTTCAAATTTAATATATGTTTTTAAAGGAAATTGATTTTTTGTTTATTGAGCTAAGCAAAGAATATTTTTTAAATTTTATAAGAGGCATTTCTTTTTATAGAAAATGATTTTGTGTTGGGTTGTCCATCGAGTGCTTTAAGAATTCTGGTCGATACGCCTGATCAACGTTATCGATAGGAATTTCCTAAACGCTGTGATGAGACCGTCAGACATGGTAAATTGAGTTTTTATAAGTAAAGTTTGGGAACAAATTAATATGATTTGGGTATTGAATTTTATTTTGATGAGTAATGTAGCCATTGAACCATAGTGAGAGTGGATGAGTGATGAGGCAGTTTTAATCATTGGGTCAACTCTACAACCAAGCGATTGGTCATTCGCTATCAATCAATGGCGAGGCAATACCCTTGTATTATTTGAAATTTTTGGATTTGAATATGCTAATTTTAAACTCTTAGCATGCGTTTGTGAGCTAGTTTTGTTTTGAATTTTGGTTGTATTAAAAATTTGTTGGCGTGAATTTGTAAAATTCTTTTGGAAACAAGTTTGAATTAATTATCAACTTTAATTAGTTTTATGATGATAATTAGTTGGAAATTTAATTTTGTGACAAAGTGGAATTGTGAATTTGAATTGTTTTGATAAATTAACCATTTATGTAGTATAATCATTTTAATTGTGAGAATGATTTTAAAATATATATATATATATATATATTCCAAAATTTATTGTATGGATAATCAATAATCATCTTTTGATAATAGAAGAGATTAGTTATCTCTTCCAAAATGAGTTTTCTTAGTAAATTACTTTAAAGTTAGATTTTGGAAAGTAATGAATTTTTTTCCAATTAATGAATTGTTTCTTTTATGTTGATTGCATAAAGTTGATGTAACATCCCGCCTTTTTGTACGTTTTAAGCAGACACGCATGCCAACTCAAACCATACAGAAGGGCGGATTTTTATTGGGGTGAATAAGAAAAAGCAGAGAAAGAAAAAAAACAAAACAAAATCTCGCAGCGGAATGAAAAAATATAATAATCAAATAACAGTTCATGAAGCTGTATACAAACATTTGATTATACTTATACAATACAAAATCAGAGTTACACATATCAGAGATAAATAAATGATAATGCAGCGGAACAGTATGATGTAGTGGAATAATATAGTAAATAATGGTAGTACAAATCTTCGTCTTCGTCCTCCAGAAATAAAGTCTTCGAATCCTGAAATGCTCAGGCTAACCCAAGCGAATTGAAAAGACAAAACACTCGAGTCAGAACTAAAAGATCTTATGTGAGTTAAATCAACGGTAAATAAATATGAGTGTAAATGGCATCGGAGATGTTTACGGGTTTTGACATCTCCTATCCAGTGTCTAACGTGAGTGCAGTAACTTAAAAGATGTTCGGGATTCACATCTCCTAAGGATCCATTAAACTATCTACTATGTAGTACAATACGCTATTATAATATGTCTACAGTAATATAAACTATTAAAATAGCGTTAAGGCGTTACATTTTCCCCCTTAACACATTTTTATTTCCCATAGTCTATACAATACCATAATCCCACCCGTAAATTGGGTGTCGTCGGAGGACACTCCATAGGTATGGTACAAACCAAACTCGTAGAAGGCGTGCTAGGGTAGGTGACACGGCACAACTAGGCAATGCCAGGGTAGATATACCAATTACACTTCCGGACCGGTGGTAACGCATAGCAGCTACTACCGCACACCTCGGAACACACTCCCGAATCAAAAATCGAGGGTGGCCACCAAATAAATTGCAAAGTCAGAATATAGTATCGATGGAATGTGCCCGATTGGAGGAATGACCTCACTTAGCCCGTCGATTGCTCCTATTTTAGCCATCCTAAGCCAACTCACGGGAGTCGGGTCCATGTATATTCCTCATATAGGATCGTCGTCACCATCCTACTTCATTCTGGAATCTCCACCGCGTACACAGTTATCAAAGTGGTTTTCGGTATCGACAGAGAGTATGCCCATATCCGATCTCGGTCTCTTTAACAACCAACCGCTTATTACACACCGGATGGTTCATTTACATTTTCAAAATCGTTTCATAATTGATATCAAAATATCATATTCAATTCAAATCATATCACTTTCAAAATCATTACTTACTTCCGAAATTATATCACATTGAAATCATAGTTCGAAATTATATTTCTTTTCAAAAGTCATATTTCCAAAAGGGGTTTTTAGACTCAAGGAAAAAGTTGAAAATAAATTTATTCTTAGGGACAACAAGTTTGTTTTTTAGGCTGAAGGACACTTTCTAGTGCAAACCACAGAATGATAGTTGTAACTATCATTTTCTGTTTACACTAAAAAATGTCCTTCAGACTAAAAAGCAAACTTGTTGTCCCTGAGACTAAATCTTTTATCAACTTCTTCCCTGTGCCCATTTTCCTGTTTCCAAAATAAGTTAAACTCTCATTTCAAAATATCATATTAAACCAAATATGTTATTTAATTCCCAACTTAGGTTATAACATCATTAACCATATTCACTTAAAAATCGAGAATTTGAATATAAACCCATCCATTTTACTTAGTTTGGAATTTAGAAGAAAATAGTTTTAAATAGTTATAGATAGTTAATATAGATTTAAAATAGATTAAATATAATTAAAATAGATTAAATAGCTTTAAAATAGATTAATTAGATTTAAAATAAGTTAAAATAGGTTAATTAGTTTAAATAAATTAAATGGTTTAAAATAGGTTAAAATGATTTAATATAATTAATATAGGTTAAAATAGTTTAATACTTTGAAAATCTTAATAGTTAGAAATTTTAAAATAATAATATTTTTAAAATAGTTTATATAAAATAAAAAAAATATGAATTTGAAATTTTTATCAATTTAAACTATTTATTTCTTTCCAATTCATTTGGACCATTTCAATGTCCCAAAACCAAATTTCAAATCTTCCCATTACAATTCTCAATAAAATATTTATTTCAATATCGCTTCAAATCAATGTTGAAACATCGGTTTAATTACTCCAATTTCAATATATTTCAAAGTTATACTTCAACGATTTTAATAACTCAATTTCGATAACCTTCACTTATATTTCAAATTCACTATAAAATTTCAGTTTTATTCCTTCAACAAATCTTTCAAAAAAATTCGATTTTAACATAAAACTCGAAGTTCGATAAAAATTCGATTTATATAACCCAAATTTTATTTCAAAAATATCATTTAACTCAATGCAAAATTTAAGGATTCAAAATCATTTAAATTTAACCAATCCGGTGTCCGTATATAATTATCTACCCTAGGGTCAAGTGATACAGATATTTATCATTTCAATCCGCAATTTAATATTTACGGTTATATATCTTTTCAAACCGCAATCTCGAAATAATAATAAAATCCATAAAATCGCTCGATTCTATCATTTCAACCCACAACGATTTTTCCTTAATCTATTGATCATTCGGGTATGTATGATTTCAACCCATAGTGAACTTGCAGTTTATAACAATATAAAATAAAACTTCCATTCATCCAATATCAACAATCATCATCCATTACAAGCATCATCCAAATCAATCAATAAATATCAATATAGAACTGATAATCAATAACAGGTATTTAACTGGTAACTTATATTCAATAATAAATTAAATAACTGTTTAATTCAAATAAATTCAATTTAACTGAGATGATGATTTAAAATATACCAAACAGTCATAAATAAATTTCTAATCACATCATAAATTTAATTTAACAAACATAAGAAATTTTAGAAGTTTTGAGTGGGTTAAAACACTCACCTTTAAATTTAAATCAAATTTAAATTCAATTTAAACCCAAAATTTGAACGGTCTCAGAATTCGTCCAAACCAGTGTCAAAGTGTCCAGAATTTCAATACGATCCTAACGCAAGAAACCGCACGTGAAACGGACCTCGTACGTAAAAGTTATTCAAATTAGAAATTTTCAATTTTGAATTTAAACAAAAATAAAAGGTAAATAAGATGTTAGACACGTCACCATCCCCTCTGGCAAAAGTCGCGCCTACGCACAGGACCCATGAACCCCGTCCTCTGCTCTGCGTTGACCGCCGATTTCATCACCCAAACGCCGCCGATACTCCATGGAACGACCACCCACGACTGCCTGTCGTTGCCCATCAATTCCCCCCGGTCCGGTCGCTAAAGACTCCTCCGGCCACCACGCAAAAACCTAGATCTTCGAACCCTAAACCGCAAAATTCCGCCTCCACAGCCCACAATCGATGACAAGACCACCACCATACGACTCCGCGTCACCATCTCCTTCGGCCAGCATCTTGAATTACACGATCAGGGGCACGAATCAGAAAGCCCCAAATCAGATCTAGGGTTTCGCCAATCAGGCTTTGACCAAGAATTCCAGTTGACTCGAGCACTCTTTCGACGAACAAACAACACCCGCTGGCTCCATTCGATGAGAGCTTCGCAATGGCATATAATTCGATATGGTTTAGAGAGTTTGAAATTTTGATTTGAATTTGATTTGAAGTTGGACGGAGAATTTGTTTGTCTGCCATTGGAACGAGGAGTTGAGAAGAAGTGTTCGTACAGACAAATGAGAATAGAAACAACCTAGGGTTTAGAACGAGATATCTATAGGCAAGGCTGACATGGAAAGAATGGACCAGATTGATTGACCGATAATCGACCCGAAAAGCCCGTTTCGACTCCGGAACGAAAATGGGTCAACCCATATATCAAAATAGACGTTTTCGATAATTTCAAACTCAATGGAACAGGTTTCAAGTCCTAATTCCATCGTATGAAGAAATTATGTTAAAATCAGCTTATTTCAAATTGATTTCAATTAAATTAATTTCTAGGCGTTTCGAGTCCGTACAATCAAACGACAAGTCCGATCATTACGAAACTTAAAGTCCTATAATAATTCACTGTTACGGATCCGATGAAACTGGTTTCGTCGAAATTCGAGTCAGTGGCCAAAATGGCTATTTTCACATTATTAAATTAAATTAATATTTAAATTAATTAAATCACCCTTTTCAATTCAAATTTAATTATTTTACAATTTATATCTTTTGGCTTATTTAGAAATTTAAAATCCTTTAAAAACCAATTTCAATATCAATTCAAAGTTAATTAATTCACCAATTACATTATTTAATTTCAATTTCCGTAAATTCATTAATTATCAATTGAAATTCCAATAAATCAATTTATTTGATTTTAAATTTTGTTATTAAATAAATTGTCATCTCATAGGTACAATTAACATTGGTTTATATCTTAGCACGTTAATATTCTCTAATTTTTATCTTAATTTCAAATAACGTAATATTTAATTTCATTTAATTACAATTGATTTTCAAATTCAATTCAACTAACTCAATAACAGGTAACTTATAATAATTGTCACTGTTTGCATTTAATTACATTTACAAGTTCATTACTTACAAAAAATGTTACAATTACTTATTATAATGCTAATTTCATTCAATTATCATTAACAATACATGATCTCATTGGTTAATTAACTATTTACATTCGTTTTCTTACATTTCATTTATAACCAAGTATAACATTTACATTATTTCATTCATTGGGATTATATTCAAGTTGTTAATGATTAGCTTTAGTTATCATTTGTTACATTTCATTTCAGTATTCATTTCATTATTAAATTATAAATTTTTATTTCTTCAATATTAAATTACCAAAATCTCATTAAATTAACAAATTTAATTATCGAAAATTACGGGTCATTACAGTTGACCATATTTTGGTATGTCTCAGCTTTTCGGGAAAAAGAAGATCATTTAATAAATGGTTTAGCAAAAGCTTGTTTGAAAATGTAATTTGAAATTAAAATGGTTTGGGAAAATTTCAAAATTTAAATTGATTTGTAAGATAAATTTGGTTTGAAAAGTGTTGTGCTAAAACAACAATAACTTGAGATTTGTAACTCCGAATGAGTTCAAACTTTTTGCAAATGGAAGAGCTTTTAGAAGGGTATAAATTTTATTTTTACCACATTGGAAGATTTTGCCTTTGATTCTGTCTAAAATAGGTTTGAAAGTGAATAAACATTTCTGTCTTATAAGTTTCTAAAATTTGTGCTGAAAGTAAATTCTGCATAACTTTCAAACAATGAATCTGATTTTGATGATCTTTATATTGCTAGAAAGCTTAGACTTTGTAGAACAACTTTTATTTTATAAGAATTCTCTGATTTTGAAGTTTGCTCTGTCAGAATTTGTTTTTTTACAGCAAGTTTGTAATTGGAATTTACTTGTTTTCTTTGTGGTCATGTGTATTCTACCTATTTTGTGAATGTAATAGAATTGATATTTAGTATAAATATATGTTTCAAACTGAAATATATTTTGGTAGAATTTAAGAGTGAAACATTTTAATCACTTTAAATGAAGAGTACAGAGATTAAATTGGATTTTTGAAAGAGGTTTTGAAAATTTTCAAAATGTTGAAATTTGAGAATTTGATTATGTAGTAAAAGGATTTTGATAACCTTGAAAATATTTGTTTAGTTAAATAGGAGTATAAAAATCCATTCTTTGAGTTTGTCTTGCCTTTGTGCAATTATCTAGCGACTTGCATTTATGCGGTCGTTTGGGTTGGTGGTATTGAGGAAACCACCTAACACTTATTGAGTTTTCTTACTTCCATTGTGTCAATCTAATGGTTGTATGGCTCTTTCCGTAGTGACATACGGAAAGTCTTGTCGACAATTATCTAGTTGGTTGAAGCTAGGATAAAATTTTGTTAAATCTCGACTCTATTTGAGAAGCTCCTAAGAAATCAACCTCACTTGATTGATCTTTTGTATGGCATCCTGTCTGTGATCTTGTTTCGAAGGTACGACGCCTTCGAAATCATGATGTATTGCTCGTAGAAATTCAATGGTCCACTAATCCTAGTATTAGCACTTGGAAAACCATGGAATTAATCGAGCGATCTTATCTTGTTTTTATAACATCTTGTGTTAGGATGAGAAATTTTAAACTTAAGCTTATCTATCTTCCTTTGCTTGAGGAAATAAATAGTGTTAAATATAGCTCTTCTCTAGAAATTCCGAGGACGCAATTTTTATAAGAGGGGAAGTTTGTAACAACCCTGGTTTTGGGTGATTACATGTAAATATTAAATTATAACGGTAGTTATAATTTAATATTGTGAATTAAAAATAAATTGGAGATTTAAATTGTTTATTTGGAATAAAAAATGGATTTTGGAAATAAATGTGAAAATAAAGTTTTTAAAACTTTATCTTGGTTATTTGTGATAAAAATGAATGAAATATGATTTTTATTTAGTGAAAATGCAATAATTCTTATAATTATTGACAAATGCTTCTTTTAATAATTTTTAAAGGAAGTATTTGATTTTAATATGTGTTTATTATAAATAAAAATGTGAAATTTGATTTAAAAATAAGTTTTGATCATAAAATTGATGGAAAATGGTTTGTTATATTTTATTACACAAGAAAATTATTTTTGTGTAATTTTTGAAGTTAAAAATGGTGATTTATGTGAATATTTATGTAAATTGGTTATTTATTTAAAAATGAAATTTTTGATAATAAAAATATTTTTATAACAAAATGTTCTTTTTATACGTTGTAAAATATTTTATTAAACATGAAAATATGTTTACATAATTTTATTATGTTTGAAACATTGTGAAAATATGTTGTTTTATTTATCAACATAAGTGTAATGTTGTTTTTAGTGATAAAATTAACTACTTAGGCTAATTTCTTTAGTTTTGGATCCAAAGCCCACTTAGCAAAATAAACCTGAGCAAAGAAAAGTGAGAAACATCTCATTTCCTCCAAACCAATACATTTATTTCTTCTTATAGTAAACTAAAAACAGAAAAAGAAAACTTTACCCTTTTGCAAATCTAAAGCTCCCATCTCAATTCTTTCAACAAATTTGCTGTTTTAATCAACTTAAAACTAATTTACTACAGGTAATCCACTCCAGAACGAGAAATTTCATCAAATTTCAATTTTGTGAATGGGTTTGTCTATAATAGTGTTTTCTTCTCTTGCATGCTTTGTTTTGCTCTTCTACAGGTCTTTGAAGCAAATTCAAGCAACAAGCTCCCACCTTTCAACTGTAAATCCGAGAATTTGCTCTACAATTGCAAGGTGGGTAATAATCTCACAAATGCTAGCTCAAACAACGCTGAATTGCAAGCTGAAAATACCAAAAATCGTTTACTATAATTGAAATTTGTGTTGTTGGATATTATAGTAAAAAATATTCTGAGTAGCTACTTTCCATGACCATATCTTCTTTTTCCTATGTTGGAATTCGCTGATTCTTTTTTTATTTGAAAGTTGGAGTTTCATACTATGTGCATACCAATTTCCAGTTCAATCCGAGGTCGTTTGATCCTCTGTTTCATGCCTGTAAGTTGAACCCAAGATGGTTTTTAGGCCTGGGCACATTTCCGTTTTCTGAGCTGCTGCAAACATGGCCTGAGTCCATGTTTCAGACAGCGTATCTTTTTCATTTCCTGTTGGAATTCATTGATTTTTTTTTGAAAGTTGAAGTTTTTTACTATGTGTATACCAATTATAATTTCAATCTAAGGTCGTTTGGTCCTTTTTTTCATGCTTGTAAGTTGAACCCGAGATGGTTTTCAGGCCTGGGCACATTTCTGTTTTCTGAGCTGCTGCAAACATGGCCTGAGTACATGTTTGAGACGGCGTATCTTTTTCATTTTCTATCGGAATTCATTGATTCTTTATTTTGTTTGAAAGTTGAAGTTTTCTACTATGTGCATACCAAGTTTCAGTTCAATCAGAGGTTGTTTGGTCACCTATTTCATGTCTGTAAGTTGAACCCAAGATGGTTTTTAGACCTGGGCAGAATTCAACATGGCCTGAGTCCATGTTTGAAATTTCATATCTTTACCATTTCATGTCGGTATTCAGTGAATCTTTTTCCAGTTCATAGATAAATTATTCTACTTTGTGTATATCAAATTTCAGACCATTCCAAGGTCATTAAGCCATTCAAATTATGTTTGAAAGTTGAACCCGAAGAAGATTTCAGACCTGGGTATTGTTTTTCCCTGTGCGTTTTTTTTTTGTTTTGCCCTCTTTTTCCGTTCGATTTCCGACTTCTGCATCTTGTATTTGTGATATTTCTGAACTGTCAATAGGCTAGCCAAAATTTTGGAGAATTTGTGATTCAAAATGAATTGTTTTTTAGATTAATTCGAATGTCAGTTTTTGGAATTTTCAATGTTTTTCCTTGATTTAAAGCACGGGTTTTTCTAAATAATTTTGAAATAATTTTTAAAATAAATTGGCTTTTCAAAGAATTATTATATAATATTTATAAATTATTTTCAAGCTATAAAATCTATATATTCTCTATAATAAGGGAATTTTAAAGTTTGTTTTCCAAAAACGATATCGAAAAATTGTTTTAAAAGCCTGTTTTCACAAACAAACTATTTTCTATATAAAATACACGTTTTTGCACTATTCGAGCGACTGAGAAGGAGAATTAAACGATTAGGTAAAACACATGGTATGGGACACGTGCGTTTATCTTTTCGGTTAATTCCTGACTTGTCTTTTTGATCGTTTTGACATTCAGGTCGTATTTGCCGATGAGATGAGGCAAATATTTTTACTGCTTTCTGGTGTGGCATTGGCTAGCGGTTAGTAAACCGATTAGTGAGAATGTGGTATGGGACACACTGTTAACACTTTTCAGGTTCCTATCTGAGAGTTTGTGACGCATTTGTCTAAGAGACGTATTTGCAAGTACTGGACCTTCGGGTCATTTGTCCTTCGAGATGTTTGTCTAAGAGACGTATTTGTCCATTGAGACGTATTTATCCTTTGGGATGTTTATCTAAGAGACGTATTTGTCCTTTGGGATGTTGTCCTTCAGGATGTTTGTCTAAGAGACGTGGCGCCTTATTTTGAGAGAATAGTACTTGGTGGGCTTCGGCCATAAGCACGTGCTATATCTTTGAGATGATTTCATTGATTATTTGTGATTTTCCAAGTGTATCACCTTTTTACGTATTTGGCCATTTGAGCCGTTCGAGACATTATATATGGGGATTACATCTTTGGAAACTTGAACTCTTTATCGAGTTCTATATTTGAGATTTGGGTTTGCCAACACTTGGAGTTTATTTTGAGATTGGAGATTTGTCATTCCAGGGCGTTTATTTGAGATTTTCACTCTCCTTTAAGGAGATACATGTGGTTGCCATTGTGGCGTATTTTCGAGCTTTGAGATTTCTCTATTTTGAAAATAAATTTGAGATTGTTGTTTATGGCGAGTTTGAGTTTTGAGATTTCTCCTATTTGGGAGTATGGTTCATCGAAACCATTATTGTTATTTTGGGTTTATGCCGATGATATGAGGCATGCTTATGCTTAGTTGCTTTTGTATTTGAGTTTATCTCTTTCAAGGCTATATAAATGCTTAGTGATGCTGCTTCACTTGAAGTAATGACATGTACTTACTTAAGCTATAATTTCTTCTCATTTGAGAAGAGTTATCGCCCTTTACCTTATGCTTCATATTATCACTTATCTTACTAAACTTATTGTTTTAGCTAGACTGACCCGTGTATTTTATACTCGGGTCAGACCGAGTTGTTTTAGGTTAGATACCTGCTTTTGGACTTAGCTTCGCTTTGATGCTTATGCTTGGATATCATTTTATCACGCTTTTGTGTAGTCTTGTAGCCGTTTGTTGACTCTGATATGTATATATATTGTTTTTACTCGTTGTATATGGTGTGGTCTTCGTACCACTTATGATGTATCGTTTTGTACAATACTAGTGATGTATGAGTGTATATGTATATATATATATATATGTTTATCTGTTGTTCTATGATGTGATGTACATTTAGTTGTTGTATTTTGTTCTGATAGATCCATTAGCCACATGTAGTTTTGTATTAAGCATTTATCGAATATGTCGATCAAGTTGAGATAGAAAAAAATATAGAGCATTAATCGACGTATTTAATATATGTTTAAGACAGAGCTATAGATGGTCGCTCCTAACCAGCCCTATTCTCCGCATTAGCAGACGGTATTACCCAATGATACTCTTTGCTAATGGGGTCTCGGGGTGGGGCGTCACAATAGTACATACATTAAAATAGCATTGGATAAGCCTCTCTAATCTTATCCTCGGTCTCCTAATTACAGTCTTGTTCCTCGTCACTCCATTGGACCTTTACTAACTTGATTGTCTTATTTCTAAACTCCTTCGTGTCTCTATTCATTATATGTATAGGTCGCCTAATAATAGTCATATCAAGGTTTGCTACTAAATCTTCTAAAACTGTTGGCTATATAGTAGAGTTTAAATCACATACATACTTCCTCAAATGAGAAACATGAAAAACATATGGACTCGTGCCAAAGTATTCAGTAACTCATTTGCGAGTTTCCAAGTCCTCTTTATAATAGGAAATTAACCAACATATCTAGATGCTAACTTTTCTGACTTTCCAAAGCGCATAAAAACCTTCATCGGTGATACGTTAAAAAAAACATGATCTCCTACTGAGAATTTCAAGTCATTTTGCCTTTTATCCATGTAAATTTTCTCCTTTAATTGAGCTTCCTTTATCCTTGTTTGGATTAACTCAAGCTTTTCTGTTGCTTCTTTCACCAAATCTGGACCAAGCATTGGTCTTTCACCTGTCTTCACCAACATGCTGGTGAGTTGCATGACCTTCCCTAAAGTGCTTTGAAAGATGTCATTCCTATACTAGTCTGATAACTATTATTATATGAAAACTTGAGTAAGTGTAAATTGTGTTCCTATGACCCTCCAAGGTCATAAGCTCTTAACAAATCTTCAGGTACCTTGGTATCCCTTACAATTTTTCCATCAGCTTGCGGATGTTAAGCTTTACTCATTTTTAGCTTCTTACCCAATACATCCTGTAAGCTCTTCTAGAACTCACTAGTAAACATAGGGTCTCTATCAATTAATATGATACTTGATATTCCATGAAGTCTCACAACATTCTTTATGAATAATTTTGCTAAACTAGGTGTCGTCCTCATCAACATAACAGGGATGAAGTGTGTACTCTTGGTCTATATATCAATCATGACCCAAATACGTTCATTTCCACTATTCTACCTCGGCAACATGTCAGGAAAATCCATCGATATAGAATCCCTTTCCATAGTGACATTCAAAAGTTGGAAGTAATCCACTTAGTTTTTAATGCTCGGCTTTCACCTATTGGAAATTCATTCATTGCTTCACCATAACCCTACATCTCTCTTCATACTTTTCTAGAAGAAACTCCTCTTCATTGCATCCATATACCTCTAGGATGAATAGTAAACTTTAATCAATGACACTCTTTAAGAATTTCCTTTCTTAGATTATCCACATTCGAAACACACGACCCTTCCTTATTCCATGATCATCCTCTTTGGTCAAGTGCAAAGTCTTTCAAATCATCAATCTAATTTCCCACTTCTAGTCACTTAACTTCTAAACAAGAAATTATTGTGGTACGCTGAATAGAATTGTTATCGACCTTATTCTAACTCCACAAAAAGCCAATGCCTCTAAATTGTTCCATTCAGAAAACATCGCTAATACCACATTATGATCTTTTCTATTAAGTGCATCATCAACTTTATTTTCTTTTCCTGGCGTATAGTCAATCTCAAAGTCATAAACTGCTAAAAATACAAGCCATCTTTGTTGTCTCATACTCAGCTCCTTTTAAGAGAATAAATACTCCAAGAACTTATGATCTGTGAACGATTCGAATCGTTCCCCCAAAAGATAGTGACTCCACACCTTCAATGTAAAGGTTACTGCTGCGAACTCCAAATCATGAGTAGCATATTGAACTTCATGCGGTCGAAGCTATCGAGAAGCAAAAGAAATGACTCTACCTCTCTATATTAATACAGCTTCCAAACCGGTTCCACATTCATCCGTACACACCACCAAATCTTGATTCTCATCTAACACAACTAACATGGATGCATTGATCAATAAATACTTTAGCTTATGAAATGCTTTTTCACATTTATCGATCCAAACAAACTTCATCCTTCCTTTTTTGATCGATGTTTCTATATGAGAGAAATCTCTAATGAATCTCCTGTAGTAGCCAGCAATCCCTAAGGAACTTTTGATCTCAGTTACGGTCTCAGGTCTTTTCCAAATATTTATAGCTTTAATCTTCGATGGATCCATAGACAATCCATTCTCCAAAACTACATGTCCAAAAACTTCACTTCTCTTTCCCAGCAATGATGTTTTGAAAACTTTGCCTTTAGCTAATGCTACCTTCGTGTATCTAACACTATTCTTAGATGAACTTCATGATCTCCTTCATTCTTAGAATTCAAGATTTCTTCAATAAAAACCAACACGAATGTGTCCAAATGCTCTCGAAAGATTCGATTTATCAAGTCTACAAAGAAAGTAGGCACATTGGCCATTCCAAATGGCATGATTAGCCATTCTTACGAACCATACCATGTTCTAAATAATGTTAATGGTATACTTTCTTTACCACTCTAAATAGGTGGAAACTCGTTGCTAAGTCTAATTGTGAGTAGACTTGGCTCCACTCAATTGATTAAACATTTATTATTTATGGTCTTCTCATTTAGCTTCCAATAATCAATATTTAATCTCAATGACCTATCCAATTTCTTCACGAACACCATTGCAGCTCCCCAAGACAAACTGCTTCGTCTTATAATGTTCTTCCCTTTCAGATCCACCAACTACATCTTTAACTCCTTCATCTCGGCAGGTGTCATTTTGCTAGATGGTCTAATTACAGGTTCAACTTCTGGTGCAAGATGTATTCGAAACTCAATGGCATGTTTAAGCATTAGTCCTGTAATTGGCTCAAAACATATGAATGCTATCTTACCACAAAAAACTAATTTATTTCATTGTACACATTTCCATAATGCCCAATAACGCACGCACACCAATACTAGATTCTTCTAATGAGGATATAATTCAATGAAAGCAATCAAGGTGTCTTAAGGATATCACTCTATCTTGGTAAAACATCCTAGCATCATATAGGCTTAGCCAATCCATACCCAAAATTATCCCAAAACCCACAAAATCAAACACATGTAAATTGCAAGGAAAGCATACGGCCTAACAATTCAAATTCTATGTGGTTGCATTTCATTCCAAGAGTCGTATAGCTATCAATCGAATTTGCAATCCTCAGAAAAGTAATAGGTATGTCAATTCAAGGTTTGACTTATGTACTAAAAATCTAAAGGCAAAAGAATGTGATGCTCCAATATCGAACAACCTTTTAGGAATGCTATTTATAAGAAGTGCACCTTCTAACACATCATTTTCTTTCTCCTCAATCATCAATCTAGATGTAGGTTCCAAAGCAAAAACCTTTTCTTGCTACGCTAATTGGTTTAGGACATTCCCTCTTGTAATACCCCAGCTTATTGTAGTTGTAACACCTCATTCCCTTTTTATCAGCACTCTTCTTGTTGTCCCTATTATGACACTTAGTTTGCAAAGTTCCCCTTATCGTCACACTAGTAACAAGTCACCTTTGATTTTCCCTTCTTGGAAACTCCACCCTTTTTAACTCCCTTCTTATTAAAGAACTTCCTTTTCTTACCATAGAAACTCGTCGTTCTGTCCTCCACTTCTATGGCATTCTTCATTCCCATAAGTGGCCATCCTTCAATCAATCCAGTCGCTGCTTCGGCTTGCATCATGTTTACAAAGAACTAATACATTATTACCGATAGAGTTAGGGTTATGGCCTAGAGGCAATTATGTTACATATGTCTAACTTTGTGACTAATCTTGTTTATAATAAAGGTGTTTAATTTCTGTTATATACTTTGTTATATAGTTATACAATTAATTGATTAATAAATTTAAAGTATATAAATAAGAAATTGTTAATTGGAAAGTAATGTGATTGTAGTCGCAAATAGTTGCAACGTGAGTAATAAATCACAATATAATATAACATTTTATCTTAAATATTCCTCATCATGGTATTTTGAGAAATGATATTGGTACATCCTTTAAGACCAGAGTGCATAAAACTCTCCAAATGTTGTGGAGTGTATTACTCATGGTTGTTGGAGGCGCCAAGGGATTAGTATTGTTTGTTATTAGATAACCATGGAATGAATCACTCGAGAGTTTCATATTAGTTAATAATAACAAAGGTCAAATAGGAAATCTCAAAGTATCAATGTTATACAGTTCTCTTGACTTGAGAATATTGTTAAACTTCAATAAGGATACTCCTCTTTAATTATAGTTATATTATGGCATGACATCCGTCAAACAACTATATTTCGATCTGAGTTAAATCATTGGAAGTAAACCACTATTCAATAGAGAATTCATATTCTTAATTATATGGGGTTAGTATCACGGTCAACTGTAGCCAGCTCAAAGTCAATGTCTTTGGCCTGAGCAATATGATTAATAATAAATGTTATTAATGAACCAAGGACTTTCTTTATGGACTAATCAAGCTAAATATGGATGATATTAGGATTTTGACCAAAACCAAACTCCATAAGTTCTAAAGTGATATAGTGTTGATGAAGAGAACTGTTGTAAATAATCGTTACTAAAAGGTACCGCTTAAAACTATAAAATTGGACTTTACCAAAAATAGATGTATAAGAGATAAATTCGGCCAAACTATCATACCACTAGTGAAGGTTAAGTGTGAATATTAATATTCAAAATTTTCGATATTAATCGCTGATTGAGTTTGCACCTGCAAGTTACACAAATGTATAGATAGGTTCCTTGAAATACCACACGATTTAATTAATTTATAAATTGTTATAATTCATTAAATTAATTAATATTTATGAAATGCTAATTATTTATTCATATGATGTATTAGGCGCTATTAGTATTTATTAGGCGTCAAAAGTAACTAATTAGGTACGTGTATAAATTTATACGTACACATACAATATGCGATATCGATAAACATTTAAATTCAATTTAAAAGTTGTTAATTATTAATTGGTTTTGGAGCATTCATTGGCACATTAACACCTTGTTATGGCCAGTCTAAAAAAGTGGAAGGAGAGAGAGGTTTTCAAATTAAATTGAGTCATAATTAAAGGAAGAGTAAAAGGTGAATATGATATCTCTTCTCCTTCTGCATTTTCTTTAAATAACCTAAACCCTTTCATTTATAGTTAGTTTTTTTGGAAGTTCCTTCTTCTCTTTTCTATCCATGAAAAATTCACCATCATAGCTCCATTCCTTTTGGACGAAATATACTAAGAGGGAAAAAAATTATACATCAAATCAAATCAAATCAAAAGATGGGACTTCAAGCTATTTGCAAAAGCTATGAGATTGTTTAAAGCTTGTATCTAGGATAGTCTATTATTCCAAATGTGATAAATGGTGACATATTCAAGGTATTTCTCTTGTTTACATTTTAGTTCACATATATCATTTGTTGGATAATTCGTAGAATGATCCATATTCGCATATGTTGTCTCACCTAATTAACATGGTTAAAATGATGTGTTTTATTCATTAAGTAATATTAAATTATAGATCTTTGTTTAAAAAATATTTTGTATTCGAAAATCATACAATATTTATTTACATATATGATTTTGTATTTTCAAAGTTATTAAAATATGTTTTAATATAAATTATTAAAATATTCAGTCTAAAAAATGGCCTCATATGCATTTTCTATATTCTATCTGCGTTTCTTCCATCCATCACTCTAGGTCTTTCATCCTCCTCCACTCTATACCGCATCCAAAACCTCATCCCCTCAAATCCAAATCATCAAGCACATGCTTTCGCATGAGATCTGGCCATTCGAAAAATTAAGTTTTCTTTTCCAGATCCCATCCCTTGGGTCCTGATCGTTCTTCTTAGATGAACTCCTTTGTTACGTTGGCTTCATCTATCGATGATGCTTCCCTAAAGCATGATTCTGTTTTTGGTCTTCCGGGCAATACTGGTCATTCCCCCCTATCGCCTTTGTTAGTTGTAGTGGATAAAGGTCATTTATCTCAGGTTGTTCTTCCTGTTTTTGGTGATAGTTTGAACAATGTTGACTGTGTGGTTGAAGATGCCGAGCCTAATTCCAGTGTGAAGCCTTTTTCTGTTGATTTCACCCATAGTGTTTGTGGGAATTCTAATGTTAATACTGCTACTTAGTCTCTGTTTTCTCCAACTGGTTTATCATCGAGGCCTTCTCATGTTAATGATTGTACTGAAATCTTCTTTATCTTCTGCTAAGGTGAATAATTGGTCGTCCTTGTTTAAGTCCTTGCCTAAGAATGCTGGAGCCTTCATTCCACGCTCTTTTGAAACTTTGGATGATGATGGTGTGCTGGTTGCTCCGTCTGCTGTTCTCCAAGTGGGTATTGATTACTAGTCTGATTACTTAGTCGTTTTTTTCTTGGATTAATCCCCGCCTTATAAAGATGCCCATGACCATTGCAATCGTGTATGGAAATTAAGAGGTATGCTTCATATTCCATATGTTGATACCATGTACTATCTCAAATTCTCAAATAGAGATGATAAGCTTCATGTTCTTGGGGCGGATCCATCGGTCATTGAAGAAAAGCCCTTTATTATCGCTCCTTGGAGCTTGACGGTTGGCAAGGCTAGGTAACAAACCTTTGATATTCTAGTATGGACCACTTTCACTCACATCCCATCTGTCCTACAACCTTTAATTGGTTTGATTCGAGTATAGTGAACCAAAAGAGCTTGAGGTATGCCAGAGCTTTATTTGAGATTACTCCTTTAAACCCTTTGCCAACTAAATTGAAAGTGAGATTAGCCGAAGGACATGATGTGGATGTCGATGTTCACTATAGCTAGTATCTCGATATTTGTTCATCTTATCATTCTTTTGGCCATTTTATGGACTCCTGCCCATTTGGACCTCTTACCATTTGATGGTTTCCTTCTATCAAGATCCCTTTCCCTATATTGGTCTTGAAATGAATTCCTAAGCCCAAGGTTCTGGCTCCTCCTATCATCACTGTTTCTCTTCCTGCAGATGCTGATCTACTTATTACTGCTTCTGTTGATAGTGCTCCTATTGAGGAGGCTCCCACTATTATAGTAGGTTTGGATATGTCTCTTGTTTTTGACTCGGCCGCTATTATCTCCTCTAAGGCCCCTACTATTGCTGATTTTGCAATTAACTGTACTCCTAATGAGGTTTTCTGTTGGGACTCAGTTGAGCATGCTTGGATTCATTCTGATTCGAAAATAAGGTACAATCTATCTTCTGATAACTATCATACGTTCGTTGGTGAGGAAGGTGAAGAAAGGCGTATCGTGTTTCATGTTGAAGGGGAAGTTTTGGTTATGACATTTGAAGGTAATGATGATATAAGTAATAGGAATTTATTGACAGATGATACTTGGGACCGACTATATCTTTGTTCCAAGGACTCGAAGCTCTTTATTCCTAATCTTGCTTCTCTTTTTTCTGAGCTTAGGCATGTCATAAGTCCAAGCACTGATGCTGTAGTCAATGATGCAGTTGGAGGATAGTTCTTCCTCGCTTGATAGTAGCATAGACCCTTCAGTCTATCTCTCATTCTTTTTTGTTGTTGTATTAGTTGTCTCGGAGTCTTTTCCAGACACCTTTTCTTTAAATCATTTGAGTATTAATAGTGGATGACACACTTTAAACACCAGCTAGCTTTGCAAAAAAAAATATTTTAATATATCAAAATTATTGTTTCAATCCGAGTTTCAAATCTAAAGTTCAATATTCTATTTTACAAAATGTGTTGATTCTCTATCTACGGTTGAATTGAAACATAACAAATACAGTTAAAGATTTCAAATGGCATAGCAAATGGTAATAAATAAATGAGTGAATTAATGAAAGTTTGTTTTGTAAATTATGTACCAAATTGAAGTTGGATTTTCTTTTTAATATTGAATTTCAAATCTAAAGTTTTGGCTTTATCAAAAAAAAAAAATATTCAGACAGATAGAAAAAAATACACACGGATATATATACACGCGCACACATACACTGTAAGTTCTTGTGAAATAAAAAACAAAAATGGCATCCAATGGAAACTTGACATATCGGTCAAAGTCTAATTCGGTAGAGGTGCCACAAGGGTTTGGAAAAGGTGAAAAACTTGAGAAAGAAAAATCAGATAGAGAAACTGATGTAGATCTTATGTTTGATGAATTTCCCAAATATGTCAATGGATTTGCTTCTCAATTCAATCCACTATGTCTGGACCACTCCATGTACATATTAGGCCATCAACCTTTGACCGTCAGTTTACAAGAACCAGGTAACTCTAGTGTACCAAGAATATTAGAGTGTTTTGACACTAGAAGTTATTTTTCCTTGTTGGATGGACTGTTTAAAGAGGGTTCTCTAATTAAAAGGAAATTATTAATATTTCTAATGTTTCAGGGACTTTATGTAAAATGTAGTGTTCTTTTAATTGGCTACATATATATAGAAGTGATGTGACTATGATGTATGATTACATATTGTAATAAAATATTTGATTCTTACTTTAACTGTCTTCGTTTCTTATCTTGGTATTAGAGCAAGTATATCATAGCTTAACAGCAACAACTCTCTAATTCAAGAATCCAAGAATCATCTCTACCATAGAAAATGAAAACCAATAACCACCATCTATTCCTTCAGTATCAAACCACACAAATCCCATCAAAAATCAACAAATGATAGAAGAATTGGTGAAGACTATTGTCAGCTCCTAAAGTCAACTAATAATTATTCCACTTGATGAGAGCAATTAGCTCTTATGGAAATTCCAAGTTGAAATAGCCATTAGAGGATATGACTCGGAGGGTTTCATTCATGGAACAGTGAGTCTACCACCAAGATATGTTGCAAATGGTGGACAAGGACCTATTCAAAACAATGAATACTTGATTCATCAAAGGCAGGATAACCTTCTGAGTTCATGGCTTCTATCTTTAATCTCATCGAATCTTTTACCCTAAATTGTTAGGTGCAATTTATAACATGAAACTTGGAGCATAATTCAACAAATCTTTAACTCACAATCTACTGCAAAAATTATGCACTACAAAAGACAGCTCCAAAATATGAGGAAAGAAAATATGTCTATGAGGGAATATCTGATCAAGATTAAATCAATTTGTGATCTTCTTGAAGCTACTAATCACAAATTGTCAAAGACTGAGCAAATTCTTACAATACTCAATGGATTAGATGATGAAGAAGAAGCTGCTATGGCAGTGATCTCTTTTAAAGACACAACATCGACACTGCAGTATATGCACTCAATTCTTCTTGCACATGAGGGGAGATGAGAACAAAGGAATGCATTGAATTCAAAGCTATCAATTAACCATGCTTCAAATGTCAAGAACAAGAACATGAGAAAACCATAAGATACAGGAGAGCATGAAAGTACTAGAGATGAGAATCGAGTTAACAGAGGGGGTTGTTCATCAAGATCTAGAGGAAGAATGGGAAGTTGGAGCAACAATAGCAACAGACCGAGATGGCGGATATGTGAAAGATTTGGGCACACTACAGTAAGATATTACTTTAGATTTAATGAAAAATATTCAGTCACACAACAAGGCAGTGGCATTAGTCAAAGAAGCATAAGTGCAAATTTAACTCGATTAAATCAAGAAACAAGAAGAGGTGAAAATCTAAGTAACAACTCCACCACTGAGCAACGGGACCATGCAAGAATTAAAGATATTAGTGATGAGAGGTGGTATCCAGATTCAGGAGCCACAAATCATGTTACAAGCCATTTCACAACTTTAAATCTAGGAGGAAATGGATATAAAGGTAAAGAATTCATTTATATGGGTAATGGTGCACCATTAAACGTTACATATACTGGCAATGCTGAGTTTAAAATCCCTAATAGCAGAGCCTTATACCTAAGAAATTTACTTAGAGTACCTCATATAAAGAAAAATCTGATAAATGTCTCACAATTTGCTAAGGACAACAGTGTGTTTTTTGAATTTCATCAAAATCTTTGTTTGATAAAAGATAAGCTAAGTAAAAAATATTGCTACAAGGGGTTATACTGGCTTGACCTATCAATAATCAATATGTCAGAAGGAGAAAGAAGATGCTACAATGTATCTATAAAATTTGCAAATTCTAATAAGAATAATTCTGTATTTGGTACTTGGCATTATAGATTAGGACATGCAAATGAAAGAGTTGTAACTCAAATACTGAATGATAATAAAATCTTATATGTTCCTATAAAATTACCTTATTTCTACACTTATTGTTAAATGGGCAAAGTCACATGCTACCATTCACATTATCATCTACCGTTTATAGTAATCCACTCGAATTAATCGTCTTTGACCTATTGGGACCTACACTAGTAAACTAAGATTATAGATATAAGTATTATATTCCATTTATTGATGCCCACTCTAAGTATACTTGGATATAGCTTCCCAAAGCAAAGTCATAAGCTTCAGAAATTGTGATACAATTTATAAAACAAGTTAAAAACCAGTTAGGATATTAAATTGAATAATTTCAGACAGATGGGGTATAGAATATAAGTCATTAAGTAATTTTTTTCAGAATAAGGGAATCTTACATAGAGTGACATGCCCCTATACCTCGAAGAAAAATGGAATTGTTGAAAGGAAACTGTTATACTGCCTTTTGGCAAGGCAGTATACCAATGGATTTGGTAAAATAGATTTCGTGGTCATTAAGGTAGGATGCCCAGAGAGATAATTATCAGGCTCGGAGATCGTTTATTAAAAAATGCTATGGACGATGGTCGAGCTGATTCAGATGGATGAAACCCTAGAATTGGCTAAGATGGAATTGGCACTTCCCCTAGGCAAGGGATCAGATCAGATTAATATGATTATGGATTGCTCGGATTGGCATTACAACTCAACGATGATCGCTCAATAACCCAACAAATGACCCATCAACTTGGGAAATCACTTTGGAAACATGAGCTGGAGGACTAGGGGGACCCATACAAGGGATGGCTCAGTCCCACCATGCATGGAAGAGGGGTAGGCTTTGACTCCTCTTAGGGCGAGCGATCAGCCTAGATTTTTTTTATGTCAGCTCGTCTTGGCTTGGAGATTCCAGATTCGAATTTTGAGCGAGATATCTACACGTCTTCTCCTATAAATACACCAGGCTTGGCATTCTTTGAGGGTTCCCTCCCTCTATGCAAGGGATCAGATTGCATCAGCTTAGTAGTACAACTCAATGGAAATTGATCGATATCTCAAAATCCAAAAGTCAACTATACATGAAACTTTGGGAACATGGAGCTAACAACAGGGGGGGCCAATAGAGGGTTCGCAGCATTCCATGCGACCTCCAAGTGGAGTCGGGGCCGACCCTTATTCCATGGGAATTGGGCCTCAGAATTTTCTGGGATGCCTCGTCTACATCTTGAGATTCCACTGCCGAAATTTCTAAGAGATAATTGGTCGTCTACAACTATAAATACAAGGTTCATTTTAGGGGATCTTCTTTCTGGCCCTCCTCGTTTTCTACCTAGGCTATACTCCACTATTTTTACTCTTGATTTTCATGGATTGCAACTGTAAACAGTAGTATAAATCAATTAAAGACAAATTTTTAGAGTGGACGTAGGCCGGAGTCGGCCGAACCACTATAAATCCTCTTGTTCATTTACCTTTTTACTGTTTTAATTTGATTTCGTCATATTTATTTCTCTACTATTTCTATTTATAATTGGATATTTAATCTTTGGTGCTTTCACATACTGTCTGGGTGTTGGTGGTCATTTTTGTCGTCAACATTTTGGTGCTTTCACTAAGAGTACTTGGTCCCGCTAATTTGGAAAAGATGTAGAGCATGGATTTGGAACAATGGTTAGGCAATCTTCAAAGAGAGCGCTAATAGGAAGGAGTCACCATGGAGGAAGTCAGGAGGCATCCTCAAGAGTTGGAGCTAATCAGACCTCTGCCTACATCACTATGGAGGAGATGGAAACAATGGTGAACGCTATACTGGAACGGATGACAAAGAGGCAAGAGGAGATGATGTAGAATTTCCTCAGGCAGGTTAGACAAGCTAGAGCAGTATGAGCTGCTGGAGTGCAAAACCAAGGATTTGGAGCTAATGGCAATTTGGATCAAGGAGTTGGATTATTAGGAACTATGGGAAATCAAAACCGGGATCATGGAAGAAAATAGGCAGGAGAATGGAGTGGAGCAGTCGAGGGCAGTCCCCACCCAACAGGGATGGGTCAGCGTCGACCCCTCCAAAGGGGTCGGTGCCGATCCCTAAGGGCTAGGGGCATGCCCCTGGGTCTGGTCAGTAAGGTGCTGGTGGGACTGTGGTCAATCCTTTAGAGTTTAGTGCGAATCAAAATTTGGATGCTCGTCTAAAAGAGTATAATTCGGGATACCCTCGTTGAATTGGAGGGCAGGCTAGAATGGATGCTGGTACGGTTGGAGATTGGAATCCAGGACTTGGAGCAAAAACTATTTGGCTTGGATATGGATTAGAGCAACCGGGCACAAACCCTGGCAAGGAAGATGAATCGGCACCAATCCCTAGGGCTGTCAATGGATACCCGAAAAGTCTGAAATCCATCTGCATCCGCATCCGCATCCGAAAAGCGGATAAATATCTGATATCTAGAAAAATGGATGCGGATGCAGATACGAAGGTATCCGCATCCAAAAATTATCCGCCCGATTTTTTTCAAAATTATAGTTCAAATTATGTGTATTTTAGTGAAGTGAAAAATATTCATTTATTATTTTATTAAGTTAGTAGTTTGTATTATATGTGCTTAATGCTTATTAACTGCTCAAAAATATTTATTATCATCATATTTGTTAATTTTTAACACTTTTATAATCAATGGGATTGAAAATTATTTATGTTAAACTAAAATTTTCTTTTTACAATTCTTGATTTATTGGTCGTTAGCGGATAGGATAATTATCCGATATCCGTCCGTATCCACGGATGCGGATATCTGATATCCGAAAATGATTTCGGATGCGGATGCGGATGCAACACTATTCGCATTCGAAAGCATCCATTAATAGGCCTACCAATCCCTTCACAGGGATAGACATCGCTCCCCGAGGAACTGGAGGCACGACTTTGGCTGGCTTTGGAAGGAATCGAATAGCGATGATGGAACTAGAGCAGCCATCATCCGCCACAAATTGGAGTGAGCTCGTCTTAAGGGCACAGGTCATCATCTCTTAAACAGGATGGCATAAACTAAAATAATAAACTCCACAATAAAACGACCAATTCACTTACACATGTACGAGATCAAGTTCAGTCCTTAGGAATGCTCTGAGATGATGATGAAACGCTAGAATAAATTGATCTTAATACACTTAAATCTACGTTAATGCGATGAACAAAACAGGTTGTGGTTATTGTCCCGACCGGTGAGACAGGGCAATAACTTCAAGGTGCGAGTCCCTTCGTGGGAGAGCGACAGGATGGACTCGTACATGGATTAAGCCAACGACCGGAGAATCAAGGCCGGATAAAGGAAGTCGGTACGGAATTGATCGCTTTATGTCCCTAGTCAGAGGGTCAGGGACCAGAGCGCAAGAAGTGAGTCGCTTCGCTAGAGAGCGACTGGATCGACTCACTTATCATTGTTACTCCTTTCACTGTAGAGTGACGGGATGGGGTCCCACAAGAGCCTGGAGAGGCTATTATAGGCCTAGGAGGGCCAGGACATCGCTTAATGTTCAGGGACACTGAACTGGAGTGCATGAAGTAATGCCGCTTTGTTAGAGAGTGACATGATCGACTTATTTGTCATTGTTCCCCCTTCACCGGAGAGTAACAGAATGGGTTCCAACAAGAGCCCGGAGAGGCTATGATCGGTCTAGGTGGATCATGACATCGCTATATGCCTCCAAAAGGGAAGGAGTGCAGGGAGTGAGTTGCTTCGTCGGAGAGTGATAGGATCGGCTTACTCAATGTTAAGTTTGGATTGAGCTTAGCAAGGGTCCAGAGAGACCATCGATCAGTCTGGAGAGACCATGAACTCAGATGAAGATCCAAAGAGATCGTAGACTGGCTTACTGACTTCCAGAATTTCAAACCTTATGGATTTGGATAATGACCCGGAGAGGTTGTGAATCTGGATATTGACCCGGAGTGGTCAAGGACTTGGATATTGGCCCGAAGAGGCCATGGGTTTGGCTAATGATTCGGAGAGATCGAGGACTTGGGATGATGATCCAAAGGGAGAAAGGCTTTATACTTGAATAACGATCCGGAGAGGTCGTGGATTTGGCTAATGGCTTTGGATGGATGTGGATTCGGCTAAGGATTTGGAATGGAATCAAAGTTGGCTATCGACTCGGAACGGTCGCGCATTTGATTAACGGATTCCCAGGTGGACACGGCGATTTGGCATGGCAATGGATTGGATTCTGGATTGGATACTTCAGCTATCGATGGATTCTGGACTTCGAACTTATGGCAATTCAAAACACACCTTCCTACTGCAAGGCAGGTTTTGGAGGGCAAATGTTATACCGCCTTTTGGCTAGGCAGTATACCAACAGATATGGCCAAACAGATTTCATGTTCATCAAGGCAGGATGCCCAAAGAGATGATTAGGCTTGGAGATCGGTTATAAAATAGCCTAGGATGATGGTCGAGCGGATTCGGACCAATGACACCTCAGAATTGGCTAAGTATGGAATTGGGACTTCCCCTGGGTAATGGATCAGATCGGATTAATATAGCTATGGATCGCTCGGATTGGCAACGCAACTCAACTCAACGATGATCGCTCAGTAACTCAACGAATGATGCATCAACTTGGGAAACCACATTGGAAACATGAAGTGGAGGAGTAGAAGGACCTACATAAGGAATCGTTGGGTCCCACCATGCATGGAAGAGGGGTTGTCTTCGACCCCTCTAAGAGGTGAGCGATCGACCTGAATTTTTTTAGGTCGGCTCATCTTGGCTTGGAGATTCCATATTCGAATTTTGAGCAAGATCTTTGCAAGTCTTCTTCTATAAATACAATAGGCTTGGCATTCATTAAGGGATCCCTCCCTCTATGAAAGGGATCGGATCACATCAGCTTAGTGGTACAACTCAACGAAAATCGATCGGTATCTCAAAATCCAAAAGTAAAATATACACGAAACATTGGGAACATGGAGCTAACAACCAAGAGGACCGAACAGAGTTCGCAGCATACCACGTGGCCTCTAAGTGGGGCCGGGTTTGACCCCTATTCCTTGGGAATCGGGCCTTGGAATTTTTTGGGTTGCCTCGTCTGCATCTCGAGATTCCACTACCGATATTTCAAGGAGATATTTGGTCGTCTACACCTATAAATACAGGGTTCATTGTTCATTTTGGGGGATTTTCTTTCTGACTCTCCTCATCTTCTAACTAGGCTATACTCCACCATTTTTACTCTTGATTTTCATGGATTGTAACTGCAAACAACAGTATAAATCAATAAAAGGCATATTTTTGGAGTGGACGTAGGTCTGAGTCAACCGAACCACTGTAAATCCTCTAGTTCATTTACTTTCTTACTATTTTAATTTGATTTCTTCATATTTTTTCTCTACTATATTATGTTTGTGATTGTAGAATGGATCTTTGGTGCTTTCACATACTGTTTGGGTGTTGGTGGCTATTTTTTCCTCCAATGGAAACGTAGACATATAGTAAAATTGGGTTTAACACTACTAACTCATGCTTCTTGTAACACCCCATAAATTTGGCGTTAGCTATTTAATTAGTTAGATAGTTAATTAGACTCCAAAAAAGGAATTTGTGAAATTGAAGGAATTTGACCACGAAACTTGCAACATTGCGTTCGTGGCAAAATTCTAAGCAACTTTCATATTTGGCTTTTTGCGATCGGAGTCCAAACGAAGAAGTTATGGGCGAAAAATGAACTTGAAATGGAAATAATTAGACTAGAAATAACTAACATTTATATAATAAATATTCGGGGACCACAGGTCGACCCGTTTATTGGATCGGTCGACTTGGAGCAGTAGACCCCTATGATAGGGGCGGTCGACCGCTTCAAGCGTGTAAGCAAGAGTTTCATTTAGCCCAACGGCTCGGATTTTATGTATTTTAATCTAACAGTTGTGGTTGATTAGAGCGCCTAAAATTCAGGCCTAACCCTCTTTTCTCTTCTCATACTTTTCTGAATGCGGCAGCAAAGCTCTAACATTTTTTCTTCACCCCAATTTTCTAAATTATAAAATATAATATTTATATTTGTACGTATACAAATTGGAAAAGAATAGAAATCAAATAATATAAAAAGGGAAGCAAATCAACACTACACGATATCGAGGTTATATATACGTAAGTACGTACGTACGTGTCTCTGTGTGTGTGTGTGTGTGTGTGTATTTCCCTTCAAACCCCAATCTCTTCTTAGATCTATAATTCTAAAATATATACACACCCTTTTTACACATATTTCTTGAAATAAGAAGGAAATGGAGTTAAACCAAAGGTTTTACTTCAGATCTGGAGATTTGGAACGCTTTTAGAAAGTGAGTGGGAAATTTATATATTTTTATGATTCTGAATCTATTCCATTGGCATACATTTGATTTTTATGCCTAAATCGGAAATATTTGCGGGTTTTAGGCTTAAATTAGCGTAGAAAACTATTGCCTACATATTCTTATTTTAGATCTAATAGAAATTATTGCTACACCCAAATCTAGAAATCAGTCCCAAAAGTTATAGATATGAATATTGATTAGATATGAAATTTATTCTAGATCTGAAATTGTGTTATAGATTATTAGTATGATTTTGATTATTACCCTAATTATGTTGAATTAGGAACTTTCCATTTCTTAGTTTATGGGAAGAACGTCCTTTAATTTTTATAAATTTGTTTGTGTTTCCAAATTGCATAGAAAATGCAATGTTTGATTTAACAAGGAATATATGCAAAAGAAAAGAAAGAGATGTAAAGTACAAAATTATTCTTTGTAGTTTACACTGTCTATTCCAATAAAAAGAAAATAATCATTCCTTGTAATTTCAAATGAGGCAAATCTTTTCTTTTATTCTTGATCTTTTGTTTTAAACTAATTTATGGAAATCATAGCGGAGAATCTTTATAAGAAATGTAATTTTAGAAAATTAAATATGGAAAGAATATTCTAGTTAAAGAATTGTGACTAGAATATATTGGTAGAAGTAGGTATTTATACGACCTTATACACATTAATAAATATGACGATTTATGCATAACACCCATGTAGGATATTAGTTATACATAGCAATAATTTTGATTTGCGAATAGAAATTAGGAAGGAGAATGAGGGAAGGTAGTAACTCCAATTAATGGGTAATAAATGTGGAATGAATTTGGGAGTTACAAATAATTGATAGGATAAATGGATTAATGGGACTGATAAATATGGAAGATTAGATTAATAACTATGGAATAGTTAGAAAGGTTACTAATTGGAAATTAGTAAATATACATAAAATTTCTTAGGAAATATCTATTATGATGATATTCTTTTATCATGGACAAGTTGACATTTATGGAGGAATAAATAAAAAGGGGATTTATGGGAAGTTGAATGTTTAAGGTAAATTATATAGCCTTAAATAAGTAAAAGGAGATTAGTAAGATAAGTCCAATATCCAAATTAGGATGATAAGCTTAGTAATAGTAAAGCCTAAGATAATATGGCTTAAGTTAGTAAAGCCTAGAATAATAAATTGGACTCAGTAGGTTAGGATGCAAGGTCGGTAGAGTTACACAACGGAAGTCTGCCCTTCACTTTGAGGCTACCAATAGTTGTGTATACTTCTTACTAATGTGAGACATCTTTAACCATAGGAACCATAGAATAATTGGGCTTAGAATATTGGGATGCGAGGTCAGTAAAGTGACACAACGGAAGTCTTCCTTTCACTCAGAGGCTATATGTAGTTCTGTACACTTATTACTGATGCGGGACATCACCAATCATAGGACCCGTGGGAAACGATTACGGGAATAATAGGATATGCTTTGGGATTAGAGGTATTAAGTGGTTGTTTGAGGGCCTGCCTCTTTTCTAATTTAAAAGTATTAAATGGTCTGAATTATCGATTAGGAGCGGTAACAGATATCTCGAAAGGGTCTGCTTCGGGTTTGAGGTATTAAGTGAGCGATATAGGGTCCGCCTCTCTTTTATAAAGAAGTACAAAGTGTCCCAATGAGATACAAAGTGATGTCAGCTAGATATTACTTGTCAGGAGTCCGCTTTGGGGTTAGGTATTTAATGGAAAAGACCTACCTAGAATGTAGGTATCAAAAAGTCAAAAGTCTGCCTAGTCCTTATTAATAAGGTGTTAAGTGGCTTAGATATTGTCTCTCACATGGCTAAAACTTTAATGACGATAGATGCGTTAGTAGTATGACTATTATGTATTATAAAGCCATAAATCATGGTTAAATGACTTTGTGGCTAGGACCAATAGACCAACGATGATGATGCTAGGGGCCCGCTTCATATTTGGAAGTATTAAGTGGATGATAGACTTACGTCGGTATTTTGTACCTTATGAAGGGTAGGTAGATGAATTGTGCTAGGTAGGAATATCATGTGTGCAATATTATATTAATTTGGTTAACCTTAGAATAGTTGACATAACAAGTAAATGGAAACCAATCGGCATAAATTTATGTTAAGGACACTGTATAGATTTTCCAATCACCGGAACGTTGTTCTAACCCCCTCCTCATTACAACCCACCGGATAGATTTAGAGGAATATGCCACTGGGGTTGGATTTGATCGATTGTTGGAGAAGTCTTCTTTTCTCTCAAGCTCGATGCTGATGTGGCAATCTGATATCCAAGGAATACCATTAATTCCAAGGTAGTAGCCACAGTCGTTATTTATATCCTATTATTGTTTCCGCTGTGAGTTTAGATTTTATCAATCTTTGCTAATGTTCATGCTTATTTGCAGGCACCAAATCTATTGATCTGTGCTTTGAGGACTTGGGTTACGATTTTTATCGAAATTTGGGCCCACTAAAATGAGGGTTATTACATTTGGTATCAGAGCCTAGGTTAGTCGTTTAGAGGAATTAGGATAAATTAAGAGGATGTATCATACTTTCCTATCTATTATTATTTTTTCGCAATGCTTTAAGAATCCCGACTATAGAAATAGTCGTAGTTCCACTCCAAAGGAATGGGCAAAGCAACTATGGGTCGAAAATATTTTAGAGTTAAGATTTTAACATCGTCTTCGAATTATCCCATGTAAGGCATCGATGGAGAAGAATATGAGTTCAACAAATGGCAGAACCCCGAATACTGATGGGTGTTCTACCTGATGGTTGAGATACTAGCTCCCTTAGACTTTTGGATCTTGATGAAGATTTGCAGTCGAAGATATACAATTATTCCAGATAAGCGAGAAATAGAATTTTGTATGTCGCAAATGTCTAAAGACCAGTTTGGCAAGAGAATGTCCATCAACCACCTTTAGATGGCGAACCGGATTTTTATTTAAAGAATTAAGGTCAATTCCTTAGTCCAAACCCATGAGAGAATTTTAGATGAAGTATATTTTGGAAATGCCTTAGATTTTGGAAAAATTTTTTAAAAGGATTTCTTTTAGAATTTCGGGAAGTTTTAGAATTTTAAATTTTCAAAAAACATGTATACCGCTAAGTTTGGTCGTGTTAAGAAATTTTGGTTTAAAAGGGAGTAAGTTTTGAAATCTTTAAATATTTATATATGTATGTATAATAATAAAGGTTTGATTTTGATTTTTGGCACGAAAATAGTTTTCGATTTGGAAATGAGTTTCAAATGGTGAATATTTAGCCCAATGATTTTTCTATTTATAAAAATAGAAGTTTTTAAAGTTTTCTCTCTTTTAAGGGATGGACAAAATAGGAATGACATTTAATTAGGGTATGAAGTTAGAAGTGTTGTTGTACCCGCCAGTTGTTGGAAGAAATATTTCATGTGAAGTATGTGGGGAATAGTAGTTGGAATTTTATTAGGTTTTTGGAATTGTTAATGGTTGAAGCAGTATAAGTCAGAAGTACTGTAGAATAGTGGAGGAATGGTTCAAAAAGCTAGACGGTAAGCTGGGACACCGTCGTGAAGAGGGCAGAGATTTTTCGAATCGTGTCGAGTCAAAGGGCACAATGCGAAACAGTTATCATTATTATTACTATTAACATTATAAATTAACTCGGCCCGAATGGGACCAGGTTCAAGTCGCGTAGAAAAACTGCCTAGTAGTTGGGAACTAACTATCGACCAGTAGTAGTCGACCGTAGACCTAGAACGATGGGACTTCAAGCTATTTGCAAAAGCTATGAGATTGTTTAAAGCTTGTATCTAGGATAGTCTATTATTCCAAATGTGATAAATGGTGACATATTCAAGGTATTTCTCTTGTTTACATTTTAGTTCACATATATCATTTGTTGGATAATTCGTAGAATGATCCATATTCGCATATGTTGTCTCACCTAATTAACATGGTTAAAATGATGTGTTTTATTCATTAAGTAATATTAAATTATAGATCTTTGTTTAAAAAATATTTTGTATTCGAAAATCATACAATATTTATTTACATATATGATTTTGTATTTTCAAAGTTATTAAAATATGTTTTAATATAAATTATTAAAATATTCAGTCTAAAAAATGGCCTCATATGCATTTTCTATATTCTATCTGCGTTTCTTCCATCCATCACTCTAGGTCTTTCATCCTCCTCCACTCTATACCGCATCCAAAACCTCATCCCCTCAAATCCAAATCATCAAGCACATGCTTTCGCATGAGATCTGGCCATTCGAAAAATGAAGTTTTCTTTTCTAGATCCCATCCCTTGGGTCTCGATCGTTCTTCTTAGATGAACTCCTTTGTTACGTTGGCTTCATCTATCGATGATGCTTCCCTAAAGCATGATTCTGTTTTTGGTCTTCCAGGCAATACTGGTCATTCCCCCCTATCGCCTTTGTTAGTTGTAGTGGATAATGGTCATTGATCTCAGGTTGTTCTTCCTGTTTTTGGTGATAGTTTGAACAATGTTGACTGTGTGGTTGAAGATGCCGAGTCTAATTCCAGTGTGAAGCCTTTTTCTGTTGATTTCACCCATAATGTTTGTGAGAATTCTAATGTTAATACTGCTACTTAGTCTCTGTTTTCTCCAACAGGTTTATCATCGAGGCCTTCTCATGTTAATGATTGTACTGAAATCTTCTTTGTCTTCTGCTAAGGTGAATAATTGGTCGTCCTTGTTTAAGTCCTTGCCTAAGAATGCTGGAGCCTTCATTCCACGCTCTTTTGAAACTTTGGATGATGATGGTGTGTTGGTTGCTCCGTCTGCTGTTCTCCAAGCGGGTATTGATTACTAGTCCGATTACTTAGTCGTTTTTTTTCTTGGATTCATCCCCGCCTTATAAAGACGCCCATGACCATTGCAATCGTGTATGGAAATTAAGAGGTAGGCTTCATATTCCATATGTTGATACCATGTACTATCTCAAATTCTCAAATAGAGATGATAAGCTTCGTGTTCTTGGGGCGGATCCATCGATCATTGAAGAAAAGCCCTTTATTATCGCTCCTTGGAGCTTGACGGTTGGCAAGGCTAGGTAACAAACCTTTGATATTCTAGTATGGACCACTTTCACTCACATCCCATCTGTCCTACAACCTTTAATTGGTTTGATTCGAGTATAGTGAACCAAAAGAGCTTGAGGTATGCCAGAGCTTTATTTGAGATTACTCCTTTAAACCCTTTGCCAACTAAATTGAAAGTGAGATTAGCCGAAGGACATGATGTGGATGTCGATGTTCACTATAGTTGGTATCTCGATATTTGCTCATCTTGTCATTCTTTTTGCCATTTTATGGACTCCTGCCCATTTGGTCATCTTACTATTTGATGGTTTCCTTCTATCAAGATCCCTTTCCCTATATTGGTCTTGAAATGAGTTCCTAAGCCCAAGGTTCTGGCTCCTCCTATCATCTCCGTTTCTCTTCCTGCTGATGCTGATCTAGTTATTACTGCTTCTGTTGATAGTGCTCCTATTGAGGAGGCTCCCACTGTTATAGACTTATAGTAGGTTTGGATATGTCTCTTGTTTTTGACTCGGCCGCTATTATCTCCTCTAAGGCCCCTACTATTGCTGATTTTGCAATTAACTCTACTCCCGAGGAGGTTTTCTGTTGGGACTCAGTTGAGCATGCTTGGATTCATTCTGATTCGAAAATAAGGTACAATCTATCTTCTGATAACTATCATACGTTCGTTGGTGAGGAAGGTGAAGAAAGGCGTATCGTGTTTCATGTTGAAGGGGAAGTTTGGGTTATGACATTTGAAGGTAATGATGATATAAGTAATAGGAATTTATTGACAGATGATACTTGGGACCGACTATATCTTTGTTCCAAGGACTCGAAGCTCTTTATTCCTAATCTTACTTCTCTTTTTTCTGAGCTTAGGCATGTCATAAGTCCTACCACTGATGCTGTAGTCAGTGATGCAGTTGGGGGATAGTTCTTCCTCTCTTGATAGTAGCATAGACCCTTCAGTCTATCTCTCATTCTTTTTTGTTGTTGTATTAGTTGTCTCGGAGTCTATTCCATACACCTTTTCTTTAAATCGTTTGAGTATTAATAGTGGATGACACACTTTACACACCATCTAGCTTTGCAAAAAAAATATTTTAATATATCAAAATTATTGTTTCAATCCGAGTTTCAAATCTAAAGTTCAATATTCTATTTTAAAAATGTGTTGATTCTCTATCTACGGTTGAATTGAAACATAACAAACACAGTTAAAGATTTCAAATGGCATAGCAAATGGTAATAAATAAATGAGTGAATTAATGAAAGTTTGTTTTGTAAATTATGTACCAAATTGAAGTTGGATTTTCTTTTTAATATTGAATTTCAAATCTAAAGTTTTGGCTTTACCAGAAAAAAATTATATTCAGACAGACAGAAAAAAATACACACGGATATATATACACGCGCACACATACACTGTAAGTTCTTGTGAAATAAAAAACAAAAATGGCATCCAATGGAAACTTGACATATCGGTCAAAGTCTAATTCGGTAGAGGTGCCACAAGGGTTTGGAAAAGGTGCAAAACTTGAGAAAGAAAAATCAGATAGAGAAACTGATGTAGATCTTATGTTTGATGAATTTCCCAAATATGTCAGTGGATTTGCTTCTTAATTCAATCCACTATGTCTGGACCCCTCCGTGTACATCTTAGGCCATCAACCTTTGACCGTCAGTTTACAAGAACCAGGTAACTCTAGTGTACCAAGAATATTAGAGTGTTTTGACACTAGAAGTTATTTTTCCTTGTTGGATGGACTGGTTAAAGTGGGTTCTCTAATTAAAAGGAAATTATTAATATTTCTAATGTTTCAGGGACTTTATGTAAAATGTAGTGTTCTTTTAATTGGCTACATATATATAGAAGTGATGTGACTATGATGTATGATTACATATTGTAATAAAATATTTGATTCTTACTTTTCACTGTCTTCGTTTCTTATCTTGGTATTAGAGCAAGTATATCAAAGCTTAACAACAACAACTCTCTAATTCAAGAATCCAAGAATCATCTCTACCATAGAAAATGAAAACCAATAACCACCATCTATTCCTTCAGTATAAAACCATACAAATCCCATCAAAAATCAGCAAATGATAGAAGAATTGGTGAAGACTATTGTCAGCTCCTAAAGTCAACTAATAATTATTCCACTAGATGAGAGCAATTAGCTCTTATGGAAATTCCAAGTTGAAATAGCCATTAGAGGATATGACTCGGAGGGTTTCATTCATGGAACAGTGAGTCTACCACCAAGATATGTTGCAAATGATGGACAAGGACCTATTCAAAACAATGAATACTTGATTCATCAAAGGCAGGATAACCTTCTGAGTTCATAGCTTCTATCTTCAATCTCATCGAGTCTTTTACCCTAAATTGTTAGGTGCAATTCATAACATGAAACTTGGAGCATAATTCAACAAATCTTTAACTCACAGTCTGCTGCAAAAATTATGCACTACAAAAGACAGCTCCAAAATATGAGGAAAGAAAATATGTCTATGAGGGAATATCTGATCAAGATTAAATCAATTTGTGATCTTCTTGAAGCTACTAATCACAAATTGTCAAAGACTGAGCAAATTCTTACAATACTCAATGGATTAGATGATGAAGATGAAGCTGCTATGGCAGTGATCTCTTTTAAAGACACAACATCGACACTGCAGTATATGCACTCAATTCTTCTTGCACATGAGGGGAGATGAGAACAAAGGAATGCATTGAATTCAAAGCTATCAATTAACCATGCTTCAAATGTCAAGAACAAGAACATGAGAAAACCATAAGATACAGGAGAGCATGAAAGTACTAGAGATGAGAATCGAGTTAACAGAGGGGGTTGTTCATCAAGATCTAGAGGAAGAATGGGAAGTTGGAGCAACAATAGCAACAGACCGAGATGGCGGATATGTGAAAGATTTGGGCACACTACAGTAAGATATTACTTTAGATTTAATGAAAAATATTCAGTCACACAACAAGGCAGTGGCATTAGTCAAAGAAGCATAAGTGCAAATTTAACTCGATTAAATCAAGAAACAAGAAGAGGTGAAAATCTAAGTAACAACTCCACCACTGAGCAACGGGACCATGCAAGAATTAAAGATATTAGTGATGAGAGGTGGTATCCAGATTCAGGAGCCACAAATCATGTTACAAGCCATTTCACAACTTTAAATCTAGGAGGAAATGGATATAAAGGTAAAGAATTCATTTATATGGGTAATGGTGCACCATTAAACGTTACATATACTGGCAATGCTGAGTTTAAAATCCCTAATAGCAGAGCCTTATACCTAAGAAATTTACTTAGAGTACCTCATATAAAGAAAAATCTGATAAATGTCTCACAATTTGCTAAGGACAACAGTGTGTTTTTTGAGTTTCATCAAAATCTTTGTTTGATAAAAGATAAGCTAAGTAAAAAATATTGCTACAAGGGGTTATACTGGCTTGACCTGTCAATAATCAATATGTCAGAAGGAGAAAGAAGATGCTACAATGTATCTATAAGATGTGCAAATTCTAATAAGAATAATTCTGTATTTGGTACTTGGCATTATAGATTAGGACATGCAAATGAAAGAGTTGTAACTCAAATACTGAATGATAATAAAATCTTATATGTTCCTATAAAATTACCTTATTTCTACACTTATTGTTAAATGGGCAAAGTCACAAGCTACCATTCACATTATCATCTACCGTTTATAGTAATCCACTCGAATTAATCGTCTTTGACCTATTGGGACCTACACTAGTAAACTAAGATTATAGATATAAGTATTATATTCCATTTATTGATGCCCACTCTAAGTATACTTGGATATAGCTTCCTAAAGCAAAGTCATAAGCTTCAGAAATTGTGATACAATTTATATAACAAGTTAAAAACCAGTTAGGATATTAAATTGAACAATTTCAGACAGATGGGATATAGAATATAAGTCATTAAGTAATTTTTTTCAGAATAAGGGAATCTTACATAGAGTGACATGCCCCTATACCTCGAAGAAAAATGGAATTGTTGAAAGGAAACTGTTATACTGCCTTTTGGCAAGGCAGTATACCAATGGATTTGGTAAAATAGATTTTGTGGTCATTAAGGTAGGATGCCCAGAGAGATAATTATCAGGCTCGGAGATTGTTTATTAAAAAATGCTATGGACGATGGTCGAGCTGATTCAGATGGATGAAACCCTGGAATTGGCTAAGATGGAATTGGCACTTCCCCTAGGCAAGGGATCAGATCATATTAATATGATTATGGATTGCTCGGATTGGCATTACAACTCAACGATGATCGCTCAATAACCCAACAAATGACACATCAACTTGGGAAATCACTTTGGAAACATGAGCTGGAGGACTAGGGGGACCCAGACAAGGGATGGCTCAGTCCCACCATGCATGGAAGAGGGGTAGGCTTTGACCCCTCTTAGGGCGAGCGATCAGCCTAGATTTTTTTTATGTCAGCTCGTCTTGGCTTGGAGATTCCAAATTCGAATTTTGAGCGAGATATCTACACGTCTTCTCCTATAAATACACCAGGCTTGGCATTCATTGAGGGTTCCCTCCCTCTATGCAAGGGATCAGATTGCATCAGCTTAGTAGTACAACTCAGTGGAAATCGATCGATATCTCAAAATCCAAAAGTCAACTATACATGAAACTTTGGGAACATGGAGCTAACAACGGGGGGCCCAATAGAGGGTTCGCAGCATTCCATGCAACCTCCAATTGGAGTCGGGGCCGACCCTTATTCCATGGGAATTGGGCCTCGGAATTTTCTGGGATGCCTCGTCTACATCTTGAGATTCCACTACCGAAATTTCCAAGAGATAATTGGTCGTCTACAACTATAAATACAAGGTTCATTGTTCATTTTAGGGGATCTTCTTTCTGGCCCTCCTCGTTTTCTACCTAGGCTATACTCCACTATTTTTACTCTTGATTTTCATGGATTGTAACTGTAAACAGCAGTATAAAACAATTAAAGGCAAATTTTTAGAGTGGACGTAGGCCGGAGTTGGCCGAACCACTATAAATCCTCTTGTTCATTTACCTTTTTACTGTTTTAATTTGATTTCATCATATTTATTTCTCTAATATTTCTATTTATAATTGGATATTTAATCTTTGGTGCTTTCACATACTGTTTGGGTGTCGGTGGTCATTTTTGTCGTCAACATTTTGGTGCTTTCACTGAGAGTACTTGGTCCCGCTAATTTGGAAAAGATTTAGAGCATGGATTTAGAGCATGGATTTGGCAATCTTCAAAGAGAGCGCTAGTAGGAAGGAGTCACCATGGAGGAAGTCAGGAGGCATCCTCAAGAGTTGGAGCTAATCAGACCTTTGCCTACATCACTATGGAGGAGATGGAAACAATGGTGAACGCTATACTGGAACGGATGACAAAGAGGCAAGAGGAGATGATGTATAATTTCCTCAGGCAGGTTAGACAAGCTAGAGCAGTATGAGCTGCTGGAGTGCAAAACCAAGGATTTGGAGCTAATGGCAATTTGGATCAAGGAGTTGGAGTAGCAGGAACTATGGGAAATCAGAACCGGGATCATGGAAGAAAATAGGCAGGAGAATGGAGTGGAGCAGTCGAGGGAAGTCCCCACCCAACAGGGATGGGTCAGTGTCGACCCCTCCAAAGGGGTCGGTGTCGATCCCTAAGGGCTAGGGGCATGCCCCTGGGTCGGGTCAGTAAGGTGCTGGTGGGCATGTGGTCAATCCTTTAGAGTTTAGTGCGAATCAAAATTTTGATGCTCGTCTAAAAGAGTATAATCCGGGATACCCTCGTTGAATTGGAGGGCAGGCTAGAATGGATGCCGGAACGATTGAAGATTGGAATCCAGGACTTGGAGCAAAAACTATTAGGCTTGGATATGGATTAGAGCAACCGGGCACAAACCCTGGCAAGGAAGATGAATCGGCACCAATCCCTAGGGCTGTTAATGGATAGCCGAAAAGTCTGAAATCCGTCCGCATCCGCATCCGAAAAGTGGATAAATATCTTATATCTAGAAAAATGGATGCGGATGCAGATACGAAGATATCCGCATCCAAAAATTATCTGTAATGACCCTAAAATAAAATTAAAATAAAGTGAAAAATATACATTTATGTTAGGAAATTCTGAGATTATAAAATGTATATATTGCATTAAAACAGAAAAGAATTTGGCAATAAATAAAATTGCATGGGAGCTTCTGTTTGATAAAATGCAAGGAATTAAGGTGATTAGAAGAATAATTGGAACTCAAAATAAATATAGCTTTATGTTCAAAGAATTATGTAAATATATATATATATATATATATATATATATATGGGGTATTTGCTGTTTTATATGAAGATAAAATAAAATGAAGTTTAATGTAAAAGTTTATATGTCTTATAATTGTGTCAGAAATAATTAGCATAATATATGTGATTTTTAATTTAAATATAAAAGGAGTTGCTGATTTGACAAAAAGGCAGAAATATATATATACACATATATAGAATCAAATAAAATTTCCATACTATATTTATTCCAGGCAAATAATTTGGGTAAATAATTTTACATTACATAATAAGGTATGATAGTATGCATGATAAAAGGGAAATAACAGATAGGTAGAAAAAATAAATACAAAGGAAATTTTCAGATTCCTTAAACTTGTAAAAAGAAATAATGAACTGAAGGTCACATGCTTATTGCATGAGTAGAAAAGAGTCATGAAAATAGTATTGAGTGTTTAAAAATGCATGATCCCTGAAATAGCTAATTAAAGTAACCTAAATGTGTGCATTTCCAAGTTATGATCACACAGGATATGATGTGTACATAAACATCTAAGGGTATCAGGGGAATTACCCATTTTCTTAAACCCTAGAATGGATTTATAAATAACTACACATAGCCAAATCCATCATTCTCTCGGGATCAAAACAAAAATAAAAGAATAAACTAGGAGAAACACCAGCTTGAGGCTTTGGGGGGAATTTGCTGTTCAAAGGATTAAGGCAGTAAAAGGAAAAAACCTTAAGTGAGTATTTATCCTTTGTATGCAATGGCATTAAGTCCTATTGCAGGCAGCCTAAAAATATTATGAGTCATTTGAATCTCTGAAATAAATTGTTATGGGTGATATGGATGTTTGTTTGTGCATTTTTGTTTGGAGCATTAATCTGTAAGTGGGTTTTTATAGTTAACATGATTTGAGCATCCTTGTTCTATTTTATCATCATTAAACATGAACATAGATTAAACAGGGGAACATGGGGTTGAACCAGAAAATATACAAGTAGTCATATCTCTCTGAAATATGAATGAAAGAAAAACTAGATTGGTCACTTGGGAGATAGTCAATGATCTGCTTACTTCAGGTGGGAGCAAGCATATGCATGGTGCAACTGCATCCTGAGGCCTTTGTGTGTTGGAATAAATTAAGTAACCTGGGAGTTTCCTTCACAATGCATACATAGTGTTCATTTGACAAGGAGTTAAAGACCATAAAACAAATGGGGACCGAGGTTTAAAAATCTGGGTTATAAATATTCAGATATGGTGTTAGATTTAATCAAAATAAACATTGTTCATTGATTAATTGCTGGGTGAAATTTGGAGTATGAAACCTGAGTTTACTTATCTAAGATTTGGTGTGGATGAATTAAGAATTGTACACATGATTATTTCAACTGTTTGCTGTGTATTGTTTAATTTGTTGAATGTGACTTTGTATCTCTTTGAATGAACCAAAACATGCTAAGTATAAAACCTGTTAAACTAAGAAGGCACTGCAAGATTACTAAAATTATGTGTAAGTATACAAAAATTGATAAATGCTCATACCAGTGTAAACTGACCCTTTTGGTTGCCCTTGCAATCATCTGGGTGTCTCAAAAAATTTTTGGGGCAGCTAAATGATTTGCTTGCAGGAAATTGAAGTTGGCTTGATGAGTAAAGAAGGCATTGGCTGCTAGTATAAATAAGAGAGACTTGTTTTAAAATTTGCAGTTGCATTGTAATGAAATTACTAGACAAATTCTATTTTCTGTAATTGAAGTTGCTTGTAGGAAACTTTCTAAGTATTTTGGGATTGAAAATATGTACTTAAGCAAAACCTGTTGTGAGTGATCATTGATGATGTCTGGTTAACTACTAATTTATTTTATGAATGATTGATTTGGAGAAAATAAGGAGATAGACATATCATATACATATGATATGTGCATAAATATTTGATCTCTGATTTTTATTGCCTATATTTTGCCTTATGGAAATTAAACAGTTAAGGGGATTGATTTTTGAAATGAACTCTCAAGATTTTAGTAGAATATTCAAGTGAAATGAATTTGTGCATGGCAGGTAAATGATACTGGCATGTGCATGAATTTTGGAAGTTTGTATGTATTTGAATATTTAAATTTCAAATAGCACTATGAGAGCAGTAGACTTGGAAGATACTGAATTTTGAATAATTGAATGAATACATATAAGAAAGCATTTCAAAAAAAAACTAGACACAAACATGCTGGGGATTAGGAGTAGGAATTTGTAGAAGCTTGTCAAGATGAGGGATATGGGTTTGCAAGTGGTAAAAGAGGGACTATGGCTGGTCTAGATGGCCATGGGTCAAACCTTTGGAGCCTGGAACCACTTCATTTCAATCAGTGAAGTGTAAAGTGCTTCCGGGACAAATCAAAGAAAACACCAAGCAGCCCTTAGATAACACCAAGCATATCCCACAAATTACCAAGTATGTAAGTCTGCATCATATTAAATTTAAAAATGCTAAAAGTCCACCTCTAATCAACCTGAAATGATAAATGAAAATAACTTGGGAGTAGTATCATGCATATACTTGATGACTATCATGAGATCAAGGAAATACTATTTTAGTGTTAATAGAATTATTTAGGCAGACTAATATATAAAGTCAAATAAAAGTATAAGTGATATAATTTGCTAAAAATATACCTCTGGCAGTAGAACAAGATTTAGAAAGGAAATAAGTGGCTTGTCAATAGCTAGTATGGTATTTTGTTTTCAATTTGATTTAAATTCCCTCTGATAAAAAAAAATAATAATAATAAAGAAACAATTGTATATCATCAAATATATAATTGCCTTAATTTGTTTGTACACTGATATGATTATATTGGTAAAATCAGGGTCTTGGGAAAAAGAAAAAAAATTGGAAACTATATAAAAATTCAAATATAAATGTATTGGGGTTTTAGTGGTGAATTCCTCTTGAATAAAAAAAATCTGTGTGTTTTAGAGTGAGGGTCACCACAGTTGGTATCAGAGCTATGTTTTAAATAACATAGTAAATGTTGTTGTATGCATATGGATGTTTGAATGCATTGTTTGAATTATTGGTGTTGAATGCTTCTGTTTTATGTCTGAGAAAAAAATATATATGTGTGCACTTGTGATACATGCACAATGTGCACAGAAATAAGAATGAACAAAGTAAAGACACCAAAACTGATAGGGGTAAATAAACTAACATAACAATCATATTTATAGCATTATGGTAGGACCAAGGCATCACACAGGTGCAGGATCATCACGTGAGCCACCTGTGATGAGCATGGAGGATTTTGTGAGAGCTTTAAGGGATGGAATGGCACCAAGGCAAGACAATCCTCATGAGGAACTCTCCAAACTGCTTAAGACATGTATCACTTTGGGAGGAAAGGATTTTGAAGGTACTGAAGGAGCTATAGGTGTTCAAACTTGGATAAAAACTATGGAGAGGGTCTTCACAGATATGCAAATCAATGACCAAAGGAAGAGACAGATAGCTTCAAGGAAATTGAAGGGGGCTGCACTGGATTGGTGGGAAGTTGTGACAGCAGGAAGACAAGAGAATACCATCACTTGGAATAATTTCAAGGACATGCTTGAGGCCAGATTTGTCCCAGCATCTGCCAAGGCCACACTGCTTGAAGACTTTATTAGATTAAGGCAAGGAAGCATGAGTGTGAATGAATACACTCAGAAGTTTGAAGCATTATCCAAGTATGGACTGGTGTTAATAGGGAATGCAGAAGCAAAGAATGCAAGGTACATTCAAGGCTTGAACCCTAGTCTGTCAAGGGCAATGTTGCCATACAAGGACAAAACCTTCTATCAAGTAATTGATCTAACTCTCTCATTTGAGCAACATGACACTGCAAGAGAGAAATTCAGGAATATGAAGCTCAATAAGAAGAAGGGTGGTCAGAACAAAGTGCAACCTTATGACAAGAGAAATGCAAGTAAAGGAGCTAAGAAAGGGGAAGGAGCAACAACACCTGAAAGCAAGAAATTCACTCATTGTTTTAATTGTGGAAAAGCTGGACATTATAGTAACCAATGCCCTGACCCCAAGATACCCAGAGGAGGCTGCTATAATTGTGGAAAGATGGGTCATCTCAAGAAGGATTGCCCAGAAACCAATAGGGGAACAGCAAGGGTAGGAGCTTTGGCAGCAAGTAACACTGGGAATGTTGGGCAACTTGAAGGTATAATTTTTATTCATACCCAACCAATATCAGTAATATATGACACTGGTGCCTCACATTCACTAATATCTCTGGAAATTACAAAGAAATTAGCACTTGCATGTGTTTCTATTGATCAGCCCTTAATTGTACACAGTCCCATAGGGAGTCATTGTATGTTAGGGATGAAGTGTATGGGTCTGAAATTAATGATAGGAGGTTATGAATTTAATTCAGACTTATATACCTTAAATTGTCCTGGTATTGGGATTATTTTGGGAGTAGATTGGTTAATGAGAAATAAAGTAATTTTAAATTTAGAAAATCTTACTATTTCTTTGGAGACAAATGAAGGCAAAAGAATTACCATCTTAAGTGAAATAGCAAAGAATACACGTTTTAATAAAATCTGGAGTATTAATGAAGTTCAAAAGGAATTAAAAATAGAGGAAATCCCAGTAGTCAATGGATATATAGATGTGTTTGGAGAAGTGAAGGGAATTCCTCAAAACAGACCAGTTGAATTTAAAATAAAATTAATCCCAGGAACAAATCCAATCATTAAGAAGCCTTATAGAATGGGTCCAAAAGAATTGGTAGAATTAATACATCAACTAGAAGAATTAGAAGAGAAAGGATTCATAAGATCAAGTAGTTCCAGTTGGGGTTCCCCAATGCTATTTGTCAAGAAACATGATGGAACAATGAGGTTGTGTGTAGACTACAGGGATTTAAACAAGGTAACTATCAAGAATAAGTACCCACTTCCTAGAATAGATGATCTATTTGATCAATTGCATGGAGCTAAAATATTTTCAAGGCTAGACTTAGCCTCTGGATTTCACCAAATGAAAGTTGCAGAGGAAAGCATTGAGTACACAGCCTTCAATACAAGGTATGGCCTATATGAATTTCTAGTAATGCCATTTGGCTTGACCAATGCTCCCTCCTATTTTGTAGACTTGATGAATAGAATTTTTAGAGACTTTTTGGATAAGTTTGTCTTGGTATTTATAGATGACATATTAATTTATTCCAAGACAGAAAATGATCATGCCATGCACCTACATTTAGTATTATCCAGACTTAGAGAGCATGAATTAAAAGCCAAGTATTCGAAGTGTACATTTTGGCAACATGAAGTAAAATTCTTAGGACACATAGTGTCACAGCAGGGAGTAAGTGTAGATCCAAGCAAGGTCATTGCAGTTCAATCATGGAGTAGACCCAAAACAGTGACTGAGGTGAGGTCATTCTTAGGTTTGGCAGGATACTATAGATGGTTCATCAAGGATTTTTCAAGAATAGCCGCACCAATGACCAAACTAACCAAGAAGAACCAACCATATGTGTGGACTGAGCAGTGTGAACAAGCTTTTGAGAAATTGAAGCAAGCATTGGTGGAAGCTCATGTCCTACAAATCCCATAAGCAAATGAAGGAATGGTTGTATACACTGATGCTAGTGGGTCTGGGTTAGGTGCAGTGCTTATGCAACATGGCAAGGTGGTGGCATATGCATCAAGACAGCTTAAACCCAATGAAACCAAATATGCAACTCATGATCTAGAATTAGCTGCAATAGTGTTTACACTAAAACTATGGAGGCATTATTTGCTTGGGGCAAAATTTGAATTATTCACAGATCATCAAGCATTGAAATATTTATTTTCTCAAAAAGATTTAAATATGAGGCAAGCAAGGTGGTTGGAGTTTCTAGCTGCATATGATTTAGATATTTTGTACACTCCTGGAAAAGCTAATAGAGTGGCAGATGCTTTGAGCAGAAATCATGTTAGATTAGCCAGTTTGATGATTGATGAGTTTAAAAACCTTGCAGTGCTTGGGGAGGCAGATATATACAGCAAGGATGCAGTGAATTTTAAAGAACATGGTGATATGGTGGAGTATGGTACACTGGGAATAATCACAGTGAAGTCTAATCTGGTGGAGGAAGTTTGTAGCATGCAAGATCAAGATCAAAGTCTAAAGGAGAAGAAAGAAATGTTATTAAATAACATTGAGTCAGAGAATTTTAAAATAGATTCCCAAGGTTATTTGAGGAAAAATGATAAGCTCTGTGTACCAGACCTTGCAGAGTTGAAGGAAGAAATCATGAATGAGCATCACAAGACCAAGTACACCATACACCCTGGTGGTACTAAAATGTATCATGATTTAAAAAGAATCTACTGGTGGCTAGGAATGAAGCAAGCAGTGGCAAGATATGTGGCAAAGTGTTCCACATGTCAACAAATTAAAGCAGACCACCAAAAGCCTTCTGGCATGTTGCAACCTTTGGAGATACCTCAGTGGAAATGGGAAAGTATTTCCATGGATTTTGTGGATGGTTTGCTTAGAACTAAGAAAGGCAATGATAGTATATGGGTAATTGTTGATAGACTAACCAAATCAGCTCACTTTGTCCCTGTCAGGTCAGATAGAAATGCATCTAGGCTTGCACAATTGTTTATTAAAGAAGTGGTGAGGCTACATGGTATACCCAAGACTATTGTGAGTGATAGAGACACTTTGTTCACCTCAAGATTTTGGGAAAGCTTCCAAGAAGCAATAGGAACACAACTCTGTTTAAGCACTGCCTACCATCCTCAAAGTGATGGGCAAACAGAGATAGTGAATAAAATATTAGAAGATTTACTTAGAGCATGTGTGCTTGATTTTGGGGGTAATTGGGAGGATCATATTCATTTGGCAGAATTCACTTACAATAATAGCTATCAATCAACAATAGGAATGGCTCCCTTTGAAGCCTTGTATGGGAGACCCTGCATGTCTCCTGCCTGTTGGTTGGAAGCAGGAGAGGGTGTAATATTGGGGCCAGATCATGTTAAAGAAACCACCAACATGATTGAATTGGTTAGGCATAGAATGAAGGCAGCACAATCAAGACAAAAGTCTTATGCAGATAGAAAGAGAAAGCCAATGGAGTTTGAAGTAGGAGAGCATGTTTTTCTGAAAGTATCACCAATGAAGAAAGTGTTCAGGTTTGGAAAATCTGGTAAGTTATCACCAAGATTTGTAGGACCATATGAAATTATGCAGAGAATTGGTGCTATGGCCTACAGACTTAAGTTACCTGAGGAGTTGAGTGGTGTGCATCCTGTATTTCATGTTTCTCAATTGAGAAAATGGGTGCATGATGAAGGAGCAATTCTGGAGTCACCTACTCAAGTTCAAGTCCAGAAGAATTTGGTTTATACAAATGAACCAGTAGGGATAGTTGCCAAGGAAGAGAAAAAGTTGAGGAACAAGGTGATCAAACTGGTGAAAATCCAATGGAGCTTGGACACTAATGATTGTACATGGGAGGTTGAAGATAAAATGAGGGCTAAATACCCCAATTTGTTTACTAATGGAGAGGTATGTTTAAGCAGCCTATGATGATTTTTCTAAATATATTTATACATTATTTGTTTTCATAAAATATGAGTATGGGATTATGGAGTTACAACAGGCTATAGATTAGTGCTTTTAATTGGAGAAATTAGGTGAAATTATGGGGACATAATTCCTTTAAGAGGGAGGGTATGTAATGACCCTAAAATAAAATAAAAATAAAGTGAAAAATATACATTTATGTTAGGAAATTCTGAGATTATAAAATGTATATATATTGCATTAAAACAGAAAAGAATTTGGCAATAAATAAAATTGCATGGGAGCTTCTGTTTGATAAAATGCAAGGAATTAAGGTGATTAGAAGAATAATTGGAACTCAAAATAAATATAGCTTTATGTTCAAAGAATTATGTAAATATATATATATATATATGGGGTATTTGCTGTTTTATATGAAGATAAAATAAAATGAAGTTTAATGTAAAAGTTTATATGTCTTATAATTGTGCCAGAAATAATTAGCATAATATATGTGATTTTTAATTTAAATATAAAAGGAGTTGCTGATTTGACAAAAAGGCAGAAATATATATATACACATATATAGAATCAAATAAAATTTCCATACTATATTTATTCCAGGCAAATAATTTGGGTAAATAATTTTACATTACATAATAAGGTATGATAGTATGCATGATAAAAGGGAAATAACAGATAGGTAGAAAAAATAAATACAAAGGAAATTTTCAGATTCCTTAAACTTGTAAAAAGAAATAATGAACTGAGGGTCACATGCTTATTGCATGAGTAGAAAAGAGTCATGAAAATAGTATTGAGTGTTTAAAAATGCATGATCCTCGAAATAGCTAATTAAAGTAACCTAAATGTGTGCATTTCCAATTTATGATCACACAGGAATATGATGTGTACATAAACATCTAAGGGTATCAGGGGAATTACCCATTTTCTTAAACCTTAGAATGGATTTATAAATAACTGCACATAGCCAAATCCATCATTCTCTCGGGATCAAAACAAAAATAAAAGAATAAACTAGGAGAAACACCAGCTTGAGGCTTTGGGGGGAATTTGCTGTTCAAAGGATTAAGGCAGTAAAAGGAAAAAACCTTAAGTGAGTATTTATCCTTTGTATGCAATGGCATTAAGTCCTATTGCAAGCAGCCTAAAAATATTATGAGTCATTTGAATCTCTGAAATAAATTGTTATGGGTGATATGGATGTTTGTTTGTGCATTTTTGTTTGGAGCATTAATCTGTAAGTGGGTTTTTAGAGTTAACATGATTTGAGCATCCTTGTTCTATTTTATCATCATTAAACATGAACGTAGATTAAACAGGGGAACATGGGGTTGAACCAGAAAATATACAAGTAGTCATATCTCTCTGAAATATGAATGAAAGAAAAACTAGATTGGTCACTTGGGAGATAGTCAATGATCTGCTTACTTCAGGTGGGAGCAAGCATATGCATGGTGCAACTGCATCCTGAGGCCTTTGTGTGTTGGAATAAATTAAGTAACCTGGGAGTTTCCTTCACAATGCATACATAGTGTTCATTTGACAAGGAGTTAAAGACCATAAAACAAATGGGGACCGGGGTTTAAAAATTTGGGTTATAAATATTCAGATATGGTGTTAGATTTAAACAAAATAAACATTGTTCATTGATTAATTGTTGGGTGAAATTTGGAGTAATAAACATTGTTCAGATATGGTGTGGATGAATTAAGAATTGTACACATGATTATTTCAACTGTTTGTTGTGTATTGTTTAATTTGTTGAATGTGACTTTGTATCTCTTTGAATGAACCAAAACATGCTAAGTATAAAACCTGTTAAACTAAGAAGGCACTGCAAGATTACTAAAATTATGTGTAAGTATACAAAAATTGATAAATGCTCATACCAGTGTAAACTGACCCTTTTGGTTGCCCTTGCAATCATCTGGGTGTCTCAAAAAAATTTTGGGGCAGCTAAATGATTTGCTTGCAGGAAATTGAAGTTGGCTTGATGAGTAAAGAAGGCATTGGCTGCTAGTATAAATAAGAGAGACTTGTTTTAAAATTTGCAGTTGCATTGTAATGAAATTACTAGACAAATTCTATTTTCTGTAATTGAAGTTGCTTGTAGGAAACTTTCTAAGTATTTTGGGATTGAAAATATGTACTTAAGCAAAACCTGTTGTGAGTGATCATTGATAATGTCTGGTTAACTACTAATTTATTTTATGAATGATTGATTTGGAGAAAATAAGGAGATAGACATATCATATACATATGATATGTGCATAAATATTTGATCTCTGATTTTTATTGCCTATATTTTGCCTTATGGAAATTAAACAGTTAAGGGGATTGATTTTTGAAATGAACTCTCAAGATTTTAGTAGAATATTCAAGTGAAATGAATTTGTGCATGGCAGGTAAATGATACTGGCATGTGCATGAATTCTGGAAGTTTGTATGTATTTGAATATTTAAATTTCAAATAGCACTATGAGAGCAGTAGACTTGGAAGATACTGAATTTTGAATAATTGAATGAATACATATAAGAAAGCATTTCAAAAAAAAACTAGACACAAACATGTTGGGGATTAGGAGTAGGAATTTGTAGAAGCTTGTTAAGATGAGGGATATGGGTTTGCAAGTGGTAAAAGAGGGACTATGGCTAGTCTAGATGGCCATGGGTCAAACCTTTGGAGCCTGGAACCACTTTATTTCAATCAATGAAGTGTAAAGTGCTTCCGAGACAAATCAAAGAAAACACCAAGCAGCCCTTAGATAACACCAAGCATATCCCACAAATTACCAAGTATGTAAGTCTGCATCATATTAAATTTAAAAATGCTAAAAGTCCACCTCTAATCAACCTGAAATGATAAATGAAAATAACTTGGGAGTAGTATCATGCATATACTTGATGACTATCATGAGATCAAGGAAATACTATTTTAGTGTTAATAGAATTATTTAGGCAGACTAATATATAAAGTCAAATAAAAGTATAAGTGATATAATTTGCTAAAAATATACCTCTGGCAGTAGAACAAGATTTAGAAAGGAAATAAGTGGCTTGTCAATAGCTAGTATGGTATTTTGTTTTCAATTTGATTTAAATTCCCTCTGATAAAAAAAATAATAATAATAAAGAAACAATTGTATATCATCGAATATATAATTGCCTTAATTTGTTTGTACACTGATATGATTATATTGGTAAAATCAGGGTCTTGGGAAAAAGAAAAAAAATTTGGAAACTATATAATAATTCAAATATAAATGTATTGGGGTTTTAGTGGTGAATTCCTCTTGAATAAAAAAAAATCCGTGTGTTTTAGATTGAGGGTCACCACATTATCCGCCCGATTTTTTTCAAAATTATAGTTCAAATTATGTGTATTTTAGTGCAGTGAAAAATATTCATTTATTATTTTATTAAGTTAGTAGTTTGTATTATATGTGCTTAATGCTTATTAACTGCTCAAAAATATTTATTATCATCATATTTGTTAATTTTTAACACTTTTATAATCAATGGGATTGAAAAATATTTATGTTAAACTAAAATTTTCTTTTTACAATTCTTGATTTATTGGTCGTTAGCGGATAGGATAATTATCCGATATCCGTTCGTATCCACGGATGAGGATATCTGATATCCGAAAATGATTTCGGATGTGGATGCGGATGCAACGCTATTCGCATTCGAAAGCATCCATTAATAGGCCTACCAATCCCTTCACAGGGATAGACTTCGCTCCCCGAGGAACTGGAGGCACGACTTTGGCTGGCTTTGGAAGGAATCGAATAGCGGTGATGGAACTAGAGCAGCCATCATCCGCCACAAATTGGAGTGAGCTCGTCTTAAGGGCACAGGTCATCATCTCTTGAACATGATGGCATAAACTAAAATAATAAACTCCACAATAAAACGACCAAGTCACTTACACATGTACGAGATCAAGTTCAGTCCCTAGGAATGCTCTGAGATGATGATGAAACGCTAGAATAAATGGATCTTAATACACTTAAATCTACGTTAATGCAATGAACAAAACAGGTTGTGGTTATTGTCCCGACCGGTGAGACAGGGCAATAACTGCAAGGTGCGAGTCCCTTCGTGGGAGAGCGACAGGATGGACTCGTACATGGATTAAGCCATCGACCGGAGAATCAAGGCCGGATAAAGGAAGTCGGTACGGAATTGATCGCTTTATGTCCCTAGTCAGAGGGTCAGGGACCAGAGTGCAAGAAGTGAGTCGCTTCGCTAGAGAGCGACTGGATCGACTCACTTTTCATTGTTCCTCCTTTCACTGTAGAGTGACGGGATGGGGTCCCGCAAGAGCCGGGAGAGGCTATTATAGGCCTACGAGGGCCAGGACATCGCTTAATGTTCACGGACACTGAACTGGAGTGCATGAAGTAATCCCGCTTTGTTAGAGAGTGACATGATCGACTTGTTTGTCATTGTTCCCCCTTCACCGGAGAGTAACAGGATGGGTTCCAACAAGAGCCCGGAGAGGCTATGATCGGTCTAGGTGGATCATGACATCGCTATATGCCTCCAAAAGGGCAGGAGTGCAGGGAGTGAGTTGCTTCGTCGGAGAGTGATAGAATCGGCTTACTCACTGTTAAGTTTGGATTGAGCTTAGCAAGGGTCCAGAGAGACCATCGATCAGTCTGGAGAGACCATGAACTCAGATGAAGATCCAAAGAGATCGTAGACTGGCTTACTAACTTCTAGAATTTCAATCCTTATGGATTTGGATAATGACCCGGAGAGGTTGTGAACCTGGATATTGACCCGGAGTGGTCAAGGACTTGGATATTGGCCCTGAGAGGCCATGGGTTTGGCTAATGATTCGGAGAGATCGAGGACTTGGGATGATGATCCAAAGGGAGCAAGGCTTTATACTTGAATAACGATCCGGAGAGGTCATGGATTTCGCTAATGGCTTTGGATGGATGTGGATTCGGCTAAGGATTTGGAATGGAATCAAAGTTGGCTATCGACTCGGAACGGTCGCGCATTTCATTAGCGGATTCCCAGGTGGACACGGCGATTTGGCATGGCAATGGATCGGATTCTGGATTGGATACTTCGGCTATCGATGGATTCTGGACTTCGAACTTATGGCAATTCAAAACACACCTTCCTACTGCAAGGCAGGTTTTGGAGGGCAAATGTTATACCGCCTTTTGGCTAGGCAGTATACCAACAGATATGACCAAACAGATTTCATGTTCATCAAGGCAGGTTTCCCAAAGAGATGATTAGGCTTGGAGATCGGTTATAAAATAGCCTAGGATGATGGTAGAGCGGATTCGGACCGATGACACCTCGGAATTGGCTAAGTATGGAATTGGGACTTCCCTTGGGTAATGGATCGGATCAGATTAATATAGCTATGGATCGCTCGGATTGGCAACGCAACTCAACTCAACGATGATCGCTTAGTAACTCAACGAATGATGCATCAACTTGGGAAACCACATTGGAAACATGAAGTGGACGAGTAGAAGGACCTACATAAGGAATCGTTGGGTCCCACCATGCATGGAAGAGGGGTTGTCTTCGACCCCTCTAAGAGGTGAGCGATCGACCTGAATTTTTTTAGGTCGGCTCATCTTGGCTTGGAGATTCCATATTCGAATTTTGAGCAAGATCTTTGCAAGTCTTCTTCTATAAATACAATAGGCTTGGCATTCATTAAGGGATCCCTCCCTCTATGAAAGGGATCGGATCACATCAGCTTAGTGGTACAACTCAACGAAAATCGATCTGTATCTCAAAATCCAAAAGTAAAATATACATGAAACATTGGGAACATGGAGCTAACAACCAAGGGGACCGAATAGAGTTCGCAGCATGCCACGTGGCCTCCAAGTGGGGCCGGGGCTGACCCCTATTCCTTGGGAATCGGGCCTTGGAATTTTTTGGGTTGCCTCGTCTGCATCTCGAGATTCCACTACCGATATTTCAAGGAGATATTTGGTCGTCTACACCTATAAATACAGGGTTCATTGTTCATTTTGGGGGATTTTCTTTCTGACTCTCCTCATCTTCTAATTAGGCTATACTCCACCATTTTTACTCTTGATTTTCATGGATTGTAACTGCAAACAGCAGTATAAATCAATAAAAGGCGTATTTTTGGAGTGGACGTAGGTCTGAGTCAACCGAACCACTGTATATCCTCTTGTTCATTTACTTTCTTCCTATTTTAGTTTGATTTCTTCATATTTTTTTCTCTACTGTATTATGTTTGTGATTGTAGAATGGATCTTTGGTGCTTTCACATACTGTTTGGGTGTTGGTGGCTATTTTTTCCTCCAATGGAAACGTAGACATATAGTAAAATTGGGTTTAATAACTAACATTTATATAATAAATATTCGGGGACCACAGGTCGACCGTTTATTGGATCGGTCGACTTGGAGCAGTAGACCCCTATGATAGGGGCGGTCGACTGCTTCAAGCGTGTAAGCAAGGGTTTCATTTAGCCCAACGGCTCGGATTTTATGTATTTTAATCTAACAGTTGTGGTTGATTAGAGCGCCTAAAATTCAGGCCTAACCCTCTTTTCTCTTCTCATACTTTTCTGAATGCGGCAGCAAAGCTCTAACATTTTTTCTTCACCCCAATTTTCTAAATTATAAAATATAATATTTATATTTGTACGTATACAAATTGGAAAATAATAGAAATCAAATAATAGAAAAAGGGAAGCAAATCAACACTACACGATATCGAGGTTATATATACGTAAGTACGTACGTACGTGTCTCTATGTGTGTGTGTGTGTATTTCCCTTCAAACCCCAATCTCTTCTTAGATCTATAATTCTAAAATATATACACACCCTTTTTACACATATTTCTTCAAATAAGAAGGAAATGGAGTTAAACCAAAGCTTTTACTTCAGATCTGGAGATTTGGAACGCTTTTAGAAAGTGAGTGGGAAATTTATATATTTTTATGATTCTGAATCTATTCCATTGGCATACATTTGATTTTTATGCCTAAATCGGAAATATTTGCTGGTTTTAGGCTTAAATTAGCGTAGAAAACTGTTGCCTACATATTCTTATTTTAGATCTAATAGAAATTATTGCTACACTTGGATCTAGAAATCAGTCCCAAAAGTTATAGATATGAATATTGATTAGATATGAAATTTATTCTAGATCTGAAATTGTGTTATAGATTATTAGTATGATTTTGATTATTACCCTAATTATGTTGAATTAGGAACTTTCCATTTCTTAGTTTATGGGAAGAACGTCCTTTAATTTTTATAAATTTGTTTGTGTTTCCAAATTGCATAGAAAATGCAGTGTTTGATTTAACAAGGAATATATGCAAAAGAAAAGAAAGAGATGTAAAGTACAAAATTATTCTTTGTAGTTTACACTGTCTATTCCAATAAAAAGAAAATAATCATTCCTTGTAATTTCAAATGAGGCAAATCTTTTCTTTTATTCTTGATCTTTTGTTTTAAAATAATTTATGGAAATCATAGCGGAGAATCTTTCTAAGAAATGTAATTTTAGAAAATTAAATATGGAAAGAATATTCTAGTTAAAGAATTGTGACTAGAATATATTGGTAGAAGTAGGTATTTATACGACCTTATACACATTAATAAATATGACGATTTATGCATAACACCCATGTAGGATATTAGTTATACGTAGCAATAATTGTGATTTGTGAATAGAAATTAGGAAGGAGAATGAGGGAAGGTAGTAACTCCAATTAATGGGTAATAAATGTGGAATGAATTTGGGAGTTACAAATAATTGATAGGATAAATGGATTAATAGGACTGATAAATATGGAAGATTAGATTAATAACTATGGAATAGTTAGAAAGGTTACTAATTGGAAATTAGTAAATATACATTAAATTTCTTTGGAAATATCTATTATGATGATATTCTTTTATCATGGACAAGTTGACATTTATGGAGGAATAAATAAAAAGGGGATTTATGGGAAGTTGAATGTTTAAGGTAAATTATATAGCCTTAAATAAGTAAAAGGATATTAGTAAGCTAAGTCCAATATCCAAATTAGGATGATAAGCTTAGTAATAGTAAAGCCTAAGATAATATGGCTTAAGTTAGTAAAGCCTAGAATAATAAATTGGACTCAGTAGGTTAGCATGCAAGGTCGGTAGAGTTACAAAATGGAAGTCTGCCCTTCACTTTGAGGCTACCAACAGTTGTGTATACTTCTTACTATTGTGAGACATCTTTAACCATAGGAACCATAGAATAATTGGGCTTAGAATATTGGGATGCGAGGTCAGTAAAGTGACACAACAGAAGTCTTCCTTTCACTCAGAGGCTATAGGTAGTTCTGTACACTTATTACTGATGCGGGACATCACCAATTATAGGACCCGTGGGAAACGATTACGGGAATCATAGGACCCGTGGGAAACGATTACGGGAATAATAGGATATGCTTTGGGATTAGAGGTATTAAGTGGTTGTTTGAGGGCCTGCCTCTTTTCTAATTTAAAAGTATTAAATGGTCTGAATTATCGATTTGGAGCAGTAACGGATATCTCGAAAGGGTCTGCTTCGGGTTTGAGGTATTAAGTGAGCGATATATGGTCCGCCTCTCTTTTATAAAGAAGTACAAAGTGTCCCAGTGAGATACAAAGTGATGTTAGCTAGATATTAATTGTGAGTAGTCTGCTTTGGGGTTAGGTATTTAATGGCAAAGACCTACCTAGAATGTAGGTATCAAAAAGTCAAAAGTCTGCCTAGTCCTTATTAATAAGGTGTTAAGTGGCTTAGATATTGTCTCTCACATGGCTAAAACTTTAATGACGATAGATGCGTTAGTAGTATGACTATTATGTATTATAAAGCCATAAATCGTGGTTAAATGACTTTGTGGCTAGGACCAATAGACAAACGATGATGATGCTAGGGGCCCGCTTCATATTTGGAAGTATTAAGTGGCTGATAGACTTACGTCGGTATTTTGTACCTTATGAAGGGTAGGTAGATGAATTGTGCTAGGTAGGAATATCATGTGTGCAATATTATATTAATTTGGTTAACCTTAGAATAGTTGACATAACAAGTAAATGGAAACCAATCGGCATAAATTTATGTTAAGGACACTGTATAGATTTTTCAATCACCGGAACGTTGTCCTAACCCCCTCCTCATTACAACCCACCGGATAGATTTAGAGGAATATGCCACTGGGGTTGGATTTGATCGATTGTTGGAGAAGTCTTCTTTTCTCTCAAGCTCGATGCTGATGTGGCAATCTGATATCCAAGGAATACCATTAATTCCAATGTAGTAGCCACAGTCGTTATTTATATCCTATTATTGTTTCCGCTGTGAGTTTAGATTTTATCAATCTTTGCTAATGTTCATGCTTATTTGCAGGCACCAAATCTATTGATCTGTGCGTTGAGGACTTGGGTTACGATTCTTATCGAAATTTGGGCCAACTAAAATGAGGGTTATTACATTTGCTACCAGTGCCTAGGTTAGTCGTTTAGAGGAATTAGGATAAATTAAGAGGATGTATCATACTTTCCTATCTATTATTATTATTTTTACGCAATACTTTAAGAATCCCGACTATAGAAATAGTCGTTGTTCCACTCTAAAGGAATGGGCAAAGCAACTATGGGTCGAAAATATTTTAGAGTTAAGATTTTCACATCGTCTTCGAATTATCCCATGTAAGGCACCGATGGAGAAGAATATGAGTTCAACAAATGGCAGAACCCCGAATACTGATGGGTGTTCTACTTGATGGTTGAGATACTAGCTACCTTGGACTTTTGGATCTTGATGAAGATTTGCAGTCGAAGATATACAATTATTCCAGATAAGCGAGAAATAGAATTTTGTATGTCGCAAATGTCTAAAGACCAGTTTTGGCAAGAGAATGTCCATCAACCACCTTTAGATGGCGAACCAGATTTTTATTTAAAGAATTAAGGTCAATTCCTTAGTCCAAACCCATGAGAGAATTTTAGATGAAGTATATTTTGGAAATGCCTTAGATTTTGAAAAAATATTTTAAAAGGATTTCTTTTAGAATTTCGGAAAGTTTTAGAATTTTAAATTTTCAAAAAACATGTATACCGCTAAGTTTGGTCGTGTTAAGAAATTTTGGTTTAAAAGGGAGTAAGTTTTGAAATCTTTAAATATTTATATATGTATGTATAATAATAAAGGTTTGATTTTGATTTTTGGCACGAAAATAGTTTTCGATTTGGAAATGAGTTTCAAATGGTGAATATTTAGCCCAATGATTTTTCTATTTATAAAAATAGAAGTTTTTAAAGTTTTCTCTCTTTTAAGGGATGGACAGAATAGGAATGACATTTAATTAGGGTATGAAGTTAGAAGTGTTGTTGTACCCGCCAATTGTTGGAAGAAATATTTCATGCGAAGTATGTGGGGAATAGTAGTTGGAATTTTATTAGGTTTTTGGAATTGTTAATGGTTGAAGCAGTATAAGTCAGAAGTACTGTAGAATAGTGGAGGAATGGTTCAAAAAGCTAGACGGTAAGCTGGGACACCGTCGTGAAGACGGCAGAGATTTTTCGGATCGTGTCGAGTCAAAGGACACAATGCGAAACGGTTATCATTATTATTACTATTAACATTATAAATTAACTCGGCCCGAATGGGACCAGGTTCAAGTCGCGTAGAAAAACCGCCTAGCGGTTGAGAACTAACTATCGACCAGTAGTAGTCGACCGTAGACCTAGAACGGTCGACCGCTATATAGGTTATAACCCATCCTAAACCTGGAACACGACTATAAAGTCGCGTCCAATTTTCCCCAGCCGCATTCAAGCTCCTCCTCTATCCATTTCAACCGAACACAAATCACCACCTCCTCCTCCTTCATATTTGCTCACGCTTCCTCCATTCCACCTCTAGGAGATGCCGTTTCTCCCTCTATCCGACGAGCTGCAACCTCACCTCCCTCTTGCGCTAATTTTCACATGTTAGATCTTTCCCTACCTCCACTTCAGATCTAAACCCTATTTCTCCCCTTCTCAGCCCATAGCACCTCTTTGTACTGCTGGTTCCTCCTCGTGCCACCCTACCGTCACCCTTCAAGAGATCAGGTGACTGGACCAGAATGACCAAAAGATCTTCTCCTTTCTTAGCTCCTTCAGTTTCAAATTCCTTCAAGGGCAACCGGTGAATATTGGAGACTTCGCAGCTTTTGAGTTAGAAGAGCTTTTTGAGGTGGCAGGTCTTGCACCGATCATGCGCTTCGAGACTTTTTGAGCAGAAATGCTACCCGCGCTGCATTCGCCTTTTCGACGCTCATTTAGCACCGAATTTCGATGAAGACAATCAATCAGAGGTTAAGGTAGTCATGACAGAGATGTCAGATGACGACTTCGGTGATATTTTCGAGATTTCCGCCTTGGTGTGCACGTTATTCAGCACAACATCATCCCTAAGACGGAAATCATGATTAGATTTATCCTTTGGTGCGAAAGGCCACCTATGCAATTATGGATTGTGCAGCTATCAATCGGACATGCACTCTTATAATTCATTTTTCCGACCAGGGAGTTGGCACCCCACGGAAATACTTTTCGTATTGACACCTATTCACGGTCATCTTCAGATGATACAACTTGACTCTTAGTGGGGAAACTACCTAGACGAAGGTCCCGCCTGCCGTTGATAGAGCCTCCCTTAGAAAGATGAGAATTCCTTTTCCACTAGCCACAGCAGCAGAGCAGCAGCCGCATCAGGAGGTGAAGCAGGGATAGGGTGTCGAGAGATATTTGAGTCTCAAGCTAGTCACCATTTGGCATGTCCAGACTGAGTTCTAAGGGATCCGTCTCGACCAGCGAGAGTTGAGGAGCGAGCTACAGTGCCAAAGTGAAGAGATTGGATGCTTAGCCGCTATGCTTCACCCTTTTGAAACCACGACAATGGCTCGAGTTCCTATCAAGGATCAAGACCGTTCCATAGTCTATAGGTAGTGTTTTAGGTTTCGTAGTGCATTGTTGTATCTTCCCTTCCAGCATTTGTTCTTTCCATTTTAGGTTGTTGGGTTGTAACTGTTAGTTGTCTCTTTTTAAGGCGTGCACGATGTTATAAGATGCATTTCTATTTATTTACTGTGTTGTTATTTCCAAATATGTGATCTGCTCTTATATGTATGTTTGGAAGAAACAGTATAAATATGAAAATCATATAAGGACACTTACTAATAGTAAAATGCAATATGGGACTGGAAGTTTTAAATAGGTAGAAATTTACCAAGCGAAGGACATGTTAAATTGTTTTGAAATCACGGATCGTTGTTTATGTTCCTTAAATGCTAATTTTTTTGAATAACTGAGTATGCCGACATTTTTAAATAAATGTCATGTTTTATGGGTTAAGGTTAATTGTATAATGTTAAAATTGAACTTATGCGTCTAGCGCATAACTGACCTCCAACTAACGCTAAAAAAGTGGCTTGAATTATCAAAAATTTTGGAGGAAAAATATTTTAAAAAGTTTCGCTTGCAAAAAAAGGGTTTTGATTTTTAAATTATTTTTGGCGCTCAAATAGTTTTTATAATTTTCGTCCAAAATTTATTTTAAGGGAAAATTTTGCATCCAAATATTTTGGAAAATTATTTTTCAAGCGACGTACATATTTGAAAAGAAAAAATGGTTTTTATGAAGTTTTTATTTTGAAGACTGCATGCTAAGCGTGGGGAAGGAAAATAGATTAGAAATATGAATTTAGCGGTGCATGAGGATCGATAATACAATAAAATGCAAGCGGTAACGAGGAAAAAATGTTTTAGCTTTGGAATTTCTATTTTCATTCCTTGTCGACGACGCACATGAGTTTATTTTTGGACTTAATTCTGTTTTAGAGCTTGAAAACAAGCCTCCTTATGAGTTTTGTGCATGGAAAATTTGAAGTAAATCCGGGGCAGCGAGGAAATTTTCATTGTACAACGGGAAATGAATAGCTTATATCGTGGTAAGGATGTAAAATTCTCCTCCTAAATTCCTTTTTCAGCATAGGAGTGACGTTTAGGAAGCGAGGTTTCAACGCGTTAGATTTTTAATTAGTAGGAATTGGATATAATCAATGGATATAACCCTTTTGGTATGAATAGTTTATCGGTATGGGCGTGGATGTTTTTATTTGGACATCTTGTTTGGGCTACTGGATTTATGTTCTTAATTTCCTGGCGGGGATATTGGGATATATAACGAAAATTTGTGTGAGTTTTTAAGAACTGTTTGAATTAAGATTCAAACAGTTCTTACAAACTTGGGATACATCTTTCTAATTCACTTTATTATTATTTTTTTCGTTGTACAGCGAATAGTTTCAAAAATATTATAATTTTCAATTATAAGACTTTCTATCTCATTAAGAAAAAAAAACTATCTATGAAAATAATTAGATAGGATAGCTTGTATCTTGTCAACTGATAAAGAAAGAACGAAATCGGGATAAATACCAATTCCTATTACGGGTAAAAGGATACAGATTGAAACAAATAGTTCTCGTGGTCCAGAATCCACGAGATTTGAGTTTAGAACATTGAAAAAATTATTGGAATTTTTGAGACAATTATAGGCCCTCGAAGATAGTTCTAGAAATCCAACGAATAACTAATAACCCTGTTAGAGAAAAAAAAGTAGCTAACATTCCTTTTTCCGACGAATGGCGTAATCCGATGATTTCGTGAACTGATAGAATCATCAAATGAATCGCAATCACAATTGAAACGATCGAAAAAGAGAGATGAGTTAATATATGTTCTAAGATTGTATTCAATTGGCAGAATCAAAATATGGTATATAATAATGAACCTCTAAAGAACTTCTTTTTCTTATTTTTATGTGTGTTTTTTTACTAGTAGGAAATAACCTTAACAGCCTCTACTCGTGTCCGAGCTCGTCTGAGAGCTAGATTCGCCTCAATTGCTTGTCTCTTTCCCTGAGCTCCACTCAAGTTAGCTTCAGCTATTTCAAGAGCTTGTTGAGCCTCTTGCGGATCAATGTCAGTACTCATCTCCGCATCATTTCCTAAAATGGTGATCTCATTATTACTTATTCTAGCGAAACCACCCATCAAGGCCAAATGAGACAGATCAAAAAAAAGAGAAAAAAAACCATATTGTAGTTACAAGGAAATATTGAGTCATGGATACAGGACCCTTTACATGTGAGACCTATTGCTCATGCAATTTGGGATCCTCATTTTGGTCAACCGGCCGTAGAAGCCTTTACTCGAGGAGGGCACAATATTTTTTTTATATATGCCCAAGTAAAGGAAAAAATCTAATCTCTTTTCAACTCTCAGAAATCTTTTTCTCTTTTGGAAGATACAGGAGTGAAACAATCAATCTATTGATATTGGAAGACCAAAAAGATTCTTCCAATGTCTCATTTCTGGGTCCAATGGAATTCGGCCCTCTATTAATAAATTTGGGAATCCAATATGAATTATAACCTGGATTAAATCAATTCTTTTTTGAAAGGAGTATAGGGATTTTTGGTGAAAAGATCTTTTTCAAAATCTGCATACATATAGAACTACCTGTATACATAAATGTTGTTTACACCATATTTTCAAAAATGTTTTTAAAAAAGAAAGCCATTCATATAGAAGGGTCCGATTTAGAATCATTTTGCATACATGTTTTCTATGTTGAGGTACACTATGCACTTGTGCAATTTGGTTTAAAAATTGGTTGTACACTAATTGGTTGTATAGTCTAGGATAACTGTGAGCTAGAACCATGACTTATTCATTGAAAAATTCAAGAAGCGAAATTATTTTTAAGGGTGCAGAATGTAACATCTTGTAAATTTTGCGTTAATTATTTAATTAGTTAATTAGGCTCAAAAATAGAATTTGTGCAAACAATGGAATTTGACCATGAAAGTTGCACCACTACGTTAATGGAAAAATTCTGAGCAACTTTCATATTTGAAGTTTTGCGATCAGAGTCCAAACAAAGATATTACAGATGAAAAATGAATTCGGAACGGAAATAATTAGATCAGAAATAATTAACGTTTATATAATAAATATCCGAGGACCACAGTCGACCCGTTTATTGGGTCGGTTGACCTGGAATGATCGACCCCTATGATAGGGACAGCTGACGCTTCAAGCGTGTAGATTAGGGTTTCGTTTGGCCTAATGGCCCAGATTTTATATATTTTAATCTAATGGTTGTGGTTGATTCAAATGCCTATAAAATCAGGCCTAACCCTCTCTTCTCTTCTCATATTTTTCTGAAAGCAGCAGCGAAGCTCTGGCATTTTCTCTTCCCCACTATTATCTAAATTATAAAATATAATATTGTATTTGTTTATATACAAATTGGAGAAGAATAGAAATCAAATAAGAGAAGGAGGGATGTGAATCAACACTACGCGATATCGAGGTTTTATATATATATATATATGTGTGTGTGTGTGTATTTATATATTTATATTTCCCTTCAACCCTAAATCTCCTCTCAGATCTATAATTTTAATATATGTATATACCTTTTTATATATATATTGGAAATGGAGTTGAATTAAAGGTTTTACTTCAGATTTGGAACACTTTTAGAGGGTGGATGGGAAATTTATATATTGTTTATGATTTTGAATCTATTCCGTTGGCATACGTTTGATTTTTATTCCTAAATCAATAATATCTGCTAGTTGTAGGCTCAAATTAGCGTAGAAAACTATTGCCTACATATTCTTGTTTTAGATCTGATAGGAATTATTGCTACACCCTGGTTTGAAAATCAGTCCCAAAAGTTATAGATATGAATATTGATTAGATATGAAATTTATTCCAAATCTGAAACTGTTTTATAGATTATTAGTATGATTTTGATTATTACCCTAATTATGTTGAATTGGAAATTTTCCATTTCTTAGTTTATGGGAAGAACGTCCATTTAATTTTTATAAATTTGTTTGTGTTTCCAAATTGCATAGAAAATGTAGTGTTTGATTTAACAAGGAATATATGCAAAGGAAAAGGTAGAGATGTGTAAAGTACAAATTCATCCTTTCTAGTTTACACTGTCTATTCCAATAAAAAGAAAATAATCATTCCTTGTAATTTCAAACGAGGCAAATCTTTCCTTTTATTCTTGATCTTTTGTTTTAAACTAATTTATGGAAATCATAGCAGCTATAGAAATAGTCGTAGTTCCACTCCAAAGGAATGGGCAAAGCAACTATGGGTTGGAAATATCTTAGTGTTAAGATTTTCACGTCGTCTTCGAATTACCTCATGGATTGTTGTTGATGAGTAAGGCACCGATGGAGAAGAATATGAGTTCGAAAAATGGCAGAACCCTGGAGACTGATGGGTGTTCGACTTGATGGTTGAGATACTAGCTACCTTGGACTTTTGGATCTTGATGAAGACTTATAGTCGAAGATATACAATTACTCCAAATAAGCGAGAAATAGAATTCTATATGTCACAATTGTCTGAAGAGCAGTTTTGGCAAGAGAATGTCCATCAACCACCTTTAGATGGCAAACCGGATTTTTATTTAAAGAATTAAGGTCAATTCCTTAGTCCAAACCCATGAGAAAATTTTAGATGAAGTATATTTTGGAAATGCCTTAGATTTTGGAAAAATATTTTAAAAGGATCTTTTAGAATTTCGGGAAGTTTTAGAATTTTAAATTTTCAAAAAACATGTATACCGCTAAGTTTGGTCATGTTAAGAAATTTTGGTTTAAAAGGGAGTAAGTTTTGAAATCCTTAAATATTTATATATGTACGTATAACAATAAAGGTTTGATTTTGATTTTTGGCACGAAAATAGTTTTCGATTTGGAAATGAGTTTCAAATGGTGAATATTTAGCCCAATGATTTTTCTATTTATAAAAATCAAAGTTTTTAAAGTTTTCTCTCTTTTAAGGGATGGACAAAATAGGAATGACATTTAATTGGGGTATGAAGTTAGAAGTGTTGTACCCGCTAGTTGTTGGAAGAAATATTTCACACGAAGTATTTGGGGAATAGTAGTTGGAATTTTATTAGGTTTTTGGAATTGTTGATGGTTGAAGCAGTATAAGTTAGAAGTATTGCAGAATAGCGGAGGAATGGTTCAGAAAGCTAGACGGTAAGCTTGGACACCGTCGTGAAGAGGGCACAGATTTTTCAAATCGTGTCGAGTCTATGAAACGATTATCATTATTATTACTATTAACATTATAAATTGACCTGGCCCGAATGGGTCCAGGTTCAAGTCGTGCAGAAAAACCGCCTAGCGGTTGGGACCTAACTATCGACCAGTAGTAGTCGACCGGTAGAACTAGAAGGGTCGACCGATATATGGGTTGTAGCCCATCTTAAACCTGGAACACGACTATAAAGTCACATCCAATTTTCCCCAGCCGCATTCGAGCTTCTCCTCTCTCCATTTCAACCGAACACAAATCACCACCTTCTCCTCCTTCAAATCTGCTCACGCTTCCTCCATTCCACCTCTAGGTGACGCTGTTTCTCCCCCTATCCGACGAGCAGCAACCTCATGTCCCTCTTGCGTTGATTTTCGCGCATTAGATCTTTCCTTATCTCCACTCCAGATCTAAACCCTACTTCTCCCCTTCTTATCCCATAGCACTTCCCCGTGCTGCTATTTCCTCCTCGTGCCACCCTACCGCCACCACTCAAGAGATCAGGTGGCTGGACCAGAATGACCAGAAGATCTTCACCTTTCTTAGCCCCTTCGGTTTCAAATTCCTTCAAGGGCTACCAGTGAAGATTGAAGACTTTCAGCTTTTGGGCTAGAAGAGCTTTTTGAGGCGGCAGGACTTGCACCCATCATGCGCTTTAAGACTTTTGAGCAGAAATGCTACCCGCGCTGCATTCACCTTTTCGACGCTAATTTATCACCGAATTTTGATGAAGACAATAGTTTCATTCAGTCAGAGGTTAAGGGAGTCGTGATAGAGATGTTTGATAACGACTTCGGTGATATTTTAGAGATTTCTGTGGGTGGCGTGAATTTGGATGGTATTGAGGTGACCGACCCAGAGATCTTGCAGCGGATATTTTCTCAAGGTGTCGGTGTTTGGAAGACGAACAATCTGTGTCTGACTACCTATCTTGGTATGTGCATTATTTAGCACAACATCATCCCTAAGACGGGAAGCATGATTAGACTTATCCTTTGGTGCGGAAGGTCACCTATACAGTTATGGAATGTGCAGCCGTCTATTGTGCATGCGCTCTTATGATTCATTTTTCGACCAGGGAGTTGGAACCCCACGGAAATACTATCCATATTGACACCTATTCAAGGTCGTCTTTAGATGATACAGCTTGACCTTTAGTGGGGAGACTGCCTAGACAAAGGTCCTGCCTGCCATTGATAGAGCCTCCCTTAGAAAGATGAGAATTCATTTTCCACCAGCCACAGGAGCTGAACCAGCAACTGAGAAGCAGTCGCAGCAGGAGGTGAAGCAGGGACAGGGCACCAAGAGATATCTGAGTCCCGAGCTAGTCACCATTTGGCATGTCCGGACTGAGTTCAAGGGAATCCGCATCGACCAGCGAGAGATAAGGAACGAGCTAAAGCGCCAAAGTCAATAAATTGGATGATTAGTCGCTATGCTTCACCCTTTCCGAGATCGCGGCAATGGCTCGAGTTCCCATCGAGGATCGAGACCGTTACATAGTCTAAAGGTAGTGTTTTATGTTTTGTAGTGCGTTGTTGTATCTTTCCTTCCAGCATTTGTTCTTTCCATTTTAGGTTGTTGGGTTGTAACTGTTAGTTGTCTTTTTTAAGGCGCACACGATATTATGAGATGCATTCCTATTTATTTACTATGTTGTTATTTCCAAATATGTGATCTGCTTTTATATGTATGTTTGGAAGAAACGGTATAAATATGAAAATCATATAAGGACACTTACTAATAGTAAAATGCAAAATGAGGCTGGAAATTTTAAATAGGTAGAAATTTAGCAAGCGAAGAACATGTTAAATTGTTTTGAAATCATGGATCATTGTTTATGTTTCTTAAATGCTAAAAATTTAAATAACTGAGTATGCCGACATTTTTAAATAAAATGTCATGTTTTATGGGTTAAGGTTAGTTGTATAATGTTAAAATTGAACTTATGCGTTTAGCGCATAACTAACTTCCAACTAATGCTAAAAAAGAGGCTTGAATTATCAAAAAATTTGGAGGAAAAATATTTTAAAAAGTTTCTCTTAATTTAGAATCTTTCGCTTTCAAAAAAAGGGTTTCGATTTTTAAATTATGTTTGGTGCTCAAATAGTTTTTAGAATTTTCGTCCGAATTATATTTAAGGGAAAAATTTGCATCCAAATATTTTGGAAAATTATTTTTCAAGTGACGTACAAATTTGAAAAGAGAAAATGGTTTTTATGAAGTATTTTATTTTTAAGGCTGCATGCTAAGCGTAGGGAAGGAAAATAGATTAGAAATATGAATTTAGCGGTGCATTAGGATCGACGATACGATAAAATGCAAGAGATAACAAGGAAAAAATATTTTAGCCTTGGAATTTCTATTTCCATACCTTATCGACGATGCACATGAATTTATTTTTGGACTCATTTTTGTTTTAGAGCTTGAAAACAAGCCTCCTTATACGTTTTGTGCATGGAAAATTTGGAGTAAATCTGGGGTAGCGAGGAAATTTCCACTGTACAACTGTGACGTTTAGGAAGCAAGGTTTCGACGCGTTAGATTTTTGGTTGGTAGGAATTGGTCGCACCTTACTTCTATTCGTAGGAGTATAGCGATTTTTGATGAAAAGATCTTTTTCAAAATGTGCATACATATTGAACTAGGAGTATACATATAGGTTGTTTGCATCATATTTTCAAAAATGTTTTCAAAAAAGAAAAGCATTCATATAGAAGGGCCCAATTTAGAATCATTCTACATACATGTTTTCTATGTTGACGTACATTATGCACTTGTGCATGTTGGTTGCAAAATTGGTTGTACACTAATTGGTTTTGTAGTCTAGGATAATTGCGAGCTAGAACCATGACTTAAACATCGATGTAATTTCGAAGGAGAAATTATTTTTTAGGTTGAAGAATGTAAAACCTGGTAAATTTGGCATTAATTATTTAATTAGTTAATTAGGTTCAAAAATGGAATGTATGCAAATTATGAAATTTGACCATGAAACTTGCACCACTGCGTTAATGGTGAAATTCTGAGCAACTTTTATATTTGGATTTTTGCGATCGAAGTCCAAACGAAGAAAATACGGATAAAAAATGAATTTGGAACGGAAATAATTAGATCACAAAATTATTAACGTTTATATAATAAATATCTGAGGACCACAAGTCGACCCATTTATTGGGTCGGTCGACATGGAGAGATCGACTCCTATGATATAGGTGGTTGACCGCTTCAAGCGTGTAGGCTATGGTTTTCGTTTGGCCCAACGGCCCAGATTTTATATATTTTAGTCTAATGGATGTGATTAATTCGAGTGCCTATAAATTCAGGCCTAACCCTTTATTCTCTTCTCATATTTTTTTGAAAGCAGCAGCAAAGCTCTAGCACTTTCTCTTCTCCACTATTATCTAAATTATAAAATATAATATATGTATGTGATTATATACAAATTGGAGAAGAATAGAAATCAAATAAGAGAAGAAGAGAAGTGAATCAGCACTACGTGATATTGAGATTATATATGTATATATATATATATATGTATTTGTATTTATATATTTATATTTCCTTCAACCCTAAATCTCTTCTCAGATCTATAATTCTAATATATGTATATACTCTTTTTATACATATTTCTTGGAATAAGAAGGAAATGGAGTTGAATCAAAGGTTTTGCTTCAGATCTGTAGATTTAAAACACTTTTAGAAGGTGAGTGGGAAATTTATATATTGTTTATGATTTTTAATCTATTCCATCGGCATACGTTTGAATTTTATGCCTAAATCAATGATTTTTGTGAGTTGTAGGCTCAAATTAGCATAGGAAACTATTGCCCACATATTCTTGTTTTAGATCTGATAGGAATTATTGCTACACTCTGATCTGAAAATCTGTCCCAAAAGTTATAGATATGAATATTGGTTAGATATGAAATTTATTCTAGATCTAAAATTGGGTTGTAGATTATTTGTATGATTTTGATTATTACCCTAATTATGTTGAATTCGGAATTTTCCGTTGTTTAATTTATGGGAGGAATGTCCATTTAATTTTTATAAATTTGTTTGTGTTTTCAAATTGCATAAAAATGCAGCGATTAATTTAACAAGGAATATATGTAAAAGAAAAGGAAGAGATGTGTAAAGTACAGATTTATTCTTCATAGTTTACACTGTCAATTCCAATAAAAAGAGAATAATCATTCCTTGTAATTTCAAACGAGGCAAATCTTTTCTTTTATTCTTCATCTTTTGTTTTAAACTAATTTATGGAAATCACAGTGGAGAATCTTCCTAAAAAATGTAATTTTAGAAAATTAAATATGGAAAGAATATTCTAGTTAAAGAATTATGACTAGAATATATTGGTAAAAGTAGGTATTTATACGTATTTATACACGTTGATAAATATGACGATTTATGTGTAACGCTCGCATAAGATATTAGTTATACGTAGTAATAATGTTTATTTGCGAATAGAAATTAGGAAGGAGAATGAGGAAAGGTAGTAACTCCAATTAATGGGTAATAGATGTGGAATGAATTTGGGAATTACAAATAATTGAAAGGATAAATGGATTAATGGGACTGATAGATATGGAATATTAAATTAATAACTATGGGATGGTTAGAAAGGTTTTAATTGGACATTAGTAAATATAAATAAATGTCTTAGGAAATGTCCGTTAGGATAATATTCTTTTGTCATGGACAAGTTGACATTTATGGAGAAATGGATAAAAAGGGAATTTATGGGAAGTTGAAAATTTAAGGTAATTTATATAGCCTTAAATAAGTAAAAAGTGATTAGTAAGCTAAGTCCAATATCCAAATTATGATGATAAGCTTAGTAATAGTAAATCCTAAGATAATATGGCTTAAGATAACATGTCTTAAGTTAGTAAAGCCTATAATATTTAATTGGACTTAGTAGGTTAGGATGCGAGGTCAGTAGAGTTACACAGCGGAAGTCTGCCCTACACTTTGAGGCTACCGGCATTGTGTATACTTCCTTCTGATGTGAGACATCTTTAACCATAGGACCCATAGAATAATTAGGGTTAGAATATTGGGATGCGAGGTTAGTAAAGTGGCACAAAGGAAGTCTTCCTTTCACTCAAAGGCTACCAACAGTTCTGTACACTTATTACTGATGTGGGAATCACCAATCATAGGACCCGTGAGAAACGATTATGAGAATAATAGAATATGATTTGGGATTAGACATATTAAGTGGTTATTTGAGGGCCTGCCTCCTTTGTAATTAAAAGTATTAAGTGGTCTGAATTATGGATTAGGAGCGGTAGTGGATATCTCGAGAAGGGTCCGCTTTGGGTTTGAGGTATTAAGTGACTGATATAGGGTCCAACTCTCTTCTATAAAGAAGTACTAAGAGTCCAAGTGAGATTCCAAATGATGTTAGCTAGATAGTACTAGTAAGGAGTCTGCTTTGGGGTTAGGTATTAAATGATAAAGACCTACCTAGAATGTAGGTATTAAATGGCTAGGAGTCTGCCTAGTCCTTATTAATGAGGAATTAAGTGGCTTGCGTACTGTCTCTCACATAGCTAAGACTGTAATGACGATAGATTTGTTAGTAGTACGACTATTATGTATTGTAAAGCCATAAATAGTGGTTAAAGGTCTTTGTAGCTAGGACCAATAGACCAACGATGACGACGCTAGGAGCCTGCTTCATATTTGGAAGTACTGAGTGGCTGATAAACTTACGTCAGTATTTTGTACCTTAGGAAGGGTAGGTAGATGAAATATGCTTGGTAAGAATATCGTGTGTGCAATATTAGGTTAATTTGGTTAACCTTAGAATAGTAGACATAACAAGTAAATGGAAACCAATCGGTATAAATTTATGTTATGGATACTATATAGATTTTCCAGTCACTGGAACTCTGTTCTAACCCCCTCCTCATTACAACCCACAAGATAGATTTAGAGGAAAAGGCCACTGGGGCTGGATTTGATCGATTGTTGGAGAAGTCTTCTTTTCTCTCGTGCTCGATGCTATGTGGCAATATGATATCCAAGGAATACCATTAATTCCAAGGTAGTAGCCATAGTCGGTATTTATACCTTATTATTGTTTCCGTTGTGAGTTTTGATTTTGTCAATCTCTTATAATGCTCAAGCTTATTTGTAGGTGCCAAATCTAATGATCTGTGCTTTGATGGACTTGGGTTTCGATTCTTATCGAAATTTGGGCCACTAAAATGCGGTTGTTACATTTGGTATTAGGGCCAAGGTTAGTCGTTCAAAGGAATTAGGATAAATTAAGTGGACGTATTCATACTTTCCTATCTATTAATAATATTTTTACGCTAGACTCTAAGAATCCTAACTGTAGAAATAGTCGTAGTTCCACTCTGAAGGAATGGACAAAGCAACTATTGACGAGAAATATGTTAGAGTTAAGATTTTCACGTCGTTTCCGAATTACCCCACGAAGTGTTAGTGATGCTTAAGGAGCTGATGGAGAAGAATATGAGTTTGACATATGGCAAAACCCCAGAGATTAGTGAGTGTTTGACTTGATGGTTGAGATACTAGCTAACTTGGACTTTTGGATCTTGATAAAGACTTGCAGTTGAAGATATACACAATTATTCAAGACAAGCATGAAATAGAATTCTGTATGTCGCAAATGTCCGAAGACCCTTTTTGGCAAGAGAATGTCCATCAACCACCTTTAGATGACAAACTAGATTTTTATTTACAGAATTAAGGTCGATTCCTTAGTCCAAACCTGTGAGAGAATTTTGATAAAGTATATTTTGGAAATGCCTTAGATTTTGTAAAAAGGTTTTTAAAGGATTCGTTTTCCCAAGGATTTATTTTAGAATTTTAGGAAGTGTTGAAATTTTAAATTTTCAAGAAACACGTATACAACTAAGTTTGGTCGTGTTATGAAATTTTTGTTTATAAAGGAGCAAGTTTTGAAATCCTTAAATATTTATATATGTACGTATATCGGTAAAGGTTTGATTTGGATTTTTGGCAAAAAAATAGTTTTTCTATTTGGAAATGAGTTTCAAAGGGTGAATATTTAGCCCAATGATTTTTCTATTTATAAAAATCAAAGTTTTTAAAGTTTTCTCTCTTTTAAGGGATGGACAAAATAGGAATGACATTTAATTGGGGTATGAAGTTAGAAGTGTGTTGTGCCCGCCAACCGTTGGAAGAAATATTTCGCGCAAAGCATGCGAGGAGTAGTAGTTGGAATATTATCAGCTTTTTGGAATTGTTGATGGTTGAAGCAGTATAAGTCAGAAGTACTACAGAATAGCAGAGGAATTGTTCGAAAAGCTAGACGGCAAGCATGGGCACCATCGTGAAGAGGGCAGGGATTTTTTAGATCATGTCGAGTCAAAAGAGACGATGCGAAACGATTATCATTATTATTACTATTAACGTTATAAACTAACCCATCTCGAATGGGTCCAAGTTCAAGTCGCATAGAAAAACTGCCTAGCGGTCGGGACCAAGCTATTAACCAGTAGCAGTCGACCGGTAGATCTAGAGGGGTCGACGGCTATAAGGGTTGTAGCCCATCTTGAAACAGGAACGCGACTATAAAGTCGCGTCCAATTTTCCCCAGCCGCATTTGTGCTCCCACTCTCTCCATTTTAATCGAACCTAAATCACCACCTCCTCCTCCTTCAAATCAGCTCACGCTTCCTCCATTCCACTTCCAAGCGATGTCGTTTCTCCCCCTCTCCGACAAGCAGCAGCCTTGCCTCTCACTTGCGCTGATTTTTTAGCATTAGATCATGCCCTACCTCCACTCCAGATCTAAACCTAATTTCTCACCTTCTAAGCCCATGTCACCTCCCCGTACTTCTGGTTCCTCCTCATGCCACCCTAGTGTCACCCTTCAAGTGATCAGGTGGCTGGACCAAAATGACCAGAAGATCTTTGCCTTTCATAGCTGCTCTAGTTTCAGAATCCTTCAGGGGCAACTGGTGAAGATTAGAGACTTCGCAGCTTTTGGGCTAAAAGATCATTTTGAGGCGGTAGGACTTGTACCAATCATGCGCTTTGATACTTTTGAGCGGAAATGCTACCCGCGCTGCATTCACTTTTCGATGCTCATTTGGCACCGAATTTCGATAAAGACAATAGTTCCATTCAGTTGGAGGTTAAGGGGGTCATGATAGAGATGTCTGATGACGATTTCGGCGATATTTTGGAGATTTTTGCAGATGGCGTGGATTTGGATGGTATTGAGATGACCAACTCGGAGATCTTGTAGCGAATATTTACTCAAGGTGTTGTCGACTGGCTATCCTGTTGTGCGCATTATTCAACACAATGTCATCCCTAAGACGAGAAGCTATGAGCAGATTTATCCTTGGGTGCAGAAGGTCATCTATGCAGTTATGGGTGGTGCGGTCGTCAATTGGACATGCACTCTTATGGTTCATTTTCACCACCAGGGAGTTGGCACCCCACGGAGTTACTTTCTATATTGCCACCTACTCACTCTCGTCTTCAAACGATACATGTTGACTCTTAGAAGGGAAACTTCCCAGACGAAGGTCCCACTGCCATTGATAGAGCCTCCCATAGAAAGATGAAATTCCTTTTCCACCAGCTGCAGTAGTTGAACTAGCTGCAGAGCAGCAGCCACAGCAAGAGGCGAAGCCGGGTCAGGGCGTCGAGGGATATCAGAGTCCCGAGTCGCCATTTGGCTTGTCCAGACTAAGCTCCAAGGGATCCGCATTGACCAGTGAGAGATGAGGACTGAGCTATAGCGCCAGAGTCATGAGATTGGATGCTTAGACGCTATGCTTTGCCCTTTTTGAGGCCGAGGCAATGGCTCGAGTTCCCATCGAGGATCGAGACCGTTCCATAGTCTATAGGTAGTGTTTTAGGTTCTTTAGTGTGTTGTTGTATCTTCCCTTCCAGCATTTGATCTTTCGGTTTTAGGTTGTTGGGTTGTAACTATTAGTTATCTCTTTTTAAGGTGCGTACGATATTATGAGATGTATTTCTATTTATTTACTGTATTGTTATTTCCAAATATATAAACTGCTCTTATATTGTGTTTGGAAGAAACGGTATAAATATGAAAATCTCATAAGGGCGCTTAACTAATAGTAAAATGGGATATGAGACTGGAAGTTTTAAATAGATAGAAATTTTAGCAAGCAAATGACATGTTAAATTGTTTCGGAATCAAGGTCATTGTTCCTGTTCCTTAAATGCTAAAAAATTTGAATAACTGAGTATGTCAACATTTTTAAATAAAATTTCAAGTTTTATGGATTAAGGTAGTTGTATAATGTTAGAATTGAACTTATGCATTTAGCGCATAACTGACTTTCGACTAATTCTAAAAATATGGCTTGAATTATCAAAAAATTTAAAGGAAAAATATTTTTAAAAGTTTCTCTTGATTTAAAAAAAGGTTTTGATTTTTAAATTATTTTTAGGGCTCAAATAGTTTTTAGAATTTTCATCCAAATTTTATTTTAAGGGAAAAATTTGCGTCCAAATATTTTGAAAAATTATTTTTCAAGCGACTTACAAATTTGAAAAGATAAAAAGGTTTTATGAATTTTTTTTATTTTGAAGGCTACATCCCAAGCGTAGGGATGGAAAATAGGTTAGAAATATGAATTTAGTGGTGTATTAAGATCGACGATACAATAAAATGCAAGCGATATTTAGCGTTGGAATTTCTATTTCCATACCTTGTCGACGACGCACATGAGTTTATTATTGGACTCAATTCTGTTTTAGAGCTTGAAAACAAGCCTCCTTATGCGTTTTGTGCGTGGAGAGTTTGGAGTAAATCCGGGTAGCGAGGAAATTTCCACTGTACAACGGGAAATGGATAGCTTATATAGTGGTAAAAATGTAAAATTCTCCACCTAAATTCCTTTTACCGTATAGGAGTGACGTTTAGGAAGCAAGGTTTCGACGCGTTAGATTTTTGGTTTGGAGGAATTGGATGCAAATTGGTTGCACCTTAGCTGTGACGCCCCATCTCTATACTCACGCTAACCAAGAACACTACGGTGTAATGTCGTCAGTTAGCACGGAGAATAAGGCTGTTGAGGAGCGACCATCCATGTAACTTCTTTGTGTGAGCACCGATATGTCAGATAGTATAGAATGCTTATCATTTAAGGAGGAAATCAGACATACCGATACAAACTCAAAGCTATCCCACAGTGGCTATAAATAATCTTCGGAAACAAACATAGAAGTAAACATAACACAAATCATTCACAGACATCCATATCACAAAGGTGGAAAAAGATATGAATATATAAATATAACACATGAAAGTGTACATCAGAGTAGTGGTCAGAAAGATCCACGATAATACAAAAGAATAGCAACACGTGCTACACAAAAGAATACATCTATGAGTCGGTATCTCAAATGTATACAACAAAAACTACTAATCTAAGTAGTTAGCTAAAAGTCAGAGTAATCCAGAGGAGAAGTCAAGCAGAAGCACCTGTAACATCTCGGTCTGACCCGAATATTATTTATAAGAAAATAATAAACGGATCAGTCTAGCTATAAATATCAGATGATATGGTACAAAACAAAAGACATGGCATGAACATGTAATAACCATAATGGCATACTACTATAAGTATGTAAATGATAATCAACAAGAGATTAATCAATATCACAAGAATTTTCTCAAAGATAAAATAGGGTATCATACCCTAAACTTGTATTCATAACAAGTCAATGACACACGAATTCACCAATGCACAAAAATTGATAGACATATCAATAGAAATCACGAAAATTGGTGAAGCACAAAATTCCAGAAATCATCATAAGAAATCCAGAAATCACAAAAAGGGGGGGAGGCCTATCACAAGAACGGGAGCATGAAAACTCACCAACACGTGTAACACAAGAACGAGAAGCTATCTCATGGAAGCTATCCATTAAATTTTGACACACGAACGGCCCGAAGACCATGGGGCGCTACCCCACATATGTGATGGTGAAACATCACACAAACGGGGTTTAGTCTCCCTCGTAGACAAAGAGACATCACACAATTGCTAGTCTAAATCACAAAAATGATCATCATGATCATCAAGAAGTGTCAATCACACCAAGCTAGTAAATATATGAGTTTAGCTTCATGTCCCATAACCACTTGCTTAACTTAAATATTTACGAACAAGTTGTAGGTCTTCACTAGAAAATTGTCACAAAAGGGTTCAATCGAACAAGTCCAAGAGCTAACCGACGAAGTGAACGCGAGCATTTCATACCACACGTTTTACTAAGTCGTTTAATTCGATTTCTCATCCGAGTGAAGTAAAGGCTTGTATATACTAGTAGATTGGAAATCGGTTTGAGAAAACGAGCTTTTGATATTTAAAATAGTGTTGAAATCATCTGGAAGAAAGGGTTTTGATATTTACTACTAGTATTAAAACCTTCATGTTTTTAAAGTGACAAATCACAAAAATTGATTGTAGAATCAACAAGTCACAAAAATTCGCGTTCGAAGACGTGAATGAAATCCAAGGAAATCAGCTCCAAATCCAACAAAGTAGAAATACCTATGCGACCTATCAAGTCCGAGCTAAAATACAATGGAACGACTTAGATCGATCGACCTAAGGATAACATGCCGAGCGACCTAGTCAAATTCAGGTTATACGACCTAAGTATAAAAGGCGAGCGACCTAACGTTTTACCAGGGCCGTGCGACCTAACGTGTTACGGCCTAAGTCTTGGCCGAGCTAAATAGTTAACAGGGACGTGCGACCTAAAACCAACAAGTTACGACCTAACTCTTGGCCAAGCTAAACGGTTACAGGGGCGTGCGACCTAAGGGGAAAGCAGGTTGAGCGACCTAATTCATAACCGAGCTGAGATAAAGGCTCGAGCGACCTAACGTGGAAATAGGTCGAACGACCTAAAGGCACATCACGCCGAGCGACCTAGGTGAAACGAGGTAGGCGTGCGACCTAACTGGCGAGCGGCCAACGACCTACCATGCACGCGACCTATCAGTGGTGCGACCTAGCGGGTGAGCGACCTAGCACGGTCGAGTTAAGAAAAGGCGCGACCTAAAGAGGTGTGACCTAATGGGTAGGAAAGGTCGAGCGAGTTAAATCTCAATGACCTAGCGACTTAAAGGTCGAACGACCAAAAAGGTAAGCAAGACCGAGCGACCTAGGGACAACGACCTAGAGCAGAACGACCTAACGAGGTAAATGAAGCAGAGCGACCTACGACCTAAGTGCCGAGCGACCCAACTTGTGGTGAACGACCTAAGCCCAGAACGTGCAATTTGCAGGCCTATCTTCTCCAAACCCGAACGACCTAAGCCCAGAATTTTGCCAAAACACTAAAAATCGGGTTTTTCACCAATTCAATCCAAACCAAATGCAAATGCATATGCACAAGTGATAGGGAATCATTCCCAACAGTCCAATGACAGTTATAGGCAAGATGTGAGATTAAAAATCTCACCTTTTCCATGAAATTGATGATGGAGAGCTTAAGAGCAAAGCAAGAATCAACCACAAGCTTGAATCTATGTTCTTCACTTTGAATTTGGAGTTTGATGTTGAATTTACTAAAGATCTTGAGCTTGGAATTTTAATTTCCCATTCCCTCCACCATTTTTGATAAAGCTTGAAGTGTTTAATGAAGTGATGAAGAGGAGATGGGTTGGGGCTGAGTTAGAAGAAGTTCAGCCCAAACAAAAAGCCCAAAGCAAAAAGTGACGAAAATTTCACTATCTCCAAACATATCGAAGTTTACACTCAAAAAGATCGCAAACGTCATTTTGAACTCAATAGAAGTGGTCTCGAGCCCTAATTTAACCGTATGCAAAAAGTAGCTTTTCGGACTAACATCCGACTAACGAAAAAATATTTAAATAAAATATTTAAATATAAAATTGATAAATATGCAGGTTGTTACAGACTCCCCTCCTTAAAGAAATTGCATCCTCGCAATACATAAGATGGAAATAAAAAGTAACAACCATAAAAGCATATTAACACAAAAGAAATTTGAAATAAGAAATTCACCTCAAAGAGTATGAGAAAGTAAGTCCGGATGTGTACGCTCAATGAATTCTCTAGATTCCCAAGAACAATCTTTAGGATTTGAGGACCATTGAACTTTAACAAGCGGAACATCTTTATTTCGAAGTCGTTTGATCTCCGAAGCAATAATTCGAATAGGCTGCTGCTCATAAGTTAAATTAGGCGAAACTTCAATCTCTTCCACAACACCGGGCTCAAGAATAGAATCGGAATCCCGAAGGCACTTCCGTAATTGAGAAACGTGAAACACGTCATGCATGGCAGAAAACTGAGCCGGTAATGAAAGGCGATAGGCCATGGAACCAATACGTTCAGTGATAGGAAATGGCCCAATATATCGAGGCGCTAACTTTCCCGATCGACTGAAACGTACAACACCCTTCATAGGTGAAACACGAATAAATACAAGATCTCCCACAGAAAATTCTAATTTTCTTCTTCGGTTATCGGCATAGGATTTTTGTCTACTTTGGGCTTCTTTCATCCTATGTCGAATAAGTTCAATCTTTTCTGTGGAATGACGAATAAAATCTGGACCTAAAACCAGCTTCTCACCGGCCTCAAGCCAACAAGAAGGAGATCGGCATGGCCTTCCATAGAGTGCCTCAAAAGGAGCCATACCAATACTAGATTGGAAGTTGTTATTATAGGAAAATTCAACAAGTGAAATATGATCTTCCCAACTTCCACCGAAATCAAGCACACAAGAACGAAGAAGATCTTCAAGAGTTTGATTCACACGCTCAGTTTGTCCATCGGACTAGGGGTGATAAGCGGTGCTAAAATTAAGCTTCGTTCCCAAAGCTTTTTGAAGACTCTTCCAGAATCCACTAGTAAACAATGGATCACGATCACTAACAATGGAAGTAGGGACTCCATGTAATTTAACAATTTCTTTGATAAAGAGTTTGGCCAGAAGTGGAACGGTTCGGTTCGACCGAACGGGAATAAAATGGGCGGATTTAGTAAGTCTATCAACGATCACCCATAAGCTATCATGACCCGAACGAGAACGGGGAAGGCCATCAATAAAATCCATGGAAATTTGATCCCACTTCCAAACTGGAATTTCCAACGGTTGCAATAACCCACCGGGCCTTTGATGTTCAGCCTTGACAAGTTGGCAAGTCATGCAACACTTAACAAAGTTAGCAACATCATATTTCATCCCCTCCCAGTAATAAAGTCGTTTCATATCCGCGTACATTTTACTACTACCGGGATGAATGGAATATTTGGACCGATGTGAATCTTCAAGAATATCTTTACGAAGATCACTAATATTTGGTACGATAAGTCTTACCAAATTTTCGAATGCCGCCACGAGAATCAATATCAAACTCTTTCAAACCTTCAATATCGGTTTTATCCTTAATATTTTGGCCAAGAAGAGCCAATTCGGGATCTAGCCTTTGAGCTTCAAGAATGCGATCTAAAATAGAAGGATGAGCCTCAAGGCTACATAAAACAAGAGATGAACATAAATCGGAAACACGATCTCGAATTTCACAAGTGGATAAAACTTCGAGATCGTTCCATTCAGATATCATCATGGAAACAACCGCTTGTTGCTTACGACTAAGTGCATCGGCAACTCGATTTCCCTTTCCGGGAGTATAAAGAATATCCAAATCATAAGAGGCAAGGAATTCGAGCCAACGCTGTTGACGCAAATTAAGTTCCTTTTGAGAAAATAAATATTTCAAAGACTTATGATCAGTATAAAGTATAAATTTCTCTCCCAAAAGATAATGTCGCCAAATTCGAAGGGCGAAAACGATAGCCGCGAGTTCTAAATCATGTGTGGCATATCTAGTCTCAGCCGGCTTCAATTGCTTGGAAGCATAAGCAATAACACGTTCTTTTTGCATAAGAACGGCACCCAAACTAACGCAACTAGCATCGGTATAAACGACAAAATCTTGATTCCCTTCGAGAATAACAAGAACAGGAGCATCAGAAAGGAGTTCTTTTAATTTTTGAAAAGAAGTTTCACATTTGTCCGACCAAATGTATTTAACACCTTTCTTTGTTAAGCCAGTAAGAGGCACGGCAATCTTAGAAAAGTCTTTTATGAAACAGCGGTAATAACCTGCCAATCCGAGAAAGCTACGGATTTCAGTCACGCTCTCCGGTCTCTTCCAATTTTGAATCGCTTCAATCTTTGAAGGATCCACTGATATTCCGGATTCGGAAATAATATGACCGAGAAACTTCACACTGGATTGCCAAAAGTGGCATTTAGAAAATTTTGCTTTCAATTGATTGCTCCTAAGAGTTTCCAATACAATCCGAAGATGATTTTCATGTTCCTCCTCGGTTTTAGAATACACAAGAATATCATCAATAAAGATGAGAACAAACCGATCGAGGAAATCTTTGAAAACTCGATTCATAAGGTCAACGAAATAAGCCAGAGCATTCGTTAAACCAAATGGCATAACTAGCCATTCATAAGATCCATAACGTGTACGGAACAAAGTCAAAGGAATACTATCCTCTGCAATACGAAGCTGATGGAAACCGGTAGCCATGTCCAACTGTGAAAAGACTCTAGCACCACTAAGTTGATCAAACATATCATCAATCCGAGGTAAAGGATATTTATTCTTAATAGTAAGATCATTAAGCTTGCGGTAGTCGACGCAAAGCCTAAGTGTACCATCGGACTTATTTACGAAAATAGCTGAAGCTCCCCAAGGCGAGGAACTAGAGCGAATAAGTTGCTTCGTCTCCAATTCAAATAATTGTTTGTGCATCTCTTCATTCTCCTTATTGGACATGCGATAAGGAGGACGGGTAATAGGTTGAGCTCCAGGTATAAGATTAATTTTGAACTCAATTGCTCGCTTAGGTGGTAATCCTAAGACGGGCTCGAATATGTCGGAAAATTCACGAACGATGCGAATAAGAGAAATGACATCCTCCTCATCATCATTGTCATCATCATGAGGATTTAAAGAATATAAAGATGCAACCAAAGCGGAATCCGAATCTTTAAGAATAATAGAAATCTGATTAACAGATTGCGGATGCCGGAGATAAATAGTCCGCTTAGGACATAGGATATGAGCTTCATAACGGTTAAGCCAATCCATACCCAAAATCATTCCAAAGCCTAAGTAACGCATGAGATGCAAATCGGCTAGGAAAGGAAAATCACACAAAATAATCTCCACATATTTACAAAGTAAACTAAGAGTTGCGGATCCACCAACCAGATTCGCAATTATTAAAGAAGTCATTAAAGCAACAACACTTAAAGAAAAAGTATCGACAAGTTCCTTTGATATAAAAGAATGGGATGCACCTGTATCAAAGAGAACTCTAATAGGTTGATCATGAAATATAATAATGCCATCAAGGACAGAATGAGACATACCTTGACCGCGAGATGTATTTCCAGGGACTTGAGCAACATTTAACTTTCCCTCCTTGCTTTGAAGCTTAGGGCATAGATGCATAAAATGATCTGGACTTTTACAATAGCGACAAGAGCGGGGCTTTGAACACTTGTTCGCAAAATGGCCCTTAGCACCACAGTTGAAGCATTTCCCCTCAATAGGGGAAAGTGTCTTTGCAGCAGGAGTTGCTTGCTTGCCCTTTTTATTGGGATAAGAACCTTTGAACCTATTAGGCCTTTTCTTGTTGTTGAAGTTTGGTTTGGCAGCCACCACTTCAACATCACTGTCCCTATCCGCCTCCTCAAGACGAAGAGCGATATCAATGAGTTGATCGAAAGAAACTTCTAATTTTAGAAGTAATGGCTTCTTAAGATTCTTGTTTAAACCATAGACAAATCTTTGATTCTTCTTCAATGGGGTGTTGATGTATTCAACCCCATATTTAGACAGTGACTCGAAGGATGCGGCATAATCTGTCACAGAGGATTCGCCTTGTACAAGGTCGATGAAACGTCGAGCCAATGTCACTTTCTCTGCTTCTGGTATGAATTTTAATTCGAAGCGTTCCCGGAATTGCTCCCAGGTGAGATCAGCTTCATTAATTTCAGAAATAAGAAGTTCGTACCAATCCAGTGCTCTTTCTTGGAGCATACTGGAAGCCACCTGAACACGGTGAAGATCGATAAGATTCATGCGAGAAAAGATTCTATCGCATGTTCTTAACCAAGCCTGGACTTCAATAATAGTTTCGGAACCTTTGAATGGTTTCCCACCCAAGTTGGTATAATCGTTGCACAAACGTGCAAATCCAGACTTAGGATGAGTAGGTTCCTGATTAGGACCAGCTGCTTGAGCATTCTTTACTAAATCAAGAAGCTGTTGAGCGGTCATAAAAACTCCATCCTGGGGAGTAACAGTAGATGGTCCAGCTCTGGGACGGCCTGGTCTAGACATTCTCTTCTTTAAGGAAGAGAAAAGAAGAAAAGCTATTCTCCAGGTAAATATCAAGCAAATCTTGATAGATAAAACAAGGATACATAAAAGGAAATAGGATGAATCGGTTCGAAGACTCGACTTAAATCCTAAGGCACGACTCCTAAGTTGGACTTAGGACGATGACCCTTGTTAAGTTATTCTACATTGTTCTGAAGTTTGGCTCCGATACCAAGCTGTGACGCCCCACCTCTATACCCACACTAACCAAGAACACTACGGTGTAGTGCCATCAGTTAGCACGGAGAATAAGGCTGTTGAGGAGCGACCATCCATGTAACTTCTTTGTGCGAGCACCGATATGTCAGATAGTATAGAATGCTTATCATTTAAGGAGGAAATCCGACATACCGATACAAACTCAAAGCTATCACACAGTGGCTATAAATAATCTTCGGAAACAAACATAGAAGTAAACATAACACAAATCAGTCACAGACATCCATATCACAAAGGCGGAAAAAGATAAGTGGTCAAAAAGATCCACGATAGTACAAAAGAATAGCAACAAGTGCTACACAAAAGAATACATCTATAAGTCGATATCTCAAATGTATATAACAAAAACTACTAATCTAAGTAGTTAGCCAAAAGTCAGAGTAATCCAGAGGAGAAGTCAAGCAGAAGCACCTGTAACATCTCGGTCTGACCCGAGTATTATTTATAAGAAAATAATAAATGGATCAGTCTAGCTATAAATATCAGATGATATGGTACAAAATAAAAGACATGGCATGAACATGTAATAACCATAATGGCATACTACTATAAGTATGTAAATGATAATCAACAAGAGATTAATCGATATCACAAGAATCTTCTCAAAGATAAAATAGGGTATCATACCCTAAACTTGTATTCATAACAAGTCAATGACACACGAATTCACCAATGCACAAAAATTGATAGACATATCAATAGAAATCACGAAAATTGGTGAAGCACAAAATTCCAGAAATCATCACAAGAAATCCAGAAATCACAAAAAGGGGGGAGGCCTATCACAAGAACGGGAGCATGAAAACTCACCAACACGTGTAACACAAGAACGAGAAGCTATCTCATGGAAGCTATCCATTAAATTTTGACACACGAACGGCCCGAAGACCATGGGGCGCTACCCCACATATGTGATGGTGAAACATCACACAAACGGGGTTTAGTCTCCCTCGTAGACAAAGAGACATCGCACAATTGCTAGTCTAAATCATAAAAATGATCATCATGATCATCAAGAAGTGTCAATCACACCAAGCTAGTAAATATATGAGTTTAGCTTCATGTCCCATAACCACTTGCTTAACTTAAATATTTACAAACAAGTTGTAGGTCTTCACTAGAAAATTATCACAAAAGGGTTCAATCGAACAAGTCCAAGAGCTAACCGACGAAGTGAACGCGAGCGTTTCATACCACTCGTTTTACTAAGTCGTTTAATTCGATTTCTCATCCGAGTGAAATAAAGGCTTGTATATACTAGTAGATTGGAAATCGGTTTGAGAAAACGAGCTTTTGATATTTAAAATAGTGTTGAAATCATCTGGAAGAAAGGGTTTTGATATTTACTACTAGTATTAAAACCTTCATGTTTTTAAAGTGACAAATCACAGAAATTGATTGTAGAATCAACAAGTCACAAACATTCGCGTTCGAAGACGTGAATGAAATCCAAGGAAATCAGCTCCAAATCCAACAAAGTAGAAATACCTATGCGACCTATCAAGGCCGAGCTAAAATACAATGGAACGACTTAGATCGATCGACCTAAGGATAGCATGCCGAGCGACCTAGTCAAATTCAGGTTATACGACCTAAGTATAAAAGGCGAGCGACCTAACGTTTTACCAGGGCCATGCGACCTAACGTGTTATGGCCTAAGTCTTGGCCGAGCTAAACAGTTAACAGGGACGTGCGACCTAAAACCAACAAGTTACGACCTAACTCTTGGCCAAGCTAAACAGTTACTGGGGCGTGCGACCTAAGGAGAAAGCAGGTCGAGCGAACTAATTCATAACCGAGCTGAGAAAAAGGCTCGAGCGACCTAACGTGGAAACAGGTCGAACGACCTAAAGGCACATCACGCCGAGCGACCTAGGTGAAACGAGCTAGGCGTGCGACCTAACTGGCGAGCGGCCTAAAATGGAATGACCTACCATGCACGCGACCTATCAGTGGTGCGACCTAGCGGGTGAGCGACCTAGCACGGTCGAGTTAAGGAAAGGCGCGACCTAATGGGTAGGAAAGGTCGAGCGAGTTAAATCTCAACGACCTAGCGACTTAAAGGTCGAACGACCAAAAAGGTAAGCAAGACCGAGCGACCTAGGGCCAACGACCTAACGAGGTAAATGAAGCAGAGCGACCTACGACCTAAGTACCGAGCGACCCAACTCGTGGCGAACGACCTAAGCCCAGAACGTGCAATTTGCAGGCCTGTCTTCTCCAAACCCGAATGACCTAAGCCCAAAATTTTGCCAAAACACTAAAAATCGGGTTTTTCACCAATTCAATCCAAACCAAATGCATATGCACAAGTGATAGGGAATCATTCCCAACAGTCCAATGATAGTTATAGGCAAGATGTGAGATTACAAATCTCACCTTTTCCACGAAATTGATGATGGAGAGCTTAAGAGCAAAGCAAGAATCAACCACAAGCTTGAATCTATGTTCTTCACTTTGAATTTGGAGTTTGATGTTGAATTTACTAAAGATCTTGAGCTTGGAATTTTAATTTCCCATTCCCTCCACCATTTTTGATAAAGCTTGAAGTGTTTAATGAAGTGATGAAGAGGAGATGGGTTGGGGCTGAGTTAGAAGAAGTGCAGCCCAAACCAAAAGCCCAAAGCAAAAAGTGACGAAAATTTCACTATCTCCAAACATATCGAAGTTTACACTCAAAAAGATCGCAAACGTCATTTTGAACTCAATGGAAGTGGTCTCGAGTCCTAATTTGACTGTATGCAAAAAGTAGCTTTTCAGATTAACATCCGACTAACGAAAAAATATTTAAATATAAAATTGATAAATATGCGGGTTGTTACATTACTTCTATTCGTAAGAGTATAGATATTTTTGGTGAAAAGATCTATTTCAAAACGTGCATACATATTGAACTGGGAGTATACATATAGGTTGTTTGCATCATATTTTCAAAAATGTTTTCAAAAAAGAAAAGCATTTAGATGGACCTGATTTAGAATCATTCTACATACATGTTTTCTACGTTGAGATACACCATGCACTTGTGCATGTTGGTTGCAAAATTGGTTGTACACTAATTGGTTGTGTAGTATAGGATAATTGCGAGCTAGAACTATGACTTTAACATCGACATAATTTCGTAGGTGAAATTATTTTTAAGGATGAATAATGTAAAACCCATTAAATTTGGCATTAATTATTTAATTAGTTAATTAGGTTAGAAAATGGAATTTATGCAAATGATGGAATTTTGATGGAATTTGACCATGAAACGTGCACCACTGCGTTAATAGTGAAATTATGAGCAACTTTCATATTTGGAGTTTTGTGATCGAAGTTCAAACAAAGAAAATATGGATAAAAAACGAATTCAGAACGGAAATAATTAGATCAGAAATAATTAACGTTTATATAATAAATATCCAAGGACCATAAGTCGACTCGTTTATTGGGTCGGTTGACCTGGAGTGATCGACCCCTATGATATGGGTGGTTGACCGCTTCAACCGTGTAGGCTAGGGTTTTCGTTTGGCCCAACTGGTTGGATTTATATATTTTAAACTAACGGATATGGTTAATTTGAGTGCCAATAAATTCAGGCCTAACCCTTTATTCTCTTCTTATATTTTTCTGAAAGCAGCAGCAAAGCTCTAGCATTTTCTCTTCTCCACTATTATCCAAATTATAAAATATAATATTTGTATGTGTTTATATACAAATTGGAGAAGAATAGAAATCAAATAAGAGAAGAAGAGAAGTGAATCAGCACTACGCGATATTGAGATTATATATATATATATATATTTGTATTTATATATTTATATTTTCTTCAACCCTAAATCTCTTCTCAGATCTATAATTCTAATATATGTATATACCCTTTTTGTACATATTTCTTGGAATAAGAAGGAAATGGAGTGAATCAACGTTTTACTTTAGATCTGGAGATTTAGAACGCTTTTAGAAGGTGAGTGGGAAATTTGTATATTGTTTATGATTTTGAATCTATTCCATCGGCATACGTTTGATTTTTATGTCTAAATCAATGATATTTGCGAGTTGCAGGCTCAAATTAACATAGAAAACTATTAGCCACATATTCTTGTTTTACATCTGATAGGAATTATTGCTACACTCTGACTTGGAAATCAGTCCCAAAAGTTATAGATATGAATATTGATTGGACATGAAATTTATTCTAGATCTGAAATTGGGTTGTAGATTATTAGTATGATTTGATTATTACCCTAATTATGTTGAATTGGGAATTTTCCATTGTTTAATTTATGGGAAGAACATCCGTTTAATTTTTATAATTTTGTTTGTGTTTCCAAATTGCGTAGAAAATGCGGTGTTTGATTTAATAAAGATTATCTGCAAAAGAAAAGGAAGAGATGTATAAAGTACAAATTTATTCTTCATAGTTTACACTGTCTATTCAAATAAAAAGAAAATAATCAATCATTGTAACTTCAAACGAGGTAAATCTTTTCTTTTATTCTTGATCTTCTGTTTAAAACTAATTAATGAAAATCAAAGCGGAGAATCTTCCTAAGATATGTTATTTCAACAAATTAAATATGGAAAGAATATACTGATTAAAGATTTGTGACCAGAATATATCTAGTAGAAGTAGGTATTTATACGTATTTATACGCGCTAATAAATACGATGATTTATGCTTAACGCTCACATAGGATATTAGTTATACATAGTAATAACGTTGATTTGTGGATAGGAATTAGGAAGAAGAATAAGGAAAGGTAGTAACTCAAATTAATGGTTAACGAATGTGGAATGAATTTGAAAGTTACAAATAACTTATAGGGAAAATGGATTAATGGGACTGATAAATATGAAATATTAGATTAATAACTATGGAATAGTTAGAAAGGTTACTAATTGGAAATTAGTAAAAATACGTAAATGGCTAAGGAAATGTTCGTTAGGATGATATATTTTTATCATGTACAAGTTGATATTTATGAAAAAATAGATAAAAATGGGATTTATGGAAAGTAGAATATTTAGGGTAAATTATATAGCCTTAAATAAGCAAACAGAGATTAGTAAGCTAAGTCCAATATCCAAATTAGGATGATAAGCCATTGCTGACTCTGATTGGGCTATTGACATTGATGACAGAAGATCAACAAGTGGGTATTGTGTGTTTCTTGGAAAGAATAGCATATTCTTATTCTCAAAGAAACAACCCACCATATCTAGATCAAGTATAGAAGCTGAATACAAAATGTAGCAAGTGCTACTACTGAAGTTATGTGGGCACAATCACTCTTATGTGAGTTAAAGGTTCAAACACTTTGTGTATGTACAGTATGGTGTGATAATTTGAGCATTGTTTCATCAACAGCAAATCCCATGTTACACTTAAGAACATATCACATGGAACTTTATCTTTATTTTGTAATAGAACTAGTTGAAAAGGGGAAGATAAGTGTCAATAACATACCTACAGTGTAATAAAGGGCTGATGTTCTTATTAAACCTCTCTCGCATAGATACTTCACAAAAATGAGAAGAGAACTCATGGTAGAAGACGTAGAAGAATTCAAAAAAGAGAAACAAAAGGACGATGTAGAGAAGAAAAATGGAGTAGAAGAGAAGATACGTAAGTTTGAGGGAGAGAATTAAAAGGAAATTACTAATATTGCTAATGCTTCAGGGCCTTTATGTAAAATGTAGTAATCATGTACCTAGCTACATATATAGCAATAATGTGACTATGATGTATGATTACATATTAATATATTATAATAAAAAATTTGATTCTTACTTTTCATTATCTTTATTTCTTGTCTTTCATAATTATCTTATAGGGTCCGAGAGATCAGTAGCGAATCGTGTAGTGCATTTAGTGTCTGAACATGGTAGGAAAGCGGTATCGTGTAGGGAACCTCTGGTCCTGGGCTTGATGGAACTTGCAAACATGAGTGGGGAAGTGGGTAGTTGCCTATCAAATGAAGTATGCTTTTTAATGACCAAGAGGTTTTCCAAGAGCGCAGGGTTGGGGGGTTTGGTAGACTAGTTTAGAGAAGTGATGTCGAGGTTAGGGGGAATCTTGAATCTTTGGTTAAGCCTGATGTAGTAGGGGATGTGTATAGGTTTACTTTGGAAAATAGTGGTTTTTTTTAAAGTTTTTGGATCTGGAGAGTGGTGAGGGTGTTCTGCTTTCATGGGGAGATGATGCAGATGTATCAGGTGGTGATAATACATCAATGAGGGAAGCAAGCGCTTTAGTGTTCGCAACAAGTGGCACTTGTTGGGGATGCTTATGCTTTAGGTGGCAAGAATGTATGATTTTTAGTAGGTAATGAATTTTTTTAAGTAGGAGATGATACACTTAAGAATATTGTGCTAGGTGCAGCTTGTGTACTAGGGAGAGATGAGGCAGGGATTCTCCAGTAGACGTGAGTGTTTCAGTTGGAGGTAGTGCACTCGAGGGAGGCGTGCATGTTGTTGTCGGTGTATCAGCAGGAGATGCCTACGTCAATAAGGGAGATCAATAATCATGGAAAAAATGAATGCTTCTGCATGTGTTTCAGCATGCAATGCATGTACTTCAGTGGGTCGGGATGCACGTGGTCTAAAGGGTGAGGAAAGTGGTATTGAATTGCGTTTTGGTGTGCCTATTAGTGTTTTTAAGGAGAAGAAATAAAGTCTCGCCAGATCAGAACTATATGTAGATGTGGCAGTTTTGGATTTGTTGAGCTTGGTTTATCCAATTGAGATTTTGATTCAGGATGAGAACTTGGATTTGGACGCATTGGTTTTGTTATCAAAACGCTCCTCCTGGTGTAAATCTCTTCAATAAGGTAGCACAGTGAGGAGGAGTACACGACTATGTGGTGCATCCACTTGCTCGGCTACTAGAGAGAAAGTCTCTATCTCAGGTTCGATAGACTGTTTAGGTAGCACTAATTGTTCTACTTTGCTGAATGGTTTACTCACTAGTTCTATACTTGATTTAGCTAAGAGGTCAGTTTTTCTTTTAACGATAATCAGTTTGATATAAATTATATTAAAAAAAGAACTTAAGAGGGTTCGATCTCTTATATCATGAGATACATGAGTTAAAACATTATAGGTTTACATGAGCTAGATAAATGCAATAAAATAAGGACTTATAAAAGGCAACAATATTGATATTGCCTTCTCATAAGAATCTAAAATCGAGCATCTTGATTTCTGATTTTATAGAAGTTTAGGGGGCTTTTATATTAATATCTTGGTTTGTCTCCCTTCTAAGGTAGTTTGGGAGGTTTAATGAGGGATTGGAAACAAAACCGTCTTAAGCTATTACAAGCCTTTTTTAAAGTTCACTCGATGCATCTTATTTTCATAGATGTAAAAGTTAACTCTTTTTAAAATGTTTCGAATGTTTATGGGCTACATAATAAGATTGATAGAAGGACTCTTTGGAGCGAGTGTTTGGAGTTTAGATCCCTTACCGCCTGTCCTTGGGTACTAGGGTGATTTTAACGTAACTAGATTCTAGGTGAATGCTCACCTAGAGATGATGATACTATTGCTATGAAGGAATTCGACAAGTTTATTGTTAGTGGTAATTTAATTTAATTACCACTTAATAATAGGTGATTTACTTGGTTGAACATGAGAAATCCCTTCAATAGCGCTCCTTGATTGTTTTTTCATTAGCGAAGAAATAGAAGACAGGATATCCATTATGTATGTAAATGGGCTTCCAACTATGTTTCTGACCACTGTCTTATTGTTCTTTTTTGCGAGAAATAACGATTGATTCATAGAACATTTATATTTAAGAAGACGTGGCTCTTAGAAATTAATTTTACAGATTTAGTTTACAAATAAATGGCTTCAATGAGTAACAATAAATATTCAGGTAGTATAGCTAAATTATGTGTTAGTAGGCTTAGAGACCTATGATTATTCCTTTTAAAATGGAATAGAGATATTTTTTGTAACATTACAATTAAAAAAGAAAAAAAACCTTTTGAAATCTTAAAATTAAATAAGTTGGAAGAAGTTGGAATCCCAAACTCATCTGAGCAAAAGGTACTTTCAAATCTTAAAGAAGAGCTAGACAAAGTTATTATGCAAGAAGAAATAATATGGAAGCAGAGTTCTAGGGTCCAAATGATGGACAAAGAGACAAAAATACCAAGTTATTTTTTCATAAAATAGCTAATGGTCACAAACGTAGTAATTCTATTAACTCTTTACTCATTATATGGAAATCTTTAATCAAAATGAGCTAAATAATGCATTCATTAACTACTTCAAAGATATTTTTAGGGCTAGCAAGGGTTATAGAATCACATTTAAGAGGAACGATGTATATCCTGCTAACACTAGGATTTCTTTAGATGAATTTGAAGTCCCATTCTTAAAAGATGAGATCTTTAACGCCATCAACGATATGCATAGTGATCAATCACGTTGACCGAATGGTTTTTCCATGTTGTTCTGCATGAAATTTTGGCATATTTTAAAATATGATCTAATTAAAATGTTTGACAAGTTTTACAATGCAAATTTGTAATTAGGTAGATTTTAATTTGCTTATGTAATCCTCATCCACAAGAAAGTTGATGCGATATAGCTTAAGGACTTTAGGCTATCTCGCTAATAAACAGTTCAACCGAATTTATTTCAAAGCTCTTAGATAATAGGTTAAGCACTAAAATTAATAATTGACATAATGCAATTTGTTTTTATTATAGGTAGGAATATCATAGACGGGGTTACTATAGCTCAAGAATTTATAAATTTTTATTATTAAAAGAATATCACTTATGCCCTTATAAAACTGGACGTTGCAGAAGTTTTCGATTCTATTGATTGCTTGTTTCTAAAAGATTTATCACTGGCTGGGGGCTTTAGTTCTAAATGGGTAGATTGGATAATGTCCTTATTGAAAACTAGGAACTGCAACATAATGGTAAATGTTATTTTAAGAAATAATATACAATCTAAATGTGGTGTTAGATAAGGTGGCATGTTATCACCTTCATTATTTAACCTAGCAGTGGACGCATTCTCAAAGATCATAAAATTATCTATTACTAACAGGTTTCCTGGCAGTGTTGATAATGAGATCACCAGTGAGGGCTCTCGATTCTGCAATTTGCAAATGACGCCTTTCGTTTTACCCTTATTTACCTCGCCACATTACAACTCCTAAATTTGTTTTATATAGTTTTGAAATGCTTTCATGGTATAAGATTAATTTTGACAAGAGTTCTGTTTTTGTCTTGAATGATGTTGATAATATTGAAAATCTTGTTGCAGATACCCTTAATTGCAAAATTATGAGGTTTCCTGTACAATAGTTAGGGTTTTTGGTCAGACTTACCAAGCTAAAAAAGGAAGATTGACAACAATAATTGATAAAATTAACAGAAAACTTTTGATTGAAATGATACATATTTATCTAGAGTAGGTAGAATTATTCTTATTAACTCTACCTTATCGGCTCTGCCAATTTACTGGATATCTTTCTACCACTTTCCAAAATAGGTCATTGACAGAACTGATAAAATTAGAGCGTGGATAATTCCAATAGTAGTATTAAGGGTCTGATTAATTAGGTAATGGTTTGCAAATTCAAAGCGGAAGGGGACTAGGAATTATAAATCTCTACTATTTTAACATATTGCTACTAGGAAATGGGTTTGGAAATTCAACAATAATAAAAAAATTATATGACAAGAAATTATTTCAAATTCGTTTTATCATAGAACCTACAACATGCATCACATCACTTCTAATTCCAACAAAATGTGTCACTTTTGGAAATCAATCTTAAAAAACCATAATATTTTTAACCTTGGGGTCAATAATATAGTTCATTTAGGCAACAACATTCCTTTTTAGGTGATAGCTAGATCTCTGCTGTACCACTTAAAGTCGAGTAAAAAGAGCTATCTGATAGTTATAACTTTAAAAATGGCTTAATTTCTTAGGTCTTTACACCCCATAATGAATTCTCGAATTTTACATTCAAATGTGCCCTTGAAGACACTACCTTAGCTTAATTTTTCTTGCTTTATTCCAAGATGGAATAATGTAACATAGATAACGAGAACGATACTAAAATTTGGTGTTGGGATAAAAGTAAAATTTCCTCCTCAAACTTAACGTATAAGTTCTTAAACTTCTCAAGGACAATATCAAATTATATTAAATCTGTTTAAAAAGTTAGTGCTTCTCCCAAATCAAAACTACAAATGTGGTCAATCCTATACCAAAAATTAGATATAATTGAATTCTTAAAGAAAAAGAAACTACTCATAGATTAAAAAAATGTGTTTTTTGCAACTTAGACCTAGAAAATGTAACACACCTCTATTACAACGGTCCATTGGCGAATCATATTCTTGTTAACACACTTAACATTTTTTATTTCAACATGACCAACACCGACTTTAACTATGAATACCACTGGAACAATTTTTCTAATGGACTACAGATTATAAAATTTCACATGATTCTATTTTTACCATTACTTATTCATATATATGGTTTGAAAGGAACTAAAGAATGTTTAATAACGTTAACACTCCTTTAAGTAACATAAATTACGCCATTGCACACTTCGCTTATAATTAGATTGCTAACCCTAGTTATAAATTGGCAAAAAATGTTTTTCTCAAAGATTTTCTTATTAAGGTAAAAATTCGAATAGATACCCTAAAGGTTAAAACTGTTAGCATAGAGGGAGACATGACACTGCCTTAAGCACCGACCCAGTAGAATATTTTAGTGAAGATAACTCTTCGAACAATTTACTCTTGATTTATAATTAATCCTATTTTACTTTGCATTCATGTTTTCTTTTCATATATATGTGTATATAACATTTTAATTATATACATATACATGTATGTGTGTATGGGGTTCTCACATTTTAGTTGAGTTATTTTCAGCTTTAATGGTTGATGTGGATTGGATAGCTAATGCTATTAGACCATGGATGCTTGATTGCTTGGATTAGTTATTTTTAATTGCCTAATCATCGTTCTTTGACTACTTGACTGTCACTTCATCGATCCTTTCTCTCTATATGGATTTATATTTTACAAGCTACTATGGATGGGTATACTTACACTATGACTTTTATGTGGATGGATTGCTGATAGTGGACTATTGTGATGAGCCTGCTATTGATTTGCTCATTTGGGAGTTTAGGATCGTTGTGCGTTTATTGATATGCTAATTCGTTCCACTACGACTATTCCTATTTGCATGTTTGGATGGTATACATTAATTGATCATACTCGTGTACGTGGACTATTCTTGATTTGATAGCTTAAGAGATGACATAGCTTACTCTGCCTGCATTTTTAGCTAGTTTGTACTATATTTTTCCACTTTAGACACTAGCCATAGGATGGGAGGGCAGTTATTCTTTTTCTTATTATACCAGGAAGGAGGGTTGGTTTATGCTACTTGCCAGGCTTGTTGGCAGCTCCTCTCTGAAGTGTGGAACAAAATAATATGACTCCTTTCCTCCTTGAGAGGATCATTCATTTTTCTCAAAAAAATAATTGCTTTAAATTTTAATTTCAAATCTAAAGTTCAATAGGTTAGTTTACAAAAAATTTGATTCTATATTCATGGTTGAATTGAAACTTAACATATGCAATTAAAGATTACAAATAACCAAACAAATAGTAATGAATGAAGGAGCGAATTAAAAAAAGTTTGTTTTGTAAATCATTTACCAAATCCAAGTTAGATCTTTTGATATTGAATTTCAAATCTAAGTTTTTAACTTTGTCAAATTAAATCAAAAACACTTTTGGATCGAAATTATATATATATATATATATATATCTGTGTGTGTATAAATTTTGTCTCTTGATATTCATGGCCACAACGCTAGAGCGATTTCTCTCTCCGTTCTTTTTCTACTTCTCCTAATTCTTCGTTTTGTTTCTCTCCATCCTTCTCCCCCTGCAGGTCTCAAGCGCTTTGCAACCTCTCTCTATTTTACTCTATCATCAATCCTTCCCTCATTAGATCTGGCAAAGCTTTCAACTTCCCAGCAACTATGGTTGATCTCCATAAGTCACCTAATACTCTTGTTGTTTCCGATCTGGATTTCCCTTTGTTGGGATCTTCGCATGCAACACGTCGTTCTCCTCCGTCTAAGGCTATGGCATCTGGATCCTCCATTGTTATAGCTAATCCATTCATTGCCTTAGAGAATTCATTGCTTACTATTGATTCTTCAATTGTTCCGCTCTCAGGCCAATCAAAAGCAATGATTTCAAAAGGCATGCCCATAACCCCTTGGTTGGCTGCTTGTGTCGTGGGAGGCCAGTGGTAGTTGTTGTCGAACTATGTAATTATGGATAACGTGAACCGGGTTTTTAATAATAACATGAGATGGGAAGCTGCTTGATTGCGAGCATATTATTGAATTGCATGAGTTTGTGAAAAATACTGAACGTCCTTTCGATGTTTGTGAAAATGCCAAGCTCGGGAAATCTTCCAGCTTGTTGCCCAGTTGCTTCCAATAGCCACTGATCTAGTTGCAGCCTCTAATCTAAAGAACAAATGGTCTACCCTATTTAGCGCATTACCTAGAAATGCGGGTGAGTATGTTCCTTTCAACTACAAAATTGTGGAACTTGATGGTGCTATGGTTCCTCCAGTCAAAGTGTTGGAAGCAGGGGCTCATTTTTGGTCGGATTATCTAGTTGGTTTCTTCCTTGATTCAAACCCCCTATATCAGGATGTGCATGATCACCGTCGTCGGTTTTGGAAGCTCAAGGGTCGACTCTATGTTCACTTTTATGGCTTTATGTTCTTTTTCGAATTCTCCAGAAAAGATGAAAGGCTTCATGTGCTTGAGGCAACTCCTTCCATCATTGCAAGTCAGCCTTTTATTATTACACCTTGGAGACCCACAGTTGATAAAGCTAAGGAGCAAATCCTCTCTATTCCGGTTTAGGCGCATTTTACTCACATCCCTTCTATGTTACAGCCTATGATTAGGTGAAACAGGCTAGCCAGTGTTGTTGGTAAACTAAAATGCTTCGATGCAAATACAGTAGCTCGAAATAAGTTAGTTCATATAAAGGCTCTATTAGAAATTTCTCTAGATAAGCCTTTGTCTTCTCAGATTCCTGTTCGTATTGTTAATGGGCATGTTGCCGTTATCGATGTTCGTTACGATTGGAAACATGACATTTGCACATCTTGTCACCACATCTTGGAAAATTACAAACATTTGTCAAATGTTTCCACTATTCCATTTGCTATTCAGATTCCTCTTCCTCGCCCGATTATGAAGTGGATTCCTAAGCCTCGCCCTCCAACTGATGTTTTGGTCCCTCGGGCTGGTATTATTGATGACTCATCGCAAGATAAGTCAGATATGGATCTCCCTCCCTCAGATGTTATTTTTTGGGCTACGACTGAGCGAGCTTGGATTCACGGGCTTTTTGAGATGAGGTATGAGGCGGAAGATGGTTGGTATTACAAGTATATAGGTGGAGATGAGGATGACAGGTGGTTATTTTATCATGTGGAAGAAGAAGGTTTAGTTCTCATCATTCTAGGGCAGATTGGTGACAGGAATCGTATTTTATTATCGGATGAAGCGTGGGATAGGAAATTTTTTACTGCTCGGAATCCATGGACTTCTGCCCTTTATTAGCGACTCCTTTTTCAGGTTATCTTCATGTTACAGGGCGTATCCTCGGATGATGGCAGTGAGGGGAGTAGTTCTTCCTTTATGGAGGGGGCCTAGGTCTTGTCTTTGGTAAGTTTACCGTGCTTATTTATTTCTTAGAGCTGTTTTGGCACCTATGCCAGACACCTATTCTTATTTCATTATACATGTGGATGGCCCACAATAAAGCCGGCTAGCTTTGCTAAAAAAAGTTTGTCTCTTGATCTCCTTTTATTTAACACTAACCTATGATTTCAATTTTAGATCTTAACATGTATAATTAAATGCATAAATATTTAAATAATAAATTTGAGATAATAAATGCATATATGGATGGCGAATGTGTCCATTATAGATGTAACTTCCAATATTTATATACGTATGCGGTAATTATGCAAACTCTATTATATGTTGCATATGCATTACATATACACATGAGTATATTATGATATAATCATATAATATGTATAATGTCAAATAATAGAATTTATTATTTGGTTAGTTAGAAAATTAAATAAAATTGGATTTTATTTAATATGACTAGATTAGCTCTAATAAACTCATTTAGACTTCATATGCCCAACAATAATATAAATAGAGAAATATTTTGAAAGCTACCTGTTACTAAAAAAATTAAGTAAGAAGAGAACCTAATTAAGGTTCCTAGGCTTGATCCACTTTTGTATGGGCTAGCCTGGGCCTAGACCAACCTACTCCAAGCTACTCAAGAATCAAAAACAAGCCAGCAAGTCTCCTTCGACTGTCGTCTAGATTGGACTCCCGTCAGCTCATCCTCCCAATGATGCTTCAGGTTGGCCCCTTGGCCAATGCGCCCTAAGGCAGCAACCAACTTGCAGCTCGACAAGCATAGCAAGGCATCCATGCTATTATTCCCAATCCCCGTCGTTTGATCCTTCCTTTTTAGACCAACTGTCCTTTACTCGAGCACCCCTTCGACTCGTCGATCAATCAACGCATCTCTAGATTACCTCAAGCATGGCCTGCCAACCCAGCTCCAATAGAGTCCCTATAAGAAACCTTACAGTCGGTCCCCAATATCATTTCAAGCAGCATAGTCAAACCAACTTAGCTCAACCCATTCCTTTAGCACAACCTCTAGCGGTTTCCTACCTCTTTCCATATCCTTGGGAAAAGGCCAGCCTACTTGATCCGCCATGCCACATCAGCACACGAACAAGGCTGATAAAGAAGTACAACGAAGTGCAACCTATTCTAACATAAAGCAAGCTGTTCAACATGCTGCCACTGTGTATGAACATTACATGAATAGTGAGGGCAGGCATGGTTTACCTTGTTGATGTTGACCACTGAATTGCTTCCCTTTACTTCGCTAGCTGTCCCTCATTAATCAGATCTACTGCACAATGTCTTTCCGGGCAGTTTTACGACATCATCTCAACCATTCCAATATTAGTTTCAACTACTATAAATACCCCATGCTTGGCAACTTCTAAGGGGTTATTGGTCGCCACCCACAAGGATCGACTATTTGGTTGTTGGTTGCCACTCATCAAAGGTTGACTATTCGATTGTTTGTCACCACTAGCCAAGGGTTGATTTATCGATAGTTGGTCACCACTTGCCAAGGGTTGGTTTATTCAAAGGATTCATCAATCACACATGATCCCACGTCCTCATCTTAGTATCAAGCAACAGATTCCTACATCAGATCACCATATATAGCTCTAAGCTCAGTAAGCCCTCAAGATTAGCTGCAACATTAATCTTGAGCCATCCCTTTTATCTTGTTGTGTCTCTTGTAATTTTCCGTAATTTAACAAAGTCATATAATAAGAGAATTCATAGGGAACAAAGGCAGCGTTGCCGAACTACACTATGTCTTGTGTCATTTACCCATTGAATGCTCAATTTTGTTTTTAAACCAAAAGATTTGCAAGTAACCTTTGCTTTTCATGGTGCAATTCTAAGGTTGATGAACAATATAGTCAACATTCTAGTGCTAGAAGGAGGGCCTTGAACCTCTGGTCTTATGGTTAGTGGCCACTTGAGCAAGCTCTTTTCGCACTTAGTATCCTACATCCAGTATCAAATATGGCAACCGTAGGTGCAATCTCGCTCGCACCTTTGACTATCAGAAGAAACCCCCAGCATAGGGAATGAGCCTTCAACTTCTCGCTAAGAATGCCCATGTGAGATACCATGGTCTATCGTCCTTATGACTATACCCAAGGGAAGGATATCTATTGTCAGTAATCTTGATCTCTGCCTTGCTCCTCCCTAGGAAATCCCTAAGATCCAGCACTCATGTCAATATCCTAGGTAGCCCCTATGGGCTGTCGAGTGAATATTTACTATGTCTTCACCCTCAAAGGTTCCTAAGAACAACCAGATGCATATCTGCATGTTTAGAGGCATCTGAGATCGGCAGCCAAGGATTCTCTCAAGCTTGCTTCCGAGCCCACGGCCTTATGTGAAGGGAGCACCGAAGTCTTTAATGTCCACGTTGTTCGGCACCATTGCCCAATATATCCAAAGAGGATGAGTTTTCATATGTCATTACCTTGTTTTGGGACCACCGCCCTTCACGACCCAAGACAGTACGAGCCGTTAGTCGCCTCCTGGCTGGCAGACTATCTACTAGAATAAATTACTAAGAATTCATTTCCTTATCGGTGAATTCCCAAGCTATCCAACGAGGATGAGTTTCATGTGCTCCTTTTCTTTTTTAGGAACGACTGTCCTTTGCCATCAAGGACTGCGCAAGGCGTCATTCCCCTCCTTGTCGGTAGAGTATCCACGAAGGTGGATTGTTGAGAATTCATTTACTTATCGGGGACTGCCAGGCTACCCAACAAAGTTGAATTGCTATACAGTCGCTTCTTTGTTTGGGGACTGTCCCAACTTGGGTGTTTGGTTGAGACTTCTCTCCCCTATGCACTGAGGCGCATCAGCGACTGGATGCATGTCTGCAACAGTCTGTACCCCTCATCTATAATGCCACTCACCCCCGAATAGGATGGGACACTGTTGTCTAGACTGACACTGTTACCTCGAGTGATGCCAAAGTCCGACATCCGTAGTGTGCTCATGTAAGAATAAGCTGGATTAGCCTCTACTTGTAGCATATCACCCAATGGAACTTTTAAGTCACTCAACGCTTAGATTCAAACTGGGACTACCTACCATTAAAGCGATGCACGGATAAGTTCACTTTTAACAATTTCTACCAGCTAAGTTCTTATGAACGACGACGCCAACCACCCATCTCACCATTATCACACCATCATACAAGAGTACTTAAGCCAACCATGCACCCCCGATTGAGCCGAGCCTTACAATCCTCTAAGCAGCAAGTGACGTGTCACCCAGGAGAGCCCATGAGCCCCACGTGCTCCTGTTCATGCCAAGGCCCATCCACCGCTATGCACACGACTCCTTGTCACCCAAGGGAACCCATGGCAAGCATGTGCACCCACTCAGCACCAGTGCCACCCATCGCTCAATGCTTGGCAAGCACTCGATTAGTATGAGCAAACAACCGAGCTCAGCTTTTTGCATGACAATCCTACTACTTAGCACATTTTAATAAGTTTTCTTTTACTGAAAATTATACAGGAACGCCTTGGGTAATGTGTCACCTAGGAGAACCACTAAGCCCCATCCCCTGTGGATTAAGTTTAAACTAGGACCACCCTTTGGCTGATCAGTTTAGAGAGGCTCAACTGTCGCATATTGTCCTCAACACCTAATAAGAACCCGAGCAGCACAATCAAAACTCGCTTCCGAGTCTGTCAACTTGCTTAGTCAGGAAATCGGAGAAATTTGGTCAGACCAACACAAGAGACTCCTAGCTATTCAAAATATGCTACCCTACAAGTTGAAAGCAAGATCAAACCACCAGAACTAGTTTCTCAAACAACAAGTTTGCAATAAAGAATTTGTTTTATTTAGTTCAATAGTGCACAGGGGGCACAATGGCCGCCAAGCTAGGCTTACAATAGTTTTCAATTGCTGATCAATTGAAAAGAAGATGTAACGACCCGATATTTTGGACCATTCGCATCCATTATAAGTGTATAGGTAGACACTCATGCCGGTGTTGAATTGCTCAAAATACCGCGTTGTTAATTTAAATTGGCAAAACTCAGCATATACAGTAAATAAAATAATCACAGATCATAGACATAGAGTAATATAACAATAGTGCAGCGGAAACAAAAGAATAGTAGTTCATGAAGCTACCATATATATATAACAGAGTTAAACAAGATACAATAGAAGTCTCGAATACAATAGATATCTCAATACAATAGTCAAATACAAGATCTGAATACATCACTGGAATCAACTGAATAACTGAAAGCTGGATAGATAGCTGGATCTCCAAGCGAAGCTCCAACTCCAAAGGTGAGTCTCAAATACTGTATCACTCAGTCTGACCCGAGCGTGAAGAAAACACAAAACACTCGAGTCAGGATTAACATTCTTATATTAATAAATCCAACTCAAGTGAAATAACGACTGAAATACAAGTGACTCAAAGGATGTTTGGGATAACCATCCTCTAAGGATCCATTAAACTATCTATATATATAGTAGAATACGCTAAGTAGATAATGTCTAATCAGTAAAGTACGATATCAAAATAGCGTTAAGTCATGGCCCATTCCACCCTTAACACATTTTTATTCCCAAGAGCATATACAAGACCGTAGTTTCCCCAAAACCGGAAGTCACCAGAGGGCAATCCATATACTAAAGGTACAAACCAAAATCGTAGTGGTCGCGAATAGGATAATCAGTATGACAAGGTACATGAGGCGATACCAACTAGGATACTAGTAGTTGCCTGATCCGGACTGATGTTGGGCATAGCAGCTACTACCCTAACACCGCGAAACAACACTCCCAAATCGAGGGGTGCACCCAAATCGAATCACAAAAGTAATAGATATGGTATCGAAGAAGTGTGTCCGCTAGAGATGGTGATCCTCAATGGCCCGGCGCGGCTCCTGTTTTAGTCATGTCAAGGGTCATCCAAAATCGTTCTCTTTCTTCAGTCAATGCGTTCACCAAACCATCCACTTCATTCTGGATCAACACTCCGCGTATATTAGTTATTTAAAGTGGTTTCGGTATCGACAGAGAGTATGTCCATATCCGATCCCGGTCTCTTTAATAACTACGTATTATTACACCGATGGTCATTTAATAAATTTTCAAAATAGTTATATTTCAAAACTGACATATCATTGCCATTTCAAAACCATATAAATACGATATCACTTTTCCTTCAAATAAATCCATTTTCAAAATCATATTACTTTCTAAAGTTATATTGCTTTCGAAATCATAAGTCTTTTAAAATCATAACACTTTGGAAATCAAAACTTGAAATTCATAACACTTTGAAATCCTAGCACTTTCCTCTTAAACAGTTTAGATATTCACAAATCAATTTACATAAACTCGAATTCCAAAATTAAAATTTAATTAAATCTCAAATCATCAATTTCAATTTAATTTAGTTTCTAAATAACCATTTCAATCTATCGATTTCAAATACATATTCAAACCATAAAATAAGCCATTTCAATTTCAATATATTTCAAAGCTTTAAATATTTAACATTTCAATAGCATCTAATACAACTTCAATTCACAAATTCAAATCAACAAAATATCCCATTTAAATTTATATCATTTGAAATATTCATTAAAGTCACTTTTAATCAAATTCAAGTTAAAACATATCTTTAGAATTTCAAATTTTATAAATTTCAAATCAACTTTATTTAAGTATAATTCTTAATAAATATAATTTCAAATCAATTTCAAATCATTATGAACTCTATATTTGAAAATATAGATAAATAAATACTTAAACATATTTCATATTGATTCAAATCAACTTTATTAAATCAACTTTAATAAATCTTTAAAATCATTATTTATTAAAACCATATTTTTCTTTCAAAACCGTAGAAATGTTTTTCAAAACATTTATATATAGACCAACAGTGTTTGTATATAATTTTCTATCCTATGGTCAAGTGATACGGATATTTATCATTTCAATCCGCAATTTAAAATATATTCGGGTATATATCTTTTCAACCCGAAATCCGAAATTCAATTTAATTTGAAAATCGCTTGGGTTTATCATTTCAACCCATAATGATTTTCTCCTATTCTAAAGTTCGTTCGGGTATGTATCATTTCAACCCATAGTGATTCTATACTAACAGGGAACTTGCAGAGTGATAACAGATATGATAATAATATAACAACGGTAACATGCATATATCACCAGTATAAATAACAGATAAGGGTGTCAGATGTCACAGGTGAACAGATACAGATGATGGCATATATATATATATCAATATAAATAATAGATAATGATGTCAGGTGTCACAGGTGAACAGATACAGATGATAGCATAGATATAGCAATATAAATAACTAACAGCAGCATATTTCAATTGTCGTTCCAATTGAAATCAAATTTAATAAATAAAAGAACGTTAATCGTGAGTGATTGCTCACCTTTCGAGGCTAGAGATGCACGAGAAGATGACACGGATACGCACACTGATACGGACATAGAGATTGAGTTACGAATCCAAGCAAAACAAATCGGCACGAATTCAACGATCAAAGCTGATAACAGAAATCGATGAAATCAAATCAAAACATTCAACATAGCAATAAATAAAACATGTCATGCGTCAAAGTTTATCAATATAATTCTATGTGCTACCGAGATCGAAATGGTCTGAAATTTGGTATGAATAAAGATCAAAACTTGTATTTCAAACTGCAAAAGATTCACTTGTTTTGGACAAGAGACGAGAAAAGTTATGATGTCACGAACATAGACTAAGGCCATGTTTGCAGCAGTGTAAAATAATTTCTAAGTACAAAAGAACAGCTGTCTGGGTCTAACTTCCAGATTCTCGACCACTAATCAAACGATGTCGGATTTGGCTGAAATTTGACAGGCATAAACTAGGTAACTTTGACTTCTTTTTAAAAATAAAATCAACCCATTCCGACGTAAGACAGAAGAGATAAGACGCGTCAAACATGAACTCGAGTCGTGTTTGCAGCAGTGTAAAATAATTTTAAGTACAAAAGAACAGCTGTCTGGGTCTAACTTCCAGATCCTCGACCACTAATCAAACGATGTCGGATTTGGCTGAAATTTGACAGGCATAAACTAGGTAACTTCTGCGTATAAAATAATATACATAAACAACTTACATACTTTAAATAAAATACGTATATATATATAAATTCCAAATCAATCTTTACTTTCAACCACATAAAATATCCACAAATTCTGAAAACCAGCGTATACATAAAATCAAAATAAAATAAAATGTGAACCACTCAATATACATGTCCAACCAAACTCACAAATATTTATGAAATCAGACAACAAAATATGCAGACCACTACATATGCTAGCTATTCAAATGAATATATATGCAGACCACAATTCAAGAACAAATATGTATACAGGTGAAAAAAATGCATGCATAATAATCTATATGTACAGCTGCTATATCACACGTATTAATATATATAACTTGCATCTTATATAGACTATATATATATTAAAAATTTGGAAAAACTGATTCAATGCAAAAATACATACACTTATATATAACAAGAAGAAGTTGCATTCGAGGCCGAGTTGATGGGCTGCCCGAGGGAGATGAAGGCGCTGGTTGCAGTGCTCGGCGAGGGGGTTGAGTAGTCGGATGCAGGAGGGAGGAGGAGGCTCCGCCTGGCACAGCGGGTGGCTACGGTGGTTGTTGGTGGTAGGCTGCGTGCGGCGGTAGGGTAGCGTGTGGACAGTGGGCGGAGGTGGACCGGATGGAGGCAGTGGTGTAGGAGCGGGCTGTGGGTGGAGGACTGTGGCGACGTGGGTGGCGGGCTGGGTTGGAGGTGGACGAGGTGCAGAGGGTGGGGGCGGAGCTGGACGTGGGTCGTGAGTGGCGTGGTGTGTGGGCGGAGCTGGGCGAAGGCAGGGGACGCGGGGAGGCGGAGGCGACTATGGGTGTGGGGCGGCAGTGGTAGGGCTGGGGTGGGGTGGTGCAGCTGAGGGGGGCCCGTGTCAGTGGCGAGCTGGGCTGGTGGAGGCGAAGGCGGAGGCTGGCGTGGCGTGTGGGCGAAGCGGGTGGAAGCATGGACAGTGGAGGGAAGAGGGTGGAAGCATGGAGCAGGTGGGTGAGTTTCATTTTCTGCAGGGAAACAAAATAAAAGAATTATGAAGAGGAGGGAGAAGAGAAAAAGGAAGGAGCACGTAACAATAGCAGTGCGCAATAAATGAAGACAGAGCAGTTAATGCGAGGCAGAGGGGATATATACAGAGAAGTTTGCAGAGAGGTTTAGAGTTCCCAAGCCAAAGCAATGATGTTCTGTACAGTGATGGCTATTGGGTTTCTGAAGAGGCAAGGTCTTTTGAATTCTGAGCGGGAAAGAGTAGGGTACCGGTTTGTGCGGCGCAACAGACCAGTTTGTACTCCGTTAACCAATTAATAGCTTGCAACGCCGAACTCCGATTGACACAAACAAATATACCGTTTTGATCAGCGCGACGAGGCGGACACAACGGTATAAAGATATTGGTGGTTTGACATTGTTTGCGAAGTTGTAAATCTTATTGAACCATTTGCACGAGCGACAATTTAACTAGCAATTAAAAGCGGAATTTGGCGAAACGAAATGCGCCGTCATGATCAGAATATTTTTCTTATGCAACATTGCGAAAAATATTTGAGTTCGGACGATAGAAAATTTACACGAAGAATTTAAACTAATAGGTCAATGCGACGAACGAAATTGACTTTAATATTATTCGACGAAATTTTGCGTATGCCTATGTCTATCTAGACGCATTCCAAATGTGAAGTTTGAATGGCAACGGAAGTTGTTTGTGAAAATTCGAATTTCTACACTAAAATAAGCGATTTTAAAATTTTAAACTGGGTCTGAATTTCAGGGTCGTTACAGAAGAGAAAGGAAAGAAGAAGCACGTTAACAACACTCTTTCAAGGCTAGCAAGCCTGCACTCTTATCACTTCCTAGAAAGCACCCAACAGAGGATACAATCAAGAACTTGCTGAAGAAAACTGAACAAACTCCCATCTTTGAAGCAATCCTGATGCTTCGATCAATCCTGATCTTATTAAAGAAGGAGTGTGCCGCCACCACCAACGTCTTCAACATTGACTCTCACAAGAGATTGCAAAGAGATCTGAGGCAATCTTATCAAGGAGTAGACCGGGGACTCAATCGTGACATCTGAATCAAAGGCATCGGCCCCTACTCCTTCCAAAAGGGCATGGAAGCTTCCAAACTGACCTGAGATCAAGAAGATATGAGCATAAACACCCTAGCCTCACTCTGACCTATAGCTGGAGAATGAGTTCGATCAATGTTAGGATTTTAGCCAATAGACCCGGGTCCCAGCTAAAGGAAAAGTGCACCTCAAGTAGACGAAATCCAAGTGTAGTGGTCCAACTGCCGTTGGCAATCACATTTTGACACCCAAGAATGCTACCTTATCTCTAATCCTACTAAATCGTAGAAAAATTCCAAACAAGTTTGACAAAGGGCCTAATATCCAAGAGCAATGGAAAAGGAAAAGGAAGAAGAAGCCATCTGTTTTATAAAAATAGAAAACCGTGTAGAGTTCAAATATGTAGAAGATATCACATGGCCAAAGCTCTATAGGTTTGAAGTGGAAAGGCTAAGGGTATTTATATGCCTCCCCCTTCAATCGCAACCACTGTAATCGAAAAGGCAAAAGGAATCTTAACTGTTCAAAGGAGATAAGTGTTTTGTCACACCAGGCATGTGGGCGAGGAGACATATTTCTACTACATCTCCAAAAGAACAACCATAACGGCTAATGGCACGAGGCCATATGAATAGTTCATTAGTTGCGCAGCAGAACCGTCAATCGATGGAGGTCTTCTAGATTTTACAAGCCACTGCCCTCTCATTGGCATGGGCTTCGGGCAAAATGTTACTCAAATTATTCATAAGTAAGAAAATAGGCTGATCAAGATTCATAGGCTTGATTCACTTCTATCCCGGGAGGCCTGGGCCCAGATCAGCCTACCCGAAGCCACTCGAATATCAGAACAGACCAGTAGGTTTCCCTCAACTACTATCCAGGTTGGACCCTTATCAGCTCGTCCTCTCTATGGAACTTCGGGTCAGCACCCCGGCTAATGCACCACCAGGCAGCAATCGACTTGCAACTCGATAAGTAAAGCAAGGCATCCATGCTACTCGGGCCGGTTCCCATCATCTCCTCCCCTCAATGTTTTTTGACCAGTTGGTTCCGTGATAACCCATCTACTTGAGTGACCCCCTTGATCCGTCTGCCAATCAATAAGTCTCTATATTTCCTCGGGAATGGCCTGCTAACCTGACTCCGATAGGGTCCCTACAAGTAATCATACAGCTTGTCCCCTATCTCATTATGAGCAGCGCAATCAAACCTGCCCGGCTCGGCCCGTTTCTTCAGTGCAACTGTAACATCCCACTCCAAGACCCACCTTAGTAAAGAAAATTAACGAGTAATTCTGTCTACTAAAGAGGAGAATAGGGCAGGTTAAGGGCGACCATCTATAACTTTGTCTTAAACATCTACTGAATACGTCGATAAATGCAATATGATTTTTCTTTTCTATCTCTTATGGATCGACATATCCAATAAATGCTTAATACAAAACTATAGGTGGCTAACGGATCTATCAGAACAAAATACAATAACTAAGTGTAAAGCACATCACAGAACAATAATCAACATCATATATATACATATACACTGATATATGTTTAGTACAATACAATATGAATACAATAAAGGTAGTACTCAACCACACCATATACATCGAATCAAATATAAATACATCAGAGTATGCGGAAGAATAGAAATTACTCAAGAGAAAGAAGAGTCGATATCCAACATCAACTTCAAACTAAGTCCAATAGATGATACTTGAAACAACTCGGTCTGACCCGATTATAAATACACGGGTCAGTCTAGCTACAAAAATCAGTCAATATCGATAATATGAAGCAAAATAGTCATGAAGATACTTCTTCTCGAAAGAGAAGAATGAATCGATAAACTGATAAGCTCAACTCTTAAGTAACAAACGCTACTTAAGTGACTAAATACCTTGAAAGAGGTAAATCAAACTCAATACTCAAATCAAACACAAGTGCCTCATATCATCGGCATTCATAAAACATCAAATATGATTTAGGGAAAAACCTAAACCCGCCATCTTGGCAAACCCAAAACATGCATAAAGAGATCTCATCTCAAACATGTCATAAGGCAAATATATCTCCAAAGAGGAGAATAAAATCTCAAGTAAACACCAAAAGGAAAATATCATAACACTAGTGTAGGCAATTCAAATCTCAAAAATAGAACTTCCAAGAGTTCAAATTTTTGAAAGGTAATCGCCACAAATATATATTGAATGGTTCAAAGTACCAATTCCGAAAAGGGCGATACACTAGGGAAAATAGTCAAAGAAACCATCTCTAAAGTATTTGCACATGCATGTGGTTGAAGCCTTGCCAAGTACTGTTATCTCAAATAGGTACCTCGCCCAAAGGCAAAACGTCACAACGACAAATACGCCGCAATGGCAAATATGCCGCAATGGCAAATACGCCACAATGGCAAACGTCTCGAAGACAAATACGCCGTAATGGCAATGACCCGAAGGTCCAGTACTGGCACGCCGCAATGGAAAATGTGTCACAAAATTTCGAATAAGAACCCGAATAGTTTTAACGTGCGTCCCATACCACACGTTTGCACTAAACGGTTTACTAATAGCCAGTAAATTTCACACTCAAAGCAGTAAAAAGTTTACCTCATCTCATCGGTAAACTCGACCCGAAGGTCAAAACGATCAAACAAACAAGTCAGGAATTAACCGATAAGATAAACGCACGTGTCTCATACCACGTGTTTTACCAAACCGTTTAATTCTCCTTCTCATTCACTCGAATAGTGCAAAAATGTGTATTTTATATATAAAATAATTTATTTGAGAGGACAAGCTTTTAAAACCATTTTCCGAAAACAATTTTGAAGACGATATTTGAAAATTCCTTTATTATAGAGAATAAATAGATTTTGTAGCTTAAAATAATTTAAAAATATTACATAATAATTATTTTAAATGCCAATTTATTTTAAATATTATTTCGAAATTGTTTGGAAAAATCTGTACCCGAAATCAAAGAAATCATTCAAAGCTGTCATTTAAATTCAATTCAAATTTGAATTTCGAATTCATCAAAACTTGGCTAGCCTATTGATAGGCATCATTGCACTCAAAATATCTCAAAACATCATCAAAACCAAAAAAGATTAAGAGTAAAATGAGCTAATACAATTCTAAGTTCAATGATTGTTTGTTGTTGTCATCTTGCTCTCAGGACAGCAACATACAACCATTATTTCAACCAAGCAAACTTTCAAATTCTAAAAAACACAAAGAATAAAACTTATAGCAGATGATCTATGCTTTCCGGAACATCCAAAATTATTCAATTCGGTTAAGAAACGAAGAAGTTATGGCTAGTTTAGTTTCAGCTTCAAACACAGAGCAAATATAGGTTTTGCTCTCAGGATAGCAGAAAGAAAATTCAATTTTGAAGTCCTGCCGTTCCGGTTGAGGAGAACCAAGAAGCAGTCTGCCCAATTAATATACATAGCTAACCTCAAAATTACAGAAAACTCGATACATAAAAGTTGTTGGAAATGACTGTATCTTTTTGGAATATCAAAAATTATCAAATTCGGTTAAGAAACGAAGAAGTTATGGCTAATTTTGTTTCAGCTTCAAACACAGAGCAAATATAGGTTTTGCTCTTGGGATAGCAGAAAGAAAATTCGATTTTGACATAGCTAACCTCAAAATTATAGAAAACTCGATACATAAAAGTTGTAAGACATGACTTAAGCTTTTTGGAATATCCAAAATTATCAAATTCGGTTAAGAAATGAAGAAGTTATGGCTAATTTTGTTTCAGCTTCAAACACAGAGCAAATATAGGTTTTGCTCTCGGTATAGCAGAAAGAAAATTCGATTTTGACATAGCTAACCTCAAAATTACAGAAAAATCGATACATGAAAGTTGTAGGACATGACTTAAGCTTTTTGGAATATTAAAAATTATCAAATTCGGTTAAGAAACGAAGAAGTTATGGCTAATTTTGTTTCAGCTTCAAACACAGAGCAAATATAGGTTTTGCTCCCGGGATAGCAGAAAGAAAATTCGATTTTGACATAGCTAACCTCAAAACTACAGAAAGCTCAATACATGAAAGTTGAAGGGCATTTCCATATCTATAATTCAGAAAAAGAATCACCAAATTCGGACTTATGAGTCAAAAGTTATGGCAATTTCAAATAGGGTACTTAAAATCAAAAAAACAAGATAATAATAGAGAGCAAAATAATTCGTACAGGCTTCTGAAATTCACATATTATAACATTTTGATCATATAGAGAGCTAGAGTTTGTGATTTTTACACTCACCTTGCCTTTATGAAGATTAAACTATGATTTAGATGCCAAAGATTGAAGCTTTTAGCCAAGAATAGAGCATCCAATCCTGTAAAACTTGGAAAAAGACACATGCACAAACAGTAGAGAACTATTAACAGATTATTTCTGTAAAACCTGATTTTGACATTGAAAGGGGTTCTAGATTGTGGATTACCTGAGTTTGAAGTTTATATTCTCATTTTAAAGCACCGATTTTCATTTTATTTGACAAATTTAAGCATATATTGAAAGGGGAAGAAAGGGTTGCTGCCATTAACAAGCTTCTGGAATTTTGAGGAAGAAAAGAGAAAAATGGTACGTACTATTATTTTTCTTTCTCATTACTCATTTCTGGTTATAGGATAATGATAGTGGTAATGGGCTTTAGCCCAAATTAATAAAAGAAGTTAACTTAAGTTAATTACTTAATCTCTTATTTCATTTTACAATGTATACTAACATATGGAATTAACACTATTTCACGTTTTACTTCTTTAAAACTTTTGAAACTCAATACTCATGATAATAAAAATGTTTTACTCAAATAAAAGATTATTTATATTATTAAAACATTTTGTTATTATATTTCTCTATTTTAAAGTAAATGACAGTTTACATTTTTAATTACAAAACCCATTATAATTAACATTAAAAATTACACAAAAATCACATTCTTGTGTAATTAAATTCTACAAATCATTTCAAACTTAATTTTATACTCAAATTATATTTTTAAACTCAATTCCATCATTATATTCAATATATCTCATTTTAAAATTAATTACTCCTTTTAAAAATCATTAAAAGAAGTAAATAGCAATAATTAACAAAATTATTGCATTAACTCTAAATAAAACACATTTCACTCATTTTATTATCTCAAACCATCTTAATAAAGTTTCCAAACTTTATTTTTCTTATTTTATTCTCATTTATATTGTTTATTCCCAATAAACAATAAAAATCCTCTATTTATTATTAATTAACACTATTAAATTATAACCTCCGTTATAATTTAATATTCTCAGGTAATCGCTAAAACCAGGGTTGTTAAAGACACCCTACAAAAATTGCGTCCCCGCAATTTTCTAGAAAAAGAGCCGTAAACAACACAAAAATTCAATCGACAAAGGATAAAAGACAAGCTCGAAACTCAAACCATTCATACTCTCAACATAGAATGGTAGAGAGAAACAAGGAAAAACTCACTTGGTTAATCTAATGGCCCATCAAATGCTAATATAGTGATTAGTAAACCATCGAATTTTTCAAGTAACTCGAAAGAATTTCGAAGATATCCCGTCTTCGAATCAAAACTCAATAAGATGCTCAACAATTGATCAATCGAAAATGATTGATTTCACAAAACTCTACGAATAGAGTCGAGATCAAACTCACTTAAACCCGAACTCTAAGCAATAAAGAAGATCATCAATAAGATTTTCTGCATAATATATGGAAAGAACATCCTCACAACAGGGTAGACACAATAGACAAGATAGATAAATCACAAGATGGCTTCTCACAAGGCCACCAAACTCGAATGATCGTGAAAAATGCACGTCGTTGATAATAGCTCAAAGATAGAATATACTCAAGAACAAGGATATAAGCTCGAATTATCTTTTAATCCAAGATATTTAGAATTTTAAATCTCAACATCTTTTAAATTTTTAAATCTCAATTTTCAACATTTGAAAATTTCTCAAACTCTTTACTATATTACTTAGTAAGTAATTTAAAACTCAAAGTTAAAATTCAAATTTCTTCTCTTACTTCAAAATTAATTTCCAAAGAATTTTGTAAATCCATAATAATATTCCTCAAAATAAATTAAGGGTTTAAATTCTCTTTGCTCTTCTATTAAACCACTTAAATAGTTTTTAAAAAAATCTTTAAATTCTCTTATTATACTCTTCCCTTTAAACATCCAATGTATATAATATAGATTCTAAAATCTCAAAATATACTTTCAATAAAGCACAGCTCAAAAATAATCTCATTTATATTCTCATCTTTATAATTTAAAAAATAAATAAATGGCATTGCCTCGCCATTGAGTCTCTAATAAATAAATATATCTGTTGGCTTTAGAGTTGACCGAACGATCAAAACTACCTTGCCACTCTATTACTCATCTCTAAAATCAATGGCTGCAATTACCATTCAAAAATAAATTTAATATTTAATCTCAAAATATTATTTTCAAAATCTCAATCTTTAAAACACAAATCATCGTATCTGATTGCCTCATCATAGCATTTAGGATATTCCTATCGATAATGTTGATCAGGCGTATCAACCAGAACTCTTAACTACTCGATGGATAACCCAACGCTCTCAAATTATTTCTATAAAAGAATACTACTCATATAAATATATTCTCAAAACATTCTTTGATTTTTTAAAAAATATCTCAAAACTCCAGTTTCTCTTTTTAAAACTCATATATATATATATATATATGTAGCTTCAAAAACTCAAACCAAAGAACATTAAGAGAATGCATCGAGATATTCCTAGAATACTCGATTCACAAAATCAACAGAAGGAGATGGAGTGTTCGTCAACTCCTACAAGATGACTAGCCACTCTTGGAAATCATCAAAACACAAGATAAGCAAGATATTCTTCTCGAAGGAGAAGAAGCACACAAACAACAAATCATTACTTCAAACAAAGTAATGCTACAAAGGATAACACCGATTGAGTATTCGAAAAGGATAACTCAAAGAAACTGAATGATAAACTCAATCAAACTCGAACAATCTAGAAACTCACCTCATTCCTTAGTGGATGTCCTCATGGAAGGATAGCCGAAGGCTAAAATCCAGGAATAAGGTTAATTCAACACTCGATTGCCCGATTGGATATCAAACCCAAACGGACTCATCAAAACTCAACAAAGTCACCTTGACTGGAATTCGAGATATATCATCAACATCTCGATACTCAAGAGTGAATACAGAAACTTTGGAATCATCATTAACATTCCAAAGTGATAGAAATAATAAACCAATCAAAATAGGAAACCTAAATATACAATAGGATCCTATAAAACAAAGGATTGGACTTAATATCAAATAAGTCAATCCATCTCAAATCAAATGCATCTCAAGATTGTGAGTAATAAACAAATACTCACAAAAGCAACATCAAATAGAAATATCAGAATGCTCACAACGAGCCAATTGTTGTGGATCCCCTCAATACGATTCACAACTCTCAAAGTAACACAACAAGAATACTCAAAGGAATCAATAAGCTTCATCGATACGAACGCACTCGCATACGACAAAAATAAGAATAGAATAATCCCAAATAAGATTATTCATAAGACAAGATAACATCAAACTCAATTATGGAATACTACGGAATACAATATATATTCCTAGACATATTCCATCTCAACATATCCCATAACTCGAAAAAGAATCAAAGCACGATTCGAAAACAAGCTCGAATAAAGGACAATGATTCACTCGTATTGTACTTCGACGTATCATGATATACGTACTGTTCTGTGTTTATTCTACTTTGTTCTGACCGCAGCTATGATACCATGCTGTAACGCCCCACCCCGAGACCTACCTTAGTAAATATAATTAACGAGTAATTCCGTCTACTAAAGCGGAGAATAGGGCTGGTTAAGGGCAAGCATCTATAACTTTGTCTTAAACATCTACTGAATATGTCGATAAATGCAATATGATTTTTCTTTTCTATCTCTTATGGATCGACATATCCAATAAAGGCTTAATACAACTATAGGTGGCTAACGGATCTATTAGAACAAAATACAATAACTAAGTGTAAAGCACATCACAGAACAGTAATCAACATCATATATATACATATACACTGATACATGTTTAGTACAATACAATATGAATACAATAAAGGTGGTACTCGACCACACCATATACATTGAATCAAATATAAATACATCAGAGTATGCGGAAGAACATAAATTACTCAAGAGAAAGAAGAGCTGATATCCAACATCAACTTCAAACTAGGTCCAATAGATGATACCTGAAACAACTCGGTCTGACCCGAGTGTAAATACACGGGTTAGTCTAGCTAAAAAAATCAGTCAATATCGATAATATGAAGTAGAATAGTCATGAAGATACTTCTTCTCGAAAGAGAAGAATGAATCGATAAACTCATAAGCTCAACACTTAAGTAACAAACGCTACTTAAGTGACCAAATACCTTGAAAGAGTTAACTCAAACTCAATACTCAAATCAAACACAAGTGCCTCATATCATCGGCATTCATAAAACATCAAATATGGTTTAGGGAAAAACCTAAACCCGCCATCTTGGCAAACCCAAAACATGCATAAAGAGATCTCATCTCAAACATGCCATAAGGCAAATATATCTCCAAAGAGGAGAATAAAATCTCAAGTAAACGCCAAAAGGCAAATCTCATAACACTAGTGTAGGCAATTCAAATCTCAAAAATAGAACTTCCAGGAGTTCAAATTCCCGAAAGGTAATCGCCACAAATATATATCGAATGGTTCAAAGGACCAATTCCGAAAAGGGCGATACACTAGGGAAAATAGTCAAAGAAACCATCTCTAAAGTATTTGCACGTGCATGTGGCCGAAGCCTTGCCAAGTACTGTTATCTCAAATAGGTACCTCGCCCGAAGGCAAAACTTCACAACGAAAAATACACCGCAATGGAAAATATGCCGCAATGTCAAATACGCTGCAATGGCAAACGTCTCGAAGACAAATACGCAACAATGGCAATGACCCGAAGATCCAGTACTGGCATGCCACAATGGCAAATGTGTCACAAACTTTCGAATAGGAACCCGAATAGTGTTAACGTGCGTCTCATACCACACGTTCGCACTAAACGGTTTACTAATAGCCAGTAAATTTCACACTCAAATCAGTAAAAAGTTTACCTCATCTCATCGGTAATCTCGACCCGAAGGTCAAAACGATCAAACGGACAAGTCAGGAATTAACCGATAAGATAAACGCACGTGTCCCATACCAGGTGTTTTACCAAACCGTTTAATTCTCCTTCTCATTCGCTTGAATAGTGCAAAAATATGTATTTTATATATAAAATAATTTATTTGAGAGGATAAGCTTTTAAAACCATTTTTCGAAATCAATTTTGAAGACGATATTTAAAAATTCCCTTATTATAGAGAATAAATAGATTTTGTAGCTTAAAATAATTTAAAAATATTACATAATAATTATTTTAAATGCCAATTTATTTTAAATATTATTTCGAAATTGTTTGGAAAAATCTGTGCTCGAAATCAAAGAAATCATTCAAAACTGTCATTTAAATTCAATTCAAATTTGAATTTCAAATTCATCAAAACTTGGCTAGCCTATTGATAGGCATCATTGCTCTCAAAATATCTCAAAACATCATCAAAACTGAAAAAGAATAAGAGTAAAATGAGCTAATACAATTCTAAGTTCAATGATTGTTTGTTGCTGTCATCTTGCTCTCAGGACAGCAACATACAACCATTATTTCGACCAAGCAAACTTTAAATTTCCAGAAAACACAATGAACGAAACTTGTAGGACATGATCTAAGCTTTCCGGAACATCCATAATTATCAAATTCGGTTAAGAAACGAAGAAGTTATGTCCAATTTCATTTGAGTTTCAAATACAGAGCAAATATTGGTTTTGCTCTCGAGATAGCAGAAAGAAAATTCTATTTTGACATAGCTAACCTCAATTTTATAGACAACTCAATACATGAAAGTTGTATTACATGATTTAAGCTTTCCGGAACATCCAAAATTATCAAATTTGGTTAAGAAACGAAGAAGTTATGGCTAGTTTAGTTTCAGCTTCAAACACAGAGCAAATATAGGTTTTGCTCTCGGGATAACAGAAAGAAAATTCGATTTTGACATAGCTAACCTCAAAATTACAGAAAACTCGATACATGAAAGTTGTTGGACATGACTGAAGCTTTTTGGAATATCCAAAATTATCAAATTCGGTTAAGAAACGAAGAAGTTATGGCTAATTTTGTTTCAGCATCAAACACAGAGCAAATATAGGTTTTGCTCTCGGGATAGCAGAAAGAAAATTCGATTTTGACATAGCTAACCTCAAAATTACAGAAAACTCGTTACATAAAAGTTGTAGGACATGACTTAAGCTTTTTGGAATATCCAAAATTATCAAATTCGGTTAAGAAATGAAGAAGTTATGACTAATTTTGTTTCAGCTTCAAACACAGAGCAAATATAAGTTTTGCTCTCGGTATAGCAGAAAGTAAATTCGATTTTGACATAGCTAACCTCAAAATTACAGAAACATCGATACATGAAAGTTGTAGGACATGACCTAAGCTTTTTGGAATATCCAAAATTATCAAATTCTGTTAAGAAACGAAGAAGTTATGGCTAATTTTGTTTCAGCTTCAAACACAGAGCAAATATAGGTTTTGCTCCCGGGATAGCAGAAAGAAAATTAGATTTTGACATAGCTATCCTCAAAATTACAGAAAGCTCAATACATGAAAGTTGAAGATCATTTCCATATCTAGAATTCAGAAAAAGAATCATCTAATTCGGACTTATGAGTCAAAAGTTATGGCAATTTCAAATAGGGTACTTAAAATCAAAAAAACAAGATAATAACAGAGAGCAAAATAATTCGTACAGGCTTCTGAAATTCACATATTATAACATTTTGAACATATAGAGAGCTAGAGTTTGTGAGTTTTACACTCACCTTGCCTTTATGAAGATTAAACTATGATTTAGATGCCAAAGATTGAAGCTTTTAGCCCAGAATAGAGCATCCAATCCTGTAAAACTTGGAAAAAGACACGTGCACAAACAATAGAGAACTATTAACAGATTATTTTTGTAAAACTTGATTTTGACATTGAAAGGGGTTCTAGATTATGGATTACCTGAGTTTGAAGTTTATATTCTCATTTTAAAGCACCGATTTTCATTTTATTTGACAAATTTAAGCATAGATTGAAAGGGGAAGAAAGGGTTGCTGCAATTAACAAGCTTTTGGAATTTTAAGGAAGAAAAGAGAAAAATGGTACGTACTATTATTTTTCTTTCTCATTACTCATTTCTGGTTATAGGCTAATGATAGTGGTAATGGGCTTTACCCAAATTAATAAAAGAAGTTAACTTAAGTTAATTACTTAATCTCTTATTTCATTTTACAATGTATACTAACAAATGGAATTAACACTATTTCACGTTTTACTTCTTTAAAACTTTTGAAACTCAATACTCATGATAATAAAAATGTTATACTCAAATAAAAGATTATTTATATTATTAAAACATTTTGTTATTATATTTCTCTATTTTAAAGTAAATGACAGTTTACATTTTTAATTACAAAACCCATTATAATTAACATTAAAAATTACACAAAAATCACATTCTTGTGTAATTAAATTCTACAAATCATTTCAAACTTAATTTTATACTCAAATTATATTTTTAAACTTAATTCCATCATTATATTCAATATAACTCATTTTAAAATTAATTACTCCTTTTAAAAATCATTAAAAGAAGTAAATAGCAATAATTAACAAAATTATTGCATTAACTCTAAATCACAATTCACTCATTTTATTATCTCAAACCTTCTTAATAAAGTTTCCAAACTTTATTTTTCTTATTTTATTCTCATTTATATTGTTTATTCCCAATAAACAATAAAAATCCTCTATTTATTATTAATTAACACTATTAAATTATAACCTCCGTTATAATTTAATATTCTCAGGTAATTGCTAAAACCAAGGTTGTTCCAACAACCTTTGGTAATTTCCCACCTCTTTCCATATTCTTGGGAAAAGGATGGCCTGCCTAGCCCACCTCACCAAATCAACATACAAACAAGGACGACAAGTACAGCTAATTGCATCCTCTTTTAACATAGAGCATGATGTGCAACATGTTATCACTATGAATGAATATTACCCGAACAGTAAGGCAGGGCATGGTTTCCCCTATTTATGTCGACCTACACTGTTGATTCCCTTCACTTCACCAGTTGTCCCTCATTAATCAGACTTTGGCACAATGCCTTTCCAACCAGATTTACGACATCATCTCAGTCGTTCCAACATCAGTTTCAATCACTCTAAATACCCCAGGCATGGAAATTTCTAAGAGATTATTAGTCGCCACCTTCCAATAGTCAACTATTTGGTTGTTGGCCGCCACCTACTAAGGATCGACTATTTGGTTGTTGGTTGTCACCCACCAATGGTTAATATATTCAAAGGATCCATCGGTCAATCAATATCATGCGTCCTCATCTTAGCATCAAGCAGCTGATTCTCACAGCAGCTCACTGTCTACAGCTCTAAGCTTCGCAAGCCCTTAAGATTAGCAACATCGTTAGTCTTGAATCGTTTGTTTTATATCATTGTATCTCTTGTAATTCCTTGTAATTATAAGAGAGCCGTATAATAAGAGGAATTCATGGTGAACGTAAGCAGCGGTTTCGAACCACTCTATATCTTGTGTCATTTACCCATTGAATGCTCATTTTAGTTCTTAAATCGGATGATAAGTAAGTAACCATTACTTTTTATGGTGAAATTTCGAGGTTGATGAAAAATAAAGTCAACACTACCAAATTTACCTATAACCAGCTGGCCTAGTTCCTTCAATAGTATCAGATCCCAAATAGCTTATGCAGTCTAAATTAGTCAACATATTGCACAATTAATTAGGCATATCTATGCAATGGATGTTTTAGAAAAGTAGTGTCTAGGCTTGTGTTTGAATAGTCAAGTATTCTGCCCTCCTTAGCTACTAGCTTGGTGCAAGTGATAGAATAAGTTCAAAAGGTCGACCAAAATGGAAGGCCCGATTAATTTGGGTCTTGGACTGAGTTTCAAATTCAATTTGAAATTTTAAAACATAATTTAAATTTAAGAGTTAAGTTTAAAATATTAAATAAATATTATAAAGGTTATAAAATTAAAATTTTGATTTTTCAAAATTGTTTTGAAAATAAATTTAATATTTTCAAAAATTATTTATAATTTAATTAATTGGATTAACTGAATAAATAAATAATTAAAAGTTAATTAATAGAAATAAACATATATAATGATATATATATATATATATATCTTGAATTTTTAAATCTAAATATGAATTAAACTTTCAAATTATTAAATATATTTAATTAAAAATGTTTCAGTTAAATATATGACTTATTTGGTAAACAAATTAATTAAATGTTAATTACTACAAATATGTACATTTAGTGAGATATGCATGTGAATATAATTGTTATAGTCGTATATTTATCTTAAATTTACTTAAGAAGAATAAAATTAAATCTTGATTTAATTTAAATATTTAATTGAAATGTTAGACTAAATAAAAAAAATTACCAAATAAAATTAATTAAAAGTTAATTTATTAAAATGTATACATCTATTTAGTTATATATGTTAACTAACTATAAATGTTATAGTTGATTATATACCATAAATAGTTTCAGGGGAATGAAATAAAATTTTAGGAATTTTATGTTAAATAAATCAAATTAATTAAACATGGTTTAATTAATATGAATTAAATATGATTTAATTAATAAGATAAATATATATGATTGAGTTAGAGGTATGTCTTAGGGGCAATTCTATAATTTATTATAAATTATTAACTCTGTAATAAAATCTCATTTGAAATAAAATGTGTTTTTTTCTATTATATGCTTTCTTAATGTGTTATTTTAATTATTTATTTAAGTATATTTAACAGAAAATCATAACTGGTATGTTTTGCGATAATAATTACAATGTGTTATAATCATGAGAAATTTATCACAATGAAATTAACATATTATTTTAAATATTCTTAGTCAAGATATATTAAGACTAGATATCGATAAATCCTTGAGACTAGATTACGTAACGCTCCCTAAATGTTGAGAAGTGTATTACTTATAGTAGTTGGAGGGCACCAAGGGGTTACATACCGATGGTTATTGGATAACTATAGATTGACTGACTCAATAATTTTCTAATGGTTGGTATAATTAAGATCAACAGTGAATACCGACATGATGATATCACATAGTTTTCTCGACTTAAGAGTACTGTTAAACTAAAATGTGAACACTCCACTTTAATTATAAGTAAATCATGGCACGCTATCTATCGAAGAACTATAGTAGCGTATGAGTTAAAGCAATGGAAGTGAAATAATATTCAATAGAGAATTCGTCTCCTTAGTTATATGAGGTTAGTATCACGGCCAACTGCAGTCAATTCAAAGTATAAGATTGTGGTAAGAGCAGGTTAGTTAATAATGATTGTTATTATTGAACCAAGGACTTTGTGTTTGGATTATACAAGTTGAAAGTGGACTATGTTGGAATTTGACCAAAACTTAATTCTATAATTCCTAGTGTGATATAGTTTTGAGATGATAATTGGTGTAAATAATCGTTACTACTAGGGATCGCTTAAAATAATAAAATTTGATTTTACCAAAAATGTGTAAGAATTAAATTCGACTAAATTGTCACACCATTAGCTAATGTGATGTGCAAACGTCAATATTCAAATTGTTCGACATTAGTCGCTGATTGAATTTATACCAATGAGTCACATAGCCACAATGTTAGATACTTCAAATTACCACACGGTTTTATTAAATTGTAATTGTTATAAATAGTTAATATTTGTGAAATATTAATTATAAAATTTTATTTGATTCACTTGAACCAATATTTAATAAAGTACATGTATAAAAGTTATATATGTATGTATCAATATACGATATCGATAACATTTAAATTTGATTTAAAATGGATAAACATTGATTAGATTTGGAAATATATTTGGATCCATTAGCCCATAATTTTGGCCGACCAACAGAGAAGGGGATGAAGATATTTGCTAAAAATACGTGGTTTGAATTGGCAAGGAGAAGAGGTAAATTAGTAGATCAGATCTCCTCTTTTTACTCCATTCTCTTGCCTATAAACCAAGCATCCCCATTCTTTTGCTTTTTTATTTTTTGCCTCCTCTTTTATAACCCCTTTGGCCATGAGTAATAGTCCCCTCCCCTTCTTTATTTCCATATAAAATTTAAAATCAAATAAATCTAATTCAAACGTGTGGTGATCTCTTCAGTTAACTACTTTTCTGGAAGAGTACAGAGTTGATCTAAGAAGCTATTAGATTCAACATTCAAGGTGCATATTCAAGACTACATATTGGTAACATCTTATCTATTTTGTTATATGTGTGTGTGTGTATTCATTTAGGTTAAAATACATGTGTAGATTAGATCCTCATTTATCACAAATTTATATAATTATTTGCTGTATAATTTATATAATTATACACACTTTTAAATTGAATAAAGAATAATTCATATACATATTCTATATATATGAATCTATTTTAGCCAATCAAAAAGAATTTCAAAAGTTAAAAATAATTTTAAAACATTTTAAGTAATAATTTATTAATTCATACACATATTCACATACATACATACTTATATGTATATATATTTATAATTAAAACAAAAAATAAAATAATAATCACAAATGTTGCTTAAAACTTTTAATATATATATATATATATATATTCTTATGAATTTGTAATTAAAAAAACTTTTGCAAAACCTGTACGGATTTAGAAAAAATTCTCTTTTACAAATCTGTACGGATTTGAAAATAAAAAAAATTAATTTGTTGAATAAGGTTTCAATAAAAAAAAATTTAATATATTTTTGTTTATATTCACAAAATAGTATTTTTAAAATAAACTTTAATATTATACATATACATGTATTTTCGAATGTTAAAGAATTTATACACACACACACACATTTTTATATAATAAAAATATCAAAATTTAAAATTTGAATTTGAAGTTTGAAGTAGAATTTTATTCTAGATCTATTTTAAATTTAAATATATCTTATTTGAATTATTAGAATTGGTCAACATCTTCAAATTATACAAACACACACACACACTCTTATGTTTATACACACATACACATTTAAATGTATATAATAAGAAATTAATTATAGACAACAAATACGTAGGTAAAGGGGCTAATGTGTCCGTTGCAGTATAAATCCCAACAATTATATACATACACATCAAACCATGTACATATTTGTATGTTGCATGTAACACATATGTGTGTATTTGATACACATATACATTATATACTACATATATATTTATTAATTGAATCTTTATATAAATTTAATTATATAAAATAAAGATTTTTTTAAATTATTTTGATTAGATCTAATTTAATTTAGACTTCTTAAGCCTAATAAAATCTAAAATAGATTTTTTTCAACGAAATTCATCTATTTAACCTTCTACGTGCTAGCCTAGTTCCTTCAATGGTATTAGAGTCTAATTGCCTATGCGGTCTAAATTAGTAGTATTGTGACTGACTTATTAAAGCCTACCCATTTAATAGGATGTCTAGAAAAGTAGTATTGAAGGATGGCTTTTGGGTAATCAATTATTCCTCCTTACCTAGCTACTGGCCTGGTCTGAAAGGTGAAGTAAGCCCAGAGTTTATCCTTAATATAGAGGTCTAAATTGATTTTGGGCATTAGGCTAATTTTTGAAATCTGGTTTGAAATTATAAATAAAAATTCAAATTTAAAAGTTCAGATTTGAAATATATAAGAAAATTTATAAATATTGTAAAATATTTTCAAAATTGTTTTAAAAATTAAATAATTATTTTTGAAACTTATTAGTAATTGATTGGATTAAATAAATAAACAAATAAATAAAAGTAATCAATTAAATTAAATAACATATACACTGATATATGTAAAATTATCTTAAAATGCTTGAGGTAATTAATATATATAATTTTTGAAATTAATTAAAATTGTTTTAAATAAATATATTAATTAAATGTTAATTAATAAATAATATAACATACATGTATTAAGATATATGTGTATTACTATAAATTTTATGTATACATATTCAAATATTTAAAATGAATAAAATTAGATTAATTAAACTGTTAATTAATTAAGATTAGTAAATTAAATTAATATAAGATTACATATAAGATTAGTATATAAGTTGGTTAAAACTGTAAACTATTATATATAAATTAAAATTATAATATGAATGTATAATAAAAGGTGTAACTATAAAAAACCCAAATTAGATTTAAGGAATAAATACATATGTATAGTACGTATACCGTGATTACGGATGTGTTTGACACTTGAATCACAAAGGTATTTCATACAAATACATTATTCCATAAGTCGATATCACTCAAAGAAGTATATTGAAATTTATGAATCTTTAATATAAGTGTTGTCTTATATCATTTAAATATTAATAAATTACTTGCATGTTCTCTATTTATTAAGCAAACTCAAGTTAGAAACAGGGGTCGGCATAAACCTATAACATCCCTAATTTTTGATAACATTATTCGGGAGATTTAATTAGATAAATTAAATAGAATAATGTAAGAATTAAAATGATAAGGGGATTAAGATTTGAAAATAAAATTTAAGGTCATGCTAAATAGTTATAAATGGGCTTAAATTGACTAATATGTTATTAATTTACATAAAGGCATATTAGGGAATAAGCGCCTTCATTTCTAAAACCCACCTACTCATGTATCCTTCATTTTCTCACATTCATTTTATTTCTCAAAAAAAACAAACATAAACCTAAGAAAGTTGGCTATTGCAAGGAAGAAAAGAGGGGAAGGTTAAATCAAGCTAAGGAATTAAAGCAAGGGGATTAATCCTAAATCAAATCTCAAAGCTATTATCATATTTAAGCTGAATAATGATTCATTCCATCTCTATTTTGTTTTTATAATCATATGTTTTCGGATTTAAGAAAAAATTCATTTTCATGATGTGTTGGATGATGATATGCTTGAACTATTATATGTTTGATTTAAACCAATTCATTTACATATGAATTTGCACGGTTTTAGGGCAAAACCGGTTGTTATTGATTTTAGAATGCCATGGAAAATGATATGTTAGGTAAAACATGATTTTAGAGATGGGTTTCAATTTTCATAATTTTCTAAGGTATGCAAAATTTATTATGAATTTCTAAAGGAAAATATGATATATTTGGGTTTAAAATTTATTTCGATTATTTTAGGAAGAAATTGGGTCTGAAATTTTAATATGTCAGATAACATGATGAAAGTGAATTTCTGTGATTTTTGGGGATTTTTTCTAATTGATTTTCTATGGAAAATAAATTATTGTAAAAGGACTTATTTGCAATATTGGTTTTGCATAATGGAAGGGCTTAAACGTTAATTTTACCTTGATTTAGATCTGATAAATGTGAAAGTTATTTTGTAAAGTATTTGAAATGTTTTAAGGCAACCAATCAAAGGATAACAAATAGGTAGGTAATTATAAAGCAATTACTAAAAGTAGCATAATTTCAGCCTTTATTAAGAAAAGTTGGTTCCGCCTGCTATAGTAGTGCCTTTCGACTCAAATGCTTCTGCTCCAACTCACCAACCCAACCGAAACCCACCTAGTCGAAACCAATACATAAGGTATCACTTGGATGGTACGTAGTGGATTGGAGGAAAGGCGGAAGCCATGGTGCCAAAAGCAATGCTTCTGATGGGTTCGAAACCTTAATTTTGTTTCCAAATGTTAAGTGCCTGCTTCGTTTTACTTAAAGCTTTCGACGCAGTCGAAGCATATATTTCAAATGGGTTTTTTCTAAATAGCTTTCAAAGGAGGTTGCCATTTTATATTTTAAAGGTATAGGCTTTCGAAGGGGTTACTTTATTTATAAAAGAATGCTTTCGAAAGTAGTGGTTTTAACCTGGTCGAAACCCAACCACTATTCTTCTTACCTTCCGAATGTATTGCAGCCATCAATGCTTTCGAAGGGTTCTCTTAGTTTTAAACTTAACTAAGTCACTTCCTAAATGCTTTCGAAAGGGTTCAGGGGTGTCGAAGGCAATAGTGTCGAAAGGGGGTTTCGATGCTATCCTTTAAAGTTTTACTCAAAGGTTTTGAGCTTTCGAATATATGGTTCCGACACCATCAAAATTTCCCCAAATAATTTTATTAAGGGTTCCGAAAGAGATACTTTCATATATAACTGCTTTGACCCAAAGATGTTTTTAGAAGTAAAACCCAATGCTTTTGAAAGGGGTACTTCATTGGTTTCGAAGCTAAGTTTCTAAAGATTATCAAGCAATGTTTTGACACAATCGAAAGGTATATTTGGGTTTCGAAAGAGATGTTTTAAAAAGGCTTCGAAAGGTATATACATAGTGTTTTGAAAAGGATTTTTCTTTGCTTTCGAAGGAAGTTATCCAGGGGTTGCGAAAGTGATTTTTTATGGTTTTCAAAACAAATAACCCAATCTCATTTTTAAGGAAAAACCATGGCATAAATAAATTAAAGATTTTTAAAAAAGAAGAAGTTTTCCTTGATTAATAGGTTAAGGGGTTTAACCAAGATTTATATAAAATGATTCCAAGGACATTAAACCACATAACTTGGTATTATTATGATTGCTTCTTCATATATTTATTCACATTGTAATTAACCCATAAGGGTACTTCAGGGAAGGGCAGAATAACCAGCTAGGTTGACCTGGTAGTGAATATAACTTAAGAAATGTTAAAATCCTAATTAAAGATATTGGCAGGGGCCAATAGGTTCATAGTAAGCCCATGAAAACTGTGTATAGCAAAAGATATTGGCAGTAGCCAATAGGTTCATAGTAAGCCCATGAAAACTATGATTTGATATTGGTAGGGGCCAATAGGTTTATAGTTAGCCAATGAAAACTATATCGGGATTAAGATATTGACAGTTAGTCAATAGGTTCCTAGTCAGCCCATGAAAACTAGGATAAGAGAAAGAATATTGGAGTTATCAATAGGTTCTTAGTAATCCCATGAAAACTATGAAATCGGACAGGTAGTCCGTAAGTATTAAACAGGTTATTAGTGAGCCCGTGAAAACTAATAGGTTAACAGTAACCCTAAAAACTATAATTGAGACAGATAGTCAGAATGAATGGGGATGGGTAATCCAGAATTAACTTACTTGTTTGCGTATCATCATATTATTTGAATTGTTTTAACCATTGTGGATGTAGGAGCACGGTATATGGTTTTATAAAGGTTTTAAGATACTAATGAGGGGAAAACCCGTTCCACTAAGTGGTGTGGTCTCACTAGATATCTAAATGGTTTGAGATGGTAGATTATTATTCATACCAAGCTTTATGTCTGACTCGAAGTTTTTATTTTCCCCTTAAACTCTCGGGTACTCAATTGATTTTGAGTAGTTTGAGGTTTAGAGTTTCCATATGTTCTTTTAGACGAATAAAGCTTCTGGTGACGAGCAGGAGGCATGCTAGCTACTTAGAATTCTTTTTTTTCACTGTATGTTTTGGTTGTAAAGGAAAATCTATTTTATTGCCTTATTATATACTCTGATCATCCAAGGGGGCATCTTCATATGTCGCTCTTGGCATATTTTGTATTAATTATATGTTATCTGAACGTGGTCTGCGTACTGGTATTATGTAATGAATTTGCAATATTTTGAAATGGAATGTGGAATTTGTTTGCTATTTAAATTTTTTCCATATTCATGTGTTTCTGTATATTAATGTATCTAACATTACCGTATTTGGTCGCCGAGGATTAATAACTATGGATGACTGCAGCATCCATAGCCATTAATTTTGGGCCTCCAAATATGGGGATGTTACAAGTTGGTATCAGAGCATAGGTTTATGAAACTTTAAAAGAAATTTAAACCTAAAAGATTTTTCAAAACATAATCCAATGAATCAGATAACAATATTGGGGTTTGGGTTAACGCTATAGTAGTGTACTTGTATTTGATATATAGTTATATATATATATATATAAGTATGTATTCCCTACTCTCTTAGACCGTTCTTTTATATCTTACTAAGGATCGTATATAGATTTACGAGAAAGGAGATATGGAAGAGGACATCTCGGTGGAGGAAGCACCACAACTAATGTAAATGCTCGACCCACCACCAGAAGGAACCCGGGTCGACCGGCTAATGCTAATAACCAAAATTCTGATGCCAATGTGGGTGCTGGAAATCCACCAGTAGATATGGGGGCTATGTATTATTTTTTCATCAATATGATGCAAGAAGGAGTTGCTGGTAATGTAGGAGGAGCTAATCATGTAGCTCCAGTTGGGAATAATTATGCTAAGCTGAGCAGGGACTACACCAGTTTGGGTGGGAAGCCATTCATGGGGACGGAGAATGCTATTAAGGTAGAGAATTAGTTGTTGCATTGTGAAGGTTGGCCTCTAGGTAGTTACAAGGGTTAGCGCTTCATTGGTGGAATAGTATTACTGCCAGAGTTCCGGAGGAGCAGTTGACTTGGTCCGATTTTAGAAGGAGAATTGAGCAGAAGTTCGTGTCTGAGTTTGCTAAGTCAGAAATGATGAGGAAGTTTATGGATCTGGAGCAGGGAGAGATGTCGGTTGCTGAGTATGCCACTAAGTTTGAGGAGCTGTCCCGTTATGGACATAATACTATATACATAGTCATTAGAAGGAACGAGAAGTTTATTAGGGGACTGAGGCCCGAGATTGCTAGGGCAACCCTGCCACATCTTCATGATCCTAGTAATTTAGTTGTGGAGATGGCCATTCTCCATGAGGAGATGCTTGCTAATTGTGCTAGAGAGAAGCTGGTGTAAATTCAGGGTTCTCAGGGGAAGAAGAGAAAGTTCTTTAAGAAGAAGGGAGCCCAGAAGGGAGATACTACCAAGAAAGCAAAGGCAGAGTTAGTTTGCTATAAGTGTGACAAGAAGGGTCATTATGCGAATGAATGTCGGTTAGGTAATGGAAAGAAGGCTGCAAATAAGAAGAATGTGAAGTGCTTCAACTGTGATCAAGTTGGGCATTACAAGAATCAGTGTCCAGAGCAAGTCAGGGCAGACAAAGGAAAGATTTTTACTATCGAACCTGCTAGGCCTACTGCAGCCGATAAAGGGAAGACTATGATGGAAGGTATGCTTTTGATTCAGGGTATACCAATTAGGGTACTTTTTGATACCGGTGCATCACATTCATTAATATCTCAGTGTTTGGTTAATAGATTATGCTTAGAACCCACCTACCTTGTTACTTCCTTAAGGGTTGCGAATCCAATAGGAGGGTATGCAACTCTAGGTTGAGATGTGACCAGTTATACTTGATATGTTAGGTCATAATTTTGCATGCAGTCTGTATGTTTTTGATTTTGTAGATTTCAGAATCATTTTGGGTATGGATTGGTTGGGTAGGTATGAGGCTAGAATATTTTGCCAGTATAGGGAGATACCATTGAGACACCCAAATAGTCATAACTGAGTAATATTTTCAGTGGAGAATTCTGACTAGAGTGTTAGTACTTTGCTTAGTGCTATGCAGATAGGAGAAGAGTTAAGTCGGGTTTGAGTAGCAAGAGAGTTTGCAGATGTGTTTGAGCCAGTCATAGGACTACCACCGAAACGAGCAGTTGAGTTTCGTATAGATCTTGTGCCCGGAGCTGAACCTGTTAGTAGACCACCTAGTAAGATGACACCTATAGAGATGAAGGAATTGAAGGTGCAGCTAGTGGATCTTGTAGGAAGGAATTTAATCAGGCCAAGCAGTTCGCCTTGGGGAGCGGCCGCGGTGTTTGTGAAGAAACCAGATGGGTCGTTGAGAATGTGTATCGACTATCGTAAGTTGAACGAAAGGACGATTAAGAATAAGTATCATTTGCCAAGAATAGACGATCTATTCGATCAATTGAGTGGAGCCAGATTGTTTTCCCAGTTGGATTTGGCGACAGGTTTCCATCAGTTAAGAGTGGAAGAGGACAATATTCCTTTGACAGCTTTTCTAACTAGGTATGGTTCATATGAGTGGTTAGTGATGCCATTTGGATTAACAAATGCACCTGCTTTCTTCGTGGATTTGATGAACCGAGTTTTCCGAGAGTACTTGGATAGGTTTGTGCTAGTGTTTATAGATGACATTTTAGTATACTCTAAGGATGAGAGAGAGCATGAAGTTCATCTAAGAGTGGTACTTGAGATGCTGAGGCAGAATCAGCTAAAGGCAAAGTTTACCAAGTGTCATTTTTGGAAGAATGAGGTTAAGTTTCATTGTCACGTGGTTTCAAAGAAAGTCTTGTCAGTCGATCCAGATAAGATCGAAGCTGTTAATAATTGGAAGAGACCAGAGACGGTGACTGAGATTAGAAGTTTTCTTGGACTTGCTGGCTACTACCGGAGATTCATCAAGGATTTCTTGTAGATAGCAGCACCTTTGACTAAGTTAACCAGGAAGGAGGTGAAGTTTGTCTGGTTCGACAAATGTGAGGAAGCATTCCTTAAGTTAAAGCATTTGTTGACCAATTCACCAGTGTTAGTAGTTCCAGACGGAAACCAAGGATTGGTGGTCTATACTGATGAATGTGGAACTAGATTGGGAGTAATGTTGATGCAGAAGGGTAAAGCTATTGCCTACGCATCCAGACAGCTTAGACTGCATGAAGTGAGGTATCCTACTCATGATTTGGATTTGGCTGCGGTGATCTTTGCATTGAAGATTTGGAGACATTATCTCTAGGGGAGAGGTTTGAGCTTTATACCGATCATAAGTCTTTAAGGTATTTATTCTCTCGGAAGAAGTTGAATATGAAACAGTAGAGGTGGCTGGAGTTTTTGGCCGCTTATGATTTTGGTATAAAATATACACCCGGGAAATGAAATAAGGTAGCGGATGTTCTTAGCATAAGACATCAGAATGTGGTATTAGCTATGTTGGCGGAGTGGAAGGATTTAGAAGCTTTGGCCAGTTGTGGTGTGCAATTAAGATTGACTGCTAGTTCTAGTCAAAGTACCGCCATGTTGTCATGTTTAGAAGTTCGACCAGTGTTGATCGAAAGGATTGCTTCTAAGCAGAAGGAGGATCCAATATAAGCCGAGAGGATTAAAAGGCTTGAGGTTGGAACAGAGATCGATGATCTAAAGGAATTTAGTCTTAACCAAAAGGGATGGTTGAGAAAGAAGGGACGATTGTATGTTCCGAATGTGGAGTACTTGAGGAAAGAAGTTCTTGGAGAATGTCATTGGTCCAAGTTTACGATTCATCCTGGAGGGACCAAGATGTATCAGGATATGAAGAGGAGCTTCTATTGGGAAGGTATGAAGAAGGATGTTGGCTTGTGGGTTAGGCAGTGTATTAACTGTCAACAAGTGAAAGCCGAACATCAGAAGCCAAGTGAGTTACTTCAGCCTTTAAATATTTCAGTTTGGAAGTAGGATTCGATATCTATGGATTTTATAGACCGGGTTGCCAAGGACAAATAAAGGAAACGAAAGCATATGGGTTATAGTATACAGGTTGACCAAGAGTGCCCATTTCATTCCAGTAAAGTCAACCAGGACGGCACCTGTTTTAGCAAAGTTGTTCATGAAGAACATAGTTAGACTTCATGGGATTCCTAATAGCATAGTCAGCGACAAAGATGCATTATTCACAAGCGAATTTTGGAGGAGTCTGCAAGAGGTATTAGGTACCAAGCTCAAGATGAGTACAGCTTATCACCCACAGACGAATGGGAAAACAGAGAGAGTCAACAAGGTACTCGAGGATTTACTGAGATCTTGTGTATTGGACTTTGGTGGATCTTGGGAGGACCACCTACATTTGGTTGAGTTTTCCTATAATAATAGTTATCAGACTAGTATAGGAATGGCGCCTTTTGAAGTTTGTATGGAAGGCCATGCAATTCGCCAGCATGTTGGTTGGAGACTGGAGAAAGACTAGTCTTAGGTCCAGATTTGGTTAGAGAGGCATCAGAGAAGATTGAGTTGATCCAGGAAAGAATAAAGGAAGCTTAGTCCAAACCTGTGCAGTTAAAGCGCTCGACAGATTCAATGCGGCAGAGGTGCAAAAAGTCATAGCGGGGATACAGCGTGGATATAGCGGAATATAGCGGATGACTCTAAAATAGCATATAAAACTCGTTCTTAATGTTTTCACAAATATATAAATGATAATTAAATCAAATAAATTAACATTCAATTGAATTATAATTAATACATAAATAATTTTAAATAAAAACATGTGCGAATATACTGTAAATAAACGTAAAACTATTATTTAACGTAATTGAATTTAGTAGAATATTAGAGCATTTTCATTTCTGAAAATATATTAAAAATTCAATTAAATAAATTAATTTCATAATTTTTATAATGTATAAAAGTCATTTTTCAATTCATTTCTTTTAAAGAAGATATAGCGGAAATAGCGGAATATAGCGGGAATAACGGGATATAGCGAAAATAGCGGGGCTTAAAGCGGAAAGGCTATATTTGGGGCTATATGGAAAAATCGTAGTGGTAGAAATCTGCTATGAGATATAGCATGGTTATAGTGGGGTAATAGCAGAGCATTAACTGCATAGGTCCAGACAGAAGAGTTACGCAGATAAGAGGCATAAAGACCTAGAGTTGTCGGTTGAAGATAAGGTTTTCATTAAGGTGTCACCGATGAAGGGTGTGGTATGATTTGGAAAGTCAGGGAAGTTATCCTCGAGATATGTTGGACCATTCTAGATTACAGAGAGGATTGGGAAGCTCGCATATAGAGTAGAGTTTCCGAGCAGTATGGCAGGTGTCCATAACGTATTTCATGTGTCTCATCTTCGTAATTATGTGCATGATCCAGAGACTACAATACCTCCGATAGGGTTGGAAGATTTGATTGTAGAGCCTAATTTGACTTTTGTTAGACAACCAGTTCAGGTTGTAGCGAGACATGAGAAAAGATTGAGGAACAAGACAGTCAGGTTGGTGAAAGTTCAGTGGAGCGACAACGAGAAGGACTATACTTGGGAGACAGAAGACAAGATTAGAGATACTTATCCTGATCTGCTTTAAGGGTATGTCTATATTTGATTTATATAGATAGTTTCTAGTCAAATAGGCTAGTATGGTTGTTAGGATTTGTTACAGATGATTGTTATGTCTAGTATTTAGTCCTTACTGAATTTCGAGTACGAAATTCTTTACGAGGAGGAGCCTGTAACATCCCTAATTTTAGATAAAATTATTCAGGAGATTTAATTAGATAAATTAAATATAAAAATGTAAGAACTAAAATGAGAAGGGGATTGAGATTTGAAAAAAAAACTTAAGGCCATGCTTAATAGTTATAAATAGGCTTAAATTGACTAATATGTTACTAATTTACATAAAGGCCTATTAGGGAATAACTGTCTTCATTTCTATAACCCACCTATTCACGTATCCTTTCATTTTCTCATGTTCATTTTATTTCTTAAAAACATAACAAACGTAAACCTAAGAAAGCCGACCATTACAAGGAAGAAAAGAGGGGAAGATTAAATCAAGCTAAGGAATTAAAGCAAGGGGATTAATCCTAAATCAAATCTCAAAGCTCCTATCATATTCAAGGTGAATAATAATTCATTCCATCTCTATTTTTTTTATAATCATATGTTTTCGGATTTAAGAAAAAATTCATTTTCATGATGTGTTGGATAATGATATGCTTGAACTATTATAAGTTTGATTTAAACGGATTCATTTACATATGAATTTGCATGGTTTTAAGGAAAAACCGATAAAAGAATGCCATGGAAAATTATATCTTAGGTATAACATGATTTTAGAGATGGGTTTCAGTTTTCAAAATTTTCCAAGCTATGGAAAATTTATTATGAATTTCTAAAGGAAAATATGGTATATTTGGGTTTAAATTTATTTCGATTATTTCAGGAATAAATTCGGTCTGAAATTTTAATATGTTTGATAACATAATGAAAGTGAATTTCCGTGATTTTTGGGGATTTTTCATAATTGATTTGCTATGGAAAATAAATTATTTTAAAAGAACTTATTTGCAATATTGGTTTTGCTTATTGGAAGGGCTTAAACGTTAATTTTCCCTTGATTTAGATCTGATAAATGCGGCAGTTATTTTGTAAAATATTTGAAAGTTTTAAGGCAACCAATTAAAGGATTACAAATAGGCAGGTAATTATAAAGCAATTACTAAAAGTAGCATAATTTCAGCCTTTATTCAGAAAAGTTGGTTCGGCCACCTATAGTAGAGCCTTTCAACTCCAATGCTTCCGCTCCAACTCACCAACCCAACCGAAACCCACCTAGTCGAAACCAATACACAAGGTATCACTTAGATGGTACGTAGTGGATTGGAGGAAAGGCGAAATCCATGGTGCTGAAAGCAATGCTTCCGATGGGGTCGAAACCTTAGTTTTGTTTTCAAATGTTAAGTGCCTGCTTCATTTTACTTAAAGCTTTCGATGTAGTCGAAGCATATATTTTCGAAAGGGGTTTTTCTCTAAATAGCTTTCAAAGGAGGTTGCCATTTTATATTTTAAAGGTACAGGCTTTCGAAGGGGTTACTTTATTTATAAAAGAATGCTTTCGAAAGTAGCGGTTCCGACCTGGTCGAAACCCAACCGCTATTCTTTTTACCTTTCGAATGTATTGCAACCATCAATGCTTTTGAAGGGTTCCCTTTGTTTTAAACTTAAGCTAAGTCATTTCCTAAATTCTTTCGAAAGGGTTCGTGGGTTTCGAAGGCAATGGTGTCGAAAGGGGGTTTCGATGCTATCCTTCAAAGTTTTACTTAAAGGTTTTGAGCTTTCGAATAGATGGTTCCGACATCATCAAATTTTCCCCAAATAATTTTATTAAGGGTTTCGAAAGAGATACTTTCATATATAACTGCTTTGACCCAAAAGATGTTTTTAGAAGTAAAACCCAATGCTTTCAAAATGGGCACTTTCATTGGATTCGAAGCAAAGTTTCTAAAGATTATTAACAATCTTTTGACACACTCGAAAGGTATATTTGGGTTTCGAAAGAGATGTCTTAAAAGCGCTTCGAAAGGTATAGTTTTCTTTGCTTTCGAAGGAAGTTATCCAGGGGTTTCGAAAGTGATGTTTTATGGTTTTCAAAACAAATAACCCAATCTCATTTTTAAGGAAAAACCATGGCATAAATAAATTAAAGAGTTTTGAAATAAAAGAAGTTTTCATTGATTAACAGGTTAAAGGGTTTAACCCAGATTTATATAAAATGATTCCAAGGAAATTAAACCACATGGGTTGGTATTATTATGATTGCTTCTTCATATATTTATTCACATTGTAATTAACCCATAACGGTACTTTGGGAAGGGCAAAATTACCATCTAGGTTGATCCGGTAGTGAATATAACTTAAGAAATGTTAAAATCCTAATTAAAATATTGGCAAGGCCAATGGGTTCACAGTATGCCCATGAAAACTGTGTATAGAAAAAGATATTTGCAGGAGCCAATAGGTTCATAGTAAGCCCATGAAAACTATGATTTGATGGAAGAGGCCAATAGGCTTATAGTTCGCTCATGAAAACTTTATCTGGATTAAGATATTGACAGTTAGTCAATATGTTCCTAGATCAGCCCATGAAAACTAAGATAAGAAATTAAGATATTGATAGTTAGTCAATAGGTTCCTAGTCATCCTATGAAAACTCGGATAAGAGAAAGGATATTGGAGTTACCAATAGGTTCTTAGTAATCCCATGAAAACTATGAAATCAGACAGGTAGTCCATAAGTATTAAACAGGTTATTAGTAAACCCATGTAAACTAATAGGTTAATAGTAACCTTGAAAACTATAATTGAGATAGATAGTCAGAATGGATGGTGATGGGTAATCCAGAATTAACTTACTTGTTTGCGTATCATTATATTATTTTGAATATTTTTAACCATTGTTAATGCAGGAGCATAGTATATGGTTTTATGAAGGTTTTAAGATACTAGTGAGGGGGAAACCCGTTACGCTAAGCGGCGTGGTCTCACTAGATATCTAAATGGTTTAAGATGGTAGATTATTATTCATACCTGGCTTTATGTCTGACTCGAAGTTTTTGTTTTAACCTTAAACTCTCGGGTACTCAATTGATTTTGAGTAGTTTGAAGTTTAGGGTTTGCATGTGTTCTTTTAGACGAATAAAGCTTCTGGTCATGAGCTGGAGGCATGCTAGCTACTTAGAATTCTTTTTTTTCACTGTGTATTTTGGTTGTAAAGGCGAATCTGTTTTATTGCCTTATTATATACTCTGATCATCCAATGGGGCATCTTTATATGTCACTCTTGGCGTATTTAGTATTAATTATATGTTATCTGAACGTAGTCTGCGTATTGGGATTATGTAATGAATATGCAATATTTTTAAATGGAATGTGGAATTTGTTTGCTGTTTAAATTTTTTCCATATTCATGTGTTTCTGTATATCAATGTATCTAACATTGTCGTATTTGGTCGTCGAGGATTAATAACTATGGATGATTGCAGCATCCGTAGCCGTTAGTTTTGGGCCTCCAAATAGGGGGATGTTACAAACAACACCACTATATGGAAACCGCCCGCACCAGACCGTAAAATTGGTGCGATAACCCGCACCGAATCTTCTAACCAAAGCAAATACCCCAAACTAGACCGACCAGCATTAATACGGTTTGGTTGCGGTTTGGACAATTGAATCTACCATATTAGACCGAACCGAACTGAATATTTACACTAGTAATCTTATGAGAAAAATATAAGCAACTCCTATCTCATTTTATATTCTAATGATGTATATTCTATTTTAAACTTATATTAATAATAATCGTTGTCATAAAGGAAGAAGATATCATTTTAGTATAATATATTTCATCTCATTTTTTAAATAAATGTTAGTTATAATCTTATTCTAGACATTTTACTTAATGAGTATGCATTGATTAACGTTGATGATTGGTTAATCTACTAAAAAATCTCACTTGTAGCTAAATATCAATTTGAAATATTCATACAATTAAGAACCAATCTTTCATTTCAGTATAACATTGTATGTTTTAACCTTTGTGTATAAAAGCTTCACACAGTTTCCTTCGTAAATTGATTGTTGATAGCAGTAATTCTCTTATTTCATATTTAATATGGGTTCAAACCAGACCAGATCAAAGCCGGACCGTATTACATTAAACCGACCAAAGCCGGACCGTATTACATTAAACCGACCAAAGCCGAACCAATTTAAAGATTAGTGTAATGGTTTGTATATTTGATTAACCATTTGATGCGGTGCAGAAGGGGTTTGGGCTTCAAACTGCAGCAAACCGACCCGTGCCCACCCTAAGTTAGAGATGTTATGTGTAGTGTTATTAATGTATTGATGGATGTGGTAAGATATATGTAGGTATTTATTGTGCAAACTCAAGGTATGTGCATATATACTTAGGCCGTCGTGAAATGGTAGGTACGAGTGAATAGTCTCTTTCGATTTATTGAGCAAACTCAAGGTCAAACTTAAGTTTATAAATAGACGTGAAAGCCACCTTTTTTCTTATTCTATTTTAACCTAAATTCCCCACCATTAAGGTATACTATCTTCATCGAATCCTAAGAAAATTCAAAACAAAATTCTCATTTTTTTCTTAACCATTTCATTTCTTCTTCTTCTTTCATCTTCTTTGCTAAACTTTGAAAATTCATAACAATTCTGCTTCTTAATGGATTTCGACAAAGCCAATGGCAAATTGAAGGATGCAATGAATACTATGATATCGTATTATTTTGGAGGATAAATTTTGAAGATTGAAGGTGCAACAAACCCGAACAACAAAGAACAATTGTGGAATCTCGTTCACTATTTTACCATTCTCTATCAAACTTTAAAATGGCGTATCTCTTTCATTTCTTAATGGATTTTGACAATCTACCCATAAAAAAGACCGTGAAGATGAGTACTATGATCCGATGTAGAAATCGAGGCAGATTATAAAGGTTTCTAGGTGCCAAAGGGACATGACACTGGAGACAGTGTTGGGTTCTTCTTCATTCAAGACCTTCGATGAGTGGGACTCTTCCTATTTAGGTATATATTAATAAAACGTAGTAATTGACCCTCGTGATCTTAAATCAAATTATAAATGATGAAACCGATAATATAAAAAGTGATTTTTTTATATATACATGATTATGTCGTATGTCACAGATAACTAAAAAAGTGTTTTTTATATCAGAAAATTTAATCTCTTTCTAATTAAAAAAATGTAAAACATAATAGTTCTTCAAATAAGGCTTATTACGTATCAAAATTGTATTTCTCAATAGCACAAATCTATTGGTGGTGTTCGTTCAACGATATAAAGTAATATCATTTAATTAAATAATTTATAAAATTATGGACATGACCCTGAACTTTAAATGCTGATATCTTTCTCATACAACATCTATTTCAGATGCGGTTCATGTCATCGTGATTGTGGCAGGGCAGGAAACATTTTGGCATGTTGTTTGCTATATTTTGAGACACTTTTGAAAAATGTCTTATTTTAGTAGATTCTTTATATGCGAGGTTCTACTAGGGCCTGGTACAAGTATGAAAAATTAATCCTCGGTTTTACTAGTGGCGTTGGCGATTATAGGTTGAGACTTGATCTAATAGCTTCATAAACAGTGGGGAGATGATGCATTTTGGGGTTGATCCCAAAAGTGTTGCAAACTATTAGGCGAATGACAAACAAGGACTTGACCTCAATAATCACGTGCGATTCCACGACGGTAATTTGAGACTTTGAGCTCAATAGTGTTTGCCTACATACTACATGAATTGAGACTTTGATCTCAATAATGTGGTATATGGTAGGCATCACGTGCACTTTAGTGGGGCTAATGATGTTTAGTGACGATGAGTTGGGACTTTGAGCCAATAGTGTCACACTTGGTGGAAAACGAGTTGGGACTTTGAGCCAATAGTGCCACACTTGGTGGCACACGATTTGGGATTTTTGAGCTTAATAGCTCGCGTACGTTTAGGCAATGATGAGTTGGGACTTTGAGCATAACAATGTCATAGTTGTTTTGGTAGACAATTTAGGGCTTTGAGCTCATTAGTGCACATTCGTTAGGAAACGATGAGTTGGGACTTTGAACCCAATAGTATCATAGTTGTTTTGGCACATGAGTTAGGACTTTGAGGTCAATAGTGTGCACTCGTTAAGGCGATGGTAAATTTGGACTTTTGGTCCAATCATGTTTTAGTTGTTTTAGCATACCAGTTGAGACCCTTGAGCTCAATAGTATGATATGATCAGGCCTAGGATAAACTATAGTGGGACCTTAGTATATGATGTCACTATAGTGGCGTATCGTGTTTAACTTACTTACTGGGTGCAAGTGACACGATTAAGATATGGTTTTCGAGCATAAGTGTTGATTTACTAGCTTATTACTTAGTATTATACACTTATATGTTGCGTTTCACACACCAGATATATGTCTAACCCCCTCTATCATTTCCTTTCTTTTTAGTTGTATTCTGATAGATTGATAGAGAGGACAAGTGGTGGATTAGCGCACGATAGTGCGATGGAGATGTGTACTTATTTATCTATTAGCCATCTACTATTTTATCTTAGTTATTTGTAGACATTAGACTATTTCTGTTACCAGTATAAAGAGATGTTGTAGTTGAAGTTTATTTGATATTACACCTTTTATTTTATTTTTCTAGGATTGTATTATTGATTATCATATTTCATTCCTTCAACAGTGAGTTTCAGAAAGTGTAGAATATTATAGATAACTTTATGATATGTTTTATATTTTACCTCAAAATGATCTGCCATCAATGACATCCATGATGTCAAGGCCACTTTTATGCGTGGATCAGGGCGTCGTAGATTGCATGTTATTTCATATGCATTTGTACCCCTTATCGAACATTTTACATCTTTCTACACATAAAGCGGCAATTTTACTTATTTCGTATCTCTCTTAGCTTTTTACCTACTGACCGTTTATATCTTTCAATTATCTTCCTTTATTTCTTCTACTTTTTGCATCTAACCGCTCATCTCTATCTCTACTTATTTTCAACCTTCTTTAAATTTCTCTCATCTCTAACATCAAATCATTCATCTCTTGTCTCCTTTTATTTCATTTCTTCTTTTAGTTTCTCTCGCTTCTTACATCAAACTACTCTCACTCGTTTCTCTCTATCTATTGGGCCATCTTTATCCCTCTCACTACTTAGCAATTTGTTTATACTACCTTCTCTTCTTAGAATTTCTAAAAACTATATTTCATTCCCATTTATTTAAGCATTTTGTATTCACTATCTCTATCTAATCTACTCAAGGGTTTCTCTCTCACACACAACTATTAAACAATCAAGACACTTAGAGGACAAAAAAGGCCATAAACTACCAAACACCAAAACTATCATTATGGGTTCTATCTTCAGTCATTTTGGTCAAGGTTTATCCTCAATCATTGGATCAATTTATCCATGATAGAAACATGAGCATTTCCATTATTCTTATACGGGCGTTCCAAGCACCCAATTTGCAAATTTGAGAATTATGTTATTTCTAAGCCACCTTCACATATGTGTATTTGTGTTTAGTTACAGGAATTTCTATCACTCCTGAGCACTTTCTATCATTGGGTCTTCCTCCCATCTTTATACCAACTATTAATCTATTTTCTCATTTCATTTCTGTCTCTTCGTTAATCGTCCAATTTCTCTATCATAAACCGAACATTATCTATCCAGTTTGTTTCAAAAATAATCTAGCATCTTATGCTCGAAGAGAGTTGTCATCTACCTTGTATAGAAGTCCTAATTTTATACTCAATCATTTACTTATTAGACCACTTGACTTAAAAAAAGAGTTATCATCAGACTTAAACTAGTCTCCTATCCATCAAAACTCTCGGTTTACTTTCTCCTCTTTGTTCCTTTAAAAACCACTTATTTTCTTATAAATCTAACACTTCCTTATTACAACAGAATATTTTTCCTAATTCATTATCTTCCTTCTATTGACCATTTATCTCGTTACTTCTTTTAACTATCTTCCTATATTATATTAAGTTTCATTATTTCTTCATAATATATTATAACATTAGTACTTCAACATATATTTTAGTAAATCATCAAATGATAAGATGACATGTACATCATCATTTCATGGATCTAACTGACCAATTTTACCTCGATCATATTGATACCAACTGTTTTTAACACTTAAACCATCCAATTTAACATTCGAGCATTCTTTATTCAAATCTAGCTTGTTTTCCACCATTAATTTTTTTATTTAAAGGATGTATGATCCGAAGATCATACAACCGTACCGTTAACCGGGTTTTTAACCCAGCAGAATTCAATGGGAGTTGGAACATTCAGATTAAACCAGCACGACTCAAAACTTGATCAGAAGGCCAAAAAGTACGATAAAGGACCCCAAGAAGTTTAGGCCATTTTTAGGCTAACATTTTGGAATGGTACCGATCCGATCCAATTGGATCGGTACCGATCCAAAATATTGCTTTATTAGATCTCCGTTCCACTTGTCTAACACTCCTATGTCTCCACTAAGCTTATCTACCGAGTTTGATAGCATTCCAAGAATCCGAGTTGAAGAAGTGAAGACTTATCCGAATCAGATTACAGTTCAATCTAACCTACAGGTGAATCATCATTAAAACAAGTCAACAAGTTACGAAACTACATGGAGAGCATCATAATTAGGCAAGAAAGACAACCAAGTGGTCAAAGCATCAAAAATGCTTAACTATTTGGATCGGTATCGATCCAATTGGATTGGATCGGTATCAATCCAAATACTTTGCTTCGATGACCTTTAATCTTTCTGGACTTCCTTTGTGGGATGAATGCGCGCCTCTAACAAAGCGGTTTTGGCCCAAGTGCTCTTCGACTCTCATAAATACCATCCCATCTACAACAAGAAAAGGATCGGCTCTGATCTCTGCTGAAACTCTACAATTGTTTCTTCACTCTTCTTCTTCCTCACAAAAGCCATTAAAGGGCAACTGAGATCCTTTCGGCTGTCTCTAACAATGGTGGCTTGATCTAACTTAGAAAAGAAGAATCATATTGTAATCCAAACTCCTTTGTAATAGCAGTTGATCAATAAAAGCTATAAAGTGGACGTATGCTTAGTTAACAGGGAACCACTATAAAAATCTCGTCTCTTTACTTTTTCTGCGATTTACTATTGCATTTTCTATTTTATTTGCCTTGATAAACAGAGCTGATGCTTTCACACTCAATCCAGGGTGTTGACTCATTTTTTGGGTCAACATTTTGGTGCTTTCACTGAGAAGGATTCAACTCGGGCTTAGGTAGCTATCTACTTTGGATCAGATAGGTTTAGAAGTTAGATCCTCAATCTCTGCTTATAAGATTTGCCACTGAGAATCAATGGCACTGGGAAGAAAAAGAACTGCTTTCGGAAGATCCATAGGAGTTGTACTAGCTGGAGAAGAATCCAATCCACAGCAAGTTGAGGTCAACGGCGCCAATAATCCATTAATCAGAGAAAATTCTAGAGCCAACATAAAAGATCAGGTGTCGGGACCTTCTATCCAGCATGAAGTCATTTCTAAAGGCAAATTTAATAAGATGGTTGATGAAATCAATCAAAAGATGGAGAACAACCAGAAAACTCTTATGGACAAATTAAACGCCCTCCTGCCTTTGCAATCACTAGTTGCTCCAAGAACCACGCCAGAACCTGCGGTTGCCACGGCGTAGGAATACTCTTCCGTTTCTGGCCTATACAGAAGAAATGGAAGGCATAAGTAAAAAGAAGCAATGGGTGGAGCTTCAGAAATCACTATAGAAGTAAATGCAAGCACTCCACCAACTGCAAAGCAGCCCGCCATGAACTTGAATCTGGAGATGAAAACCCCACGAGAAGATAAAGCAGTGGATCTCTCCGACTCTGAAGCTGGTGAGCAACTTGACGAAGTCAAGTTGAAAGAGAACACTAATGCACTTAATACCGGCAGGGAGGTCCAAGCTGCCCCTACCCGACCAACCATAAACCAACGAAACTCTGAGGGAGTGACTCTCCCAAAGACAAGAGCATAGGCTTCAGCCCACTTACCAAGATCGTTTGCAAGATCAAACACTTGGTATAGTCACTGACAGCCAACACGTGAACTACCGTACATCAGAGGCATATATCGCGGATATGATTAAGCGCTTGATGGACGAAAGTAAGGATAGGAGAGATGATGAATGGGGATCTACTCTAAGCCAGATGATGTGCACATAAATGTGCATATTTTTACTTCCATATTTAATTGAATTTAATTAAATAAATGAGCATATAGGGTATTTTAACATGTTTAAACCAAAATTCAAATTATTTTTAAATCATCATTTATTCGTCTTCATATAGGTGAAAAATGGTCATTTTTGTGCATATATTAATTTGAGAATATTTATTTTCACAGTTTATTTTTATTTGTAGGAAAATTGGATGGAAATTACAAGAGGCTTCATGGAAAATATGCATGCACAAGAGGATACAAAGGAATGAAGATGAAAATAATTCAAACCATGTATCATGGAGAACCCCGCCTACCCACTTACCTTAATCTACAATTAGAAGCTAATGTACAAGTTAGTGGACCTAAAAGTTTCATGCACATTTAAATGGAGGATTATCTCATGCTAATAATAACTTGGTGGCCACACTTCCTAAGAGGGTAGTTTGGGTAGTTTCCAAAAATATGATTAGTATTTCAGGCTTGTAAAAATACCCCTTATATTCATGTAATTAGCCTCTTAGCCTCCTTTTAGCCTCCTCTTTAGTTAGTTTAGTTTTAGGCTCAAAAATAAATATAAACTATCTTCTTCTTTTTCATGGCTACTTAGCCATTTTCTTCGTTTATGTAATTTTCTTCTTAATGCAATTTTAATTCATTCTCTTTTTTAATTACATGATTTTTCCTTTCATGTTATTAGTGTAGATATTTTTATTAATGCAAGTTGATTAGCTTTTATTTTATGTAATTAGCTCTCTTCTTACTTAGCTTGCATTTTCCTTTTGTTTTTTGTTTCATGTTGAACTCTACATTTGTTGAAATGATAACAAATATGAGAGGCTAAACCCCTTCAATTTAGAGGTAATGAAGCTCTCTTAATCATGTAGATTCAACATTTTGCTAATTTTTTATCTCTTTTTGTGCTTAATGACAATGTTTGAATTGGTAAAGTTTTTGTTGTTTTAGCTTTGAATTTGATAGCCTATGTTGTTGACACCAAATAGGCTATGCTTACATAAACACAAACACAAATTACCTCTTCATCTACATATAATTATGGTAATGAAGTGAATATTAAAATTGGATGGTCTATATTTCTAATCAATAGTTAATAGATCATGATTAGAATAGGTTTTATTTTCAAGTTCATTGTCATTTTCATAAGAGTTAAGAAGTGGTTTAGTAGGTATGTTAAAGTTTGATGGTTTATATTGGGCTAATTAATAGCACGAATATTCCATACTTATTGATAAACATATCAACTAAATTCACTAATGACCAAAAGAGAGATCATAATTTCATTTTTTTATTTATGTGAGCATGAGAAGGAATTTACCTTTAAATTGCCTTCAAACTCTCATATTTTTATCCATTCTAGCTTTTGTTAGTTTTTACATTTTTTTTAGCTTAACAGAATCTCAAATTCTTGGTTTAATTTGATTGAATAGAATTTTAAATCTAAATAGTTCCCTACAGATCGACCCATACTCGCCACGTATTAGAATTGTACGCCGTGCGCTTGCGGTTATTTTTATTTTTAAAATTTTATCGGTGATTTTCTAATCTCATAGAAAAACCGTCATTAAACAATTTTTTGGCGCCGTTGCCGGGGAATTTATTTGATTTTTTTTCTATTCTTCGAATTATTTTTGTTTGATTTTACTGTGTGTTGAGTGCATTTAAAAAAATTATTGTTGTGTGTTTCTGTGTGAATTTTGCTTTCATTTTTTTGTGTACTTGTTGCTTTTTTATTTGCATTTGCATATTTTAAATACACACACACACACAAGTTCATTTCAAAAACAAAAATATTTTATTGCATTCCATTTAAATTTACAATTTTCTTTTCCTTCTTTCCTTTACATTTACAAAAAAATAAAAATAAATAAAAACTATTCCTCTCTTGCAATTCCACTCTTATCTCATTGCTTCTAGTCCCTTATCTCACTGTCAAACTACTGTGTACATATACAAACTACTGTCAAACTATTTGCTGCTTCCAATCCCTTATCTCACTGCCCACAGTTCAACCATCAGTAACCCCCACCTCCCCTGCTTGCACATCACCTACACAAACCACCATACCACAAAACTATCAGCAAACCATCACTTCCCATTGCCACAAGACAAACTACCTGCTCAATAACTGCACACACCCAACCAATGCTCCTCTGCCTCTATCTCAAACAGTTCATGAACCATTTCCAGTGCATCAAACAGTTACAAACCACCTCATATTAATCAAGCATTCTCAAGCAGTTCATCAAACAGTTACGAACCACCCTCTGCCCATGCCTAAATTCCCCTCATCTAAACAAACTGCTTACATCATTCACAACTACTCTGCCATATCCACATACCATGTGCACCATCACACCCACATAATATCAGTGCTACACCCTTGCTGCAGCACACTGTTGTCTTCACATATCTTCAGTGTTACAAACTTCAGTGCATCCCAGCAGCCACATAACTTCACATACAAGCCATCTTCACAACAATGCACTACATTCATCCATTCTTCACTTCTTCCTGCCATCCATCAAAAATCTCTGTGCATACACTACTACAGCCACTTCTTCCATACCCACTGACATACTCCTAACCACAATACCAAACTTCCTCCACCTAACATTCACCAAAATACCCACATCTGTACCACCACAGACTCCATTTTCCCTGACAACAATCCAACTACTGCTGTTGCTCACATACCATATCAAACCGTTGTTAACCATAATTCCACACTCCCCCTCCAAACTTCACTGCCTTGCCATAGCATATCTCATCAACTTCATACCACCTTCCCCTGCACAGTACAAATCAGTTACCCACCAAAAACAAACCATCATTTACTTGCATCATCACTGTTGCATTGACCCTCACTGCTAATCTATCACCAACAATCAACTAAACCACTTCAACATCAACATATCACCTACCATATATCTACCATCCCACAGCAATTCTCAGTGAACACCCTGCCAACTGTAACAGACCCCCACCAACATTCAACATTTCTAACCTCACATGTCATCACTGCCTACTTCAACAAACGAAAATACCATCCTATAACAACTTCACCTTTGCATCAACCTGCCTTCAAACTTCAACAGCAAACTTCCAGCAACAACAACCACCATACCATCTATATCTCTTTGACCTTCACTGCATCACCACCCAGCATCAATTCACTGCCCACCCCCTCAACTTCGCACAGTCTTCACAACAAACAGCCAAACCACATCCTTGCAACATCCACATTTCTTCACCAATTTCCCCAAACACTGCCCCCTCAGCCATCAAATACCTACGTACCAATTTGCCAAAACTGCTTCACACTTCTGCCTTTACAACCACCCCTGCCCACCACCATCTCTCAACATCCAACCCCTAACTTCCTTCAACTACACTCTCATTCTCTGCCACCAATAAAAACATTTCTTCGCTGTCAACTCTCTCCTTCATCCCCAATACAAGCTTCTCAAACCGCAACTCCCCACTGTAACTCGCTTACCATCACTATGAATCGCGAACCCACAAAAACCGCATCGCATTAGAAACCGATTTCGGGTTTTGGGAATTTCGATTTAATTTTTTTTGGAGCGAGCAATAAATTTTTGATTAGGAATTGAATTTTCTTCTTTTTGGGTTAGTTTGATTTGTTTGGTTTTGGGAACGATAAAAGTTTGGGATAGTTTTCCTTTGGGTTGGGCTCGTGTGTAATTAAAAAGAAAAAAGAAAAAAGAAAAAAAATTGGTTAAGCTATTTCTTTGTTTGTAAGTTCTTTCAAAAAATTTCATATAAAAAATTAATAACAAGTTTCAATTTGTTTTGTGTTTTGTTTTGATTTGTTTTGTTTTTAGTTCCATCCTTATTTTTTAAAAAAATTGTTTTGTTTTTAATTTGTTTTGTTTTCACTTGTTTTGTTTTTGTTTTTCATTTGTTTTAAGTTCCATCCATATATATATATACACAATTGTATATATCTTGTTCAAAATTTCAAGTTGCCAAAGCAAAAAATCGAGAGGAATTGCTTGCTTTGCTTTGCTTGCTTATAAAACAAATCGCCACTAAAAAAATTGCTAATAATTATGCACGCTTTGGTATTGTGCTTTCATCTCTAGTTTTATTTTAATTGCATTGTTCGTTGCTTACATTTGCATTTATATAAAAAAATTCAAAAATTCAAAAAACAAAAAAGAACTAAATCCATTCGTAGTTGCATTGTTAATACACATTTAATTTCAGTTTTGCATTTCATCTTAGAACTTGATTAATAATAACGGTTAGACATCTTAAGGGTGTCGCGAGCTCACCTAGGGCTTACTTGTATATTGACAGGTTGTCATCTTTCAACAATTTAATTTCTTGGTGTCTAGGCTACGGCAGAGCAATAATCAGTCATAAAAATTATAGTGATTCGTAAATATTATACCGATTGTTTTTCTGAAGGTACTTAAACCTTCGGTTGCATTGCTAGGGTGATTCGTGGTGCATCGATAAATCTTGTCTGTTATCTGGCTAAGAACTATCTTGTTGGATTAAGACAAAGTGTGATTATATAATTTGGGTTAGGAGCTACTTAGGATAGAAAATTTGTAATTAAATTTTTGCATTCATTTAGTTGCATTAGTTCATGCATATTTAAAAAAAAAGAAAAAAAAATCAAAATCCAAAACTAAAAAAAATTGTAAAATATTTCTTAACTTAGTTTTTAAATCCTTTGAAAATTTTCAATCAAAATCAAAAATCTAAAACATTTTTGTTGTAGAATACAATAGCCTATGATTTTTGTTTGATGTAAACATATATATGTTTGTTTAAATGTATTTGTTATTGTACTATTTTATTTTCCCACATAATTAAATAAATATTTGTTGAATAAAATGAATAACTCAGAATTTATATTTAAACAAATATTTTATTCAAACAAATATTTTATTACAAATTCAAATAGTACAAATTTGAGCTCTCACTACATTTATACATTTTCAATTACAATACAATTTCAATTACAACACAATTTTCAATTTACATTTTTCACCTCACTACATATTCACTCTTCACTCCTATTTTGATCTTCAACTTTGTTCCAGCTTGTATCTAGCATCTGAATTATCTGTAAAATAAACACTAACGTAATAAAATTGAAAAAAAAATATTTTGCAGTGTACAATGAAGTGTGTGTTTGAAAATATTTTTTGCCTCAGTTATTTGGGTTATTCGTCATCATTTCTTTTAATTCATCTTACACGAACAACTTGTGACATGCACAATGTATCGCAGTACATACCATAAGATCGTGCACACCGATATACACTTGCTTATTAATATCACAGGGACAGGTGAGCACAAGGTCAAACCCAAGCAAAAGCTGGATTCAACTCAAGTGAAAATGTTCGACCAAAACAAGACCACAATACCAAAGTACATGAAACCAAATTACAAGAACACACACCAAATATACCAAAGAGCCATAGAAAACTAAAGTGAACCAGACCAGACTAGACGAGGTCATCAATGAACCCAGACTGGACAGAGTATTCAAAACAAACCAACATGAAAACATGGAACTAGAACCAGACCTCAAATGACAATGCATCGGAGCAATGAAATGTCAAGACCAAAATGCAAAGTTAAATAACATGAATGCAAAGCTTCCACTAGACCAGTCTACAGTTCAAATGAAACTACACAAGCACTTGAATAACAATTCAGAGAATCACACACACATGAGTGCAAGCAACTGGACATGGAGCAACCAGAACAATGCAGACAAACATGCACTGATACATGTGCAAACACAAGGACTGCAACTCAACAAAATGAACACAAGAAAACATGAATGCTCAAATCTACATAAGACCAGAACAATGCACACTGAAGCATGCAAGCAGTTCAACATGCAATAAGACTATCACAGTTCAGGTCCAACTCAATATGACTACAATAACGTGAAAGCAACCAGACTTCAAAATTTTCAAAGGCATTTGGAGCATACAGCAGCTAAACTAAATCAGCATACAAAGAAATGTACACATGATGAACACACATGAAAGCAGTTCAACATGAATAAACTCAGGCGTGAACAACACTTGAATATGTTCAACCAAGTTTATCAACACAGCAGAGTACAAAGAAGCAACAACCAAGTGCAGACTCATGGAGTGACACACAATATGCAAAAACAGTAGCAGTTCAAAAAACTGAAGTGCACCAGACATATATACATAAATATGCATATACATGTATGTATGTATACATGTATATAAGCATAGAAATGAAGAAAATCAAGCCGTCGGTAATTATCAACAGGTTGAATAAAGTCGCTGAGCAAATCATGGTAAACCAGTCAATTTTTCAGGAGGTCAACACTATCTCAAATTCAAGTTCTCTAAATCAAGGCAGTGTTCAAAAATCGTAAATAACAGCAGCAGTTCGAACCAGTCAAGGAGTAGAAAAATGTTGTAGTGAAGTCAATCGGAGAAAAAAAATTGAACAAGTCAAAATTCGTAAGTCCGGATTATCTTAAAATTCAAAATGTTGAAGTCATAGGAGCACAGAAAGGAATCGACCAAACCAATTCAAGAAAATTCGAATTCATGGAGTAACAATGAACAAGTCAGAAGTCATCACTATCATTCAATCAACAATCGAACGACCAAGCAATGCAAGTGATAAAATCATGAAACATTCAAACCAAAAATATATGAACGTAAATTTAGGGATTTTATCCCTATTTAAACCCATAATCATCATCGGCACATAGAAATTCGAGTTCAAGCAAAATCAAAGAGCAAGCCTTGAAATAAATCGTGAACTAATCCAGAACTCGAATCAAGTCGAGCATAATTATAAATCGAAAAGGGGGAAAATCACGTACCAAATATAAGCAACATCCATTCGAGCTCGACACAACTGAAGCAGCCGCAAGCAATTGAATATCACTGATAGAAGAAGCAGCGAAACGGGAACGAAAGCATCAAAGGATTCGAGCTTCTAATTTCCAAGCGGCGCTTCAAATTGAAAACCTAATGCCAGATTGAAAAAGAAATATGGCTGCCGCAAAAATAAAGACCGTCTTCTATTATTTGTTTGGGTCGGCTTCTATTATTTTTATATTGGGCTTCAAATTTAAAATTAGGGTTTTGTTTTTATTTTTATTTGTATTTTCCTTTTAAAATATTATGAATTTCTAGTTGTGTAACTAGATACAAACTACGGGGCATAGTTTGAGAATTCTCAACTCAATGGTTGAGTTGTGGCAGGGTTTTGAGCTTAGAGTTAGGTTAGTCAAGTTAGCGGGTGTCGCAAGTTTACGTGTGTTTGTCTGACTACTAAATTTCTAGTAGAAACCTTGGGGCAGCACATAGGCAGGTTTTGCTGAAGCTGGGTAAATCTATGTGTGATTTTTACTGCATTACTTTCTGTTATTATTTTTATTTCCGCATTAATTTTAGTATCACCCTATTCACCCTCCCTCTAGGGTGAAAACGATTCTACATTAGTTAGTTTTTTTCTAGAAAAACAAAAATCTAAATAAAAAAATATAACCTTTTCATAAACAAAAAAAATTGGAAATCCAAAAAATAAAACAAAAATCAATTTTCCCTTTTGAAAAATAAAATTCCTTTTGGTAAATAGTTTTCCTTTATAAAAAATCCAAAAAAATATATTTTGAAAATGTTTCAATTTCCCTATTCACATGAATTTTACAATAGTTGTGAAAATCAATATAATTCATATAATTTCACATCAAATTCTTATGGATATTTTAATGACAACTATTGTACAAACAATTCGAATTTCAAACAACAAAATTTTCAAAATGATGACCAACCATCAACTCTTGAAAATAGCATTGAAATGATTTCGTCTTTACTTGTACTCTCTACACAACAAAATCAAAGGATAAATGATTTGTGTAATTCATATTTGTGCAATAACTCAAGTCAAGAATTTCAAAATAATCTAAATTTGAATTCACTTCAAAAGTCAAATGATTTCGATTATAACTCATGCCAATTCAATTTCGAACTCCAAAATGAATTTTAAAATCAAAACGAAAATGTGAACCACTTTTCGAATAATTTTGGCAATGGGAATAATCTCGACTACGATGCGATTGATAATTTTCATTCTTAACAATTTCAAATCGAAAATCCTCAAGTTAATAAATATAAATTGGATTTTGTTGACCAAATGGATGAAATTCACAAATAACACACGGATTTGTTGTTTGAAACTTATTTGAAACAACGTGAGAAACAAAACCAAATCCCAACGTGTGACGAGTCAAGTGATAATCCATCTTTTACCAAAATTGGCAATTTTCAAATGATAACTTTTGAAATTGAAAATGACGATCTTAACGAAGTTGTTGAAAATACGGTAATTGAGTTGGATTTCAATTCTTTTGAGGGTGAGAAACTCGATTTAAAATTCGATCTTCCTTTTTTCGATTTTGAAAAATTGAATACAACAACTTTGGATTTTGAAATTAACATATGCAATGAAGTTTTGAATAATTCAACAAAGGAAGACGAATTTAATGAACACAAATTCCATGGACTTTTCGAAGATGAGTTGTCGAATTATGATGGGGAAGATTTAAATCACCATTTTGATTTTGAAATCAACAATTTTGAAGAATTTGTCAATGATAAGTTTGAAGTTCAATTTGGTGAAAATAAACTTGAATTTCAACCAATTGTTCTTTCAACCCCAAAAATCATCGAAAATAAAACAACTCATACGATTTTTAATAAAACGACATTCGTTTTCCCAAATCAAAATTTGTAACATCCCCTACTTGGAAGCCCAAAACTAATGGCTACGGATGCTACAATCATCCATAGTTATTAATCTTCGACGACCAAATACGGCGATGCTAGATTCATTGATACACAGATCACAAAAGTATGGAAAAATTTTAACAATTCAAAAACATATTTCCACATTCAACCCAAAACATTACTTGTTCATTACATAATTCCCAAATTACGTTAACCACGTTCAGCAAAATATAATTATTATAAATACGCCAAGAGTGACATATGAAGATGCCCTCTTGGTTGATCAGAGAATATAGTAAGGCTAATAAATCTGCCTTTAAAAACAAAACACACAACGGAAAGAAAAACTATAAATAACTATCTGCCTCCGGAAGCTTTATTCATCAAACAAGAAAACCTAAGAACCTTAAATCTCAAACTACTCAAAATCAATTGAGTACCTGAGAGTTTAAGGGGAAAACAAAAACTTCGAGTCAGACATAAAGTCTGGTATGAATAATAATCTAACATCTCTATCCTTTTAGATATCTAGTGAGACCACACCGCTTAGCGGAACGGGTTTTCCCCTCACTACTATCCTAAAACCTTTATAAAACCAAATTATGTGCTCCTGCATCCACAATGGTTAAAACATACATTTCAAAACTTATGATGATATGCATACTTGAAAATAAATAAGATTTTCCCATTCCCAGTTTAATCTGACACCCTGTCATTATTATAGTTTCTAGGGTTACAATTAACCATTTTAGTTTTCATGGGTTTACTAATAACCTTGTTATAACTAATAGACACCCTGTCCTATTCATAGTTTTCTTGGGATCACTAAGAACCTATAGGCACCTGCCAGTTAACTTAATTAATTCCTAGGTCCTCATGAACCTATTAGTCACTCCAATAACTCATCACCTTATCCTAGTTTTCATGGGTTGACTAGGAACCTATGGAATTATCCAGTAACTCAATGCACATCCTAGTTTTCATGGGTTGACTAGGAACCTACTGATACTTCCATTAGCCACTTACTTATCCTAGTTTTCATGGGTTTACTAGGAACCTATTGACTGATGTCAATTCTTAATCCGGATATAGTTTTCATGGGTTCACTACAAACCAATTTGCCCCTGCCAACTGTCCTTATGCATAGTTTTCATGGGTTAACTATGAACCTTTTGGTATGCACCAATAACTACCTTATCATAGTTTTCATTGGTTTACTATGAACCTCTTGGTATGCACCAATAACTAACTTATCATAGTTTTCATGGGTTTACCATGAACGTTTTGGTTTACCTCCAATAACTACAAAGTTTAGGCATCCTATAATTTTGGTCACCTTAACTCCATGGATGCAATTCTACTCATTCAGGAGTTTAAGTAATTTATATTCGCTATTTGAGTTAACCTACTGGTTCTTCTACCTCTTTTTCCCCAAAATACAGTTATGGGTTGTCATGTGAATTGTGACGACCCGGGATTTTAGATATTTGAAATTGGAATATTTAATAAATTTTAAATATTCAAATGTGAATTTTTAACTTGAATTTCAAATATCAATATTTATGGGATAATTAAATTATTGAATTAAACAATTGAATATTGGGTAAAGTATTGACTCTGGAGTTCTAAGCCTGTTAAAATATAATTTGAAGTCTTGTAAAATTTGTATTGATAATATTGAAGACAACAAAAGTTCTAAAATTGAATTTAAAAGTGGTTCGTTCAGTTTTAAAAATATATAGTTTAAATAAATGTTTAAAAATAGCCTTCCAAGGCACAGTCTCGGAATTCGATGAAACCAGTTCCGTTGGATCTGTAATATTGTATTATTATCGGATTTCAAATTTCGGAGCGTTTGGAGTTGTCGTGTGACCGTACGATATATAAACACACTGAAATTTTTATCAAATTCAATATAATAACTGGGTTCAAAAAGCTATTTTCTCCATACGATCAAATTAGGACTCGAAACCTTTTCCATTGCGTTCGGAATAGGGATATAACATTATAAACGCCTAGCGGCATGCCTCGATAGGAGTTTGGAATTTTAAGTTGCATTTGAATTTAAATTTGAACTTTATAAATATATATATTAATGGTTGATTGACATATATACTCATATCAGCTGCTTGCTTTACCATCAACTTACTGTAGCTAGATTTTTCAACACGCTTCCTTTGCCTTCTCGAACACACGATCCCTTATTCTTCTTCCTTTTTAACATGAAACCCATTCCCCTTTTTAGTAAAAATTCCAAATGCTCGAATACGAGAAAATAAAATAAAAATGACCGATTGTTATATAATCAAAACCCCAACCTTCCAACTCAAAATTTCATAAGCAAGCTGGCTTTGGGTTAAGTTTCGATCCGCGACTTGTGTGAGAGGTGGGGCGATGGGAGACGGGCTGCCGTCGAAGCTAGAGTTCGGTTGTTGCTCAATGTGGGAAGCTTTGGGAAGAAGGCGAGGTGTCGCGAGCTCGTTCGAGCTGCTTGGGGCTCGATCGCAAGTCCAGGTGGGCAAAATTTTGGGTGTGGTGATTCGTGGACTCGTCGTGGTTCGATTTGAGTAGCGCGCAGTTTGGATCAGCTGCATCGATTAGGCGAGGTTCCGGCGATGATGAGAGTCGGTGGTGGTGACATTCGAGGAAAAGAGTGAGGCCGCGTTCGATCTTACCAGGATTTACGATGTGGTTGCAGGAAAAGCAAGGGGCGAGGATTGAATCGAAGGCAGCACGCGAGTGAGCAGGAAGCATAGGGGTCACTGTAAGGTATATATATATTAATGAATCATTTTCAAATTTAAATCTAATTTAATATATATGAATATATAGGAAAAACAGAAAATAATTAGTTTAAAATAAATCATTAGTTCATTAAAATTTTCAAATGGAATTTAATTGTTCGAATATTAATAAACTGTATAAAATGTTTATACAAGGTCAAGATCTAAAAGGGAAGCAAGCCCGTTTGGAATGGATTGCAAACAGCAAAATAAAAGGTGAGTTATCTCACTCATCTGGATTGATATTTAAATTTAAATAGTTAAATTTAATATTTGGTTGAATGATTGAATTGATTGGATGTGATAATATATATAGTATATATATATATTGGAGTGATTGATATTCCCGCATTATATAGCGAATGAGACCCTATGCGCCGCATAATAGCAGATGATATTATATTAATCCCATATACCGCGATATTCCACCTCGAAGTGGAATTGGTATTGTGCTCACGTCCGTGGATGCAGGGAAACAGGTTGGAGGGATCCAACTGGATTCCTCAAAACGTTTGAATTTATTGCGTATATTCAGCGATATGATTATGTGATGATCTGTGATGAATTATATTGATCATATTGGGAATTGGAAATTATTGAATACTCTGGCTTGGTTATACATACATACATATATATATATATATATATATGTTGAAATTTTGAGAACTGAAATATATATATATATGAAATTTGGATTTTGAAAGTAAATAAAAAGGAAACTTTTAAATAAAATAATTATAAGGAATTTGGATAATTTAAAATTATTTGGAAGAATAAAAGTTGATTTTTAAATTGTAAACAAATAAATCCAAAGTATGGGAAAAGAGATATTTTGAATAAATAAATTCAAGTGATAATATTTGAAGGGAGTAAAGAATTTATTGTAAAAATTCAAGGTTTAAATTTGTTTGGAAAAGATAAGGAAGAAATTGGAAAATAAATATGAAATCTATGGTTTCAAGTTAAATAAGATTTTAAAATCCTAATTTAGAAGCTGAATCTATAATTAATTAAATTAACGGAATTTAAAAGTAAATTTGAGTAAGTAAAAGAATTTATTTCAAAGTGGAATTGATTTGGAAATCAATTTGGAAATTTGGTTAAGTGTTTGAAATTGAAAATTTAAAGGAAGTTGAGACTATGAAATTTATAAACTGGGTTTATAAAAAGTGAAGGGATACATCAGTGGATATTTGGAAGAATAAATTCACGGTGGGAATTTATTAAAGGAATGGGTAAATTTTTTTAAAAATAAATAGTGATTTATTTTTAAAAGATGGGAAAGAGAAGTATATTTCCCTGGATAGCCAAGTACGTTTTCAAGCAAATTTTAAGTATAAGTTAAAAGTTTTTAAAATTGTTTTAAAAGCGTGTTTTTAGAAAATTTATCATTTTGAAATGTTTAAGTTTAAAGTAAGTATTATTTTCAAATTTATTTTAGTAGTAATTATTTAAAGGTGACTTGGTATTATGTTAGAAAAGATGAAAATTTAGTTTTATAAAGTAGCTTTATTTAAATATTCTTAAAGTATAAATTTTGAATAAAGTATTAAAGTAGTTTTTAATTTAAAGTATATTTTATAATAAAGTGTTTCTAAATTATTATTTTTAAAATCTAAAGTGTTTGTACTTGGTGTTGTCAGTGGAAATAGAAAATATTTGGAAATTTAATCCATGAGAGAAGACGGTTTAAACTGTTTTCAAAGGATTAAAAAGTGGAAATATATCTTGCGAAGATATTTTGAGATTAATAAATAATTTGGGAAATTAATTATTGTTTGATGGATGTTTGTGGATGTTAGTTGATATTTAAATCACCGACTATCAATATTGGCCAATGCGTTGATCGTTTCGAAGAGACCGGGATCGGGATTTATTTTCCAAAAACCACTTCGATTCGGTTTGTACGTTTTCGTGGGGAAAACGAGTTTGGAGTCGAAGATGGAGCAGTGAAGTACAAGGTCTAATCGCTACTAATCCTGAGGGTGATTCCAAAATGGATGTAGTAGGAATAGTGCCTTCGGTTTCGTTCGAACCCGGGACGGACTTGTATGGATGAATGCTTTCGGAACATCTTCAAGTGGACGATGAGCATTCTAAGTGATACGTTCTAAAAGGTAACGCTTAGCCTCGAGCCTCATCAATCGGGAATGACTGAAAATCAGGGGTTATGCAGCAAGGCTAGGTGGGTCGCACCCATTAGGGTGAGGTCATCCCTGTCTAGATGTCCCTTTTATTTTTACTTAGTGGTGCGGTTGCTGATCCCAACCGTGGAGTGATCTTACTCGGCATTATCCAGTAAGGGGTAGTTCCGGTCTTGTGTTGCAGGGGATCGGGCGTGGTCCTCGGTACGTTGATCTAGACCAGGTACTGTGACAGGTGGTACCCCAGTGCCTAGTCATTAGTTGGAAATCCATTCTCCCTACATGCCTTTACGGTTTTTGTTTGTAGAACCCACTTTGTGGCTAGTATGCTGGAATTTAATCATGTAACAATTTCAGCTATTTGAATAAGTATTTGTATATAGACACTATTATAATATCAGACGGATTTGATAAAAAGTGTTTTGGCTATCGTAAGGTAAAAACCCGACATGTTTATTTGTGGCGTGGTCTTATGAGATGCTTTTGATTTCAAAGGGTTTGGAAAACTTTAATAATCCAATTGAGTGTGTTTTCTCACGCTGGTTTTCCAGACTGACCGAGTGTTATTTTATTATAATGCTCGGGTCAGACCGAGTATTACAAATACAGGATAGGATGCTGTGGAGCTCAGGAGACGAGCTGGATGGCGAGACGTATCACCCGTACTTGATGTATTATTCCGCTGTGTTGTAAGTTGTATTGTCTGTTGATGATGACAAGTTAATATAACTGTCCAGTTGTGTGTTATTGATTGTATGTACTCTGATAATGTAACTATAAAACAGATATAGTTTTCTTTTGTGTAAAGGATCGGTTATTAACTATTATATATATTATTCTGCTGCGATTGTGAGATTCTGATGTTGATTTTCTATTTTTCTTTTCTTCTACCTCCTTCTTTAATCCTGATAGTTCGATTTTTTCGGATATGAAAAATCGGGTCGTCACATGAATATACTCATATTTGAAGAAGTAAAACATTAATTAACAATACCACTCCTGTGGGTTTAAGGTCCTTGAAATACATATCATAAAACATTGTTAACACCTTTAACTTATATTTTTATCAAGGCAATACTTCTTCAAAATAACATACTTAAAACCCTGACAAAACTCCTTTATATAAGCCGTGGGTTTTCCTTTAAAAATTAGAGTATGGGTTTTCAATATTTTAAAACCAAACCTTTCGACCTTGTCGAAAGGTCTTCAAAACAACCATTTGGATCCAAACCTTTTGAAACCATTCAGCAATTCAAACCTTTTGAAAGCATTCAGCTCTTAAAATATAAACTTTCGAAGACATACTGGGTTCAAGTTAAAATATGCGGAAGGTCCTTTTTTAAAACCTTTCGACTACAATGGAAGCAACCTTTCGACCTAGTCGGAAGGTCTGCTTCGAAAGCTTTAAAACATTTCATTTAAAACAATAGGCCTCCGCCTTTTTAAAGCAACTCCTTCAAAAGCTTGGGTACATTTCAATTATAAAACAAAGTAAAATCATCTAAGTCGAAGGCTTTGTTACCTTACAAAAGCAATGGGAGAAGCGGCTGGTTTCTAAAACAAGTAAACCTTTCATCTTTGCCGAAAGCAATGACTTTGAAAGGTTGGAAAAAGCGGCTATAACCTTTCGACTGTGTCGGAATGTTCAAAACAAAACAATGATTAGTTTTGGCAGTAACCATTCAACTGTGTCGAAAGGTTCCAAAACAAAATAGTAGTAAAGCAGCAGTAACCTTTCGACTTTGTCGAAAGGTTTAAATCCTTTCTTTTTAAACATTTGACCTGGTTGAAGGCAACCAAGTCGAAAGCTCTAATTCGAAAGCAAAGCAGGTGAAAGCTTTTTGGTTTATAAAACAGACATACCCCAACCTCTTTAGCCATCAACCTTTCGACTAAGAACCCTTTGACTCTGTCCAATTCATTACGTACCAAGTAACTTGATGCCATATGCACTGGTTTGACCTTGCCGAAAGCTATAACCCTTTGACTTAGTCGAAAGGTCTGGGTCAGAAGGTTTACTACCGTAAAAGGCTGAAACATGCTAAAAGTATGATTTCTTTGTTTTTAACTTAAAAATATAACTTTTCAACTAACCTGCCTTTGTTTGTCAAATTCTCATTGGTTAACAATTTCTTTTCAAAAAAATGCTGCCACTAATTTTCAGAAATAAATAATAATTTTATTTTATAAAATGCCCATTTTCCTTAATTAAATATATAAAACATTTAAGTCCCATACCTTAAATAATTTTATATATTCATCAAAACACTTAGAAAAAATCTGAAAAAATCTGAAAAAATCTATTTTAATATGTTTTCCAACATATAAAAATTTCAAACCCAAATAATCTTTATTTTAGCCGTAATTAATTTATAACCCAATAAATCATTTTCTTCACTAGAAAATTTATATAAAATCCATATAAACTCAGAAAATTATGAAAATTGAAACCTATCTCCAAAATCATGTTTTATATAACATAAAATTTTCCCATAGTATTTAAAAATCATTTCATCTCGATTTTACCCTAAAACCGTGCATATCTACTTTTTAAACAACCTTGTTCAATACATACATAAATCAAAATCAAGCATATCATCATTCAATATATCATAAAATAGATTTATCCTAAAATCCAAACCATATGATGTTAAAATCAAAATAGAGATGTAGAAATTATTATTCACCTTAGATTGGATAAGGAAATTGAAGTATGATTGAGATTGATTCCTTCTAACTTAAATCCTGGCTTTTAGTTGATTTTCTCTTCTCCTCTTTCTAATGGCCGGCCTTGCTTCTTACGTTTAAAATTTTGTTTGAGATAAAATGAATGTGTATGACTAAGGGGATAGTATAAGGGTGGGAAATATGGGCGGCTAATATCCTAATGCCCTTGTGTTTAATATCCTAACCATTTATATAAGTTCATTTGATTTAATTAAGCACGGCCACATAGTCTATTAATCAACCTCAATCTCCTTATCTACATTATTCTATTTAATTTATTCTAATTAAATTTCTTAAATAATATCAATAAAATTAGGGGTGTTACAGTCTCCCCTCCTTAAAGAATTTCGTCTTCGAAATTCAGTAAGGACCGACTAGCAAACATAGCAATCATTTGTAACATCTCCTAGCAACCAATCTATGTAAATCTACTATAGACATACCATCAAAACAGATCACGATAAGCCTCTCGAATCTTATCCTATGTCTCCCAAGTACAGTCTTTCTCGTTGTCGCTCCACTGAACCTTCACCAACTTGACTATCTTGGTCCTCAATCTCTTCTCATCTCTCGCTACAACCCAAACTGGTTGTCTAACAAAAGTCAAATCAGGCTCCACTACTAAGTCCTCTAACTCTGTCTGGGGAATAGTAGCCTCTGGATCATGCACATACTTACGAAGATGAGACACATGGAATACATTATGGACACTTGCCAAACTGCTCGGCAACTCTACTCTGTAAGCGAGCTTTCCAATCCTTTCTACAATCTAAAATGGATCAACGTACCTCAGGGCCAACTTTCTCGACTTTCCAAATCGTACCACACCCTTCATCGGTGATACTTTAATGAAAACCTTGTCTCCTACTGAGAACTCTAAGTCCTTACGCCTTTATCTACATAACTCTTCTGCTTGGATTGAGCTTCCTTCATCCATCCTCGGATTAACTTGATCTTTTATGACGCCTCTCTAACCAAATCTAGACCTAAAACCAATTTGTCTCCGGTCTCTAGCCAACATACTGGCGATCGGCATGGTCTTCCGTACAAAGCTTCAAAAGGTTCCATTCCTATACTAGTCTGATAACTATTATTATAGGAAAACTCAATCAGATGTAGGTAATCTTCCCAAGATCCACCAAAGTCCAATACACAAGCCCACAACAAATCTTCGAGTACCTTGTTGACTCTCTTTGTTTTCCCATCCGTCTGTGGGTGATAAGTCGTACTCATCTTGAGCTTGGTACCTAATACCTCTTGCAGACTCCTCTAAAATTCGCTAGTGAACAATGCATCTCTGTCGCTGACTATGCTACTAGGAATCCCATGAAGTCTAACTATGTTCTTCATAAACAACTTTGCTAAAACAGGTGCCATCATGGTTGACTTTACTAGAATGAAATGGGAACTCTTGGTCAACTTGTCCACTATAACCCATATGCTTTTGTTTCCTCTATTTGTCCTTGGCAACCAGTCTATAAAATCCATCGATATCGAATCCCACTTCCAAACTGAAATATCTAAAGGCTAAAGTAACCCACTTGGCTTCTGACGTTCGGCTTTCACTTGTTGACGGTTAATACACTGCCTAACCCACAAGCCAACATCCCTCTTCATGCCTTCCCAATAAAATATCCTCTTCATGTCTTGATACATCTTGGTTCCTCTAGGATGAATCGTGAACTTCAATCGATGACACTCTTCTAGAACTTCTCTCCTTAAGTTCTCTACACTTGGAACACATAACTGTCCCTTCTTTCTCAACCATCCTCTTTGGTCAAGATTAAAATCCTTTAGATCATCAATCTCTAATCTGACCTCAAGCTTTCTAATCCTCTCAGCTAAGACTGGGTCTTCTCTCTGCTTAGAAGCTATCTTCTCAATCAGCACTGGTCGCACTTCTAAACAAGACAACATGGCAGTACCCTGACTAGAACTAGCAGTAGATCTCAACTGCACCCCACAACTAGCTAAAGCTTCTAGATCCTTCCATTCTGCTAACATTGCTAACACCACATTCTGGTGTTTTCTACTGAGCGCATCTGTTGCCTTATTTCCTTTTCCCGGAGTATACTCTATACCGAAATCTTAAGCAGCCAAAAACTCCAACCACCTCTGCTGTCTTATGTTCAACTCCTTCTGAGAGAATAAATACTTTAATGACTTATGATCGATATACAACTTAAATCTCTCTCCCAAAAGATAATGCCTCCAAATCTTCAAGGCAAAAATCATCGCAGCTAACTCCAAGTCGTGAGTAGGATACCTTACTCATGCGGTCTAAGCTTCCTAGATGCATAAGCGTTAACTTTGCCCTTCTGCATCAATACTGCTCCCAATCCAGTCCTACATGCATCAATGTGTACTACCAACCCTTGGTTACCATCCGAAACTACTAACATTGGCGCATTAGTTAACAAATGTTTTAACTTATGGAATGCTTCCTCGCATTTGCCAAACCAAACAAACCTCACGTCCTTCTTGGTCAACTTAGTCAAAGGCGCTGCTATCCGCAAGAAATCCTTGATGAATCTCTAGTAATAGCCAGCAAGTCCAAGAAAACTCCTGATCTCGGTAACCGTCTCTGGTCTCTTCCAATTATTGACCGCCTCGATCTTAACTGGATCAACTGACAGTCCTTCCTCTAAAACCACATGACCAAGAAACTTAACTTCTTTTTTCCAGAAATGACACTTGGAAAACTTCGCCTTCAGCTGATTCTGCCTCAGCGTCTTCAACACTGCTCTAAGATGGTTCTCATATTCTCTTTCATCTTTAGAGTACACCAAAATGTCATCTATGAACACTAACACGAACCAATCCAAGTGCTCTCGGAAAACCCGGTTCATTAAATCAATGAAGAAAGTAGGCGGATTCATCATTCCGAATGGCATTACTAACCACTCATATGAACCATATCTAGTTCCGAATGCAGTCAAAGGAATACTATCCTCCGCCACTCTCAACTGATGGAACCCCGTCGCCAAATCCAATTGGGAAAATACTTTGGCTCTACTCAATTAATCAACTAGATCATCAATCCTTGGCAAAGGGTACCTATTTTTGATCGTCCTCTCGTTTAACTTATGATAGTCGATGCACATCCTTAACGACCCATTTGGTTTCTTCACAAACACCGCAACTGCTCCCCAAGGCGAACTGCTTGGTCTAATAAAATTCCTTTCCTCAAGATCCTCTAACTGCACCTTCAATTCCTTCATCTCTGTCGGTGTCATTCTGCTAGGTGGTCTACTGACAAGTTCAGCTCTCGGTATAAGGTCTATTCGAAACTCAACATCTCATTTCTGGGATAATCCAGTAACCGGCTCAAAGACATCTGCAAACTCTCTAGCTACCTGAACCTGACTAAGCTCTTCTCCAACCTCAATGGTACTCAACAAAGCACAAACACTCTTACTGGAATTCTCCATCGAGAAAATGATTCGGTTATGACTATCTGGGTGCCTCAATAATATTTCCCAATCTTGGCAAAATATCCTAGCCTCATACTTACCCAACCAATCCATACCTAAGATGATCCCAAAATCTACGAAATCAAAAACATACAAGCTGCATAAAAAATTATGACCTAACAGCTCAAGTTCTAACTGGTCACATCTCATCCCAAGAGTTGCATACCCTCCAATTGGATTCGCAACCCTTAAGGAAGTAATAACGTATATGGGTTCTATACATAACCTATCAACCAAATACTGAGGTAAAAATGAATAGGATGCACCGGTATCAAAAAGTACCCTAACAGGTATACTCTGAATCAAAAGCGTACCTTCCATCACAGTTTTCTCTTTCTCCACTGCAGTGGGTTTAGAAGAAGAGGGTGGTCCAATAGCAAACACCTTCCCTCTATCCGCCTTGACTGGCTCTGGACACCGGTTCTTATAATGCCCAACTTGGTCACAGTTGAAGCATTTCACATTCTTCTTCTCCACATGCTTCTTTCCTTTACCAGTTCTGCACTCGAGGGCATAATGGTCCTTCTTATCACACTTATAACTCATCAAATCAGCCTTCGCCTTCTTAGCGGCCTCCCCTTTCTGGGCTCCTTTCTTCTTAAAGAATTTCCTTTTTCTTCCTTGAAAACCCTGGGACTCAACTGGCTTCTCCCTAGCTAAAACAGCAAGCATCTCCTCATGGCGAACGGTCATCTCCACCATCACATTATAAGGCTTTCTAATATGAGTCATAGCCATTCTTCCTAGCTCTAGCCTCAAACCTCTAATGAATCTCTCATTCCTTCTGACATCAGTGTCAACCAATGCATAACCATATCGAGATAGCTCATCAAACTTAGCAACGTACTCGATCATAGACATTTGTCCTTGGACAAGATCCATGAACTTCCTCATCAATGCCGATTTGGCAACCTCAGATAAGAACCTCTGCTCAAACCTCCTCCTGAAGTCAGCCCAAGTCAACTCTTCTTCCGGCACTCCGGTCGTCACACTGTTCCACCAATGAAGTGCTAACCTTTGCAACTGTCTAGAGGCTAGCCTTCTCTTCTCTCCATCATTCAAGCCTAAGTCTGTAAAGATCTTTTCACAGTTCAGCAGCCAATTCTTTACTTCAACAGCATCTTCCATTCCAACAAACGGCTTTCCTCCTAGACTGACATAGTCTCTACTCAGCTTGGCATAGTTATATCCAACTGGAACTACAGGATTAGCTCCACCAACATTCCCAGCAGCTCCCGCTTCCAAAAGATTAGCCAACAACTGATACACCATCCCCGCATCTACTGGTGGATTTCCATCACCTACATTGGCCGTAGCATTTTGGTTAGCATTAGCCTGTCGACCTTGGTTTCACCGAGTATTAGGTCGAGCATTTTCATTGGTTGTGGTGCTTCCTCCACCTAGATTTCCTCTTTTGTTTCCTGCCTCCATATCCGCTTTCTCGTATATCTGCATACGAGCCTTAGTAAGATACAAAAGAGCAGTCTAAGAGAGAGGGGAATATGTGCTTATATATATACCTATATATCAAATACAAGTACGTTACTATAGCATTAACCCAAACCCCGATCTTATTATTAAATTCATTGGATTATGTTTGAAAAAGCTTTAAGGTTTAACTTTTCTTTTAAAGATTCATAAACCTATGCTTTGATACCAACTTGTAACATCCCCATACTTGGAGGTCCAAAACTAACGGCTACGGATGCTGTAGTCATCCATAGTTATTAATCTTCAGCGACCAAATACGGTGATGCTAGATTCATTGATAAACAGATCATAGAAGTATGGAAAAATTTTAACAATTCAAAAACATATTTCCACATTTAACCCAAAACATTTCTTGTTCATTACATAATTCCCAAATTACGTTAACCACGTTCAGCAAAATATAATTGTTACAAATACGCCAAAGAGTGACATATGAAGATGCCCCCTTGGTTGATCAGAGAATATAGTAAGGCTAATAAATATGCCTTTACAAACAAAACAAACAATGAAAAGAAAAACTCTAAATAATTATCTTCCTCCTGCACGCCTCTGGAAGCTTTATTCATCAGAGAAGAAAACCTGAGAACCTTAAATCTCAAACTATTCAAAATCAATTGAGTACCCGAGAGTTTAAGAGGAAAACAAAAACTTCGAGTCGGACATAAAGCCTGGTATGAATAATAATCTAACATCTCAATCCTTTTAGATATCTAGTGAGACCACGCCGCTTAGCGGAACGGGTTTTCCCCTCACTGGTATCTTAAAACCTTTATAAAACCAAATTATGTGCTCCTGCATCCACAATGGTTAAAACATACATTTCAGAACATTATGATGATATGCATACTTGAAAATAAATAAGATTTTCTCATTCCCAATTTAATCTGACACCCTATCATTATTATAGTTTGTAAGGTCACTATTAACCTTTTTAGTTTTCATGGATTTACTAATAACCTTGTTATAACTAATAGACACCCTATCATATTCATAGTTTTCATGGGATCACTAAGAACCTATAGGCTTCTGCCAGTTAACTTAATTAATTCCTGGGTCCTCCTGAACCTATTAGTCACTCCAATAACTAATCACCTTATCCTAGTTTTCATGGGTTGACTAGGAACCTATGGACTTATCTAGTAACTCACTGCACATCCTAGTTTTCATGGGTTGACTAGGAACCTACCGATAGTTCCATTAGCCACTTACTTATCCTAGTTTTCATGGGTTTACTAGGAACCTATTCACTGATGTCAATTCTTAATTCAGATATAGTTTTTATGGGTTCACTACAAACTAATTAGCCCCTGCCAACTGTCTTTATGCATAGTTTTCATGGGTTAACTATGAACCTTTTGGTATGCACCATAACTACATTATCATAGTTTACATGGGTTTACTATGAACCTCTTGGTATGCACCAATAACAACCTTATCATAGTTTTCATGGGTTTACTATGAACCTTTTGGTTTACCTCCAATAACCACAAAGTTTAGGCATCCTATATTTTTGGTCACCCTGACTCCATGGATGCAATTCTACTCATTCAGGAGTTCAAGTAATTTATATTCACTATTTGAGTTAACCTACTGGTTCTTATATCCCATTTTTCCCAAAATACAGTTATGGGTTATCATGTTAATATACTCATATTTGAAGAAGTAAAACATTAATTAACAATACCACTCCTGTGGGTTTAAGGTCCTTGAAATATATATCATAAAACATTGTTAACACCTTTAACTTATATTTTTATCAAGGCAATACTTCTTCAAAATTACATACATAAAACCCTTACAAAACTCCATTATACAAGCCGTGGGTTTTCCTTTAAAAATTAGAGTATGGGTTTTCAAATATTTTAAAACCAAACCTTTCGACCTTGTCGAAAGGTCTTCAAAACAACCATTTGAATCCAAACCTTTCGAAACCATTGAAACCATTCAGCAGTTCAAACCTTCCGAAAGCATTCAACTCTTAAAATATAAACCTTTCGAAGACTTACTAGCTTCAAGTTAAAATATGCGGAAGGTCCTCTTTTAAAACCTTTCGACTACAATGGAAGCAGCCTTTCGACCTAGTTGGAAGGTCTGCTTCGAAATCTTTAAAACATTTCATTTAAAACAATAAACCTCCGCCTTTTTAAAGCAACTCCTTCAAAAGCTTGGGTTACATTTCAATTATAAAACGAAGGAAAATCATCTAAGTCGAAGGCTTTGATACCTTTCGAAAGCAAAGGGAGAAGCGGTTGGTTTTTAAAACAAGTAAAGCTTTCTTCTTTGTCGAAAGCGATGACTTCGAAAGGTTGGAAAAAGCGACTATAACCTTTCGACTATGTCGGAAGGTTCAAAACAAAACAATGATAAGTGGCAGTAACCTTTCGACTGTGTCGAAAGGTTCCAAAAAAAATAGTGGTAAAGCAGCAGTAACCTTTCGACTCTGTCAAAAGGTTTAAAACCTTTCTTTTTAAACATTTGACTTGGTTGAAGGCAACCAAGTCGAAAGCTCTAATTCAAAAGCAAAGCAGGTGAAAGACTTTTGGTTTATAAAACAAACATACCCCAACCTCTTTAGCCATCAACCTTTCGACTAAGAACCCTTCGACTCTATCCAATTCATTACGTACCAAGTAACTTGATACCGTATGCATTGGTTTGACCTTGTCGAAAGCTATAACCCTTCGACTTAGTCGAAAGGCCTGGGTCGGAAGGTTTACTACCGTAAAAGGCTAAAACATGCTAAAAGTATGATTTCTTTGTTTTTAACTTAAAAAAATAACTTTTCAACTAACCTGCCTTTGTTTGTCAAATTCTCATTGGTTAACAATTTCTTTCCAGAAAAATGCTGCCACTAATTTTCAGAAATAAATAATAATTTTATTTTATAAAATGCCCCTTCTCGTTGATTAAATATATAAAACATTTAAGTCTCATACCTTAAATAATTTAATATATTCATCATAACACTTAGGAAAAATCTCAGAAAATCTATTTTAGTATGTTTTCCAACGTATAAAAATTTCAAAGCCAAGTAAACTTCGTTTTAGCCGTAATTAATTTATAACCCAATAAATCATTTTTTTCACTACAAAATTTATATAAAATCCATATAAACTCAGAAAATTATGAAAATTGAAACTCATCTCCAAAATCATGTTTTCTATAACATAAAGTTTTCCCATGACATTTAAAAATCGTTTCATCTCGGTTTTACCCTAAAACCGTGTATATCTACTTTTTAAACGTCCTTGTTCAATACATATATAAATCAAAATCAAGCATATCATCATTCAATATATCATAAAATAGATTTATCCTAAAATCCGAACCATATTATGTTAAAATCAAAATAGAGATATAGAAATTATTATTCACCTTAGATTGGATAAGGAAATTGAAGTATGATTGAGATTGATTCCTTCTAACTTGAATCCTCGCTTTTAGTTGATTTTCTCTTCTCCTCTTTCTAATGGCCGACCTTGCTTACTTCTTACTTTTAAAATTTTGTTTGAGATAAAATGAACGTGTATGACTAAAGGGATAGTATAAAGTGGGAAATATGGGCGGCTAAGTACCCTAATGCCCTTGTGTTTAATATCCTAACCATTTATATAAGTTCATTTGATTTAATTAAGCACGACCACCTAGTTTATTAATCAACCTCAATCTCCTTATCCACATTATTCTATTTAATTTATTCTAATTAAATTTCTTGAATAATGTCAATAAAATTAGGGGTGTTACAAAATTCAACTTTGAAATCTTTTGTGGTTTGGTTTTCTGAGCTTAAGTTATGTCTCTCGTATTTGACAAGACAAATGAATTGGTCTTTGAAAGACCATTTCATTTACTTTTTAACGATATATTTTCTGATGTCGTGTAAATGATAGACGTTTCATGTAAATAGAGGTCATATTTTTATTTTATTTTTCTCCTTTCACTTGGGTTGACTGTGGGGACACAGTCAAAATCTGGTGTGGCGGGGAGTCTCATCTTCATTTTTTATTTTTCATGGTTTATTTTTATTTTTTCCAAAACTCAAAAAACAATTATTAAAAAAAACAAAATTCCCAAAAACAAAAATTCCTTTTTAGCCTTTTGATTTATTTTTGAAGAAACACTATAGGATAAATATAGGATTTTGTTTATTAAATTGAAAATTTTTGAAAATTTATTTATCTTAACAAAAATAAGAATAAAGTTTGATTACAAATGACGATGAATTAAATAGTATATAGGAAAATTCATGGGTGCTAATTATGAAGTATACCCTAATTGAAAATCTTTGTTTAAAAAGTGGTGGATTTAAAAGAAAAGGATATAACATTTTTTATCTTCTAAGTTAAATGGTGCTAAGATAATTTTGTAAAACTCTCTCTTCAAAAAAAACAAAAAAAAACATATTTAATATATATATATATATATATGTATGTACATATTTGTATATATTATTTTTTATTAACACCTAGAGTCATGTGTTCACACGCAAGTGTGTACACTCGCCATGCTCCGAACCCTTCTCACGTAAGCCCGAAAGGCAGTGCATGATCGGTATATCTGGCCTTAGTTTATCTGAGTTAGGTGTATGTATATAAAAATTACTTTATTAATAATGCCTACAGTCGATAGGTGTACACACTTGTGTGTTAACTCGCCATGCTCTGTATTCCCCTCACATAAGCCCGAAAGGTAGTGCATGGGTAATATATTCGGCCTTAGTTTTCTGAGTTAGGCATATATAAATATTGTTAATATCAATAAGATTTACAAATAAAGAGAGAGTAAGCAATTGAAATCCAAGCACTATTTTTACTTATTTGATTGGACTTGTTATTCAAAAGAAATGAAAATACCACTTTGAAATTTTTTGATAATTAACTAAGGATCCATTTTATTGTTGGACTATGTTATCAACCGAAACAACTAGCCAAACTATAGTCTATTTGTTATGATAACTTAATTTTTGTTGGAAATTTTGACAAGTAAAAGGACTTAGATTTCTTGATGATGGCCGAAACCTATATTTAACTTATTCGTGTTAATTTGAAATCAAAATTTTCATGTGTAAATATTTTAAAAAACTTGCATTCATATCATTGTAAATAAATCTTGCATTTAGGAATTTCTCATATTGCATTTGGATTTTGTGGGTAGTATCCACTGAAACTGTTCACGAGACAACACTCGTCCTACTAGGGACACCTAGTGGTTTAACAGCTTGTTGCATACGCTCAATGCAATCGTGCTCCCTACGAAAACAGATTTTTGTTAGTTTTAGTTTATTCGAGGACGAATAAAAAGATAAGTGTGGGGGTATATGATGTGCACGTAAATATGCATATTTTTACTTCCATATTTAATCGAATTTAATTAAATAAATGAGCATATAGGGTATTTTAACATGTTTAAACCAAAATTCAAATTATTTTCAAATCATCATTTATTCATCTTCATACAGGGAAAAAATGGTCATTTTTGTGCATATATTAATTTGAGAATATTTATTTTCGCATTTTATTTTTATTTGTAGGAAAATTGGATGGAAATTACAAGAGGCTTCATGGAAAATATGCATGCACAAGAGGATACAAAGGAATGAAGATTGAAATAATTCAAACCATGTATCATGGAGGACCCCACCTACCCACTTACCTTAATCTACAATTAGAAGCTAATGCACAAGTTAGTGGAGCTAAAAGTTTCATGCACATTTAAATGGAGGATTATCTCAACTAATGATAACTTGGTGACCACACTTTCTAAGAGGGTAGTTTGGGTAGTTCCCAAAAATATGATTAGGGTTTTACGCTTGTATAAATACCCCTTATGTTCATGTAATTAGCCTCTTAGCCTCCTTTGAGCCTCCTCTTTAGTTTATTTAGTTTTAGGCTCAAAAATAAATATAAACTCTCTTCTTCTTTTTCATGGCTACTTAGCCATTTTCTTCTTTTATGTAATTTTCTTCTTAATGCAATTTTAATTCATTCTCTTTTTTTATTTACATGCTTTTTCCTTTCATGTTAGTAGCGTAGATCTTTTTATTAATGCAAGTAGATTAGCTTTTATTTTAAGTTAATTAGCTCTCTTCTTACTTAGCTTACATTTTTGTTTTTGTTTTTGTTTCATGTTGAACTCTACATTTGTTGAAATGATAACAAATATGAGAGGCTAAACCCCTTCAATTTAGGGGTAATGAAGCTCTCTTAATAATGTAAAATCAACATTTTGCTAATTTCTGAATGAACGATACCCTTAAAAGTTCACTATGCCGACTATTCCGTCCTACGATGGAACTAGAGACCCGAAACCTCACTTGTACAATACAGTTGGTATATGGACGGAGTGAATGCTTCAAATGTTGTTCGATGTAGATGTTTTCTAGTCTTTCTAAAGTGAATAGCTTCCATGTGGTTCACCAAGCTCCCACCAAAATCCATCTCCAACTTTCAGTGAATTAGCAACAAAATTCCTTAATCAGTTTAGGCTTGACACGGCACAACCAAAAGACGTGATATCCTTATCCGGCCTATTCCAGGTGCGAAATGAATCTTTGAAATCCTTCATGAGTCGGTTCAGCACCGCGGTCACTGAAGTAAGTAACAAAACAAAGATATGATCTTCATGGCCCTGGTCCACGCGATCCATCCCGATATTGAATTCGAAAAATGGATCAGAATGAAACAATATACCACTAGCTTTAACATAAATGCGAGCCATTACTTAAGATTGGAAGAGGCAGAGGAGCTAGAAGGAATACCTACTAACTTACAACCAACCAACGTTAGCCAGAATGGAATGGCAGCAAAGCAAGACGCAAATACCTCTGGGACTGCTGCAACAAACGTGGGGAAGGATGGGAACCATAAAAGGAAGAACCAGAATTCCAACAAGCGAAATGGAGGAAACAAGCAACTTAAAGGCATGAGGTTTGAAGACTATACCTCACTCAATGATACTCCAGAAAACATCAATCTTGCGACACAAGGGAAAGAAGAGTATAAGAAACCGCCTAAAAAGGATGCAACTGAACAGCAGAAGCATTTCAGAAAATACCACTGCTTCTATCAAATACATGGTTCAAAACACGAATAGTGTCATTACCTGAAGAACCTGATTGAAGAGATGATTCGGGAAACAAGCTTCAGCAATATGTGAGGAAACCACAAAATCCTGACCAGCCTGCAGCATCTAAGCTCATAGAGACCAGGGAAACCAAGCTGGAACCAGTGAAGAGGGATCCAGACGGACTGACCAGAGACTCCTCATTGCAACAATATCTAGAGGGCCTTATCCCGTGCAGAAGACTTGGGAAGAAATTGAGCGATATGTAAGCTCACTAAAACATGCTCTGAAAGATTTGTGCTTCGCGATCGAAGACGTAACTCCTGCCAAGCAGCAAAGGACCCTGAACGATGACATAGTATTCCAAAACCAAGACACTGAAGGAATAAAAGCTCCAATACTTGACCCCATGGTCATGACGGTAGGAATTGGACCAACTATGGTCCAATGAGTATTGGTAGACAGTGGCAGCTCTATGAATATCATATTCAAACGCACGTTTAATTAGATGAAGATCGGTATGAAAGACGTATCGCTTGCCGAACAAAGATCTAGGGATTCACCAGTGAACCTAAGCAACATGTCAGAACAATTGATTTAACCGTAGAACTTGGGGAAGGCGACCGAAGAGTCGTTCTCATCCAGACCTTTATGATTATAGATGAAATATCCGCCACAATGATTTCTTATGTCGGCCCGCTTTAGCAGATTTTAGGATTGCTTTAGCTCAGTGGTGTCTAATCATGAAATTTCAAATAGAGAATGGAGTTGGGGTAATCAAAGGAGATCAGAGTGCTGCTAGAGAATGCTGCGTCGCAGAATTGCACGAGTATAGAAGAAAAGAAAAAGGGAAGAATGTGGGGATAACTCCCCACATTCGTGAACCTACCGAATAGCAACTACAGAGCTGCCCCTGGCTTGGGGACCATAGCCAATTCGATAAGGCTTTGGACCTTAGAAAGAAGAGTTCAGGGGAGGATCGGGAAGCACTGGCAGAATTGACGGTGCATGTCCCAGTCGATATGGATGATCCAACTCGGGTCCTAAAAATCGGATCACATCTTGGAAACAAGATGTGATATGAACTAATCAAATTTCTTCGTGCCAACCTAGACATATTCGCTTAGACACATTCCGATATGTGCGGAGTGTCGTCGGAGATTGCATGCCACACACTTAATATTGATCCCAAGTATACACCAGTGAAGCAAAAGAAACGTAGCCTAGGACCCAAACGGTCCAAAGTGCTGAGAGAAGAAGTGGATAAGCTGATGGCGAATGGTTTTATCCGTGATGCAACCTACCCCGAATGGGTATCCAATCCGTTCTTGGTCAAGAAGTCTAATGAAAAATGGAAAACTTGTATCGACTACTTGCCTAAACAAAGCTTGCCTAAAAGACATCTTTCCTCTGCCTAGAATCGAACAACTTGTGGACGAGACAGCTGGAAATGAACTGCTATCATTTATGGACACTTACTCGGGGTACAATCAGTTCATGATGCATGAACCTGATTAGGAAAACACCATTTTCGTTACTGATCTAGGATTATACTGCTACAAAGTGATGCCATTTGCCTTAAATAATGTTGGGGCAACCTACCAACGACTAGTGAACGCCATGTTCAAACATCAAATCGGGAAGACTATGGAAGTCTATGTAGACAACATATTGGTCAAATCGCACATAGCTGCAAATCATTTGGACAACCTCGCCGAAATGTTTGAAATACTTTGCAAATATAAAATGAAACTTAATCCACCTAAATGTCACTTCGGGTAACCTCTGGAAAGTTCTTGGGGTTTATTGTAAGCGCCAGAGGCATCGAAGCAAATCCTGAACAAATTACCGCTTTACGGGAAGTCGAGGCCCTAAGGAACAAGAAAGAGTTACAAAGCTTGAATGGAAAGGTTGCAGCACTAAGCTGGTTCATCTCAAAGGCAACCAACAAATGTATACCATTCTTTGACACGCTAAAGAAGGGAAAGAAGAACTTCGAATGGAATCAAGCTTGCTAGACCGCCTTCGAAGAGCTGCTGCGATATATGGAAACCCCCCCAATCCTATCCAAGCTAGTAGATGGAAAAGACTTGTTTATCTACCTAGCAATCTCGGCTTATGCATTAAGTGTTGCGCTTGTACGAGAAGAAGCTAAGATCTAGCGACCCATATATTATATTAGTAAATGATTCACTGGATCCGAGAAGAACTATCCGAAATTGGAAAAACTAGCATATTGCCTCTTGATTGCTTCTAGAAAACTACGACCATACTTCCAGGCACACCCGATCAAAGTACTAACAGATCAACCCTTAAAGCAAGTGTTATACCGCCCCGAGACCTCTGGATGGCTTATCAAATGGAACATCGAATTAAGTCAATATGAAACATATACCATCCTCGAAAGGCGATCAATGGGCAAGTGTTGGCAGACTTCATTGCCAAGTTTACAATACGAGATAATGAGGAAGAAATTACTCCGGAAGTGGAGACACACTGGAAGTTGTTCGTCGATGGTGTATCTAACAACTTCTGCTCGGGAGTAGGAGTCGTACTCGAAATTCCCGCAGGACGATCCGTTTGCTTTGCCTTGTGCTTGGAATTCCCTGCAAAAAACAATAAAGAGGATTATAAAGCATTGATAGCCAGGCTGAGAGTTGTGAAGGAACTCGGGATAAAGTCCATACAAATCTATAGCAACTCCCAACTAGTCGTCTATCAGGTGAAAGGCGAATATCAGGCCCGAGGAGAGAACCTCCCCCCGTATCTATCTAAAGTGCAAGAATTGCTGAATGACATCGAACATTACACCATAACTCATATCCTGAGGGAACAAAACACAAAGGCAAACTATCTAGCTAAACTGACCAGTTTCGGAGAAGCTCGTTCATTGGGACTGGTCCAAGGTTGAAACGCTAACTGCTCCGAGCATAAGAGAGATGGGTATCGATTGGATCTTTAAGACAACCGAAGGACCAAAAACATGGATGACACTAATCAAGGATTACCTGCTCAGAGGAACACTCCCTGTAGATAGGAATCAACGAAAAAAGCTACTTCAAAGGGCACCATGGTTCGTAGCACAAGATGGGATACTCTACGGAAGGGGATTCTCTAACCCTTGCTTAGGTGTGTGACCAACAACAAAGCTCGAAGAATCCTCAGGGAAGTTCATGATGGCGGCTGCGGAGATCACATCGGGGGGCAAACCTTTGCAAAGAAAGTCCTCCGATATAGGTATTTTTGGCCAACAATAAACCGCAATGCAGCAGATTATGCTAGATGGTGCGACCAATGCCAAAAGTTCGGCAAGATCAAAAGAACTCCTTCAACAGAGCTAACAGAGAAGGTTAGCCCATGGTCATTCGCAATCCGGGGAATCGATTTGATTGGTGTATTGCCAATAGCCAAAGGAGGAGCCAAATACGCTATCGTTGTTGTTGGCTATTTCACCAAATGGGCCGAAGCAAAACTACTGACCACTATTACCACAAAGAAAGTTATTAACTTTGTCATTATAAACATTATTTACAGGTTTGGAGTGCCACAAAAAATCATTATGGATAACGGGACTCAATTCGAGAGCGCTGAGTTCAAAGACTTTTGCAAACACTTCCGAATCGAGAAACGCTTTTCCGCTGTTGCTCATCCACAAGCAAACAGGCAAGTGAAAGCAGCGAACAAGATCATCAAGTCCACCATCAAAAAGCAGCCAACTAAAGCTAAAGGAAATTGGGTTAATGAACTTCTACTCGCACTATGGGCTTACAGGACAACACAAATCTACAACTAGGCACTCTTCGTTTGCCCTGGTATATTGTTCATGTTAGTCCATGAGATGATGGTTTTGATGACAACAACCTTAGAATAGATTATAAAATATAAATACTAACATTACAAGTTTAGATATATATGTATATGCAGGATCTAACCATGCAGGTATCAAGAATGAAGACTGTACAGTATAGAGATTCAAGATATAGAGATAGAAGACTCATGAGTATCAAGATTATCAAGAGTTCAAGATTTCAAGGTTAAGTTTGTTTTATTAGGAATATTTGTTAAAACTCGTAGAAAAGCACTGGCATCTTAATATCCAATTTATTCGTGGAATGGAATCCACTTCGAGCCCGTTAAAGGGATGGAACCCTAAGTAGGATGGAACCTACGAAAATCTAGTGGGACATTGTTTTGTATCCACTAAGTTTAATTCAAATGATTTTTCAAAATTATCTTGTTTACGAAATGATTTCAAATTAAAAAGATTCAAAACCCTCGATTCCGTTTTTAAAATAATTTTAGCCTCAAAACATCTTTATTTTCAGAGTCAAAATTTCTCCTGATTTTAAACTATCTTTTCAAATAATATATTTAACTTTTAAATTATTTATACTTTGATTTAAATTATATTTAAATAATATATATTGTTCTTTATATTTACTTATGAATTTCAACTATATTCAAGTATATTTATAAAGTTTTAATATAAGATAAATATTATTTTTATAGAAATTCAAAACATCAAATTTGGCTGAGAGATGTCGACATGCCCATAGGCACCATGTCGACATGGTGACAGTTTAATTCAAAATTCAAATTTCAAAAGAAGTGTCTATTCGCCATAACTTTTCATGAATGGTCATGGCTGTTGTTCTTCTATAAATAGGGGTCAGTTTCAATGAATTTTATAATACTTTTCTCTGATTTAACTTCTCTTCTTCTTCTCCACTTTCTTATTTACAAATTACACCATTACTCTGCCGAAATCATATCAAATCTAACTAGATAATTTCTGGTTTTGATTCTCTCCACTATCTCTACAAGATCCAAGTGCTAATCTGAGTTATAGACTTTTTGTAATCAATTAAGCGAGAGAAGGTGTGATTGTAGCCCTGGAAATCAATTGGGTGAACTTGTTGCCCTGGAAATCAAGTATCTCTACCCAGAGGATTGTGATTCTGGAGGGTGTACCTCGTAGCCTTGAAACCGAGGGTTGTAATTGTTGAATTGATTTTGAAAGGAAATCCGTACTTAGTTGTGCGGGACTGGATGTAGGGTAACTCCGAACCAGTATAAAATCCGGTGTGTTCTTTCCTTTACTGCTTTTACTTTATATTTGCATCTGTGTTTGATTCTGTGTTCATATCTGTGTCTGATTAGTGTATACATTGTTAACAAAGTAAGATAAACTCAAAAGGATTAACAAATTTCTTAAAACACTATTCACCCCCCCTCTAGTGTTAATTCTAGCCTTAAGATCCTTAATCCGCATTCCTCACATTTGGTATCAGAGCCTTGTTTTCAAAAGTTTCATTATCTGAATTTTGAAAAATTTCAAAATGGCTACTAACACTAGTACTACTATTACCACCAACACTAGTTCATTTGTAGAATGTCAGTCTACTGCCAGACCATCACTTTTTAATGGCAGTAACTATGCATATTGGGCATGTAGGATGAAAATATATTTACAATCTGTAGGATTAGATACTTGGAATATCACACAAACTGAATATTCTGAACCCACAACTAATTTTGCACAGTGGGCCACTAAGCAAAAGACTGTTGCACAAAATAATTCTAAAGCAATGAATATTCTGTTTTGTTCACTTGAAAGAAATGAATTTAATAGAGTGTCAGTTTGTAAGTCTGCATATGAAATCTGGAAAACTTTGCAAGTAACTCATGAAGGAACAAGCAAAGTTAAACAGACCAAAATTTCCATGCTCACAAATCAGTTTCAGTTATTTAAAATGAATATTAATGAGTCTACTTCAGATATGTATAGTCGATTTCAAGATATTGTGCATTCTTTAATATCTTTGGGAAAGGAATTTTCGGAAGAAGATCAAGTCAGAAAATTTTTAAATTCTCTCACTCCAGAATGGGATCAAAAGACACTTGCAATTGAAGAGGCAAATGACATCAGTACTTTAAAGATAGAAGAATTGATTGGAAATCTAATGTCGTTTGAAGTTCAAATGATTGGGAGAAGAGAAAGCAAAGCATCTGAAAAGAAATCAATGGCATTCAATGCATTAATCGATGGATCAGACTGAAACAGTGATAATGATGAAGAGATAGCATTTATGACCAGGAATTTTCGGAAATTCTTGAAGTACAGAAAATTGAATAGTTCCAAGAGAAACACCTTTAAGAATTCCGGTAATCAAACTATAGTACCAAACTTTATCAAATGCTTCAATTGTGACGAACCAGGTCATATCAAAAGAGACTGTCCGCATCCAAATAAGCAAAATCCTCCTACAAACAATGATTCTGCAAAGAAACGGAAACGTGCATTCACTGCTACTCTAGATGACTCTGACTCATCCTCCAGCGACGATGAACAGAAGAAAGATAATTTAAATCTGTGTTTCACAGCAATTCTCGATTTAGTCAATACCAAAGACACGGAATCTGAAAAAGGTACACGTTTACAATACATTGGCTGAAATTGCATGCTTGAATTAATTGGTTGATTGGTTGTTTTTGAATTGATTGATTGATTGATTTTGAATTGATATGTTGTTTGAATTTTAAAATTTATTTTCTATTTTTTACTATTATTTTATTATTATTTTTATTATTTTTGACACATTCTGAAATATATTATAAGTACAATAATATTTCAGAAATATAGACATTAATAATAACATTTATATATATGTATATTAGATAACTAAGGAAAAATCATGTCATGAAAATTCAAAGCCACATGTCAACATGGCCCCTACCATGATGTTGACATTCCTACCTGAATTTGAATTTCAAATTTTGAATTCAAATGTTTGAATTTCCCTCCACCTTTTCACTTCATTTATTTCTATGAAAAGATACCTTTTGACCAAAGAATATGTCCTTTGAAAGTCTATTTATTCACTATCTTTTATCATATCTTTTCACTTTTATTTTCAAATTCAAACTCTCTCTTCATATCTTCAAGCTCTCTACTCTCTACTCTAATGGCTTCTTCAAGCAACCCCTCAACCATGAGAATTTCCAGAAAAATCAAAGAGCAATTATTCAATGATTCGGAGGCAATTAAAGCATACATCAATTATGCTAATTATGCCAAAGTCCATTCCGAAAAATTTGCTATTTTTCAAGATTTTTCTTCTTATGAAATTGATTCTCTTTTTGCAAACAATGGTGTTTTAAGTCTTATTGACTCTTCTCAAAATGATTTTGTTTGTTATCCTAATCTTGTCAAAATCTTCTATGCTAATTTAAACCGTGGTTTTTATATTGGAAATGAGAATGAAATTTGGAGTAGTGTCAAAGGCACTCAAATTGTTTTGAATTGTGATCTTTTGGGTACCATTCTCAATTGCAAAAGCACGGGAATGGATCTTTCTAGTTTTCAAATCAATGAACATGATCGTGAGATATTTCATCATATTATTGAAGGAGATGAAAACTTTGAATTTAAAAACCAAAACTTTCGTCCTAAAGCAAGAATTGTCAATCTTCTCTTACAACATACTTTGACCCCAAGATTGGGAAATTTTAACAATCCTACTTCAAAAGTGTGCAAAGTACTTTTTGCTATTTTCGGAAATTATGATATCAATTGGGCGCAAGTTATTTTGGATGAACTTCGTCCTAAAAATTTTGAAATGGGAGAAAACACTTTATATCATGGAATTTACCTTACTCGGATTTTCAACTATTTTGGAGTAAATTTCAAAGGAGAAGAATTTATTTCAAGAAAAGTTTTTAATATCTCAAACATTTCTCTCATGAAAATCCCATATGTTTTTCAACCTTATGAGACTCTTGCCGAAAAGGAAGAGCGTTTGGCTCATGAAGAAATGGAAGAGGAAGAAGAAGAAGAAAGGGATGAAATGGAAATTGAAGAAGAAGAAGAAGAAGAAGGTGAAATCTCTTTGGAAAGCATCGAATATCCTTCCAATCCATCCAACAAAACCCTTCTCAAAAACCAAAGGATAATTGTGGAGAATCAACGGATTTTAAAACGATCCGTTAGTAAGAAGTTGGATAACATTTCTTCGAAGATGAACAAGTTCTTTTCAAAAGTCAGCAAGAAACTTGGACTATCTTTATCATCTTCATCTTCTAACTAGTTTTATCTTTTAGTATCTTATTGTATTTGTCTTAGTTTGTTTTTTCGAATGTTCATGTAGTTCATTATGCTTAATCTTTGTATTATCGTAATGAAATGAAATTTCCTTTCTGTTATCTATCTTATCTTATCTCTAGAATAAATGTTAGTATATTATATAAATATATACATATACACAATTATTCACAAAATCAAAGTTGTCATAAATTTTCACTAACCCATGTCGACATCCCCTAGAAGACCATGTCGACATGTACTGGTCAGAAGTGATTATTGATTTTGAATTTGAAATTTGAATAACTACCAAATGTCTATTCATTTCAAACGAATTTCTACACCTATATATACCTTTTTCTTCTAGAAATCTTCACTGAAATTTATTTCTCATTATCTATATCCTTCATTTCTTTCTCTAATTCAATTATGGCCAATCCTATTCACAATCTATCTGAAATCTTAAAGAAACACTCAATTCATTTAAGAATATTCTCTCTTTTATTCTACGAAACCAGCGTCACTTAGAATTGAGTCAAATACAGATGTTCAAGGAACAAGAGAGACACTTCGATGCAATACGATGGATGATCTCCTCTCTACATAAGGATGATAATGAAGCACATCCTCCTGTCTCTCTCATCAATGACAATGAGAATTGGGATGCAATTAAAGCAGACCCTATATTTGGAGAAGATGGATGGGTAGATGTTCCTCGTAACGTTTAATTTTCTTTCTTTGTTTGATTTGTTTGAATTAATTTGTTTGATTTAATTTGGTTTGAATTGATACTTTGTATGGATTGATTTTATTTGGTTTGAAGTTTGGTGTGTGAAACATATATATATACACTGAAATGAATATAGTCTTTAGTTAAGTTATTATGCTCATAAGTATCATTATTTCTTAATCTATATATTATATATTCCGTTGTATAGTTTATCAATCCAGGTACTGAAGTCCAAGAATAAGGGGGAGTAAGTTTTTTGGTGATGACAAAGGGGGGGGGGGAATATAAAATAGGATAGTTAGGCATAGATTAAGGGGGAGTTGTTAGTTTTAGGGGGAGTTATTAGGATAGAAGGAATATTTTATAAACAAAGGTTGTCATCATAAAAAAGGGGGAGATTGTTAGTCCATGAGATGATGGTTTTGATGACAACAACCTTAGAATAGATTATAAAATATAAATACTAACATTACAGGTTTAGATATATATGTATATGCAGGATCTAACCATGCAGGTATCAAGAATGAAGACTGTACAGTATAGAGATTCAAGATATAGAGATAGAAGACTCATGAGTATCAAGATTATCAAGAGTTCAAGATTTCAAGGTTAAGTTTGTTTTATTAGGAATATTTGTTAAAACTCGTAGAAAAGCACTGGCATCTTAATATCTAATTTATTCGTGGAATGGAATCCACTTCGAGCCCGTTAAAGGGATGGAACCCTAAGTAGGATGGAACCTACGAAAATCTAGTGGGACATTGTTTTGTATCCACTAAGCTTAATTCAAATGATTTTTCTAAATTATCTTGTTTTCGAAATGATTTCAAAACTTTCCTTTTAAAAAGATTCAAAACCCTCGATTCCGTTTTTAAAATAATTTTAGCCTCAAAACATCTTTATTTTCAGAGTCAAAATTTCTCCTGATTTTAAACTATCTTTTCAAATAATATATTTAACTTTTAAATTATTTATACTTTGATTTAAATTATAGTTAAATAATATATATATATATATATTGTTCTTTATATTTACTTATGAATTTCAACTATATTCAAGTATATTTATAAAGTTTTAATATAAGATAAATATTATTTTTATAGAAATTCAAAACATCAAATTTGGCTGAGGGATGTCGACATGCCCATAGGCACCATGTCGACATGGTGACAGTTTAATTCAAATTTCAAAAGAAGTGTCTATTCGCCATAAATTTTCATTAATGGTCATGGCTATTGTTCTTCTATAAATAGGGGTCAGTTTCAACGAATTTTATAATACTTTTCTCTTATTTAACTTCTCTTCTTCTTCTCCACTTTCTTATTTACAAATTACACCATTACTCTGCCGAAATCAATATCGAATCTAACTAGATAATTTCTGGTTTTGATTCTCTCCACTATCTCTACAAGATCCAAGTGCTAATCTGAGTTATAGACTTTTTGTAATCAATTGAGCGAGAGAAGGTGTGATTGTAGCCCTGGAAATCAATTGGGTGAACTTGTTGCCCCGGAAATCAAGTATCTCTACCCAGAGGATTGTGATTCTAGAGGGTGTACCTCATAGCCTTGAAACCGAGGGTTTTAATTGTTGAATTGATTTTGAAAGGAAATCCGTACTTAGTTGTGCGGGACTGGATGTAGGGTAACTCCGAACCAGTATAAAATCCGGTGTGTTCTTTCCTTTACTGCTTTTACTTTATATTTGCATCTGTGTTTGATTCTGTGTTCATATCTGTGTCTGATTAGTGTATACATTGTTAACAAAGTTAGATAAACTCAAAAAGATTAACAAATTTCTTAAAACACTATTCACCCCCCCTCTAGTGTTAATTTTAGCCTTAAGATCCTTAATCCGCATTCCTCATAGTTCAGAAGTAATTATCCTAATTGAGCTAGAAGTGCCCTCTCATCAAAGGCAAAATTTTAATCAAAGGTAGAACGAGCGGCTCCTGCTTGAGTCTTTCAATATGGTCGATGAGAAGAGGGAAGAAGCCGAACTAAGGACTGCTGCTCACCAGAAAAGGGTCGCATGATTTTTCAACTCCCAGGTCCATAACCATACTTTCAAAGTAGGAGACTTGTCCTCAAATGGGTCTACCCTGTACCAGGAGCATTCAGACCAAACTGGGAAGGGCCCTATATGATCGGCCAAAAGCTAGGGGAAGGCACGTTCAAGCTAACAACCGTTGATGGAACCCAAATTCCCCGAGCTTGGAATAGCGAATCGCTCATCATTACTTTATCTAGGATTATCTCATGTATTTCCTATTTCCCGCTAATAAGCCATCCTGGAACACCTGAGGCATTGTAAATAAGCAGAATTTGCCAAACTTTTATTAATAAAATTGCTTTGCTTTTTGAACCAATAAAACTGTGTTCACAAAAGTAACCTGCTGAGTCAACGCGACGGGGTCAAATCGACTCAAAACCATCTAATCGCTGCTTGAGATAGTGGAACCATGCTCGAGTACGCCCCATCTACCCGCCAAGTCGACGGAAGCAAATTAACTTAAATCGTTGGATCAATGGAACTCAATCCCCGCCTTCTAAGAACCGGTATTGCTCTGGCGACACCGGGAAGGCGCAAAATCAAAGCTGCGCATTTCATAAGTTGTGCATCGCCTCTTGGATTGTGGAATCACATCTAAGTAAACACAATTACCTAAGCTGTGCATCTCATAAGCCGTGAATTGCTTCTTGGTTTACAAAACTGTGACCAGGCAAGCCTCGATCCCATTGTGCGCATTTCACACTACTACCTGGATCATCAAAATTGCATCCAAATATGAGGAACTCTCATATTGCAAAAAATCACATACCACCCCCGGAGCCAAGAAAATAGCAATCCAAGGAGCGATACGTGAAACCACTTAACAATATCTCAAGTAATCGGTGTTGCTCCGGCATTGCCAATCACTTAAATATGTAAATCACTTGAGTGCGTAAATTACTCTCCGTGAGGCCGCTAAAGAGCTTCGAAGGTATGTCAAGCCAGAAACTCTCAAAGATAGGAGTTGCAGTATAGACCTGACTGGGGGCACCCAGTCTCGTATCAAGTGTTCGGAATAAACAGCCCCGTAAACTAAGGGGCGTGCACACACCAACACTCAACCAAAGTAGCAAATACTTCATAGTTCTGTTACTCCAAACAAAGAATTTTGGCAGTAATTACAGGACTAAATAAAACAGTGATGAATAAAAAAGAGTGGCATAAGTGCATGAATCATGAAACATAGATAAGTAGACAAGTGAAGTTGCAATCAAAATTTCAACAGTTTTATTACTTATAATGTTTTTCATGTACAATAATAAACAGCGAGGACCGTGCCCGCACAATATCGGCCAAGAAAAGGAAAACACAAACATCACTATTACAACAACAAGAAGTGTTAAGCGCAGACTCTGCACTTGTACAAAAAGCAACCAAAAAGCAAAAGACAAATCATGACTTCTTGTCACCACTTCTCGTGTCACCTTTTCCGCCTCTGATCGGAAAATTCTCAGGCTTCTCCCCTCCAAGGGTGATCTCGTTCTCTGAAACATGGCCATTGGCGGACCCTCCTTTGCCTTTGTGCTTGTGGAATCTGTGAGGACTCTTTAACGACCTTTTCTGCTCTTCAACCTTCTCCTTCTTCATCGCTATCATCAACTATTCGGTCATTGGCTGCTCGGCCTCTGCTTTGTGTAGTTGGCTAGCTTGATCCGCATACTCCTATATATTAGTAGCTGCCAAGCCTTCCGCTTGAGATATAAAGTGGTCGTCCAAACCATGTAGCACTGCACTTTGCTCGGAGTGCGAACCGGGCTGCAAGCCAGATGCGGAGACGATGGTTGATGTGATCAGAATGGCAGCAGATCCAGCATCATGGCGAGGAGGTAACTTAGAAGGAAGAGAGGGTTGATTTGTAATATCAGAATAAAGGGCGGTTATCTTAGCAATTTCATCAGGCGTAAATTGGAAGTCTTCAAGCACGGGAGAGATAAGGAAATTACCTGCTACAAGGGTCTGCTCATGTGCCACAGCTTCGAAGCCTTCATCGTTGCCCTCCTTTGATGAATGCACAATTACGGGAGAAGTAGGTATGGTCCCCTCATCAGCACGAAGATGCGAAGATGGTTCACCAGGGCCTGAAGGAAAATGCCTGGTTATAGCCTTAGCGGTGGCCGCGACATCAATAGCTTCTCGTTCCCTCTCCAGTCTTAAGATTTCCTGGCCCTCTACTAAAGCTTGGCGGGATTCTTCGTTTATGCATGCCTGAACCAACTCCTCTTCGGTGTAACCGCCACCCATGTCTTGGAATCGGGCCAGAATCTCCTCCCAGACTACAGCAAGCGTACGGAGGAACAACGGACCCAAGTAACTAAGACTCCCTTGATGCAGCACGGAGTTAACATAAAATCCCAAAATGGTGGCATCTAAGCCTTCCATATTCTTTATGAAGAAATCTTGAAGCTCTGAAAAGCTAGCTTCCATGCCAGCTTTATCCACTACCAGCTGCTTTTCTCAGCATCTAAAGTCAAAACTTGTTCACGAAGAGAGGTAATTTCTTAAGCTTGTTTGGCGATGGTTTTATTCTGCGTTTCAACCATCGTCCCGCTTATCCTTAAATTTTCTTTTAAGGCCGCATTATCAGTGTGGCGTTTCTTTATTTCATCTCTGCATATGAGCATGGCCCGGTTGGTGGATTCTTTCAGTTCCTTAAACAACGAAGCACTTTTGCTCTCTCTTGAGGGCATCATCCCTCTCTCTCTCTCTTCAACCTCTCAATCTTCGCATCACAATCCGCGAGCTGCTTCTTGTACTCATCCTTTACAGACTCGAATGAGAGAATTTCTTGGTAGTTGTTTCGATTGACAGTGGATAGCTGCATGCATAGTTTTTCCCACCCCTCAGCTTGCTCCAAACTGCTTTGAATTGCTTGAAGATGGGCTGAATTGGATTCAGCATGAACTGACTTTAAATTAGGCTTGTCAAAAACAACCCCCATAAGAACAAGTTAGGGAAGGCAGCTTGCAGATGCGGTGGACCGGTGGGGAGAATGTAAGGCGCACGTCTAGAAATTGGGAGAGAGGCGATCTAGCAGCATGAGTGGAGGAGGTCACGACACCGGAAGTAGGAACGCTTATCCTAGTTGAAATAGGAAGCTATGGAGCATGTTCTCGCTCTTGGTCTCTTTTCCGCCTTTTTGACGGATCTTCCCTCTCAGTCGGGCTTTTCCTCTTCTCATAGCCACTTCCTCTGTCATGGCCTTAATCTTTCTCAGCTCGGTGACGCTCTTCCGCCTCCCTATCTTTCCTCCTCTTCCTCTCCTCGTCGGTCTCCCGAGGAGCGTAGTACCTGGAAGAGTGTCTCTGCGAATGCTGAGACTCTAATACTTGATCAGATCACTGTAAAAGCCACGAGACATGATTCCTGTAGCAAATAAAACGGCTTTAGGAAAGAGGCATTTAATGAACTAAAACATCCTAGAAATCAATAATAATACAAAGTGTGTGATCCTAGTGAAGTGTGTGCTACAGTTTAACAATCCCGGTAGAATACACAAGCCAGATCAATCACTGACTAATGTCAGGACATTGATTCATGTAGGAATGATCTGAGTAAGCTGGGAAGGTAACCCTTCCGAAGTGAAGTCATCCATCAAGTCACCTATATTCATACAAATGTCGCTCATATCTCCCAAGTCGGTATTGACACCTTCTAGCAGAGAGCTTGATACAGATTCGTCCTTGGTAGAAGCTCCTTCTATGGGCTCTTTCGAAGGAGGTAAGGGAGCATGTCTAGGGCTCAACTCCGAGGTCTTGTTGCCTAAGTTGATGTGACCCTCATCAGAATCCGAATCTATTTCTTCCTCGTTCAGAGGATGCTCCTCACTGATCTCTCCTTTCTCCTTCCCTTCAATCAACGGAGCCTTGCCCTTTCATTGAATAAACTCTTCTTCTTTCTCCTTTGGAATCGGTGGCATTTTAAGTGGACTATCGACCCCGACTTGAATTTGGATCTCCTCAGGGGTCTTCTCTGAACCATCGGATGGGTCACTTTCTTCTTCCTCGTCATCGTCACCATCTTCACCAGAGTCATAGGAGGAGGAAACATAACGGGTCTGTGCTTTGGATCGGGAGGGAGCGCTGATGAACCCAATAGACTTCCCAGGGTGTAAAAGCCTACATCGGCGGATATTTTTGTCTGTGAGCAAGAACCTAATTGTGTGGTCTTGAGCATCGACCACTTTTAGGGTGCTAAGAATAGTGCCAAGTGCCGGATCTTTGTTAATCTTCGAAAGAATTGTAAGGAATATGCGATTCAGAAGACTTGTAGCAATTAAAGGAAATTCCAAGCATGGCGAAAGAAATTTACCCTCCGCTATCCATAAACGGGTGAATCTCTCTGGACATTTAGCGAAAAAGAACTGGTTTTTGAATGAAGGAACTTTGCTAGAAAGATCCGGTATAAGTTTCCGGCTACGTTGCGCCTCGATGTAAACAAGTGATGGGTTCGCCTTTATTTTTTTGAATAATAGAAGATATTGCAACTCAACGAAATATGGGGCATGATTGAGCATCCACATGAACAGAACATATAAGCACGTTAGCATGGCATATCCATTTGGAAGAATTTGGAATGTGGCCAACCCTATGTTTTGAAGCGTTATCATTAAGAAGTGGTTGAACGGGGGGCACTGTACCATACATACACATATACCGGTGGAAAGCCACGTATCCAGAAGGTAGCCTATGAGAAAATTCTCCTCTCGATGGCAAAAGTACTGTTAATCAGGTTTTTAACCTATCAGAATTCAGTAGAAGTTAGAACATTCAGATTATGCTAGAATAACTCAAGACTCAACCAAAACAACCAAAAGAACAAGTGAAAATCACTCAAGGAAAATTAGCTAGAAATAATCTAAGGAGATGGATCGTTAGCGATCCATCGGTGATGGATCGCTTGTGATCCATGGGGAAGCATCATGAGTTGCCCAAACTTCTTGCATCATGATTCATTACCATTTCTAAGCATGCTTGCTAAGTTTCATAGCATGCCAAACAATCTAGTTTAAGAAGTGAAGACTCATCTGATTTAAGCTGTTTGACCAAAAGTACCTAACTTAAAATGGACCTAGAGAACTCATACGAAGTCGAATTGACTTGAAATTTTAGGAGAACACTTAGAAGACATATAATAAGGCTAGAAAAAGAGATTATTTGGAGTTGATTTGATGGATCGCTAGTGACCTAACTAGATGGATCATTAGCAACCCATCTAGAATGGGCCCCACCACCTCAAATTTTTATGGTGGGTCCTTGACACCCTCTAGAGTGTTCCTGCAAAGTTTCGTCCGATTACGTTAAGATTTGAGCGAATTATGGATGATTCTTCTGGACCAGATGATCCATGAAGACGGATGATCATATTTACTCCAAATGGCTTGATATTTGGACAAGGAACTTAAATAGAAGATAAGAAGACAACTGAATAAAGATCACTCAAAAATATGCTAAGTGGATGGATAGCTAGCGATCCATCCCCTATGGATAGCCAACGATCCACCAAGATAGGTTGGATCGCCCTCAAACTTTCCGAGCTCCTTCATAGCACCATGTAAAGGCTTCTGGTAGAAAAATATGCTAAGTTGATGGATCCCCTATGGATAGCTAGCGATCCATCCCCTATGAATAGCTAGCGATCTATAGAAATGATTCGGATTGATTTGAGATTTTCGATGATGACTTGGCATAAAAACTGGACTTCTAGCCCAATACTCACTGAATTCCCCTATAAATACTCATCTACCTACAACTAGAGATGGATCTTTTCCTGAGAGAGCTGCCATTACTCTACCGGAATTCCTTCACTTCCTCAACCCTCTTCTCTCCCACAACAGTCATTAAGGGGGTTACTGTGATTCTCCAGTCAACCCTTGAACTTGTGACTTATTCTAACTCATTGTAACTTAGATCTAAGGACTAAATAATTGATATCTAGAGAGATTCTACTAGTATAATCATAATAAAGATTGATTAAAGTGGACGTAGACTAGAATCAGTCGAACCACTATAAAAATTTTGAGACTCTTTTCTTACTTCTATTCTTTATTTGTTGTTTATCTGAGATTTGTGCTGCTGATTATCTGCACTGGTGCTTTCACACTCGACCCAGGGTGTTGATCCATTTTTTGGGTTAACAAGTACGTCGCCCTCTAGGATACCATATTGCGAGAAAATGCTTTGCAACATCCTATGTGTAAGAATTGAAGGAGCTTTCTCCAAAGGAACAAGCAAGACTCTAAAGTTAGGATGAGTGTGATCGACGACGGGGCCGATTGGAATCAGGCGACCATATTGACCTGAAGTTACGGAAGCGGTGGATCCAGTTGGGATCGACGATGACTTCACTTCAGAAAGTGGTGAGTTCCCCTCAACTGATTTGCGCCGAGAAGATTTGTGCATCATTCTATATAAGAAAGCTTGTGTTCAAAACGGTCACGTACGCCTAATCTCTAAACTATAGACTCTAGCGTAGTAGATACTTGAAATCCGAAAGATAGTTGACATGCACCAACCACCGATCGGATTCCAAGTATTAACCGGGGGTGCGTGTGATGCATGATCTAAGTGAGAATGGGTTCGGTGTCCTAAACATTGTGAACAAACCATTCCGTGTAGATGGCTCATTCACACCGGAAAGAGCAATTCGTATCACCTATTAATTTCTTTTCTTCTATACTTACCCGTTATCGATCAATGATCGATAACCGATCTGCTGTCCGAAGAGACACGGAAAGCCCTTCCTATTCCAAGTACACCGACAATGCAATGACGGGACCAATCCAAAGCAAGTAACTATAGATCGATGGGTCCGAATCGAGTAGAGAATTCTCAAACATAAGTCGATTTTAGTTCTTTGGAAAGTGATAACAGCATAAGCTGCATATAAGATGCTACCCTAAGCTATTATCACCTCCTAGAAAAACCAAAATCACTCTGCAAGACGCTATGTTGGGATCGACTGTGTAACTCGGTGCAAGTTAATTCTGACTCCGTGGATGAAGATAGCAAAACATGTCGAGCATTGGGGCAAAACCCTAGCTTTGTTCCGTGAAGAATTCAAGACTCGATTTACTATCTTCTTCCACAAAGTCACAATCGGCTCGGGTCTTCCACTGTATCCGTCGCCAACACAACTTCATCACTAATCGATAATGTAATAATACGTCAAAATACACTTCACCGACCTTCAAATTGAGAAAAGTGATTTGATCTCTGATTCAAGACAGCCCAAACTAGGGTATTGGATGATTTGGATCGGCAGCGACCAAGGTTTTAAATATCGGATTTCGGTCACGTTTCGTCTCGGAATTTTTACACAAGTTATCTCGTATCGGGGGAGATCTCGGACGAGATGAGTACATATCGAGTGTACATTTCGGATAGACATCTCGGGTCTTATAATGCATCTCGGGAATATCTCAGATGTACTTATGTGTCTAAAATTGATGTGTCAAAAATATATTTAACGGTTATAACTTTCTTAGTAAAAATAAAAATGGTAACATACTTGATTTACATGGAAAAAAGAATATTTTTAGAAGAGTAGTAGTTTGATTAGCTTAATTGATTTGGTAATGATCGAATAATATCCTTTTATTTGAACAAAATAAAGAAGTGAAACCTTTCGTATGACTCATTAAAATAAAAAGAAAAGTGTTCAAGAAGTTAGTAAATTATAATTGGATTGAGTAGTTACTTTTGAATCAATATGAAAATAAAAAATATTATGCAAACTAAGAAAAATGTATAATTTCGGGTGAGATCTCAGATTGAGATTTTGATCCATATTTCGGGTGAGATTTAAATATCTCGGACGAGATGAGTATCGAGGGAGATATGGAGGAGATTTGATGTCTCGTCTCGTTTAAGTGTGAAAAGGAGATCTCGGAGGAGATCTCGGGCGATATATAGGAGATTTAAAACCATGGCAGCGACTCAAAACAGGCATAATCTCGACGGCGACGGCTCTAGGAAGCGGTAGCAGGTGGCGTTAGTAGTAAGATCGATGGCGGCGACTCCTAAATGGACGGTGATCTTGGGTCGGCTGGCTAAGGGCTCGAAGGGATCGGATCGATTGGAGGAAAAAAACTTGGATCAATGAAAATTAGGTAAAGTGGGGGTCGATTCGTATTAAAAGAAAGAGAAAAGTTTGGAAAAATTGTCAAGTACTTGGATCGGTACCGATCCAAGTTTTCTCCCCCAAATGGTCTCAAATTTTCCTTATTCGACTTACTCAATGTTCATATTCATTCTGGAAATTATCAAGTCGAGATCACTTTGTAATTATGAACAATGGAGATTCACAACTATGGACTGGACAGTTAGTCGTACGTCATAGATAGTTTTGCAAGATGGCCATACACGACCAATGAAACTCTCTAAAACATAAACCCAAAGATAAACAATTCCAGAGCATACATTATTTTTAGCGAAAGTGTCTCTGGGGGCCAAATGTTAACTGGGTTTTTAACCCTGTAGAATTCAATGTGAGTTGGAACATTAAGATTAAACCAAAATGACTCAAAACATGATCGGAAGGCCTAAAAGTATAAGATAAAGGACCCCAAGAAGTTTGGGCCATTTTTTGGCTAACATTTCAGATCGGCACCAATCTGATCCAAAATATTGCTTCATTGGATCTCCGTTCCACTTGTCTAACACTCCTATGTCTCCACTAATCTTATCTACCGAGTTTGATAGCATTCCAAGCATCCGAGTTGAAGAAATGAAGACTTATCCGATTCAGATTATAGTTCAATCTAACCTACAGGTGAATCATCGTCAAAACAAGTCAATAAGCTACGAAACTACGTGGAGAGCGTCGTAATAAGGCAACAAAGACAACCAAGTGGTCAAAGCTTAAAAATTGCTTAACTATTTGGATCGGTACCAATCCAAATACTTTGCTTCGATGACCTTCAATCTTTCTGGACTTCCTCTATGTGATGAATGCATGCCTCTGACAAAGCGGTTTTGGCCCGTTCTCCAACTCCTATAAATACCATCCCATCTGCAACAGGAAATGGATCAGCTTTGATCTTTGCTGAAACTCTGCCATTGTTTCTTCACTCTTCTTCTCAACTGAGATCCTTCCGGTTGTCTCCAACAATAGTGGCTTGATCTAACTTAGGAAAGAAGAATCATATTGTAATCCAAAATTCTTTGAAATAATAGTTGATCAATAAAAGCTATAAAGTGAACGTAAGCCTCGTTAACAGCCAAACCACTATAAAAATCTCCTGTCTCTTTACTTTTTCTGCGATTTACTATTGCGTTTTCTATTTTATTTTCCTTGATAAACATGGCTGATGCTTTTACACTCAATCCAGGGTGTTGATCCATTTTTTAGGTCAACATGTACTATATATATAATAAAGTAAGAAAAGTACAGGAGTTCTGTACACAAGACACACATAAGCACAAATACTGCCAACATGCTTGGCCAGTAGCATAATAAATATAATATAAGTACACAAAATGAACCGGCCAGACCATATAACAGAAATAAAGACATGTATATCAGTAATGCAGCACTATGAAAATTTGATATGACCAAGAAGATATCTAAGCTAAATATGGGCACACCTACGGAACCAGCTAATAATTTCAGGGCAAAATCTAAGAGTGCGGGAGGAGAAAAAAAATTTCTTATCCCAATCTGGAGCGGCTAAATTTGCCTCATTGTTTGCACCATATTCACCATCATTGCAGAGGACCAGCTCATCATCCATAAGCCTGTAGTAAAGTTCCTGCTCATCTGCATCATCATCAGGGACCCATTTGGAGAAAATATCCCATCTCGTATGGAAACACAAGTCACTTTTCCTATGAGACCAAGTTCCTGATTTAGCACAGCATACCAACGGTGTATCCCTAGCTCGCAAGTCGACAATCTATTGAGCTATGAGCTCCACACTAGAAGGGTTAGATTGAAGAACGTTGACAAATTTGAATTACAGACTAGTGTTAGGAGACAAAGTTGGATCATGGTTAGGAGGCCCAGAGCTAGGGAAGGGCGGAACAAGCGAAGCAGATGGCGACACAATAGGGAAGGCCTCATGCGAGGGCAGTGGAGACACATGGGTAGGAGGACCAACTGGAACGTCGGAGGGTAGTGGATCAAGGGGGAGAAGGGGGGTAGGATTTGGAGGAGGAGGGATATAATGAGCAGATTTTATTTGCCAACGCCTAGAGGGAGGTTTTGGAAGCAGGATCTTGACTGGGAGGATATCAAGAATATCTGCAGAATGAGGACAACAGTTAATAATATGGCCAAAAGAGTGATAATGATCACAAATAGGCAGCGTCCACGGATACCATCAAATTTTCAGATCTAATATGCTTTTTATATTAAAATCTAAATTATTGCAATTTACTCCAAATTTAGCTAATTCCACTTAAAATCATTGGTTTATTATCATGTGATTATTTCCACTTAGATATGCATAAATCAAAATCACTAAAATCATCATGAATCTAGAAACTAATTAAAATCAATTCAAACGCTAACAAATTACTACTATATCAATATACATATATAATATCAACACACACAATCCATAATGATTGAGAGAGGACTCGAACTAGATTTATTCACCTTTCATTCTTGATCTTAAATCTCAATCTACTGGACTAACTCTAGCGTGATCTCTACTTCTATTCTTTCTTCTAATATAGCTTGTTTCTCATTTAAGCTTTATTTTGAATTTGAATCTACACATATCCCAAACATTATGAAAGTTGAGTATTTATAGCCATCTTACTTAGGCATCCAATTTTGGAATTTTACTTTTCCACATAAAATATTATTTCCCTACAAAAGTTGAATGAAACCTAGATTTGACTACGTGAGTCAGTTTGTAACAACCCCAGTATTAGTGATTACCTATGATATTAAATTATAACGATAGTTATAATTTAATATTAAGAATAAAATGAAATAGAGAGGATAAATTTGTTTCAAATTGTTTATTTCAAATAAACAATGTGTTTGAAGTTAAAGATTGACCTTGGAATTTAATTGAATGGAGTTTTGGGGAATAAATTGGAAATATTGGAATCTTAGATAACTTGAGTTAATAAATTAATCAAGGGATGTATTTCAACATTTAATTGTTGAAATAAAAAATAAATAAATGGAAATAAAGTTTTTAAAAACTTTATTTTGAGAGTTCGGAGTGAAAATAATCAATTATTGGATTTTAATCGAGTCAATGTAATAATATTGGTAATTATTGCCAATATTAACCTTTTATTAAATATAAAAGGAGAAATATGTAGAAATTATGTATTTTATTAAAATAAAAAATGAAATATTGGTTGGAAATAATATTTTAATGATTCAATGAAGTTAGAATGATTTATTGCAACTTATTTGACAAGAAAATAAATTTTTATTTAACTTGTTGTGTTAAAAATGATATATTTGCACTAAAACTGTGTAAATTGTTAAATATTGTTAAAAATGGGGTTTTATTGTTAAAATTATCTTTTTATTGTTAAAATAAATTTTATTTTGTCATAATAACTATTTTATTTCAATACAATTGGATGTATACATTTTATTTGGCATATAAATGTTGAAATATGTGAATATAGTAATAAAATAGGTAAATGTATACATTCTTTTGTTATTTTTCTCTAAGTATATTTAGTCTTGGGCTTGTTTGGGTAAGAATTAGATCCATTAGCCCTCTTTAGAAAATTCTGGTAAGGAGAAAACATTCAGTACGTAGTTATTCCTCTTCTTTCTCAAACTAAGTCATTTACAGTAAAACAACAAAAGAAAAAAAATGGCAGCCTCCCTATAAATTCAATTTCCACTCTAAATTGCTGCTGATTCAAAGAATAAATCACCAAAACAAGAAAAGGGAAAGGTAATCACAACCAATACTATAAAAATTTCATTCAAATCTATGAGGTTGATATGAATTTTGTCTGTAACCTGCTCTATTCTTTTGCATGTCTCTTTTCAAGCTTCTACAGGTTGCTGAAGGTCGTTTCTCCACCAAAAGCCATCATCTTCCTCTTGAAATCGCACGAAATCTTGCTAATTTGCTAAGGTGAGTACAACACTCATAATTGCTAACCAAAACTAGTGCTATTGCTAAGAAATCTGCTCTGTAAAAGCTTCTGTATATGTTCATACTCCCTGTTGTTGCTTTTCTCTGTTTTTTTGTTTCTGGTTGCCACTTTGAGTGGCCATATCTCTTTGATTTTCAGTCGAATTGCTGTCGGATCTTTTCTGGATTGTAGTTTAGTTGTTAAACTCTTTGCATGTCAATTTTCGCTGCAAAACTTTATCATTTGCTATGCTAATTTGCTGTTGGAAGTTGAATTTGAAGCAAAAGAAGTACCCAGAAAAATTCCATAGTTTGGGTCGACCTGGAGGTCGACCCAGCAACCAGGCGGTCGACCTGGCCTTTGAGTTGGGTCGACCCCCTAGTTGGCCCAGTATGTGATGTTGTGGTCGTTTGTTCCTATATCTTATGCAGCTTGTTTTGTAGCATTTCCTTTGAATTGCTATGGTTTTGTCACTTGTTTTGATGCAAAATTTGTGATGATTTTGATGATGCTTATGGGCTATGATATCCATTAATGGATTAGCCAAGTTTTAGAGGAATTTTGAATTTTAAAATTTGGTTTAAATTCAAATTAAATTCGAATATCGGTTGGAGTTATTTCTTCATTTTTCTTCGATTTCAAGCACTAATTCTTCCAAATAAATTTTGAGAAAATTTCTAAATAACTTGATTTTTGAAATCATTATTATGAAATATTTTCAAATTATTGTTAAATTATTTTAAAGTATTTTAAAAATATTTATTTCCTATAATAAGGAGAATTTTCACTAAATTGCTTCCAAAATGGTTTCAGAAAATTATTTTTAAATTCTGTTTTCTCTAGAAAATTATTTTATAAATAATATATTTTATTTTATACTTTTTGAACATATGAAAAAGAGAATTAAACGATTTAGTAAAATACGTGGTATGGGACACGTGAGTTTACTTTTTCGGTTAATTCCGGACTTGTACGATCGAAATTTCTTGAGTATGTTGTTTTGAGCTGATTATTGAGATTTATAATTCCTATTATAGGAATTATCTGAGTAGCCAATATTTGGTGAGTTGAGAGGTTCGAGATCTCCCATTATAGGAGTAATAATCGATGAGAACCACTTATATATGTTGTTTTACTCGCTGATGAGACGAGGCGAGTCTTGAGATGAGATTTCCCTTTTTGGGAATTATGGTTTATGAGAAACTACTATGAGATTTATCTTCACTTGCCGATGAGACGAGGCAAGATATATGAGTATTCTGAGATTTGAGATTTTATTTTATGATGTGGAGTTAACTATTGGTTGGTAAACCGTTTAGTGTGAACGTGTGGTATGGGATGCACGTTAACACTATTCAGGTTCCTTCCCAAGTGTTTGTGCCACATCCACGAGTATGCTAGTGCTATAGACCTTCGGGTCATCTGAGTATGTGACTTCGGTCACCACGAGTTATGTGACTTCGGTCACCACGAGTTATATGACTTCGTCACCATGAGTATGACCTTCGGGTCCACGAGTTAGGAACCTAAATTATAAATAGCACTGGACAAGAGTTTAGCACGTGCAGCATTGCTTCAGCTTTGCAATCGGGGATCTGGCCAATCCGGGTTTTCTGAGATTCTCTGGGTTTTCTGAGTTTTATACGATTTCACCATTTTGAGATTTTGTTACATCGATAGCCTAGGGCTACATGAGATGTCATATAGGGTGATTTCGTTTTCATGAGATTTGAACTCTATTTTGAGTTCTATGTGATTCATATTGGAAATCTTGATGAGTTTCCCTTATAGCTTTTGAATGGTTACTTGCATTTACATTGAATGCCTTTGTGTTTGGAATACTTATGTTGAACTAAACCTATTCATGCGGCAACCCTTAATGAATCTATTCCATGGCATTGCATTTGAGCTATACCTGTATATTATTCCTTTATAACTAAAGGAAGAGTCCCCTTATGCACTTATATTCCTCTTATCTTGTACTAATATCAAGTTCTAGTTAGCCTGACCCGTGTATTTATTACTCGGGTTAGACCGAGTTGAAGGTTAGGTAGTTGGACTCTTAGCTTGCCCTACCCTTTGGATTTCTCCATCGCTTTGGATATGACTAGTTTTTGTGTTGTAGTCTTTTTGTTGGGAACTTGTGATGTATATTCTTTTGTGGGGGATGTATGTATATATATATGGTGGTTTTGCCACTTGTGACGTGTTGTATGATATTTGATGTATGTATATGTATATCATTTCTGTGTTGCTGTTCTGTGTCTTGTGATTGTTGTAGTTATTATATTTTGTTTCTGAATAGATCCTATAGCCACCATAGTAGTGTATTAGGTAGGAATTAAGTATGTCGAATACTCGAGAAGAAATGGAAAAAATAAGTCCCAAAACCGACATACTTAGCTCTTATCTAATGCAAGACTATGATGGTCGCCCTTAACCAGCCCTATTCTTCGCATTAGCAGACATAATTACTATGTAATTCTCTTTGTTAATGTGGGTCTCGGGGTGGGGCGTCACACGATTTTTGCTGCTTGATATTCTATATTCGCCAATCGCAATGTATCCTAAGCATATTTTGTCGTCTTGGCCGTACCATCCATCTTTGAAATATTCAAAAGCCCCATTTTGACTAATCATATCTATGTGTAAACAATAATTTAACTACATAATATTATTTCCCTCCTTTTATTTTTCAGGTTGCAAGATTACTCCACTGTTCTACTGGGTCATTGTAGTCTGTTTTCATATGTCTGTGTGGGATACACCCAGGCTTAGATAACTATATTCATACACCAAAAAATTTACTTAACATCAAAATAAATGAACAAATCTAGCATACACCATACATTACTTAACATACACCACTCCGTTTTACAAAATTATCCCTAATTATATCTTTGATTATCTTCTTCCTTTAAAACATCTACTTTATTCATACAAAAATCTAGAATTTTCCAGAACAAACTCAAATCGAAATTCAAAAGAAACCGTAATATCTTTATTTTTTATGTCAAACTTATTCATTTTCAATAAAAAAGAATCTCATTTTTCAAAAAGGGTTAAACCAGACTGAAATTGAAAAAGGCGCATGTGTAAGATATGGATAGCTATTGTTTCCTATCTAGATAATTGGTTAACTCATTCATCAAAATGTTATGGTTATTTTTTCCTCTTTTAAGGTTTTATCTTGATTGGTTGTAAAGGATATTTTAGCACTGCTAAACAAAGGGAAGAATTTATCGTATATTTTCAATAAGGTTGAATGAGTAGGACGAGCGAATGGTTAATTTGGTTTGAAGCCGATTGAAAATATTAAAACAAAAATAACAAATCAATAAGCAAAAACCAAACTGGATGAATTTGATATTTTTTTCAAAACCAAAACCAACCAAATTGAAGATAATTAGTTCGATTGAGTTGGTTTAATTGGTGGGCCATTAAATAAGTTAGATTTTTCAGTTAATAACATAATATGAAATTGAAATAATTTGTTAAACCCATGTATTTATCGATACGAAGATACTATCATTTTTAGGAAAAAAAATTTCCTCCTTTAAAATCATTAAATGACAATAAATTATATTTTTAAGATAGTAATTTAAATAATAATACCTAAAAATCATAGTTTAAAACGATTTAAGTTTTATATTTGATTTAACTGGTTGATCCGATTTTTAAATATTGAAAATCAAAAATTGATTTCAAAAAACCAATAAATAGGAAAATAGAAACCAATCACAATAAATGAACTAATAAAACTGGATCGATCCAACGAAACTGGTTGCAAAAATGCCATGTTATTCGGCCATTACTATAGTATTTTTAAAGTGGTGGGAAATGCTGAATGACACTGGATAAATTAGACACTGCGTTGCATTTTTGCACCGCTCAATTTTCATTGAAGCTAAAATCAACCGGCCATTAATGGATTCGCTAAAATCACGCTTCTCACCGGACCAACAGGAACTAAAAACACAGACTCCTAGAGTTTATGTTGGACGCTGATCACAATTTCAATGGCTACATGCCTAGGTACAATTTTCTATTTGTTATTTTAATTTTGGATTTAATTTAAATCAGTGAGTTGCGTAGTACTTTGAATTTTAATCCAGTACAAGCGTATCGCATGTCCATCTACGAGCTGTAGTCAGTAATATGTAACTTTGTAGACAGTAGAGAGAATACGTGTAATACCCGTTAAACTGTAATTTGGTCTGTGTTCCCCTTCTATATCATATTTACAAGGAATACTTTAAGATGGGAATTTTAATGCGTTAGGTTGAATTGCATGCTGTGTTAAAATGCTGGATCAACGATGAAAGTGAAGTGAATTCCTAAGAACGAGAAATATAGATCATGTAGGCTAGCAAAATAACTTTGAAATGAGTATTAGGAGCATCCAACATGGTATTCTTTTGGTATTCAGTTAAAACTCGGGTAAATGATGCTAATTGATATACCCCCTGCTGGGTAAGCAAAATAAAAGAGCTTTTTGCCCCTTCTGATGGGAATTGCTCGAAGTGATCAAAATTGAAACCAATGTGTTTGATAATATGGCAATTTATGATTTCCTTATGCATGAGAGAACAGTGGACCGAAAGAAAAGTGAGAACATTTCGGATAGTTGTCAAAAGGTAGAAGTTAATATAGTGAGACAAAGCCACCATTCAGTTTGAAGCATGGGTTACTATGAGTTGAGGACTGCATAGAGGCTTAGAGTTGAATCATGGGTTATGAATAAGAGTGGTATTATCAATGTGTTTTAAATATGAAACCCATTTTTAATTACTGAATCATTGCCAGGCTTCAAGGATGCAAGTCTGTTCACAAACTAAAACGGTGGCTTATTTGCAACTACTCCTTGCTGAAATTTGTGATATGGATATGGTTATGAGTACAAAGATTTAGGCCAGTATAGAAATGAAGAGGAAGGAGAGAAAAAAAGGCAGTTACAGGTATTTTATCCTATTTGATTTGTTACGTTTATAGAACATGTTATCTGTCTGCAGAACATGTTGCGGTTCATGGAGCTTTGATTTTGTATTGATCATTTCCTGTAAAATATTAACTTGTAAATATTGAAATTGTGGTCATAGAGAATTAAACTAGCAGAGCATATAAGTTGAATTTAAGTGTTTGATTAACAATTCAATTAATGTCAATGAACAAGTTAGACTTAATTAATTCCAACCAACACTTTTTATTAAAAAAAATACCTAGGCCGTTTTGGCTTAATTTTTAAGTTTTGTGTTTTCAACTTTTACTTCAAAATGCATACGAGGGAAGTGCAAGGGAACATATAGACGTGATGAATAAATAATTAAATCTATCTTCAAACATCAGAGTCAGCGTAAGCCTTAAACGGGTCGACACAGATGATGCAAAATAGTCAATCGAACAATTCCTCAATTAAACAACCAAAATAATGGAGAGAACAATGATAAAATAGCAATAAATAAATGACATCGAGATTTTAGTGATTCCACTAACGTCATGTTAGCATACATAACTTTTATTAATACCGATGAGAGTGAGATTGATTTTAATAATTTTTTCCTTTAGAAATGATTTTGTGAAGATAAGAGAAAAGAATAATAATAATGAAAACCCCAGAGCAATAAAACAAATCCTAGCCTCCACTGGATGCCTCATTCCATTCTTAGGTTCTCTTTTATATTACAAGAGAATTCAACCTAAATTGGCGAAAATACCTTTAGACTCCGCTTGTAAGTTTTTTTAAAACCGGTTTAGAATGGTTCTGTAATTCAGATGTTGGAATAACCCCTGCTTGTTAGGTTTTTTTCTCGTTGATCCAGAACGGTTATAAAACCGGTGAAAACCAGTGCAGTACAATTTTGATGAGAATTATCAACCTACCAAATTGGGATGTTTTGGGGAGTTTCATATTATTTTTCCTCCTATTATGACATTTAATATATTTTTTCCATCAAACACTTAACATTTCTTTCTGTCCACTTTCTGCTATCTGTATTCTCATCCGCGAACATGATTTTACTTTCAACCTTCAAAACGTTTTCTGTTTTGATTTTTTATTGCTTGGGTTTTCATGCTATATTCTAATGATGACAGATTAGAACTTCTGGAACACTGGTTTAAAACCAATGTCACAGAATAATGTTCTACAATATTAATTGGCCTATTGGAGCCACTGTCACATAAATCTTAAAATGGAACACTTTCTTTTTGTTTCAACGTTTATTTATATTATTAACTAGTATGATTCAACATAAGCTACATGCTGAAATTTAAAAAAAAAATTACAAGATTTTTGGTACGTGGGATGCAGGTGTGTATAAGAATATCTTTGAAATAAATTATTTTCGGACGTTTGAAAATTGAAAGAATGATAGATTATCCTTGCAAGAATGATTTTTTTACTTGTCTAAGCAATATTCAAGATAAAGGTAAAGCTTATTGATAAATACAACAAAGTGTGGAACTGCAAAAGCGTGGTACCGTAGCATGAATCTAAAGGAAAAAGCAACAAGATAATAGAGAATGAAATGAATTAAAAAGTAAATAGAAAGGATATTTATGTAATATTACATTTTTGAAGAATGCTTAAAACGGGTATATATTAACTTCCAAGTATGCAGTGATTAGTTGTAATAATACTTCATGTAAACTAATCAAAACCGCTATGATCATTTACGGTCAAAACCGGTACTCTCAAAATCTTTCATAATCGGTACCACAAAACTCACAAGCGGAGTCTTGGAAAACATCGCTTCAGATTTGTCTTGAAAAATTCCGCATCAGCTAATCAGTCGACTAATTAGAGGGATCAATCAACTGATGCAATCTAAGCCAATTTCAATAGCAGATAAATAGTTGACCGTTTCCCCCAAAAATCGAATATGTTCCTTCTTGGAAAAGTATTCAAGGTTTTCTCCCTTAATCAGTCAGTCAACTGTTCAGAGCCTATCAATCAACTGATTTGTTGTAGCTTCATTTTTTGGTCTGTCTGCAAGTTTCTTCTTCCTTGGAACCATGATAGCTCTTCCATACGAGTTTCAAATCACAAATGTTCAAACCGTTAGAAAGCTCATTTAATCCTTTAAATTTTCCGTATATATTATCGGCAAAATTCAACACCCCACCTCAATACCATATCCATTCTCCATATCTTGATATACCAAATGACACCTTGCCATTATATCATCATTGTCATTTTTCAAAATCATAGTCATCATTCCATTTCTCTATAGTCAATTATGATACCAACGCCACATATGAACAACGTAATATAGTGACTATATTACTATCACTATCGATACCATTTGTGGGATTAGTTGAGTCATTCTTCGATTCTGACATTTTAACAAACATCTTGTGCACACATTGATACTCTGATATCAAATGTAAGGTAATTTATAGATCCAATCAATAGATAATTAATTAAATTTATCTTCAAACACAACAAACACCAAAATCAGCGGAAGCCTTAAACAGATCAGCATAGGTGATGCAAAACAACAATCGAACAATTTTTCAATCCAACACAATAAACAACCACAATAATAGAGAGAACAATAATAATGAATAAACGACACCGAGATTTTATTGTGGTTCCACCAACATCGTGTCAGTTTACATCCAGTTTGGAGAGAACTTTTATTAATACTGAAGTGAGGCAGATCGACTACAATATTTTTTCCTTAGAATTGATTTTGTGGAGATAGAAGATGAAGAAATAGTAAGGTGGAAACTCTAGAACAATAGAACAAATCCTAGTCTTCAATCGGTGCATCATTTCTATTCATAGATTCCGTTTTATATTACAAGAGAACTACAACCAAAAGTAACGAACATACCTCTAAAAATGCCGCATCAGATTTGTCCCGAAAAATCCCACATCAGCCAATTAGTCGATCGATTAAGGTGATCTTTCAACCGATGCAATCCACGCCAATTCATGTATCAGCTAAACAGTCGACCGACTCTTTCAATCGGTTAACTTTGCCTCTAAACAGTCGAATGTATTCCCCTAAAATTGCACTATCTTTTCATGGGAAAATATATTGGCTTTTCTCCCTTAACCAGTCGACTATTCATGGCATATTAGTTGATTGATTTATTGTAGCTCCATTTTCTGCTCGTCTGCATGTTTCTTCTTCCTTCAAACTATGATAACTCTTCCATATGAGCTCCAAATCGTGAACCATTCAAACCGTTGGAAAGTTCATTCCATCCTCTACATTTTCTATATATAATACCGCCAAAATTCAAGGAGGACAGAGATGCAAGAATTCTAGTCACTACAACAAAGTAAAGAAGTGGAAGGGGAAGATAACCCGTCATGTTTTTTATATTTCATGTTTTTTATATTTTCCAAAAGATGGAAACAAGAAAATGTCAATTTTAAATTTATATGTTAAAACCAGTTAGCAAATTGACCGTTTTCCAAAAGGTTTTCGATATTGTCCAATCGGTTGTTACGAAAATCTAAAACTGAAGATTGTAAACCAAACAAGGTCGAGTTTTAGTTTTTAGTATTATGAAGATATGTGAGTAAAAATTACTTGGAAGTTGTTTTGTTGTTGTTGCTGCTGCTGCTCTAGTAGTAGTAGTTTTTTCCATTTTGGTTTTTGAATCTGTTGGAAATTGTTGTTTGAAAATAAGTGAATTCTTAAAAATTGACTAAGTATGAAATGGTTCCTATTATATGGGATATGAATAGTCCCACATTGTGGGATTATATGAAAAAATCAAGTATTTATACCTGATTCTTAGAAGCTAAGTTGGGCTCTTTGGACACCCAATGATGCTCTTTTGTGAGAAGGGAGACCATGCTTGACCACCATGCGTGCGCTGATCGACCGACTCGACCTGGGCCGGGCTTGTAGTGGTGTAACATTTATATTTTTGGTACAAAATTCTTTAACCGTTTTTAGACCGGGCTGGAACGGTCAAATCAGACCAGACCCGTATTGGAGAACGTTACATAACGTTTTGACCCGTTGTCTCAGATCCATTTTTCGAGACCACGTTTCCCCGACCAGCAACGTTCTTTTTGCTATTCCGCCTTCTTAACTGATAAGGAGACGAAACAGAAAGAACTACATCTCGTTCATTTTTAATCCACAAATTCGAGCAATATTTTTGAGTGCAAACAGAATCGTTTCGTACGTGTAAACGAATTGATACCGCAGAATTTTTTAAAGGCTGTTTTATCCTAGAGGCGGCGACGATTGATCCGAACTGCTTTGCACTGTACAGCAGATCGCCGAAACGTTTTCAAGAGAGTGACGTAGTCCACGACTCAACCGAAGATCAACATTGTTTTCATCAAATTGAAGACGACGCCACCAACGATGACTTCTGCTGCAGATCTAGATGCCGCTGCTCCCGCTTCACTCTTCCAGGTCCCGATGGTCTCTGCTGCGCCTTTCAGATTCGAGGGTCTCTACTTCAAACGCTGGAAACAGTAGATGGATTTCTTCCTGACCATGAGAAAAGTGGCGGCTGTGTTGACAACCGACAAACCGCAGCTACCAGATAGACCAGACGAAGCAGACGCAGATCTGATGCGAGCCTGGATAGAAAAATCAAAGGAACTGTAGAACTGGACAGAGCAAGACTACCTGTGCAGAAACTTCATTCTCAACGGCCTCAGTGATAACCTCTACAACTACTACAATTCCGACAAGACAGCCAAAGAAATCTGGGAAGCGCTGCAAAAGAAGTATGATACGGAAGAGGCTGGAGCGAAGAAATATGCAATCAACCGCTACCTGAAATACCAGATGACGGATGACAAGTCAGTAGAGATGCAGTCTCATGAGCTTCAGAAAATTGCTCATGAGATCATCTCCGAAGGTATGAGTTTGGACGAACAATTTCAGATTGCTGTTATTATTGATAAACTGCCCCAGGTTGGAAAGATTTTAAGAATGTGTTTAGGCACAAGACTAAGGAATTCTCCTTAGAGAGCTTGATCACTCGTCTCCGTATTAAGGAGGAGGATCGTAAGCAGGACCAGAAAGAGGAAGTGCTTGTTGTCACCAACAACAACACTAAAAAGTCCAAGCCCGTAGTTTTGAAACCGAATCCGAAAAACTTTAAGAATCAGAACCGCAACCGCAACAAACAGAATTGGAACCCGCAAGGGAACTAAAAGGGACAACAGAAACCGACCCAAAAGAATGATTCCGGACAGTTGTTTCTGTGTTACAACTGTGGAAAACCAAGTCATATGGCACGCAAGTGTAGGAACAGGCCAGGCCCTGCACCGCAGGCTAACCTGGCTGAGGAGCCTCTTACGACTATGAATTCTGAGATTCATCTAGTTGGTGGATCAGAAGGTTGGTGGGTAGATACTGGTGCATCCCGTCATGTCTGCTATGATCGTGCTATGTTCAGTACATACACGGTTGCTGATGATAAGAAAGTGCTGCTGGGAGATTCTCACACCACTACAGTTGCTGGCATTGGAAATATGGAAATAAATTTTACATCTGAAAAGACAGTTCTTCTGAAAGATGTGATGCATACTCCGGAGATGAGAAAGAATCTGGTTTCTGGATTTCTCCGGTTGGTTTTACTCAAGTTATAGAGGTTGATTTGTATACTTTAACTTATAAAAGGATGTTTGTAGGGAAGGGTTATGCTTGTGAAGGTATGTTTAGACTTAATGTTGAATCTAATAAAGTAATCAGTTCTGCTTATATGTTGTATGATTTTAATATCTGGCACTTTAGATTATGTCATGTAAATAAACGTATTATTCATAACACGGGCACCTTAGATTTAATTCCTAAAATGTCACAAACTGACTTTGATAAATGTGAATTCTGTAGTCAAGCAAAAATCACTAAGAAACCCTATAAATCAGTTGATAGAATTTCTGAACCCTTAGACTTAATTCATTCTGACATATGTGAGCTTGATGGCACTTTGACTAGACATGGACATCGTTACTTTATCACTTTCATTGATGATGGCTCTGATTTCACTTATGTATATCTTAAGAAAAATAAAAGTGATGCATTTGATATGTTTAAATTATTTAAAACTGAAAGCGAGAATCAATCTAATAAGAAAATTAAGAGATTTCGTAGTGATAGAGGAACAGAATATGAGTCTAGTCCATTTCTTGATTTTTATAAATTGCATGGTATAATTCATGAGAGAACTGCACCTTATTCACCTAAAATGAATGGTAAAGCTGAAAGAAAAAATAGGACCTTTACCTAATTAGTTGTAGCTATTTTATTAAATTCGGGTGCAGTAAAACATTGATGGGGGGATATTTTATTGACTGTATGCTATGTATTGAATAGAACCCCTAAATAAAAAAGTAAGGTTTCATCTTTTGAAATTTTAAGAAATTATAAACCGAATGTATCTTACTTTAGAACTTGGGAATGTTTGGCATATGTTCGTATACTTGACCCTAAGAGAATAAAATTAGCAAGTAGAGCATACAAATGTGTATTTATTGGCTATGCGATTAATTGCAAAGTATATAGATTTTATGACCTGAATACACATAATATAGTAGAATCTAATGATGCTGATTTTTATGAAACTAAATTTCCTTTTAAATTGAGGAATAGTGGGGGCACGTCAAAAAACACTGTGCCTATTGGAATAGAACTTAATGAATCTTCTAAAATCGAACCTAGAAGAAGTAAAAGAGCAAGAGTTGAAAAAGATTTTGGCTCGGATTTTTGCAATTTTATTATAGAGGAGGATCCCACAAACCTCCAAGAAGCCTTATCTTCATTAGATGCCGATTTTTGGCAAGAGACTATAAATGATGAGATGGATTCTTTGAAATCCAATAAGACTTGACACTTAGTAGATTTACCATCTGGTTGTAAGTCTATAGGCTGTAAATGGGTACTTAAAAAGAAATTAAAACCCGATGACACAGTTGAAAAATATAAAGCTCGTTTGGTAGCTAAAAGTTTTAGACAAAGAGAAAATATAGACTTTTTTGATACTTTTTCACCCGTAATTAGAATCACATCCATTCGAGTACTCTTTTCGTTAGCATCTATTCATAATTTAATAATACACCAAATGGATGTTAAAACTGCTTTTTTAAATGGTGAATTAGAAGAGGAAATTTATATGGACCAAACAGAAGGTTTTGTAATTCATGGTCAAGAACATAAAGTTTACAAATTAGATAAATCATTATATGGTTTAAAACAAGCACCTAAACAATGACATGAAAAATTTGATAACTTAATAATCTCAAATGGTTTCAAAGTTAATGAAAGTGACAAATGCATTTATTATAAATTTGAGAATGACATTTGCACTATAATATGTTTGTATGTAGATGATCTACTTATTTTTGGATCAAACATTCATGCCATAAACACTGTTAAAGCTTTGTTAAGTGCCAATTTTGATATGAAAGGTCTAGGTGAAGCGAGTGTAATCTTTGGTATTAAGATTACTAGGTCCGAAAAAGGACTTTCTTTGGATCAATCTCATTATATTGAGAAGATCTTAAAGAAATACAATTACTTTGACTGTAAACCTGCATGTACACCATATGATCCTAGTGTAAAACTATTCAAGAACACCAGTGAAAGTGTAAGACAGTCTGATTATGCGAGCATCATTGGCAGCCTTCGGTATGCCACTGATTGTACTAACCCGACATTGCCTATGTCGTTGGATTATTATGCACGTTTACTAGTAGACCTACTATAGAGCATTGACACGCTATTGAGAGGGTCATGAGATATCTAAAACGAACCATGAACCTTGTATTACATTATGAAAAGTTTCCAGCTGTCCTTGAAGGTTACACCGATGCAGACTGGAATACTTTATCTGATGATTCAAAAGCAACCAGTGGCTATATCTTTAGCATTGCTGGAGGAGCTGTTTCTTGGAAATCCAAAAAACAGACTATTTTAGCTCAGTCTACTATGGAGTCTGAGATGATAGCACTAGCCACAGCTAGTAAAGAAGCAGAGTATTTAAGAAATCTGCTAGCTGAGATTTCTTTATGGGAAAAACCAATACCAGCTGTGTTGATCTATTGCGATAGTACCGCGGCTATTGCAAAAATACAGAACCGTTATTATAATGGTAAGAGACGACAGATGCGTCGTAAGCACTGCACTGTTAGAGAGCTACTCTCTTCAGGAGCTGTTAGAGTGGATCACATACGCATCGATGAGAATTTGGCAGATTATTTGACGAAAGGACCGACCAGAGAGAAAGTCCTTACAACTTTCAGAAAAATGAGACTATTGTCCTTAGATTGTTGAGTCACGCACAATGGTAACCCGACCTAATGACTGGAGCCAAGAACTAGGTTCAATAGGTAAGAACAAGTTGTGAAGTAATATGAGTTGAACATGCTATTATTCATATATATAGAAGCATGTGTTCCTGAAGTGATTAGATGATGAGTTAATAAAAACTCTTAATGAGATCTATACTCCATTTGGAGTGGAGTACCTACCTTCAGGAGTACTCTTGATAGACTCACCTGTGTGAATGTGGAAATTTGGCCATTTCCTATGAAGTTTTGGGCAAAACTCCTAGAGCATTCACTAAACTGGGATAGACGTGCATGACCATAAATGCACGGGCTTATTTGATTGCACTATAGAAAGATTGTGTGTGGTCTGATGTCTGAAATAGAGTTCAAGACTACGTGTCACTCTAGTAAAAACTGAATCTTATCCACTATGCAAAGGTTCAAGTCGAAAGACACCTTTGTTTATGCATCTTATATTTTTTCAGAAATTGCTCGAAAATATTTAAAAAAAATTCAAGTGGGGGATTATTAGAAATTGTTGTTTGAAAATAAGTGAATTCTTAAAAATTGACTGAGTATGAAATGACTCATATTATATGGGAATATGAATAGTCTCACATTGTGGGATTATATGAAAGAATCAAGTATTTATACTTGATTCTTAAAAGCTAAGTTGGACCCTTTGGGCACCCAATGATGCTCTTTTGTGAGAAGGGAGACCATGCTTAACCGCACGCGCGCGCCGGCCGGCCGACCAATCTGACCCAGGCCGGGCTTGTAGTGGTGTAACACTTATATTTTTGGTACAAAATTCTTTAACCGTTTTTAGACTGGACTGGAACGGTCAAATCAGACCAGACCCGTATTGGAGAACGTTACATAACGTTTTGACCCGTTATTTTCTCAGATCTGTTTTTCAAGACCACGTTTCCCCCGACCAGCAACTTTCTTTTTGCTATTCCTCCTTCTTAACTGATAAGGAGACGAAACAGAAAGAACTACATCTCGTTCATTTTTAATCCATAAATTCGAGCAATATTTTTGAGTGCAAACAGAATCGTTTCGTACGTGTAAACGAATCGATACCGCAGAATTTTTTAGAGGCTGTTTTATCCTAGAGGTGGCAGCGATTGATCCGAACTGCTTTGCACTATACAGCAGATCGTCGAAACGTCTTCAAGAGAGTGACGTAGTCCACGACTCAGCCGAAGATCAACATTGTTTTCATTAGAATCTGTCTGTAGCAAGGAGAAGAAGAAAAAAAAGATGAAAAAGCGTAAAATCGTCAAGATAAATGGGCAATTGGATAGTTAGGCTGAATCATTAGTGGGCTTAAATGTGTGGTTGTATTTTAAGATGTTGATTTAAGCTATAGCCTAGGTAACTGACAGAGCATTAATAGTTGGCGTGTTCACTCTAATTCTTATCATTTTATTAGTGGTGTTAGGCTAACTTTCTTCTTCTTTTCCCATCTACGAAAATATCAAAATGTATTATAAATTGGGTTTGATCACGGGTAAATTATTCAGTCAATTTGTATCTCCTGCAAATATTTTTAAAACGTGAAGTGCGATTTACATAATTTATTATCTTTTGATATACTGTGTTTGTTACTTAGTTAATTATTTGGTTCGTTATCATTTGATATCCTGTATCTTTTGATATACTCTGTTTAATTTATTATCTTTTGATATACTGTGTTTGTTAGTTAATTATTTGGTTCGTTATCATTTGATATCCTGTATCTTTTGATATACTCTGTTTCTAGTGCTTTCTTTCGACGCAACACCATATACTTGATTTTCCCATAAGGTAACATCTAACTAATTATCTATTAGTTAGTGTAAGTTTAAATTAAAACTGGCTTAACTGATAGTCCTCATATTGAAATTGAACGTAATCCAAGAGTATTGATGTGCTGCTGTTTCAATGTTTAATTTTGCAATGATGATTATGTGAGGACTTGAGGAATTGATTATGTGACCCGAAGATTGATATTGTGTTTGAACAGTTGTAGTTGATAAACTGATGAATGAATGGAAATATAATTTATTTATAACTAGCGTTATGGCATGTGTTCCGTGCGTGATTTGTTTTTTTTATAAATTGTATATGTTAACACATTCAAGAGAAATCGTTTGCAAAGATATTTAATCATATTTTGCGATGAAATTGTGTGGTGAGTTTTTATTTTTATTTTTATTATTGATTAATAGAGAACGAATTTGTGAAAGATCTTGGAATAGCTGTTACTTTAAACGAAAGTTGGTTTCATGATGATTTTTCTTAAGCATACTGGAAAGCCTTGAGCAGTTTTTCCTTTTCTAATTCTATACCTTGAAAATGAGCATTGGAACTCTTGTGTTAATCTTACAAACCGCTTATCTAACAAGGCAATGTAGAAAAAAGAAAAAGGGAATACTTTTTGTTCTAATTTATTTTGGGCTTAATCACGTATTGCATTTTCCTCTGATCAATATCAGACTATAAAAAATCTCAGGTTACCTTTATGCATGCATAGTATTAAGCAAGTAAACTGAATTCCATGGGAATGTTATAGTTTGAAATGCATGCGCAGTATTAGAAAATTAAAACCATTTTACACATGAATAGCATCTCCGCTATGTTTTCACTCAGGTCCACATGTTATTAAAAAGATACAGCTTTCCTAATAAGATATTACATGGTCTTACCGGCAGTCAATCCATGCCCTAAAACCATTTCTCTATATTTAATGTTGCAATAATTTGTAATCAATGAAATACTTAAAAAAAGTATTGTTTTCCAAGTTGTTTAATACAATGGAAGTACAGGAGAAGAGAATAGATGCTATAGGAAAAATCTTTAAATTAATCAGCATATAACCATTCAGAAACCAACTAAAACACTGTGTCTATGATCACTTACCAACTGAAGAGTGGGCTCAAGTGATAAATCCAATTACTATATGTTTGTTAACTAAATTGACAAATTCAGAGAAGTTTCACACTGGCTAGTAATGTATTTAAAAACAATAAAGTAACGGCTTAGCATGTTGTACAAATCAATATCTAGTAGGTAAAGGATTGTCTCCTTTTACTTTTATCATTTCATAAACATATGATAATCCACTGTTTTTTCAAACAACTTTCAAGTGTATCATATTTTAGTGTGAATATAAATCAAATGAGAACATGTACTACTGATTCTACATATTAAGTGTTAAGTGCATATGAAACACGTGTTGCAAGGAGTTCATGTTTCTCATGTTTATGTTTATGTTGTAGATTGCATTTATGGTAAATGATGCAAAATGCAACCACATAAATCCATTGATAATCACAAATTACTAGCTTACCGTTCCATTTTAGTGAAAATAACTTCTTAGGGTCTCTTCAGCGCTATGCACATGCTTGAAAGCGTGACCACATTCTTCAGTCGAAAAATGTGAACTCTAAACTGCCTCAAGAATCTATCTACCAATCCGACCCATGTGCTTATGGACTTATTCTTTAACTGCCAGAACCACACAGCAGCCAACACCATCAAATATAACGGGAAACATCGTCCCATTACCTCTTCTGATGGACCCAACACCTCCATATGTCTGGTGTATCTCATCGGATGAATGGTCGGATCTGTCCTTCCGTTTTATAGTTCTAGCGTCGGTAAATTGAAATTGGTGGATTCCTTGCGTACCGGATGTTAGGGGTAAATGGATTCTGTTCAAGTCCTCCAAACTCTGATCTGAAGATCCACCTCTCACAATTCTTATCATTTCAGCTATTCGGTCGTTTTCATCCAATGGAAGTCTTCGATCAAATAGCTTCGTCCTACCCTCCATTCCTACGACGTGCTTCTGGTTCCAACTTATGTTGTCATGCATCCATGTTTTGATATGCATTTTTGACTCCAACATCGTTCGCTTTCGGCATCCTAGCTTGTCTTATGCAATAATCCAGTTTTGAGCAATAATTAATTAAAGTTAATAATGGTGATTTAATCAGTTAAAACTGGATTTTAAAGATTAAACAAGAATAATTTTAGGTTTATTTGGATGATATTTAATAATAAAGTATTCAGAGATGAAAATTAAATATTTTGGGAATTATGAATTATTTAATAAATGAGCTTAGAATATAAATATGTGATATTTGAATTTTAAATAGGTTAAAATATGAGAATAAATTATGTAAAATTTTATAATATTGAGTAATTACTTGAAAAATATAAATATAATTTTTAACTAGAACTTTATTGTAATTTGAGTTAAATAGAATTAGTTTTATATGAGTAATGAAAAGAAAAGAATGATATATATATATATATATATCTATATATATGTATGTATATATATTGCAGCCCAAGCCTACATCTATAAACCCAAAATATCTAATCCCCATATCTAGATTTTTCTAAATCTAGAGAGATTACTCCTTCACAAATAATTCACGTACACACCTCTTCATTTTTCCAATTCCAACTTCAAGAAATCAAGAAGAAACAATTTCTATTTCCTACTATAAATTAAAATAAATTACAATAAAATCGTATAAATTCCCAAATTCATATATATATATATATATATATCTTTAATAATAGTTGTAATAACTTTGGTGTCACACTTTTTTTGTATCAATGTAAACTACCAAAACGCCCCTCTATATACTATCAAATCTTAACCACTTAAAAATAGGATCTAATATTAAATTTCTTTTACAAATTCAAACGCCCCTAAAAGTATGATCTAACAATTAAACATGTTTTACAAATTCAAAACGCTTCTAAAAATATGATCTAAAATTAAACTTACTTTATAAATTCAAAATGCTCATTTACAAATATACAAATTTTAATATCACTTGAAAATAAAAAATCATTTTTCTTGACTGATTTAAACATATACAGTTTATCAGGAAAATAATTTACACGCGAAGCGCGTGCCGTGACACTCGTAATATATATATATATATATATATATATATATATGTATATAGTATCTTGACATCCTACTACACCATGTTCCATGAAGAAGTTTGCTTATTGATCCTGCCTTGGTGCTCTGGAAGTTGGAAACGGAATAAGAATGGAAGCATGAAGCTTTATATCATCAAGGTGAGTGATTTCACTCACTTATCTATGTCTATAATTGTTCATATTATTTCAATTGTTTGCCGTATGTTAGTGTTGTGTATTGTGTGTGGCTTATGGTTTCAAAAAGAATCGAATGAGTAAGATTTGGTTTGAATTTAGATAGAAATAACCGAGATTGTGCTTCAGGAATAGCAACACCGGTAGGATACACCGGTCGAACGATGAGTGTGATGATGGCATATTTTGCTAAATAATAGTAATAGTAATAATAAATAATAAATAAAATAATGATAATAATATATATTTAAAATAGCATTAAATATAAATAAATAGAAAATGTTTTATAGAGAAATAAAAGAAGAGAGAGTCGTGAACGAAATTATATAAAGAAATGATATAACTAAATTTAGTACATAATATATATATATATGTGTGTGTGTGTGTGTTTGTGCCTCTCTGTGTGTGTATTTAAAAGTTTAGGCTTAAAATAATTATTTAAAAGTCCATATAAATTCTATAAAATAAGAGGTATTTCCTAATTAATAATGTGAGTGTTTTGAAGTATAATTTATAATTAATATATTTAAATTAAGAATTGAACACGTGTCATAGGAAATGAAGTTTTATTAGTAATTTAGTGATTTATATATTTAAAGAAATTATTATTTATTGGAAATAGGTTATCAGATTTAATAATTATTTATAAGTTTTATATAATTTCTGAAAGATAAGAAATGTATCATTCACCATCAACAATCATGCTATCAATCTATCATATAATCTTACTATAACCAACCCATCATTCATCAACTTAGTGCATATGAAGAGTATTCGCTATTCATATCGTTGATGATGCAAAGGGATCAACAACTACACCTCTCTACTGACCATCTCAACTGCTTGAGTCTGGTGATCGAGACGTTATGTGGAATTTAGAAAAGACAATTCTCCTGGAATGCCCCAAATGTCAATGTTGATATCGAAGGTGGAAGTAGTTCTGGAGAACAAGAAGATGAAGAAATGAAAGCAACCGAAGATGAGGAAGAAAATGCTGAAGAACTCAATAAAGAGGATGCGCAAGAAACGCAAGTTTCTCAAATCCCAGAGTACAACAGAAAAAGGAAGCGGAGGTCTTTAAGTGGTATGATTGGAGGACTTTCAAGAGTAGAAACGCAAGAAACATCAAGAGGAATTGAAGAAATTGAAGGCGTTGAAGCTGGTGAAGGTGAAGCACAACCGAACGTGGCAATGAAGAGAATAAAATTTACTCCACAGCAATATGTATCACTTGCTAAATCTTGGATTAGAATTTCAAACGAAACTACTACAGAAAATAATATGAAAAGCGAGAAGTTTTGGCAAAAGGTAGTTGACTACTACAATACCCTAGAACTAGTAAAAAGGACTTGGTATTCACCGAGAAGAGGATATCGAGCATTGAACCATGCATGTCAAAACTTTTTGGCAATATTATACAGGGAAGAAGATAGACAAAGAAGCTGTGCCACCCTTTTCGACATTGTAAGTTTTCTTAGCGTATTAATCTCAAGTTTTGAGGTGGAGCCTTGGCGCAACGGTTTGGTTACCCGCATTATGATCTGGGCGTCCAGATTCGAGTTCAGAAACAGTCTTTTCGCAATGTGAGGGAAAGACTGCGTACATCATCGATCTTCTGAGAACCTGCTATCGTGGGAGCCTCGTGCACTGAGTTCCACTTTATTAATCTTAAGTTTTGAGATTATGCAGTTTATTGATATATCTTGTTTTTGTAACAGATAGAAGAAACTTGTTAGGCCTACCAAGCTCAATACGACCGCCTGTTTAAGTTTAAAAAGTGTTTTGATCTGTTTGTGACTCTTTCAAAGTGGAAGCACCCAAATAACTATGAGCTGTATAACAAGGCAAGAAGAATGAACTGTTGAGTTTCGGCATTCCCGCGTTCCATACGCGTTCGCTTCACCGTACTAGTCGACATCAACGGTCGAAGTCTTCTATGCCAGGCGTCTCGATTGAACATCTCTCCACCGCCTCCCATCGGGCATATAATCTGGTCTTGACAACACATTGTAACAAAAAGAATCCCCAATATTGCGTGCCACCAATTCCATATATATACCATGATTATTCCAAATATCATACGATGTAGGACTTTAATCCATTCAATCCACGCACCATTACATTTACAATGCGAGCCACATCTAACAATCTCCACCTTGACGAACATTGCTCAAGTCATCTTTGAAGTTACACCAGAGTCCACTTCACAGTTTGGTCAGGCTGCTACTCCGAGTTCTCATAAGCAAGAAGGGCAAACTGCTTTAACCATATCTCCACCTTGACGAGCATTCCATGCTCAAGCCTCTTTGGAGTCATGCTTCGGTTACGCTGCATTATACCGATCCCTCGAACCATGGAGCTCTGATACCATGTTGAGTTTCGGCATTCCTGCGTTCCGTACGCGTTCGTTTCATTGTATCTCGTCGACATCAACGGTCGAAGTTTCATATGCCGGCGTCCCGATTGAACATCTCTCTATCGTCTCTCATCGGGCGTATAATCTGCTCTTGGCAACACATTGTAACAAAAGGAATTTCCAGTATTACGTGCCACCAATCTTATATATATCATGATTATTTCAAATATTCTATGATGTAGGACTTTAATCCATTCAATTCACGCACTCACTCCATTTACAATGCGAGCCACACCTAACATGAACTACTTTTTGATTCTAGTTCAGGCAGTAAGTCTAGTTTCCAAGAAAGATATTCCATTGAAATGTACTCTTTCATCGAGTTGATGTTCCGTCGGGGTCTTATATTTGAACCCTTGAACATGTAGGCATACAAAATCTCGGTAAGAACTTATGCATCGTGAAATCGAGTAGGATTTCGTAAAATTTGAAACTTTACTTGCAAAACCTAAAAGTACGATCAATATCATTTCTGTAGCTCGCCACTTTCTCTGTGGAATACCCTTCTTTGTCATTACTTGAAATTCTAAACCCTTGGATTAATTTTCTTCACTTGGCTATATTCCATCCACAAGATAGTATCTTATTCGACGTACTACATCACCAAATTTATACTCCAACATCTGATGATAATCCATTTGTCATTTCCGAGAACAACTAAGCTAGTTTTAAAATGTTAACATCATTCAACGAATCCAACACTTTGAAAAATGCATGTCAAATTTTCAAATCATCTAATGCAACAAATTCTAAAATCATAGTTGGTATCTTTTTATGTTCGGTGAACATCCTTTTCCAGCCAATTAGACAATTCTTCCAAGCCTAGTGCATGCAGTCTAAAATTTCTAACATACAAAGAAATCCTCTTGTTTTTTCTATGGTTAGCGACCTAGCAACATCATTTGGCCCTTGCGTGTAAGTATTCAGTATCGAACTTTACGATTACAGTTTTACAAAATTCTTTCATTCACTCTATTATCGTTGATGATGCAAGCCTGATATATTTATCTAGTTGGTCACTTGTATTGCTATAGCTCAACATTAGCAGAGCGGCTGAAATTTTGATATGTGGTGAAATTTCAGGTTCTAGTATCCCATTTAGCCTATAGATAAAATATGAATTCTTAAATAAATTCTACTGAAATTTTTTGAACTCATGCAGAACTAACGACGAAAGAACGTATTGTCGTAGGTAATATTTTCGATGAAGTCTCTCATCGGTCTTTCATGTCCATCTTTGTAGTTTCTTTTGCATCGATGGTCAACTCTTTCATGAATGCTACCACGACGTGCGGTTGCTAGAATAGCCTTCACTAAAATATTGGAAAAAAACCATACATGAACCATTGTGAATCAAAGACAACAGTTTGATGGTGCAGCTCTTTTTTCTCATCGATTATTACTTCAGTGTTTTGTTTATAATAGTAAAGATAAAGATCCATTTTTAACATATAGATTTGAACATTGCTTATTTAGTTTATGCAAGAGTGCTCTTTATTTTTACGAAATGAAGTATTATATAGGTGTGTGGAAGCAAATGGTTGACATATGTATGTTTCGATGGCAGGTGATTTAAGTCACGCGGAACGCCAATGCAGCTGGCATATGTACATTCCAATGACAGTTGCTTCAAGTCACATGGATCGTTGAATTGAAATAAACACACGTGTGCTTGTTTCAATATCATGGATGGTTGACACATGTGTACGTTCTGACGTCAGATGCTTCAAGCCACGCGTAATGCTCAAACACACTTCAAAAGCGCGAAAGGGAAATAAAACGGCGAAGTTATCACCGTTTTAAATTTAAAACAGCGAAGTCTAGTTTGCCGTTTATTAAGACGGCAAGCACTTCACCTTTTTATTTTTGTTAAAATTATTTCTTGACCTGGTCTGATGCTACTATTTCTTATTTTGATTGCACAACTCATTCATTTAGTCTAAAAATAAGAAAGATAGTGCATGTGAAATGATATGTTGTTGGTAGTGGTCTAGGGAAAAAATGGAAATGAAAATAGCTTTTGCTTGTCCTGTGAGTTTTTTTAAACCTAATAGGTTGAATTGGTACTAATAAAACTTTATTTTTTTTAGGCTGCATTGCTATCACGCTATTCCAACTGATGATGCCGGAAATATAATTGAGCTTTGCCGGTGACAATGATTTGCTATTAAAGTTAAGAGTGTTACAAATCAAGCACAGATGTCTACATCCCAAGGTTAGTCATTTTCAACGTAGTTAGTAAATGATAAAATTGTAATTAGCTCTGTTCCTTTCAACTATAATATCTGTTAGGGTAGCGGCTTCTTAGTCCTATACGAATTGACATATAATATTTATGATTAGTAAGCAAATCTTGTCAAACCAAAACCTCCGGCCTTGCTGACAGTTTACTCTTTATGATGCAAATAAACAATGTAGTTTATATTGTTTATTCCGACAGGGCTTTACATTAAACAGGGTGATTTTGGATGCATCTGAATTTGGTACTAGTAAACTTTTATGACCATATTCATATTATCCATACATACATATGTATTATAAAGATATTATATTATTGTTTATTTTACCAAAGAGAAAAATAAGATTTACCACCAGCCACTTTTTATTCAAGTTTATATAGAGGAAATTTTGTCAAAAGCCATTTAAAGTGGGAGAATGAAGACAAAAAGTGAAGGTCAGATTCATCTTGATCTTGACTACAAAAGTACATTTTACATTCAAAATTGGCAAAGCTGAACTGTTCATAGGTCCTTCGTTCATTTTTTTTCTTTTAGAAAAGTGATATGTATAAGAAATGTTTGTTTGCACACAAAAGGTCCGACTTGGTGATGCTAGGACAAATTGTAGGTTTGTTCATATATTGCATTGATCGTATCAAAACGTAACACCTGGTTACGTGTACAATAAGCTGATATAATTTAGAATGATAGTAAATGTGATAACCAGCTTTGTAATTGACCTTAAAGGCAAGTAACTTGTCAAATATTATCTGTCATTGATGCTTGTTGTATTAAAATATATTCATAATCTGACATTCCTTCGTTTACATAGACTTTATATTGACTTTGTATCACTTTATATGTATATTTTTGTAGTATACAACGCTACAATAACCCTGTAACACTTGCATACAAAGTAAGACATTAACAATTAACGTGTGAATATGTGTGAAGGTCTGCGACGGCTCTCTTATTATGTTTGCGCTAAAAGACCAACTAGCAAAAAAACCAATCAAGCAGATTCATATTTGATTGATTTAAAATAACTATTTTTTTTAATTAATGTAACAAGCAAGACAATGTGACAACCGATATTTATTTCTTTCAACAAACCAAGCAAACTAATAATTATATATAATGTGTAAGATGTGTGCTATCGATATCAACGAAAGGAACAAGTAGCTGTACATACAAGGTCATGTGACATGAGAAGTTTTACAGTCGTTACTGGTGATATTTGATAACCCATCCTATATTCCATAAAATCATGAAAAAATAATTGATCATAAGCATAAATGTGGATCAACCGTAAGAAACTAAGAATATAAACTTTGAAATTTCTCTGCCATTCATTCAGGTTGGATCACATCAGTTTGGTGCATCATAATGGTGACATATCAGGCTCTTATATCGTGAATATTTGATGAATGGACGAGGAACTTCCTTTGATCTCAAAGGATTTCAAGATGTGCCACAACCGTCGGTTAAATCTAGTGGCCCCCATGATTGCAAAGCATGCAAGCTAATAAACTTCATGAAGCACAAGTAATACTTCTTGTCCTTCCATTTTCTTTCCTTTTAACTTTTAGCACCTGTTTTTTATGGCTTAAATCATTTTTACGTTTCATGTCATGTAGTAACATGTTGTGAAAATAACTTTGTCTACGAGTTTCTAGTAATTTCTATTTTGTGTATTGCTTTTCCCTTGTGTAACATGACATTACAATCATTTGTTATCATTCTATATTTCTGCTTTAATTAGTCTGTAAAACCGAAGTTGTAGATGTCTGTTAGTACTTTAAATTTTAAAAGTGTTCTAGTTATTTCCATATATATGAACAATACTATCCCTGTTTATAGCATCGTACTCTCCCATACATGAATGATAATCCTTAGCAACTGACTACATCATAAATAATTTATATCTTTAAACTATTTGAAATTTAAAGTTCTAAATGCATGTTGTTCTGAAAAGAAAATATTTCTTTTGATTTTTGTAAACCACCGCTACATATTTGCAAATAATAGCAGTTATTATTATTATAGAAGCAGTGTTGCTCTAGGCATGTCTATTGATATGCACAATGGTATTTAATTAAACTCAGATAAAAGGTTATAAGAACTTGGGTACGAAATATGTGTTTGATATAATTATATATCCAACCAAAGTTATCTATCTACCCAACAATTTCACATATGATCCTAAACAAATTTGGCAAAATTTTGATTGTGCATCAGAATAGATATTATATTATATGAAACCAAATGAAATCTGTTTCTGTAAGATTATATTTTAGACTTGCATCAGTTCATATTTCACCAAACTGTTATCACGTGCCTATCTTATGCTAAATGGTAGTGTCCAAGTTGAAATTAAACTCATCCTCTATTTATTTGAATGGTTGCATGTATAAATCTGTAGTTGCCAGCTAGGAAAGTCTTTCTTTTGAAGCCCAGAGTTTGCGTCCAGCTGTGACTTGCCACCAATCATTTAGACTTATTTATTTCTGTCTTCAATTATTGTTAGTTATTTACATTATTATTATATCATACTTGTGAAACACAAATTCCTAGTTATTATAGATTATTTTTCGTATATCATTCTTTACCAAAAAAACAATGTACACTTAACAGCTGCTTTCCACAAAATATTTTGTTGTATATGAGCAGTGGAAGCTTCTTTTCATTAGCGATTGGAATAATTGAAAGCCAGAAAATATATGTGGCAGTGAGAACTGTAGCAGTTGCTGCGCGATGGACTCATTAGTTGAGGTTGATGCACTCTATCTTTTTAATATCCTTACATGCATCACTCATGATTAATCAGCAAGAACAGTTGTCAAATGTGTTGTTGTTGGTTGTACTTGCACTGTTGCAAGATCATCACCCGATTATTTCTGTAATTTTTATAGACTTGAACTTAATTACCCTTATGTATAAGAGTTGTTTCTATCATGTGCATTCCATATGTACACGTCTTTTAGAGTTAAATTTGCGCCAAAACAGTGAATTTATTGTTCATAACATGTCTTTTACTAAGGTAAACATATCAAATATTAGAAATTTTGATTCTTTAATGCCTTCTTGGGTATAATTATTATTTTTAATTCGCACATCTTTGTCGAGCAGAGATCTCTATGTCTACATTTAATGATCCTAACATGTCCATTCATTTAAATAAAATCATGAAAAAAGAACGTAAGACAAACGTATATGATACATGTTACACATGGGGAATAATAAACTCGGGAATCGGAAACTCAATTGATCTTTATCTGGATTTAATATTTAACAGTGATTTGGAGAATCTCGTGGATATTTAACTTGCTTGTGTTTTCTAACCACGAATCTCCTCTCTTTTATTAACAAGTCATACTCCTATATTGTTGTTTTCTCTAATTTGTTGGTAATGCCAACAAACTCTTCAAATTTTGGTTTATAATCCATCCTTTGCTTTCACCGTAAAATTTTCCTTTTCTACCTCATCTCTTTTACTAAAACTGTTAAAGAAATAGTGAACGATGAGACAACCTGAAGAAAAATTTACTCTGAAATACAAATAGAGAATAAGTCCCTTGTCAAAGCAAAAACATACACGTGTTTTTTTTTTTTTTTTAATATCCTTTTGTCAGCTTATTTTTATTGGCTACAGCAGGTAGTGGCTTGCCTATTTAAACCCTGTATCCCTCTTCTTTCTTCCTCCCCCGCCTTCAGGTTCTTATTACTAACAATACAAGAAAACTAAGGCATCCTCTTTCTTTGTTTTTCTTCTTCTTCTTCCCTCTTGAAGCTATTGATTAGCTCTCTTATTTATTTCAACTTCGGTGAGTTTAATCTTCACTCTGCAATAAAATATATGAATTTTGACGATTGGGACCAAGTTTAGAACTTGACTGAAATTGATTATCCTAATCGATACATTTATGCACACATATATGGACTTTTCTAACACTCATGTTAATTAATTTTGAATGTTTAGCTAATCAATCAAGATGGCATTTGAAGATATTTACAGACAAGATAAGGGGTCCAACATCAATTGTTTAATTTTTGGTAAGCTATATATTTACTTGTTTAACTCAGACTTAATATAAAAATTATGTGGAAAATGTGCTCATTTTTTATTTATTATAACTTGTTAAAATTATTTGCAGATCTTGATGATACTCTGTATCCTTTGAATACTGGTATAGCTGATGCTGTGCTCAAGAACATTGGAGGTACGATGATCATTAATTGTTTTATGTTTTTTAAACTGTAACACAAATGATTGAAGGTTGATATTTATATTCATATTCAGATTATATGGTTGAGAAACTAGATATTGATAGAAGCAAGATTGGCGAATTATGCGATTTACTCTACAAGAATTATGGGACAACCATGGCCGGAATACGGGTAAATTTTGAATTCATCATTTTACTACTTTGTGTTTGTGTATGTGTGAAGGGTATTATTAGCAAATCAAAGACTTAATGATATTGAATAATGACCATTTGCAGGCTATTGGCTACTCATTCAACTATGATGAATATCACAGGTTCAGTTTGTCTCATAATATCCTCTAGTGCTATATTAACACATGTTTATTTGACATGTATTTTTCCTTTTTGAATTACAAACAGTTATGTTCATGGAAGGCTGCCTTATGAAAATTTGAAGCCAGACCCAGTTCTCAGACAAATTTTACTAAGCCTACCAATTCGCAAAGTGGTAAAATAATAATTAATTCACCAATACTGAATTTACAGTCTCAAACATTTCATTATCGACTAATGCATTCACTGAAATTATATGATATAGATATTCACAAACGGAGATAAGGATCATGCAGCAAAAGCACTAAAAAGGCTAGGCCTTGAAGATTGCTTTGAAGGAATCATCTGTTTTGAGACTCTGAATTCACCGATTGAAAGCAAAGCGATTACCAAAGATAACATTTTTGACATTGTTAAGTATTCATTGAACCCTGATCCAAATGTCGAATTACCCAAAACTCCAATAATCTGCAAGCCTTCTGAATATGCATTCGAGTGTGCCCTTAAAATCGCTAATATTGATCCTAAAAGAGCGGTGAAGCCTCTAATTTTTCTTAATATCACTACCAATTGATTTCTACATATTGTTTTGTTACTAACTCCTATTATATGATTTTTTGCAGATTTTTTTCGACGATAGCGTTCGAAATATCCAGGCAGGAAAATGTGTTGGACTTCACACTGTACTGGTATATACTTCGAATGAGGAACAAAATTGATAAACTATCATAATGACTTAGGCATCATATGCACATCAATCATACAATTACCTAACGTATTGTCAATGCGTGAAGAGTTCAATGATTATAATTATGTTATTATTAATCATAAAACATTTAATAATGGGATAAGTGATAGCAACCTGAACAATGTACGTAGAAAAAAACCAAATTCTTTAAACTGAATGTTTGCAAGTACTAGTATTCTAAACATGATAAGTACCAAAAGAATTGAATAATAACATTTTTCTAAATATTAAAGATTAATATACTGAAATTGGTTGATAATGAATAAATTCAGGTGGGTAAACCTTACAGAGTGAAAGGTGCAGACTATGCATTGGAAAGCATTCATAATATAAAGGAAGCATTGCCTGAACTTTGGGAAGAGGCTGAGAAATCAGAGGATGTTATGTACTCGAAGATCGCGATTGAGACGCAGATTACTGCTTAGTTAATTATGGGTCACTTATGTTTTTATGCCAAGCTGCTGTTATATTTATGAATAATTACATTGTATATGAGTTAGAAATACATATATTCCATTCTGCTTTCTGAAATTTGGTTCATTCTCAATATATATTATCTTGTTGATGCAATTATAACATCGTTAACTAACATATATAGTTAATTGATCAACACAAGTTCATTAACATATATAGTTAATTGATCAATACATAAATTAATGAGATTTGTAATGGTTGAGATCACAATCATTAATGCTCTAGCTTGATCAAGACAGCTCCTCGTCTCTTGGGATACAGTCATAAGAACATATTGTATTAAACCACGTTGAAATAACATAACGGCATCTTTAATGGTTTTATATTTGTAGGGGAGGTGATACATTTGAACATCCAGCAGTGTTTCGATGTGATTTAACTAGTTTTCAATTCTTTTTGCGATGCATATGAATTTGGAATTATTTGGATACTTGTTATTTGCATTCGGTCTCATCAATTTAATTTTTTTAAACAAGGACTAAGGACCGTGTTCCATACTTAATAAAGAAGGGTAAATTATGTTGGAACACATGCAAATATTTCTGTTGCTGTTGGATTTCACCAGCCAATAGTTAAATCAAATTAATAAATTAATTAGAATCAATGGGTTTTTTGTGAACCTGTGACATGCCACGTTAGCAGGAGCAATTTCAGAAGCTATCGTTGATCATCAACCAATAAGTCAATGAATCAATAAGTTGCTTAAAAGCATCATATTGAGCATGTTGTATACATTGGCATTTTTTCTCTCTAACTTCTTACTGGGTTGAATATGGGGAGTAATATTGTAAGCCCAAGAACGAAGTTTGTAAATGAGCTGTATGAGAAAAATGAAAATAAGAAGAAAATTTCGAACTCTCTTTGTTTTCCCTCCACAATTCAATGAATCACAGTCCTCTTCTTTCACTTCATATCCTCTTCTCCTCCTCAACCCTTCTCCCATGGCTAAAACTAAGAAAAACGACAATCAACTGTCTCAAGTGATATCAGATTCACAAAACGATCCCGAACAGGGAGATCCATATCAAATTTTTACTGAAATCGATGTGCAATCAACTTTTGAAAAATTGGAAACTCAACTATAGAAGCAAGAGTTCCTCGATTCTCGTTTTGCATCATAAGTAGATTTGAACATGTTTTGAGTCTAATTGATAAGCTACCACATAAATACATCTTGGAGAAATATGTAGGAGGGTTAAAGATGATATTAAATCATGAAAGGGTGCATTTTGAATTTAACAATGGGACATATTCTCAATCTTTAGAAGGATACCAAATAAGAGCAAAAATAATGAAGATCCAAATTCTGTTCAAGAAATTTCTCAAAAAAGTAAAGTTATTAATGAACAGAACTTAGATGGAAATGTTGATACTATTATTTGGAGAGAAAGCACAACAGAGCTGCCAAGCTTATACCCTAACCCGCATTTCATTCTCACCATCTGATTCTGGAAGATCGAAGGGCTAATATCTTCAGATATAGCAAGACTCGGATTACCAAGTATATGGGCCGGGCCTATATCGTTTCTTTTCTGTATAAATACCTGTATCATTTTTGTATTTCTTTGTACAATTGAGTATTATATCAATACAATTTTATCTGATTACAAATTATATCAATTCTCAATATGGTATCAGAGCCTAAAGCCTAAAGGCATTCATCTTCTCTTGCTGATCATCACTGAAGACGAAGCATCACTTCGTTCCCCTCAGAATTCATTCTCATCACCGGGGATTAACCTCTCCGATCAAGCATCAGCATCATACCCGTACCTTAACCGTGCCACACCAAGAAGGGATCAGAACATTGTCTTCACCTCCACTTCTGGCTGCACAATTAAGTTTCCTTTTCAAGATTCATCGGTGCCATATCAAGAAAGCTCCAGTCAACTTTCTGATTGCATTGAAGATCCCTCTGTTTTTCCTTCCTGTTCAAGAAGCAAGGCAGTAATCAGTTTTTATCAATATTCCTGCAATGGATCACAATGATGACGATGTAACATCATCAACATCAAGAAATGAGGAAAGGGAAACTGCACCATCCCTTGTCAAACTCAAGAGCAATGTTATAACCATTCCCCTTGATGAAGATAACTATATTTTATGGAAGTACCAAATTGAAACAGCCTTGAAAGGGCATGGCCTTCAAGATTATATCAAGGGCACAATATCCATCCCACCTGTCATGAAAAAGGACAGAGAGGGAAACACTGTTAATAACCCAGATCATGCAAATTATCAAAAACAAGATAGTCTACTATCTTCATGGTTACTATCTTCTATAAGTGCTAGCCTGCTATCACAAGTAGTTGGATGCAATTCCTCTCATGAAATATGGTCATGCATTGAACAGATTTTTAATTCACAATCGGCAGCAAGGATAATGCACTACAAGAGACAACTACAAGGTGCAAGAAAGGAAGATATGAGCATGAGAGATTATCTTGCTAGAATCAAGAACTTATGTGATAAACTAAGTGCAGTGGATCACAAGATTTCTGACAGTGAACAAATCCTCACCATAACTAATGGTCTTGACGATGAATATGAGTCAGTGGTTACTTTTATAGCATCTCAAAAGACACTTCCTGATCTACAATACGTTCAGTCTGCCCTTATTGCTCATGAAGGAAGAATAGAGCAAAGAAAGGCTATACAATCTGAAATGTCTGTCAACTATGCATCTGGTTTCAATCCAAGAAACAAGAATCAACAAAAACCCACTCAAGGCCAAAACCCAAGGACTGACAATCAACAGCCAAGAAGCAATCAACCTCAAAGAGGAAGAGGCAGAGGCAGAAATAACTATAACAATAGAGTTAAATGTCAAATATGTGAAAAATTCGGTCATGTAGCCAACAAATGTTATTTCAGATTCAACTCTGAATTTAACATAGGACAGTCAAGTCAAAGGGGGCCTAACATCAATATGGCTCAAATAAATCAGCAGACAAAAACAGGTGGTGATGCTCTCAAAACACAAGGCAGTAATGGTGATGACTCGGTCAAACCAGAAGATCTAAATTCTGAAGATTGGTATCCGGATTCAGGAGCAACAAACCATGTCACTAACAACCTTCAGAATTTAAATCTTGGGAACAAGGGCTACTCAGGTATGAAATCCATAACTATGGGCAATGGTGAAGCTATAAATATATCACATGTTGGAATTGGCAGTATTATAGGTAAGAGGGAATTGTTTTTAAACAACTTATTAAGAGTACCCAAAATCAAGAAAAACTTGATAAGTGTTTCTCAATTTGCCAACGACAATAATGTGTATTTCGAGTTTCACCCTAATTTTTGCTTAGTTAGGGACTTACTGAACAAGAACATATTATTACAGGGTAGTTTGGACAAAGGCTTATACAAATTCACTTCCATCAAGTCAAATAAAGATCATGAAAGGGGAAACTGGTGTAATAATATCAATAGTAGCATGTTAAATAGAGGAAATGTTGTTGAATGTTGGCACAAGAGACTGGGACATCCCAGCAATGATATTGTAAAAAGAATTTTACAAGATAATAAAATAGAATTTAATAATGTACCTATTTCTGAGATTTGCACACACTGCCAGATTGGCAAAATACACAAATTACCATTTGCTAGGTCTGAAACTATTCACAGCCAGCCATTAAGTCTGATTGCAGCAGATCTATGGGGCCCTGCACCACACATCTCATCTCTTGGTTACAGGTATTATCTTTCTTTAGTTGATGCCTACTCCAGATATACATGGATATTCTTCCTCAAAACAAAATCTGAGACATCTAGCATAATAAAACACTTTATTACTCTTGTTGAAAGGCAAATTAATAACAATGTAAAAACTTTCCAAAGTGATGGAGGAAAAGAATTTTTACCTCTCAAAACTTTCTTCCAAGAAAAAGGCATTTTTCATAGAATCACATGTCCTCATACATCAGAACAAAATGGGTTAGTTGAAAGAAAGCATAGACACATAGTAGACACTGGTCTAACATTAATGTCACAAGCTTCTATACCCATGAAATACTGGAGTGATGCATTCTACACATCAGTTTATCTCATAAATAGAATGCCCACTAAAGTATTAAAGGACATGTGCCCCTATGAAAAACTTTATGATCTAAAACCCAATTATCATTTTTTGAAAACCTTTGGGTGTCTTTGTTTCCCATACCTCAGGCCTTACAACATGCATAAGATAAGTTTAAGGTCAAGCCCTTGTACCTTTTTAGGTTACACCAACAATCAAAAAGGGTACAAGTGTTTAGACAACAAAGGGAGAGTTTACATTTCTAGACATGTTGTGTTTAATGAAAACATATTTCCTTTTGCAGAAAAAAATGTTACTGCAAAAGGAAAATCAGATGCATCAAATATTACTGTTCAACACATTCCTGTCTTACCTGAAAATCTCACCACAAACAAAGATGACAAAGGCCAAGCCTCAACAGAGAAATATGCCTCAGACACAAGATCAGAGTGCAGTTCTGACCCATCACCACAGATACATGAAGATATACCACATACTGAAGATAATGGAAACAATGCATTCACTGAAATTGAAACATTAGAGAACACAACAAATGATGGTAATCATGATCAACAACAACATGTCACAGCTATTGGTCATCACATGATGACAAGGTCAAAAAGTGGGATTTTTAAACCAAAAATATTTTCTGCTTCTATCAGTAACATAGAACCACAAAATTATGAACAAGCTATCAGACATGATGAATGGAAGAAAGCCATGGATGAAGAATATCAAGCACTTATGAAAAACCAAACATAGAGCTTAGTTGATCAGCCAAGAGACAAAAATATTGTGGGATGCAAATGGACCTACAAAATTAAGAAAAATGCTGATGGCGGCATAGCTAAACATAAAGCCAGACTTGTTGCAAAAGGTTACTCGCAACAATTTGGTTTCGACTTCAACGAAACCTTTTCCCCCGTGGTAAAACCCACTACCATTCGACTTGTATTAACCTTGGCCTTATGCAAAAACTGGCAAATAAAACAGCTAGATGTATGCAATGCTTTCCTAAATGGAGAACTCCACGAAGAAGTTTTTATGCAGCAGCCAGAAGAATACATAGTTGATGACAACAAAGTATGCAGACTACACAAAGCAATTTATGGCTTAAAACAAGCATCAAGGTCATGGCATGAGAAACTGAAAGCAACACTTATAAAATTTGGTTTCACTCCCACCAAATCTGACAGTTCACTATACATGAAGAACAATGGGAGCATTATTTATCTACTTGTTTATGTTGATGACATCATCATTACCGGTAACAACAACAGTGAAATCACAAATACCATACAGCTACTCGACCAGACTTTTGCTATCAAAGACCTAGGGGACATAGACTACTTTCTGGGCATACAAGTGACAAGGAAAAACAAATCAGAAATATTCCTATCCCAAAAGAAATATGTTGGAGAAATCCTCAAAAGAGCCAACATGAATGAAGCCAAGCCTTTACCTACTCCTATGATTACCAACTTACATTTATCTAAGCATAGAGGTGAAGCTATCGAGAACACCAAACAATATAGAAGTATTGTTGGTGCCCTACAGTATGCAACTATAACTAGACCTGACATCTGCTATAGTGTGAATAAGGTATGTCAACATATGCAGAATCCCCTTGACGAGCACTGGAAGGCGGTTAAGCGCATTCTCAGATACTTGAAAGGGACTCAAAATCATGGATTATCACTAAAAGCTTGCAACGATATAAACATAAATGCTTACAGTGATGCAGATTGGGCAAGTGACATAGATGACCGCAGATCCACTTCTGGACACTGTGTGTTCCTCGGACCAAATCCAATTTCATGGTGTACAAAAAAGCAAGCCACCACCTCTCGCTCCAGCACAGAAGCCGAATACAGATCACTCGCAGGCGTAACTGCAGAAATAACTTGGATCGAGACCCTAATGTCTGAATTAGGGATCAGCAACCAAAGAAGGCCAGTCGTATGGTGTGACAATCTAAGCACCATATCTCTCCCCGCCAATCCCATACAACACTCGCGTACAAAACACATCGAAATCGACTTGCATTTTGTACGCGAGAGGACAGAGGCAGGAAAATTGGACGTGAGGCATGTCCCCACGTATTATCAACGGGCTGACATCCTAACCAAAGCCCTCTCAGCAAAAAATTTCCTCAGATTAAAGGAAGAACTAAAAGTTTTGGAAGACAAGGATGGGAAAGAGGAGAACGAGAAAACCCTAGATAGAATTGAAGGTGGCTATTTGGAGAGAAAGCACAACAGAGCTACCAAGCTTATACCCTAACCCGCATTTCATTCTCACCATCTGATTCTGGAAGATCGAAGGGCTAATATCTTCAGATATAGCAAGACTCGGATTACCAAGTATATGGGCCGGGCCTATATCGTTTCTTTTCTACCTGTATCATTTCTGTATTTCTTTGTACAATTGAGTATTATATCAATACAATTTTATATGATTACAAATTATATCAATTCTCAATAACTATCCATACTTCAAATTATGTGGCGTCAGAAGAAACCTTTACAAATCCGACTGAAACACAAATTAAAGGAAAATAAGCAGGTATTCAAGAAAAAAGTACTTCTCTGCTGAATCTGATGGCATGAATTTGGATGAATATTCTTGATAAAGTGCCATTTGATATCCCAAAATAAATCATTTAGCAATTCATCTATTCCCACAAGTTAAGAAATCTATTTTAGAACAGAATATTCAAAAGGCAATCAGTTTAGTTACAAATTCCTCTTCATCTACAAGCAAAAGCAGAAAGGAAAGAAAAAAAATGTAGAATGAAGAATATAAATGTTATTATTGCAAATGATAGTACTGAAGAGGCAGATGACAATGATTTTAAAAGAAAATACATCATCAAAAAACTACAAATGGGATGATCAGCTAAAAGCATTAAGCAAAATATCATACAAGAAAAAAGGGAAGAAGCAAGAGGTGATGGAGGATGGGAACAGACACAGTGCTTAACTGTAACTGTTGAAAACAATGTTGATCTTCGGCTGAGTCGTGGACTACATCACTTTCTTGAAGACGTTTCGGCGATCTACTGTACAGTGCAAAACAGTTCGGATCAATCGCCGCTACCTCTAAGATAAAACAGCCTCTCAATAAATTTTGTGGTATCGATTCGTTTGCACGTACGAAACGACTCTGTTTGCATCAAAAACGTTGCTCGAATTTGTGGATTTGAAGAAAAAGAATTCGAACAAGATGTAGTTCTTTTTGTTTCGTCTCCTTATCAGTTAAGAAGGCGGAATATCAAAAGAACATTACTGGTTGGGGGAAACGTGGTCTTGAAAAACGGATCAGAGAAAATAACGGGTCAAAACAATGAACGTTATGTAACGTTCTCTAATACAGGTCCGGTCTGATTTGACCATTCCAGCCCAGTCAAAAAACGGTTAAAGAATTTTGTACCAAAAATATAGGTGTTACACCACTACAAGCCCGAGCCCGGCCTAGCCCGGGTCGGGTCGGGTCGGTCGGTCGGCGCGCGCGCGCGTGGTGGTCAAGCATGGTCTCCCACCTCACAAATACTTGATTCTTTCATATAATCCAACAATGTGGGACTATTCACATATAGGAGCCACTCATTCACACTTAGTCAATTTTTTTAATAATTCACTTATTATTTAAAACATTTTCCAACAATCCCCCACTTGAATTTAAAAAAAAATTCGAGCAATTTCTGAAAAACATAAGATTGTGCATAAACAAAGGTGTCTTTCGACTTAAACCTTTGCATAGTGGATAAGATTCAGTTTTTACTAGAATGACACGTAGTCTTGAACTCTATTCCTGACATCAGACCACACACAATCTTTCTAGAGTGCAATCAAGTAAGCCCGTGCATTTATGGTCATGCACGTCTATCCCAGTTTAGTGAATGCTCTAGGAGTTTTGCCCAAAACTCCATAGGAAATGGCCAAATATCCACATTTACACAGGTGAGTCTATCAAGAGTACCCCTGAAGGTAGGTACTCCACTCCAAATGGAGTATAGATCTCATTAAGAGTTTCTATTAACTCATCCTCTAATCACTTCAGGAATACATGCTTATATATATGAAAATAGCATGTTCAACTCATATCACTTCACAACTCGTTCTTACCCATTGAATCTAGTTCTTGGGATCTCAGTCATTAGATTGGGTTACCATTATGCGTGACTCAACAATCTAAGGGAAATAGTCCCATTTTTCTAGAAGTCATAAGGACTTTCTCTCTGGCCAGTCCTTTCGTCAAAGGATCTGTCAAATTCTCGTCACTGCGTATGTGATCCACTCTAACAGCTCCTGAAGAGAGTATCTCTCTAAGAGTGCTGTACATACGAGATAACTGTCGTCTTTTACCATTATAATAACGATTCTGTACTTTTTCAATAGCCGCGGTACTATCGCAATGGATCAACACAACTGGTATCGGTTTTTCCCATAAGGGAATCTCAACTAGCAGATTTCTTAAATACTCTACTTCTTCACTAGCTGTGGCTAGTGCTATCATCTCAGACTCCATAGTAGACTGAGCCAAAATAGTCTGTTTCTTAGATTTCCAAGAAACAGCTTCTCTAGCATGCTACAGATATAGCCACTGATTGCTTTTGAATCATCAGATAAAGTATTCCAATCTGCATCGGTGTAACCTTCAAGGACAGCTGGAAACCTTTCATAATGTAATCCAAGGTTCATGGTTTGTTTTAGGTATCTCATGACCCTCTCAATAGCGTGCCAATGCTCTATACTAGCTCTACTAGTAAACCTGCATAATAATCCCACGACATATGCAATGTCGGGTCTAGCACAATCAGTGGCATACCAAAAGCTGCCAATGATGCTTGCATAATCAGACTGCCTTACACCTTCACCAGTATTCTTGAAAAGCTTTACACTAGGATCATATGGTGTACATGCAGGTTTACAGTCAAAGTAATTGTATTTCTTTAAGATCTTCTCAATATAATGAGATTTATCCAAAGAAAGTCCATTTTCGGACCTAGTAATCTTAATACCAAGGATTACACTCGCTTCACCTAGATTTTTCATATCAAAATTGGCACTTAACAAAGACTTAACAGTGTTTATGGCATGAATGTTTGATCCAAAAATAAGTAGATCATCTACATACAAACATATTATAGTGCAAATGTCATTCTCAGATTTATAATAAATGCATTTGTCACTTTCATTAACTTTGAAACCATTTGAGATTATTAAGTTATCAAATTTTGCATGACATTGTTTAGGTGCATGTGTTAAACCATATAATGATTTATCTAATTTGTAAACTTTATGTTCTTGACCATGAATTACAGAGCCTTCAGGTTGGTTCATATAAATTTTCTCTTCTAATTCACCATTTAAAAAAGCAGCTTTAACATCCATTTGGTGTAATATTAAATTATGAATAGATGCTAATGAAATTAGTACTCGAATGGATGTGATTCTAGTTACGGGTGAAAGGGCATAAAAAAAGTCTACATTTTCTCTTTGCCTAAAACCTTTAGCTACCAAACGAGCTTTATATTTTTCAACTGTGCCATCAGGTTTTAATTTCTTTTTAAGTACTCATTTACAGCCTATAGACTTACAACCAAGTGGTAAATCTACTAAGTGCCAAGTCTTATTGGATTCCAAGGAATCCATCTCATCATTTATAGCCTCTTGCCAAAAATCGGCATCTAATGAAGATAAGGCTTCTTGGAGGTTTGTAGGATCCTCCTCTATAGTAAAAGTGCAAAAATCCGAGCCAAAATCTTTATCAATTCTTGCTCTTTTACTTCTTCTAGGTTCGATTTCAGAAGATTCATTAAGTTCTATTTCAATAGGCATGGTGTTATTTGACGTGCCCCTACTATTCCTTAATTTAAAAGGAAATTTAGTTTCATAAAAATCAGCATCATTAGATTCTACTATATTATGTGTATTAAGGTCATAAAATCTATATGCTTTGCTATTAATAGCATAGCCAATAAATACACATTCGTATGCTCTACTTGCTAATTTTATTCTCTTAGGGTCAGGTATACGAACATATGCCAAACATCCCCAAGTTCTAAAGTAAGATACATTCGGTTTATAATTTCTTAAAATTTCAAAAGGTGAAATCTTACCTTTTGATTTAGGGATTCTATTCAACACATAGCATATAGTCAATAAAATATCCTCCCACCAATATTTGCTGCACCTGTGAGAAATGCGGATTACGGATCTTAAGGCTAGGAATAACACTAGAGGGGGGTGAATAGTGGTTTTAAGAAATTACTAAATCTTTTTGAGTTATTGTTAATTTGTACACAAATGTATGAAATATTCAGACACAGATATAATCACAGAAATAGACACAGATGCAGAAATAAAGTAAATGCAGTAAAGGAAAGAACATACCGGATTTTATACTGGTTCGGGGTTATCCTACATCCAGTCCCGCACAACTAAGTACGGATTTCCTTTCAAAAGCAATTCAACAATTACAACCCTCGGTTTCAAGGCTACGAGGTACACCCTCCAGAATCACAATCCTCTGGGTAGAGATACTTGATTTACGGGCGACAAGTTCACCTAATTGATTTCCAAGGATACAATCACACCTTTTCTCGCTTGATTGATTTCCAAGGCTACAATCACACCTTTTCTTGCTAGATAGATTACAAAGAAGCCTATAACTCTGAATAACACTTAGATCTTGTTGAGATAGTGATAGAGAGTCAAACCAGAGATAATCTAGTTAGATTCAATGTTGATTTCGGCAGAGTAATTATAGGATTTTGAATAAGAAAATATGGAAGAAGAAGAGAAGTGAAAAACCAGAAAATCTGATTAAAAATTCGTAGAAACTAACCCCTATTTATAGAAGAACAACGGTCATGTCCATTCGTGAAAGGTTATGGCGAATAGACACTTCTTTTGAAATTCAAATTTTTGAATCTAACTGTCACTATGTCGACATGGGGTACTAGGACATGTCGACATCCCAAAGGAAATTTTGATGTTTTGTTTTTCTTTGAAAATAACCTTTATTTTATATTAAAACTATTTTAAACTTTATAAATATGCTTGACTATAGATAAAATACATAGATAAATATAGAGAATAATAAATATATAATTTTACTATAATTTTATATTTAAATCTAAGTATAAATATATTATAATTAAAAGATAGTCTAAAATAAACGAAGTTTAAAAACAAGAATATTTTAAGGCTAAAACATCTTTTTGAAAATCATTTGAAAAGATAATTTTTAAGGCTAAAACATTTTGAAAAGCAATTTTGAAAATCATTCTGAAGTAGTTTTGAAAATCATTTTGAAGTAGTTTTGCAAGCTTCTTCCTACAAAATATCTCATCATATCAGGACTCGAGAACTTGTACAAAACCAGGATGTTCGTGGGTTTGTAAGCCACTTGTCGTAGGTTTGTAAGCTACTTGTCGTGGGTTTGTAAGCCACTAAAAAGGTAGAAATGGGTTCCATCCCAAAAGAAAAATGGAGTGAAGATTTCAGTGCTATTATGAAGTTTTAACATAATTCTAGACTCAATACTTATCTTGAAATCTTGGACTCTTGATAATCTTGATATTCTTGATACTCATGAGTCTTCAATCTTGATATCTTGAATCTCTATACTGTACAGTCTTCATTCTTGGTACCTGCATGATTAAATCCTGCATATACATATATATCTAAACTATATTGTTAGTATTTATATTTTATAATCTTATTCTAAGGTTGTTGTCATCAAAACCATCAACTCATGGACCAACAATCTCCCCCTTTTTGATGATGACAACCTTTGTTTATAAAATATTACTTTTATCCTAATAACTCCCCCTAAATCTAATAACTTCCCCTTAATCTATGCCTAACTCTCCTATTTTAAATTTCTCCCCCTTTGTCATCAACAAAAACAAACTAACTCCAAACTATATAACTCCCCCTCATTCTTGTACTCAAGTACCTGCATTAATAAACTATATAATAGAGTATACTAAGTAATAGACATGATATTCAAACAACGATTATAAATATATCAATGTATATTTATACATTCATCAATCCACACCAAGTGTTAATCAAATCAATCAAAACAAACAATTTCAATCAAAGCAATCAATTTAAACAAAGTAATCAAAATAAAGCAATCAAATTAAACGTTATGAGGAACTTCCACCCATCCTTCTTCTCCGAAAATAGGGTCTGTTTGATGGCATCCCAATTTTCATTGTCATTTGTGAGAGAGACAGGAGGATGTGCTTCGTTATCATCCTTGTGCAGGGAAGAAATAATCCATCGAATTGCCTCGAAATGCCTTTCTTGCTCCTTGATCATATGCATTTGACTCAATTCTAAGTGTCGCTGGTTACGAAGAATGATCGAGAGAATATTCTTGAATGAATTAAGAGTTTCTTCAAGATTCTCGGATAAGTTATGAACTGGATTAGCCATTTTTGAAATTGTGAGAAGAATGAGAGATAGAATAGATAAGAAATAATATTCAGTAATGAATTCTGGAAGAAATGGGTATATATAGGTGTAGAAATTCATTTGAAATGAATAGACATATGGTAGTTATTCAAATTTCGAATTCAAAATGAAGTGTCATTTCTGACCAGTACATGTCGACATGGTCAAAGGGGGGATGTCGACATGAGGTAATGAAATTTGATGACCATTTTGATTTTGTGAATAATTGTGTGTATATATATGTATATTTATATAATATACTAACATTTATTCAAGAGATAGGATAAGCTAGATAACAGAAAGGAAATTCAATTTCATTGCATAGAAGAGTGATACAATGATTAATCATAAAGATCTACATAAACACTCAAATTAAAACAAACTTAAACTAATTCGACATGATATGAAAATATAGATCTAGTTAGAGGATGATGAAGATGAAGATAATCCAAGTTTCTTGCTGACTTTGGAGAAAAACTTGTTTATCTTGGATGATATTTTGTCCAACTTCTTACTAACGGATCTTTTAAGAACCCGTTGATTCTCAACAATAATATTTTGATTTTTGAGAAGGGTTTTGTTGGTAGGATTGGAGGGATATTCAATACTTTCTAGGGATGTTTCACCTTCTTCTTCTTCTTCTTCTATTTCCATTTCATCCCCTTCTTCTTCTTCCTCTTCCATTTCTTCATGAGCCAAGCGCTCTTCCTTTTCGGCAAGAGTTTCATAAGGTTGAAAAACATATGAGATTTTCATGAGAGAAATGTTTGAAATATTAAAAACATTTCTTGAAATAAATTCTTCTCCTTTGAAATTTACTCCAAAGTAGTTGAAAATCCGAGTAAGGTAGATTCCATGATATAAAGTGTTTTCTCCCATTTTAAAATTTTTAGGAAGAAGTTCATCCAAAATAACTTGCGCCCAATTGATATCATAATTTCCGAAAATAGCAAAAAGAGCTTTGCAAACTTTTGAGGTAGGATTGTTAAAATTCCCCGATCTTGGGGTCAAAGTATGTTGTAAAAGAAGGTTAACAATTCTTGCTTTTGGACGAAAGTTTCAGTTTTTAAATTCAAAGTTTTCATCTCTTTCAAAAATATGATGAAATGTCTCACGATCATGTTCATCGATTTGAAAACTAGAAAGATCCATTCCCGTATTCTTGCAATTGAGAATGGTACCCAAAAGATCACATTTAAAACAATTCTAGTGCCTTTGACACTACTCCAAATTTCACCATCATTCCCTTCATAAAATTCTCGATTAAGATTTGCATAGAAAATTTTGACAAGATTTGGATAACAAACAAAATCATTTTGAGAAGCATCGACAAGACTAAGAATATGATTGTTTGCAAAAAGATTATCAATTTCATAAGAAGAAAAATCTTGAAAAATAGCAAACTTTCCGGGATGGACTTTTCCATAATTAGCATAATTGATGTATGCTTTTATGGCCTTCGGGTTATTGAGGAGTTGCTCTTTCAAGTTTCTGGAAAGTCTCATGATGGAGGGGTTGCTTGAAGAAGCCATTAAAGTAGAGAGTAGAGAGCTTGAAGTTTTGAAGAGAGAGTTTGAATTTGAAAATGAAAGTGAAAAGTTGTGATAAAAGATAGTGAATAAATAGATTTTTGAAAGACATGTTCTCTGGTCAAAAGATGCCTTTTCAGAGTATTGAATGAAGTGAAAAGGTGGAGGGAAATTCAAGCATTTGAATTCAAAATTTGAATTTCAAATTCAGGTACCTATGTCGACATCATGGTAGGGACCATGTCGACATATGCTTGTGAATTTTTATGATTTATTTTTCCTAAGTATTCTAATATATATACACTTATTATTTTAATGTCTATATATATATATATATCTGGAATAATATTATGATTATATTATATTCCATAATATATATATATATAATAATAATAATAAAAATAATAATAAAAATTATAAAAATTATAAAATTATAAAAAAATAATAGAAAATAAATTTAAAATTCAATCAACACACCAATTCAAAAAACAATCAATCAAACAATCAATCATCTAATTCTAAGCATGCAATTTCAATCAATTGTATTGTAAACGTGTACCTTATTCTGAGTCCGTTTCCTTGAATTTGTTGAAGTCGCGAACTGCCGTGAAACACAAATTTGAGTTATTTGTCTTCTGATCATCATCGCTTGAGGACGAGTCTGAATCATCTAGAGTAGTAGTAAATGCACGCTTTCGTTTCTTTACTGAATCGTTATTTATAGGAGGATTCTGCCTTTCTGGATACAGATAGTCTCTTTTGATATGGCCTGGTTCATCACAATTGAAACATTTGACATTGTTTGGCACTGCATTCTGATTTCCAGAATTCTTATGGTTGTTTCTCTTGAGATTATTCATCTTTCTGTATTTTAGGAATTTTCGAAAATTCCTGGTCATAAATGCTATCTCTTCATCATTATCACTGTTTGAGTCTAATCCGTCGATTAATGCATTGAATGCCATTGATTTCTTTTCAGATGCTTTGCTTTCTCTTCTCCCGATCATTTGGACTTCAAACGACATTAGATTTCCAATCAATTCTTCTATCTTTAAGGTACTGATGTCATTTGCCTCTTCAATTGCAAGTGTCTTTTGATCCCATTCTGGAGTGAGAGAATTTAAAAATTTTCTGACTTGATCTTCTTTCGAAAATTCCTTTTCCAAGGATATTAGAGAATGCACAATATCGTGAAATCGACTATACATATCTGAAATAGACTCATTAGTATTCATTTTAAATAACTGAAACTGATTTGTGAGCATGGAAATTTTGGTCTGTTTAACTTTGCTTGTTCCTTCATGAGTAACTTGCAAAGTTTTCCAGATTTCATATGCAGACTTACAAACTGACACTCTATTAAATTCATTCCTATCAAGTGAACAAAACAGAATATTCATTGCTTTAGAATTATTTTGTGCAATAGTCTTTTGCTCAGTGGTCCACTGTGCAAAATTAGTTGTGGGTTCAGAATACTCAGTTTGTGTGATATTCCAAGTTTCTAATCCTACAGATTGTAAATATATTTTCATCCTACACGCCCAATATGCATAGTTACTGCCATTAAAAAGTGGTGGTCTGGCAGTAGACTGACCTTCTACAAATGAAATAGTGACAGGGATACTAGTGTTAATAACAGTACCAGTGTTGGTAGCCATTTTGAAAACTTTTCAAAATTCAGATTCTGAAACTTTTTGAAAACCTTGCTCTGATACCAAATGTGAGAAATGCGGATTACAGATCTTAAGGCTAGGAATAACACTAGTGGGGGGTGAATAGTGTTTTTAAGAAATTACTAAATCTTTTTGAGTTATTGTTGATTTGTACACAAATGTATGAAATATTCAGACACAGATATAATCACAGAAACAGACACAGATGCAGAAATAAAGTAAATGTAGTAAAGGAAAGAACACACCAGATTTTATACTGGTTCGGGGTTACCCTACATCCAGTCCCGCACAACTAAGTACAGATTTCCTTTCAAAAGCAATTCAACAATTACAACCCTCGGTTTCAAGGCTACGAGGTACACCCTCCAGAATCACAATTCTCTGGGTAGAGATACTTGATTTACGGGCGACAAGTTCACCCAATTAATTTCCAAGGCTACAATCACACCTTTTCTCGCTTGATTGATTTCCAAGGCTACAATCACACCTTTTCTTGCTAGATAGATTACAAAGAAGCCTATAACTCTGAATAGCACTTAGATCTTGTTGAGATAGTGATAGAGAATCAAACCAGAGATAATCTAGTTAGATTCAATGTTGATTTCGGCAGAGTAATTATAGGATTTTGAATAAGAAAATGTGGAAGAAGAAGAAGAGAAGTGAAAAACCAGAAAATCTGATTAAAAATTCGTAGAAACTAACCCCTATTTATAGAAGAACAACGGTCATGTCCATTCGTGAAAGGTTATGGCGAATAGACACTTCTTTTGAAATTCAAATTTTTGAATCTAACTGTCACTATGTCGACATGGGGTACTAGGGCATGTCGACATCCTAAAGGAAATTTTGATGTTTTGTTTTTCTTTAAAAATAACCTTTATTTTATATTAAAACTATTTTAAACTTTATAAATATACTCGACTATAGATAAAATACATAGATAAATATAGAGAATAATAAATATATAATTTTACTATAATTTTATATTTAAATCTAAGTATAAATATATTATAATTAAAAGATAGTCTAAAATAAACGAAGTTTAAAAACAAGAATATTTTAAGGCTAAAACATCTTTTTGAAAATCATTTAAAAAGATAATTTTTAAGGCTAAAACATTTTGAAAAGCAATTTTGAAAATCATTCTGAAGTAGTTTTGAAAATCATTTTGAAGTAGTTTTGCAAGCTTCTTCCTATAGAATATCTCATCATATCAGGACTCGAGAACTTGTACAAAACCAGAATGTTCGTGGGTCTGTAAGCCACTTGTCGTAGGTTTGTAAGCTACTTGTCGTGGGTTTGTAAGCCACTAAAAAGGTAGAAATGGGTTCCATCCCAAAAGAAAAATGGAGTGAAGATTTCAGTGCTATTATGAAGTTTTAACATAAATCTATACTCAATACTTATCTTGAAATCTTGGAATCTTGATAACCTTGATATTCTTGATACTCATGAGTCTTCAATCTTGATATCTTGAATCTCTATACTGTACAGTCTTCATTTTTGGTACCTACATGGTTAAATCCTGCATATACATATATATCTAAACTATATTGTTAGTATTTATATTTTATAATCTTATTCTAAGGTTGTTGTCATCAAAACCATCAACTCATGGACTAACAGCACCCGAATTTAATAAAATAGCTACAACTAATTCGGTAAAGGTCCTATTCTTTCTTTTAGCTTTACCGTTCATTTCAGGTGAATAAGGTGCAGTTCTCTCATGAATTATACCATGCAATTTATATAAATCAAGAAATGGACTAGACTCGTATTCTGTTCCTCTATCACTACGAAGTCTCTTAATTTTCTTATTAGATTGATTCTCGATTTCAGTTTTAAATAATTTAAACATATCAAATGCATAACTTTTATTTTTTTTATAAGATATACATAAGTGAAATCAGAGCCATCACCAATGAAAGTGATAAAGTAACGGTGTCCATGTTTAGTCAAAGTACCATCAAGCTCACATATGCCAGAATGAATTAAATCTAAGGGTTCATAAATTCTATCAACTGATTTATGGGGTTTCTTAGTGATTTTTGCTTGACTACAGAATTCACATTTATCAAATTCGGTTTGTGACATTTTAGGAATTAAATCTAAGGTGCTCATGTTATTTACATGGCATAATCTAGGGTGCCAGATATTAAAATCACACAACATATAAGCAGAACTGGTTACTTTATTAGATTCAACATTAAGTCTAAACATACCCTTACAAGCATAACCCTTCCCTACAAACATCCCCTTATAAGTCAAAGTGTACAAATTAGCCCTATAACTTGAGTAAAACCAGCCTTATTAAGGAGAAATCCAGAAACCAGATTCTTTCTCATCTCTGGAGTATGCATCGCATCTTTCAGAAGAACTGTCTTTTCAGAGGTAAACTTTATTTCCACATTTCCAATGCCATCAACTGTAGTGGTGTGAGAATCTTCCAACAGCACTTTCTTATCATCAACAACCGTGTATGTACCGAACATAGCACGATCGTAGCAGACATGGCGGGATGCAACAGTATCTACCCACCAACCCTCTGATCCACCAACTAGATGAATCTCAAAAATCATAGCTGTAAGAGGCTCCTCGGCCAGGTTAGCCTGCGGTGCAGGGCATAGTCTGTTCCTACACTTGCGTGCCATATGACCTGGTTTTCCACAGTTGTAACACAGAAACAACTGTCCAGAATCATTCTTTTGGGTCGGTTTTTGTTGTCCCTTTTGGTTCCCTTGCGGGTTCCAATTCTGTTTGTTGCGGTTGCGGTTCTGATTCTTAAAGTTTTTCGGATTCGGTTTCAGAACTGCGGGCTTGGACTTTTTAGTGTTGTTGTTGGTGACAACAAGCACTTCCTCTTTCTGGTCCTACTTACGAGCCTCCTCCTCAATACGGAGGCGAGTGATCAAGCTCTCTAAGGAGAATTCCTTAGTCTTATGCCTAAGCACATTCTTAAAATATTTTCAACCTGGGGGCAGTTTATCAATAATAGCAGCAATCTGAAATTGTTCGTCCAAACTCATACCTTCGGAGATGATCTCATGAGCAATTTTCTGAAGCTCATGTGACTGCATCTCTACTGACCTGTCATCCGTCATCTGGTATTTCAGGTAGCGGTTGACTGCATATTTCTTTGCTCCAGCCTCTTCCGTATCATTCTTCTTTTGCAGCGCTTCCCAGATATCTTTGGCTGTCTTGTCAGAATTGTAGTAGTCGTAGAGGTCATCACTGAGGCCGTTGAGAATGAAGTTTCTGCACAGGTAGTCTTGCTCTATCCAGTTTTGCAATTCTTTAATTTTTCTGTCCATGCTCGCATCAGATCCGCGTCAGCTTCGTCTGGTCTATCCAGCAGTTGCGGTTTGTCAGTTGTCAGCACAGCCACCACTTTTCTCATGGTCAGGAAGAATTCCATCTTCTGTTTCCAGCGTTTGAAGTGGAGGCCCTCGAACCTGAAAGGTGTAGCAGAGACCATCGGGACCTGGAAGAGTGAAGAGGGAGCAACGACATCTAGATCTGCAGCGGAAGTCATCATTGGTGGCGTCGTCTTTAAATTGTTGAAAACAATGCTGATCTTCGGCTGAGTCGTGGACTACGTCACTCTCTTGAATACGTTTCGGCGATCTGCTGTACAGTGCAAAGCAGTTCGGATCAATCACCGCCGCCTCTAGAATAAAACAGCCTCTCAATAAATTTTGTGGTATCAATTCGTTTGTACATACGAAACGACTCTGTTTGCACTCAAAATCATTGCTCGAATTTGTGGATTTGAAGAAAAAGAATTCGAACAAGATGTAGTTCTTTCTGTTTCGTCTCCTTATCAATTAAGAAGGCGAAATAGCAAAAGAACGTTACTGGTTGGGGGAAACGTGGTCTCAAAAAACGGATTAGAGAAAATAACGGGTCAAAACAATGAACGTTCTCTAATACAGGTCCGGTCTGATTTGATCTTTCCAGCCCGGTCAAAAAAAGGTTAAAGAATTTTGTACCAAAAATATAAGTGTTACACCACTACAAGCCCGAGCCCGGCTCGGATCGGGTCAGTCGACGCGCGCACGTGTGGTGTTCAAACATGGTGTCCCTCCTCACAAAAGAGCATCATTGGGTGTCCAAAGGACCCAACTTAGCTTCAAAGAATCAAGTATAACTACTTGATTCTTTCATATAATCCTACAATGTGGGACTATTCACATATAGGAGCCACTCATTCACACTTAGTCAATTTTTTTAATAATTCACTTATTATTTAAAACATTTTCCAACAGTAACTGTTGAATGTATCCTTTGGTTTATCCTTTATATATTTTTTTCAATTTTTTTCCTCATATTTTATACGTCATGTCAATTATTGCTAGGAATATTACAGAACTTAATTCCCCTTGTCTAATCTACTTTCGACTATAAATCCCAGTATTGTTGGATTATTAGAGCACAAGTTAGATAATTCTAAAATAACATATTATATTTGGAAACCAGTTCACTTGGAAATCTGGTGAATTCAGAAACATACATTGTAAATTAGGCAGAATATTGGTAAATCAAAGTTTTATGAACTTTTTTTAAGATTTAAAATGTTATACTCTACCCAAGCAACTAGTGACCACACACCAATACAAATATATCTCACACAGAATAATTATTCAAAGACAAATACTTCTTTCAAATTCATAAATGGATGGGTATTTGAGGATAATTATAGAGATATAGTCAAAAATAGTTTGACTATAAAAGTATAGGGCACTGTCTAGTACAAGTTTAATAAAATTCTTCAAATAACCAAGGATAAAATGAAAAACTGGAATAAAAATAGAACCAGAAATGAATTAAAACTTATTACAGAGGAATGTGAGTTGAGGCAAAATGAATTAGATAATGATTGCTCAAACATTTGTAAGGTCAACAAATTTTTTCAAGCCCAAAATACATATTAAATTGACTCTGGGTCAACATACAATTTTATTAATAGTGATTTGGCTAGAAATTTAATTGGGTTACACATTGACTATACAAAGAAATTTGAAGTGTTCATTGCTAGTGTTGAAAAACTTTAGGGACATGGAAATTGCTCTAATGTAGTTATATCTTGTCAAGTTGCAAAAAATTCAGTAGATCTGTTGCTTCTTCGTATGGGTGGTTGTTAAGTAGTAATAGGAGTTCAGTGGATGAAAGAATTATATGATATTATTTCCAACTTTAAGAAACTCCCAGTCAAGTCTACATTGCAAAATAAACTTGTTATATGGCAAGGTATTCATGCCAAAAGTACACAGATTGTTTCTGCTGATACTATATCAACATGGACACAAATTGCCAAAGTATTTGTTTTATGCTGCATGTGTCTAATTCTACTTCAGACAACTCGTCACTGAAACTACTTAATAAAGAAACTACACCCTCTACAAATCCAATTCCACCTAATCTACAGACTATATTAGACAAGTTTTTTGTTGTATTTCCCCCACTCAAGACCCTACCGCCATCTGGACAGTGCGATCACAAAATACACATATTTTCAAATACTAAACCAATTTATTTGAGGCCATACATGCATCCATTTCATTTGAAAAATGAAATTGAAAATTGATATAGGAAATGTTACAAGCTACTGTTACCAGTACAAGCTCTAGTTCTTAATCTATACCTGTGGTAGTGGAAAAAAAATGATTGCTCATGGAGGATAAGCATTGATTATAGGGAACTTAACAAGGCAACTGTTAAAGGTAAATTTTATATACCTTTAATTGATGAATTACTGGATGAATTAGCCGGATCCACTTTTTTCCCCAAGCTTGACCTTAAATATGGATATCATCAAGTCGAAATGTGTGAATAAGATATTCATAAGATACCATTTCGAATTCATGAAGGGCATTATTAGTTTATTGTTATGACTTTTGGTCCCACAAACACACCACTTACATTTCATGCTCTTATGAACTCTATTTTCAAGCCACATCTCAGGAAGGTTTTGCTATCTTTTTTGATGATATATTGATATATAACAAAAACCGGAATGATCATTAATATCACATTTCATTCACATTGCAGGTTTGCAAGACAATCAACAAGCAGTTAAGCTTTCCAAATGTTAGTTTGAACAGACTAAAGTGTTGTGTTTTAGCCATGTGCTGTCTTATCAAGGCATTGAAGTGGTTGAAGAAAAAACTTCGGTAGTTCAAGCACGGCCTACTCCTAAAAATCTGAAGGCATTAAGGGGATTTTTTGGGGCCTTTTAGGATATTACAGGACATTTGTGAAAAAATATGGACGTTTTACAAAACCACTTACAATTTACTAAAAAAACATTCTTATTCCTGGAATGCAGAAGCATAAGTGGCATTTGATACAATGAAGCAATATTTAACATCCCCTCTAGTGCTTGCAATGTTTGATTTTTTTTCCAAGACTTTATAGTGAAGTGTCTATATTACATCAGAAAGGTAGACCAACTGCTTATATTAGTCAATCTCTAAAAGATAAAAGCATTTATCTATCCACATATTAAAAAGAATTGTTAGCACTTATGTTAGCAATTAAAAAATAGTCACAGTATTTAATTGGGAGAAAGTTTATAATAAAGCTGATCACAAAAGTCTCAAATATTTTATTGTAGCAAAAAATTCATTCTAGAATTCAAAGTAAATGGCTTGCTAAGTTTCACGGGTTTGACTATGTGGTTGAATGTAAAGCTGGTAAAGAATACAGTGGCCGGTTGCTTGTCTAGGAGAGATGATATTGAGAACACTATACCTAAAATCCATTACACTCTACATTAAAGATTCATTCAATTTCTATGGTACAATGTGACTTGCTTGAAGATATCAAACTAATAGTTCTTTCAGATTCCTACTTCCATGATTTAGATATCAAGTTACTATTTGGGAAGTCGGATAATTCTAAGTTTAAAAAATTGAAGGACTATTCTTTTTTTAAAGCAAGGTTTAAAATTCCACTTTCCGTTTCCGTTCCAATCATCAAAAATTTTAAAATTTCGATTCCGTTTCGGAAATTCCTATTTAATTCTGGTGTGATGTTTTCGGTATTTTTAAAATAATGTTAATTGATATATCATTTTCATATAAATAATTTGAATTTGTACAATTGAACAAAAATAGATTTTATATAAATTTTATACAAACCATTTTATAATAATTTACCAATACAATAACTTGATGCAAATTGTTATACAAAAGCTAATCTATAATAACTTTAATTACCAGTCCATATTACATGAACAAATCAATAATGTCCAAAACTTTACAAATCCAGCCCAAAAGCTCAAAATTTGCAATTTAGACCCAATGAAATAACATACCCTACTGAACATCAAATTAGACTATATGCTGCTCATGTGTAGTAAAAGTGCTTAGCAATGGAGGTGCAAAAAAAAATACTGGAATATAGCGGAAAGTAACGGATGTACATATGCTGTTTAATTTTATACAACAAAACCGAAGAATACGGTGATTTATGTAGACTATATTTGGTGATTACAATAGATTTCTAACTTATATTAAGCACTCATGCCTTAAAATTAGGTCATTCCCTTAAATTATTGATTTGGTTTAAAAGAGAACTTGCCAAATCAACATTCGTATATTAATGTTCATAAAGCGGGTGCTAAAAAGCTTTGATTTAGCGGGCATAGCAGAAAATAACGGGGCTTAAAGCGGATCTATTGTTTAATAGCGCTAAATTGAAATAGCATAGCGGCCGTAGAGCGCTATGCGCTATTGCGTGGATTTTGCGGGGCTTTAACTGCATAGCCGTCACATACCGAAATTTTCGACTTTCGAAAATTCGACATCGATACTCACTTTATCGACTGCCGAGAAATCGAACGCCGGAAACTCCAATAGTGAGGGTTTTAGAAAGAAGAAGTAGAAGAAAAAGAGAAGAAGAAGAAAGAAGAAAATAGAGAAGAAAGAAGAACAACAGAACAACATCAGAACAGAAAACAATAACAGAATCTCACATATCGCAGCGGAACAATATATAATAGATAAATGAATAATCTTTAAAACAAAGAACTATATCACTTTATGCATACATCAATCATCAGAGTCAATATACAACAATGGACAGTTATATAACTTGTCCTCATACAGAATACACAGCGGAATAAATACTATCAGATACAAATACTACGTCTCGTCCTCTAGCTTATCTCCAAAGCTCCAGAATATCCTGGTAACCTAACTCAGAACTGCCCGTGTGGAAATTTGTGGGCACCCAGAGTTTAGAAGGGAACAATAAACTCCGAGTCAGTCATGGTGACTGGTGTGAGATCGTAAAACAGTTTATCTTTAAAATAAACAACAGGAAAACTTTTAATGTCAATTCGCAATGCTTTTGGAAAATGAAACTACCATAAGACCTCCCACCACACACACAATGCAAACGCAGACTTGGAGGAGATTTCTTCTTATGTTAGTCAAAGATGCTTACTACGCAAAAATCAAATCATTTTTGATATTATTATTAGTGCATAGTGGAAAACATTTCGAAAGTAGAATATAAATCTTAGCCAGCATAGGTACCATTATATTATGCCTGCTATAGCTGCCTCCTGAGGAGACAGGTTATACAATTGAAATCGTAAAGGCTCGTATTGTTTCTTTGGATTTCCAACAAATGGTCAGGCTAAGGAACTTCCTATCCACGATGGGTACGTCCCTGGAATAGACGACCCGAGAACCTAACCGGATCTCTGCCAACACAAGGCCGGGTTACCTCTGCAAAAATAGGTAACTACTGACACGCGTATGCCATCCCCCGATCATCACCGATCTTCCCGAGGATCCTCGATTTCTAACAAACCACAAAGTAATAAATTTGCAGCAACCACAGAGGTTAAGTATCTGGGCTCCATACCATGATACCACCTTTATCCAGAAGGAATGACATACACTAAGGGGCTCTACTCTCTAGAACCTTGCCGCATCCTTCCTGTTTCGACCATTTCCGGGGTGTGAGGCTCGATGAAGTCTCATCCACAAAGCTACGCTTTCTACAAAGCCCTGCTTCGGGTCAAACAAAATGATCAACCTATGATCACAAAGATATAAGATCAAACAAATGATCATATCACAAATGATCAAACACCGATCATTTCACAGCAACACTCAGTATGCCACGTTACCAAATTGGGATATATCGCTGATGAATTTCAACTACATAACCTCTGAGCTCGTACGTCTCAGAGAAGGGTGTTAAGCTAAGAGAATAAATTCTCTGCCACCAACAGAAATGTATTTGAAAGAAATCAGCTTTATATCTCAAATTGTAACGTCAGACACACAATCCATACAAGTCTGTTCCGGGATCGAACAGAACCGAAGGCACTTCTCACGAAGCCCTTGCATATCCGGATAATTTTCAATCACGTCAGGACTTCCCGTCACTAAGGGTGATAAAACCTCTAAACCGGAGATCAGCCGATGTAGAGTAACTCGACGGTAATCCTTCCGTTTTCAAAAATATCCGGTCTTCAACACCGGTCTTCGAATGCAATTCATAACGACGTATCACATATTCGGAATGGGTTATACGACCCCATGGTCCTTTCCCGGCTAACCCGAATAGTGAGCGTTTATTTAAAAATAAGTGTGGCATTCAAATTCATCCAATCCACAACAAATACCTATCTAAAGGTAATTATTGATAGTCGGTTATTTAACTATCAATAAAGATGCGCAACATCACCAGATTCCAAATAATTTTCCCAAATTATTTATCTTCAAAAATATCTTTACTAGATATAAAATTTCCACACTTCAAAAATAAATCAACGTTTATTTTCCTAAACAGTTTCCCTTTCCTTTATAAATTCCATGTGAATTTACATTTTTCGAATATCTACTGATATTCGATTTTCGAATCGATGTCAATATTCACTTTCGATTTATCTTTAAGAAGATAAAATCTCAAAACGTTTTATTTCATTTTGGAAAACATTCCATACTTATTTAATAATAAGTGTTTCACAAATCCTTTATTTTCAACTTTTGAAAATATTCGATATACTTAAATCAAATTAAGTATATATTTCGTTCTTTAAGGAAAATATTCTTTTAACACCTTTATTTGAGTCAAAACGAATGTTACGTAAAACATCGTTACGACGACTCAAAATCACTAGTATAGGGATTCAGAATTAAGATAGATGTATAAATCCCAATACTATATAAAACATTTCCTTTTGGAAATCATTTACTATAACAACAGTGTTATAGTCCACCATTTCCTTAAATTTCTCGAAAACGTCTATTTCAACAAGTACTGTTGAAATCTATGCTTTCGATGCATAATACATTTTTAAAACATCTTTAAAATGTTTAACTTCCTTTTTAATATCACTTCTTTAATAATAAATCCATTTTACTTAACAATATATTCACTGTCCCAAAATCGTGAATATAATTCACTTAACCCAATTTCAATCTATTTCTACATATTTTTATTTCAAAAATAATTCGCTATCCAAAATCGCGAATATATCTTCTTTAAAAATCTTCTATATTTAATTTATCAAATTCAATTGATTTCGAATTTATAAAACAACGTTTATAAATTCTAATTTTATTTTATAACAACTTTGATTTAAAATCTTCCTTTATTAACTTCTATACTTTACTTATCAAAATAAGTGATTTCGGATTTATAACCAACTTTTATAAATTCCAATTCCATTTATAAAAACTTCAATACCAAATCAATTTCAATATTGATTTAAAAATTTATTTATCACTACTAAGTAAATTCCTCATTTTTTTCTCAAATGATTCAATATTCTGTTTTAAAATGGATTCTTCAAATTGAAATCATTTTACATTGATTTCCCAATTTATTTCAATTTACCAATTAAATTTCTAGTTGGATTTCCAGCTTATCTTCTTTTAATAAATTCCTTTTAAGGAAAATAAATTTCTTTGTCTCTTTCAATCTATTTAAAAATCCAAATTTAAATTAAATTCTTCAATTTATAATCACTGTTTTATGAAATCCATTTATTTAGCATTTTCACTTCATTCTGGAATTTATTCAATACGATTATAAAAATTTACTTTTTATACTTTAAAAATTCCTTTCTTCAAAATTTCTTCAATTTAAAAAATTGATTCACTTAGAAATTTTCTACTTGAATTTCAAAAATTCAATTTCGTTTATTTTTGGAATCCAATGATGTCAAAACATCCATTCAGCTAAATTTTAGCTTTCAAACAATTTCCAGATATCAATATGATTAATAGCATCACTATAATCATTCACAGATTCATATCACAATAGAAATAAATTCAATCAATGTGAGGGGTCCAGTTGGATCCCTCCAACCTGTTTCCCTGCATCCAAAGATGTTAGCACAATACCAATTCCGCTCCAGTACGGAATTATCGCGGTATATGGGTTTATAAAAATCCGCTTACTAACGGCGCAATAGGGTCTCATCCGCTATACGAGGCGGGAAATCAATCAATCCAATATATACATATGCCAATATGTATATATTGCTATATATATAATAGATATACCCTACTATATCTAATATCACAATCAATATAGCAATCATATCAAACAATCAATAACTGCAATACAAATTTATTTGAGTGAGAAAATAATCTCACCTTAGCTTTTATTTTGCTATCCATTTCCATTTCAGTTTTGTTTTCTCGATGTTAACCTGGTATAAACAATTTATACGGATCTATCAATATTTGAATTAAATCGAATAACAATTTCTTTTCAATGGATTAAATTGTTTAAAAATTTTAATTTGAACTAATTTAACCATTAATTTCCATTCAATAGGTTTAAATTTTTAACTAATAATTTTACTTTAAATTAATATTTTTAAATCAATTTCTTTTAATAAATTTATCTAACTAATTATCAAATTCCTCTTCTAATAAATTGTTTTTGGCTTTCAAACAAATTTCTTTTTAATAATTTCTTTTTAACAAAAATTAAATTCAAAACTATTCTTTATAAATTCAAATTTTTATTTTATATAATATTTGGACCAGTCGCATAAATAGATTTCCATTCGCTATATTTAATTAACCCAAAAGTTCAATTTAAACCAAAAATAAAATTTTAAACCCGTTTTCTTTTATAGATTTTATCTTTTCCTAAACCAATAATTAAACCAAACAGTGATAAAAATTCTCTTAAACTGGTGATTCGATTTTAACCAAAATTTTCTCTTTGAACAGGTATACAGAAACCAAAAAAAAAAAAAGTAATCACCTTGGCAAAACCAGGAGCCACGCCGTACCCTCACGAATTCGCCTCCATCCTCCTCGTCATCGTACTATCGTGCTGCCCCCAATTTCCCTTGATTGAAGTTCATGTGATACCCTCCCTACGCGATTCCACCTCGCCGCGAGCTCCGCCGCGAAACCCTGGTCGCCGCCCTGCTTGACCCAGTTACTCGAGCTCCCTGTTTCCGCTCGTTCGTTCGATGACGAAGCCACCTTCCAGTCGCGCTGCCTTATCCATTGCCATCGTACGCGAGCCCCCACGGCGTCGCGAATGCCGCCCCTCCTCTAGCTCACTCGAACGAATCGCGTTCGATTATCTTATTTTCCCTATGGCGATTGATTTTGGTTAGAACGAGAGAGGGAGGGAGTTTACTCAGCATTTATTTTTATTTTTCTCGAGGCCATTTGCTTGTTTTCTTCGTTTTGATTTTAATCTGAGAGAGGGGAAATGATTTTAAAAGAAGGGAGGAAGACAGAAGACATGGGATGCACGATTTTCTCCCCGTGATTCCCTGCGTGGTTGAAGGAACGAACGTGTGATGTTTTACAAATTTAAATTTTAAATTTAAATTGAATTCCATTTAAATTCTAACGCGTTTAACTATCGTATGGTCACACAACAACCCCGAAAATTACGAAAATTGGAATCCGGCAATAATATAACATTCCGGACCCAATGGAACTAGTTTCGTCGAATTCCGAGACTGTTTGAAAATTGACTATTTTTAAATATCGATTCCAACAATATAATTTCAAACTGAACAATTCACTCCCAAATTCGATTCTGAAGCTTCTGTTATCTTTAGTAATATCAATACGAATTTTAAAAGCTTTCGAAATATTTTTTCTTCAGCTTAAAATTGAAGACTCATATTTTTTTATTCGGCATTCAATAGATTAAATTTTAAAGTTTAATCGCCAAATTATTCTGAAAATTTGAAATTCAATTCAAATCATCATCCAAATATTTAAAATTAATTAAATATCTTCGTTTTAAATTGTTGAAAATTCAGGGTCGTTACAGACTTCCCTCCTTAAAAGAATTTCGTCCCGAAATTACGAGTTAGGAAAAATGGTCCTTAACTCGTCTACTATTCTTCAACATTCAATAGTTTTATCAAATTTTCAAAACAAATCTTTCTATTAAAGATTCGTTATCATTCAACTAAATTCTAAACCTTTCATAGTTTTCAAACATCATTGTTTTCTTAACAATTCAAATTTAAATTCAAATTCAAATTTTAACTTTCAAAATTTTCTCAAAAATTTTCTAACACTCGAAATTTTCGAAAAATTTCGCCAGCGTCTCCTTTGCGCGGCTAATACGGTACGACTACAAAACGTCCCTACGGACTCTCAGATTTCAAAAAGAAAAAGAAAAAGCCAAGCGGCTAGAGAAATAAGTCATCAAATCTCATATTCAAATTTAAATACATACCTTTAGACGAGCAATTCAAATTTATCTTTGAAATTAAATTCCAATTCCTTTATACCTGTATGTCCTACTAGCCATAATATCTAGTTACATATTCAAATCATTTTGCAAATTCTATTATAAAATTTTCAATATCAACTGCTTATATCATCTTTAAGTTCATTATCGAAGTTATATATCCATTATGATTCAATTTTACATTTCAAATTTCATTTGAATTCAATTTCACATTTCAATTTCTCATTTGAATTTACTTTACCATTTTAATTCAATTTGGATTCAATTTATCTTCAATTCCGAAATATTGAATTTCATCGATTAACTTTTATTTACAACTGCTTATTTTAGATTAGTTTCAGTTACTAATTCATATCACTCTCCATTATTGAATCTTTTAATTCATCTCTCATTCATAATTATTCAATTCAATTTATTGCTTACAAATTTGAAATTGAATTTTCAACATTCAATTTCACCTTCATTTATTCAAATTTATCTTCACATTCGGTTTCAATTCCAGTTTAATTCACTTTTGTTCGCTCCCAAAATTTATTTACAATTCACTATTTTGGTTTATAACCACTTATATTAAACTGGATTTCAATTCGAATTCAATTTACATTCATGTACTTGCAATTGCAAATTGATTCATTCATTCACAATTTTATTTTCATAATTCAATACTCAATTCCAAAGTCTTTTCAACCTTTTCAAAACCATTTTTGAAAACAATTCAAATTATCCTTTGAATTTTCTAAAACAAAACCCAAATTTTCTAAACAACTTTCATTTAAAAAAAAAAAATTTGGCAGCAATTCCTCTTTTGGAAACCCGAAAATGAACACCGGTGATGCCGCGGTCATCATCGAAGTTATTTTCCAGCGACCGAAAAGAGTTTAGAGCTTTTCATTCCGTCAAAACATTATTCAAAACCCTTGAAATCCATTTTCAAATCAAAAAGGATTTAAACTTTCCAAATCTCCAAAATTTTCAAATTCTTTTCAAAACATTTTCAAAAACTTCTCTGGAATTCCGTTTTAAATTACAATTCACATTTATAATTTATATTCTTTAATTTCATTTGTATATGGATTTATTTCTTAACTTTGGAGTTATAATTCCAATTTCTTATTCAATTTCAGTGATGATAATTCACTATTATTACTTCTAACAACCATGCATCCATATACTATGATAATTCATAGAAAATCATTTCTTTTATATACAAAAATAGTTTTGGGTAAAATTATTTCATTTACCCTATTTAAAACAATACTGTGTCGGTTTACCTTGTTTAAGAGTTTAGAAACCCCTATCGATTACAGTTAGCTAGACTGCACCGACCAGAATCTATAAACAATCAACCGATAAGTCAACACAATACAAAACAAATTTATATTCACTAACAAATACGCACTCGTATCTATTATTACACTCAACTCATTCTAGAGTACTGCTGACTCTATCTCTAATGAGTAACACCCAACAGAGCAGGGTTGTCGCTTAACCATATGCTCCGATACCACGCTGTCACATACCGAAATTTTCGACTTTCGAAAATTCGACATCGATACTCACTTTATCGACTGCCGAGAAATCGAACGCCGGAAACTCCAATAGTGAGGGTTTTAGAAAGAAGAAGTAGAAGAAAAAGAGAAGAAAAAGAAAGAAGAAAATAGAGAAGAAAGAAGAACAACAGAACAACATCAGAACAGAAAACAATAACAGAATCTCACATATCGCAGCGGAACAATATATAATAGATAAATGAATAATCTTTAAAACAAAGAACTATATCACTTTATGCATACATCAATCATCAGAGTCAATATACACCAATGGACAGTTATATAACTTGTCCTCATACAGAATACACAGCGGAATAAATACTATCAGATACAAATACTACGTCTCGTCCTCTAGCTTATCTCCAAAGCTCCAGAATATCCTGGTAACCTAACTCTGAACTGCCCGTGTGGAAATTTGTGGGCACCCAGAGTTTAGAAGGGAACAATAAACTCCGAGTCAGTCATGGTGACTGGTGTGAGATCGTAAAACAGTTTATCTTTAAAATAAACAACAGGAAAACTTTTAATGTCAATTCGCAATGCTTTTGGAAAATGAAACTACCATAAGACCTCCCACCACACACACAATGCAAACGCAGACTTGGAGGAGATTTCTTCTTATGTTAGTCAAAGATGCTTACTACGCAAAAATCAAATCATTTTTGATATTATTATTAGTGCATAGTGGAAAACATTTCGAAAGTAGAATATAAATCTTAGCCAGCATAGGTACCATTATATTATGCCTGCTATAGCTGCCTCCTGAGGAGACAGGTTATACAATTGAAATCGTAAAGGCTCGTATTGTTTCTTTGGATTTCCAACAAATGGTCAGGCTAAGGAACTTCTTATCCACGATGGGTACGTCCCTGGAATAGACGACCCGAGAACCTAACCGGATCTCTGCCAACACAAGGCCGGGTTACCTCTGCAAAAATAGGTAACTACTGACACGCGTATGCCATCCCCCGATCGTCACCGATCTTCCCGAGGATCCCCGATTTCCAACAAACCACAAAGTAATAAATTTGCAGCAACCACAGAGGTTAAGTATCTGGGCTCCATACCATGATACCACCTTTATCCAGAAGGAATGACATACACTAAGGGGCGCTACTCCCTGGAACCTTGCCGCATCCTTCCTGTTTCGACCATTTCCGGGGTGTGAGGCTCGATGAAGTCTCGTCCACAAAGCTACGCTTTCTACAAAGCCCTGCTTCGGGTCAAACAAAATGATCAACCTATGATCACAAAGATATAAGATCAAACAAATGATCATATCACAAATGATCAAACACCGATCATTTCACAGCAACACTCAGTATGCCACGTTACCAAATTGGGATATATCGCTGATGAATTTCAACTACATAACCTCTGAGCTCGTACGTCTCAGAGAAGGGTGTTAAGCTAAGAGAATAAATTCTCCGCCACCAACAGAAATGTATTTGAAAGAAATCGGCTTTATATCTCAAATTGTAACGTCAGACACACAATCCATACAAGTCTGTTCCGGGATTGAACAGAACCGAAGGCACTTCTCACAAAGCCCTTGCATATCCGGATAATTTTCAATCACGTCAGGACTTCCCGTCACTAAGGGTGATAAAACCTCTAAACCGGAGATCAGCCGATGTAGAGTAACTCGACGGTAATCCTTCCGTTTTCAAAAATATCCGGTCTTCAACACCGGTCTTCGAATGCAATTCATAACGACGTATCACATATTCGGAATGGGTTATACGACCCCATGGTCCTTTCCCGGCTAACCCGAATAGTGAGCGTTTATTTAAAAATAAGTGTGGCATTCAAATTCATCCAATCCACAACAAATACCTATCTAAAGGTAATTATTGATAGTCGGTTATTTAACTATCAATAAAGATGCGCAACATCACCAGATTCCAAATAATTTTCCCAAATTATTTATCTTCAAAAATATCTTTACTAGATATAAAATTTCCACACTTCAAAAATAAATCAACGTTTATTTTCCTAAACAGTTTCCCTTTCCTTTATAAATTCCATGTGAATTTACATTTTTCGAATATCTACTGATATTCGATTTTCGAATCGATGTCAATATTCACTTTCGATTTATCTTTAAGAAGATAAAATCTAAAAACGTTTCATTTCATTTTGGAAAACATTCCATACTTATTTAATAATAAGTGTTTCACAAATCCTTTATTTTCAACTTTTGAAAATATTCGATATACTTAAATCAAATTAAGTATATATTTCGTTCTTTAAGGAAAATATTCTTTTAACACCTTTATTTGAGTCAAAACGAATGTTACGTAAAACATCGTTACGACGACTCAAAATCACTAGTATAGGGATTCAGAATTAAGATAGATGTATAAATCCCAATACTATATAAAACATTTCCTTTTGGAAATCATTTACTATAACAACAGTGTTATAGTCCACCATTTCCTTAAATTTCTCGAAAACGTCTATTTCAACAAGTACTGTTGAAATCTATGCTTTCGATGCATAATACATTTTTAAAACATCTTTAAAATGTTTAACTTCCTTTTTAATATCACTTCTTTAATAATAAATCCATTTTACTTAACAATATATTCACTGTCCCAAAATCGTGAATATAATTCACTTAACCCAATTTCAATCTATTTCTACATATTTTTATTTCAAAAATAATTCGCTATCCAAAATCGCGAATATATCTTCTTTAAAAATCTTCTATATTTAATTTATCAAATTCAATTGATTTCGAATTTATAAAACAACGTTTATAAATTCTAATTTTATTTTATAACAACTTTGATTTAAAATCTTCCTTTATTAACTTCTATACTTTACTTTCAAAATAAGTGATTTCGGATTTATAACCAACTTTTATAAATTCCAATTCCATTTATAAAAACTTCAATACCAAATCAATTTCAATATTGATTTAAAAATTTATTTATCACTACTAAGTAAATTCCTCATTTTTTTCTCAAATGATTCAATATTCTGTTTTAAAATGGATTCTTCAAATTGAAATCATTTTACATTGATTTCCCAATTTATTTCAATTTACCAATTAAATTTCTAGTTGGATTTCCAGCTTATCTTCTTTTAATAAATTCCTTTTAAGGAAAATAAATTTCTTTGTCTCTTTCAATCTATTTAAAAATCCAAATTTAAATTAAATTCTTCAATTTATAATCACTGTTTTATGAAATCCATTTATTTAGCATTTTCACTTCATTCTGGAATTTATTCAATACGATTATAAAAATTTACTTTTTATACTTTAAAAATTCCTTTCTTCAAAATTTCTTCAATTTCAAAAATTGATTCACTTAGAAATTTTCTACTTGAATTTCAAAAATTCAATTTCGTTTATTTTTGGAATCCAATGATGTCAAAACATCCATTCAGCTAAATTTTAGCTTTCAAACAATTTCCAGATATCAATATGATTAATAGCATCACTATAATCATTCACAGATTCATATCACAATAGAAATAAATTCAATCAATGTGAGGGGTCCAGTTGGATCCCTCCAACCTGTTTCCCTGCATCCAAAGATGTTAGCACAATACCAATTCCGCTCCAGTACGGAATTATCGCGGTATATGGGTTTTATAAAAATCCGCTTACTAACGGCGCAATAGGGTCTCATCCGCTATACGAGGCGGGAAATCAATCAATCCAATATATACATATGCCAATATGTATATATTGCTATATATATAATAGATATACCCTACTATATCTAATATCACAATCAATATAGCAATCATATCAAACAATCAATAACTGCAATACAAATTTATTTGAGTGAGAAAATAATCTCACCTTAGCTTTTATTTTGCTATCCATTTCCATTTCAGTTTTGTTTTCTCGATGTTAACCTGGTATAAACAATTTATACGGATCTATCAATATTTGAATTAAATCGAATAACAATTTCTTTTCAATGGATTAAATTGTTTAAAATTTTTAATTTGAACTAATTTAACCATTAATTTCCATTCAATAGGTTTAAATTTTTAACTAATAATTTTACTTTAAATTAATATTTTTAAATCAATTTCTTTTAATAAATTTATCTAACTAATTATCAAATTCCTCTTCTAATAAATTGTTTTTGGCTTTCAAACAAATTTCTTTTTAATAATTTCTTTTTAACAAAAATTAAATTCAAAACTATTCTTTATAAATTCCAATTTTTATTTTATATAATATTTGGACCAGTCGCATAAATAGATTTCCATTCGCTATATTTAATTAACCCAAAAGTTCAATTTAAACCAAAAATAAAATTTTAAACCCGTTTTCTTTTATAGATTTTATCTTTTCCTAAACCAATAATTAAACCAAACAGTGATAAAAATTCTCTTAAACTGGTGATTCGATTTTAACCAAAATTTTCTCTTTGAACAGGTATACAGAAACCAAAAAAAAAAAAAGTAATCACCTTGGCAAAACCAGGAGCCACGCCGTACCCTCACGAATTCGCCTCCATCCTCCTCGTCATCGTACTGTCGTGCTGCCCCCAATTGCCCTTGATTGAAGTTCACGTGATACCCCCCCTACGCGATTCCACCTCGCCGCGAGCTCCGCCGCGAAACCCTGGTTGCCGCCCTGCTTGACCCAGTTACTCGAGCTCCCTGTTGCCGCTCGTTCGTTCGATGACGAAGCCACCTTCCAGTCGCGCTGCCTTATCCATTGCCATCGTACGCGAGCCCCCACGGCGTCGCGAATGCCGCCCCTCCTCTAGCTCACTCGAACGAATCGCGTTCGATTATCTTATTTTCCCTATGGCGATTGATTTTGGTTAGAACGAGAGAGGGAGGGAGTTTACTCAGCATTTATTTTTATTTTTCTCGATGCCATTTGCTTGTTTTCTTCGTTTTGATTTTAATCTGAGAGAGGGGAAATGATTTTAAAAGAAGGGAGGAAGACAGAAGACATGGGATGCACGATTTTCTCCTCGTGATTCCCTGCGTGGTTGAAGGAACGAACGTGTGATGTTTTACAAATTTAAATTTTAAATTTAAATTGAATTCCATTTAAATTCTAACGCGTTTAACTATCGTATGGTCACACAACAACCCCGAAAATTACGAAAATTGGAATCCGGCAATAATATAACATTCCGGACCCAATGGAACTGGTTTCGTCGAATTCCGAGACTGTTTGAAAATTGACTATTTTTAAATATCGATTCCAACAATATAATTTCAAACTGAACAATTCACTCCCAAATTCGATTCTGAAGCTTCTGTTATCTTTAGTAATATCAATACGAATTTTAAAAGCTTTCGAAATATTTTTTCTTCAGCTTAAAATTGAAGACTCAAATTTTTTTATTCGGCATTCAATAGATTAAATTTTAAAGTTTAATCGCCAAATTATTCTGAAAATTTGAAATTCAATTCAAATCATCATCCAAATATTTAAAATTAATTAAATATCTTCGTTTTAAATTGTTGAAAATTCAGGGTCGTTACAATAGCGCTGCTCCTATATCCTACCTGAACCCATATTTGTTTGCTTTATTATAAACTCTAATTAGCATTTAGCAAACGAAAATCTTGAATGATAGCGATCATGGAACGAAGTTCCTTGAGATCGCAGGTTTGAGTCCTAGCAACCTGCATTGTGTAACCCTTAAGACGTGAAGCGATTATCCCTCGATAAAGCAAGAATGCTTGAGGGATTGATGCTTTGTGTTGAGCTGATTAAAAAGGAGGGTCGGTTGTGGCGGACCATCTAAATCCTCTAGCTCTACTGTTTGGAGCAGGATTTTTTGAAAAAAAATCCTGAATGAATGATGCCTCTCCCAGCAAGATGTCACATCGCTTTCTCTTTCCACTTCGATTTTGCCTCTCTCCCTCTTCTCCTTTCTCTTCTCATGGGCAATTATGGATATAAATCATTTTTTCTTCCATTCATTTGATTGTAGTGCTCGGAACTGGGTTTTTAAGCAAATTTCGGCTCGGTCACCGTCGAAACCGGACCGGAATGGTTGGAACTTCAATGTGCTGGTCAGAATCTTGAACCATGTTTTAAAAGGAAAAATCACTTTAAGTTCATAAAATGATAAAGTTAAGCAAATTCTTCTAGAGGAATATCACTCCACCACTCTAAGGCCTTTCGGAGTTGAAAGAACATTGACTCACTTTGCCTAGATAATACACTACACTTGCTCTAGTCAATTAAGCAAATTCTTCTAAAGGAGTATCACTCCACTTACCAATTGCATTTTCAATCGATAATGGGTAAAAGAGATAATCTTAAAATACGATGCGACATGTTTATCTACACAGGATGGTCCGTTCACGATGCTCGAGACATGGGACTCCCTTTGCCTAGATAACACACTACACTTGCCCCAGTCAACACCCAGAATTCGATAGGTTAACACACATGGACTTCCTTTGGATTCTGAGTGTTGGTCATACGGGTATTTTTATTCTAAGTTAAATTTACCCGACCGTGTTGAACGCCAAGTTCTACTATTTAGAATGACTCATCGATCTCCCTACTGTTGGAACTGGACTATCCCGCAGCGGAAGTTATGAGTGAATTTCAAAATTTTACCCTATTGGATCTTTTATTGGGCCTATGAAGTCTAACTGAATTAGAACATTTCTAAATTCCACTTAAATAAAATCATTTATTTTATTTAAATTCAAATATATTAAGATATGAAATTAAATTTATTTTATTTAGTTTATACATAAATGTATCATATACATATATGTGTGAGTGTATGTGTAACATAATAATCCGTGAAAGGTATAATATGCCATATGTAGATGTTGGGATTTACATCGCAACAGACATATTAGCTCATTTCGTATGTCATGTATGTTGTCCAAATATGTGCACATATATGTGTTACAAAATACACACACACACACATATGTATATATAAATATATTATATATAATATATGAACATGAAACATTTATATATAGATAAATAAATATATATATATATAGAAAGAGAGAGAACAATTATTAAAAATTATTTATAATTCAAAATTAACTTAGTTTTGCAAACATAATAATTTTAGTATTTTAATTTGTATATATTATGAATAAAATAATGTTTTCATCCATAAATAATTAACATAAAATAATATATTGATGAAAATTCAAATTTATAATGTTCAAAAATCTAGGATCATAAAATAGAGCTTAGGAAAAATCTGGAGATTTTTCAAAGTTGAAATATTATTTTTAAAAACAAATACATTGGTTTTGGCAACAATTATTTAATATAAAATAATATATTATTAAAAATTAAAATTTTAAAATTTCAGAAATTCTAGGATCATAAATGAGAGGTTACAAAAAAATTTGAAGAATTTATAAATTAAATTATTATTTTTAATAAATCATAAAAAAGTTTTTCTGAAATAATATTAATTATTAAAAATAATAAACTATATTGAAAATTTCCTAAATTTTTTCTATATGTTTCTAAAATGATATAATATTTTTTTTAAATATAAAATTAAATTTTTAATGTAATAATTATTTTATATATAATAAAAAATTCAAAAATTCAATAAATGTTAATTTAAAAATATGAATATATGTATGATAATTAATTTTCGAATTTGTAAATTCATATTATATATAAATAAGTTTACTAAATTTTTTAAATCATATAGATATCTTATATATGCATATATGCTATTATGAGAGAGAAATATACACTAATATATATATATATATATATATATATATATGAATTTATTAATAAATATATATAAAACAATTATTAATGACAAAAATTGGTTTTGTACAGTAAACAACATTTGTCTATATATAAATAAAATAGTATAATAAACAAATTATGCACATAACCAAACTGATATGTGACAACCACATCTACTTACAAAATCTCACCTAACTAAACATATAGTAGCAATATATTTAAACAGATATGAAATTGCTCATTATAAGATCATAAAATATAATTTAATTACTGTAATATAAATTAAAATTACCAAATTAATGATGCCTTTGAATCCACGTTGAAGCAACGACTTCCCTTCCTTTTACTGTTCTTGATTCGTTAGATTGCAAGTTCGGAATCACCGACCTTTAACTATCGAATAGTATTATTTTAATTTGAAATATATTTGAGAATTTTGGAGTGGATTAAGAGCTATGTTTTAACCAGCAATGTAGAAGGTAATGGCAGCCAAAAAAAAAGGTTGGTAATTGTTTTTAGAGATACATACATACATACATACATACATACATACATACATACATACATACATATATGGTCGTATTAGAGAGAAACGAGGAAAACCTTTTTACCCATTCTCACTTTATCTCAACCCATTATCTCCAAGCCAATTCCCTATGTTTTAGCCACCCCTAGACCTTCCCAAAACCGAAATTTTGCAGCCCTAATGATGGGCCTTAAACTCATTTAATCCCAAGCCAAAATACTATGCAATTAAATCTAATTTAATCGCTTGTCGATATTGTATATCGATCGATATATTTATAACTATTATAAATATATACAACATTATTTATTTCTCAAATCAAATTCAAATCTTATAATTAATATTTCATAAATATTAATTAATTTAATTAATTTATAACAATTATAAACTAATTAAATCGTTCGGTCTTAAGGGAATTCATCATTTCGGCTGTGTAACTCTTTGTTGTAAATTTGGTCAGCGATTAACATCAAACTATTCTAATGTTAACGTTTACACGTCACTTAGCAGGTGGTGTGACATTATGGCCAAATTTGTCGCTTACTCATTTTCAGTAAAATCCAATTTTAGTTTAATAAGCATTACTCGGTTGTGACATTTGTTTACGCCAATTCTCTTTGTAATAGCCCGCTTTTCCGTACCCCTTGAATAGACACTAATCTCCATCTATTTACTCAAGGTGAACGAAAAACCGAACCATTAGGGTTTTAAAAGAAGAGGTAGAAGAAAAGATAGAAGAAAAGAGAAAGAAGAAAACAAAAGAACAACATCAGAAACAGAAACAATATCAGAATCTCACTTATCGCAGCGGAACAAAATATAATAGATAATCACTAGTCTTTTAAAACGAAGGACTATATCTTTTTATACATACATCAATCATCAGAGTCAATATACAACAATGGACAGTTATATAACTTGTCCTCATACAGAATACACAGCGGAATAAATATATCAGATACAAATACTACGTCTCGCCATCCAGCTTGCTTCCAAAGCTCCAGAATATCCAGAATATCCTGATAATATAACTCTAGGCTGCCCGTGTGGAAATTGGTGGGCACCCAGAGTTTAGAAGGGAACAATAAACTCCGAGTCAGTCATGGTGACTGGTGTGAGATCGTAAAACAGTTATTCTTTAAAATAAACAACAGGATAATTTTAAAGTCAATTCGCAATGCTTTTGGAAAATGAAACTACCATAAGACCTCCCGCCACACACACAATGCAAACGCAGAATTGGAGGAGATTTCTTCTTATGATAGTCAAACATGCTTACTACGCAAATCATCTTGATATTATTATTAGTGCATAGTGCAGAAAACATTTCGAAAGTATAATATTAATCTTAGCCAACATACGACCAGTATCGTATGCCTACTATAGCTACTATGTTCAATAGCAGGTTACCGCCACATTCCATAGCAGGTAATACAACTAAAACCGTACAGGGTTCATATTGTTTCTTTGGATTTTCCAACAAATGGTCAGGCTAAGGAACTTCCTTTCCTCCTGCCGATTGGGATCGCCTCTGGCTGGACGTCCCGAGAGACAAACTGCTCTCTGCCAAACAAGGCCGGGTTACCCCTGTAACAGGTAACTCACGAATATGTCATCACCCGGTCCTTTGGGACCTTTATCCGAGCGCTCGATATCCAACATCACACATCATAAAGAAAGTGTATCCACATGAGTAAGTATCTGGGCTCCATACCATGATACCACCCCTTTCCAGAAGGAAATGACATACCCTAAAGGGCGCGACCCTCATAACCTTGCCGCAACATTCCTGTTTCGACCATTTCCGGGGTGTGAGGCTCGACGAAGTCTCGTCCACAAAGCTACGCTTTCTCAAAAAGCCCTGCTTCGGGTCAAACAAAATGATCACCCTATGATCACAAAGATATAAGATCAAACAAATGATCATATCACAAATGATCAAACACTGATCATTTCACAGCAACACTCAGTATGCCACGTTACCAAATTGGGATATATCGCTGATAAATTTCAACTACATAACCTCTGAGCTCGTACGTCTCAGAGAAGGGTGTTAAGCTAAGAGAATAAATTCTCCGCCACCAACAGATATGTATTTGAAAGGAATCGGCTTTATATCTCAAAGTGTAATGTCAGACACACAATCCATACAAGTCTGTTCCGGGATCGAACAGAACCGAAGGAACTTCTCACGAAGCCCTTGCATATCCGGATAATTTTCAATCACGTCGGGACTTCCCGTCACTAAGGGCGATAAAACCTCTAAACCGGAGATCAGCCGATGTAGAGTAACTCGACGGTAATCCTTCCGTTTTCAAAAATATCCGGTCTTCAACACCGGTCTTCGAATGCAATTCATAACGACGTATCACATATTCGGAATGGGTTATACGACCCCATGGTCCTTTCCCGGTTAACCCGAATAGTGAGCGCTTATTCAAAAATAAGTGTGGCATTCAAATTCATCCAATTCACAACAAATACCTATCTAAAGGTAATTATTGATAGTCGGTTATTTAACTATCAATAAAGATGCGCAACATCATCAGATTCCGAAAAATTTTCCCAAATTATTTTTATCTTCAAAAATATCTTTTACTAGATATAAAATTTCCACACTTAATCATTTGAAAACAATTTCAAATCAATTTCCACATTTCATTTTATCTTTGAAGATAAAATTTCAAAACAGTTCATTTCATATTGGAAAAGCATTTCCATACTTATTTAAAAATAAGTATTTCACAAATCATTTATTTTCAACATTTGAAAATATTCGATATACTTAAATCAATATTAAGTATATACCTCATTCTTTAAGGAAATCATTCTTTAAACACATTTTATTTGAGTCAAAACGAATGTTACGTAAAACATCGTTACGACGACTCAAAATCACTAGTATAGGGATTCGAATTTTTAATAGATATATAAATCCCAATACTACACCAAACCATTTCCTTTCGGAAATCATTTACTATAACAACAGTGTTATAGTCCATCATTTCCTTATTCCTCGAAAACGTCTATTTCAACAATAAATGTTGAAATCTATGATTTCGATACTTAACACGTTTTAAAACATCTTTTAAAACAATTAACTTCATTTTACAATATCGCTTTTCCAAAACTAGCCATTTTACTTAACGATATATTCACTGTCCAAAATCGTGAATATAATTCACTTAACCAAATTTCAATCATCTCTACACATTTTATCTTAATAATAATTCGCTATCCAAAATCGCGAATATATCTCCTTTAATAATCTTCTATAATTGACTTATCAAATCCAATTGATTTCGAATTTATAAAACAACGTTTATAAATTCCATTTTCTATTTTCTATAACAACTCCGGTTTATAAATCTCATTTTATTAACTACCAATAATCCACTTATAAAAATAAGTGATTTCGGATTCATAAAACAACATTTATAAATCACAATTTTATATTTTATAACTACTTCAACTTATAAATTTCTTTTATTATCCAATTCAATTTATAACTCAATTTTCTACCAAAAGTCCATTTATAAGTTAAACACTTATAATTCGTTCATTTACAAAAATCGTTCTTTTAGGACTTCACAAAGCATTTATTCTGTCCTTTATAAAACCCATTTTAACATCATTTAAAACGTCTTTAAAACTCCTTTATAATTTCATCACTTTGATTTATAAAAATCAAATTTTATAAATCTTATATATAGAGCTTTCATAATAAATTCAAAAATCTCTATTTAAACCCTTTTATAAATAAAATCGACTTTTATTTCAAAAACGACACTTTGGTTATATTTCATCAAAAATTATAACTTTTATGACTTTAAAATTTTACGTTTATAAATCGATTCAAAAATTCCATAAAACGTATATTTTCAAAAATCACTTTAAAAATCCTTTTAAAGTAAAAGGTCGTTATTTTTACATTTCAAAACTGAATCCGATGATGCTACAGCACCAATCAGTCCATCACAACAGTCAAATATCATATATCATCATATGATAACAGAATATATCAAAATATCTGTAAATAAATAACTACTGGTGAGGAATCCAGTTGGATCCCTCCAACCTGTTTCCCTGCATCCAAAGACGTCAGCACAATACCAATTCCGCTCCAGTACGGAATTATCGCGGTATATAGGTTTTATAAAAATCCGCTTACTAACGGCGCAATAGGGTCTCATCCGCTATACGAGGCGGGAAATCAATCAATCCAATATATACATATGCCAATATGTATATACTGCTATATATATAGATATATCCTAAAATATCTAATATCAACAATTCAAACAGTCAATCATCAATCAATAACTGTAAAAATTCCACATTCATTTGAGTGAGAAGATCTCACCTTGATTTCAATAACAGTCGTAGCGGTTTATTTCGGATAAAACTAAACAGACGTTTAATTTTACCCAAAATTTTCATTTACTCCAATCGACTCCAAACCAATTGCATCGCGTAGTGTTCGACGATACGATTCCAACGCAACTGATCTCGCATTTTTCTGAACTTGTATGAAAAAGATATCGCGTTACAAAGATCGTATAATTTAAATAAAATTTAATTTACAATTCTTTTTATATTTTATAACCTAATTCATCACAGCCGTTGGATCTGCTACCCCCAAATCTTGGCCGTTGTGTGAAGCTTCTCCCCTACCAGGTAAACACGCACGCGAATAAACCCAACGAGCCGCCGTGAAACCCTAACGCTCGCGACCAACGTCGTCACCTGGAGGACGATCAAACACCACCGCTTCGACCCCCCACGTCGCCCCTACCTTCGCCTCAATTCACGTGCAGCTCGGTCGAGCAATTAGCACGAAAAACGTGCTCGAACGTGATGTGTTCAATCAAAGATTGCCGTTGATCTACAACGTCGTTCGCGATCATAGCCGTTGAAATTACAGACCTCACTCCCCTCTTCAACTTCGTAGTTGATGATTTCTTGAATAGATGTTTGGATTCGACGAATTTGAGGGAGGAAGGAGAAGACGTGCTGGCCGTTCATCATGGGAGTGGCGGCTCTGAACTAAAACCCTAGGCTCGTTTTCTTATTTGCAAAATGAAAGAAAGAAGGTCCTTTTATAGAAAATGGCCAATTTTACTATTCATCGAATTTTTTCGAACTCCGATTCGAGCGTGCCGGCTGACGTTCGTAAGGTTTACCCCGCGTTCCGAACGCAATGGAACAGGTTTCGGAAGCTAATTCGATCGTCTGTGCGAGATACAGAGAAAAACGATCGATTTAAATTAAACCGATTTAAATCGATTCCGAGGAGTTTTAATTTGTACCGGACAAACGGTAATTCCAAAAATTACGAAATTTGAAATTTTACAATAATATCACATTACGGATCCGATGAAACTGGTTTCGTCGAAATCCGACACTGTCTGAAAAATGACTATTTTTAACTCGACGATTTAAAATTAAAACGATATCGATGCGTTTCGAGTTGCCACGGTCAACCGACAACTCCGATGGATACGAAAATTGAAATCCGATAATAACTAACTATTACGGATCCAATGGAACTGGTCTCGTTCAATTCTGAGACTGTTCGAAAATTGGCTATTTTTACAGTCGATAATTAAATATTAAAATATTCGATTTTTCACAATTTAACTCCAAATTCAATTTTAAGAGTTCTAAAATATTTCTATAACTCCAGTATGATTTAATATAACTTTATGAATCATTTTCAATCATTTTAAACTCGATTTTCAATTATCTCTGGAATTTCACTATTTAAATTATCGATTTAATTATCCAATTAAATCCAATATTCGAGAAATAAATCATTCGACTTCTTAATTCCACTTATTAATATTTAAAATTAATTAAATATTCGAATTTTAATTATCAAAAATTCTGGGTCGTTACACTCTTCGTCAAAACTATATCACTTTAGACTTATGGAATTTGGTAATGGTCAAAATTCCAACCTCATCCACATTCAACTTTATAGTCTAAATACAAAGTCCTTGGTTCAATAATAACAATTATTATTAACTGAAATGCTCTGGCCAAAGACTTTGACTTTGAGTTGACTGTGATACTGACAGCATATAAATGAGGAGACGAATCCTCTCTTGAATAGTGCTTCACTTCCAATACTTCCACTCGATCCATCTATAGTCACTTGATGGACGCCATGCCATGATTTGGCTATAATCAAAGCGGAGCTTTTATATTGAAGATCCACTGTATTCTCAAGTCGAGAGAACTGTGTAAATTAGTCACATTGATATTTTCTATTTAACCTTAGTTATATTAACCAACAGAAAACTATCGAGTGAGTCATTCCATAGTTATCTAATAACTATTAGTACGTAACCCCTAGGTGCCCCCAGCAGTCGTGAGTAATACACTGCCCAACCAACCTACAACCTCCGAGTCTGAAGGCCAGTTAGTGCCAATTGACCCTGTTCCATGTCCATGCCTCCAAGGTTGATTATAAATGATCCACCAGGATGGGGGCCTTCCATCTTGACAGCGAAAATGCTTAGGAACATATGCGTGCAACACGACATTCCAAAAGAAGACGTTCGTCCACCAAAGGGAAATGAATTTTCACATATTCCTCCTCCCGTTTATACGGCCTATAATTGCTATATGTACCTCAGTGGTTCTATCCACCTTTTAATCCCTTTCCAATGAGATTACTTCAAGAGACTGGGCTTGCCCATTTCAAGTTCACCAGTATGGGCATGCTTTACTGAATTCTCTACATGTCCTTTTCATGTGGAAATTCAATCAGCCTCCTTGATTCCACAATCTCACCTACCTTCTTAAATTCAAGAGGAGGAAGGGGTGTCTATCTTTCATGAATATAGAGGCATGGAACAAATGCAAAATTATCGAGGATCTTTGTAATAAATGTTCTTACTTTAAGAATGAGTACTTCTTTATGCGTTGTCTATAGGGATTCAACCTTCTTTGGTTGAGAGGAAGTAAACTTCTTTCTACCCATTTCCATAGTATCGGGATCTCTGATTCTTTAACTTGACATATGTTTCTGCACAGGCCTTCCAAGACGCGACGATAGAGCAGTGCATAATAGAATGCTTGATGAATTTAAGGTCGTTAAAGCAAATCAATGCGCTGGTAAGTTCCTTTTGATGAATGCCAATTTGCAAGAGTATGGACTACTTCTTCCTGATAGAATAGCTAATGCTGATTCCTCAACGCAGAGTAGCTCCAGATCGCGCACCCGTTCCACTCTTTCCAATTCCCCTACTCGTGGCTTCGACGAGGATTCTCAAGGGGAAGATGAGGAAGGTGCTTCAGTCGAGGCATGTGAGGGGGAGACTGCTGATATAGAGGCTGATGAACCCTCAAGAGATGATGCCATCGGTAATGAGGGTGGAAATGCTAGAATGCCCATGATCCCAGAGGAAGACGCGGGATTCGTAAGTAAATCAGGAAAAGAGCCGGCTGTCGGTGAAGAGGAGTATAAGTCCGATTAAGATGATGATAGCAATTACCATGCTAGCGAGGAAGGGGAGGAGTCATTTGACGAGTCACCCGTAATGAGTCATACTCTTCCACATTCACCTCCTTCGGAGCATGCAGCACTTGAGACTTCGAAAGCAGCCGATGATCAAGCTGTAATGACCACTAATGAGAACGTAGCTCGAACTCATCCTCTAGGAAAAGTCTTCCCCGCCTTCAACGATCTTAGCAACATTAATTTCACAATCAGTGACATTTTGGGTGAAATGGGTTCTGATTTCCACTTCTCTCCGGGGATTAGTATCAGCAAAGGTGGAGAAACCCCATCCTTATGTCCATGCGGACATGGTCTATAGAGTAATTAGGGGGGTCATCGGTGTCATACACTTCACTTAGGATCACAAACACTCATTCCTGCATACATTCAACTTTTGTAATTCCAGTACATATATGATTTTCCTTCTTTTTTCAGGTTCCATGGCTCGCGACAAATACGAAAGCCTATCTCACAGGGAAAGCGAGTTTAAAAGACAAACTTTCGAGCCTCAGCCACCTCATTGCTATGAGACTAATGAAGAGATGCAATAAAGAAAAGATCGTGAGCGTGATGAGGCTCGCAAAGCTGAAAAAGAACGTCGTGAAGTTGAGGAAGAAAAGCTGAAAAGGAAAAGAGAGTCCGAGGGAGATGCTTCCTACGACACTCATATGCATCTCCGAAAGGGTTCCTTCGAACGTCATGGGCCTACTGCTCTTATGATCCCTCCTTGTTCTGATGTTCAGACTGCAGTCGTAATAGAAATTCCAACCTCTCGGGCCATTGCATCCACTGCTACCCCTGCTCATTCCCAGAGCATTTCGAAAATTATGATCTCGATTGGTGCGTCTTGCCTTCATGTTGCTTATTTGCACTTATTCCTTTGCAGGGTGAAGTTCGACCAAGACATCAAAGTCATGACGAGGGAAAGTGCGTTGAAAAACTTAGTGGCCGTCTAGCGATGTGGAGCCTATATTTGGATGGTAGTGTTTGTGCAGGGCTCTCTCTGATGTTAATAGAATCAAGTACACACAGATTGAATCACTTGATAAAGAGAAAGCAAATCTTGATAGGATAATTAAGGAATGAGACGACAATATGATTAACGTTACTAGATAAAGAGATCTCGCCATTAAACAAAAAATAAGCACAAATAAGCTAATGGAGGAACTGAGACAAGCCCATAATCGGACCACCATTGTGATGAGAAATGAGCTGAAAGTCGCTCTTGCTAAAGGTGCATATTTTAAAAAACAAGCTGAAGGGAAAACTAAGGCGCTTGCTTAAAAATATGAAATCATACAATCCAAGGACCATGCCCTCTCTGTCCAGACAATCGATCTGGAGAAGCTTCAAAAAGAGAATCGAAAGCTTCTTGAGGATAACAATAAGCTGACTGCCAAGCTAGATAACACATCGATCGGCAAGCTTACGAATGATATAGAGCTTGCAGTTTGCCAACAAGAGCTTAAAGATCTTGAAATGGCGAAGGCCAAAGAAGACAAGGCAGGAGCTGAGGAGAGGGAAGAGCTTAATCACAACCTCCAACACTTCTATGCAAGCGTTATCATGCATGGAGATTTGAAGTGGTTGGGGAATGACTATCCCGCAACTCTTGTGGATGCATGGGAAGAAGTGTTGCCCCACGTTAGAAACGATCGCTCTGAAACTGAGCTGATGGTGCAACACTTAAGTGTTGAAGATATGGAGATGCTCGTTGTGGGGAAAACAATTCTCACCAAGGAGGATGCCAAGGCAGCTACTGCAGCTAGTGCTCTCATTGGACCAAGTTCTTCTAGTCCATATGAAGTGCCCTTTTCAAAATCTGGAGAGCCAGTGATGATCACTCCTACTTCGACAGCAACAGTTGAGCCTTACATTCCTGCCCCCGTAGTTGGAGAGTTCGAAGTTGAAATTAGAGAGAGAAGTCCCACTTTAGGTATTTCCCTAGTTTCTCTCATGCTCCAGCAACTCAATTTCCTTCTCGAATACTTTACTAAACTATACAACTCTCATCGTGAATTTATAGGTCTGCTGAATGTTCCGTCTTTGTCCCATGTCTCCCAGAGCTCAGGCACTAAAGCGATTTTCACCACCTCGACTACTGTTTCTATAGGTCTGACTGCTTCGATCCAATCTTTGCCTCCAATCCTGGATTTGATGCTCAACAGATTGCAGACTTGGAAGGATTGGAGGACATCTCCATGTCGTAGGAGGAGGACACTCAGATTTTCGATGCTTCTGATCCGACCGACAAAGTGGTGATTGCAGAGCGGATTCAGAGAGAAAACAAAGAGAAGATGAAGCTGAAGATGGAACCAAGCGTCGTTAAGCCCAGAGTTCTACCATTTATAATTAAGACTGGCAAGTAGAAGCCTGGAGACATGCCCGTCGGTGGATCTGTAGAACTTGACTCTGGCACCGTAGAAGGACACTCAATTTGGAAAGAAGAAAGGCGACAGGCATAAGAAGTTCACTCCCCATCGGGACAGTAATAAGTGATGATGTGACTATGCGCTCTTGGAGCACTTTGGTTTTTGTATGTTTTGATCATGATCGAGTCTATACCGAGTCTGTACTTTTCTTTATTGTCGCATGAGTGGAGTCTGTATTTTGTTTTTTGATGTCTAAAACAGGCTGATATTGTGCAGGTATGGCCCCCGCTGTTTGTCTATGTACATAGAAGGATGTTAGTGATGAAGGATTAGCTTTTCCATTGTAATCTCTCTTGTATACTTTTCCTACATTCTAAATACTATGCCTACTTATATACCACTACATGTATATATAATACGATTGCTAGTTTTGCAATTTCCATATTATATACCATTGTTCAGCGTGATGTGTTTATTTACCATAACTCTATGCATGTAAATAATACTCTTGAAGTTATTTAGTATATTATATTACTTAGCTCTATTTTGTTGCCCAAAATACTCCGTCGACATAATAGAACTGTGGTGTATCTCGGTTTAGCTCACCCCAGTAGGTATGCCCTCAACTCCATAGAGCTGGTTACTTTGATTGCAGGGTTCACTTAATTGGTTAGAGACTAGTTGTTTTAGGCAACTCATTCGGTGCCCCAGTCTGGGTTGCATGGTGGGCTCCTGTCTCTGGGAATCCGTGGTTCTAATGCTTAATTTCGAGTATTTCCATTCCTCGATTGTGATAAGCTTCTTCCAAGTTCAGTGCTCAGGTCCTGCTATGTATCAGTTTCTATAATTGGAAACTTACGAACAGCTCAAGTACTTGGATTTTCCTTTGATGTTGCCTATCTTCGGGCGGTGTCTAGTATTGATGGTTATGAGTTGATTTCTCAATTAACTTGGTGATTTGCAATTTCATAGCACTGCCAGGACAAAGCCAGCACTGAAAGATAGGGATCGATTTTCTTTGTTAATTCGACGGTTTGGATTTTTGAAATATTGCTGGAGTAATAGTAATATCCACCAATCCTATAATAGAAAACTTTCCTGACGTTTTTGAGGTGACGCTGGTATATAGAAAATTTGGATGAGGTCTCCATGTTACTAGGGTAACACCGATTGCGAGAGAATGGACGGATTTCCTAGCGTAGTCGGGGCAACACCAGTACTTAGGAAATGTACATTGCTTGCAATAACATGGTTCCATCGGTTCAAGAAGCGACGTGCGGCTTATTGGTGACGCATAAGAAGTACTGCACACTTGAACGCGGTTCCATCGGTTCAAGTTTCAACGTGCGGTTTATAGGTGGTGCATAGGAAGTTTTGCATACTCGAATGCAGTTCCATCGGTTCAAGCAGCAAAGTGTGGCTTATGGGTGACACACGAGAAGATAGGCCTTCCCGACATTTCCAGAGCAACGCCAGTTCTCAGAAGGTGTGGATCGATTTTCACTATCGATCCGGCGGTTTGAGTCAATTTTCCCCATCGACTCGGCGGTTTGCTTACAAGAACGCAGTTCCATTAGTTCAAGAAGCGAGATATATTATCAATAAAAGGAAAGGCAAGTCCTGCCTATTTACAATGCCCCTAGTGTCCCTAGGTGGCTCATTTGCGAAAGTGAGAAATGCATTGATAAATATTAAATAAAGTAGTGTCGCAGCGAGTCGCTATTCCAAACACAAGAAATCAGAATTCCTTCTACCATTGTTAGCTTTAATGTTCCGTCTCCAAGCTTCTGGCGGATCACGTAGGGTCCTTCCCAATTTAGGCCTAATGCTTCTATAGTATAAAAAATCCATTTCAAGATGAGATCTCCCACTTCGAAGGTGTGATTGCGAACCTTGGTGTTGAAATGCCGTGCCACTCTTTTCTAGTGAGCAGCAGTCCTTAGTTCAGCTTCCTTCCATTTGTCATCAATCTGGTCTAGAGACTCGAGCAGTAGCCGCTCGTTCTCTCCTTGATTGAAGTGTCTTTTGACTTGTAGTTCCACTGGGATTAGAGCTTCTAAACCATATGCTAAAGAGAACGGTGAGTGCCCGATCACAATGTGTCGTTTTGTAAGCCAATAGTGCAATCGAAAGCTCATTAACCCAATTACTTTATCTTTCGTCAGCCATTTCTTTATGATGGATTTGATGATTTTTCTCACTGCCTCCACTTGCCCATTTTCCTACCGGTGCGCTCCTGTGGAAAATTTCTTCTCGATCCGGTAACTCTTGAAGAAGTCTTTGAATTCAGCTGTTTGTACCAAAATTGGGCACAACACTCTTTAGAAGTTTTTGAAGAGATAAAGTGAAGAAATTAAAAGGAAAAAGAGGATTATCTAACAAAAACTCCAAATTAAAGATATGAAAGTAATTAAAATGCACAGAGACACAAGAATTTAGAGTGGTTCGGCGTATTACCTACGTCCACTATGAAGTTGTTTACTTTATTGATCTTTCTTTGATGATTACAAGTGAATTCAACGAATTACAGCAGATAATGATGATTTACAGCAGTGAATTTCGTTATTGGCAGCAGCTATGGAGTTTAGATCTGGATCTGGAAGAGTTTGGGCGTTCCAGAATTCAAAGAAGAAGAAGATCCCCCTTTCTGTATGCCCTAGGGCTCAATTTATAGGTGTAGGAGGCTGATATTTCGCTCAGATCTCGGGAGACCCACTCTGGCACGTGACTAGGCCCGCGCGCCCAAGCCCGTGAAGTTTCGGTCCAATCCGTGATCGATACGAACTGATTTCGTATCGATCAAGATTGTGTTCGATGGAGTCGAAATTTGGCGTGGACATTCCCTAGCATGCACATAAGCTTCTATGAAAATTTCATAGCATTTGGACTTGTAGATTATGAGATACAATCGATACGAAATGGGATTTTCGGTTGGCTGTTTTGTTCGACTCGATCGTTTTGACTCGATTGTTTTGACTCGATCGTTTTGATTCGATCACTTCGAATCGATGGGCGCGTGTGATCTGGAGGTGGCGTGGCAAGCCTTTCTTGCATCGATCCACTTTCCTCGCCAAGTTGGTCGAGTCGTCGTTGATCTTCGCCTTGTTCACATCGAAGTCCGTTGCCCACTTCGAATCGATCAACAACAGTCCCCTTTGTATCGAGGCACTTGTCTTGTTCGAATCGATGGGAGGTAGCCTATTTCATATCGATAAGAGTGACCCACCTAGATGGATTCGAACAGCGGCTTTGTGATGGAGTCGAACTAGATGGCTTCGAACAGCGACCCTGTGATGGACGCGAAGTGGTGCGTCCTGATGGATTCGAACAAAGGCTTTGTGATGGAGTCAAACTGGCCATCGTACAATCGATTCGAACAGTGGCTTCGCCGATGGAGTCGAACTCGATCGATTCGAATTGAGGCTCTTGGACGAATGCGAGGTTGTTGCCGCTCTGATCGACATGAAAGTGATCGATTCGAATAGAGGCTTAGCTATGGATACGAACTCGATCGATTCGAACAGAGGCTTGGTGATGGATGCGAACTTGATCGAGTCGAACAATAGCTAGTTTTCATCCAATATTGCATCGATCGTAACTTGAGCATACAAACTCGGATTGACTTGAAATTTTAAACGTTGATTCTCACAGCTTCGCTTGTCGTGTCCTATCAATTTTAGCTCAATCCGAACTCGGACAAAATTCGTCGATATCCATAGTGAGCCTGTGTATAACTGATCTCTAGGACGGACCGTCATTAGTTATTAGTCAATTCCTTGGTGTCACGACCTTGCCAAAAGGCGGGATAACATTTTCCCCCCAAAGTACGTCTTGTGGAAACATGATTTGCTTTGAAATGCTGCAATCTTTATTCTGAATAGTTATCGTCTTTTCGATGAAAGTTGTAATCTTCGACTGATTTTCTCGATAACGTAAACTATTGACTGTCAACTGCTATACCCTGTATTGTTGTAACTGATTGATTAGCCGTTTGTTGTTGTAATCGTTATCAAATGAATTTTCAATTCTTATGAATGTCGAAAATTGAATATTTGTCCGACGTATATGCATATATGTTAATCTGACTCTCGTTGACATTCACGAGTCGTTGTCAGTTTATTTCATATTGAATTCCGTATCGATCCTCTCCTGAACCGACGTGAAATTCGTTGTAACAACGCTCGATGGTTGTTTCTGAATGTTCCTTCGTAACGATCCTCTCCTGAATCGATGTGAAGGGTTGAAATATTGTCTTTTCCCCGGTATTCATTGATGGATACAAAATGAGCATTTCGAATCGATGGATGTGGGGTTCGATGGATACAAAGCGGTCGTTCGTATCAATGGAGTTCAATGCCTTCAGAACTGCCCCTGTTGTGTGTTTCGAATCGATGGGTCTGGTGTCATTGGACACGAATAGATAATTTGTCTCAATGGGTTCGAACTGATCGTTACGAATTGCTGCACTGAAGATGGAGTCGAAGATGATCGATACGAACAGTGGTTTCATATCGATGGATTTGGACTGCACACTTCATGTTGCTAAACTGGGGATGGAGTCGAAGATGATCGATACGAACAGTGGTTTTGTATCAATGGATTTGGTAAAGACTTCGTATCGATACAGACTCGAGTTCATGGATTCGAACAGCTTGTTCAAATCGATCTCGTGGTGACGCTTTGTAACCGATCGAATCCATTGGGAGGCGAATCGTTTATTCCCTTCATCTTCGAGTCCATATAAATACCATGGACTTAGCCATTTTCCACTTTTCACTTTTTACTCTTGTACCCTGCTTTCGTATCGCTTCGGAGACCGAGAAAGGAATACCGCTCGACTTTGAATCGAACCAAAATCTTTAATCCCTTCAACCATTTATCAAAATCAGGTAATCAATTGAACAAATCCAATCGTAACACAATGAGATCCAAATTCTCATGCCATTCCATTTGAATTCGTGCCTGAACATGGCTCCAGGCAGTAGATAACGTGCGAGGTCGAGGAAGGATAGAACGGAGTTCGAATCGATCTGGGAAAGAAGGAGTGTGGAGGAAGATAGCTTGGTCCTCGCTTTCGTGTCGATCTGGAGTTAGGGCTTCGAGACGATGAGATGGAGGCCTTCGCATCGATCGATGGCTAAGCTTCTACATCGAGACTTGATTATCGATGCGAGTACCTCGAGTACGTTGATCGATACGAAGGGGTTGCATCTGATGGATTCAAAGCCCAGAGTTTTTCAATCGAGTCGAATTATACGCTAGGGGATCGATACGAAAGCGACCCAGTTGATCGATACGAAAGTGTCGAGCTCCGATCGGTTCGAAATGTTGTTCTTTCCGAGTAATACGAGAACACAGGCCGCGATCGATACGAACTGAGGGAGTCAAATTGGAATGATCGGGCTTTAAGGTGATCGATTCGAAATTGATTCCTCGGGTCATCGATACGAACTTAATAAACATATGACTCCGGCGAGCTTCATTCTTGCATATTTGAACCTGACGATAGAACTGTACATTTGACTGCCTTTCGAAGCTTGCCGATGGAACTATAACTCAACAAAATTTTAACAAACTTTGACTTGAATCGATTGCTAATATCCAGATGGAATGGTTGTAACGGTCAGCGATGACGGTCCTTCCGACTGAATTTCAAAGTCTCGCTGTTTACATGCTTTTATCCAACTCTGTAGAACTTCTCAAATGATATACAGTACTGCACTGCACGACACACGCACACACTTTACACTGGGGGATGCACGAGCGTTATTGTCTGTTTAACAATGATTTTTCATAAGTTAGTTAGTCATGGAACCCTCAAGTTCACAGCAGCAGGAACTCCCGAGTTCAATTCCTTCAACCATCGAGATATCGGTTATTGAAGCCGAACTTATAGACCCAGCTCATGACGAGCTTCTAGGTGCCAGGTTCATTTGCAACCCACAAGATTCTGTGCCTTCCGGCATCTCCGAAGACATGCTGGGACGGATTTGTTTAAGGCACGGCTTGTCGCTAGACGACGTGTTATTGCCAGGGCCAAGTGATAGGCCACATGCTCCCCCGGAGGGATTTACTGCTTTCAACCGTCATGCTTGCACGGCGGGGACGCTTCCTCCCTTCAATCAATATATAAGGGAGATGTTATCATTCCTCGGAATAGCTCCATCCCAGCTACACCCCAACGGGTATGCTTTGTTGAACAACACCTTCATTCTGTTTATGGAGATTCTCTTTCGACCACCAAAGCCGATCGAGATCAGATATCTATTTAACATTAAGAGTCGTGGAGACAACCCTTCTTTCACCTTCTTGGAAGCGGTTAGGAACTGTCAGATAGTAACTGGGTCCTGCGGAAGGCTAAGTTACTTTAAGACTGAATGGTTCTACATTCGGTGCCCCCTGGATTTGCTAAGCGATGGTTGGATAGACGTAAGCGTTACAATTCTTTCTCTTGAATTATCGAGATAGTTATAACCGACCTCAAAACTGACATACTTTTCTTTTTTCACAGCCGCAATCTCCCGACCTGATGGTGGATACTTCGGAGAGCTAGTTTGGATCCTTCAAACGGTTTTGGGTGAAGAGAGGCATATCGACTTAGTCCTGACCGATAGAAACTTGAGGACTGTCGGGCTAATTGAACAGAGGTAGAGCATACGGCTGGAAGGGACACTTAGAGCTGTCTCGAAGAAGCGGGTGAAGCGCAAGGCGCCCGGAGTCATAATAGCTGAAGAAGTTGATCTGGAGAGAATGCCTACTGATAACGAGCTCCAGGCTGGGCCTTCTTCCAATGTCCAGGATTCAGGAGGAAGGAGAAAAGGCAAGGCAGTTGCTCACACGCATTCTAAATCCGAGAGATTAAAATCTGTTGTTATTTCCTTGCTTGTTCAGGGGATTAGAATTTCGGAGGCTCCTCCCCCACAAGTAGAGCATCCTTTTGAAGGGCTTGTTGATATTCCGATTCCGGACTATGTGTCGTTTCAACACGACACCGGGATGGAGGAGTTTAACAATGCTCTTGAGCTGAGCGGGTCGCTTGCTACAAGTGTGGCTGACATTTCCGGTTGGTCGGGGGGTTGCACATACATACACTTCACTGCACTACATGATTCATAACTGTAAATCGTCCAACTTAAGAAATCGCTAACTTTTCCTTCATCTCTCATTTTTCAGGTATGATGTCCGGAAGAGGATCAATGCTCGGGAATCTTCGCTCGGCCCGAAAGTCTTCTACCTATTACGATTCCCGTAGGAGAGACTCTGATAGAGACCGCGATCGCGAGTACTCTAATCAAGATAAGTATGGGCGTGACAAATACAGAGAATACAGACATCAGTCTAGATCTCGCTCTCCTCCTCTTAGACTTCCATCTCCACCTTCTGTTCTTGTTCCACATCCACCAAAGGCTCCTCGTCAAAAACCATCTTCTCACACTTCTCGATCCGAAACTCATCTCCAAAGGGTCGAGACCACGGCCTCCATAATTGCAGAGCAGGTCCCGACTGAGCCCATAGGAGAAGGGGCCCTTAAATTGGCTCAGACGAGGAAGGATTTTCCGAACATATGCTTCGATGGCTACGTCTTTCCTCCTCACTTAAAGAGAATCCCATCTTGTGTGGAAAACACGATGCATGATTACGTTCATGACATCTACACCCAGTACAGAGAGTGGGTAAAGGCTGCGGAGAAAGCTTCCATGGTGGCCTTTGAGCGAGCCAAAGCGATCGAGAAGATGAAGTCCGAACTCGCCAAAAAGGACCAAATTATCCTGGTGCTCAACACCGAGGCCGAGTCTTCTTGGGTATCTGAAATTGAGGCCACTAAAAAAGCTAACGAAGCAACTGTGGCAATGGAGAGGTTGAGGCAGACACACGTCACCTTGGTGGAGGAAATGGGCCATCGAAACACCACAGTCACTGCCGAACGGGATGCGGCGGTTAAGGAAATTAACGAGCTTAAGACCAAATTCGTTGACATGGCTAAGGAAAGGGATGATGCGAATAATGCAGCCCAAGAGGCGTGCGAGCAGGCGGTTCTGCTTAGGGGTGAACGGGATGCGGCTGTGGCCAAAGTCTGCAAGGTGGAGACTGAGGTCGAGGAGAAAGTGAAGTCGGCCGAGTCCAGGCTAGAGGCTGATATTGAAGACCTTCTCGTTGTTTACAACGCTAACGTGCTGAGGCACAGTGGTCTAGCCTGGCTCGATGATTATCCGGCACATCTTTACAATGCCTGGGGCCGATTGGTTGAGGAAGAGAAGGAGGCACATCCGGATGAGTCTGTAGATGAATTCGAACTCGAGAATCGCATTTTGAATGAAGATGAAAGGAAGATTCTCCACGAGTCGATGATTCTGCATGAGAAAGAAAGGCTCGACGCCCAGCACCTCGAAGTAGGAGAGGGTTCAGGGGTTGACCATCATAAGGCGAGTCTTGAAGTTCCAATGTCAACCCAGCCCGAATCCTCGTCTGTGGTCGATCCCCAAGCTGTTCCTGCTTACAATCCGGATCAGCCACAGATGTCTTCGGCTATAATGCAAGCTACTGAAGCCGTTCTGCCGCCTACGAGTCAAACTGAGGAAGGTATTCTGAACATTCCACATATCTGCCTTAAGTCAGGATCTTTATCCGAATTAAATTCTAACAGTTCTCTTATTTTTTGTCCAGTGATCGATGCTGCACCGGCCATGCCTCCTGCTAATCAAGAATCATATCAGACGCAGGAGGCTATCGTGACCAAAGCGATCACAGTAACCACAACTGCCCCACTTGACGATGCGCAGGGAAGCACAATTGTGTTTGATGAGCAGCTGATGGAAGAACTCTTTCGCCGTCATGGCGATCCTCTTGCCGACCTGCCATTCGTTATGGGTGGAAGCGCTCCTGCTCCAAGTTCTTCACATCCATCTACTGATGCCCCCAGTGAGGCTCGAGCAGTTACTAAAGAGGAAATGTTCGTGCAAATCGACGATGAAATGGCAGCAGCGGCTCATGGCAGAAGTTTTGGAGATGGGATGGCGGCGCTTGGTCCAGCTCCACTCAGAGTGATATCTCCTGGTGGTACAGTTTTCATCACCAGCGCGCCCATTCCACCTTTTATAATGGATCCTGTCCCTCCGACTCCGCCTGCAGGAAGTATCCCGATCCACTCGAGCTCGGAGGAGGATGTCGAGATTATGCCATCGCATAGAGACCGACTACCAAAAGGCAAAGGCTCAAAGAGGAAAAATAGTGGCGGCTCCAGCGGGTCTACACCAAGAAGGAAGCCAAGGAAGAAGAAAGATTAGACATGCTTACCCGGCTTATTTTGACTTGCATTTTGTTGGCCGTGTATAGATGCGGGTTCGGCCCCTGCTAGTAAGAATTTTTTGGAACTAACTAGTACACGAATTTCTTTCATGAATAGTAGAAATGAAAATTTTTTCTTTTTGAGCTCCTTTGTGCCTTTGTTTAAGCATTTCAATGTTTGAAATGTACTTGTAAAGTTTCAGCTTCCGAGTCAAGTTTGTCCTTTTGCACCAAGTCTGGAAACTGTGGACATGGTTCGCGACTGGGAAGCGAGTTGAATTTTAACGTCGCACTGCTTCAGTCAATGGTTGACGCTTAAGTCTTGCTCCCCAGTCTCGGGGATGAGTTGTAGAACATCAGTCAGCGATTGCTTCTCACTTATAACGTGTTGAGTCTAGTGCCACTGAATGGATGTCTGGGACAAGCGGAGATTGATTGGTTCATTCACGCCTGTCTGATTGTCGACTATCATATCCGCACTCCGGGGATCCTCATTTATTTATTGGCGGTTGGTCACGCCGACTTAAGTTTAAATCATACGTCCGCGCTCTAGGGACTCGGAATCGACATTTGTGCTCCGACTCGCACTTTGGGAGTTCGGGGTTGATATTTATACTTCGATTCACGCTCCGGGAACTTGAAGTTGACGTTTATACTCTGTTTCGCACTCTGGGAATCCGGAGTTGGTGTTTATACCCCGACTCGCACTCTGGGAGTTCGGAGTTGTTGTTTATACTCCGTTTCGCACTCTGGGAATTCAGAGTTGATGATTATACTCCGACTCGCACTCTGGGAGTTCGGAGTTGTTGTTTATACTCTGTTTTGCACTCTGGGAATTCAGAGTTGATGATTATACTCCGACTCGCACTTTGGGAGTTCGGAGTTGTTGTTTATACTCCGTTTCGCACTCTGGGAATTCGGAGTTGATGATTATACTTCGACTCGCACTCTAGGAGTTCGGAGTTGTTGTTTATACTCCGTTTCGCACTCTGGGAATTCAGAGTTGATGATTATACTCCGACTCGCACTCTGGGAGTTCGGAGTTGTTGTTTATACTCCGTTTCGCACTCTGGGAATCCGAAGTTGGTGCTTATACTCCGACTCGCGTTCTGGGAGCTTGGAGTTGTGGTTTATACTCCGTTTCGCACTTTGGGAATCCGGAGTTGGTGCTTATACTCTGACTCACACTCTGGGAGTTCGGAGTTGTGTCAGGATCATGGATGGTCGGATCACATCCACCCTGAGTTAACAAGTGAGGTCGTTAGTTGGACGGGTCCACCCTCCTCAAACTTGGTTTAGATACGGACGAAGTCGTTAGGCGGACGGATCCACCCTCTTCGTAGACGTATTTTTAATATTCCAGTCCATACTCTGGGAACTGGGAGTTAAGTGAGGGATTATCGTGTATCAATCCGTTTTTGACTTTGATGTGATGGCTTGTCTCCGAGCTCGAGTTTCACTTAGCGAGTGACCGGTTGCATCACGGTCACTCTCTGTTTGAATAAATTCCACCGTATGATGAAACTTAGCTCTTTGTGCATAGTGATGATCATATGAAGCATTTCAAGTAAATCATAGCTCTGGCTCGAAGAGATTGCATTTTATTTCTGAAATAAGAAAATATGGCAAAGTCAGTTGCCTTATTACAGATTCTAATTTCGAAACGCAGAAACAAATTGCAAAATGGAAGATAAACTAAATGGATAAACATAGCCTGTCATGTGTAGTAGCGGTAAAGACTCTCGCTATTCCAGGCTCTTGGCTAAGTAAGACCGTCAACGGTCGATAATTTGAATGTGCCATCTCCGAGCCTTCGTTCAATAACATACGGTCCTTCCCATATTGGCCTCATATGCGAAGGGACCGGATAGATTCTTTTCAAGACGAGATCGCCTAGTTCGAAGGTTCGCGGGCGGACCTTGGCGTTGTACAATCGGGCGACTCGACTTCGATGTGCGGCTGCCCTAAAATTAGCCTCTTCACGCTTCTCATCTAGTAGATCGAGAGATTCAGCAAGTAATATAGCATTTGTCTTTGGATCGTAGTATATCACACGATGAGAAGGTACTTCTAGCTCAACTGGAATAACGGCTTCCGAACCATAAGAGAGAGAGAATGGAGTGTGACCGGTCGCGGTCTTGTGGGTTGTTCGGTAGGCCCATAAAGCCATAGGAAGTTCATCGACCCACTGCCTCCGACCTTTTCCAGTCGTTTTTTCAGAATGGACTTTATAACTTTATCAACTGCTTCGACCTGTCCGTTTTCCTGAGGGTGCGCAACTGCAGAGAATTTCTTTTGGATGTGAAATTGTTTGCAGAAATCTTTAAATTCAGCACTATTGAATTGGGTCCCGTTGTCCGTAATAATGGTGTGTGAGATACCGAATCGGCAGATGATGTTGCGGACTATGAAGTTAATTACTTTCTTCGTTGTTATGGTAGCAAGAGCTTCAACTTCAACCCACTTTGTAAAGTAATCAACTGCGACGATGGCATACTTCGCACCACCTTTTGCTAGAGGTAAGGTACCAATGATGTCGATGCCCCACATTGCAAACGGCCATGGGCTGACCATTTGCGTTATCTCAGTAGGAGGGGCTCTAGGAATTCGAGCATGCTTTTGACACCTATCACATTTCTTTGCATAATCCGACGCATCGCGATTCACAGTAGGCCAGTAATACCCATATCGAAGTATTTTCTTGGTAAGTGCTTGCCCCCCGGTGTGATTGCCATATTCTCCCTCGTGTACATCGTGCAACACTTGTTTAATTTCATCGTGAGCAATACACCGGAGTAGAGGAACAGAGTACCCTCTTTTGTACATGATTCCATTCTAGATGGTGAATCGTGAGGCCTTCCGAAGGACTTGTCTCTTTTCACTCCTGTGCTCTGGCAGGGTTCCGTGCTCAATGTAACTTCTGAGTGGAGTCATCCATGAATCCTTTTCGGGGACGGTTTTGCATACCCAGTCTATTTCTGCCCGGTCAATGCTTGGGGAAGTTAACGTCTCTACGAGAACGAGTCCCATTTGCTGAGCTTCACCTGTGCTGGCTAACTTTGCCAACGAATCGGCTTTTTGATTGCGTTCTCGAGGTATACAATAAATGGCGTAACAATCAAACTGATTCAGCACTTCCTGAACTCGAGCTAAATAAGCAGCCAGCCTTCGATCTCTCGCTTGATACTTTCCCCGTACCTGACATACAACTAACTGTGAATCACAGTAAATTTCCACAGCGATGATTCTTAAATCTCTGGCAAGCTTTAGTCCGGCTAAGAGGGCTTCATATTCTGCTTCATTGTTGGTTGCATGAAAATCAAACTTCAAAGCATAACATATAGATCGGCCTTCGGGGGTTTCGAGTACAACACCAGCGCCCGAACACCGGTCGTTTGATGCACCATCAGTGTACAACTTCCAGACGTATTCGGGGAATTTACTGGTTTCAGGCAAGTCCTCTGGAACGGTAAATTCAGCTATGAAGTCAGCTAGGACTTCTCCTTGAATCGCTCGTCTTGGAGTATAAGTAATGTCAAACTGGCTCAGTTCGATGTTCCACTTGAGTAACCTACCAGACGTCTCAGGTCGCGAAAGGACCTGTCGTAACGGTGGTCGGTGTAAACAAATATGGGATGTGCCTGGAAATACGGTCGGAGTTTTCTTGATGCAATAACAAGGCAATAAGCCAACTTCTCTAATTTTGGATAATTCCTTTCAGCCCCAGTCAATCGCTTGCTGACGTAGTATACCGGCTTCTGTATCCTATCTTCTTCTCGAACTAAGGCAGCGCTGATAGCGTTTTCTGATATCGCCAAGTATATGTACAACTTCTCATGATCAATAGGCTTTGATAGGATAGGTGGTGTGGATAGATGCTAAACTAGTGCTTGGAAAGCGCCCTCACATTCCGTGGTCCATTCAAAGTTTCGTTTCCCTTTTCGGATCAGATCGAAGAAGGGAATGCATTTGTCAGTGGACTTTGAAATGAACCTGCACAATGCTGCTACTTTTCCATTGAGACTCTGGACTTGCTTTATGGTTTTCGGAGTTTCAATATTTCTGATAGCCCAGATTTTTTCAGGATTAGCTTCGATCCCTCGAGCGTTGACGATGAACCCAAGGAATTTTCCGGATGCAACTCCAAAGTGACACTTCAGTGGATTTAACTTCATTTTGTATTCTCGAAGTATGTTGAACATAGTTTCTAGGTCTTTAACATGGTCAGTTGAGAGTCGTGACTTCACAAGCATGTCGTCTGCATATACTTCCATTATTTTCCCGATTTGATTGGCAAACATTCGATTAACCAATCGTTGATAAGTAGCCCCGGCATTCTTGAGTCCGAATGGCATAACTTTGTAGAAATAAAGTCCCAGGTTGGTTACGAAGCTGGTATGTTCTTGATCAGGTAAATGCATCGTATCTGATTGTAGCCAGAATACGCGTTCACGAAGGATAAGAGCTCATGCCCAACTATCGAATCTACTAGCTGATCAATTCTGGGAAGTGGGAAACTGTCTTTGGGACAAGCTTTATTCAGATCAGAATAGTCGACACATGTTCTCCACTTTCCGTTTGGCTTTCGAACGAGCATGAGATTCGACACCCATTCAGGATATAGCGCATCTCGAATGAACCAGTTTGCTTTAAGCTTTTCCACTTCTTCTTTAAGGGCGGCAGATCTCTCTAGATCCATACCACGCCTTTTCTGTTTGACCGGGACATGCCACGGGTCAATATTCAGAGTGTGGCTTGCGATGTCCGGCGAGATCCCACACATGTCAGAATGCGTCCAGGCGAATACATTAAGGTTCGCCCGCAGAAATTCAACCAATTCCTCTTGAGTTTGCTGGCTTAGCTGAGACCCAATCTTTATCATTTTTGAATCATCGTCATCGTCAATTAGGACATCAATCGTCAGTTCGGCCGAGGATGCTTGACTTTCTTTAGATTCTTCTTCGTCTTCAGTTTCTCTTGGGTCAAGATCCCTTTGGAATTGGCTGGGGTGCCCGGGCCTAGGCCTGGGCATTAATTGTTAATTATCAGCAAAGCGGACGCAGAGAGATTCCTCTACACCCTTTCCTTTCTTCTTTCGCTGTGCCTCTCGCAGCTCAGCAACATAACATGCTCTTGCAGCAGCCTGATCTCCCTGAACGATTCCCACTCCATGATCAGTGGGAAATTTTAAAGTCAAACACCACAGGACGATGGCTACCCTGAATTCAGCGAGGGCCGGTCGTCCCAGGAAAGCATTATAAGGGGAGTCTATGTCCAAAACAATGAACTGTAACATCCGTACTCTCCGACGTTCTCCAACTCCCAACTCTACTGGCAGTTCCACCATTCTAGTAGGTATAGTAGCACTTCCGTTGAAACCATGGATTCGGGATTGACAAGGTTTCGAGTTTGCGGCTTCCATTCTCATTTGATCATAGGCTCGCTTAAACAAAATATTCACAGAGCTTCCACTGTCAACTAAGATCCTCTTCATCCAAGCGGGACCTACTTGAGTTGAGATGACCAGTGGATCGATAGTGGGGGCTTCGACTTTATCAGCGTCTCTGTTCCTGAACACGATGTCATCTGTCATCATCTTCTGTTGCTTGGCCGGAGCCCCTTCGTCAAAACTACTATAACACTCGAAGCCCACATGCCTGATAGAGTTGGCATACGACTCCATTTCCTTCCAGCTTCGGTTTGCTGGATGAGGACCACCACTTATTGTATTAATAACCAACCTCCCGCCAGTTCGAGCGGGTTCCTCTTGCCTTTCCTGGTTTGGTGCATGATTCTGATTTGATGGGCCCGCACCACCTGACTACGGCGCCCGCACATACTGATCCAACTTCCGCTCACGTATCAGTTTCTCAATGAGATCTTGTAAATGACGACACTCATATGTATTATGGCCATAACTCTCATGGAATCTACAAAATTTCCCTGTCTGGATTTGTCTTTCAATTGGGGGTTTCGGGACAGGTTTCTTATATTGCATGGTATTGCAGGTCTGCAAATACACATTTTCCAATGACGTGTTCAATGGAGTGTAATTATCGTACATGGAAGCTCTACGTCGTGGACCACGATTCTGATCGCATTTTTTGCTTTGATTTCCATTGTCCCTCTGCTGATTCTGTTTATTTTGTACGTTCAACTAAACTTTTCCAGAACTCTCTTCGGACTGTTTAACAGCGATGTTACTCTGAATTCCCTCAATGTTGGGCCCTGCGTCATCCTGCTTCCTAGACTATTTCGCATCCTCCCTTCTCAAGAATTGGGCTGCCTTGGAATAGAAATGGTCCAATGACGAGGTAGTTTTCCAGCTAACCAATTTCCGAACTCGGAATCAGCATCAATCCCCTTAGTCAATGCCATCAGGATAGAGTTATCATTGGGATTGCTTATTTCTGCACACGCAGCATGGATTCGCTCTAAGTAACATCTAAGTGTTTCTCTGGGAGCTTGTGTAACACTAGACAAAGTGTTAACGTCTTTAGGCCTCGCCACGTGCATACAGAATTGTTCAACAAACTTGGTGGCCATCTGGTCAAAGTTAGGGATGGATCGTGGTGGCAAACGAGTAAACCAAATGGTTGCAATGCCCCCCAGGGAAATGGGGAAACTACGACATTTCACTGCATCATCAGCTCTTGTAGCATTCATCAGCCATTCGTACTTCAGGATGTGTTGATTGGGATCAGAACGCCCTTCGTAGACTGGCAAAGTTGGCATCCTGAAGCGCTGAGGTGGTTCAGCATATAATATGTCATCGGTGAAAGGGGTATGACTCTGGGAGATTCCCAAGTCGTCATTACTGAGACCCTGACTTTCATGGATAATTTGACGAATCATCATTGGTATATCCGGCATCTGGATACTAGGAGCATGCTGGGCCAAGGTGTGGTCAAGTTCCACAGCGCGAGTCTGGACCGGACGCGGTCGACGGTCCATGCCTCGCCTCCTTGGTTCAACATTCTTAGGGACATAAGGCTCTGGAGTCTGCTCTCGTTGGTTACGTTGAGGATCAGCTTGGTTTCTAGCATCAACCCCTTGTTCGATAGCGGTGGTAGTAGCAATGTTGCCTATGACATGGTAAGGAGTAGCACCTCCTCGAGATGAAGGTCTTATATGTTGACTAGCAGGTGGTCTAGTTCTGGGTTGTCCTAGGTTTGAGGCAGGTTGGTGTCCTGTGGCCTGGGTGTAGCTTACATCCAGCCGTGGGCCTGTGGATTTGTGATGACCGTCTGATGAGGATGAACTCTCTGTGGAGGAATAAGAGCTTTGGTCTCTTCTGGATCTTCTTCGCCTTTGGCGATTTAGCTGATTGGACAACTCTGTGTTGGCGCGCAGTTGTTCAGTTAACTGTTGCCGACTCTGGGTCAATTCTTGGAGCAGCATCTGAAACTCTTGTCTGGTAATTGGGCCCGACGGATCTGAAAGTCCGGCTGCATCTTGGTTTGATGGAGGCAATTGCACGGGATTCTGCCTGTCCCGTCCTCCCTGATCAGCAGCTGTAGAGGTAGTCCGTGTACTTACCATGGTGAAGTCCTTTCCTAGATCTGATGCAAATCTGAATAAAATGGAAGGGCTTCCAAGTTCTAGATCTGGATCATCTTCTTGGATTTATGCAATCCGATATCGATAGGAGATCCAAAGAGCAGGAGAAAAATTGGGTTTTTCTCAGTGAAAGCACCAAAGTGTTTGTACCAAAATTGGGCACAACACTCTTCGGAAGTTTTTGAAGAGATAAAGTGAAGAAATTAAATAAAAATATTATAATATAAAAAAATAATAATATATATTTATATTATTTTTATATATTTTTTTCAATCATTTTATAATATTATAAATAAAAATAATAAAATAAATAAAAATAATAAGAAATAAAAAATAATTTTTATATTTTTTTACATATATATATATATATATATATAGCTATGGAGTTTAGATCTGGATCTGGCAGAGTCTGGGCGTTCCAGAATTCAAAGAAGAAGAAGATCCCCCTTTATGTATGCCCTGGGACTCTATTTATAGGTGTAGGAGGCTGATATTTCGCTCAGATCTCGGGAGACCCTCTCTGGCACGTGACTAGGCCCGCGCGCCCAAGCCCACGAAGTTTCGGTCCGATCCGTGATCGATAGGAAATGATTTCGTATCGATCAAGATTGTGTCCGATGGAGTCGAAATTTGGCGTGGACATTCCCTAGCATGCACATAATCTTCTATGAAAATTTCATAGCATTTGGACTTGTAGATTAGGAGATATGATCGATACGAAATGGGATTTTCGGTTGGCTGTTTCGTTCGACTCGATCGTTTCGACTCGATCGTTTTGATTCGATCACTTCGAATCGATGGGCGCGTGTGATCTGGAGGTGGCATGGCAAGCCTTTCTTGCATCGATCCACTTTCCTCGCCGAGTTGGTCGAGTCGTCGTTGATCTTCGCCTTGTTCACATCGAAGTCCGTTGCCCACTTCGAATCGATCAGCAGCAGTCCCCTTTGTATCGAGGCACTTGTCTTGTTCGAATCGATGGGAGGTGGCCTATTTCGTATCGATAGGAGTGACCCACCTAGATGGGTTCGAACAGCGGCTCTATGATGGAGTTGAACTAGATGACTTCGAATAGCGGCCCTGTGATGGACGGAAGAGGCGTGTCCTGATGGATTCGAACAAAGGCTCAATGATGGAGTTGAACTGGCCATCGTACAATCGATTCGAACAGTGGCTTCGCCGATGGAGTCGAACTCGATCGATTCAAATTGAGGCTCTTAGACGAATGCGAGGTTGCTGCCGCTCTGATCAACACGAAAGTGATTGATTCGAATAGAGGCTTAGCTATGGATACGAACTCGATCGAGTTGAACAGAGGCTTGGTGATGGATGCGAACTCGATCGAGTCGAACAATAGCTAGTTTTCATCCAATCTTGCATCGATCGTAACTTGAGCATACAAACTCGGATTGACTTGAAATTTGGAACGTTGACTCTCATAGCTTCGCTTGTCGTGTCATATCAATTTTAGCTCGATCCGGACTTGGACAAAATTTGTCGATATCCATAGTGAGCCTGTGTATAACTGATCTCTAGGATGGACCGTCATTGGTTATTAGTCAATTCCTTGGTGTCACGGCCTTGCCAAAAGGCGGGATAACATCAGCACTCTCGAACCGATTTCCATTATACGTGATGATTTTTTGTGGTACTACAAACCTACAAATAATGTTCCCTGTTTCAAAGTTAATTGCTTTTTTAATAGTAATTGTGGCAAGCAGTTCTGCTTCAGCCCATTTTGTAAAGTAATCAACTTCCATGATAGCATATTTAGCCCCTCTTTTGCTATTGGTAGTACTCCGATCAAATCAATTCCCCATATTGCAAATGGCCAAGGGCTGACCATTTGCGTAAGTTCTATAGACGAGGTTCTCGGAATCTTTGCAAATCTCTGGCATTGATCACACTATCTGGAGTAATCAGTTGCATCTTGGTTTATTGTTAGCCAGAAATATCCATAGCAGAGAGCTTTCTTCACAAGTGTTTTCCCTCCAGTTTGATCATCGCAGCTACCTTCGTGGATCTCGATGAGGATCTTCCTAGCTTCGTCTTTTGCTACACACCTAACCAAGGTGGAGGAGAATCCTCTTCTATATAGAACTCCATCCTGCATTACGAATCATAGCACCTTCCAAAGGAGTTTCTTTCATTTATTTCGGTCTCTACGGAGTATTTCTCTGAGCTGGTAGTCATTAATCGGCGTCATCCATGATTCTTTCTCTTTCACGGTTTCCAGAACCGAATCTAAATCCATTTGATATATGCTTGGAGTAGATAATAATTCTACTAGAACCAGTCCTAGTGATTGTGCGTCTTCAGAACTAGCTAGTTTGGCTAAATAATCGGCCTTCATGTTTGGTTCTCATGGAATATGAATTATTGTGTAGTTTTCTCGTTGAGAAATTCCCATGCTTTTGAAAAGTAAGGGATGAGATTTGCCCTCTGGCTTGGTATTCCCTTTTCACCTAACAAACAACTAGCGGTGAATCACTATAGATATGCAGAGCTTTTATACCTAGTTCCTTCACAATTTTCAATCCTACTATTAACACATTGTACTCTGCCTTGTTATTAGCAGCAGAGATTCCAACCTTAAAGAATAGTAGATTGATCATCCTTTGGGAGTTTCAAGCACAACTCCCACTCCTAAGCAAAATTCATTTGGCACACCGTCAACAAACAGTTTCCATTACGATACCACGACCATGTCTTCCTCCTCATCACGCCGAATCGTAAACTCAGCAATAAAATGAGCCAATTCTTCTTGATTACTTGCTCTCCGGGGATGATAAGTCACATCGTACTGGCTCAATTTAATGTTCCATTTTAGAAGTCGTCCCGAAGTGTCGGGTCGGTAGAGTATATGTTTCCAAGGTTGATCCGTCAACACTTTGATTGGGTGAGCTTGGAAGTACTGTCGTAATTTCCTTGATGTTATCAGCAAGCAATACGCCAGTTTTTCCAACTTCGTGTAGTTTCATTCAGCTCCAGTGAAGCGTTTGCTGATGTAGTAAATAAGTCACTGAATCCTAACCTCCTCATGCATAAGTGCGGCACTTAGCGCATGGGGAGACCCTACCAAGTAAAGGAAAAAATCTTCTCCATCTACTGGTTTAGATAGAACTGGTGGTGTCTCCATATCTCATAACAACTCCTCGAAAGCTGTCCGACAATCCTGATTCCATTTGAAGTTCTTCTTACCCTTCATCAATGCGTCAAAGAATGGTATACACTTCTCCATCACTCTGAAGATAAATCGGCTTAATGTTGCGATTTTTCCATTTAAACTTTGTAATTCTTTCTTCGTTGTAGGTGCTGTGACATTGCATAAGGCGGTGATCTATTCTGGATTAGCCTCGATGCCCCTTACATTCACGATGGAACCAAGAAATTTTATAGAGGTGACGGTGAATGAACACTTCAGCGGATTCAATCTCATTACATACTTCGAGATGATGTCAATCATCTCCGAGAGATCATCCAAATCATTTCCAAATACCCATGATTTTACGAACATGTTATCCACATAAACTTCCATCATTCATCCAATATGATTCTTGAACATTGAATTTGCCAATCTTTGGTACTTAGCTCCAGCATTCTTCAGATCGAACGACATCACTTGATAATAGTACAATCCTAAGTCCATAACAAAGCTGGTGTTCTCCTGATCAGGCTCGTGCATCATGATCTGATTGTATCTAGAGTAGGCATCTATAAATGAAAGCATTTTATGCCCCGATTCTAGGCAATGGAAAGCTATCTTTTGGGCATGCTTTGTTCAAGTCTGAGTAGTCAACACAAATTTTCCACTTTAAATTCAATTTTTGGACCAACACGGGGTTCGATACCCACTCTGCATATGTCACATCGTGGATGAAGCCGTTGGCTAACAACTTATCCACTTCCTCATTTAATGCAGCGTATCGCTTCGGACCCAGACAACAACTCTTTTACCTCACTGGTTTGAACTTGGGGTTGATATTATGTGCATGGCATGTTATCTCCAGCGATGTCCCACACATATCGGAATGCATCCAAGCGAACACCTCCAGATTGGCATGAAGAAATTTAATCAACTCCCGTAGCATCTTGATTCCAAGCTACGACCCTACCTTCAATACCCAAGTCGGGTCATCCATATCGACAAGGGCATCCATTGTAAACTCCACTGGTGCTGCCTGCTTCTCCCCTGGACTCTTTTCCCTGTGGTCTAAAGTCTTTTGAAGCGGTTATGGTCCTTGAGCTAGGGGCAGATCTATAATTACTATGCTTGCAGTTCATGAATGTGGAGAGACTTCCCCACATTCTTTCCCTTCTCACGTCATTTGGCTTCACACGGTTCGATGACATAACATTCTCTTGCCATGCTCTGGTCTCCTCTTACTACTCTAACCCCCTTCTCTATTGGGAATTTCATTGTAAGGCACCACGAAGTTAAAGCTATTCCAAAATCAGTCGGGGCCGGTCGGCCTAAGAAAGCATTGTAAGTTGAAAATTCATCAACTATTATGATGGTCTGGATAAGAACCACCCTCCGTTCTCCTTCTCCAAGTTCTATCGGTAAGTTAATCGTCCTGATTGTTTGTTTTGATTCACTTTTAGATCCCTGAATCTTTGTCCTGCAAGAGGCCACATCCTTCATGCTAATCTTCATCCGATCGAATGTTTGCCGAAATAAGTGGTTAACGGAACTTCCATTGCCAACCAACACTCAAAGCACAACTACTGGCCCAATCCCAATCATTATCACCACTGGGTCGAGAGTTGGCGCCTTTATACCTTCACTACCTTGATTTTGGAATATGATGTCATCAGTTATCATTTTCTATTACTTAGCTAGGGCTTTCTCTTCAATAACATAATAAGTTTCCTTAGGAGTGTGCTTCAGCGAACTAGCATATCACTCCATCTCACCCCAGCTTTTCTATGCTGGGTGAGGGCCTCCAATGATGGTACTTATAACAAGTCTCTGGTCTGTACGTCAAGGCCCTTTTCCGTTGGGTCCAAATTGATTTCCTTGAGTATTCGGAACTTAAGGTCCAATGGGTTGGCTAGAATTTTGAGATTTTTTCACGTACTGCTGGAACCTGTTGTCCTTATTAGTTCTTTAATTAAGTACTTCAGATATCGACATTCATTCATGTTGTGCCCATATTTTTTGTGGAAGTGGCAAAAATTCTCTGATCTCTTCTGTTGCTCAGGTTCTCCCTCTTAGGTGGTTTGCTGTATTGCTCAGTTCCCTTAGTAGCAGGGTAGATGTCATGCAGACTGTCATTCAATGGCGTGTACTCTTTGGGTTTAAAATTTCTAATTTTCTTTCCATTCCCATCACGCCTAAGAAGTTTTGGTCTCTCTTTTCCTTATTCATATTCTTCCCAACATTTCTTGCAGTAGCTTTAGAACTATCTCCATCCTGCTCGGTTGCCATATTACTTTGAACCATGTCCTTCGGTTGCTCATTGGCGGTCTTACCTTCCAATGCTTTTTGCCTCTTCTAGTCTCTGAAAATGACTCGCCTTCTCATTAAATTCCTCCTTGGTAGTTGGTTGCTTCATCTTAATCCACCTACCAAAATCTGTGTCCGAATGAATTGCTCGAACCAAAGCCATAAATATCATATCCTCCTTTAGATTACTTACCTCGGTAATTACGACATTAAACTGGTTCATGAAAGATTTCAGTGACTCCTTGGGTCCTTAGAAAAATCTAGATAAGGATATCACGTCCTTTGTTCATGTAGTATGAAGCCCAAACTGTTCCTCTAACTTTCTTGCTAACTCGTCAAAGGTAGAAATGGATCGTGGCGTAAGACTAGTAAACCGCATGGAAGCGACCCCTTCCATGCAGATATGAAAACATCTACAACAAATAGCATCTGGTGCTCTAGCCTCATTCATATGCCACTCGTATTTTTACAAATGTTGTTTAAGATCCATTGTTTCGTTGTATGATGGCATAGTCAGGATAGTAAAGTTCTTAGGATATTCTTCTCTTAGAACGTTTTACGTGAATGGAGTTCGACTAGGTGCAGAACCCTAGTCTTTATTCTTCCTTTCCATACTCTTCTCCACCAACCATTTGAACATGTCAGTAATGTACTACTCGTTAGTGCAGTAGTCTATAGGATGACTATCAGAGGCTACACCGAGTGTTTGACTCAGCAAACAGCCATGGCTTGCTAGCTAAAGCCTAGGCTCTCCGTTCTCTAAAAGAACCACTCTTGAAGAGTTCCATTAGCTGAAATTGGTCTTACGGTGGTAGCTTAAACCTCATCACTAGCATTTTGCCTATTTATATCAGCATTCGGTTCTAATTCACCTCCATCATGTTTCATGTCATCCTTCGAGTTAGAGACAAGGATTACGATATTATCTTGGGGAGTATTAACTCCCAAATTTGGGTTTGCATTAGGTTGTTTTCTCATAGGAGGAGTACTTTCGTTGCCTTCTATTATGATCCCTACAACTTCCCTAATGACCTTCTTCTGCTTTTGTTTCTTACTCCTCTTGTTCAAGCCTGAAACAAAGGAATTCTCTTGTTCCATAGCAGTTGCAATTTCTTCTCTAGCCCTTGAAGCACTTAGTGGCTGCAGCGCTAGCAAAGCATCAATCTTATCCATGGAAGCTTTTTATCTATCAGCCATTTTCTGGTTAAGTTCATTAACCATCTGGTTAAGCTCCCCTTTGGTTACAACTTCACATTGAGTGGAGGATCCTGGTGCAAGATTTCTAGTATTAACCTCTGTTTGGTGGTTGTTAGTGTTGTTAATTTAAGTTTGTTTGGGATTTGCTTCATCACCACTAACTGTTGCTTCTATGGATCATCCAGAAGTAGTTTTCTACTTTTTAGGTGCCATTGTTTTCAATAGCATGCCTACAAATCCTCAAAGCAAATTCCCCAGATCCAACCACTGGATCTCTTCTAATCCAAAATAGCAAGCCAAATCTAAGCCTTGGATTCATATTTTCTCAGTAAAAGCACCAAATTGTTAACACCAAAAATGGATCAACACCCAAGAATATGTTGTAGGAAACCTGCGAGACCTAGATCTACCAGATAGTAGTAATAAAAAAAAGAATAAGAAAGAGTGACATAAGATTTTATAGCGGTTCGACAATCTTTAGCCTACGTCCACTTTATAGCTTTGTTGCTATAGATTTGATAGAGTTTTCTTGAGATTACAAGGGGTTTGAGATAGAATGAGTCACAAGTATAAGGGTTAGATGGATTGTAAGTCCTAAAATCGCCTAAAGTAGCTACCTTGCTGACTATTGTGTAAAGGAAGGAGATGAAGAAGAGACAGAGCTTCCGTGTATTGATGGCAGAAACCAGATTCTCAATTGGTTGCACTATAGCTTGTATTTATAGGGGTAGCGGTCATATTGGGCCAGATGAAGAGTTCGAGTAGAGTCCAGAAGTCGGCCCGAAGAAACATACAAAATTATGGGACCCACCGACCTATTGAAACATGTCGGTGCCGACATGTTTGTGTTAGTCAATTATGATCCAACTTTTTCGCACTCTTCATTCTACTTGATTTAAAGTTGTCTTATGTTGTTGCCATGGATTGTTGGTTGATTTTGATGATCATTCCATCATTACTTGATTTGTTCTGTTGTTTTAGCTGCTAACTCTTCAACTCTTGTAATTGGTTGTTTAGAACTCTTGGAAATCTCTTGAGCGCATAGAAGAAGTAGAGAATGACTCCTTTAAAGTTTGATTGAGAAATACAAAGCCATGAGAAGTCACCACCGACATGATCATGTCGGTACCGACCTCTCTCCTTAGCATATTTTGGGGTCCACTTCTCTGAGCCATTTCTTTGCCATATCTAGGTGTGCTTCAAAGATTTCAAGTTGTTTCATCTTCATTTCAACATTCTAACTTCTATTGATTTCTGCTTGGTTAAAAACCCGGTTAACAGTATCAAAGCAGGTTAGAATAATACATAACCAATAGAGACATGAGTCATTGACCTAGATGGACATTAGGAGTCCCTGTCTTTGGGTGTTGGGGGTATACACACAAAGATATATATATATATATATATAATTTAGGTGTATAGAGTGATTACAAGGGGTAGTCATCTAGGAGCGTATTTGTTATTTGTGTGATTTTTTTAGCAAGGCTAGCAGGATTGACTGGTCCTTTACCAGATTATTAAACAAAGAAAAATGGGGAAAACAAGCTTGGTTCCAAAATAAAAGATATAAGGGTACAACAAGAAAGAAAAAAGCAGAAAACAAAGAGGAGAAAAAAGGATAAGAAAAGGGAATAAGAACACAAAAAGGCTTGCACTTAAAATCAAGCCCAAATTTGAGAAGCTTCAGTCTCAGTTAACAAGCCATGCACATACATGCCAGTGTTAATCCTATGGTTCATCTCATTGCTCAAAACAGCTGTAGTTTTTCTTTTATGATCAAACACCCTTGAATTTCTTTTTCTCCAAATATCAGCAATAAAAGTCTTTAGAGCCAGAAGCAATTCCAGAGATTGTTGGTTTCTCCACCTTGTAGCTTTATATATTCGTATCCATTCCACATCACTAATATTAGATGGCTACTGCATATTGCCCTTGCTTAACATATTACTCCACAAAACATCGATAAACTGATAGCTAAAGAATAAGTGCATAATATCTTCATCATGAATTCTGCAAAAGGAAAAGACTTACAACATCAATGCCTTTAAGCTGGAAGTTGGACATAGTGTGTAGTCCATTCCTTAGCACTTTCCAAAGAAAAAATTATCCCTCTCAGTGCAGTAAAAATACCATACCATATCAGACCACCAGAAATCAGCCTGATAATTTGAATTTATTAATGGTTTGTGAATAGTCGAAATAGTATGTGTCATATGCTTTGAAATCCAAACATACATTTCATTTCCTTCCTGCAATTGGCTTCCTTGTATTAAATTCCATACAGCTCTTACCATGCTATTACTAAAATAAGGGAGAGAAATACATACCTTGCTCTTATCCTGCTATTAAGTGCCATACAACTCTTACCCTACTATTAAATTCCATACAGCTCTTATTTGTGGGATTATATATATATATATATATTCATTAATATTATTTCCTGATTATTCTTAATTTGAATCTCACTTCTTTACAATAGTGAGTTTGGCTGGACCACGCTTGGTCAAGTTGACCTTGGTCAGTCTAATGGATCTAGGGGAGTGTATATGACTATAAAGCAACTTATGGAGCTAGTGAGGAGCATTTAGCAGTCCAGTGCTTCCATAACTCCTAATCCTTCCACTTCTCGTGTAACATTCCCTATCTTGAGGCCTGAAGCTAAGCGCTACAGATGCTGCAGTCATCCATAGTATTAACTTTTGGTGACAAAATATGGTAATGTTAATGGTTTCCATAATATCAGAAGAACATGAATATGAAATAAAATCAGCATGGATTAAAACAACTTTTATGATTACATTTCAAATCAATATTTCATATTCAAATTCATAATCCTAAACGATTCCTAGGTTTTGATCAAATATAATTATTACAAAATACGCCAAGAGCGACATATGAAGATGCCCCCTTGGATGATCAGAGTACTAAATAGACAATCAGTCTTAATACAACACAGCGAAAATAAAACCAAATAACAACACCTAAATAGCTAACTTTGCCTCCTACATGTCTTTAGAAGCTTTATTTGTTCACCTACTAAACCTGTAAAACCCCGACTCTTAATCTAGTCAAATTAAATTTTGAGCACCCAAGAGTTTAAGGGGAAAAACATAAACTTCGAGTCAGACATAAAGCCTGGTGTTAATAATAATATTACAACTCGGTTTACTAATATTAAGTTAGACCATGCCGCTTAGTGGAACAGGTTTCCCCTCACTCATATCCCTTTAAAACATATCTTTTTGCAAATCAGAATCCTGCAATCAAACTGATTATAACAATAATATCAATATCACATATGTTTATAAATCAGGTAATAAATGGACTATCTGTCCGAACAATATAGTTTTGTTTGGCTAACTACTAACCATTGGCTGACTTGGGCCTACTAGACAAAATAAATAATCTAACATCTGTTAAACACACTTCTGGACGGTCTGTTCTTAACTTACTTCTCCCAGGGTCACCTGATCCTAATGGTTTTGTGGGCTCACCAATAACCTATCCTCCTTCTCTGTATATATTCCTTTCTGTGTGTAACATCATTAAAATCTTACCTGTGACTAAGCCCTACACATTGTAATTTTGGACTAAATTAGCTAGGGGCTATAGCTAATGTATAGGGCGCGACCCTATACCAGCCTCATCTAGTATTCAAATATCTGAGTCATTTACTTAGGGTTAACTACCCTTTAAATTTTCCTTGAAAACTTTTCAAATTGATTTAACCCTTTAAATCATACTTAAACAAGGAAAATATTATATTTCTTTACTCAAATCTCTTTGCCGTGATATACGCTTTACACAAAACATTATTGATGAAAACCTTCGAAAACTTTGTTTAAAAGCTTTAAACAATCTATTTCAAAACCTTTGAAAGTACCCCTTTCAAAACCATTTAACTACTTTACCTTGTAACACTAGCTGAAAGGCCAATACATACCTTTCGAAAACATTTATAGTAGACCTTTCAGAACCATTAAAGGTGTCCTTTCGAAAGCTTTATAAAACCTTAGACATCCTCTTTTCAAAACATTTCAAACTTACCTTTCGAAAACATTAGAAACCTTCCATTCAAATACTAAAGGTAAACCTTTTGAAAACATTGGGGAATCACCACTTCGAAACCTTTATCATATTTCTTTCGAAAACATTAGGGAACCTCCCTTCGAAACCTCCATTAGATACCTTTCAAATGCATTAAAGTCCTTTACTTAAAGCAAACCTTTCAAAAGCATTGGGTTCTAGTAATAGTTTGTGGAGCATAGTTTTGAAACCATTTAAAACATTCCTTTCAAAACCTTTGGATTTATCTTTCAATAGAACAAAGGGTCTTAAAAGAACTAGGTCGAAAGCGACTCCTTTGAAAGCAATTTCCTAAGTAAAAGAAAGTAGATGGCTTCGAAACCATCCCCTTTGAAAGCTTGGAGAAGCGGCTTCTAGGTTTAAAAAAAGGGACCCTTTCGAAGACATTGCTTCGAAAGGTAGGAAGAGACAGTAGGGGTTTCGACCTCTTTGAAAGCTTCTTTTAAAACAAAGGCGACAACCTCTTTCGAAAGATCTTTTTATATAAATGAAAGTAACTAAGTCAAAAGTTAGTTTGATCCCTTTGAAAGCATCCTTTATAAGTAGAAATAGTTCAAGGTTTACAAGCACAATTTCTACCCCTTCAAAAGCTTGTTTTGGCTCTATACCTTTCGCCTTTCTCCAATCCACTCCGTGCCAAGACATTGATACCATGTGTATTGGTTTCGACTTGGTCGAAGGTGGAAGTATAGGGTCGAAAGCGTGCACTGAAGTGGCGAAGCAGTAAATATTATCAAAACTGTTTTATAGCTACCTAAAGTAATTGCTCTTCAACTAACTTCCCATATTTGTCAAAATGCCATTGGTCGCCGATTCTTTTTCAAAATCTTTTATAAAAGTGCTGTCGAATTTCAGAGATTAACATTTAAAACATTTACAAATTGCCCCTTCTCCTTTTATAAACATATAAAATATTTAAGTCTCATACCTTAAATAATTTTATATATTTACTAAAACATTTAGGAAGATTCTCCAAAAATTCCCATAAATCACTTTTATTATTTTTTCTAACATATTTTAATTTCTGACCCCCAAAGCAAACATATAATAGCCATAACTAATTTTAAACCCAATTTAACCATTTTTTCATTAGAAAATTCATAATAAATCCAATTTAATCCAGAAAATTATGAAACTTGAAACCTATCTCTAAAATAATATTTCTGACCTTATATAAAAATCGCAAGGCATTTAGATATCATTTGATAGGTTTTTTAAATCAAATCTTATCATAAATTCTATATGAACAAACATAAATCATCAACATGCATATATTCATTTAACAATCAAAACATGGCATAATACTTTGCAAAATAGGTTCGGATCTTATCTTGAAACCGAAAATAACAAATATGAGATGTAATCTATTATTCACCTTAGCTTGTGATTAAGGAGTTTGAGATTTGCTCTTGAATGAATTTGATTAAGCTTCTTTCTTTTTGATTCTTGCTTATCTTCCCCTTTATCTTCTTCTAATGGTGGTCGGCCTTCAAGTTAAATTTTTGTTTGTGAACGTGGAAATGAAAGTGGCATGAGGGTTTAGGGTATAAGAATATAACTTATTCCTATTTTTCCCTTATCAATTGCCATTACTTATTTCATTTTAATTTCTTTTGTTCATTAATTTATTAGGCATGGCTACCCTCTAGTTAGACAAATCTCAATTCTGCTAACCATTTACGTTATTTAATTTAATTTATCTAATTAAATATCCTAAATAATGTTAATCAAAATTAGGGTCGTTACAGACTCCCCTTCTTAAAGAATTTCGTCCTCGAAATTATGATAAGGTACTCATCAATATCAATCGTAAAGGTAAAACATACCATGAAACAAGTCAGGATAAGTATATTGAATCCTGCTCTTAGTTTCCCAAGTACAATCTCTCTCATTGTCACTCCATTGGACTTTGACTAATCTGAATGTCTTGTTCCTTAGCCTCTTCTCATCTCTCGCGACTATACGAACTGGTTTTCTAACTATAGTCAAATTCGATTCCACTACTAAGTCATCTAATACAGTCGGTGCTTTATTAGTCTCTAGATCTCGAATACACTTCCTTAAATGAGAAATATGAAAAACATTATGGACTCCTGCCAAACTACTTGGTAACTCCACTCTATATGTGAGTTTCCTAATTTTTTCTACAATAGGAAATGGTCCAATGAATCTCGATGCCAATTTTCCTGATTTTCCAAACCTGATTACACCTTTCACTGGTGATGCCTTAATAAAAACGTGATCTCTAACTGAGAACTCTAAGTATTTTCGTCTTCTATCAACATAGCTCTTCTACCTACACCTAGCTTCCTTCATTCTGGCACAAATGAACTCAATCTTTTCTGCAACTTCTCTAACCAAATCCGAACCAAGAACTAACCTATCCTCGGTCTCTAACCAATAAACGAGAAATTTTCATGGCCTTCCATACAAAGCTTCAAACGGTGTCATCCCTATACTAGTCTGATAACTATTGTTATACAACAACTCAACTGTGTAGATGGTCTTCCCATGATCCTCCAAAATCCAACACACAAGCTTGCAACAAATCTTTTAAGAGTTCGTTAACTCTTTCCATTTGCCGATCTATCTGCAGATGGTAAGCGGTACTCATCTTGAGCTTGGTACCTAAAGTCTCCTGTAGACTCTTCCAGAACTCGCTAGTGAATAAGAAATCTCTATTACTTACTATACTAATAGGAATTCCATGCACTCTAACTATATTCTTCATAAACAACTTATCTAAAACATGTGCCGTTCTGTTTAACTTAACTGGAATGAAATGGGCACTCTTGGTCAACCTATCCACTATGACCCATATACTTTCATTTCATAGATTTGATCTCGGCACCCATCTATAAAATCCATTGAGATAGATTCCCATTTTCAAACTGGAACATGTAAAGGTTGAAGTAACCCACTTGGTTTATGATGTTCGGCTTTTACCTATTGGCAGTTCAAACATTGTTTCACCCATAAGCCTACATCTTTCTTCATTCCTTACCAGAAGATACTTCTTTTCATATCCTGATACATCTTAGTTTCTCCCAGGTGAATAGTGAACTTTGAATGATGGCATTCTTCAAGAACTTCCTTCCTAATATTCCCCACATTCGAAACACATAGTCTACCTTTCTTTCTTAACCAACCATTCTAGTCAAGGTTGAAATCATTCAAGTCATCGCTTGTTCCATCCCTTAAATTTCTGATCCATTCAACTAATAATGGATCCTCTTCTTTCTTAGAAGCAATCATTTTGATCATGACTGGTTGAACTTCTAAACACGATAACATAGCAGTTTCTGTACTAGAACTACTCTTAGATCTCTATTGTACTCAGCACGTAGTCAACACTTCTAAATCTTTCCACTCGGCTATAGTTACCAATACTACATTCTGTTGTTTTCTGCTAAATGTATTTGTAACCTTGATGCCTTTTCCTGATGTGTATACAATACCCAAATCATAAGCAGCTAAAATCTCTCACCACCTCTACTGTCTCATATTCAACTCCTCCTCAGAGAATAAATACTTCAGCGACTTATGATCCATATACAACTCATATCTCTCTCCCAAAAGGTAATGTCTCCACACCTTCAATGCAGAAATTACTGTAGCTAATTCCAAATCATGCGTTGGATATCTAATGCAACGACCCTAATTTTGATTAACATTATTTAGGACATTTAATTAGGTAAATTAAGTGAAATAATGTAAATGGTTAAGGGATTGAACTTTTTTATAATCTAAGGGGTAGCCGTGTCTATTTGAACTAATAACTAAGAGAATTAAAATGAATTAAGTTAGGGTAGTAGACAAGGGCAATATAGGAATAAGTAATAACTTTACACCCTAAACCCTTATACACATTCATTTTACACGTTCATTTTCACAACCTAAAACAAAACAAGAGGCTGACCACCATTAAAGAAGAAAAAGGCAAAGATAAGCTAAATCAAGATAAAGAAGCTAATCAACTTAAATCCAAGATCAAATCTCAACTCCTTAACAAAAAAGCAAAGATGAATAATAGGTTACATCTCATGTTTTTATTTTTCGGTTACTAGATTGAGATCCAAATTTATTTGCAAATGTTTTTCCATGTTTTAAATTATTAATGGATATATATACACTTGTTAATGATTTAGAATATTTCATATGGATTTTATTATAAGAGTTGATTTAGAAAACCTATTAGTTGTCATCCAAATGACTTGCGATTTTAATATGAGGTATGACCTATTATTTTGGAGATGGATTTCAAGTTTCATAATTTTCTGAATTATTGTTGATTTATTATGAATTTTATAGTGAAGAAAATGCTATTTTGGGTTTAAAATTATTTAAGGCCAATATATGATGGCTATGAGTCACAAATTTAAATATGTTAGAAAAATATTAAAAATGATTTATTTGAATTTTTGGAGAATTTTCCTAAGTGTTTTGTTAAGTATATAAAATTATTTAAGGTATGAGACTTAAATGTGTTATATATTTAAAATAGGAGAAGGGGCATTTTGTAAATATTTTGAAAAAAAAATTTGAATTCAACAGCACTTTTAGAAAAGATTTTGGAAAAGAAATTGGCAACCAATTATATTTTGACAAATAAGTAAGTTAGTTGGTGTTCGCACCAAAATTGGTCACAAACACTCAATTGTATGAAAGCACCAATATCCAATCACAGATCACAGGTAGTATCTAATGTGGAGAATATAATATGAAGAATAAACAAATTCAAAATGAAAGCAAGTAAAAGAGACAAGTGGTTTGGCTAACTCCGGCCTACGTCCACTCCAGAATAATCCTCTTTATTATACCGAAGTTTGATTATAACTACAATCCAAAATCCAAGAATAAAAATGGCAGAGTGTAGCCTAGGTAGAAGATGAAGAGAAGTAGAAAGAAGATCCTCTGTCTTAAGCCATGCCTGCTTTATTTATAGGTGAAACTTTGGCCATAGGGCCTTCTCATCCATATGGGTCCAACATAATGATCGGCGTGTCCAATTCTGAAAGGGAGTGCGGATTAAGGATCTTAAGGCTAATTTAACACTATAGGAGGGGTGAATAGTGTTTAATGGATTCTAAGACTTACATGGACTAATTTAAAAATTATGATATAAACAAATGCAGAACTTAATCACAGAACAATCACAGAATCAAACACAGATGCAGAAAGTAAATAAAAAGCAGTAAAAGGAAAGAACACGCCGGATTTTATACTGGTTCGGAGTTACCCTACGTCCAGTCCTACACCAAGGCAAACACCTTGTATAGATTTTTATTATACCAATGTCGAAATTACAATCCTCAATTTCTAAAGGCCATGAGGTACCCTCCTGTCTTCGAGTCTGGGGCAAACTCTCTTGATTTACGGGACACAAGATCACCCAATTGATTTCCAGGCACAACCACACCTTATAGAGAGACTCGATAAACCTTTAATTACAAATTGATCCTATAACTCTGAACAACACTTTGATCTTCGAGAGAGGGCAGATAATCAAACAAGAATGAGATTCTAATTTGATTCACTTGGGAATTCGGCAGAATTTCGACATGATCTTAAAAATATGAAAATTTTAGAATATGGATTTGTGGAGAAGAAGAAGTGAAGAAAATAAGAAAATAGTTAGTTAAAAAATTCGTTTGTGAAGGCTATTTATAGACCAGTAACGGTCATAACCATTCGTGAAGAGATTTAAACGAATAGACACTTCTTTTAAAAATTGAAACTTTTGAATTTAACGGCCACCATGTTGACATGGGGTATCCCATGATGTCAACATCCCTTAGTTAAAAACAATCTAAAATTTGTTTTGAAAATAGTATTGAAAGGAAAACAAGATGAAATGATTCTGGAGTAAAATAAACTAATTTTCCTGTGATTTAAAATAAAGAAGAGTAGAAAAATATATTTTTAGAATGTATATATAAATTTGATTTTAAATCACAAGTATATATATATATTATAAAAGAAATTTTAAAAATCAGAAGATAGTTTAAAAACAAACGAAGTTTAAAACAAGAGTTTATATAAAAACAAAAACAAAGAATATTTTAAGGCTAAAACAACTTTTTGAAAATCATTTGAAAAGATAATTTTTAAGGCTAAAACATTTTGAAAAGCAGTTTTGAAAATCATTTTGAAAAACCATTTTGAAGTAGTTTTGCAAGCTTCTTCCTACAGAATATTTCATCACATCGGGACTCGAGAACTTGTACAAAACCAGGATGTTCGTGGGTTTGTAAGCCACTTGTCGTAGGTTTGCAAGCTACTTGTCATGGGTTTGTAAGCCACTAAGAAGGTAGAAATAGGTTCCATCCCAAATGAAATTTGGAATGAAGATTTCCATGCTATTATGAAGTTTTAACAAAACTAGACACTTAACTTGAAATCTTGGTCTTGATACTCATGAGTCTTCAAACTTGATTTCTTTATTCTTGATCTTTATACTGTACAGTCTTCAATAATCAGTACCTGCCTTATATATATCCTGCATAATAAAATTCATATATATCTAGACAATAGTGTTAGTATATAAGTTATAATAAAATAAGTTACAAAGGTTGTTGTCATCAAAACCACTATCTCCAGTTCCTAACAAATTCGTCCATTGATAACGATCAACCATCTTACCTCCGATCATTTTTCGTTCATCTAGTCCAACGTTGATCATCTCTAGAGGGTCCTTCATGTCGATCCCCCATTTCCATGTTGCTACGCCGATCCACCTTCTTCCAATATGCTATACTGATCCATCTTCCCTGAAGTGTGCCGATCCTTCCTCCTCCATAAAGATATGCCGATCCATCCTTTCCCATGAAGATACGCCGATCCATCCTTTCCCATGAAGATACACCGACCCTTCCTGATGTAGTCTGGAAAGCATACCGAATCCTCTAGGACATGCCGATCCATAACACTTAGGACGTTATTCCGATCCGTAATGCCTTAGGATATTATGTCGATCCATTTCCTTCCAGTGTGTGCCATACCGATCCATATCATGAAACTACAATATGCCGAGCCCATAGATTACTATCAGGGCCAATCCATCCACCATGAACAATGCCAATCCATGTTATACCGATCCAAGCTTTGCCGATCCAAGCTATGCCGATCCTTCCTATGTCGACCATATAGTAACACCAAATATTTTTCTAACATTATTTAGGATATTTAATTAGTTAAATAAAATAATGTGAAGATAAATAGTTGAGATTTGATTTAGCTAAGGGTAGCCGTGCCATGTTAAATATAAATCAAATGAAACAACATGAACTAATGTGTTAGGAAATGAGCAAGGGCAATATGGGAATTAGGAGAGGCTTATACCCTAAACCCTTAGGAAAGGAAACTCACTTTCATTTCGTTATATCAAATTAAAATACATCAAGACCAGCCACCATTTTTATTCTCAAGGAAGATAAAGCTAGGATTCAAGAGGAAGAAGCTAATCAACATATTCAACATCAAATCTTATATCCTTTTAATCTCAAAGCAAAGGTGAATAATTACTACATCCCATTTTCTTATGGTTTTTGGTTTTAAGTTATATCAGAAATAATTTTGCAAGTTTATGCCATGTTTTGAATGATTAAAGTTATGTATATGCTTGTTGATGAATTTCACATGTTCATATTAGCTTCTATGATATGTTCGATATGAAAACCCTATTATAGACATCCAAATGCCTTGAAAATTTAAACGTATATCAAAAATGATATTTTAGAGATGGGTTTCAATCTTCATAATTTTTTGAATTAATATGGATTTTATATTAATTTTTTAGTGAAGAAAATGATTTGTTGGGTTATAAATTATTTACGGCTAAAATAATTATTATTTGGGTTTGGAATTTTTATATGTTGGAAAACATATTAAATTAGATTTTTTGGAATTTTTCTAGATTTTTCCTAAGTGTTTTGATGAATATATAAAATTATTTAAGGTATGAGACTTAAATGTTTTATATATTTAATTAAGGAGAAGGGGCATTTTATAAAATAAAAATCATTGTTTATTTCTGAAATTATTGGCAGCACTTTTCTAAAAAGTATTTGTTAACCAATAAGAATTTGAAAAACAAAGGCAGGTTAGTTAAAAAGTTATCTTCTTTAAGTTAAGAATAAGAAAATCATACTTTTAGAATGTTTCAGCCATTTTCGGCATCAAACCTTCCAACCCAGACCTTTCGACAAAGTCGAAAGGTATTATAGCTTTCGACAAGGGCAAAAACCAATTTTTATGGTATCAAGCAATTTGGTATGTAACAAATTGGACAAGGTCGAAGGGTACTTGGTTGAAGCCTTAGTTGTCGAAGAGGTTGGAGTATGTTTGTTTTATAAACCAAAACTAGTGCCTGCTTTACTTTCGAAAAGAAGCTTTCGACTTGGTTGCTTTTGACCAGGCCAATTATTTGAAATAAACGTTTAAACCTTCCGATGAGGTTGAAAGGTTAACAAGCTTTCGAAGGGCTCAAAATCCCCTAGCTGCCGCCTTTCAACCTTTCGAAGTCATGCTTTTAACAAGGTCGAAAGGTTTACTTGTTTTTAAAACAACCGCTTCCCCATGCTTTCGAAAGGAAGCTTTCAACTTAGATGTTTTACCCTTTTAATTCAAATTGAAGTATAACCCAAGCTTTCGAAGGAGGTGTTTCAAAGTGTTAATAAGGCTGGAGCCTATTGTTTTAAAAGTTATGTTTTAAAGCTTTCGAAGGGGTCGAAAGTTAGCTTCTGATGAAGTCGAAAGGTTTAAAAAGATATTTTCCTCATGTTTTGAATTGAACCCAAAGAGCTTACAAAAGATTTATGTTTTAAGAGTTGAATGCTTTCGAAAGGTTTTAATTACTGAATGGTTTCAATGGGGTCGAAAGCAAAGCTTTCGAATGGGTCGAAAACCAAGCTTTCGATGGAGTCGAAAGGTAGCTTTCAAAGGGGTCGAAAGGTAGCTTCCGACATGGTCGAAAGGTCCTATTTTATGATGATTTCGAAAGGTTTGAAATGGAAGGTTTTACCAAGGTTTTCTAAGGTAATGTTTTGAAGTGTTTTAAGATGGGATTTCTAAGGTTTTAATGCTTTCGAAAGGAAGGTTCTCAATGGTTTCGAAAGGTTTGAATGGTTTCTAAAGAGATGCTTTCAAAGGTTTAGAAGGGGGTACTTTCAAGGGAGTCGAATGGGGTACTTTCAAAAGTTTAAATGTTTTCATCAACTAAGGTTTAAGTAAAGTTTATATATAACATGGCAATATGATTTTGACTAAAGCATAAAGATTATATATTTCTCCTTGTGTTAGTTTGATTTAAAGATTTTAAATCATTTGGAAAAGGTTTTCAAGGAAAATTATGGGAGGGGATCCCTAAGTGAAAATGACTCAGATATTGGAATACCAGATGGGACTGGTGTAAGGTAGCGCATTATACAATAGCTATTAGCCCCAGCTAATTGTTTTCCAAATTCTAGTGTGTAGGGCTTGGTCAGGTAGACTAAAATTATGATTACACACCGACGGAAATATAAGTTTGTATACAGATAGGTTATTGGTGAGCCTGGAAAACCATTAGGATCAGGAAGACCTGGGAGATGATTAAGCTAGTGACAGACCGTCCAGAAGCGAAGTATTTAACAGATAGTTAAGGATAGATAGTCTAGAAGAGGTGTGTTTAATAGATGTTAAACTAATTGAAGCATCACTCCCCAATTTTCCATGGTGTTTGAATGGCTCAATTTAGTTTGTGCTAAATTAAGGGGTTGCTTACTTTCAAGACCAACTATTTTCTTTCTTTTATTAGTTTTTTTCCTCTCTTCCCAAGATCCAATCTGATCAATATAGAAATATTGATATACTTCTTGAAAAACTATTTGTATATATATATATATATATAAACATACAAATCATTTTAGTTCTAATATCAGAGTTTTTAGGTAAAGAATAGCTCAATTTATTTTAAATTAAAATAACTAATAGTTTAGCCTTCCTATCTGAATCTTTGTGCAAATTTACCAACAAATTCTTGTTTGTTTATGTTTGTATTTAACAGTTGTATATTTAATAAAAAATGAGAATTGACCCATGACATTTAAGCTTTTGCAAAATCACTTCTCAAATTAGCAAAGTAAAAAGGTTGTGCATGCTTCTGTGAAGTTGAGTGCACCTAAACATGTACAACTGCTATTTATTACTTCTGGGTTTGTAGGTTGGCCAGCTTGATTGAGTTAGACTCCTATACTGGCTTGCTATAAACTGCTAGCTTTGCTTATTCATTTAAACATCAAACTCATGTAAATTTGGGTTCATGCTTCTTATGTTTTCAGATTTTCTGCCTATGTATTTATTCTCACTTCATCATGTTTACAGTTATTTTGTAACTAAGTTTTAGCCTCTAAAACAGTCTAATACATATGCATACATTGCTTGTTTCACATATGCTTCAGTTCTACTACCAACTTCCCTACTCAATTCATGAAAATTGCATGCTTACAGGTTATAACATAAGCTAAATACTTTTATCTTTTCCCACTGAGAATAGTTCCATCACATAGTAATCTCTTTTAAACCATTCATTACATCACCATCAAAGTTCAGCACAAATCCAATATTCTTACAGAAAAGTCTTCCAGCTAAAATAAAACATAAAGGACATTCTTCAACAAAAATCATAGTTTAGTGAATTAGCAAATTTCTTCTTAGCATCACACATCTGCATCTTATCACTTAGCTTTCTCTTTTCCTGCAGACATCTCATGACCTGCTCCATAATACATACGAAACACCCATTTGATGCAAGCAACAAACAAGTCAGACTTATGTCTGGTGTAAGTAAAATCATTTGATATTGCTTAAAGACTAATGAGATAGGTTCCATTATTACCTTTCTATTTTTTTAGAGGTTAAGTGTTTTACTGAGATTAATCAGATCACTTTCTCATGTTCACATCACAAAGTGTTATACCAGTGGTAGGTGTTGGGTACTGTTAACATCATCATGTGTGCATTCTTAGGCTAATTTGTCATCAGAGACTTTAATCCAGAAACCATAACAGCCATCATACAACTCACCCAAGCATGGTTAAACATGAACAAACAGTATTTGTGGTATTGAGCTGAAGTACAAATCCTTAATTTACATGTTAGGATTCCCACATACTTCTAGCCTATTTTCCCTTGCATGTATGTTCCTTTCATGTTATTCTAGGGTCCAGTATTACATTCATGGTTGCACCGGTGCACACTGACTGGAACTGCGACCTAATTTCCAGTGCACTACAAGCTATTAGGACATAAACATGCCATGTGCAAACTCACACCCCAACCCTGGTGCAAGCCAACCACTGTGTCATACCCACTTCCCTCATACCCAACATGATAGAGGTGACCCACATCCTTAGTTTAATTACTAAGTTTTTCTTATGACTCATTTTGGTCTATGTGGTGTCATACCCAAGACTATTGTACACTTAACCAATATAAGCTAACAGATTTCATACAACCATCAATCATTCATCCATTCATGCATTCAACAGCTAGTCAAACATACTTGTATACCACTTCAAGTCAGTTTTACACAGAGGCATATCTTAGGCTAAAGCATAGATTAAAGCATTTTCAGAGAGTGAAATGCTACTGTGGTTTCCCCAGTAATATGGTTCTCACAGTCACCCCACACATTAAAGTGTGTTTGCATGTTACTCAACCCTATGTCCAGAGAACACTTAATGATAGATTAAGGCTTAGCACATGGAAATCCCCTTGCACCCTGACCATCTTTTCAGTCGCAAGACATAAGCCAGAGAACCTCTTTCTCTTACTGCCTTACACCCTACTTTTCTTATTAATTCTTGCTTTAACTAAAGATATTCCTCAAGTTCATAAACATATAAATAAATCAGTCATTATTCCATTATTAAATTTTCATGTAAAAACAAGCATAGGTTAAGTGACAACAAAGTAATGCAATTCACAAAATCTCAGTAACAACTGAAAATTATTAAACTGAGAATGCATGCAAAGCATCAAACAGAAATCAAAATAATCTAAAGGGTACATGGCTGCCTTTCATAGGTCTTAATGCCTAGCCAAGTGACAGTTTACTCACCAAAGTTCTCCTTCCCAAGTCTTGGTTCAGGTCTGCCATGGATTTTCTAAACTGCTGCCTGTTTTCTTGGTTTTTTTCCTATTTTTTGTTTCCTGGTTTCTCATCCAATAAACGTAGGAGATAATGGTCTGTGTATAGGGGAGTTGCTAGGGTTTTAAGGTCAGTTAAGTCATTTATTTTCATTAGGAATCCCATCACCAGTTCTGGCTTCACCCAACAATCCACCCTCTCCACTTTCCTTTCCCACCATTTCTCCTTTTTCCTTGTCTTGGCCACTTTTGGCAAATTTCTTCACACTATTTGCATGACTTTGGCCCGGATATATTTCTGTCTTTTCTGGCCTTAACCATGCATATAAGCTTATGTGCCTAACTAATTGTGTGTGTGTGTGTTTTGCACACCTTATATTCATGCATTTTCTACCCACACATGCAACTATGCTCATATTTAATCTATGGAAATTAGGACTAAAACTGCCTAGATTACTTATGTATTGTAATTAGGCTAATGTGTACACGCTAACAAGTCATGCACTCATTTATTTTGTATTTATTCTACAGGACCTTTACTCACTATCTTGCCTTGTTCATGTAGCATACTGGAACAATGTGCACATGCACAAGAGCATGCACACTCACTCACACACACAAGTATTTCCAGAGAAAATTTTATTTTAACTAACTGTCTTTCTTTTATAAAATATTCAAGATACATATATATATTTTTATATGCTTGCCTAACTATGGGCTGTCACATACACCCCTCCTTTAAGAAATTGTGATTCACAATTTAACACCTTTTTCCTGTGTTAGTCATATGTCAAAACCAAACATGAACACACACTCTTAATTCAACCAAAGCACACATCAAGCAAGCACATTCAACACTGAATACTATGTTTAACTAAATGAATACAAGCATAAATGATAAATCACCTCTATTCTAATTGTCAGTTGCAAATAGTTGAGGGTATTGGACTTTTATCTTGTCCTCAACCTCTCATGTGCAATCATTAGGGTCTAGTCTCCACTGCACCTTTACCAATTTGATGGTCTTGTTTCTCAATTTCTTATCTTCTTTAGCTACAATGCCTACTGGATCCTTCTCATACACCAAGTCTGGTCTGACTTCTACCTGGTTTGATGACTGAATCACTGAAGCTTCATCATGTACACATGTTCTCAATTGTGATACATGAAATACATTGTGTATTCCACTCATTTCTTCTGGCAACTTCAACTTGTAAGCCATCTTCCCTACCCTAGCAATGATTTCATATGGCCCTATATATCTTGGGGTTAGCTTCCCTGCCTTGCCAAACCTCAACACCTTCCTCATAGGTGAGGCTTTCAAGTATACATGATCTCCTATTTCAAATTCAAGTGGCTTCCTTCTCCTATCTGCATATGATTTCATTCTGTCTTGAGCTGCCTTCATTCTCTGTCTGATCAGTGTGATCTTAGCATTTGTCTCTTTCACATGGTCTGGTCCTAATATCACCTCATCACCTAACTCTAACCAGCAAGCAGGTGATAGACAAGGCCTCCTATATAGAGCTTCATAGAGTGCCATACCTATACTACTCTGGTAGCTATTGTTATAAGAAAATTCTGCTAAATGAAGGTAGTCTTCCCAATTACCACCATGATCCAGTACACAAGCCCTAAGTAAATCCTCCAAGAACTTATTAACCACTTCTGTTTGGCCATCAGTTTGGGGATGGTAGGCTGTGCTCAAGCACAACTCAACCCCCATTTCCTGTTAAAAGCTACTCCAGAATTTTGATGTGAATATGGTGTCTCTGTCACTAATGATGGTGGTAGGAACTCCATGTAGTTTCACTATTTCTTTCATGAAAACTTGTGCCAGTTTTGGTGCATTTCTATCACTCCTTACTGGTATGAAATGTGATGACTTAGTCAATCTATCTACCACCACCCAAATACTGTCATTACCTCTCTTTGATCTTGGCAAGCCATCAATGAAATCCATTGATATGCTTTCCCATCTCCACCTTGGAACTTCCAGAGGTTGCAACAGTCCACTGGGTATTTGGTACTCAGCCTTGACTTGTTGGCAAGTCATACATTTTGCCACATATTCACCCACACTCCTCTTCATTCCTTTCCACCAATAGCTCCTCTTTAGATCATGATACATTTTAGTACCACCTGGATGTATGGTGTATCTAGACTTGTGATGGACATCCATGATCTTTCTTTGCAGTGCTTCTGCGTTAGGCACACACAGTCTTCCCTTGTACCTTATATATCCTTTTTCATCTAGTTCAAATTTGTCAAGCTCTGAACCACTCCTTAACAATTCCTTCTTCTCTCTCAAGAATGCATCCATATCTTGTGACTGGTTCACTTCTTCCACTAAGTCTGATTTTATTGTGATGAGGCCGAGCTTGCCATATTACTTCATGTCCTTACCTAACTTCATAGTTTGCTCTCCCATGTTTTCCACTTCTACATCAGTCAGTATTGATAACATTTTAAACTCCTCTATCATCAGTGTAGCCAACTTGGCATGTTGTCTACTCAATGCATCTGCCACTCTATTTGCCTTCCCTGGTGTATACATAATGTCCAAGTCATAGGCAGCAAGAAACTCCACCCACCTATGTTGTCTCATGTTTAAGTCTTTTGAGAAAATAGATATTTCAAAGCTTTGTGGTCAGTATAAAGCTCAAACTTTGCTCCTAATAGGTAGTGTCTCCAAAGCTTCAATGCATACACCATAGCTGCCAATTCCAAGTCATGTGTTGCATACTTGGTCTCACTTGGTTTCAATTGCCTTGATGCATAGGCTATCACCCTACCATCCTGCATAAGAACAGCCCCTATACCTGATCCACATGCATCAGTGTACACTACCAGATTGTCATTGCCTTCTGGAATTTTCAGCAATGGTGCTTCCATCAATGCCTTCTTCAACTGGTTATATGCCCCTTCACACTTCTCAGTCCATAAAAAAACTGGTCTTTCCTTGTTAGCTTCGTTAATGGGGTTGCTATTTTGGCAAAGTCCTTTATAAATCTTCTGTAGTATCCAGCCATGCCCATGAATGACCTTATTTTAGTAACACTGCTTGGCCTTTTCCATGCTTGCACTGCCATGACCTTGCTAGGGTCTACTGAAATTCCCTCTTGAGAAATTATATGGCCCAAGAATTTTATTTCATTTTTCCAGAAAGAACATTTTGCAAACTTGGCTTTAAGGCCTTGTTGCCTTAGTCTACTTAGTACCATGTGTAGATGTTTCTCATGTTCATTAACTGACTTAGAATATACTAATATATCATCAATGAATATTAGTACAAATTTATCTAAGTAATCTCTGAAAATCCTATTCATCAAATCCACAAAATAGGATGGCGCATTTGTCAATCCAAATGGTATTACTAAGTATTCGTACAAGCCATACCTGGTATTGAAAGTTGTATACTTGATACTTTCTTCTTCCACTTTCATTTGATAGAAACCAATGCTAAGTCAAGTCTGGAAAATACCTTAGCACCATTTAATTGATCAAACAGATCATCAATTCTAGGTAGAGGGTATTTATTTTTGATGGTGACTGAGTTTAACTCCCTATAATCTATGCACATTCTTAAGGAACCATCATGCTTCTTAACAAATACTACTGGTGATCCCCAATTTGAACTGCTAGGCCTAATGAAGCCTCTTTGTTCTAATTCCTCTAATCGTTTCTTCAATTCAATCAGGTCCTTAGGACCCATTCTATTTGGTTTCTTAATGACAGGACTTACTCCTGGTTTAAGTTTTATTTGAAATTCTACTGGTCTGTTATGAGGAATGTCATTCACTTCACCAAACACATCAGGGTATTGGTTAACTATGGGTATCTCATCTAGGCTTGATTCAACCTCACCACTGTTCAAGTGGAACATTCTGCCCATACCCCTATCTTTGGCTGCCTCATACATAACCAAAACTCTTTTGTCATCAGGAAGTTGTAGTGAGACCGTGGAGTTTTCTAAGTTGATGATAGTACAATAACTTTTTAACCAATCCACTCCAAGTATAATATCTATCTTAGGGTAATTCAACACATATAACTCTGAAATAAAGGTGTGACCACCCATGCATAATTCTACTTGCATGCATTTCATATTTGTAATGCAGGAACTACCTATGGGACTATTAACATGTAATGGCTTATCAACAAGAACACATGTTAATCCTAGTTTCCGAACTATGTCACATGAGATAAAGGAGTGTGTAGCTCCTGTGTCATAGACAACTGATATAGATATACCTTTAATAAATAATGTACCTTCCACTTGGCTAGATGCTTCCATTGCCTTGCCTTTTCCTTCAATTACAGCCACCCTTGCCATTTCTAGACACTGCCTATTCATGTGTCCCTCTTTTCCACAGTTGTAACACCTAAGAAAAGTTGACTTGGGTGCTAGGCACTTTGTCTTTATATGGCCTTCCTTCCCACAGTTATAACAGATAACTTTGGGTTTTTTGTTATCAAAGCTTGCCACCTTGCTTCCTTCTTTGATCATTGCTTCTCCCTTCTTCTTCTCATATGGGTGTGCTCTATTCTTCCCTTTCTTGTTGTTCTTCAAATTTTTGAACTTCTCTCTGGCATTGTCATGCTGCTCAAAGGACAATGTCAAGTCCATAACTTGATCAAAGGTTCCGTCTTTGTTTGGTAACATGGCTCTACTCAATCCAGCATTTAATCCCTGAATGTATCTAACATTCCTTGAAACTTCATTTGGAATCAATACTGCCCCATACTTGGACAACCCTTCATATTTCTGAGTGTATTCAATGACACACATGGATCCTTGCCTACACTTGATGAATTCCTCAAGCAATGAAGCTTTTGCTGAGGCTGGGACAAATCTGGCTTCTAACATTTCTTTGAACTGGTTCCATGTGATCTCTTGCTCTTGCCTGCCTACAATGATCGCTTCCCACCAATCCAAAGCAGTGCCTTTCAATTGTCTTGAAGCTATTTGCCTCCTTCTCTGGTCATTAACTTGCATATCTGCAAAGATCCTCTCCACTGTTCTTAACCATGTCTGGACACCCATGACACTTTCTGTGCCATCAAAGCTACTGCCTCCTCAGTGTGTATATGTTTTAAGTAACTTGGACAGCTCCTCATGTGGATTATCTACCCTAGGTGCCATTCCATCCCTCGGTACTCTAACAAAATCTTGCATGTTAATCATCGGGGGACCAGTGGCCATTCCAGTTGCCTGTTCAGCACTATCAGATGATTGATCATTCTCCCTTTCTCCAACAGCCTGGGGATTGATCCTAACTGCTCTGGGCCTCTATTGAACATTTCTAGTATGGTTAGTTCTAATTCCTATTCACTACTTCACTTTTAAACTAGCAGTGAACTCAGTCATTCATAATAGGTAAAACAACCAATGCAAACAGCAAACAATACAAACAATGCACACAGATTCAACCAAGTATTTGTATTGGATATGTATTTGATAACATAGCTCTGATACCAACTGAAGCATCCCACCCCAATTTTCCATAGTGTTTGAATGGCTCAATTTAGTTTGTGCTAAATTAAAGGGTTGCTTACTTTCAAGACCAACTATTTTCTTTCTTTTATTAGTTTTTTTTCCTCTCTTCCCAAGATCCAATCTGATCAATATAGAAATATTGATATACTTCTTGAAAAACTATTTGTATATATATATATATATAAACATACAAATCATTTTAGTTCTAATATCAGAGTTTTTAGGTAAAGAATAACTCAATTTATTTTAAATTAAAATAACTAATAGTTTAGCCTTCCCTATCTGAATCTTTGTGCAAATTTACCAACAAATTCTTGTTTGTTTATGTTTGTATTTAACAGTTGTATATTTAATAAAACATGAGAATTGACCCATGACATTTAAGCTTTTGCAAAATCACTTCTCAAATTAGCAAAGTAAAAAGGTTGTGCATGCTTCTGTGAAGTTGAGTGCACCTAAACATGTACAACTGCTATTTATTACTTCTGGGTTTGTAGGTTGGCCAGCTTGATTGAGTTAGACTCCTATACTGGCTTGCTATAAACTACTAGCTTTGCTTATTCATTTAAACATCAAACTCATGTAAATCTGGGTTCATGCTTCTTTTGTTTTTAGATTTTCTGCCTATGTATTTATTCTCACTTCATCATGTTTACAGTTATTTTGTAACTAAGTTTTAGCCTCTAAAACAGTCTAATACATATGCATACATTGCTTGTTTCACATATGCTTCAGTTCTACTACCAACTTCCCTACTCAATTCATGAAAATTGCATGCTTATAGGTTATAACATAAGCTAAATACTTTTATCTTTTCCCACTGAGAATAGTTCCATCACATAGTAATCTCTTTTAAACCATTCATTACATCACCATCAAAGTTCAGCACAAATCCAATATTATTACAGAAAAGTCTTCCAGCTAAAATAACACATAAAGGACATTCTTCAACAAAAATCATAGTTTAGTGAATTAGCAAATTTCTTCTTAGCATCACACATCTGCATCTTATCACTTAGCTTTCTCTTTTCCTGCAGACATCTCATGACCTTCTCCATAATACATATGAAGCACCCATTTGATGCAAGCAACAAACAAGTCAAACTTATGTCTGGTGTAAGTAAAATCATTTGATATTGCTTAAAGACTAATGAGGTAGGTTCCATTATTACCTTTCTATTTTTTTTAGAGGTTAAGTGTTTTACTGAGATTAATCAGATCACTTTCTCATGTTCACATCACAAAGTTTTAACTAGTGGTAGGTGTTGGGTACTGTTAACATCATCATGTGTGCATTCTTAGGCTAATTTTTCATCAGAGACTTTAATCCAGAAACCATAACAGCCATCATACAACTCACCCAAGCATGGTTAAACATGAACAAACAGTATTTGTGGTATTGAGCTGAAGTACAAATCCTTAATTTACATGTTAGGATTCCCACATACTTCTAGCCTATTTTCCCTTGCATGTATGTTCCTTTCATGTTATTCTAGGGTCCAGTATTACATTCATGGTTGCACCGGTGCACATTGACTGGAACTGCGACCTAATTTCCAGTGCACTACAAGCTATTAGGACATAAACATGCCATGTGCAAACTCACACCCCAACCCTGGTGCAAGCCAACCACTGTGTCATACCCACTTCCCTCATACCCAACATGATAGAGGTGACCCACATCCTTAGTTTAATTACTAAGTTTTTCTTATGACTCATTTTGGTCTAAGTGGTGTCATACCCTAGACTATTGTACACTTAACCAATATAAGCTAACATATTTCATACAACCATCAATCATTCATCCATTCATGCATTCAACAGCTAGTCAAACATACTTGTATACCACTTCAAGTCAGTTTTACACAGAGACATATCTTAGGCTAAAGCATAGATTAAAGCATTTTCAGAGAGTGAAATGCTACTGTGGTTTCCCCAGTAATATGGTTCTCACAGTCACCCCACACATTAAAGTGTGTTTGCATGTTACTCAACCCTATGTCCAGAGAACACTTAATGATAGATTAAGGCTTAGCACATGGAAATCCCCTTGCACCCTGACCATCTTTTCAGTTGCAAGACATAAGCCAGAGAACCTCTTTCTCTTACTGCCTTACACCCTACTTTTCTTATTAATTCTTGCTTTAACTAAAGATATTCCTCAAGTTCATAAACATATAAATAAATCAGTCATTATTCCATTATTAAATTTTCATGTAAAAACAAGCATAGGTTAAGTGACAACAAAGTAATGCAACTCACAAAATCTCAGTAACAACTGAAAATTATTAAACTGAGAATGCATGCAAAGCATCAAACAGAAATCAAAATAATCTAAAGGGTACATGGCTGCCTTTCATAGGTCTTAATGCCTTGCCAAGTGAGGGTTTACTCACCAAAGTTCTCCTTCCCAAGTCTTGGTTCAGGTCTGCCATGGATTTTCTAAACTGCTGCCTGTTTTCATTTTTTTTTTCCTATTTTTTGTTTCCTGGTTTCTCATCCTATAAACGTAGGAGATAATGGTCTGTATATAGGGGAGTTGCTAGGGTTTTAAGGTCAGTTAAGTCATTTATTTTCATTAGGAATCCCATCACCAGTTCTGGCTTCACCCAACAATCCACCCTCTCCACTTTCCTTTCCCACCATTTCTCCTTTTTCCTTATCTTGGCCACTTTTGGCAAATTTCTTCACACTATTTGCATGACTTTGGCCCGGATATATTTCTGTCTTTTCTGGCCTTAACCATGCATATAAGCTTATGTGCCTAACTAATTGTGTGTGTGTGTGTCTATCAATTATTTTGCACACCTTATATTCATGCATTTTCTACCCACACATGCAACTATGCTCATATTTAATCTATGGAAATTAGGACTAAAACTGCCTAGATTACTTATGTATTGTAATTAGGCTAATGTGTACACGCTAACAAGTCATGCACTCATTTATTTTGTATTTATTCTACAGGACCTTTACTCACTAACTTGCCTTGTTCATGTAGCATACTGGAACAATGTGCACATGCACAAGAGCATGCACACTCACTCACACACACAAGTATTTCCAGAGAAAATTTTATTTTAACTAACTGTCTTTCTTTTATAAAATATTCAAGATACATATATATATTTTTATATGCTTGCCTAACTATGGGCTGTCACATACACCCCTCCTTTAAGAAATTGTGCCCCACAATTTAACACCTTTTTCCTGTGTTAGTCATATGTCAAAACCAAACATGAACACACACTCTTAATTCAACCAAAGCACACATCAAGCAAGCACATTCAACACTGAATACTATGTTTAACTAAATGAATACAAGCATAAATGATAAATCACCTCTATTCTAATTGTCAGTTGCAAATAGTTGAGGGTATTGGACTTTTATCTTGTCCTCAACCTCTCATGTGCAATCATTAGGGTCTAGGCTCCACTGCACCTTTACCAATTTGATGGTCTTGTTTCTCAATTTCTTATCTTCTTTAGCTACAATGCCCACTGGATCCTTCTCATACACCAAGTCTGGTCTGACTTCTACCTGGTTTGATGATTGAATCATTGAAGCTTCATCATGTACACATGTTCTCAATTGTGATACATGAAATACATTGTGTATTCCACTCATTTCTTCTGGCAACTTCAACTTGTAAGCCATCTTCCCTACCCTAGCAATGATTTCATATGGCCCTATATATCTTGGGGTTAGCTTCCCTGCCTTGCCAAACCTCAACACCTTCCTCATAGGTGAGGCTTTCAAGTATACATGATCTCCTATTTCAAATTCAAGTGGCTTCCTTCTCCTATCTGCATATGATTTCATTCTGTCTTGAGCTGCCTTCATTCTCTGTCTGATCAGTGTGATCTTAGCATTTGTCTCTTTCACATGGTCTGGTCCTAATATCACCTCATCACCTAACTCTAACCAGCAAGCAGGTGATAGACAAGGCCTCCTATATAGAGCTTCATAGAGTGCCATACCTATACTACTCTGGTAGCTATTGTTATAAGAAAATTCTGCTAAATGAAGGTAGTCTTCCCAATTACCACCATGATCCAGTACACAAGCCCTAAGTAAATCCTCCAAGAACTTATTAACCACTTCTGTTTGGCCATCAGTTTGGGGAAGGTAGGTTGTGCTCAAGCACAACTCAACCCCCATTTCCTATTGAAAGCTACTCCAGAATTTTGATGTGAATATGGTGTCTCTGTCACTAATGATGGTGGTAGGAACTCCATGTAGTTTCACTATTTCTTTCATGAAAACTTGTGCCAGTTTTGGTGCATTTCTATCACTCCTTACTGGTATGAAATGTGATGACTTAGTCAATCTATCTACCACCACCCAAATACTGTCATTACCTCTCTTTGATCTTGGCAAGCCATCAATGAAATCCATTGATATGCTTTCCCATCTCCACCTTGGAACTTCCAGAGGTTGCAATAGTCCACTGGGTCTTTGGTACTCAGCCTTGACTTGTTGGCAAGTCATACATTTTGCCACATATTCACCCACACTCCTCTTCATTCCTTTCCACCAATAGCTCCTCTTTAGATCATGATACATTTTAGTACCACCTGGATGTATGGTGTACCTAGACTTGTGATGGACATCCATGATCTTTCTTTGTAGTGCTTCTGCGTTAGGCACACATAGTCTTCCCTTGTACCTTATATATCCTTTTTCATCTAGTTCAAATTTGTCAAGCTCTGAACCACTCCTTAACAATTCCTTCTTCTCTCTCAAGAATGCATCCATATCTTGTGACTGGTTCACTTCTTCCACTAAGTCTGATTTTATTGTGATGAGGCTGAGCTTGCCATATTGCTTCATGTCCTTACCTAACTTCATAGTTTGCTCTCCCATGTTTTCCACTTCTACATCAGTCAGTATTGATAACATTTTAAACTCCTCTATCATCAGTGTAGCCAACTTGGCATGTTGTCTACTCAATGCATTTGCCACTCTATTTGCCTTCCCTGGTGTATACATAATGTCCAAGTCATAGGCAGCAAGAAACTCCACTCACCTATGTTGTCTCATGTTTAAGTCTTTTTGAGAAAATAGATATTTCAAAGCTTTGTGGTTAGTATAAAGCTCAAACTTTGCTTCTAATAGGTAGTGTCTCCAAAGCTTCAATGCATACACCACAACTGCCAATTCCAAGTCATGTGTTGCATACTTGGTCTCACTTGGTTTCAATTGCCTTGATGCATAGGCTATCACCCTACCATCCTGCATAAGAACAGCCCCTATACCTGATCCACATGCATCAGTGTACACTACCAGATTGTCATTGCCTTCTGGAATTTTCAGCAATGGTGCTTCCATCAATGCCTTCTTCAACTGGTTATATGCCCCTTCACACTTCTCAGTCCATAAAAAAACTGTCTTTCCTTGTTAGCTTGGTTAATGGGGTTGCTATTTTGGCAAAGTCCTTTATAAATCTTCTGTAGTATCCAGCCATGCCCATGAATGACCTTATTTTAGTAACACTGCTTGGCCTTTTCCATGCTTGCACTGCCATGACCTTGCTAGGGTCTACTGAAATTCCCTCTTGAGAAATTATATGGCCCAAGAATTTTATTTCATTTTTCCAGAAAGAACATTTTGCAAACTTGGCTTTAAGGCCTTGTTGCCTTAGTCTACTTAGTACCATGTGTAGATGTTACTCATGTTCATTAACTGACTTAGAATATACTAATATAACATCAATGAATATTAGTACAAATTTATCTAAGTAATCTCTGAAAATCCTATTCATCAAATCCACAAAATAGGATGGCGCATTTGTCAATCCAAATGGCATTACTAAGTATTCGTACAAGCCATACCTGGTATTGAAAGTTGTATACTTGATACTTTCTTCTTCCACTTTCATTTGATGGAAACCAGATGCTAAGTCAAGTCTGGAAAATACCTTAGCACCATTTAATTGATCAAACAGATCATCAATTCTAGGTAGAGGGTATTTATTTTTGATAGTGAATGAGTTTAACTCCCTGTAATCTATGCACATTCTTAAGGAACCATCATGCTTCTTAACAAATACTATTGGTGATCCCCAATTTGAACTGCTAGGCCTAATGAAGCCTCTTTGTTCTAATTCCTCTAATTGTTTCTTCAATTCAATCAGTTCCTTAGGACCCATTCTATTTGGTTTCTACTGGTCTGTTATGAGGAATGTCATTCACTTCACCAAACACATCAGGGTATTGGTTAACTATGGGTATCTCATCTAGGCTTGATTCAACCTCACCACTGTTCAAGTGGAACATTCTGCCCATACCCCTATCTTTGGCTGCCTCATACATAACCAAAACTCTTTTGTCATCAGGAAGTTGTAGTGAGATCGTGGAGTTTTCTAAGTTGATGATAGCACAAAAACTTTTTAACCAATCCACTCCCAGTTTAATATCTAACTTAGGGTAATTCAACACATATAACTCTAAAATAAAGGTGTGACCACCCATGCATAATTCTACTTGCATGCATTTCATATTTGTAATGCAGGAACTACTTATGGGACTATTAACATGTAATGGCTTATCAACAAGAACACATGTTAATCCTAGTTTCTGAACTATGTCACATGAGATAAAGGAGTGTGTAGCTCCTGTGTCATAGACAACTGATATGGATATACCTTTAATAAATAATGTACCTTCCACTTGGTTAGATGCTTCCATTGCCTTGCCTTTTCCTTCAAGTACAGCCACCCTTGCCATTTCTAGACACTGCCTCTTCATGTGTCCCTCTTTTCCACAGTTGTAACACCTAAGAACAGTTGACTTGGGTGCTAGGCACTTTGTCTTTATATGGCCTTCCTTCCCACAGTTATAACAGATAACTTCGGATTTTTTGTTATCAAAGCTTGCCACCTTGCTTCCTTCTTTGATCATTGCTTCTCCCTTCTTCTTCTCATATGGGTGTGCTCTATTCTTCCCTTTCTTGTTGTTCTTAAAATTTTTGAACTTCTCTCTGGCATTGTCATGCTGCACAAAGGACAATGTCAAGTCCATAACTTGATCAAAGGTTCTGTCTTTGTTTGGTAACATGGCTCTACTCAATCCAGCATTTAATCCCTGAATGTATCTAACATTCCTTGAAACTTCATCTGGAATCAATACTGCCCCATACTTGGACAACCGTTCATATTTCTGAGTGTATTCAATGACACTCATGGATCCTTGCCTACACTTGATGAATTCCTCAAGCAATGAAGCTTTTGTTGAGGCTGGGACAAATCTGGCTTCTAACATTTCTTTGAACTGGTTCCATGTGATCTCTTGCTCTTGCTCTTGCCTGCCTACAATGATCGCTTCCCACCAATCCAAAGCAGTGCCTTTCAATTGTCTTGAAGCTATTTGCCTCCTTCTCTGGTCATTAACTTGCATATCTGCAAAGATCCTCTCCACTGTTCTTAACCATGTCTGGACACCCATGACACTTTCTGTGCCATCAAAGCTTCTGCCTCCTAAGTGTGTATATGTTTTAAGAAACTTGGACAGCTCCTCATGTGGATTATCTACCCTAGGTGCCATTCCATCCCTAAGTACTCTAACAAAATCTTGCATGTTAATCATCGGGGGACCAGTGGCCATTCCAGTTGCCTGTTCAGCACTATCAGATGATTGATCATTCTCCCTTTCTCCAACAGCCTGGGGATTGATCCTAACTGCTCTGGGCCTCTATTGAACATTTCTAGTATGGTTAGTTCTAATTCCTATTCACTACTTCACTTTTAAACTAGCAGTGAACTCATTCATTCATAATAGGTAAAACAACCAATGCAAACAGCAAACAATATAAACAATGCACACAGATTCAACCAAGTATTTGTATTGGCTATGTATTTGATAACATAGCTCTGATACCAACTGAAGCATCCCTCCCCAATTTGCCATAGTGTTTGAATGGCTCAATTTAGTTTGTGCTAAATTAAGGGGTTGCTTACTTTCAAGACTAACTATTTTCTTTCTTTTATTAGTTTTTTTCCCTCTCTTCCCAAGATCCAATCTGATCAATATAGAAATATTGATATACTTCTTGAAAAACTATTTGTATATATATATATATATAAACATACAAATCATTTTAGTTCTAATATCAGAGTTTTTAGGTAAAGAATAACTCAATTTATTTTAAATTAAAATAACTAATAGTTTAGCCTTCCCTATCTGAATCTTTGTGCAAATTTACCAACAAATTCTTGTTTGTTTATGTTTGTATTTAACAGTTGTATATTTAATAAAACATGAGAATTGACCCATGACATTTAAGCTTTTGCAAAATCACTTCTCAAATTAGCAAAGTAAAAAGGTTGTGCATGCTTCTGTGCAGCTGAGTGCACCTAAACATGTACAACTGCTATTTATTACTTCTGGGTTTGTAGGTTGGCCAGCTTGATTGAGTTAGACTCCTATACTGGCTTGCTATAAACTACTAGCTTTGCTTATTCATTTAAACATCAAACTCATGTAAATCTGGGTTCATGCTTCTTATGTTTTTAGATTTTCCGCCTATGTATTTATTCTCACTTCATCATGTTTACAGTTATTTTGTAACTAAGTTTTAGCCTCTAAAACAGTCTAATACATATGCATACATTGCTTGTTTCACATATGCTTCAGTTCTACTACCAACTTCCCTACTCAATTCATGAAAATTGCATGCTTACAGGTTATAATATAAGCTAAATACTTTTATCTTTTCCTACTGAGAATAGTTCCATCACATAGTAATCTCTTTTAAACCATTCATTACATCACCATCAAAGTTCAGCACAAATCCAATATTATTACAGAAAAGTTTTCCAGCTAAAATAAAACATAAAGGAGATTCTTTAACAAAAATCATAGTTTAGTGAATTAGCAAATTTCTTCTTAGCATCACACATCTGCATCTTATCACTTAGCTTTCTCTTTTCCTGCAGACATCTCATGACCTGCTCCATAATACATATGAAGCACCCATTTGATGTAAGCAACAAACAGGTCAGACTTATGTCTGGTGTAAGTAAAATCATTTGATAGTGCTTAAAGACTAATGAGATAGGTTCCATTATTACCTTTCTATTTTTTTAGAGGTTAAGTGTTTTACTGAAATTAATCAGATCACTTTCTCATGTTCACATCACAAAGTGTTATACCAGTGGTAGGTGTTAGGTACTGTTAACATCATCATGTGTGCATTCTTAGGCTAATTTGTCATCAGAGACTATAATCCAGAAACCATAACAGCCATCATACAACTCACCCAAGCATGGTTAAACATGAACAAACAGTATTTGTGGTATTGAGCTGAAGTACAAATCCTTAATTTACATGTTAGGATTCCCACATACTTCTAGCCTATTTTCCCTTGCATGTATGTTCCTTTCATGTTATTCTAGGGTCCAGTATTACATTCATGGTTGCACCGGGGCACACTGACTGGAACTGCGACCTAATTTCTAGTGCACTACAAGTTATTAGGACATAAACATGCCATGTGCAAACTCACACCCCAACCCTGGTGCAAGCCAACCACTGTGTCATACCCACTTCCCTCATACCCAACATAATAGAGGTGACCCACATCCTTAGTTTAATTACTAAGTTTTTCTTATGACTCATTTTGGTCTATGTGGTGTCATACCCAAGACTATTGTACACTTAACCAATATAAGCTAACAGATTTCATACAACCATCAATCATTCATCCATTCATGCATTCAACAGCTAGTCAAACATACTTGTATACCACTTCAAGTCAGTTTTACACAGAGACATATATTAGGCTAAAGCATAGATTAAAGCATTTTCAGAGAGTGAAATGCTACTGTGGTTTCCCCAGTAATATGGTTCTCACAGTCACCCTACACATTAAAGTGTGTTTGCATGTTACTCAACCCTATGTCCAGAGAACACTTAATGATAGATTAAGGCTTAGCACATGGAAATCCCCATGCACCCTGACCATCTTTTCAGTTGCAAGACATAAGCCAGAGAACCTCTTTCTCTTACTGCCTTACACCCTACTTTTCTTATTAATTCTTGCTTTAACTAAAGATATTCCTCAAGTTCATAAACATATAAATAAATCAGTCATTATTCCATTATTAAATTTTCATGTAAAAACAAGCATAGGTTAAGTGACAACAAAGTAATGCAATTCACAAAATCTCAGTAACAACTAAAAATTATTAAACTGAGAATGCATGCAAAGCATCAAACAGAAATCAAAATAATCTAAAGGGTACATGGCTTCCTTTCATAGGTCTTAATTCCTTGCCAAGTGAGGGTTTACTCACCAAAGTTCTCCTTCCCAAGTCTTGGTTCAGGTCTGCCATGGATTGTCTAAACTGCTGCCTGTTTTCTTGTTTTTTTTCTCCTATATTTTGTTTCCTGGTTTCTCATCCTATAAACATAGGAGATAATGGTCTGTATATAAGGGAGTTGCTATGGTTTTAAGGTCAGTTAAGTCATTTATTTTCATCAGGAATCCCATCACCAGTTCTGGCTTCACCCAACAATCCACCCTCTCCACTTTCCTTTCCCACCATTTCTCCTTTTTCCTTGTCTTGGCCACTTTTGGCAAATTTCTTCACACTATTTGCATGACTTTGGCCTGGATATATTTCTGTCTTTTCTGGCCTTAACCATACATATAAGCTTATGTGCCTAACTAATTTTGTGTGTGTGTGTCTATCAATTATTTTGCACACCTTATATTCATGCATTTTCTACCCACACATGCAACTATGCTCATATTTAATCTATGAAAATTAGGACTAAAACTGCCTAGATTACTTATGTATTGTAATTAGGCTAATGTGTACACACTAACAAGTCATGCACTCATTTATTTTGTATTTATTCTACAGGGCCTTTACTCACTAACTTGCCTTGTTCATGTAGCATACTAGAACAGTGTGCACATGTACAAGAGCATGCACACTCACTCACACACACAAGTATTTCCAAAGAAAATTTTATTTTTAACTAATTGTCTTTCTTTTATAAAATATTCAAGATACATATATATATTTTTATATGCTTGCCTAACTATGGCCTGTCACACTAATTTTGTTTATATTGTTTGGTAGGCCCGAGTCAGCCAAAGGTTAAAAGTTAGCCAAATAAAACTATGTGTTTGAACAGATAGTTCATTATTACCTGATATTTATGTATGTTTACATAATGATGCTTTATAGTATTTAACCAGTTTTATCAAGGGGAAACCCGTTCCGCTAAGCTGCATGGTCTTACTTAACATATTAAACCGGGATGTATAGTATTATTCATATCAGGCTTTATGTCTGACTCGAAGTTTATGTTTTCCCCTTAAACTCTCGGGTGCTCAAAATTGATTTTAGTAGGCTGAGGGGCTAAAGTCTTTTCAGGTTTTAGTAGGATGACAAATAAGGCTACCGGAGGCATGTAGGTGGCAAACAGATAGCTATTTAGGAGTTGCAGTTTTATGCTTTGTTGTATTTCCGTTGTGTTTGTATTAAGTCAGTTATGACTATATGACTCTGATCATTCAAGGGGGTATCTTCGTATACCGCTCTTGGCGTATTTTGTAATAAGTATATTTTATCTGTGCCTGGGAACATATTGGGATTATGTGAGATGAATATGGAACATTTGTTTTACATGTAATGACGAAAAGTTGGTTTGAAATCTATGTTTTGTTTCATATTCAAGTGCTTCTGATATTATAGATACCGTTAACATAGCCATATTTAGTTGCCGGAAGCTAATACTATAGATGACTGCAGCATCTGTAGCTCTTAGTTTTGGGCCTCTAGATAAAGGATGTTACACATATCATGCCGATCCTTCCTTTTCCAAGCCAATATTCATATTTCAAGCACCCTGCATCGTTTATCTACCAACTATGTTTAATCATGGCTTCGTGTTATTATCTGTAGTTGACTTCCGGACCCCACATTCATCACTCTGCACTCATCGGCCTCGATAATTATGAAGTTTGTTGGGGTAAATCCGCATATGTACGACCTTGCCAAAAGGTTCGTTAACAGTTGGAAAGAAATTACTTTAAAAGGAAAGAAAATAGTTTTGTAAGTATATGTTGTTTTGCTACCTTCAGCAGCTACCTTTCGATAACATACCCCCGCCTCCAACTAGTTTGAAACCAATACACATGGTATCAAAGACTTGGTACGTAGTGGATTGGAGATAGGCGAAAGGTATAGGGTCAACATATGGCTTCTGAAAGGGTCGAAACTTTTTTGGCTTTTAATAGAAAACACACTTGTTTGCTTTCGAATGAGATGGCTTTCAACTTGGTTAATTGGTTTAAAGATAAGCTTTCGACCTTGGTTGTCGCCTTTTGTTTTAAAATGGCTTTCGACAGTGTCGAAACCCTTATTGCCGCAATTCTACATTTCGATCCAGTTGAGGCCGCCTTGCCTTTAAACATGGTTTCGAAGGGATGCTTTCGACTATATTAAAGAAGCCGCTTCTCCAATGCTTTCTAAAGGGATGGTGTCGAAGCCATCTACTTTCTTTACTTAGGAAACTGCTTTCGAAAGAGTGCTTTCGACGTGGTTGTTTTAAGATCCTTTGTTCTGTTGAAAGATAAACCCATAGGTTTCGACTTAAATGGTTTTAATGGTTTTGAAACCATGTTCCACAAGATTTTACTTGAATCCAATGCTTTCAAAAGGTTTTTTTAAGTAGTGTACTTTAATGCTTTCGAAAGATTACTAATGTAGGTTTCGAAGGGGAGGATCCCTAGTATTTTCGAAAGGTAAATGATAAAGGTTTCGAAGGGGTAATTCCCCAAATGTTTTGAAAGATACTTAAGGTATTTTAAATGGAAGTTCCAATTGCTTTTGAAAGGCAAGTTTTATGTTTTGAAAAGAGGATGTCTAAGATTTATAAAGCTTTCGAAACAGAGGCTTTCATTGTTTTCGAAAGGATTATATGGTTTCGAAAGGTATGTTTTGGCCTTTCGGCCTAAGGTTACAAAGTAAAGTAGTTTACTTGTATTGAAAGGGATAGTTAGTTGGTGGTTTGTATAGTGTATGCCTTGTTTGCTATGGTTGTTAGTGTATTACTTATGTATGTGCTTTACGATATAAATATAAGACTTTTTGGTATAGCTTGAATTATCTTTTCCCCTTCTAACTTCGGGGATGAAATTCTTTCAAGGGGAGAGGAATGTAACGACCTTGATTTTTAACCATCTGTTATTGGAATAATTAACTGATTTTAATTACTGAAATATAAATTTGTATAAGTCGAATGAATAAATTTTATGATATCTGAATATATAAATTTTGGAGACTATACTGAATTTTTAAATGCTAATCTCCGAATATGAAAAATATATATATATATGTATATGTATTTCACCATTTTAAAAATTATGATAAAAATATATGTATACATATACTTAGACCAGCTTCATGATGGAAAGATTTCAAACTTATGACAAGAATATATATAAGTATATATATGTATATATGTATATGTATATGTAAATATGAATATATCTAAATGTATATGAAAATATGTAAATATGTATATGGTAAAAATATGTATATGAGAATGTATATATCTATATATATGTGTACATATACATAGGAAGCATCATGATGACAAAATCTAATCAAGCACACAAAACATTAAATCAAGCACATAAATAAAACCAAATCACCCACAAAATATCAATTTAACCCATGAAATCAAATCAGCCCATAATATCACATCAGCTCACAAAAGAAAAGAAAAAAGAAAGAAAATGGAAGAAAATATGAAGCCTGTAAGCAAAATTCTCAGCAACCCTATATACTAGCCACCCTATACTTCACAGACCCTTCCATTCTCTTCTTTATATATATAGCCATTAATTGTTACTTATTCATACTTATAGCAAAATGAATCTCTGCCATTAAAACAAAAATAAGCTAATTGTTGAAAGCTTGAAGGAAGAATACTTAAAGCAGTAGTTGATCATACATCTTTACTGTGAGTAAAACATATCAAATTTTATTAACTGGTTATATATATGTATACCTATATATCTGTGATCTTGAATGAATCCCTTGTTTATGTCAAGTATACATGAGTTGATATGTATTCATGCCTTTGTATATGTGTATTAAACCTGGTGGTTCACCCTGTAACTCAGCATAGTGTTTCTTATATCTTCCTATACATTTTTCTTTTGATAAAACAGTTTGTCTATTAACTTCAAAAATCAATATCTCAACCCCTATTTAGTTTTAGATCTTGATCCGGAAACAAAAGGTGTTTGTGTTTGAATGAGGATCATTTTAAAATTTATCCCATTCGATTCCATCAAGCAGAGGCCGAGAAAATCCCATTATACAGTGAACAGGTCCACTGAGGTCGAAATTTAACTTTCATGAATTAATGAATATATCATATATTCGAGATCGTTGTTGAAAAACTCGATTTTTAAAGGTGGTTTGGTAATTTTAAGGGTGTGTGGTGGTAGAATTTTATAGATGAACGGATTTGGGGGTTTGGCCAAATTTCGATGACGTGGTTAATTTTACGACTCGGAGTTGGCCGTGGAGGAGGAGTAGACGATGGGGGATCGGGGAAAAATGGCACGGCAATATTTAGTGGGCCGTGGAGGCTAGATGAGGTGACTTTAGGGTTTTAGGTTGTGTTGGGTTTGGCTTCGAGTTTGAGGCAATAGCGATGATGAGAGGAACAAGGAAGCATGCGCTAGTGGGGAAAGGAAGAGGAGATGGTGGCAGAGCTTGGGGTAATTTCTGGTGATGGATGGTTGCATAGTTGGTCATGGCGAGGCATGTGAAAGTCACAGTCTTGGTTCCAGGTTGCGGATTTGAGTTCAAATCATCGAACTGAGTTTTGGTCGTGGGTTCCATGGGTTAGGCGAGTTGCTTTGGTGGTGGGCGACATGTGGGGTTGATTGGTGGTGAGGTTCGATTACCAAAGAACGTGTGCACGTGCACACGTTGGTGCACAGATGGGTAAGTTCGAATGAAAGAAAAGGATAAGGGAAAGGAACTGGGAAAGAGGGGAAGAAAGGAGTTGGGCTGGGTTTGTATTTGGTGGGCTGGGTTGAAGGTTGGACGTATTTGGGCTGAGTGAAGAAAGGATAAAGTAAATAAATTCTTTTATTTAGAAATCTATAAATTTCAAAACCCTATTTCTTCTTCATTTAATATCCAAACGACGAGCAGATTTTTGTGTCGAGACCATATCGCTGAGTAGTTCCATCTGAACTAATGTCGTCGAGATTTCTACAATGTAAAATTTCAATAATATTTAATAATTGAAGTAAACGAATGGGAAATTTCTTATGTAACTAGTTATATGTTAATTAATTAAGTAATTATTAATGGACTATTTAATTTTTATTAATTCAAATAAATCATCTTTTTATAAATTTCTTTGATTAACAAGTAATCGGGATTTAAAAATATAACTTGACTTAGTTAATTGGAACTGATTAAATTCTAATAGGTAAATTGATTTAATATTAATTATAAATGGTTGATTGAGTTAATGATCTATGTTTGAGTGATATTGTTCTTAGATATTGTTTAATTATCTGTTGTCTATGCATTAAGTAGCCAAACAAAATTAAAGTAGTTAGAATAAAACGTTGACATGTTTTATTAAAAGTAAATCGACTTGTACTGATCACTATTCCGAATTTTAGAAAATGTGATTATTACAAGCGAATTAATTTCGATGGACAGGTCATGATAAAGTAAACATATGGAATGAATTTCCATATGTGAATATTGACACCCTGATTGTATAATTGTTTATTTTAAACAATTTGGCCTTTAAAATTTATCGTTTTGGATTCAATGAGACCGGGACTCGTCGTGTTTATGTGTGACGTGGTCTTACGAGATACCTTTGTTTTCAAAGGATTTTAAAATAGTAATAATTCAAATGGAGTGTGTTTTTCTCACGCTGGTTTTCTAGACTGACTAGGGTGTTATTTTATTATAATGCTCGGCTCATACCGAGTATTACAGATTCAAGTTAGGATGCTATGAAGCTCAGGAGACGAGCTAGATGACAAAGACGTATTCCCATACTTGTAATTTTCTGTTGTCTGTATAGAATGTATAGTCAGCACTGGTGATGACAAGTTATTATAACTGTCCAAATTGATTTGTTGATTGTTGAACTCTGATGATTGTATGTATATTAACTGATACTTTTGTATAAAAATATGTTATTATATATTATATTTTGTTCCGGTGCAATTGTGAGATTCTGTGTTGTTGATTCTGGTTCCTTCTATCTTTCTCTTCTTCACCCTTAATGATCTGGTATTTTCGACGCTTGACTATTCGACATGTTATACAATGAACGTATGGATGTCAATTTTCGAGGGTCGAAAATCCCGGGCCATTATAATTTTTCAACTAATTTCCTACGGGTTCTAATTTTCCCAAGTTCAACCGACTGCCTTCATCATTTCAGCCGGTCGTTTCATCTATTTTCTGGTTTTTAAAAAGATCTACCTGTTTTTCAATGCAACTATTCAATTAACCTACTTCTTTATACCACATACCCCTTCATTTTCAACCTACCCAACCATTCACTTCTCAGAAAAACCCACAAGCAAACCCTAACTTCTTCAAAAAAAAATCAATTTTTTTTCCAATTTCATAAAACAAAATGGCTCCAAGATCAGAGAGAGCAAGAGAATCAACAACTGGACCTTCGAAGAGTCAAATTCGAGCATGGTTATACAATGATACATCGGTAAATAGGTTCAATAGCTTGAGAAATTCGAAATTTTCCAAAGGAGCCTTCATGAAATTTTCGGACTTCAATGGCTACGCGATTAGGGAATTAGCCGAAGCTCATGGTTTCGATTCACTTATTGGGTATGATTCTAGTAATGTTAAAATCTTCCCTCTTTTAATTAAGCTCTTCTATGCCAATATGAATCCCGATCATCAAAATCCCCAAAACAAAGATGAATGTATATGGGTGTTGGTTTGCGGAGTAAAAATTTATTTACCTCTTAAAAGATTAGGCCACATTTTAAGATGTCAATTCGAGGGGTTGGATATTGATGATGTTGATGTTGATATACACAATCACGATGAAGTATCCCATCTTTTCTTGTCGGACGATTTAACCATTTTAAAATATATTTCCTTACATTCGAAGGCAAGAATCATCCACCATGCACTCATTCGATCTCTACAACTCCGGACCGGAAGTTATGAAAAAGTCTACAAAAGAGATTTTCAAGCTTTATATGCTATTTACTCCTTTCAACGAGTAAATCGGAGTAAATAATATTAGATGAATTTCTTAGAGTCAATCATAAAAGGAGCTAGAAAATAATTCACCATGGAGCTTACATAATGCGGATTCTTCAAAATTTTGGAGTTCCATTGCCTGATTCCGACTTCATGACTATAAATGAGCTTAACTCGAAAATATTTAATCTCATGGGTCTTCCAAAGCATCTCAAAAACCAATAAATCATTAGCTTTCAAGAGTGGGTCGAAAATCGTAATCAAGGAATTCCACAACCGAGAGACACGAATATTGCCTCCTCCTCCTCTTAAGTTCCTCAACAAGAAGAAGAGGACGACAAAATTCATGAACTTCATATTGACGTGCCTCCTAAGCAAGCTCTTGTCACGTTATCCTAGAATCAAAGCAAACTCGATCGACATTTAGCCAAGGTTGAGAAGAATCTTTCTAAAGAAAACAAAAGCTAAACTCGATAAAGGGTGTTTTAAATAAAATTTGGAAAAAGGTTTCTTGCTCGGATCCACTTCGACAGGTACCATTGAAAATCTGGCATCATTCTCTTGAATAACCTTGGAAGAAGAAGGAGATGAAGAAGTGGGTAGTGAAGAATTCTAAACTGTTTTTGTTGTGTTGCTATGATACATTCATTCAAGTTGTAGCATTTTGTTTAAGACATTTTTTTTGATGTTTATGTACTTTCTTCAATCATCAATGTTCTATGTGAAGTTACTATGTAAGTTGGTTAGTTTTGTTTCTCATGTCTATATGCTTATATGTCTATGTGAAATATTTTATTTCTCATTTCAATTATTTTTCCTTTTTGTCGATGACAAAAGGGGAGAATACGATTGATAAAGGGAGTATTCAGTCAGGAAGAGAAATTTACTTTATACATATAAAAAAAACTTACATTGTTGTCATCATCAAAACGGGGAAGAATGTTAGAACCTATAATTTTGATATTTTGATTGTGACAACTATATAAGTGAATATTATATGAACTAACCAAATTTGCAGGAGAAGATAATATTTTTACTCGAGAAATAGTCTAACAATTTGCAGACCAGATTCTGGATTGAAGCTTCGGCAAAGTATTAAGTTTAAGGTCTAAGTTTAGTAGTAATTTTATGTTAAAATCTCTCTGAAGTGGTATATGCACGTATATGATTTAATTTTTTTTCAAAACATTGTTGATGTGCCAGAAAACACAAAATTCGGCTGGCTGAATAGCTTGGTTCAGACGGCTGAATGTTGTGCATGTGCACAAATTTCTTTGAATATTCAGACGGCTGACCTTGCAAATTCAGACGGTTGAATTATGTCACTTTTGCACTATTTTCTTGCTTATTAATTTTTAAATCCATTCAGTTGGCAGAATTACTCCATTCAGACGGCTGAATCTTCATAACGGCTATATTTTGAAAAGACACTTCAATTCAATGAACATAAACAACTCTTGATTCAAGAGTTTCTTCCATATCTCTTCATGGCTTTCTTTCACGAACGATTATAGCCCTTCAATCTCTATAAATATCCATGAATTTCATTGTTTTAATCACGAATACTAATTCTAATTCTCATTCTTATTTTCTGTTCTATCTTGCTATTTGAACTCTAAGCATTCAATATTTCATTCTGATCATTTGTTCATTCAAGCATACTTCACTAGTGATTTAATAAACTTCATATCTTCACAAATTACACGATATACCACTAAGGAGAAGGTTATAGGAAGAGTGTACTCTAAAGACTTATCCATGCTATTAAAAGAGCACATTCAGTCAAGATAATTCTCTGTACTATTGAAGTCTTGTTCGGTTGCTTAGGCGGTTGAAGTCCTATTATGTTGCTTGGGCGGTTGAAGTCATGTTCGGTTGCTCAGGTGGTGTAATATATGTTCCTTCGGGTTAAGTGAGGGTTGATAGTTAAATTCCAGAAGGAGTCTGGGACTGGACGTAGAACGGGAGTTTGAACCAGTATAAAAATCTCTGGTGTCATTTACTTTATTATTTTACTTCTATATTTATATTCCGTACTAGTAAATAGTTTAGTTAATATTCCATATTGCACGATCCTTTAGTCACTTTCAAATAGTAGGTCGTGATATGAAGGAGCTAAGGAACAAGGTTATTAGACTTGTTCGTGTCCAGTGGAGTGACGACAAGGAAGACTGTACCTGCAAGGTAGATGATAAGATTAGGAATATCTATCCCGAGTTATTTTTAGGCATTCATTTATATAGCAGGGTGCTTTGTATATCTATTGTAAGGATTGTAGGGTATTAGTATATTCATTATATGGTTGTGTGTTAGTAGTTGCACTAATACTTTTATGTTTCATGATTGATAGTTTACATTAGTAAGGTACTAGTGCAATCTGTTGTACTTGTGTGCGCTTATATTATGACGACCTTGCACTTTTAGGATGTTAATGTAAATTTTGTTCCTTATCAAAATTTCGAGGATGAAATTTTTTATAAGGAGGGGAGATTGTTACACCACATATTTTGGAGAATTCATAATATGGAAAAGTAATTAAACTAAATAGAAATTAATAATACGGAGACATTGTTAATTAAATTACTAAAATGATTTAATTGCAATAATTGTCTAAGAGAAATTTAACTAATCAAGTTAGGTCACTTTAAAAAGTTAATTGGATGACCTTGATTAATAAAAGAAAACAATTTAAATTTTAATGGGAAGAATTTGGTTAAGGGGAATAAGTTAGTAAGGACTAAAACCACTAACCCATATTCCTTAGCACCAACTCCTCATTCTATCTTCATTTCATTTTCATTCACAAAACAAAACCTCCTAATAACTCTAAGCAAGGCGAACATTTTCCAAAGAAGAAGAAGAGAATTTCAAAGCTAGAAGACTAAAGCTCTTAAGTTTAAAGAAAAGGGAAGATTAAAACAAGTTCTCTTAAGCTAAGTGAGGAAAATATTTCTCTAAAAATCTATCCTAACCAATTGAGTTTCGATTTGACTTTTATATAAATGTTTTGATAATGTTAAACATATTTGAATGTATGAACATTATTTTAGTTATGGTTTAAAATTTTATTAAAGTGAATTAGTTCATGTTTTAGGATAAAACATGTTCTAATCACATCCAAATACCATAAAATTTTGATATGATATGCTTAATGATGAAATGAAGATAGAGTTTTAATTTCATCATTTTTGGAACTAATATGAATATTTTATGAATTTCCTAAGTTGAAAAAAATGGTTTTAGGTTAACTAATTATTAAAAATAATAAAATTAATTATTTTGACTTGAAATTTTCATATGAGGTAGAATATGGTAAAAGAGATATTTGATGAATTTTTGGGAATTTTCCCATCAATTTTCTATTTTATATGAATTATTTAGTAAAGAAAAAACTAATTAGTTAAGGAAGCATTAATTAATTAATGTTGTGCTGCGCCTAATTAATTTTGAAATGAGAACTGAAAAGAGAACTGAAAATTATGAAGTTGGCCAATGAGAACTCAACACCAATTGGGTTAGGTGAAGAGATAATATTAATGGGGTAAAATCAGTTTTCAATAATTTTACAAGTGTGCCACTTAACTGCTACAACAACTCACAAAGGTATAGCACATGAAGGCAAAATAATAAAAGCATGCGAAGGCTATCAATTAGAATTCATGAAAGTTAAGAAATAATAGTAATAATAAATAACATATAAAAGCCAAATGAGGAATAACAACTCACCTGGCGGTGAATGAAAGCTAGCACACAAAGTCTAAATGAAACCAAACAAGAAAGCATGAAAAGAATTCACAAAGGCCATGAAGGCATGTTCATAGAAAAAATAATAATATAATAATGCACGAAAGCTTGATTCACGAAATGAAGCAGTACGTTTGGACTTAAATTTAATTTCATGCGATGGTAAATTAAAACAAAGTTGTCACACAAAGGCCACATGGATAACTCATGAAACCTTTCAACCCACGTGACCTCAAAGCAATACAAGTAGGGCTGTCAATGAGTACCTGAAAAATCCGAAATCCGTCCGTATCCGTATCCGAAATATGAAAAATTATCCGATATCCGAAAAACGAATACGGATACGGATATGGCCATATCTGTATCCGATAATTATCCGTTCGGTTTTTATTAAGATTATAGCTATTTTTTATGTATTTTAGTACATAAAATGATTGTCGTTTACTATTATATCTCGGTAAAAAAATTAATATGTATGTAAAAAATCAATTTTACCACTTTAAATTATTTTTCTTAGTGTATTTATTATTTCTATATATTTAGTACAAAAACAAATTTATGATAAATCAATTTTTTTTATTTATTTGTTTAGATTTATCAGTGGTAAACTGATCGAAGAATATCCGATATCCGTCTGCATCCGCGGATATGGATATTCGATATCCGAAAATGATTTCGGATACGGATACGGATATAGCACTATCCATATCCGAAAGTATCCGTTTATAGGCCTAAATACAAGTATCGAAAAGAAAACTAGACACGTGGGCTCCTCTCTGATAACACACGAAACCTAAGCTTAATGCAACACAAGTTGAATGAAAAAAAAGTACATGAATTGAATGTCAAATGAAACAAATAAAATAGCTCAATGTACACGAAGGCCAAACTACAACACATGAAATTTAGTGATGAAATTAAATTACACGCGATGGCACTGGATAGTTGATGCACAATGGCTTGGATTAGAACATAGTGGTAGTACATGTTAGCTTGGGATTTGCATGAGGCCATTAATAACATTTTTAATTAAACATGACGGCTATGGAATAGCCAATAACAATAATCAAATGTAACAAAGTTATATTTTCTAAGCAAAATACGGATACTTAAGGCATTCTGGAAGATATTTTCCAAGTATTATTGAACTATTTCAAAGGGAGGAAATAAAAAAGAGATTTTATGAGTTAAAATTTTGCTAACTTAATTTTAAAATGAAGGAAGCCTATAGAAGTGAATAAATGATAGGGTATTGTTTGATGTTATATCTGAAGAATGTGTGAATGAAAGAAAAGAATTAAACCATGATCGTAAATGTATATAGACTCATAGAGTTATTGGATGGCTGGGTACCGTGACTATCAGTCTAAAATCCAACGGTATATAGCAGGTTACCACAATAGGTTCAACTCAAGAACATTTTAAAAACTCTACATAGGAGTTAAGGCAAGATGCCAAAACATCAAGGTGGTGTTATAGTTAAAAATAACCGCCAATGTGCCAAACATCAGGGTGATGTTATAAATTAATTCGACAACGTAAACGATAATGATTCAGGGACTTAGAGAGGCTACTAACACCTAATAAGGATGTCTGCTAGAATGTATTGGAAGTGCTTACATTCAACCTCTTAGGAGAGTCAATGTAGCTTTAGTCGGAGTGGTTCCTATGGTAAAACAATTCGATATTTTCACCAAGTGACAGTGTTCAAGTAAAAGATTGAATTAGTGGCAGGAAGGCTTAGGGAGGTGATCACTAAAATGAGTTGTTGATAACTTAAGAAAGAAGCATAGAACCAAATATTAAGTGGTGAATGAATGAATAATGAATGATTATCTTACTTGGTTCATATTTGGATTATAAGTATATGGTGTACTTAACTTGAATGTGTGTGTGTAGACCCGTCAAACGGGTCGGGTCATAAATGGGTCGGGTAGAATTTGACCCATCCCATTCAAGCCATAAAAAAACCTAACCTATTTGACCCATTTAATAAATGGGTTGACCCGACCTGACCCGATTATTAAAAGGGTCAACTCGACCCGACCCATTTAACAAAAAAATTTCAGCAAAAACTACGCCAGAAAAATAAAAAAACTGCATACTACATAAAAAATGAAAAAAAACACTAGAAAATTAAAAAACTGAATTAGATAATGCAAAAACCAGAAAATATTTGAATGTCCTACATAAGATAATTACAAACTACAACATTAAAAACTAAAAGATACAACATAGTACAATTTTAGTTGACAAACTCCATAGTTCAACACAAAAACTACATCAAAAAACTAAACAAAATACTACAAAAACAGCAACATGTTATATAAGTAATAAAACTGCAAAATAATTGAAAGTTTTGCAGCATATGAGCAGTCTCGTAATCCTGAAGCTTTAAGCATGACCCTGTAATCCTGAAGCAAGTCACAAACTATCAGTTCACAAATTTGGTAAGAATTAAGATGATGAAACTCATACATATATGCATTTACAGAAATAGAATAAACTCATACATAAACAGGTATGTTCAGAATTTAATACATCTCTGGCATCATACATATCAAACTATGTACATTTAAAGATCCTTTAAAACCTGAAGTATATCAAACTAGTATTCCTTTAAAAATTGTGTTCCTCAAAAGTGTCTTATGTATCGCTCAAGATTTTCATTTCCTGTTTCACTGTTCACAGCTCAACATCGTGATTGCATGACCGAGAGCTATAAATAATGTAACAACATGGTATGTGATGCAATGGACACTGTAGGTATATTTGTTTAAAGACTTAAAGCACTTGTTTATTCATGCTTCATAGCCCTTGGACATCAAACCAATGGATAACAGATATAGTAATGAAAATGGTAATTACTTGATGAAGCCAATATATTAATATGGAGATAATGAAGGATAAAAGCTTACAAAAAATCTTATAACCAATACACCAACAAATTAGGTATAATATTGAAAAAAATACAATAATATGTTTTCTTTGATAATGAGGTAGTTACAAAATAGATTTAAGCATGATTCTTAAACTTTTGATAAAGTAGTTATGATATTTAAAAAATAAGAATAGCTAACAGAAAATTTAATAAAAATCTAAGAAACGTAAAGTTGGTTAAGAAAAGTGCAAAATTTTAAATAAAAAATAAATAAAAATATTCAGAAATTCAATAGACCCAATGTTTATAGCTGTAAAACTAGTATACAAAATACATCCAAATAAACAAAGAGGTTGTTCACAAACAATGTTCAAATTCCAGGTTGTTTTGCATTTCAACACAATGTTTTGCATTTCAAATATGACAGTAATATCTTCACACCAACATAATCCAATTTTTCCTATACTGGATTGCCATATAATTTCCAGAATTTCACTAAAAATAAGAAAGTAATTATATCAAAACAATATACTATAAAATAGTACCTTCTACTACGACAAACAATGGTCACCTAAGGATGGTGTTGGAACTAGAGTAAACTACTCCGTATCAATATGAAATTTGGAAATATCTTCATTTTCTTGTTCTACTTCTGTTGCAATAACATTCCCATATAACCAATCACGCATGCAAAGTAATGCCTCCACAATATCATCTTTAAGGGACCGGCGATACTCGTCTAAAACCCTTCCGCCAATGCTAAATGCGCTTTCGGATGCAACGGTAGTGATAAGCACGGCTAAAACATCTTTTTCCATGAGAGAGAGAATAGGGTATTTAAGTTGTTGAGATTGCCAAAATGAAAGAATATCGAGTGGTAACTTGCGATCTAACAGTCCATCTTCTAGATATAACTTACGTTCTGAATTATGAGAACTTTCAGCAAACTCAGAATTTCTATATATATCAAATTCTTCCATTACATCAACACACTCCTGTGAATAAGGTCCCATAAATGAATCGTCGCAATCTAATTCTTTTGATCCACTGGCTTCACTATTGGATTCTTACTCTATTTTTTTCTTGTACTCCTCATAAAGACCTTTTAATTTTGTCTCTACCACCTCAAACCTTTCGCCATAATCATTGCCATAAAGTCTTTCGTAACAAAATTTGACAAAATCCATCTTATATCGGGGATCAAGAATACAAGCAATGCAAAGCAATATACTAAATTCACTCCAATATTTATTGAACTTTAAAAACATGCTACTTGCTATGTTAGACATAAAATCATTGGATCCTATGCACTTTTGCAATGTAAATAAAACCGTAACAACTTTCGGAAAAAATAAATTAGAAGTTGGGTATTTAGTTCCAGAAAATAAGTAAGTGGCATCGTAAAATACTTCTAAAAAATCGGTATTTTTTTTTGCTTTCATCCATTCCTCTTGTGTAGGACAATAAATAAAATTCTTATCAACGAGCTCTAAACGACAAAGTGCTTGTTTATAATATATAGCACTTTTCAACATAACAAAGGTTGAGTTCCATCTAGTTGGTACCTCTTGACGCAATCCTTTGTTACTATTATCCAATGAAATATCTGCTATACATTCTACAAAATGTTTCTTTCTCGATTGTGAACCTTTAATATACTTGATACTTTCCCTTATATTGCTTAAACACGAAGAAATACATTTTAAACCATCCTGTACCATCAAGTTTAAAATATGTGATGTACATCGCACATGCAAATATTCTCCGTTTGCAATCAACGCTTTACGATATGTAAGATGAGAATCTAATAGCTCTACAAATTTATCATTAGAAGAAGCGTTATCTAATGTATAAGCAAATATCCTATCTTCAATATCCCAATTAAGCAAAAGATTGGATATTTTTCCAAAAATAGCAGCTCCGGAATGGGGTGGTTGCATAAGACAACAACTTAACAGTTTTTTCTATAGGTTCCATTCATTGTCTATAAAATGTGCTGTTAGAGTGATATAGCCATCTGCATTAATCGATGTCCATAAATCGGTTGTCAAACTTACCCTCCCCGTACATGTTTTCAAAAAACATTTAAGCTTGGATTTTTCCTTTTCATATAACTTTAGAACATCGGTACGGGATGTATTTCTCGAAAAGGATACAACTTTGTCGTTAAGATGTGAATGTATATCACGAATACCTTCATAATGAATAAACATAAACGGCAAATTATGTCTAATAATTGCCTTGGCCATTAATTCTCTATATTTATTTTGATTAAAAATAGTTTGACCCTCTTTCAATGCTTTTGCACTTATCATCGAACATCTCGGTATGTGTTTTCTTAGATTGGAAGTACCATACTTACCCCCCCCCCCCAAATGTATGACTTCTTACATTCCTTACAATAACATGCCTGATTTTCCCCTTCAACGACCTCGTTCTTTTGAAAATATTTTCAAACTTCAGAATGAGTACTCCTAACTCGCTTTTTTCTGATAGAACTATTTACTGAATCAGGTTCATTCTCTAAATCCTCCATAGCAATGTTATCATATTCAACTGAATCCATAATCTACAAAATTACAAGAAAATTAATATTTGCATGCTGAGTATTTATATGAATATAAACTGACCATTGATTGGGAACTGACACATTAAGACGGTGGGTGATGAATATAAAGATATACTGGGTATAGTTAAAAGAGGAAGAAAAACTTTCAGCCAACAAATAACAATATGTAGAAAAATAATGTAACTACCAGAGAAGAAGAAAGAACAAGCAAAAATAACATTGAGCGGTTCAATTAAAGTACATGTAAATGATATTCTATATGCAGTGGAAGCTGACCTCAAATTTTATAGCTCCTAAGTCCAGTTTCTGTTTAACCTCCCTGTAAATTTCAGGCTCTGCAAAAGGTCAAAAAAGTTAACATACTTTAAATCATGATGCTTAACAGAAACCATTTCACAGATATACTTCAAAGCAATACTGAAGATGGGTCTATTATCATAAGTAACCTTTCCCAGGTATGTCAAAAAAGCCTTTCAAAATGCATGAACAGTGGTAGATGAGTTTCTGCGATTTGCTACCTCAATGGCTGGACATAAATGTAGCAGCGAAGCAGTATCGATGCTAAATCAGGACAATGCAGACATAATTAAGTTTTCTATGATTTGCTACCTCAAGGTTGTTTAACATACATCATGCCTACAAATTATTTGTTACTTTGTAATAGAAACAGGTAGATGACTTTCTGTGTTATATATGGATGCTAAGATATAGTTAGAAAAAGAATTTGCTTGAGTTATACAATGATTTAATTTCGTAATATAGTGGTGATACACAAAAGTTGCATTCATTTACTTGTTATAGCTGATTGCTTATTGGTTGTTCATGCTGCAGTGTAACTTGGTATATGAATATAATATTAAAATGCAAGTAATTATACTTTAGTTGTCTTAAAAAAGATATTGCTACAGCCTATAGGTCTACTGCCTCCAAACTTTTTGGTTAAAAAAAGGCCAACAGCATTTGTTAACACACCTTAAAAGTAGTTTGGACCTGTAACTTGTAAGCTATTTAAAAATAAATATTTAAAAGCAAAAGTGTTTGGCACATAAGATATTTAATTCTAAATGTTTAAGTAAGATATATAAAAAACAGGTAAATAGGCACAAGGAAGAAGTTGCAAAAAAATTTAGTCTCAGGGACAACAAGTTTGCTTTTTAGTCTGAAGGACACTTTTTAGTATAAACTGAAAATGATAGTTACAACTATCATTCTGTGATTTACACTAAAAAGTGTCCTTCAGCCTAAAAAACAAACTTCTTGTCCTTGAAACTAAATTTTTCTCTAACATTTTCCTTGAGCCTAAAAACCCCAATAAAAAAATGATCTTTTATGTATGTAACAGCTAAGTCTCATAAGCGAATAATGTAGGCGAGGCATTTGTTGGACATCCTATGGCCAAAATTACCCAGTAAGGAAACAGTTTAATCTCATATCATGCATTACCTTGTAAATCATAGTATAAATATAAACTGATAATGCATACTTTATAAAATAGAGGGCAAAACTAAAGTACTACAACCATGTTTATCATGTACTGAGAAAATATATCGCTTGACAAACAGAACCACACTGATTACATTACCTTTTCAATAGTTCTGTTTCGTTTGCAAATAATATTAGTTACCTGTTCCTATTGCTTAAAGTTGTTTTTATGAACGAATAAACTGCTGTTTTTTTAAACAATCTACATATGCAAGATTTCATGTTACTCATAACCAATACTTCATTTTCAAAGTTAATTAAAACCATATGCAATATGATTTGCAATATGAAAACACATTTTGGTAAACCTGAGATTACAGTAAGAACTTGTTAAAGATACATATGGCTGTACAATTTATTCTCATTCTCTATTTTGGAACAAGTTGATGATGAAACTAGATAGTTTATAGTAAAATTAACAATCTATGTCATGATATAAGTCATTCAATCAAGTGAAAATACGTGTAATAAAGAATGGTAATATGACTCATGAATAACAATTATATAGACAGAAGTAGTAAATAAAATAGAGAAAGAACCATATGAAATGGACACAGTTTCAGATATTACTATAAAATTTACTATGTATTCCCTTTTCTAACATTTACAAGTGTGTATCCTTCAAGAATCTACCAAACTGGACCTATCCATTAGATAATCCTCCTAATTTGGATTATAATGGTTCATTTTTGAGCTAAAAGATAACGTCATCTCTGATTGTGTGACGATGAATAAACCAAGCGACACTAGTGCAATTTCAACACTCAGTACGTACCGAAAACCAAATCCAAATAAGAATAAATTAGACGAAACACACATTTTATTTCACAACCAGAAAATCCATAACGGATGGTGAAGAAAGCAGCTTCGCTCAAGTATCCAAGATGATATATTGACATAACAAATCAAAAATTGCAAAAAGTTAATTACCTAGGGTTTTCATATTTGAAAGACGATGAAGCATGCGTTGAAGAGGAGCCACTCGAGTTCGAATTTAGGGTTGTCGAACGTATCAATGATGATCTCGCTCTTTAAATCTTGATTAAATTACATAACTCAAGTATCTTAGTGAAAGAAGTGTAGAAATCGCCGATTTCTTCTATCGTGATTTGGGGAGAGATTAGGGTTGGAAGCAGCAACCGGGTTGGGTCAGATTTGAGATTTTTTTCATTGCAAACGTAAACGGGTTGGGTAAAAAAAAGAAAGAAAATTGAAGGGTTATACCCAACCCTTTTAATATTAGGGTTAGTGGGTTGGGTAAATGGGTTAGGGTTGGTTTTGACAGGTCTATGTGTGTGTGTGATAGGATTCATAATTGGGTATCAAGTATAGGGTACACTTTTTCATTGAATGTACGCACATGGATGCTTTGATGTAATGTTCATTTACATGCACATGGTTGCTTCAACGATATATATACATTGTTTGTTTTTATATATATTAATGTACATTGATGATGATAAAGTAAGGGAAAAACACGTTTCGTGTTAGCGGCATGGTCTCACTATGGATGACTAAGGTAAAAGTTTTACTCGTACTAGGCTATCTATCCGATCCGTGTTTTATTATTCCTATAAACTCATGGGTACACATTCAAGTGTGCTGATTTTATGAATTAAACGGGTATCTTTTGAAGGACGAATAAAGATTTCGAAGACGAAGCAGAAGGCTTGCTATTTAAATAAAATATTTTGAAATTTCACCGTGTAAACTAGGATTTATAACTGGTTAGGTGCGGTGTTGGCATTTTCATATGTCGGACACACATTTCTCTGATTTTCTTATTATATATTTACCCCTACATGGAAATGATTTGGGTTAAAGCTGTTCTAATGAATTATGTAAATTAATTGATGTAATGAAAAAATATTTAGCCGCTTTGTTTACTTATGTTATAAAAAATAATACTAAACTCACTTTGTCGTTAAAAAATAATTTTGTGATGAATGCAGCATCATCGAGAGTAGGGAATGTTGCACATCACTTATACTGGAGGAAGCAGATAAGGAGAGTGAGGAAGATGCACTAAAGAGCAAAGTCGTAACACCCCGAAAACTTAATTAGAAATTTAATAAGGAAATTAAATTAAAATAAAATAAGGACTAATTTTTTTTCAAAAATGTCTAAATTTTGCTATGTAACTTGCACCACTACGTTCGTAGCGATTTTCCAGACGATTTTCATATATAACACTTCGTAATCAGAGTCAATATGTAAAAGTTATAGGCGTTGGAAGAATTGAAGATAGAATAAAGACTTAAAACTTATAATTCACAAATTTACACTAGAGCCAGTCAACCCATACATGCTGATTAAAAAGAAAATCATTCTGTCTATTCCAATCGCCGTCTATTGACAGTAATCAACTTTCCCGTAAATTAAGAAGTTGATGGATGAATAGCCATATAAGATCCAACATTATTAATGATCATTAGGTATCCATCTAGTATAGTGAACCCATCACCTCAACTAGACACCATTCTACACTCCATCACATTTTCTTTGACTACGTTGATAACTCTACCCACCACAAGTGCAATTGAATCTTCAATGCCCATATGCTTACTTAATGTTATATGTTAATTCATTGTGACTATGTCTTCTTCATATTTGCATTTTTGTATATCTACCTTTGTTTACTACTATCTTTTATTACACAATTTTGTGCGCTTGCAACTATAGTGGATTGATTCAGCTTCCACACTTCATGGGATCTTTTTAAATGTGCAAGATAAATTAGTTAAGTACGTTATTAGGACATTTGAAGTTTTAAACCATTTGGTTGTGACTTAGAATTTTCCATTTCAGGGATGGGCTTGAAGTATAGAATCTAGAGTTGGAGTGATCTATGGACATGAAACATAATGTGGTTTCCAAGGCTTGGAGGGATGATTTACGAGTGGAAAGTGTTTTATCCTTTGTTAGTCCAATTGGGAAATGTTTGGAGTTGGAATACTTACTAAGGTTGGGAAAGTGTAGGAGGTTATGAGGAGGGAAGGAAATAATGGATGTTGTTTTTGGTAGATAGAGGAGGACCTTCAATGATGTTGTGTTGTGGAATAAGCATGCTTCTTAAATTGTATTTTCCTTAGGTAAAGTGTATTTTACAAATAATAGTAAAATATATTGTAATTATAGTATGATAATGTGGTGTTACCTCATTTCATGGCAGATGAAAGATGATGGTCGTTATATTGCTCTTTCATGGGAAAATATTTTTTACGGCACTGTAATGCTTCTTCATAGTGCCTAGGAAGTCGGATTAATCTTAATATAAGACGGTAAAAAGTATCATAATGTTACTTTATACGAAAATGGAAGACCTATCTGTATATTCTCATTTTACTTAATTCTTTTTCTTTGTTTCTTCCTTTTATTACAAGCTCTAGAATAAGCAAGTTGAAGCATGACAAATATTACTATCATTTTATCCCAAAAGTTAAAAACATATATTAGCAAGTACGATTTTACTACCGACGTTAACATGTGCTTCATGGGTACATACTACTATGTCCTCATCACTATAAAATCCATATTATTCATCAGATTATTTGCGTTACTTTCATCTGCCAAGTTATCCTTTAATATATTAAACTTTTATGTTTATAATATTTTAAGCTTTATTTCACAATTTTCTTTGTACACATCCATCAGACGTGTCAAAGTTACCGGTGTTTTTAATGTAAAATAGAATGGACTGATTAGTGATTCATTGAGATGAAAATATTGATGAAGTGGAACATATAAAATTGGCTTATATTAAGGAGAATTTAGTATTTGGGTTGCTATTAAATGAGAAAAGAGGAGATGAAAAGTTGTATGTTAAACCTTTTACGCAATAGAATAGAAACATAAGCAAGTTGGTATTTTAGTATTTTAATTTATGATTGAAATGAAAAGCGAGATGGAAAAGAGGGTAGTAGAATTTAAAGTGGGGAGAAAATGTGAGAATATAGTAGTATATGTTCTTAATGTTTACCGTGGAATAGAATGGTAGTGATTAATGAGATATAATTATTGATGTAGGCTTAAATTAAGGATAATTTAGTATATGGATTCATATTAAATGAGAAGATAGGAGATGAAAAGCATATATTCAACTTTTTATATAATAATATTATAGAAATAGAAATAGAAGCATGTTTGATTTCAAGTTTTAAATTTTGCAGTTGAAATTAAAAATGAGAATGGAAAAGAGAGTAGGAGAATTTAAAGTAGAATGAGAATGTGAAAAGATAGTAGTTTATGTTTATAATTTGTAATAGAATGGATTAATTGATGATTAATTGAGATGTAAATATTGATGAAGAAAAAAAATGTGAAATTGGCTTAAATTAAAAGATATATATATCAAAATTTTAACAATTCAAGCTAGCTATATAATCCAAATAATAATAAGTCTTAAGCAAACCATGATTGTTTTAACTACTTCTATTTGCGCTATAAGTCAACTCTGTGTAGCAAGTATTTATCAAATTATGATTGAAAATAGAAAAAGGTAAGTAATGTCATGTGTCAAATTAACTTTTTATTTGTGCCTAATTTAATTTTAAAAGACGGCTTTAGAAAAGGCATAGTGATAATCAATATTAATGAAAAGGTACTGACCTATTTCTTGCTTCAAACTGCGAACATAAACTTAGGGTGCGTTCTTTTACGAACTGAAAGGGGCAAACGAAAGGGGTTGGGAAGAGGGTAAGTTCGCGAAAGGAGAATACGTTCTTTACACGAAAGTGGCAACGCGAAAGGGGCAAAGTTATTATTTTATTGTTTGTTTATGTTATTATTTTATTTACGTTAATTATTTTAAATATAGAATACATAATACAAATGCAGAAATAAAAATTCATAGTTTAGAATTCACAATACAAATGCAAAAATAAAAGTACTGAATAAAAATACAGAAAATAAAATGTAGATAAAACAAACTAGCTTCTCCTTCTCAACTGCCTAACATGATAAATAACAGTCTTTCTAAGCTTCTTGGAGTTGTCTAGCAGGGCATGCAAATGATTGAAACCTCTGCTATCATACTCAACCAAACAAATCGCGACCTCCTATTCTTCATAATCGTCATTCTCCTGCTTCACTTCCATACACCTAGTAAGAGTTAGATCATGCGAAGAACTGCCAGCAGACCTTGAAGGACCACCAGTGGGCCGTTGCTGTCTAGACGCTTTGTGACTAGAGATCTCCGCAGGATCACCCCTAAAATAGTCGCCACAAAGCTGTTTGTCGAATGTAGCTGAACATGTGGATTTTGTGGAATTATGAACTGACATTTGTTAGTTCGGATGCAGCCATCAAAAATCATGTCCAGCTGCCTAAAACGAGAAGGCAAGGCATGTTTGTATTTGCAGTACCTTGCTGCAGCTGTATCCCACCACTCGTCGGATCCACCGACCGTGTCCTGTTCTTCGTTCCAATAGCCACGTGGAATCTGTAGCAGCTTGTTCCATGGGCTCCACTCACGTTTCAGATTATCGAACTTGTTTTTCATTTGTCCAGCGTTGTAATCCAGACCAGTTCTTTCGTTGAACAGGACTGTGATATCTTCATATCACTGTGCAATACGGTGGGCACGCGTACCAATGTTTTCAAAATAAACATCGATGAACGTGTTTGTCCTGTCAGCATTCCAATCGACGATGGTTCTGGTAGAAGAAGCAGTAGAGTGGCTAGACATTCTGAAAAAAGCAATTCAAAAAATAATTCAAAGAAATCTGAAATATATATATATATATATGGTAGATAATAATACGAAAAATGCAAATAAAAAAAATTATCTAAAAAAATCGACGACGAAGCTTGTAGAAATTGCTGAATTTTCGGATTGTTTGGTTTTTTTTGTGATTTAGTTGAAAAATGGTTTGATATATATATATAGGGAATGAAGGGAAATATGGCAGTTGGGAACGAACCGTTCGCGTCAGATGACGTCTGACGCGAATGGTTCGTTTCCAACCGTTGCTTTGAACTTAGCAATAGCGTGAGGCCCACGCTTGATGCGTCCGACGCGTTCGGACGCAGACACCAACGCTGACTGTCTATTTCAGCAAAAGAACGGTACCTAAACCTCTTTGTAGCCATGATCTAATCTATTCGCTTCTTTCCCTCTCATCATTAAAGTCTCCATTAAAAGTCATTTAGTGGATCCTGGTTAGTGTTGCATACAAACTACAACCAAAATTTTATGTTGATTTCATTAAAAGGAATACTATATATCTAAAAACATAATAGTCAAGAAATGAAATTTCTTGTCAAAAATAAAGATGATTGGTTTTCAATTGCAATACAATGACCTGTGCGAGGATATACATTTTTACTATGAACCAGATAATTTTAGTAATCAAGGTTTATACAGTTAAAGATTAAAGTAATACAATAAGTTCCTCTTTTAAAATCAATCGACACATGGTATCAGATAAAATAAATGACTTAAAAAAAAAGAATCAAAATAAATTATACCACCATTTCCTACTTGAATAATCAAATTTGACGTCACTTGGCCATATCAAATGTACTTTTCTCCATTTGCTGGAACAAATTCAATAAATTAGCAAAGTAGAAATAAATAAATATACAAATTAACGAGCTAATTGAAAGTAAAATGATCAAATGTTAACTAAACAAGTATGTGTTTTTCCCAATTAAAAGTGATAGCTTGATTAAGGTGACAAAGGCGATATCCACAAAATTTAGAAAAGACATGATATTATATATGAGATCATGAAAATAGTACAATGTTTGATTTGATTTGGAAACCATGTGGTGAGTTTCAAATATTTTTTGTTGTGAATTTTACGGTTTGAGACAAATTTGATGGCGACTGTGAAGAAGATAATGTTGTACTTCCGACTTCAAGGATCAATGGAATAGATTCTTTCAGACAATACTTCAACCCACCAGGTACAAACGGGTTATCGAACTATCGACTTTCAGTATTCAATGAAGCCCTATAAAAGCGAAATCGGATTCAAAGTTTGTACGCCTTTGATCCGACCAAGAACACTTTAGTAATTGTTTCTGATGATGCAATTTGTATAGAATAGAATGAAGAGGAAGAAGAGAGCAATTCTACGACGTTTTCTGAGTTTGCAACACCTTGGAGGCGTCACAAAACAGAGTAATGGCGGCACAATGTTTTGTAACACTTTCCAGCGTCGCAAAAAACTGCTCTGCGAAGAAGAAGAAGATTCAGAATTTTTCTAACGTTTTCTGGGCGTCACTATTTACAGTGGTAGAGAGGTGCCTATTCGCTAAGCGTCACAACCGTTTGCAACAGTTCACAACTGTTACAAAAGGCATTATCCATTCAATATTTAAACGTCTATTCATTTTGTAACGTTTAGAAAACGTTACAAATTTACTGCCATTTATTCAAATTTAGGGAATTTCGGTTTTGGGTCCTTGACGGGCTGAAATCTGGCTCGTTACTGTTCACATATGATCCAAAAAATATTTTCGGATCCGAAACCTGTACCCGACCCGGCCCAGTTCGGTCGGACGGACGGCGGTGGCGCGCGTGTGGTGTTGCATGACTTCTCTCCTCACAACAAGGCAAACATTTGGGAGCCCCAAGGCCTCAACATCCACATGAGAAAGCTATATTTATACAAATATATTGCATAATTTTCTAGCATGTGGGACTAATTGATTTCTTCTTCCCTCTTTACTTCTTCTCTTCCAAATCAAAACCCAAAGCCCCAAAACTATATTTGAAAATTTTACAACAATCTCCCCCAATTTTCAAATAATAAAAATAAATAAATAGGATGGCTGCATAACTAGAGTGACTTCCTACATACCCAAATGGGATCAAGCCTATGTAGTTCTAAGATCAAGTTTTGCATCATCGTGAAAACAAACACATAAATAAAAGGTATCTTTTGGATTTGAACCTTTACTTAGTTTAAATCATTCAAAGCCTTTTTGAGATTCTATGGTGAACGAATCTTGAACCAAGTATCCCTAATGATAAAACCGGAACAATCACACATATTGATTTCTTTAGGTAAAGTGTTCTGTATTGCTCAGCACTTTAATGGCCATGTGCTTAAATCCTGGTTCATGAGTCTACTTAGAAAGCGATGTTACTTTCCTAGGAAACGGCCTGGTTTCCATACTCATATAGGTAAGTCTCTTAAGGTGTTTCTGCGATTCACCTTTTAAGGTTTCTAGACTTATTAAGGATATGTATACATCCTTTGTTCTTGCAGAATTCAACACTAAATATTATGGGATTATCGATTTATTGTTCCAAAATCATTCTTTTAACTTGTTGGTAACCATTGAACTTTGTCTATCCTTTTCAAGACATAAGTTGGGTTTCTGTTAAGAATGATCAACCTTCGTTCACAGACCTTAGTCCCATTTCTTGTGACTTTATAGAAACCATTGCCTTTGGAAGACTCTTTGTAAGTGGATCAGCCAAGTTTATCTTCGTTTCTATGTAGTCAACAGTTATAACTCCTCTTTTGTCTCACCATTTGATGTCTTAGACTCACATGTCTAGACTTTCCATTATATGTCCTATTAGACACATTGTATATCGTTTCTTGATTGTCACAGTTAATCAAGACTACTGGAGATGGCTTCTTCCATAAAGGGATTTCCATTAATAAATTCCTAAGCCATTCCGCTTCTTTACATACATCTGCTAATGCAATCAATTCTGACAACATTGTTGAGTCAGAAATACAGGTCTGCTTCTTGGAAGCCCAAGACACAGCAGCGCCTCCTAATGTAAAGATCCATCTAGTAGTAGACTTGGATTTGGATTCTACATTGTTCTAGGTTGCATCACTATATCCTTCTATTACAGCAGGATATCCTTTATAAGATAAACCATATTTAATGGTTCCTTTCAAATAAGCTAAAACTTTGGAAATAGCTTTCCAATGTTCGAAACCTGGATTACTCGTAAATCGACATAATACACTTATAGCATGTGCGATGTCTGGTCTAGTACAATGCATAGCATACATAAGACTCCCAATAACACTGGAATACTCTAGTTGAGAGATAGTACGTCCAGTATTCTTTTCTAATTTAATACTCGGATCTAAAAGAGTTGGTGCTGGTTTATCATCGTAATGACCATACTTTGGTAGGAATTTCTCTATGTAATGAGATTGAGTTAGTAATAACTCCCCCTCTTTCCTAACAATTTTAATTCCCAAAATTACATCAGCCTCTCCTAGATATTTCATATCGAATTTAGAAGACAGAAACTTTTTAGTTTCATTCACACATGATATATTGGAACCAAATATGAGCATGTCATCAACGTATAAACATATTATAACACTACCGATGTTATCCGATTTGCTATAAATACATTTATTAGCATCATTAACAATGAATCCATATGATAGTGCAACTTTATCAAATTTCTCATGCCATTAATTGCATGGGAGCTTGCTTCAGGCCATAAAGAGATTTCACTAATTTGCAGACTTTCTTTTCTTGGCTTGGGGTTTTGAAACCTTCAAGTTGTTCCATATATATCTCTTCTTCTAAATCTCCATTTAGAAAAACAATCTTTACATCCATTTGATGTATGACTAATTTATGAATTGATGCAAGTGCAATTAAACAGCGTATAGAAGATATGCGAGTAACTGGAGCATATGTATCAAAGTAATCTACTCCATGTCTTTGCTTATATCCCTTAGCAACTAATCTGGCTTTAAACTTATCAATGGATCCATTTGTATTCAACTTTTTCTTGAATATCCATTTACATCCTATAGGTTTAGCACCAGGAGGTAAATCAGTTAAAACCCAAGTTTGGTTTAACAGTATGGAATTCATTTCATCATTGATAGCTTCTTTCCAAAAATTGGAATCTCTAGGACTCATAGCCTCAGAATAAGTTTTGGGATCGTCATCGACGTTAATTACATATTTAGTCACATTAAGGACTTCGTCCTTACTGCCTTCTACAAGATATGTAATGAAGTCAGGACCATAGTCCTTCTCTATTCTCGCTCTTTTACTTCTCCGTTGTTCAGTACTATTATCTGGTACTGATACTTCCTTGCTGTTTTGAGCAAGAGCATAATCATCGTCATTGATATCATTAGCCATACTAGGTTCTAGACTAGATGATCTCAATGGGATCTCAATAGTTTGATTTTCAAAAATTTCTACATCTACAGATTCTATAACTTCTAGGGTGTTAAGAATAAGGAATCTATAAGTTATACTATTAAGTGAATATCCTATGAAAACACATTTAAATGCTCTATTTCCTAACTTTGGTCGTTTAGGATCTGGTTTTCTAACATATGCTAAGCAACCCCAAACTTTAAGTTTAGTTAGGTTAGGTTTCCTATTAAACCATAATTCATAAGGGGAAATATTATTCTTTTTAAGTGGTACACTATTTAAAATATAACATGCAGATAACATGGCATCACCCCATAGGTTATAAGGTAAATTAGAACTTATGAGCTTGGCATTAACCATTTCTACTAAAGTTCTATTCTTCCTTTCAGCAACACCATTTTGTTGTGGTGTATATGGGGCAGTACATTGGTGAACTATACCTTGTTGTTTACAAAAAAGGTGAATTCATTTGAGAAATATTCACCGCCACGATATGAATGTAATATTTTCATTTTAACTCCTAATTGTGTTTCTACCTCTGCTTTGTAAATTTTGAATTGATCAAAAGCCTCATCTTTAGTTTTCATTAGATATACATATGCATATCTAGTATAATCATCAATGAATGTTATATAGTATTGGTTACCACCATAGGTGATATGACTTTTTAAGTCACCCACATCACTATATACCAAATCAAGCAAACCAGTTTTCTTTTCTACGGATTTAAAGGATTTTCGGTATATTTTTGCTTGAACACATATTTCACATTTAGAGATGGTATCGAAATCACAATCAGAAATTAATTCTAATTTATGCATATTTCTAATGGAATTATAATTGACATGTCCTAATCTACCATGCCATAAATTAATAGAATCAACAATATAAACAGAAGATTTCTTTATTAGATTCAACTTAATCATGTCGTTACAAGAGTATCCATGTCCAATGAATCTACCATTCTTAGACAACACTAGCTTATCAGACTCATACACCATCTTGAATCCTCCTTTGTGAAGAAGGTATCCAGAGACCAAATTCTTACACATATCAGGTACATAAAATACATTTACTAATGTAAGAACTTTTCTAGAGGTGAAAGTAAGTTCTATAGTGCCTTTTCCTAGAACTTTGCTTGGAACCTTATTTGCTCCAGTAACTTCGTCGGCTTCTCCTTTATTTTCTTCGTAACTTTTGAACAGATTACGGTCTTTGCAAATGTGAATAGTTGCTCCAGTATCGAACCACCAATCATTATCATTGCCGCTAATGGAGTTTGCCTCTTGCACTACAGCCACAAGCGAGTCTTCGACCACATTCACTTTTTATTGTTTCTTCCGCAGACGACAGTCTCAGGCATAGTGGCCGGGCTTGTTACAAAAATAACAAGCATCTTTCTTTTTGTTGTTGGTTTTGAAATGATTTTTCTTCTTAAACTGTGTCTCATTCTTTGGCTTTAACTTATCAGTAATTTCAACATTATTTTCCTCAGAATGGGACTCAGTTTGCGGATTATCATCTAGATCGCGTTTGCGAGAGTCTTCTTCAATACGAAGATGACGCTGTAAACTGTCTAAATTATAATCCGTTTCTGCATGCTTCATCTTTTTCTTATAATCATTCCAACTATGCGGAAGTCTAGAAATTATAACTCCAACAACAAAAGATTCAGGGAGATCAATTCCAGCATCTTTAATTTGATTCATCAATAATAAGATTTTACTTACTTGTCCAATTATGGACTTATTGGTGACCATTTTGAAATCCATAAAATTGGAAATAAGAAACTTTTTATTACTTGTCTCGGATACACGGTACTTATTCTCCAGTGCAGTCCAGAGTGTCTTCGCTATTTCCAAGGTCCTATGAGCATTGTAGACCGGGGTAGATAGCGCATTCAGAATATGGCCTCTGCATAGAAAATCGTCCTCTTTGCGCTTTGCATGTTTAGCCTTTAGAGCAGCATCATCCTTATCAGTTTCCTCCGTGATTTCTTCCAAGTCATCTTCCAAAATGTAGAACAACTTGATGGTGACCAAGAAAAATTTCATTGTCTCTTGCCAACGAGTGAAATTATCGCTATCAAAACGCACTAATCGAGTTAGATGCTGATTCATAACTTGTAGAGCGCTCGAACCTTCCATGGTTGAAAAATATTGTCTGAAATTTGTTATGAATTTTGCGGTTCGAGACAAATTTGATGGAAATTGTGAAGAAGATAATGCTATACTTCCGACTTCAAGGATCTATGGAATAGATTCTTTCAGACAATAGTTCAACCCACCAGGTACAAACGAGTTATCGAACTATCGACTTTCAGGATTCAATGAAGCCCTATAATAGCAAAATTGGATTCAAAGTTTGTATGCCTTTGATCTGACCAAGAACACTTTAGTAATGGTTTCTAATGATGCAATTTGTATAGAATAGAATGAAGATGAAGAAGAGAGCAATTCTACGACGTTTTCTGAGTTTGCAACACCTTGGAGGCGTCACAAAAAACTGCTCTGCGAAGAAGAAGAAGAAGATTTGGAATTTTTCTAATGTTTTCTGAGCGTCACTATTTATAGTGGTAGAGAGGTGCCTATTCGCTAAGCGTCACAACCGTTTGCAACGGTTCACAACTGTTACAAACGACTTTATCCATTCAATATTCAAACGTCTATACATTTTGTAACGTTTAGAAAACGTTACAAATTTCCTGCCATTTATTCAAATTCAGGGAATTTCGGTTTTGGGTCCTTGACGGGCTAAAATCTGGCCCGTTACTGTTCACATATGATCCAAAAAATATTTTCGGATCCGAACCCGAAACCCGTACCCGACCCGTCCCAGTTCGGTCGGACGGACGGACGGCGGCGGCGCGCGTGTGGTGTTGCATGACTTCTCTCCTCACAACAAGGCAAACATGTGGGAGCCCCAAGGCCCCAACATTCACATGCGAAAGCTATATTTATACAAATATATTGCATAATTTTCTAGCATGTGGGACTAATTGATTTCTTCTTCCCTCTTTACTTCTTCTCTTCCAAATCAAAACCCAAAGCCCCAAAACTATATTTGAAAATTTTACAACAATCTCCCCCAATTTTCAAATAAGAAAAATAAATAAATAGGATGGCTGCATCACTAGAGTGACTTCCTACATACCCAAGTGGGATCAAGCCTATGTAGTTCTAAGATCAAGTTTTGCATCATCATGAATACCAACACATAAATAAAAGGTATCTTTTGGATTTGAACCTTTACTTAGTGTAAATCATTCAAAGCCTTTTTGAGATTCTATGGTGAACGAATCTTGAACCAAGTATCCCTAATGATAAAACCGGAACAATCACACATATTGATTTCCTTAGGTAAAGTGTTCTGTATTGCTCAGCACGTTAATGGCCATGTGCTTAAATCCTGGTTCATGAGTCTACTTAGAAAGCGATCTTACTTTCCTAGGAAATGACTTGATTTCCATACTCATATAGGTAAGTCTCTTAAGGTGTTTCTGCGATTCACCTTTTAAGGTTTCTAGACTTATTAAAGATATATATCCATCCTTTGTTCTTGCAGAATCCAACACTAAATATTATGGGATTATCGATTTAGTGTTCCATAATCATTCTCTTAACTTGTTGGTACCTATTGAACTTTGTCTATCCTTTTCAAGACATAAGTTGGGTTTCTGTTAAGGATGATCAACCTTCGTTCATAGACCTTAGTCCCATTTCTTATGACTTTATAGAAACCATTGCCTTTGGAAAACTCTTTGTAAGTGGATCAGCCAAGTTTTTCTTCGTTTCTATGTAGTCAACAGTTATAACTCCTCTTTTGTCTCACCATTTGATGTCTTAGACTCACATGTTTAGACTTTCCATTATATGTCTTATTAGACACATTGTATATCATTGCTTGATTGTCACAGTTAATCAAGACTGCTGGAGATGGCTTCTTCCATAAAGGGATTTCCATTAATAAATTCCTAAGCCATTCCACTTCTTTACAAGCATCTGCTAATGCAATCAATTCTGACAACATTGTTGAGTCAGAAATACAGGTCTACTTCTTGGAAGCCCAAGACACAGCAGCGCCTCCTAATGTAAAGATCCATCCAGTAGTAGACTTGGATTTGGATTCTACATTGTTCCAGGTTGCATCACTATATCCTTCTATTACAGCAGGATATCCTTTATAAGGTAAACCATATTTAATGGTTCCTTTCAAATAAGCTAAAACTCTGGAAATAGCTTTCCAATGTTCGAAACCTGGATTACTCGTAAATCGACATAATACACTTATAGCATGTGCGATGTCTGGTTTAGTGCAATGCATAGCATACATAAGACTCCCAATAACACTGGAATACTCTAGTTGAGAGATAGTACGTGTGGAAGAATGATTCATAAAGCTACATGTGGAAGTGCTCCCCATCTGGAAGAGCCATTGGGAAATCTAGAACTGAAGATAATCCCTCTGAATTCCCTGCAAAGGTCATGGATAATCCGGTGTGGTCAAATATGACGGATGTAGAATTCTAGTATTTTGGGACCCTATGGTTTGGAATGGGCAAGTACTAATTAAACGATTATCAAGCAATTTCTTGCTTACTACAAAATAGCAGATGTTTAAATCTGCTTCACTGCTATATATGGGCTGCACTCTCAAGCCCAGAGAAATTTGTTATGGGTTTAATTAAAACAAAATTTATGAAAATGTGGAAATTCCTTGGCTTGTTTCAGGGATTTTAACTGTGTTCTATATGATCCAGATAGACTTGGGCCTAGAAACAATTCTATTAATGCTGATGAGGAATTTTATAACACTATGATGGCAATTGAGCTACCGGAACTGCACTCAGTAGTAAACAAATTTACTTCGTGGGGTGGAAAATAAATTAACTAATCATAAATTGGTAAAAGTTTTATTAACAATGAATTTTTATCTAAATTTCCTACTTCTTTTGTGCAAAAATTGAATCACTCTTCGAGTGATCACTGTCCAATGTTAATTCAACCGTTATGCCATGAAACTTGTATAAAAACGTACCTTTTAGGTATTCCAATTCACGGATAAACTGCTAAGGGTAGGTTGAAGTTGTAGAAAGTGTGTGGTCTCACTTGCAACAAGGTTCTCCACTATTTCATTCCTGCAGAAACTGAAAAGCGCAAAGAAATCATTAAGGAGTGGAACAAAGGTCAATGTTCTCTAAAATCATTACTGGAAAACTTAAGGGAAAAAACAATGTTCCTATCTAAAGTTATTACAGTATCCCTTAGTTAAGCATGTGGTGAATGAATAAAAGGAAAGCTTGTTCAGACTGGAAAACATCATGCATGATCATGCAATGGAGAACAAGCAGGAATCAAATCTAAAGTGGCTAAATGAAGTAGATTAATCCACCAAATATTTTAATGCAAGCATCTCCAGTACTAGAAAAAAGAATTCTATCAGGTATTTGATTGACATGAATAGTAACCCTATTTCTGACTCCAATACTCATAAAAATATTGTTTCAATTATTTTACAAACTTAGACAATATTGACCAAAATATGTTAATCACATGTAAGAAATTATTGATAGAGTATGCCAGGAACAAACTTGATGAAGACATTTCATTGGAGGAAGTTAAAAAAGCTACATTCCAGATAGACAATGATAGTAGCCTTGCCTCTAATGGTATCGGTGCCAAATTCTGTAAAAATCATCAGGAGTTAATCAATGACATATTAGATCCAACAATTCATTGGATTTTTGCAAGTGGACTTTTGTAAGGGAAATTAACCAGACATTTATTAATTTGCTTCCAAAGGAAGAAAATGCACAAGCCATATCAGACCTTTGCCCTATTTCTTGTCGCAATGTTAAATATAAGATCTTATCTAATGTGACATACAACAGAAGTAAGAGATTTTTTCATGAACTAATTAAAAGAGGAAAATGATTGCTTTATTATATTGAAGATTTGATACAAATATTGAATACAATGTTACATCCTTTGTATCAGTATACAAGTATATTTATATGTGCTTTCGGCCCGCTCCAAAGTTGTAAGAATTACATAAATGCCCTTGGGCTTAAGACTGGTTCAATCCTGGCTTGATCGGTTTGATATATGTTCAGCAACGTATTCATTTGACTCATTCTCTAATACTCCCCCGCAAATTGAGCTAGGGTTTTCTCGATCTCCCCATTTTCCTCAGCCGCCATCAAAAACTTAGATTTCCTGCTTTAATCTTTCCAAATTCTTCCTTGATAGTGGTTTAGTAAGTAGATCGGCTTTCTGGTAAGTGGCTGCTAAGTGATTTATGTTTAGTTTTCCATTGATTACGCATTCGCGAACAAAATACAGGTCGATTTCCATGTGTTTTGTTTATGAATACAAGATCGGGTTTGTTGATAGAGACACTGTGCTTAAGTTGTCGCACCAGATTATCTATTTTTATTGTACTAGAAACCCTAATTCATACAGTAGAGGTTCTATCCAAATGATTTCAACGGTTGCCGCGTCAACGCTTCTGTATTCTTCCTTTGTGCTTGATCGAGATATGGTAGGTTGTTTTCTAGAACACCAAGAAATCGGGTTTTCACCTAGGTATATATAGTAGCCAGTGGTTGAATGCCTATCATATGGATCACTGGCCCAGTCTGCATCTGCAAATCCTTGTATGTTTAAATTATTTCCTGCTTTAGATGTAATCCATGACTTTCTGTGCCTTCTGGATACCTGAGTATTCTTTTTACTGATTTCCAGTACTAGTCATATGGTTGTTGCATGAATTGACAGACTTTGTTGACACTATATGTTATTTCAGGCCTTGTGATGGTTATGTATTGAAGTGCTCCAACAATACTTCGATACTGTTTTTCATTGCATATGATTTCACTTCTGTATTTAGATAGATGTAGATTACTTACCATTGGTGTAGGTAGAGAATTGGCTTGATCCATTTTGCTTTTAATAAGAACATCTGAGATATACTTTCTTTGACTTAGAATGATTTATGAATTGGATTTTCTTTTGACTTCTATACCCAAGAAGTAATTTAATGCACCTAAGTCTTTGATAGTGAATTCTTGATTTAGATGCTAAACTACTTTATTGACTTCTAATTCATTATCTCCAGTAATTATGAAATCATCTATATACACTAGTATAAAAGTAGTAGCATCTTCACTGTGTTTGGTATATAATGAGTTATCTGATTTGGCTGCAGCATACCCTAGTTGTATCAGTGTTACTTTTAATCTATCATTCCACATTTTGCGTGCCTGCTTTAGATCATAAATTGCTTTATTCCATCTGCATACCATTTGTCATCCTTGCTATGCTTGAACCCTTGTGGTTGTTCCATGTACACTTCTTCTTTGAGAACCCCATTAAGGAAGGATTAATTATATCCAGTTGCCTTATTTTTCAGTTTTTATGTAATGCAATAGTGAGAACAATCCTTATAGTAGCTGGTTTTACCACTGGGGAGAAGGTCTCTATAAAATCAAAACCATATTATTGTGTGTATCCCTTGGCCACAAGGCTTGCTTTGTATTTATTGGTGGTTTCCATCTGGATTTTTCTTTAGTTTGAATGTCCACTTGCACCCAATTATATTTTGATGTTCTGGTCTCTGCACTAGATCCCAAGTTTTATTTTTCATAAGAGCTTGATATTTGCGACGACCCAGATTTTTGGATATCCGGTAACTGGATAATTGACTGATTTTAAATAATTAAGATACTGATTCCATTGGGTTAAGCAAATAAAAAAAAATAAAAATCTGAACATATATATATAAGTAGTTTTAAAAAGAGAATTTGAATTTGAAATCCAAATATAGCAGTTTAAAATATAGATGGACTTTAAAATAATATGTATATACGATTTGTTTATAACATTCTCTTTAAAGGATATATTAAAATAGTATGATTATTTCTAAATGTATGATTGGAGTTTTTATCTTTTTCTTTAAAACTTTATAGTGATTAATAGAGAGATAGTTTAAATAATTTTATTCTTAGGACATTAATTAATATAAAGACTCTAAATAAAATGAAATTACAAGTGTTGAAGGAAAATATATGCATACATGTTTACAAATATAAGGATTTATATACAAGAATTAACAAGTGTAAACTAAGAAGGTATATACTTGATTATTAAGGAAATTATAGGCTGTACATAATTCTCAAACCTTCTTTCATCTTCTAAAAAAAATGTATAACTATGTACTTGCACATATCAATTTTTATAGGTGTGCGTAGGAATTTAGATAAGTATGTAAACATTGTGGGAGACATAGCATTTAATGCAAGCATACAACATTTCTATTCAAACGTACTAAATATTAAATCAACATAGTAAATAAAATGTTAAGATAGAAATCAAATCGGCAAAATAAAAAAAAATAAAAAAAATCTCAGCCTGTACAAATGTTTCAACTCTAAGGCTTCTGCTGCAAGCTTACTTTCTTTTATATATTTATATGTCCTATAACATACTCACTCATAGTAGAGAAAAAAAATATAAAACTAAGCATTTCAGTTTAAAAAAAAAATCAAGCAATTCAAACCCAAGGCCATTTCAGCAACCCAACAACATCAAGTTCAAGCAAAAACAAATAAAATATGGATTTAATTCAAACTGAAGGTTATCTGGGATCTACATCAAATGCATGTTCAACTTAATGCAAAGATTTAAGCTTCAGATCATTTCAATTAAACATGAAAGTTCCAGAAAAGAAAAGAAAAGGAGAAGTGCCTATCCTCTATTCTTTCTAACAAGTGAGTAAACTATACTTTGTTTAATTTAAAAGCTGGATGCATGAGCAGCATATAAAAGCTGGATGAAAATCTGTTTGCATGCTGTTATATGAGAAGATGTGTGCATGTGATGATATATCAAGTTCATCTCTGTTTAAAAGAAATAAAGTACAAATTTAAGTAAAAATAAAAATTTCAATTCCTCTTGTTCAAACCTTTGTTAGGCTAGGGTATTTAACAAAATATGTTAGTTCAAAATCAAACTCGGGATTTTTAAAACAAGAACAAAATACATTTTCCAGGGATTCAAGAAGGCAAGCAGAGTTCCTCCTTTTAAAAACTGTGAGTAAACAAGTTTCAAAAACTGTTTAAAACTGGATTTTCCTTCAATATATGAATGAAAACCCTGAAGTTGACCTGAAGTGCTTAGATTAGATGTATGTATGTATGGGTAATAAGTGTTGAATGCTGTGTAATGCCCATAAGTATATAGTTATAAGTTCTGTTGAATTATCAGGGTTGATTTTCCTTCATAATCCAATACCTCATTCTTGAATTCAAATCAGCTTATGGTTTGTAAATGGAAGGTGTTTGAAATCATATAACATCACTACCAAAATAATCCCAGAAATTTAAATGATATGTATCTCAAAATTTTTTCATAAGAACAGTAGAACTAAAAATTGGTTAAAACTTTATGGGTTCAAATTTAAGATTTGATTTCATAATGGTAATCAGGATGGAAAATCATGAATTTTAATACATATATCTTGATTTTTAGTAGGGTAAGTCATTGGGTTTCTTGAGTTGAACAAATCGACCATTTTTGTCGATTCCAGTTGATCAACGTCGAACTAGCCATCGTGATTGGATCTAAAGGTCGAGTGGGTGCAGAGGATCATAAGAAAATTGATACGGTGATTTATTATTGATTGAGATGGAGGATAAGGATTTGTATAGGGTTTTATTCCCTGGATTTATCGTTTGTGTTCAGATGGATTTTCGCGATGCCTATGGCGATCGGAGTCGATCGCGAATGGTGTTGTGGGTGCCGGAAGGTGCGGTGGAGCCTCGGAGAGGGTGGCGTGGTGTCGCGAGGCATAGTTCGTTAGAGGTGGTTGGTTTTTCTGATGATGCTACGTTTCCAGGTCGGGTTTTGGGTCGAATACGATTCTAGATCGAAACGTGCTGTCTGGGTGTTCGCGTAGAGTTGTCGTAGATGTAGTCGACTGGTCGGAGGCCTGATCGTGGTTCGCCAGCGATGTGCGGCGTTGTGCACGTGGACGTGCACGTTTTCGTGCAACTGGAAAGGTGAGTTTGGGAAGACGTTGTTGCCTCGGGAACGAACTCGAAGTGTACTGGGGTTTGAACTCGAGAATCTGGGTTTGTTACTCGTGACTTTTGGATGATAACCAGTTTGTCTGAATGAAATACAAGTTTTAAAAATATATATATATATATTTAGATTTAGAAAAGTTTAAGACAAATTTCTCCACTCATTCCTTTTAAAATATTAAATATTGATTGAGTTTAGGATAAATAAAAGGTTTAAGATAAACTTTGGTTAAATTTATTAAGTTAAAGTGTTTTTATAATATATACAACCTTTGTTTGGAAGTTTATTTTATTTTATTTTTTTTAAAAAAAAACTTGATATTGTAATTAAGAAATGATTAGAATATGAAGTGATTTTAAATTCTTAATTTAACTTTAAGGTTTAAGTAAATAGAAGGGTGATAGATTATTTTCAAAAGTTTATTTAATAAGGATTTAATTGAAGAAATTAATTAAGATAAAATGGTTTATCTTTTACATAAATTAAGGTCTTAAGTAATTAGTGATTTATTAATTATGTAAGCTAATAAAGGATAGTAAATTACTGAATGAGATTAATTGAGATTTAGTAATGATGTGATAAATTTAAGGATTATTTGCTAAATGCAATTAATTAAAGGAATTAATTACTGGAAGGGATTAGGGGATCGGGTTGTTATATTACAGTATGAATTGGTTGAACGGTGATAATGTGGTTATCCATCGATGATGAACTGCCGTGTAAGTAGTGACATCTTTTATTTAAAGTCGATTTCATTTCACTTGAATAACATAGGTTAAGATGATCTGAATTCGAAGAGTCCGGAGTCGGGTATTAGTAAATACCCGAAACCACTTCGATTCTGTGTAGAAATTGATGTGTGAAATAAGTAATGTCTCTAACAAAGTGTGAATTTGTAAATCAACCCGAGATACCCGGGTTTATAGAAGTTGTATGCTTTTGTATTACATGTTGGATGAGTTTACTCACGCTGGTTTCCAGCCTGACCCGGGTGTTACTTCGATATGTGAAATCAATAGGCTGTTATGGAATGATTTAAATGAATTAGATCATTAAATCTAAGTTTTGTTACTTAGAAATTGATGTATGAAATAAGTAATGTCTCTAACAAAGTGTGAATTTGTAAATCAACCCGAGATACCCGGGTTTATAGAAGTTGTATGCTTTTGTATTACATGTTGGATGAGTTTACTCACGCTGGTTTCCAGCCTGACCCGGGTGTTACTTTGATGTAATGCTCGGGTCAGACCGAGTATTACTGATTTTCAAGTAGGACGTTCTGGAGCTCAGGAGACGAGCTGGATGGCAAGTACGTATAGAGTATTTCCGTTGCAGTATATTACTATATTTCTGAGACATGATTACTGTATATATTCAGTGACTATGGATATGTAAAACTCTGATGTATTAAAATGTAATCGATAGATATAGTAATCTTTTGTAAACTGTTATTATTTACTATTATATTTTATCCGCTACGAATGTGAGATGTTGATGTTTCTGTTCTTATTCTTCTACCTCTTTCTTCTTTTTCATAACTATCTGGAATTTTCAGGTTCGAAAACTTCGGGGCGTTACAATATTCTTCATTCATTGCAGCTTTCCATTTGTTGCTTTTTTATGCTTGCTCATATGTGACTGGTTCTTCAAGTTCTAAAGTTGCTGTGTATACCTTGGGTTTAAAAATGCCTCTTTTTGACCTTGTTATCATGTGATGTCCAGTTTGTACAGGTGTTGGCTCATGTGATTGAGTGGCTTCATGCTGATAATTATCTTCATGAAGTTCTTGCTCATGATCTGATACTTGTCCATTGTCATAGTTATTATTAGTTGTGTCCCCTGATGTGATGACCTAGATTTTTACGGTTGTTAATTGGTAATTAATGGAACTAAATCATTGAAATATTAATATTTATTAGTCAAATAAATAAATTCTGACGAATTAAAATACCTAAACTTATATATTGATTTAAGAGTATATAAATTGGGGATTGTATTAAGAGTCTATAAATTGGGGCTTGTAAAATATCTGGTACATATAGATTGATAGATAATTTTGAAAAGAAAATATATAAAAACCCCACCATTCCAAATTAAGATATAATATCCAGGGAAATATATACAGATAGGTATGTACAAAACCACAACTTCATGATGCTAGATAATATGTGTATGTATATAAATATAGAAACAGACAAGCATGTGAAGGTATACTCATATGAACTAATATATATGGGAAATTTGTATAATCATGAATATATACACACACACACACATATAATATAAAATAAGAAAGTAATGTATATATGAGAGTATGTATAGGATTGTATGTGTATGTGTATGTGTATGATAACGAATGCAAATGCCTTTGATAAAAACGAATGTACATAAGTAAATTATGAATATACATGTATAAACTTAGAAAGATAAGCATTTAATGCCCATCATCTCAAGCATACAATACATCAAATCCAAGCCCACAAACACCTTAAATCAAACCACACAAAATCTTATTTAGTCAAGTTTGATAAGAAGGAAGCTTGCTGCATACAACATAAATAAAAAGGATGCAGTACACATTCTCTATATATATTTCCTACTTGTGTTTCTTCCCATTCGATCAACAAGTAAAAGAAATCAGAACAACCATTATAAAATAAAGGAAATTAGAGCAACTCAAATAAGTAGCAGATCAACACTTAAGTTTCAGATTCCAGGATCACATCAACCTCCAGTTTTTATAATTCAAAAAAAAAGAGCAAAAATCCAGGCTCTGTTCTTTGCTTTTACAAGAACAGGTGAGTGACAATATTTTTTTTCAAACTGAAGTACAAGATGGGTTGCCTATTTATATCTTGAAATAAGTATGTGATGAATATATTCAAATGAGCTCCTGTATGTATATACAGCGACGAAACTAGGAATTTAGTTTGTGATGGGCGAAATTAGAAAAATGTTCAAATATTTTACAAAAGCAACCAAGCTTAACGAAATTGCATTAGAATAGACAACTTAAACAAACTTGTACACACAAAATAACAAAGCTTACAAATTTGTATCAATTTAGACAATTTTAGCAAGTTTTCATATGAAAAACATAGATTACAACTAAAAACTAGAAATCGTAAGGATGTTCAAGTTCAATTGTTCAACCCAACACTTAAAATTTAATTCTACTTCTAATCACCGATACCTAATTTTAATTTAACTAAACTTAAAATTAAAACTAAAATTAAATTAACATTACCTAAGCTTAATTTTAATTTAACTAAACTTAAATTTCAAACTAAAATTAAATTAACATTACCTATGCTTCAAGTTAAATCAGATTAAAACTAACAAAACTTTAAATTAAAATTAACTAACCTTTAAATTCAGATTCAAATTAACTAAAATAAAAATTACTTCAAGCAATTTCAACTTTCAAGCAAGGCTAGGATGTGTAAAAAAAATCAGCTGCTTCAGGCATATTCGCATGCTTTAGACTTCAGTGCATTATCAAATCGTTCAAATTCCATATGCTTTCAGTGAATTGCTTGCAAATCTATATGCTTCAGTCAAGTGTATTATCAAATTCGCATGGTTTAATTCAAGGCTTCAGACAATTATGCAAATAAAATAAAAAAACTTGTAAAAATACCTCAAAAATGCAAACAAATGAGCAATTGATTGAACTTGGAAGCAAGAAGGCGGAGGCGCAGAGGCGCGGAGTCGTGGAAGCGACAGCGTGCTTTTTTCGTCGCTTGAGAGACTTTTTCGAAGCAGCAAACAGGGCAAGGGTTTTTGCCTTTTTTCTTTTTGTCGCTGTTTCTTCTTTTGCATTGATGTTGGTATTTTGTTGCCCAAATCTTGGATAGGGCAATTGCCCACCCGGCCCATACACTAGCTTCGTCACTGTGTATATATGAATGTGTAAATGTGTGCTTGCATCTGTGTCTCATGTTTTCAGTTTCCAAGTACAAATTTTACCAAAAATTTAATATCTCTTGATCTCATTACTGTTAGAACTTAGGATTTAAACTTAAGTTGTTTGCTTAATCATAAATTAGAGTTTAAATTTTTATTTAAATAAATTAAATTGGAAACTTCTCTGAAAAAGAAAATAGAACAGGAAATGTTGAGTTTTATAGAAATTCGAATATCTTAAATCTTTGTTTCAGGCATATGATTCGAAACATTTTCCAAATTCATGGTTTTTAGAAGTAAAATTAAAACTTTTTGTTTGGTTTTGAATGTGTATTCTAGGCTGGAACTGGATTTGAGTTTTTGGCCATTTCTGATGAACTAAAGGGTCTGGGAGGTCGGGTTTTCGTATGGTGATAGAGGAGTGATGTGATAGTGTGACAAAATTGTCAGAGGTAGTGGATGATCACTGTAGCGGCGGCGGTGATCATTTCAAATCAGTAGACCTAGTTTAGTGGGTAATCAGAAATTAGTGCAGCATAACATCTTTGGTAGATCGAGTTCGTCAGAACTCTGGGGATAGGAAGAGGGGATGTTGGCGAAGTCGGGATCGGAACCTCTGGCGTTCTGGTGATCAGGGTTGGGAGGGCGAAGAAATTTTCCAGGTTTGGGTTGTTCCAGGTTAGAGCTTGAAAGATCGATTTTGATTTCGAGTTGATTGTGAGGTTTTGATGGTCGTTGTCTGATTTGGAAATGATAGTCGACATGTGGGAAGAGTAGGCGATGGTCGGAGCCTCGCCGTGGATGGTGCAGGGTGCATGGTGCATATTTGGTGATGGTGATGATGGGTTTGTGTAGGAGTTTTGTACTCGGGTTTTTACTCGAGTTGTTTAGGGTTTTGTTCGAGATTTGTAGGACTTGGCTCGAGGGTTTTAAGTCTGGGTTGGGTCTTTTGTTGGTTTCAGGTATTAACACCTGACAAGTTTTACAATATAAACTAGATTTAAATCTGGAAGCAAAGACTTAAACAAAGTTTTAATAAATTTTATGTTATGAATTCAAATTGAATTTGTATCCTAGTTTAAATAAATAAAGTTTGTAGAAATTTACATTGTTTGACAACTTTAAAATGTTTAAAGTACTTTTATTTAAAGATTTGAATTTAAAATGGAATTGGTTTAAAATTCATATAACTTCCTTTTATAAGATAAGTATTCTTTAACAATTGTTTAAAAGGCATTTTGAATTATGTTAAATTTTGTTAAAGATAAATGTGTAATTATTTAAAATCTTAAGTCTGAAATGAAATTTTAAGGTAAATCTAAAAGTAAACATTTTCAAAGTTTTTTTTTGAAAATGATAATTAAAAGATTGTTAATAGTTAATGTGGATCATTAACTTAGAATTATTTAATAATTAATTAATGTGATTAATTTTCAATAATTAATTAGATTAATTAATTAATCAATTGTGGAAATTATTTAAGTATAAGTACTTACTGAAGAAATTAATTACTCATTGTAATTAATTAAGTTTAATGTGATTAGTTTAAATTAATTAATTTAGTTTAATTAATTTAAGAAATCCCTGGATGATTTGTTAAGTATAATTACTTAATGTAATTTATGAAGAATGATTACTTAGTGAAGTAATTAATATTTAATTACTTAGTGTAATTAATGATAAATTAATTATTGATAATCGTTTATGGAATTTGGTTAAGTAAAATTACTTGATGAAAGTAATTAAGGAAAGAATTAATTAATATGAATGGTTAAGGCTAATTAATCTAATTGATTAATTAAAAGACAATTACTAAAAATAATTATAAGATAATTAATTAAGGATGATAAATTAAGATGGATGATTATAAATGATTAATTGGATTGTAAGTAATTAATGTAAGGTAAGTAGGATTAAGGTAATCCAAGTAATTTAAGAAGTAATTAATCTAATTAGAGATTAATTAAATTAATTATGAATTAATCAATTTTACTTATGGATGATTGGGTGACTTGGATTATGGGATAACCTGGATATGGGGTGTGATGTATCGGGAAATGCTGGGATAAGTTAAAGTGTGATTTTGTGAATTTTCTATCGATAATTGTTTTGCTGTTGATTATTATACCTTATATTATGATTGATTAGTATCCATTTAAACTATAATTAAAGATGTAGTGAAATCGAAGAGACCGAGGTCGGGTATCAGTAATTCCTAAAACCACTTCGATTTGAAATCTTTATGATTCTATACGAATTTGACATGTGAAATCAATAGATTGAATGGAATAAAATGGACCTTTGAACCAAGTTAGAATACTTAGAATTTGATTTGTGAAAATAGCGTTAAGCATATCAAGCAATGAACTCGAAGTAAGTACGAGTTACCCGGGTTTTCCCTTTAAGTTTGAATTTAGTATTTCAAATTATATGGGTTTACTCACGCTGGTTTCCAGCCTGAACCGGGTGTTACTTTGTTGTAATGCTCGGGTCAGACCGAGTATTACAGATTTTTCAGGTAAGGACGTTCTGGAGCTCGGAGGCGAGCTGGATGGCAGGAACGTATGGAGTGTTTCCGCTATGATATATTGTTGTATATTTGGACATGTTGATTATATATGTCCAGTGATTGTGTATATGTTGTAACTTTGATGTATTAAAGTGTAATTTAACTGATACAGTTTCTTTGTATAAATGGTATTATATGATATTATATTTTGATCCACTGCGAATGTGAGATTCTGTGACTTGTTTTTCTATTTCTTCTTCTTCTATCTCTTTCTTCTTTTCCTAACTATCTGGAATTTTCGGAATCGAAAATTTCGGGTCGTTACAGTTGGTATCAGAGCGAAGGTTAAGCGAGAACCTTGGCTCTGGTAGGGGATACTCATTAAGTATAGGGTCAATAGTACCCTAGAATGAGTTGAGTGTATATATATATATGAGAGCGTACTTGTTATTTTCTTATATAAAGATTTTAAATGATTTTATATAAGAATATATTTTGATATATATAAAGCAATATTCTTACTAATAAATGTTAAGGAGATTGGTTGTTAAATTATTGAATTAAATATAAGAAGTAATAGAAATACAACCAAATTGAAATTAAATAAAGGTAAGTTTATAATGGATTCAAACTGAAATTGCATCTTGAAATTGGGAAAAAAGTTTCGGAATAAGATGATAATGAATTGGTTTCCAGAGATGATAATCTTGGTTATTATCATAAATGGTTGTTGTATTTAATAGTGGAATGTGTGTTAATGAGTAAGCAAAATAAAATGTGTTAAGGATATAAACTTAGATGAGTATAACTTGTAAATTAGAACGGATTTAAATTGTGAAGTTTAAACCTAAGTTTAGAAACATTTGAATTGTTTCAAAGTGTTAAAAGAAAAGAATGAATAATATTGTTCAGAATATACTTGAATGTGATCTTATTTTAAAATAAGAAGTTGTTTGAAAACTTAAAAAAAGAGATCTGTCTTAAATTAAAACCAAAGGTGGTTTAAATTTTAAAGTATAGCCTGGTGGGCTAAGAAATAAATATGTATATATGGATACAAAGATGGTTTGAAATAAACTCTAAATGTTGAGTTTTAAATTTGGGAAATGAGATGTGATATCCAAGGTGATAAGTTTTTGAACTTATAAGATTATTAATGTGAAGTTTAAAATTTGAAGTGGGAATTCAAATTTGAGCAAGTTTGACGAGATTAAATTGAATTTAACTTAAAGGAAGTTAAATAAGTTTGGAACAAGCAACCTGAATTGGAAATTTTAAGATGAAATTGAGATTTAACTTGGGAAGTTAAAGGGTTAATTTGAATTGGGAGTTTGTGTGATCTCAAAAATGGGTTTGAGATCTAGAAATTGGAAATGGATGGATGTTTTGGAATAAATTGGATGATGTCATCCTATTGTTATTAATAATCCTTACATTATGAATTGGATTTGTTTAAATGAATGAAGAAATGGATTGTGGTGAGATATCCATTATTGAAAAAAAAAGAAATTAAATTTTAATTTGAAATTAATGATATGGAACTACTTTGAACTGAAAATTTGAATAATCGAATTTGTAAATTAAAATTTGTTTGAAAACTGGTTTTAAAACTAGGAAATAAAATTAGGTAATAAATTGAATTTTTAAGATAAAATTGTTTTGAACTCTTATTTGAACCTAGAAATAAGTTTATGTAGAAGTAAAGATAAATTAAAATGGAATTTTGAAATTTGAACTCAGAATTAAATGGTTAGGCTGTTAAATTAAAAGTAAAGGTTAATTTGATTTATGGGATTAAATCAATATTTGGAATAATAACTCGAATTGGTATAATTCGAGATGGGTTAAAGTGAAATGAAATAGAAAGTTAATTGGAAATTGGCAATTGATTGGAAATGGAGATTGGGAAGTTGAACAGTTTGGCTCTGGACTATTTTAAATAAATTATTTGATATACCCTATTTTAAATCTATTTTATAAACTATTTACTGTGCAACTTTTCTTTTTAAATTCCAAGACTATCTTATATTTATTTAGCAACTACTTTTGGAAACTATTTAGCTATTTTACAACTGTTTTATAAACTAATTACTATTTTTCCAACTGCTTTATAACTAATTACTATTTTACAACTATTTTGCAATTACTTTACTATTTTTCAACTATCTTACAATTACTTAACTGTTTACAACTATTTTACAAACTAGTAATTATTTTTCAACTACTTATCTATTTTTAAAATTTTCAAGCTATATTTTTAAATTTAAGCTGGTCGGAGTTCAAACTGTTATTGGTTAAATACCCAACTGAGATAAGAATTGAAGTGATAATCCAAATGGGGATTAAAGCAAATGTGAATAAGTGAATAAAATCAAAGTGAGGATGAATAGAAAGTAAATTGATTTGGCTAATAATCAATGAAGAAAATACGTAGGATGTACGTATATTATTCTATTCGCATAGTGATTTGATCCAGATTCGAGCATAGAATTTCGAGATAGTATCATCGATCCAAGTTGGGATTTTTCGCTCGATTTTCGACGGCGAACCTGGATATGGATTTTTGATTGATTTTGGATATTCTCTATCGTAGTTATGACTATGCAAGGAGAATGACGGTTTCTGATCAAGAAACCAGATCTGAGTCCGCACTAGGAAGTCGGGTGGACAATACTAGTTCGGAAGTGCAGATTGATATTGCGTACGGATGATATGTGGACATCGTACGGATTTGAATGAAATTGATATTGAAAATTTATGGATAAGAAATGGAAATGATTTTTGAAATTGAAAGTATATTTTGTGAAATATATGATGAAGTAAAGTGGAAATTGGATATTTCTATGGTAAAAATTTACTTTATGGAAATATAAGTAATGTGGTTAATAACCATATAAAGAGTAATCAAATTTTAATATTTGATAAACAAAGTTATATATCTGGTTTTATATGGTTATATATGGTAGACTCCCCTTATTGAATCTATTGCCAGAAGAAAAAGATTTTCGAAAGTATTTGAAGTATAAAAAGGGAATTTATACAAGTATGAATTGAATCAAAGATTTTCCAAGATTATTATATATATGTATATATAAAAAGGATTTGTGAAAATGATTTTGAGGAAATATTTTGGGAACCTATGGATTTCTGAAAAGCTTTTGATTTTTGGGTAAAACCAATATTGGAATTTGGAAAAGCCTAATATGAGAATTATCGATTTTGAGAATCGATTTTGTGTAAAGGCATTTATATGAGATTCATACTAGGTGTATGATTTGGAAAATACTATATGTGTATAGTATAAAGTGTTTTGAAAGTGGCTCTAGGGAAAAAGGCGCTCCCTTGAATGAACTTCTCAGGAGTGCCACTGAGTGGTACTGCCTTGAGCCTCTAAAGGGGAGGTTCTAAAGTTGATCCTGTGAGGAGTCCGGACAAACTAGTTCCTGAGGATTATTTGGTAGCGAAAGTCGATGGCACTGATGCCTACAGGGGCATTTGGGTTATGCTGTGACGACAGTGTAACTCGATGTCGTTGCGATCTACTGTGGGGACCATAGCGAAAATCGTTTGGAGGATGAGTGCCAATAGTCTACACTTGATTTTGCCGGGATGGCAACGCAACATCGGTAGACTGCGGTCTATGGTCAAGTGGAGGAGTTTCATTCTTTTGGCAGCGAAATTCGGTGGCGCTGATGCCTACAGTTATATGGGTTTGTGCTGTGATAGCAACGTAAGGCCCGGGTATAACTGCGATCTGTAGCGGGTTCCATGGCGTAATCGAGGAGCGCGGAGACCTACAGTTATCTGTGGATTTTGCCGGGATGGCAACGTAACCATCGGGTTAACTGCGACCATGGATGGGGGTGATGATTTCCAGAGCATTTTTACCAAAGATATTTCCTCTATTTTCGAAACCGTTTCTATATTTTCAATAAAATTATTTTCCAAAGTATTTTCACTGGGTGTTGGAAACGAGTTTACCAAGTACTTATAGATTTTCAGTCCTACGCCTGATCAACGTATGATCGAATCTCTATGAGAACGAGGATGGACTTGTTGAAACATTGAGTTATAAAAGTATTTTTATAAGGACGACTTTGGAGTAATATTATATAGATATTTAAAAGTATTTTAAAAATAATCAAAGAATATTTATTTGATTTTAAGAATTTACATGAATTTTGGCTTCGTTCCTTTTCGAGGACGAAAAGTTCTAAAGGGGGAGGAATGTGATGACCCGGATTTTTACGGTTGTTAATTGGTAATTAATGGAACTAAATCATTGAAATATTAATATTTATTAGTCAAACAAATAAATTCTGACTAATTAAAATACCTAAACTTATATATTGATTTAAGAGTATATAAATTGGGGCTTGTAAAATATCTAGTACATATAGATTGATAGATATTTTTGAAAAGAAAATATATAAAAACCCCACCATTCCAAATTAAGATATAATATCCAGGGAAATATATACAGATAGGTATGTACGAAACCACAACTTCATGATGCTAGATAATATGTGTATGTATATAAATATAGAAACAGACAAGCATGTGAAGGTATACTCATATGAACTAATATATATGGGAAATTTGTATAATCATGAATATATATACACACACACACACACATAATATAAAATAAGAAAGTAATGTATATATGAGAGTATGTATAGGATTGTATGTGTATGTGTATGATAACGAATGCAAATGCCTTTGATAAAAACGAATGTACATAAGTAAATTATGAATATACATGTATGAACTTAGGAAGATAAGCATTTAATGCCCATCATCTCAAGCATACAATACATCAAATCCAAGCCCACAAACACCTTAAATCAAACCACACAAAATCTTATTTAGTCAAGTTTGATAAGAAGGAAGCTTGCTGCATACAACATAAAAAAAAGGATGCAGTACACTTTCTCTATATATATTCCCTACTTGTGTTTCTTCCCATTCGATCAAAAAGTAAAAGAAATCAGAAAAACCATTATAAAATAAATGAAATTAGAGCAACTCAAATAAGTAGCAGATCAACACTTAAGTTTCAGATTCCAAGATCACATCAACCTCCAGTTTTTATAATTCAAAAAAAAGAGCAAATTTCCAGGCTATGTTCTCTGCTTTTACAAGAACAGGTGAGTGACAATATTTTTTTTCAAACTTAAGTATAAGATGGGTTGCCTATTTATATCTGGAAATAAGTATGTGATGAATATATTCAAATGAGCTCCTGTATGTATATATGAATGTGTAAATGTGTGCTTGCATCTATGTCTTCATGTTTTCAGTTTCCAGGTATAAATTTTACCAAAAATTTAATATCTCTTGATCTCATTACTGTTAGAACTTAGGATTTAAACTTAAGTTGTTTGCTTAATCATAAATTAGAGTTTAAATTTTTATTTAAATAAATTAAATTGGAAACTGCTATGAAAAAGAAAATAGAATAGGAAATGTTGAGTTTTATAGAAATTCGAATATCTTAAATCTTTGTTTCAGGCATATGATTCGAAACATTTTCCAAATTCATGGTTTTTAGAAGTAAAATTAAAACTTTTTGTTTGGTTTTGAATGTGTATTCTGGGCTGGAACTGGATTTGAGTTTTTGGCCATTTCTGATGAACTAAAGGGTCTGGGAGGTTGGGTTTTTGTCTGGTGATAGAGGAGTGATGTGATAGTGTGACAAAATTGTCAGATGTAGTGGATGATCACTGTAGCGGCGGCGGTGATCATTTCAAATCAGTAGACCTAGTTTAGTGGGTAACCGGAAATTAGTGCAGCATAACATCTCTGGTAGATCGAGTTCGTCAGAACTCTGGGGATAGGAAGAGGGGATGTTGGCGAAGTCGGGATCGGAACCTCTGGCGTTCTGGTGATCAGGGTTGGGAGGGCGAAGAAATTTTCCAGGTCTGGGTTGTTCTAGGTTAGAGCTTGAAAGCTCGATTTTGATTTCGAGTTGATTGTGAGGTTTTGATGGTCGTTGTCTGATTTGGGAATGATAGTCGACAGTGGGAAGAGTATGTGATGGACGGAGCCTCGCCGTGGATGGTGCAGGGTGCACGGTGCATATTTGGTGATGGTGATGATGGGTTTGTGTAGGAGTTTTGTACTCGGGTTTTTACTCGAGTTGTTTAGGGTTTTGTTCGAGATTTGTAGGACTTGGCTCAGGGGTTTTAAGTCTGGGTTGGGTCTTTTGTTGGTTTCAGGTATTAACACCTGACAAGTTTTACAATATAAACTAGATTTAAATCTGGAAGCAAAGACTTAAACAAAGTTTTAATAAATTTTATGTTATGAATTCAAATTGAATTTGTATCCTAGTTTAAATAAATAAAGTTTGTGGAAATTTACATTGTTTGACAACTTTAAAATGTTTAAAGTACTTTTATTTAAATGATTTGAATTTAAAATGAAATTGGTTTAAAATTCATATAACTTCCTTTTATAAGATAAGTATTCTTTAACAATTGTTTAAAAGGCATTTTGAATTATGTTAAATTTTGTTAAAGATAAATTTGTAATTATTTAAAATCTTAAGTCTGAAATGAAATTTTAAGGTAAATCTAAAAGTAAACATTTTCAATTTTTTTTTTTGAAAATGATAATTAAAAGATTGTTAATAGTTAATGTGGATCATTAACTTAGAATTATTTAATAATTAATTAATGTGATTAATTTTCAATAATTAATTAGATTAATTAATTAATCAATTATGGAAATTATTTAAGTATAAGTACTTACTGAAGAAATTAATTACTCATTGTAATTAATTAAGTTTAATGTGATTAGTTTAAATTAATTAATTTAGTTTAATTAATTTAAGAAATCCCTGGATGTTTTGTTAAGTATAATTACTTAATGTAATTTATGAAGAATGATTACTTAGTGAAGTAATTAATATTTAATTACTTAGTGTGATTAAAGATAAATTAATTATTGATAATCGTTTATGGAATTTGGTTAAGTATAATTACTTGATGAAAGTAATTAAGGAAAGAATTAATTAATATGAATGGTTAAGGCTAATTAATCTAAGTGATTAATTAAAAGACAATTACTAAATATAATTATAAGATAATTAATTAAGGATGATAAATTAAGATGGATGATTATAAATGATTAATTGGATTGTAAGTAATTAATGTAAGGTAAGTAGGATTAAGGTAATCCAAGTAATTTAAGAATTAATTAATCTAATTGGAGATTAATTAAATTAATTATGAATTAATCAATTTTACTTATGGACGATTGGGTGACTTGGATTATGGGATAACCTGGATATGGGGTGTGATGTATCGGGAAATGCTGGGATAAGTTAAAGTGTGATTTTGTGAATTTTCTATCGATAATTGTTTTGCTGTTGATTATTATACCTTATATTATGATTGATTAGTATCCATTTAAACTATAATTAAAGATGTAGTGAAATCGAAGAGACCGGGGTCGGGTATCAGTAATACCCGAAACCACTTCGATTTGAAATCTTTATGATTCTATACGAATTTGACATGTGAAATCAATAGATTGAATGGAATAAAATGGACCTTTGAACCAAGTTAGAATACTTAGAATTTGATTTGTGAAAATAGCGTTAAGCATATCAAGCAATGAACTCGAAGTAAGTACGAGTTACCCGGGTTTTCCCTTTAAGTTTGAATTTAGTATTTCAAATTATATGGGTTTACTCATGCTGGTTTCCAGCCTGACCCGGGTGTTACTTTGTTGTAAAGCTCAGGTCAGACCGAGTATTACAGATTTTTCAGGTAAGGACGTTTTGGAGCTCGGAGGCGAGCTGGATGGCAGGAACGTATGGAGTGTTTCCGCTATGATATATTGTTGTATATTTGGACATGTTGATTTTATATGTCCAGTGATTGTGTATATATTGTAACTCTGATGTATTAAAGTGTAATTTAACTGATACAGTTACTTTGTATAAATGGTATTATATGATATTATATTTTGATCCGCTGCGAATCTGAGATTCTGTGACTTGTTTTTCTGTTTCTTCTTCTTCTATCTCTTTCTTCTTTTCTTAACTATCTGGAATTTTCGGAATCGAAAATTTCGGGTCGTTACACCTGATGTCTCTCTTGATTGCATTGACTTATTTTGCTCATCAGTTTCACCATTTCTGGTGGCATCGGCTTTTCCTTCACATTCCTCCTTATATAGTGGTATTGGAGGTATAAAAGCTTTTGCATTGTATATCTTTTGATTCACTTTCATATTTTTTCCTGAAAAGGGAAAAACATTTTAATTAAAAGCAACATGTCTAGAAATAAATATTTTACCATTGCTGCTTAAACACTTATATCCCTTTTGTTATGTTGCATATCCCAGGAATGTGCAAGGTGCTGATCTGAAATTGAGCTTGTGAGCATTGTAAGACCTTAAGCATGGGAAGCAGAGACATCCAAGAATTCTCAAACTTGAGTAGTCCACCTTGGTGTTGAAAAGAATTTCATTGAGGGCTTTAAATTTCAGCACTTTTATTGGAATCTTGTTTATTAGATATACTGAAGTTGAGAAGGCATCTGGCCAGAATTTGATAGGTAATGAAGCATGTGCCAAAAGGGTTAGGCCTGTTTCAACAATATGTTTGTGTTTCCTCTCTACCAAACAATTTTTCTTTGAAGTATGTGATCAGGTAACTCTGTGAAATATTCCTCTCTTTGTAAAGTAAGCTTTTAGTGGCTTAAATTCAGCTCCACCATCTGTCTGTATAATTTTAAATAACTGGCTGGTCTGCTATGTTAATAAACTGTACTACTGCATTGAATGTTTCAGCTTTTGACTTTAAGAAATAAATCCAATTAAATCTAGAAAAGGCATCTACAAATGAAATGTAATACTTATATCCATATTCTGAAGTGATGGGAGCTGGTCCCCATAAATCAACAGCCACCATTTCAAGTGGTTTGTTGAATTCAGTTGTAGATTTGGGAAATGCCAGTTTATCACTTTTTCCCAATTAACAATATGTACATATATATGGTAAATTGACATCTTTAAAGTGAATATTATTATTTCTAAGAACTTTTCTTACAACATTAACACTTGGGTGTCCAAGTTTACAGTCCCATACATCAAAGATATTTTTGTCATTTACATTGTCATAGGAGCTCGTGTAATTACACCAGTTTCTTTCAACAGCATCTTGTTTCTTCAACAGACTGAACATGTAAAGGCCATTGTGTAACTTACTCTGTAATAAAATGTCCTTGTTTAGCAAGTCTCTAACTACACAAAATCTTGGATAAAATTCAAAGTACACATGATTATCATTGGCAAATTGAGAAACACTCATCAGATTCTTTTTAATTTGCGGCACACACAGTAAATTGTTTAAGTGTAATTCTCTTTTGCCTTTGATACTTGCATTGCCAAAATGAGATATGCTAATATATTTGCCATTACCCATAAAAATATATTGTGTACCTTTGTATTCCTTATTGCCTAGATTCAAATTTTGTAAGTTGCTAGTAATATGATTGGTTGCACCTGAGTCTGGGTACCATGCATCATTTGCTATGTCCTCTGGTCTAGTCAAGACTTCAACCTCTCCATGGATCTTGGAGTTTTCTCCTTGATTCTTGAATTCTTGACTTGTATGAACCATGTTGACATTTGGTTGATAATTTCTCTGATTACTACTTGCTTATTGACCTGCTGAATAGTTTTGGTCAAATCTGAAGTAACATTTATTGGCTGTATGACCATATTTTTCACAGATTTGACATCTAACTCTATTGTTGTTGTTATTCCATCTGCCTCTGCCTCTATAAGTTTGACCACTCCTTTGATTGCTTTGATCATTTCTTACATTCTAATTTCTTTCTTGATTCTTAAATCTAAAATTTGATGAGTTGGATGCATAGTTGATACTGAAATCTGAATTGGATGATTTTCTTTGTTTAAGTCTTCCCTCATGTGCAAGTAAGGCAGAGTGTACGTATGATATACTTGGTAGTTTTTCCATAGATGAAATAACTACAACAATGGACTCATATGCTTCATCCAGTCCATGTAAGATAACAAGTGTTTGATATGTAACTTTATGTCCTGCTGATCCTAACTGGTCAGACAGAGTTTTTACCTTTGATAAGTATTCCCTTATTGTCATCTCATTCTTGCGTATATTTTGCAATTGTCTTTTGTAATTCGTTGATGACTGTGCATTGAAAATTTGCTCTAGAGTAGCCCAGATTTCATGAGAAGTGTTGCATCCTATAATTTGTGGTAGTAAGCCTACACTAATGGTTGATAGTAGCCATGCACTCAGTTGACTATCTTGTCTTTGATATATTGTATATTCTTTGTTGCGGACTTATACTCCATCTTTGATGATAAACTTTGCATGGATTGAGGATGTGCCAAGAATGAAATCTTCTAGGCCATATCCTCTTATAGCAGTCTGATTGCTATACTTCCAGAGCAAGTAGTTGTTTTCATCAAGTTGTATGTTGATGATTTCACTTCTTGGATTGATGATTTTCTTGGTGATTTCTTCAACTTCAGAGGTATGGGTGGTCTAAGTGGTTTGAGGTGGTGATGATGCATAGGATGTATCATCATCATTTCCTGCCATTGCACAAGAAATGGATCTGATGAAGAGAATGTCTCTGATGATCTTCTTGGCGCAGCCAAAAAACTGAGATGATGAGATTTTTCTGATCAGCTTTTGCTGGTGAGGCACTGGATATTTGTTGGTTGAGTTCTTGAACAGATTACACTGTGATCTTGGATCAAATGGTTGGGAAAGTCTCCTTAATGATGATAATTTTCTGAAAGGAGAAAGATTTGACCAAATAGCCTTCATCTTGAATGATAAAGATAAACCGATGGGGATATTGCTTGATAATAGAATTGCCGCTAGGCTGTATCAAGCTCTGATACCATAAAGGAGAAAAATGATTTCTTTATTATATTGAAGATTTGATACAAATATTGAATACAATGTTACATCCTTTGTACCAGTATACAAGTATATTTATATGTGCTTTCGGCCCGCTCCAAAGATGTAAGAATTACATAAATGCCCTTGGGCTTAAGTCTGGTTCAATCTTGGCTTGACCAATTTGATATATGTTTAGCAACGTATTCATTTGACTCATTCTCTAATACTAATCTTTCCTAACCAATATGCTTATATCCTAGGTAGATTAACAAGTGAAAACTCTTTACTTGCCAATGAAATGGTTTGAACTTTTAAAAGAAAAGGTTCGAACAACAAGTGTCTAAAAGTTGACCTTCATAAATCATGTGATAAATAAATAGAAATTTATTTATCACATGCTTATTTCAACCCGTGTTTCGTCACATAATTTCCTCCCTTATTTATTTTTGCATCACATCCCCTTACTTTCTCAATTTCTATTAATGGATCCCTTACTTGTTTTATGAGTAGTTATAGAGGGCTTAGGCAGGGAGACCTTCTGTCCCCTACCTAATTTCCATGGCTATGAAATTCTCATTTATTATGTTTAAACTAGAGCACAATAGTGGGAATTTGGTTTAAATACACAAGTACAATCCTATCATTAATCATCTTCTTTATGCATACGACCTTTTAGTGTTTGCTAAATCAAGTTTTAGTAATGCAAAAACATTTAAAAATATAATAGACAAGTTGAAATAGTTTTCTAGTCTTGCGATGCATGAGCAAACATCAAAGTTCTATTTTAGTAAAGGAGCTACAATAAAGTAAAATATTTTTGAATCCTTAGGGGTTCACATAGAAAATCTCTCAGTAATTTATATATGAATTCCCCTAAGAAGTAGTAAGTTAAAGAGGGCTGACTTTAACATATTACATGAGAAAATTAAACAGAAATTTTCAGGCTTGTCTGGTAGACTTCTCACTTTTAGTGGGAGACTTGAACTTAACAAAACCGTGTGATTCACTAAACAGACTCTTTCTAGATGCAAATTTGTCAAATGCCAAAGGCAGTGACAAATTAGATAGAAAGTCTTTGTGCAAACTTCTTGGGCCAGGGTTAACAACATCAAGCCAATTGGAGTACCATGTGCTTACCTAAATCTAAAGGCGACCTAGGGCTAATAAGTCTGAATGATATGAATAGAGCATTGCCAATCAAGCATGTTTGGGAATTCTTGCAAAAAGATTGTTTATGTTTTAGTGGTTTTATAATAGTTACTGCTTAAAAAAAACTTTCGGATTATTATTGAAGATGTTAATCCTTCTTACAAATGGATTTTGCTACTGAAAAGAAGTAGTTTTTGCGGTGGGGTTATTGAGCAAAAAATTTCTAATGGACAAGATTCTGATTTTTGGTTTGAACCAGTGTTTCATGGCAAACCACTTGTACCATCTACCAGGTTACAAATTTTGTGTAACTCAAGTGGAACACACAAAAAGGTCACTGCATTCATTTCAGAATGAAGGTGGAACTAATATATGTTCACAAATAGAGGAGATCAACATTCATTCTGATATGGACAGACACATTTGGTGGTGGAACCCCAAAAAAAGGGTCAATTCAACATTAAATTTGCTTGGGTTTAGGTTAGAGCTAGGAAACCCCTTTAGATTGGAATGATAATATATGGAATTCAGTGTGTGTCCCTAAAATGTCCACTTGTACTTACCTATTTAAATTAAACAAGTAAAAACAATTGATAAATTATGTAAATGGTCAAACATTCATTCAATTAGTTGTAATTTATGTAACATAGCTAACAAATCCAAAGACCATTTGTTGTTCGAATGCAAGTGCTTAAAGAAAATTTGGCATCATTTTAGTCAGAGATTAAACATTCAGACAATTCCAACAACCAACATCGTGGGGATCCTAGTGCACATAACAAGCAGGAAAATGAATAAATTTTTTTGAGAGATATAATTGATGTTTCTATTAATGCTATCACTTGGCACATTTGGCAAGAAAGAAACAATAGGAAATTAGAAGCAAAGAACTTTCTGTAGAGATTAGATCTATGCTAATTCTACACGATTACAAGCTAATTATCAAGAAATCGAAATTTTATCATAATCATAAAGCATGTGGAAAAAGAGATATCATATGTAGTAATTCTGAACCACTAATTCTATTACCAACCCCTTCTTTTCCCTTCTACCCACCTTGCAAAATCTTGAATTCTTAAAGACTAAATTGTCCATGATACTCTTTGGCTCCGTTTGTTTAAAATGCTAAATTCTGAATTTTGATTGCTGAGGTTTAAAGTTTGAATGCTGATTGCTAAATGTTGAATTCTGAATAATTAGTTATTTGTTTGTTTGTATTCAACATGTAGAACAAAAACCAACATTCAACATTCAGAACAAAAAATAAGCAGTAAAAAAGTTTTGAATTAATTTGTCTGAATAGATGGTTTTATTCAGAACATTGGAAAAAACAAAAAACATAGAAAGTTCTGATTTATAGATCAGAACTTGAATTCAAAACTTCTTATTAAAAGCAAACACAGCCTTAGACTTGCTGCATGTTTTTGCGTTAATGTATTGACTTCTTCATGCTTGTTTTTCAACTTATTAACATCTTCATACATATTCTTTGACCTCGCAGGTTTAATAAATCGACATCTTCATACTTTTATTCACCTTATTGGCACCTTCATACATGTTCTATAACAAGCTTCAATATAGTGTAAGAAGACATATCCAATCTTTGACACAATTTATATGTTCGGTTAAGACATCATATCCATGACCGTGGCTAATGCATGCTACTTGAAGATGCAACATAATTTCGAGCAAATTAATTCCAACCCAATCCCAGCAACTTTGAATCTACAGATAGTGATTCACATAACTGAGCTTGTTGGTCACTCAATTTCATCAATTTAGAAAATAAAACATTATTAGTTTCTAATTTTCCTAGAAAGAAATAAAGCTAGCATAGCTTAATCGATTTTTTGGATTGCATACTTAATTTATAAGAAACTTTTTAAGGAGTGGAATTAATACGGTGGAAGAAGTTAGTGATAAAATGAAAAGGTTAAAACGGTCATAATTGGGGAGTGAAAAGGGTTTAGCGAGGTGACTTATTTTTCTGGTATGTTGCCGGGGTGGGTAAGGAAATAAGAGGGTTATGAATATAATTAGCCATTTTGAACTTATCTAATCCAAGTCTCTGCACATTATTAAGATTAGAATAAGTGAAGTAGTAGTGGTTCGCCTACGCTCAAATGCCCTACAACATGTTGCCAAGCTTCAGATCTACCGATTTTTGTGATAAATTTGCAATCTTGGTGATGGAGATGAGCAGATTTGAGTGGTTGTGTGGCTCAGTGGTAGCCATTTCTTTCTAGCAAACTTCAAGTAGAAAAGATAGGGGCTAGTGGACAAAATTAACAAAAGTAAGGTTACGACAGAAATGAATTGAGTTTATTTTATGTAGTTGTGAAATATTTGAATGAGCCGTATTAGATCAGGATCCAATATCTAGTTGAATGCCAATACCAATGCAGCTTAAAATCAACTACGAAATCACACAAGAACCAATAATGGAAAGAAAAGAAGAAAGAGCATAGAAGATTTAACGTGGTTTGGATATAAATATATGACGGAGACCCAACAACCATTTATTATTTCTTCACTTCGAGAGAGTACAACATGAAAAAAGATTGAATCACTGAATAAATTTCACTCACCCTAAAAATTACAGAAATATAGACCTTATTGAGGATATTTTGATGGAGAACCCTCTTGATGGCTTGTGATGAAAAGATGAGCAAATGTTTTCATATTTGTATGTGCAAGCATGAAGAGTGCCTTGAAGATAAGGATGAAATGTTTACGGATTTGCTTGATTTGATTTTAGCACAAATTTAGCATATTTATGTTTGTTTCCACATATATCCTTATTTGATTGATTTCTCAAATCAATTAATATTTCTTCTGATACTAATTGATTATCTTTTCAATTTGTTTCTCATATTTGATTAATTACAGGAATCAATTAGTATCTTCTCCCTTATAAATTTGAAATAGATTTAAATCATCCAAATTTAATACTCCACCTCGATTTAAATATATTCACCAATCAAAAAAATTGGTTATTGGGTCAGCGCACACCATGGTGCTCAAGCAGTTGAAATCAAACCGATCAAAGGAAGTGACTTTGTCATTGTATTTGAAGGATTATTCATAGTATTACCTTCATCAACTTGATCTTGCTTCATTCTTCCTCAAGCATAAGAAAAAATCCTCTGACATCAGTGTGCTTCATCCGAGAACTATAAGCTTGATTCTCTACAAGGTGAATCACACTCTTAATGTATGAATATAGCTCTACTGTCTGCTGCACTGTAGAAAGATCATCCAATAGCTGAAGTAAATACAATCTCTCCTTAGTTGCTTCCACAATCGATATCAACTCGGCCTCAATAGTCAACAAAGCTACTATAGACTATAACTTTGATCTCCATGAAATCGATCCTATGCCAAGTATAAAAACATAGCCCGACACCAACTTCCTTGCATCTCCATTCTAAGCATAATCTATATCACAATAACCTTTAAGAGAGATATCACCACCTACTCCACCGTATAACAAGCCAAATGAAGGAGTTCCATGAAGATATTTGAGTATCCACTTCACTACTTGTCATGCTCTTTGCCTGGGTTAGACATATATTGACTCACAACACCCACTGCATGGGACAAATTCGGTCTCATGCACACCATAGCATACATGAGACAACCAAAAGCACTAGAATAAGGTATATCAACCATATACCTCTTGTCTTCATCTAATGTAGGAGATAAGTCTTTCGACAACTTAAAATGAGTGTCTAATAGAGTGCCAACCGGTTTAGCTTTCTCCATACTAAATCGTGCGAGGACCTTCTCAATATACTGTGCCTGAGTGAGTCTCAACTCTCTCTGCTTCCTATATATGAATATCTCCATTTCCAAGATTCTTTACGCTTTTCCCATATCCTTCATGTCAAATTCCTTGTTGAGCTCCACTTTTAACTCTAGAATTCCGACCATACTCCGAGATGCAATAAAAATATCATCAACATACAAAAAAAAATCACATCTCCATCACACCTCCTTAAATAAACACACTGGTCTTTGAAGCTTCTAGAATATCTCTGTGAAAGTATAAACTGATCAAATCTCTTATACCGTAGTCTAGAAGACTGCTTCAGTCCATATAAAGATTTGTTAAGTTTACAAATATAATTTGGCCTATTACTATCAATGAAGCCCTCCGACTGATTCAAATAAATCTCCTCATCCAGATCACCATGCAAGAATGCGGTTTTGACATCTAGTTGCTTAAGTTCCATATCATAATGAGCAACTAATACCAACAGAATACGAATGGATGTATGTCTGACAACTAGAGCAAAGAAATCATGATACTCTACCCCATTCTTCTGAACATAACCCTTTTCATCTAACCTTACTTTGAATCCGAGATCACCATTACCACCGTCCTTCACTCTATAGATCCATTTACTTCCAGTAGCTCTCTTGTCGGTAGGAAGAGGCACCAAATCCCAAGTATGATTTTTCTGCAAACATTCAATCTCCTCTTCCATAACAACTAACTAATTGGAACTGCCAGTTGATGAAATAACATCTCTATAATCTCTAGGCTCATTATGGACATGCATATGTTGCCATGTCATCGAAGTGAATGTCTTTGATGCTCAATCCAACAAAATCTTCAACCCACTTCGGCTTCCTTCTCTGTCTAACAAGCCTAGTCTCTGAATGAGCTCCACCTTGAGTCTGATCCTCTGTACCAACATCTGTACTATCCTCATCAACCATGGTGCCATCGGAAACACTATTTGTACCTCTACTAAAAGAATCTGAAGATGACTTGCCTTGTGTTTGGTATTTAGAATCCATCCCCATACTATCATCAGATGAGGAAGGCTACACCTTCAACAGTGCCTTCTCATCAAAAGTCACATGCCTGTTGATAATGATCTTCAAGCTAATAAGACACCATAACCTATATCCCTTCACTCTTCTTCTATAACCTAGAAAGATACACTTGCGAGCTCTAGGTTCCAACTTTCCTCTGCCCTTATTACATAAGCTGGACATTCAGACACTTTGAGAAATGAATAGCTAACAGGAGCTCCTTTCCATACTTCTTCAAGGATCTTCATAGCTATGGTAGTAGAAGGTGCGCGATTGACGAGGAAAGCTGCCATATATAAAGTTTCTGTCTAAAATCCCTTCTTCAACTTAGCAGTCAATCTGAGGTAACAAGTTCTCTCCAATAATGTCTGATTCATTGTTTCAGTAACTCCATTAGACTGTGGGTCGCTGGGTGTGGTGTAATGCCTCTTAATTCTTTCGGACTCACAAAAATCGATGAATTCTGTAACAACCTGCATATTTTACGATTGAGTATTTAAATAATTTATTTAAATATTTCATCGTTAGTCGGATTATGGTCCGAAAAGCTACTTTTTGCAAACTGTCAAATTAGGACTCGAGACCACCCCCATTGAGTTCAAAATGACGTTTGCGATTTTTTTGAGTATAAACTTTGATATGTTTGGAGTTAGTGGAATTTTGCTACTTTTTCACTTAGGGCTTTGGTTTTGTTTCAGCCCATTACACCCAAGCTTCACCCCTCTTCTCTTCATTACTTCATTTCTATTTCCTAATACTCAAGCTTTAGCAACAATGGAGAGAGGAATGGGAAATTAAAACTCCAACCCTAGTTTCCATTTGCAAATCAAGTTCTAGCTCCAAATCGATAAAAAAAAGCTTTGGTAAGCCTCCTCTTCTTCTTCTCCAACTCATTCTCTCATCAATTTCAGAAATTCCTAAACCTAACTTAGGAAATGTTTCTCTTTTAAGCTTAGATTCAAGCTTGTTGGGTTGGAATTGAAGAGTGATTGTCCTTGCCATTGCTTTATAGCTTCTTCTTCGTTTGTTTTGGGTTTAAAGGTGAGATTTTTATCTCACATCTATGACTATAATTATCTTTGGTTGTTTGGTATGAATTCCTAACACTTCTTCATGTGCATTTTCCCTTGATTTGGATTGGTTTTGTGAATATTCCAATTTTAGGGTTTTTTAAGTCAAATTTGTGTGAAAATCCTTTTATGGATGTTTGATCATGCTTTTGGTGATGCACCGAGGAGCATATAGGGCCGGGTTGCTGATTGGCATAAACCCTTAGAGCCAATGTTCGTCCGGTTGCATTTTGGAAGAGTTTGCTCTTCATTTGGATAGGTTGAAAAACAGCCCAGGCATGATTCAGTCGACTGAAATCTCTGTTCAGTCGACCGAATCTGGAACCCGAAAGTTTCCAGGCAAGATTCAGTCAACTGAAAATCTCTGTTCAGTCGACTGAACCTGGAAACAGAAATTTTCCAGGCAAGATTCAGTCGACTGAAATCTCCGTTCAGTCGACTGAACGTGGAAATAGAAAGTTTCCAGGCAGAATTCAGTCAACTGAAAATCTCTGTTCAGTCAACTGAATTTGTTGTCTCTGCCCACTTTGCCTTTTGGGATTGAATTTCCAATTTGAATCGATTCGAGATGATCCTATTTTTTGTTATCATTTATTATGACTTTGATGACTCCTTTTTAGGGATTTTTGAATATCCATTTCGATGGATTCTTTATCGGTTTCTTTGGATTTGATTCACGTCTTCGTATGTGGATTTTAATGATTGATTGTTTCTACAATCATTTTTATGGTTTGTCACTTTAAAAATATAAAGGTTTCTATACTAGTAGTAAATATTCAAACTCTTTTACAAAGATGATTTCAACCCTATTTTAAATATAAAGCTTGTTTTCAAAACCGTTTTCCAATCTATTAGTATACACAAACCTTTACCTCATTCGTATGAGAAAATATAATTAAATGGCTTAGAAAAACAAGTGGTATGAAACGCTTGCGTTTACTTCGTCGGTTAATTTTTGGACTTGTTCGACTGAAAATCTTGTGACAATTTTCGAGTGGAAATTTACAATTTGTTCGTAAATATTTGAGTTAAGCTAGTGGTTATGGGACATGAAGTTAAACTCTTATATTTACTGGCTTAGTGTAATCGACACTTTTATTGATCGATGATGATCATTTTGTGATTTAGACTAGCGATGTGCGATGTCTATTCATCTGCGAAGGAGACTAAACCCCGTTTCTGTGGAACTTCGGTTCAATTTGGCGCGGTAGCGACCCGTGGTCTTCGGACTGTTTATGGAGCTTCGGCTCAACTTTTAATAGTTAGCGACCATGGAATAGCGTTCCATTTGTGATACACGTGTTGGTGAGTTTTCGTGCTCCCGTTTATGATAGGCCTCCCCCTTTTTGTGATTTCTGGATTTCTGTTGATGATTTCTAGAATTTGTGTTTCACCAACTTTTGGGATTTACATTGGTAAGTTTTATCAATATTTGTGCATTGGTGAATTTGTGTGTCATTAACTTTTGTGATTTGCATTGATATAATTGTCAACATTTATGGTTTGTGAATGAAATAAAGAGTATGACATTCCTTTTTATCTTTGAGAAGATTCTTGTGATATTGATTAATCTCTTGTTGATTTTCAATTTCGTACTTATCACAGTATGGCAATATGGTTATGATACGTTTTTGTCATATCTCTTATTCTATATCATTTCATCTGATATTTATAGTTAGACTGATCCGTTTATTATTTTCTTATTAAATAATACTGGGGTCAGACCGAGATGTTACAGGTGCTTCTGCTTGACTCCTCTTCTGGGATTATTATTCTGACTTTTGGCAAACTACTTAGAATAGTAGTTCATTTTGTTGTATACATTTATGATATAGACTCCATGATGTATACATATTCTTTTGTGTAGCACTTGTAACTATTCTTTTTTGATATTGTGGATCTTGTAGACCACTACTCTGATAAACACTTTTAAGTGTTATATATTCATATCTATTTCCGTCTTTGTGATATGGATGTCTGTGACTGATTTGTGTTATATTTATTTCTATATTTGTTTCCGAAGATATTATAGCCACTGTGTAGTAGCTTTGAGTTTTGTATCGGTATGTCGGATTCCCTCTTGAAATAAAATGCATGTCATACTATCTGACATATCGGTGCTCGCACAAAGCAATTACACGGATGGTCGCTCCTCAACAGCCTTATTCTCCATGCTAGTTGACGGCATTACTCCGTAGTGTCCTTGGCTAGCGTGGGTATAGAGGTGGGGCGTCACAGCTTGGTATCAGAGCCAAACTTCGGAACAATGTAGAATAATCTAACAAGGATCATTGTCCTAAGTCCTTCTTAGGAGTCGTGCCTTAGGATTTTATTCGAGTCAATCGGACCCGTTTTATCCTATTTTCTTTTGTGATTCCTTATTTTATCAATCAAGTTTGTTTGATATTCATTCTGAGATTAACTTTTTTCTCTTTTCTTTCTTTCTTAAAGAAAAGAAATGGTTAGACCTGGCCGTCCCAGCACCGGTCAATCTAGTGCTACTCCCCAGGATGGAGTATTTATGTCTGCTCAGCAACTTCTTGATCTTGTAAGAAATGCTCAAGCTGTCGGACCTATTCCTGAGCCCACACATCCTAAATCTGGGTTTGCACGCTTGTGCAGTGACTACACTAATTTGGGTGGAAAGCCATTCAAAGGTTCTGAGAGCGTTATTGAAGTCCAGGTTTGGCTTCGAACATGCGACCATATCTTTCCTCGCATGAATCTTATCGATCTTCACCGAGTCCAAATGGCTTCTAGTATGCTCCAAGAAAGAGCATTTGACTGGTACGAGCTTCTAATCTTCGAAATTATTAAAGCGGATCTTACTTGGGAGCAATTCCGAGAACGATTCGAATTAAAGTTTGTGCCAGAAGCTGAGAAGGTGACTTTGGCCCGTCGTTTCATAGACCTTGTTCAAGGTGAATCCTCCATGATAGATTACGTCGCTTCTTTCGAGTCACTTTCTAAATATGGGGTTGAGTACATCAACACCCCATTGAAGAAGAACCAAATATTTGTCTATGGCTTGAAAAAAAATCTCAAGAAGCCATTACTTCTAAAATTAGAAGTTTCTTTTGATCAACTCATTGATATCGCTCTTCGTCTTGAAGAGGCGGATAGGGAGAGTGATGTTGAAGTGGTGGGTGCCAAACCAAACTTCAACAACAACAAGAAAAGGCCTATAAAGTCCAAAGGCCCGTATCCTAATAAGAAAGGAAAACAAGCAACTCCAGTAGCAAAGACTTCTTCCTCTGGTAGTGGGCAATGCTACAACTGTGGTTCTAAGGACCATTATGCGAATAAGTGTACAAAGCCCCGCGCTTGTTGCTATTGCAAAAGCCTTGATCATTATTTATCTGCATGCCCCAGACTCCAAAACAAGAAAGAGGGAAAGTTAAATGTTGCTCAAGCCCCTAGCAACACATCTCGTGGTCAAGGTATATCTCATTCTATCCTTGATGGCATTATTACATTTCGTGATCATCCTATTCGAGTTCTTTTTGATACGGGTGCATCCCATTCCTTTATATCAAAGGAACTTGTTGATACTTTTTCTTTAAGTGTTGTTGCTTTAATGACTTCTTTGAGAATCGCGAATCTAGTTGGTGGATCTGCAACCCTCAGTTTGCTTTGTAAAGATGTCGAGATTGTTTTATGTGATTTTCTTTCCAAGCCAATTTGCATGTCATGCGTTACTTAGGCTTCAGAATGATTTTGGGAATGGATTGGCTTAATCGTTATGAAGCTCATATCCTATGTCCTGAGCGGACTATTTATCTTTGACATCCTCTATCTGTTAAGCAGATTTCTATTATTCTTAAAGATTCGGATTCCACTTTGGCGGCATCTTTATATTCTTTAAATCCTCACGATGACGATGATGATGAGGAGGAGGATGTCATGTCTCTTATTCACGTTGTTCGTGAATTTTCCGACATATTTGAGCCCGTTTTAGGACTACCACCTAAGCGAGCAATTGAGTTCAGAATTAATCTTATCCCTGGAGCTCAACCTATCACTCGTCCTCCTTATCGCATGTCCAATAAGGAAAATGAGGAGATGCGCAAACAATTATCCGAATTGGAGACGAAGCAATTTATTCGCTCTAGTTCCTTGCCTTGGGGAGCTTCGGCTATTTTTGTGAAGAAATCCGATGGTACACTTAGGCTATACGTTGACTACCGCAAGCTTAATGATCTCACTATCAAGAATAAATATCCATTGCCTCGGATTGATGATCTATTTGATCAGCTTAGTGGTGCTAGAGTCTTTTCACAATTGGACTAGCAACTGGTTTTCATCAACTTCGTATTGCAGAGGATAGTATTCCTTTGACATCATTCCGTACTCGTTATGGATCGTATGAACGGCTTGTTATGCCATTTGGTTTGACGAATGCTCCAGCTTATTTTGTTGACCTTATGAATCGAGTTTTCAAAGATTTCCTCGATCGATTTGTTCTCATCTTTATTGATGATATTCTTGTGTATTCAAAAACCGAGGAGGAACATGAAAAGCATCTTCGGATTATGTTGGAAACTCTTAGGAGTAATCAATTAAAAGCAAAATTTTCTAAATGCCACTTTTGGCAATCTCGTGTGAAGTTTCTCGGTCATATTATTTCTGAATCCGGAATTTCCGTGGATCCTTCAAAGATTGAATCGATTCAAAATTGGAAGAGACCGGAGAGTGTGACAGAAATTCGTAGCTTTCTCGGATTGGCGGGCTATTACCGTCGTTTCATAAAAGACTTTTCTAAAATTGTCGTGCCTCTTACTAGCTTAACAAAGAAAGGCGTTAAATACATTTGGTCGGACAAATGTGAAACTTCTTATCAGAAATTAAAAGAACTCCTTTCCGATGCTCCTATTCTTGTGATTCCCGAAGGAAACCAGGATTTTATTGTGTATACCGATGCTAGTTGCATTGGTTTGGGTGTCGTTCTTATGCAAAGAGAACATGTTATTGCTTATGCTTCTAGGAAATTGAAGCCAGCCGAGACTAGATATGCCACTCATGATTTAGAGCTCGAGGCTATTGTTTTCGCTCTTCGAATTTGGCGTCATTATCTTTTGGGAGAAAAATTTATTCTTTATACCGATCATAAATCTTTGAAGTATTTATTTTCTCAAAAGGAACTTAATTTGTGTCAACAGCGTTGGCTCCAGTTCCTTGCATCATATGATCTTGATATTCTTTATACTCCCGGAAAGGGAAATCGTGTTGCCGACGCCCTTAGCCGAAAGCAACAAGCGGTCGTTTCTATGATGATATCTGAATGGAATGACCTCGAGACTATGTCTACTTGTGAGATTCGAGATCGTGTATCTGATTTATGTTCATCTCTTGTTTTATGTAGCCTTGAGGCTCATCCATCTCTTCTAGACCGCATTCTTGAAGCTCAAAAGCTAGATCCCGAATTGGCTCTTCTTGGCCAAAATTTGAGGAATAAAATTGATATTGAAGGTATGAAGGACTTTGATATTGATTCTCGTGGCGGTATTTGAAAATTTGGTAGACTTTCCCTACCGAATATTAGTGATCTTCGCAAAGACATATTAGAAGATTCCCATCGCTCTAAATTCACCATTCATCCCGGTAGTAGTAAAATGTACGCGGATATGAAGCGACTTTATTATTGGGAGGGAATGAAATTTGATATCGCTAACTTCATTAAGCTTTGCATGACTTGCCAACTCATTAAGGCCGAGCATCAAAGGACCGGTGGGTTATTGCAACCTTTAGACATTCCAATTTGGAAGTGGGACATTATTTCCATGGATTTTATTGATGGCCTTCCCCGTTCTCGTTCGGGTCATGATAGCTTATGGGTGATTGTTGATAGACTTACTAAATCCGCCCATTTTATTCCCGTTCAGTCTAATCGGACCGTTCCTCTTTTGGCCAAACTCTTTATTAAAGAAATTGTTAAATTGCATGGAGTTCCTACTTCTATTGTTAGTGACCATGATCCATTGTTTACTAGTGGATTTTGGAAGAGTCTTCAAAAAGCTTTGGGAACGAAGCTTAATTTTAGCAACGCTTATTATCCGCAGTCCAATGGACAAACCGAGCGAGTGAATCAAACTCTTGAAGATCTTCTTCGTGCTTGTGTTCTTGACTTTGTTGGAAGTTGGGAAGATCATATTTCTCTTGTTGAATTTTCCTATAATAATAGCTTCCAATCTACTATTGGTATGGCACCTTTTGAGGCAATCTATGGAAGGCCATGCCATTCTCCTTCTTGTTGGCTTGAGGCCAGTGAGAAGCTGGTCTTAGGTCCAGACTTTATTCGTGATTCCAGAGAAAAGATTGACCTTATTCGTCATAGGATGAAAGAAGCTCAAAGTAGACAAAAATCCTATGCCGATAATCGAAGAAAGAAAATAGAATTTTCTATGGGAGATTTTGTATTTATTCGTGTTTCACCTATGAAGGGTGTCGTGCGTTTCAGTCGATCGGGAAAATTAGCGCCTCGATACATTGGCCCATTTCCCATCACCGAACGCATTGGTTCCGTGGCTTATCGCCTTTCGTTACCGACTCAGTTTTCTGCTATTCATGACGTGTTTCACGTCTCCCAACTACAGAAATGCCTTCGAGATTCTGATTCTATGCTTGAGCCCGATGTTGTTGAAGAAATTGAAGTTTCACCTAACTTAACTTATGAGCAACATCCTATTCGTGTTATTGCTTCGGAGGTTAAACGCCTTCGGAATAAAGATGTCCCGCTTGTGAAGGTTCAATGGTCCTCAAATCCTAAGGATTGCTCTTGGGAATCCAGATTATTCATCGAGCGAACACATCCGGACTTACTTTCTTGTGCTCTTTGAGGTGAACTTCTTATTTCAAATTTCTTTTGTGTTAATATGCTTTTATGGTTGTTACTTATTATTCCCATCTTAAATATTGCGTGGACGCAATTTCTTTAAGGAGGGGAGTCTGTAACAACCCGCGTATTTTATGATTGAGTATTTAAATAATTTATTTAAATATTTCATCGTTAGTCGGATTATGGTCCGAAAAGATACTTGTTGCAAACTGTCAAATTAGGACTCGAGACCACCCCCATTGAGTTCAAAATGACGTTTGCGATCTTTTTGAGTATAAACTTTGATATGTTTGGAGTTAGTGGAATTTTGCTACTTTTTCACTTAGGGCTTTGGTTTTGTTTCTGCCCATTACACCCAAGCTTCACCCCTCTTCTCTTCATTACTTCATTTCTATTTCCTAATACTCAAGCTTTAGCAACAATGGAGAGAGGAATGGGAAATTAAAACTCCAAGCCCTAGTTTCCATTTGCAAATCAAGTTCTAGCTCCAAATCAATAGAAAAAGCTTTGGTAAGCCTCCTCTTCTTCTTCTCCAACTCATTCTCTCATCAATTTCAGAAATTCCTAAACCTAACTTAGGAAATGTTTCTCTTTTAAGCTTAGATTCAAGCTTGTTGGGTTGGAATTGAAGAGTGATTGTCCTTGCCATTGCTTTATAGCTTCTTCTTCGTTTGTTTTGGGTTTAAAGGTGAGATTTTTATCTCACATCTATGACTATAATTATCTTTGGTTGTTTGGTATGAATTCCTAACACTTCTTCATGTGCATTTGCCCTTGATTTGGATTGGTTTTGTGAATATTCCAATTTTTGGGTTTTTTAAGTTAAATTTGTGTAAAAATCCTTTTATGGATGTTTGATCATGCTTTTGGTGATGCACCGAGGAGCATATAGGGCCGGGTTGCTGATTGGCATAAACCCTTAGAGCCAATGTTTGTCCGGTTGCATTTTGGAAGAGTTTGCTCTTCATTTGGATAGGCTGAAAAACAGCCCAGGCATGATTCAGTCGACTGAAATCTCTGTTCAGTCGACCGAATCTGGAACCCGAAAGTTTGCAGGCAAGATTCAGTCAACTGAAAATCTCTGTTCAGTCGACTGAACCTGGAAATAGAAAGTTTTTAGGCAAGATTCAGTCGACTGAAATCTCTGTTCAGTCGACTGAACGTGGAAATAGAAATTTTCCAGGCAGAATTCAGTCAACTGAAAATCTCTGTTCAGTCAACTGAATTTGTTGTTTTGCCCACTTTGCCTTTTGGGATTGAATTTCCAATTTGAATCGATTCGAGATGATCCTATTTGTTGTTATCATTTATTATGACTTTGATGACTCCTTTTTAGGGATTTTTGAATATCCATTTCGATGGATTCTTTATCGGTTTCTTTGGATTTGATTCACGTCTTCGTATGTGGATTTTAATGATTGATTGTTTCTACAATCATTTTTATGGTTTGTCACTTTAAAAATATGAAGGTTTCTATACTAGTAGTAAATATTCAAACTCTTTTACAAAGATGATTTCAACTCTATTTTAAATATAAAGCTTGTTTTCAAAACCGTTTTCCAATCTATTAGTATACACAAACCTTTACCTCATTCGTATGAGAAAATATAATTAAACGGCTTAGCAAAACAAGTGGTATGAAACACTTGCGTTTACTTCGTCGGTTAATTTTTGGACTTGTTCGATTGAAAATCTTATGACAATTTTCGAGTGGAAATTTACAAATTGTTCGTAAATATTTGAGTTAAGCTAGTGGTTATGGGACATGAAGCTAAACTCTTATATTTACTGGATTAGTGTAATCGACACTTTTATTGATCGATGATGATCATTTTGTGATTTAGACTAGTGATGTGCGATGTCTATTTTTCTGCGAGGGAGACTAAACCCCGTTTCTGTGGAACTTCGGTTCAATTTGGCGGGGTAGCGACCCGTGGTCTTCAGACTGTTTATGGAGCTTCGGCTCAACTTTTAATGGTTAGCGACCATGGAATAACGTTCCATTTGTGATACACGTGTTGGTGAGTTTTCGTGCTCCCGTTTATGATAGGCCTCCCCCTTTTTGTGATTTCTGGATTTCTATCGATGATTTCTAGAATTTGTGTTTCACCAACTTTTGTGATTTACATTGGTAAGTTTTATCAATATTTGTGCATTGGTGAATTTGTGTGTCATTAACTTTTGTGATTTGCATTGATATAATTGTCAACATTTATGGTTTGTGAATGAAATAAAGAGTATGACATTCCTTTTTATCTTTGAGAAGATTCTTGTGATATTGATTAATCTCTTGTTGATTTTCAATTTCGTACTTATCATAGTATGGCAATATGGTTATGATACGTTTTTTTCATATCTCTTATTCTATATCATTTCATCTGATATTTATAGTTAGACTGATCCGTTTATTATTTTCTTATTAAATAATACTCGGGTCAGACCTAGATGTTACAGGTGCTTCTGCTTGACTCCTCGTCTGGGATTATTATTCTGACTTTTGGAAAACTACATAGAATAGTAGTTCAATTTGTTGTATACATTTGTGATATAGACTCCATGATGTATACATATTATTTTATGTAGCACTTGTAACTATTCTTTTTTGATATTGTGGATCTTGTAGACCACTACTCTGATAAACACTTTTAAGTGTTATATATTCATATCTATTTCCGCCTTTGTGATATGGATGTCTATGACTGATTTGTGTTATGTTTATTTCTATATTTGTTTCCGAAGATATTATAGCCACTATGTAGTGGCTTTGAGTTTTGTATCGGTATGTCGGATTCCCTCTTGAAATAAAATGCATGTCATACTATCTGACATATCGGTGCTCGCACAAAGCAATTACACGGATGGTCGCTCCTCAACAGCCTTATTCTCCATGCTAGTTGATGGCATTACTCCGTAGTGTCCTTGGCTAGCATGGGTATAGAGGTGGGGCATCACAAATTCCTATGATATAGATTTACGGCCGTTATTTGACGAAGAACCTTCAATTTCTTTCCTGACTGCTTTTCAACTATAGATTTTCACTTTCGAAACCTAGCCAAGCTTTCACTCTTAGACTATAGGAAGTATACCCATACTTTACGAGAGAAATCATCTATAAATGAAATAAAGTACCTAGCTCCACCTAAGGATAGGCAAGGGGGATCCCAAACAACTGTATGAACATACTCTAAGACAACTTTTTCTTTATGCTCACCAGTGCCAAAAGAAATCTTTGTTTGCTTTCCAAAAACACACTCTTCACAAAAGCCAAGCTTTGAATACTGAATACCATAAATCAAACCTCGGTTTCTCAACTCATCCAAACTATATTCACCAATATGTCCCACCCACAAGTGCCACAATCTTGAAGAATCTGGATCACCAGAAGTAGTAAAAGCTTATTCATTAACTGTATTAGTGTCCTTCAATAAATAAAGATTTCATGCCCTCACACCTTTCATAACAATCATGGAACCCTTCAATATCTTCACCTTCTCTCCCTCAACAACAATCTTTCCTTGCCATCTTAAAGCCCCAATAGAAATCAAGCTCTTTCTCAAATAAGGTACGTGTCTAACATTAGTAATAATACGAATAATACCGTCAAACATCCTGATCTTCACACTACCAACACCAACCATACGGTAAGAAGCATCATTGTCTATCAGAATCTCTCCTCCATCAATTTCACGGTATGTAGAGAAGCAGTTCCTATTAGGTGTCATATGATTGGATGCACCAGAATCAATAAGTCATAAGTTGCTCTTCCCAGAAGAGCTAGAAGCTCTAAACTCATTGGTATCACCCTTCGTATTTTATTTCTCTGTACTAGATGCTAAAGCTTGCTTTGGGTCTTTTCTTCTTTCTTCAAGCTTGGGAAATTAAGCTATAAAGTGCCCCATTTTTTACAATAATGGCAAGCCAATTGCTTAGGCCCTCTAGACTGAGACCTTGAATTACTTCAACATCCACCATTCTTTGAATTGCTTTGGCTTCTACCTTTCTAAATAGATAAGCCGTCTATATCACTATCCATAATAGCGCTCGCCAATCTACCTCTTAACACTTCATTATGAAGACTAGCCTTTACAACTGATAGACTAATCTTACTACGACTATATATCATGGAATTAACAAAGCAGTATATTCTTTAGATAAGGAACCCAAGAGGATCACTACTTGAGCCTCATCAGTAATATCAGCATCCACTGTCTTGAGCTTCATAATTGTAACGACCCGTAAATTTCAACTGTTTTAAATAACGTAATTAGTTGAAATTTTGTGAAATTTTAAACGATAAAATTTTGAAATATAAATTTGATATTTGGAATGCGTCTAGTTAAACATAGCAACTGGGAAATTTTCGTCCGAAAATATGGAAGTTTATTTCGCGCGTAAATTCACTTCAGTTCAATCAGTTAAAAAGCGTTGAAAATAAAACGTTTTCAAAACCAAAATATTTTTACATAGAAAAATTCTAAACCATCTTCTGAGCAAGATGTCAGTTTGTCGTTTTTCCAAATTCGGACATCTTTGGCTCCGTCGTTCGTATTTTCTGCAAAATAGCAGTATTCTAGTACCGATATCGATTTTTATCGGATGATCGTACCACTGATTTCTATACACCGTTTTGATCGTCTCGTCGTGCCGATCTCTACGGTATATTCGATTGTCAAATTCGGAGTTCCGTTGTACGTTGCAATTTGCGTAACGCCTACCGTACCGGTAACCAATTTGAGTCTCTATAATATTCTGTGCGTATTCATCCATCAAACGTTTGAAAATGAATGGCCACTTGTTTTATATTCCCAGAAATTAATACCTAACATTCACTATTCCCTATATTTCTTTTATTATACGTTGGTCCATGCCTCTTCATTTTCCTTGAGAGCAAAAGCTTGTTTTATTTTTTTTACTGTTCATAAGCTTGAGGCTCCAAACCCATCTTTCATTCTGCACGTTGCCTTATAAAAAAAAGGAAAGTGAAACTCATATTTTGCCTGAAGCTTGAATACATATGTTTCTTCTTCAACCTGCTCATTCATTGCCAAACTCACGAGCAGCCATGATCGTCCACCACTTTCCACGGCAGCTGTCCATAGCCCATCGCTCCACCTTCCGCTATCCACTGCTCCGACCCCACAGCCTAGCCTTCCATCACCACGCAGCGGTCAGCAACCGCCATTCCCATCGACCAAGTGTCGACCCTCACCAACCACCACCACCACCTAACAGTCGCCCCTCCATGCAACCCCACCACCACTGTCTCCCACCAACCGAGTCGCACCACCCCGCCACGTCACCATGACAGCCTCTCCTCCCCTGAAACCGCCCACCACCAGTTCACACAGCCACCACAACCCGCCTGGCAGCCATCACCTGAAACCATGATCCACTTTCTCCTCGTCATCCGTGCCCACCCCGCTCCGAGCCTTCTCCACTCGGCCTCCACCACGTGCGACCAAGCCTCACGCACCCACCAGTCCAACGGCCCAAGTTCATTATCCCCAATGCATGGACCACCATCAGCCGCCCTCTTCTTCTTCATGTTCGTGTGCAGCATCACCTCAGCCCACGCCAAGCGGCAGCTCCACAGTTGCACATCCGCAGCCTTCGTCGTCTTCTTCTTCTACTTATTTATAGGTTAGTTTATAAAATTTATATATGTTGTTCTATATATTGGACTATAAATATAGGTAGGTGGTTATTGAGTCTGTACGTGTATTACTGTTTCTATGCATAAACATTTTGGGGCTGTCTGCATTGTGTCGAATAGAGTATGACTGTTTTAGTTTCTCTTTGTTTTATTTTATAAGTATATTTATTTATAGTATATACAGATTTCAAAAGAGATTTTTGTTGTGTATATATTTGAATTATATACAGGTATGTATAATTATGTTATAAAATAGTTGTATTTGAGTACAGACTTATTACTATATGTATAAGCAATTATAGTCATTTGGATGGATAAGTTTATACTAGTTTACTATTGGTAATTGAAATTTGGATATAATACGTATAATACGTTGTTTTAATAACTGGAGGTAGTTCAAACGTGTATATATTTATATTAACTTGAATTATGTATGGTATTCTGCGTTTATAAAGTATGGGTCATATTTGTAACTGTATAAGCCTATATAAAGTAGCATGTTTGAACGTATACAAATTTATATTAGTATTTTAATTTGACTTAGCAACTAGTGTATACATATATATTATGTAAATTTTATAAGGATTATTACATTCTGAACATATTTTTTTTTCTTTCCAGCCGCGTGCTTTTGTTTGAACGATAACATTTTTGGTTAATATGTTCATCCATTGTGTTTTATTACATTATTGGTCTGCATAGCATAATTTTTTTTTATTAACTGCTGATTTTAAACTGTTTTCACATATGGTTGTTTTAATGTCGAAAGGTATACAGATTTAGTTTAAAGGTTTATATATTGTTGTTCATGTTGTATATATACAAGGTGACATGTTTGTTTATTCATATAAGTGTTTATTTCAAAATTTTATTTTGTATATACGTTTGATTTCAACGAATCTATATTTTAAATTTAGACTTATTTAAAGATGTGTATGTATTTTAAATTGAATATTGGGTTTAGGGAAGATAATGATATAATATACATCTCGTGTAAAAAAAATTTTTTATCCAGCTAACTTGATTCGATCCCATCGATTTCTGTGATCAGATCTATCCATCGAATTTGTGCCAATCTCGCTTCGATTCGGAATTAGTGCTTGGATTCGTAACTCTATTTCAGTATCCGTATCTGTGTGCGTATACGTGTCATCTCCTGTTTCTCTTGCCTCGAAAGGTGAGCAATCACTCACGATTAATGTTCTTTTATTTATTAAATTTGATTTCAATTGAAACGACAATTGAAATATGCTGTTGTTAGTAAATTACACCTGTATCAGTTCACCTGTGACATCTGACACCATTATCTGTTAATTATTTATGCAATGATAATATAGTTTGGTTGATAATTAATTGATTGTTGATGTTTATATTGGATGTTAAATTGTTAATGTTAAAATGATAAACAGTATGAAATTGAACTTGATATAGGAAAATAAATGTTAAATTTGATTAACTGACATTTGTATAATATGACCCCTTTAACTGTTGAATTTATTGAAACGTAGGATTTTTTTAGTTACATTTTGAATCACTGAATGTATGTTGTTAAATTGATGATGTATGAAATTGTAAATAGATGACAAGTGAAAAACCGTAATGTAATAATCTTTAATCTACATGAAATGATAGTGTAGATTCTAGAAATAATTATATTAATTCGTACAAATAACAATGCGAATTAATACGGTTATTTCGGGATTATTTGAATTGATTATTGGATTGATATTGGTTGTTGTTATTGCTTGTTTATTTACTTTGACACCATCCCAGTTATCACACTGCAAGTTCCCTTTGATATGTTTTGATTTTGAATTGAATTGGAATCGGGTTGAAATGATAAATACCCAAATTGAACTTTGACTTAGGATAGAAAATTAAATAAAAACCCGATTGGTCAATAATTTGATTTGAAAATAAAACGAAGATTTTATTTGAATAAAGAATACAGTTTTGAAATGAAGTTGAAATTTGAATTTTTGATGAAAGGAAAATGGTAATATTTAATAATCTGAAACAAAAGATTAACAATGTAATCAATGAAAGAATGTTGTTTAATTTGAGAAATGATTGAATTAAGTTTGAAATGATTTAATAATTAAGTTTGAAATTATAATTAAGTTTGAAATTATTAAACTTTGAAATTATTTAATAATTAAGTTTTGAACTATTTAATAATGAATTATTAAATTGAATTGAAATTCTTTAATAAGAAAAATTGAACTTTTGAATAAGTGAATTTTACTTCGTAAAGAATTGAAATTGAGTTTCTTTATTAATTAAGTTTTGGAAAATTATTTAAGGAAGTAAATAAGTGAAATTGGATTTCTTTAACAAAAATGAAATGTGATATTTTTGGAATTAATGTAAGACTTGTAATTGGAGAATTGATTTGACGAATTTAGTTTAATTCAAAATTGTAAGTTTTGTTTTAATGAAGTTGAACTTAAGAATTGATTAAATGAATTGGAAATTTAATAGAAATTGTTTTGAATGATAAAGTAACTTAACGAATATTGAATGAAATCGATAAATGAGTTTAAATTGATTTGAATGTTAAATAGAATTTATTTAAATGATTTCGGAATGAAACTTATATACGAACTTGAATCAATATTCGAATTGTTTTAAATAGAAATTGAAATTGAATTATAAGATTTTGAAACGGAAAATTGGAAGTTTTGAAACGAACATTTGGAAATTGTTTTAGAAAGACAAATGAAATGTTGATTTACGAATTCTATTTGAAATTGAAATTGATTTGGTTTTGAAATATATAAACGACCAATCGGTGTAATAATTACGAAAGTTATTAAAGAGACCGGGATCGGTAATGGATATACTCTCTATCTGAACCGAAACCACTTTAATAATTATACGCGGAGTGTTGATCCAGAACGAAGTGGATGGTTTTGATGAACGCGTTGACTGAAGAAAGAGAACGATTTTGGATGACCCTTGACATGACTAAAACAGGAGCCGCGCCGGGCCATTGAGGATCGCCATCTCTAGCGGACACACTTCTTCGATACCATATCTATTACTTTTGTGATTCGATTTGGGTGCACCCCTCGATTTGGGAGTGTTGTTTCGCGGTGTTGGGGTAGTAGCTGCTATGCCCAACATCAGTCCGGATCAGGCAACTACTAGTATCCTAGTTGGTATCGCCTCATGTACCTTGTCATACTGATTATCCTATTTGCGACCACTACGATTTTGATTTGTACCTTTAGTATATGGATTGCCCTCTGGTGACTTCTGGTTTTGGGGAAACTACGGTCTTGTATATGCTTTTGGGAATAAAAATGTGTTAAGGGTGGAATGGGCCATGACTTAACGCTATTTTGATATCTTTTTATATTACTGATAGACATTATCTACTTAGCGTGCATTACTACATAGTAGATAGTTTAACGGATCCTTAAAGGATGGTTATTCCAAACATCCTTTGAGTTACTTGTATTTCAATTGCTATTTCACTTGAGTTGGATTTATTAATATAAGAATGTTAATCCTGACTCGAGTGTCTTGTGTTTTGCTTTACGCTCGGGTCAGACTGAGTGATCCAGTATTCGAGACTCACCATTGGAGTTGGAGCTTTGCTTGAAGATCCAGCCATCTATTCTGCTTCAGTATTCGATGATTCCAGTGATGTATTCTGATTTGTATCTGATGTATCGTATTACTCTTCTGTTGTAAACTCTGATGTATTTTATATATTCATATAGTAGCTTCATGAACTACTATCTCTTTTATTTCCGCTGCATTTATTACTCTGTGTCTGTGATCTGTGATTATATCTATTTACTGTATATGTTCAGTTTTGCCAAATTTAAATTAACAACGCGGTATTTTGAGCAATTCAACTCCGGCATGAGTGTCTACCTATACACTTATAATGGACGCGAATGGTCCAAAATATCGGGTCGTTACAGTTGGTATCAGAGCTTTGGTAGCTCTAGGCAAAACTTAACATATAGGGTAAATGTATTTACAGAATCACTCTCATTCGAGTTTCAATCTCTTCCTTTTGACTCAATTCCTTTGAAATTTTGGAACGTTCCCCTCGGTTCCGAAATTCATTCGTGTCCTTCACTATTCGTCTTCTTTCAATCATGGAGCAACCCCATAACTCCATTCTGAATGTTATCTGTAATAGATCGGCGGTCTCGCCAATCTTAGAATGATTCGTAAAGGAGTAAAACTCCTTTATAATAGGCATCGATTTACCGGAGATTTCTGTATCCTCGGTTTACGATGCTATCTATCTCCTACTATACCTGAATTCTATTTCTCGAGATTGGATGTTGATTTACCTCGGAATTCAGCATCGATCTTATTCTTGAAGTTACGGACGACCCGGTTAAGGTTGCCCGTGAATTAAATAAACTCCTCCATCTCCCGATTGTGAAAATCAGATTATCTTATCTTCTGTTTCAAACTTATTTTTCGAATCAAAATTCTCTTTGATTTGAGTCCATCAAATTTGAATCTCTATCTTTGCTTTGAAATCTATTCTTATATAGTCGAGCGAGGAAGTGTATTTGTAAATTTATATTTAAAATGTTTAAAATATATTGTGTTGTTTGAGTTGTTGATGTTGATTCGGGTTTCCGATCGATTCGTCTGATCAACGTTATCGATAGGATTTCCAAAACACTTGAGCAGAACAAACCGACACAATATTATTTTCAAAATTTGGTAAATAAAATAATCTTGTAAATTATATTATATAAGTATAAATTTTCTGAAATTGAATTGTTAACTGAATTGGTTGTCAAAAAGGTAATATTTGACTTTCACTTTTTGTTTTGTAAATCATTGATTATTCCAACATAAAAATAAATGGAATTATAAAAGTTGGTTTATAGATTTATTAGAAATTTAAATGAATTTAAAGTAAGAATTTGAGAATTTAAATTCCTAAAATTTCAAGCTTTGGTTTTTAAATTTTTAAAATGTATTTAAATCAAGAATTTGAGAATTTAAATTTTTGGGTGATTTCAGTTTGGTTTTTAAGTTTTAAGTGTATTGTATTTAAAATATTTTCAAATAGAAATCATTTTCAAAGAATTTTAAAATGTTGAAATCAGTGCTCTTCTCTTTGTCGCTGGAAAATAATTTCGGTGATAGCGGCCGCATCATCGACATTCATTTTCGAGTTTTGAAGTGGAGAAACCATTCTGTAGCTTTGCTACGGTTCTGTTTTGAAAAATATTTCGATTTGAATTTCTTCAGTATAATTTGATTTATATATATGTATAAGTACCTTATTTTAAAAAATTTAATTTGATTTGATATAAATATATATATATCTCTAAATTGTTTAAAGTTAATCGGAAATTTAATTCTTAAATTTTGTTAAAGGATGATTTTAATTATAAATAAAACCAAATTTGGAATAAATAATTAAACTTGAATAGTTGAATTGGGAAAATTTTTATTTGTATATTGTTCAACTGCATTCTAATACAACTTACCTAAATCATTCAGAAGTAGAATATGTAATTGGATAATATATAATATAAATTGAATTTATAAATAAAATTTGAGTGGTTATAATAAATGTTGTACACTTAAATTTTAATTATAAAATGTTAATAGAGATAAATAGAATAATAAGATAATTGAAAAATAAATTTTGTTAGGGTTAATTAATAAATTGAAATTAGATCAACTTATGAAAATACCTTGAATTTAAAAGCAGTTAGTGAATATAAATTTATTTAAATTGGAACTTTTATGGGTGAAATTAATTTATATGGGCTAAATATATGTGATAAGATATATTAAGTAGAATAAATTTAACAATAATTTGGAATAAAGAAGAATTTAGATTTGTTGAATAAAATATGATTAAAATAAAAGACTATTCAAGTTTATGATTTTAGAAATTGTTAATAAAGGATAATTGGATAATAAAACAATGAATAAATGAGATAAATAAAATAAAATTTTGTTTTGAAGAAATCTTTTGGTATCAAATATTAATAAATTGGAATTAAATCAACTTATTGAAATACCCTGAATTTTAAATCAAATATTGAGTATTAATTAAGGTAAATTGAAATTTATACGGTTTAAACCAATTGTTTTATTTTGTTTTCAATCTGTTTTTCTTTCGGGTTGTTTCTATTCTCCTACATCGTTCCTTTTCGGGGACGAAAAGTTTTGAGTGGGGGAGAGTGTAACGATCCGTAAATTTCAACTGTTTTAAATAACGTAATTAGTTGAAATTTTGTGAAATTTTAAACGATAAAATTTTGAAATATAAATTTGATATTTGGAATGCGTCTAGTTAAACATAGCAACTGGGAAATTTTCGTCCGAAAATATGGAAGTTTATTTCGCGCGTAAATTCACTTCAGTTCAATCAGTTAAAAAGCGTTGAAAATAAAACGTTTTCAAAACCAAAATATTTTTACATAGAAAAATTCTAAACCATCTTCTGAGCAAGATGTCAGTTTGTCGTTTTTCCAAATTCGGACATCTTTGGCTCCGTCGTTCTTATTTTCTGCAAAATAGCAGTATTCTGGTACCGATATCGATTTTTAACGGATAATCGTACCACTGATTTCTATACACTGTTTTGATCGTCTCGTCGTGCCGATCTCTACGGTATATTCGATTGTCAAATTCGGAGTTCCGTTGTACGTTGCAATTTGCGTAACGCCTACCGTACCGGTAACCAATTTGAGTCTCTATAATATTCTGTGCATATTCATCCATCAAACGTTTGAAAATGAATGGCCACTTGTTTTATATTCCTAGAAATTAATACCTAACATTCACTATTCCCTATATTTCTTTTATTATACGTTGGTCCATGCCTCTTCATTTTCCCTGAGAGCAAAAGCTTGTTTTATTTTTTTTACTGTTCATAAGCTTGAGGCTCCAAACCCATCTTTCATTCTGCACGTTGCCTTATAAAAAAAAAGGGAAGTGAAACTCATATTTTGCCTGAAGCTTGAATACATATGTTTCTTCTTCAACCTGCTCATTCATTGCCAAACTCACGAGCAGCCATGATCGTCCACCACTTTCCACGGCAGCTGTCCATAGCCCATCGCTCCACCTTCCGCTATCCACTGCTCCGACCCCACAGCCTAGCCTTCCATCACCACGCAGCGGTCAGCAACCGCCATTCCCATCGACCAAGTGTCGACCCTCACCAACCACCACCACCACCTAACAGTCGCCCCTCCATGCAACCCCACCACCACTGTCTCCCACCAACCGAGTCGCACCACCCCGCCACGTCACTATGACAGCCTCTCCTCCCCTGAAACCGCCCACCACCAGTTCACACAGCCACCACAACCCGCCTGGCAGCCATCACCTGAAACCATGATCCACTTTCTCCTCGTCATCCGTGCCCACCCCGCTCCGAGCCTTCTCCACTCGGCCTCTACCACGTGCGACCAAGCCTCACGCACCCACCAGTCCAACGGCCCAAGTTCATTATCCCCAATGCATGGACCACCATCAGCCGCCCTCTTCTTCTTCCTGTTCGTGTGCAGCATCACCTCAGCCCACGCCAAGCGGCAGCTCCACAGTTGCACATCCGCAGCCTTCGTCGTCTTCTTCTTCTACTTATTTATAGGTTAGTTTATAAAATTTATATATGTTGTTCTATATATTGGACTATAAATATAGGTAGGTGGTTATTGAGTCTGTACGTGTATTACTGTTTCTATGCATAAACATTTTGGGGCTGTCTGCATTGTGTCGAATAGAGTATGACTGTTTTAGTTTCTCTTTGTTTTATTTTATAAGTATATTTATTTATAGTATATACAGATTTCAAAAGAGATTTTTGTTGTGTATATATTTGAATTATATACAGGTATGTATAATTATGTTATAAAATAGTTGTATTTGAGTACAGACTTATTACTATATGTATAAGCAATTATAGTCATTTGGATGGATAAGTTTATACTAGTTTACTATTGGTAATTGAAATTTGGATATAATACGTATAATACGTTGTTTTAATAACTGGAGGTAGTTCAAACGTGTATATATTTATATTAACTTGAATTATGTATGGTATTCTGCGTTTATAAAGTATGGGTCATATTTGTAACTGTATAAGCCTATATAAAGTAGCATGTTTGAACGTATACAAATTTATATTAGTATTTTAATTTGACTTAGCAACTAGTGTATACATATATATTATGTAAATTTTATAAGGATTATTACATTCTGAACATATTTTTTTTTCTTTCCAGCCGCGTGCTTTTGTTTGAACGATAACATTTTTGGTTAATATGTTCATCCATTGTGTTTTATTACATTATTGGTCTGCATAGCATAATTTTTTTTTTATTAACTGCTGATTTTAAACTGTTTTCACATATGGTTGTTTTAATGTCGAAAGGTATACAGATTTAGTTTAAAGGTTTATATATTGTTGTTCATGTTGTATATATACAAGGTGACATGTTTGTTTATTCATATAAGTGTTTATTTCAAAATTTTATTTTGTATATACGTTTGATTTCAACGAATCTATATTTTAAATTTAGACTTATTTAAAGATGTGTATGTATTTTAAATTGAATATTGGGTTTAGGGAAGATAATGATATAATATACATCTCGTGTAAAAAAATTTTTTTATCCAGCTAACTTGATTCGATCCCATCGATTTCTGTGATCAGATCTATCCATCGAATTTGTGCCAATCTCGCTTCGATTCGGAATTAGTGCTTGGATTCGTAACTCTATTTCTGTATCCGTATCTGTGTGCGTATACGTGTCATCTCCTGTTTCTCTTGCCTCGAAAGGTGAGCAATCACTCACGATTAATGTTCTTTTATTTATTAAATTTGATTTCAATTGAAACGACAATTGAAATATGCTGTTGTTAGTAAATTACACCTGTATCAGTTCACCTGTGACATCTGACACCATTATCTGTTAATTATTTATGCAATGATAATATAGTTTGGTTGATAATTAATTGATTGTTGATGTTTATATTGGACGTTAAATTGTTAATGTTAAAATGATAAACAGTATGAAATTGAACTTGATATAGGAAAATAAATGTTAAATTTGATTAACTGACATTTGTATAATATGACCCCTTTAACTGTTGAATTTATTGAAACGTAGGATTTTTTTAATTACATTTTGAATCACTGAATGTATGTTGTTAAATTGATGATGTATGAAATTGTAAATAGATGACAAGTGAAAAACCGTAATGTAATAATCTTTAATCTACATGAAATGATAGTGTAGATTCTAGAAATAATTATATTAATTCGTACAAATAACAATGCGAATTAATACGGTTATTTCGGGATTATTTGAATTGATTATTGGATTGATATTGGTTGTTGTTATTGCTTGTTTATTTACTTTGACACCATCCCAGTTATCACACTGCAAGTTCCCTTTGATATGTTTTGATTTTGAATTGAATTGGAATCGGGTTGAAATGATAAATACCCAAATTGAACTTTGACTTAGGATAGAAAATTAAATAAAAACCCGATTGGTCAATAATTTGATTTGAAAATAAAACGAAGATTTTATTTGAATAAAGAATACGGTTTTGAAATGAAGTTGAAATTTGAATTTTTGATGAAAGGAAAATGGTAATATTTAATAATCTGAAACAAAAGATTAACAATGTAATCAATGAAAGAATGTTGTTTAATTTGAGAAATGATTGAATTAAGTTTGAAATGATTTAATAATTAAGTTTGAAATTATAATTAAGTTTGAAATTATTAAACTTTGAAATTATTTAATAATTAAGTTTTGAACTATTTAATAATGAATTATTAAATTGAATTGAAATTCTTTAATAAGAAAAATTGAACTTTTGAATAAGTGAATTTTACTTCGTAAAGAATTGAAATTGAGTTTCTTTATTAATTAAGTTTTGGAAAATTATTTAAGGAAGTAAATAAGTGAAATTGGATTTCTTTAACAAAAATGAAATGTGATATTTTTGGAATTAATGTAAGACTTGTAATTGGAGAATTGATTTGACGAATTTAGTTTAATTCAAAATTGTAAGTTTTGTTTTAATGAAGTTGAACTTAAGAATTGATTAAATGAATTGGAAATTTAATAGAAATTGTTTTGAATGATAAAGTAACTTAACGAATATTGAATGAAATCGATAAATGAGTTTAAATTGATTTGAATGTTAAATAGAATTTATTTAAATGATTTCGGAATGAAACTTATATACGAACTTGAATCAATATTCGAATTGTTTTAAATAGAAATTGAAATTGAATTATAAGATTTTGAAACGGAAAATTGGAAGTTTTGAAACGAACATTTGGAAATTGTTTTAGAAAGACAAATGAAATGTTGATTTACGAATTCTATTTGAAATTGAAATTGATTTGGTTTTGAAATATATAAACGACCAATCGGTGTAATAATTACGAAAGTTATTAAAGAGACCGGGATCGGTAATGGATATACTCTCTATCTGAACCGAAACCACTTTAATAATTATACGCGGAGTGTTGATCCAGAACGAAGTGGATGGTTTTGATGAACGCGTTGACTGAAGAAAGAGAACGATTTTGGATGACCCTTGACATGACTAAAACAGGAGCCGCGCCGGGCCATTGAGGATCGCCATCTCTAGCGGACACACTTCTTCGATACCATATCTATTACTTTTGTGATTCGATTTGGGTGCACCCCTCGATTTGGGAGTGTTGTTTCGCGGTGTTGGGGTAGTAGCTGCTATGCCCAACATCAGTCCGGATCAGGCAACTACTAGTATCCTAGTTGGTATCGCCTCATGTACCTTGTCATACTGATTATCCTATTCGCGACCACTACGATTTTGATTTGTACCTTTAGTATATGGATTGCCCTCTAGTGACTTCCGGTTTTGGGGAAACTACGGTCTTGTATATGCTTTTGGGAATAAAAATGTGTTAAGGGTGGAATGGGCCATGACTTAACGCTATTTTGATATCTTTTTATATTACTGATAGACATTATCTACTTAGCGTACATTACTACATAGTAGATAGTTTAACGGATCCTTAAAGGATGGTTATTCCAAACATCCTTTGAGTTACTTGTATTTCAATTGCTATTTCACTTGAGTTGGATTTATTAATATAAGAATGTTAATCCTGACTCGAGTGTCTTGTGTTTTGCTTTACGCTCGGGTCAGACTGAGTGATCCAGTATTCGAGACTCACCATTGGATTTGGAGCTTTGCTTGAAGATCCAGCCATCTATTCTGCTTCTGTATTCGATGATTCCAGTGATGTATTCTGATTTGTATCTGATGTATCGTATTACTCTTCTGTTGTAAACTTTGATGTATTTTATATATTCATATAGTAGCTTCATGAACTACTATCTCTTTTATTTCCGCTGCATTTATTACTCTGTGTCTGTGATCTGTGATTATATCTATTTACTGTATATGTTCAGTTTTGCCAAATTTAAATTAACAACGCGGTATTTTGAGCAATTCAACTCCGGCATGAGTGTCTACCTATACACTTATAATGGACGCGAATGGTCCAAAATATCGGGTCGTTACAATAATCAAAGTGGTCAAAGCATCTACATGCTCCATAAGATTTGCTCTAGGATTCATCTTAAACAAATAAAGTTATTGCTGAAGAATAATCCGATTGGTGAGAGATTTGTCTTGATATGCATTAGATAATGCATCCTATAATTCCCTCTCCATCTTCTATTGAGAGAATTCTGTAAGAACTTCATCTGAAAGTCTCAACTAAATTGTTGTAAGAGCTTCATCTTCTATCTCTTCCAAAATAGCTGCCTTAATATCTTTCAATTTCTCAGGTGCAGAAACAATCTTAAAAGTCTTCTCCTTCTTCAACACTACCTCCATCTTCATCTTCCAAGTTCCAAAATCTCTCATTCCATTAAAATGTGTAACGATATAATTGACACCAGGTCCATTAATAGACTTTCCCAAAGTAGCCATTAATACCTAAATAGAATAATAACACTAGCTCTTATACCAAACTGTTGTGAAAATTTTGAACGAGCGGAAGCATATTTGATTAGGATCTAGTATTGCCTATTTGAATACCAATGCAACTTAAAATCAACTATGAAATCACACAAGAACAAACAATGGAAAGAAAAAGAGAAAGAAATACAAAAGATTAATGTGTTTTGGATATAAGTACGTCCACGGTGACCCAACAACCCATTTTTTATTTCTTCACTTCGAGAGAGAGTACAATATGAGAAGAGTATATATGAACCATTCAATAAATTTCACTCACCCTAACATTATAGAAATATGGATCTTATTGAGATTTTTGGTGGAGAACACTCTTGTTGGTTTATGATGAAAAGATGAGCAAATGTCTTCATATTTATAGGTGCAAGGATAAAAATTGCCTTGGAGATAAGGATGAAATGTTTTTGGATTTGCATGATTTGATTTCAACACAAATTTAACATATTTGTGTTTGTTTTCCACATATATTCTTATTTGACTGATTCCTCAAATCAATTAATATCTCTTCTGATACTAATTGATTATCTTTCCAATTTGTTTTTCATATTTGATTGACTATGGGAATCAATTAATATCTCCTCCCTTATAAATTTGGAATAGATATGAATCGTCCAAATTTTACATATGTCCCTTCGGATGCAATGATGGAGAGTACGACATTCTAGTCGTATATGCTTACCTATTGATTTATTGCCACTTTTCTTGTTGTTTCACTTTAGTTTTTGTTATCTATTTTTAGTTGCTGACTTACAATACAACTAAGTTTTGTATTATGAGTTTTGGGTTTGTGGCAACTAGATATTGTATTTCATTTTGGTTATGCAAAAAAGTACTGGTTAAAGAAAACAATTTTTATAATTTAAATTAAATAACAAAAGATAGTAAATCAAACATAACTTATACACCTCATATTCCTAATATGTAAAGAGAAATAACCAACAATTATGATCTAAATATGGCAAGATGTTAAATAAAAAATACCTCATATATCAAAATCGATGAAACTAGGGTTTTTTGCTGATGTAAAATCAAAATATAACTCAGCATAATCAAACATTTAGAAAAGTCATTTAATCATATCAAGGTAAACCAAATTATGTTTGTTATTTTTTTAAAATGGATTCTGAATAGAAATCTTGAAATTCTTTTTAGATGCACTTAAGATGTTGGAGAAGGGAACGGTAAAGAGTTTCAACATATTTACATGGTTGGAATAGATCCAAAAGAAAAGTATGACTTTTTGTATGATACATGCATAATGGTTGTTCTAATAGGTTATAATGAAAAAAATTAGGTTATGGGGGAGTAAATGTAAAGCGGTCTCTTAAAGTATGGAGAAGTCGGAACTAGATGAGAAGAATTATGGAGAAAAAATACAAATAGTCACATATTATCTTTTATGTATAATTGAATAAAATAGAATAGAATAGAATATACAAATCCATTTCATAAAGTATGATAATTAAAAGAGAAAAAATAACAAAATGCGAATAATTAGTAGTTCAACTTCGACTGGTTGAAGACTAATATTTGCACTTGTTAGGTTTTATAGTTTTTCTACTGGGAATTTCACCGTGTCTCTTCCTACGTTTAAGCCTAGTTTAGAAGTCCTTGCTCCGGATGTCGCCCGAATGATCATTGGTACTTACAGGATGGTTTGATCGAAAACAGAAGAAGAGAATAATAAGTTTTGAGAGAAATTATATGGAATATGAATTCAATAATGGAATCATAAATTAATAAAGTTTTGAAGGTCAACATGTAAGAAATGGAAAAAATTAAAATAGGATTCCTTATCTTCCTTGATTGTCACGTAGCAATATGTGCAAGTAACAAAGTGATTATTTATTTTTTGAGAATAAGAGTGGTAATTAATTCAAGTAGAGCACCCATTTCGATATTTCGGGTTTCAAACCCTAGACCTCTACAAATTCAGTCTAAAGCACCTTATGTCTAGCCACTTGCGTTAGTAGTCCTTAATAAAACGATGATTTATATTTTCACATTAAATTTACCAGTTTTATTTCTCCCTTTAATAATTCACTTTAAATTAGTAGAATAATTGGGATGATCTTTTGATTATTTTTGTTATATAAACCAACTTTCTAGATTACAATGAATTAGTTAACATCATCGTAAATCCATCACAAATCCATATGTTTTTGTGAGCAACAAAATATTGGTAATTAAATTTAAAAATTTAAATTTTTTCGATAATATTACTTTCAACTTATTATGCATTATTTCTAAATATCGGTAACTATGTAATAATTTTTCAAAGTACTATGTTATTTTTAGTAGCGTTTAAATGTAATATTTCCTTAGTTTTCATTTGTAGTGTTAACCACAGAATAATAATATAGTTGTTGAAAATTCTAGCGATTATGAACTTTACGATGCAGTATAGCACTTATTTATTTTCGAAAGGAAAACCAAGAGAACCATCGCAAATCTATCAATAACGTTATTGTTGAATTTTTTGGTGTATCTTGGGTATTGAAGGGTTAGCAAGTTGTAATTTTGATGATTTTCTTGTAATATAATTTGTATGTCCATTTAATCCATTTCAATGAAACTCACCAAGTATCAACATTCTTCATGCATAATCAAGGAATTATAAGTTGGATCTTGAGACAAATGTTATGAATAGAAAAATGGTTATGTTCTCAATCATCATGCTTTTTTATGCCCATCAATCTCTATATCCTTCCACTAATGAAAATGAATTAATTGATTAAGCTATGGATGCCTTCATGTGTCAAATTTTAATACTTACAATTTTTTAATTGATTTTATTATGCATGAAATGTGAATAGTTGATTGTACACATGGCATATGTAATCTAGGATTGTTGATCTTCTATCATTCGAGAGAATGTATAAAAAATTAAAATTTTAGTTTAATGGAGAGCTAGGGTGACTGATTGCCTTTTCTTTCGTCTAACTGCTTCTCTCGCAACAAATTCATTCGTCTTTCCCTTCCATTTTCTCCTAGCTCCCATTCATCCTTAACCTTTCCTCCCTCTACCAGTCTTAGTTCTCATTCCTACTATTTTGTGGATTTTTACCTTCTCGATTGCCTCCACATTACTACTCACATCCTTCCCTTTGTTCCATAGATCCACGCCCATCCTCTCCTTCTGCTTTTAGATCTCTCTTCTGCTTGCATTAGTTCCAACTTCTAGATGAAGCTCCACTCATCGTGTAAGCTTTCTAGCAACATTGGAACTCCTTGAGAACTATTGCTACCCGGATTTGGGCATGTATTTCTTGGCCAATTCCTCTACCTTCAATGTAGATCTTATTTTAGAGTTTCTTGTCTGGTTTTGGCACTTTGAGTTTCTTGATGTAGTTGTTGTTTTTGCGGTCGGTTTTATCTGGTGACCGGATTATGCTATTTCTACGGTGTATTGGTTTTTGTTTGTTGAGCTTTGGTTTTGTTGGTGGTAGTTTGGAACGTAAAACTAAGGGTAAACCATGTTGCCTTTTCCAAGTAGTACCTTCTTGCGAAATTTAGAGATTGGTATCTCTTTCCTGTAGTGGTTATGTATGCACGCTTTGAAGGTCATCTTGCTTAGGCTTTTCCATTTTATCATGTTTTCCTTAAGCCATTTATGGTGATTGCCTAGTGCAACTTGTAAGGTTCCTTATGGTGATGCTTGTCGTGTTATTCCAGCCATTCGAGTTGTTGGTGATTTTTCGACCTCTTGAAGTGTCACACTCCGATCACCTGACATTGAAGCTTGTTTTCCTTATCATTTATTTGGATGGCAGCTCCTGTCGGAATACTCATTGTCATTTACTCGTGGGTTAGTTCCTTTGTCATAGTTTGAAGCTCTTTGCTTCAGTTTGATCGGGGTTTGTTGCAATTTTATTATATTATTTCATAGTTAAAGCTTTTGCCTTATTTCTATCAATGTGGGCTTATATTTCTCAGCTTGTCTCTAGGGTATTGTGTGTTATTGAGAGTGATTTCCTAGTGTAACTTGTTTTTTGAATGATATACTTTGTAGGAGATTGTGCCAAAGTTGCCGAGGAACTTTTTCTCACACCAGTTATACATTATTTTACGAAAGTGGTATAATCACTATAAAACAAGATTGACTTGGCAAAAATAGAAGATTAGCAATCTCTTAAAACTAGGGCATAATAATTAATTTATGACATAATTGAAGATGAGGGTTGCTACGTGCACTCGCTTAGCCAGTCACATACACTTTATGTACGATTGGTTAAATTTAAATGTTATTTTTTAATTAAAAAGTGGTCCCATAATATGACCTGATGGAGCAAGTACTGACACACTCATTTTTTGGCGAGTACTACTAGCAATTCTGAACTGAAGATATATTAGTAGGTCCACACATTATTACATTAATTCATAGATTAGATAAAATATATAACCATATCCATTGTATAATATACACCTTGCAATTAATAGCAACCTTTATTTTACACAAATTTATATATACTCCCTTTTCTTTCTTTTGTAGTCTCAATCTACACATACATAATTTTCACTCCAATTGCAACTATCAGGAAAGTTAATAATTTTTCCTACAAATATGGGTTATTGGGTAAGCACTATCAAGAAAATTAGAGCCATGTTCAACCATGGAAGGGACAAGAAGACTAAAGCAAAAGGTCCATTTTATGTTCTTTACTTTTCTTTTGATTTTCTAGGGCTCTAATTTATTTTTCATCGTTAATATTTGCATTTTATTTTCCTAAGCATGGAATATATATTTTATGGATGTCCCTTGAAGGACAATGGTATGTCTCTAAATTTTATTTAAAGATAGTAAAATCGAATGTCATCATCATAAAGTAAATCTTTATCCTTTTTTTGGACCATCATCTTCTATTAACATGGAAACAGTTAGATTAGCGAGGGTGTGTTTGTTTCTTGTAAGTGATTTCTAAATAGAGTAAAAGACAAGTGACAATATAATTCGAAGTTGTTGATTGTGATAAATGTTGAAAATCATAAAAAAAAGTACTCTTAACTTCTAGCACAATTTAATTGAGCGATAAATTAGCATTTAATATAAATTTGAAGAATGATAGATTATTTTTTTGATGCCCTTATTTACAATCTACTCTAAATACAGACTGAATTCAGTTATTTATAATCTTGCTATTTCATTCTCATTTCTTATTACATTCTCTACTTGTTTTTTCAATTTCGCTTAATTTCATTGTTTTTATTCAATAGTATATTGATTATATTGAAATAAGGAATGTAAAGATGTGTTTGTTAATAAGATTAATCATATTTATCACAGTTAAAACTCACAATAGTAGCTTTATTTATCATAATACAATCTCATTTCCTAACTATTTCATTTAACATTAGATTGAATCAATTTAAAATATATATACATATACATATACGTATATACACACACAGACATATATGTATATAGGGGAAGTGTCGATGTAATTATTTTTAATTTAATAAAAGAAAGTCCGGATTAAACTAAACAATGATGTTAACATTATGTTTTAGTATTAAGCAATCAACAATCATTATTCAATACTAAGTAATATTCACTTTACCCAAATGCAACCTCAATTTGACCACATAAACCAAAGTATTTGAGAATTAAGATTAGTTAGTGTATTGTAGCAACCTTTTTGAATTATTGAGTATACTAATACACATTGGTTAATTTGAAAGTTCTAAGCCTTGGACCAAATGGTTAGATTAGTGTACAAATTCTGAATCTAGAGTATTAGAATTCTAAGCTTTTAAAAATCCTGGTAAATATTAAACTACTATGCATATAATTAGCTCCCAACCAATGAACTCTACCACTTTTAAGAAAATTACGATAAATAATTTGTTATTAATTACCAGAACATGAAAATGATGGCATAATGATACTACAAAGTGATGTGATTGCTTGCGAATATGAAGATGTTCAAGTTATGTGGTCAATGCTACTAGCCAGATCCAAGTCCGAGGACCTTAGCCATAGCCAGGAAATTTCAACTGACAAGCGATACAATGGCTCCCATTAAGGGTTAATGATGTTATAGTCATGTTATGGTATATTATGCAATTAGCATGGAACCCGCATAGGAACTTATATGAAAATATTTGTATATATGGCAAGAATTAATTTAAGTTAATGTACTTATGTCTTAAGTTCTAAATCGTGGATTGTATTAATATAATATAGTTTGTTTGTGTTGCATCTGTAATGTTCACATCTTCATTGGAAAATGAGAATGAAATAATGTTAACATATGATATATATGTATGTATGTATGTATGTATGCATATATGTATATATGAAACTAAAGTGGTCTATTTCTTAAACTCTCCCTTGAAATAACTATCTAAAAATAGGGAAGTTAAACTATGAGATTCTTTTATTATTATTATTATTATTATTAATTTATAACAATAATAAATCAATTTTATCCTTGGTCGATTTTGCAAAAAAAAGATAATGTAGTTGTATCGACTCTCTGGTGTAAACTCGATCCATAATAAATATTTAAACAATTTTAATATTTAAGCATGTGAAAATATTAAAGAAGTGCAATATGGGGCCAGGTTCAATGCTTACTGATCAATTAGAAGAATTCATATTTTTGATCTAATATAAGCTCACATGTAACGACAATTAGTTCATGTATTCTTTTTACCAGTTATGTAACTTCTTAATGCCTTCAATGGTCATAAGTAAATCATCATCCATCATATGGAAAGCTTTATATACACTAGTCTCAACAGATATATCGATAACCTTTTCTTGATACTTCTTAACTAGGAACATTTAAGGAGATGTGTTTTGTTTCATATTAGTTGAATACTTATGGTTATGAACATTTCGTAAATGCAATCGATAATACAATACTCCTAAGTATTTTCTACTTATATATGTTTAATATTAGTTTGTTGCTTACATCACAATATAACAAACACATATAATAAAAAAACCAATAGCATGTTTTATTTCAAATGAGATCTTTTGCAGATTTAGGATTATATAAAAAAAGTTACATAATTACCGTTGTGGCGTACCCTTAATTCTATCATATTTTACTCATAAACGAAAATATTAATATATGTACACATAAAAACACATACATAGATTGTATGTATGTATGTGTATGTACATGTATATGTATATACTGCGAACCTGTGCTATGCATATAAATAAAAGTTATATTCTATTGTATTTATTGTTGACTCTTTGTTTTTTATTTATACTATTTTCAAATAGCTGTTATGCAAACTTTTTTTAACTTTGGATTCCTAACTTCTCACTTTGAATTTTATTTATTCTATTTTAACTTGGTCATGTACAATTTTAAGTTGGTCTTTATTTATTTATTCATCTCTATTAGGATTTAATTAAAGGCTAAAAACGGTTAGGTGCAAGTTACATATTTGTTCTATGTTTTATGTAAATTGCATCCACTTGGTGATTAAAAGATAATTTTGTTAATTAAATTACCAAACATCAACTGTTTAACAAAATTATACTTTTGATACATATAAATGTTTTTAAAAATGGTATAAATAATTGTTTTTCATATAGGATTCAATTAAAGTCTAAAAGACATAGAGGTACAACTACATTTGTATTCTTTGTTTTATTTAGATTGCTTCGGATTGATGATTTAAAGACAAACTTACCCACACAATTACCAAACATTGACTTGTCAAAAAAATAAAGCTTTTGAGATAAACAATTTTTTTTAATAATGGTAGAAATCCAAAATAATATCTACATAGACAACGAAACATTTAAATGACACGATCAAATATTAAAAACCAAACACATTTTCCAAATAATATTTAATATTTAGTTGATTCAATTAAAAATTTATGAGTATATACAAACAATTTTAGTGTACGTCAATTTGACAAATTTATTTCAAACAATAACTAACATCTGTTTCATCTTAGTTCGTTAATATTGGACCAAATGAATCAAATTTTAAAATAATCAAATCAAATGCAAATTAAAAAAATCCAATTAGAAACTATGTCATTTTTCACTTGAATCTATACGATCTAGTCCACCATACAACTCTAATGCTAGTGATTCAAACACAATAATACTCTTTTACACAAATAATTTTTTCATTATTTAGCCTCTAAATGGTTCTGCAAACTAAGAGAATGTTCAAATTATAATGAGTTATGCCTACTAAATTATTGGTTGGAATATTACTAGCACATATATTTAAAGATCCATTATTAGTAGCATGCAAACTTTGATTTTTTTCCAATCATATTTTTTGAATCAAGGTCCAAGGAAATGCACCTGCAGAACATGAATTCCACAATCTTCAATGATAAGTTTATAATGTTTATTGCAAATATGATTCACATGGATCATGATTACCGAAATATCGTTTGGGCTGAATCTCTCTACTCAAATTTAGTTTTACATCAGTGTGTGATTTCCTTTACAAAGCTCACTATCAATAGATCAATACATTAATATATTCATATGTAATATGCAAATAGGGATCTATTGCTCCATTACAATTGCGTTAAGACTTAAATATTATTTGGTGTAAATATAAATTTTTAGTTCAAAATAATAGAAATGTCGGTGTTAAATCAAAAAGGCAAATAGAATCATATTATGCTAAAAATTAGCAAAGAAATATATACTATAAGGCTAAAGCAAAATAAAATAAATGTCTCTACAAAAAAGGAGTAATATGCACAAAATAAATGTTATATTTATGCATAATTTCTAATTTTTTCTATTTATGAATGCTAAATACAGTAATAAATAGTGATAAACATTTTATTTTGGAAAATAAATAAATATTATACTAAGGAACATGTATATAAATTTCAAGATAACAAAAAAACCATGTAAAATATAATGATGGGTCACAAGTACATAACATATTATGTTCTAAAATTGAGCACACGAGGCATTTAGTTGATGATTTCCATCAATACCCCACAACCTAAATAATAGAAGCCTTGAATAATTGGTAATTCAAAATGTTAGAACTCAACAAAAATTGAGCTAAACCAACCATTTAACAAATGATTGATACTCATCAGTGCAACCTCGTTGTCACCAAGGAAGAACGTAAGGCTGTTAATGGATACCCAAAAAACTGAAATCCATCTGTATCCATTTCTTAAAAGCAAATAAATATCCAGTATCCCCAAAAACTGATGTGGATGCGGATGCTGAAGGCATCTGTATTCAGAAGTTACTTGTCTAGGTTTTGTGAAGATTATAGCTCATTTTATGTGCATTTTAGTACAATAAAAGATATGTATTTATTATTTTATTAAGTTAATAGTTTATATTATACTACTCAAAACTATTTATTATCATCATATCTGTTTATTTTGCATACTTTTGGAATCAATAGATTGAAAAAAAAATATGTTAAACCAAAAATCTATATTTCTTGATTTATCGATCATTAGCAGATAGGATAATTGTCACATTTATTCTTTAATTAGATTAGTGACAATCCTGATTATTAGGATAACTTACCTGTGAAAAAAATGCAACTAATAAAAAATTAATTTTTGTGTAATTAGGATCTGCCCTTATTTTCAAACTTAATACCTCAAAAAGTGTTTTCAAAAACAAGTTTCACGAAACACCCTAGTCAAAGCTTTCAGCAAAAATATGCAGTTTAAACCGCATATATTTGCAACTAGAACTAGAAATATTGGCGGTTTAAAATGTAAATATTTGCAGTTCTACCTATAGAGTTTTGTAAAATGAAAATTTGTACTATATATTACAAATATTTAAAGTATAGAATGCACATTCTTGCAGCGTGGACTATAAAATTTTCATTTAACCAAAATATGCAATTAGAGCTAAAATATTTAAAGTGTAGAATGCATGTTTTTCATTATAGCTACAAATATATATAGTTTAAACTACATATTTTCATTGGAAAATTTGATAGGGGTGTTTCATTAAACTTTTTTGGAGATGGGGTGAAAGTGAATTTTGAAACTTTTTTAGGCACTCGAAAATTTGTACTATCTCATTAACATCGATTAGTTCCTACATTATTTAATGTAACGATGTTTACCAGTATTTTTAGATACCGAGTATTATCAAATTTAATTTATACATATTGGTGTATGTGTATACACGCACACACATACATATACGTATATATACGTAGCAGCTATTGAGACATAAAAAATCGGACACAAGATGTTTTGACAATCAGATCTCATTGTGTTTACACCAAAAATTGGAATCAGAGAAAGACCTCATGATTGAGAACTATTATGACATAAATTTGTGCTCCAATTAACTTTCATTCATCAATCCATCTATACCAACATGCATACATACACATAGACATTTGTATGTGTGCTTTGTCCTGGATCAAGGTTTGGATCAAACATATATAGTTATAACATGATATATATTACACCCATATTTTCCAAATGTTGTCACAAGAAAATTAATGCAAGCCCCAAGCCAAAAGAACTGCTCCCACAATAGAAGTTGAACCATGAAAAGAAAGCAAGAGCAAAGTATGGATAGTGATACGCCAAAGTCTTAAAACAATGGTAAAATATAAGGACTGTGCCTTTCCATTGAGCATAGCTTCGACACTATAACACTGTGCTGGTAAACTGAGATAGCCACAAAATATAGGAACTGAGCCATACGGCTTGGCCTCAATTACCCCTAACACTATGCTTCATTTTTATTTTGATAAAATAGTGTAGTATAACTTCAAGAGTGTTTATGTAGTTCAGATGTGGTGTAGTATTGTCACCCTCGTAATTATGGAGGTGCGATTCTCGATAGCCCATTCATGATAGAAAAACTCTAGAGTTCTTACAACTATGTAATTTTTCTAAGATGGTGGTGTTTTCTCATTGCGGTTCCACATGCACATGTGTGCAGTTCATTGGCCTGTTGTTTCATGAAATCGTTAGGTCGTGGTTCATTCAAATTGGAATTTCCTGCCTCAATTTTGAGATTCCCCCCAAAGTTCAAAATTCATCAACTCAAAATCACAGTATCCCATCGAAGACTACGTTGGCAATCCATGTATAGTGAATAAGAAAAATGGATGATCGACATGTGTCATAATCCAAAGGCAAGAATCAAAAGGTCGGAAGATGGACGTTAGCAATCCGTGTGAATCTCTGTGTATTATAAATGAGTAGGGTACTATAGCGGAAAAAATGGGATTTTACTTTACTCTTTTTGGACACTGAAATTAAAAATTGTACTCTCTGCTATTTTTGTTTGTACTAAGAATCAAAGAATAAGATAAAAACATTTTGCTCATGGACGTAGGGTTGAATTAACATCTAAACCACATAAATTCTCTGTCCTTACCGCTTTTAGTACTTTACTTTACTATTTTTTGTCTTCAATACTTGAATTGAAATTGATTGTTTTAACGAACTGACGGAGACAACCTATAGAATTTTGAAATTTTCCCTCATAATTATTTGAAAATTAGAGCGACATAACCACCTCCTTTAAAGGCAATTTAATATTATTAAATTTGCTGATTCATAATCACGAAAGCATTTAGCGTCATGATTACTGTAAAAAAATATTTGGGTGTTTCTGAGATGAAAAATCTCATTAACGTTTTAGGGCTAGAAGGACGAAAAACTTCCCTCTTCAGCAAAATTTACTTACATTTCCCTTAGAGACCACTATAACATCATGAATCCCACCGATTCCAACGCTCCTCCTAACCAAGAACAACTTCACCTAACCTCAAAAATGTCAAAAGAAGCAACTCCTCACCTCCGTGACCCAATCAAAGACAGACGCTTCTATAGAACCGCCATCGATCCCCTCTTAGTTGACCCCAAGCTTTCACAAATCAATTGAATGAACTAATGGATGAGATAAAGAGATCCATGGCCTGATATCCTGCCCTTAAACCAATCTCCCCTCACCCTTTTGCATCTCACCGCCATCATTCACCGACTACATTGACCATGCAATATGTGTGTGACAATGGCAATCTCAGAAATGAGAATGGTGATGCTGGTCTAAAAACAGATGCCAAGCTCAAAGGCAAAATTCAAATCAGTCCCCAAATCAAATCGAAACCTGCAAACATCAACCCATTACTGCTGAAAAAGCAAGCACGGACTATTCTCAATGATGATGTTACATCACTTTATAGGGATGGTTCATCCTAAATAGATCACAAGGAAAATGAGATCCATCAATTGAAAGCTCATGTAGAGTAGTTGGTGAGATTTTTCTGGCAAAACAACAGAGAGGAAGTAAGGGAAGAGGGTTCCTCCCTATAATACCCCATAAAAATTAACGATAATTAATAAATAAACTAAAAGGCACTAAAATTGAATTTGAAAAACCGTTAGAATTTGGCCACAAACTTGCACCGTTGTATTCATGACAATTTTCTGAGCAACTTTTATATTTGGAGTTTTGCGATCGGAGTTCAAACGAAGAAGTTATCAACTTTTCGAGTTTTTGGAGCGAAAATAACTAAAAAAAGAAAATAGGAAATAAATTATATTAAATGCGGGACCCCATCAGTTGACCCAATTACTAAAGCTAGTCGACCGCTAATGTTGGATTGCTTATAGGGCGGTCGACCGATCGAGAGGGTAGCAGCTAGTATTGAACCTTGGTCGAACGTTCCGGGTTTAATTATTTTATTCTAACAGATACGATTGGTTCGAGCACCTATAAATATAGGCCTAGCCCTTCACTTTTCTTCTCATATTTTATAATCAATGAAGGAAGCTCTGCCAATTTTCCTTCTTCGCCATTTCTATTAATTATAAAATATTATTTATATATATATATACATAAATAGGAGAAGGGTGGAAAATAAAAGAAAAGAACAGAAGAAGCTAATCAACATTGCAGAAGAAAAAGGTAAATTTCTATAACTATAAATCTATATTCCCCTTAATCGTAAATTTCTTCTCAGGTCTTTAATTATAATAGTATGTATATACCTTGTTATACATACTCTTTTGGATTGGAAAGGGGAAGTAGTCAAATCAAAGAAATGGATTCAGATTTGGAAGATTTGGAAAGCTTAAAAGGTGAGTGAGAAATTATGTAATTTATTTATAACATTGAAATTTATATCGTTGAGTTTTATTTAATTATTATGCCTATGTTAGATTTATTAAGTCATATGCTTGAATGAACGTATTTAGTTGAAACCCAACCTACATACTCCGTAAGTTAGGAAATTGGAATAGTATGTACAATATAATCTAAAATTTTGGAATTAGTCCCTAATATTGTGTGACAACCGCCCTATACCACAGGTGCCCAATATACCTATGCAATGTACTATGGAGGTACCCGGCTGATGCAGGACGATAGCCAAGAACATGAAGAAGGGAAAAATCCAAACACAGAACCTGTAGAACATCTTACAACATACAAATAAAATATAATATAACAACATAGATGTAAAACAGGCGAGATAGTGATATAATCAAATGAACCGTAAATAAGAACATTAGAGTGCATCAGATTCAATACAAAAATTGAATTAAAAGTTTATACGTCCCAAATCTCCATAATAAACTCTATAACTGTCTCTAATAATACAAGTATTGACATAGCTCCACAGTACTACATAACGGAATATAAATGATAGTAAGCTCCAAATATATATATACATGAAATTGTAACCTCCTGCTCATACTCTGTATAGCTCCATGCGCTATCCAGACCTGCTATTCTTAATCTACTTATTTACGAGTACCCAATATAATAAGAAGCAAAGCATAAAATCTCAGGTCAGACAATAGTCTGGTGTGAGCAATATATCATCTCAAATTACTATAAAACTCGTATGTAGTAAATAGGGTATAGGGTATGGACAACCTACCTAACATGTCCCTACATCTAAAAAGTTAGCACATAAACACAGTATATGCTAAACTACTATCACAACAAGAAGATATGGGGTATAGGGATAACACAGCATATCAAGCACATAACAAACATAGCATCGATTACACAACCTTGCATCTCTCACTCAAGTACTGGAATGTACGATAACTCTTTCAGATGCTCAACTCATTGCCCATGCAAATGGCATAGGACTGGACACACGCAGACGTCCAAACACATGGGTACATGCAGACTACCCTGGGTACACGTAGACTACCGTGTCCCAACAATAAGCATCACAACCATAGAGTCATCCATCTATCCCTTAGCACATGTACCGACAGTAGAACTATCCCATAGATGCTCAACTCTTGTCCACAAAGGTGGCTAAGGAACGGACACAAGCGGACTACCTTGGGTACACATAGACTACCCTGTCCTACTCATGAGCATCACAACCTCATGTTATATCCTATGAGATATCACGTAGAACTCGTCCTTTCAGTCCATCATCAGATGCTAGTCACTCGCTACACAGAGTCGTCGAAGTCGTCGTACTTTGTTGATTGCCATCGCGAAGTCATCTAGAGCCATCCGGGGTCATCCATCCTTACCTTGTACCAACTCTCTAGACTACCAATCAACTTGAGTCTTGCCCCCAAAGTCCATAGCTAAACTCCATGCTCCACCATTTTTGGTCCAACTCCTAACCAAGCCAAGTTAGCCTGAACTAAATCTTCACTGCCAAACCGACTTCTGTGCTGGATCCCCTGAACACCGCCATCATCGAACGTGCTTCACCGCCCGGTCACTGAATAAGTTTTGCCGCCCAATTATTGAACAAGTTTCGCCCCTGGTCATTGACTAAGTTTCGCCACTTGGTCATCGAATAGGTTTCGCCACTAGGCCACCGACCAGGTTTCGCCACCAGGCCACCCACCAGGTTTCACCACCCGGTCACCGACCAGGTTTCGTTACCCGACCACCGACCAGCTTCCTTCGACCGGACAATGAGCCACCACCAACTAACCAGCCTTCCCCGATCGGCCGTTGAGCCACCACCAGTCGACCCTAAACACTTTAACTCTTTCAGCCCTTCAAGTCGTGCCAGTTCCATCACTACACTTAACACTTGGACCCTCATGCATCGTCTATGCAACAATATGACCCTAAATGCTCTAGAACCAATTCATCGAAGTCCATCTCTATGGTTCCTACCTCTAATTCACTCCGATGAGTATTTTCAACTATATAAGCATTTAAAAAACACCATACATGCACCAAACAACATTCAAACATGTAATTCACATAATCAATCATAGCAATCATCACACAAGGTGCATAGAACATAGCCTAACATCTACCAAATCAACCCATATCCAAATAACATGTGTAAAATGCAAAAAATCCATTTATTCATGTTTTTACTATAGCTTGGGCTTTAAAACAAAATTAAAACTTAATTTTGACTTTAAAAATGGATCCAAAACATGTTAAAACCTATAGTACATATACATGTATACATATAGTAAGGTGAGAGATGATAAATCACTCATCAAAACTCCAAAAAGTGAAGATTTACATGCAAGTCAAGGAAAATTCGAGAATCAACAGTAAAGCTAATTTTCGTACCCCAAAAATATAGATTTGAATATCTCTAGTGAATCCCCTTTCTAATCTAATCTTAATCTATGATTGAGAATTGATTTAGAGGAGAAGAGAGAAGGTTTTGGATAGTGAATGAGCTAATAGAGGCTTGGATCAATGGAAGAATGTGTAAAAGTGATTTTGGAATGATGGTTTAGCCATATACGGTCTCCAAACCCAAAATAGGTTAGTGGGCTTACCCCCAAACTCACTAATTACCCACTAAGCTCTTCAAAAAATGTCAACCTTCAAACAACCATATCAACAAGCCAAAAATGTCCAAATTGCTATTTTGACCACTCTACGGAAAGAGAAACCATTATATCTTTATAATGAAAGTGGTGTCAGATGCTAATTCGGCTCCTATCAAAAGTTATAGCCAATACAAGCTTTTAGGGGTAAAATGATCTAGAAATATTCTAAATATAGAAAACTTCTCTAATAGCCATTTCCCAAAGTTATAGAGTCATACGAACTAATACGAATTTAAAAATACTATTTTACGATCCTTCGATACGTGAAATACAGGTCGTTACATATTTATTATTGTAGAATGTTTGCAAAGTTGTAAAGTTAATTCCAGATTTATAATTGGGTTGTAAATTAGGCTGTCCTAGTTGACTTGGAATGTGAATTTTTACGTTATAATTTATTAGGAGTGGGTATAATTTAATTGTATCTATTTCCGTGTAATCTTCATGAATTATCCACTTCCATAAAAATTTGTTGAAAGTACACATTTGAAATAATAAGGAAATACAAAATTGAAAGAGATATGTAAAGTACAGAGGTTCTTCTCCATAATTTACATTATTTATTTCAATAAAAGAAAAAAGATAATTCCTTATAATTTCAAATGGAGTCAGTCTCATTTTTGGTAAATTGATGGAAAGTTATAACGGTTATCCTTTTTGGGAGGATGGCTCTAATGAATTAAAATGTAGGAATTTATGTTCTTTACATAATGTACATGCAAGTGTATGTTCTAGAATTCATAAGTATGAGAATTATTGTTTAAGGAATAGGAATACACACACACACACAACCGCGTCTTTCGATTAGTACTTAATATTTATTGCATGATTAATAATATGCATTGTATTCGTATTAGTTACAACTAGGAGGACTAGTTATTAATAGCATAGTAGTTATAGGACTTGGAGGTCGAAAAAGGAGGGAATTGTAATTCCAAAATTTATGGACAATTACTACAAATTTAATGGGCAATAAATTTGTAGTTGATAGGAAGTTAAAGGAATTAAATTGGAACAAATTAGAGAATTTAATATGGCATTTATGGGGAAACTAAATAGGTATAATAAGTTGATTTTGAAATAAGTAAATAATTGTCATTAGAGATTGTCTAGTTTTGGTATTAATGATCATTCATTTCGGACAATTGACATTTATTAGATACAAGATGGAAACAAGGAATATAGGGAATAAGCATATAAATTAGGAATAATTATGCAGCGAACTAGTAGATGTTAATACTATTGAATGCACATAGAAGGCAATATAATTTTCATAGTAGGAAATTATATAGCCTTAATTATATGTTTAGAACGAACGTGAATTAGTGGGCCAGTCCAACATTTAGGCTTAGGATGATTGGTTTGGTTTAGTGGGTTCGGATGCGAGGTCAATAGAGTTACACAACAGAAGTCTACCCTTCACTTGGAGGCTACCAGCAGTTGTGTGTACTTATTATTTATGTCGGACATATCTAACCATAGGACCCATGGAGAAGCGACATACATTTGCATATAGGTAGGGGAAAATATACCAAGGTTTTGCCTCAGATTTGAAGTATTAAATGGCTCAGTGCCTTTAGGGATGCTAAGGTGTTTACTTCGAGGTTGAGGTATTAAATGACTATTAGGTCTGCCTTCTCCCTATATAGAAGTTTTAAATAACCTACGACGGTACCTAATAGGGAAATGGGGTTTGCTTCATTTCTAACAGGAGGTATTAAGTAACTAGGATGGGTATTTTTCCAAAGAGTTACATTAGGTTAGTCTAAATGGGATTTCAGCCATGGGAGATCGACTGTAACACACCTACTTGGAGGCCCAAAACTAATGGCTACGGATGCTGCGGTCATTCATAGTTATTAATCCTCGGCAACCAAATACAGTAATGTTAGATACATTGATATAACAGAAACACATGGATATAGAAAAAAAATTAAAATCAACAAACAACTTTCTCATTCCATTTCAAAACATTTCAAATTCATTACATAATCCCAATACGAAAACCACGTTCAGAGAAAATATATTTATTACAACATACGCCAAGAGCGACATATGAAGATGCCCATTGAACGATTATAGTATATATAGGCAATTGAACATCTTTGGCTTTACAACAATAACACAGCGGAATCAATATAAAAGTGAACTCTAGATAGTTTTCATGCTTCCTGCATGTCTTCGGAAGCTTATTCATCTAAAGAGGTACCTAAAAACCTCAACTCTCAAACTACTCAAAATCAATTGAGTACCTGAGAGTTTAAGGGGAAAACATAAACTTCGAGTCAGACATAAAGCCTGGTAAGAATAATAATCTACCATCTCAAACCATTTAGATATCTAGTGAGACCATGCCACTTAGCGGAACGGGTTTTCCCCTCACTAGTGTCCTAAAACCTTTATAAAACCATATACTGCATTCCTGCATCCACAATGGTTAAAACATAGTAGTTCAACATAACTTGATGATATGCAAACAATTAAATCAATTCTGGATTTCGCATCCCCATCCATTCTGACTAACTGTCTCATTTATAGTTTCTAGGGTCACTATTAACCTATTAGATTTCATGGGCTTACTAATAACTTGTTTGATGTTTATGGACTCCCTATCCAGTTTCATAGTTTTCATGGGCTTACTATTAACCTGTTTAAATTTATGGACTCCCTGCCCTATTTCATAGTTTTCATGGGATCACTAAGAACCTATTGGCCCCTGCCAATAACGTCATTGTTTCATGGGTTCTTCCTAAACCTATTGGTAACTCTAATAACTTTCCTATTATCCTAGTTTTCATGGGTTGACTAGGAACCTATTGACATCTGTCAATATCTTAATCCGGATATAGTTTTTATGGGTTTACTACAAACCTATTGGTCGCTGCCAATAACTCTTTTTAATCATAGTTTTCATGGGTTTACTATGAACCTGTCTCCTTGACAACTTTTTTGATACATAGTTTTCATGGGTTTATTATGAACCTGTCTCCCTAACAACTTCTTTAATCAATATTTTAGCATCTTATATTCTGGTCTTCCTGACCTTTTGGATGTAATTCTACTCATTCAGAAGTTAACTTAATTTATATTCACTACTGGGTCAACCTATTTGGTTATTCTGCCCTTCCCCAAATACAGTTATGGGTTCATTACAATGTGAATATATACATATACAAAAAAGCAACATAATAACTTGGTTAATCCCTTTAACCTATTAATCAAGGAAAACTTCTTCAAAAACTCCATACTTAAAATCATCTCAAACTCTTTTATTTATGCCATGGTTTTCCTTAAATGAGATTGGGTTATTTGTTTTCAAAACTAAGGCTTTTGAAACCTTAAAACATTACTCTCTAAACCCCTCGACAACCTCCTTTGAAAGCATAGAAAACTTCTTTTCAAAACACTACACATAAACCTTTCGAAGCTCTTTAAATCATCTCTTTCGAAACCAAAATATACCTTTCGAAAGTATCAAAACATTACTTCATAAATCTTAGAAACATAGCTTCGAAACCAAGGAAAGTACCCCTTTCGAAACCATTGGGTTTACTCAAAAACATCTTTTGGGCCAACGTGAATATATACGAAAGTATCTCTTTCGAAACCTTTAACCTTCATATAAACTTGTTTGGGGAAAGCTTGATGGCGTGGGCACCGTCCTTTCGAAAGCTTCAAAACACTTAAGTAAAACACTGAAGGTTAGCATCGAAACCCACAACCCATTCGAAAGCATTTAGGAAGTGGCTTAATACATCTTTAAAACAAAAGCTACCCTTTGAAAGCATTGATGACTTCGGTACTCTCGAAAGGCAAAAGAACGGCGGCAGGGCTTCGACTAGGTCGGAACCATCATTCTCAAAGGCATTCTTTAATAAACAAAGGTTCTCTTTCGAAAGCTCTATGTTTAGACAAAGAAAGGCAACAATAGGTTCGAAAGTAATAGGGTATCGACTCGGTCGAAAGTACCCTTCAAAAATAAGGTAGGCGCATAACTTTTGAAAGTAAACAATGGTTTCGACTCTATCGAAAATAATGCTTTCGACACGCTGCCTTTCACCTTCCTCCAATCTACTACGTACCCATATAAATACCTTTTGTATTGGTTTCGGCTTTGTGGGGTTTCAAATTGATTGAAGGTGGAAGTATATGGTCAAAAGGTGCTTTTAATAGAGGCAGAACCCACTTTTCTGGGTAAATCTGATTTAATGCCAATTAAATTAAACACTTTCTAACTAATCTGCCTACTTGTAAGCATCTGATTGGTTGCCTTAACTTTTCAAATCCTTTACACAAATTAACTGCCACATAATCTATAACACCCCAATATTTTATGGGAAATATAATTAAAAAGAAATTAAAAGTGCATTTGGTACGGTGGTAAAGACGAATGTTGACTTCCTTAGTGACTAGGGATCAAGTCCCGTTGTCGCCCAAAATCTGGAGCGATGTTTTTTTTAGCTGGTTCATTTTCAGCGACTTTCCTATGTATTTCAACGTTGTTTCTGACATGTGGCGGCTTCCCATTTGCTCCAGTGATGTAATAGGATGGGAAGGCTAAATTTTATTGGTTGAGTGATGTGTATGGGATAGGATGGATAATCATTAAGTGTATGAAAGAACTAGATTTAATCTAAAATAATCTAATGGATTATATTCACTCAAACAATCTATAAATAAACAATCTAACCTAAACCTAATCTCTTATTCAGCCGTCGCCATAATTCTATAGTAAAATTAGTGTGTATTATTCTTCCTCCTTTTCTCTACTAAATAAACAAATCTGTAACAAATTAAATTATCTATATATATTCAAGCAATTTAGGGAGTTTAGAAGAATCAAAGGGAGAAAGATTAAAGCGGAGCTTTTTCAAATTTATACAAGCTCAAGTGCCAGGTGAGTGGGAATTAATATGAAATAGAAAAATAAAGTAGTTCAATTTCAGTTCTTTTATGGCACGTTAATATGAATTAATTTCTGTTATTAATTGAGAATAGATGTAAATTATTGCAACTTCTTCTTCTTCTTCCACTTTTCAATTCTAATTCATTTTTGGGTTGAATTTTAGAACAAACAAATTGCTATTCACGTTTTATGGCATAAATAAGATTGAAATTTGTGTAAATTATTGTATCTTCTTCTTCCACTTCTCAATTCTAATTCATGCTTGGGTTGAAATTTGGAACAAACAAATTATTATTCACGTTTCATGGCGTAAATAAGATTGGTTTAATTAAATTGAATTAGAATTGTTATTCAACTTCTAATGGTAAAACATGTTAGTTGAATAAATTCAGAATACGTTACTTGAATAAAATTATGGTTCTGATTGATATAATTACATAATTTTGAATATGGTTTTGGAACAAAATTGGGAAGTCTAATTGGCATAATTGTTTGTTTCATATGTGACCTAAAAATGTAAAAGTGGAATTTTGTGTAATTAAATGGTTTGTGGCTATTGGATAAAATTTTGTACATATTAGATCTCTAAAACGAGAACGTAAATTAGGGTGGGAAAAAATGTAAATTAAATAGACCATAAAGGATAGTGTAAATCTGTAACAAAATGGTATAAAAATTATAGACAAACCATACGGGCTGAACGGACGTGAAATTGAAATACCATTTATGTAAGAAAAAGGGAAATTGTGAAATAACCAAATCGGATGTAAAAATGGCCTAAAGCAGATTAATGGAAATAAAAAGTATGTAAACTGTAACGGCAAAATTAATTAATCTGGAAGCGATTTGGTAGGCAGACCTTGTAAAGGTATGGATAGGTGTTTCATGCAGTTAAGTCCAAAATATAGTTTTGGCTGTACGTACTAGGAGCGAGCAAGTAGGTTCACAAGGATGTTAGTTACCTTTCATAGGTTGCTATTACGTAGGATAGATATCATCCGCAATTGTAGGCTTCTTCAGGCAGATCGATGTGGAAGGAATAGGACAAGTGTGCTCCGACGTAGGCTTCTTTAGCCAGATCGTTGGAGGATTTTGCGCAGCCGACCCAGTAGCGGGCGCTCTTTCGGAGGACCGACACTTTGGATAGGGGCAAGTCCATGTTGGTGATCGAGGAGATAGGAGGATAGGAGTCCGGTTTGGCAGAGCTTGAGCGCAGCTTCGGGGTCCTGTAAGATTGTTTGAGTCGGCGTCGGTCAGACGTAAGGGGCATTTAGTCACAGTGCACGGGTGAAGAGCATGATTTTCATGTTGTAGCACGTGGATAGGTAAGGACAGTAGGTCCGACAGGCCGATTGATGTTTAGTATTACTGCATGGTTGACTTCCCTAGAGTGACCACGGACTTTAGCTTCTTAGGAACTGTATCTAAGAAGGATTCACTGCATTATATTATTCACCCTTTGCGATATCCGGGGAAGACCGGGAATTAAACTGTTTTGTTCTTTCTGCTTCATTTTATTTCTCATTCACCAGACTTTATGTCTGACCCATTCCTATTTTTCCTATTTTCTCCAAATCACAAGAGGGCAGGTCTAGGTTGCAGTTCTTTGCAGCTTGGAGGGTCATTGGAGCAGTTGTTATCTTCAGCTTCCTTTTGTTTCATGTACTTCGTTTCTATTTTCCGTACTTTACTCTATATATGGGGAACTATATTGTGAACTTTTTTAGGTTTTCTATTTTGGTGGAGACTACTTGGTACTTTTGGTTTCAGAAATAAATTTGGAATGATGTTGTTTTTAATGAAGCTGTTTTGCTATTAATTTATAATTAGTGAAAGTTTTTTTCCGCTGTAATATTTTAATCATTTTATGTTGTTGCCTTTGTCTCTGTGCTATTTTATGGATTTTTATTTCAACCGACCACCCGTGCTTCTAGTCATGTCTGATTTTCGATTTGCCTAGAGGTGCGGGGTGTCACATAATTTCAGATCTAAACCAAGATTAATTGAATAAATAAGCCCTTCCATTAAGCAAAACAATTAAATCATTTAGGTCCACCTTTCAAAATAATTTAATTCTCATAGTAAATTACTTAGGAAATATCCCCAAAAATTACAAAAATTCACTTTTAATATGTTATCTAACATATCTAAATTCCAGACCAAAATTCTCAATATAATTTCTGAAATAATTTTTTAAACCCAATTAACCATATCTTCCTTTGAAAATTCATAATAATCTTTCCATAGTTTGGAAAATTATCAAAATTAAAACCCAACTCCAAAATCATGTTTTACATAGCATAAAATTTTCCCAAGGCATTCGAAATCAATTATAATTGGTTTTACCTTTAAACCGTGTAAAATCATATTTAAAGAATTCTTGTTTAAATCAAACTGCTATAATCCAAGCATATCATCATCCAAATCATCATTAAAACGGATTTAATCTTAAATCTGAAAACAAATGATTATAAACAAAATAGAGATGGTATAAATTATTATTCACCTTGATTAGGATAAGGAGATTGGATTGAGATTAAGATTTATTCCCTTTGCTTTAATCCTAAGCTTGATTTGAATTTTCTCTTCTCCTAGCAATGGCTAGCTCTAAGCTCTTCTTTTCTTACATCTTTAAGTTCTGTGAAAATGAGAAATGAACGTGAATGAAGGGTATAGCCGTATGTAAATTAATTAGTTTACAAACCATTCTTAAGCCCATTTATTTAATTAAGCTCGGCCCTTGGTTTTATTTTCAAATCTCAATCCCCTTATCACTCTAATTATTTACATTATTCTATTTAATTTATCTAATTAAATCTCCAGAATAATGTTATTAAAAACTAGGGGTGTTACATCGACGGGCTATGTTAGTGTTGTTGTTGGACCAATATTCAGTAGTAGGGCTGACATATAGACTTTGACTACCAGCGGTCCCGCATGGTCGTTAGCAAAGACTCGAGTTTTGCCATTTCGGACTTCGCTTCTTACTAGTGTAGAATTCATATGGGATACGCAAAGACCTCAAATATTTTTTTAATTGTTTGTTTGTTGTTTGTTTTGCGGAGGTGGGCTAGTTTACCCTTAGATGAGTCTTTGAGATGCATTAGTAATACAGTAATTAAATTATATAGTTGTATCAAGGGTTCATTGGTCTATGTAGCTAGGACCGGTTGACTAGCGTTTACGTGCGGATGGCCCAATTTGGGGTTGTGTATTAAATGGCTGTCAGGTCTTCCATATTAAATGACCGAGATTTTTGGGTAGTAAACACACACACACACACACACAGAGATATATATATATATATATGTGTGTGTGTGTGTGTGTGTGTGTGTATGTATAGGCATTTATATATAGTTATACCGAGGAGGAGGTTAGGCATATCGTAAGTGCATGTAGGACTGAAGAGACTACCCATGAATAAAAGACATAACACCTAAATGGAAATCAATCGGTATAAATTAGAGTTATAGGTAAAAGATGTAATTTTCCAGTCAATAGAATGTTCTAACCCCCTCCTTATTACAACCCACATGATAGATTTAGAGGGATAGGCTACTAGTGCAAGGCGGGAATGGTAGGTACTGAAGTCTTCTCATTCATGCTCAGTGCTGACAAGGCAAACAAATACTCAATGAATAATATTAATTCCAAAGTAGTAGCCTTAATTAATATGTATGTTCTATTATATTTTTCTGTTCCACTGTGACTTTATATTGATCACTATTTGATACACTTATGTTTATTACAGGTTACCAAAACCAATGATCCATACCCTAATGGACTTAGGTTTTGATTTAGTTGAAATTCGGACCCATTAAGATGTGGGTTGTTACATTCCTTGTTTAGTGAAACTATTATATAGGCAGACTTTCTGATAACTTCAAAGCCCCATCAAATGATAAATTTGATGGGACTACTAATCTAGATGGCCATATTTTCACCTTTGAGTACTACATGAACATTAAAGGTAGAGAGGATGGGTAAATGCAAGCTCATCCTAGTATATCTAGCTGGGGCATCTTCCAGATGGTTCAAAGGGTATGGACCATGTGAGGTTCATTTCTGGCTGCAATTTACCATAGCTTTCTTCTTTCTAACCCCATTTCCTCCACCTCCTAAATAGTTTTCAAGTTAGATAAAAACATCTTCTCTTAGCTTCAAATTCAAGTATATTATTCTACTACCTTAGCTAACATCACTACCATTAAAGGATCACAACTTGAAGTGCCTAGCCCCACTTTCTTGTCTTGGCCATAAGGGAAAGGGAGGGATCCCAGGTTTTTGTGCCTGTGTTTGTGCTGTTTGGTAGTGTAGTAGTATTTATTTGGTAGTTGGGTAGTTGGTTGCCAAAGTAGTGAGCTTATGCTTGCATTTCGTCGCTTTTGGAAAGTGAGAACTCTAACTCTAAGTTATATATATGTGTGTGCATGTGTGCGCATGAAATTTGTTGTAATAATTTAATTCTTGTGTATATTGGTTATATGTGGTGATATTGTGGTGTGTATGTATATATACATATTTTGTATGTTGTTGATTCCCGCTTTGGAAAGCGGAGGCATATGACTTGTATTTGGCAAAGGACAATATAAAACACATAGGAATAGATTTGGAACATAAGTAAAGTGGTGGATTTTAGAGTACACTATTTTTAGAGTACAATATAAATATTACAGATATTAAACACAATAGATGTCTACTAGAGAAATAATAATATGAGAACTCCAACGTGAATCTCCTTTTTCCACGTACTATGTTCAATTACCTGCTAACCTGTCATCCCATGGTGGTGGGAAATGAAAAGAAGGGGGTGGGTCAGACAAATGTCTGGTGAATGAGAACAAGAATAATAAGATGATTAAGTTGAACCACTATGCCACAAAGTGAATCAGACAACAGTGATCACACAACATATGGTAAATTTTCTCTTATTACACTTTTTCACACAATATATGAAAACATCATCTGTTGTATGACATAGCCCTTGAAGTCATTATTTTATTGAGATTTCATGCTTGTCATTCAGACAACATTTTAGTGTCGTGTAGAAAATTCACCCTTTTATGGTCCAAACTGGGTTTTGTTTTTAAGTAATATTTATCCATTGTTAGATTGAAGTTATCAAAAATTTTTAGTTTTGGCTCCATATCAATATTTTGGTTTCCCTCTCAACATGGTCAATGTAGAATTTTTCCTCTTATAATTATTTTTGTTTTTAGACAATATTTATATGTTGTTTGATTGAAGTTGCCAAAAAATTTAGTTTTGGCTCCATATCAATATTTCGGTTTCCCTCTCAAAACCCATTCATAAAACCCAATCTCACTCTCAAAACCCAATAATTTAGTATTGGTTTCCTAATACTCTCTCACTCTTAAAATCAAATCTTGACAAAACCTGAATCTCATCTCGGTAGAACACTAACCTCGGCTTCCTTTTGCCTTCGATAGGGTTTCCTAATCGAAGCACTGTTTAATAATGAAATCGCCTTGTCCCTTTATCGATTGGTAGCTTGATTGATTCTCTTGATTGAGGAAACTCTTCGGCTACTTCTTATCGCGTTGGATGATATAAAAATTTGTACGTGATTTTTATGATCTTTTGATTATTCTCGAACTTGATCTATAATTGTGCCGACGATGATATGGGTGCTTATATAGGATTTGATTTCCTATATTTTCATTTTGAGATTTTGATTTGAAATTTTCTAAGATTTTACTTAGGCTGTGGATTTTCTGTTGAATGGTTCTTATGCTTTACTAACTTGTTCTTCATGTATATACAGAAATATTTACTGCTTGAATTGAGATCTTTGTTAGCATATGGTGTAGAAGTTATTTATGATGGTTGTTTTTATGAACTTGCTAGTTATAATCAAATTATTAATACATTTCATGTTTATTACCATTCCTTTGTCACTTTCAGTTGTATGTTAGTAGAGTGTGATGATTGTGGATTGATTTCTTTGTTGCATATGCACTTCTTATTGTTAATGTTTGCTGCATTTAAATGTTGGCTTGTCTATGTTAACCTCTATGCGTGTATGTTACATCTGCCTAAACTTAGCCTTCCAATCTCCTGGGTGCACTATATTTCCTTGCATCCATTTTTCCCGTTGCTCAACTGTAAGTTTTGTCACTACTTGATTCATGCTTGCACATTGCCTTATTGAGACTGTTTTGGTCTTTGATGGTCTGTTCATTCGAAGCTTGTACATGCCTGAGCTTACTTATGTGCACTATCTTGAATTCTGGCCTTAGCTTGTCTTCTTAGTGCACTATTGTGTCTCTAGACTGGACTGTATCACTAGCCAGCATGCATGTTTAAACTCCTAGCTCTGACCTAACACTCTTTTGTTCATTTCTGGCTATGTTCTTGATGTTTGTTAATCCTTGAATAGCATGTGTCTCCTATGTGTCGCAATCTTGTGATTCCTTATATGTGCACCTTTCTGAACTACTTTGTGAGTTGGTCCTTGTTGATCGGGGTTGCTGGTGCATTTGTATGACCTTGTCTTTTGTGGTGTATTCTCGATGGATTGGCTGGTTGCACTTGTAAACATGCACTGAACTATTCATGTGTAAATCTGAGTTGAGCAACAGCCCGCTTGGACTTGACCTTGTGTATGCACTTGTGCTATGTCCGGCTTGCTTGGATTTGACCTTGTGCACATTTTGTAACAAGCCGAATCCCAGTGAGTCTGGATTTTTCGCAAAAATGTTAAAATCCAAGCCCACTAAAACCCGAGTTGGGTATCTGGTATCCTACAAAACAGGAAAAGATAAATATATCAGAGCTTAAATAAATATCTCACAGCGGAACTGACTAAAATATAATAGTAAGTAAATACTCACCAACAAAATAACACTTTCTAAACAAGTGTCTCAAAGCTGGAAAGTCTCTGCCATCTACATAACCTATAGGATGTTACGAGGAGGGGGTCAGAACTAAAGTTCTAGTGGTTGGAAATATTATACACTTCTAAGCTTAATTTTGCATATACCGTTTTATTTCCATTTACTGTTATATTAAGTTTATTGAGTTTATAATACTCTCGCTTCAGTGCGTGAATCATGCCCATCTACTCCCTAGTAGATTAAAACCTAATAACTGATATATATATATATATAGCTATATGCCCATTGACCGCATCAGTCATAGATACTACCCATAGTACCTTCCGTATCCTCCTCGCAAAGGACTCCATCGTCTTGCTACTATGGCATTCTGTGACTACATCTACAAAGGACTGCTTCATAAGGCCTACAATACAGATGTTCCGTCGTCTACTATGAAAATGTAAAACTGCGTCCACACTAATCTATACTAGTGCTCAAACATCCACAATGTACCACCCAGTGCGTACCTTGAGAACTATACGTAATCGTTCTGACTACTCCCTGAATCCCGCTTAACAAGGTCTACCTTATACGGAACTCAATCGAGGATTTTTTATTTCTGTAAAGGACTGCCCAATGACGCAGCGGGCATTCACGAAATGGATACAACGATGAAAGTAGCAATCGGTGGATTGAAAATACCAAATGCCCAAATCCGTTGATCTACAAAGATACCGGATTCTAGCAATCTTCGACACGTTGATCGTGCACGATACCGTGAGAGAAGATCTACAATTCTTCGAACGTTGATCAAGCACACTTGATTCCGTGAATTGGCTTCAACAGTCGTTGATTCGAGCGCACTCGAATGCCGAAAGTGGAGATAGGAGATAACACTCAACTACCAATTTAAGAAGAGGCACAAAGCACTCAAACAAAGTTTTTTTCAAAATCAACAATCGTCACAAATGATACCACCCGCCTATTTATAGGCTTACAACTCACACAGGTACCCAACTTAACAGGTTCAATGACCTAACACAAATGACCTACGACCTAACAAACGCGATTTAAAAACAAACAAATATAACAGCTCATACGACTTAAGCACAACGACATAAGAACAAACGAGTTAACAAACACGAGTTACAACACAACGACCTAAGAATACAACACACACGACCTAAGGACTCAGCGACTTAAGAAATCCAAGCTCCATGCGATATAAACTTCATGCGACCTAAAACTTGAGCGACATATGGTCGAGCGACCTAAGAACATGGCGGCATAAACTTAGTTAACTCGCGAACGATTTAAGGAAGCACAACATCAAGCGACTTATAAAGAATGCGGCATCAGATATCAGCGGCATATTGCAAACGACCTAACGAATTGTGTCATAGGTCGCTAGGTCGCTCACACGAAGCAAACGACTTATCTTAGGTCGTTCTGGCGACCTAATACATAACCCGTTAGGTCACTCCTCTACTGCAGTATCCTTCCTGTTAGGTCGCTGGTGACTTAAGACAAGTGAACGACCTAAAGCCCACGAGCGACCTAAAGCATTCAAGCTATCATCCTGCGCTGCATCATCCTCCCTCAGTTGACAAGAATTCGACCTTGAATTTGCACTTTCCTCTTCCTCGATAAGCTGATGCCCATGATACGGAATCAAATGTTTAACGTTGAAAATGTCTGCAGTGTGAATATGATCCGGCAATCTCAACCGATACGCATTATCATTGATCTTCTTTAAAATTTCCACTGGACCAAATTTTCGAGCTTTCAACTTGTTGTAAGCTCCAGTTGGAAAACGATCTTTCATCAACACTGCGTAAATCAAATCACCTTCTTTGAAGTCTACACTTCTTCGCTTCTTATCTGCCAGTTGTTTATACTTATCATTTGATGCACACAATCGTTCATGAACAGTTCTGTGACATTTCTGCAACTTGTTCACGAAGTCACAAGCTCGTTTAACAACTCCTTTCTGAGATGGTACTGTCATCAAATCCAACGACCCCTTCGGAATTACAGAATATACAACTTGAAATGGACTGAATCCAATACTTCGATTAACAGCGTGATTATGTGCAAACTCTGCCTGACATAACTTCATATCCCAGCTCTTCAAATTATCTTTCACAAGACATCTTAACAAGTTTCCCAACAATCTATTCACCACTTCCGTTTTCCCATCTGTTTGCGGATGATAGGCGCTACTAAAATTCAGCTTCGTTCCAACCATCTTCCACAGACTCAACCAAAAATGACTTAGAAATCGCGTATCCCGGTCAGAAACAATGTATTCAGGTAGCCCATGTAGTCGATACACTTCTTTAAAGAACAACTGAGCAACACGGACTGCATCCGCGGTCTTTTTACAAGCTATAAATTGTGCTATTTTCGAAAATCTGTCCACTACAACATATATGGAATCATTCCCTCGTTGAGTTCTTGGCAACCCCAAACCAAATCCATGTGCACATCAACCCACGGTCTAGTAGGCATAGGTAATGGCATATATAATCTTGCATTTGTAGCGGTTACCTTCGAAACTTGACAGATATGGCATCTCTCCACAAATCTCTCAACTTCTTTTCTCATTGACGGCCAAAAATAAGATTTTGCAATCAACTGCATTGTACGATCACGGCCCACGTGTCCTTCCTCATGCAATTCTTTGATAATCTTCATTCGCAAACTACCCTCTTGTATACACAATTGATTTCCTTTGAAGAGAAAACCATCCACCAACACAAACTCATCCGTCTTTCCCTCCTTGACTTCATCTACAAACTTCGCAAAGTAAGGATCTTCAACACACAATTCTGGAAGTACTTCGAACCCCATCACTTCAACCTTCATTGTAGTCAACAAATGATTCCTTCGACTCAATGCATCTGCCACACGGTTTGTAATTCCCGACTTATGCTTCACAACAAATGTAAATTGTTGCAAGTATGCGATCCACGAAGCATGTCTAGCTGCAACTTTATCCTGCCCTTGCAAATGTTTCAACGCCTCATGGTCTGTATACAAGACAAACTCCTTATGGAACAAGTAATGTCTCCAATGCTTCACAGCTTGTACAATAGCATAGAATTCCACATCATAAGTATTATATCTCATCTTGGCTCCAGAAAGTTTCTCACTGAAATATGCAATTGGTCGTCCTTTCTGACTCAACACCCCTTCAATCCCAACTTTAGATGCATCAGTATATAACTCAAACAACAACTGAAAATCTGGTAATACTAGAATTGGTGTTGTCGTCAAAAGTTCCTTGATCCGCTCAAAAGCAAATCCTGCTTCCTCTGACCATGAAAATTGCTTCCCCTTCATACAATCAGTAACTGGTGCCATCACGCTACTGAAGTGTGGAATAAATCTTCGGTAGAATGATGCTAAACCATGAAAACTTCTAACTTCTGTTATCGTCCTGGGTTGTGGCCAATTTCTGATTGCTTCAACTTTATTCTGATCCACCTGTATACCTTCTTCAGAAACAACATACCCCAAAAATAAAACACTATGCGTCATGAACACGCATTTCTTTGTTGCAGCATAAAATTGTCCCTGTCGAAGTATCAGCAACACTTCTCTCAGATGATGCAAGTGTTCTCCTGTGCTTCCACTATATATCAGTATATCATCAAAATACACCACCACGAACTTCCCAATAAATGGTCTAAAGATCCGATTCATCACCCGCATAAACGTACTAGGTGCATTCGAAAGACCAAACGGCATAACCAGCCATTCGTACAATCCCTCACGTGTCTTGAATGCTGTTTTCCATTCATCCCCTGGTCGAATTCGAATTTGATGATAACCACTTTTCAAATCGATCTTCGAAAAGATAGCAGCTCCACTAAATTGATCCAACAAGTCATCCAATCTAGGCATTGGAAATCTATACCTCACAGTAATCTTGTTCAGTGCCCGACTATCGGTACACATCCTCCACGTTCCATCCTTCTTCGGGATTAACAAGGCTGGAACTGCACAAGGACTTAAACTTTCCTGTACACGCCCTTGTTCAAGCAACTCTTCCACCTGTCTTCTCAACTCCTCGTGCTCCTTTGGACTCATTCTGTAATGTGGTCTATGTGGTAACACAGCTCCTGGAACAAGATCAATTTGATGTTGAATGTCCCTCAACGGCGGTAACTCCTTTGGCAACTCCTCTGGAAATACGTCTTCAAATTCCTTCAACACTGGCTTTGCTTCTTCAGGAATTTCAACCACTTCATTACTCTCACGTCCAATCAAAAAAAATACTTCAGGCTCCTCTTCTACTTCCTTAACAAACTCCTTCAAAGATAGCAAAGTTTTAAGTTCTTCAATCTCCTCCAACTTGCTTTCTTCTTATTGTCGCTTCTTGGGAACTAAAGTGATTTTTGTGCCTTCGAACATGAAAATATAGCTGTTGGTACGTCCATCATGTTGCACAGCTCTATCATACTGCCATGGTCTCCCCAACAACAAATGACATACATCCATATCCACGACATCACACCAAATTTCATCTTTATATTTCTTCCCAATCGAAAAATTTACACAAGCTCTTCGTCCAACCTTCACTTCCCCGCCTTTTCTCAACCAAGCTAACTTGTTGGGTTTAGGATGCTTTTCTGTCTTTAACGCCAACTTCTTCATAGCTTCTGTAGAGATGATATTGTCACAACTTCTCGCATCAATAACAAACTTGCAAACCCTTCCCAAGATAGTGCACGTTGACTGGAAAATATTACTCCTCAACCAACTAGAATCATCCTCTTGCTTTGGTGTTAAACAAGATCTCCTCATCATTAATGAATACCCTTCATCTCCCGACACTTCTTCTTCCTCCTCAACATGTGGTGAATTAGAACATTCAGCTTCTACATCCTCATCCTCAACCTCAGCTACCATCACTCGCTTCTTTGGCTTCGGACATTCATTGCTTTTGTGACCAAACTCATGACAATTGAAGCATTTGATACCACTATTGACCTTGGTCATAGCAACTTCACTAACAATCGGTTTTGCAACAGCCTTGGAAACATTCGCATTGCTACTAGCCCCTTTCATTTGATTGTTGGAATTTGTAAACACATCACCACCTCTCCTACCTTGCTTCTCCCAAGCTAGAGCTTTTTGATGTGCTTCAGCAACAGATCTGGGATCAAACATATTCACCATATCTTGAATCTGCATTCTCAATCCTCCAACAAATCTAGCGGTCAACTGTTCCTCCGTCTCCATGATGTCATTCCTCGCAATCAATTGATAAAATTCATCCGCATAATCATTCACTGACTTTGTTCCCTGTCTCAGATTCTGCAATCGTTGATACATAAGAGACTGATAATTATACGACAAGAATGTAGCCTTCATTAACTTCTTCATCTTCTCCCATGACTCAATCTTTGACTTTCCCATCCTCTCCCGTGTAAGTTTAGTTTGTTGCCACCATGCCATAGCTCTTCCTCTCAAACGAGTAGCAACCAACTTAACTCTCCGATGCTCGGGAACTTCCTTAAAGTCAAAAATTTCTTCAACATTAGATAACCAATCCAAAAATTCCTCAGCTTGCATACCACCCTTGAATTCTGGAATTTCAGTTTTCATCCCTGACTCCCATCGTCGATCATCTTCTACATCCTGATATGCATTTCGTACTTGGTCTCGATCTTGATAATGAATATTAGTTCTATCACTCTCTTCATCATAATCACGTGTACTTCGGTATCGATCTCGACCATCAACATCTCTTCGATCACGCATGTCTCTTCTACTATGTCTTTTATCATCACGATATGGCTCATTCTCAAACTCACGTTGAGTTCTTCTTTCTTCATCTCGAAATTCATGGTGATCTCTCCTTGTTGAAACTAATGACTCTCTTCTATCTCGAATAGATTGTGGCGACACCCTCCTCGCTTCCATAACCGATGGCGAAACTCTGTTTCCTCCATGGTTCGAGACTGGCGACCTTCTCCTTTGACTTTGATTCATATCAATCATCAATTTCTCCAATCTACCAATTCCTTCATCCAACTTCTCATTAAATTTATTACTGATTCGTTGTTCCATCTGTTCAGCATCTTCTCTTTTGTACAAATCTTCAACATTTTGATGACGATTAGCTCTTCTCGGAGGCATGATTGAATCTTCAACAAACTTCAAATCTCGGCTTGAACAAATCTGAAATTGAACACTTCAACTTTGCTCCAACAGGCTCAGCTTATGTGACACCCCACCTCTATACCCACGCTAGCCAAGAACACTACTAGGTAATGCCGTCAACTAGCGCGAAGAATAAGGCTATTGAGGAGCGACCATCCATGTAATTGCTTTGTGCGAGTACCGATATGCTAGATAAAAATATAACTTTTCATCTCAATAGGAAATCCGACATACCAATACAAACTCAAAGCTACTACACGGTAGCTATGTATATATACTTCTGAAACAAATATAGAAATAAACATAACACAAATCAGACACAGACAATTCATATCACAAAGGCGGAAATAGATATGAATATAACACATGAAAGTGTACATCAGAGTAGTTGTCAAACAAGATCCACAATATCAAAAAGAAAAGATACAAGTGCTAGACAACAGAATAATTATACATCAACGAGTCCATATCTCAAATGTATAATAACAAAAACTACTAATCTAAAGTAGTTAGCCAAAAGAATCAGATGATAGTCCCTGATAAGAAGTCATGAGGAAGCACCTGTAAAATCTCAGTCTGACCCGAGTATTATTTAAGAAGAAAATAATAAACGGATCAGTCTAGCTATAATTATCAGATAAAATGAGATATAAGAAGAGATATGATATTAAAACGTATGATAACCAAAAATGTCATACTATGACTAGTATACATTAGAGAATCACGAAAGTCATACAAAATCTCAAGAATCTCATAGCATCAAAAAGAATGTCATATTCTTTATTTAATTCACCAAGCCACAGTAAATGACATACATATCAATGCCAACTGATAAAGAGGGTGAAACATAAATTCTAGAAATCATCAATTAGAAATCTAGAAATCACAATAAAAGGATGGCCAATCCCATAAACTGGACATCGACGCACCTAGAAAGACACGCCCCATGCACAGTCGAACATCGACACACCTAGAAAAATACGCCCCATGCTCTAGCATCGACGCACCTAGAAAGATACGCCCCATGCATAAATAAACATCGATGCACCTAGAAAGATACACCCCATGTAATGTCTAACATCGATGCACCTAGAAAGATACACCCCATGCAAAGTCGAACATCGACGCACCTAGAAAGACATGTTCCATGCATAGACGAACATCGACGCACCTAGAAAGTTACGCCCCATGTCCTGACTTATTGAGCCGATTGCTCCACGAAGTAAACAAATATCGACGCACCTAAATAGGTACGACCCATGCGTGAAGTAAACATCGACGTATCTAGAAAGATACGACCCATGCGATAAATGAGACGAAGCTCAATAAAATGAGGTAAAGTCCTTCATACGGACAAAGAGACATCACACACTACTAGTCTAAACCATAAAATGATCATCATCGATCATCAAGAAGTGTCAATTACACTAAGCTAGTAAATATAAGAGTTTAGCTTCATGTCCCATAACCACTTACTTAACTCAAATATTTACGAACAGATTGTAGATCTCCACTAGAAAATTGCCACAAGAGTTTCAATCGAACAAGTCCATAAATTAATCGACGAAGTAAATGCAAGTGTTTCATACCACTTGTTTTGCTAAGCCGTTTAATTAAATTTTCTCATACGAATGAAGTAAAGGTTTGTATATACTAATAGATTGGAATTTACTACTAGTATAGAAAACCTTTATATTTTTAAGTGACAAATCATAGAAGTGATTGTAGAAACAATCAATCATAAAAATTCACATTCGAAGACGTGAATAAAATCCAAAGAAATCGATATCAAATCCATCAAAATGGATATTTCCAATAATTCCCAAAGAAAATGTCATCAAAGTCGATAATAAATGATAACAACAAAAGGGAGACAACACGAATCGATTAAAGTTGGAAACCAAGCGAAATAGGCAATATAGGCATAATTGGCAAATAGGAGCAGGTCGGTCAACCAGACTCCCCGAGTCGGTCGACCGGACCAGAGGCAGAAATGCTCGGGTAGCAGGTCGGTCGACCGGACCCTGAGTTCAGTCGACCGGAGTCTGTAACCTGCACTTCCAAACCAGAGGCAGGGAAGTGCTTGGAAAGCAGGTCGGTCGACCGGACCCTGAGTTCGGCCGACCGGAGCCTGTTACCAGCACTCCCACGCCTATCTAATGAATGCCAATCCCTTCTGAATGGCAATCTGTCGAGCAACGACACTAAGGGTTTATGCCTATCGACTACCCGGCCATATAAGCTCTTCGATTCATCACCAAAAACATGATCAAAACATCAAAGTTAGGATTTTCAAAGAATTGAACTCAAAACACTAAAAATTGGAATATTCACCAAATCAATTCAAACCAAAAGCATTTGCACAAGAATAAGTGTTAGGAATTCATACCTAACAATCGAAGATAAATATAGATTAAGATGTGAGATAAAAATCTCACCTTTTCACAAAAACAATAAAGAAGGAGCTTGAAAGCAAAGTGAGAATCAACCACTCTTCAACACAACCCAAATGAGCTTGATCTATGCTCAAAAAGGAGAACATTCCCAAAGTTAGGTTTAGGAATTTCTGAAATTGATAAAAGAATGAGTTGGAGAAGAAGAGGAGGAGGCTTACTAATGCTTCTCTTTGAATTTGGAGCAAGAACTTGATTTGCAAATGGAAACTAGGGTTTAGGATTTTAATTCTTTTTCTCTTCCTTCATTGTTCTCTTTAGAACTGAAAAGGTAAAGAAATGGGAGTGGATGAAGAGAAGTGTTTTCAGTTTGGGGTATTATGTGGACTAGTGGGCTGAACCCAAACCCAAACCCAAACCCAAAGTGAAAATGGTTGAATTTTTTGGCTAGCTCCAAACATATCAATGTTTATACTCAAAAAGGTCGCAAACGGCATTTTGAACTCAATGGAAGTTGTCCCGAGTCCCAATTCGACTGTTTGCAAAAAGTAGATTTTCGGACTAAAATCCGACGAACGATGAAATATTTTAAATAAAATATTTAAATATAAAATCGACAAATATGCGGGTTGTTACAGACTCCCCTCCTTAAAGAAATTGCATCCTCGCAATACTTAAGAAGAAAATAAAGAGTAACAACCATAGAAGCATATCAACACAAAAGAAAATTTGAAATAAGTTCACCAAAAAGAGCACGAAAGAGCAAACCCGGACGAGTTCGCTCGATGAATTCTCTAGACTTCCCAAGAGCAATCCTTGGGATTTGAGAACCATTGAACTTTCACAAGAAAAACATCTTTATTTCGAAGGCGCTCAACCTCTGAAGCAATGATGCGAATAGAATGTTGCTCATAAGTCAAATAGGCGGAACTTCGATTTCCACAATAACACCGGGCTCATGAATAAAAATCGGAAACCTAAAAGCATTTCCATAGTTAAAATTGAGCCGGAGCAACGACGTAGTACAAAAACGGTACGCCCGAGAAACTAGAATCTCGAATAATTTGGAACACCGACGTAGTACCAAAACGGTACGTCCAAGTGAACCGAAAAGCCGGGACATCGATGTAGTATAATAACGGTACATCTGATGAACCGTACACCATAAAAGAACATCGAATGCTAGTCCATAAAGGGAATGAGATGAAAATCAATAAAATGAAGTATATCGAAACGTCCGATGTTGGAAAGATGATCATTCCATTTGGACATCATCTAAGAAACAACCACTTGTTGTTTACAACAAAGTGCATTGGCAACACGATTCCCCTTTTTGGGAATTACAAAGAATATCAAGATCATAAGATGCAAGGAACTCGATCCAATATTAAGTTCCTTATGAGAAAATAAATATTCCAAAGATTTATGATCAGGGTAGAGAACAAATTTCTCACCCAAAAATAATGATGCCAAATTTTTAGAAGCGAAATCGATAGCCACGAGCACTAGACCATGAGTGGCATATCTAGTCTCAATAGGCATTAATGATTCAGAAGCACAAGAGATAGCATGTTCTCCTTTGCTAGAGAATGACACACAAACCAATACGACTAGCATTGGTATAAACAATAAAGTCTTGGTTCCCTTTGGGAATCACAAGAATAAGAGTATCGGAAAAGAGTTCTTTTAAATAACCTTCTTTCCCGAAAAGCTAAAACTTTTAAAATTACAATTATCTTTATGTAATAATCCTTTCAGAAAAACTTTTATTTTATAAGTCAATTTACTGTGTCTGATTGTCTCATCAAAGCGTTTAGGAAATTCTTATCGATAACGTTGATCAAGCGCATCGACCAGAATTCTTAAAGCACTCAATGGGCAATACAATCACAAAATCATCTTCTATATAATAAACATGTTTCTAAAAAAAACTTTAAGAATATTCTTTGCTTGTTTAAGAGCAAAGTCAAATTGTACTTATAAATAAATCTTATGAAAAATATTTGCAAAATTTTAAATTTCTATTTTCATCCAAAATCAATATATACAAGAATGGAGTCATCGAGATCGTAGAATACTCGATTCATAAAATGGATGAAATAAGCTGGACAAACTGAATGATATAATAAGTCATTCATAAGAATCTTAACGAGTGTGGAATGCGGTAAATGGATAACTCCCGCAACTTGTAACAAATGAAAATCGGTGGCAAGGTCGAGCTAAAAAGACCTTAACACCACTCAAAAGATTGCTTAGGTGATAATCCTAAGACAAACTCAAAAATACCAGAAAATTCTCAAACTACATAAATGAGGAGGATAACACTTTCCTCATCATGCGGGTTTAAAGAATAAAAATTGATGCCACCAAAAATTTGAAATTGGAATCACAAAGAAAAATAGAAATCTGCTTAACAGATTGAAAATGTCGAAAATGAATAGTCCACTCGAGACATAGGATATGGCTATATAAAAATTAAGTCAATCCTTACAAAAATCAATTCCGAAGCCTAAGTAAAAATCAGCTCGGAAAGATAAATCACATAAAATAATTTCGACATCAATAAAAAGCAAATTGAGCACTGTGGACCCACCAATCTGTATTCGTATTTCTCAAGGGAGTCATCAAGCCCAAAATATTTAAAGAAAAAGAATCGAAAAGTTCTTTTGATATAAAAATAATGAGATGAACCCATATCAAAAAGAATTCAAATAGGAAGATCACGAAATAAAACAACAGCATCAAGGACTGAATGTAAAATACCTTGGCCAAGAGAAGAGTTGCTAGGAGCTTGCACTACATTGAGCTTTCCCTCCTTCCTACTTTGAAGTATGGGACATGCAGTTATATGGTGACCCGAATTTTTGCAATAGCGACAATAAAGAGGTTTCAGACACTCCCTTGCATAGTGGTCTACGGAACCACAATTGTAGCATTGTCCACGACTAGAGGTAGGGGCTTTTGCTACCGGGGTTTCTTGCCTCCCCTTCTTGTTGGGAAAGGGGCCTTTGAATTTAATTGGCCTCTTCATGTTGTCGTTGAAGTTCTGTTTTGCACTCACAACTTCAACATTACTTTCTCTATCGGCCTCTTCAAGACGAAGAGCGATATCAATAAGCTGATCAAATGAAACCTCGAGTTTCAGGAGCAATGGCTTCTTAAGATTCTTATTCAAGCAATAGACAAATCTCTGGTTCTTCTTCAATGGGGTGTTAATGTATTCAACCCCGTATTTGGAAAGAGATTCGAAAGATGTGACATAGTCTGTCACAGAAGATTCACCTTGAACAAGGTCAATAAATTGCCGTGCTAAGGTTACTTTTTCAGCCTCCGGCACAAACTTTAGTTCGAACCTTTCCCTGAATTGCTCCCAAGTGAGATCCGCTTCAACGATTTCAGAAATAAGAAGCTCATACCAATCCAATGCTCTTTCTTGGAGCATGCTAGAAGCCACTTGGACTCGGTGGAGATCAACAAGATTCATGCGAGAAAAGATGCGATCGCATGATCTAAGCCAAGCTTGGATTTCTATGACACTCTCGGATCCCCGGAATGGCCTTCCACCCAAATCAGTATAATCTCTACACAAGCGTGCAAAACCGGATATAGGATGAATAGGCTCTGGAATGGGTCCGATAGCTTGAGCATTCTTAACAAGATCTAGAAGCTGCTGGGCAGACATAAATACTCTCTCCTGAGGAGTAGCACTGGATTGACCGACGTTGGTACAGCCAGATCTAACCATTTCTCTTCTTTAAGAACGAAAGAAGAAGAAAAAGTTATTCTCAGAATGAATATCAAACAATCATGATTGATAAAACAAGGAATCATAAAGAGAAACATGATAGAACGGTACGAAGACCCGAATTAAATCCTATAGCACGATTCCTAAGAAAGACTTAGGACAATGATCCTTGCTAGATTATTCTACATTGTTCCGAAGTTTGGCTCTGATACCAAGCTGTGACACCCCACCTCTATACCCACGCTAGCCAAGAACACTACTAGGTAATGCCGTCGACTAGCGCGGTGAATAAGTCTGTTGAGGAGCGACCATCCATGTAATTGCTTTGTGCGATACCGATATGCCAAATAAAAATATAACTTTTCCTCTCAAGAGGAAATCCGACATACCGATACAAACTCAAAGCTACTACACGGTGGCTATGTATATATACTTCGGAAACAAATATAGAAATAAACATAACACAAATCAGTCACAGACAATTCATATCACAGAGGCGGAAATAGATATGAATATAACACATGAAAGTGTACATCATAGTAGTGGTCAAACAAGATCCACAATATCAAAAAGAAAAGATACAAGTGCTAGACAACAGAATAATTATACAACAACGAGTCCATATCTCAAATGTATAATAACAAAAACTACTAATCTAAAGTAGTTAGCCAAAAGAATCAGATGATAGTCCCTGATAAGAAGTCATGAGGAAGCACCTGTAAAATCTCAGTCTGACCCGAGTATTATTTAAGAAGAAAATAATAAACGGAGCAGTCTAGCTATAATTATCAGATAAAATGAGATATAAGAAGAGATATAATATTAAAACGTATGATAACCAAAAATGTCATACTACGACTAGTATACATTAGAGAATCACGAAAGTCATACAAAATCTCAAGAATCTCATAGCATCAAAAAGAATGTCATATTCTTTATTTAATTCACCAAGCCACAATAAATGACATACATACCAATGCCAACTGATAAAGGGGGTGAAACATAAATTCCAGAAATCATCAATTAGAAATCTAGAAATCACAATAAAAGGATGGCCAATCCCATAAACTGGACATCGACGCACCTAGAAAGACACGCCCCATGCACAGTCGAACATCGACACACCTAGAAAGATACGCCCCATGCTCTAGCATCGACGCACCTAGAAAGATACGCCCCATGCATAAATAAACATTGATGCACCTAGAAAGATACACCCCATGTAATGTCTAACATCGATGCACCTAGAAAGATACACCCCATGCAAAGTCGAACATCGACGCACCTAGAAAGACACGCCCCATGCATAGACGAACATCGACGCACCTAGAAAGATACACCCCATGTCCTGACTTATTGAGCCAATTGCTCCACGAAGTAAACAAACATCGACGCACCTAAATAGGTACGACCCATGCGTGAAGTAAACATCGACGTATCTAGAAAGATACGACCCATGCGATAAATGAGACGAAGCTCAATAAAATGAGGTAAAGTCCTTCATACGGACAAAGAGACATCACACACTGCTAGTCTAAACCATAAAATGATCATCATCGATCATCAAGAAGTGTCAATTACACTAAGCTAGTAAATATAAGAGTTTAGCTTCATGTCCCATAACCACTTGCTTAACTCAAATATTTACGAACAGATTGTAGATCTCCACTAGAAAATTGCCACAAGAATTTCAATCGAACAAGTCCATAAATTAACCGACGAAGTAAACGCAAGCGTTTCATACCACTTGTTTTGCTATGCCGTTTAATTATATTTTCTCATACGAATGAAGTAAAGGTTTGTATATACTAATAGATTGGAATTTACTACTAGTATAGAAAACCTTTATATTTTGAAGTGACAAATCATAGAAGTGATGGTAGAAACAATCAATCATAAAAATTGACATTCGAAGACGTGAATAAAATCCAAAGAAATCGATATCAAATCCATCAAAATGGATATTTCCAATAATTCCCAAAGAAAATGTCATCAAAGTCGATAATAAATGATAACAACAAAAGGGAGACAACACGAATCGATTAAAGTTGGAAACCAAGCGAAATAGGCAATATAGGCATAATTGGCAAATAGGAGCAGGTCGGTCAACCGGACTCCCTGAGTCGGTCGACCGGACCAGAGGCAGAAATGCTCGGGTAGCAGGTCGGTCGACCGGACCCTGAGTTCAGTCGACCGGAGTCTGTAACCTGCACTTCCAAACCAAAGGCAGGGAAGTGCCTGGAAAGCAGGTCGGTCAACCGGACCCTGAGTTCGGCCGACCGGAGCCTGTTACCAGCACTCCCATGCCTATCTAATGAATGCCAATCCCTTCCGAATTGCAATCGGTCAAGCAACGGCACTAAGGGTTTACGCCTATCGACTACCCGGCCATATAAGCTCTTCGATTCATCACCAAAAACATGATCAAAACATCAAAGTTAGGATTTTCAAAGAATTGAACTCAAAACACTAAAAATTGGAATATTCACCAAATCAATCCAAACCAAAAGCATTTGCACAAGAATAAGTGTTAGGAATTCATACCTAACAATCGAAGATAAATATAGATTAAGATGTGAGATAAAAATCTCACCTTTTCACAAAAACAATGAAGAAGGAGCTTGAAAGCAAAGGGAGAATCAACCACTCTTCAACACAACCCAAATGAGCTTGAATCTATGCTAAAAAAGGAGAACATTCCCAAAGTTAGGTTTAGGAATTTCTGAAATTGATAAAAGAATGAGTTGGAGAAGAAGAGGAGGAGGGTTACCAATGCTTCTCTTTGAATTTGGAGCAAGAACTTGATTTGCAAATGGAAACTAGGGTTTAGGATTTTAATTCTTTTTCTCTTCCTCCATTGTTCTCTTTAGAACTGAAAAGGTAAAGAAATGGGAGTGGATGAAGAGAAGTGTTTTCAGTTTGGGGTATTATGTGGACTAGTGGGCTGAACCCAAACCCAAACCCAAAGTGAAAATGGTCGAATTTTTTGGCTAGCTCCAAACATATCAATGTTTATACTCAAAAAGGTAGCAAACGAAATTTTGAACTCAATGGAAGTGGTCCCGAGTCCCAATTCGACTGTTTGCAAAAAGTAGATTATCGGACTAAAATCCGACGAACGATGAAATAATTTAAATAAAATATTTAAATATAAAATCGAAAAATATGCGGGTTGTTACAGCTTAGCTATGATTGGCTAAGTCTAGCTTTGATACCAAATGACGCAGCGGGCATTCACGAAATGGATACAATGATGAAAGTAGCAATCGGTGGATTGAAAATACCAAATGCCTAAATCCGTTGATCTCCAAAGATACCGGATTCTAGCAATCTTTGACACGTTGATCGCGCACGATACCGTGAGAGAAGATCTACAATTTTTCGAACGTTGATCAAGCGCACTTGATTCCATGAATTGGCTTCAATAGTCATTGATTCGAGCGCACTCGAATGCCGAAAGTGGAGATAGGAGATAACACTCAACTACCAATTTAAGAAGAGGCACAAAGCACTCAAACAAAGTTTTATTCAAAATCAACAACCGTTACAAATGATACCACCCGCCTATTTATAGGCTTACAACTCACATAGGTACCCGACTTAATAGGTTCAACGACCTAATACAAACGACCTACGACCTAATAAACGCGATTTAAAAAAAACAAATACAACAGCTCATACGACTTAATCACAACGACATAAGAACAAACGAGTTAACAAACACGAGTTACAACACAACGACCTAAGAATACAACACACACGACCTAAGGACTCAGCGACTTAAGAAATCCAAGCTCCATGCGATATAAACTTCATGCGACCTAAAACTTGAGCGACATATGGTCGAGCGACCTAAGAACATGGCGGCATAAACTTAGTTAACTCGCGAACGATTTAAGGAAGCACAACATCAAGCGACTTATAAAGAATGCGGCATCAGATATCAGCGGCATATTGCAAACGACCTAACGAATTGTGTCATAGGTCGCTAGGTCGCTCACACGAAGCAAACGACTTATCTTAGGTCGTTCTGGCGACCTAATACATAACCCGTTAGGTTTCTCCTCTACTACAGTATCCTTCCTGTTAGGTCGTTGGTGACTTAAGACAAGTGAACAACCTAAAGCCCACGAGCAACCTAAAGCATTCGAGCTATCATCCTGCGCTGCATCAACTGCCCTGTTAGGCCTACAATACAGATATTCTATTTGGTCTGTTTGTTTTCTTATCGTGGCTATGGCCCTACGTAGCCACCCCTTAGCTAATCAAAAGACCCCTAAAGAGCTAAGTGGCTGTGCCTTACTGCAAATAATCTAAACATCAAATTGGCTGCGCCCCTCATCCAATGTCTCGATAGTGAAAGGTTCATTGGACTGTTGGTTTGACTGTAGTCTTTCCCGAACTCGCTTCTTAATTTTGATACTGGCCCGATATCCGCATGCGACTATCCTTTTGGGTCATGCCCATTAAAACTTACTTGAAAGTACTGGGACATACGAATATCCTACTCCAAACATCAACCCCTTTTAACTTCCTACATTAGTCCTACCATGCAAAAAGCAGTCAAGGCATACTCTTTTGATGGAACACCTACAGACCTACCTCCAGGGGACTACTCCGTTATGCCTACCCCAGAGGGCCATCCTAGAGTACCATCATGTCCCGTTGAAGTTTCGTACTTCCTCTAGCCAAAAATATCTAAGTTGGACGTGTTCCTTCTGTGTTGAAATATGTGATGAACTGCTTCGTTGAGTTCTTCATCCTTTGGGTTGCTTCAAACGCATCTCACTCTTTTATTAGACCCTAAGTCTAATCTTTTATTTTGCGTTAGTTTACTTTTCTTATTCTGTTGGCAACTTATTTACCATAATTAGCATAATCTTGTCCCAGCCTCACCTAATTATTGTGAGACCATCAGTTCCTGGCTGAAAGGGAATGCTGTTGGTATGGGCCACTTCTATTATCTTGCTTATTAACTTAATTTAAGTATCAAGTTTATTAAAATAGGTCTCTTCTATTATTTCTGCTCTATTTGCTTATTAACTTAATTATAACTTATGTTATAATTTTACTTGTAATTGTCATTTTTATTTTATTTTATAATCTGTACATTATAAATATAATTACATGCGTCTCTTGTCAACTCTAGTCTGTCTTCTTTTATTATGATATTGAATTTGCTTTAATTCTCTTACAATACTTGACAATCTTAGCTTCGGACTTCGTCCGATTGTCACAAATTTACTTATTATAATAACTGCTTTGCCTTTACTCTATTATTTGTGCAGTAATTGCACATCTAGGTATATTTCTTTTAATTGCTTCTAGTCTTGTCTAATAATTAACTTGATTTCTTCTTTACATCCTATAATTCTTCACTTTATTTTCTTATATTCTAGGAAGTAGTTCTATTTTATTTGGTTGGTTACAAAACCTATGCTAAAATTCCATTTCCATGTTTTAATACTAAACAATGCTATAAACAATAATCCGTAACTGCAAAATATTTCTTTTATTATTTCTTTTACTTTTTGGATAGTGCAAAATACAGTGGTTTCTCTATTTTACACTAATTCCCTTTTTCTTTCTTTTATTCTTGCAATTACGTTTATCGTTATCTTTTAAATATTAAACTATGAATATGTATTCTCTTTTCTAAGCCAACCAACTAATCTATCACTTACATCCCTATCAAGTTATTAAATTTCCCTTTTAATTTATTTTTCCCCGTTTTGGCATAATTTACTGCAAATTTCTATTTTTCTCTTTTTATTTCAGCTTTTCTTATTTACATCTAATTTTTGTAAATCTAGTGTTCTTCTATTTTAGTCCATATTTGCGAATTCTTCTCTTTACTATTTTATTCGCGTAAAAAGGAATAAAAAGAAGCTAACATTTATAGGCTAAATTTCAACTTTTAAATATATGTAAATAACTGTAAATTTCTTATTTTTTTTAGGCTTATGCCTTTCTCTAACTGTTAAGGCTAATGTTATTCATATTTAATTTGATTACTATTTTCCATATAAATAATAATTACATATAAACTCTCTTATACAATTTACAGTCTCAGCATAACTAATTAACAGAATTAATTACTGAAATAAATACTGAATAAAATTATTTAATGGGAATCTAACGATAATATATCATAAACGTAGAAGATATATAATTAAATCCACTCACATACCAGCTTGGCTCCATGGTCTTCCTGGATCCCCTTCTAAGGTGTCTAATATTTTTATTGAGAAGATCTTCTCCTTAGAAATATTTTCTTTTTAGGGTCTAGCCTCAAGCAATGAACCCAATTGAGAAAAAATCTGATTGTGAGAAAATAGCTAGGCCTAGGGTTCTATTTATAGTGGAGTTTGGGGATCTCAGACCTTTGGATTCTTGGATTGAATCTGAAGCCACCATGTCACATGGTCGTTCGGAGCCATCAGATAAATCAACGTTTGGCTTTGATTGCGGAAAAATTGAATTTTTATTTGTTCGCCACGTACCTGGACGAAACTACGTCCAGGTAGTAACGCGGGTCGACCCTAGGGTCGACATGTGCTTCCCTCGAGTAGACCTGGCGGTCGACCTAGGGATGTTCTGGGTCGACCCATATTTGTTTTCTTTTTTTTCGATTATTTCCCGTTTCTCGTTTCTCCCGTAACTTCTTCATATTGACTCGGATTTTGACAAGTTATATATGGAAATTGATCAGAAATTCGCCACAGTAACAATGGTATAAGTTTCAAGGCCATATTCTGACAATTCCAAAAATGCTTATTTTTACTGTTCATCGTCATTTGATTATTTAATTATTAAAAATGCATGGTGTTACATTCTCCCACCCTTTAGGAAATTTCGTCCCTGAAATTCGACAAAGGTAAAATTATGTAATTCCTCGCATCAATTACATCCATTTTGTGTACATCCATTTTTTCGACCATTCATGTTCTTGTGCAAAAGTGTTATTCAATATAAAATATATGCATGTACATGAATTTCTAAGCGGTACCTCCTATATGAATGCTTTTCTTCTTTAAAAATTTATTTTTAAAACAGGATGCACACATCCTAGATATACTTGCAATTTCTATATGAATGCAATCTTTTGAAAACTCAAAGCATTTTTCATCCAATTTTTCCCACACTCCTACTGAATAGGGGTGTAGTTCAACAAATTTTTTATCCAAACCCTAACACACAACTTTTAATGTTCGAATTTCAGAAAAATCTAATTTTCTGAATTCGATTTCTTATGTTAGAAAGAAGGTAGAAAATGGAAAAAATTCATATTTATCCGATTTTCTTTTACGCACATCTTTCCCCGTACTTGGAATTTTGGGCTGCTATCCTATAAAAATCCCTTTTTACTTTCCCAAGCACGGTTTACATAAAAAAATTATCTTTTTAAATTTTTCTGTTGACGTTTCTGTTGCTTTCTTTAGATCTTACTATTTTTCTTTTAGTTACCTTTTATCTGCTTTTACTTTTCTACTCTTCCAATTACTTAACCTCGGAGGAGTTTTTTTAACTTACTACACTTAATGGTTTTATACCTTAATGTATTGGAATTACTTTCTCTTATGAGATACTATTAACGCTAAAACCTTCTATGAATCCTTTAAAGGAGGATTTCATGTTTATGTGAAATATTAAGGAATTTATTTTATATTTTATCGAAATAGGCTATACAAAATATGGTGTTTTCCATACCTTGTACATCTCTTTCACGTATTCCTTATAACTTGCACAAAACATCTTTATTTGTGATTCATAGAAAATTATATCATTATTCTTTCCATTCCAATAGATTAAGTGTGTTTACTCTATATTCACTTACATAAGATATTTCCTACTAAATTCATTAATTTAACGTACATTATTTTTGTCAAAAGAACTCATTTTTCAAAACTGCTTTAATATTTTCATATTTAGAAAATACTCTCATATACTTATTTAAATAATAAGTGTACATAAAAACTACATTAGAAATTATCTTCAAAACTCATTGGGTCAAAACAGATGTGGCGTAAAACACCGTTACTACAACCCAAAAATACTAGTTTATGGATTCAATTAAAATAAATATTAACAAATCCCATATGTTATGCAAAAAAGTTTCCTTTAGGAGTCACCTACTATAACAATAGTGTCATAGTCTATGCTTTCTTTGTTTTTACCAAAAACATCTATTACAACAATAAATGGTGTAACCTACGTTTTCGACACTTAACACACTCTAGGTTTTTATATTTAAAATCTTTGTTTACCTACAAAGAAACTAGCGAGCTATACGCGCTCTATAATTCTTCAAAAAAAATTCACTTTTAAAAAAATTTACATTATATAAAAACCAATTTAAATTTCATACCACTTATTTTTTTTTTCAAAACCCCAATATTTACTTCCTCAAATATATTAACAATTATATTTTTCAACTTTTCAATTCCAAAAGTTTCATTTTATTGGGCTAGACATAAAGTGGATTTTCTTCTTACTAAAACCTCTTATTCCTTCCAAAATAAAAACACTCTCCCTACTATCCCTAGGGAACTTCCCCACTTCCTATAACATATGGATACCAATCTTCTCTTAAAACACTACGTATTGTACACTATAAATCGGTAATAACATATGGCTCATTATACTTGGGTCATCCCAAACCTAACTAGCAAACTATGCACAAATATACTTCTTAAAAACTTTCCATATGTTAAAATCTATAATTGGGGACTATTTGGATTTTGGTACATAATATATTTATATTTTATTAAAAAATACAAATACGTTCACTCACTATCTACCTAGGAATCCTAAACCTAGGCTTTGATACCAAATGTAACAACCCGAATCCCAATGAGTCCGGATTTTTTGCAAAAATGCTAAAATCCAAGCCTACTGAAACCCGAGTTGGGTATTTGGTATCCTGTAAAATAGGCAAAGATAAATATATTAGAGCTCAAATAAATATCTCCCAGTGGAACTGACTAAAATATAATAGTAAGTAAATACTCACCAATAAAATAACACCTTCTAAACAAGTGTCTCAAAGCTGGAAAGTCTCTGCCATCTACCTAACCTGTAGGATGTTATGAGGAGGGGGTCAGAACTAAAGTTCTGGAGGATGGACAAATTATACACTTCTAAGCTTAATTCCACATATACCGTTTTATTTCCATTTACTGTTATATTAGGTTTATTGGGTTTATAATACTCTCGCATCAGTGCGTGAAACGTTCCCATCTACTCCGTAGTAGATTAAAACCTAATAACTGATGTATATATATAGCTATATGCCCCTTGACCGCATCAGTCCTAGATACTACCCATAGTACCTTTCGTATCCTCCTCGCGAAGGACTCCATCGTCTTGCTACTATGGCGTTCTGTGACTACATCTATAAAGGACTACCTCATAAGGCCTACAATACAGATGTTCCATCGTCTACTATCAAAACGTAAAACTACGTCTGCACTAGTCTATACTAATGCTCGGACATCAACAATGTACCACCCAGTGCGTACCTTGAGGACTATACGTAATCGTTATGTCTACTCCCTGAATCCCGCTTAACAAGGTCTACCTTATACGGAATTCGGTCGGGGATTTTCTATTTTTGTAAAGGACTGCCCTGTTAGGCCTACAATACAGATAATCTATTTGGTCTGTCTCTTTTCTTATCATGACTATGGCCCCACACAGCTACCCCTCAACTAATCGAAAGACCTCTAAAGAGCTAAGTGGTTGTTCCCTACTGCAAACAATCTAAACATCCAATTGGCTGCGCCCCTCATCCAATGTCTTGATAGTGAATGGTTCATTGGACCGTTGGTTTAACTCCAGTCTTTCCCGAACTTGCTTCTTGGTTTTGATGCTGGCCCGATATCTATATACGACTATCCTTTTTGGTCCTACCCACTAAAACTTACTTGCAAGTACTAGGACATATGAATATCCTACCCCAAACATCAACCCCTTTTAACTGCCTACAATGGTCCTGCCATGCAAAAAGAAGTTAAGGCATACTCTTTTGATGGAACACCTACAGACCTGCCTCCGGGGGACTGCTCCATTATGCCTACCCCAAAGGGCCATCTTAGAGTACCCTCGCGTCCTATTGAAGTCTTGTACTCCCTCTAGCCTAAAATATCTAAGTTGGACATGCTCCTTCTGTTCTGAAATCTATGATGAACTGCTTCGTTAGGCTCGTCATCCTTTGGGTTGCTTCAAACTAATCTCACACTTTTATTAGACCCTAAGTCTAATCTTTTATTTTGCGTTTAGTTTACTTTTCTTATTCTGTTGGCTATTATTTACGATAATTAGCATAATCTTGTCCCAGCCTCACCTAACCATTGTGAGACCATCAGTTCCTGACTTAAAGGGAATGCTGTTGGTACGGGCCACTTCTATTATCTTGCTTATTAAATTAATTTAATTCATATGGTTATTAAAATAAGACTCTTCTATTATTTCTGCTCTATTTGCTTATTAACTTAATTATAACCTATTTTATAATTTTACTTGTAATTGTCACTTTTATTTTCTTTTATAATATGTACATTATTAGTATAATTACAAGCGTCTCTTGTCTATTCTAGTTTGTCTTCTTTTATTATGATATTGAATTCTCTTTAATTCTCATATATTATATGACAATCTTGGCTTGGGACTACGTCTGATTGTCACAAATTTACTTATCATAATAACTGCTTTGCCTTTATTCTATTATCTACGCAATAATTGAACAACTAGGTATATTTCTTTTAATTGCTTCTAGTCCTGTCTAATAATTAACTTGATTTCTTCTTTACTTCCTGTAATTCTTCACTTTATTTTCTTATATTCTTGGAAGTAGTTCTATTCTATTTGGTTTGTTACAAAAACTGTGCTAAAATTCCATTTCCATGTTTTAATACTAAACAATGCTATAAACAATAATCCGTAACTGTAAGGTATTTCTTTTATTATTTCTTTTACTTTTTGGATAGTGCAAAATACAGTAGTTTCTCTATTTTACACTAATTCCCTTTTTCTTTCTTTTATTCTTGTAACTACGTTTATCGTTATCTTTTAAATATTAAACTATGAATATGTATTCTATTCTCTAAGCCAACCAACTAATCTATCATGTACTTCCCTATCAAGTTATTAAATTTTCCATTTTAATTTATTTTTGCCCGTTTTGGCATAATTTACTGCAAATTTCTATTTTTCTCTTTTTATTTCAGCTTTTCTTATTTACATCTAATTTCTGTAAATCTAGTGTTCTTCTATTTTAGTCCGTATTTGCGAATTCTTCTCTTTACTATTTTATTCGCGTAAAAAGGAATAAAAAGAAGCTAACATTTACAGGCTAAATTTCAACTTTTAAAATAGATGTAAATAACTGTAAATTTCTTATTTTTTTAGGCTTATGCCTTTCTCTAACTGTCAAGCCTAATGTTATTCATATTTAATTTGATTACTATTTTCCATATAAATAATAATTACATATAAGCTCTCTTATACAATTTACAGTCTCAGCATAACTAATTAACAGAATTAATTACTGAAATAAATACCGAATAAAATTATTTAATGGGAATCTAACGATAATATATCATAAACGTAGAAGATATATAATTAAATCCACTCACATGTCATCCTTAGCTTTGCTTGTGCTCGGCTTAGCTCCATGGTCTTCTTGGATCCCCTTCTAAGGTGTCTAATATTTTTATTGAGAAGATCTTCTCCCTAGAAATATTTTCTTTTTAGGGTCCAGCCTCAAGCAATGAACCCAATTGGGAGAAAATCTTATTGTGAGAAAATAGCTAGGCCTAGGGTTCTATTTATAGTGGAGTTTGGGGATCTCAAACCGTTTGATTCTTGGATTGAATCTGAAGCCACCATGTCACAGGGTCGTTCAGAGCCATCAGATAAATCAACGTATGGCTCAGATTGCGGAAAAATCGAATTTTTATTTGTTCGGCACGTGCTTGGACGAAACTACGTCCAGGTAGTAATGTGGGTCGACCCTAGTGTCGACCTGTGCTTCCCTCGGGGCGACCTAGCGATTGATCTAGGGATGTTCTGGGTTGACCCATATTTGTTTTCTTTTTCTTTTTTTCGATTATTTCCCGTCTCTCGTTTCTCCTGTAATTTCTTCATATTGACTCGGATTTTGACAAGTTATATATGGAAATTGATCAGAAAATCGCCACGGACACAATGTTATAAGTTTCGAGGCCATATTTTGACAATTCCAAAAATGTTTATTTTCACTGTTTATTGTTATTTGATTATTTAGTTATTAAAAATGCGGGGTGTTACACACTTGCATTGTGTTGAGCCTTTGGGCTTGACCCTTGCTTTTGTCCCAGAGATTTAATCGATGTTTGGCCTTGTTATATTCACAGTGATACATTATGCATATCATAAGCTGTTCATGCACACTTAATTTTTGTCCGTGTCTAAAATATAAAACAAACAACCCAAATAACCGAGTCGATATTAAATCACAATTATAATTTTATTTTTGTAATTTTTGTTTTTTCCATTTTACTGCGTTGTCTATTTGACAAGTATAGCAAATAACTGGACACAGGCTAGAGCAAGAAGATATCAAAAATAAATTCGAGTGAGAGTAAAAATGTTTTATATGAGAGTGTGAATTAGGGTACGATGAAAGTTGTATTGTATTTGGAAAAGTAAATATGGTGGAAGCCAAATGTGTACTATTTGAATTTGAATTGCAATAAAATATTTGTTTAAATAAAATTACGATTCATTTATTTCATTCTATAAATATTTATTTTATTATGTGAACAACATATAAGTGTAATTGGTATTCATATTAGTCAATATTTATATGTTGTCTAATAGGAAATTTTAGGAATGATATTATAACATTAAACAACAGACGGATTTTTTTCTTTGTTGTGTTGGTGCATATCAGATGATGAGGATTGTCTGTGGTTTGATGTGTAATGAGACGACATCAAATCATATGACATATAGTTATGCTTTCAGACAATGGGGCATATCTATTGTCTGATGAGTTTTTTTGGCATAGTAAACTAATCCTAAATCTACTTTGTGATATAGAGTGTAATCCAGTGTCCCTGAACTCCTAAGGTCCAATACCTAAGAATTTTTGTCTAATACAACAGGTCAAACCAGCTGATCGAACCTCACACTAATGATCGACCAAATTGAGAACTACTCTCCCATCATAACTATCATCAACACTACACCTGGAGAGGGAGAACATCGAAAATCCAAACTCTCATAGTGACTCATCGTATGCACACATGTTCACCTCTCGATCATAGTGGAAAAATGCCTTTTATTGTACTACACCGGGGTCCACCATATGCGAACACCCATTAGTACTGAGCCCAACTTACTTTACTTAATACATATAGCCACTTATTATACGACGCCGGGGTCAACCCATACGACGCTGCGCCAGAAACGTGCATACCTGGATCTCTCGTTAGTACCAGACTCTCTTAAAAAGCATCTCCGATAGTGCTGGGCTCACCCGTACGGAATACCTCTGACCCTATGCAAAATAAATCGCCCTAATCAACTCCTTTTATGTGATATACATCGCCTATACAAAACTAACTATTGTGAAATGAAATTCACTCCAATCCAATACCAACTACCACAAAATGAAATTCGCCCTAACCTTCTTAATAGGGAACCAAATTTCTCGATCCTCTTACGCATGTAACCTAGCCTAAATTAGTCCAACAAACCAGTTCACTAATTACATAATTTCTAATTAAATTAAATAATTTTTATCCATTTATTTGGGCCTTAGGCCAAGGTTTAATTTGTCAACTTTTAACTTGGACGGTCAACCCAGAACATCCCCAAGTCGACCACTACCGGTCGACCTGGGATACCTAGGGTCAACCGTTCATGTTATTTTTGTTAGGGTTTGATTTCTTTTTAATGTCGATTAATATTTTTATCAACGTGTTAATTCGGTGCTATTAATTGATGTAGTTGACCCTAGTTTTCCAATTAACCATAATCTACATTTTCTAATTTAGCATGTCCAGTTTATCCAATTTCATAATCTAATTTAAAATTTAAATTATAGGGTTTAGTCAACTCATTGTCAAATTAACAAGTTAATTGGGGGTGTCAATAATTCTAATCACATTAAAACTGTTTAAAATTAATTGTGTTAACCAAATTATTAAATCTGTGCTCACTCCCCTTTAGCCTAAGCTCTAAATCTTGAGAAATCTGGCCTCCAATCGGTAGCTCTCTACTTTGATTACTTGCCCTTGCTTCTAGTTTGATTTGGGTTTAATTTTGATTTTAGGGTTTAAGAAAATAAGGGTTTACAGTAGAAAATTTAGGAGAGTTTCCCCCTACTGTTTGTTTAACCAAAGAATTAGGGTTTGGTTTAGAGGTTAATTTATAGGGTTAGCTTAGAATCTAGGGCCATTGGATCAACTCAGTTGTAAATTCAGACCACCGAACATTTACTTCACACGCAAGCAATCATATAGCCCGTCCATTCACCACACTTCAAATCGACAATCGCCCAAAAAAACATGTCGAGTCGACCTCCCTTAGTTCTAGGTTGACCGCCACCGGTTGACCTAGGGCATATTTGGGTCGACATAACCTTGTTTAATTTTTAATTTGTATTTAAATTTTCGTTTATTGTTCTGTCGCTCATTACTCTCTCATACTAACTCGGATTACGACAAGTTGTATATGAAAATCATCCGAAAAATTTCTATGAACATAATGGTGCAAGTTTCATAGCCAAATTCGTACTTCTATGAAAATTTTGTTTTTAAGTCCTTATTTTTGTTTAATTTAATTTAATTTAATTTTCTTATTAAATTTCCTTTTAAATTTCCATTAAATTTTCAGGATGTTACATTCTCCCCCTTAGAAGGATTTCATCCCCGAAATCTCTAAGGACGGAAAAATGCAACTCATACGCACAACAACCAATAGCGACAACCATCTACTCATCCATCATTCATGAACAATCATTGTCCTTAAAAAAATTTCTAATGCAATATGTAGATATATGTGCAACATGAAATGTGCATGAACCTATACTAATGCGAAAGAGTAAGCGGTCTACTGATTCAGTCGACCTCCTGTCATGCAAATGCTCGCGTTATGCATCAAAATGTATGCAACATCCTGTATAAGTAAACTTGCAACTCTACGTGCATGCGCAACCATTACATCCATATGCATAGCATCCACTAGTTCAGCCATAATCGAACATCCATACGTGTCCTACCTAATAGCTAGATAAATATAAAAGATAAAGTGAGTGTGTGTACTGCCTAAAGGATATACTATCCTAGACGTGTAAAAAATACCATCCAAATACATCTAGTAGCATCCATCATCCATAACATATCCTATCGACACTTTGTAACCATTCCTACCATCCAATGGTCTTTATCTAAGCTGGAACCTAAGTACAAAGGTAATATATGCTTTCCTAACTAAAAAAGGCTTGACTACGGAAGCTACACCACTTAGACACTTCCACAAGCACCTAATGATGACTTCCCAATATTTTATCCGTATTCTATCTTTCCTTGGGGATTTTCTACTTGTTCGTTCTCTAACGTGGACTCGACTCCATGGACTCTATAGTGACTTAGCTCCATGGACTACCCATGTATCTCTTATCAATACATTTTTCATGCCTATCTAGTGCAAACTTTGCCCTTCTACCAATTGAATCCAGACTACACTATCCAACTTTCACCACTGGCATAATTTCCAATTCAATTATATACGCATCAGTAACCTTCAACAATCCTCGCTACTAACTCAAACGGTGTCATCTTGCACCAAGCTAAACAACTTAAGCATTAGTATGCACTTGCTAACTGTAGCTCTATAAAACCTCCAATGCACAACATACTTTCTTAAATCTTTCGGTGGTGTGCCTAATCACCCCAACGCCTAGATACCAAGCAGGATAACTCAACTGTGGATTGTACATCTTCTTTCTATGGCACTTTCCGCTTAGCCCTTTGCTATACTTTTGTTTCCCTCAAGATTGTCCAAACAGGTGATTTCCTAAATATTAAAAATAAAACAACTTCTTTTCCAATTTAGCCCAACTCAACTCTTGGACTGTTTCCTAAATTTTCAAAAGACGTTGTAACATCTCCCACTTTAAGGCCTGAAACTAAGTGTTATGGATGCTGCAGTTGTCCATGGTATTAATTTCCAATAACAAAATATGGCTATGTTAATCATATCAATAATTAGAAGCACATGAATATGACAAATTTTAAACATAATTTAATGGCAAACTTTCACATTTCATTTCACAAATAATATTCCATCTTCATTACATAATCCCATTCGTAATCCCACATTCAGAGAAAATATAATCATTACAAAATACTCCAAGAGCAACATATAAAGATACCACTTTGGCTAATTAGAGTCTAACACTTGGCAATTATATATCTTGCCATTACATCCATACAGACAAAATCAAACATCATTGCGGATTTGATAAGAACTCCTAAATAGCTAGATTGCCTTATGCACATCTTTGGAAGCTTGTTCGTCTAACTGGAAATCTGGAATCCCTTACTCCCAATCTACTCAAATGAGTACCCGCGAGTTTATGGGAAAAAACCAAAACTTGAGGTCAGATAAACAGCCTGGTATGAATAATAATCTACCATCTCGAACCAAATAGATATCTAGTGAGACTACACCACTGAGCAGAACGGGTTTCCCCCTTACTAGTATCTTAATCAAAATATATCAACCATATACCATGCTCCTGCATCCATAATGGTAAAAACATAATAAATAAATATTTGCAATCATGCAACATGCACTGGATTTCTCACCCCAATTTACTTGACTATCCATCTTAATTGCATCTGACTATCTGTCTTAAGTTCATATGACAATCTGTCTTATATTTATCTGGACTACTCATCTCACATGTAATTATTAACTGGATTACCCATCCCCTACTATATGGACCACCCATTATACATGGTTTCATTATCAAAATTATGTGGACTATCAATCACACACCCATAGTTTTCCTAGGATAACCATAAACTCTTCATCAACCATGTAGAGACTATCCATCTCCAGCATGAGATGGACTATTCATCACACATCCCAAAGTTTTCCTAAGATAACTATGAACCCACCAATTATAAATTTTAATTCATGATTAACCCTACAGTTCAATTGATGTTTATCGGTGTCCCTAATTAGGTTGTATACCCTTTAAGTTTATAACTTTTCAAAATGATATGCATTGGTATCCCCGATGATATATATCTAAATTTTAAAATGAAATACATTGGTATGCCAATGATTAATGTAGATTCGTAAAACAATGGAGTCAATATGATATACATTAGTATCCCCAATGAACAATGTCAAATTTCCAAAGCATATAACGTATCAAAGTTAACCTACACCGGTATCCCTAACGAACAATGTCAAATAAAACTTATGGCTCACCGTCTTTAACATAGAAAATATGAGGCATTCATGCCACACCATACAACGTCGAACCTCTATCCAAGGTTAGAAAACAAAAACTTGATTTTATAAATCACGTTGCTAACTGCCGTAACCGTAAGGTTATCAACCTTCTTAAACATGGTTATCTTGCTTCTTTAAAACATAGTTTTAGTTAGCATAAACAAAGCCTCGCCGACTTTGAAAATAAAACGTAGTGGCATCAATGTCGCTTGGAATTATTGTCGAAAATCAGTCACTTGCGGCATTAATACTATAATGTCGTAAAACATAGTACTTTGACTCTATGCCATAAAATATAGGGTGTCGGCAAATACAACCCATGATATAAATTTCCTTTATACCGAAACCAAGTAATAGCGGCATCATCACCATAAAACAGTTAATATAGAAAATATTACTTATGGCATCACTTCCTCAAGTTATGGTTTTGATATACAAAACAGTCGAAACAGTGGTATGCGGCATCATTTTTAAAAAATGATGAAAACTAGCGGTATCAATACCGGGCGATATAGATTTTAAAATATAGAAATAAAGGTGGGTGGCATAGCCTTTGTTCATTACAAGATTGCCATATCGACATTAATTCTATGTCGCATATCGGCATCAATTCAACACCACATGTTTTATACTATGACTCCAACCAGAAAAGATCCATTCTGTACCAACATAGTTGATATCATATGTATCCATTCAAATTGATATCACTAGGATTCGGCATTGATATGGGCAATATTGCAATATCGTAACTGATTTCTTTCTTCTAAAAGTAATTACATTTTACCAAATTTAACTCTTGCCAAATATCTATTGGATAATACCATACTTTACCCAATTCTTTTAGAAAACCTACCGCAACCAATTTTTCATTCCCAAAACATATATCAACTTTAATTAATTAATATCCTTAATTAATTATTAATTTAAATGCTTATCTAGCATAATAAATTCATGATAATTAATAAACACTTGGGAAAAATCCAAAAAAATCTCTAAAAATCAGAATTAACGTTTTCTTTCTCGTATAAAAATTTTAAGGCTAAAATAATTATATAATTATTTTTAATAGCGAAAACCCGAATAAATGCTATTTCCTCCTTAGGAAATTCAGAAAATATTTAATTTGGAAAATTATGAAATTATAAATCCATCTTAAAATTAATGTTTTGCACAACATACCCAAAAATCAAAGCATTTGGAGATTAAAAACTTAGGTTTTTCCCTTAAAAATGATCCAAATAATTTCATAAAACTCTCACAAATCATCATTTTATCAAAACAATGATTATGCATCCATGACTTGGCAAAACTATCAAAATAAATCGAATAATATCCATAGCCGAATTCAAGAACAAGAAAAAGAGATGGTTCACTTATTATTCACCTTGGTTTAAATGTTGGAATTGGGATTAGATGGTGTGTAGTTCCCTTAAGCTTTATCTTCCAAATACCCTTTGATTTTGTTCCTTTCTTCCCCTTAGAAATGGCCGACCTCTAGGTTTTTCTTTTGATTATATATGAATGTAAGTGAGAATGTATGAGAGGGTGAGGATTTAAGAGATAAAAGATGGATCTATTCATATTTTCGTTCCTTGTATATTCTTTTTTTATTAAGTTTAAAACAATCTTAATTAATTAGTTAAGTTCGGACCTTATTAATAACCAAATCTCATCCCCTTATCACACTAAATTATCCTATTTAATCTATCCAATTAAACTTCCTGAATAATGTTAAACTAAAATTAGGGGTGTTATAAGCTCCACTCTTTAAAGGTTTCATCCTTGAAATTCATTAAGGACTACACAATAAGCATATCAAACATGCAAACAATGTTTTTATATCCTACCAGCTACACAGTCTATATACAACAAATATAGAACATACCATCATAACAACTCAAGATAAGTATCCATAATCCAATCATCTATCTCCCAAGTACAGTCTTTCTCGTTGTCACTCCACTGGATTTCACCAATCTAACTGTCTTGTTCCTTAACTCCTTCTCATCTCTAGCCACAACACATACTAGTTGCCAAAAGTCAGAAATGGTTCTACTACTAAATCTTCGAATATAGTCGGAGCAATAGTAGTCTCTGGATCATGCACATACTTTCTAGGATGAGAAACATAAAATACATTATGGACTCCTGTCAAACTACTCGATAACCCTACCCAGTACACGGGTTTCCCGATCCTCTATAATAGGGAAAGGTCCAACATATATCGATGCCAGTTTCCATGTCTTTCCAAATCGTACCATAACCTTTATCGGTGATACTTTAATGAAAACACGATCTCCAACTAAGAATTATAAATCTTTATGCCTCTTATCTGCGTAACTCTTCTGCCTAGACTGAGCTTCCCTCATCCTAACTCGGATTAACTCAATCTTCTTTGTGGCTTCCCTTACCATATCCGGAACCAAGGACCAATCTATCTTTGGTCTCCAACCAAAATGCTGGTGATTTGCATGGCCTTCCATACAAAGCTTCGAAAAGCACCATTCCTATACTAGCTGATAACTATTATTATAGGAAAACTCAACTAAGTGCAAATATTCTTCTCATAACCCAGCAAAATCTAGTACACAAGCTCTCAACAAACCTTCAAGTACCTTATTGACTCTCTCTGTTTGCCCATCCGTCAGTGGGTGATAAGCAGTACACATCTTAAGCTTGGTACCTACCAATTCGTGTGGACTTTTCTAGAATTCGCTAGTGAACAAAGTATCTCTATCACTGACTATACTACTAGGAATCCCATGCAGTCTGAAAATGTTCTTCATAAACAACTTAGCCAATATAGGTGTCGTCCTGGTTGACTTAACTGGAATGAAATGTGCACTATTGGTAATTCTATCCGCTGTAACCAAAATAATTTCATTTCCCCTATTCGACCTTGGCAACCCGTCAATAAAATCCATCGATATCGGATCCCACTTCCAAACTGGTATATCTAAAGGTTGAAGCAAACCACTTGGCTTTTGATGCTTGGCTTTTACTTGCTGGCAATTCACATATTGCTTTACACATAAGCCTACATTCCTTTTCATACCTTCCCAGAAGAAACTTCTCTTCATAACCTAATACATCTTAGTTCCTCCAGGATATATAGTAAACTTCAATCGATGACACTCCCTAAGAACTTCCTTAGTGCTATCAGAATATCTGGTTCATCAAGTCTATAAAGAAAGTAGGTGCATTAGTTCACTCGAATGGCATTACTAACCACTCGTAAGAATCCTATCTTGTTCTAAACACTGTCAAAGGAATACTTTCCTCTACGACCCTCAATTGATGGAACTTTGTTGCCAAATCCAACTGAGAAAATACTTTGGCTCCACTCAATTGATCAAATAAATCATCGATTCTCGGCAAAGGATATGTACTCTTTATCGTCTTCTCATTCAGCTTACGATAATTAATGCATAATCTCAACGACCCATCTGGTTTCTTCATAAACACCGTGGTTGCACCCCAAGGAACTACTTGGTCTAATAAAACTCATTCCTTCTAAGTCCATTAGTTGTAACATCAATTCATTCATCTTGGTAGGTGTCATCCTACTAGGTAGTTTACAAACGGGCTCCAGGTGCAATATCTATATGAAACGCAATAGCTCGTTTCAGTGGAGTCATGTAACTGGCTCAAAAACATATGCAAATTCTTTTACAACATAAACTCGATTTATCTCATCTTCCACTTCTATGGCACCCATTAAAACACAAACTTATGGACTAGAATTCTCAACTGAGTGTATGATTTGGTCACTACTATCAGGGTGTCTCAATGATATTTTCCTGTCCGAGCAAAATATCCTAGCATCATGTCTGCTTAACCAATCCATACCTAAAATAATCCCAAGCCTTGCAAAATCAAACACGAACAAACAATAGGTAAAAGTATAACCTAGTAACTCAAATTCTAGATGGTCACATTTCATCCCCATAGTTGCATATCCTCCTATTGGATTAACTACCCGTAAGGAAGTAACAAGGTATGATGATTCTAAATATAACTTATCTACTAAAACGCTGAGAGATAAATGAATGTGATGCTCTAGTATCAAACAGTACTCTAACTGGTATGCTATGAATCAAAAGTGTACCTTCCATCATAGATTTTCCCTTCTCAGCAGCAATCGGTCTCGACACAGACGACTCCAAAGCAAACACCTTTCCTTTATTAGCCTTGACCGCTTTTGGACATTTGTTCTTGTAATGCCCCACTTGGTCGCAGTTAAAGCACCTCACATTCTGCCTTCCCACAACTATCTTGCCATCACCAGATTGACATATATTAGCATAGTTCCCCTTCTTATCATACTTATAACAAACAATATACACTTTCCCTTTCTTGGCAGCTTCGTCCTTCTGAGTCCCTTCTTCTTGAAAAACTTCATGTTAATCGACGAAATTTCTATCGGATTAGAAAACCGTCGAAAAATTTCAATTTAAATTATAACCGCAAGCGCACGGCGTACACTTGTAGTACGTGGCGAATACGGGTCGATCCGTAGGGAATTGATGATTTTAAAATTCTATTCAATCAAATTAAACCAAAGTCGAGTGATTGTTAACTAACTAAAAGAAAGTAAAAACAAACAAAAACTAAGGAGAATAAAAAGATGAGATTAAAGAGCAATTTAGAGGCAAATCCCCTCTCATGATCATATAAATCAACATAATGACATTATAATCTCTTTTTGATGTGTGAGTTTAGTTGATGCATTTATCATAAACATGGCCTAATTGTGTTATTAATTAACACACTTAAACCATCAAACTTTAATGCACCCTCTAACCCACTTAATAACTTCAATGAAAATGATATGAAATCAAAAGTAGAATCTATTTTAAGCATGGTTTATTAACCATTGAATTAGAAACATAAACCATCAAATTTTGATTCTAAATCCACTTCCATTACCATGATCATATGTAGATGAAGAGGTAATTTATGATTCATATGACTAAGCATAGCCTATTTGTTTTGAACAACATAAGCTATCAAACTCAATATTAAACACAAAACCACACAAACATCTACTTTCCATGAAGCACAAAAGAGACATAAAAGAAATTATGTTGCATCTACATGATTCAAGAGAGCTTCATTACTCCTAAATTGAAGGGATTAGCCTCTCATTTTTGTTATCAAATCAACAAATGTAGAAAGCAACATTAAACAAACAAGAGGAAAAAGATAGAAAAAAGAAAGGAAAAACTAATCTACTTGCATGAAATAAGAGAGATCTACACTACAACATGAAAGGAAAAGAAGCATGTAAAAGAAAAGAGAGCACTAATTAACATTAAAAAAAATGAAAGTTACATGAAATAAAAATATGGCTAAGTAGCCATGAAAAGAGAAAGAGAGCTTTGAGTTTTATTTTTTGAGCCTAAACTAAACTAAGAGAGACTAAGGGAGGAGTTACATGAAACATAAGGGGATTTTATACATGTGTTAAACCCTAATTCATATTTTTGGGGAATGCCCAAAATACCCTCTTAGGAAGTGTGGAGGCCAAGTAATCATTAGCTTCAAATAATCCTCAATTAAGTGTACATGAAGCCATTAATTCCATAAGCATGTGCATTAGCCTCTAATTTGTACATTAAGGTAGGTGAGTAGATGGGGTCCTCCATTATCATGCCTTTGAATTATTTCCATCTTCATTTCTTTATCTTCACTCTTGTGCATGCATACATCTTCATGAAACCACTTGTATATGAAGCCAAATTCCTATAAAATAATATAGAAATTTCTAATTAAATTTTCTCAAATTAATATATGCACTAAAATGACCATTTTCCCCTTAGATGAAGATGAATATGTGACGATTTGAAAATAATATGAATTTTGGTTTAAACAAGTTAAAATGCCAGATATGATCATTTATTTAATTTAAATAGATTAAATATGGTGGTAAAAATATGCATATTTACGTGCACATCAAATACCCCCACACTTATCTTTTTATTCGTCCTCGAATAAAGGAAAAACTAAGATAATCCATTTTCGTAGGGAGCACGATTGCATTGAGCGTATGCAACAAGCCGTTAAACCTCTAGGTGTCCCCAGTAGGACGAGTGTTGTCTCGTGGGGGTTTTCAGTGGATACTACCCACAAAATCCAAATGCAGGATGAAAATATTTACACAATGCAAGATTTATTTACAAAGAGATGAATGCAAGTTTTTGGAAATATTTACAAATGAAAGATTTACATTTATATAGACACAAATAAGTTAAATATAAGTTTTGGTCATTATCTTGAAAATTTAAGTCATTTACTCATCAAAACATCCAACAAAAGTCAAGTAATCAAAGCAAATATACTATAGTTTAACTCGTTGTTTCGGTTGATAACATAGTGTAACTATGAAATAGATCCTTATTCGATTATCAAAGTTTATCAAAGTGGTATTTTCATTTCTTTTCAATAACAAGTCAAATCAAATAAGTTAAAAATAGTGCTAGGATTTCAATTACTTACCTCTCCATTTTTTTTTGGAAATTTTATTGATATTAACAATATTTATATATGCCTAACTCAGATAAACTGAGGCCAGATATATTACCCATGCACTGCCTTGCGGACTAATATGAGGGGAATACAGAGCATGGCGAGTGAACACACAAGTGTGAACACTTATCGACTGTAGGCGTTATTAGTAAAATAATTTTTATATACACACACCTAACTCAGATAAACTGAGGCCGGATATACCGATCATGCACTGCCTTTCGGGCTTACGTGAGAAGGGTGCAGAGCATGGCGAGTGAACACACAAGTGCGAACACATGACTCTAGGTGTTTATTAAAAACTATACATATATACAAGAAATATCTTTTGTATTTTTTTTCGAAGAGAGTTTTGCAAAATCATCTTAGCACCATTTAACTTAGAAGACAAAAAAATTGTTATATCCTTTACTTTAAATTAACCACTTTTTAAAACAAAGATTTTCAATTAGGATGTATTTCATAATTAACACGTATGAATCTTCCTATATACTAGTTAAACCATCGTTATTTGTAATCAAACTTCATTTTTATTTTTGTTAAGACAAATGAATTTTCAAAATTTCAAATTAATAAACCAAAACCATATATTTATCCTATAGTGTTTCTTTAAAAATAAATCAAAATGCTTTTTTAAAAAAATTGTTTTTTTTTGTTTTTGAGAATTTTTTTAAAATTTTGGAAAGAAAATAAAAATAAATAAACCATGAAAAATTAAAAATGATGATGAGTCTCCCCCCACACTTGATTTTGACTGTGTCCCCATATTCAACCCAAGTGGAAGGAGAAAAAATAAAAATAAAAACATGACCTTTATTTAAATGAAAATTAACGGTATTTACACGAGATCAGAAAGTATATCGTCAAAAAGTAAATGAAACGGTCTTCCAACGACCGATTCATTTGTCTCGTCAAATATACGAGACACAGCTTAAGCTTGAAAAACCAAACCATAAATGATTTTGGAATCGAATGTGGATTTGGAAAAACGAATGTCGTTTTATTAAAAATCGTACGAGTCATTTTATTTTCAATGATTTTTGGGGTTGATAAAACGATTGATTGAAGTTTAAGTTCATTTTCACCAATTTGAAATTCAAACTTATCATTGAAAACTTCTTCAAAATTATTGATTTCAAAATCAAAGTGGTGATTTAAATCTTCCCCATCAGAGTTTAACGACTCGTTTTCAGAAAGTCCATAAAACTCGTGTTCGTTAAATTTGACTTCCTTTATTGGATTATCAACAAATTTATTGCATAAATCAAGTTCAAAATTCAAAGTTGTTGTATTCAAATTTTCAGAAAAAGGAAGATCGAAATTTAAATCGAGTTTCCCACCCTCAAAAGAATTGAAATCCAACTCAATTACCAAATTTCAACAACTTCATTAAGATCATCATTTTCCATTTCAAAAGTTGTGATTTGAAAATTAGTGATTTGGGTAAAAGATGGATTATCGTTTGACTCGTCACATGTTGAATTTGGTTTTGTTTTTCATGTTGTTTCATATATGTTCCAAACAACGAATCCGTGTGATCATCATAAATTTCGTTCATTTTCTCAACAAAATCCAATTTATAATTATTAACATGAGGATTTTCACTTTGAAATTGTTAAGAACAAAGATTTTCAATCATAACGTGGTTAAGATTATTCCCATTGCCAAATTCGTTTGAAAAGTTGTTTCCATTTTCATGTTGAGTTTGAAATTCATTTTGGTGTTCAAAATTGAATTGGCATGGGTTATAATCGAAATCGTTTGAATTTTGAATTGAATTCAAATTTTGAAATCCTTGACTCGAGTTGTTACACAAATATGAATTACACAAATCATTTATCATTTGATTTTGTTGTGTAGAGATTTCAAGTAGAGATGAAATGCTCTTTTCGAGATTTGAGGGTTGGTCATCGTTTTGAAAATTTAGTTATTCGAAATTTGAATTATTTAAATAATAGTTGTCGTTAAAATATCCATATGAATTTGGAGTGAAATTATATGGATTATATTGATTTTCACAACTATCGTAAAATTCATGTGAGTAGGGAAACTCGGACATTTTCAAGAATGTTTTTTTAGTTTTTTTTGTAAAGGAAAAATATTTACAAATATAATTTATTTTTCAAAAGGGAAATTGATTTTTGTTTTGTTTTGTTTTTTGGTTTTTCAATTTTTTCTTTTTTTTGAAAAGATTTTATATTTTTTGGATATTTGAAATTTCAAAGAAAAAGGATTTAAAAATTTCAAAGAAAAAGGAAAAGGAATATTTATAATTTATTTTTTAGTTTTGGATTTTTGAATTTTTTGTTTAATATGCATGAACTAATGCAACTAAATGAATGCAGGGATTAATTACAAATGAATTATCCTAAGTTAACCCAAAATTGTATAATCACAAATTGTCTTAAATCAACAAGATAGTTCTCGAAGTAACGGGCAGGAGTTATCGGTGCACCACGAATCACCGTAGCAATGCAGCCGAAGGTTTAAGTACCTTCAGAGGAACAACCACTATAATATTTACGAATCACCGTAATATTTATAAATGGTTATTACTCTGCCGTAGCCTAGACACCAAGAAATTAAATTGCTCAAAGAAGACAAATTGTCGATATACAATTAAAAGTTATCGATGTCTAATCGTTATTATTAATCAAAATCTAGGATGAAATGCAAAGCAGAAATTAAACGTGTATTAACAATGCAACTACGAATCTGTTTATTTTGTTTTTAAATTTTTGATTTTTTTTAAATATATATATATATATATGCAAATGCAAGCAATCAACAATGCAACTAAAATAAAAACAAGAGATATATACAATGCAAGGCAAATAAAACAATAGATATATCAAGCAAGCGGTTTTTTTTTCTTTTTATAAAGCAAAGCGAAGCAATTATTTTTGGGCAACAGTTGAGCGAAGCAAGCAACTTTTCCAATCTGCTTTGGCAACCTGAAATTAAAAACAAATATATACAATTTTTTTTTTGGTTTTTTGTTTTTTTTTTTGAAAAGGAAACTTAAAAGTGAGGTTTTACTTAAAAAAAATTTGAAAAGGATAAAGCAAAACTAAATTAAAAGCAAAGAAATTAATCAAAACAAATTTCTCTTTTTTTTTAATAAAGATGGACTAAGTTAGACAAAACACACTTAAAACAAAACAAAAGAAAGGAAAATGTTAACTTAAGCCCACCTACAAGAATGATAAACCCGATCCACTACCTAAAATAAATTGCCACTTCAGAAAATAAAAAAAAAATTATACAAATAAAACATCTCCCACGATTTCAATTCCAAAAAAAAAATTACTTCTTCAATTCGAATTCACGGAAGCACAATTTCAAGTCGAAATCAAAATCAAAGTCGAATTCGGATTTGAAGGGATTGTACGCGTTCAGGTTCAAGTGAGATGAGGCAGCTCGCTGTATGCAGTGTTGATGCTGGTATGCAGTTGATGCTGGTATGCGGTATGAGGGGATTTGAGGGGTGAAGGTCGCGAACTCGCAGGCAATGGCAGCTTGATTGTGGTGGATTGTCTGAGAATGGTTCAATTTGAATCACGATGTGATGGTAATAGGTCGCGATGTCGTTCTTTGAAATGCAGGTAATGGTCGTGGGATTTTCGATAGTGATCCGGGTTTTGGATTTGGGTGAATTGATGGGTTATGTAGTGATGTTGTTGTGCAGGGTAGATGCCACTGGTCTGGTGGCTGTGAAGCAGTTTTCTGGTGTTGAGGAGTTAGAGCACTTAGATGTAAGGCTTGTAGTGGGTTTTTGGTTATGTAGCAGTAGTGAGATGGACAACAGTGAGTTGCTAGAGATGATGTGAGGTGATGTGGGTAGATATGGGTTTGGAAGGAGGTGGATGTTAAGGCAGTGGAGAGTTTGTATGAAAAATGTTGAAGTGTGGTTGGTGTGGTAAACAGTTGTAGTTGAGGTAGTGAGTGAAGTTAGGAGGAGATGTATGAATGTTGACAGGCAAGTGTTTGGTCAGGGAAGTTTGTGCAGTAGTATGGTACAAGGATGGTCGATTGTTGGTGAAAGAAGTCTAGTATGTAGGTGAAATTTGAACGGGGTGGTGAATCAGTTTGTTGCTGTGAGAAAGTAGTTTGTGGTAGATTTATTGTCACACAATGATGATGAGGCAGTTTGCTAGAACAGTTGTATGCAGGGTAATATATTTACAAATGAAGATGGTTTTGGTTTTTGTAGTTGAGGATCGAGGCTGCTACTGTTTTGTGAAGTGGTCTGAAGGCATGGCAGTGTAACAGTTTGATTAGAAGTGGATTGTGAAGATGTTGAAGTGGTGGTAGCTGAAGTGTTTGATGTGGTTGCAGACTTTGGTGAAGCAAGTGTGGTTATGTAGTTGCACTGTTTTGTAGTTGCAATGATGTATAGTTGGTCTGAAGTGATGTAAGAGAGGTTATGGTCAGAAATGTGTTGTCAGGTAGATACAGAGTTGACAGGAAGAAATGTAGTGATATAAGTTCAAGTCTGCAGCTGTTTTGAATGGGGTAAGAACTGTTATATGTTGACAGTGCTGGTTGCAGGTTGTGGAAGCACAGTATGAGTTGTAATAGTTTTGAAGGGTGGAGTTATTTGATGTAGTGTGGTTTGTATGCAGTTTTATGGCAGATGAATTGTGGTTTCAATTGTAAGTGATGGGATGATGGGAGGAAGGCAAGTATGTGGGATGGTGATATGTTGGATAGTGGTTTGGGATTGGTTTGCTTGTTGTAGGTGGTCAGTTTGCTGGAAAGATGTGGTCGGACGGAAGTACAGGGCAGTGGTATGTAGTTGTGGCAACGGTGGTGATTGGCGAATTGTTGTGTTGCATTGCTGTTGGTCAAGGCAAGGATGTAGGTTGATTGGGTACTTGGAGATGATGAACAAAAGTGTAGTATGGTGAAGTAGAGGAAATGTGATAAGGAGGAGGTTGTTTGGAAATGCAGTATTTGGTGATTCGGGTTGATGGTTGAACTCGGGTAAGGATTGAGGTTTGTATGAAGGTGTGTGGCGAAACTGGGAAGACTGTTGTTCAATGCTCGTTGCTGGAGTATGTGAAGTAGTAAGGAACGAGGTGTTTATGGCAGAGGAGAAGTTAGTGGATCATGATGGTTCTGGTGTTGGTGGAAAAGGGGAAATGGCAACAGTGGTTTGAGCTTGTAACTGAAACAATAACTGAACAGTGAAACACTTAGGGGTGGAACAGAGAAGTGCAGCAATCGGTCTCGACATAGACGGCTCTAAAGCAAACACCTTTCCTTTATTAGCCTTGACCGCTTCTGGACATTTGTTCTTGTAATGCCCCACTTGGTCGCAGTTAAAGCACCTCACATTCTGCCTTCCCACAACTGTCTTGCCATCACCAGATTGACATATATTATCATAGTTCTCCTTCTTATCATACTTATAACAAAAAAATATACACTTTCCCTTTCTTGGCAGCTTCGTCCTTTTGAGTCCCTTCTTCTTGAAAAACTTCCTGTGAATCGATGGAATTTCTATCGGATTAGAAAACCGTTGAAAATTTTCAATTTAAATTATAACCGCAAGCGCACGGCGTATACTTGTAGTACATGGCGAATACGGGTCGATCCGCAGGGAATTGATGATTTTAAAATTCTATTCAATCAAATTAAACCAAAGTCGTGTGATTGTTAACTAACTAAAAGAAAGTAAAAACAAACTAAAACTAAGGAGAATAAAAAGATGAGATTAAAGAGCAATTTAGAGGCAAATCCCCTCTCATGATCATATAAATCAACATAATGACATTATAATCTCTTTTTGGTCATGTGTGAGTTTAGTTGATGCATTTATCATAAGCATGGCCTAATTGTATTATTAATTAACACACTTAAACCATCAAACTTTAATGCAGCCTCTAACCCACTTACTAACTTCAATGAAAATGATATGAAATCAAAAGTAGAATCTATTTTAAGCATTGTTTATTAACTATTGAATTAGAAACATAAACCATCAAATTTTGATTCTAAATCCACTTCCATTACCATGATCATATGTAGATGAAGAGGTAATTAATGATTCATATGACTAAGCATAGCCTATTTGTTTTGAACAACATAAGCTATCAAACTCAATATTAAACACAAAACCACACAAACATCTACTTTCCATAAAGCACAAAAGAGACATAAAAGAAATTATGTTGCATCTACATGATTCAAGAGAGCTTCATTACCCCTAAATTGAAGGGATTAGCCTCTCATTTTTGTTATCAAATCAACAAATGTAGAAAGCAACATTAAACAAACAAAAGGAAAAAGAGAGAAAAAAGAAAGGAAAAACTAATCTACTTGCATGAAATAAGAGAGATCTACACTACAACATGAAAGGAAAAGAAGCATGTAAAAGAAAAGAGAGCACTAATTAACATTAAAAAAATGAAAGTTACATGAAATAAAAATATGGCTAAGTAGCCATGAAAAGAGAAAGAGAGCTTTGAGTTTTATTTTTTGAGCCTAAACTAAACTAAGAGAGACTAAGGGAGGAGTTACATGAAACATAAGGAGATTTTATACATGTGTTAAACCCTAATTCATATTTTTGGGGAATGCCCAAAATACCCTCTTAGGAAATGTGGAGGCCAAGTAATCATTAGCTTCAAATAATCCTCAATTAAGTGTACATGAAGCCATTAATTCCATAAGCATGTGCATTAGCCTCTAATTTGTACATTAAGGTAGGTGAGTAGGTGGGGTCCTCCATTATCATGCCTTTGAATTATTTCCATCTTCATTTCTTTATCTTCACTCTTGTGCATGCATACATCTTCATGAAACCACTTGTATATGAACCGAAATTCCTATAAAATAATACAGAAATTTCTAATTAAATTTTCTCAAATTAATATATGCACAAAAATGACCATTTTGCCCTTGGATGAAGATGAATATGTGATGATTTGAAAATAATATGAATTTTGGTTTAAACAAGTTAAAATTCCCGATATGATCATTTACTTAATTTAAATAGATTAAATATGGTGGTAAAAATATGCACATTTACATGCACTTCACTTCCTTTTCTTATCTGAGAACTCTGGGTTTCCACTGACTTTTCTTTCCTAATAGTCGCAAGCATCTCCTCATTCTTATAGCCATCTCTACCACTACATTACTCAAATCTTGGAGATATGGCATGATTGCTTTAGAAATCTTCGCCTTCAATCCCTGGATGAACTTCTCATTCCTCTTAATCATAGTATCAATAGTGGTGCATCCAAACCTAGATAGCTTATCTAACTTCGTAGCATACTCCTATATGGAATTTCCCCTTGCTGCAATTCCATCAATTTTCTAGGCAAGGTTGACTTGACAACTTCAAACAAAAATCACTCCTCGAATCTCCTTCAAAATTCAAGCCAAGTTAGTTCCTCCTCTAGCACTCCAAGGTCACTCTATTCCACTAGTACAAACCAGCTTCTTGCAACTCCCTTGATGCCAACCTCCTCTTCTGATCATCATTCAACCCTAAATCTACAAAGATTCTTTCACAGTGCAATAGCCAATTCTCTACTTTAATAGCATCTTCAGTTCCAAGAAAAGGCTTTCCTCTAAGACTAATATAATCTCGGTTCAGCTTAGCATAATCATTATAAACCGGGGCCATGGGATTAACTCCTCCCACATTTGTAGCATTTCCTCCAACCTAATCAGCAGCAGCTCCAGCTTGCATCGATTGATAAAGAATCGATACATAGTCCCCATATCTACTGATGGGGTTCCAACATTACATTGGCATTTGCATTTTGATTAGCATTTGTAAAGATCCCGGACTCGGCCTTCGAAAATCGGCACCCGTACTTCACTTGTACTCAAATGCCGTAGATTCAAATGCCGAATCTAGCTCCCCGGAGCTTATAACACAGTAAGTATAACAACACAGCGGAAGAAGAAATCAATGATATCATATACAACTCCAATGAATACAATATCCAGAATGATATACAACAATGATATCAATATGATACAAGAATATCAGAGATGAATAAAGATGCTACAGCGGAAACAACATAACCGATAACTCCAATGATCTGAAAAAGAGAATGAGTCCAACAACTCCAACATCAGCTTGAACCACCATCATGTTGCACCAAGATAAGCAAGTGCAGTCATCCGTGAACTCCAAAAATTGAACTATCTCCAGATAATCTACTAAACCTGAATATCTAATAAACCCAACTCTAGACTGCCCGTGTGGAAAATTGTGGGCACCCAGAGTTTAGGAAGGGAACAATAAACTCCGAGTCAGTCATGGGACTGGTGTGAGTAACAAAAACAGTTTATCTTTAAAACAACCAACAAAAGAATTTTAAACATTGAAATCCGCAGTGCTTTTGGAAAATGAAACTACCATAAGACCTCCCGCCACACACACAATGCAAACGCAGAATTGGAGGAGATTTCTTCTTATGATAGTCAAACATGCTTACTACACAAAATCATTGGATTATTATTATTAGTGCATAGTGGAAAACATTTCGAAAGTATAATATTAATCTTAGCCAGCATATGTACCATTATATTATGCCTGCTATAGCTGCCGCCTTAGGAGACAGGTTATACAAATGCAATCGTAAAGGACTCGTATTGTTTCTTTGGATTTTCCAACAAATGGTCAGGCTAAGGAACTTTCTATGCCACATGGGAACGCCTCTGGAGGGACGTGCCGAGAACCACCTGGCTCTCTGCTAACACAAGTCCAGTTACCCTCTAAAAATCTTAATTACATCATTAAAACATTAACCTCTAATGATATTTATAAAAATTTAAGTTTAAAATATCTTAAAGTTTTAACTTAACAAACTTAAGTTAACAACCCTATGAATTCTTAATTAAGGTTTAAGAGACATTTAAAAGGAAAAGAATTTTTATAAGAAATGATTAAAACAATTACATTTTTTCAAATTTTCAAAAGAAACTTTATTAAATCGGGTTTAAAACTTGATTTCTTCCTGCTTCGGGTTAAACCCGATTATAACTCGACACTGGCTTCGAATTATCTTCTTCTTCCTCTATATTTTTAAAACTTAGCTAAGTTTAAACAACCACTGTTGCACTTCACAAGAACTCGCGCTCTACCCCGAGCCAATCGTCCTCCCGCTCGAGAACACCCCCGAGTCACTCACGAAACCATCAACCTGACACAGATTCGTCGCCGTGCACGTGCATGGCCGTTCGCCATCGCTCTGGCGAACGTCATCGCCTCCTGCAAGTCATAAATCGATTCAAAAATCGATTCAAGCCATCAATTCCAGAGCACACAACCTAAAACGAAAACGAGTTCGAAAACTCAAGTCTGGAACACAGACCCAGTTTCATAACCAAACCTGTCAACGCTTCATCACCGACCCTCCGACCACCAGCACGACTGAAATTCCGGCTACGACCTCGCCTATACTTCAACTTCCCTTCCCCAGAAACCGGTAGCACTCGATCAATCAGAGGTGATGAAATCACCTCGTTTCCAGACACGTCAAAAACTCCAACACAAACCCTAAATTCGTCTCGTCTCATTAATTCTTGCAATCGAATTTTTTTTAGCAATTTTCCTGATATCATTATTCGATAAGCTAGGTTCAAACGAAAATTCAACATTCAAAATTTGTTTGATCACCGGAAATTGATCAAAATCCACTTTTCAAACAAAAATAAACTGCTCTTAAACCAGTTGCTTAAAAATCATCGAACCAAGCTTAAAAATCATGGCTTTTAATAGGGATTCAAGTTATATCCTTGAATCAAAATTTCATGATACTTGAATTTTCCAGAAAACAAATTTTTCACTGTAAAAATTGGATCTTTCATTCTATATACATTTATACTTCATGAAACTATTTTTAGATTTTAACCCATACTTAAACACAACTATTTGGTTTTGAAACCAAAGCCTGATATGGATTAGAAAACAAGAAATAGAATTTTCTTGTTGTTTGATACTCTATAAAACAAACAGAGAAGATGCACAGATATATATTTATACATACACACAGAGCAATGGCAACATATACTCAAGATTAAATGGTTCAGTGTTACTCACCTTAAACATTCTGATTTCCAGGAGTTTCAAGTTGAAGGTTGAAACCTTTTTGAATTTGTAAAGTTGAAAACTGGTTTGAATTTGCTACTGGAACTTTCACTTGCTCTCAGGCTTACATTAGTGGTTTTGATATTTTAAGTGGAAGTTTGTTTGTTTATAAGTTGATATTACTTTGGTTTTTTTTTCTCAGTTTTAATGGAGGCAACTGAAACGAAAAGTTTGATATGTAGGAGATTGTTGTACAGGGTAAATGTATTTGTACAGGTGATAATGTGGTTTGTACAACATGATATATATTTTTCCTCTAGTACAAATATGAGCAGATATTTATTTCGTTTGGGGGCTGATATTTTCCTTTGGTGACTGATGAAATATTGGCATTAATTGTCGTGTACAATTATGCTTATCCATTGTATCTTCATATTTATCCTTTATATGCTTGTTTATACTTATCCACTTTAGTTTGTACATAGATATTTTTGTTTTCATTTTCAAGTGTACATTTTTTTTTCTTCATATTTGAGTGTATCTGACTTGTTTCATATTTACAAGTGTTTATAAACATATATTTGTTTGCTTCTATTTTTACTTTATTTTATTTTTCTTTTATTATTTTTGTATCAATTCTGTTTGTATTGTTTATTAATCACGAGATTAAGATATATATGTAATTACTTTATATTTTATAAAACTATATTTTTTTTGTAATATAGATAAATTCCTAGATTTTAATTTGTTGTTAAAATTTTTAGCAAATGTTCTACTTTCTATTTTTATTATAATTTATCTTATATTTATTTCTATTTCTAGTTTAAATATTTATTATTATTATTTTACTTTAAATATTTACTGTCTTATATTTACTTTATAAATTCAAATCATTATTAACCATCAATTCTAAGTTTAAATCATTTATTTATTTCCTTGTGTCCAAAGTCTATATTTTTATATTTATTTCTAACCCATTTATTTAAGATTTAAATTCAATCTCAATGTATATATATATAAAAATAAATTCAAATTTACTCATATACGCCCATATACATATATATTCACATATATACATATATATACAACATTTAAATTTTAAATGATTTAACATAGAATTTATTTGAACTCGGGGAAACTCGCATCAATTTATCGATTAATTTCACAATTTTTATTCAAAAACTAAATTAATTATCAATTTAAATTTATATAAAATCTGGGGTCGTTACAGCATTTGCCTATCGACCTGGTTCTTTTTGGTATTGGGTCGAACATTTTCATTGGTTATTGAAATGACCATCTCCTTTTTATACCTTAATTTGTAAGGAATTTTTTTTTTACATATATGTATATATTATCATATACATATATATATATTTCTGAAGCCTAGAGTCATTTTTCCTTTCAGCAAATAAACAATTTATCCATGATCAAAATTTCTACCAATATAAATATATCAGTGTATTCACAAAGGTATGCACATACATATGAGGATGCATGTGCCCCTCTTGTTTAAATCAGAGTTATGGTAAACAAGAGGATAATTTGATTGATTAAATTTAATCAATCCACACATAGTTCAATTTAGTTCATACAACAAAATTCCATCCATATATGTATTTGTAAGATTTTAACTCTTGATTTCTTGCTATATTTTCTATGAAGGGTAATTCCTAGAAACAAGGAAATTGTGTTATGATCACATATAAATGTTTGGTATAGTACTTATGTCCTGAAAATGATATAAGTTTATATCATTTTCTATGTTTGGTTTTCTATAAAATCTGCCTTAGATACAAACTCTTTTCTGGAATATTTTTAAGTGAGATACCATGTTCCTAAAGCTTAATTCTTTGATATCATGATGCTATGCTAAATGAAATGCAAGCATTAATGAGTTTCCTGAGACCCTGAGGATCCAAAACATGGTTTTAATGGTAAGATGATTTGCTACAAAGTACAAATTGCATTATGAAAACATGCATATATACAAACTATCATGTACATGGCTTTCAACTCCTATAGATACAGATTCTTCCTTTATTCAAGAATGAGGTATAAAACATTTGCATAGTACAAATTGCATTATGAAAACATGTAGACACATAATACATTTTCCCTATGCCTTTAAAATCTTGTATGCAAATGTCATGATGAAAGAATAAACCATATTGTTTTGAGACTCAACTATCCAGATTTCCAATACTTAATCCTTTTTAAAGACTCAATATTGACTAATACATTTATAAAATATAACCATCATGTTTATCATAGTATTCTTGCTCAGATTTACATACAAAATCATATGTTAACTTCTTTAACTTTTCAGATAATATCCAAATTTATAAACTCCAGTTACAAGTCAATTCCTTAGCAAAATATCCATCCATCATTCAGTACTTAATACAAGTGATAATTTAAAAATATCAATACATGCAAATTTCATCTTTTAAGCTCTTGTCTAACTATTTTTAGCATGCTATAATCTTCTTCTCAAGGCCTTGCTCCTACTCCTAATTAGTAGCTGCAATTCCTGAAAAAGCATTTGAAGCTGCCCCATATTAAATGAGACACCCCATATGCCATTAACACACTAGGGTCAGACACATGTCTGGTATGAGAAAATCCACTAAAACAATTAGTAAATCAAGTTAAAGTTGAAACATATATAAATCAGTATATCCTGCCTTTAGAAAACAAGTAAGTCATAGTGTGCATGTTCCGTGTCAGTGTGCATGTGCACACTTGAATCTTTCTTTCCAGAAACCTTATAAAGATATGGAACATGCATACATTCATACAAATCAGCCATAAATCAAATAAGCATCCATACAAAACAGGGAAATCACCAAAATGAATTAAATCATTTATTCCCTACTCAGATTTCAACCAGGAAAACTCTAGTTCCTCCTTATATCAAATTTTCTTACATTGATATATTTATCTATCTTGGTCTCATCTGCAATCATACGAATCAATGGACACATTGTAATGGACTAATTCACTCCATTACACAAAGATCTCAGGACTTAAACAAGCCATGTGTCAACTTGTATTGCTCAAGAACACAAGTCATTCCTGTAGTGCTCTTGACCCCATTTCCTAGTTAGTTTTAAGTTGATAATAACTCTTTTGATTTTTCATGACTAAACCATTCAGTGAATCATTTCACTAAAACAAACATCCATGTCATGGCATTTCAAATCTTTCATAACCAAACAAAGATAAGCAGGCAATTAAACATAGGTGTCTAATAAATAAGATTCTGCATCCATATATATATACTTGCATTTTAAAAGGGGTATAGGCAACTAACATTGGCTTATGGCTTTTGAGAGAGTTTTTTTTTCATCTTGCAAACATCTATGCTTAAGTTAAACTCAGAATGACCAAGTTTCACTGAATCACAAATTTATTTGCTATGTATATGGCTGTTTATATACTTTCATTGAATTAGGAGCATCAGCACATAGGCAACCCTATTACACCCCTAATTCCTTTTTTTGTCTCAAGCCTCAGCACCTATACACAAGTATATTGCAGCTCAACATGTTTATATTCTCTGGGTTATACCAGAACCAACACTACTTGCCTATATTCATCATTTGATTCTCTGGGTATTCACTTATTTTTCCTAATATTAACATATCAGAGAGATCTGGGTTTATAAAAACATATTTACTAATAATACTTAGAACTTTCACATAATAGATCAAGCAGAACAACCAAACTAAAGATCAAAGCATTTTCATCTTAGAAATCAAAGAAAGATAACCACATATGAAAATACATTTTAAGAAAGATCAACTTATAAACTGGCTTCTTTCATTAGGACTTAGTGCCTTAGATTTTTGAGTGAGTTTTCTCACCTAGCTCTCCTTCACATCTTAGTTGATTGATAAGCTTCTGCCTTTGCCCCCAAACCCTTTTCTTCACTTGTCTTATATATATATGATATATATATTTTTTCAAAAGCTATCCAGGAAGAAGAGAAGGCCCCTCTTATCACTGCTTATTTATGCAGGGTTCTTCTAGGGTTTAAGGTGTTAGCTAAAGTCATTTTTGCCCACCCAAAATCATGCCATTTGCATTTAGTTTAAACCCAAAATCCTACCCTCCCCGGCTCAAGCTTGTGGGGAGAAAAGAGGTTTTATCATTTTGGTTATTTTTAGAAATTTGATTTTCCAGAGAGTGCTTTTTCTCTTATCTAATATCATGCTAAAGGTGTGACTTGATTTCCATTATTTTATCATATATATATATATATGCCTAGGGTTCTTCCTAATTCTGCCTATACAAAACATATCACTGGTTTATCTTACTTTTCTATTTTTAGCTTTCACTTAAATAGCATGTGCTTCCCTTATTTATTTATATAAGGATTGCTCCTTTTATATCTTCATTCTTGCTTTCTGCCTATAGTTAAAATACATTTGTGTATTTTTATTTTACTGATTTGAACACTTGTGTTTGATTAGCATACATATATGTATATATATGTCTTATAGAAATAATTAATACATATATATGTCTATACATTATTTTTACTGAACACATATGCACATATACACTCAAATACAACCAGTAGCATCCATATATATTTATGCATATAGCTTTTAAGGATTTAATCTATTTATCTGTGTGTATATATATATATATATATTCATACACATCAACATATGTTCATTCATATCATCCAGGAATTAAGTTTCTATTCATGTGTATTTCCTGTGCACCCATGTACACAAATAGCTACACCATATCAAGCCATATCAATTCCTTTTCAAAATTAGTTTTAAAAAAATTATTTTAAACTTATTTATATTTTCAAAATAAATTTCTAAAATCTTGGGTCATTACATATACCCCACCTTTTAGAAATTGTGTCCCACAATTTTTTTCCTAAGCTTAAACCAAATTTAAACTTAATTCAGAAAACAAATACATTCTCAACCAAATAGATTTTTAGTTCTATCACAATAACTAAAAATACATGCATCCAAAAGGAAAACAAATAAATAAAAAAATCAGAATTACCTTTAATCTGAAAATAGCTTAGGATAGTTCATCCTAACTTTGTCTTCTAATTTCCATGTGCAATCACTAGGATCAAGACTCCACTGTACCTTCACAAGTTTCAGTGATTTATTCCTCAACTTCTTCACATCCTTTGCCAAAATTCCCACTGGATCCTTTTCATAAATCAAATTAGGATGCACTTGGGTTGGGGTCTCAAGAATTTCTGCCTTGTCATGAACCCACCTTCTCAATTGTGATACATGAAAAACATCATGCATCCCTTGCATGTTTTCTGGTAATTCCAACTTATATGCCAAGGAAGTAATTCTTTCCAAAATTTTATAGGGTCCAACATACCTTGGTGTGAGTTTTCCTTGCTTGCCAAATCTCAAGACCTTTTTCATAGGTGAAACCTTTATGAAAACAAAGTCTCCTACTTCATATTCCACCTGCTTCCTTTTCATGTCTGCAAATTTCTTTTGCCTGTCTTGAGCTGCTGCAATTCTCCTCCTTACCAGTTCAATTTTCTCTTTAGTTTCTTGTGTGTACCCAGGCCCTAAAATAGCTCTTTCTCCTGTTTCTACCCAATATACAGGTGATAAACATGGCTTGCCATATAAGGCTTCAAATGGAGCCAACCCTATGGTGCTTTGATAGCTGTTATTGTATGTAAACTCAGCTAAATGGAGATAATCTTCCCAGTTACCTCCAAAATCCAGTGCACATGCCCTTAACAAGTCCTCTAAAACTTTGTTCACCACCTCAGTCTGCCCATCTGATTGTGGATGGTAGGTAGTGCTTAAGCATAATTCACTTCCCATGGCTTCTTGAAAACTTTTCCAGAACCTTGATGTGAAGATGGTATCCCTATCACTCACAATAGTTTTGGGAATGCCATGTAACCTTACCACCTCCTTCATAAATACTTGAGCTAATTTTGGTGCATTCCTTTCTGATTTGACTGGAATGAAATGTGCCACTTTAGTTAGCCTATCTACTATCACCCATATACTGGTGTTTCCTCTTTTAGATCTAGGCAGTCCATCTATGAAATCCATAGATATATCTTCCCATTTCCACTGTGGTATGCTAAGAGGTTGTAACAACCCTGATGGCTTTTGTGTTTCTGCCTTGACTTGTTGGCAAGTCATACATCTTGCAATATATTTGGCTACATCTGACTTCATTCCCTTCCACCAAAAATTTCTTTTTAAATTTTGATACATCTTTGTACTGCCTGGGTGTATGGAGTACTTACTCCTATGATATTCATTCAATATTTCCTCCTTCAACTCCATGTTTTCTACAACACATATTCTATCCTGGTTTCTTAAATAACCATTTTTATCAATATGGTAATTTGTCACTTCTTCCCCTTTTGATATGAGAATTTTCTTCTCTAATAAGTTTGTGTCTTGTTCTTGCATTTTTCCTACCTTCAAAATTAAATCTGATTGCAGAGACATTAAACTCAATTTTCCTTTAGTCTTATCTCCTTCAACTGGTACCATTTGTACCTTACTACTTGCTTCAATTTCCAAGTCAGTGAGTATAGACAAATCTTTAAATTCTTCCATCATCAACATAGCTATCTTAGCATGTTGTCTACTCAAGGCATCTGCAACTTTTTTTGCTTTACCTGGTGTATAGAGTTTGTCTAGATCATAGGCAGCTAAGAACTCCATCCATCTATGTTGCCTCATGTTGAAATCTTTTTGTGAGAAGAGATATTTCAATGCCTTGTGATCTGTGTACAATTGAAATTTGGCACCTAACAAATAATGTCTCCAAAGTTTCAGTGCATACACCACTGCTGCTAGCTCAAGATCATGGGTTGCATATCTAGTTTCATGTAGTTTTAATTGTCTGGATGCATAGGCTATCACTTGGTCTTGCTGCATCAACACAGCCCCTAGGCCAGAGCCACTTGCATCAGTATACACAATTAATCCCTCATTTCCTTCAGGTACTCTCAACACTGGTGCATTAACTAAGGCTTCCTTTATCTTGATAAAAGCTCATTCACATTTTTCAGTCCACACACAGGCCTGATTCTTTCTAGTTAAATTGGTAAGTGGTGATGATATTTTTGAAAAATCTTTTATAAATCTCCTATAATATCCTACCATCCCCATAAATGATCTTACTTCACTCACTGTGATATGCCTCTTCCATGCTTGAATAGCTATTACTTTATTGGGGTTCACAAAAATTCCTTTGGCAGAAATGACATGGCCAAGGAAATGTACTTCCTCTTTCCAAAATGCACATTTTGAAAATTTTGCCTTTAAATCTTTTTCCCTCAATCTAGACAAAACCAGATGCAAATGACTTTTATGTTCTTCCACTGTTTTGGAATAAATTAAAATGTCATCAATAAAAATCAGCACAAATTTGTCTAAATAATCTCTAAAGGTTCTATTCATTAAATCTACAAAATATGAGGGGGCATTTGTCAACCCAAATGGCATAACCATATACTCATATAGACCATATCTAGTATTAAATGTAGTGTACTTAACACTTGAGTCTTCAACCTTCATCTGATGAAACCCTGATGCTAAGTCTAATCTAGAAAATATCTTAGCTTCACTGAGTTGATCAAAGAGACCATCTATCCTAGGCAATGGGTATTTATTTTTGATGGTGACCTTATTTAGTTCTCTGTAATCTATACACATCCTCAAAGTACCATCCTGTTTCCTTATAAACACTACTGGAGCACCCCAGCATGAGTTACTTGGCCTTATAAACCCTTTACTTTCTAATTCCTCTAACTGATTTTTCAATTCTTTTAACTCACTTGGCCCCATTCTGGTAGGCTTCTTAATTATTGGGCTTGCTCCTGGTATGAGATTGATTTGAAACTCTACTGGTTTATGGTATGGAACACCCTTAACCTCCCCAAACACATCCAAGTATTCATTGACTATGGGAATTTCTCCAATAGTAAGTTCACTGAAATCTTTTTTCCAAGTCAATTAAATGATACAATTTCCTTCCCTTAGCTACTTCACACAAAATTGTGATTCTCTGGCCTCTAAAGTTTTGCAATGATATGGTGGATGAATCTAAGTTAATTATGGCTTTAAATTGCCTTAACCAGTCTACCCCCAATATAACACCTATATTTGGGTAGTTTAAAACATATAAATTGGAAATAAAAGTATCTCCTCCTATGTTTAATTCCACATCCACACAAATCATATTTAAAACACTAGAACTCCCCAGTGGACTTTGTATAAGCAATGGAGTTTCAACCAATATGCAATTCAATTTTAGCATTTTAACTAGTTCATAAGAAATCAAAGAGTGAGTTGCCCCAGTATCATATACTACTGCTATGAGTATGGTACAAATAAATAGTGTACCTTCCACTTGACTGTGATTTTGAGCATTAATCTCCACTGTGGATTTGCCTTTTCCTTCCAAATTTGCCAATTTTCCTTATTGTTTATACTCAGGACAGTTTCTCTTCATATGCCCCTCTTTCCCGCATAGATAGCACTTGAAAGCTCCTCCTTTCAATTCTAGGCACCTTGGTTTGATATGTCCTTCCTTTCCACATTGATGGCAAACCAATTTCTTCTTAGCATCACTGGCCTTGGTATCACTAGCCTTTTTGGTGTCTGCTTCCTCCTTCTTCTTGTCATAAGGGTGGTATCTTCCCTTATTCTTCTTGTTGTTGTTGTTCTTAAAATTTCTATACTTCTCCCTTTCCTTGTCATGCTTCTCCAATTTCAAAGCCAAGTCTATTACTTGATCAAAAGTCTTGTCAGCATAAAGTAACATGGCTCTGCTAAGTCCTGGGTTCAAACCTTTAATGTACTTATCATTTTTGGATGCTTCATCTGCCACTAGCATTGCTCCATATTTGGACAACCCCTCAAACTTTTGAGTGTATTCAGTGACATTTAGAGTTCCTTGCTTGAGTCTAATAAATTCTTCGAGTAAAGTGGTCTTAGCTGATGCTGGTACAAATCTTGCCTCCAACATCTCCTTGAATTGATTCCAAGTGATTTCATTTTCAATTCTCCCATCTATGATCACCTCCCACCAGCTTAAAGCTACTCCTTTCAACTGTCTTGAAGCCACTTGCCTCTTCCTTTGATCATCAAGCTGCATGTCATTGAAAATCCTATCCAATGTTCTCAACCATGCTTGAATTTCCATCACATTCTCAGTCCCTTCAAAACTCTTACCTCCCAAGTTTGTATAAGCCTTTAATAGTTTTGAAAGTTCCTCATGTGGATTCTCAGGCCTATGCCCAATTCCATCCTTTAAAACTCTTACAAACTCTTGCATATCAAGCATTTGTGGTGCACTTGTTCCTACATGATGTGATCCCCTTCCTACCATGGGTTGCTAACCAAGTTATGGGCAAATGGTATTAATATACTGTGAGTATTTTCTATAGTTAATATTTTCCTATCTAAATTATTTCATCCAAAATAAAACAGACATAATATATTTCTATAGTACTCAACAATCAATGCAACCATTTGCTCTGATACCAAATGAAATGACCCTCTCCTTTTTATACCTTAATTTGTAAGGAATTTTTTTTACATAGAGATATATATATATATATTATCATATATATATATATATATATATCTGAAGCCTAGAGTCATTTTTCCTTTCAGCAAATAAACAATTTATCCAGGATCAAAATTTCTACCAATATAAATATATCAGTGTATTCATAAAGATATGCACATACATATGAGGATGCATGTGCCCCTCTTGTTTAAATCAAAGTTATGGTAAACAAGAGGATAATTTGATTGATTAAATTTAATCAATCCACACATAGTTCAATTTAGTTCATACAACAAAATTCCATCCATATATGTATTTGTAAGATTTTAACTCTTGATTTCTTGCTAGATTTTCTATGAAGGGTAATTCCTAGAAACAAGGAAATTGTGTTATGATCACATATAAATGTTTGGTATAGTACTTATGTCCTGAAAATGATATAAGTTTATATCATTTTCTATGTTTGGTTTTCTATAAAATCTGCCTTAGATACAAACTCTTTTCTGGAATATTTTTAAGTGAGATACCATGTTCCTAAAGCTTAATTCTTTGATATCATGATGCTATGCTAAATGAAATGCAAGCATGAATGAGTTTCCTGAGACCTTGAGGATCCAAAACATGGTTTTAATGGTAAGATGATTTGCTACAAAGTACAAATTGCATTATGAAAACATGCATATATACAAACTATCATGTACATAGATTTCAACTCCTATAGATACAGATTCTTCCTTTATTCAAGAATGAGGTATAAAACATTTGCATAGTACAAATTGCATTATGAAAACATGCAGACACATAATACATTTTCCCTATTGTGACGACCCGAAATTCCGCTATCGGAAAATCGCATCATCGAAAGAAAGAAAGAGGTGAGAAAGTAGAAAAGATAGAGAAGAAAGAACAAAACAACATCAGAATCTCAACAGCGGAACGGATGAAATATAATATATCACATAATAGATTACATAGTATCATATACATCAGAGCTACATAGATAATACAACACATACTAGACAGTTATAAACACCTGTCTAGTTAATACATCTCATACATCACAGAGATACAACACAGCGGAAATACAGAATAAACACTAACACAGCGGAACCAATATATATCTATACGCTGAAGCCTCCTGCTCCATTGCTCCTCCACAGTTCGTCAAAGCTAACCTGAATCCCTTGGCTACCCGTAAAAATTTGGGTACCCGAGAGTTTATGGAAAACAGAAATAAACTTCGGGTCAGACATGGGTCTGGTATGAGTAAACGGTTAAAGTTGCTTAACTTTAAAAATTCTTTGGAAACAAAAGGTATCACGTAAGACTTCCCACACATAAACATGGTAAAGTTTTTACCTTACGCTAACCAAAACTTTGATAGGAAATTCAGTGATATTATAATAGGTCTAGGGTTTTCAAGTAAATAGAAAATAACCGAAATTGTTACATTCATTAAATTCCAGCATACATAGGTATACAATCAAATCCGATGGCACTTATTGGATTTTGGATTCCATACAATGGCAGGGCTACTGGGGTACCGCCCGTCACAGTACGTGGCCTAGATCACCGTACCGAGAACCCACCCTAAGTTCCCTGCAACACAAGGCCGGAACCATCCCTTACTGGACAGTCCCAAACGAAACAACCCCACGGTTGTTCATGACCAACCGCACACTAAGCCGAAAATAATAAGGGACATCTAGACAGGGGTATATCTCGCTCTCAAGTGGGTGCTACCCACGAAGCCTTGCTGCACCTCCCCTGTTTTAGCCATTCCCGGTTGATGAGGCTTGAGGCTACGATTACCTTTAGAGAACACATCACTTAGAATGCTCATCGTCCACCTGACGATGTTCTGAAAGCATTCGATCCATACAAGTTCGTTCCGGGTTCGAACGAAACCGAAGGCATTATCTCGTTACACTCGTATTGGAATCACCCTCAGAGTTAACGACAATAACCCTTGCATTCTGAATCACCATCTCGAATCTATAAGTACTATCTTCGTCAAACTCATTACGGAATCACCCATAGAGTTATACTGACGTATAGTTCTTATACCTCGAGTCTTCACTTGCTCCATTTGAATTTCACGACCTAACGTTATTTTGGATCGATGTGGTATTCGGGTCTCCAGACCTGGAATTCCGGTATACGAAAACCTGATCCCGGTCTCATCAAATCCAAACCGTGTCTTTTAAGGCCAAGTTGTCTTAAAGTTAAAACAATTTAATTCAATTATCTATATACTCACAGATAGATAAATCACAATATAACAATAGATATAACATCATCATCATAAACAGATAATCCATATTATCTACTCAAACAGATAGTCAATATCATCATACTTAACCAAGCATCCATAACACAATAGGTATATATCTGAGATCACAATCAATCATGGAAATCAATATCATCCATCATATATAAACAAAGATTAATAATCACCTTATTTATAATTAATTTAAAATGAATTAAATTAATTACAAATCTCTAATTAATTTAAAGTAAATTAAATTAATTACTCCATCAATATTAATCTTGCTTACATAACCATTAATTAATTACAAATTAATTAATTAATCATTTTCTACTTTTCCATCTTAATTAACCATTTTAGATTAATTATCTCAAATTATATTTAAGTAATTATCCTCTAATTATTTTTACAAATTAATTACTTCATACCAATTATAGAAAGTAACCTTTTAAATTACTAAAATTAATTCCATTTCTTCTTAATTAATTACTCTAATGAATTGCTTCATTTATTAATTATTCCCAAATAAATCCATTTTAACTTGCATCATTAATTACAATAATTAATGATCTCTGATTACATTTATTTCATTTAGTAATTTATCTCCAATTAAACAAAATGTTAATCTCCTTGATTAACTCCATATAGTAATTAACTACCCTTAATTACTTCATCAAATAATTTAATTACTCCATAATTAATTATTCTCTAATTAATCCCTTGATTAATTTATACAAAGTAATTATACTCAAATTACTTCCATTATTACATCATCACAATTAATTACTTCCTTAAGTAATTATACTTATCGCATCAACAAATGGTTATTTAAATTAATTAAACTTAATTAATTAACTTAACAATTCATATTAAACTTGATTTATTAAAATGAGAAATTAATTTCTTAATTACTTCCCTAAGTAAGTTATACTTATATAATTCACCATTTATTATCTTAAATTAATAAACCTAATAAATTATCAAATGATCATATTAATCCATTATTTTATAATACTAGTTAATAGCCTTCATTAATCATTAACACTTCCTAAATTTACTTTTCTAAAGTAATTAAATTAAGATTTCTTATCTATTTACAATTACATTTTATCTTTAATAACTCATTAATAAATCCTTAATTATTTAATTAACTAAGTATTCAATATAACTTAATTAATTCTTACTTCATTAATTAATAATCATAAATTAAAATTCCACTTTTATTTAATTAATGATTCTTAATTATCCATTTCTTACCAATTCATTTTCTTAAACTTTAATTAACTAATTTAACCTTTAATTATTAAATTAATTAATTCAAACATTAATTAATCAAATTAGCTAATTATTTTTTTTACTTAATAATTTCAAATTCCTTAACCTTCATTTATTTAAGGATAAAACATTTTCTTATTTATAATCAAATTCTCACTTACAAATGTATTTGAACATTTTACCCTTGAATTTACCCTTTACATTTCATTTCAGATTTAGATTCAAAATAACTACAGATTTTAACTTAGTAAAATTTACCATATTTTAAATATACTTTAAACATTATAAAGTTGTAAAACATTTTGTTTTTATAAAACTTGTTTCTTTAAAACCAGGAGACAAAAGAAATTTGAATCCATCTTAAATTTGGTTCTAAACTTATATTTAAAACCTGCTTTTAAATTTAAACTTAAAAACTGCCAGGCTTTTAAAAACTGGCAACCACAACATAAAACCCGAGACCACCCTAAACTGCTTCGCGTCGAACATCAGAAAACTTCGGCAACTTCCCCACTTTACTCGAGATACTCGCGAGAGAAAAACCCAGGTAACAAAACTCCCAGGCATCACCATATTCAGGCAAACCGCGCTCGTGCACGTGCACGGTGCCGGCGAGCTTCTCCGGCCAACACCCCATCGTCGAACAAATCGACGATCATCCCAGAACCATCCCCCAACCACTCGAACATCACCATATCCTCGAACTCAAAATCAAGGAAAAACGAAACCTGGAAATGCAAACCCAACACCATCCTCAACCTGTCAATCCCCTTGTCCTCGCCGCCTCGACCACCGAGTGTCACGAAATTCCGGCCACGGCCTCGCCTACCACCCCGCTACCAACCTCCAAAACCCGGTCGCGCTCGATCCATCACAGTAGACGAACGAATCCAATCAAGAACCATCTTCAAAACTAGGGTTAAAAACTTTGAACTCTAGCCATTGTCGCCACTGTGGCCATGGCCACCTACGACCAATTTTCCAGTCACCCTCATAGGCTCCTCCACCACCTCACACAACCCCGACCACCCTCGACCTCGCGATCACCGGAAAATGCTCGAAACAAATTTTCCAGACAAACCCAATTTTATCATTCAATCTTACCTTAAAAACTGTAATTTTGATTTTAAAAATCCTACCTTTTATATACGATTCTACTTATATAATCACACCAACAAATTACACGTTTTGATTTTTGACATTTTTTTCAAGTTCCTCTGTGTTTATTTGTTTCCTTCTTATAACTATTACTGTTATAATTTAAAGCTTAGTTCAAATTTAAATAACAACTTTGGTCTAACACTTAAGCCTAAATAAGATTTGAGAAAGAAGTTTTTTTTTGAAGTTTGAAACTGAGTTTATTCCTCTGGGAATTTTAACAGTGATGGTCATAGTAGTTCATCAAACAAACACCCAGTTTCCAGAGCCTTAACCAATCATACAAACATATTTTCATACTTACATCACATGTCTACTTAACCTGTAAATCATGTGCATAAAAACAGATGGATGTCTCATGTTACAGTTTAAAGTAGAGGCTATGAGATGTTTAACACCACAGATATGCACACTTATATAAATTCACAAACATACATACATATAAACAAACTTCATCACAGAACTCATATGCAACAGGAGTTAGCTACTTAAGTTTTAATTGAAAAAAATGTTTACTCACCTGAAAATTTTAAACAGAGCTTGTTCTTTTGTTTTGAAAAGGAAAAAGCTTGAAACTGGAAACTTGAAAACTTGTATATCTTTGTTGTTTTGATCTTTAAACTTTGAACTGGCTTTAAAACTTGAACCTGAACTGATCTGAAATCTTGTTATGGTGGAGATGCTTCCATTTTTAATTCGAAACTGAAGTGCTTTGGCTTCCATTTGATTTCAGGTGTCAGGTTATATTTGTTTAAGCTTTTTAAAACTGGAATTGCTAAGCTTTTTGTATACGAATAATAATGAGGCAAGGTTGATAAATAAAACAAGTATACAATATTGTTTATTGCTCAAGTACACAACATTTCAGAGATTTTTATCTAAAAGGAAGCTGAAATGAAATGTCTCGTGTACTAGAGGAGATGGCATTTAATGTCTTGATCCTTATCTAGTTTACACTACCCATTATTTTATTCTTTTATGTACTTAGAAATCTTACACAAGTTCATTTTTGTTTGCCTTAGATGCTAAGCAATAAGCATACTTACCCTATTTGTATTCTTATACACTGATACGAATTATGCCTGCACATGTACATTGCTATAATGTATAATATTTACTTGCCTTATCTACTATCTTGTACTTAGGTGATTTCTTGCCTGCACATATATAACTTGGTATAGTGTATATGATATTTTACTTAAGCTTCTACTTGTAATTGTTATGGTTATGGCATTAAGTTAGCTTGTTAATTTATCTCTATCTCCTAGCATAAATGTATTTATTTATTACTCTTTTATTTTACAACTTATACTATTAAATACTAGTAAATTAATTATTTTATTTCATACATTTGATTTATACTTAAGTTTAGTATTTATAAAGTTTATTTTATTGTAACTTCAAACCATAGTTTCTTCCCATTATATGCATATATATATATATATATCCATTTCTATTTATTTTTAAAATCTACTTGTAAAACTGTTACATTAATAATATTGCTCATTATTAAATTAAAATGATTTATAAAAGAATTCACTCTTTTTTACTTATTTTTTTATATTAAGCTATACTCTAAAAGAACAAAGTCGTTTATTTAATTTAAATCTAAGCTAAAACCATTTAAACAACTTAACTTAAATCTTGAGTATATTTTAAAGCCATATGATTATTTATTAAATATTGAATTTAAATCAAATTTAAAACAGACATTGACTATTTACAATATATACAAATATATATATATAAATAAATAGTAAACAATTTATTAGTCTTTAAAAGATAATTTATCAATTAAATATCCATTTAAAAGAAAATTACTAAACCAATTCATATCTTATTATCAAAGATATACCAAATCAATTTAATATTTAATATAGATTATTAAATTGATATTGTTCAAAATTCCGGGATATCACACCTATGCCTTTAAACTCTTGTATGCAAATGTCATGATGAAAGAATAAACCATATTGTTTTGAGACTCAACTATCCAGATTTCCAATACTTGATCCTTTTTAAAGACTCAAGATTGACTAATACATTTATAAAATATAACCATCATGTTTATCATAGTATTCTTGCTCAGATTTACATACAGAATCATAGGTTAACTTCTTTAACTTTTCAGATAATATCCAAATTTATAAACTCCAGTTACAAGTCAATTCCTTAGCAAAATACTTAGCAAAATATCCATCCATCACTCAGTACTTAATACAAGTGATAATTTAAAAATATCAATACATGCAGATTTCATCTTTTAAGCTCTTATCTAACTATTTTTAGCATGCTATAATCTTCTTCTCAAGGCCTTGGTCCTACTCCTACTTAGTTGTTGCAATTCCTGAAAAAGCATTTGAAGCTGCCCCATATTAAATGAGACACCCCATACGCCATTAGCACACTATGGTCAGACACATGTCTGGTATGAGAAAATCCACTAAAACAATTAGTAAATCAAGTTAAAGTTGAAACATATATAAATCAGTATATCCTGCCTTTAGAAAACAAGTAAGTCATAGTGTGCATGTTCTGTGTCAGTGTGCATGTGCACACTTGAATCTTTCTTTCCAGAAACCTTATAAAGATATGGAACAGGCATATATTCATACAAATCAGCCATAAATCAAATAAGCATCCATACAAAACAGGGAAATCACCAAAATGAATTAAATCATTTATTCCCTACTTGGATTTTATCCAGGAAAACTCTAGTTCCTCCTTATATCAAATTTTCTTACATTGATATATTTATCTATCTTGGTCTCATCTGCAATCATATGAATCAATGGACACATTTTAATGGACTAATTCACTCCATTACACAAAGATCTCAGGACTTAAACAAGCCATGTGTCAACTTGTATTGCTCAAGAACACAAGTCATTCCTGTAGTGCTCTTGACCCCATTTCCTAGTTAGTTTTAAGTTGATAATAACTCTTTTGATTTTTCATAACTAAACCATTCAGTGAATCATTTCACTAAAACAAACATCTATGTCATGGCATTTTATATCTTTCATAACCAAAGAAAGACAAGCAGGCAATTAAACATGGGTGTCTAATAAATAAGATTCTGCATCCATATATATATATATATATATACTTGCATTTTAAAAGGGGTATAGGCAACTAACATTGGCTTATGGCTTTTGAGAGAGTTTTTTTTCATCTTGCAAACATCTGTGCTTAAGTTAAACTCAGAATGACCAAGTTTCACTGAATCACAAATTTATTTGCTATGTATATGGCTGTTTATATACTTTCATTGAATTAGGAGCATCAGCACATAGGAAACCCTATTGCACCCCTAATTCCTTTTTTTGTCTCAAGCCTCAGCACCTATACACAAGTATATTGCAGCTCAACATGTTTATATTCTCTGGGTTATACCAGAACCAACACCACTTGCCTATATTCATCATTTGATTCTCTGGGTATTCACTTATTTTTCCTAATATTAACATATCAGAGAGATCTGGGTTTATAAAAACATATTTACTAATAATACTTAGAACTTTCACATAATAGATCAAGCAGAACAACCAAACTAAAGATCAAAGCATTTTCATCTTAGAAATCAAAGAAAGATAACCACATATGAAAATACATTTTAAGAAAGATCAACTTATAAACTTGCTGCCTTCATTAGGACTTAGTGTCTTAGATTTTTGAGTGAGTTTTCTCACCTAGCTCTCCTTCACATCTTAGTTGATTGATAAGCTTCTGCCTTTGCCCCCAAACCCTTTTCTTCACTTGTCTTATATATATATGATATATATATTTTTTCAAAAGCTATCCAGGAAGAAGAGAAGGCCCCTCTTATCACTGCTTATTTATGCAGGGTTCTTCTAGGGTTTAAGGTGTTAGCTAAAGTCATTTTTGCCCACCCAAAATCATGCCATTTGCATTTAGTTTAAACCCAAAATCCTACCCTCCCCGGCTCAAGCTTGTGGGGAGAAAAGAGGTTTTATCATTTTGGTTATTTTTAGAAATTTGATTTTCCAGAGAATGCTTTTTCTCTTATCTAATATCATGCTAAAGGTGTGACTTGATTTCCATTATTTTATCATATATATATATATATATATATGCCAAGGGTTCTTCCTAATTCTGCCTATACAAAACATATCACTGGTTTATCTTACTTTTCTCCTTTTAGCTTTCACTTAAATAGCACGTGCTTCCCTTATTTATTTATAAAAGGATTTCTCCTTTTATATCTTCATTCTTGCTTTCTGCCTATAGTTAAAATACATTTTTGTATTTTTATTTTACTGATTTGAACACTTGTGTTTGATTAGCATACATATATGTATATATATGTCTTACAGAAATAATTAATACATATATTTGTCTATACATTATTTTTACTGAACACATATGCACATATACACTCAAATACAACTAGTAGCATCCATATATATATTTATGCATATAGCTTTTAAGGATTTAATCTATTTATCTGTATATATATATATATATTCATACACATCAACATATGTTCATTCATATCATCCAGGAATTAAGTTTCTATTCATGTGTATTTCCTGTGCACCCATGTACATATATAGCTACACCACATCAAGCCATATCAATTCCTTTTCAAAATTAGTTTTAAAAAAATTATTTTAAACTTATTTATATTTTCAAAATAAATTTCTAAAGTCTTGGGTCATTACAGTTATAGTGCCTCCTCTACCTAAATTCACTCTTTCGTTTCCTACTTTCGTATCTTTTCTTCTCATAATCTACATACAAGCTTTAATAAGATACAGAAGAAGGTCTAAGAGAGAGAGAGGAGAATACATACTTATATATATAGAAAATACAAGTATGCTACTATAGTGTTATCCTAAATCCCAATCTTATTCTCTGATTTATTAGGATTATGTTTTCAAAAAATCTTTTAATCTTTTAAGCTTTACATAAACCTATGCTTTAATACCAAATTGTAACATCCTCCACTTTGAGGCCCGAAACTAAGTGCTACAGATGTTGTAGTCTTCTATAGTATTAATTTCCGTTGACAAAATGCGGCTATGTTAATCATATCAATAATCAGATATACTTGAATATGAAAATTTTTAAACACAATTTAATGGAAAATTTTCACATTTCATTTCACAAATAATATTTCATATTTATTACATTATCCCATTCGTAATCCTATATTCAGAGAAAATATAATTATTACAAAATACTCTAAGAGCGACATATGAAGATGCCCCATTAGTTGATCAGAGTTTAACACTTAGCAATTATATATCTTACCATTACATCCATACAGACAAAATCAAACAACACGATAGATTAGATAAGAACTCCTAAATAGCTTGATTGCCTACCTCATGTCTCCAGAAGCTTATTCGTCCAACTAGAAACCTGAAATCCCTTACTCCTGACCTAGTCAAATGAGTACCTGAGATTTTAAGGGGGAAAACAAAAACTTCAGGTCAGGCAAATAGTTTGGTGTGAATAATAACCTACCATCTCGAACCAAATAGTTATCTAGTAAGACCACATGACTGAGGGGAATTGGGTTTCCCCACACTAGCATCTTAACCAAAATATATCAACTATATAATGTGCTCTACATCTACAATGGCTAAAACATAATAGATAACATTTGCAATCAAGCAACATGCACTGGATTACCCACCCTAATTTACTTGACTACCCATCCTAATTTCATCCAACTATCTATCTTAATTTCAGATGACTATCCGTCTTATATTTATGTAAACTACCCATCTTACAAGTAATTATTAATTGGATTACCCATCCCCCACCATATGGAGTACCTATCACATATGGTTTCATTATCAAAGTTATGTGGACTATCCATCTCACATATTTCGTTTAGTTAAAATGATGTGGACTATCCATCACACATCCCTTAGTTTTCCTAGGATAACTATGAACCCTACATCAACCATGTAGAGGCTATCCATCTCTGGCATGATGTGAACTATCCATCACACATCCCATAGTTTTCTTAGAATAAGTATGAACCCATCACTTATAAATTCTAATTCACGTTTAGCCCAATAGTTCAACCAATGTCTATTGGTGTCCTTAATTAGGTTGTATACCCCTTAAATTTATAACATCTCAAAATGATATGCATTGGTATCCCCAATGATCTATGTCGCAATTTTAAAATGAAATACATTAGTATCCCCATTAATTCATGTCGATTCATAAAATAATGTTGTCAATATGATATACATTGGTATCCCTAATGAACAATGTTAAATTTCCCAATCATACAATGTATCAAAGTTAATCTACATCGGTATCCCCAATATACAATGTCAAATAAAACTTATGGCTCACCGCCGTTAATACAAAAAAATTGTAGCATTCATGACGCACCATACAATGTCGAACCTCTATCCAAGGTTAGAAAACCAAAACTTGATTTGGTAAATCATGTGGCAAACTACCGAAATCAAAAGGTTATCAACCTTCTTAAACAAAGGCTATCTTGCTTCTTTAAATCATACTTTTAGTTAGCATAAACAAAGCCACGCCGACATTGAAAATAAAATGTAGCGGCATCAATTCCGCTTGCCATTATCATCGAAAATCAGTCATTTGCGGCTTAATACTATAATGTCATAAAACATAATACTTAGACTCTATGTCGTAAACATAGGGCATCGGCATTGAAAACCCATGATATAAATTTCATTTGTACCGAAACCAAGTAATAGCGGCATCATTGCCATACAATAGTTAATATAGAAAATATTACTTGCGACATCACTGCCTCAAGCTATGGTGTTGATATAAAAAACAATCAAAATAGTGGTATGCAACATCATTTTAAAACAATGGTGAAAACTAGCGGTATCAATACCGGGTGATATAGATGTTGAAACAAAGAAATAAAGGCAAGCAACATAGCCCTTGTTCATTATGAGATTTCCATATCAGCATCAATTCTATGCCGCATATTGGCATCAATCTACGCCACACCACATGTTTTATACTATGACTCCAACCAGAACAGATCCATTTTATACCTACATAGTTGGTACTATACATCCATTCAAATTGATGTCACTAGGGTTTGGCATTGATATAGGCAACATAACAATACTGTAGTTATCATAGGAACTGCTTTATTTCTTCTAAAAGCAATTATTTTCACCAAATTTTAACCCCTGCCAAATTTCTATTGGATGATAATACTATACTTTGCCCAATTCTTTTAGTAAACCCACCACAACCAATTTTTCATTCCCAAAACATATAGCAACTTTAATTAATTAGTATCCTTAATTAAGTATTAATTTAAATGTTTATCTAGCATACTGAATTTATAATAATTCATAAACACTTGGGAAAAATCTCTAAAAATCGGAATCAACGTTTTCTTTCCCATATAAAAATTTTAGGGCCAAGATATTATATAATTTTTTTTAATAATAAAAACTCGAATAAACACTATTTCCTCCTTAGAAAATTCATAAAATAATTAATTTAACTTGTAAAATTATGAAATTGAAAATCCATCTCCAAATTAATGTTTTACAAACATACTCGAAAATCAAAGCATTTAGAGATTAAAAACTTAGGTTTTTCCCTTTAAATCGATCCAAATAATTTCATAAAAATCCCACAAATCATCATTTTATCCAAACAATGGTTATATGTCCATAACTTCGCAAAAACTATCAAAATAATTCAGATACTATATATAGCCGAATTCAAGAACAAGAAATAGAGATGGTTCACTTATTATTCACTTTAATTTAGATATTGGAGTTGAGATTTGATAGTGTTTAGTTCCCCTTAGCTTTATCTTACAAATTCCTTTTGATTTCGTTCCTTTCTTCCCCTTGAAAATGGTCGGCCTCTAGGTTTTTCTTTTGATTGTATATGATTGTAAGTGAGAAAGTATGACAGGGTCAGCTTTTAAGAGATAAAAGATGGATTTATTCCTATTTTGCCCTCCTCGTATATTCTCTCTTTTATTAAGTTTAAGACAATCTTACTTAATAATTAGTTAAGGCTCGGCCGTATTAATAACCAAATCTCATTCTCTTATCCCACTACATTATTCTATCTAAGTTATCCAATTAAATTTCCTGAATAATATTAAACTAAAATTAGGGGTGTTACAGTCATGGTACCTAGGTATCATGTTTATGGTCTACATGAATCTTCTCCAAGTTCTACAAATGAATGTTTGGTTTATCTTCCTATTTAACCTTAACGGTAAAAATCCTAAAATTAATTAGAGTTATAATCTAAGATCATTCTAATCGAAATAATAACCACTTAAGGGTTACTTCACTCATGTGCGATTGCTATGCACACGACCATGCATAACATGTCAGTCTCTCAAAAAAATTTCTTAAGAAAATAATCTTCCGCCAATCCGAGCGATGTTTACGAAAAATCTTTTTATCCCTTTCTTCAAATCTTACGAAAAATTTCATGATCGTCTTTTCTATGAAAATTGCCTTTGTATTTTCAATGCGTGCTTATAAAAGTACCTTTTTCTTGAGTGAGACACAAATTCTTGAGTTTACTATCCATTGCAAAATCTTGATTAAATTCATGTCTAGTATATCCTTTATGCACTTTGAATTTTCAAAAATTTTCCTTTTCTATTCCTTAGCGTCACCTCACAAATGGGACCTTTACCAAACATAGCCTCTTATCACTCCATTCCAATCACCTTATAGTTGAGACAGCTTAATATGAGATGTTATCTTGCTATTTTAATCCAATTAACATAATAACAAATACTTTGATTTATACTTAGGGGTTTATGCATTTTAATGCATTAGAACCACACTTTTTCTCCGAAAAGAAACACGAACATTGTCACTTTCCATAAATTATCTAAAAGACGATTTGTGCTATGTTTGGAATTACAAGGAATTATCTCTTCTATTTCTTACTGAAATAGACAGTACAAAATAAGGTAACTCTCCCTATTTTGTACATCGTTGTCATTTGGGTATATTCCTTATTATTTTAAATGATACAAACTTTTGTAGCGGAATTGGATAATTTACGGAAATTTACATTGCTACACACTTTATTCCAGTGAATTAAAATACCCTTTAAATCTCATTTCCATTTTATAACACCTTCCAATTTAGTATTTACTAATCCATATCAGTTACTTAATAATTTGCCACAATGACCAAATTTACATTTTACTTGCTCAAGTTGTGTAAGTCTACAAATCTGGAACTTATCATACAATTTCTTTTATGAAGGTTCTCAGTAATTTAGGAACCACTTTCTCCTCATCTTCTAAATTCCACAATATGCTCTACTTAACCCTAATATTTCAAGATTCATATCTACGCATCCATAGATCACAATTACTATAACATAAATCCAGTAACATGTGTGAAATGCATATTTTCGCATTCTTGTCCACCTGTTCCGCCAATAGCCTACAGGGGACAACAAAATATCTGGACTGCCAGTAGCCTACAGGTATCATATTCTCACCTAAGTGGTACCGATCAACATCATATCGGTATAACGATGAACCTATACTTTCTGTCCCATTTTAGACTGCCTAATGTATCAAGGAAAAGCCTATTTGCTACATAAAAAACTTAATAAGGATTAAAGTAGACCCTACTTGTCTCTTTTACACTTCAAACCGAAAGACTTCTAGCATCCGCAATATTCTTGATATAACTAAACAATCTTGAATTACTCTTTTCTTATTCTAAAATAAGTTTACTCAAATCATATTTTTCAACCTTCCAATTCAACATTGCTTAAAAAAAGTTACTAAGTTCCCATGTTACTTTTTATTTCCATCTCAACCATTTCAAAATTTCCAAACTCCGTTATCAACTTAATCCTTATGGCTGTTTAATCCTATTCATCTAACTCCAGTTTAACTCTCTTTTTAAAGTTTAAGTGACAACCATAACACTTTACTTTACCCTTTTTAATCAAAAACTTTTGATTTTACCATTTCCACAAACCTAGAAAGTTTACAAAAACTTTAAAATCTTTCATTTATTTTTAACAAACATTTCCTTTTCTAGGGCCATTATATTCCCTTAAACTATCAAAAATAATTAAACTTAACTTAGCAGAACTGTACGTAAAAACACAGCTTCCTAAAATTTTCTTTATAAATAAAGAATTTTCTCAAAAGCGTATTTTTAAAGAAAATGTAGCATTTTTAACTTATTATAATTATTTTTAAAGAATGACAGAAACATTTATAAAATATTTTCAAATACACAACCATTTCTTAATCACAAAAGAAGTTCCAAAAGTAGTGGCTTATGAACTATTAAAAAATTTCCACAAGTTCTACTGTAAAAAGCAAAATACACATGGGGGTAAGTGCGACAATGTGCATTAAAGGCAAAACAAAAGTTCTAAAACAATTGTCAGAAAATACATCAGTTTCTCTACTTTAACTTCTTAAATAAATTCCATAAGGTTTGTCATACTACTTATATAAAATCATAAATCAACTCTCTTTTTTCAAAAGTTTTGTTTAAAAGCACAGTACACATTGAGGGTAAGTGTAACAATGTGCCTAAAAGGCAAAACAAAAGTTTTTTGACAGTTATTAAAATTTTTCTTTTTATCAAATTCTTTTAATATTATTTTTAAACAAATTTTATATAGTTTATCCTATTATTTTATAGAAAATCATAAACGAACTTGTTTTTATTTTTACAATATCGGACATATACTGTTTCGCATTTTTTAGAAAACATTTTCACTGTTTTATCACTTAAATTGGAGTAGACAATAGCAACCTAATTACACAAACCCATAAATTTCTTATAATGCTTTAAGTGCATAAGATTTCTATCTTCCTTTTCAAAGGCGGTTAAATCAAGTTTATTTCCAAATACAGTGCCCAGCTTCAATATGGAAATGCTTTAGCCATTTCTTTAAGTAAATATGAGTCCATGCAATTTTACCAATATGAAATAATGTTTCTACTTTAACTTGAAACATTTTCCTTAAGTTCATAAACTCCCTTTTTATATTCTTATACTTTGTCTTTATCTTATACTCATTATATGGGTCTCATGCTGCTAATTTTCTATGTTCGCTCTTAAATCCATTATTTACTTATCATTGCTAGCTGGTATAAGAAACCACTACTAGCATTTCTTTACACAGTAATCCCAAATAAATATGAAAAGTTCATTTTCCATATCAACTGTTATAACCTTAATATTTATTCTAACCCACAATTGTCTGCTTATATAAGGAATATGCCAATAACTACCTTATGTGCTCCCACGTATAGAGTGTTGTGTACTACTTCACAAATCAAAAATCATAATTAGCTCTCCTAGTCAAATTTGGTTCATCCTATCTCCTAAACTTGTACTTATTCTCATTATTTCCAACTTTCTCGCAGAAAGTATAGATACAAATAAAGATAATTTCAATATATATTGATGGAATCGTTGGAAAACTTACTGAATTTTTTTATCTATATAGATATGTATATTGTTAAAACCCATTTTTGAAGACGTTTTGGAAAACCTTTTGAAAAACCACTTTTTTTCAAAAACCTTTCAAGTACGTTCTCTCAAAACATTCCTAATCCCTAAGGAATCCTAACCCTAAGCTCTGATCCCAAATGTAACCACACGCACATTCCAAGACACCAATCTATAGTCCAATGTGACCTTGGACACGTGATGCTGAGAAACACAAGCAGTTGGGTTTCTAGAACATCACAAAGCATAAGTATAATGGTGGAGTTCTGAGACATTCTACACTTTCAGGCCTCACTGTGAAAGGAATTAAAATATAAGTATACAAAATAGACATCTTAGAAAAATAGTTTCTGAAATACTTGTTTTACATGTACACTATTTTCAAAGTATAATATAAACGTTATAGATATTTAACACAATAGATGCTTACTAGAGAAACAATGAATAATATGAGAACTCTAGGGTGAAGCTCCTTTCTCCATATCCTATGTCCAATCATCTGCTAACCTGTTATCCTATGGTAGTGGAAAATGGAAAAAAGGGGGTAGGTCAGACAAATGTCTGGTGAATGTGAACAAGACTAATAAGATAATTAAGTACAACTGACCTTAAATCTACTCTAATAGATATAGAGTGTAATCTAATGTTCGTGAACTCCTATGGTTCAATACCTAAGGACTCTTATCAAACTCAATGGGTCGAACATACTGATCGAACCTCACACTAATGATCGAACAAATTGGGAACTACTCTCCCATCATAACTACCATCAACACTATGCCTGGAGAGGGAAAACACCAAAAATGCAAACTCGCATTGTGACTCACGTATGCATCCATATTCACCTTGCGATCAAAGTGGAAAAATGCCTCTTATTGTATTACACTAGGGTCCACCGCATGCAAACACATGTTAGTACCGTGCCTAACTTACTTTACTTGATACCTATACCCACTTATTATACTACAACGGCATACACCCATACCATGTTGCGCCAAAAATGTGCGGACTTATATCTTACGTTAGTACCAAACTCTCTCAAAAAGCGTCTTCGACAGTGCTGCGCTCACCCATACGGAACATCCCTGAGCCTATGCAAAATAAATCACCCTAATCAACTCCATTTATGCGATATACATCACCTATACCAAACCAACTATTGCGAAATGAAATTCACCCCAGTCCAATACCAATAATCACGAAATGAAATTTTCCTTAACCTTCTTAATAGGGAACCAAATTTCCCTATCTCCTCACGCATGTAACTTAGCCCAAATTAGTCCAACAAACTAGTTCACTAATTACATAATTTTTAATAAAATTACATATTTTTTATCCATTTAATTTGTGCCTTAGGCCAAGGTAAAATTTGCCAAATTTTAACTTGGATGGTAGAACCAAAACATCCCTAGGTCGATTATTACAGGTCCTAGGCTACCCAGGGTCGACCGTTCACGTTATTTTTGTTAGGGTCTAATTTATTTTTAATGTCTATTAATATTTTTATTAATGTCATTAATTTGATGCTATTAATTACTGTAGTTAACTCTAATTTTCCAATTAACCATAATCTACATTTTCTAGTTATCAGTTTCAAATTAAGTTAGGGTTTTAAACTTAGGGTTCTCAATTTAGCATGTCCAATTTACCCAATTTCATAATCTAATTTCAATTTAAATTACAGGGTTTAGGGTTTAGCCAATTCAATGTCAAATTAAGAAGTTAAGTAGGGGTGGAAAAAATTCTAACCACTTAAAAACAGATTAATTAAAATCAATTGTATTAACCAAATAATTAAATATGTGCCCACCACCTTTAGCCTAAGCTCTAAATCATGAGAAATCTAGCATCCATTTGGTAGCTCTCTCCTTAAATTGCTTTCCCATGCTTCTAGTTTGATTTGGGTTTAATTTTGATTTTAGGGTTTATAGTAGAAAATATTGCAGACTTTCCCCCAACGGTTTGTTTAACTAAAAAATTAGGGTTCGGTTTAGAGGTTAATTTATAGGGTTTGCTTAGAATCTAGGGCCATTGGATCAACTCGCTGTAAATCCAGACCACCCATCATTTACTTCACACGCAATCAATCATCTAGCCCGTCCTTTCACCATGCTCCAAATCTATAATCACCTAAAAAACGTGTCAGATCGACCGCCACCGGTCGACCTAGGGCTTATTTGGGTCGACCTAACCATGTTTAATTTTTAATTTATATTTTTAAATTTTCATTTATCGTTCTATCACATGTAACTCTCTCATGCTAACTCGGATTACGACAAGTTATACATGAAAATCGTTCGGAAAATTGCTACGAACACAATGGCGTAAGTATCATAGTCAAATTCGAACGTCTATGAATTTTTTTAAGTCCTTGTTTTCATTTAATTTTCTTATCAAATTTCCTTTTAAATTTTGGTTAAATTTTGAGATATTACACATTCTAGTACAAAAATTCTTCCTATGGTCATAGTTGGCACCTATCCGTGGGTCCATTGGATCCTCCATAGTTACCAAAAAACCTTTGTTTATTATAATGAAAATTCAGGTTAAGCTCAAGGTAAAAATAATTAAAAACATCTACGGCTTGTTGCAAAGAAGTTTGCCCATCTTACATCCGACATTCTCCCTTCTAAGTTTCTCATAGAGATTAGCAATCTTATCTTGCCCTGGAGCAATAACAAGTGCTACTGTGATGTTGGAGGCGGCCTAAGCTTCTTGCAATCGATCTTTGAGTTCGTAAATCTTAAGTACATCGGTCTCTCTCATCTATTCTACAGCCTTTATTAATTCAACCCTTATCCTTTCCGAGTCCTTAGAAAAACCATCAAAATATTTGAGAGCATCCACTTTCCACTCCTTCATATGTATGCGAGAGAGCACCTTAGACCCTAGCTACTCTAACTACTACTTGTAATGATCTTCCAGTTTTCTAAGCCTACCCTAATAGTGCAGTTTTAATTTCTTTTCCCACTCATCCACCAATATATAGAAGGAGTGAGGCCTGCACTTATACCAAGCACCTTAACCACCTCTCCTTCTTCGGCATATCCTTCTCTTTATATTGTTGAGCAGGCTGAAGAGACAAGCTTTCTATGGATTTTCTCAATCCTTTAATCTCATCTTCATAGACAACCCTGTAAAGTGCTTCACATTCCTTCAGCGTTTTAGTTCCGCCACCTTCGAATTTGCGGCACCAAGCTCAGTACGCAGTGTGATATTATATAGGTGTTAGAGCTTGCGCACACCCTGGTTTTCTCGAAATAAGAAAGAGCATTCCTCAAATCACTTTCAAGTTTTTCAATTGTGAGATTTCGGTGGAGGTTCTCTTCCTCTAAGTTTGCATTAGAAATTTTGGCCTCAACCTTAAATTCGAGTACACTTGGGTTATCCGGGCCATAGATAATAGGGACCGAAGGTGCATTGAATTCAGAAACTATGTTAGCCTAGAGCGATGCCCATAAGAAAGAAGTTAAGCGACCGAATTGATAATCATCGGAACTAGTTTCAATGAAACTTAAATTAAGAAAAGTAAAAATATGGAAAAACTTATTATTTAAGATGAGTTCTATACAGAGTGTGCAACAAATTCACAAAAAATACATAATATACAGGGTTCACTTCCGATTTAGATTCCTAAGCATTATCCTAAAACATTCCAAATAAGGACTATCAGGAGGAAAGGAATCACTCTCTAGGTATAGCGCCAACGGCGTAGCACAAAATCACTAAATTCTTCTTATTCTTTAACTACTTGGTCGATTTTTAGAAGTAACCCTTGGTTTCTTCCCTAAATTGCATGAATGCCTCATCTAACTCTTTCTCCTGCCTGCAAATCCGTACCACATTAAGAACAAAGCGATCTACAGTTTGATTTTAAAGTTTTTCCATACTTGCCTTAGGAGTTTAGTAGAAATTACTTCCTTAAAATACTATAAAGGACAAAGGAATTAAAAAAACACGACCATTCGTAGTGCGATAGCAAAATAGTAAGACGATAAAAGAAATTGGCCATAACAAAATTGGAAAAAGAAATTTACTTAATCACATACCAAAAGATTCAAGCAGCCAAGAGGAATAGTAAAATTATTTACAAAGCTTCGAGTAATTACATGGACTTGGGAAGTAGAGGTGACCTCAACCCCTTTAAACAGTGCGTTATCATCATCCTACTACAGCGAGGTGTCTTGGGAGGCAGAAGGGAAATCATTATCTTTGGCCATCTCCTTATCCCACTCGGCTCTATAATAAGTAAGATCATCCTCGATTCTTGTGGGGTCCCCTAAGAAACTGAGATCAACCTCAATGGTAGTATCACCCTAGCGAATGGCAAAAAATTGGTGCTTAACCACGACGTAAATCTTGAAAAGCACCTGGTAATTAATCCGCTCGCGCATGTCCTTACTCCTCCAACTCCTTCTCCTTCACCCCTAATACTTTATCCTTCCCTTTCAAATCCCGACCCTTCAACTTCAAGGCCCCCTCCACCGCCTTCGTCGCCCCTTTTTGCTTTCTCCATTGAGCCCTAAGCTCTTTATCTACCCTAGACTTCTCGAAGTCTGCCATAATGAGGTTCGCCTCAAGCTTAACGATTTAAGCAGTAGATGAGATCTGGTCATCCATAACCCACTTTCGACGCTCGTATGCTAAAGCCCCCATTTGTTATAAAGCAGACATAAAAAAGAGAAGAATTTGTAAAATAATTCATCATTGAGTAAGGGAAGAAAAGAAAGAACATACATAGGCTCAAGTCCTTTCAAGCTCAATAGCAAAAGGAGAGTGTAGGAAATGGAACAACAATGGGATAAGATTGTGGGGGCATATGTGATGTGGGATAAATCGTCTAAGGTGATATGCCCTACCCTCGTAGCAAGATCGATGATGGTACCCTTGGGTAAGGGCAAGAAGTGAATGCTTGGGTCTCGAAAGGACTGAGAGGTGAAACGGTAAGTAATTCTAGGGAAGGAATATGAGGAGGAGGCACATGAGGTTTCTTGAGAGGTTTGTCAAAGGGTTTAGCTCCATCCTTTCTCCTCTTCTCTCCCCTCTTCTTCTTTGATGTCTCCAACTTCTTTGATGGGGAATCATCCAAAAATGCATCAAATGACCACCAGCCATTTTACCTATGTAAAAAGGAATTAGGATCAGTAATTATCTTTGTAAATAAATAGGAGATATAATTTTGGGGCATTTCACCAGAAGGACAAACTTTGCAATCCAATTAGTTTCTAGGACACACATTCAAAGAAATTACTTTCAAGGCAAAAGTCAGCAGAATAATTACTTTCAAGGACAAAGTCAGCAGCCCAATTACTTTCAAGGACATAATTTCATAGGTTTTTAGGTCCTAGAAACTAATTATTTTGCGTTTTGTCCTTGAAAGTAATTATTTCAGAGTTGTGTCCTAGAAACTAATTCCACTTGCTAAAGAGGCCCTTGTGGCTAATTTCCACTATAACTTTAGCATCCAACTTATCAAATTATGCCCCTAAGATCGTCCATAACTGAGGAGAATTTAAAGATGGAATGAGAAAAGTTATTGTAGAGTAACGAATCAGTAAAGAATAACTTTATTTTCTTATCCTCTTCACTTAAACCAAGGATCTCATTCCAACAAGATACAAACAGCCTAGTGTCGTGATCAGAAAAGATAGGTTGACTGGGCTATGGTTGGAAAGAAGAAGGAAAGTTATTTAAATTTGAAATGAAAATATATTGATCATTCCATTTCAATGTCTTTTGAGGAATAGACGCAAGAACCAATTTTCTCACCTAGCATAGTAAAACCCATAATCACCCCCGGATGGACTTTTGTGAAAGTCAAATAGGAATTGGAGTTCATTGTAAGAAGGGGGAACACTTCTCCGCATAAAGAATGAAGGTAGCGATCAAAATGGAGCAAGAAATTTAGGCAAGTTATATAGGAGCAATACCAATGCCAAGTAGCCATTCACTAAGAACTTTATTAGGAGGAAGACAAAGTCCACACTTAATATGCTTGGAAGTAATAGAAATAAAACCGTTTATGGGCATATGGACACATTCGTGAGATTCAGGTAACCTAACCACATAACCATCAAACCTAAAGTAATCCAGAACTCCCTCTATTTCCCTTAATTCAGTTATTCTAGATGGTAAGGATAAAGGATTATTAACAAAAATACTGGATTGATTACCGACTACCACTAAGATATAAAGGAAGAAAGAACAAGAAAAAGAATACCCTTACTTTTGTTCGAAGAAGAAACAATTCATGCGGGACGATGAAATTGACATTTTGAAAGCATGTAAGGAATGAAGAAGGGTAAAATATGTACCTACCTCGATTTGAATCTCTACCACATAATTGAAATGATGAAAGAACCCTAAAATGTCAATTGATAATGACAAGTAAAATCAAAGCGAGGATCTATACAGATTTTTTTAGGAGTCAAAAAGACTAAAGTCATAACTTTTTCAGAAGATTAACCAATAAGGGAATGGCACATGCACTTGGGCATTAAATGGAAAATAATAATAATAAACTTTCTCCTTTAAGAAAAATAAGAAGCGATGGGTTATAGGAAAATATGGATGTAGAGAAAAGTCCACACCGGTCTACAATCACTGTAGACTTAAGGGCAAGTGTTACACCCAAATTTTCCAAACGTTTTCAAAAGAAAATTGATGCAAGCGCCAAGCCAAAAGAACTGCTCCTATAATAGAAGTTGAACCCTGAAAAGGAAGCAAGAGCAAAGTCCAGATAGTGCTCTGCCAAACTCTTAAAATAGTGGAAAAATATAAGGACTGTGCGTTTCCATTGAGCATGGCTTTAACACTATAATACTGCATCAGTAAACTGAGATAGCCATAAAATATAAGAATTGATCATAATCCCAACACTTACTTTACAGGGCAGAACTATGGCATAGCCTCCAAATACCAAATATGAAGGTCGTACTACAATTTGGAAAGTAAACTTTAATAAGTTGGAACTACGGCACAATCTTAAAGTAACAGTAGGATGTAGAGATTATGTTGCAGCCCCAAAAGGCAATGCTGAAGATATAGAATCGTGGCACAATCCGTAAAGCAATTATATGCAATGCGGTTGCACCGTTGTAACACCCCATAAAATTAACGATAACTAATGAAAATTTATTAAGGTTCAAAAATAGAATTTGAGAAAACGTTAGAATTTGGCCACAAAACTTGCACTATTGCCTTTGTGGTGATTATTTGAGCAACCTTCATGTTTGGAGTTTTGCGACCAGAGTTCAAACAAAGAAGACTCTTTAAAGTTTTCAAAACAAAAATAATTAAAAACAAAAATAGAAATAAATAAACACTAAAACTCGGACCCAACCGGTCGACCTTCCTCCTTGGGTTGGTCGACCTATAGTGGTCGATCATATTTAGTGGAGTGGTCGACCGGTCTTTAGGTGGCAGCTAGGGTTTGAACATTGGCCAACGACACATATTTAATTATTTTAATATAAAAGATACAATTGATTCGAGCGCTTATAAATACAGGCCTAACCTCGCACTTCTCTTCTCATATTTTTTGATCAAAGAAGTGAAGCTCTGCCATTTTCCCTTCTCCATTATTTCTATTAATTATAAAATATTATATTATATGTACATATAATTGGAGAAGGGAAGAAAATAAAAGAGAAGAAGAGAAGGAGCGAATCGGTACTGTGGAAAAACATAAAATTTTATAATTATATATCTATATTCCTCTTAACCCTATAACTCTTCTCAGATCTATATTTCTAATAGAATGTATATACCATGTTATACATATTATTTTGGGTTAGAAAGGAAAAAGATTTAAGTAAAGGAATGGATTCAAACTAGAAGATTTGGAAAGCTAGAAAGGTGAACTGAAAATTACATAATTTATTTATAACATCGAAATTTATCTCTTTGAATTTTTATTTAATTATTATGACTATATAAGATCTGATGAGTTGTAGGCTTGAAATAAACAAATAGGACCATTGCTTACATATTTTATAAAATAGGTAATAGGAATAAGAATATTATGTACAACATAATCCGAAAATTTGAAATCAATCCCAAATATCTATTATTGTAGAATGTTTGTAAAGTTTATTCCAGATCTATAATTGATTATAAATTAGATTGCCTTAGTTGACTTGGAATGTGAGTTAATATATTTTAATTTATTAGGAGCAAGGTATAATTTATTTGTATCTATTTTTATGTAATTTCCATAAATTATCTAATTCCACAAATGTATAAAAGGGCATCGTTTAAACTAATAAGGAATATACCAAAAAGAAAAAAGATGTGTAAAGCATGGATATTCTTCTCCGTTGTTTGCACTGTCTATTTCAATAAAAGAAAAGAGATCATTCCTTGTAATTTCAAACGAAGCAAAGTCTTATTTTTGGATAACTTAAGGAAAGTTATAATGGTGATCCTTTTTGGAATGATAGCTCCGGTAAATTAAAATGTGGAAAGGCATGTTCTTGTTTAGAAATTAATAGTTACAAATAGAAAAATATACATAAGTATAACCGCACTTAACGATTAAATATACACACATGCGCACGCGCACACACACACATAGCATAATTTATGATGATATTCGTATTAGCTATTAATAACGTAATAATTATAGGACTAGGAGGTTGAAAACTAAAGGAATATTAATTTCAAAATTTGTAGACAATAACTACGAATTTAATAGGCAATAAATTTGTAATTAATAAAGAGTTAAAGGAATTAAATAAAGACTGATTAAAGAATTTAATATGGCATTTATGGGGAATATAAGTAGGCAAACTAGGTGAATTTTAAAACTGATAAATAAATATCATTAGAGATTGTCCAATTTTTACATTAATAACCAATTATTACGGACAATTGACATTTATTAGACATAAGTAGGAAACGAGGAAACCAAAGCCTAAGCATATAAAATAGGAATAATTGCGTAGCGAACAAGTAAGTATTAATACTATTAAATACATATAGAAGGCAATATAATTTTCATAGAAGGAAATTATATAGCTTCAATTATATGTTTAGAACAAGCATGAATTAGTAGGAATAGACCAATACTTAGGCTTTGGGTGACTAGTTTAGTTTAGCAGGTTGGGATGCGAGGTCGGTAGCGTTACACAACAGAAGTCTACTCTTCACTTAGAGGCTACCAACAGTTGTGTATACTTACTGCCAACGTGAGACATCTCCAACGATAGGACCCATGGGGAAGGGATATGCGTTGCAGATAGGTAGGGAAAATATATCGAGGGTTCATCTTGGATTTGAAGTATTATAAGGTCCAGTGCTTTTAAGGAAATGGGGTATGCTTCACTTCCAATAAGAGCTATTAAGTAACCAAAAGGGGCTTTTTCCTTGACTTACTTAGGTTAGTCTAAATGGGAGGTCCATTATGGAAGGTCGATGGGCTATGTCAGTATTTTTGGACCGGTCTTTAATAGTAAATCTGGCATATAGGCTATAACCACTAACAATCCCGAGTGAGCGTTAGCAAAGACTTGGGGAAGTTTGAGGATGAAATTCTTTTAAGAGAGGAGAATGTAACACCCCATAAAATTAATGATAATTAATAAATAATTGTTAAGGGTCAAAAATGGAGCAAATGCCAGAATTTGGCCATGAAACTTAGACCGTTGTGTTCGTTGTTAACTTTTTGAGCAACTCTCGTATTGATTTTTGCGATCGGAGTTCAAAGAAAGAAGTTAGAGGCGTTTAAAGTTTTCGAAATAAAATAATTAAGAAACAAAAATAGAAATAAATAAATATTAACACGTGGACCCCACCGGATGACCCTCCTCTTTGGGCAGTCGACCGCTAGCGGTGGATCGCCTAAAAGAGAGTGGTCGACCGGTCTTCAGGCGGCGGCTAAGGTTTGACAGTTGGCCAACAACCTAGATTTAATTATTTTAATCTAACAGGTATGATTGTTTCGAGCGCATATAAATAGTGGCCTAACCACTCACTTCTATTCTCATATTTTTTTATCAAAGTAGTGAACCTCTATTATTTTCCCTTCTCCACTTTTTCTACTAATAATAAAATATTATATTATATGTATATATAATTGGAGAAGTGAGAAAATAAAAGATAAGAAGAGAAGGAGCGAATCAATACTACGGGAAAGAGTAAGATTTTACAATTATAAATCTATATTTCACTTAACCCCAAATCTCTCCTTGGATCTGTAATTCTAATAGTATTCATATACCATGTTATACATATTCTTTTGCAATAGAGTGGAGAAGGAGTCAAGTAAAGGACTGGATTCAAATTTGGCAGATTTGAAAAGCTGGAAAGGTGAGTGGAAAATTATATAATTTGATTATAACATTGAAATTTATCTCGTTGAATTTTTAATTAATTATTATGCCTATATAAGATCCGATGAGTTGTAGGCTTAAAATAAACATATAGGATTATCGCCTACAGATTCTATAAAATAGGCAATTAGAGTAGGAATAGTATTTAGAACCTAATTTGGAAATTTGTAATATTGTAGAATGTTTGTAAGGTTGTAAAGCTTATTCCAGATCTATAATTGGGTTGTAAATCAGGTTGACCTAGTTGACTTAGAATGTGAATTTCTATGTTTTAATTTATTGGGAGTAAGTATATTTTTGTTGTATCTATGTCCATATAATTTTCACAAATTATCTAATTCCGCAAATGTATAAAAGTGCATCGTTTGAATTAACAAGGAATATACCAAAAAAGAAAGAAATTTTTTCCGTAGTTTGCACTGTCTATTTCAATAAAAAAAGAAAATTCCTTGTAATTTCAAATGAAGCAAAAGTCTTAATTTTTGACAATTTATTGAAAGTTTTAACAACAACCCTTTTAGGAATGATAGCACTGATAAATTAAAATGTGGAAAGGAATGCTCTAGTTTAGGAATTAATAGTTTAAATTAAGAAAATATTTATATATATAACCGCACTTAACGATTAATACACACACATATATAGCGTAATTTACGACGATATTCGTATTAGTTATTAATAGCGTAATAATTATAAGACTAGGAGGTTGAAAAAGGAAAGAAAAGTAACTCCAAAATTTATAGACAATAACTACAAACTTAACGGGCAATAAATTTGTAGTTAATAGAGATTTAAAGGAATTAAATGAGGATTGATTAGAGAATTTAATATGGAATTTATGGGGAAATTGAATAGGCATAATAGGTGGATTTTGAAACGGGTAAATAAATATCATTAGAGATTGTCCAACTTTGGCATTAATGACCAATTATTACGGACAGTTGAAATTTATTGGATATAAGTAGGAAATGAGGAAACCAAAGCCTGAGCGTATAAAATTGGAATAATTACGTAGCGAACAAGTATGTATTAATACTATTAAATATCTGTAGAAGGCAGTATAATTTTCATATTAGGAAATTATATAGCTTCAATTACATGTTTAGAACGAGCCTGAATTAGTGGGCATAGTCCAACACTTAGGTTTTGGGTGATTTGTTTGGTTTAATGGGTTGAGATGTTAGGTCTATAGAGTTACATAATAGAAGTCTGTCCTTCACCTAGAGTCTACCGGTAATTTTGTATACTTAGTACTGATGTAAGACATCTTCAACCTTGGGACCTGTGGTTAAGGGGGATACGTTGCAGATAGGTGGGGGAAAATATACTGATGATTCATCTCTGATTTGAAGTATTAAATGGACTAGTACTTTTAAGGAATGGGTTCTGCTTCACTTTCAATAAGAGGTGTTAAGTAACTGAAAGGAGCTTTTTCCATGACTTACTTAGGTTAGTCTAAATGGGATGTCATTTGTGGAAGGTCGACGGGCTAGGTCAGTATTTTCAGACCGGTCTTTAGTAGTAGGTCTGGCTTATAGTCTATGACCACCAACAGTCCCGAGCGAGCAGTAGCAAAGACTTGGGTTATGCCCTAGGTTCCACTTCTTACTAGTGTGGAATCTGTATGGGATATGCACAGACCTCAAAGTAGATGTTTAGACAAAATTTGTTTATCGAAGGTGGGTTGATTAACCCTTAGATGAGTCTTTCAGACGCATTAGTAGAATGGTAATTAAATTATAAACTATAAAGGCATATATAGGGTTCATCACTCTTTGTAGCTAGGACCGATTAACTAGCGTTCACATGGCAGAGGGCCCGTTTTGGGGATTGGGTTATTAAATGGCCATTGGGTATGCCTTCTCTCTATTCAAGAAGTATTAAGTGGTCGATTTTTTGGGAAGTATAGTTTTAAATATATATGATATAGGCATATATATTTATATATAGTTATACCTCAGAGGATGTTTGACATATCGTATGCACACATATGACTTAATGGATTAGCCAAAAGTAATAGACATAACACTTAAATGGAAATCAATCGGCATAAAATAATGGTACGGGTAAAGTATATAATTTTTTCAATCACCAAAACGTTGTTCTGACCTTCCTCCTCATTACAACCCAAAGGTTATCTTCAGAAGAACATGCTACTAGATTAAGGCGAGAACAGTAAACGGAGAAGTCTTCTTATTTATGCTTGGCATTGACAAACACTCGACATCAAGGAATAATATTGATTTCACGGTGGCAGCCTTAGTCAGTATGTATGTTCTATTATATTTTTTTATTCCAGTGTGAGTTTATATTTATCGCACTCCGATACACTTATGTTTATTAGAGGTTACCAAAACTAATGATCCATGCCTAATGGACTTCGGTTTTGATTTAGTCGAAATTCAGGCCCATTAAGGTGCGGGTTGTTAAATTTGATATCAGAGCTTAGCATAGTCGATTATAGGAATAAGGATACACTAAAAGAACTTTTTTATTATTTTTGCCTATAATTATATATATTATACTCCAAACTCTATGAATTCTGACGATAGAAGTAGTTGCGACCATATTTCGAAAGGATGAGTGAGGCAACTATGAGTTGGGCCATTAAATAGAGTTAAAATTATACAACCTACCCCGATTACTCCATGGAGTGTTAGCTGTATTAAAGGCATTGACTAAGAATAGCATGAGCACGACATATAGAAGAATCCTGAAGGCAGGATGGTAATTGACTCCTTTGTTGGGCCTAGGCTACCTTATGATTGTGGACTTTAATGGATTGCTGATTGAAGATGTACATTTTATCCAAACAAATGAGAAGTGAGAAACAATATGTTGCAAGCATCCAGAATTAAGGCATAAAGAAGGAGTGGAGAAAGTTCCCCTAAGAAGGTATACATTAATCACCTCTAGAAGATAGTCGTATTTTTTACGAAGAAGAGTTAAGAAGTGTAGGAAGAAGGAAAGTCCAAAAGAAAGGACGATTAAAGTCCATTTTTGTGTCCAATCCCATATGGAAGAATTTGAAAAACGGGTTTAGGAAATTTCCTAAAATGTACTGAATAGTTTTTCAAAGGATTTGTTAGGAAGTTGCTTTAAAAAAAATGAGTAAAATTGAAATTCTTGGTTTAAAATTGGTTAAGTCAAAAAGTTTTGAATTTAATGATTTTTGATAAAAGGATTTTTCATTTTTGAAATAAATGGAAAATATAGTGTGGGTTTAGCTCGATGATTTATCTACTTTTGCAAATTTGGAAGTTCCATTTTAAAATTCTTTTTGAGGGGTGGATAATTGGAAATATTAATTGATTCAAATGAGAATAGAAGGGTAAGAATGCTCGATAACTAAGATAGGAGGAATATTCCTATGTAACAAAAATACAGAGAATAATAGCTAAAGTAGAAGCCGTTTAGGTAGGAGTATGAGAAATAGAAATATTGGAAATTTTAGGAAATTTTGATAGAAATAGCATTAGGAATTTATACAAAAGAGAAGTAGTAATCTAGTTAGAAATAATATAGGAGAAAAGCAATAGGAATAGAATAGGAAGAATGGACAAATTCCATAGATATGTAGTGGCTGCGCATATATCTTAGATAGACGCTTAGATAGATGCAGCAATTGCATGTACCTTTTATAAGTCCTCCTCACATGTTATTAAAATCTATACTAAGGGTGAAAGTGAAAATATGAATAGTAGAAAAATAATAGGATGGAAGTTATCCTTGTCTACTACACTTTTCATTGTTTAAAGTTATAGTAGATGCTTTTGAAAAAAAAGGTGAAGTTGGTTAGAAAAGGAAAAAATTTCAAGGTTCCTTTTTGGAAACTAAGAAACTTTTGAATTTGAAAAGGATTTCTAAGTTTATATTTTTAAAGATAAATTTTTTGGATTAAGTACTTCATGATTGTGAAGTTTTGGTTTTATAAAGAATGGTGAGAACCAAACCAATTTTTTTTAATATGGAGCAGATAGGGACCACTGCCCAAGTAAGATGGGATAAAGGTTTATGCTATGAATAAAATAGCTATGAATGCTAATAGGTTAGCAACAAGGAATCCCCATTGAATATAAGGAATGCTAGTATGAACCTAGGAATATTTTATTAGAGATGTGTGAAATCCACGAGAAGAACTCTAGGAATGAGGAATTATATCAAAGTAAAATTTGCAAGTCCTAGGGTATACTCTTATGAAGGATCAAGAATATAGAGGAAGTAAATACCAAAGTTTGAGGATACCGTCAAGAGATTTTGATTTGGAGAAGAAGTAGTATGGTTGGTGAAGAGAGTAGTGAGATAGCAAACACACATAATGGGTGTTTGTTGACTCAAGGTTCGAAGAGGGCGAGACAGGTGGTAAGAAAATTATTCCACCAAACAAATTTTCTAATGAGTTATTATATATGTGCATAGTTCATATATCTTACCCACTGCGGTATGGGAATGCACACTTTTTCCCATAGTCGAGTGTAATTATTGAAGTAATGAATGGACCTCATTCATTAGGAGCCAAGGAGGTAAGTTAAGACATTTGGATTATAGTCGAACGGTGTACTAGAAATGTCATCTTAATTTAGTAATTAGTGTTAGGGCCACAAAATCAATAACACCAATTAATGATAAATGACAGCTTCCAACAAAAAAATTCTTTTAGGATTTTGAGGTTGTAATTGCTAGTTGTCTCCCATAGGTTATTGGAAAAGCATACTATATGATATGAGATATGTTCCTTTTTTTTACTATATTGATGGTTCAGATCAGCTTTGACTGCAATATAAATATATTGGAAAACAATGTAAATAAAGAGATCTCATAAGGACACTTAACTAGCGACGAAATATAGGTAAGGCTGGAAGTTTATAAAATAATTTAGGAAATTAAGTTAGCAATTATAAATAAAAATATTTTAATTCCAATAACTTAGGATTTGGAAAAAATAAATTTTAGCAAGCGGAGGTAAGGGAAGGGTTATTGAGAAATCATGGATCACTATCCCTATGTCTTAAATGCTGAAATGTATAAATCTAGGAATAACTTCGCAATGCTTGGGTCAATCATATACATTAACTCACAAACCGAGTCCTGATTACGTTAATACGTGGTTTGATTTATTTTAAAGATGAAGTGGCAAATGTTTAAAAAAAATTGTTCGAATGATTATGAAATCTTTTGTTTAAATACTTTTGAGAAGCTAAGTTTAAATGGTTTTGAAAAATTTTGTTCAAGTGCTTTTGGAAAAAAATTGTTTAAATGCTTTTGGAAAACTAATTTTCCAAACTATTTTGTGAGTTGATGTAAAGGGGGAAGAAGATTTTTGATGGGGAATGAAAAAAAATTCAACTTTCTAGTACCACATGCTTAATGTATGGCGGGTCAAAGTGTTAGTAAATATGAATTTTACTGTTTGACAAGGTTGATAGTATATTAAACATAAGGAATAATAAGGAAAAATGTCGTTTTAGCTTTGGAATTTCTATTTCCATACCTATTTGATAGTGAAACAAAACTTGTGCTAAGGATAATTACATTTTAAAATCCAAAAATAAAAATCCTTATGCAAATTGTATTTGGAAAAGGTGGAAAGTTTTAGGAGCGAAAGAGAAGCTTCAAAGGTAAAATCAAATAGGAATCCAAAAGAAGGGTGAATCGTAAAATTTTATATCTAAATTTCTTCCATCATGAGAGAATAGATTTTGAAAAACTGGATTTTCATAATTTTTGGATGTTAGAAATTATGTGCTAGGTTTTCGATGGTAGGTATTGGATGCAAAATTGGTTGAAACATATTATGCACTTGCACACGTTTGGCTGCAAAATTGGTTGTATATAAATTCATTGGATGGCTTAGAATGGTTGCGCATTATGTTACGTGATTACACCTTTAGGGAATTCAAGAACGAAATTCATTTAAGAGCAGGGAATGTAACACCCTGCTAAATTAATGGTAATTAATAAACAATTATTAAGGCCTAAAAATAGAGTTTGAGCAAACTCAGAGTTTGGCCATGAAACATACACTATTGTGTTTGATGCGATTTTTTAAGAAACTTTCATATTTGGATTTTCACGATTGAAGTTTTAAATTAAGAAGTTACAAGCGTTTAAAGTTTTCAGAAGGAAAATAATTAAAAACAAAAATAGAAATAAATAAAGATTAAAATGCGGACCTCACCGATTGACACCCCTCCTTAGGTTGGTCGACCACTAGCGGTCGACCACCTGTAGCGGAGCAGTCGACCGATCTTCAGGTGGTGGCTAAGGTTTGAACCTTGGCCAACGGCATGGATTTAATCATTTTAATCTAACGGAAACGATTGATTCAAGCACCTATAAATAGAGGCCTAGCCACTCACTTCTTTTCACTTGTTTTTTGATCAAAGCAGTGAAACTCTGTCATTTTCCCTTCTCCATTATTTCTATTAATTATAAAATATTATATTATATGTATATATAATTGGAGAAGGTCAGAAAATAAAAGTGAAGAAGAGAAGGAGCAAATCAATACTATGGAAAAAGGTAAGATTTTAGAATTATAAATCTATATTCCCCTTAACCCCAAATCTCTTCTCAGATCTGTAATTCTGATATTATGTATATACCTGGTTATACATGTTCTTTTGGGTTAGAATGGAAAAGGTTTCAAGTAAAGGAATGAATTCAGATTTGAGAGATTTGAAAAGCTAGAAATGTAAGTGGGAAATTATATAATTTTATTTATAACATTGAAATTTATCTCGTTGAATTTTAATTAATTATTATGCATGTATAAGATCTGATGATTATAGGCTTAAAACAAACATATAGGAATGTCGCCTACATATTCAATAAAATAGGCCATTGGAATAGGAATAGTATGTACAATAAGAGGTATTAAATAACTGAAAGTGGCGTTTTCCTAGACTTACTAAGGTTAGTCTGAATGAGATGTCAACTGTGGAAGATCGGTGGGCTATGTCAGTATTTTTGGACCGTTCTTTATTAGTAAGTCTGGCATATAGGCAATAACCACCAGCGGTCCCGAGCAAGCGGTAGAAAAGACTTGGGTTATGCCCTAACGAACTTCGCTTCCTACTAATATAGAATCCATATGGCAGACGCACAAACCTCAAAGTAGATGGTTAGACGAAATTTGTTTATCGAAGGTGGGCTAGTTAACCCTTGATGAGTCTTTGAGATACGTTTGTAGAGCGACAATTAAATTATAAATTATAAAGCCGTATATAGGGGCCATCGGTCTTCGTAGCTAGGACCGATTACTTAGCATTTACGTGGCCGAGGGCCCGCTTCAAAAGTTGAGGTACTAAATGCCCGTTGGGTCTGCCTCCTTCCTATTCAAAAAGTATTAAGTGGTCGAGTTTTTGGGTAGTATAGTTTTAAATATATATATATATATGTGTGTGTGTGTGTGTGTGTGTGTGTATAGGCTTATATATATATAGTTATACCTTAGAGAAGGTTTGGCATATGGTACGCAGACATTGGACTTAACGGACTAACCGTAAGTAATAGACATAACATTTAAATGGAAATCAATCGGAATAAATTAATGGTATTGGTAAATATGTAATTTTCCAATCATCCGAACATTGTTATGACCCTCCTCCTCATTACAACCCACATGATAGATTTAGAAGGATAGGCTATTGGAGCAAGATGGGAATGGTAGATGGAGAAGTTTTCTTTAATCATGCTGGACGTTGACAAGGCACTAGACATCCAAGGAATAATATTGATTCTAAGGTAGTAACCATAGTCGGTACGTGTGTTCTATTATTTTTTCTTTTTTTCTATGAGTTTATATTGATCGCACTTTGATATGCTTGTGTTTATTACAGGTTACCAAAATCAATGATCCGTACCGTAATGGATTTGGGTTTCAATTTAGTTGAAATTCGAGCACATTAAGGTGTGGGTTGTTGCAGCCATAATCTTAAACTAACGCTTAAGTGATAGGACTGCACAACAATTTCATATTGTCATTGAAGCAATAAGGATGCATCACCATTCTAATCTGAGGTTGAAATGACAGAATAAGGCAATAGGGAAAACTTCTCCACAACCACAAGCCAAGCTACATTCCTCAAAGGCAAGCCAAGAAGCCATGATTTCACTCTCAAATTCCTTAGACACAACTTAAATACAAAGGCGGTGGCACGGTCCTCTATTGACGAGAACAGTTCAGAATATGTTCAATCAATATGATTATCCTTCAAAATAGTGGTGTCGTCTTATTTACCGAGCCATACGGCTTGACCTCGATTACCCTTAACATTATGCTTCATTGTGTTTTGAGGGAACAGTGCGGTGCGGCTTCAAGAGTGTCGGCGCTGTTCGGATGCTATGCAATATCGTCGTCCACGTAATTATGGAGGCATGGTTCTTGATGGCCCATTCATGATAGCAATACTCTAGTGTGCTTACAACTATGAAATTTTTCTGAGATGGGGCCAGTTGCTCATTGTAGTATCGCATACACATGTGTGCAGTTCATTGCCTTGTTGCTTTATGAAATCATCAAGCCATAGTCTATTCAATACTGTCCCGCCTTAATTTCAAGCTTCTCACCAAAGTTTAAAGTTCATCAACTCAAATTACAGTTTCCCACCAAAGACCACATTGGCAATCCATGTACAGTGAATAAGCAAGATGGATGATCGAAACATGGTATAATCAAAGGTAGAAATTAAAAGATCATAAGATGGACGTTAGCAATCCATGTGAATCTCTGTATACTATAAATGAGTAGGGCATTATAGCAAAAGAAGTGTGATTTTACTTTTCTCTTTTTGGATAATAAAATCAAAAATTGTAGTCTTTACCATTTTTATTTGTACTAAGAATCAAAAAGGAAGATAAAGACATTTTTTCCATGGACGTAGGATTGATTAACATCCAAACCACCTAAATTGTTTGTCCTTTATTTCTTTTAGTATTTTACTATTATTTGTCTTCCATACTTTAATTGAAACGAATTGCTTAAACGAATTAATGGAGATCAACTATAGAATTTCGAATATTTTCCCTCGTAATTACGTGAGTATTAAAGGCAACATAACAACCTCCTTTAGGCAAATTTAATACTATTTAATTTGTTGATTCATAATCATGAAAGCGATCAACGTCGTGATTATTTCAAAAAAAATTAGGTGTTTTTGAGATGAAAAATCTCAATAACAATATACACTTGTACTGACCTATAATTTTAGGTATTGAGTGATTCCAAATATTTCATATGCACCATTAAATGGAAGTATGCATTGTGTTGATAGTTTGCAGGTTATGAAAATGGATGCTAATTTAATGATAATATAGGGTGTTAATATATACACATACCAAAAATATCCCTAACGCCACTTAAACAGGGAGGAAAATTAAATGGAAAAATACTGAAAAGACCCACTTTGGCCGATTAGACAAAATAGACTGAAAAATTAGACACACGGTTTTGCATAATTGAAAGAAGCAAAAATATAAAAAATAAACCCTAGTTTTAAAACACAGTAATAGCAAACCATATCAGCAACTAATAGCATACGTTCGAAAACTAATTATGTAAGTAAGAACTCTTTTTATTATTTTTGAACAAATCATTGTTCGAATTAATAATTTTCTCTATTACCAATCAAAGTATGTAAGGTATTTATGTTATTTACATTCTCAATAAATTCAATGTTGAATTTATTGTAGTCTACATTTAGGTTTTCCTAAGATAGTATGTGGTAAAATTTAAATTGTGGTTAAAACAAAGTCATATACGGTGATTTATTTTTGAATTCAAAAATTGGGTTTTGGTAGTGAACGTGTTGCAAAACTGGTTTTTATCGGTTTTGTTACAATTTAAAAAACCATTCGAAATACTTATTATTGTTATTATTGTTTTATTTATTTTTATTTGTAGATTGATTAATTTGGTTAATTTTTTGAAAACCTTTTGTTGAATAATCATTAAATCTTATTATATCTTTATTTTTATTTAATATGCATATTGTAGAGGATGTTGGTCACTCTAGTTCAATATTTTGTAATAATTATTTTCTATGTGAATGGAATGAATGCATAATCGATTTTTAAGATATTAAAATAGAAGATATGATTAAAGAAGGATATGATTTTAACCTCTTAGACAGAAATGACTCAGAAGCAAATCACGAGGAGGAAATAAAAGTTGATCTAATAGAATATTTTATTACCGAAGGAGTAAGTAATTCTATATGATATATATACATAAATAAAACAAAAACAAAAGGAATTGGAAATGTTGTATTGTCATTTTGTATATACATTTTCCCATCACGTGAAGCTATGATTCGTTGGTGTCGATCCATTGGAAAGAAGTTGAAAACTATGATTGTGACTACTTCATCCGATAAGTAGTTCGTTGAAGAAGCCACATGTTCGTTAGGTCATGAAAGAGGCAGAAAATGTCGGAAGATGAAGAGTGGAAAATGCAATGAAATAAATATTAAAACATGTGAACATACTTTAAATATAAAATGTGTCTATCCATATTCAATTAAAGGTATATACAAAGAAGACATAGATAAAGGAAATGACTTTTTGGGTATTATAGTAGTTGACGGTAAGTAGTTAACGTTATTCATAATCTTGAGTTACCAATATCCCTAATTGGTCATCCGTTTGTTGGAAAATTTACTATTGTGGAGAAAAAAAATAGTGCTTTGATTTATTTTTTCTAACATGAAACCTAGGGAAGTTTTGTTTAATGTTAAAAAGAATTTTCTAGAGAATACTTCAACAATAACAAAGGTGCACAATTTTAAATAGAAGATGAGGGTCGTTGAGATGCAAGGCGGGTCAGTGATGCAACATTTACTCAAGTTTTTTATTGAGTCTCATTATATTCATTAGGCGAGAAGGAACAAAAATGATGAGTCTGTTTTAGATAGTATGAGGGCTCATCCGAAATCTACTATATTGTGCAAGTGCTTTCCTTCAGTCCTAATTCTTGATTTCATGTATAAGACGAATAAATTTGGATTGCCATTATTACAAATGATATCGATCACATCTACAAATAAAACATTTACAATTGCAATGTGTTTCTTGTCACATGAGAGAGAAAATAATTATCATTAGGCTCTTACAAATCTAAAGTATTTGAATACTTCAGACAAATTTCTTAATGTAGTTGTGATAGATAGAGAATGGGCATTAATTAATGAATTTGAACAAAATATTTCTAGAAGCAACCTATTTGGCCTACGAGTGGTACATGTTGAATAATGTCCTTACGAAGTCAAGAATTTTTTCGAATCCGTTGAAACAGCAAAACAATTTGTAGCAAATTGGATAATTATTGTTCGATCAAAAATTTGAATACAAAGAACACTGGAGAAATTTTAATAATACTTGGAGAAACTATCCCGGTGCACTGAAGTAGCTGATCACTGGATTCCTTATAAGGAGCAAGTTGTTCATACATGGACTAATAAATTTTGGCATGGTAATAGAACAACCAAAAGAGTTCAGTTAGCACATTCTATGCGAAAATGATATGTTGCTAAGTCACAGGATTCATCTGTTAATATTTAGAGAGAAAAAATTATGATTTGTTATCTTTACAACACATAGAAATTAGTGATAGCTTCGAAAAATTTGCATGAAGTTTGGAAACAACATTGAGATTTGATTTTCAAATATATATCAAAGACACAGTTTCATAGTTTTTTTAGGCATGATTTATGATGAATTGATGAAAGTGAAAAAGGAAAATTTGTTATTTCTTCTTGTGATCACAAATGTCGAAAGATATTCAGCTTACCTTGTGTACATAAAATAAATGAAAACTATAATGATATTATTCCAATTCCAATGGATGCAATTCATAAACATTGGCGAATACTTTATGTCTCACAATTTCAAGAATCTATAGAGTTGGATCATACACTTAAACACATACAGTTTAGAAAATGATTCGAGAATACATAAGATAAAAGAATTATGTTGCTGCAGTTGAAGGAGATTAGAGTACCATCAACGACATCCTTACTGAAACCTAAACCTGGATTTCATAAAGGTCGACCACTTGGAAGCAAATGGGAAACTAAACCAGATACGATGAAGTTTTGGTCTATGAAACTTGATCTATCAGAATTTGAAAGAGTGGAATATTATATGCAACAACAATCACAATCAAGAGTTGCAAAAAAATTACTCCAAAATGGAAAAGAAAAAAAAGATACGATTGGAACTAGCCTTGAGTCCACTAAATTGTTAAATAAAGCTATAGATAAATTATAGTTGACTGATATTGTATACACAAGAAAATTCCTTCACCGTATTCCATATTTTCATCACCTGTTTGTTATTAAAGTTGAAGATGTTGAGACAGATGCTAATTGTGGTTTTCATTACATTACAGAGTAGGTAGATGAAATGAATGGTGATTTTGTGGAAGTGAAGAAATCTGTGCTATCAGATTTGAGAACACATTGGGATATGCATTATAAAAACTTCAATGTTACTTAGTTTAAGAAAATGAGAGAGGTACTTAGTTTGTTTGAAACAAAATGGTCTTTAGGAATACTGGATGGAAAGACCTGAAATGAGTTATTTAATAGCACATGCTTTTAATTGGGTAGTCGTCTTCATATCTAATGTTTAACATTTTATCCAAATCAATGAGCTCCTATAGGTGAGAACTGTAATGACCCACCATCGTAATACTTAAAAGTTAGCGCCTTACAACATCGTCAACTTTTAAATATCATGAAAGACAGATTATCGGGGAAAAACATTAAAACAAAAAACTAAACCAAGACATAAATATGATCTCACAGTGGAATGACAACACATAATACAAAAGAATATACATGAAATAGAGTAACATTATATAAGAGACCGCACTAGCGGAAGCAACTGACAAATAAATATTAATACAGAATAGTCATAATACATCAACTCGAAAAGCAAGGAGTTCTGAATAAATATCTGATGCAATAATCTCGTATATAAATAACAGATCTATTATGTAAAATAAAATAACAAGTATATGTATCTCAAAATGTCGATGCCATGCCTGCAAATGACTTGTCTTTCTTCCGTTGCAATCGTGGCGAAATTCTCTTCAATCTAGAGACTTCAAATCACAAATTTACATAACTTGAATTTTCCTTTATCCTTGTGTATATCTTATGTGCGTGTCAATACACTCATTCAAGCACGTCTATGCACACACATTCACGGGCGCACACATTAACTTATCAATTCATATTTCCGGACTTCACCGGGGTAATTACTTAACCAGTATACTCTCACGTAACTTAACACGCACGGTGGTTGCTATGGCTATGTGAAAATGCCCGTAATGAACTTACAATCAATAATACTTCTATATAACTAAACAATTGCAAATGAGCTTCTCCGGGGTGATTATTCGACCCGGCACTTTCCCATGCAACTTAGTGCATCCGGTGGTCGCTATGTTTACATGAGATCGCTCCTAACATGACCATACACACATACGGACATTCCTGGATACATACATAATCTATTACACAAATATTCACCTCTTACAAACACAACTCTCATCACAATTCTAGCTACAACACCGGAGTTGTTTCGATCGTTTCTTAACCTCAAATGCACGTATATGTATACTCTCTCCTGCACGTATACACATAAGTATACCCAATAGGCAATTAAACTATTTCTTGTTAAAATATTACTTATTTTAGTAATCTTTCTAATAATAAGAGTGAAATATCTTTTTATATCATTTTATATAATCATAAACCATTTTATAAAATGTTATACTAGCTTATAACCACATTGTAGCCTTTAGAATACTTAATCACTTCATAAAAAGAAATCAAGTATTCACCTTTTTACTATTTTACAAAATCCCATATCCATTTTATAAAATATATCTTCATTTATAAAATCAAGGAACCATTTTAGAAATACTAATTAAGACTTATAGGGTCTTTAATTACTTTAATGAGGGATGTGGAACTCCCAAACTCCTTGATTAGCTTTGAACCTTTTTGCAAATCAATTCAAGTGGATTAATTAATATTTTCTAATGACGTGCACATCATTACACTACTTAATTAATCCCAAATCAAATAATAACATCACAAATAATCACCCAATTTGCCCAAATCAAAACTAGGGCTTACTATCTTTTTTCAAAACATGGTATTAGGGTTTTAAGCAATTAATTAGCTAAGGGAAACATGTTTATAACATGAATACAAGTCTGAACTAACCTGATTATTCTCCAAATCACTTCATATGATTCAATATTAAGAAAAAAATGAAAAAATGAAGTATAACACATAAATCGATAAGGAAAATCATCTCACTCACCTTCTCTTTACCTAAATCAAGCTCTAATCACCAAAACCCATCTCCAAGCTAACTTTAAAGTTGAGATCTCTCTCCAAAATCCGATTCAAGCTAATTACTTTGCGGGTTTTGTCGAGAATTGGAAGATAGAAAATATGGTGATTTTTATTTGAATTTAGGAATTTTATTTAGAGGTATTAAAGTTAAGGGATTAGAAGGTGATTAAGAGGGGATTAGAAGACCATTGGAAAAGGAGGAGAAGGAATGAACCTGAATGAGAAGTGAATGAGAGATAATGAAGGGAGTTAACCATATATATGCAACAAATGGGCTAAGCCCCAATTCTCTCCATCTGACACTATTCATTTCCAAAAATTCCGAACTCCAAACATATCGAACCTTATACTCATTCAAATTCGCAACATCGATCCACACTTAACGGAAGTGGTCTCAAGTCCTAATTCTACAATATGCAAAAAGTCATATTTTAGACTTCCAATTCAATAATGACTTAATATTTAAATTGACTATTTAAATATAATATCGTTAAATATGCAGGTTGTTACATTCACCCCGCCTTAAAAGGATTTTGTCCTCGAAATTTACATGAGTACGAGAAAGCAACAGGATTGACCAAACTTCCTGAATCTCAATTTCAAACAATTCCAATAGTACCTTCCCTTGTGCTATCAGCACTACGGAAATCCCAAATTAGAATGCATCACACACTATGAAATATGCGTTGACCTCCATCATCCCACATTTCCCAAAAATTCCCACCTCTCTTAAGAAATCTTCTTACTATTTAAATACCAATCTAAGAAAATAAGCATTTAAACAGCTATACATCAGCTCTCAAGTACCTAATTGTACTATACAAAGTGGATTGTGCGCTAACAAAAACAAATTCAAACATGTATAACCTCGGTGTAGTATTTGGTACTACTATAGTCATACATGGCAATCAATTGGAGAGTAAGTGCAAGTGAGTTAGTATCAAAATATATCACTGACTCCGAGTCACATCAAAAGGTAGTAGACTCGTATAGATCCTATCTTGCCCCATGGCAAGTATGGATGATATGCGATCTATTCCAAATAGCTAAGGAATACAAATCAATATCCATCATTACTAACGGGTGGAGTCAACAATGGACACTTATCGCGATCCAACAATTCCAGATAAACAGGGCCAGTACCCTAATGTACTCTGACATCTATCTCTATCTAACAATAGAAGTGGCCACTAATACAAAGCCAATGATCTACAAGGCCACCAATACAAGGCCAATACAATGTATGATCACTAATATAAGATAAATACTACACAAAGTCATTACTATAAGACCGATATAATTTATATAACTATATGTACCCCAGATTGAACCCCCGAAGGGAGGAAGCCATTATTGACAATCAAATGGCATGCACTTAATTATATTATATAATTAAACTCTAGTCAATCAATGACTATAAGCGATAAGAAACCATCAAACAATAGCCGATAATGATAAGCAACAATAACTAGCATTCAAATTATCAAACATGTAAGCAACTAAATCAGCCACAATAAAAAATTAGCGAGCATCAAATTCAACCAATAGTGATAACAAACACGATCAAACAATAGCAACAACGACAATAAACAATAGCAGCAATAAGCAAGCATTAAACAATAAAAAGAAAGCACAGGCAGTAGCAATAATAGCAAGCAATAAGTAATAACAAGCAACATATAAGAATACAAACAATGAAATATTTAAAAGAGTCAAACACGCATGTTGAATCATAAACTCTAATGAGTCCGTTCGTCATTCAAGAGGAATAAACGCTTAAGTGGTGACACTCCTTTCATGAATATAACACATGAGTGACTACTATACTTCCGGTTACAAAGGGGAAAAATCTATACGATATGCAGGATCATCGAGTCTCAAAACTATTGAATAAATCCAGCAATCAATGCCTTAACTTTCCTTTTCTTTCAAACAGGATTCATTCCTTAAAAGAGAAAATTATATTAATAAAATCATCATAAAATAAAGATTTACAATTGCCTGGGTTTGATCAGATTCAAACCTTAACTGCACAATTTTAATAAAGATAATATACTAAGTAAACTAGGGTGCTCGCCTAGTCAAGTACCATCTCGTCACTTAGGAGATTATCCGAATCGCCACAAAACTTGTCAAGAAATCCTTTCTCGAACTATCCCACACAATAATTACTACACTAAAATTTTATAATTTTCCAAAGATCATTCCAAATGACATGATACTAGGTCCGACCATTCGTTTGCTCATAACATTTCTTTGTTAAATCAGGGTCGACCACCTAACTCCACCCGTGCGAACTCCTGATCTGGTTCTTTTAACCGACCACTGAAATCTTCTGGCATGACCAAGGTCGTGTTTCAGAAATCTCTTATTCATCCCAAGAATCTGACTCAAGGGCTCATCTATCAGAATCAAGTGATAAACCCTTTCCTAACTGGTGCAAATCACCTGAAAACTTTACGCTCGAACTATAGGTTAAGAATTGGCACGTGACCGGACCAATCTTTAGAAAATATTCCTTTCGGCACATAGGATTTCTCCCATCACATAAGGTTTACTGACATAAAGGAAAATAATTATAACACGAACGATTCTAGACAATTGCCTATAGGTCATCCACTCGGTGTCTTCTCATTACTGGGCGTCCACCAAACCCTACCTGGGTATAAATCCAAGTCAAACTTCATCGATCGAACCCACTCAATTTGAAGCCACATGCATCAAGTTCGAATGGTAATACTTCGGTCACTTCACCTCAGTTCTACAACCAAGGTGACTCATACATGGTTTATCTCTACTGAAGAATTTACCTACTATAAAAGGAGTCAAGTTTAGCCTATCTACCGAGTAACTAGCAACAGATGAATATACTGCTCAAGTGTTGGATGGAAAAAAAGCGAGTTTCATACCTCACTACATAAGCTCCTTTCGATTTTCCTGAGCCCTAAGCCGCTAGGACCTGGTAATGCCTGAAAGGCACAAGTCATCGTCACTTACACACCCTTCGGAAATGTAGGAAATTTCTTCTTCAAGTGATCATGCCGATCGTAATGAAGCACTTACGCTTCACTCTATCTAAATAACATTTCACAGCGAAATGCCTCTTATATGCCACATGAATGACATACTAAGTCATCTATACTTTTTCAAACAAGCCTGATTGTCCTTGTATCATGGTCATTCTGCCTTGGTTAGAGTTTCGATTACTTTCCACTTTCACTACTTCAAACGGTATCTTACGGGCATTCTCACAAAGGAAAGTCATCCCAATGAGATATTCAAAAGTGAACCATAATAGGGATAAGGCTAAGTAATGAAACTCCAACCAATGCTTAAGACCTAAGCAAATCTCTTTGCCCACAATAACGGAGTACCGACCAAATCAAAGACCAAAAATAAAAGGTTGAACCAGTAAACATGTAACGACCCACCATTTCGACAGTTTAAATCGACAATAAACCACACATGTCAACTCAAACCATTCAAAAGGGAGGATTGTTAATGGGGTAAAGAAGAAAATAAGAGGAAAAAGAAGAAGAAACAAACACAGAATCTCACAGCGGAACGATAAAATATAATAATCAAATAAATAGTTCATGAAGCTGTTTATACAATGCATCTGATTATAATCTATACAACATTTATCAGAGTTATATCTAAACAGCATAACAAAATAAAATGCAGCGGACAACATGATGCAGGGCTACTAATAGTAATAATACACCAAATCTTGGTCTTCGTCCTCCAAAGTAAGCCTTCAATAAGCTGAAAAACTCAGGGCTGACCCGAGCGCAATGAAAATAATAAAACACTCGAGTTAGGACTAAAATATCCTTATGTAAGTCAAATCGATATTGCATATAAAATATGAGTGTCACGGCGTCAAAGATATTATGGGTTTTTCACATCTCCTATCTAGCGTATAACGTGCGTGCGATAACTCAAGGGATGTTACGGGATTTTCTATCTCTTAAGGATACGTTAAAATATATATATGTAGTAGAATACGCTACATATATAATGTCTAATCAATAAAATAAATATTTTTCTTAGCGTTAAGGCTTTACATTAATCCCCCTTAATGCGTTTTTAAGCATTGTCGTACAGTTTGCATATAAAACACCAGTAAACGGTCGGTGGATAGGGATGCACCGTGATACGACAACACTAAACCAAAATCGTAGGGGTCTCGTTTAGGGATAAAAGTATGACAAGGCACGTTAGGCAACGTGTCAGGACCTGCAAATCCGTACCTCTTGATTAAACACTAATCTCCATTGATTAACTCAAAATGAACGGAAATACGAACCATGATGGTTTAAGAAAGAAGAAAAAAAGTAGAAGAAGAAGAAAATAGAGGAAGAAGAAGAACAACTAAAGAAAACACAGAACAGAAACAGAACAATATTAGAATCTCACATTCGCAGCGGAACAACATATAATAGATAAATGAATAATCTTTAAATCAAAGAACTACATCAGTTTTATACAATACATCAATCAGAGTCAATATACAACTCAATACAACACAGCACATCAAAGGACAGTTATATAAACTTGTCCTCATACAGAATACACAGTGGAATAAATAATGTCAGATACAAATACTACGTCTCGCCATCCAGCTTGCTTCCAAAGCTCCAAAATATCCAGAATATCCTGATAACATAACTCTAGACTGCCCGTGTGGAAAATTGGTGGGCACCCAGAGTTTAGAAGGGAAACAATAAACTCCGAGTCAGTCATGGTGACTGGTGTGAGATCGTAAAACAGTTTATCTTTAAAACAGACAACAGGAAGATTTTAAAATTATTTTCGCAATGCTTTTGGAAAATGAGACTACCATAAGGCCTCCCGCACACACACACAATGCAAACGCAGAATCGGAGGAGATTTCTCCTTATGATAGTCAAAGATGCTTGATACGCAAAATCAAATCATTTTTGATATTATTACTAGTGCATAGTGTAGAAAACTTTTCGAAAGTATAATATAAATCTTAGCCAGCATAGGCATTTCGCACTTATGCCTACTATAGCTACCATCCAAACAGTGGGGCGCCACCATAAGTGAATGATAGGTTCTACAACTAAAACCGTACAACTCACGTATTGTTTCTTTGGATTTCCAACAAATGGTCAGGCCAAGGAACTTCCCATTGCCACATGGAAACGCCTCTGGAATGACGTCCCGAGAACCTAACCGGATCTCTACCAACATAAGGCCGGGTTATCTCTGCAAAAATAGGTAACTACTGACACGCGTATGCCATCCCCCGATCGTAACCGATCTTCCCGAGGATCCTCGATTTCCAACAACCACATAATAAGCAGTATCAACATAGGTTAAGTATCTGGGCTCCATACCATGATACCACCTCTATCCAGAAGGAATGACATACACTAAGGGGCGCTACTCCCTAGAACCTTGCCGCATCCTTCCTGTTTTGACCATTTCCGGGGTGTGAGGCTCAACGAAGTCTCATCCACAAAGCTACGCTTTGTTCACAAAGCCATGCCTTGGGTCAAACAAATGATCAACCTATGATCACAAAGATAAATGATCAAACAAATGATCATATCACAAATGATCAAACACTGATCATCACACAGCTACACTCAGCATGTCACGTTACCAAATTAGGAGTATATCGCTGATAAATTTCAACTACATAACCTCTGAGCTCGTACGTCTCAGAGTAGGGTGTTAAGCTAAGAGAATAAATTCTCTGCCACCAACAGATATGTATTTGAAAGAAATCAGCTTTATATCTCAATTTGTAACGTCAGACACACAATCCATACAAGTCTGTTCCGGGATCGAACAGAACCGAAGGCACTTCTCACGAAGCCCTTGCAATTCCGGATAACTTTCAATCACGTTCGGACTTCCCATCACTAAGGGTGATAAAACCTCTAAATCGGAGATCAGCCGATGTAGAGTAACTCGACGGTAATCCTTCTGTTTTCAAAAACATCCGGTCTTCAACACCGGTCATCAAATGCAATTCATAACGACGTATCACATATTCGGAATGGGTTATACGACCCCATGGTCCTTTCCCGGCTAACCCGAATAGTGAGCGCTTATTCAAAAAAAAGTGTGGCATTCAAATTCATCCAATTCACAACAAATACCTATTCAAGGTAATTATTGATAGACGGTTATTTAACTATCAATAAAGATGCGCAACATCATCAAATTCCAAATTATTTATTTCCCAAAAATATCTTTACAAGATATAAAATTTCCACACTTAACCGTTTGAAAACAAATTAAATATTCACTTTTCAATTTATCTTTACAAAGATAAATTCTCAAAAACGTTTCATTTCATTTTGGAAAACATTTCCATACTTATTTAATAATAAGTATTTCACAAATTTATTTATATTCAACACTTGGAAAATATTCGATATACTTAAATCAAAATTAAGTATAAATTCATTCTTTAAGGAAATCATTTATTATAACCACATCTATTTGAGTCAAAACGAATGTTACGTAAAACATCATTACGACGACTCAAAATCACTAGTATAGGGATTCGGATTTTTAAGATAGATATATAAATCCCAATACTACAAAAAAATATTTTCTTTCGAAAATCATTTACTATAACAACAGTGTTATAGTCCACCATTTCCTTATTTCCTCAAAACGTCTATTTCAACAATAAAGTGTTGAAATCTATGGTTTCGATATTTAACACATTTTAAAACATCGTTAAAACAATTAACTTCATTTTTAAATGTCACTTTCCCAAAAAAATATCCATTTTATTTAACAATATATTCACTGTCCAAAATCGTGAATATACTTCACTAACCAAATTTCAATATTTGCTACACATTTTATTTCAAGAATTTATCCACTATCCAGAATCGTGGATAAAATTCTCTTAATAACCTTCTATATTAAATTCATCAATTTTAATTGATTTTCGAATTTATAAAACAACGTTTATAAATTCAAATTCTATTTTATATCAACTTCGATTTATAAATCTCCTTTATTTACTTCTATAATTTCACTTATCAAAATAAGTGATTTCGGATTTATAAACAACGTTTATAAATCACATCTATACATTATAACAATTTCAACTTATAAAATCATTTTATTAGCAAATTCTATTTATCTTCCATCTAAGTGCAAAAACCTAATTTATAAGTGAATTACTTATAAATCTTTTATTTCACAACATTTTTTCATTTTATACTTCAAAATTTATAAATCTATAAATCTTGTTCACTTATGATTTTTATTTCATCTCATTCTAACACTTACAAACTCGTTTTAAAATTCCAATGTTTTAAATTTATAAATATCAACTTTTTAAATCTTTTAAATAAACCGTTTATAATACTTTAAAATTCTCAATTTAAACCATTTTATAAATGACTTAACCATTTATTTCAAAAATCACCTTTCGGTTATATTTCACAAAGATCTTAACTTTTATAACTTTAAGAATTTGAACGTTTATTTATTTAAAATAAATTACTTCAAAAATTTAATAAACGTATATTTTCAAAGATCACTTTAAAAATGTCTTTTAAAAATCAACATCGTCATTTTTAAATTTCAAAAAATGAATCCGATGATGCAACGCACCAATTAGTCAATCACAACATCAAACATCATATATCATCATATGATAACAGAATATATATCAATATCTGTAAATAAATAAATACAGTTGAGGAATCCAGTTGGATCCCTCCAACCTGTTTCCCTGCATCCAAAGACGTTAGCACAATACCAATTCCACTTCGAGGTGGAATATCGCGGTATATGGGTTTTATAAAAATATCATCCGCTTAATAACGGCGCAATAGGGTCTCATCCGCTATATAGTGCGGGAAATCAATCAATCCAATATATACATATGCCAATATGTATATATTGCTATATATAATACTATATATACTATCACATCCAAACAACAATCAAATCAAAAACAGAAATATCAAATTTCAATTGAGTGAGAAAAATCTCACCTTAGCTTTTTATTTTGCAATCCAATCCAATCCTTCTTTTGTTTTCTCGACTTTAACCTTGTATAAATAATTTATAAAATCTATTAATATTCGAATTAAATCGAATAATTAAATTTCCATTTCAACAAATTTAATTCAACATTTACTTTATAAAATATCTTTATCAATTTATTAAATAAGTTCATTAACAGATTAATCCCATATTAAATTGTTTAAATAAAATTAGTAATTCAACAAATGAATATATCGCATTATTTAACAGATTATTCTTTACTGCTTCAAATTTATTTTCTGCATATTCATATTAAATAAAATTCTAACTTCTTACTGGAAATATCATTTTCTAATATATATTTACATTTAAAAATTTCTTTTCTGTAAATCACCTTTTTGTTTACTGTAAATATTTAAACAAACTAAAGTTTCTAAAACTATATAAAATTTTCTTTTCTGAATTCCTGTAAGTACATATATTTATAAATTGAAGAAAATAACTTGTTTATGAACTTATTGTCATTATTTTTTTTTTCCTAGCCTATGCATACCTATACATATATGCTATAAATTAATAAATAATAAATAAAACTACCTCACAGAAAACTCGAGACTCGCTCGAACAGCACGCGACTATTTGCCACGACTTCCCTGAACACTCGAAGGCTGCCGAAACCCTAATATCGTGACCTGCTTTGTTCCTCACGCATTCGGCCATGCTCGAGCCACCATCGAGGCTCACCTCGTCGCTGACATCACCAAGAAGGAGACGCCAGAAACCCAACTTCGACTTCCCTTTCCGCGTTCGCATGCCGCACTCGCGACCCAACCAGCCTCGATTCGCGACCCCAACAAACGAACCCCTTTTCCGATCGCGACCTCGAGCCTCCCCTCCTCCGGTGCCTCATGCTCGTGAGCCTGTGTCTCCACCTCCGATTGAAGATGCCGCCATGCCTCTTTCCAAAATCGAGCGCCAATCCAGCAGCTTCGTGCTCGAGCTCCCCATCGCGAAGTGGTCGCGGTTCCTCTCCCATTAAATTTAACATAACTGCTTTGATCTCGGGGATGAATACTGAGGTGGAGTCGGCTTCGTAAATTTGCAGGAGCCATAGAGAATGAACTCGACCCTCTAATTATTTTGAATTGTTTTCGATTTTTTTATTTTTTTTCTCTTCGTTCTGAACTGAAGAAGGTGGAAGTGAAGATGCGTGATTTGTACAAGGAAAAGGATTGCTAGGCCGGCTTGCTTCAAAATACAGAGTAGAATAGGTCGGCAAAAGAAACGTAGGGCGACTATGATTTGATTTGTGACATAATATAATATATTTAAATTCAAACGATAAATTATTGTCAAGGCGTTTCTATCTCGTACGATCACACAATGACTCCGAATGCTATGAAATTTAAAATCCGGTAATAATTCTATATTACGTATCCAATGGAACTGGTTTCGTCGAATTCCGAGACTGTGCCCCGGAACACTATTTTTAAATATCGATTCGAACGGTTTAATTTCGAAACTGAACAAAGTACTTTCAAATCCAATTCTGAAGCTTCTATTATCTTTACTATTATCATTACGAATTTTAAAAGCTTTTGAAATATTTTTCTTCAACTTAAAATTGAAGATTCAAATTTTTATTCAACTTTCAATCGATTAAATTTTATAATTTTATCGCCAATTTATTCTGATAGTTTGAAATTCAAGTCAAACCATCATTCAAAGATTTAAAATTAACAAAATATTTCCATTTTAAATTGTTCAAAATTCTGGGTCGTTACAATCTTCCCTCCTTAAAAGAATTTCGTCCCGAAATTACAAGTAAGGAAAAATGGTCCTTAACTCGTCTACTATTTTTCACAATCCAATAGTCTTATCAATTTTTTTCCAAAACAAATCTTTCTACTAAAGATTCGTTATTAATTCAACTAACTTTCTAAACATTTTCATAATTTTCAAACAACATTGTTTTACTTAGCAATTCAAATTTAAATTTAAATTCAAATTTTAAACTTTCAAATTTTTCTCAAAAATTTTCTAACACTCGAAATTTTCAAAAAATTTCGCCTGCGTCTCCTTTGCGCGGCTAACACGGCACGACTACAAAACGTCCCTACGGACTCTCAGAATTCAAAAAGAAAAGAAAAATGCCAAACGGCTAGAGAAGAAATCAGCAAATCTCATATTGAAATTCAAATACTTACCTTTTGTCGAGCAATTCAAAATTATCTTTGAAATCAAATCCAATTTCTTTATACACCTGTATATCCTACTAGCCATAATATCTAGTTATAGCATTCAATTATCATTTTGCCAATTCTATTACAAAATTTCCAATATAAACTACTTATACATTTTTACTTCACTATTGAAGTTACATATCTATTTATTTTCATTCAATTTTATATTTCAAATTCATTTGAATTAAATTCACAATTTTAATTCTATTTGAATTCATTTTAACTTCTGAATATTGAATTTCATCAATTATCTTTAGTCATTTCATTTGCAATTGATTCCATTCAATTTAATTCGCATTTCAAATCTATTCCATTCACTAATTTAGTTCAATTAGTACATTCACTTATTCATTTTAAATTTCAATTCCCATATTCAATTCATCTCGAATTTCGTTTACTAACAAATTTACAACAAAGTTTAACATTCAGCTTTAATTTCATTTACTTGTACTTGCAATTGCAATTTTACTTATTCATTCACAAATTCATTTATTTTTCAATTTGAGTCTCATTCCAGTCAGATTTCAAATATGTTATAAGTTATTAACTTGTTCACATTCCATTATGAATTTTATCTTCAAATATTTTTCTGGAACTTTATTTCAAATTATATATCACATTATTATTTCATATTCACAAATTCTATTCATATATGAATTCATTTCTTTTAAGTTAGATTTTTATTTAAACTTTAAACTTTACAAGTTATCAACTTCATAATATTTCATAAATATTTTTTTATATAGTATTCTAGAGTCTTTTCAACCTTTCAAAATCATTTTTAAAACAATTCAAATTATCCTTTGAATTTCCAAAACAAAACCCAAATTTTTCAAACAACTTCCATTTAAAACAATTTGGCAGCAATTCCTCTTTTGGAAACCCGAAAATGAACACCGGTGATGTCATGATCATCATCGAAATTATTTTCCAGCGACCGAAAAGAGTTTAGAGCTTTTATCCCTTCAGAATACTTTTCAAAACCTTTGAAATTCATTTTCAACTCCAAAAAGAATTTAAACTTTCCAAATCTCTCTCCCTGCTCGAAGAAAAACAAGTGCACGTTGGTGCACGTGCACCACCCATTCGCCTATCAAACCGACCCACCAGCTCCTCCAATCTCTCTCTCTTTGACAACTGCACCTACTCAACCCCAAAAAAATCCCCTCGACCCATCACCGTAAATCGCAATCCGACCCTACCCCAAAGATCTGCTGCAGTCGCGACTTTCTATACCTCGCCGCGAGCCACCAGAATATGCCTCCCAAAGTGCCACGCCATGACAAACTCACATCCTGCCTCCCAATCGGAGCTTAAACCTCATCATATCGCAAACCCTAGCTCAAGCCAACGACGTCGAGCTCAAAATCATGGCCGCACTTCAATTTGAGCACACCAGATCGAAGCATAAGATGAAATTTGATTTTTAAAATTGGTTTTACATTTTTCTGTTGAGTAATTTTTTAGATTCAATTTTTAAAAGCTTTGGTTTTCTTTTTTTTATTTCCTCTGGTTCGGCTATGTTTTGAAGAGAGAGAAGCGTATTTGAAAAGGAAGGATCACATCATAGGGTGGCTGGAAAAGAAAGAAAGTGGTTGATAGTTTGACTTAAAACAATTTAAAATATTATTTAATTACAAATATCTCGTTTAAAAGTAGCTTAAAATTTCGAACTCCTATCGAGGCATGTTGCCATGATTTCATTAAAGTTATACCCATATTCCGAATGCAATGGAAAAGGTTTTGAGTCCTAATTCGATTGTATGTGGAAGATAGCTTTTTGAATCGAATTAAAATATTAAATTTTTGATATTAAATTCAATGCGTTTATAACCGTACGACCAAACGTTACGAAATTTGAAATCCGATAATAATACACTATTATGGATCCAATGGAACTGGTTTCGTCGAAATCCAAGACAGTGCCCCGGATCGCTATTTTAACGTCTCGATTATAATGTAAAATTTCCAATTTCTAATTATTCACTTTTAAATCCAATTTTAAATGTTAAAAATCTTCATTGTTGTTTAAATAAAATTTACATCAACTTTCAATATCAATTTTAGTCATATTAAATTCAAGTTCAATTATTCAAATAATTTCCAATATTAAATTTAAACAATTTAACTATCCAATAAATCAATAAATTTCAATATCAGATTTTAATTGAATTTTATTTATCAATTAAGTTCTTTATTTACATCTAATGAATCCCATATTTATTATTTAATCCAACTATTGATTGTAAACTCATTTAATACATAGCATTACCTTTCAAACCCCGTTATTACTTAAATCTTCGAAATTAGTTTATTTCAAAATTTTATTCAAGTCCATATCCAATAACTTACATTCAAAACCATTGAATTTTTGGCTTTAAACATTTTTATTTAATAATTACATTAAATTTAATAATTTAAAATAGTTAAAAATATGAGTCGTTACAATCTCCCCCATTAAAAAATTTTCGTCCCCGAAAACGAACTAAGTAGAGAATTTTACATTTGATATATTTTATTTAAAATAATCAACATACAAAACAATAAGATCTCATTTATAAAACCATTACTATATTTCTACTACACTACTCCGATCAGCTTACGGAATTTACAAGTTAGTTATCAAAACAAGTCATAAAAATTTTAAAACTTCAAATTTTTTCTAACACCCGGATTTACGAAAAATTTCAGCATAGTCTCCTTTGTGCGGCTCGATCAGAACAACTATAAAACGCCACTACGGGCCCTAAACCAACAAAAGAAAACAAAATCCAAGTGGCTCAATCATAAAACCATCAAATCAAATGACAAAATAAACATGTTCCTTTTTGTCGGGCAATCCAAATTTTCTTGATTTTAAATACCTGCATCTTATTTACCAAAGATATCCAATCACATAATTTAAATCATTTTATATTCTGCATTTTCAATTTTCAATACTACCTTTAGTTAAGCCCGTACGATGTACATATATCATTCGCAAGCAATATCAAATTTGATCGCTCACTCGATCACACAATTTCACTTCCGAACTAATATCGTTCACACGACTCTCTAGTGCGGACTCAGATTTGGTTCCTTGATCGGAAACTGTCATTCTCCTTGTATAGCCATATACTATGATAGAGAATTCCAGAATAAACCAAAAATCCATATCCAGGGTTCGCCATCGAGAATCAAGTGAAAAATCCTAACTCGGATCGATATAAATCATCTCAAAATTCTGTGCTCGAATCTGGATCAAATCGTTATGCGAATAAAATAATATACGTACAACTTACGTATTACCTTTCAATAGATTTCTATCCAATTCATCTATATTAAATTTCTTTACTTACCTTCATTTCATTTAAAATCAATTATTCACAGCCCATTATTCATATCCCTTATTTACTTAGTATATCCAGTTCTTTACATAGCATATTCTTTAGTTCTATCATTTCTTAAACATCATTCCATAGAATTTGCTTAATTAAGTTCATTTTAAACATTCTACACAATTTAATTAAATTCAATTTCTTTTTCCAATTGATTCTTAGTTACACCAAATCCTTTTCATTCACATTCATTTTCATAATTTCCTTTAATAACAGATTTATTTGTGAAACATTTTATTAATCATCACTTTAGTTTCTAATCTTTCTATAAAAATCATATATAAGAAGTTGGACTTTATCTAAGTTTATAATTATCTCAAAAGTTATAAATTCAATTTCATAATTTCTTTGCAAATTTATATTCAATTCTATAACCAATTTACAAAGATATTATTTGATTTATCTGTCTACTTTCTTAAGTTCACTTACTTATTCCATTTGGTCATTAATCATTTCACATTATATTTAAGTATATAACATTTATTATTACAACCAAATTTCCATTTATATACATTTTAATTACTTTTAAGTTTTATTTACTTGTATAATATCCCATTACATATCCAAATCATCATTTTAACTTTTAACATTTGGTAAGTCTTATTATATGGTATTAGAATGCAATTTGGTACTATACAAATTAATTGATTCATTTTTACTTAATTAGAATGTTCACTATTTTAACTTGTTTAAATTTCTTTACTTTCAATTTAAGAGTTGCACACATCAACTCTAAAGTTTCTTAAAACATTTAGCTTAGATTTCTAAATCCTCTTATTCTATAAGTTTTGGTTATTCAAATATTTCATTTCATTCAAATTATTTGAAGATTATTAATTAACAGAACTTAAAAATTTAAACATCGGGTTCATTTCAAATCATTTAAAATAAGTATATATACTTATCTCTTATATATATCAAATCATACCTTTGGAGTTTAAACAAAAATTCGTTTATCAAAACAATTTCGAAGCAAAGCTTCTCATAAGTCTTTCCCACTTTGAGACTCGAAAATGAACGTCGATGATGTTGCGCAGTCATCACCAAAATTATTTTTCAGCGACAAAAGAGAGGAGTATTGAATTCATTCCTTTTAAATTTTATTTGAAAACAATTTGTATTTGTATATACTTTTAAACAATACTAATATTATTTTCCAAACCTTGAAAACCTTTTTAGAAACACCAAAATTTAAATTTCTCAAATTCTCAACTTTATATTCATTTTACTTGCAGTTTATATTTTATAAATCACATTTATGCAATTTCACTTTCTTAAAATCATATAATAACTAATAGTTTAAGAATATTGACTATTTAAACAATAAACGATAATGATCAATATTATCATTTCTAACAACCAATCCACACTATATATACCCTAATAATTTCTGAAAAATTATTTCTTTATATATAAAATATAATCAGGGTAAAATTATTCCATTTACCAAATTTCAAACGATACCGTGTCGGTTTACCTAGTTTAAGAGTTTAGAAACCCCTATCGATACGGTTGTACTTCCCGTACCGACCAGAATTCATAACCACTCAACCGATAAGTCAGCACAATATAAAACATTTCATATTCACTAACAAATACGTGCTCATATCTATTAATACACTCAAACTCATTCTAGGGTGCTACTGACCCTATCTCTAATGAGTTATCCCACAAAGCTAAGGTTATCGCTAAACCAAAGCTCGGATACCAACTGTAAGGACCCACCCTTTTGGATAGTTTAAATCGACAATAAACCACACATGTCAACTCAAACCATTCAAAAGGGAGGATTATTAATGGGATAAAGAAGAAAATAAGAGTAAAAAGAAGAAGAAACAAACACAGAATCTTCTAGTGGAACGATAAAATATAATAATCAAATAAACAGTTCATGAAGCTGTTTATACAATGCATCTAATTATAATCTATACAACATTTATCAGAGTTATTTATAAACAACAGAACAAAATAAAATGCAGCAGACAACATGCTGCAGGGCTGCTAATAGTAATAATATACCAAATCATCGTCTTCGTCCTCCAAAGTAAGTCTTCAATAAGCTGAAAAACTCAGGACTGACCCGAGCGTAATGAAAAGAACAAAACACTCGAGTCAGGACTGAAATATCCTTGTGTAAGTCAAATCAATATTGCATATAAAATATGATTGTCACGAAGTCAGAGATGCTTATGGGTTTTTCACATCTCTTATCCAGCGTATAACGTGCGTGCGATAAATCAAGAGATGTTACGGGATTTTCCATCTCCTAAGGATCCGTTAAAATGTTTATATATACTAGAATACGCTACACATATAATGTATAATCAATAAAATAAATATTTTTCTTAGCATTAATGCTTTACATTAATCCCCCTTAACGCGTTTTTAAGCATTGTCATACAGTTTGCATATAAAACACCAGTAAATGGTCGGTGGATAGGGATGCGCCGTGATACGACAACACTAAACCAAAATCGTAGGGGTCTCGTTTGGGGATAAAAGTACGACAAGGCACATTAGGCAACGCCCAAGGTAGGATACTACCAGTTTACCCTTCCCGACTGTTGGTAACGCATCATAGCTATGATCATCCACCGCGTCCAACACTCCCATAATTCGGAGGGTGCGCACCAATCAATCATAATGTAAATGATGGTAATACGAAGAAGTGCATCCGCTCGGGGTAGCTAACCCACTTGGCCGGTACGGCTCATGTTTTAGTCATTTCAAATTGGCACAAGTGCCAGGCTAGTCCATCATCATTCTCTTTCTTCAAACCCAGCAAACGACGCCAAATCCAACCACTTCGTTCTGGAGTCTCCTCCGTGTACACAGTTGTTAAAGTAGCTCTAGTATCGACAAAGAGTATGCCCATATCCGGTCCCAGTCTCTTTAACAACCAAACGCCGTTTTACACACCGGTTGGTTCTTTTACATTTCGAAAACAGTTCATACTTGACATCAAAATATCATAGTCGCTTCGAAATCAAATCCATTTCGAAATCATCATATTTACTCAAAATATACTATTTTATTTCAAGAATCACTTCGCCTTAATATCTCGATTTCGATTCCAAAATTGTTTCGAATTTTAATCTGGGTTATAACTTCATTTAACCCAATTCGTATTTTAAATCCATGATTTGAAAATAAAATTCTACCCTTGACCTGTTTGAATTTTTGAAAAATAGTTTGAATAGTTTTAAAATAGTTTACATAATAAAATAGTTGAAATAGTTTAAATGGTTGAATTAGTTGAAAATAGTTTAATATAAAATAGTTTAAGTATTAAAATGATTTATATAGCAAAATAATTTGGAAAACCAAAATAATTTGTATATTCAAGAAGATAGCATTTAAATAGTTTTATATTAAATAATTAATTTGAAAATAGTTTCAAAGTCAAATCGATTCAATTCCAATTTCCATTCAATCGATTCAATTTCGATTTCAATTCAAATCGATTTCAACTTCGATTTCAATTAATTCAATTCTACTTTCAAATCCAATTAATTCAATTTCAATTTATATCGACTTCGAGCTCGATTTTCAAAATATCGATTCAAAACATTTAAATAAAATTATCCTTCAATATTCAGTTTAAAATCAAATCTTCAAATAAAATTCAATTCCGAGCTCAATTTCAAAATATCGTTTTTATATCACTTTTACTAAGTAATATCCAAAGTTCGAATAAAAGTTCAATCTTTTAAGATCAAATCAATCTATGAAATTTAATCATATTCTGATTTTAACTTCAAAATCTCAACTTCAATTATTTAACCATATTTTTTTAACCAAAATTTTATTTAAACATTTCAAACTCGAATTCGTGATTAATTTAATTTCTATAAATTTGATTTTTATTTCTTTTAAATCAAAACCATTTAAATAATTTCAAATCTAAGATTTTCAAAATCATTTAATTCAACCAATCCGGTGTCCTTATGTAATTGTATATCCTATGGCCAAGTGATCAGATATTTCACTTTAATTTCAGGGATGGATATATATCATTTCAATCCAAATCACGATGTCATAGGTATATATCATTTTAACCTATTTCTTAATTCATTCGAAATAATTCAATTTACAGTTTGTATACTGTAAATAATATACAGGGTGATAATAAGATATATCAGAATAAATAAGCATCCAAATCATCCAAAATATCAATCAATAGCATCCATCACAATCAATCATCCAAACAGTCAATATAATTCACAACAATTTCTTAGTTATTATTATCTAGCATTTTATTGGCAATTAAATTCCAATTTCAGATCTAACTGTCAATTTTAATTTCCATAGTTAATTCAATGAATATTTATCAAACAATGATCAATAAGTTTATATCACTTCATAATTTCAAATTTTACTAGCATAAAAATATTCTAGTATGTTGTGAGCATTATAAAACACACTTTGATTTTCCGTTGTCGCCGAGACGTTTCGGTTTGGAACTAAAACCGAACAACGTCCGATTTTAGCCCAAATTTCGACTGTCTCCAAATCCATCCAAACCTATTTCATTGCGAAGCTCTCGTCATCATGATCACAATGCAAAAAGTCTCGTCCCAATCGGACCTCGTATGACTAAGATACAATTTTTTTTTAATTCGTCGATAAATTAATTATATTAAACTCTAATTACTAAATATAAAAGCTCATACCCAAACAAATCAAACCCGACCCACTACACCTCAACATCTTCTTCCTCCTAAACACACAGATCCATTCTTGTTCGAAGAAAAACAAGTGCACGGTGGTGCACGTGCACCACCCATTCGCCCATCAAACCGACCCACAAGATCCACCTATCTCTCTCTCTTCGACAACTGCACCTACTCGACCCCACAAAAATCCCCTCGACCCATCACCATAAATCGCAATCAGACCCTACCTTAAAGACCTGTTGCAGCCGCAATTTTCCACACCTCGCCGCGAGCTACCAGAATATGCCTCCCAAAGCGCCATGCCACGACGAACTCACATCCTGCCACCATAGCTCCAATTGAAGCTTAAACCTCATCATATCTGTAACAACCCGTAAATTATAATGGTTTTAATAACATAATTAACTGAAATTTAGGGTAATTTTTAAATAATAAAATTTGGAAATGAAAATTTAATATATGGAATACGTATATTTAAACATAACAAATGGTAAATTTTCATTTGATAATATGGAAGTTTATTTTATTGTGTAATTTTATTTAAATTTAAATCAGTTAATATTTGATGATAATAAAATATTTTCCAAACATGAATATTTTTATATAATAAATTTGTAAAATATCTTTTGAGAGAGACGTCACATTTCGTTTCGTCAAATTTGGACTGCTAATGCTCCGTTTACCTTAATTCCAGCGTATTAGCAGCATTTTCGGTACCGATTATCGACTTTTGATAGGATGGTCATACCACTGATATCTGTATACCATATTGATTTTCTCGTCGTGCCGATCTCCGTAGTATATTTGTTCGTGTGTTTCGGAATTCGGTGTGCGGAGCAATCTGCGAAACGCCTAGCGTATCGGTTCCGCAACCGAATCTTTTGGTTGCCCACTCTTTCATTTCCTACCATGCAAATCCAATAGCCGTAAACTTTTAGTATTCCTTGAAATCAATGTTTGTGACTTTACATTTCCATTTTTTTCATATTATTTGCATGTTCAAACGTGCCTTTACGTTTTTCATTTTTATTTTTCGTACCTTTATATTTTCATTTCCATTTGCTTTCTCCCAAAGCCGTGCCATCCCCACTCTTCCCTTCCTCCATCTTTCTTTTGCTTTTATAAACGAAAAGAGGAAATTTATAATATATTTGTTAGCATAAATCATCCCTCGCCCTGATGCATCAATAGTCGAAACCCACTGACCTCCTCAAAACCAGACTCGCCTTGCTTCCATCATTCACCGAACCACCTCCTCCTTGCCTCGTGCGCAGGCAGCGACTTCACCCAAACTCAGATCCGCCACCAAACTCATACTCGACCTCCTCACCAAAGCCGATCGCTTCTCCCTCCCAGCTCCACCATGCAATCTTCCCTCATGATCACCGCCCCTTCTGACTACGGCTCCACCACCACCCCGAGTAGCCAAAACCCCATTAGCAGCCCATTTCCTCATCAACCTCCACTCATGTTCCCTCATCTTTGCCTCGAACTGCTTGGCTCCATCTCCACTTGGCCTCTACCACCCAAACCCCGCACTGCCGTGGTTTCCAGCTCCTCCTCTTTTGCATTTTTCCTAGCATGCATCCTCTTTTATACAAAGGTATTATATTTGTATATTATAGGTTATACATAATTTGTGTAAATATATATAAAATAAAAGAGTTGCCTGAGTTGTAGAATAGGTTTGTTTATGATTTGCAGTATTATATATATAGTGTTACTGTAAGTATGTATCTATATTTGTGTTTTATCTCATGTGTTATATATTCTATATGGTATGGTATATAGGCTTGCTAAATAGTATATTATAAAGGTATATATATGTTTGTAGTTTGTATGTGTATGTTATAAAATCTGTTTTACGGTTTATAAAGAAGAAAAATTGTTGTTACGGTGTATATATATAAGATTTGCTGAAGTATATATTATGTATAATAGGTGTAATATATTAGATCCGAGTTGTTTGATATACATAAACTTTTATAAGTATGGATTGCTGGTAAATATTATATAAGGTTACAGTAGTATATATATATGTTCAAAACTAAATATTGATTTTAAATACAAAGAGTATGCCGGTAGTACCTGGTATGAATGAACTATAGGGGTTTTATGAGTTATTTATAAAGTAAGAGTATATAAATATCTATGAACTGTTATGTATTTTAAAGTTTATGTTTCTTTGTTATATATAAATACCTATGAACTATTATGTATATAAATATCTATGACAAAAGTTTTCATATATCTGAGCTGTTATGTGTATAAAATCCATGTTTCTCTGTTCTAATATGTTTACTAATGATGTACGTGTATTTACATATAAGTAGGCTATTTTTTTACATATTATATGTTAATTTACAAATATATGTTAGTTTATATATATTTATATACATTTGTTTATATATTAGGATATATATATATATACATATTGTTGATTCCAAGTATTATACGTATGTAAGTTTTATATGTTAGTTCTATATATGTATGTTATAATATGGCAGAATATATATAGGTGTATATGTTGGTAAAGTATATATATGAAAATTTTGAAATGTTGCTTTACAGCTAGTTCATGTACAGGGTATAAGTTATATATATATATATATTAAAAATAAATTGTTTATATTGATTTTATAATAAATGTTGATATTTGGATTTTTCTTTAGATATATATATATATATATTTTAAATGAGTTAAAAATTTATATTAATTATTAGATAAAAATATATATAGTTATAATATTTATTTTGTTTCAGTCTATGTTAAGTTAATTTTGATTTGTTCTCATCGATCTCTATTTATCAGCTTTGTTCGTCAAATTCGTGTTCATATTCATAACTCATCTCATCATCAAATATCTCTAGCCTCGAAAGGTGAGCAATCACTCATGATTAACATTCTAATATTTATTAAATTTGATTTCAATTGAAACGACAAATGAAATATGCTGTTGTTAGTTATTTACATTGCTATATATATGCTATTATCTGTATCTGTTCACCTGTGACATCTTACACCATTATCTGTTATTTATATTGATGATATATGCCTGTTATATTATTATCATATCTGTTCTCACTCTGCAAGTTCCCTGTTAGTATAGAATTCCCTATGGGGTGAAATGATACATACCCGAACAATCTTGTAGAAATAGGAGAAAATCGTTAAGGGATGAAATGATAAACCCAAGCGATTTTCATTGACTTTGAATTTGGGATTGAGGGTTGAAATGATATATACCTATAGATAATTAAATTGCTGATTGAAATGATAAATATTTGTATTACTTGACCATAGGATGGAGAATTATATACAGACACCGTTGGTCTATATATTTTGAAAATGATTTCCAAGGTTTTGAAAGGAAATATATGGGTTTTATTGAATATTTATTTTTAAAATATAATATGTAAAAATTTAAGATTTTAAATTATATGTTTTGGGAAATTTAAATTTATAAGATTTTCTTATAATTTTATTTTCTTAAAAATATATATAATAAGATTTAATTTAATAAAATTTAATTTAATTAGTATATAATATGTTTTAAAATATTTATTTAAAATTTATATTCATATTTTAAATTAGATTTATAAATTTAATAATAAAGGCTGGGAGGATAAATTAGTGTTGGCTTGGAATTTAAATTGATTAATAAGTGAATTTAAATAGGAATTAATTTAAACTTATTGATTTCCGAGGTTTTGGAAGTTATGATTTATAACTTGATTTGATGAAAGGTGATTAAATGAATATTCTCAACTTTAAATAAAATTGAGATTTAATATTTAATATTGATTAAAAATTGGAATTCAAACAAATTGTTGTTAAAATGGTTAAGTGAATATTGTTCGATTTGAAATAAATTAAAGTTAAATATTGAAATATAAATGGAATTTATATTGTAAATGTTTGAATATATAAACTTGAATCTTTGAACTTTAAAAATTCGAAATGGTTAAACTAGAATTGATTTAAATTGAATTTTGGAATTTAAATGATTTGAATCGATTTGTGAAATTAGAGGAAACTGGTTTAATATATATATTATTTTAATCTATAACTATTTTAATATATATATTATCTTTAGTGTCTAAGCTGTGTAAGTGGGAAGTGTTATGATTTTTAAAGTGTTATAGTTTCAAAAGTGTTATGATCTCAAAAGTGCTATGATTTCGAAAGTGCTACAAATTTTTTAGTGTTACGATTCTGGAAGTGAATATTATTTTAAGTAAACAATGATATCAAATTGTAACAACCCTAGATTTTGTATATTATTTTAATTTTGACTTTATTTTATTTTGAGATTATTTTTAAACTTGTTTCATTTCAAACATTTCATTTTCAAAAATAAATGTTAATTATTATGTGAACTATAACTTCAAACTAGTATAAATTGGATATTTCACTGAAAAGTGAATTTCTGTTCAAACTGGTCAAACTTTGACTTTTAACTTTTAAATTTAAATTATTTTAAAAATCTTAAATTTTATCTTTTATTATGAAAATAGATTTAATAACTTGAATACAGCTTTTCGTTTCGTTGAAAACGGAGTTAAATTGTGAAAGTTATGTATATTTCAATATTGTGTGTAAACTGATGTATTTAGCAATATTGTCTATTTTAAATTTTATTTTTCTTGGTCATATTTTATTTTTATATGTGTTAATATGTTATTTTATGTATATTTTTATCTTTTAATAATTTTAAAGTGATAGTATAATTTTTCTAAAGTTTATTGAATTTATTTTCTAATTTTAAAACCTAGTTTCCATTTCTTTGCTATTTTCTTAATTTAGTTATATAATTAAAATTTAATTATTTATTCACTTTGAAAATGTTTTAAAAAAATCATTTTATTTCAAAATTTTGTCTTATAATATTTTTAAAATGAAGTACATAATTTTCCAAAGCCATTGGTTATTAGTCTGTAATTTTTGGACACTGTTTCTAATTTCTGAGTAAATTTTTGTAATTCTTTTTCTGTTTTCTCTAATTTAATTATCTATTTTATGTTGAAAATGATAAATAAATTATTTTAATTCAAATTTCCACTTCATAATATTTTTATAATGAAATGTATAGTTTTCCAAGACTAACAGAGATTTATTTATAATTTTTGAACACTGTTTGGTATTTTTAAGGCATTTTCTTCATTCTTTTTATATTTTTCTTTAAAATTAATTATTTGTTTTCTTATATCTTTACTTAGTTTCGGTTATAAAGTAGATTTCTGAGTTAAATTTTGTTATATAAAATTTAAAAAGAAATGGAAATGCCAAAGGGTTAAAAAGTTACAAAACTTAAGGCCTTTCACCTTCAAAACGTTCCAAATGTCATAACCTTCACTTTAATTCATTTGGCTGTCCACTTTTTCAGTTTTAGCCGTGTATTATTATTATTTTTCACATGAAAAAGCTTCAGCACTTCTCATTTCTCAAGGCTCCTTCAAACTCCCTTGGTAATGGCCTCCTCTTTTACACTTTTCTTCCATTTTTCATACTTTTTGTGCCTTGTTTTCTCTTCTATTTGCATGGCCTCCTCACCATAGCCATGGCCACCATTCCCTACCACTCCTCCTTGGCATCATCACCAACCACCACTTCAGGTTAGACCATGGCCGAACCCTCCTTGAAGCCAAACTTCACCAAAAATGCAAACAATGTCCAAAACAATGCATAACCAAGCACCTAGTTGACCACCACCCCATTTCCCTTCACCTCCACCATCTTTGGCCGCCACCAACCCCTTGTCCAGACCCTACCTCATCACTCCAGCCCCTGATCTACCACCTGGACCCTCTGGTCGAGCCTAACCATCCATGGTTGAGCCTTAGTTTGACCACTTTTCCACTTATTTGCTTACAAAACCCCTTCACCTTCACTTATTCATAACTCCACCATTGTGCACCACTTTGGCCGAGCCATGCTAGCCCAAACCCAAGCCTAAACCTGACCAAAACCTGACCCTATGCAACCCCTAGGCCGTACATAGTATATGAGAAGCAAGGCAAAAAGTTTGGTATTCGTATTCGCTTTTATTCCAAAGTTATTTCATTTTAAAGTTGTATTAAAATTTGTTTTGTTTGATTTTTGTTTTGGGTTGTATACAAGAGTTGTAGCTTGGATTCGCTCTCTACTCCAATCATTGTAGTGTCATCATTCTTGGTTTTCTTTTGTGCTTTTGGTCTTGAAATCTTCAGCAATAAGAGGTGAGTAAAAACTCACACGACATTCATACTTATGTAGTTGTGAAACAACAACAATTGAATATGTAGAAAAATCTATATTATGTTGTAAACTGCTTGTGATAATTATGTATGATATTAAACTGTTAAAAATTCATGTCATATCATTCTGTTAATTATTTATGTTATTCTGTTCATTTTTTTATCAGTTTATCACACGGCAAGTTCCCTGTAGATTAGGTTCACTATGGGTGGAAATGATACATACCCGAATGGACTTTAGAATAGGGAAGGATCGTTATGGGCTGAAATGATAAGCCTGAGCGACCTTTTACTAACTTTTATTTAAATTATTTTAACTTGGGATTGCGGGTTTGAAATGATAGAACCCGGATTTTTCTTTTTTAACTGCGGATTGAAATGATACATATCCGTATCACTTGACCTAAGTTAGAAAATTATATACAGGCTCGTGGTTATTTTATAAAGTGTTTTGAATATTTTTAAGTATTTTAAAAATTATAAATTTATGAAATTTGATTTAATTAGATTTTGAAATGTTTTAAAATAAAGAAATTATGATTTTTTTTTCATATGTTAAAAATGTAATTAATGAATGGTTTAACTGGATTTTTGAAATATAACTTAAGTTGGAAATTTGGAATTTTGGTTAAAAATGATATTTAAGTTATATAAATAAAATGGATATTAAATTTTATTTGGAAATGGTAAATATGATAATTTGATTAAATTTGAATTTAAGTGATTTATTAAAGTATTATTGATTTTTCTATAAGTTTAAGTGGTTAAATAAATGAATGTTTAAAAGTGATCTTTTAAAATATACCTTGACTTGGAAATGTGAAATTTGGTTTTAATTAAAGGTTTAAGTTAATTAAATAAAATTGGAAATTTATTTAAATTTGTGAAATGGTAATTTAAATTTGAAGTGTTAAGTTTATTTGTTGAAATGTGAAGAATTGGAAAACTTTTACACTTAAACTTATTAAGTAAATTGTTGAAAATTGGATTTAATTATAAGAAATTTATTGTGAAAAAGATATATGTTAAATGATATGTAAATGAACATTTTAAACGTTAAAATATGATTTTTAAAATGTTTATGTGTTTTAAATTGAAGTTATTTAATTGCGGGAAATACACTAACACCTTAAATCTACCTTTAATAGCATTCAGAAATGCTATAGAACTAAAATTGTGTAAAAAGTGCTATTACAGCATTTCTGAAATGCTGTAGTTGCTGTAGTTGAACTTATAGGCTAATATTGAACTCAGGCCTATTATAGCATTCTCTGGAAATGCTATAATGGTCTGCAGTCTTTGCTGAAACCAAATTTAACTCTTGTTTTGAAATCTGAACTACCGCAGCACTTCTGAAATGCTGTCTTTTCTGTTTTGAACTATAATTCAACTAAAACTGAGTTTTAACAGCAGTTTTAAGTGCTGTCTTTGCTGAATTAAAAATGTTTTCAAATATAACTTATAGCAGTTGTTTTTAAATGCTGTGAAATGCTGAAATTTTAATAATTAGGGTTTTTGACTTAGTAAACGAACTCAAAATGGTTTGAAACTTTGAAAATTGAATACTTGATTTGAAAGTATAATAATTACACTTTTAAAAGGGTTAAATGAATTATTTTGATTGAAATATAAACTATTTAAAGATGATTTGAAATGACAATAAATGAACGATATCTTTGAATATAAAAGGTATTTAAAGTTGAATATTTGGATTTGAACTGATAGGATATTTTATTATATTAAAATGATTTGAAGTGAAGTTTTGTAAGGATATGATATTTTATTATATTAAAATGATTTGAAATGAAGATTTGGAAAGATTGATATTTGATATATTAAAATGATTTGAAATGAAATTTTGGAAAGATGTGATATTTTGATATATTGAAATGGTTTGAAATGAAGTTTTGAAATGATATGGTATTTTAAATATAAGGAAATGGTTTGGAATTGATTTAATCTTTATTTTGATAAATATATGGTTTTGAAATGATATTTTATTTTGAAGTAAAGTATTGTTTTAAAAGTTATAACCACGGGTTATAATAACGATTGGTTGTTAAAGAGACCGGGATCGGATATGGACATACTCTCTGTCGATACCGAAAACCACTTTGACAACTGTGTACGCGGTGGAGTTTCCAGAATGAAGTAGGATGGTGGCGACGATGCTAAGGTATATACGTGGACCCAACTCCCGTGAGTTGGCATAAGGTGGCTAAAACAGGAGCGATTGACGGACCAAGGAGGTAGCACCTCTTATCGGAGACACTTCTTCGATACCATTCTATTACTTGTGATTGATTTGGTGGCCACCCTTGATTTGAGAGTGTTGTTCGAGGTGGGCGGTAGTGGCTGCTATGCGTCACCACTAGTCCGGATGCATAATTGGTATATCTACCCTGGCATTGCCTAGTTGTGCCGTGTCACCTACCATATCGAGCTTTACTACGATTATGATTTTAAGATCCGACCGCGTTAAGGTTCTCCATCCCCTTAACGCTATTTTCTATATGATTATACTTTACTAATTAGACACTATTATATATAGTGTATATTACTACATAGTAGATAGTTTAAGGGATCCTTAAAGAATGGGCGATCCCAAGCATTCTTTAAGTTACTTGTACCTTATTACAGTTCACTTGAGTTGGTTTACATTATATAAGTATATATTGTCCTGACTCGAGTGTTTTGTGTTTTGCTTTACGCTCGGGTCAGCCTGAGTTATTCACAGATTTGGATTTCCGCTCTCTTGGAGATTTGAATAGCTGGAGATTATCTGCTTGTCTTGTCCTATCTATTTCAGTTCTGTTGTTCTGTTCAGCTTGTACTTGGTTATCTTATTTATACTTCTGTTGTACTCTATTTCTTCTATTGTATCTTATGTACTCTGATATATTTATATAGTAGCTTCATGAACTACTATTTCTTTTACTTCCGCTGCATTATTTTACTCTGTGTCTGTGATCTGTGATTATATTTATTTACTGTATATTCTGAGATTTGCCAAATTTTAAATTACAACGCGGTATTTTGAGCAATTCAACTCTGGCATGAGTGTCTACCTATACACTTATAATGGATGCGAATGGTTGAAAATATCGGGTCGTTACAGTTGGTATCAGAGCTTTGGCTTTGAGGCATAACTCAGCATATGGAGTAGATTTATTTACAGAATCACTTTCGTTCGAGTTTGAATCTTTTCCTCTTGATTTGAATTTCCTTTGAATTTTTGGAACGTTCCCTGCGGTTTCAAAATTCATTCTTGTCCCTCACTATTCATCTTCTTTTGATTCTGGAGTATCTCATAAATCCACTTCCAATGATCTTTATAGTGAATTGGCGGTCTCGCCGATATTCTAATTTTCTTGTAAAAGGGTGAAAATCCTTTATAATCAGCATCGATTCACCAGAGATTTATATTCATCCTTGGTTTAGATGCTAATATCTTTTATTATTCCAAACTCTATCTCTTGAGATCAAAGGTAGATTTACCCCAAAAAAAAAATACACATTTGATCTTATTCATTAAGTCACGGTTGACTCGGTTAAGGTTGCCCGCGATTTATTTAAGCTTACCCATCTCCCTATTTTGTTATTTAATCATCTTGTCTTTTGTTTCCAAAATATCTCCAAACATTTTGAATTGTACTTGTAAATCTATGTTTGTTTTATATATTGTGTTGTTTGAGTTGTTGATGTTGATTTGGGCTTCCGATCGATTCGTCTGATCAATGCTATCGATAGGATTTCTAAAACACTTTGACAGAACAAACTGACACAATATTATTTTAAAAAAATTTGGTTAATGAAATAAATTTTGAAATAAGTAAAAATTATGGAACTTAATAAATTGATTTAAATTGATAATTTGAAGTGATAATACTTGATTTATCATTTATTGTTCTACAAATGAATTTGTAAATAGTTGTTTATAAATTTATTTGGGAACTGAAATGAATTTAAAACAAGAAATTTAAGAATTTAATTTCCAATGGATTCAAACCTTGTGTTAAAAGTTTTAAAAGGATATATTATTTAAAGTATTTCCAAGTATAAATTTGTTTCTAAAGGATTTTTTAAGTTTAAAAATTTAGTGCTCTTCTCTTTGTCGCTGGAAAATAATTTCGGTGATGACTGCAGCATCATCGACGTTCATTTTAGAGTTTCGAAGTGAAGAGACTGTTCTGTAGTCTTGCTACAGCTCTATTTTGGGGAATTTAATTGATTTGAATTTCTAAAAGATGATTTGATTTATAAAATATATAGATATATGATTTAAATTTGATTTGGCAAATTATGTACATACATTTATTTATCTCTAAATAGTTTGAAAGGAATCGAAAATTTTATTCTTAAATTCTATCTTAAATAATAACTTCAAGTATAAAAAGAAAATCAAATTTTTGAATAAATATTCAAGCTTGAAATGATTGAATTAGAATGTTTATAGTGTATACTAGTTTAAGAAAGTCGTATTTGTATAATTCTCAATTGCATTCCAATATAGCTTACCTTAATTTTTAGAAGTTAACAATGTAATTGGATAATATACAATATAAAAACATTTTATAAATAAAATTTGAGTGGTTATAATAAATGTTATACACTTAAATTTTAGTTATAAAAGATTAACAGAGGTAAATAGTAAAAAGGAATTTAAAGAGATTTTATTTAAATAACTTAATAATCAAATTTGATTTAATATGGAACCTTAAGTTTAACCTAGGAATTTTAATAAAGGTTATTTTCTGAAATGAATATGTTGTATAATAAATAATGTATCTTTGGAATAGATAAAATAAAATACATTTGAATTAGACATTTTGTAATAAAGTTTATTTAACTTGAATTCATAGTTTAATTGATGTCTAAATGAATAAATGTGTAAAGAAATTTGATTGTTATATTTGCTATATAAATATTTTATTTATGAAATTGATATGTCTTGAAAAATGAATAATTATGATTTAAATAGTTAAAATGTATTTTTAACATCACTAAAACTTGATACTTGAGAATTTGGTTTTCAAATGGAAATTTTAAGTGTAACTTATTAAAGGAATATCTATTTATAAAATGGGTATTTTAAATAAAGTGTTAGGGTATGTGTTAAATTTAGAGCTAAGTAAAATAATGAGCTTTTGACTTAATAAACGAAGTATAGTTTAATTTGGATATTCCATTCATAAAAGTTTGTTTTAATAAGTCATAAGTTAAATGATATCCAAATGAAGATTTCTGAAATTGAACTGATTTGAAATACTAATATATCTACTGTAGCATTTTATAAGTGCTGCTATTTTGAAAATACAATGTTTTAGAAATTTTTAGAATTGAATGAACTTAGAAATGTTACAACTTTAAAATAATCTTCATTTCCAAAGTGTTATGATTTTTAGTAGTATGATTTCCAAATGATAAACATCCCTAAATTGTTATGATTTCAAAGCATTATGGTTTCAAGTATATTATCTTATTTTGTTTTTCAAACTATCTTTTGGTTGTCCTTATTTCTCCTATCTTGTTACAGAATGGGAAGGCTATTGCTTATACCAGTCTATTTAGAAATCTTTCTATAATCTTTGATAATCTTTGTTACTCATCTGGATCTGAACACTGTTTTTCCATTCATAGACCGTCGGTCAAGTGAAAAGGGAGATTCAGACTCTAGAGGATCTTTTTCGTGCTTATATTCTTGATTTGATCACCTCCATCTTGTTAAACTTACCTATAACAATAGTTATCAGGTATAATTTCAATCTTCTTGTCATCTTTTCTTAATCTTATTTCACTCTATTTTTCTTGTGCTTTCTCGTACCTCATTCCTTTTCGGGGACGAAAAGTTTTAAGTGGGGAAGAGTGTAACAACACTAGATTTTGTATATTATTTTAATTTTGACTTTATTTTATTTTTTGATTATTTTTAAACTTGTTTCATTTCAAATATTTCATTTTCAAAAATAAATGTTAATTATTATGTGAACTATATCTTCAAACTAGTATAAATTGGATATTTCACTGAAAAGTGAATTTCTGTTCAAACTGGTCAAACTTTGACTTTTAACTTTTAAAATTATTTTAAAAATCTTAAATTTTATCTTTTATTATGAAAATAGATTTAATAACTTGAATACAGCTTTTCGTTTCGTTGGAAACGGAGTTAAATTGTGAAAGTTATGTATATTTCAATATTGTGTGTAAACTGATGTATTTAGCAATATTGTCTATTTTAAATTTTATTTTTCTTGGTCATATTTTATTTTTATATGTGTTAATATGTTATTTTATGTATATTTTTATATTTTAATAATTTTAAAGTGATAGTATAATTTTTCTAAAGTTTATTGAATTTATTTTCTAATTTTAAAACCTAGTTTCCATTTCTTTGCTATTTTCTTAATTTAGTTATATAATTAAAATTTAATTATTTATTCACTTTGAAAATGTTTTAAAAAAATCATTTTATTTCAAAATTTTGTCTTATAATATTTTTAAAATGAAGTACATAATTTTCCAAAGCCATTGGTTATTTTTCTGTAATTTTTGGACACTGTTTCTAATTTCTGAGTAAATTTTTGTAATTCTTTTTCTGTTTTCTCTAATTTAATTATCTATTTTATGTTGAAAATGATAAATAAATTATTTTAATTCAAATTTCCACTTCATAATATTTTTATAATGAAATGTATAGTTTTCCAAGACTAACAGAGATTTATTTATAATTTTTGAACACTGTTTGGTATTTTTAAGGCATTTTCTTCATTCTTTTTATATTTTTCTTTAAAATTAATTATTTGTTTTCTTATATCTTTACTTAGTTTCGGTTGTAAAGTAGATTTTTGAGTTAAATTTTGTTATATAAAATTTAAAAAGAAATGGAAATGCCAAAGGGTTAAAAAGTTACAAAACTTAAGGCCTTTCACCTTCAAAACGTTCCAAATGCCATAACCTTCACTTTAATTCATTTGGCTGTCCACTTTTTCAGTTTTAGCCGTGTATTATTATTACTTTTCATATGAAAAAGCTTAAGCACTTCTCATTTCTCAAGGCTCCTTCAAACTCCCTTGGTAATGGCCTCCTCTTTTACACTTTTCTTCCATTTTTCATGCTTTTTGTGCCTTGTTTTCTCTTCTATTTGCATGGCCTCCTCACCATAGCCATGGCCACCATTCCCTACCACTCCTCCTTGGCATCATCACCAACCACCACTTCAGGTTAGACCATGGCCGAACCCTCCTTGAAGCCAAACTTCACCAAAAATGCAAACAATGTCCAAAACAATGCATAACCAAGCACCTAGTTGACCACCACCCCATTTCCCTTCACCTCCACCATCTTTGGCCGCCACCAACCCCTTGTCCAGACCCTACCTCATCACTCCAGCCCCTGATCTACCACCTGGACCCTCTGGTCGAGCCTAACCATCCATGGTTGAGCCTTAGTTTGACCACTTTTCCACTTATTTGCTTACAAAACCCCTTCACCTTCACTTATTCATAACTCCACCATTGTGCACCACTTTGGCCGAGCCATGCTAGCCCAAACCCAAGCCTAAACCTGACCAAAACCTGACCCTATGCAACCCCTAGGCCGTACATAGTATATGAGAAGCAAGGCAAAAAGTTTGGTATTCGTATTCGCTTTTATTCCAAAGTTATTTCATTTTAAAGTTGTATTGAAATTTGTTTTGTTTGATTTTTGTTTTGGGTTGTATACAAGAGTTGTAGCTTGGATTCGCTCTCTACTCCAATCATTGTAGTGTCATCGTTCTTGGTTTTCTTTTGTGCTTTTGGTCTTGAAATCTTCAGCAATAAGAGGTGAGTAAAAACTCACACGACGTTCATACTTATGTAGTTGTGAAACAACAACAATTGAATATGTAGAAAAATCTATATTATGTTGTAAACTGCTTGTGATAATTATGTATGATATTAAACTGTTAAAAATTCATGTCATATCATTCTGTTAATTATTTATGTTATTCTGTTCATTTTTTTTATCAGTTTATCACACTACAAGTTCCCTGTAGATTAGGTTCACTATGGGTTGAAATGATACATACCCGAATGGACTTTAGAATAGGGAAGGATCGTTATGGGCTGAAATGATAAGCCTGAGCGACCTTTTAATAACTTTTATTTAAATTATTTTAACGTGGGATTGCGGGTTTGAAATGATAGAACCCGGATTTTTCTTTTTTAACTGCGGATTGAAATGATACATATCTGTATCAGTTGACCTAAGTTAGAAAATTATATACAGGCCCGTGGTTATTTTATAAAGTGTTTTGAATATTTTTAAGTATTTTAAAAATTATAAATTTATGAAATTTGATTTAGTTAGATTTTGAAATGTTTTAAAATAAAGAAATTATGATTTTTTTTTTCATATGTTAAAAATTTAATTAATGAATGGTTTAACTGGATTTTTGAAATATAACTTAAGTTGGAAATTTGGAATTTTGGTTAAAAATGATATTTAAGTTATATAAATAAAATGGATATTAAATTTTATTTGGAAATGGTAAATATGATAATTTGATTAAATTTGAATTTAAGTGATTTATTAAAGTATTATTGATTTTTCTATAAGTTTAAGTGGTTAAATAAATGAATGTTTAAAAGTGATCTTTTAAAATATACCTTGACTTGGAAATGTGAAATTTGGTTTTAATTAAAGGTTTAAGTTAATTAAATAAAATTGGAAATTTAGTTAAATTTGTGAAATGGTAATTTAAATTTGAAGTGTTAAGTTTATTTGTTGAAATGTGAAGAATTGGATAACTTTTACACTTAAACTTATTAAGTAAATTGTTGAAAATTGGATTTAATTATAAGAAATTTATTGTGAAAAAGATATATGTTAAATGATATGTAAATAAACATTTTAAACGTTAAAATATGATTTTTAAAATGTTTATGTGTTTTAAATTGAAGTTATTTAATTGCTGGAAATACACTAACACCTTAGATCTACCTTTAATAGCATTCAGAAATGCTATAGATTCCGTTTTGAACTAAAATTGTGTAAAAAGAGCTATTACAGCATTTCTGAAATGCTGTAATTGCTGTAGTTGAACTTATAGGCTAATATTGAACTCAGGTCTATTATAGCATTCTCTGGAAATGCTATAATGTTCTGCAGTCTTTGCTGAAACCAAATTTAACTCTTGTTTTGAAATCTGAACTACCGCAGCACTTCTGAAATGCTGTCTTTTCTGTTTTGAACTATAATTCAACTAAAACTGAGTTTTAACAGCAGTTTTAAGTGCTATCTTTGCTGAATTAAAAATGTTTTCAAATATAACTTATAGCAGTTGTTTTTAAATGCTGTGAAATGCTGAAATTTTAATAATTAGGGTTTTTGACTTAGTAAACGAACTCAGAATGATTTGAAACTTTGAAAATTGAATACTTGATTTGAAAGTATAATAATTACATTTTTAAAAGGGTTAAATGAATTATTTTGATTGAAATATAAACTATTTAAAGATGATTTGAAATGACAATAAATGAACGATATCTGTGAATATAAATGGTATTTAAAGTTGAATATTTGGATTTGAACTTATAGGATATTTTATTATATTAAAATGATTTGAAGTGAAGTTTTGTAAGGATATGATATTTTATTATATTAAAATGATTTGAAATGAAGATTTGGAAAGATTGATATTTGATATATTAAAATGATTTGAAATGAAGTTTTGGAAAGATGTGATATTTTGATATATTGAAATGATTTGAAATGAAGTTTTGAAATGATATGGTATTTTAAATATAAGGAAATGGTTTGGAATTGATTTAATCTTTATTTTGATAAATATATGGTTTTGAAATGATATTTTATTTTGAAGTAAAGTATTGTTTTAAAAGTTATAACCATGGGTTATAATAACGATTGGTTGTTAAAGAGACCGGGATCGGATATGGACATACTCTCTGTCGATACCGAAAACCACTTTGACAACTGTGTACGCGGTGGAGTTTCCAGAATGAAGTAGGATGGTGGCGACGATCCTAAGGTATATACGTGGACCCAACTCCCGTGAGTTGGCATAAGGTGGCTAAAACAGGAGCGATTGACGGACCAAGGAGGTAGCACCTCTTATCGGACACACTTCTTCGATACCATTCTATTACTTGTGATTGATTTGGTGGCCACCCTTGATTTGGGAGTGTTGTTCGAGGTGGGCGGTAGTGGCTGCTATGCGTCACCACTAGTCCGGATGTGTAATTGGTATATCTACCCTGGCATTGTCTAGTTGTGCCGTGTCACCTACCATATCGAGCTTTACTACGATTATGATTTTAAGATCCGACCGCGTTAAGGTTCTCCATCCCCTTAACGCTATTTTCTATATGATTATACTTTACTAATTAGACACTATTATATATAGTGTATATTACTACATAGTAGATAGTTTAAGGGATCCTTAAAGAATGGGCGATCCCAAGCATTCTTTAAGTTACTTGTACCTTATTACAGTTCACTTGAGTTGGTTTACATTATATAAGTATATATTGTCCTGACTCGAGTGTTTTGTGTTTTGCTTTACGCTCGGGTCAGCCTGAGTTATTCACAGATTTGGATTTCCGCTCTCTTGGAGATTTGAATAGCTGGAGATTATCTGCTTGTCTTGTCCTATCTATTTCAGTTCTGTTGTTCTGTTCAGCTTGTACTTGGTTATCTTATTTATACTTCTGTTGTACTCTATTTCTTCTATTGTATCTTATGTACTCTGATATATTTATATAGTAGCTTCATGAACTACTATTTCTTTTACTTCCGCTGCATTATTTTACTCTGTGTCTGTGATCTGTGATTATATTTATTTACTGTATATTCTGAGATTTGCCAAATTTTAAATTACAACGCGGTATTTTGAGCAATTCAACTCCGGCATGAGTGTCTACCTATACACTTATAATGGATGCGAATGGTTGAAAATATCGGGTCGTTACACAAATTGATATAATTTTTGATATGAATAGGATATTTTGATATGAATTATGAACTATTTGAATTGAAATGACCACGGTGTGAAATAAGCGTCTGGTTGTTAAAGAGACCGGGATCAGATATTGTCATACTCTTTGCCAATACCGAAAACCACTTTAACAACTGTGTACGTGGTGGAGATTCTAGAATGAAGTAGGATGGTTTGGTGACGATTCCATATGGTATTTACGTAGCCCTGACTCTCGTGAGTCAGCTTGATGCGGCTAAAATAGGAGCCAGGCCGGGCCAAGTGAGGTCATTCCTCCGATCGGAGACATTTCTTCGGTACCATTCTATTGCTTTTGTGATTTGATTGGGTGCATCCTTTGATTTGGGAGTGTGTCACGAGGTGGGCGGTAGTAGCTACTATACGTTACCACCAGTCCGGATATGCAAATGGTATATCTACCCTGGCATTGCCTCGAGTGCCTTGTCGCATGCCCTATCGCGCCTTCTACGAGTTTGTTTTGTACCATACCTATGTGGTGTCCTCTGGGTATATCTCCAGTTTACGGAGGAGCTTACGGCATTGTATAGACTACGGGAATACATAAAATGTGTTAAGGGGGATATGGGTAACGCCTTAACTCTATTTTAATAGTTTACTTTACTATAGACATTATTATAATAGCGTATATTACTACATAGTAGAAAGTTCCATGGATCCTTAGAGGATGGTTATCCCAAACATCCTTTAAGTTACTTGTATTTCAATTGATATTTCACTTGAGTTTGATTTATTGATATAAGAATGTTAATCCTGACTTGAGTGTTTTGTGTTTTTCTTTACGCTCGGGTCAGACTGAGTGTCACAGCATTCGAGACTCACCTTTGGAGTTTTGGAGCTTTGCTTGAAGATCCATCTATATCTGTTTAGCTTTTAGCTGTCCAGTTGTTTTGTTCAGACTTGTCATCTATTTGTATTCAAGACTACATTGTATTGGAGATATTCTGTTATATTTTATTTTTCTCTCTGATGTTTTATATAGTAGCTTTATGAATTACTATTTATCTATTTCGCTGCTTATTGTTATATTACTCTGTGTTTGTGATTCTGTGATTGATTTATTTACTGTAAATTCTGAGTTTTGCCAAATATAAATTAACAATCTGATATTTTTATCAATTCAAGTCCGACATGTGCGGATGCGAATGGCATGAAATAGCGGGTCGTTACAATATCGCAAACCCTAGCTCAAGGCAACGACATCGAGCTCAAAATCATGGCCGCACTTCAATTCGAGCACACCAGATCGAAGCATAAGATGAAATTTGATTTTTAAAATTGGTTTTACATTTTTCTATTAAGTAATTTGTGAGATTCAAAAATTTCAAAGCTTTGGTTTTCTTTTTTTTATTTCCTCTGGTTCGGCTATGTTTTGAAGAGAGGGAAGCGTATTTGAAAAGGAAGGATCACATCATAGGGTGGCTGGAAAGGAAAGAAAGTGGCTGATGGTTTGACTTAAAACATTTAAAATATTATTTAATTACAAATATCTCGTTTAAAAGTAGCTTAAAATTTCGAACTCCTATCGAGGCGTGTCACCAGGCGTCCATAAAGTTATACCCCTATCCCAAACGCAATGGAAAAGGTTTCGAGTCCTAATTCGATCGTATGTGGAAGATAGCTTTTTGAATTGAATTAAAATATTAAATTTTCGATATTAAATTCAACGCGTTTATAACGCGTACGACCAAACGATAATTCCAAACATTACGAAATTTGAAATTCGATAATAATACACTATTACGGATCCAATGGAACTGGTTTCGTTAAAATCCGAGATAGTGCCCCGGATCGCTATTTTAACGTCTCGATTATAATGTAAAATTTCCAATTTCTAATTATTCACTTTTAAATCCAATTTTAAATGTAAACAATCTTCATTGTTGTTCAAATAATTTCCAATATTAAATTTAAACAATTTAACTATCCAATAAATCAATAAATTTCAATATTAGATTTTCATTGAATTTTGGTTATCAATCAAGTTCTTTATTTACATCTAATGAATCCCACATTTATTATTTAATCCAACTATTGATTGTAAACTCATTTAATACATAGCATTACCTTTCAATACCCGTTATTACTTAAATCTTCGAAATTAGTTTATTTCAAAATTTTATTCAAGTCCATATCCAATAACTTACATTCATAACTATTGAATTTTTGTCTTTAAACATTTTTATTTAATAATTACATTAAATTTAATAATTTAAAATAGTTAAAAATACGGGTCGTTACAAAACACTCCTTCACTGATAAGCCATCCTTCTCAGGATGGATGGAAAACTCAAGCTATATGCTCTTTTGAATCTCAGAAATGAACTAAGAACTTAAAGCGATGCCTGAACAAATTCCGAATCACGAGTCTTCCTATCAGGTACAAAAATACTACATCTACCCAACCAAAGTTTCCCTTCTCCAATTGCCGAGAAATAATCTCACTTACGAGAATATTCCCTAGACTTATATCGATGAAATCCTTTTCATGCATGTGTCCAAGACCGTGTCTCAACAATAGTCTCAAGACCTAGATATGGCTCCCCTTCAAGGCTAAGGAAATTCTGACACTGCTTCGAACAGTTTAAAGCTGGTGGAGCTACAAAACTGATGCCCAAAGGGCCACACCACTTCCGGCGCTGACTGCAATCAGCTAGAAATGTTCTTAGGTGACGGAACATCTTTTGTGGGAGCTAATAGTCTTTGAACAAATCAGGCATCTCAGACTATCCATCTGCAATCGCTTCTGTATTTCGTCTGTTCATACGGATAGGCTGATAAAAATACCTTAACATCTAGTGGTAGAAATAAATCAAGTTAAGAAGACAAGCGATGTATACTGTATTATACAGTAGAAAAATACAAGTACGCTCTCTCAACGTATCTCCTTTGACCAGATTAATTAACTCATAATGGTCTACTTGGTTCAAGTGTTGAGCCTAAGCTCTGATACCAACTGTAACGACCTGCCCTTCGTAATACCTAAAAGTCGAAGCCTTACAACATCACCTGCTTTCAAATATCACAAAAGACATATTCTCGAGGTAAAAATTAGAACAAAACTCTAAACAAAGGTATCGATAAGATCTCACAATAGAATGACAACATATAATATACTAAATATACGTGAACAGAAATAGAATAACAATATATAAAAGACTGCACTAGCGGAAGCAACTGACAAATAAATATCGGTATAGAGTAGTCAGAATACACCAACTCTAAAAGCAAGGAGTTTTGAATAAATATCAGATACAATAGTCTCACATATAAATAATAGGTCTGTCATGTATAATAAAATAACAAGTATGTGTATCTCAAAACGTTGATGCCATGCCTCCAAATGACTCGCCGTTTCTTCCATTGCAATCATGGCGAAATTCTCTTCAATCTAGAGACTTCAAATCATGAATTTACACAACTTGATTTTCCTCTATCCTTGTGTATAGATTATACGTATGTCGATACATTCATTCGCGCACATCTATTCAAACACACGTTAACTTATCAATTCACATTTCTGGACTTCACCGGGGCAATTACTCGACCCAGTATACTCTCACGTAACTTAGTGCACACGATGGTCGCTATGGCTATGTGAAATGCCTGTAATGAACTTATATTCAATAGTACTTCAATATAAGTAAACAATTGCAAACGAGCTTCACTGAGGCGATTACTCAACTCGACACTTTTCTACGTAACTTAGCGCATTCGGTGGTCGCTATGGTTACATGAGATCGCTCATTACATGTCCATATACACATATAAACATTCCTGTATGCATATACTATATATTACACAAATATTCACCTCTTACAAACACAACTCTCATCACAAGTCTAGCTATAACACTAGAGTTGTTTTGATCGTTGCTTAACTCCGAATACACGTATATGGATGCCCGCTTGTGCATGTATACATATACGTATATCCAATAGGCAATTCAACTATTTCTTGTTCAAATATTACTTGTTTTTGTAATCATTTCTAATAATAAGAGTGAAACATCTCTTTATATCATTTTATAAAATCATAAACCATTTTATAAATATGTCATACTATCTTATAATCACTTTGTAGCCTTTAAAATACTTAATCACTTCATAAAAAGAAATCAAGTATTCACCTTTTTACTATTTTATATCCCATATACATTTTATAAAATACTTACTTCATTTATAATATCATGGAACCATTTTATAAATACTAATTAAGACTTATAGGGTCTTTAATTACTTTAATGAGGAATGTAGAACTCCCAAATCACTTAATTAGCTACTAACCTTTTTGCAAATCAATTCAATTGAATTAATTAATATTTTTTAATGATGTGCACATTGTTACACTACTTAATAAATCCTAATTAAACAATAACATCACAAACAATCGCCCAATTTTCCCAAATCAAATCTAGGGCTTACTAACTATTTTCAAAACATGGCATTAGGGTCTTAAGCAATTAATTAGCTAAGGGAAACATGTTTATAATATGAATACAAGTCTAAACTAACCCAATCTTCTCTAAATCACTTCATATGATACAATATTAAGTAATAAACGAAAATATGAAGTATAACACATAAATTGATAAGGAGAATCATCCCACTCACCTTCTCTTTCCCTAAATCAAGCTCTAATCTACAAAACCCATCTCTGAGCCAACTTTAAAGTTGAGAACTCCCTCCAAAATCTGATTCAAGCTAATTCCTTCATGGGTTTTGTAGAGAATCGGAGGAGTGGAATTATGGTGATTTTTATTTGAATTTAGGAATTTTATATAGAGGTGTTAGGGTTAAGGGATTAGAAGGTGATTAAGAGGGGATTAGGAGGCCATTAAAGAAAGAAAAGAAGGAATAAATGTGAATGAGAAGTGAATGAGAGATAATGAAGGGAGTTAGCCACATACAGACAACTAATGGGCTAATCCCCAATTCTCTCCATCTGGCATTATTCATTCCTAAAAATTCCAAACTCCAAACATATCAAACCTTATACTCATTTAAATTCGCAACATCGATCTATACTTAACGGAAGTGATCTTAAGTCCTACTTCGACCGTATGCAAAAAGTCACATTTTAGACATTCAATTTAATAACGAATTAATATTTAAATTAACTATTTAAATATATTATCATTAAATATGAAAGGGGTCGTTATCAATATAGTTTATCTCATACTAAGTGGTCTTATTTAGTACCAAAAAAAGGAAAAATAGGGCTTACCAATGTCGTATAATTCAAAAAAAAAGACTCAACGAAATCAGATTTATATAAAAAAGAAAATACCAACTAATTCATTACATTAAAGAAAATTAGTTGTTACAAGAACCTTGACAATTTTATCACATATATACATGAACAACTACCATTACATTAAGTTGGCATTGAAGGAAAATTCACCGATCCTACCTGTAACGACCTGGAATTTCACTACTTTGATTAGTGAATATTTATTTTATTTTAAAAATTAAATATGTAGGTTTTATAATAAAAATAAACTCATTTTAATAAATTAATAATGATGAAAAAATCATTTTCAAAATTTATTTACCAAATTAAATAGTTGGTAGAAAAATAGAAAATGTGATCGAAGAACGTTTTCCAAAATTTCGACCTTTTGACACCGGAAAGTTGTCGAGAACGTTGTTCGTCTTTGTGCAACATATACACATATATAAGAGTTCATTAACTAAATAATAATACACTTAGAAATAAATAATCTTATGTTAATTTGGATCAGTAAATGATGTGACAAGACATGGTTTTAAAAATAATAAACTTATATATATATATAAGTATTGTCACATCTTAGGTTATATATATATATATATATTAATTACTGTCACATCTTAGATTGTAATCATTAACTATCATTATCTCTTGTCACGTCTTAGCTTTAATTAATAATTTAACTTATATATATATATATAAAGAAGGTGATGCGAAAAGTCATGGATAAAAAAATACATATATATATATATAATGAGATTTGATGTGATATATATATGGATTTGATGTGAAAAATCATTGTTTTAAAAAGAATATATATATATATATAATAATAATAATAGAGAGTGAGGTGATAAGGCATGGTGATATGACCTCTCAATATCATGACATGTTAGAATATTTTTAAGGCCAAGGGTACAAAGTTAATTTGCTCTCTCCTCTCTATCTATAAATACCCACATACATCTCTCTTATTCATTTTACTTTCCATATTCATTTTCCTAACAACTCCATTCCATTCCTGTCCTCCTTTCTCTTAAATAAAAGAAAAAATAAATCCTTAAGAAAAACTTGTTCAAAATCCACTCAAATTTTCCCCATTTTCGTTATACTTCTTTCGACCATAACTTCCACCTTGCTGCTCCAAATCATGATTTTCTTTCTACAAACCGTATATCAATCCAGTGGCTATGACTTTCATGTTGACCACTTCCTCAAGTTTTAAGTCTAGCTATGTGAAAAATGCTTGTCTTTAAGACCCATTTTCGGACCTATGTTTTGAAGGCCGAAAATACCACTTCTTCTTTTGACCATAACTTTCTCAAAAATGATCCAAATCGTGTGATTTTTTTTGAATGATGGATAAAAGAATTTTCTCAAACTTTACTTTTTACAACTTTTCAAAGTTTTGAGATTGTCATATCAAAAAGCCAAGAGGAAGCTGAGCTATTTTCGGATTGCTTTTTGAGTTTTTCAAGTTTACAAGTTCTAAAGCATTCAAGTTTAGGAAAGCTTTATGGTAAGTAAATTCTAATCTTTTTGGGAAATATTTTATCTATGTATATATTTGTCATTATAGCTAAATGGATGATGTTTGTTGGATGGATTATGACTTGGTTTTGATAGACATATATGTGCTAATATGTGGTCAGCATTATATATGAAAACAATGGTTTAAGTACTACGTTTGGATATAAAGTTGTGAAATTGGTAAGTTATGCAAATGATATGCTTGTGTATGTGAGATCTTGGATTTTGGTCGAATGGTTATGGAAAGATTGGTAGTTTGGAATGTTGAAAGGACTTGAGATCCATTTGGAAATATAATCATTTACTAGTTTTGAGTTAGTAAATGTTTTTGTTTAAATTCTAACTCGAGTTAAGGTTTTCAAAACCTTTTCTTTTATATATTAAAAGGTAATCCAAAGTAAGGTTAAAATTTTAGATGGTAACTTAGAGAAGCAAATTCTAAGTTATTGCGTCAATAGCGATAGTCGTTATGGATGTAGTTCGGAAAAGTTTAATTTCTAAGTTTAAAGTTTTTCTTTTGAAAATGATTTGAAAACCTTTTTTCAAACGTAATTAGCAACACATAAGTTAATTATAACTTGATTAAGTATGTTTAATAATTAATTAATTAATTAAGGATAATTATTTATTAATTAATCAAGGTTAAGTAATTAGTGACTAAGTAGTGATAATTAAGTAAGTTATTAAGAAGTTTAATTAATGATTATTTAAGTTAAAATGGGTAATTATTTTTATTTAATCAACTTTAATTATTTCACTTATTATTTAATTAAAGTTGAATTATTTAATTAATTATTATTTAATTAAAGATTAATTATTTACTTAATTATTGCTTAATTAGAGATTAATTTTAAGTATATGTTTATTCGTTTAAAGTTTAATTATTAATTCACTTTTAAATAATCAAGACTTAATTATGATTTGAATTTGATTATTTAAGATTTAATTAAGCTCTAATTTATATTAAATTATGATTTAATTATTAAAAGTTATTTTAAACTTTATCGGTTATGTTTTAAGTTGGGTTCTTTTCTAAGTGGTTTGATTTTAACCAAAGGACCTCTTGTCTATGATATTAAATAGACAAACAGCCGTGAATAAGTTAGAATGTGATTGTTTTTGTTATATGGACATTCATTAGCAGAATAAAACACCGTTCTGCTATAGGGTAATTGTTTGGATTGTTTGGACATGTGTTTAGCAAAATAAATCTCCATTCTGCTAGTAATTGATTAAATTGTTTTGGACATCTATTTAGCAGGACAAATCACCATTCTACTATTATGTTGTTTACACATGTATATGCTAGTTGAGTTGTATTGACATGTTATTCCCTGATTTGATAATTTGTTGGATTTACATATATATTGGCCTATGTAAATAATTGATAAGTGCCTTAGAATTATATTGAAATAAAATGGTAACTTAAATCAGTACCATTGGGACTGCTAAGCCTCATTTGGAATTTATAAAGTATGGTTTTGAATTTACTTAAATTATTTAATCAATTTGAGACTAAGAGTTTATAAATGGTTTTTCAAGTTATATAATTCTTATAAAGGTATTTATAAATGATAACTTGTGTATAGAAAGGGGTTTTACTATTGGAAAGGGTTATTCAGGTGTTTTACAATTGATGTTTTGTAAATAATATTTATAAAGGAGTATAGAAAGGTTTATATAAAGAGTTTTAAAAATAGGAAAAAGGTTTATAAATCATTTTAGAGATTTGGAAAGAGGTTTATAAATTAACTTAAAGGTTTATAAAAGTGGGTTATAACTTTATTTTGAAAGTTATAAGTTAATTGAAATATGAGATGAGCTTCTAAAAAGGAAATTTTTGATAAAGGATAAGCGGAATGTTTTATTTGGAAGAAATGTTTGGGTATTTAATATGGGATTTAGAAAGAAGAAAACTTTGAAAAGTTGTAAATATACTTATACCGATAAGATAAGTATATGTTTTTGTTTCAGGACATGAAAAGTAAAATGTTTTGGTAATATACTTATAACATTGAGATAAGTATATAAATGTTTCCCAAGTATAAATGGAAATGTAAGGGATTTGGGAATAATGTTTGAAAGGATCTTTTGATCAAGTTTTATAAAGTGGTTTTATTAATTAAAGAGAATTAATAAAGGCTTAGTGGATCCCATATGGAAATTAAACCATGATTGGATGTTTGTTTACTTGATAGTTTAATAACCAACTATCAAATCTAGACAAAACATAACTTTGGAAATATTTAGGAGAAACATGAGAATTATATGGTACAGTCACCGTCGAAGGTGCTATACTGGACGTATAAACTCATTTCGTTCTTTTAGGACGAATGATAAGGAAATCCATCCACAAACGGTTAGGAGGTGAGCTCCGCTCTTGTCATTTGTCTGTTTATTTCATAAAGAACCGGGGTTGAGTTTACCGAAAATATCGAAAGTTGTTTCGAAGAGACTGGGATCAAATATGCTATCTGAAAGCCATTTCAATCCAACTTAAGCGTTTCGATATGAAGATATCTTGAAGCATGGGATCAAAGACTGAGCTATTGAAGTGCAAGGGCTGCTTGCTAATAATCCCGAGGGTGGTTCCAAAATGGATGCAGTAGAAGTAGTGCCTTCGATTTGTCCTTATCCTAGACAACTTGTATGGATGAATGCTAGCATTGTATTGACGCTTGGAAGGCAGTGTTAACATTCCAAGATGGATTGCTATTCAGAAAGGTAAAGCATAGCCTCCAGCCTTACAACCGGGAGGAATGGCAAAAGCAGGGCATGCGGTAGAGCTATACGGTTAGCTACCATTAGAAGGGATCACCGAATTCTAGATGTCCCTTTCAGAGTTGGTATGCGCACAAACACCATGGTAGTATAAGGCCTCGGTGTCAAGGGGGTGAGGTAATCCTGTCTGCCATGTTAAAGGGGCAGTCGGCTCTATGTTAGCATCAGTGCATTTTCTAGAGGTGTATCACTGAAAGGTAGTCCCTTACCTTGCCATTGTTGGAATCCAATCTCCAATGCATGCCTTACATTTTTGATTGTAGAGCCTAATATGTTGGAATGTCAAATGCAAGCACTTCAGCTATTTTAACTATTTACTTTAAACCTAGACACTATGATAATATCACTAGATTTTGATATAAAATGTTTTGGTTATCGTAAGATAAAAACCCATATGTTTTTTATGCAGTATGGTCTTACGAGATACCTTTTGTGAAAAGTTTTCAAATATAGAAATCGGTTTGGTTGTTACTTGTTATCGAGCTTTACTCACGCCGGTTTTGCCAAACTAACCCGGGCGTTATTCCATGTAATGCTCGGGTCAGACCAAGCTTGTTTTCCTAGGTTAGCTGGATACTTTGGAGTTGGAGAGGAGCTAGATGGTCAAGACATATTCACGTATATTTTTCTTTCGATGTATTATAGAGTCTGTATGTTTGTCAATATAAGGACAGGTTTCTATAACTGTCCAAATTTAGGATAAGTCTAGAGTACTCTGATGTTGTATATATGAATAAAGATGTTTCCTTTTTATAAAGATCATTGTTGTATTATATATTATTCACTGCGTTGTGGGATTCTGTGTTGTTTAGTTTTCTTCTACCTTCTTCTTTCACCCTAACAAATCATTATTTTTGGCACTTGAATGTTCGGCATATAGTACAGTGGACATATTAATGTCGATTTTTGAGGGTCAAAAATCCAGTTCGTTACATTTGGTATAAGAGCTGAAGGTTAAGCGAGAACCTTGGCTTTGGTAGGGTTAACTCATTAGAGATAGGGTAAGTGACACCTTAGAATGAGTTTGAGTGTATATATATGAGCACGTATTTGTTAGCGATTATCAAATGTTTTATATTGTGTCAATTTATCGGTTTAGTGGCTTATGAACTCTGGTCGATACATGGTGTACAACTGTACCGATGAGGGTTTCTAAACACTTAAACTAGGCAAATCGACACGGTATTGTTTTGGAAATAGGTAAATGAAATAATTTTACCTAGGGTATATTTTATATATAAAAGAATGATTTTCACAAATAGTGTAATATAGTTGGTTGAGGTGTTAGGAGATAATAATATGCTGTTATTATTATCATTTAGGGTTTGTTTAATCTTGCTCGTCTAGTTGAGCATTGACTATTGTTAGTATGTTCCCTTTTTAAGATATGGGTTGGGTAGATAAGGATTGGGAAAAATATGGAAACGAACACCTTGTGAATTAAGTTTCACAATTTGACTAAAAGGCGTTGGATGTTAATGTTGAGGTAGAATTTGATTTCAAAGTTAGAATATTTTGGGATAAATATTTTAAAATGGTTTAATAGAAGTGAATTTATAAAATGGGCTTAAAAAATGTATCATTGAAGTTGGAAGAAATTTGGGTTGAAAACTTGAGAATCTAAATCTCGGTGCTTTTGAAAAATGATTTTCAAGGTTTGGTAAAATAATAATAATAATATTTGAAACCAATTTGGTTTAAGTGTAAATTTTTGGGATAAAAGTGAAAGTAAGAAGTGTTCTCTTCTGATTGGTATGGGGAATAAGTTTTGATTGTTTTGTGATGATCGAAATAATCTTCTAAGTGACGGTCAGATGTTTGCCTAGGTGAACATTATGGGGTACTTAGTTAATTATTCTCTTTATCATTGTACGATCGAAACAAGTTCAACCCGAACAAACCCAAAGTGAGTTGGTGATATATGTTATTGGAAAATATAAAGTATTGTTCCAAAAATGAGAATTTGGAAATAAAAGGAATATTTTTAAGTTAACTAGTTCGAGTGATTCGAAAATAACTTAAAATTAGAAAAGAGATGTGTTCGAATTTTAAACACTTCTCTTGAGTATTACCCTTCTTAGTAAGGGAATGTATGATACTGTTTGGTGATACCTAGTTCCTTAGTATCATTTTGGAGTTACTCAGGCTATGTGTATATATTTGTATGATTTAAAGTAAAGAGTTCCATTTCAAAAAGTTTTGAAAATAAATGCCGGGTATTTGGATCTTGAATTTTCTTAGGAAAATAAAAGCAAAATGGAATAATGGAATCAGATAGGAATATATAATCTTAGGATGTAGTGGAGTAACATACAAGTTGAACCTAAGAATAGTTTATGTAATGTTGTCATAAATAATTTGGTGGAAATAGAATTGGTATTATGGAGAACCAATTAAGTAAGTGCGTAAGTTGGACGTAGATCATTTCCCTTTCCATATATAGCGATCCAAGATTCGAGTACATGGCTTTGAGGTGTTGCACCATTCCAAATAAGGATCTATTACTAGACCTTTGATGGCGAGCACTTGATGAGGGTTCTTAGTGTGGGACCGAGGTTTTCTATCATAGTTACTATGTAAGGAGAATAGAGGTTCCAAATCAAGGAGCCTGATAAGAGTCCACACTAAAGAATCGAGAGAGTGATACTAGTTCAGAAGGAAAGTTATGTATTCAAGTTGAGATCGAATCAGATTTTGCATAAGAATGATCTATGTACATCACACGAGCTGATGTATAATGTTAAGTGTTTTATGTGATAGGTCGAGGTGTAATTTCGGGGACGAAATTCATTTAAGAGGGGAAGAATGTAACGACCCGGAATTTCACTGCTTTGATTAGTGAATATTTATCTAATTTTAAAAATTCAATATGTAGGTTTTATAATAAAAATAAACTCATTTTAATAAATTAATAATGATGATAAAATTGTTTTCAAAATTTGTTTACCAAATTAAATAGTTCGTAGAAAAATAGAAAATGTGACCGAAGAACGTTTTCCGAAATTTCGACCTTTCGACATCGGAAAGTTGTCGGGAATGTTGTTCCTCTTTGTGCACCATATACACACATATATATATAAGAATTCATTAACCAAATAATAATACACTTAGAAATAAATTATCTTATGTTAATTTGGATTAGTAAGTGATGTGACAAGGCATAGTTTTAAAAATAATAAACTTATATATATAAATATATATATAAGTATTGTTACATCTTAGGTTATATATATATATTAAGCATTGTCACATCTTAGATTGTAATCATTAACCATCATTATCTCTTGTAACGTCTTAGCTTTAATTAATAATTTAACTAATATATATATATATAAAGAAAGTGATGTGACAAGTCATGGATTAACAAAATAATAGATAAATAAATATATAATGAGATTTAATGTGATATATATATATATATATATATGGATTTGATGTAACAAATCATTGTTTTAAAACGAATATATATATATATAATAATAGAGAGTGATGTGATAAGGCATGGTGATATGACCTCTCAATATCACGACATGTTAGAATATTTTTAAAGCCGAGGGTACAAAGGTAATTTGCTCTCTTCTCTCTATCTATAAATACCAATATACATCTCTCTTATTCATTTTACTTTCCATATTCATTTTCCTAACCTCTCCATTCCATTCATATCCTTCTTCCTCTTAAACAAAAGAAGAAGAAAAATCCTTAGAAAAACTTGTTCAAAATCCACTCAAATCTTCCCCATTTTCATCCTACTTCCTCGGCCATAACTTACACCTTTCTGCACCAAATCATGATTTTCTTTTTTTCAAACCATATATAAATCCAGTTGCTACAACTTTCATGTTGACCACTTCCTCGTGTTTTGATCCTAGCTATGTCAAAAATGCTTGTCTTTAAGACCCATTTTCGGACGTATGTTTTTAAGGCCGAAAATACCACTTCTTCTTTTGACTATAACTTCCTCAAAAATTATCCAAATCGAGCGATTCTTTTTTTTGAAATGATAGAGAAAAGAATTTTCGGAAACTTAACTGTTTACAACTTTTCAAACTTCTGAGACTATCATATCGAAAAGCCAAGAGGAAGTTGAGCTATTTTCGGATTGCTTTTTGAGTTTTTCAAGTTTATAAGTTCTAAAGCATTCAAGTTTAGAAAAGCTTTATGGTGAGTAAATTCTAATCTTTTTGGGAAAGATTTTATCTATGTATATGTTTGCCATTATGGATAAATGGATGATGTTTGTTGTATGGATTATGACTTGGTTTTGATAGACATGTAAGTGCTTATATGTGATCAGCATTAGATATGAAAACAATGGTTTAAGTGCTACGTTTGGATATAAAGTTGTGAAATTAATATGTTATGAAAATGATATGCTTGTGTATATGAGATCTTAGATTTTGATCGAATGGTTATGGAAAGATTAGTAGTTTGGAATGTTGAAAGGACTTGAGATTCATTTGGAAATCTAATCATTTACTAGTTTTTAGTTAGTAAATGTTTTTGTTTAAATTCTAACTCGAGGAAGGTTTTCAAAACCTTTACTTTTATGTATTAAAAAGCAATCCAAAGTAAGGTTAAAATTTTAGATGGTAACTTAGAGAAGCAAATTCTAAGTTATTGCGTCAATAGCGATAGTCGCTATGGATGTAGTTCGGAAAAGCTTAATTTCTAACTTTAAAGATTTCTTTTAAAAATAATTTGAAAACCTATTTTTAAACGTAATTAGCAATACATATGTTAATTATAACTTGATTAAGTATGTTTAATAATTAATTAATTTATTAATTAAAGATAATTATTTATTAATTAATCGGTAATTAGGTTAAGTAATTAGTGACTAGTAAGTGATAATTAAGTTATTAAGAAGTTTAATTAATGATTAGTTAAGTAAAAAAAGGGTAATTATTTTTATTTAGTCAAGTTTAATTATTTTATTTATTATTTAATTAAAGTTGAATTATTTAATTAATTATTATTTTATTAAAGATTAATTATTTACTTAATTATTACTTAATCTTGGATTAATTTTAAGTAAATGTTTATTTGTTTAAAGTTTAATTATTTATTTAATTTTAATTAATCAAGACTTAATTATGATTTGATTTTGATTATTTAAGATTTAATTAAGCTTTAATTTATATTAAATTATGATTTAATTATTAAAATTATTTTAAACTTTATCGGTTATGTTTTAAGTTGGGTTCTTTTCTAAGTGGTTTGATTTTAACCAAAGGTCTCTTGTCCATGATATTAAATAGACAAACAACTGTGAATAAGTTAGAATGTGATTGTTTTTGTTGTATGGACATTCATTAGCAGAATAAAACATCATTCTGTTATAGGGTAATTGTTTGGACATGTGTTTAGCAGAATAAATGCTCATTCTACTATTAATTGATTTAATTGTTTTGGACATCTATTTAGCAGGACAAATCAGCATTCTGTTATTATGTTGTTTAGACATGTATATGCTAGTTGAGTTGTACTGACATGTTATTCCCTGATTTGATACTTTGTTGGATTTATATAATTGGCCTATGTAAATAATTGATAAGTGCCTTGGAATTATATTGAAATAAAATGGTAACTTAAATCAGTACCATTGGGACTGTTAAGCCTCATTTGAAATTTATAAAGTATGGTTTTGAATTTACTTAAATTCTTTAATCAATTTGAGACTAAGGGTTTATAAATGGTGTTTCGAGTTATATAATTCTTATAAAGGTATTTATAAATGATAACTTGTGTATAGAAAGGGGTTTTACTATTGGAAAGGGTTATTAAGGTGTTTTACAAATGATGTTTTGTAAATGATATTTATAAAGGAGTATAGAAAGGTTTATATAAAGAGTTTTAAAAATAGGAAAAAGGTTTATAAATCATTTCAGAGATTTGGAAAGAGGTTTACAAATTAACTTAAATGTTTATAAAAGTGGGTTATAACTTTATTTTGAAAGTTATAAGTTAATTGAAATATGAGATGAGCTTTTAAAAAATGAAATTTTTGATAAAGGATAAGCGGAATGTTTTATTTGGAACAAATATTTGGTTATTTAATATGGGATTTGGAAAGAAGAAATCTTTGAAAAGTTGTAAATATACTTATACCGATAAGATAAGTATATGATTTTGTTTCAAGACATGAAAAGTAAAATGTTTTCGTAATATACTTATAACATTGAGATAAGTATATAAATGTTTCCCAAGTATAAAAGGAAATGTAAGGGGTTTGGGAATAGTGTTTGAAAGGATCTTTTGATCAAGTTTTATAAAGTGGTTTTATTAATTAAAGAGAATTAATAAAGGCTTAGTGGATCTCATATGGAAATTAAACCATGATTGGATGTTTGTTTATTTGATAGTTAAATAACCATCTATCAAATCTGGACAAAACATAACTTTGGAAATATCTAGGAGAAACACAAGAATTATATGGTACAGTTACCGTCGAAGGTGTTATACTGTACGTACAAACTCGTTTCGTTCTTCTAGGACAAATGATAAGGAAATTCGTACACAAACGGTTAGGAGGTGAACTCCGCTCTTGTCATTTGTCTGTTTGTTTCCTAAAGAACCAAGGTTGAGTTTACCGGAAATATCGAAAGTTGTTTCGAAGAGACCGGGATCGGATATGCTATCTAAATACCACTTCGATCCCACTCAAGCGTTTCAAAATGAATACATCTTGAAGCATGGGATCGAAGACGAAGACATTGAAGTGCAAGGGCTGCTTGCTACTAATCCTGAGGGTTGTTCCAAAATGGATGTAGTAGAAGTAGTGTCTTCGGTTTGTCCTTATCCTAGACAACTTGTATGGATGAATGTTGGCATAGCATTGACACCTGGAGGGTAGTGTTAGCATTTCAAGATGGATTGCTATTCAGAAAGGTAAAGCGTAGCGTCAAGCCTCACAACCGGGAGGAATGGCAATAGCAGGACATGCAGCTGAGCTATGTGGTTAGCTACCATTAGGATCGGTCACCCCATTCTAGATGTCCCTTTCAGAGTTGATTTGTGCTCAAACACCATGGTAGTATAAGGCCTTGGTGTCAAGGGGGTGAGGCAATCTGGTCTGCCATGTTAAAGTGGCAGCTGGCTCTGTGTTAGCATCGGTGCATTTTCTAGAGGTGTATCATCGGAAGGTAGTCTCTTGCCTTGCCATTGTTGGAATTCAATTTCTAATACGTACCTTACGTTTTTTTATTGTAGAGCCTAGTATGTTGAAATGTGAGATGCAAGCATTTCAGCTATTTTATCTATTTACTTTAAACCTAGACACTATGATAATATCATTGGATTTTGATATAAAATGTTTTGGTTATCGTAAGGTAAAACCCATCCGTTTTTATGTGTGGTGTGGTCTTACGAGATACACTTTGTGAAAAGTTTTCAAATATAGAAATCAGTTTGGTTGTTACTTGTTATCGAGTTTTACTCACGCTGGTTTACTAGACTGACTTGGATGTTGTTCCATGTAATGCTCGGGACAGACTGAGCATATTTTTCCTAGGTTAGCTGAATACTTTGGAGTTGGAGAGGAGCTGGATGGTCAAGACGTATTCACGTATATTTTTTCTTCCGCTGTATTATAGAGTTTGTATGTTTGTCAATGTAAGGACAAGTTTCTATAACCGTCCAAATTTAGGATAAGTCTAGTGTACTCCGATGTTGTATATATGAATAAAAGATGTTTCCTTTTGTAAAGATCATTGTTGTATTATATATTATTCGATGCGTTGTGAGATTCTGTGTTGTTTAGTTTTCTTCTATCTTCTACCTTCTTCTTTCACCATAACAAATCGGTATTTCCGGCATTTGAATATTCGGCATATAATACAGTGGACGTATTAGTATCGATTTTTTAGGGTTGAAAATCTAGTTCGTTACACTACCAGTTGCAAACTATTAGAGTAGTTTGCAACAGAAGAAGTTCAACTATGGGATGATCGTTATAAAGAAAGACAAGTTGAATTCAACTTGTCGAAGCCCGAAAACTTATCTTCGAGGGATGAGCCTATAGATTTTGATAATTCTTTTTCATAATTTTGACAATAATGCTTTGGATATTTAATTTGTAACATTGGATAAGGGCCGACCACTGACTTAATAATAAGTTTAATCCCAGTGATAACAGGCGCAATATGGAATGATCAATAATTTGTTGTTTTCAAGGTTATACATAATCAAAAATCATGTTTTGTTTTAATTTTAGATCAGGCACTGTCCGAAGATCATCCAATACCAGTTACATGAACTACCAAGACATATTGAAAAATTCTCTGAATCATAAATGCACATTAATATCAATTATCAACGTCAATACTAAGGTTTAGTATAACCATGTGACTGTCAAAGAATACGGTTTGGAAAATTCGTCAAATGTTAACCACTCTTTAGTTGCATATGCAATAATCAAATGGTTAGCCAAAACTGATTTTATGAACTGCCAGGGAATATTGAAAAACTATCTAGATCATAAATACACATTAATATAAAAGTTAGTATATATGGTGTAACAAAATAGTGAGATTGTTAGAGCAAACGGTTTTGAAAAGTCATCTAATGTTAACAACTCTCTATTTGTTCATGCTATAATCAAACGTGTTCATATAACCGTGAGGTTGAATAAACAGCGTAGAATACGAAACCGACTAAATGACTGTACTCTCTGTTAGCGCTAACATTGTCTACATAAGTAGGAAGTACATAAAAAATTAGTTTCCCATGATAATAACCATAGTCAAAGGTCCTTGTACATAACCAAAATTCTACCCAAAAAACCAAATATAGAGTATAATACATAAGTTAGCCAAACTAAAAAAATCCAAAATTAGTCGTTCAAATTTTAAATTTTATTCACATTTGTTTTTCGACTTTACAACGTGGTCCGGGGGATGTTTGATTGATAGCCAGTAAAGTATTCTCCAGTATCTCTTTTGCAATTTTATCTTGACTTTCTTTCACCTTTGTAAAACCTCCAATAGTGTTGCCACTTAGTAGAAGTAGAGCCTTTTTAATGGCTTCAGCCTAACGCAAAATATGGAACAACTTGTTCAAAAGAAAAAAAAATAACTTCATTAAAACGGTACGACAAGTACTTACATGTCTATTCTCCTTAAACTCTGTTGGGTTATTGATATTTGAACTCGCACTTGCATAAGATTCTATATGATAGAATATGATATGATTCTAAAACAACTCATTTAATTGTCTCCACAATCTGAAGGATTTACGACCGTAATTTGTAGCCAAAACGTGATCTTGCCAACTTTGACCCAACCAATATCCAATGTCATAACGAACTTTGTACTGTTTATATTTTTCTAATCTACAACAACTAAAGGATCCATTATAGGTTTTAGAATAAGTTTTTTAATAACTAACCGTCATAACGCATTATTGGCGTGTGGTAAGGCTCCGCAACATCAAAACATAGTAAAACCCGGTATAATAGGTGCCTATCATGAATACCGAGCATGGGTTCCATACAACCTACATAGTCCAATATAAATACAAATTAATCCATAAACAAGTGCAATGACTATTATACGAGAAAAAAATATACTCACATCATGTCTATCAATATTGTAATCTATATCTTGCGAATAATATAAACCCTAAGATCTAGAATTACATAATTATCACATATGTAATGAATTAATAAAACATACCTCCAGACATCTTGTACACGAATCAGTAATGGTTGTTGTTGAAGGCTGTATCAATGGATAAAGGAGACTAGTTTCTCTCTCTTTTCCTATATTTTCTTTATGTGTTTTCTTATATCCTTTGTGATGGGCAAAGGTTAATATTTATAGGCAGGGAGAGGACCAAATTTCCAGATTTGTAGACTTAATCTTGATCGTCCATCAAGATCAAGATGAGAGAAATTAACGCTCTAGATTATAACCGTTTTATTTATTAGCATATTAATAGGAAAAACCCTTTAGATTCTATTGACCACATAATGAGGAAGGAAACGTTTGAGGAAGGAAACGGTCCATTAATGTACCACATAATGAAGAAGGAAACGTTTCGCATTAATTTCCTTAAAAACGGTCAAATTTCCTTACAGTCTCCCACTTGGTCAATAGTAAAATCCATTAATGTTTTCGTATTAAGGTCATAAGGCGCGCATGATATGCTAAACTTTTCTTTAGTCAGTTATCATAAGTGTCTTTGCTAATCTAATGGTCAATGGAAGTCATGACGTGTACACGTTATTTTGCAACATGCTTACTTACATGTACTATGACATTGACAACTTTCATAACTAGACCGTAAATGAGTATAACTTAATGGTCACATAATGTCTTGAAGAAAAATACTGTTTCTGTTATCATTTATCTAAATGTAAATGTGTACACATTATAAAACAGAAATAAAAGATGTCTAAATTATTAAGAGCTCAATAATTGTTATGTCTAGATAAGTACAAAATAAATGGCATAATAAGAAGATAATTAGGAACTATCTGCAAGACCCATGCTATCAGTATGTCTCTGAAAGGTCTTTAGAGGTAGTCCTTTTGTGAATATGTCTGCCACTTGTAAGTCTGTACTTATCGATTCAACAATAATTTTCTTTAGTTTAACATCTTGCTTCAGTAGTAGGTATTTAAGGTCCATGTGTTTGGAACCTTTGGTTATCCTATCATGTTTGGAGAAAAAGGTTGCAGCTTCATTGTCGCGGTAGACAGTTAGTGGCTTAGAGATAAAACTTAAAGTGCCAAATTGTGAGACAAAATTACGCAGCCATGTTCCCTGAATTGAAGCCTCATAACATGCTACGTATTCAGACATCATGGTGGATCCGAAAAGCATCTCAGATTTCCGGCTTCTCCATGATATTGCACCTCCACATAAGAGGTACACATAGCCAAGAGTGCAGATCCTAGTGTCAGGACATCCAGCAAGGTCTGAATCAGAATAACCAGTTACCTGTAGGTAACTTGATTTTCTATAAGTGAGCATGTAATTCCTTGTTCCCTTTAGGTATCTTAGTACCTTCTTTGCAGCTTTCCAATGAGCGATTCCTAGGTTACTTTGAAATCTACCCAGCATACCAACTGCATGACTGATATCAGGTCTTGTACAGACCTGTGAATACATCAAGCTCCCTACAAGAAATGCATAAGGATATTTGGTCATTTCTTCTCGTTCCATAGGAGTCTTTGGGCACTGCTCAAGAACAAGTTTGTCTCCTTTCTGCAGTGGGATAGGACTAGAGGAACAATTCGTCATGCCAAATCTCTCAAGAATTTTATCAATATATGCTTTTTGAGACAATCCTAGAATTCCTTGTGATCTATCACGGAATATTTCTATTCCTATCACATAGGAAGCCTCACCCATATCTTTCATTTCAAAGTTCGTTGAGAGATAATCCTTAGTTTCACGTAATAAACCAAGGTCGCTACTAGCTAATAATATGTCATCAACATACAGAATCAAAATTATAAACTTGCTCCCACTGAACTTGTGGTATATACAAGGGTCAACTATGTTTTCTATGAAATCGAAAGCGGTAATGATTTCATGAAACTTTAGATACCATTGTCTAGAAGCTTGTTTCAGTCCATATATTGATTTCTTAAGTTTGCAAACCATGTCTTCCTGTCCTTCAATTATGAAGCCTTCAGGTTGACGCATGTAGACTTCTTCTTCCAAGTCTCCGTTTAGAAAGGCTGTTTTCACATCCATTTGATGTAACTCGAGATCATAATGAGCTACTAATGCCATGATAATTCTAAGAGAATCTTTTCTGGAAACTGGAGCAAAAGTTTCATTATAGTCAATGCCTTCTTTCTGATTAAAACCTTTGAAAACAAGTCTAGCTTTATATTATTCAATTTTACCATTGCAGTCACGTTTGGTCTTGAAGACTCACTTACAACCGACTGTTTTATGTCCTTGCGGCAATTGAACGATTTCCCAAACTTGATTATTATCCATAGATTTCAGTTCATCTTTCATGGCATCAATCCATTTAATAGAATTAACATCCTTAATGTCTTGTGAATAAGAAATTGGGTCCGTAGTTCCTTCAGATTCTATTAGATGAAGCATATAATCATCAGGAATAGCTGATCTTCTTTGTCTTTGAGATCTTCTTAATGCTAGTTCCTGTGGTACTTCATCAACATTATGATTGGTGATAATTTCATTATGGATTTGTTGATCATTTATTGGGTTTTCCTCATTGTGAACAGGTTCAACAATGGGATGATTCCCAATATCTTTCGAAATAGAGGGTAAGATAATGGGTACCCTTATTTCATGAATGACCTCTTCTTGTTGTTTTGTACTCCCACTGATTTCACCATTCTCATAGAATTTGGCATTGCCGGTTTCAACAATTCCTGTACTATGGTTAGGACAATAAAATCTATATCCTTTAGATTTTTCTGGGTAACCTATAAAGTAACCACTGACTGTCTTAAAATCCAATTTCTTTCCATTTGGATTGTACAGTCTAGCTTCAGCTGGGCAACCCCAAATTTGGAGATGTCTTAAACTAGGTTTCCATCCTTTCCAAAGTTCAAAAGGAGTCTTTGGAACGGTCTTACTTGGAACTCTATTTAAGATGTAGACAGCTGTTCGTAATGCATCCATCCATAATGATATAGGTAAATTTGCATGACTCGTCATGGATCTAACCATTTCCATGTATGTACGATTTCGCCTTTCAGCTACATCATTCTGCCATGGAGATCCAGGCGTTGTGTATTGTGCAACAATTCCAAGTTTTGAAGAAGTCTAGCAAAAGGTCCAGGATGTTGTCCCGTTTCATCATACCTTCCATAGAATTCATCACCCCTGTCTAACCTAATGATTTTCACTTTTCTTTCTAATTGCCTTTAGACTTCAGTAATGAACACTTGTATAGCATCCACTGACTGAGATTTTTCATGCAACAGATAAAGATAGAAATAACGTGAAAAATCATCGATAAAAGTGATGAAGTATTTCTCTCCTCCAAAAGTTGGAACATCAAAAGGTCCACAAATATCTGTATGTATTATTTCAAGAAGTTGTGTACTTCTTGTGGCTCCTTTCTTTGTGTTTTTTGTTGTTTTTCCTTTAATACAATCAACACATGTTGTAATGTTAGCGAAGTCTAGGTCCGGTAGGACACCAACTTTCACTAACCTCTTGATTCTTTCACTGGATATATGACCCAGTTTTTTTTATGCCACAAGAAGTAAGAGTCATTCTTGGATGACTTTCTTTTAGTTTCTTTTCCATGCAGGGTGAGTTGGATTTCAGCATTTTGTTTAAGATGAAGTTTATAAAGTCCATCAATTAATATTCCAGAACCAATAAGACTAGAATTTTTAAATAAACTAAAATTTCCATTTCCAACTTCATAAGAATATCCAAATTTATCAAGTACACTTACAGAAATCAAATTACGGGAAATAGACGGAACATAAAGAGTTTGACATAAATCTAACTGATAACCGCTATCTAAAATAAGACGAAAAGTTCCAATAGCTTCAACTGGAGCTTTATCTTTATTCCCCATGAAAATGAAATTCTCACTTGGGTTTATGGTTTGGATCGTAATGAATCCCTGCATAGAATTCGAAACATGAACGTTAGCAGCAGTATCAATCCACCAAGTTGAAGAAGGTACATTAGTAAGATTTGATTCGAAATGACTTACGAAACCCATTGGGTTACCTTTCTTTTTGAACCATGCTTTGCGCTTAATGCAATCTACTTGGAAGTGTCCAGGTTTCTTGCAGAATTTGCAGACGTCGTCCTTCTTTTTCTTCTTGGATGGTTGAGTGGCGTCATCAGATTTGGGTGGTGCTCTTTTATGCTGTGAGTTATTCTTTTTACCAGCTTGTTTTCCAACCCCTTGAGTGAAATAAGCAACTTTAATGCCTTGCGAGCCTTGCCTAGACTCCTCTTGAACCAGTTTGTTAGTCAATTCATTTAGACTCCACTTTTCCGTAATAGTGTTGTAATGAATTTTGAATGGTTCATACTGAGGAGGTAAGCTAGTGAGAATGAATTGGACGAGAAAAGCATCGTCCATAACCAATCCCAAGTTCTTAAGTTTGGCAGCAATGTTAATCATTTCAATGACATGAGCGCTCATTGAGCGAGAACCATCAAACTTCATGGTTACAAGATCTGCCATAAGTTTCCCAGCAAGGGATTTGTCTGCAGTCTTGAATCGATTTTCAATGGATTGCAAATATTCTTTTGCGCTTTCAGTTTTCGGTAGAGAGGTTTTGATGTTGGTATCAATCACCATTTGCATAAACATCATGCTGAGCCTATTAGATCATTCACAATCATCATGGAGTTTGTTTTCCTCAGGCGTACTTGTGTCAGTAAGTGGGGCTGGCTTTTCCTTAAGGAGGGCCATGTCCAGTTCAAGTACGCCTAAAGAAAACTCAACTTGCTCTTTCCGTTCTGAGTAGTTGGTTCCATTGAGTTTGACGATAGACGTAGCGTACGAATTAAGGTTTGAGTGCATTGCAACTGCAGATATAAAAGAAATGTAGGCTTCTTTATTAGAATAAAACACAACATGTCATAATAAGAGGTTAGGTTTAGCGCCTCCTGTGGGTACGCAGTAGAACCATACTCATGAAAGAATAATAAACATTAATGTTTCATGCGTTATTGTGCAAGCAGCAGCCGCCTGTGGACGAGGCTGCATGCATCAGACCAGAGGAAATAAGGAAATTAAGTGCGGAAGCGAAAACTAGAACAAGAGAGAAAAGAGATAAACATTAATGTTTATTTTTATTTTATTTTTTTGCATAAACTTTTGTCATTCTTTCAAGTAATCCACAGCAAGGATAATAAATGTCTAGTAACTCCAAGTAAATTCCATATATGAATTTAACATATAAATAATTATTTTGCAAATCATATATAGACAATTATCTTGCAAGTTCCAGGTCATGAATTTAATGTCAAACTAGAAAACAATTGTTCTCAATATGTATACTTTCTGAAAAGTATTCGCATACAATAAGTTGTTCCATATTATACAGTAGGTCAAATATTAAAGTAGAAAATTAACTTTTGCGGAAATATGAACTTTCCGGATCCAGATCTAAGAATACAGTAAATAGAACAATATTGATAATCATGATTACTATAGGAACTTAAATAATATGAATATTAAACTTGAATCATATTAATATTAATAATCATTATCATTATCATAGTAAAATTACAAACATCATATCATAGATATATGGTAGTTTCATTTTATATATTGATGGATAATCATGAATTCTAAAATAGGCTCTGATACCACATGTAATCTATATCTTACGAATAATATAAACCCTAAGATCTAGAATTACATGATTATCACATATGTAATGAATTAATAAAACATACCTCCAGACATCTTGTATACGAATCAGCAATGGTTGTTGTCAAAGGCTGTATCAATGGATAAAGGAGACTAGTTTCTCTCTATTTTTCTATATTTTCTTATATCCTTTGTGACGGGCAAAGGTTAATATTTATAGGCAGAGAGAGGACCAAATTTCCAGATTTGTAGACTTAATCTTGATCGTCCATCAAGATCAAGGTGAGAGAAATTAACACTCTAGATTATAACTATTTTATTTATTAGCATATTAATAGGAAAACCCTTTAGATTCTATTGACCACATAATGAGGAAGGAAACGTTTGAGGAAGGAAACGGTCCATTAATGTACCACATAATGAAGAAGGAAACGTTTCGCATTAATTTCCTTACAAAATGGTCAATTTTCCTTACAAACATATCTTGTTGCTCTCCCAACCTTAGCAGTGCATATGCTTGATCACCACCTAGCTTGGTATTCTTCCACTTGCATAATGTTGGTTGAGACTCATCGTATAAAGGATTCGAAGCAGCATGTGGAATCACTGGAAAGTGGTCATATATCTAAGCCTAAATTCATAATATTACAAGTTAAAGTTTCTGATTTTCATTTCATCTAATTTTGGTAATATACCATATCCTATAAACTAATGTGTAAAAGGTACATTTAAATTAACAAATGTAACATGAGTTTGAAATTAAAGTAGTCTGTGAAGTCCATACCATTAAGAGAGATAAACATCCACTTAGTTGCTTCACATCTCTATGAGAAGCAAGTCCAAGCTGTCTATATAAATATGCTAGTATCGCTACTACCTAAGCCTTCTCCTTCACATCATTTATACATCCCTTCTATGCATTCAAGTAGTAAGATGACATATTTGTTCCCGATTTGTCTGAAAACAGACAATAACCTATAGTATATAACAAACAGCCACAAGCAACTTTATCGAATACTTCCACATCACTATCTTCTGCAATTTTACCACAACATTGCTATTTCAACCTATCCAACCTAATAGTGTACGTACCCGTTATTTGGGTTTTTAACCCAACATAATTCAAAGGAAGTCAGAACAGTTACGTCGAGCTAGAGCAACTCAAAAGCCAACAAAAAGGACTGGAAGGATCAACCAAGAAAGGTTAAAGAAAAAGAAGGCAAAAATATGCTAAGGTGATGGATCGCTCGTAGGTCCTCTAATCCCCTTGCGTCATGATCCAGTAGGTATTCTAGGAATGATTGCTAAGTTTGATGGAATTCCAACCTAGTTAGATCAAGAAGTGAGTGTTCGTCTGATTCAATCAACAGGCCAATGCAACCAGTGTATGGATCATCATCACAACAAGGCGACAAGCTACAAAATTACATGGAGAATACCTACATGAGGCAACAAGTGCAATCCAAAAGAGGGAGTCTAAAAATCTAGTAAGTACATGGATTGCTAGCAATCCATGCACTATGGATCTATAGCAATCCAGCAGATCGTGTTAGATTGCCATAAAATTTAAGGAAAGGATGAAGAAGAGTATCCCTAGTAATTGGATCATTAGCAACCCAGAAATTATGGATTGCTAGCGATCCATCAACTATGGGTCTCTAGCAGTCCATCTGATTGGCTCGGATCGTTGTGAAATTTTCAAAGCATCTTCGTATTTCAAAATGCAAGCTTCTGGCAAGGCGGCCTAGCCTAATAGCTCACCAACCCCTATAAATACGATCCTACCTGCAACATAAACAGGATCTTCTAGACTGGTTGCTGAAACTCTGCAGAAACAATTCTTCACTCTTCTCTTTTGATACAACAGTCATATAAAGGGTTCACTGTGATTCTTCAGTGAACTTTAACACTGGTGACTTGATCTAATTTACAAAATTTAATCAAATTGTAATCAAATTTAACTTGTAATTGCAATCAGTTCATAACAAAAGTTATAAAGTGGACGTAGGCTTCATTAATAGTCAAACCACTATAAAAATCTTCTTCTCTTTTTACTATTTCTGCTCGTTTTACATTTACTTTCTACATTATTGCTCCGTAAGAACAAGGATGGTGATTTCACACTCAATCCAGGGTGTTGATCCATTTTTTGAATTAACATTTTGGTGCTTTCACTGAGAACCCAACTCAGGCTTAGATCTAGCTATCTACTTTGGATAAGATAGGTTCAGAAGTTTGATCCTCGATCTCTACTTAGAAGATTTTCTATTGAGAATCAATGGCACCAGAAAGAAAGAGAACTACCTCTGGAAGATTTATATGAGCTACCATTGCTGGAGAAGAAACAAACCCTCAGCAAATTGAAGTCAACAACCCCAACAACCTGCTGTTAGTAGCCAACTCTAGAGATCATGTTCCAGGATCCTCCATATAGCATGAAGTTGTGACTAAGGGAGGATTGAACAAGATGGTTGTTGAAATTTACCACAAAATAGTAAACAGTCAAAAGGCTCTTATGAAAAAGATAGGTGCTCTCTTAGCGCTCCAATCGCTAACTACTCCCAAAACGGTGCCTGAAGCCGTGGCTGCTACGGACGAAGAGCATTCTTTTGTTTCTATCTTGAATGGAAGAAATAGAAGGCAAAAGCAAAAGGAAGCAATGAGTAGAGCTCCAAGAATCATGATGGAAGAAAACGTTAACACTCCACCTACTTCAAAAGCACCTGCTACAGACCCGAACTTAGGGGTGAAAACCCCAAGGGAGGATATAACGATGGCTCTCTCCGGCTTTGAAGATGACAAACAATTTGAGGAAGACAAATTGGATGAAAATGCCAACATGCAAAACGCTAGAAGAAGCTTAAAACTCGTGTCATAGCACAGTGCCAAGCAATGGACGAGGAACTGCTACTCAAACGGTATTCCTAGAGGCAGATGAACCAAGAAGATATGATACAAACCGAGATCGACTACAAGGCCAAGCTCTCGTGGTATATTGTGACCACTCCCAACTGACCAGCTTCCAACCCGATCATGGAGCTCCCATCGTCGAATCACGAATGGTCATCATCGAAAATGATCAAAAACCATCAAAATGATTGTTGAAAAACTCACTTCAGGGTTGACTCGAAGTCAAACTCGGATAATCGCCTATTTGACTCGAAGAAGATTCTTGAAGTCCTGACTCGAAGTCAAACTCAAGTAATCACCCATTTGACTCGAAGTAAACCTAGGAAATTCTTGCCCTAAATCAGATTCGGGTAAAACCAAGATTTTCTCTAAGCAAACATGCAAATGGCTCCAAGCAACGTTTGTCATCAACCCAGCACTTCAAATTCTATGACTCCAAGCGAACCATGTGCTAACTCCAAGTAAATGGAAAATTTTCTTGGGTCGGACTCCAAGTAAAGTACCACCGATCCATCAATGCCGATCCATCTTCTTTTTTTCATAACTCGAACATGCGAACTCCAAATGCCTTGAAATTTGGAACACAACCTTATGGGGCCTTCTTTGTCACCCAAGACCGATCTCACCTAGTTTGAAATTTTTTGGAGATCATCCCTGATCCATGACCACATCATAAGTGATTTTTCATTCAATCAGCATTTCTAATCATTCAAGCATAGGACAATCATGCATATATCATTCTCAAGCATTATAAACAGCCGTAACTTGAAAACGGACTGGTCTGACAAAGATTAGAGCATCTTACCCAATCGAAACTCATTCATCGAAGTCGTTCAATATGCATAATATCCAAAGAAGTTTATCATGCCAACTATACCTTTTTATAACTATACAACTAATTCGAAATTGCTTTTTATAGGTATTATTAACATATGGATGAAGCAAGGGCGACGGATGCAGTATACTACAAGGCCCTCAGGAATCATTAAAGGATGAAACAACCTACTACCTTGGAAGAATTCTATTGGAAGACAAACTGGTTCTAAAGATTAGAGGTAGTGCAATTGGAAAAAGACAAACCCGCCAATTTTCCAAAGAACATACCAAACGGTGAAGGAGCTACATGACCTCAGGGACCTTCTGCCCAAGCAAGGCTACTAAGACCCATTAGAAAAGTGCCCAACTAACTGAGGAAATCAGACGGAAGGATGATTATCAAATAACACTCTAGCTAGCTAGCTACTAAGGAATGGGGCAACAACCTTAAGCGATGCCTTCTCATCCATCCTTGTCTACTTTCCTTTTCCAAATGAGCCATATCAGGACATTGGGGCATTACAGACAGCACAGCGAAATAAATGCTTCTATGTCCTCGACGAGTCATGTTGATCCCCTTTTGAGAACAGGCATTGCTTTGGTAGTGTCGAGTAGTCTTGTCCAAAGGATCGTCGAACAAACAGATCCAACCCCTTAGTCTCCAGGAACCAATAAAACTGTGTTCCCATGAGCTGAGTCCCAAAAATTCCACTTGAAGTCATTGAATCGTCACTTTAATACCATTAGGCCATCAGACACACGACCCAAAACTCTTCTTGGAGTCGATGAATTATCGTTCCAAGGTCGTATGGTCATCGGACATCCAACCAAAATTTCTCTTGAAGTGATGAATCATCGCTTTAAGACTGCTAGGCCGTCGGACACACGGCCCAAAAATTTTCTTACAGTCGATGAATTATCTCTCCAAGGCCATCTAGTCATCGAACATCCGACCAAAATTCCTCTCAGAATCGATAAATTATCATTCCAAGGCCGTTTGTTCGCCGGACATCCGACCATAAAAAATCCTTTACGAACTAAAGCGTTATAAAGGTCTTTCATGAACTAAGTGTCGTGAAGGTGAACCAGTAGATTAGTGGTCATCTGATCCAAAAAACCCTTCATGAACGTGAAGGTCTTTTATGAACTAAAGCGTCGTGAAGGTGAACTGGTAGATTAGCGGTTATCTGATCCAAAAAACCCTTCATGAACATGAAGTACTTTCACGAACTAAAGTATCATGAAGGCAAACCAGTAGATCAGCGGTTATCTGATCTAAAAAACCCTTCATGTACATAAAGGTCTTTCATGAACTAAAGCGTCTGAAGGTGAACCGGTAGATTAGTGGTCATCTGATCCAAAAAAACCTTCGTGAACATGATGGTCTTTCACGAACTAAAGCATCATGAAGGTAAATCGGTAGATCAACGGTCATCTAATCCAGAAAACCCTTCGTGAACGGGAAGGTCTTTCACGAACTAAAGCGTCGTGAAGGTAAACCGGTAGATCAGTGAAATTTATGTATGATTGATACTTGCGAAGGTGAGTTGGAAGATCAACAGTCATCTGATCCAGAGACCCCTGAAGTCAATGAAGTCACGCTCCGAAGCCACAAATCGACAATCATATCAGTCACTCCACATAATTAACAAAATCACTTCCAACGACCGATGAAACAAACAATGCTAAACTCCAGAACTTCAAAGTCGCTCAAAGGAACTAAACCAAAACTGAACCAACCTTGTGGTTAATCAGAGGCTGACTCGAACCAAGCCAAGACTTAGAACTCGGGAGAACCTCAACCACTAGACTGGGGGCAACTGGACGAGTTGTGGAGAGACCCTGGGTACAATTCAAGTGTGCCAACAACCCTGTGGCATGGGAGCACCGCACACAGTTGAATAGCCACTGAAAAGGCCGAGACTAGTCATACCACGATTATGTTATGCCCAATCAAAAATTCTGGCATTTTAACAACTACCGACTTAACGCCCTAGCTAGCGCAACAAACAAAATAGAAGCATAATACTTGCTTACTTCTTCCCAACTCCTCCTTTACTACCTTTGGTGACCAGTTTCTTTTCCTCTTAGACTGTATGCTAGTTGAAGACCAATTCTCTAAAGGCATTTTGGACCAAAAACTAGAGTCTTGCCCCCGAACTCCCATAAGCTCTTTCTTCATAAGCATCTCCAAGCGGTCGGCTGTAGATCTCCCCACCATGGAAACCTTATCTATTTAGCCGTGTACATCTTCCCAAAATATAGGAGGATCATCCAAGCCACGGTTACCCGATCCAAAAACTAATTATCTCTTAGAACCGACGAAATCGCGTTCCAGCGAAGTCAATTCGCTGGATTGATGGGAAAACTCGATCCTTACCTTCTAAGAACTAGTATCGCTCCTCCAGCATCAGGAAGGCCCAAACCATTGTGTGCATCCCGTAAGTTGTGCATTTCATCGCACATCACTTCCTGCGCAATGGAATCACGCTCTCGAAGCATGAACTCCTCACGTTGCCCGAATATTGGTGACGCCGAGGAGTTCCAAACCGTTCTAGATCAACGGGTCATATTGATCCCAAAAGCCACGCACCCCATAGACTGCGCACACTCTTAAAAGTCGCGTATTTGATAAGCCGTGCACACTCTTAAGTACCGGTATTGCCCTGGCAATGCCGGGAAACTCTTTTATTGCAGGAATAACAATAATCAGCCCACTCCCACTATCGGGAGTAACGGGTATGAGTCCAACAATGTCAAACAACTAAAGTCAGCAGAGTATTCCGATCGTTGACCGAAAATATATCTGCCATTAAGCCGTTCAAATCACAAGTTCTCAAAGATAGGAACCGCAAAATAAGTCCAATTATAGACATCCAAAAAATCACTCGGAACAACCGATCATTTACCAAGTGTTCGAAGTAAGCAGCCTCGTGAACTGGAGGGCACACATCGATACTCAAATAAAAAAACTCAAAAACAAAAACCAAATACTTCACGGTTCTATTACTCCAAACAAAGAATTTTAACGGTAATTACAGGACTAGATAAAATAGCAGTAAATAAAATTGATGTAAGTGCATGAAACATGGATAAGTAGACATGTAAAGTTACAATGTGTCAACATTGTATTAGTTATAGCATTTTCTATACAAAGTCAAAAATGTGGGGGCCGTACCCACACAATATCGGCCAACAAAAAGAAAAATACAGATGCTACAACAATCAAAGCAGTAAGTGCAGACTCTGCACTTGAATAAAACATGTATCAAACCAAACAAAATGTCCAAAAATTTGGCTCCACTGCTATCCGGAGCTGTCAATGCTTCTTTCCACCGCTCCCTTTCCCACCTTTATTTGGAAGTTTCTCCTTCCTCTTGGAAATCCCAGCCAGTGGTAGTATCGTTGCCTGTATTATCAACTATCTCCTCGGCGTCGGCATATACTCCCTGCTCTCCGACCTTCTTGGAAGACTCCCCTTTGGCCTTGCACTTCCGGGATTTGCAGGAGCTCCTTGAAGATTTTATCACTTCAACCTTCTCATTCTTAACGACAACCAATTGCTATGCAGATTTATGCAGCTAACTAGTCTGGTCCTCCTGCTCTCGAGCGTCGACTGCCGTGAAGTCGCCCTATGAAGATACAGAAGGGCCATCTAGACCATGAATTGCAGCAATCTTCTCGGATTTCGGCTCTGGCTACGAGCCAGACGCAGGCGCAGCAATTGGAGCAATTACGGAGATAAGCGTTGAGGCAGTTAAAATAGCGGCAAGCCCCGGCATCGAGGAAATCGGTGGGTCAGCAGGTAAAGAGGACAGACCTATAAGATCAAAAATGAAAGAATTAAGTTTGTCTTGTTCTTGCGGCGTGGGCTAAAAATTCTCGAACTCGGGGGAAACAAGAAGGTTACCTGCATCAGAGGAATGGCCAAGAATGTCAATCTCATATTCCCTGCCTTCTCCTTCTTTTGATGGTTGCATAATCTTTGGAGAGGTTTCATGGCCACCTGAAGTATCAAAGACAGCCGCCGAAGGAATAGATAATAAAGCAGCACCGGTATAACTCGCCAACTGATCACGAGGCTGTCTTAATGGTCCACTAGTCCCAGAAATGAAAGGCTCCAACAACGTTTTGGTAGTTGCAGTCATAATAGCATCGACAGCCTCTAGTTCCTTCTCAATTTGAAGGACCTCACGACCCTCTATCAATGGTTTCTTTAATTCCTTATTGAGGTAGGCATCCTCCAACTCTTGCTCGGTATATACATCCACGTTTTCTTGGAAATGGGCCAAGATTTCTTCCCAAACCATGGAAAGAGTACGCAGAAATTTAGGGCCCAAATAACTGAAACTCCGATGATGCAGCAAGGAATTAACATAGAAATTTAAGATGGTATTGTCCATCTTCTCCATCTTTCTTTTGAAGGTACCCTGCAACTCCAAGTAATTCGCTGTTATGGCAACCTTCTCAACTTCAACTCGAGTTTTCTCCATGCTAAGCTGCGTAACTCTTTCTTGGAGCAAAGCATTCGTCTGGGCTTGATCAGAAACGGTCTTATCGTGAGATTCCATAATTCCCATATATTCAGCAATTGCCTTATTGTGCCCTTCAACAATTTTGTCATGAACGGCAATAGTCTTCTTTTGAGCTTTAATAATCATGCCACGGGCTTCGAGTTCCTCTTTCAACTTAACTTCGTCCGCATGGGCCTTCTTAATTTCGTCTTGAAATACGATCTCTATTTTTGCATGGGCCTCTTTCAGCTCCTTCATCAAGCCGGCGTTGTTCTTACTCTTTCGGAGTGCCGCGTCCCTCTCTTGTATTAGTCGCTCAATTATGGCATCACGTTCTACTAATTCCCTCTCGAAATCGCCTTTCTCCGATTCAAAGGAGAGGATCTCTTGATAATTATTGCGGTTCGTGTCGGCCAACTGCTTGCATAAATTTTCCCATCCCTTGGCTTGATCTAAATCACTTTGAATCGCCTGAAGGTGGGGCACAAAAGGAATCTTTGCGGACTGGGTCAAGGTTGCGGTCAAACTTAACTCTCTTTAAAAACCACCCGAGGAGCGCAGCTTCGACTCTAGGGGAACCGAATGGAAGAATGTAAGCCGGCCTCCTGTGAGGACGCGAGGAACCAGAAGCAGGAAAAACATGAGTCGATGAGGCTTGAGATGTAAAAGGAGCCTGAATAGAAGAAACTGGAACTTCAAGACCGACAGAAACTGCGATCAACCTTCGACTTCTTGGACGGTTCCTCTAGGTCATTAGGGCTTTTCTCTTCTCGTAACCTCTCTTATACGTCCGACTCCATTCTCTATCATCCCGGCGACAAGCCTCGGCTTCCAAGTCTTTCCGCCTTCTCCACTCTTCCTCAGTTTCATGGGGTCGGTGGCAGCTTGAAGATCGTCTTGACAAACGTTGCGAATCAGTGAATTGTTCAAGATCATTGTAAAGACCACGGCCTCTCATGGTACCTGACATGAAAAATAAATAAAGAGCTTTAGCAACGAGAAATGGGCCTAAATAATGCATGTGCAAGTGAATGTGACCCTAATGAAATGTGTAATGTGTCTTAGGGGGCCTAAAAGGACGTTACAAACTGGATCGGGAAGCCACCATGGTAGAAATCGGGCTGACTCTAGACATGATATAACCAAGGTGAGGAGACATTCCCTTGAATTTGAAATCCTTCCTCATAAGTTCATCGATATCCACGTAAATATTGCTCAAATCCCCAAAGTCTACAGCAATATCTTTAATTGAGGAACCCTGACGACGCTCGGCTGCTGGGGAGCATTTTTATTGCAAATCTCTCGGAAAGGCGAATCCGGGAGAATGGGACTCATTCCCAGAGTCTCGTTACATGATTCAGAGTCTCCAACACTAGAGTCTACGTCAAAATCATCATCATTGGAGGAGGAATCATTACTACTGTTGCCCTCAACTTTACCCTCCTCCTTTTCTATGCCACTGTAGTTTTTCCCTCACGCTGCTTGAATTCTTATTCCCCTTCATTCGAAATCAGAGGCATTCTGGTCGGACAGCTAGCTTCAGTCGTGATACCCTTCCTTCATGAGTTTCTTTGGTTGACTCGCCAGATGGGCCTTCTTTTTCTGGGAAACAACCTTCTTCGGAGCCATATGATGAAGAAGCGGAGTGTTTTCGTACTATGGAATGGGAAGGAGACGAAACTCCAATGGCTACGGCGATCTCCCAGGATGCAATAGCCTGTACCGAAGAAAATTCTCGTCCATTAGCAAAAATTTAACCGATCTCTCCTTAACATCTACGGCCTTTATAGTATGGAGAATATGATCAAGTATTGGGTCTTTATTCATCCTCGAAATAACTGCAAGAAGTATTTGATCTATCAGAAATTCCATAGCGATGTATCAAAACTCAATAAGTAAAGGAGAGAACTTACCCCCCCCCTCCCCCTCATCGTGCAAAGGCGGTTAAATCCTTCAGGACACCTAATAAAGGAGTACTGAGTCTTGAATTGGGATAGATTGCTTTGAGGCTGCAGCACAATCTTGCGATTCCTTTGGGCCTTGATGACAACAAGGGATGGGCACTCATCTCTCTTCTTAAATGATAGAAAATATCTTAACTCATCGAAGCTCGGGGCATGATTAAATGTCTGCATAAATAGGACGTGAAGGCAAGTCAAGATAGCATATCCATTAGGATGAATTTGGAACGGAGCAATTCCCATGTTCAGAAGAGTTTCTTTCAAGAAGTTATTGAAGGGGGGCACTGCTCCATTTAAGCACATATACTGGTGGCAAGCGGTGTATCTCAAAGGCGGCATGTGGGAAAACTTATTCTTCTCTTGAAGGCACACATCATCCTCCGAAATGCCATGTTGTAAGCAAATGTTATATAGAACCTTAGCTGAGATTACGGAGAAGCTCTCTCTGGGGGATTAAATATAACTCCAAAATTTGGAGGGGTCTGATCTACAACCGGGCCAACCGGAACTAGTTGACCGTATTTAGCTCACGAAACTAAAGAGGAAGGTGCAACAAATGATGACTCAGCTTCTGAAAGTGTTGGACTTCCTCCGTTGTACTTACGGCGAGAGGTCGGATGCTTCATTCTATACAACAGAACTTGCATCTAACACGGTCAAGTAATTCTATCTTTAACTAAAAATTCCCCTACAACACTTGAATTCCGAAGGAATGTCAGTTTACACCGACACAACGGATTTCAAGTATAGGCCGAGGCAAGTGTAGTGTGTTATCTATGTAGGGTGAGCTCAGCATCATGAACACTATAAACGCCCTATCATGTGTAGATAGTTTGCTCGCAGTAAAGAATGCAAAGGTCTTCTTGTATTATTTATTGAAGTTATTTCTCCTACACTTACCCATTATTGATCAACGATCGATAACGGAATCGTTGTCCTAAGCGATGTGGAAAGTTCTTCCCATTTCAGGTACACCGAGCATGCAATAATGGAATAATCCGAAATCCCTCCAGAAGAACTAAAACCAATTCGCAAGATGTCGTGTTGGATCAACAATGTAACTTAGTGCAAGTCAATTTTGATTCTGTAGACGAAGATAGCAAAACATGTCAAGCACCTGTGTAGAACCTGAGCATCGTTCCATGAAGAACTCAAGACTCGATTTTCTATCTTCTTCCATAAAATCGCAATCAACTTGAATTTTCCATGACAATCATCACCAATACAACCTCATCACCAAATTGCAAAATGAATGACAAATTTCAAACCACCCATCTCGAGTCAAAAATCAAAGGGAAAGAATGATTGAAGTTTGCGATAGCAGTGATCCAAAGAAAACAGGTCGATGGCGATCATAATCGGCAGAGTCTTAGGTAATGATGGCTGGCCTAAGGAAACAGCGAACTTCAGACTGGTCAATGGCAAGAGGAACCGGCGGTGGATGGTCGGCGACAGTAACAGAATGAATGGTTTTAGGGTTTAGACGAATTTGGACCGGGTCATGAAGTCGGAAGCTCGAGTCGCGATAGAAATGTAGAAAGGAAAAAGGGTCGGCTCGGTTGGATTAAATAGGGAAAGAGAACAAAAAATAAGCTAAGTCATTAGGTCACCAAGAATCTAGTAACTATGGATCGCTAGCGATCCATCAAACAGGAACCAGACTCATCCAAATTTGCAAATCATGATCCATGTGCTATTTAAAAACATCATGAAAGTTTTGGGGATCGAAATCGATTCGTTATAACGAGCAACAACGACCCACGTCAAAGTTCAACAAATAGCCAAAGCCAAATTCGCATGATGGCCTCAACACAACCCAATGAACCTCACTAAACAAGAACTTAAGAGCAGTTATTTCCAAAGCACGCATTGTTTCCAATGAAGGCATACTCTAGGAGGAAAATGTTATCCGAGTTTTTAACCCAACAGAATTCAAATGAAGTCGGAACAATTATGTCGAGTCAGAGCAACTCAAGAGCCAACCAAAAGGACTAAAAGGATCAACCAATAAACGTTAGAGAAAAAGAAGGCAAAAATATGTTAAGGTGATGGATCAGTAGCGATCCATCTCCTACGGATCGTCAACGATCCATAAGGATCGCTCGTAGGTCCTCCAATCCTCTTGTGTCATGATCCAGTAGGTATTCTAGGTGTGATTGCTAAGTTTGATGGAATTCCAAGCTAGTTAGATCGAGAAGTGAGCATTCGTCCGATTCAATCAGCAATCCAATGCAACCAGTGTATGGATCATCATCACAACAAGGCGATAAGCTACAAAACTACATGGAGAACACCTACATGAGACAACAAGTGCAATCCAAAAGACAGAGTCCAAAAACCCACTAAGTACATGGATCGCTAGTGATCCATGCACTATGGATCGCTAGCGATCCATAAGATCGTGTAAGATTGTCGTGAAATTTAAGGAAAGGATGAAGGAAAGTATCCCAAGTAATCGGATCATTAGCAACCCAGAAACTATGGATCACTAGCGATCCATCAGATTGGCTCGGATCATTGTGAAATTTTCAAAGCATCATCATATTTCCAAATGCAAGCTTTTGGCAAGGCGGCCTAGCCCAATAGCTCAACCCCTACAAATACGACCCTACATGCAACATAAACGGGATCTTATAGACTAGCTGCTGAAACTCTGCAGAAACGATTCTTCACTCTTCTCCTCCTACACAACAGTTATCTCAAGGGTTCACTATGATTCTCTAGTGAACTCTAACACTAGTGAGTTGATCTAACTTACAAGATTTAATCAAATTGTAATCAGATTCAACTTGTAATTGCAGTCAATTCATTACAAAAGTTATAAAGTGGACGTAGGCTTCATTAATAGCCAAACCACTATAAAAATCATCTTGTCTTTTTACTACTTCTCCTCGTTTTACATTTATTTTCAACATTATTGCTCTCTAAGAATAGGGCTGGTGCTTTCACACTCAATCCAGGGTGTAGATCCATTTTTCTGGTTAATAGTACCCATCATCTCTGCCTTTGCAATATCCTCATCGGTGCTAAGTTGTTCATCCAATAGTTCTAAAAGATCATCTATGTCTATATTCCGACCACCTCCTTTGTACGATAACATAGTACCCATCATTGAAATTCATGGTATTTGCATCAAATCATAATGTGTAATGGTCATCTCCCTAACATTACACAAAGGCATGTGAAATGTATTCATCTCCAGTTTCCATCTCTCCACAAGGCTGATATCGAAGTCATATTCATCCATCCTTATGAATGATCAATAATATTCATCAATCTAAAAACTTTTATTCATTCCAGAATCTATGGTGCCCCATCCTCTAATTTCCATCCTCATAGTTTATATGAATGAGAGATGCACCTAAGTGGCCCACGCTCCTATATGATGAACCAAATAAAATTTGTCAACCATCACATACTGTACATCCATATCCATGTCACAATATAGTTTTTTATTTAACAAAGTCAATTAAAACTTCATAAATATTTTACCTGTTTCATATCCCATATACTTCTTGGTATATGGCAATCAAAGCTAACAAGCAATGTTTTATCTTCCGGGCCACTCCACCTATATTTTGAGTTCCTTCAACATTTTCCAAATTTGTACCTAAGTTCGAACCACTTGATCGATTAGAGGAAAGTTGAAATTCAGTTTCAAATTCCTCATCATCCTCTGTATCTGTGATCTTCCCCAAGTACATATATCTCCTCTTCAATACTTGAAACAGTATCAATCGAGGTTCAGCTCTTCTATATTTTTTTCCTTTTTCCAGATTGTCTATCAAATTTTCTCCTCTTTGTCACACCAAAACAAAGTATTAAGTGACACTTTTCAGCCAAGGCTTTCCTTTAAACACAAAATGAATATACCTATGACATTTCTTTAAAAATTATAAACTGCTCAGTGTAATAAATACTTTACTGTAGTTTCACAACCAAGGCTATGTGATATGGGTCAAACTGCTCTAGAAATATAAGTAAACAAATGTTTAAACATAGGATATGACTCACTGATTTCCTAAATGGAATAAAAACTCTTAATGGTATACTTTTATTACCTAATTTGTTCTCTTATATGCTTGCATAAATAAGTTATGACTGCTAATTTTACTTTATTATTTATTAATATTTGTAAATATATTCTGTACGTAAAAAAGGTTATTATTCGTTGCTTGGTTAATGCACCTACTTTTCTGTATGAGCAGATAAAAATTGAAAATATAGTCTGAGTCTCAACCTTAGTAAACATTTTGCTACATCAAAACAAGGATTTTGTTTAATGCTTTGTTACCATATCCAATTTTTTTTATTGTCGTTTATTAAAAATGGCAACAAATTACAATTAGGAAGTATTTTGGTATCAATTAGACAAAAGTGAGATGACAATATATTGAATACAATTATATGTATTGACTTTATATACATACATCTCACATATGTAATTTGATTAAGTTGTATATAGTATAACTATCATTGTTAAAGGTCGGATAAGAACACTCATTAAAATATGTTGCTTGAAGTCATCAACATAACATTAATTTTACAAAAGTGTGTTAACCCGCCTTTTGGCAAGGCAGCGTACAGGCGGATTTAACCCAATTGACTGCATGGTTGTCGAGGATGGAATACTATGGGTTTGACTCGACTGGATGGATAGATGGTCAATCACGAATGATAAACATGATTATAAAGCCAAGATTCGACATAGTCGATGGACAGAAGTCGTGAGATACTTGAAATACAAGTTTCGACAAAGTCGAGTTGTCGTGAGTCGTACTTGGACTTGCTTCGGGTTTTGGAGAGAGTTGCTTCGAGTCAGGATCGGGTGCGCTTCGAGTCAGCATAGGATTGGTAAGTTTTCCAATGGGGTCGGTGTAGCTCCGGATCGGGAAGGACTTTTACCCAGGTCGACATGATGGTGTGGATCGGCACCATGAGTGAGTCGGCATCAGGAGTGGATCGACATCAAGAGTGGATCGGCATCACGAGTGGATCGGAATCAGGAGTGGATCGGCATCACGGATGGATCGGCATCAGGAGTGGATCGGCATCACGAGTGGATCGGCATCACGAGTGGATCGGCATCACGAGTGGATTGGCATCATGTGTGGATCGGCAATTATGGTTGGCTTCGAGATGGACTCGGGTCGGTATAGGGAAGTCTTCGGGTCAGCTATGGTGAAACTAGCATAGGATCGGCATTGGAGGAGGTGAAGACTAACTTCAGGTCGGCGCTTATCTTCCATCGAGTCGGCTAAAGAGGATTAGGTCGGTAGAAGAAGTGGGGGTCGACGTATCACAGGGTCGGCATGTTATAGCTGCTTTGGGTCGGCTGCTCATTTGCTTCGAGTTATGGATAGGTTTGCTTCGAGTTAGTACCCAGGGTGTTTCAGGTCGGCATGTACAGAGCTCAAAGTCGGTTGTGATGAAGGGCGTAGTTCGGCTATGGTCTCAATGGGCCCGGACCACTCAAGAAGCCCAGTAACTCGGAATTTGCCTATTAATATAGCATGAGGGGCTTCAGAAAAGGGATCTGGATTCTGTTTTCCTCCTACTTCCCCATGAAGGCTACTCTTCCATTATTGCTTTATAAACTCTGGATTGTAACTGTAATTAATTCTCATATCAATAAAAAGGAAATTTCTGGAGTGGACGTAGGCCGGAGTCAGTCGAACCACTATAAATCCTATGTTATTACTGCTTTCTTTTTAATTTTCAATGTTCTTCACATTCATACTCTCTATATACATTCTATCTGTGATCTGTAACTGTGATTTGGTGCTTTCATCTGGATTTGGGTGTTAGTGACCAATTTTGGTGCTAACATTTTGGTGCTTTCACTAAGAGCTGAACTCAGGGATCCTAACGCATGGATTTTGGATTTAAAGGTTTAGGGACTCGGATTCTGGATATTATGGCAAAGCAATCGACAAGGAGGCTTCCTCTGGGGTTAATCAAGCATCAATCTACATCACTAGGGACGAGATGGAAATAATGCTGAAAAGGCAGGAGGACATGATACAGAACCTACTCCAGCAGATTGGACAAGTTGGAGCACAAAGTCAAGGGAATGGACCAACCGTGGCTGCTGGCAATGCAGAACAAGGAACCAGAGTTGCAGGAGTTTCTGGAGGTCAAAACTAGAAACAGAATGGAGAGATTGAAGGAAATCAGCAAAGGCTTGGGGGCGGATCCCCGAGGTTGGATACTGGAAGAGCTGGGAATGAAGCTCAGCGAGCAAGGGCCAACACAACTGCAAATGAGCAACATGAAGAGTACTACTTCGAATACCCTCCAAGATATGGGGGCCAGGGTGGAAATGCAAACAAGGGACCACCCCCAGACGGAGATGAGCAGATGGCTGGATTGATAAGAAGGATTATGAGAGTAGGACTACCAAGCAGAGGCTTGGAAGAAGTTAGCTGGAGTCCATTCACTCCGAGTATCAGGAACACAAGGTACCCTCCAGAGTTCAAATTGCCAACACTGAAGGTCTATGATGGGAAATTTGACCCAAAAATGCATGTGACTAGATACATCAGACATATGGAAGTGCTGGAGGCATCTGAAGAGGTGATGGCAAGATGTTTCCCACTATACTTGCTGATTTGGCTGCACTCTGGTTCAGGCAGCTAGAGAATGGATCAATCAGAACGTGGGCGAGCTAGTGGAACGGTTCATGAGACAATTCAGGATTCACGTGACGCGATCCAAGAATGTGATGACATTGGCATCAATGAAGCAGAGGACTGGAGAGTCCGTGAGGAGTTTTCTGATGTGGTTCAATGTGGCCGTAGCTTCGGTAGATCGCCCGGATCCATCAATAATTTTGATGGCGGCGGTAGCAGGGATTGCAGAAGGCACTGAGCTTAAGGATTCATTGGCAAGGGATCCACCACAGGATCTTGGAGAGTTCTATCATGAAGTAGAAATATTCATTCGGTTAGAAAGATTCATTCGGTTAGAGGATTCACGTGCCGAGAAGCAAGAGATAAATGTCGTGCAAGGCGAAGGAACGTCTGATGAAAGATGAGGAATGGATAAAGGAAAGCGCAAGCAGGATGATGGGTATAGTGGTTCTGACAAACGGAGGAGAGGACGGGAACCCAAATTCACGACGTACGCGGACTTGACAGATAATCTGGAATGGATTTATTTGGACACTCGGGGGCAACTCCCCTACCGGAAACCACCCAGGAGGGATCCCACAGAACGGGAACGCAGGAGCGGGAAGTACTGCCTATTCCATGAGCTAGAAGGACACTCCATGGATAAATGCCGCCACTTGAAGGACGTGGTGGAATAACATGTTAAAAGTGGTAGGTTGCCATAGTATGTGAAGGATCAGATGAGAGTAGTAGAACACGAGCAGCTACCGCTTGGATCAAACAGGAACGACCCTGGAATGGGGTCACGACTTGTCATCCGCTGATCGTGATGGCAAGGACTGAGTTTAGGATTTGGACTCTGGACATCAAATAATCTTTTCTGATTATGTTTTAAAAAATAAACAGCAACCATGCCACTTACACATGTAAGGGAACCAGAGTGATCCCCAGTCATGCTTTGAGATGGTAATAGGCTGCTCTGCTCGGAGAGGCAGCACTTTGTTTTTTCTATTTTTCTTCTTGGACATTTGGAACTTGGATTTTATAAAACCAATCCCTAACCAGAGAGTTACGGGATGGATATTGGAAGTCAGTTGAAAATTAATCGCTTTATGTTCAGCGACACTGAACCGGAGCGTAGGGAGCAAAGCCCTTCGCAGGAGAGCGATAGGATCGGCTCGCTCGTTGTGGTTTCCCCTTCACCAAAGAGTGACAGGAGGGATCCCACAAAAGCTCGAAGAGGCTGCAATCAGTCTAGGACTTAGGCCATGGCACCGCTTAATGTTCAGGGATACTGAACTGGAGTGCAGGGAGTGACGTTGCTTCACCGAAGAGCGATAGGATCAGCTCACTCAATGTTGTTTTCCCTTCACCGGAGAGTGATAGGATGTGATCCAGTAAGAGCCCGGAGAGGCTGATATCGATCCAGGAGGATCAGGGCATCGCTTGATGTTCAGGGACGCTGAACCGGAGTGCAGGGGATAGGTTGCTTCGCCGAAGTGCGACAGGATCTGCTTATTCAATCGTTAAGTTTGGATCGAGCTTAACAAGGGTCCGAAGAAGCCATCAATGATCCATAGAGATCGTAGGATTTGATTACTGACTTCCAAGATGTGATATGGATTCGGATAGTGGCTTCGAACAGCTAAGGATTTGCCGAAGTACCCAGAGTGGCCCTGAACTTGGATATGGACCCGGAGAGGTTTCGGTTTTGTATTAGGACCCGAAGAGGTCCCGGCTTTGGATTTAGACACGACGAGGTCCCAGATTTGGATTACAGGACCCAGAGAGGTCTCGGACTTAAACGAAATGGTCCGGAGAGATCGTGGATTTGACTAATGGATTTGGAAATAGATAACGACTCGAAACGGTCGTGGAATTTGGATATCGGACTTGAAGCTATTCAAAACACGCCTTCAGATCACAAGGCATGTTTTATGGGGGCAAAGTGTTAACCCGCCTTTTGGCAAGGCAGCATATAGGCGGATTTAACCCAATCGACTGCACGGTTGTCGAGGATGGAATACTATGGGTTTAACTCAACTGGATGGTAAGACGGTCAATCACAAATGATAAACATGATCATGAAGCCGAGATTCGGCATAGTCGATGGACAGAAGACGTGAGATACTTGAAATACGAGTTTCGACAAAGTCGAGTTGTCGCAAGTCGTACTTGGACTTGTTTCGGGTCTTGGAGAGAGCTACTTCGAGGTAGGATCGGGTGCGCTTCGAGTCAGCATAGGATTGGTAAGTTTTCCAATAGGGTCGGTGTAGCTCCTGATCGGCAAGGACTTTTACCCGGGTCGGCATGATGGTGTGGATCGGCATCACGAGTGGATCGGCATCACGAGTGGATCGACATCATGAGTGGATCGGCATCAGGAGTGGATCGACATCACGAGTGGATCGGCATCACGAGTGGGTCGACATCATGAATAGGTCGGCATCACGAGTGGATCGGCATCACGAGTGGATCAGCATCATGTGTGGATCGGCAATTATGGTTGGCTTCGAGATGGACTCGGGTCGGTATAGGGAAGTCTACAGGTCGGCTATGGTGAAACCAGCATAGGATCGGCATTGGAGGAGGCAAAGACTAACTTCGGGTCGGCGCTTATCTTCCTTCGGGTCGGCTAAAGAGGATCGGGTCAATAGAAGAAGTGGGGGTCGGCGTATCACAGGGTCGGCATGTTATAGCTGCTTTGGGTCGGCTGCTCATTTGCTTCAAGTTATGGGTAGGTTTGCTTCGAGTAATACCCAGGATGCGTCAGGTCGGCATGTATAGAGCTCAAGGTCGGTCGTGATGAAGGGCGTAGGTTCGGCTATGGTCTTAATGGGCCCGGACCACTCAAGAAGCCCAGTAACTCGGAATTTGCCTATAAATACAGCATGAGGGGCTTCAGGAAAGGGATCTGGATTCTATTTTCCACCTACTCCCCATGAAGGCTATTTTGCCATTATTGCCTTAAAAACTCTGGATTGTAACTGTGATTAATTCTCATATCAATAAAAAGGAAATTTCTAGAGTGGACGTAGGCCGGAGTCAGCCGAACCACTATAAATCCTGTGTTATCACTGCTTTCTTTTTAATTTTTATTGTTCTTCACATTCATACTCTCTACATTCTATCTGTGATCTGTAACTGTGATTGGTGCTTTCATCTGGATTTGGGTGTCAGTGACCAATTTTGGTGCTAACAAGGTGTTTACTTTAATTGTATTTCCAACTTGAAAATGTTTCAAATAATGTATCATCAACTACCCAGTTAGGTAAAACTAGATAAAATCAAACAACCTAAGTTGAAAGGGAAGCAGAATACAAGCAAGGGAGAAGCTCAATATAGCAGTAAGTTCCAAATTAGGTGTTAAGTTTTTTAATTTGTGTATGATATTAAATTATGACATGGTTGGAGTTTGATTTCATTTGTCTACCATGCGTGCATCTTTAGGATTGGAGCTAGCAAGCTACGATGGTTAGGTTGAAAAGGAAGCAAAATCCAAGCAAGGGAGAAGCTCCATATAGCAGTAAATTCCAAATTAGGTGTTAAGTTTTCTAATTTGTGTAAGATATTAAATTTGAGAATTTTATCTTGCATCGTAAATCGAATTCTAGTTCTAATTAGCTTGAGAAAACGTATATGTAAGTTTGGTAAGAAAAGCTGATCAAAAGTTGTGAAATGTTGTAAAATTTAATTTATTCGATAAGCAAAATTATCATAAGTTGTTAGCCGATTATACAAATGTTCAGTGTTTGGAGAAAGAGGATTTTGGGGATATTGGAGAAAAGTTGATTCGCAAGTCGATTAGAAATGACTCTATCGGCAGATGAAACGTGATGAAAAGTTAAGGCATTTTCAGAAAAGGGAAGGCATGTAGAAAAAAGATAATTAATTTGGTGGATGTGGATGTAAAGGAGGAGTAATTGACTGGGTGAGGAGATAAGTGGGTTAGAGTGGTATATGTGGTGTGTTTAGATAGTAATACCCTTAATATTTTAAACATTTGGAAGTGTACCCTTTTCATGCATGCAATAAGGAAGTGCAGGGAAACATAAAAAGGTTTTAATTTTTATCATACTTCATTACAAAAATATATGAGTGTAACAATATATATAATGTAATGCATTATGTACTTAGTGCACACAATCGTAGACATCACTAAAATTTTAGTTATAATGAAAACGTCATGATTGTTTCAATTTAATAGAATAGGTCAATAAGATTACTAAATAGATATCTACATAATATTGTGATTAATGGATTTCAATAAAGAGAAGAGTTATTTCTAATAATGATATAGGTGGAAATATATACAATTTGCGAGGGCATTTGTAAAAGTAATCAAATCATAATCTAATGGAGAAATGACAAATCATAAAATATACCTATCTCTTCATTATTGTATATTATGCTCAAATAAAAATCAACATTAAAATAAGTGGAGTCTTCATTATAATTGCCTCATGTAAGAAATCAAATTAGCGTGTATATTACATTATACGAGTATATATGCAAGTCCAGGTGGGCCTACACTTAATCACAATGTGCATGCATTTATAGTTGTACAACTCGAAGTAGATTTGACATGCTATCGTCAGTGGAAACTGAACCTGAAGTAGCCTAAGAAGACTGAGAAAACTGAAGAATGGTCATATAACCATTTTTTATAATACTCAAATTTTATCATTCTTCTCTTTTCCTTATATTGCTGGAAATGGAAATAATACTTAAGTTTTTTCATTCGATCGATCCAAACATTAAGCTTAACAAACCCTAATCAACCAAAATTAATCATAGCCTTATCAAACTCAATTACAACCACGGCTCCACTACCAATGAACTCTTAACTTTACTAATCGAATTTTTCCACATGCTAAATAAACTAGAAGATTCTTGAATTGCAAACAAACACATATGTTTTTTAAAGATCAATTTGTAATTTAGTTATGGTATATATTTAGTAGAAACAAACAATAGAATTTTTATTCCATGTCTTTTTTGTTTAGGCTACCAAACATTTTTTTATTAATTTACTAATATAAGTACCAATGATTATCTATTTAAGTTCAATATACATAGGGGTGTGTGTAGTAGTAATACGTTTGGTGTCATAATTTTTTGGTCTAAACTTAAACTAACAAAAATGCTCTTAATATCAAATCTTAATATCACTTGAAAATAAAATCTAACAATTTTTTTTTACAAATTCAAAACACATGTCTACAAATATCATCAAAACTTAATATCACTTAAATATAGGATCTAGCAAATAAACTTGTTTTAAAAATTCAAAATGTTCATTTACAAATACTATCAAATCTTAATATCACTTAAAATAAGATCTAGCAAATAAACTCCTTTTACAATTCAAAACGTTCATTTACAAATACTATCAAATATTAATATCACTTAAAAATAAGATCAAATAAATTATTAATTAATAATATAAATAAAAATTCAATTTAAAAAAATGTTGCAACTTAAAATAAATTTTGAACTAAAAACAAAAAAAATTAACGTAAAAATATGGTTAAATATTTCTACAAATCATTTTTTCTTGGACGTGTGCTAAACATATACAATTTGTAAAAAAAACAATAAGATAGGATCCACAGCCCTCCTTATTTAGCATCATTATGTAGCCCCTTGATATACACCACTTGTTTATATTTGAATATTCAGTCTTTCTCATTCCTGTCGCTTAGGCTGAAAATTTAAATTTAAACATGTGGTGGATATTAGAGATCTACAATGGTGCTAAATAATAGGGCTCCAAATCCAAGCTCTATATATGTCATTTAAGCAAGTATGATAAGAAAAGGCATCTAGCTTCCATGATCCTTTTCAATTGGTTTTCTATAACTATTTTCTATAATAAAACCGCAAGCGCTTTGATGCTTAAGCCTAACACAATATGCAATTTTTTGAATCACAACTGACCTTTTTGAGTAAAGTTTCGAGACAGTGCACATCAAATTCAACTGTAAATGAATCTATAGAAATTGATATCTATAATAATTTACATCTTATTTTTCTGTCTACCTAATTTATCAACTCAATTATTAGTTAAAGATGATTAATCTACAAAGTTATTCAATAAAATAACAGTTTTAAACATTGTATAGAAGTTCCCACATGTACCAATATCTTAGTTATTTCTGAAGCTGTCTACGAAGTTGCATCCATTTATTATAATCATGCAACATAATTGTATTTGAAACTTATTTTAATTTGAAAATAAGTAATATACCTCTGTATTGCATCCACTTGTTACAAAAATGACTCATGACTCATGAGGCAACATATTAATTCAAGGATCTTCCAATTTATTTGGTATATGGAAAAGGTTAGTATAACTGCACGTCCATATGGGCTTGCATCTAATCATTGGACTATTAACTTTAGGGGCTTTGCACGAAAGGTCCCTATTTCTGATGGTGTTATAAGAAAAGTCCCTGTAAAAATAAATATGTAAATTAAGTCCCTATTTTTTATAAATCAGAAAACACAAGTTATCTTGCGCTTTTTAAAATTTCAAAATTTTCAAAATCAGAAAGCGCAAACTAGCTTGCGCTTTCCTGATAGAAAGCGCAAGTTACCTTGCGCTTTTCAAAAATTTTAAAAGTTCTAAAATTTTCAAAAAAAATTTCAAAATTTGAAAGCGCAAACTAGCTTGCGCTTTTCTGATAGAAAGTGCAAGTTATCTTTCATTTTCTGTCAGAAAAGTGCAAGACAATTTGCATTTTTTTATTTTTGAAAAATAGGAACCAAATTTACATATTTATTTCTGGAGGGACTTTTTGTATAACAACATAAAAAACAGGAACCTGTGACTCTTTTCTTGATTAACTTTATTCCTGTTTTAAGCATATATTCAAAATAATTTAATCATGGTTATATTTTGCATGATTAATTGGTACGATATAATTGTATAGCATCTTCTTCAACGCTCTTGTAGAGCTATAATTTGAACATGATGAGTGTATAACTAAAAAAATCATATAAATAAACCATTGATGAACATTTCTACATGTATATAGCTAAGCAAGTGCATAAAACAAAATTTCTTCCATCTAAGGAGTTTAGGGAGATATGGTAAAATACTAAAAGTATTCATCCAATTTTTTATAATAATGTAGAGATGTATCCCATTAACAGGCTTATATATAGTGTGGCAAAGCAAGGCAGGAACCATATTGTAGAGCTAATTCAGGAACAACATAGAGCCAGTGCTAACGCTGACATAAATAAGCACTTGCCAATGAAAGTTGTATACATTTACCAACATAAACAAAGTATATTCTTTTCAATTGTGAATTATATATATTCGCTAAACATCAAACAATGGAATCTTTTACATATGTTTTACAAATTATAATTGAATGTTGATATGAAAATTTTCATGTACATTAATAATAAAAAGTCTTATAAAACAAAGCTTGGGGCATTTACATCAAATATATGTCTTACTAAACCTCGTAAGGATACAGACCTATATATATAAGCTAAATGGTTGAAGAAGTCTTCAAATAGATTCCTATAAAGTTTGTGGCTTTCTTACTTCTTATCGAACATCTATATAACAGATAACATGGAGGAGGAAGATGCCAAATGCTAACATACATGTATTGTTTTTCTAGTAAATTTACTTATGTTTTTTGTTGAGTTAAACAAATATTCCACTCCAAGACCTTGATGAAACTGAAAAACCATGAGTAATTAAACATGATCCACTTATTGGTAAATGGCATAGTTGCACAAAAAACTTGATTACCAATTGCATATAGTTCAAATAATAAGCAAACTAAAATTGGTCACCTCTGCACATAGCTCATAGATGCCCTAAGTGAGTTCAATGAACTAAGCAATGTCAATATATTGACCAAACTTCAAGAAACTTAAATCTCATTCTAACTTTACTCAATTCAAATTCTAAATCTTACTACATTATGGTATAATTTGGTTAACCATGATATTTTATTGCATTGCCTCAATATAAAAGGTTTTTACTTACCACTACTTCAATGGTTTCTGCCTAGCAAGCTTCCACCCAGTTTTTGCTAGCAAATCGTACCACTCAGCTGATGTCCCAATACCTAATGTGCTGCAGCTTTTCACATATCATGTCTAGTTATTGCTACTTTTCATTCATTTCTTAGCTACTTTTTAGAGCCTAAGAAAACTGTCCAAATACTCGATGTTGCTACAGCTTGTCACAATTCAGCAGCCTAAGCATCGTTTCTGTAGCCTTTAATACTTTTATCTTTCTGTTTTCTTATGAATAGGTTATATTTGAATTCTTGTTGACTTTTAGTAAGATTACACCATTAGCTTTCAAGTTAGTTTTGTTGAAGAAGTTTTCATATTATTGTTTCTGTATTATAGTTAATTATAACATCAATTCTTTAAACGAAAGTTTCCCGTAGAATGCACAATTCGTTAGTATTTGATAACTAAAAATGAAATTTTATGTTTTGTTCACCACTAAACATTTAATCTTCTATTGTCTGGTTGTATGTGATAGCCTAGAAATATCACATTGGCACATTATAAATTTTTGTAGGTTAAAAAAATAACAAAATACCATTAAAATAAGTTATTTAGTAACACTGTAGTGCACTTAATTACTCTAATTATGTAACTAAAAGAAATTTGTGTTTGCTCCATCGAATGTGAATGGATTAAATTATGGTTTAAGTTGAATATGACTTGAACGGCTTAACCCAATTCCCACATCTTATGCTTTCGCTAACCGGATACAATTTTTTTATAGACTCATCCAAACTTTTCCCTCGAAACAACGCCAGTTCAAGGATATGATAGTGGCAGAGCACTTGTTTGTGTAGTTAGAGTTCTGAACTCAATTTCCATAGACATATATAATAGTCGAGTTGGGGAAAAATGGAAAACTGAAGGGAAAAAAATTCCGGTGTGGAAAAGAGCTCACTCTTTGGCTTGGACACATTAAGGTGGTTCATATGTTACAGCTTATATGTGCTTAAGTTATATTTTACCATCCACCTACGTATAATCATATACATATACTAAGATCTTAAAGAACATCATTTGAAACAACAAAGCAATGAACTGTAGGTTTAAACGTCATAAAATAACTTAGTCGAATTTAGAGTATTACATAATATAATTTCTATGATATAGAATATATATGCAGTTTTTTTTTCATATCATGTATAGTATATATATCACAGATTAAGTATACAATGCAGCTCAAAAGGACAAAATTGAGAACATACTCAGGTTTAAACATCTTACACTCTTTAAAGGTACTCTCCTCATGATTAAGGTACCATTGCTAACATATACATAATCCCTAGATTCAATCTCAGAGTTTATAGAAGTTTATACATCAGGTGCATAGGCTTATTCATAATTCATAACAGATATTAACTTGAAGTATAAATTCAGCAGAATGCAAAATGTTATTGTAACATTAACGAATTAGAATCAATGGATAGGGTCAGAAATATGATATTTCAAATTATTGAGATGTAAAATTGCGATTAACTCACCACGATATCAGGTAGATTTCAAGCAACCGATTACCCCTTAGAGGAAAAACTCTTCGGTCTTAGAACCCATTGACCATAGATCAGGACTCTATGGTATAAGTAGAGCTTCAATGGATGATCGGGTTAAGGTAATATTTTAAACAGTTAGTCACAGCATATTCATGAATCAAATTTAAACCTGCTTTAAAGTTGAACATAGTTGAATAATACATCATCATAAACCTTAATACTTTGCTTGAACTATTAAAGATGAAAAGTTTCTGTAATCTGAGGAAAAGGAAACCCAGATCAAATAGATCTACCATAACAACAGTAATAGGGAAAACCTAAATTATGAAGGAAAAATATTTTTTACATATGTTTTGAGAAGGGCGATGTCATCTTCGTCGAGCGGTGGCGGATTCTTCTTGTTCATCAGATCTTCGGGTTCTGTAGGCATACTCTAATTAGATTTGCAAACAGTGATTCGATTTTCACCGTGTGAAAACAAAGGAGGGATTTGTGTAATAAAATGGGATTGTTAAAATACAATAAGAGCGCAACTATCAATTTTAAAGAAGAAGCGAACAGGATGAAAATGTAAAAAGCGAACAATGAGAAAGGTAATTTTGGCATTTCCGAAAGATGCAGTTGAACTCCTATTCATGGAATTTTCATTATTAATAGTAGAGATAGAGATATATGTATGTGGTTGTCTGTGCGTCTATGTGTGTATTACACACTGAAGGTATTTGATAAACTGGGAAGGATACTTCCTATTATTGTCGTTTATTATATAGTCTAATTAATGTTAGCAATGTAGTTTTCATAATATACCCCTTATTCAATTTCTTGTGAAATTTAAAGGACTGATGCAAAAGAGAAAATTTCAAGAAATATGGATAGAGATACTAATATTAGAACCAAGCAAGGTATAGCCAGTAATACATATACATACACTCTTACACCAGGTGAAATCTCTTGTCCCCCCTCCCTGTACACCGTCCTCAAATAAATCTCAGTGGTAGATCGTAATGATCTGATTAATACATAGGAACCACATAATCAATTTGATGAGAATGATATAAAATTTAATGGCCGATAGATAGTGGGCACATAGGGATGGGGGTTTGTAGACAGAAGATTTGAACTCCTCTTACACTTTGTGTTGTTATCATTCAAATATTTTACGTGGCATATATTAGTATAAGATTGACCTTTTTGCCAACTTCAATACCACCATCAATTCTTTGAGTGTAAATTACCAATTCTTAAAGTAAGAGTGTAAAGAGATATGCAAAAACACAAGATAAAGACCTAATATAGATAAAGATATACTAACCCGAAGAAACACTTAGCAAATGTGGAAATTCATTGCAGATGCAGTATAGAGGTAGAATGTTGATCCAGTTGGAATTACAATAGTATGCTGTCTAATAACAAAATTTTGGAATAGGTGATAAAATACAACAATGGCAACAATGTGAATTTTAAACAATCATATTTTTGTTGAAGAAAGCCATGATCAGTTAAGGAGGTCTCCTCCTTTAGCCTCTCCAAAAGTCCCCTCTTCTCCGCTAAGCCATAATCTTCCTTCTCGACAGAATCATAAAGAAAAAATATCCAACATTGATGATGATGGGTTTCAAATGGTGCAGAACCATAGAAGAAACACTTACAAGCCTTTCACTGCCCATTATTCAACACAAGCCAAGATATCAGCCAAATGTTACTAATCAATCGAATGTTAACAAGAATGCATGGACTGATTCTCAATCCAAATCTAATGCAGCAATAATGCATCAAGAACCACACAAGCCAATCAAGATATCCAATTTCAGACCAAGAATGGCATGAGCAAAGCTTCAACTTGGGCAAAGATAATCAAGAAAGGAGGTATGAATTCTGACTTTGATCAGAGATACATTGATTCAATCACCATCAACAAGAAAAAGGTGGTAGTGGTAAAGGAGGAGGTTGGCCGATGAACTAAGGCCAAATGGAGCTTTTCAATTATAACTTATGTGTTTGGTAGCCGACCATTTTATCATCATTTCAAGGCTTTCGTCGAAAGTACATTTAACCCATTTGGTATATTTGAAATTTTTGCAAGGAATAACGGGTTTTTCATTATAAGATTCTTAAATGCAATAGTATGAGAAAGCTTTTAGTGGTGGTCCATACTTTATAAATGGAAAGCTAATAATCTTGGACAAATGGAGTAAAAAGTTTAATTTTGACAAAGATTTTCTTACGACAATGCCAATTTGGATGAGGTTACATGAACTCAATTTAAAATTACAGGATAAAAAAGCATTCAGTGCTATTGTTAGTGTAGTCGAAATTCCTTTAAAGCTTGATGAACCTACTACAAATGAAAGCAGATTATGCTATGCAAGAATATTGGTAGAAATTAAAGCGGAAGCAGAATTGCCAAAGGAAGCGTATATTTCAATGTATGATGGAGAGAATTTGGTGCAAAAGATTGAATATAAATGGGTTCTCCCAAGATGTAAAACTTGCGCTTGTTTTGAACATTCTAACGAAAACTATCAATCTAAGAAAGTATGGAAGGAGATGAATGCTACTGATGCAAACTCCCATCTTAGTAATCAAAATGTAAACACCGAAAGTATGTTTATTGATAAAATGCAAAATTTGAAAGTGCAGATTCAGAAAATATGGTAAATGCAGACACTCTGACAATAAATGATACAAATAATGCCAAAGTGGGCATCAGTACATCAGTGAACAAAACCAATCACAACAAACTCAAAATCAGTCTCAGGGTAAAGATGCTAGCCAGAAAGAACCCATTATGCATAAGAATAGTGGGATGAATGATCAACCCTTTATCACACAAGATAATAATCTAATGTTAGAAAATGAGGGCAGTGGAAAAGTACAAGTAGCATGATTGCAAATTAATTCAGAAAGCATGAATATAGACATCAGTTCAAACAAGGATACTGAGATAGGTTTAAATCCTGAAAAGGCAGTTAATGAAGGAATTACCACTTCACAAGCATCAAAGACAAGAGTTATTGTACATAAAGAACTAGTATCCATGCAAGCAATACAAAATGTGGTTTGTCAATTAACAACTGCCTCTTCATTAACAAGAAAAAATAAAAGGAAAAAAACAGAATTGAAAATATAAATGATATAATTTTTAGCAATAGTCCAGAGGCAACAGAAGAAAGCGAATTAATCTAAAAATATATGATCAAAAATGCAATGTGGGAAAAGCAACTTAAAGTACAAAGGCAACAAATCTTGCAAAAGAAGTGGAAGAAAGATTGTTGTGCTAGATGAGGATTTAGATATGTTGCTTCACTGTAACTGCATGGTGTATTCTTTGAGCATCCTTTAATTTTAAGAATATTTTTTAATAATATGTCTATAATAGCATGGAATATAAGGGGATTGAACTCCCCTGAAAGAAAAGTAGATTTATCTAATTTATTGTTAGCAACTAAACCAAGTATTGTAGGATTATTAGAACACAAACTAGATGATAGTAAAATATATGATTTTCAAATTAGAGTTTTGAAAAATTAGAGAATAATAAACAATAACTCAATGTGGGGTAGAATGGTAGAATTATTATCATAAGGGATCCTAATATTTGGGACATAAATTAGTACTTCATAAATTATCAATATATACACTGTAAGTGCATGAATAAAGGAGGATTTCATTTAGAAATAACTTTTATTTATGCATCAAATGGTGAAAATGAAAGAATTCTTCTATGGAAACATTTAGAACAAATTAATGTAAACATTAGACAACCTTAGTGATACTTCGAAATTTCAACACAACTCTACATGCTTTGTAAAAAAGGGAGCATACCTATTCCTTTAAAAAAATTAGATTTGGTAAATAAATTTATATTGAAAACTGGACTGGTTGAACCAACAATTTTTGACAACAAATTTACATGAAAATCTGGGGAATTCAAAAATATTCACTACAAGTTAGATAAATTTTAGTAAATCGGAAATTGATAATATTTTTTCTGATTTCAAATGCTACACTTTACCCCAGGCATCTAGTGATCACATCCCCATACAATTACATTTATCTCAATTTAGATCAAATAAGAAGAATTTTCCTTTTAGATTTGTCAATGGGTAGGTATATGAAGAAAATTATAAATAAACAGTTAAAAATAGCCTTTCTATTAAATTAAGGGCAACGCCCAATATCTTTTTAATAGAATGCTTCAAATAACCAAAGCAAATCTGAAAATCTGGAATAATTGCAGAAATAAGAATGAAATTCAACATGTAGAGAAATGTGAAAATTTGTTAAATGAAATAGACATTTATAGCTCATACATAGATAAGGTCAACAATTTTTTTCAAATGCAAAATAAGCTTATTAAATCACTGCATGTGCAAGCTATTAGTATGAGGCAAAAAGCAAAGGTGGATTGGTTAACTAATGGGGATGAAGCAAGCAAATTTTTCTATGCCAAAATGTCTAATAGAAGATACAAAAATGACGTAGGAAATTTGCTTTATGTAAATGGGGTAGTAATTAATGCAGCTTCTCAAATAGAGATGGAAGCTCTAGAATACTTTACTACATTATATAATTCTGATTCATGCAAGATTAATTTTCCAAATATAGCCACCATGTATTTACTACATGAAAATAGTCAAGATATCTTGCTTGCTTCCATTTGTTTAAATGAAATTAAGAACATTGTTTTCAATGCAAACGTAGATAAAAGCCAAGGACTTTATGGGTTTGGAGCTAAATTTTATAAAACACATTGGGATGAAATTAAAAATAGTCCATTTGAAGCAATCAGTGAATTTTTCAAGACAAGAAAATTGCTGAAAAACTCAAATCACACTTTTATAACACTTGTGCCAAAAATTGCAATCCCTAATGAATTAGGAAATTACGGCCTATAGCCTGCTATAATTTTGTGTACAAAATTATAGCTAATATCTTATGTAATAGAATGAAATTTTTTTAAATATCTAATTCTCGAAAATCAAAGCGCCTTTATCTCAAGAAGACTTATAGCAGAAAATACACTACTGGCATATGAGCTAATTAGGAACTTTAACCAAAATAGTAGAAATGTCATATGCATTAAAATTGATTTGCATAGGCTTTTAATAAAATTAATAGGCATTTCATTATATAGATGATGAAAAAAATGGATTTTCATGAAATTTTTTGTGAACTTGTGAGAGAATGTATGAATAATGTTACATATTTTGTGCTTATTAATGGATCTCCCAATGGCTTCATTCATAGTGATAGGGGAATTAGACAAGTGGATCCACTTTCGACCTATTTATTTACTATTGCTATGGAGTTTTTTTCTATTCTAATGGAAGTAGAGCAAATTCATGGAAACATAAAACCTACTAATATAGTCAAACCTTATATTACTCATTTATTATATGCAGATGACTTATTACTGTTCCTAAATGTAGACACACAAAGTGCTAATACCATTGCCAGAATATTTGAAAAACTAAATGAGTTTTCTGGATTGCAAGTAAATGGATTCAAAGGCAAAGTATATTTCAGTAAAGCATGTTCAAGGAAGAATGAAATACTGAGCATACTAAAATTCAAAGAGGGAGCATTGCCAGTAAAATATTTGGGGCTACCATTAAACATGAATCAAATTAATGATAGAGATTGCACAAGATCATATGACATTATTCAGAGCAAATTGGAAGGGTGGTCTAGCAAATTGTTTTCATTAGTAGTCAGATTGGAGCTAACACACACATAGTCATCCCTGCTATCATTATGTATTGGATACAATCTCACAAGATTCCAACAAAAGCAATTCAAAAATTTTGAAAACTTTATATGAAGAGGGAAACAGCATAAAGTTGCATGGGAAATAGTATGCAAGCCAAAAAAGCAGTAGGATTAGGCTTAAGAAACAACAAAGATTTAAGTTAAGCATGTAATTTCATATTACTTTGGAAATTTCTTGAAGGTAAATCATCATAGGCAAAGTGGATGAAAGGAAAATATCTCAAAAACAAAAAAAATTGGACTGCAACAGCTGAAAATTATCATTCTTTTACATGGAAAAATATACTTCAATGTAGAGAAAGAGGTAGAAAACTTGTTGAAAGGAAATTCAAGGACCCACCAACCTATGGTTTGACCCATGGACTACTGGAAATTCATTGGTCAATCTATTTGGCTGGAACAATATCAATGTATTTGGCGGAGCAAATGATATTGTAAAAAACATAATACAAAACTACTATTGGAATACTAATCTACATCCAGCAGCCTCAATCTTCAATGCAGCTATTAGGAAAATATCAATTGACTCAAGTATACAAAAGGATAATAGTATTGGAAACTCACTTCTAAAGGTAAATTCTCATACGAAAAACATGGGAATATATTAAAGGAGATGAACGTGAAGTAGAATGGCACAATGTCATATGGAATAGGGCAAACTATCGAAAAATGGCACATTGAGCCTATTTTTCTTTGTTAAATGGGCTTCCAGTCAGGGACAAATGCTACAAATGGAGTAAAAAAGGAGAAATTAAGTGTCTCTTTTGTAAAACTGAAGCCAAAAGCATTGAGCATCTATTCTTTGTTGTGTATCCACAAAACACATTTGGTTCATTGGTAAAGTAAAACTAAAATTTAGTCAACTTAATGTGGTGCAAATTATCAGTGAAAACATCCAATATATTCAACAAAACTACAAGACTAAACCAAAGGAATTCAGCAAAGCAAGCATTACTTTAACTGTGGTAATTTTCATATCTGAAAAGAAAGAAACTTAAGACTGTATAAGCAAAAAGAAATGGGTAGTCCACAATTATGGAAAATCGTAAATTCAGAAACTCAAATTATCTTCTAGAAAACGAACAAGCATTAAGAAATAGCAAACTTAACAAATCAGGTCATGTGAAAGATGGACAATTATGAGAAGAGAATGGAAGCATACTTACAAAGCGAGAATGTCAATTCAGACATTTTCCGAGGCAAAATCTTTCAACACAGTGATAAATACTGGTCAAATGAGATAGAATATTGGTGTGAGACCAATCTCAATGGCACTTTAACTGGAGGCGGCCATTCCAATGTCTAAACCAGAAGAAACTCCTACAAGGGAAGTCAACAAGCAATTAGTAACATTAATTCATTATATAATCTAAGAAATAATTCTAATTATACTTTTACTTCACCTGATTTGGGCAGGAATTACTGCACTACCAACTTCAAGACCAAGGAGTTTCAATCCCTGCAAAAAGATACAAATTTGCAACTGGAAATTAATAATCAGAGAATAGGCGACAGCTACTACAGAAATAGGCTTAATAACCAAGTTTATCACTTATCTATATGGAAAAGAGGAGAAAGTAGCATGCCTCAAGAGCAAGAGAAGTAACAACAAGCGATTACAAAAGACCAAGCAAAAACAGTGGAACTGAAGAAATTACATCAAATTTAAAGTCTAGAGAACTCATAACAACAAAAAAAGGAACTTGGAAACCTCCTTAAAGCATGATTAAAGCATGAAAATTGGGGAATCGATCGAATCGCCTTAATTTTGTTTACCCCTAATTTCTAGGGTTAGGAATTTGTAGTATTTGGGGAACGAGAGAAAATGAAAAGTGCGGCTGGGGTTGTGTTGTATAATGAGTTGTTTTGTAACCATACGGGTAAAATTGTACCCGAACTCTTGTTGGGCCTTGGGCTAGTTTTACTATTTAAAAAAACAATAGTATATTGTGAACCCTTAACATCTCTCCATCCAATTTATCCTTCGGAATTCAACAAAGCTTGATGCTTCCTACACATCATAAAACATATAATTTACTAACTTATTAACGTGAAAACGACCTAAAGAATGGAAGGAAGAAATGACACAAAAGACTTAAAAGAATGTGATCGTCATCCCTGTGTTGATTTAATGCAGAGATTATCGATGGTTTTCAACGTTCAAAACTATTAAATTTTAGTTCAGCAAAAATATAATATACCCAAGATCCGAACCCAGTTAGGGTTGGACGGACAGTGCATGTGTGTTAAACCATGGCTATCAATGTCCTCCTCCTCGTACAAAATTCTCTGATCTAAAGGGTCTTATACAGTATGAGAGAAATGAGCATGTATACTTCTCTTTTTTTAATGTAGGACTAATTAGATATTCATTCATATACTTTAAATTAAAGATTTCTAACAATTTTTATGTATTGTGATTATTTACCATGACAAATTAAAACGATAGATATTTGCATCTACATAGTGTAACCAATAAGGAGAGTTTTAGGCACTAATTTCTTAAAAACAACACGCGATATCCGTACATCTGTTTCACCTTTGTCCAACGTCTTAACTTCGTTAGTCCTAAATACATAAGATTTTGGAATACATGAGATTTCAAAAAGGAGGCGCTAATAACATGCATCTTATTATAACATTATTTTGATTATTAAATTGTATATGGCTGATTTCAGAAAATAAAACATTAATGGAAAAAAAATACTCATTGATTTTTGAAGACTGATACAAAGCTAGTAACAGCTCAACCCTTTCCTATAAATCATACTTAATTTATACAATAACAAAATCTACTCCTTTAGTATGGTTTATGTCATACATGTAAAAGAATTTACACCGATTAAATTGCAATGGTGTCATATTGGTGAACATGATTAGTTCATTGTTTCTTAAGAAAGTAGAGCATAATGACGATTCTTTGAAGGCCACCCACTTCAGTAGTGTAATATCATCTAGTACCAGGCCATTGTAAAACACATGTTGCAACGACCCGGATTTTTGACGTTTGTTAATCGGGTGATTATCTAATTTTATTATCGAAATATTAATTTTATAAGTCAAACAAATAAATTTCTGATAATCAAAATACTTGAATATATATAAATTAATTTGAAAACTATAATAAATATTGAATTTATAAAATCTCTAAATATGATAAGTCTTATAGAAAATAAAGAATATATATAGACTCCACTATTTAAATTAAGATGAAATATCCATAAATATATAAATAAAAATACATACAAGCTTATGATGTTTAACATGTATATAAGTATATAAATGCATATATATGTGTATATATGCCCATATGAAATCAAATATAGAAAAGTTTGTATAATTGTAATATATATATAATATCAAAATATACATAAGCAATGTATATGAGAAAATGTATAAGTATAAATGTGTGTAATATGGTGACAAATACAAGAAATGTATGTATACATATTAAATAGTGAAAATGTAAGCATATACATATATAATGACAACAACATATATGAATAGATATATGTATATGTTTATAAAAGTATTGTATGGGTGAATATGTATATATATGTTATAGAAACCTTGCATATGGTCTAAGTGGTAGAAAAAATACATATATGTATATATATAAGGGAATATATATGGATAAGCATATAAGGGGACACTATGATGGCAATTTCATTTCAAGCACATAAAATGGCAAATCAATGTCAAATCAAATCAACCTTTTTATTGAAATCAAGTCAAAATAAAATCAAGTCAGGGAAAAGTAAGAAAATAAATAAAAAAATATATAAATAAGTAGAGAAGGTAGAGCCTGTACATGAACAAGGCTGCAGCCTTCTTGTACCCACACCCTCTCCAATATAAATACATATGCCATCTCCACTCCCCATTCTAACATTTCAAACAAGATAAGAAATAAAATTTCAAGCTGCCATTACAACCTAAAGGTCATCAGAAGGAAAAAAAGGAAAGAAAGTATGATATTACAACTTCAAGTACAGGAGGATCAAAACCAAAATGAAAATAGGCTCTGTTCAAAAAAGGAAAGAAAGTATGATATTACAACTTCAAGTACAGGAGGATCAAAACCAAAATGAAAATAGGCTCTGTTCAAAAAGGGAAAGGTGAGTAAACATCTTTATTTTGTTATTGATTATTATACTTATATGTTTAATTAAGTATTTTTGTTAAATATTTGATTTAGGTCGAGAATATATGCATCTGTTATGTTAAAATGTATATATATATATATATAAGTGAGTTTGACAAGGCAGTTTATCTAAACATTGTATTTCTTCCTAAGGTTGCTCTATTCATGGTTTCTTTTTCCTAAACAATTAAACTTACAACTTGTAAAATCAATATCTTATTATCTATTAAGTTTTAAAACTCGATTCCAAAACAAAAGTTATTTGTTTCGGAGTGTAGATTATTTAGAAATTGATTTCGTAAAATTTTATAAAGTAGGGAGGGAGAAACCGACAGTTAACGTGAAGGGGGTAAGGTTGGGTCGAATTTCAACTATCGAAGTTTAGACAAAGGATCATATAATTGACTTCGTCGTTACAAAACATGATTTTTAAGGGTGATTTCATGGTTTCTAGTGTCATGTGGAGGAAGGATTTAGGGATGAGCGGAAATTGGATTTCTACCAAACTCCGGCGATGTAGATGGGTTCAGGCAGCGGCGTTGGTCATAAGGAAGCGGCGGAGATGGGGTGTAGGGAAAAATGGTATGGTAATTTATCCAGGGGTAGGGTGGTCGGACGAAGGCGTTGTAGGGTTTCAAGGCGGAGTTCTGGTCGTGGGTGGACTTGAGTCAACTACGGCATCGTAGGGCTTTTAGGGAGGTGCAGTATAAGGGGAAGAGGTAGGAGGGGTTGTGGCGGAGCTAGGGGTGGAGTCTAGTGAGGTACGGTGGCCTGATGTGCTATGGCGAGGCAAGTATGGTGGCGTTGTTCTTCGTCCAGGCTTAGGTTGAGGAGTTGGTTTTCGAACGAAGGGTGCGGCTGTGATTTCAGATGTACGATCATGGTGAGGGGGTCGGCGGCGACTTTGTGGGGTGATCGACGGCAAGAGGGGACGGCCGGAGCAAGTGTGCACGTGCACATGTACATGCACGGTGGCGCTGGAAATTGGAAGGGGAAAGAAAGGAAACCGGGAAGAAAAGAAAAGAGAAAAATAAAGGAAGGAAATAAGGAAAGAAGAGAAAGAAAATAAAAGGTAAGAAAAATAAAGGGAGAAGAAAAAATAAAATAAAAGGAAGAAAAGAAGGGATGAGATTTTTACATATATATATTTATAAGATAATTTATATTTTCTTCTAAACTAAAAGGCTATTTTCATTTTAAAATCCGTAAATTAAAATTAAATGATATTTTATAATGATAATTAATTATATTATTATTTTTCATGTGACTTAAAACTTATGGGTAATTAATGGTATTTAATAATTTATTATTAGTTAATAAATCATTAAATTTGTAATTAATTTGGATAAAAACATAAATGAATACGATCAATCAAAGTTAATAAAAAACTGATGTGTGAATCGTTTTGATATTTTTTATTGACCATTAAATTGATTAACAATCTATATCTTGACAAAATTTTATCGGATATTTATTTCAAAATAAAGCAATGAGACTAAAATGATGATACGTTCTATTGGAAATAAATGTCTACAATAAACTCCCATATTTGAAAGGTTGTCATCCTAAATAATAAATTGTTATTTTAAACAATTTACCCTTTTAAAGTTGTTACTTGGACTCGAAGAGGCCGGGGTCGGATATCAGTGATATCCAAAACCACTTCGAGTTGATAAGCACTACAAATCTTTACGGGTTTGATTTTAGAGTCTAATAGGCTGGTGTTGAATAAATTAAGTAAATTTGACTATTTTAAATAAGTAAATCTGTACTTAGGCATTTTTGCAATATCGATGGATTTCGAAAAAAAAAAGTGTTGGTTTTAAATCAAAATTAAAAACTCGTCATGTTGTACGAGTTACCTTGGTTCAAAATGAAGTTTTATAACTTTAGTATTTCAAATTAAATGGGTTTACTCATGCTGGTTTCCAGCCTGACTCGGGTGTTACTTTATTGTAATGCTCGGGTCAGACCGAGTATTATAGATTTTCAGGTTAGGACGCTTTGGAGCTCAGGAGACGAGCTGGATAGCAGAGACGTATTGAGTATATTCTACTGTGTATTATAGGCTATTTTATTCAGTAGTTGAGGACAAGTTATTATAACTATCCAGATTTGTTGTACTCTGATATCTTGTATGTATATTGATAGTTACAGCTTTTCTTTGTATAAAATGCTGTTATTGTATATTATATTTTGTTCCGCTGCGATTGTGAGATTCTATGCTATTGTTTTTTGTTCTTATTCTATCTCATTTTCTTCTTAACCCTAATAGTCTGGGATTTCCGGCACTCGATTGTTCGACACTCTATACAGTAGACGTATTAGTGTCGATTTTTGAAGTCGAAAATCTTCGGGTTGTTACATTTGGTATCAGAACTGAAGGTTAAGCGAGAACCTTGGCTCTGTTGGGGATTACTCATTAGAGATTGGGTCAGTAGTACCCTAGAATGAGTTGAGAGTGCTATATGAGGGCGTACTTGTTATTTTCTTATATAATGGTTTTAAAAACGGTTTTAAAAATGATTTTTATATAAGTTTATATTTTGATATATAAAGCAATAATTTTTCTAATTATTATAGAGGATTAAGGGAATTGGTTGTTGTTAAAATTAAATAAGATTATATGATTATAGTGGTAAAACACATATAACCAAATAGAAATTGGGTAAGGATTAACTATACAAGTAGGTTAAGCTGAAAATAGAATGAAACCAGAAATTGAAAATTATGGAAGTATTTTTCTAGGTGTTTTGAAATGAAATAAATTTACCCTGATTTCATTTATCAGGAAGTTATTATGGAATATATGGTGTGTTTGGCCCCTAAATATGATAATATTGATTTTTATCGTAAAATTGGTTATTGTAAAGGATGTTTATCACAAAATAAAAAATGATAAAACATTATGAAATGTTTAAGGAAGTGAAATTATATAAGCTGAATTTATAAATGTGACTTATAAATTGAAATGAATTTAAAATGGGAAATTTTGAATCTAGGTACCGAAAATTTTGAAATGTGTTTCAAAGTGTTGAAGGAAATAATAGATAATATTATTTAGAATATTTTTGAACATAGAATCTTTGTTTTAAAACAAGAGTTGTTTTGAAGATGAATTTGTTTGGCCTAAAAACCAAGAATGGTTTAAAGTTAAAGTGGGATTTGGTATGTTAATGGGATAAATATGTATATATGGGATATATATATATAGGTAGGTATACACGGTTTCAAAGTTGATTTGAAATAAATACTAAGTGTTGAATTCTGAAATCCCCATGAGAATGAGATGTATAACCCAAAGAGAAATAAGTTTTTGAACTTATAAGTGGGAAGGGATATTGATATGAAATTTAAATTAGGAATGGGAATTTAAATTGAGTAAGGTTAAATGAATTGAAATTTAACTTAGGGCAAGTTAAATAAGCTTTGAATCTATAACCTGAATTGGAAATTTCAAGGTGAAATTGGAATTTATCTTATGAGAATTGAATGAATCAAATTTTAAGAGAGAAGGTATGGATTTGATGGGGGTTACAAAGGAGGAATGAATATGTGTAAATGATTTCAAAACGATTCTTGAAATAAAATAAGTCTCGAATTCTGGAAATTTGTGATGGATTGTGACGACCGCCCATGACCCCTGCACCGAATCTAGAGATAGAGCGCTGTAAAGTGTGCCAGGCGACCATGGACGATTGACAAGGTAAGATTTAAAACAACAGAATCTATCGTATTACTCACAGCGCATGGACAAAATACAATAGAACATATGTATAGTGAAGCTTTACAGAACAAAATGACATCATATAAAACTCCATAATAGTTGAATACAAGCATCCACATAGTCAATACATCCAGCCTCACTACATATCTCTCAGAGAATACAAAACAGCGGAATATCCAGTACATATAATAAGAAGATAATATGCAACCCTCCGGCTCGTCTTCGATATCAGCATCGTGAGAAGAGAACAGCACCTGTCACCTGCTACCTAGTCTGCCCGTCCCAAAATGGACGAACAGCCCAAGGCAATAAGAATTAAAACATAAAGCCTTGAGTCAGACAACAGTCTTAGTGAGCAGTAAATTAACTAACAACATACCAAAAGAGCATAAAGGAAAAGGAATAGGAATACAACTCTCCCACTCCAACCTCATTCTACAGTGATAGCCCCCAGACACACACTAAGCAGAAGCAAACATAGCAGAGCATACAATTTAAAGTAAGCTACTATCACTCGAGTCAAGGGCGATGTTTTCCAAGTACCAAGGCCTAAATCAGATAAGCACCCAGAAAATACCGCTCTTGAGTCCGAATGACGATACAACCAAACATCCATGACTCTGGCTATCACTGTTATCATTGCTTCGATATCACCGTTAATTGAATGACCGGCACATTCTTTCAGCCGTCCGTCAAGGGCTAATGGAAACCCCGGTTCTAGACATAACTCCCGCACGTCGTCGCAGCCCGTGCCTAGGACTATCGAATCTGCCCAGAGTACTCGACCATCAACAGTTGGCCGTTGGGACTATCGAATCTGCCCAAATGTACTCTTGCTTAGAGCATGCTAGAACCTTCAACAACGATGCTATCCAAGCCTCCTAGTCATCCTCCTCGACGACTATTCTCATATCCATTCATTATCCTCAACTCGAATCATATCACCGAGTTATCAACATGCTTGGAATGATCCCGTCTGGATTAGACCAAGTCCTCATCACATGATTGCCTCGCTTCATTACATCCTCGCAAAGCCTCATCTCATCATCACATCATCAGATCTATGCATAAGAGCTTCATCATCCCACTACATATGCCACGAGCAGCTTTCCCAATTCAAGAGCCTTTCCCTTAGCTTTTGAATCGTCTTCGATCTAAATCTAATCATCAATCATCTAGTTCATAACAATCAATCAAATCAAACATCAATCCAAGCAATCAAGCATTCAAAAATGATCTAAGTAGACAATTATAACAATAATGGCATTTTCGTAATTAAAGAGTTGAAAGTCCAATAAGCATGAAAACATGGATTATATCTCTACAAACTTGATGAATGAACTTGCATAGGTTAACATATGATAAAATGGATGTAACATCATCATGAACAATGGATCTATATGGATCTACACTTAGGATGAAGAAAATGCATGGAAATCTCTATTTTAACACCAAATCGAGCCAACAATCCGATATACTCCTTTGGATCCGTGTGAGAGATAATCACCACTCACCAAATCACCTAAACAACCTCAAATCAACACGCTTCAGATCTGGACAGCGAAGGATCAAGCTTGATCTATCACAAATCCGCTTCAAACGATGAAATCTCTCTTGAAAAGATGAAGATCTTCAACTTAAGCTCTTGAATCTTAAATCTTGATCTTTGATTTGGATGGAAGGAAGCACTAGATTAGAGTGGAGAAAAGAAGTGAAGAAGTATAGAAGTCGAGCTCTCAAAATGGCAGCACTTCGTCGCTTCAAAAATCCGGATCCCAAAAAGTGAGAACAACCCCTCCTATTTATAGCTGAAATTCCTTAAGTCGAAATCTGGCTATCTCCCTAAGTCGCTTCCGACTTACGACCTAAGCCCCTGCGACTTAACAAAACCCAGCGACCTAACAATGCCATGCCAAACCCCTCAGCGACCTATCGCTTGCGCCTCTACGACTTAAGACTTAAGAGAATGCGACTTAGCAAAACTGCGCACCCAGGCGACCTACCAAAGCCCTACAACTTACGACCTAACGAGGCTTCGACCTATCACTTAAGTGCTTACGCGACCTAATCAACATAGCGCATCAGCGACCTACGACTTAGCAAACTTGCGACCTAACTATCTTAGGTCGCCTACGACCTAACTCAACACTAAACAGGGCCTCCGACTTAACACTTGCCGAGTTAGCTTCGACCTGCTAACTTAACCCGGCTACGACTTATCTCCTTAGGTCGTCTACCGACCTAACTATGCTCTAGGTCGCTAAACTACCCATTTCCTAACTCCTTAAGTCGTTGCCGACCTATCCCCCTTAGGTCGCTAACTCACCCAGAAGCCCACAACCTATCTTAGGTCGCCAATCCTATAAGTCGGTCACGACTTATCACTTAGGTCATTCGCTATTAACCCCAGCTTCCTTAAGTCGTCGCCGACCTACCCCTTAAGTCATCCACTACCTTAGGTCGCTCCAACACCCTACGACTTAAGCTGCTACGACTCAACTCCTAACTCGCCGAATTCCTTAACTCGGTCACGACTTAGCTCTTAGGTCGTTCACGACCTAGGACTTAGACAAATCTACCTAAAAATCTGAAATGACTTGAAAGTGCTAAAATTCCAGATTTTGACGAACTTGTCGATCCGTAAAAATACGGGTCGTTACATTCTCTCCCCCTTAGGAATTTCGCCCCCGAAATTCCAAACAAACAAAGCAACCAAAGACTATTCTGTACGCCTACCATCCATAACAACCAGCAAACCATGCATCCAATTCTAGCTTAGCGTACAGAATTCTAAGACTTAGAACAAGTTACAATATCGCGAGATGAGACGACACCTTAGGGCCATACCTTGAAGAGTTCAGGATGAGCTGCCTTCATCCTCTCTTCCACCTCCCACGTACAGTCGTTATCATCATCAATCCATTGTATCTTGAGCAACTTAACTACCTTTCTCCTAAGCTGTTTCGTGTCGGTTTCAACAACACGAAGCGGCTTACGAGGTCTTCTATCAACTGGATCAACTTCGAAATCTTCACAGCTATCAGCAGAAACCACGGTATTCGAGTCGTGCACATACTTCCGTAGATATGATATGTGAAAAACATTGTGCACACTCGACATCTTCTCAGGTAATTCCAATCTGTAGGCGAGCTTTCCAATTCGCTCGATGATCGGAAATGGTCCAACAAATCTCGGAGTCAATTTTCCTTTCTTCCCGAATCGAATAACATTCTTTAGTGGAGAAATCTTCACAAAAACCATATCTCCTACGTTGAATTCCAAATCCTTACGACGCTTATCGGCATAACTCTTCTGACGGTCTTGGGCTGCCTTCATTCGTTGCCGAATGATCTCTATACAATCTGAAGTCTGACAAATCATCTCTGGCCCAAGCATCAGCTTTTCTCCAGTTTCCAACCAACATGTCGGAGAGTTACACGGTCTTCCATACAATGCCTCATACGGTGCCATACCAATACTTGACTGGTAACTGTTGTTGTACGCAAACTCCACCAAATGAAGGTGATCTTCCCATGATCCTCCGAAATCCAAAACACAAGCTCTGAGGAGATCTTCCAAAACTCGGTTGACTCTCTCAGTCTGACCATCTGTTTGAGGGTGATAAGCTGTACTCAAACACAACTCGGTTCCCAAAACTTCCTGGAAGCTCTTCCAAAATCCACTAGTGAACAATGGATCTCGATCGCTCACTATACTCTTCGGAATACCATGGAATCGGACTATCCACTTAACATACAACTCAGCCAACTTTGATGCAGTCCTAGTCGATCGAACAGGAATGAATCGTGCACTCTTAGTCAGACGATCCACAATGACCCAAATCCCTTCATTTCCCATCCTGGTTCTAGGCAACCCATCGATAAAATCCATCGACACTTGTTCCCACTTCCATGTAGGAACTTCTAATGGCTGAAGCAATCCACTTGGCTTTTTCTGTTCGGCTTTTACCAACTGGCAGTTCATACATTTGGAAATAAAATTTCCAACATCCTTCTTCATACCTTCCCAGTAGTAGGTTCTCTTCATATCCCGATACATCTTATTTCCACTTGGATGAATTGTCAACTTCGAGTGATGACTTTCCTTCAGAACTTCACTCCTCAATTTATCTATATCGGGAACAACTAGTCGTCCTTGCTTCCGAAGCCAACCCTCTCGATCGACCTCGAATCCTTTATCCTTTTCTGGATCCAATCCAGATTCCAATTCACGGATAATCTTGACAAGCTTATCATCTCGCTTTTGGCCCTCGCCAATCCTTTCCATAAGAGTGGGTCTTATTGATAAGTTTGCCAACATCTCAGGTTCCAATTCGCATCTAGGCCTGAAGTCAAATCCAGCTAAATACTCGAGACTCTTCCATTCTGAAAACATGGCTCCCAATCCTGCATGTCTTCGACTTAACGCATCTGCCACTGCGTTACCTTTTCCTGGAGTATAAGCTATACCAAAATCATATGAGGCTAAAAACTCTAGCCAACGTTGCTGCCGAAGATTCAAATCCTTTTGGGAGAAAAGATACTTCAACGACTTATGATCCGTAAACAACTCGAATCGAACTCCCAACAGATAATGCCTCCACATTTTCAGAGCAAATACAATCGCCGCTAACTCCAAATCATGAGTCGAGTAATTCCTTTCATGTGGCTTTAGTTGTCGACTGGCATACGCAACAACTTTATCCTTCTGCATCAGCACTGCTCCAAGTCCAGTACCACATGCGTCGGTGTAAACCACCATCTCATCATTCCCACTAGGAATAGTCAAAACAGGAGCACTCGTCAATCTCTCTTTTAGGATTCCGAAAGCTTGCTCACACTTAGCATCCCAACTGAACACTTGGTTCTTCTTCGTCAATCCTGTTAACGGTGCAGCTACCTTGGAGAAGTCTTTGATAAACCGTCGATAATATCCTGCTAGTCCAAGAAAACTTCTTACATCAGATGCATTCTTAGGTCTAACCCAATCCTGGATTGCTGCCACCTTAGCGGGATCAACCGCTATTCCACTTCCAGAAATCACATGGCCTAAGAACCTCACTTCACTCTTCCAGAAGTGACACTTCGAAAACTTAGCTCTCAGCTGATGTTTCCGTAAGATCTCCAAAACAATACGCAAGTGCGTCTTGTGCTCTTCTTCCATTCTGGAATAAATCAGAATATCATCCACGAACACAAGTACAAACTTGTTCAACTGATCTCTGAACACTCTATTCATAAGATCCACAAAATATGCTGGCGCGTTAGTCAATCCAAATGGCATTACCAGCCACTCAAAGAAACCGGATGGTGTCCTAAAAGCAGTCTTCGGCACACTATCCTTAGCTACTCTCAACTGGTGAAATCCCGTTGCCAAATCCATCTGAGAAAACACCTTTGCTTCGTGAAGCTGATCAAACAAGTCATCTATTCTCGGCAATGGATACTTGTTCTTCTTAGTCACCTTATTCAGCTCACGATAATCCACACACAATCTCAACGACCCATCTGCCTTGGTTGCAAACACAACTGGTGCACCCCACTCGGACACACTACGCCGAATGAATCCTTTCTGTAAAAGGTCATCAACTTGCACCCTCAACTCTTGCTGTTCCCTAGGCGCCATCCGCCTTAAAGGCATCACAACAGGTCTGGCTCCTTCAACTAGATCTATACGAAACTCGATCTCTCTATGCGGCGGCAACCCTTTGACTTCGTCAAAGACATCCTCGAATCCATTAGCGATCGGCACTGATGACAGTCCATCCCGTGGAACAACCAGCGAATACATGAAGCTCATGAAGACGCCTTCCTCATGCTTACATCGTATCACAACCTTTCGCCCCTCCACATTCTCGACTGTCACTTCCAGCTTTTCGCAATCAACCTTTGCCGCATACTTCCTAAGCCAGTCCATACCCAAAATAATTCCGAACCCCGCAAAGTTCAGAACAAAACAATCACAAACAAAAGAGCAACCATGACTCGATATAACTAGACCACGGCATAACATACACAAACAAGACGAACCCCCAACTGGATTAGTCACAACCAATGGCCTATCAACAATATCCGGCTTCAAATCTAACCGGCCTACTAGTTCATTACAAACAAACGAATGCGATGCTCCAGTATCAAACAAAACTCTAACTGGAATACCACATAGGAAAAGAGTACCTTGAACCACCACACTCTTTCCCTTCTCTTCAGCAGTAGGAGCTTTCGAAGACGACGGAACAGCTCCCAAAGCATAAGCTTGCACAATCTGCCTGTCCTTCCTTGGTTCTGGACAATTCTTCCTGAAATGCCCCGGCTTGTCACAGTTGTGACACTTCATCGGCACCTTAGGATTCTTACAATCCTTCGAGAAATGGCCCTTCTGCTGACAGTTGTAGCAAGTCACCTCGCCTTTCGGCTTCTTCTGGCCATCCTTACCCTTCTGCTGCTGCTGCTTCCTCTTCAGTTTCCACCCTGCTGTGGTTTAGATTCTCCCTTGGTCACAGCAACAACAGATCCTTCCTTAGGAAACAGACTCTCATGCCTAAGAGCTTTCTCTACAAGCTTCTCAAATGAATCGTCCAAATGATCCACCAACTGTCTCCCAAGATAACTATCCAAGCCGGTCACAAACTTCTCATTCTTCTGATAAGCAGACTCAATATATGACCGGGCATATTTGGACAAAGCTTCAAACTCAGAAACATACTCAAGAACAGATCTTCCACCCTGCTTGAGCTCTACAAACTTCTTGAACAGAACAGACTTCTGAGCTGTAGAAATGAACTTAGCTTCAAATCTGACTTGGAATTGCTCCCAAGTAATCTCTTCCTCCGCAGTATTGATGGTAATAGAGTTCCACCAATCAGAGGCTCTCCCTTGAAGCTGCCTTGATGCCAACTTCCTCTTAGTTGCATCATCAATTCCCAAATCACCAAAGATCCTTCTATAAGCATCTATCCATCTTTGGACTTCGATAGTTGATTCTGTTCCTAAGAAAACCTTCCCCCCAAGAGCAGTATAATCCTTGCACAACTTAGCAAAATCCACTGGTTTCGGAGTTTGGACTTGAACTCCAACATCAACCGCTGCCCCCGGAACTGGTATCCTTCTCATGATCGAAGTCATCATAGCTTCGAACATGGCTGCATAATCAGCAGTCTCTTCAGTAGCACGGCCTTCCCTAGCAACTGGTCTCCCTCTTCGACTCATTCTCAATATCTATAAAAAGGAATGATTAGAACATCTAGAGAAACAACTGCATAAAGGACTCAAACTCAACTAAACTACTATATTATATATAGTATTCATCCATCAAAATACAATTACGTCTCTCATACGTAGTTACAACGGCGAGCGTTGGGTAAAATCGATTAACCAATGCTCTGATACCAAATGTGACGACCGCCCATGACCCCTGCACCGAATCTGGAGATAGAGCGCTGTAAAGTGTGCCAGGCGACCATGGACGATTGACAAGGTAAGATTTAAAACAACAGAATCTATCGTATTACTCACAGCGCATGGACAAAATACAATAGAACATATGTATAGTGAAGCTTTACAGAACAAAATGACATCATATAAAACTCCATAATAGTTGAATACAAGCATCCACATAGTCAATACATCCAGCCTCACTACATATCTCTCAGAGAATACAAAACAGCGGAATATCCAGTACATATAATAAGAAGATAATATGCAACCCTCCGGCTCGTCTTCGATATCAGCATCGTGAGAAGAGAACAGCACCTGTCACCTGCTACCTAGTCTGCCCGTCCCAAAATGGACGAACAGCCCAAGGCAATAAGAATTAAAACATAAAGCCTTGAGTCAGACAACAGTCTTAGTGAGCAGTAAATTAACTAACAACATACCAAAAGAGCATAAAGGAAAAGGAATAGGAATACAACCCTCCCACTCCAACCTCATTCTACAGTGATAGCCCCCAGACACACACTAAGCAGAAGCAAACATAGCAGAGCATACAATTTAAAGTAAGCTACTATCACTCGAGTCAAGGGCGATGTTTTCCAAGTACCAAGACCTAAATCAGATAAGCACCCAGAAAATACCGCTCTTGAGTCCGAATGACGATACAACCAAACATCCATGACTCTGGCTATCACTGTTATCATTGCTTCGATATCACCGTTAATTGAATGACCGGCACATTCTTTCAGCCGTCCGTCAAGGGCTAATGGAAACCCCGGTTCTAGACATAACTCCCGCACGTCGTCGCAGCCCGTGCCTAGGACTATCGAATCTGCCCAGAGTACTCGACCATCAACAGTTGGCCGTTGGGACTATCGAATCTGCCCAAACGTACTCTTGCTTAGAGCATGCTAGAACCTTCAACAACGATGCTATCCAAGCCTCCTAGTCATCCTCCTCGACGACTATTCTCATATCCATTCATTATCCTCAACTCGAATCATATCACCGAGTTATCAACATGCTTGGAATGATCCCGTCTGGATTAGACCAAGTCCTCATCACATGATTGCCTCGCTTCATTACATCCTCGCAAAGCCTCATCTCATCATCACATCATCAGATCTATGCATAAGAGCTTCATCATCCCGCTACATATGCCACGAGCAGCTTTCCCAATTCAAGAGCCTTTCCCTTAGCTTTTGAATCGTCTTCGGTCTAAATCTAATCATCAATCATCTAGTTCATAACAATCAATCAAATCAAACATCAATCCAAGCAATCAAGCATTCAAAAATGATCTAAGTAGACAATTATAACAATAATGGCATTTTCGTAATTAAAGAGTTGAAAGTCCAATAAGCATGAAAACATGGATTATATCTCTACAAACTTGATGAATGAACTTGCATAGGTTAACATATGATAAAATGGATGTAACATCATCATGAACAATGGATCTATATGGATCTACACTTAGGATGAAGAAAATGCATGGAAATCTCTATTTTAACACCAAATCGAGCCAACAATCCGATATACTCCTTTGGATCCGTGTGAGAGATAATCACCACTCACCAAATCACCTAAACAACCTCAAATCAACACGCTTCAGATCTGGACAGCGAAGGATCAAGCTTGATCTATCACAAATCCGCTTCAAACGATGAAATCTCTCTTGAAAAGATGAAGATCTTCAACTTAAGCTCTTGAATCTTAAATCTTGATCTTTGATTTGGATGGAAGGAAGCACTAGATTAGAGTGGAGAAAAGAAGTGAAGAAGTGTAGAAGTCGAGCTCTCAAAATGGCAGCACTTCGTCGCTTCAAAAATCCGGATCCCAAAAAGTGAGAACAACCCCTCCTATTTATAGCTGAAATTCCTTAAGTCGAAATCTGGCTATCTCCCTAAGTCGCTTCCGACTTACGACCTAAGCCCCTGCGACTTAACAAAACCCAGCGACCTAACAATGCCATGCCAAACCCCTCAGCGACCTATCGCTTGCGCCTCTATGACTTAAGACTTAAGAGAATGCGACTTAGCAAAACTGCGCACCCAGACGACCTACCAAAGCCCTACAACTTACGACCTAACGAGGCTTCGACCTATCACTTAAGTGCTTACGCGACCTAATCAACATAGCGCATCAGCGACCTACGACTTAGCAAACTTGCGACCTAACTATCTTAGGTCGCCTACGACCTAACTCAACACTAAACAGGGCCTCCGACTTAACACTTGCCGAGTTAGCTTCGACCTGCTAACTTAACCCGGCTACGACTTATCTCCTTAGGTCGTCTACCGACCTAACTATGCTCTAGGTCGCTAAACTACCCATTTCCTAACTCCTTAAGTCGTTGCCGACCTATCCCCCTTAGGTCGCTAACTCACCCAGAAGCCCACAACCTATCTTAGGTCGCCAATCCTATAAGTCGGTCACGACTTATCACTTAGGTCATTCACTATTAACCCCAGCTTCCTTAAGTCGTCGCCGACCTACCCCTTAAGTCATCCACTACCTTAGGTCGCTCCAACACCCTACGACTTAAGCTGCTACGACTCAACTCCTAACTCGCCGAATTCCTTAACTCGGTCACGACTTAGCTCTTAGGTCGTTCACGACCTAGGACTTAGACAAATCTACCTAAAAATCTGAAATGACTTGAAAGTGCTAAAATTCCAGATTTTGACGAACTTGTCGATCCGTAAAAATACGGGTCGTTACATGGATGCTATTGATTGATGTTTTAGATAATTTGGATGTTTATTTATTTTGACATATCCGGCTATCATCCTGTTTGTTATAGATAGTATATATATAAAACTATGAAGTGGATTATCTTGAATAAATTAAGATGCGGATTGAAATGATATACATCCATTGCTGGAATTAAATGGAAATAAAACTTTATTTAGAAACCATTTAAAGATTTTGATTCTTAGAAATAAAATTGAATTTAGGGAAATGGAATCATTTTGAACTTAAGTTAAAAAGTTAAAAATGAATTTATCAACCGGAATTGTTTAAAGGATTGGATTTAAAAATTTGAAGTTGGGAAATCAATCAAATTCCGAAAATTAATTTGTTTAAAAAGGACTTGGACTCTTACTCGAACCTCACCTAAGTTTAAGTAGAAGTAATTTAAAAGAATATATGGAATCTGGGCTCAAAATTGAATTACTTTAAAGATTTGGGATGTTAAATTAAATATTAGAGGTTAATTTGATTTAAGTGGTTAAATCAACATTTTGAAAACCAAACCCGAATTTATATAAATCGAGATGGTTTAAAATTTGAGATGAAATTGGAATTCAATTCAATTTCAAATTTGAATTTTGAATAGAATTAATTGGAATTGTAATTGAAGTTTAATTTGTTTGAATTGGAATAGGAATCGAAGTTAATTCGAATGGGAATCTAGATTGAATAAATTTAAATGGGAATGGAAATTAAAAGTGATTTGAACTGGAGAGTGGGAATGGAATCAGTTGGACTCTGAAACTATTTTCAAATAACTATTTTAATATAAGCGATTTAAAAATCTATTTTCTTAAATATTCAGACTATTTTGATTTTTCAAGCTATTTACTATACAAATCATTCTTTTTAATACTCAAACTATCTTATATTAACTATTTAACTATTTTACAACTATTTAACTATTTTACGGCTACTTAACTATTTTAAACTATTTAAGCTATTTCCTAAATTCAAACTGGTCAGAGTGGAAATTGTTTATATTTAAACCATGGATTTGAATACAAATTAGGAAAAGTTGAAGTTATAACCCAAATAGAAATTGAAGCAGTTTTGTAGTGAAAGAAAATTCGGATATTGAAGCAAAAATGATCTGAAGTGAAAGAGTATATTTTGAGAAATATACGGTGATAAAAATAAAAGAGTAAATAGTCACTATAACTGGGAACTTACTTTGCAAGAAATAAGTAAAGTGACAAAACTTTGAAAGGGAAATCGAACTTGAAAATTTGATTTGGCATTAATGAGGTTATATATATATATTGGTTATATATTAAAAAAACTTCCCTTATTGAAAGTATAACCGGAGGAAATAATCTTTAAAGGGTATTTGAAATATAAAGTGGAGTTTATATAAGTATGTAGTGCCCGAAAATTATTCAAGTTGAAAGAATAATCTTATATATATAAGAATGATTTTATGAGAATGGAACTGAAAAGGTTTTGGAACCCATTGATTTTGAAAGGCTTTTGGTTTTGGCAAAAAAAAATTTGGGAATTTGGAAAGCCAAGTTTGAGAACTATCGATTTTGAGATATCGATTTTGAAGTTTATATGTAATACATATAAAGAGTATGATTTGAAAGGTACTATATGTGTATAGTATGAAATGTTTTAAGAATGCTGTGGGGGAAAAGGCGCTCCCATTTAGAGTTGAAACTTATAGTAGGAGATCCACTGGGTAGTTCTGCCTTGAGCCCTAAGGGGGTTCTAAATTTGGATCCCAGAGGACGTCCGGACAAAACTTTAGTTCCTGAGGATTGTGTTTGGGGTAGCATAATTCGTGTAGTGTTGATGCCTACAGTTACATTGGGTTTTGCCGTGATGGCAACGTAACCTTTGTTGTAACTGCGATCTATCGCCGTTCCATAGCGTAAGTCGAGTGGCAGTGATTGCCTACAATCTACGTTTGATATCGCTGGGATAACGACGTAACATCGGTAGATTGCGATCTATGTGGTTTGGTTCCAAAGCGAAATTCGTGTGGCAGTGAGTGCCTACATGTTGATACACGAAGATTTTGATCAATGACAATATACTTCAACAAAAAGGAAGAGATATATGCAAAATCAGAGGAAGACCGATGAAGACCAAAGTATAAACATGAGTATGATTTTTATAGGTCTAAAGTCTAGATTATTTGTTAAAATCTATCCTCAAGAGAGTTGCACAAACATTAAAACTCATCCGTAAAACTACATTTTTTGTGCACACATTCACTGTGCAGTTTTTATAGTTCAGTCGGCTGAACAGGCATGGCCAGTCAACTGAAACTGGCACAGAATTATAAATATGCACAGTTTCAGTCGACTGAATTTCCTGTACAGTCGAATGAATGCATTACTGAAAATTTCTCTGTATATTTTCAGTCGACCGAATTTCCTGTTCAGTCGACTGAATCTGTAACTGCGAATTTTCTATGAATAGACACCTTCTTCCTCCCAAGAGTTGCAACCATTCTCCAATGGAAACAGAAGCATCTCTTCCCTGCATCTCTAGAAAACAAATGCAACTCTTCTACAAGTATAAATACATGCTTTTAACATTAGCAAATTACCAATTCTACTTGCTTTAATTTCTCTATTTACTTGAACATACTTTCAGATTCTTTTAAGTTTTCAAAAGCAAACCAATTGCTTGAATCTCTGCTTTAACTATAACATCTCTTGATTCATAGCAATTCATATTTCCTAAATCTTCACAAACACTTTGTATACTCTCGAGGATAAGATTAAATGAAAGTTGTACTAAATTTGACTCATTAGTGTTACCAAGAACACAGCAAGTCAGAAATACTTTTTGTATCCAAGTTGAAGTCCTCTTCGGCAGTTGAGGCAAGAAATCTCGTTCGGTTGTTCGGGTAAGTTGTAAACCTATTCCTCCGGGTTAAGTGAGGGTTGTTGGTTAGTTGAATTCCTAAGACGAGCTTAGGGACTGGACGTAGGACAAGAGGTCCGAACCAGTATAAAGTCTTGGTGTCTACTTTACTTACTACTTATTACTATCTATCTAGAGCATTTTACTATTCCATATTATACGATCCTACCGTGTAGACTCTTTCAATTGGTATCAAAGCAAGACCGTCCTATAACCATAACACCGTTATTTGACATATTGATAATATGGAAAACAACACAAGCACAACATTTACCTATAACTCTACATTTGCGGAAGGACAATCTACTCAAAGACCTCCTCTATTCAATGAACTAAACTATAATTATTGGGCTACAAGGATGAGGATTTATATGCAAGCAACAAGTTTTGAAGCCTGGAATGCAACTCAAGCGGAACTCGTTGTACCCACAACGGATTATTCTACATGGACGCAAGCTCAGAAGAATGAAGTTAGTGCAAATGCCAAAGCTATGAATATGCTATTTTGCGCTTTGGATAGAAATGAGTTCAACCGTGTAAGCATCTGTACTACTGCACATCAGATATGGAGTACACTTAAAACCATACATGAAGGCACAAACATGGTCAAACAAACAAAGATCTCCATGCTAAAGAACCAGTTCCAAACTTTAGAATGCGACAGAATGAATCCATCAATGACATGTACTCGAGGTTTCAAGATATTCATCATGCCTTAATAGGGCTAGGAGAAAAATACATGGATTTTGATATTGTATCTAAAGTTCTAAATTCACTCACTGATGAATGGGAGAGAAAAGTCTTAGCAATCGAAGAAGCAAATGATCTATCTACAATGAAACCAGAAGAATTAATTGGAAATCTTATGTCATATGAAGTTAATATGCAAGCTAAGAAAGATCAAGCACAAGAAAGAAAAAATGTAGCTTTTCATGCGGAAAAGGAAGAATCAGAGTCTGAAGATGAGGATTTAGCATTTATAGCCAAAAATTTCAAGAAATTTTTAAGATTTAGAAAAGAAAATAAAAACGGATTTAAAAAGAATTTCTTGAACAAACCTTCATCCTCAAATATAGAATGCTTCAACTGTCACAAGAAAGGTCACATGCAGAAAGATTGTCCAGAGCAAAAGAAGGAGAATCAGAACAAAAACAAGAAAGAAAAATTCAAAAAGAAGGCATTCTCTGTAACATGGGACGATTCAGATTCATCTTTATCTGATAGTGAAAATGATAGCGACAATGAACAAGCAAATGTATGCTTTATGGCTTAGGAATCTGAGGTTAGTAATTTAACTTTCGACGATTTAATTGATGTAAACACTGAACTTTTGAGTACAATAAAAATTCTTAAAAAGAAACTTAAGGAGACACGTGAAAATCAGAACAAGGCTGAGTTTGAAAGGGATATGTTAAAAGATGAAAAGAAGATTTTAGAAGAAGAACTTGAAAAAGTTCAAGAATCTCATTCAAATTCGGAAACTCAACTATCACTTTTAAGTCAAGAAATTGAAACTCAAAAGACAAAAAATGATATAATTGTTTCTGAAAATCATGAATTAAAAACTCAGATTAAACAAGTTAAGTTAGATAATAATAGTCTTCAAGTTAGATTAGATAACATCACTAAAAATGTCTCTAACTTTAACAAAGGAAGAGAAAATTTATCTAAGATTTTAGAAAATTCTCAATCTTCCTCAAATAAACATGGATTAGGATATAAAAAAGAGCCAAAAATTCCTAAAAAGACAAAAACAAATTTTAAGAGGAATATTGACTCTAAACAACAAGTGTTATTAAGAGAACCTATTAGAACAAGAGAAGAAACTAAGTTTGTTAAAATTTGGGTTCCAAAGACTAATAATATTTTAATTAGAAATAAATATATTAAAACATTTATGGATAGTGTTCATAATAGTAAAAACTATATTTATAAAAAGGATACTGAACCAAATTGGGTTTGGTTTCCTAAGTTCTAACTTATTAGGACCCTATTGAAAGGTGGGTACCAATAATTTTATATTTATTTTCAGGTCCCACACAAAAAGAAGAAATGGATATTAGACAGTGGTTGCTCAAAACACATGACCGGTGACAAAGATATGCTTACAAACATCACATACTTTGATGGTGGCTCGGTTACCTTCGGAGATAACTCAAAAGGCTATATCATTGGCAAAGGAGATGTGAGCAATTACAGTACATCAAATTTACCTTTCATTACAAATGTTTCATTAGTTAAAAATCCAAAACATAATCTACTAAGCATAAGTCAACTTTGTCACAAAGGTTTTAGAATAACATTTTTTGAAAATAAATGTAGTATTTCTGATCAAAACCAAAATCTTGTTTTTGAAGGAAATAGAGATAGGAATATTTATGTTTTAAATATGAAAATAAATCATAATACAAATATGTGCTTATTAGCAAAAGATAATGATCCTTGGTTATGGCACAAAAGATTTTGTCATATTAATTTCAAAACTATTAGAAAACTTTCTAAAAATGAATTAGTAAGAGGATTACCTAAGATAAACTTTAAGATAAAAAATCTTTGTGATGATTGTCAAATAGGAAAATTAACAAAATCATCTTTCAAATCTAAGAAAAATATTTCAACTTTACAACCATTAGAATTACTTCATATGGATCTTTTCGGACCAACACAAGTTCAATCCATTAATCAAAATCGATATGTATTTGTAATAGTTGATGATTTTTCAAGATACACATGGACCATTTTAATGAAAAATAAAAGTGATACATTTGAGAACTTTAAAACATTTGCCAAAAGAATTCAAAACACTAAAAATTTAAAAATTAAAAATATTCGAAGTGATCACGGTGGCGAATTCGAAAATGAAGTTTTTGAATCTTTCTGTAAAAAGAAAGGAATAAATCATAACTTCTCATTTCCTATAACTCCTCAACAAAATGGAGTAGTGGAAAGAAAGAATAGAACATTACAGGAATGTGCAAGAACATTATTAAATGGAAGTTATTTACCAAAACATTTTTGGGCAGAAGCCGTAGCTACTGCATGTTATGTATTAAATCGTATTTCTATTAGACCATTAACTAAGAATACTTCATATGAACTTTTTAACAATAGAAAGCCAAATATATCATATTTTAAAATATTTGGATCAAAATGTTTTATTCTAAATACAAAAGACCAACTAGGAAAATTCGATCCAAAAGCTGATGAAGGAACTTTTGTAGGATACTCAGAACGAAGTAAGGCATATCGAGTTTTTAATAAACGAACAAATACAATTGAAGAAACTTTACATGTATCTTTTGATGAAAACTTTAATAAAAAATTGAGCACAAAAGATGATGATGAATTTATAATAAATACAGATAATACAAATATTGAAAATATAAATAATACTGAACTTAGATCTCCACCTAAAATCTTACGAGATCATCCTGTACAAAACATAATCGGTGAAATAGATTCTCAAGTTAAAACTAGGAGTCAACTAAACCAAATGGGACATGTTGCTTTTATTTCTACAATAGAACCTAAAAATCCTAAAGAAGCATCAATAGATGACTACTGGATTGTTGCTATGCAAGAAGAATTAAATCAATTCGAACGTAACGATGTTTGGGATTTAGTTCCTCGTCCTAACAATCAATCTGTTATAGGAACAAAATGGGTTTACAAAAATAAAGTAGACAAACAAGGAAATATAACTAGGAATAAAGCTTGACTAGTAGCACAAGGATATAATCAAGAAGAAGGTATTGACTTTGAAGAAACATTTGCACCCGTTGCACGACTTGAAGCAATACGTATTTTATTAGCCTTTGCGAGTTTTCATAATTTTAAACTTTATCAAATGGATGTTAAAAGTGCTTTTTTAAATGGTTTTATAAAAGAAAATGTGTACGTAGAACAACCTCCTTTATTCATACACGAAAAATATCCGGATCATGTATATAACTTAAAGAAAGCTCTATATGGTCTTAAACAAGCACCTCGTGCTTGGTATGAAAGACTTAAAAGCTATCTACTAGATTCGGGATTTCAAATCGGAAAAGTAGATCAAACTCTATTCATTAAAAACACTACTAATGACATTCTAATAATTCAAATATATGTAGATGACATCATATTTGGTTCAACTAATGAAAACTTATGTAAGGAATTTTCAAATATAATGAGTAAAGAGTTCGAAATGTCACACATGGGAGAATTATCTTATTTTCTCGGACTACAAATTAAACAATTAACAAATGGAATTTTCTTAAATCAAGAAAAATATTGTGCTAATCTAATTAAACGTTTTGGACTAGAAAACACTTCTGGAAAGCCTACTCCTATGAGTACCACAACTCATCTTGATCGAGATGAAAATGGTAAAAGTATCGATCAAAAATTATTTAGAAGTATGATAGGTTCCTTACTCTACTTAACCGCTAGTAGACCAGACATAATGATGAGTGTATATTTATGTGCACGATTTCAATCTAATCCTAAAGAATCACATTTAAGAGCAGTAAAACGAATTATACGATATCTTAACAATACTAAAGATTTTGGTCTTTTCTATCCAAAAGAGTGTCCATTTGAGTTAGTATCATTCAGTGATGCTGATTTTGGTGGATCTCGAACAGATAGAAAAAGTACAAGTGGTACGTTCCATTTCATTGGAAAATCACTTGTATCTTGGTTTAGTAAGAAACAAAATTGTGTCTCGCTATCAACCTGTAAAGCAGAGTATATATCAGCTTCTTTAGCTTGTACTCAAGTTATTTACATGCAACAAACACTTAAGGATTTTAATATAAATTTAACAAACTCTACAATATATTGTGATAATACAAGTACAATAAATTTATCTAAAAATCCAGTTAATCACTCTCGTACAAAACATATAGATATTCGTCACCACTTTCTACGTGACAATATCGAAAAAGGAATCATAAACTTAGAACATATTTCTACCGAAAATCAAATTGCCGATATATTTACTAAACCTCTTTTAGAAAACTCCTTTATAAAATTACGACGAGAATTAGGGATATTGTCTTTTAAAGATATTATATAAAGAAAATCAAAAGAAAATTCTACACAATTTTTTTAACTAACATTAATGGAAATTACAATTTAAAAGTTATTTACCATACATTCTTAACTAACTTATATTAACCATTAAATCATTAAGTGGTTGAAAAGCATTTAAACATTATAACCAATATATATTTAGAAAATTCCTACTATAAATATACTCCTAAACAAAATTTCTTTTCAACAAGTCATTCCACGTATAAAAGAATTACAATAAAAATGTCTTACGATAGCTCAGACTCTCATATCAATATTATCTCCTCGGTTGAAAACACTTCCGCTTCACCTAAACTACCAACGCCAACACCAACGCATGAACCTGTGTACAAGTGGGAAAACTATCGCACTGGTTACACACCAGATTCGAAAAAGGCAAAACGAAGTCTTTTTACCTCCCCTGACACAAAAAGAAAGATTGACGAAATTCATCATTTTCAACAGCAACAAATTAATCTTCAAAGAGAATTATATTTTGAACAGAAAGTAACAGCACGACGGCTAAGTTTTCTGGAGAAAATTGGATTACATTTTTGCAGTTCAAAGAAAAATGAAGTGAGCGAACCCTTACCTCGACCAAGTAATGTGTTCGATCCATCTTCATCGTACCGTACACCAACCGATCCCTTGAATCCTTGGACTTCCCTAAAAACTCCTCATTATACTCCAAATTCATGGGATATAAATTATGGGAAGAACGAAGGAAAAACTCCAAGTCCCTCCCCGAAGAAATAGTCAATTCTAATATTTTTTCAATGTTATATCTATGTAATTGTAATTTGTTTCTTTTAATATATAAATTATTTACTTTTATATCAAGAGAAATAACAAAAATTAATTTTCAGTCGACTGAAACCCACTGTTTAGTCGACTGAACCACAAATAGAAATCATGATATACACAGCTCAGTCGACTGAATTCACCTGTACAGTCGACTGAATATTCAACAGAAAATTTCAGCTATAAATTCAGTCGACTAAAAATACTGTTCAGTCGACTAAATCTAACACAGAAATATTTCGTACCATATTTCAGTCGACTGAACAGACTATTCAGTCGACTGAACGCCAATTTCCAGACAGCTTTCTCTTTTTAACCACCAGTTTTTACCTATCCATTCACTATTTATCTTCAACTACATCTTCTTCCCCAAATTAGTTTCAAAACCCTAGCTCTCAAATTGCTCAACTCTCACTCAAATTACATACAAATGCCTCCAAAAAGATCTAGAGCTTCCTCTTCTTCATCCTCCGAGCCAATTGACGCTCAAATATCACAATGGCTTTACGATGGAGTAGCCGTCACTAGATGGAATAAGATGAAGAATTCCCGTATCTTCGAGCATTCTTTTGTTGATTTTCAAAGTCTTCAAGCTTACAACTTACAAGCATTAACAGATCAAGTAGGTCTAACTTCTCTCTTGGATTTGAAAAGGAACGACCATGCAATAAATCATATCATGGTAAAACTATTTTACGCTAATCTTAATCTTGGACACCAAACTCCAAGAAATCCAAATGATAGTGTTTGGAGTTTGGTATGTGGAAAGAAAGTTTGGTTCTCCCTCGATCGCATTTCACACATTTTAGGTTCTCCAAACTTTGGAAGCAAGCTTGAAGAAATAGACTTTAATCCTCGTATTCGCGACAACATCAATCATCAATTTTTGGATGATGACATCAACATCGGGGATATTAAATCCACTTCTCTGCGTCCTAAAGCTAGAGTTCTCCACAAAGCTCTGATGAGAACAATCACTCCAAGAACGGGTTCATATGAACTTGTATACCCTAACAACTATCGCGCACTCTACGCAATTTGGGGTAATTATCAAGTTAATTGGGTTCAATTGATTCTTGATGAATTCCTAACATTCAATAATGGCAAAATGAAGACAATCTATTTTGGTGAGTATATCATGCGATTACTTCTCAATGTTGATACGCCATTAGCTGAATCCGAAAATACAATGGTGCATCAAATAAACAATCGGACCATAAGCCTAATGCAACTTCCGGCAAGACTACCTCGAATCATTTCTCTTACTGAATGGGAAGCTAGGAATCAAGGACATCAACAACCTCCACAAGTTCCACATGAAGAACCTTCAGATCAAGAAGAAGAAATTTGTATCATTGACCCTGGTTATAGTACCAATCAATCTTTGGGTATTTTATCAAGGAATCAACAGATTCTTGATAATCGCCTCAAGAAGGTAGATCACAAGCTTGACAAAATTAAAGGATTCTTTAACAAGCTATGGGGTGCAATCTCATGTTCAAGTACTACTACCGCTTCGACATCTCGTGGAAAACATCCGGCACCTACTTTTACATGGTCGACATCCGAAGAACATACAAGTAGCGGCACAAGCGGAGCTAGTTGTGGTCAAGGAGGAAGAGCCTATAGACAACCAACAGGAGGACCGGTCATTCGAGAACCTAGAGAGAGAGAAGGTTCTTACGATTGGGATAAAGATGAGTAATTTTTAATGGTTTATTGTTCTATGATGTTAAAACCTTATATCACTTCTACTTTTTGCAACTTTGTTTTATTATTTGACTACGCTATTCTCTGATAATCTTAGAATTCTATGACTCAGTTGTTGTATTTATATATCTATGATTATAAATTCCTTTGTGTCGATGACAAAGGGGGAGAAATCTATGTAGCTAACTTTGTTTTGTAGGAAAGAAAAGTGCATACATTCAGGGGGAGAAGATTAGTAAATACATCTCTATAACACATTAATGTTGTCATCAATCAAAAAGGGGGAGAATGTTGATACACGAAGATTTTGATCAATGACAATATACTTCAACAAAAAGGAAGATATATATGCAAAATCAGAGGAAGATCGATGAAGACCAAAGTATAAACATGAGTATGATTTTTATAGGTCTAAAGTCTAGATTATTTGTTAAAATATATCCTCAAGAGAGTTGCACAAACATTAAAACTCATCCGTAAAACTACATTTTTTGTGCACACATTCACTGTGCAGTTTTTATAGTTCAGTCGACTGAACAGGCATGGCCAATCGACTGAAACTGGCACAGAATTATAAATATGCACAGTTTCAGTCGACTGAATTTCCTGTACAGTCGACTGAATGCATTACTGAAAATTTCTCTGTATATTTTCAGTCGACTGAATTTCCTGTTCAGTCGACTGAATCTGTAACTGCGAATTTTCTATGAATAGACACCTTCTTCCTCCCAAGAGTTGCAACCATTCTCCAATGGAAACAGAAGCATCTCTTCCCTGCATCTCTAGAAAACAAATGCAACTCTTCTACAAGTATAAATACATGCTTTTAACATTAGCAAATTACCAATTCTACTTGCTTTAATTTCTCTATTTACTTGAACATACTTTCAGATTCTTTTAAGTTTTCAAAAGCAAACCAATTCCTTGAATCTCTGTTTTAACTATAACATCTCTTGATTCATAGCAATTCACATTTCCTAAATCTTCACAAACACTTTGTATACTCTCGAGGATAAGATTATATGAAAGTTGTACTAAATTTGACTCATTAGTGTTACCAAGAACACAACAAGTCAGAAATACTTTTTGTATCCAAGTTGAAGTCCTCTTCGGCAGTTGAGGCAAGAAATCCCGTTCGGTTGTTCGGGTAAGTTGTAAACCTATTCCTCCGGGTTAAGTGAGGGTTGTTGGTTAGTTGAATTCCTAAGACGAGCTTAGGGACTGGACGTAGGACAAGAGGTCCGAACCAGTATAAAGTCTTGGTGTCTACTTTACTTACTACTTATTACTATCTACCTAGAGCATTTTACTATTCCATATTATGCGATCCTACCGCGTAGACTCTTTCAATTGGTATTAAAGCAAGACCGTCCTATAACCATAACACCGTTATTTGACATATTGATAATATGGAAAACAACACAAGCACAACATCTACCTATAACTCTACATTTGCGGAAGGACAATCTACTCAAAGACCTCCTCTATTCAATGAACTAAACTATAATTATTGGGCTACAAGGATGAGGATTTATATGCAAGCAACAAGTTTTGAAGCCTGGAATGCAACTCAAGCAGAACTCGTTGTACCCACAACGGATTATTCTACATGGACGCAAGCTCAGAAGAATGAAGTTAGTGCAAATGCCAAAGCTATGAATATGCTATTTTGCGCTTTGGATAGAAATGAGTTCAACCGTGTAAGCATCTGTACTACTGCACATCAGATATGGAGTACACTTAAAACCATACATGAAGGCACAAACAAGGTCAAACAAACAAAGATCTCCATGCTAAAGAACCAGTTCCAAACTTTAGAATGCGACAGAATGAATCCATCAATGACATGTACTCGAGGTTTCAAGATATTCATCATGCCTTAATAGGGCTAGGAGAAAAATACACGGATTTTGATATTGTATCTAAAGTTCTAAATTCACTCACTGATGAATGGGAGAGAAAAGTCTTAGCAATCGAAGAAGCAAATGATCTATCTACAATGAAACCAGAAGAATTAATTGGAAATCTTATGTCATATGAAGTTAATATGCAAGCTAAGAAAGATCAAGCACAAGAAAGAAAAAATGTAGCTTTTCATGCGGAAAAGGAAGAATCAGAGTCTGAAGATGAGGATTTAGCATTTATAGCCAAAAATTTCAAGAAATTTTTAAGATTTAGAAAAGAAAATAAAAACGGATTCAAAAAGAATTTCTTGAACAAACCTTCATCCTCAAATATAGAATGCTTCAACTGTCACAAGAAAGGTCACATGCAGAAAGATTGTCTAGAGCAAAAGAAGGAGAATCAGAACAAAAACAAGAAAGAAAAATTCAAAAAGAAGGCATTCTCTGTAACATGGGACGATTCAGATTCATCTTTATCTGATAGTGAAAATGATAGCGACAATGAACAAGCAAATGTATGCTTTATGGCTTAGGAATCTGAGGTTAGTAATTTAACTTTCGACGATTTAATTGATGTAAACACTGAACTTTTGAGTACAATAAAAATTCTTAAAAAGAAACTTAAGGAGACACGTGAAAATCAGAACAAGGCTGAGTTTGAAAGGGATATGTTAAAAGATGAAAAGAAGATTTTAGAAGAAGAACTTGAAAAAGTTCAAGAATCTCATTCAAATTCGGAAACTCAACTATCACTTTTAAGTCAAGAAATTGAAACTCAAAAGACAAAAAATGATATAATTGTTTCTGAAAATCATGAATTAAAAACTCAGATTAAACAAGTTAAGTTAGATAATAATAGTCTTCAAGTTAGATTAGATAACATCACTAAAAATGTCTCTAACTTTAACAAAGGAAGAGAAAATTTATCTAAGATTTTAGAAAATTCTCAATCTTCCTCAAATAAACATGGATTAGGATATAAAAAGGAGCCAAAAATTCCTAAAAAGACAAAAACAAATTTTAAGAGGAATATTGACTCTAAACAACAAGTGTTATTAAGAGAACCTATTAAAACAAGAGAAGAAACTAAGTTTGTTAAAATTTGGGTTCCAAAGACTAATAATATTTTAATTAGAAATAAATATATTAAAACATTTATGGATAGTGTTCATAATAATAAAAACTATATTTATAAAAAGGATACTTAACCAAATTGGGTTTGGTTTCCTAAGTTCTAACTTATTAGGACCCTATTGAAAGGTGGGTACCAATAATTTTATATTTATTTTCAGGTCCCACACAAAAAGAAGAAATGGATATTAGACAGTGGTTGCTCAAAACACATGACCGGTGACAAAGATATGCTTACAAACATCACATACTTTGATGGTGGCTCGGTTACCTTCGGAGATAACTCAAAAGGCTATATCATTGGCAAAGGAGATGTGAGCAATTACGGTACATCAAATTTACCTTTCATTACAAATGTTTCATTAGTTAAAAATCTAAAACATAATCTACTAAGCATAAGTCAACTTTGTGACAAAGGTTTTAGAATAACATTTTTTGAAAATAAATGTAGTATTTCTGATCAAAACCAAAATCTTGTTTTTGAAGGAAATAGAGATAGGAATATTTTTGTTTTAAATATGAAAATAAATCATAATACGAATATGTGCTTATTAGCAAAAGATAATGATCCTTGGTTATGGCACAAAAGATTTTGTCATATTAATTTCAAAACTATTAGAAAACTTTCTAAAAATGAATTAGTAAGAGGATTACCTAAGATAAACTTTAAGATAAAAAATCTTTGTGATGATTGTCAAATAGGAAAATTAACAAAATCATCTTTCAAATCTAAGAAAAATATTTCAACTTTACAACCATTAGAATTACTTCATATGGATCTTTTCGGACCAACACAAGTTCAATCCATTAATCAAAATCGATATGTATTTGTAATAGTTGATGATTTTTCAAGATACACATGGACCATTTTAATGAAAAATAAAAGTGATACATTTGAGAACTTTAAAACATTTGCCAAAAGAATTCAAAACACTAAAAATTTAAAAATTAAAAATATTCGAAGTGATCACGGTGGCGAATTCGAAAATGAAGTTTTTGAATCTTTCTGTAAAAAGAAAGGAATAAATCATAACTTCTCATTTCCTAGAACTCCTCAACAAAATGGAGTAGTGGAAAGAAAGAATAGAACATTACAGGAATGTGCAAGAACATTATTAAATGGAAGTTATTTACCAAAACATTTTTGGGCAGAAGCCGTAGCTACTGCATGTTATGTATTAAATCGTATTTCTATTAGACCATTAACTAAGAATACTTCATATGAACTTTTTAACAATAGAAAGCCAAATATATCATATTTTAAAATATTTGGATCAAAATGTTTTATTCTAAATACAAAAGACCAACTAGGAAAATTCGATCCAAAAGCTGATGAAGGAACTTTTGTAGGATACTCAGAACGAAGTAAGGCATATCGAGTTTTTAATAAACGAACAAATACAATTGAAGAAACTTTACATGTATCTTTTGATGAAAACTTTAATAAAAAATTGAGCACAAAAGATGATGATGAATTTATAATAAATACAGATAATACAAATATTGAAAATATAAATAATACTGAACTTAGATCTCCACCTAAAATCTTACGAGATCATCCTGTACAAAACATAATCGGTGAAATAGATTCTCAAGTTAAAACTAGGAGTCAACTAAACCAAATGGGACATGTTGCTTTTATTTCTACAATAGAACCTAAAAATCCTAAAGAAGCATCAATAGATGACTACTGGATTGTTGCTATGCAAGAAGAATTAATCAATTCGAACGTAACGATGTTTGGGATTTAGTTCCTCGTCCTAACAATCAATCTGTTATAGGAACAAAATGGGTTTACAAAAATAAAGTAGACAAACAAGGAAATATAACTAGGAATAAAGCTAGACTAGTAGCACAAGGATATAATCAAGAAGAAGGTATTGACTTTGAAGAAACATTTGCACCCGTTGCACGACTTGAAGCAATACGTATTTTATTAGCCTTTGCGAGTTTTCATAATTTTAAACTTTATCAAATGGATGTTAAAAGTGCTTTTTTAAATGGTTTTATAAAAGAAAATGTGTACGTAGAACAACCTCCTTTATTCATACACGAAAAATATCCGGATCATGTATATAACTTAAAGAAAGCTCTATATGGTCTTAAACAAGCACCTCGTGCTTGGTATGAAAGACTTAAAAGCTATCTACTAGATTCGGGATTTCAAATCGGAAAAGTATATCAAACTCTATTCATTAAAAACACTACTAATGACATTCTAATAATTCAAATATATGTAGATGACATCATATTTGGTTCAACTAATGAAAACTTATGTAAAGAATTTTCAAATATAATGACTAAAGAGTTCGAAATGTCACACATGGGAGAATTATCTTATTTTCTCGGACTACAAATTAAACAATTAACAAATGGAATTTTCTTAAATCAAGAAAAATATTGTGCTAATCTAATTAAACGTTTTGGACTAGAAAACACTTCTGGAAAGCCTACTCCTATGAGTACCACAACTCATCTTGATCGAGATGAAAATGGTAAAAGTATCGATCAAAAATTATTTAGAAGTATGATAGGTTCCTTACTCTACTTAACCGCTAGTAGACCAGACATAATGATGAGTGTATATTTATGTGCACGATTTCAATCTAATCCTAAAGAATCACATTTAAGAGCAGTAAAACGAATTATACGATATCTTAACAATACTAAAGATTTTGGTCTTTTCTATCCAAAAGAGTGTCCATTTGAGTTAGTATCATTCAGTGATGCTGATTTTGCTGGATCTCGAACAGATAGAAAAAGTACAAGTGGTACGTTCCATTTCATTGGAAAATCACTTGTATCTTGGTTTAGTAAGAAACAAAATTGTGTCTCGCTATCAACCTGTAAAGCAGAGTATATATCAGCTGCTTTAGCTTGTACTCAAGTTATTTACATGCAACAAACACTTAAGGATTTTAATATAAATTTAACAAACTCTACAATATATTGTGATAATACAAGTACAATAAATTTATCTAAACTAAAAGGCTATTTTCATTTTAAAATCCGTAAATTAAAATTAAATGATATTTTATAATGATAATTAATTATATTATTATTTTTCATGTGACTTAAAACTTATGGGTAATTAATGGTATTTAATAATTTATTATTAGTTAATAAATCATTAAATTTGTAATTAATTTGGATAAAAACATAAATGAATACGATCAATCAAAGTTAATAAAAAACTGATGTGTGAATCGTTTAGATATTTTTTATTGACCATTAAATTGATTAACAATCTATATCTTGACAAAATTTTATCAGATATTTATTTCAAAATAAAGCAATGAGACTAAAATGATGATACGTTCTATTGGAAATAAACGTCTGCAATAAACTCCCATATTCCCTGAATAATAAATTGTTATTTTAAACAATTTACCTTTTTTAAGTTGTTACATGGATTCGAAGAGGCCGGGGTCGTATATTAGTGATATCCGGAACCACTTCGAGTTGATAAGCACTACAAATCTTTACGGGTTTGATTTTAGAGTCTAATAGGCTGGAGTTGAATAAACTAAGTAAATTTGACTATTTTAAATAAGTAAATTGTACTTAGGCATTTTCGCAATATCGATGGATTTCGGAAAAAAAGTGTTGGTTTTAAATTAAAAATAAAAACTTGTCGTGTTGTGCGAGTTACCTTGGTTCCAAATGAAGTTTTATAACTTTAGTATTTCAAATTAAATGGGTTTACTCATGCTGCTTTCCAGCCTGACTCAGGTGTTACTTTATTGTAATGCTCGGGTCAGACCGAGTATTACAGATTTCAGGTTAGGACGCTTTGGAGCTTAGGAGGCGAGCTGGATGGCAGAGACGTATTGAGTATATTCCGCTGTGTATTATAGGCTATTTTATTCAGTAGTTGAGGATAAGTTATTATAACTGTCCAGATTTGTTGTACTCTGATATCTTGTATGTATATTGATAGTTACAGCTTTTCTTTGTATAAAATGCTATTATTGTATATTATATTTTGTTCCGCTGCGATTGTGAGATTCTGTGCTATTTTTTTCTGTTCTTATTCTATCTCTTTTTCTTCTTAACCCTAACAGTCTGGGATTTCCAACACTCGATTGTTCTGCACTCTATATAGTGGACGTATTAGTGTCGATTTTCGCGGTCGAAAATCTTCGGGCCGTTGCACGTGTACATTTATTCAATGTATTGTTAATGACACTCCACTTGTGAACATGAGAAGGCCAAATTTTATGACCACTCCAAATAAATTAAGCTGCATATTAAAAAATATTTAATTTTATCAAATCCGCCCTTCATTTCGCTTTCTCCACCCCTTCAATTCATCTCCTTCATCTCCAAACTTCCCTCTTCAAAAAGCAAACAAAAACAAAATTATGAATTGGGGTATGTCATTGTCGTCGATAAACTAGTTCGGCACCTAGGTATGTACTTCGTCGCGTGAACGTTGGTAGGCTGTAGTCGTTCATTTTAGTTTTCTTTTGTTGAATGTCTTCGATTAAGTAAATTAGTATAAGAAAATTTGCATCGATCGTAGCGTTCATACTATATATATTAGTTCGATGGTAGCCTTTCGAATTTTTTAATTTAGTTCGGCAAGCCATCTTTGTTTTTACCATTTTAGTTTGGCACAACTACGTTGAACTCACTGTTTTACTTCGGTATGCTATTTCCAAAATGAGTTTTTCAAAAATGTAATAGAAAGTACAATTTAGTTAATTTGACTGTAATTTTATAAGGGGTCTTGTTTCACTAATATCCCATAGTAAAAAATAATTTTTAAAAAAAAGACCCTTCATATTCAAAAGAGGAGTGTCAATAAAAATGCCTTTTTTTAATATGCATGTTGCAAAGCTAAGTAATTTTTTGTATTCCAAAATTAGGTTCAGATTCCACAAAACTGGCAAGCCTTTTATTTGAAATATACATGTGATTAGCACATACCCATTTTGAGATGAGAACTTTGGTGTACACACTTAAAGAGACACACATAAAGGCATACAAAAGTACATTCATATTTGACTATTCTCAAGGAAAAGATGAAAGCATTGGCTTTTTTGTGAAACATTAACCAATGGAAATTTATTGGTTAAATCTATTGTTAAGAGATTATATAAAATAATACATAGTATAATGCAAAAATATTTTAACATTGAAATAGGCTGTATAGGTAGTAGAACTAAATAAATAAATAACTACTCACATATATCACATACCATGTTTATGCCCGTCTTAGCTATATATATCACCAAAATTGTTACGGATGAAGATTTATTCCTCTTGCAAGGCATGTGGAAGGTAGGATGAAAATAATATCAGCCATAAATCCTTAGGACCTGCAAATTCAAGCAGAATATTGTCATGATGCAAAGCACAAGTCCATTTCAATGATGATTTCTACACTAGTACTAACATATGAGCATGACATGTTTACGGATATATTTTTTGTGATTCAAAAGGGAACACAATTTTTCTTTACCAACACCTTAAGAAATTCTGAATTAATGTCTACAATCACCAACTATTTATCTTAACCTTGAAAATATCACATTTTGATTTTCGTAAAACCCAATGATACAAGGCTAATGATTGCTAAATCATTACGTAGTTAATGCAAAAGCTCTTCATCCCCTAGCATGAATCGACTCTTCTAAGTTAGTGGTAGCAAATCCAAACGTTATGATATGTAGGTTTATAATTATTATTTAACTAACATAAAATCTAAAAATCAAATTGGGTTTTTTGATCTGAAAGAGAAAATTTTAAAGCTTAAATCGAAGGACAATAAGTTAATGCAATCTGAATCACACATAAATGAAACCGTGGAAAGGTATATAACTGGGTGATGGAATATGATGGGGTAAACAGAACGGAGGCGAAAATACAACGTATTATTGAGGTAGAAAAGATATACAGAATTCTTGGATTTCAAGCTTCTGGTATCCACCAATAATTATTATGGCAAAGATGGAAAGGAGGAGGCAGCTGAGTAGACATAAAAGATGAAAATAATGGTAGTTATGAGAGCACGGGATGAGAACAGTTTTTCAGTTTAAAAAAAACCAGTGGAAGTAAGATCTATTTGGACCATGTTTTCATAACCGGACCGTCAATCAAACCGTGAGGACTCAGGGTTTGAGGTTTCGAGGGTTCGACCGGTCGAACCGTCAAAAACCGCACGTACTCTTTTTTGGAAATTAATACATTTAGATGCAACGTATCAATCTTAAATACACAATAAACCAACATCTTCAATAAAAATATACGATATTAATTCATAATCCACACATTAATTCTAATATGAAAAATTAAACCAAATTTGTAATACTAGCTACACTAATTACGAAAATGGATGAAGATTCGAAAACATATTTTGGAGCGAAAAAATTGCGCATATGGGAGGGTTCAACCGGGTTCAAATGAATGGTTAAACCGCAAATTCAAAGGTCGAAACGAGGTTCTTGCATGAAGGAGGTTTGATTGAGTTTCCGGTCTTTGACCCCCACGGCTAGGGGTTATTCGTGGTTCAACCGCGGCAGGGTCGGGTTATGAAAACTATGATTTGAATACAATTTATGGACACAAATAATCTTAACCATTAGATCTTCTCTAATTTTCACCTTCCATACAAACACAAAAAGAATCCAACGGTCTAGATTTATTGTATCACCAATTGTGTTTTATTTTATATTCAAATAGCTGGCTTCTTATTAAAATTCCACGGGCGGTATAGTTAATTTCTGAAATAAGTGGAAATAAGACATGAAAGGCCACAACCGAGTTTTGATAATATACTGTTGCAAACTCGTGCTACCTACATGGGTTGTAGCTATATGTTCTTTTTGCAACTATCATGGGTCATGCAAACTAATGAATTAGTCTTTAAGATTGTTAAAATAAATGAAATGAAAAATATATAACAACGCCATATGCCCATGGGACAAACTCTATTTCTATAAGGAACTACCAAAAGACCATGGTATAGTGGACAGACAAATATAAAATCCACGTAGAACACACATCAAAATAGAGGTTATGAAGGTGTGAGTTTGTATATCTATTTGGCAAATGTGTATGCCCACTTAGGCCCGTCAATGAGTACTTGAAATATCTGAAATCCGTCCGAACACGTATCCAAAAAATGGATAAATATTGGATATGCGAAAAAACGAATACGGATGCGGGTATGAAAGCATCTGAAAATTATCCATCATGTTTTTGTGAAGATTATAGCTAAATTTTTTTGTATTTTAATCCAACGATAAAATTGTGTTTATTTTTTTGTTAAGTTGACAGTTTGTATTATACGAATTTAATGCATATTAATTGGTCATACAATAGAAATTTGTGTTACTAAAAAAATATGGAGGGAGAAAGTCAGAGAAGATTCAAACCCAGAGCAAGAAAACAATGAAGTAGAAAACATGAATGTTGAAAAACCAGTATTTGGAAGAATTTTTTTTTCCAAAGTAATGTTAGGGATAATCATGAGAATTCTAAGAGAAATAATGCAAATTCAAATAACTCAGCAGGAGTAGGTTCTCAGCAAGATAATAACATTGGTGATACTGTAAATTTGGGAAAGAATTTGCAAGATCAGATGGCTGCTGTAAATAAAAGGGAAATGCATTCAGATGCATCCCCCTCTGCATTTCCAGAAGCTCATTTGCAAATGCTTGTTACTCAAGCAAAAAAAAGTAGGGGATAATAGTGCACAAGTCATTGAGATCTCCTCCCTCAAGAAAATCCCAGGTTTTATTACAAATACAGATTATATGAATGCTGATTCTTGCTCTCTGAAGAATATGGACTTTTCAATCAGTCCAAAAAATACATATTTCTCCCAACTGCATATTAACCTTGCTCCTTAGGCAAGGAAGACTGTATCAGATATGGCCATTCAGAGTGCTATCAGCCAAGTGATTTCCTCCTCTTCCTCTGCAAAGAAAAACAAAAACAAGAAGAAAACGAAGTCCGGAATGAACTACTTAAATGATATTTCATCTCTAGATAAATCAGAGGATACTGAGGAAATGGAATTCAGGAAAAAGTATATTATCAAAAATGATAATTGGGAAAACAGCTAAAGGCTAAATGCAATACAACATGCAAAAGAAATGGTAAAAAGATGGAGATGAAAGAGGATGATGATGGATGCAGTATTTCACTATAGCTATTAACATATCCTTTGTGTATCCTTTATTTTTATTATTTTTTAGTTTTGTAATCATTATGTCGATTACTGCATGGAATGTTAGGGAGCTTAATTCCCCTGAAAGAAAGATTGATCTATCTAATTTACTTTTCCCAGAAAAACCTAGTATCATTGGGATTCTAGAACACAAATTAGATAGTCCTAAAATTGCTGATTATCATGCTAAACATCTCTCTAATTGGAATATTATTAATAAAAATCATATGGGTGTAATGGCAGAATAATTATTTTGTGGGATGCTAACATATGGAACTTATGTAACCAAAGCTTCAATTTTCAATACATCCATTGTTCTTTCATAAATAAAGGGGGTTGCATCTTATTATCTCTTTTATTTATGCGTTAAATCTTGAAAAGAAGATATATAATCTTAGTGTACTCAATAGATTTAAATAAATTAGTAAAGTAATTAATGGCTTCCCTCTCTACATCTTTTATACCATTTAAAACATTCCCATCTGCATCAATCAGCTCTGTTTAATATAAATTTTTACGAATTTCTAAATGAAATCTTAAAAGCTGGAATAATAATAGAAATGAAAATGAGCTCAAATTAGCTAGAGCTGAATGTGAGAGATTGTAAAATGATTTGGACAATGATTGCTCGGACAGTAACATTGTCAACAACTTCTTTTTGGCTCAAAATAAACTAATTTCCTTCCTTCAAGTGCAATATGCTACCTTAAGGCAGAAAGAAAAAGTTGACTGGCTGACTAATAGGGATGAAGCTAGTAGAAGATTTTATGCTAGAATGTCTAGTAGGAAGAGTAAACCCAACCATTCATAAATTTGAAAGGAACATTGCTTAAAATCAGATTACTACTAGTAAGAAAAATTTGGGCTGATATCAATAGTTCTATTTCTAATGTTATATTAGAATTTTTTAAATCTGGAAAACTTATAAAAAGTTTCAATCATACTTTTTTGACTTTGGTTCCAAAGGTTAACATTCCCAATGGTTTAGAAGATTATAGACCCATTGCTTTTTGTAACTTTATTTATAAAATCATATCTGATATTTTATGCAACAGAATTAACGTTTTCTTAAAAACTTTAATCTCTTAAAATCAGAGTGCTTTTATACCTGGTAGACTTATAACAAAAAATACTCTACTTGCTTATAAGCTAATTACAAATTTTAACATTAAAAATGAAAAGCTTATGTGTATTAAAACTGACCTTCATAAAGCCTTCGATAAAATTAATAGGCAATTTATAATATACATGATGCAACATATGAGCTTTAATCGAAAATTCTGTGCACTTATAAAAGAATACATAGATAATGCTACATACTCAGTGTTAGTTAATGGCTCCCCTAAAGATTTTATTCATAGCAATAGGGGAATTAGACTGGGAGATCCATTATCCCCTTATCTATTTACTATTGTTATGGAATATTTTTCTATTCTTATTGAAACTGAACAAATTAAGGGGAACATTTAAGCAATAAATAGAGTCAAGCCTTCAATTACACATCTTTTATATGTTGATGATTCACTATTATTTACAAATGTAGATATTCAAAGTGCCGGAACAATTGTGAAAATATTTGAAAAATTGGATGCTCATGCTGGTTTGAAAGTTAATGAATACAAAAGTAAAATATATTTAAGCAAAGGATGTTCAAATAAAGAGGAGATTCTAAGAATATTAAACTTTAAGGAAGGAAATCTGCCAGTCAAATATCTGGCTCTACCTCTAAGTATAAATCAGATCAATGATAGAGATTGCACAAGGTTATTTGATATTATTCAAAGTAGACTTGAAGGATAGTCTGGCAAAATTATATCTCTAGCTGCTAGACTGGAGCTAACTCATACTGTCATCATTGCATTATTATGTATTAGATCTAATCCCATAATATTACAGCAAAAGCAATGCATAAAATAGAAAAAAATTGTGCTAACTTCATTTGGAAAGGAAAAGAACATATAATAGCTTGGGTTAAAGTTTGCACACCAAGGAAATCTGGTGGTTTGGGCTTAATAAATGTTAGTGACTTAAGAGAAGCGTCTAAGTTCAAATTATTTTGAAAATTTATTAAGGTAAATCCTTATGGACAAGGTGGATAAGAGCAAAGTATCTTAGAAACAAAAATTTCTAGACTACAAGTATTGAAAATCATCATTCTTTCACTAGGAAAAGCATTCTTAGCAGCAGAGAAACTGGTACAAAACTGTTGGAAAGAAAATTTAAGGATGGAAGTCAAACCAGTTTATGGTTTGATACATGGATTTTTGGGAAATCACTGATAAACCTTCTTGGTTGGAACAACTTATAGTTTTTAGGTGGGGCTAATGAAAATGTTTAATGCATTATTCAAAATCAATGTTGGAAACCACAAACCATTAAGCTGCGTCAATATTTAAGTCAACAATTGAGAAAATTTCTATAGATCAAAACCTCCAGAAGGATATATGGTCCTGTAAATTAAATACAAAAGGTAATTTCTCTTTCAAAAAAGTATAGGAATTCATCAAGGGGGAAGAAATAGAGGTTAACTGGCACAAATTTATATGGAATAAATCTAATTGCCCAAAAATGTCTCACTGCACTTGCTTTGCGCTTCCTAATAGGCTACCAACCAAAGACAGGTGCACCTAATGACTAAAAATGCAGAAACTAAGTGTTTACTTTGCAAAAATGATGCTGAAAGTGTAGACCATTTTTTTCGATTGTATTTACTCATAGCATATATGGTCTATAACCAAAAGGGTTCAAAAGTTCAATCAGTGTGAATCAATTCAAAGCATCAAAGAAAGTATACAGTATATATCCAAAACAATTTAAAAGCCAAATCAAAGGATTTTTGAAAATCCTCAATATTGTTAACTACTGTTGTTTATCATATTTGGAGAGAAAGGAATCAAAGACACCATCATAATAAAGATAACAGCAGCATTCAATTATGGAAAATTATCTAATCAGAATATACGATTATCAAGAAAAAAAATCAAACAAACAACAAGACTTTTCAGATTCAACAAACTTAGATAGCAGAAATATAGATAACTATGAGGATAGGGTGGAAGGTTTCTTACAGAGAGGGAAATATACTACTAATATTCCACGAGGAGGAGCATCTGGTCTCAGCCTTCAATACAGAAAAGATTAGAGGTTAAAGGAACCAGCTCTAAGAAGAGACAGCTTCTCCACATGCTACCTTCCTAGAGGAGGCCACTCCAAACTGCTTACAGGATAGATAACTGCAAGGGATGTAAACATAATATAGTTTAGGGCTGTTATGGTAACGGTAAATTTACCATTACCATACCATTACCAGCCAATTGGTTACCATTTTCGTGTGAAATCGGTATACCAGTTTAATCGGTATGGTAACGGTAAATTTAACATTTTCTATGGTAAATCATCGGTAATATTTCTTCAATACCAGCGGTAACGGTAATTTTACCATTCAATTCATAATACATGTATATTCATGTAACATGCTTTATTATAGGCATTTAGAACCAAGCAAATGATTAAATTTAGTTTACTAATCAGGTGAAATAATGTTAAATACACTTCACTTCTTTCTCATTTATGTCTTTTATTAAGTAACACTATAAATTGTATACTGAAGCACCGTTATGGTGTGAATACATGTTATGTTGCTAATCTTTTTTAGACAAATGGTAATTTACCATTACCAGTGTAACGGTTACCAGATTATCGGTATACCAGCCTATCGGTAACGGTAAGCAATTTTCGCTTACCAGTAAAAATGGTACGGTAACGGTATTTGTGAAATGGTAATGGTAACCATTACCATAACAGCCCTAATATAGTTAATTTCAAAACTTACCATAATAGAAATACAAAGAATAATCTTTGATATTTACATGTTGTAGATGATTAGAGCTACCGCTATTTCAACAGTGTTCCCGTAAAGTTACAATCTCTGCAAGAGGATGAATTTATACTTATGAATATTAATAATGGAGATTTGGAGAAAATTTCTACAAAAGCATGCTGAACAATCAAGTGTATCACTAATCTGTTCGATGTAGAGGCGAGAGTAGAAATTCACAAGCTCAAGTGAGACAAACAAAGAACAACTCCTTTTATCCTTGCAATTACAAAATAAATAAACATAGATCTAAAGGTAAGCCACAATTTTTCGATGACAAAGAAGTATTCTTCTGATAATTCTCAACATCTCAAAGTTAATTGCTTGGATTTGGATTCTCAAGCTAATCAAAAGAGTATGAAGGAGCCTTGGAAGCCTCCTTGAAGTTGGATCTCATTGTTTTAGAGAAATATGGTGAATTGTCTTCCATCATCTTCCATTTTTGCTTCTTAATATTTCTAGGGTTTTATTTTGAGTGAGTAGTGAATTAGTAAGCGGCAGTGTTGTTTTAGGGTTTCATAGCGAGTATATTTGCTTTGGAAGATGGCTTACCCGCTTGTTTAGTCGGGTATTGTAATTGGGCCTTGGGCCAATTTCTTTTACTATTTCAAAAAAAAGCAAATCAAAATATTTTTGATGAAAATTTTAATAATGGGTGTCCTTTTATATTTTATATCCTTTCATATTCATTACAATTTTGGTATAATAATTTTTTAATTAAATTATTTGTTTAAGGAATATGTAGCTATAAATAGCAGGAGATTAGTATTGAATGAATTGTTGTTTTCTAAGAGCAAAATGTAACTACCGCTGGAAAAGGCGGCGGACGGGTAAATTAAAATGAAGAGCAAATTTCAAATACTATTTTCTTCATTTCTTACTAACATATGATGTAATGACCCGTATTTTTAACTATTTTAAATTATTAAATTTAATATAATTATTGAATAAAAATGGTTAGAAATAAAAATTTATATTTTATTTATGTAATTTATTTAATATAAACTTGAATAAAATTTTGAAATAACAATCTTGATAAGATTTAAGGAAATTATTTGTATTGAAATGAAGTTCAATATATTTAATGTGTTGTAATCAATAACAAGAATTGAATAGTAAATGTTGAATTATTTAGATGAGAATAAAATAGTTGTTTGGTAACTGAAATTTATTTGAAATCTAATATTGGAATTTACTGGAATTCTGATATTGAAATTCATCGAAATTTGAGTATTAAAATACTTTAAATAAAGAAGTGTAGCATAGTGTAATCTACGTATTTAATATAAAAACATTTTTGTATTGATAAGAATGAACATTTTTATTTATAAAAATGATATTTGAAAAAAATTATATAACTACGTCTTATTTGTCTATGATTATAAATTTATAAATAGTGTAGTAGTTGTTTTGTTATTTGAATTTTTTTTATAAGTTAAATTTTATAAGTTAAATAACTTGTATTTCAATTATAACGATTTATTGAATAATTAAATTATTTGAATTTAACATTGGAAATTATTTAAATAATCGAATCCTAAATTTAATATCAATGAAAATGATTTCAAAAGTGATTTAAATTTATTTAAACAGGAATGAAGTCTGTTTAGTTTTAAAATTGAATTTAAAAGTGGATAAAAAGAAATTGAAAATTTTATATTTTAATTAACGTGTGAAAATAGCCATTTTGGGCACTGTCCAGATTTTGATGAAACCAGTTTCATCGGATCTGTAATTGTGAATTATTATAGGATTTCAAGTTTCATAGCGATCGGACTTATCGTTTGATCATGCGAGCTTGAAACACGTAGAAACTAATTAAAGGAATTTAACTAAAATAATTTGATTTGAAAAGCTATCTTATGAATATGATGGAATTGGCTTCCGATACTAGTTCCATTGTGTTCGGAATGGGGTATAACATATAGAATGCCATGTGGCATGCTTCATTTGGAGTTCGATAATTTCTCTGATGAATAGTGCCGCGAGATTTTCTATATAAGGCCATCATTTTTATTCATTTGCAAAACCCTAGTCTAAGAAACTTCAGCCGCCTCTTTTAAATGTTTTGATGGCTGAAAATTCACAACCTTTCTCCCTTGATTTCTCCTCATCCGTTCAATGAAATTGAATGACTCCAAAAGCAAAGTTGTAGAGCTCGATCTTCTCTACGTTTTGTATGGTTGGATCGACAAATCGTCGACGTATGGATTTGTTTGGAGCCCGCGTTCGCACGATTTAGGGTTGGTCGTTGGCGACAGTTCTAGCGACCGAGTGCGTGGCGGTGGCGGCGATAGGCGCGGCTCGAGGTGGCGCGGCCATTGGCGAGGTTCGATCGACCTGTAAGCGTGAGTGGAGGTGGCGGCATTCGAAGAAGTTAGCGTCGATGGGTTGTTTTTTCTTGGCCTGGAGCGTGACTGTGGATAGAAGATAGGTTATTTTAATTGTTTATTTAATTAAGTTAATTAAATTTTTAATTATATCGAATATTATTTAACCCGTAACTTTATCATACGAGATGGGATTCGAACGAAACAAGTCATGTCGGATTCGTTTCGACGAAGGCTACGACATGGAATCGAATTGGAATTTATTTGAAGCTAAAAAAAATATTCAGTTTCAAATAAAGGTGAGTGTTTTAAACGCTCATGAAATACTAAATATTTTTATGTTCGTTAAATCAATATCATGAAGGAAATTAATTTTATTGACTGTTATTTGGTAGTTTAAATTGACATCTGAATTGATTATTAAAAATTAAAATTGACAGTTAAATTGACATTGGAATTAAACTGCCAGTTAAATTCCCAATTATTGATAACTAGTTAACTGTTGTGATTTATTGGCTATTTTTGATGTTGTTTGTGATGGATGACTACTGGTTGATATATTGGATGATTAGATGTTTATTTATATATATATATATATATATCCCTGTTATCACCCTGTATATTATTTGACAGTATATAAATGGTTATTTAAATCATTTTTAATAAATTAAGAAATAGGCTGAAATGATATATACCTATGAAATTGAGATTTGGATTGAAATGGTATATATCCATCCCTGAAATTAAAATTGAAATAACTGATCACTTGGCCATATGATAGAAAATTTATATATGGACACCAGATTGGTTAAATTAAATGGTTTTAAATTCTTGAATTTGAATCTATTTAAAAATGATTTTGTTTTAAAGAAATAAAGGATTCGAATTTATATGAATTGAATTATTTTGAATTCGAGTTTTGAAACATTAAAAGTGAAATTGGTTAAAGGAATTTGTTAAAGAATTTGATTTGAAATTTGAAGTGATAATCGAAGTATGATTTGAATTATGGAAATTGATTTATTTTAAAAGATTTGAACTTTTTATTCGAACTTTGAAATAAATCCAAGTAAAAGTAGTTTAAATGGATATTTCAAATTTGAGCTCGGAATTGAATTGTTTTAAAGATTTGAACCTTAAAATGAACAGTGAAGTTTAATTTGATTTAAGTGATTTAACTCCGTAATTTGAAATCGGACTTGAAATTTATATAAATTGAAATGGTTTAAAATGAGAATTGAATTGAAATTTAAACCATTGAATCGAATCGTTGAATTGAATTTGAAGTTAATTCGAATTGAAATTGAAATTGAAGTTCATTCGAATTGAAATCAAAATTGAAGTTCATTCGAATTGAAATCGAAATTGGAACTAAATTGAATTAGAATTGAAATTGAAATTGATTTGAATTGAAATTGAAATTGAGTCGATTTGAATTGAATTGAGATTTAAGAGAATTTGAATTGGAAGTTTTGAAATTAAATTAGTTTGATTGAAATTTGGACTTCGGTCCAGATTTGTTGAAATGGAAAGAAACAGTTTGATTTGAAACTATTTTCAAAGTAAATTATTTTAATATAAAATATTTAAAACCTATTTTTTAAATATTCAAATTATTTTGATTTTCCAAATTATTTTACTATATTAACCATTTTAATACCCAAACCATTTTATATCACTAATTAAAACTATATTAACTATTTAATTATTTAAGCCAATTTAACTTTTTAAAACTATTTAAAATTATTCAAACTATTTTCTAAAAATTCAAACTGGTCAAAGTGGGAACTGTTTATAATTAAATCATATATTTAAATGCGAATGTGGTTAAAATGAAGTTGTAACCTAAGTTGAAATTCAAAATGGAAATTTGATGAAATTGATTACGAATTAAATACAATGATTTTTGAAATGAAATTGATTTCGAACGGGAAAAAATGATTTTGAAATGAAATTGATTTCGAAGTGAATAAAATAATATTTTGAAGTGAATATGACATATTGAAGTAAATATGATATTTGATATTTTGATATCAAGTGAATCGTTTTCGAAATGTAAAAGAACCAACCGGTATGTAAAATGACGTTTGGTTGTTAAAGAGACACCGGAGCCTCTTATTGTCATACTCTCTGTCAATATTGGAACCACTTTAACAGCTGTGTACGTGGAGGAGATTCAAAATGAAGTGGTTGGATTTGGTGTATGTTTGCTGGATTTGAAGAAAGAGAACGATGATGGATAGACCCCGGCACTTGTGCCAATTTGAAATTACTAAAACAAGACGGCTTGATCCAGGCCAAGTGGGCTAGCTACCCCTAGCGGGCACCCATTCTTCGATTTTCTTATGGACTCGGTCCATACTATTACCTTTGTTGTTGATTTTGATCGGTGCACCTTGATTGGGATAATCTCCCTTTGACTTGATATGGGATGGGTGGACGCAGTGGGCGGCCATTGCGGCGATGCGTTACCACCAGCCATGCGACTTGAACTGGTAGTATCCTACCTTGGGCATTACCTCACATGCCTTGTCATATTTTTATCCTTATATGAGACAACTACGAGTTTGGTTTAGTATTGTCGTATCACGGCGCATCCCTATCTACCGACGTTCTACTGGTTGTGTTATATGCAAACTGTATGACAATGCTTAAAACGCGTTAAGGGGGATTAATGTAAAGCCTTAACGTTGGGAAAAATATTTATTTTATTGATTAGGCATTATATATATAGCGTATTCTACTATATATAGATATTTTGACGGATCCTTATAAGATGGAAAATCTCGTAACATCTCTTAAGTTATTGCACGCATATTATACACTGGATAGGAGATGTTAAACCACGTAAACATCTTTAATGCTATTACACTTCTGTTATTTGTGATATTGATTTGACTCACATAAGGATATTTAGTCCTGACTCAAGAGTTTTGTCTTTTCATTACGCTTGGGTCAGCCCTGAGTTTTCAGCGCATTGAAGATTATTTTTCTAGAGGACGAAGACGAAGATTGGTATACTATTACTAGTATTATTTTCCTACATCATGTTGTTCTATTGCATTATTTTATTGTTCTATTGTATATATAGCTCTGATAGATGTTGTAAAATTCTAATCAAATGTATAGTATAAAAAGATCCATGAATTGTTTATTTGATTATTATATTTTGCCATTTCGCTGCGAGATTCTGTGTTTGTTATCTTCTTTTCTTATTTTTCTTAATTAACCCCATTGATTATCTGTGTTTCGGATTGTTTGACTTTTACATGTGTGGATTATTGTCGATTTAAACCTTCCGAAATGCAGGTCGTCACAGTTGGTATCAGAGCTTTGGTTTAGCAATAACCTTAGATTTGTGGGGTTTAACTCATAAGAGATAGGGTAGTAATACCCTAGAATGAGTTTGTTTGAGTGCGTGTGTGTGTGTATGAGAGCGCATACTTGTTAGTGTTATAAAATGTTTTATATTGTGTTTACTTATCTGTTGGATTGTTTATTAATTCTGATCGGTACATGAGGCGCCATGTTATCGATAGAGGTTTCTAAACACTTAAACGAGGCAAGTCGACATAATATTGGTTTAAAATCGAATAAATGAAATAATTTTACCTAAATTACTTTTATATATAAAACGATAACTTTCATAAACCTGTATGACTATTAATAAATGTTAGTTGTTAAGAGATGATAATATTTAGTTATCATCGATTATTATTTGGATTAAACTAAAACGAATACTTTGTGATCTCTATTTCACGAAGCGTTCGATAATTAAATTGAATTGAAATCTAATTACGATAAGAATTATTTATAATAATAAAGATGTAAATTAACGAAATGTTTTCATAATAAGGTAATGTAATTGTATGAGTATATTTTTAATATGGCTTATAAATAGAAAGGATTTAAAGTTGAGAATTTTAGAATTTAAAATCCCATTGATTTCAAAATTGTCTTCAAAGCCTTCAAAATTAATAATAATATTATTTGAAAGTGTTTTGACTAGAAATATATTTCGAAAAGATTTCTGAAAGAAATAAAAGCATTGAACTTTCTTTAGTCGTTGGGAAATAATTTTGGGGATGACTGCAGCATCGTTAGTATTCATTTTCGAGTTTCTGAGTGAGAATGGTTACCAAAAGAAATTTATTTCCGGTTAAAACAAGTTTTGATTGTGAAAAAAAATATTCCAAGTATGATTTGATAAATATATGGAAATATTTTTGAACCTATAAATTGAAAATAGTATAGATAAGAAATAAGTTTATAACTTAAGAATTTGAATAGGAAAGTAAGACCGAATTTTAAAAACGGTTGAACATTTTGGTTAAGCAAACAAAAAAAATTTGAATTTGAGATATGAAATAAAAGAATTAACTTAGGTAAAGTTAATTAAATTTAGTTAATGAAATGAAGTTTCTCTCAAGAAAGTAAAATTAGTAATGGAACTAAGAAATGAAAATATCTTAAGTTATAAGTTGTAAAAAGAGAATTGAATATATTTTAGAAGGTTGTTTATAGAAACAAATATGAACTTAAGTGTAAAGTGAAATAAACTGAGTAATGGACTAAATGAAATAATGTTTAATTTAATAAAGATCAAATGAATTGTATAGGATTTGAATTGAACTAGGTGAATTAGTAATGAATTAATTCCACTTAAGCTATATAATGAATTAATAAAATGAATACGAACTTGAGTTATAAATTGAAATGCAATTTGAGTTGTGAAAAGAATTGAATGTGAATAAATGAGTGTATGTAAAATTAATGTGAGTAATTTAATTTGATTTAAATTTGATGTAAATAAATAAAATGAAAGTGGAGTGAATTTAAGAAATTGAACATTGATTAATTGGATATGAAATAAGTAATGTTAAATCAAGGAAAGTTTATTCACTTAAGCAAAAATGGTAAAAAATAATTTAAACTTAAGTTCAATTTATGAAATGAATGGATTTATAAAATAAATTGACTATGAAGTGAATAGGTTATAAAACCAAGTTTGAAAATATTAACTTAACAATTTGTGTTTATGAATATTTATGAACTTAAGTAAAATCTAATTTTAGTTTAAGTTAAAAAAATGAACCTAAATTGAGAATTTGAGAACTTGAATCCCGGTGCTTCTGAAATAATTTTCTAAGATTATGAAAATAATATTAGTATTATTTAAAAATATTTACGAATAGAAGTTGTTTTTAAAAATGGATTTTAAAAAGAAAGTAAGTTCTGTACTCTTCTCTTTTGTCGCTGGAAAATAATTTCGGAGACGACGGCTGCTTCATCGACATTCATTTTCGAGTCTCAAAGTGGGGGAGGCCATTTAGTAGCTTTGCTATGCATTTGGTTCGATAAACAAATTTTGTTCTAAAATTTCTAAATATTATTTGATATATATAAAAGATATGAGTATATATTATTTCAAAATGATTTAGAAAGAACCCGGTATTTAGTTCTTACATTCTCTGTAAATTAAAAGCTTTCGCTTATTGAAATGAATTAATAAAATTGATTTTTATAAAATAGTTCATAAATGGATAGATATGAAATATGTTAAACATAAAGTTAAATAACTGAAATTTAAATAAATTGAATGTAAGTGTAATGGATGTGAATAAATTGGAAGTAAACCAATTAAGTGTTAATGAAAATTGGTTGTTAATAAGAAATGAAGTGTATAAATTTAATATTGACATTGGAAATGTAAATTGTGATAGTTTGGATTAATTAGAATAATTTAATAATTGAATGGTTTCTTTTGTTTCAAATCGTTGTTATAACTATTTTGGTTACATATGAATGTTATGTTGTGTATTAGTGCTTGTACTTATGATTTGGATTCAAAATTCATATTATATAGTCTATTAGACTCGTACATGTTTCTATATCTTTTATAAGTTACTAATATTCTAAGTTGAGTTGAGATGGGCGCATACAAAGACCATTTGGACGTATACGTGGATTTGATTTGCTTTTGCTTGCTTATGAGCGAACTCACTCGTATTAATAATAATAAGGTACATATCTTGAATTACATACCATACTTTCATATGTTTCCCTACGAGATGCCTCATCATTGAGATGAGATGTATATTTGTGATATATATTGTATTGTAATTTTTTACGATTGAGCCGCGCAAAGGAGACGCTTCCGAAATTATTCGTAAATCCAGGTGTTAGAAAAATTTTGAGGTTTTAAAATTTTATAACTCGTTTTTATAAATAAGTTGTAATTTCTGTAAAACTGATATCAAAGTGGTGTAGTGGAAGCGTGGTACAGGTTTTCTAATAAGATTTTAATGTTTTATAAGTTAATTATTTTGAGTAAATATATCCAATGTCAGATTCCTTACTTAACCCCTTTTTAAGGACGAAAAGTTTTAAATGGGGGAGATTGTAACGACCCGTATTTTTAACTATTTTAAATTATTAAATTTAATATAATTATTGAATAAAATGGTTAAAAATGAAAATTTATGTTTTATTTATGTAATTTATTTAATATGAACTTGAATAAAATTTTGAAATAACAATTTCAATAAGATTTAAGGAAATTATTTGTATTGAAATAAAGTTCAATATATTTAATGTGTTGTAATCAATAGTAAGAATTGAATAATAAATGTTGAATTATTTAGATGAGAATAAAATAATTGTTTGATAACTAAAATTTATCTGAAATCTAATATTGGAATTTACTGGAATTTTGATATTGGAATTCATCGAAATTGGATTATTAAAATACTTTAAATAAAGAAGTGTAGCATATTATAATCTACGTATTTAATATAAAAAACATTTTGTATTCATAAGAACGAACATTTTTATTTATAAAAATGATATTTAAAATAATTTATATAAGTACATGAAGTGACCCATTTCTTTATGATTTATTTTTAGTGAATTTTCTGTTGAGTTTTTTTTTCACACTGTATATACATATATATACATGTCAATGGATCACTATCCTTAATTTAATTCTTCCCAAGATCCTGAATTTTACTAATATAAATATATCAGTATTTAAAATAAATCCTATCATTTATATATGTGAAGATATATAAATGGTTCTTTGCTTATCAGAGTGATTAAAATAGCAAAGCAACTCAATACTGAAGTGATCAAGAAATAATCACTAGTAAACAAGCTTTTAATATAGATGTTTGTGTTAAGTTCAGAATAGTGTCAAAATCAGTATAAAATAAAGTGGATCCTAAGGAAACACAAGCAACATCTAGGCGTAATGGAAACGCGCCTAACTTATACATACTAGGTCACGAGTTCGAGTGCTATGCTGGTCGGTTCAAACACAATTTTTGTTTTTCATTTTTTTTTTAGAACTCAAGCCTGATTAACCTTAGGATTAGATACCACTAGTTCTCTTATTTTCTTATCCTATCTCACCCATTAATTGATCCCTGAATCTATAAGCCATACAATTTAATCCTGGGATTTTTGTAATATGATACCATTTGTTCCATAATAAGTAAAATGTGTTCAACCTAACCCATGCTATTTAGTTTAGCTTGTGTTACTCATTTCATCTTCAAACAATCTTTATATCAGATGAAATACCCATGCTTTAATTTACTAAGTAGCAATGATCAGGTGAACATTGAAATTACAAACTGATTTAAAGGCTAAGCAGAGGAAAACAATACAGTCAGACTAGAGTGCTAACTCAAACTATCATGCTAAATGGAGACTAAGAACATGTGTGCAGACAGTGTGCCTAAAGGCAAAATGACCTGACAAAATGTAAGACTTCCTGGTGATCTTATAATGAAAACAACTGATGATTTTCTAGGAAAGATAACAAATGTTAGTGGTCATTATTCTATTGAAAGGTAGAGATGCTCATTACAAACAAGACCACATGCCTCTACAAATTACTACTGGTTTTGACTATGACTCAATATTACCAGATTTGAATTAAGTATCCAGAAATCAAGAATTAGATGAGTCTAATTTGCAGTGATGCCTACAAGTATCTAGGATACATATGAGCTTATTACACCAAGCAATACAAGTTTTTGCTGGGGAAAAATCAAATGCCCCAAAACCAGACTACAGGCTATGCCTTCCAGCCTTTGCATGGACCTATATCAATTATAAGTCATGTTCAAGCCTTACTGGTTAGCCAGGACCAGATTCACCTATCCATTTAACAAAATTCATAGCATACTTTTTAATAACAGCCTTATCTTTATAATTTAAAATCACTTAAACCTTGCCAAGGTATGTATGTCCACATATCATATTATATGGCATACTTCCTTCATCACTTTTTCCACCAGAAATCATATAAATAAGTTGCTTAAATCAGTAACTCACAAACCCCACAGAATACTTAAGTTTTTACATGTTCTTTTCAAGTGAACAAAATAAGCATCATTGCTGAGAATACACAAAATAAAAGGAAGTTTGCCTAGATTATCTATTACAGATTATACTGCTACTCCCTTAAGCATTCATTTTTCCTTAATTCATGAAGATCTTCAAATATCCATGCAAGCAAGCCACTTATACATCTTTTCCTGCAGCAATACCTTGGACTGCCTCCATAAAAATGAGACACCCCAATTATTGCAAGGCAACAAATAGGGTCAGAATAAAATTCTGGTATGAGTGAAATCAAAATATAATAATTTGACATTTAAATTATTGTGCAGAGAGTTTATGTGCTTGATGCTTATCTGGATTCATAATGTAAGCTGGGTTTATGAACATGTATAAACCACTACTAACACATATGCACACAAGCATCCATTCATCCATCCAATACAGTATACATGTACACCTATTCCTATGGAATTAACTCATTTTAATTTCCATAGCTCAGCTCTCAATCTCAATTTAAAAATTCAATTTGGTCTTAACTCTTTGCCATTGAACACCATGTGTGCATTGCAAGGGGCTCAATTCTGTTAACCCTTGCACAAAGGCCTATAGGACTTAAACAAGTCATGCACATACCCATCATTCCCCTTATGATGGATAGATCAAGGCTTTACTCCTAGATTAGTTTTTTTTTTTTATAATCTAGAGACCATTCTCATTTTCTTTCAGAAAAATTTATTAACTCTTGAAATGCTGCTATATTCTTTTCTTCTCTTTCTTTTGATTTTTTTAATCAAAGAGGGTTAACTCACTCAGGAATTTCAGCTAACCATAGTAAACATTCATGAAAAGAATACCACATCTCATTTTCCAGTTGTTTTATTCAAAATTTGTTTTAACACTGCATATCTTCTATATTCAGGAATATCATGATCACTTAAACAAATCCTGCAAGGCCAAATAGAAATTCTTATACTTGATTTTACTGTGAACATAGGGTAAGGTTTTTGAGAAAAACCCATAAAACCTTTTAGCTTAAGATCTGAACAAATCAGCACATAAATGATTTATTGCATTGTTCACCTTAAGTTTTGAAACAATCCAGACATGAGCATGAACCTCCTTTATTCACACTGCCTAGTTCATTTTTCAGTAATACCCTACTTCACAATAAAAATGTATTTAGCTTACTAACCATATTTATAAACTGGTGTTTTAAGGTGCTGGATCTATTTCAGTGATCATGGTATTTTTCTTATCAAACAATCAAACAGAGCAAACCAAAGCATCAACCAAAGATTTATCATAACACCTACCATATTCAGCATTCATTTATACTGAAAAATAGATCAAGCACAAACAGGATATGGTTTTTATAAAATAATATGGCTGCCCTTAACTTGGGTCTTAATGCCTTAAGCCTCATAGATTGATTAATCACTCACCTTCCTGCCTCTTTTCCCTGAGAATTCTTTAACTTGAACTATGGCTTTGGATTGCTCTCCTTTCTTTTCTTAATATTTTCTGTTTTTCTGCAGTGAGACTGCTGCTTCCCCTTTAATTTTTAAAACATTGTTTAGGGTTTTAGTAGAGTGAAAAACCCATCTTATCCCCATACAGTTGAGAGAATTTTACATATAATGTCATGGCTAGAAATGCCATTTTCTTTCTGATTTCCAATTCGGGTATTTTCAGTTGCTTTAACTTTTCTTTTCTTTTCTGATTTGCATGCTATTTGCATGTTTCATACACACACCTTATTCTCATGTGACTTTCTTGCATTGTTTATTTTCTTTATGCTAAACTGTAATGTATACATGTATATCCTTTTGTGAGTTGATTTCTTGTTAATGCTTCAAGCTATTTATTTTCTCTTGATGTACAAATGTATTCATATATTTAATTACCATTTTCATTTTTTTGTTTTACTGAAAACAACTATTCCCTTCATTATATTTTTAACTTATTCTCACTATTTATTTTCAGGCTGTATTATTTCTTTTTCCTTGAAAATTCTCCTTTTTCTGACTTTATTTAAATTATTCTTATCTCAATAATTTTGGGTCTTCACATACTCTCCTCCTAAAAGGAATTGTGTCCCACAATTATTCTCTCATACATTTCCATCCAAGTGTATACAAAGCATAATTTCAATTGAATGAATTTTCAGAAACTCATTCAATTTAAATCAATCAAACACACATATAAAAAAATTTTTAAGGTTTCATCATAGTTTTAAACATACCTTTTAAGCAGAAAATAGATTAGGATATTTATCCCTCATTCTATCTTCAGCCTCCCATGTACAATCATTCTCATCCAGACTCCACTGATTTTTTACCAATTTAATTATTTTGTTTCTTAATTTCCTCTCTTCTCTAGCCACTATGCCCACTGGTTCCTTTGTATAAACCAGGTTTTCTTGAATTTCAACATGTGTAGGGGATTCAAGAATAGTTTTCTTATCATGCACCCACTTTCTTAATTGAGATACATGAAATACATCATGTATTTTGCTCAATTCCTCTGGTAACTTCAACCTATAAGCTAAAGTCCCTATTCTTTGAACAATTTCATATGGTCCTACATACCTTGGTGACAGTTTCCCTGCTTTTCCAAATCTCAATATTTTCCTCATTGGTGAAACTTTGAGAAACACATAGTCTCCCACCTCAAACTCTACTGGCCTTCTCTTTTTATCTGCATAAGCTTTCTGTCTCTCTTGAGCCACTCTCATTCTTTGCCTCACTAATTCAATTCTTGCAGAAGTTTCTTTTACCTGGTCTGGTCCAAGCAACACCCTTTCACCAGCCTCCATCCAACATGCAGGAGATAAACAAGGCTTCCCATATAAAGCCTCAAATGGAGCCATTCCTATAGTGGACTGGTAGCTATTATTATAAGCAAACTCAGCTAAATAAATATGATCTTCCCAGTTGCCTCCAAAATCAAGTATGCATGCTCTCAACAAATCCTCTAAAACTTTATTAACAATCTCAGTTTGCCCATCAGTTTGTGGATGGTAGGATGTGCTTAAGCTTAATTCTGTCCCCATAGCTTCTTGAAAGCTACTCCAAAATCTTGAAGTAAACAAAGTATCTCTATCACTAATGATAGTCTTGGGGATGCCATGCAATCTTACTATCTCCTTTACAAACAATTGAGCTAGCCTGTGAGCATTTCTGTTTGAACTTATTGGGATGAAGTGTGCTGTTTTTGTGAGTCTATCAACCACTACCCAAATACTATCATTTCCCCTTCTTGTTCTTGGCAAACCATCCACAAAATCCATTGATATACTCTCCCATTTCCAGGTAGGCACTTCCAAAGGTTGCAATAGGCCTGAGGGTCTTTGATAGTCTGCCTTTACTTGTTGGCATGTTAAGCAATTTGCCACATATTTTGCTACTGCCCCTTTCATTCCTGGCCACCAATAATTTCTCTTGAGATCATGGTACATTTTTGTACCACCAGGATGGATAGTATACTTTGTTTTGTGATGCTCATCCATAACTTCTTGCTTTAGTTCCTCTACATTTGGTATGCAGAGTTTCCCCTTTTTCCTTAAGTATCCTTTACCATCTACCTCATAGTTTTCCACTGTCATGCCTTGGGATATCATGTTCTTTTTCTCCTTCAAATTTATATCTTGATTCTGCATTTGTCCTATTTTATCAACCAGTGTTGAATTTAAGGATATGAGGCTTAATTTACCATATTCAATCATCTTACTGTGTGTCTTATCTGATACACTAGTTTCTTCTTTCACTTCCACCTCACTAAGAATTGTCAAATCCTTGAACTCTGCCATCATTAAGCTTGCCAATTTAGCTTGATGTCTACTTAATGCATCTGCTACTTTATTAGCTTTTCCAGGGGTATACAATATATCAAGATCATAGGCAGCTAGAAATTCTACCCACCTATGTTGTCTCATGTTCAAGTCTTTTTGGGAAAACAAATATTTAAGTGACTTGTGATCAGTAAACAATTCAAACTTAGCACCCAATAAATAATGTCTCCATAGTTTCAATGCATACACCACAGCAGCTAGTTCTAAGTCATGTGTAGCATACCTAGTTTCATTTGGCTTGAGTTGCCTTGATGCATAAGCTATGACTCTACCATGTTGCATAAGTACTGCCCCCAATCCAGATCCACTAGCATCTGTGTAAACTACTAATTCTTCATTGCCTTCTGGCACTTGTAAAACTGGAGCTTCTACCAGTGCCTTCTTTAGTGACATGAAAGCTTGTTCACACTTCTCTGTCCACACATAGGGTTGCTCCTTTTTAGTTAGCTTGGTCAATGGGATAGCTATCCTTGCAAAATCTTTTATAAATCTCCTATAATAGCCTGCCATTCCCAAAAATGACCTCACCTCAGTTACTGATTTGGGTCTGCTCCAAGATTGCACTGCCATCACCTTATTTGGGTCTACACTAACCCCTTGTTGTGATACTATGTGCCCCAAAAATTTTACTTCCTTCTGCCAAAATGTGCACTTAGAAAATTTGGCTTTTAAATCATGTGCCCTCAGTCTAGACAAAACCAGATGCAAGTGTTTTGCATGTTCTTCTTCTGATTTTGAATACACTAATATGTCATCAATAAAGACAACCACAAATTTATCTAGAAAATCTCTAAATGTTCTATTCATTAAATCTACAAAATATGATGGTGCATTTGTCAATCCAAAAGGCATTACTAAATATTCATATAGCCCATACCTTGTGTTGAATGCTGTGTATTTAATACTTTCCTCTTCAACCTTCATTTGGTGAAATCCAGAGGCTAAGTCTAGCCTTGAGAAAATCCTTGCTCCATTTAATTGATCAAACAAATCATCAATTCTGGGAAGTGGATATTTATTTTTAATGGTGACTTTGTTTAATTCCCTATAATCTATGCACATTCTCAAAGTACCATCATGCTTTTTCACAAATACAACTGGAGAACCCCAGTTTGAACTACTAGGCCTTATGAAGCCTTTCTGCTCCAGTTCTTCCAACTGATGTTTCAATTCCACTAATTCTTTAGGACCCATCCTAGTAGGTTTCTTGATGATTGGGCTTGCTCCTGGGATTAGCCTTATTTGAAATTCTACTTGCCTATTTTCTGGAACACCTATGACTTCACCAAAGACATCTGGGTATTCATTTATAATTTTTATGTCTTCAAGGGTTAATTCTTTCTCAGTCATGCTACATATTTGGTTAAGGTAATTGATTTTAGCAATTTCACTCATGACTATAATATTTTTACCATTTTCTGTTTTCAGAGAAATAGTAAAATTTTCCAAATTCAAAATTGCTTTGAATTTGCTCAACCAATCTACCCCTAAAATAATTCCTATTCCAGGGTATTTTAATACAAACAAATCAGATTTAAACACATTTCCTCCTATGTTTAATTCTACTCCCAAACATTTCAATCCTAGCAAACAAGAGCTACCCAGGGGACTTTGAATAGACAAGGGATTATCAACTAAATAGCATGTGAGAGTTAATTTATTCACTATGTCTTGGGATATTAGTGAATGTGTTGCTCCAGTGTCATATATAACTGAGATGGGGTGATCTTTAATTAGAAGTATACCTTCCAATTGTCCAGAACTTCCCACTGCAGTTGCTTTTCCCTCAAGTGCTCCTACCTTTGCTCCCTTTTTGAATTCTGGGCAATTCTTTTTAATATGACCCTCTTTCCCACAGTTGTAGCAACTGAATGGGGTTTTCTTAGCTGCCTGACACCTATTACTCATGTGTCCTTCTTTACCACAATTGTAGCAAATAATCTTCTTCTTGACTTCTCCACTGGTTGCTCCTTCAACCTTCTGATTTGAATTTCTCTTATCATAAGGGTGAGTTCTATTTTTCCCTTTTTTATTGTTGTTGTTAGCCCTCATGCTCCTGAATTTTTCTCTGGCATTATCATGTTGTTCAAAAGAGAGAGTAAGATCTATGACTTGATCAAAGGTTTTGTCTTTGTAGGGTAGCATTGCTCTACTTAAATTAGCATTAAGTCCTTGAATAAATCTGGAATTCTTTAATTCTTCATTCCCTATGAGCATGGTTCCATACTTGGATAAGCTCTCAAATTTTTGTATGTATTCAGTTACACTCATTGGCCCTTGCCTCAGCCTTATAAATTCCTCCAGCAGTGTTGCCTTGGCTGTTGCTGGGACAAATCTTGCCTCAAGCATCTCCTTGAATTGATCCCAGGTTATCTCATCTTCTGGCCTCCCTGTGATAATGACCTCCCACCAATCAAGTGCTGCTCCCTTGAGTCTTCTGGAAGCAATTTGCCTCTTCCTTTGATCATTTATGTAACGACCCTGAATTTTGAACAATTTAAATTGGAAATATTTAATTAATTTTAAATATTTGAACGATGATTTGACTTGAATTTCAAATTATCAGAATGAATTGGTGATTAAATTTTGAATTTAATCTATTGAAAGTTGAATAAATTTGAATCTTCAATTTTAAGCCGGTTAAAAATAATTTAAAGGCTTAGAAAATTCATATTGATAATACCGAAGGTAATAGAAGCTTCAGAATTGAATTTAAAAGCGATTTGTTCAATTTTGAAATATTATCGTTTAAATTGAATTTAAAAATAGTCTTCCGAGGCACAGTCTCGGAATTTGACGAAATAAGTTCCATTGGGTCCGTAATATTGAATTATTACTGGATTTTCAATTTTCGTATATATCGGAATTGTTTTGTGAATATATGGCGGGTAAACGCGTAGAGAATTTAATCGAATTCAAATTGAATTTCTGTAACAACTGGGGTTTTGCCCAAATTTGTAATCATCAATAAACGATCTAAGTTGACAGTTAAATTCCTGTTTGTTGTTGGAAATTTTATAACAGTAAAATTTTCGTCAAATTGGCAATATAAATTGATTGTTAATTTTATTGGAAATTGTAAAGGGATTGAAATTCTTTATTTAAATTTTTATTTTTACAAAATGAATATATACACATAGTTTAAATTTAGCAACAAAATTAAATCAAAACAAATCAGTTTTAAAAAGAAGAATAAAAACAAACTAGATTTTAGAAAATAAAAAGAAAGAAAAATATATAAAACCCATACCTCAAGCCCATACCGACCCATTTCTCCCACGACCTTATTCCCTTTTCGTTCAACCCAAACCCGTTTCCCCCTCTCATTCCAAAACCCTAAACAAAAAAAAACAGGCGACGAAAAAAAATGGCGACTGGCGAAAATTAGGGCTACGGCGATTTCTCGATTCTTCGTTCAAACTCAAAGGCGCCGGCTTCCTTCGATCTGCAAAGACTAGGGCTTCGACTTCGCTTCGTCTTCGATTATCTCGCGCGCGACCGTTCCAATCGAAGGTGAGTGGTCTTCGCCCCTCACATCTAATTCATCTCCATTCGATTTGTAGTGCCTTGTGCTTTGCCGTGCGATATGATTTTGATGCTTGCGATTTTCTCTGACCTTTTCCATATGCGTATATATTCGTATATATTTTTTTGGGCTGACTTGATTTTGAGATTATTGGCTTTGACTTGGTTTTGGAGATCTCGGTTCTGAAATGGTTTTGAATTAATAACCACGGCTTTGAAAATTTTACTCCGTGAATTCCTTGCTTTGACTTGTTCGACTTTGGTCATACTATTCACTGCCCCTGGTAGTACTTCCGGCCTTGTTCGATTTTAAAAACTATTTTTTTTATGACTTCGGCCGTTAACTGTTGCTTTGGACCCTCTGTTGGCCAGTTGTAACTAAGTCGATTTTGTGAAAGCTGCTATTTCGATTTCTTTAAAAATGTGATAAAGTTGGCCTCGGTTTCGAAATGATTTTTCTTCGGTATTGATTTTGAATTGGACTTCGGTCACCTAGATATGTTGACTACAGACTTTATTTGGGTTAAAACTGTTAATCTGGGATTGTTGGAATTTATCTGTTTATTCGCTTCGGCACAGCGCCTTGTTCTTGATGGTGATACTTGTGCATTTGTCACTAGTATATGTTCATATACATTGATTTCAAGTTGTCTTCTATTTTGGTCTGGGCACGTGAGTTTTCAGGCAGTCTTCATATTGCATTTGCACTTGGCCTTATGCTTGAAACTGATACATTGCATATGCATTTCCATGTGTATCCAAGTTGATATTTGCACTTAACTTTGACCTGTCTGCATTTCATACAAGTAGCTTGCACGTATTTGAAGTTGTGCATGTGTTCTGTCTTCTTTGAAGTTGCACTTGGGTAGTTTGACTTGTTCTTTGATGCTTTCAATTGGCATTTACTTGTTTAACTTGAAACTTCTACATGTTGTTGTAACATTTACTGTGTTGTTCATTTTGAATTAATTTTGTGAAGTTAGGTTAGATGGAAATTCATTCGACTTTGTATTTGCCTTAAGAAATTGCCTTCGGTCAGTAAAAAAAAAAAAAAAAAAAATCATGGCTTCAGCTTGATGTTTGGACTAACCTGAACCTTGACATTATAGTCTGCATTGCACTACTTTAAAATAATTTGAAAAAGTATAAAACCTGTTGTATCTATATGTCTGTGAATAAGTATGTATGCATCTCTGTTCATTTTGACTTTACTACATGTTTAACTATGCTGTACCCAATATGCTTCATATAAACTTGAGTCTGCCTGCCTATTCATGCTCGACTGTTTGGTTTGTTGTTGTGCTCATGTACTCGCTTGCACATTGTTGATCTGGAACCCTGACTTGTTCGAATTGCACTTCCTATATATGTGTATACATATGCATATTCATATGTATATATGTATATGGTAAAATTCATTGGTTTAATTGGGTCTGGGCATTCTTGTATACTTGACAGTTCTGTATGGCTTGATGTCTACATACTATTGTTTGCAAGTCATGAACATGTGGGTCTGCATTGATATTAGTTTATTTCATTGTGGCATTGTGAAGCTATCTTGTTGCCTTTGATACTGCATGTAGTACTGCATTTCATATGCTTGCACTACTTGATGTTGTCTTCATCTATGTTGTTTTGTAGTAGCACTGTATGTCTGCAGTCTTTACTATGTCATCTGAATTGCTTTCGACTGCACTGTTGCATTGTGATTTCATGCCTGTAGTTGCATCCCATTTGTATTTGTGGTGCTCGTTTGTGGGCCTTTGTGCCTGCTGCACTTGCTTGACCAGTTTCATTCATCCTTGTTTATTTTTGTTGCCTTCACCCAAATTTCCATGCGGTGACTGCAGTTAGTGTTGCAGTTTTACCCTTGATTCTTTGTGGTGGCTTTATATGCGGTGTTGGCGAGGCAGTGCACGCGTACGTGTGCACTGCAGCCACCCAAACTCGACAGTTTTGAATTGATATTTCTTTGCGTCGTGATGCATTGATCTTTTATGTCGTATTGGCGAGGCCGTACACGCGTGCGTGTACGGCAGCCAATAACACTGTTTATCTCTGTTGATGATTTAAATCTGCTGATTTATCGTTTAACACTGTTTAGTGTTATATATTTTCGTTATCCGATTTCTTTGTTAAAAGGTTCGGATAAACGAGAATTATTGTGACTGTCGTCTATTTAAATTATTACTGCCTTTATGCACTAATAAACTGGTTTGAATTAGACTGACCTGTGTATTATTTTCTTTTGAATATAATACTCGGGTCAGACCGAGTATTTTTACAGCTTGAAGATTTTCGAGCAGCGAAGTTAGAGAGAGAGTAAAGAATCATTTATTTCAGTAGAAAATTGTATTTTTTTATATTCCGCTGTATCTGTATTAAAATTGTATAAACTCTGATGTATAAAAAAAAAGATTTATAGTAATGAAATAAAGATTCATTTGTTTTAATTCAGTGTTATTATCTGTGTTTCTGTGGCTGATTCTGTTTAAACCTTATAAACTAAATAACAATTCGTCTTTTTGAACGTTTCGAGTTGGTTTAATTACCGACTGGAGACGGTCAAAAAGGGGGAATGTTACAGAGTGGTATCAGAGCTTTGGTTTACACAAAGCTTAGTTTATGATGTTTAATATGAATAGTTACTAGAAACACTTTAAAAAGGAAACGTTTTTCAAATTCAAAGAAGTATAAAATTGTTTTTGAAATGAAAATTTTTTTAACTTAAGAAAAGTTAAATTAAATTGAATTAGCTGTAATAAATATATGATTTGAAGTTTAACTAAAGGAAAGTTAAATAAATTGAATTTGATTTGATAAATTATTGAGATGGAAAAGTTAAACTTAAAGGATAAGTGATTGTATAATATGAATTGGAAAGTTTAAAATTAATAAGTTGTTTAACTTATAAAATGAGAAATTTAAATGAAACCAGTTGTTAAATGGTTAAACAGTTTTGTTAAATGAAACAAAATCTGAATTCTGAACGTGATATGAATTTGACTTTAGTAAAAGTTAAATAAGAGGATTTTTGAAAGAAAATCTAAGTTAAGTAAAATAGAATTTCAAATAGATTTGAGACGAACTTAAGCTGTATAGTGAAAATAATAAAGTGAAGATAAAATGAAACATGGCTTAAGTAATATTGAATCAAATTGAATTTGATATCAAAATGAATTGATTAAGTGAAGTAATGAATATAAATTTGAATTATAGAAAGGGAATTCAACTTTAATTGTAAAAGTGAATTAGTGAATATAGTGAATATAAGAATTCGATCAGAATTGGAATATAAACCAATTGAAATTAAGTGTGTTGAACCAAATTGAATGTAAGCAAAGTAAATAAATTTGGTTAAATTGAATGTGCATTGGTTTTGTTAGTTGATTGTATAGAAATTCATTAAGTGTTAATGAAATTGTATTTATGGAAATTGAAAGCTGAGAAATTGAATTCAAAGTGAAAGATACGTAAATTTAAAGAGAATCAAATTTGATTTGAATTGAAAGTAAACTGACTTGAATATGGATTAGTGAATGTGAACTAATTGGATATGAATGAATGTTAGTAAAATTCAATGTGAATGAATCAAATGCGGTTAGATTGAAAACCAAGTCGATGAATGATTTATTCAAGAACTAGTTGATTATCTTGGAAATGGAAAATTGATAAATTTATATAATAGTTTAAATTGGAATTTTTGAATTATTATAACCGGTTTATATTGAAGATTTGAAAAGATTGATATTATATTGGAATTTTAAAATGATTGTATAAGTGTTAAAAGTGAAATATTTAATGGATTTCATAAGTGAATGGAAATTACAGAATTAAGATTGTGAAGTTATAAAATGAATCGAAGTTGCGAAATAAAAGAATTTATAAGTAATTTACTTATAAATTAAAATTTTGATATAAAATTGAGTTATAAAGGAATGAGTTAATAAAGCAATTTTTATAAATTGAAGTCTTTATGAATAAGAAATGGAATTTATAACGTTGTTTATAAATTCGAAACTGACTTATTTTGATAAGTAAAATTCTGTATAGTTTGTTAAATGAAGTATATTCACAATTTTGGACAGTGAATATATTATTGAATAAAATGGACATATTTTTGGAAAGTGATATTTTAAAACGAAGTTAATTGTTTTGAAAAGATGTTTTCAAAGGCATTGAATATCGAAACCATAGATTTCAACATTCATTGTTGAAATAGACGTTTTCGAATAAAAGGAAATGGTGGACTATAACACTGTTGTTATAGTAAATGATTTCCGAAAGGAAATATTTTGTATAGTATTGGGATTTATACATCTATCTAAATTTCGAATCCCTATACTAGCGATTTTGAGTTGTCGTAACGATGTTTTACGTAACATTCGTTTTGACTCAAATGAATATGTGAAAGAGAATGATTTCCTTTAAAGATGAAATATATACTTAATTTTGATTTAAGTATATCGAATATTTTCAAATGTTGAAAATTAATTAGATTTGTGAATTACTTATTTTTAAATAAGTATGGAAATGTTTTTCCAAATGTGAAATGTTGTGAATATATTCCGTAAGGAATAAATGATTTGAAATTCATTTTTGAAGTCGAAGTTGAAAAGTTAAATGAGAAATTTGAACAATTAGTTCAATTTGAAATTTTTCAAAAAGATTGAATCGTTAAGTTAAAATTGAGTTTAACTTCGACATCAAAGACAATATAAGTTGAGCTTTGAATTTCAGATGATGATTTGGATTGCATGTCTAACATTGTGAATTGATGACATAGCAATTGATCTCTATTAAATATATATCTGTTGGTGGCGGAGAATTTATTCTCTTAGCTTAACACCCTTCTCTGAGACGTACGAGCTCAGAGGTTATATATCGATAGACATCAATTCTGTGTTGAGAATTGACGATGTAAGCGTGAAATTCAAATCGAATGTGAAAGTCGATAATAAATGGAATTATGAATATGAATTAGGTTTTGAGATAACCTTAAATTTCCAAATCGACTTAGAGGGAAATTTTGAAATCCTCTATTTTGTTATGAATATGAGATATGTAAGTTTTTAGAACTTATATATATATATGAATGCGGTAAATTTGAAACCGTTAGTTTAGAAAGACATTGTTAGGGAAATCTTATGTATGTTTACATAGATGTTATATGTACGAAATGTGAAATGAAAGTACTACATATATGATATTATGTTTTCTAAACTGAGGATGTGGAAAAGTACCTTCCATTTATTATTAATGAAGGTATTGGAACTCGTGAAGAGTGTCCATTTGAAATTCGTAGCTACGTAGAATTTTAGTCAGAGTGACTATTTGAATCGGAAATCCTTCGCGATAGTTCATCGCGATGAGATTAGATTTGATTGATGATGTTAGCGTAATTTGAGGGGCGAGATGCCCACAGTTACAAGCGATACCACTGGGATAGTGGCGTAACCGCCGAGTAAACTGCAATCTAATGCCAGGCGAAATTTGAGGGGCGTGATGCCTACAGACACGAGCGACTCTACTGGGATAGTAGCGTAACCGCCGTGTGTACTGCAATCTATGGCGACAACCATGGCGAAATTTAAGAGATGAGAAATCTACAGCCACAAGCGACTCTACTGGGATAGTAGCGTAACCGCCGGGTGGAACTGTAATCCATGGGGGAACGTGCTTTCCATATCCATTTTTAAAAGAATTTTTAAAAGTATTTTCACTGGGAATTGAAACAAGTATATTTAGTACTTGGAGATTTTTAGACCTGCGCCTGGCCAGCGTATGTCTAATGTCTGTAAGAACGAAGATGGACTTGTTAAATTTCGAGTTAGCAAGTATTTTCAAACTGTAAATAGTGAATCAATGATTTGAAATTAAAATTTCAAAATTCCGACTTAATGAACTAAGGAAGAGGATTTTTGAAATGTTTTGAAAGCCCACAGCTTTGGAAGATATATATTATATAAATCTCTAATGTGAAGAATTTTAAGTTTGAATCTGAGTTGTAAATCGAAAGTGTTGATAAAAGTCTTTTGCGTTTTGATTTTAGAAATCAATGATTGTAGAAATCATTGAACAAACGAGAAGATAAGTAAAACAGTGAGATTAAACAAATGGAATGAATCCTATATTCAATTATTTGTAATAAGTTTCAAGCTTAGTAAAATTGACTGGGGTATAAATATTGATGAAATTTTAACGACTTTTCCTTTTCGAGGACGAAAAGTTTTTAAGGAGGGGAGTTTGTAACGACCCTGAATTTTGAACAATTTAAATTGGAAATATTTAATTAATTTTAAATATTTGAACGATGATTTGACTTGAATTTCAAATTATCAGAATGAATTGGTGATTAAATTTTGAATTTAATCTATTGAAAGTTGAATAAATTTGAATCTTCAATTTTAAGCCGGTTAAAAATAATTTAAAGGCTTAGAAAATTCATATTGATAATACCGAAGGTAATAGAAGCTTCAGAATTGAATTTAAAAGCGATTTGTTCAATTTTGAAATATTATCGTTTAAATTGAATTTAAAAATAGTCTTCCGAGGCACAGTCTCGGAATTTGACGAAATAAGTTCCATTGGGTCCGTAATATTGAATTATTACTGGATTTTCAATTTTCGTATATATCGGAATTGTTTTGTGAATATATGGCGGGTAAACGCGTAGAGAATTTAATCGAATTCAAATTGAATTTCTGTAACAACTGGGGTTTTGCCCAAATTTGTAATCATCAATAAACGATCTAAGTTGACAGTTAAATTTCTGTTTGTTGTTGGAAATTTTATAACAGTAAAATTTTCGTCAAATTGGCAATATAAATTGATTGTTAATTTTATTGGAAATTGTAAAGGGATTGAAATTCTTTATTTAAATTTTTATTTTTACAAAATGAATATATACACATAGTTTAAATTTAGCAACAAAATTAAATCAAAACAAATCAGTTTTAAAAAGAAGAATAAAAACAAACTAGATTTTAGAAAATAAAAAGAAAGAAAAATATATAAAACCCATACCTCAAGCCCATACCGACCCATTTCTCCCACGACCTTATTCCCTTTTCGTTCAACCCAAACCCGTTTCCCCCTCTCATTCCAAAACCCTAAACAAAAAAAAACAGGCGACGAAAAAAAATGGCGACTGGCGAAAATTAGGGCTACGGCGATTTCTCGATTCTTCGTTCAAACTCAAAGGCGCCGGCTTCCTTCGATCTGCAAAGACTAGGGCTTCGACTTCGCTTCGTCTTCGATTATCTCGCGCGCGACCGTTCCAATCGAAGGTGAGTGGTCTTCGCCCCTCACATCTAATTCATCTCCATTCGATTTGTAGTGCCTTGTGCTTTGCCGTGCGATATGATTTTGATGCTTGCGATTTTCTCTGACCTTTTCCATATGCGTATATATTCGTATATATTTTTTTGGGCTGACTTGATTTTGAGATTATTGGCTTTGACTTGGTTTTGGAGATCTCGGTTCTGAAATGGTTTTGAATTAATAACCACGGCTTTGAAAATTTTACTCCGTGAATTCCTTGCTTTGACTTGTTCGACTTTGGTCATACTATTCACTGCCCCTGGTAGTACTTCCGGCCTTGTTCGATTTTAAAAACTATTTTTTTTATGACTTCGGCCGTTAACTGTTGCTTTGGACCCTCTGTTGGCCAGTTGTAACTAAGTCGATTTTGTGAAAGCTGCTATTTCGATTTCTTTAAAAATGTGATAAAGTTGGCCTCGGTTTCGAAATGATTTTTCTTCGGTATTGATTTTGAATTGGACTTCGGTCACCTAGATATGTTGACTACAGACTTTATTTGGGTTAAAACTGTTAATCTGGGATTGTTGGAATTTATCTGTTTATTCGCTTCGGCACAGCGCCTTGTTCTTGATGGTGATACTTGTGCATTTGTCACTAGTATATGTTCATATACATTGATTTCAAGTTGTCTTCTATTTTGGTCTGGGCACGTGAGTTTTCAGGCAGTCTTCATATTGCATTTGCACTTGGCCTTATGCTTGAAACTGATACATTGCATATGCATTTCCATGTGTATCCAAGTTGATATTTGCACTTAACTTTGACCTGTCTGCATTTCATACAAGTAGCTTGCACGTATTTGAAGTTGTGCATGTGTTCTGTCTTCTTTGAAGTTGCACTTGGGTAGTTTGACTTGTTCTTTGATGCTTTCAATTGGCATTTACTTGTTTAACTTGAAACTTCTACATGTTGTTGTAACATTTACTGTGTTGTTCATTTTGAATTAATTTTGTGAAGTTAGGTTAGATGGAAATTCATTCGACTTTGTATTTGCCTTAAGAAATTGCCTTCGGTCAGTAAAAAAAAAAAAAAAAAAAAAAAAAATCATGGCTTCAGCTTGATGTTTGGACTAACCTGAACCTTGACATTATAGTCTGCATTGCACTACTTTAAAATAATTTGAAAAAGTATAAAACCTGTTGTATCTATATGTCTGTGAATAAGTATGTATGCATCTCTGTTCATTTTGACTTTACTACATGTTTAACTATGCTGTACCCAATATGCTTCATATAAACTTGAGTCTGCCTGCCTATTCATGCTCGACTGTTTGGTTTGTTGTTGTGCTCATGTACTCGCTTGCACATTGTTGATCTGGAACCCTGACTTGTTCGAATTGCACTTCCTATATATGTGTATACATATGCATATTCATATGTATATATGTATATGGTAAAATTCATTGGTTTAATTGGGTCTGGGCATTCTTGTATACTTGACAGTTCTGTATGGCTTGATGTCTACATACTATTGTTTGCAAGTCATGAACATGTGGGTCTGCATTGATATTAGTTTATTTCATTGTGGCATTGTGAAGCTATCTTGTTGCCTTTGATACTGCATGTAGTACTGCATTTCATATGCTTGCACTACTTGATGTTGTCTTCATCTATGTTGTTTTGTAGTAGCACTGTATGTCTGCAGTCTTTACTATGTCATCTGAATTGCTTTCGACTGCACTGTTGCATTGTGATTTCATGCCTGTAGTTGCATCCCATTTGTATTTGTGGTGCTCGTTTGTGGGCCTTTGTGCCTGCTGCACTTGCTTGACCAGTTTCATTCATCCTTGTTTATTTTTGTTGCCTTCACCCAAATTTCCATGCGGTGACTGCAGTTAGTGTTGCAGTTTTACCCTTGATTCTTTGTGGTGGCTTTATATGCGGTGTTGGCGAGGCAGTGCACGCGTACGTGTGCACTGCAGCCACCCAAACTCGACAGTTTTGAATTGATATTTCTTTGCGTCGTGATGCATTGATCTTTTATGTCGTATTGGCGAGGCCGTACACGCGTGCGTGTACGGCAGCCAATAACACTGTTTATCTCTGTTGATGATTTAAATCTGCTGATTTATCGTTTAACACTGTTTAGTGTTATATATTTTCGTTATCCGATTTCTTTGTTAAAAGGTTCGGATAAACGAGAATTATTGTGACTGTCGTCTATTTAAATTATTACTGCCTTTATGCACTAATAAACTGGTTTGAATTAGACTGACCTGTGTATTATTTTCTTTTGAATATAATACTCGGGTCAGACCGAGTATTTTTACAGCTTGAAGATTTTCGAGCAGCGAAGTTAGAGAGAGAGTAAAGAATCATTTATTTCAGTAGAAAATTGTATTTTTTTATATTCCGCTGTATCTGTATTAAAATTGTATAAACTCTGATGTATAAAAAAAAAGATTTATAGTAATGAAATAAAGATTCATTTGTTTTAATTCAGTGTTATTATCTGTGTTTCTGTGGCTGATTCTGTTTAAACCTTATAAACTAAATAACAATTCGTCTTTTTGAACGTTTCGAGTTGGTTTAATTACCGACTGGAGACGGTCAAAAAGGGGGAATGTTACCTTGAGAGCTGCTTGAATTGATCCCAGGTTATCTCATCTTCTGGCCTCCCTGTGATAATGACCTCCCACCAATCAAGTGCTGCTCCCTTGAGTCTTCTGGAAGCAATTTGCCTCTTCCTTTGATCATTTATTTGCATATCTGCAAATATCCTATCCAAAGTTCTCAACCATGTCTGCACTCCCATAACTCCCTCAGTGCCTTCAAAATCCTTGCCTCCTAAATTTGAAAATGTCTTCAATAGCTTGGATAATTCCTCATGAGGATTTTCTTCTCTATGCACTGCTCCTTCTCTAAATGCCCTCACCAAATCTTGCAAATTGACCATTGGTGTTGCATTGGAGGATCCTGCTCCATGACTTGGTGGTCTTCCTACCATGATTCACTATTCAATTGCATAGCTAATTAGTCATATTTCTATTTCAATTATTTTCTGCAATTTATTTCTACTGAAAATATTTATTTCTATCATTACTATATATTTATGCTATGTTTTAACAACATAGCTCTGATACCAACTGAAGTGACCCATTTCTTTATGATTTATTTTTAGTGAATTTTCTGTTGAGTTTTTTTTTTTCACACTGTATATACATATATATACATGTCAATGGATCGCTATACTTAATTTAATTCTTCCCAAGATCCTGAATTTTACTAATATAAATATATCAGTATTTAAAATAAATCCTATCATTTATATATGTGAAGATATATAAATGGTTCTTTGCTTATCAGAGTGATTAAAATAGCAAAGCAACTCAATACTGAAGTGATCAAGAAATAATCACTAGTAAACAAGCTTTTAATATAGATGTTTGTGTTAAGTTCAGAATAGTGTCAAAATCAGTATAAAATAAAGTGGATCCTAAGGAAACACAAGCAACATCTAGGCGTAATGGAAACGCGCCTAACTTATACATACTAGGTCACGAGTTCGAGTGCTATGCTGGTCGGTTCAAACACAATTTTTGTTTTTCATTTTTTTTTTTAGAACTCAAGCCTGATTAACCTTAGGATTAGATACCACTAGTTCTCTTATTTTCTTATCCTATCTCACCCATTAATTGATTCCTGAATCTATAAGCCATACAATTTAATCCTGGGATTTTTGTAATATGATACCATTTGTTCCATAATAAGTAAAATGTGTTCAACCTAACCCATGCTATTTAGTTTAGCTTGTGTTACTCATTTCATCTTCAAACAATCTTTATATCAGATGAAATACCCATGCTTTAATTTACTAAGTAGCAATGATCAGGTGAACATTGAAATTACAAACTGATTTAAAGGCTAAGCAGAGGAAAACAATACAGTCAGACTAGAGTGCTAACTCAAACTATCATGCTAAATGGAGACTAAGAACATGTGTGCAGACAGTGTGCCTAAAGGCAAAATGACCTGACAAAATGTAAGACTTCCTGGTGATCTTATAATGAAAACAACTGATGATTTTCTAGGAAAGATAACAAATGTTAGTGGTCATTATTCTATTGAAAGGTAGAGATGCTCATTACAAACAAGACCACATGCCTCTACAAATTACTACTGGTTTTGACTATGACTCAATATTACCAGATTTGAATTAAGTATCCAGAAATCAAGAATTAGATGAGTCTAATTTGCAGTGATGCCTACAAGTATCTAGGATACATATGAGCTTATTACACCAAGCAATACAAGTTTTTGCTGGGGAAAAATCAAATGCCCCAAAACCAGACTACAGGCTATGCCTTCCAGCCTTTGCATGGACCTATATCAATTATAAGTCATGTTCAAGCCTTACTGGTTAGCCAGGACCAGATTCACCTATCCATTTAACAAAATTCATAGCATACTTTTTAATAACAGCCTTATCTTTATAATTTAAAATCACTTAAACCTTGCCAAGGTATGTATGTCCACATATCATATTATATGGCATACTTCCTTCATCACTTTTTCCACCAGAAATCATATAAATAAGTTGCTTAAATCAGTAACTCACAAACCCCACAGAATACTTAAGTTTTTACATGTTCTTTTCAAGTGAACAAAATAAGCATCATTGCTGAGAATACACAAAATAAAAGGAAGTTTGCCTAGATTATCTATTACAGATTATACTGCTACTCCCTTAAGCATTCATTTTTCCTTAATTCATGAAGATCTTCAAATATCCATGCAAGCAAGCCACTTATACATCTTTTCCTGCAGCAATACCTTGGACTGCCTCCATAAAAATGAGACACCCCAATTATTGCAAGGCAACAAATAGGGTCAGAATAAAATTCTGGTATGAGTGAAATCAAAATATAATAATTTGACATTTAAATTATTGTGCAGAGAGTTTATGTGCTTGATGCTTATCTGGATTCATAATGTAAGCTGGGTTTATGAACATGTATAAACCACTACTAACACATATGCACACAAGCATCCATTCATCCATCCAATACAGTATACATGTACACCTATTCCTATGGAATTAACTCATTTTAATTTCCATAGCTCAGCTCTCAATCTCAATTTAAAAATTCAATTTGGTCTTAACTCTTTGCCATTGAACACCATGTGTGCATTGCAAGGGGCTCAATTCTGTTAACCCTTGCACAAAGGCCTATAGGACTTAAACAAGTCATGCACATACCCATCATTCCCCTTATGATGGATAGATCAAGGCTTTACTCCTAGATTAGTTTTTTTTTTATAATCTAGAGACCATTCTCATTTTCTTTCAGAAAAATTTATTAACTCTTGAAATGCTGCTATATTCTTTTCTTCTCTTTCTTTTGATTTTTTTAATCAAAGAGGGTTAACTCACTCAGGAATTTCAGCTAACCATAGTAAACATTCATGAAAAGAATACCACATCTCATTTTCCAGTTGTTTTATTCAAAATTTGTTTTAACACTGCATATCTTCTATATTCAGGAATATCATGATCACTTAAACAAATCCTGCAAGGCCAAATAGAAATTCTTATACTTGATTTTACTGTGAACATAGGGTAAGGTTTTTGAGAAAAACCCATAAAACCTTTTAGCTTAAGATCTGAACAAATCAGCACATAAATGATTTATTGCATTGTTCACCTTAAGTTTTGAAACAATCCAGACATGAGCATGAACCTCCTTTATTCACACTGCCTAGTTCATTTTTCAGTAATACCCTACTTCACAATAAAAATGTATTTAGCTTACTAACCATATTTATAAACTGGTGTTTTAAGGTGCTGGATCTATTTCAGTGATCATGGTATTTTTCTTATCAAACAATCAAACAGAGCAAACCAAAGCATCAACCAAAGATTTATCATAACACCTACCATATTCAGCATTCATTTATACTGAAAAATAGATCAAGCACAAACAGGATATGGTTTTTATAAAATAATATGGCTGCCCTTAACTTGGGTCTTAATGCCTTAAGCCTCATAGATTGATTAATCACTCACCTTCCTGCCTCTTTTCCCTGAGAATTCTTTAACTTGAACTATGGCTTTGGATTGCTCTCCTTTCTTTTCTTAATATTTTCTGTTTTTCTGCAGTGAGACTGCTGCTTCCCCTTTAATTTTTAAAACATTGTTTAGGGTTTTAGTAGAGTGAAAAACCCATCTTATCCCCATACAGTTGAGAGAATTTTACATATAATGTCATGGCTAGAAATGCCATTTTCTTTCTGATTTCCAATTCGGGTATTTTCAGTTGCTTTAACTTTTCTTTTCTTTTCTGATTTGCATGCTATTTGCATGTTTCATACACACACCTTATTCTCATGTGACTTTCTTGCATTGTTTATTTTCTTTATGCTAAACTGTAATGTATACATGTATATCCTTTTGTGAGTTGATTTCTTGTTAATGCTTCAAGCTATTTATTTTCTCTTGATGTACAAATGTATTCATATATTTAATTACCATTTTCATTTTTTTGTTTTACTGAAAACAACTATTCCCTTCATTATATTTTTAACTTATTCTCACTATTTATTTTCAGGCTGTATTATTTCTTTTTCCTTGAAAATTCTCCTTTTTCTGACTTTATTTAAATTATTCTTATCTCAATAATTTTGGGTCTTCACAGTACATCTTATTTGACTATGATTATAAATTTATAAAGAGTGTAGTAGTTGTTTTGTTATTTGAATTTGCTTTATAAGTTAAATTTTATAAGTTAAATAACTTGTATTTCAATTATAGCGATTTATTGAATAATTAAATTATTTGAATTAATATTGGAAATTATTAAAATAATCGAATCTTGAATTTAATATGAATGAAATTGATTTCAAAAGTGATTTAAATTTATTTACACAAGAATGTAGTCTGTTTAGTTTTAAAATTGAATTTAAAAGTGGATAAATAGAAATTGAAAATTTTATATTTTAATTAACATGTGAAAATAGCCATTTTGGGCATATGTCAGATTTCAACGAAAGTAGTTTCATTGGATTTATAATAGTGAATTATTATAGGATTTCAAGTTTCATAGCGATCGGACTTATCATTTGGTTGTGCGAGCTTGAAACGCGTAGAAATTAATTAAAGAAATTTAAATAAAATAATTTGATTTGAAAAGCTATCTTCTGAATATAATGGAATTGAATTCCGAAACTAGTTCCATTGTGTTTGGAATGAGGGTATAACATATAGAACGCCAGACGACATGCTTCGTTTGGAGTTCGAAAATTTCTCGGATGAACAGAGCCGTGAGATTTTCTATATAAGGCCATCATTTTTATTCATTTGCAAAACCCTAGTCTAAGAAACTTCAGCCGCCTCTTTTAAATATTTTGATGGTCGAAAACTCGCAACCTTTCTCCCTTGATTTCTCCTCATCCGTTCAATGAAATTGAATGACTCCAAAAGCAAAGTTGTAGAGCTCGATCTCCTTTACGTTTTGTACGGTTGGATCGACGAAACATCGACATATGGATGTGTTTGGGACCCATGTTCGTGCAATTTAGAGTTGGTCGTTAGCGATAATTCTGGCGACCGAGTGTGTGGCGGTGGCGGTGATAGGCGCAGCTCAAGGTGGCGCGACCATTGGCGAGGTTCGATCGACCTGTAAGCGTGCGTGGAGGTGGTAGCATTCGAAGAGGTTAGCGTCGATGGGTTGTTTTTTCTTGGCCTGGAGCGTGACTTTGGATAGAAGATAAGTTATTTAATTGTTTATTTAATTAAGTTAATTAAATTTTTATTTATATCGAATATTATTTAATTGGTAACTTTTTCATACGAGGTCGGATTCGTACGAAACAAGTCACGTTGGATTCGTTTCGTCAAAGGCTACGACATGGAATCGATTTGGAATTTATTTAAAGCTGAAAATTTTCAGTTCAAATAAAGGTGAGTGTTTTAAACGCTCACGAAATACTAAATATTTTTGTGTTCGATCGATATAATGAAGTAAATTAATTTTATTGACTGTTATTTGTAATTTAATTTGACATCTAAATTGATGTTTGAATTGTTTGTTAAAAATTAAAATTGATAGTTATATTGAAATTGGAATTAAACTGCCAGTTAAATTCCCGATTATTGATAACTAGTTAGCTGTTGTGATTTATTGTTTGTTTTGGATGTTGATTGTGATTGAGGACTATTGGTTAATATATTGGATGATTGGATGTTTATTTATTTATATATATCCCTGTTATCACCCTATATATTATTTGACAGTATATAAATGGTTATTTGAATTATTTTGAATAAATTAAGAAATATGGTGAAATGATATATGCGTATGAAATTGAGATTTGGATTGAAATGATATATATCCATCCCTGGAATTAAAATTGAAATAACTGATCACTTGGCCATAGGATAGAAAATTTATATACGGACATGGATTGGTTAAATTAAATGGTTTTAAATTCTTGAATTTGAATCTATTTAAAAATGATTTTTTTAAAGAAATAAAGGAATCGAATTTATATGAATTGAATTATTTTAAATTCGAGTTTTGAAATGTTGAAAGTGAAATTGGTTAAAGGAATTTGTTAAAGAATTTGATTTGAAATTTGAAGTATAATCAAAATATGATTTGAATTATGCAAATTGATTTGTTTTAAAAGATTTGAACTTTTCATTCGAACTTTGAAATAAATCCAAGTAAAAGTAGTTTAAATGGATATTTCGAATTTGAGCTCGAAATTGAATTGTTTTAAAGATTTGAACCTTAAATTGAACAGTGAAGTTTAATTTGATTTAAGTGATTTAACTCGGTAGTTTGAAATTGGACTTGAAATTTATATAAATTGTAATGGTTTAAAATGAGAATTGAATTGAAATTTAAATCATTGAATCGAATTGAAATCGAAATTGGAACTAATTTGAATTGGAATTGAAATTGAAATTGATTTGAATTAAAATTGAGTCGATTTGAATTGAATTGAAATTTAAGAGAATTTGAATTAGAAGTTTTGAAATTAAATCAGTTTGATTGAAATTTGGACTTGGGTCCAGATTTGTTGAAATGGAAAGAAACGGTTTGATTTGAAACTATTTTCAAAGTAAATTATTTTAATATAAAAATTTTAAATCTATCTTTTTAAATATGCAAATTATTTTGATTTTCCAAATTATTTTACTATATAAACCATTTTAATATCCAAACCATTTTATATCAAACTATTTTAACTATTTAATTATTTAAGCTATTTTAACTTTTTAAAATTATTCTAACCATTTTCTAAAAATTCAAACCAGTCAAAGTGGGAACTGTTTATATTTAAATCATAGATTTAAATGTGAATGTGGTTAAAATTGAGTTGTAACCTAAGTTGAAATTTGAAATGGAAATTTTGAATGAAATTGATTTCGAAGAGAATAAAATGATATTTGAAATGAAATTGATTTCGAACGGGAAAAAATGATTTTAAAATGAAATTGATTTCGAAGTGAATAAAACTATATTTTGAAGTGAATATGGTATTGAAGTAAATATGATATTTTGTAGCGAATATGATATTTTGATATCAAGTGAATTGTTTCTGAAATATAAAAGAACCAACCGGTGTGTAAAATGACGTTTGGTTGTTAAAGAGACCAGGGCCTCTTATTGGCATACTCTTTGTCAATAATGGAACCACTTTAACAACTGTGTACGCAGAGGAGACTCCAGAATGAAGTGCTTGGATTTGGTTTACGTTTGCGGGATTTGAAGAGAGAGAACGATGATGGATAAACCCCAACACTTGTGCCAATTTGAAATGACTAAAACAGGACGACTTGATCTAAGCCAAGTGGGCTAACTACCCCTAGCGGACACCCATTCTTCGATTCTCTTATGGACTCGGTCCATACTATTACCTTTGTTGTTGATTTCGATTGGTGCACCTTGATTGGGATAATCTCCCTTTGACTCGATATGGGATGGGTGGACGCGGTGGGCGGTCGTTGCGGCGATGCGTTACCACTTACCTTACGACTCGAACTAGTAGTATCCTACCTTGGGCATTGCCTCACGTGCCTTGTCATATTTTTATCCTTATACGAGACAACTACGAGTTTGGTTTAGTGTTGTCGTATCACGACGCATCCCTATCTACTGACGCTCTACTGGTTGTGTTATATGCAAACTGTACAACAATGCATAAAAATGCGTTAAGGGGGATTAATATAAAGCCTTAACGCTAGGAAATAATATTTATCTTATTGCTTAGACATTATATATAGCATAATCTACTATATATAGATATTTTGACGGATCCTTATGAGATGGAAAATCCCGTAACATCTCTTAAGTTATTGCACACACGTTATACACTGGATAGGAGATGTGAAACCCCATAAACATCTCTGACGCTATTACACTCCTGTTATATGTGATATTTATTTGACTCACATAAGAATATTTTAGTCTTGACTCGAGTGTTTTGTCTTTTCATTACGCTCAGGTCAGCCTTGAGTTTTCAACAGAATGAAGATTATTTTTCTGGAGTACGAAGATAAAGATTGGTATACTATTACTAGTATTATTTCCCTGCATTATGTTGTTCTGCTGTATTATTCTATTATTCTGTTGTATATATAACTCTGATGGATGTTGTAAAATTCTAATCAAATGTATAGTATAAACAGCTTCATGAATTGTTTATTTGATTATTATATTTTATCATTCCGCTGCGAGATTCTGTGTTTGTTTCTTCTTTTCTTATTTTTCTTAATTAACCCCATTGATTATCTGTGTTTTGGATTTTTTAAGTTTGACATATGTGGATTATTATCGATTTAAACCTTCCGAAATACGGGTCGTCACATATGACAAACGTTGGAAAAATTCTATGAATATCAGAATTCCTCTAACAATACATATAATTCAAGACACATGCTTGGAACAACTAACACATTTAAACCGATTAGAGAAAGTTGAACAACAATTTTTTTTTTGCATAGTTGTGTACTCCAGCTCCAGGAGGGTTCTAAGATCTTATTATTTAAATAATTAATTTTATCTCTAGTTAGCTAGGCATGTAGTATCCAGTTTAATTTTACAAAAGATGAATTGTCTTTATTAAAAAAAATTTATAATTTTGATAAAGACTATAAAAAGGAGTAGAAAATAAAACACAAAGCTAATCAATGGGAAATAGAGGTGTCCACATAACAATATTATGGAAAATAGAGGTGTCCTCATAACTATATCATTGGAAATGAAGAAGGTATTGGATGAGTTTCAAAAATATTGGTATACATACCTTTGGGTAGTAGGTAAATCGTGAGTCGATAAATGCTAAAATGCCATACAAATTGGTACATATACATGCACCTATTGCATTTGTAGCTAATACCTTTCCAGTATAACAATAACTAACTAAATTTGCTGCACTTCGCCCTCATCTTCATGTTAGAGTCATTACAGTATACAAAAACAATGTACCATGCTAAAGGATGCATGATACTATATGCATTTTAGAAGTTTTAGAAAAGCATAGGACATTGTGTAGATGAATATAAGGCAAATAACAAAACATGGTATTTTTTGTATGAATGCGCAGAAATAATACCTATTTTCAGAATGCAGTTTGCCAAAAAATATTCACAATACATATAGTAAAATTGTTATGTATAATTTTTTTTTTTAATTATAACAACATTTTACCAAGCTTCATATTAGCTTAGCTGAGGAGTATATAGTAATAGCAATAACAGGTTCTGTTGAAGCATGCAACTAAATACTTTTAAATGTATAAACCAAATTTATGCATAAAGTTGTATTTCCAAACGCTTAATCGATGAGAAGAATGAATATAACTTAATAATTAAAATAAGAAGGCATATGAATCCATGTTGGAACTTTAAGTGAATTAATTAAACAAGAAATAAAATAGGTCAATGGTCATATATTTATGAGCCATTATTATAATTGAGTCGTTGCAAATGCATAACGATAATATATATTCATGGGCCAATATAATTGAGTTGTTGCAAAAGTTAATGGTATTAAAATTCATTTTAAATGACAATAAATTCAAATCCATTGACATTTCCTCACTTTAGTAACGCATACAATTTCCATTCTGCCTATTTAAACAATAGATAGGCAGAAGAGAAAATGTGAATAACAAAAAAAAATTCTGTCTTCTTCTTTGCCCTTTGCATTTTTCTCTCTTTAAGAAACTTTACAAGCAATTAAATCAAAAAGTGCTATATTCAGAACAATTTGCTGAAGTGCAAACAGCAAATTGACCAAATTTCAAAGGCTGTTTTATCCTAGGGACGGAACGGTTGATAGGTAGCTTTGCACCTTAAGGCCAAGCCGCAAATCATCTTAAAAAGAGTAACCTAGTCCGCGACTCAGCCGAAAAAGGACGCTGCAGAAGCAGATTGAGGTACAATAATTTTAAGACGATCATGGCTTCGATCGTTGACAACTCTGCTGCTTCGATGTCGATGTTTGACATTCTGATTGTATCTGCTGTGACATTCAAATTTGAAGGCTTGCATTTCAAATGATGACACCAAATGATGGAGTTTTTTTCTAACTATGCAAAAGGAAGCACATTTGCTGACGACCAAAAATCAAACGCTGCCTGAAGAAGCAACAAACGATCAGAAAAAGGCCTTGAAGGACTGGATTGAATATGACTACCTTTGCAAAAATTATGTTCTTAATGGTTTGAGCGATGATCTCTACGATTACAACAACTCAGACAAGTCAGTAAAGGAGATCTGGGATGCGCTGCAAAAGAAATATGATACCGAGGAAGCTGGAGCGAAAAAATATGATGTTAGTTGTTATTTGAAGTTTTAAATGACAGATGACAAATCTGTGGAGACGTAGTCTCACGAGCTCTAGAAAATTGTGCATGAGATCATCTCCGAAGGTATGACTTTAGATGAACAATTTCAAGTTGCTGTATTAATAGTTAAATTACGCCCTAGTTGAAAAGATTTTAAAAATAATCTCACATAAGACTAAGGAATTTTCCTTAGAGAGTTTGATTGCTCATCTTCATACCGAAGAGGAGGCCATAAAATAGGACCAGAAAGAAGAGGTGTTTGTTGTATCTACCAACAACACAAAGAAATCCACAAATAAGAGTCTGAAACTAAGTGCGAAAAATTTTAAAAATCAAAATTGCACTGAATCAAAACCATAACAATCTACATCAGAAGAATCGGCATAATACCCCTCTAAAGAATGGTACTAGACGATTGTTCTTATGTTACAACTGTGGAAAATCAGGCCATATGGCACGAAAGTGTCGGAATATACCAAACCCTGCACCGTAGGCTAACCTGATTAAAGAAGCCCTTATGGCTATGCTTACTGAGATCAACCTAGTCGGTGGATCAGAAGGGTGGTGGGTAGACACTAGTGCTTCTCGTCATGTCTGCTATGATCGTGGAATGTTTAAGCATATAATGCTGCTAATGATATGAAAATGATGTTGGGAGATTATCACACCACTACTGTTGTTTGAATCGGGACTGTGGAGTTAAAGTTTGCCTTTGGAAAGAATTTATTGCTGAAAGACGTGATGCATACTTCAAAGTCGAGGAAAAATTTAGTATCTGGTTTCTTGTTAAATAAAGCTGAATTAATGGTTTTTTTATATGATGTGTGATTTTAATATTTGGCATGCTAAACTTTGTCATGTTAATAAGTGACTAATTAATAACATGAGTAAGTTAGGCCTAATCCCTAAAATTCCGTAAATGATTCAGAAAAATGTGAATATTGTAGCCAATCAAAAATTACTAAGACCTACATAAATCTGTGTTTAGAGAGTCAGAACCTTTAGATTTAATACACTCTAATATATGTGAACTTGATGGTACTCTAAATAGGGATGACAAACGCTACTTTATTACTTTCATTGATAATTGCTCTGATTTTTACTTATGTTTATCTCATGAAGAATAAAAGTGATGCGTTAGATATGTTTAAATTATTTGTCACTGAAATTGAAATTCAATCTAATAAGAAAATTAAAAGATTTCGAAGTGATAAAGGAACATAGTATGAGTCTAACGTATTTATTGAATTTTATAAACAACATGGCATAATTCATGAGTAAACTGCACCCTATTCGTCTGAAATGAACGGCAAAGCTGAAAGAAAAATAGGACTCTTACCAAATTAGTAGTAGTTGTTTTATTAAATTCGGGTGCAACATCTCACTAGTGGAGGGAAATTTTATTAACTGTTTGTTATGTCTTAAACACAATTCCTATATCTAATAGAAAAATTGAACCTTTTGAGATATTTAAAAATTATAAACCCAACTTATCTTATTTTAAAACTTGGGGTTGCTTAGCGTATGTTCGTATTCCTGACGTTAAGAGAATTAAATTAGCAAGTCGAGCATATGATTGTGTTTTCATTGGTTATTCCCTTAATAGTAAAGCATATAATTTTTTTTAATTTGAATGCTTGAGTTATTATTAAGTCAAATGATACCGATTTCTTTGAAAATAAATTTCTGTTTAAACTTAGGAATAGTGGGGGCACTTCTACCACTAATAACCCAACAATCAGAAGTAATAAACATAATAGAAAAGTGAATCTAAACTTAGAAGAAGTAAAAGAGCTAGGATAGCTAAAGACTTTGGTCCAGAATATTATGTTTATGCACTAAAAGAGGACTCTGCTAATCTAAAAGAAGCTCTATCTTCTTTGGACTTGGATCTCGGGAAAGAAGCTATAAATGATGAAATGGAATCTCTTGAATCTAATAAAACTTGGCATCTAGTTAAGTTACCTCCAGGTTGTAAAAATATAGGTTGTTAATGGGTATTTAAAAAAAGTTGAAACCTGATGGTACAATTGATAAATATAAGGCTCGTCTTGTAGCTAAAGGATTTAGACAAAAAGAAAACATTGATTGCTTTGATACCTTTTCACCTGTTACAAGAATAACACCAATTCGAGTATTAATTTCTCTTGCTTCGGTATATGATCTACTAATTCACTAAATGGATGTAAAAATTGTTTTTCCTGAATGGTAAATTAGAAGAAGAGATTTATATGGACCAACCCGAAGGTTTTGTTATACCTGGTCAAGAGAATAAAGTTTGTAAATTAGATAAATCTTTATATGGTCTTAAACAAGCACCGAAACAATGGCATGAAAAATTTGACAATCTAATTATTTCACATGGTTTTAAAGTAAATGAAAGTGACAAGTGTATATATTATAAATCCGAGAATAACATTTGCACTATCATATGCTTATATGTTGATGATTTACTTATATTTGGTTCAAATATTCGTGTTGTAAATCATGTTAAGTCCATAATATATGCCATGGTATGAAAGATCTTGATGAAACAAGTGTGATTTTTGGTATTAAGATGACTAAGTCTGAAAAGGGAATTTCTTTGGATCAACCTCATTATATTGAGAAGATGCGAAAGAAATATAATTACTTTGAATGTAAACCTGCTAGTACACTATATGATCCTAGTGTAAGACTATTTAAAAACACCGATGAATGTGAAAGATAGTCGGAATATGCAAGCATCATTAGCAGTTTTCGGTATGCCACTAATTGGACTAGACCCGACATTACATATGTTGTGGGATTATTGTACAGCATTACTAGCAGACCTAGTATAGAGCATTGGCATGCTATTGAAAGGGTCATGAGATACCTTAAAAGAACTATGAACCTTGGATTACACTATCAGAAGTTTCCCACTGTCCTTGAAGGATATAGCGATGCAGATTGGAAACTTTATCAGACGATTCCAAAGCTGCTAGAGGATATATTTTTAGTATTTCAGGAGGAGTTGTTTCTTTGAAATCTCAGACTATCTTGGCTCAGTCCACTATGGAGTCAAAAATGATAGCACTAGCTAATGCTAGTGAATAAGTAGGTTACTTAAGAAATTTGCCAACTGAGATCCTTTTATGGGAAAAACCGATACTAGCTGTGTTGATCCATTGTGATAGTAAAACAGTTATTGTAAAAGTTGAGAACCATTATTACAATGCTAAGGGACGACAAATTCGTCGTAAGCACAGTACCGTGAGAGAGTATATCTCGTTAGGATCTGTAAGAGTGGATCATGTACGCATCGATGAGAATTTGGCAGATCTTTTGACGAAAGGACTGGACAGAGAGAGTTCATTCTACATCTAAAAGAATAGGACTATTGCCATTAGATTGTTGAGTCGTGCACAATGATGACCCAACCTAATGACTGGAGATCCGAAGAACTAGGTTCAATGGGTAATAACAGGTTGTAAAGTGATATGAGTTGAACATTCTATTTTTATATACTTAGAAGCGTGTATTCTTGAAGTGATTAGAGGATGAGTTAATAGAAAGTCTTAATGAGATTTATACTCTAAATGGAGTAGAATACCTACCATCAGGAGTACCCTTGATATACTTACCTATGTGGATGTGGAAATGTGGCTATTTCCTATGGAATGTTAAGCAAGATTCCTACAAGATTCATTAAACTGGGATAGATGTGCATGACCATAAATGCACGGGCTTAGTTGATAGCACTTTAGAAAGATGGTGTGTGGTTTGATGTTAGAAATAGAGTTCAAGACTATGAGTCACTCTAGTAAAATTAATCTTACTCACTATGCAAAGGCTCAAATCGAAAGATACCTTTTGTTTAGCACCATCCTATATTTTCAGAATTGCTTGAAAATATTTTTTAATAATTCAAGTGGGGGATTGTTGGAACTTTAAGTGAATTAATTAAAAAATAAATAAAAGCAGTTTAATGGTTGTATATTTATGAGTCTTTATTATAATTGAGCAGTTGCAAATGTATAACGGTAATATATATTTATGAGTCATTATTATAATTGAGTTGTTGCAAATGTATAACGGTAATATATTTATGAGCCATGATTATAATTGAGTGTTGCAAATGTATAATGGTAATATATATTCATGAGCCATTATTATTGAGCCGTTCTAAAAGTTAATGGTATCAAAATTCATTTTAAATGACAATAAATTCAAATCCATTAACATTTCCTTACTTCAGTAACGCATACAATTACATTCTGTCTATTTAAACGATAGATAGGCAGAAGAGAAAATGTAAATAACAAAAAAAAATTCTTTCTTCTTCTCTATCCTCTACAGTTTTCTCTCTTTAAGAAACTTTACAAGCAATTAAATTACAAAGTGTTATATTCAGAATAATTTGCTGAAGTGCAAACGGCAAATTGACCAAATTTCAGAGGATGTTTTATCCTGGGGATAGAGTGGTTGATAGATAGTTTTGCACCTTGAGGCTAAGCCGTGAATTGTCTTAAAGAGAACGACCTAGTTTGCGACTCAACCAAAAAATAAGGACGCTACAGATTCATATTGAGGTACAACAATCCATAATCCAAAATCCAATAGAATATTGAAATACTCTAGTATTTATAGTATGCACTAAAACGTATGAACCATTGCATTGTAAAATCCTATTTACTCTAATATTAAAATTCAGTAAGTGCCTCCTTGGTTATGTTGGAGCTTTCCATATTGATTGGAATCGTTAATTTCTAATAACGAAAACTCCAATAGAATATTGAAAACAGTAAATAAAGGAAATAGAGTATTTCATTGCATATTGAGCAGAAGTAGTTCATTGCCTTAACTGATATATAATAACGCACAATCAAAACTCTAACAGAACAAAGCAAATACTTTCGTTCAATGTGCAGAAAACACAATTAGTGTAAAAATGATAGAAAATAATAGAAAAACACAATTCATGATTTATTGACAATGGATCAACGAATCAAATTCCAACATTTTAAATTTAAAAATGGAAAATTGGAAATGTCTCCCAAAGCTAAGGATGCGCTAAAAACTATATAAATTATTATATTATGTTACATGTTTTCCTTTTGAATTATCAACTTACTTTCACATTTATAAATATAAGTCAATAAAAATAAAAAGGCAAAAATCACAAGATTTTGTAGTTCTTCATATAAATATTTTAAATTTTTAATCGAATTAATATATGAACACTCTTTGGGTTAAAGAAATGCACAGCCTGAATTTCTATTAAACATTTCCATCTTGCAGCAATCATGGTCGGTCCAATAAATTGGGTTGCCCAAGGCGACTACAATATTTGTTGCCCACTTAGACAAAAAACGATCGCATCAAATGTAATATTATAAAAAAAATTCGTTGTTCGCATAGAAAAGTAGGATATTTTTCAAGTAAATAATATATTATGACAAAAACATCGTAACAAACCATCATCTATTTCAAGCATTCTAGCACCATAATACATCAAACTTCAACGAAAACAACTCCTTCTTGCGTTTTTTAAAGCAAACTCTTCAATAATGTCATCGTATTTTAGAATATCCAAATATTTTGTTTCAATCGAAATCATTGCTAATCCACGTAATCTTTCTTACAACATTGTGCTTCAAAAATGAGTTTTAATCAACTTCAACTTGGAAAAACTCATTTCTACTGAAGCAACCATAACCGGAATAGTTAACAATATTCTAAATGCAATCCATATATTTAGAAATCAACTAGCATCACAGTAAGATCTTAAGAAATCAAGAATGCTAGTTAATTTTGTTAATTCTGACGGTAAAATCCTTTTCAATTGTTTAAGTTTAAGAAATAATTCTTTTCCACAAATATCATTCTCTTGGTTGTGCTCCAAAAAACATTCAAATTTCATGCATTTAAAATATATTTTTTGTTATTCAAACAAAATTATTAAAATTTACTTTTGAAAAAAGGCAATCTATTTATTATTTAAAATGTTTTTTTTGTTATTCAAACAAAATTATCTACAAACCCTACAATTAAATAATCAACTGATCTTAGAGCATCTCCAACAATTTGGAGTGCGGAAATTGGATTTTCCGCACTCCAAAATGTTGGAGACCTCATTTCTGCAACAGAAATGAGGCCAGGCGCCTGGGCATCAGGCGCCTGTTGAATAGGCGCCCGTGTTTTTTAAACATCGGGCGCCTGTTGAACAGACGCCTGAAGCCTAGGCGCCTGTTCAACAGGCGCCTGGTGATCGCGCCTATATCAGGCGCTTTCCCCCTCTCCCCCTCATTTCTACCTCTTCCATCCTCTTTTCAGTTAATTTTTTTTATTTTACTTTGCGTCTAAATGCCGCCCCGTCCGGTCAAAACCGGTAGACGCACCGTTCGATATGCAACCGATGCCAATATCGGACCTGCTCATGTCCCTCCTGATGCTACCGTGACTTCAAACGATCTTCGATCCTTACACAACTTGACCCCTACTGTTTCGCATCGACTTACTGCAGCTATAGCGACGCCAGAGGTATACGTTTATTTCTTTTTTGCTTGATGAACAACCGTGTAACTGTATATGTATGATAATTGTTTGTTTATGTTAACATTAAATAATCATATTTTTAGGGTCTTCACATAGCGATGCGAGGTAGTTGGTATAGGTGTATGTCTGAGTATTTTGATCAGTTACCGCAGCCGATTTTGGATAGGCTACATGCGTCACCTTTCGGTGAATTTCTAGATTTACCTAGATTTGCACATGTAGATCGTTGCCTGGTAGAGACCCTCACCAAGAGATGGTGGCCTACCACTCACACATTTCATTTCCCTGATTTTGAGTTAGGACTGACTCCTCTAGATTTTTATATGCTCATTGGCATAGAAGTTGGTCGACCAAACCATCTCCCTGTTCCATTTGATAGTTCCTTTGAGGAGTCCAAGTCATATTCAGCTTATTTACCGACTTTGGCCGATGAGGAGGTTAGAGGAGGAGCTGTTACTCTTCCTTGTTTGCAGCGTTATATAGTAGAGTACATGGCCGTTGAGGATATGCACACTCCGGTTATTCATGCCTTCATATTATACCTTTTTGGGTCTACATTTTTTAGTAACAATAAGGATACTATTAGGCTTGGTTTTCTGGTTGGGTTAGTAGATGTGGATGGACTACATATATATGATTACGGTACTGCTATTATTGGTTATTTGTACGTAGGATTAGATACTTATGCGCTTCAGCAGTCTAGACAGTTGTATGGATTTTGGTACATTCTTCCATTTTGGTACTACGAGTATACTGCCAATATGCACCCCCGACTTATTGTAGAGGCGAATGCCACACCTTATATTTACTTTCCTAGATTGCATCATTGGGGTCCTCCTATGCATTTGTCTCGTGTTGCACAAGGGGTGCACAATGAGCTGATGGAGGCTAGACAGCAAATAGTTATGAGTAATTTAACTTTCTACTGTATTGTCAAATCAAAATACAGTGCTCATATTTAAACATAAATACTTTTTAGCATTCACATGCTTCAATATATACGTAAGAGCTTTTCTTCTCAAACACACAATTCAGTTCTCCGCTCCTTCAATCTTCTAATCCTCATATCAATGCCTTCCTGTTCATCATCAATTGACTCTGATGTCGGGTATGTTCCAATGGAAAGCGAACACACCGATGAAGATTGGAATATCAATTACCAAGACCAGCATTACGAGGACGTTGGTCGTGAATTCCCAAATCTTGACCAACTCACACTTCAAGAAGATGTTCAACCTGTACACGAACAGTTGGTTCATCAACAACCACAGGAGGTTGAACAAGTATCAAATTTGCAACTTTCGGTTGAACAAGAGGTTGACTCTTACGTAGTATTTTGCCACTGTGGTTATAAGGTTGAAGTTGTGGTTAGAGCTGATGGCGAAGATATTGGTCGTCGAATCCAATTGTGTCCTTTCTGGCCTGGAGGGTGCAATTATGCAGAATGGGTTGATGAACGGCTGTGCCCAAGGGCCATAACATATGCCAACGAGCTGGAATGAGAAATAAGACGTCTCTGAAATGTCGTGCACAATTTATAATTTGACCGTAACCGGTAGTTTATTAGTGTCAGTTCTAAGTCCTAGTCGGGATATTTTTGTTGGTTGTATTATTGTGGAGTGTATTATCGTTTGTGTATGTATTGTTGTTGACTGTATTAATGTTTGGGTGTTGCAGCAACATTGTCTTGTTTCTTTCTGTATTATTGCCTTAAGAACATGGCTACAGTTGTATGATGGGACGAGACACTGCATCAACAGTCAATAGTGTATGGAGGGGACAAGACAGTGCAGACGTGACACTGCAGACAAGACACTGCATCAACAGTTAATAGTGTATGTTAAGAACATGGCTACAGTTGTATGATGGGACGAGACACTTCATCAACAGTCAATAATGTTTAGATGGAACGAGACACTGCAGACGTGACATAAATGGAATCTACTTTATAGATGGAACGAGACAAAGCATGTGATTTAAGCAATAAAAAGCTTGTTAGATGCTGAGAAGTATTATTGCTCATTCTTATTTCATACAATTTCAAATATAACAAATGGCGGTCGAAGATTATATATTTTTGATGATAACGACGACGAATTTGATGAAATGATGGAAGATCATTTTCGTCGCAAAAAGGAACTAATAAGTATGGCTGCACTACAGGTTGGTCAATCGAGCAGACAACATGGTGGATCAGTTGTTGGTCGTCGGTATAAAAATCGTAGACATTCATGGCACAATGACAGACTAATGGAAGACTACTTTGTTCCAAATCCTACTTACACGGATGTTGATTTTAGAAGAAGATTCCGCATGCGGCGTCCTCTATTTCTTAGAATCCTACAATGTATCAAGCAACATGACAAATATTTTATCTTCAAACCCAATGCATCTCGGACAATGGGATTGACTGGAATTCAAAAAATGACAGCTGCACTAAGAATGCTTACATATACAGGACCGGCAGACACGCTTGATGAAAATTTGAAAGTGGGGGAAAGCACGGTATTAGAGTGTTTGGAGCATTTATGTCAAGCTATCGTGGACATTTACGGTGATCAATACTTACGCAGACCGAACGAGGCGGATATAGTAATGTTATTAAATATGCATGGTAGTAGAGGTTGGCCTGGAATGTTAGGCAGTATAGACTGCATGCATTGGGAGTGGAAGAATTATCCAAAGGCGTATGCTGGAGCTTATCAGGATAAGTCTCGTAGGTCCTCTATTATTCTTGAAACCATAGCGTCGTATGACTTATGGATATGACATGCATTTTTTGGAATGCCGGGTTCGAACAATAATCTTAACGTAGTCGAACGATCTACTTTGTTTAATGATTTAGCAAACGGTAGATCAACTCCTTGTACCTTTACTTTAGGAGGTAACACGTATGATCATGGATATTATCTTGGCGATGGTATATATCCTAAATGGAGTACCATTGTCAAGACAATTCCTAACCCACAAAACAATAAACAATCAAAGTTTGCAGCGATGCAAGAAGGCCAGGGGAAGGACGTTGAAAGAGCATTTGGGGTTCTTCAATCTAGATTTGCCATAGTCAGTAATCCATGCAGACTTTGGTCACTAGTTAAAATAACCAAAATAATATACGCATGTATTATTTTACATAATATGATTATAGAGGATGAAAGAGACATGGAAGAAGATTACTTTTACGAGGGTGCTCCAACACCATCGCCTGTTTGGCGCAACAATATGATTGGAAGCGCACTAGAACTCGAGTTTCATGTAGAAAGCCAAATGTCCTACCGTAGTGTTCAACTGCATCGAAGATTGCAAAATGATCCCATAGATCATCTTTGGAGCTTTTCTGGAAATCAGTGAAACTATATTTCTGTTGTTACTTTACCTACTGTTGTTTATGTTGATGTTACTTATTATTGTTATTGTAATCTGTTTATGTTTAATTAACGTAATGTTGTTATAATCTTTTTTCAATGTAATGCAATTTCAATGAAAATACTTATATTAATAATTGCTTGCATTTAGAACACAATACAACTAACGGTAATTAAAAGATACAAAGGTTGTAGAAACGGTAATTCATTTAATGACCCTCTTCAAGACTATGCCTCATAATTTCTCTCCTTTTTTGCTCCGTATACTCCAGTTGTTCTGCAGACATGTGTGATGTATCCATAAACATTATTGCATCTTCATCTCTTTGCCGGTTTCCAGCAAGAAGTTTATCCATTATTGACAACTTTTCTTGGTGTTGAATCGCTCGAGTTTCCATTGCCCGGTTAAATCTATCTTCAGATTCAAGTAGGAGTTTATTAATTTCTACTTGATCCGCTCCAGCAGTCTGCTTTCTTTTTACCGCTTTTTCTCCCTGTGGCCTAACAAAATGATCTTCGGTTGGGGTTGAGTCTTCTTCTGATCCTAAACCGTAGCTTCCTAGCGATTCCCTAGGACTAGAGCTTTCTCCAACTCTAGGCGTTTTACCCCGACCACTGTTTGATTGAACTTGTTGAACGGTTTTCTAAAGCGATGATTTCCATTTAACGTGCTCGACCAACATGTCATAAACATGCATAAACTGATAAAAATGTGGTGCTTGTTTACTATCAGGTTTATAGATTTGTTTGAACAACTTGTTTGCGGCCATTCTCTGTTAAAAAACACTAGTATAATTAAAGAACTATGATAAAAAGTAGAACAATGAAATTATATTAAAGCTTATCAAATGCATTTCATTTTCAAATCCACTAGGATTCGTTTGCTTTAGTTTGAAAATTTGAGAATCGAATGTTTGCGTTTGACGATTTATTTTTCCATAATGACCTTTGATTGAAGATAGCGTTCTTTTCCGATCGATGTTCTTCCGATTGTAGCAATTAGTAATTTTGCCCCAAAAAGTCTCACCACTTTGATCGGTCCCTCGAATAGGATCGACCGAGAGTGCACAGTAAATGTAGCAAAGATCGTAGTCTTTCGCGGCGCTCCAACTTGCATTAGTTACCTCTCCTCCAATCGGAACTGTAACGTCTTGTAAGTCGTAGTCTTCAAAACTGAACCTTGCAGCATCGACGTCGAAATCGGAGTACATTTTCAGTTGAGATTAGTGGTAGTAAAAAACTGTGATGGAGGAGGAAAATTGGTTGTGAAGGGAAGAAGAGGAGGGGAGTTATATTTGAAGGGGAAATATGGCCGTTGAGAGGCGATCGTTGGAGAGGGATTAATTGGGTGCTTGTTGAACAGGCGCCTCATTGTGAGGCGCCTGTTCAACAGGCGCCTGGTATCCAGGCGCCTCGCTTGATCTTACATACCGGCACTTTGCCCCCCCCCCCCCTCTGCACTATGCGATTTTCTGCACCCCTGTTGGAGAGCTTCTTCGGTACGTATTTGAGAATTCTCAAACAGTTGGAGATGCTCTTAGCAATTGATCTATAAACCGAATACCAATTTTACTAGGCAATCACCAATCATACCATTACCAATTTTATTAACCAAATACAAATTCTACTGTTAACTCGTAGACCAAAACTTTTAAAATTGATGCGACTGTAGAAATCTTGAAATAGAATTAGAAATCAATTCGTCGAAGCAGTGGAACAATTTCAATTTCAATGCAACAATAGGCAACCCTAAATCTAGAAACTGTATTGAAAAAAACAAGCATTGCCAAATCTAACTTCAGTAGCCAATAGAATCAAAATGCAGATTCATATTAGCAGAAGAGGTGGAACTGCAGAAACAAAAAGGAGGCGAAGGAAGACGGATTCGTCGAGGACTGGGAGCGAGCGGCAATCGAGCGATGCGTGCTTTCTTCGATTACCGGGATTCGTCGATGCAAGCGCTATCAGTAGCGAGGCGAGCGAATAAGCGATGCGCGATTGAATTGATTTCGAAAAACGTTTTTCTTTCTTTCTGGCTTAGGGGTTGTAATGGAAATTTGTTGCCCCTTATCGAGGGTTGCCCAAGGCGGTAGCCTGATGGGCCTTGGTGTAAGACCGGGCTGGCAGCAATTAATGCTGTAGAACAAATATGAGGCCAGCGATGAATAAAATTGTTTTAAGATTATCAGTTCCAAAAAACTCACAGTTGTAGGATTTAGGGAGCCATGGTGGCTTTCACTCCCTTAGTTGCATTTTACGTGAGCACCTAGAAGCATTTTGAAGTCAATTGTCAAAATTTCAATTTCGTTCACAAATTACCATTAAGCTAACCCAATCATCCTAAAATGAAACAGGAGAAAACCAATTTTAAATCATGAACTAAATAATTCTCAAAAATTACATTTCTGGGAGCTGAACCTAATGCAGCAAACTTTTTGAAGAAATTTGAAGTCAATTTGAAGTCTACATCAAGCCTAACATTGACATTGTAAATTCCGCAGTCTAATCTATGACAATCTCCTACCTAAGAATAATCTGAAAACTACTTTTCTTCCATTTCTTGATCTCTTTCTTAATCAGATGTCGTAGGTTGGATCGTTTTAATCATCAAAAACATGAAGAAAAAATTGATTGTTGGCTATCCAAATCACAAACAGCAGATATTAACCTTTGATAAACTTGCAAAGCATGAAAGTTTAGTATTTGCGAGTAGCACCAATTAACTGATGCACATCAAATATTGTAAAATTTTACTTTTTTTTTAACTACAACTAGGAATTTAAATCAAAAGATAGGAAAACCATGTCCATGTCTACATTGACCAGTCCTTTTGCAAACTGGTGTAATCGTTTAAAGCAAATATATCTAGGCATAGAGCAAAAACTTTTGCAAATAGGCTAATCCAAAAGCCTTCCTGCATGTAGCCATCACGTTAAATTTTGAAAATATCATATAAACTATGGTGGAAGAATTGATTCACTTATAATAGCACGGTTCTAGTAAGTACACTCATGCTACTATAGTCGAAATTAAGCAAACAATTCGACAAACGTATTGTAACAAAGAAGCATGTTAACATTTATCTCAAGGTAAATTCTAACATTATATATATGCGTGCGTGTATGTGTGTGTTTTTGTGTGTGTGTTTGTGTGTGTATATGTACATGTATGTATTATTTTGAAACAAAATACACGCATCTTGCGGTGGTGAACTAACCCATGCAACTTCTTATTTTTCTCAAAATGATGTATTGTAATGCAAAAAAAGTTGGAGATTCTTCTATATATTTATAAAAAAACTACTCAGTCGGCTTCTGAATATTGGTATAAAAGGGAACAACATGCCCATAACATAAGGAGTTGAAAATATTTTCTCTAGAACTCCAATAGGGGCATAATGTTTATGTTGATAGCTGATGGATAATCACACCAAAAATCAAAGTCTTTCATTGCTTAACCTCTTATATTCTTTATTAATGTAAAACATTTTTTTATGGGATGCTTAGAGAGAGGCCCAAGAGAGAGGCCAATTTTTAAGTTTACTTTATTCTCTCTCTTCTTCGAAAAAAAGAATACAAAATTTTACATAAAACAAAATTATCTTTTCCATGTTCTCTCTCTACAATTTCCTCTGAAATTAAATCCATCTTTCAAATATACTAAAAATTCCTGGACATCAACCTCTACAAATCTTCAAATCCTTCAACCTTGAGTGCATAAGTTTGAAGGGTCATTGTGCTAACCTTGGGGAGTGGTTGGCAACTATCGATTGCACCATAGTCGTGCCGAATTTCGCTTTCAAGGCAGCGGTCTTATCCACAACACAACTTCCATCACTTTTTCTTTATTGTTCATACCCATCAATTTTCCAACAATTTGATAGCGAAATTAAATCCATCCTTCATGAGGACTACCTTATTTGGGTTTATAAGAAAAAATTAGAATGTTATGATGATTAGTGAATGAAAAGAAAATCGAGGATTTTGTGCAAATTTCAATTGAGTCTGAGATATTCAAATCACGAACGATATGAAATACATTAAACTAATTCTAAGATGCATTCCACTTTTATCTTCTCGTTTGTATTATTTTAGGATTTTGACAATATCTTTATATCATTAATATTGTTGAAAACGTGTCATGTTTTAAGAATATGCTATGATATATGTTAATCATAGTCGCACAAATTTTGATATGCTATGAAGTACAAATATATTTACTACCATATATTAGTTTAGGATAAAAGCAATTATTATGGTTGCTGTGAAGTTTTCTATTAGGTTTATGAGAATAAAGAAATGTATACTCAAATGTTTTTCATATGCAAATTTAGGCACTATAATTGTGTATCTTAGATTTAGATTACTTTATTCTATATATGGAACGTAATAATGAATTAGATATTGTGTAGAATAATATTCAAATCGGCATATTTTATTATTAAACATGGTACAAGTTACAGTCAATGGCCATAATCTGGATTGGTATGAATTTATCATATAATTTGCCCTAAGAAAAATGTAAAATTATATATTTTGTGAATTCAAATTTATCCAAATTTAAGATTTTCATTTCTAAAACATTCCAATTTAGACCACTAATTTGAAATGTAAGCATTTAATGAAAAATTAGTGGTATGATAAACTAATGAAACTCTGGATTGGTACAAGTTATGGTGTAAAATAATATTCAAATCGGCATATTTTATTATTAAACATGGTACAAGTTATAGTTAATGGCCACAATTTAGATTGATATAAATTTATCATATAATTTGCCCAAAGAAAAATGTAAAATTATATATTTTGTGAATTCAAATTTATCCAAATTTAAGATTTTCATTTCTAAAACGTTCCAATTTAGACCACTAATTTGAAATGTAAGCATTTAATGAAAAATTAATGGTATGATGAACTAATGAAACTCTTGATAGAAAATATAAATTTTGTCATTCCATGTCTAAAAGGAGTTAAAACAACATTTACAAATCATAAATGCTTGTAAATGTAACATTGTTAATTTAACAATTCACTTCATTTTCTTGAGCAGTCAGTGTTGTTTTCGTGATAATAAAATTTAATTATCCAAAGGGATAAATTTGCAAATGAATTTATATGATTTATATTTAATATATTTAAGAGCTGAAAATAATACGACAACCATCTATTTATTAAATGGAGTTAACCTATAAGTTGGGCCTTTATTATAAATAAGCAAATGAGTAAATAACACATAAGTAAATGATAAAAATATTGATTTGTTTAATTGTGTTCGCTAAGAATTTTATGAATATTAAAGGCATGAGATTTTGTTAAATCATGTAATTGATTTATGACTTACTTATGGAAGTAAATTAAGAGCATTTAATGATTTATTTAATATTTGAATGAAAATTGAATTTTTTTGACAAATCATTATTAAAAAGAAAGTTGAAACCAACTAACAAGAGACTTTATATTTATTGATTTATGGATTTGGATTTATTATGAGAAAAACATAGATCTAATGATTTCAAGTATAAAGATTATGAGTTTTTATAATATCAGGGTCATCATAAGTCTATTTTGGAAAATGATTGTTCTGGATTTTATTAATGTTAGAGCTAAAAGGTAGTTTGTGTATAAAGTTTTGTAGTTGAACAGATATGTTAAATATATCAAGATTTTATACTATGTCAATTATGATATTGGAAATTTTTTGAATATTTAATTCATATATTAGTCTTGGAAATTTTCATCCAAAAGAAGAATGAATGCTATCATTTCAAAGATATGAGTATATTCTAGAATTTGATTGCTATTTTAATATTAAACTCATTCATGTCTGTTATGCATACATTTATTTGGTATTACAATCGAAATATATTCTTAAATGATTTGAAATATTCACTTTGTGAACATAAATGAATTTAGGGTTGTTACGGTAACGGTTATTGTTACCGTTTGCAAATATTGTTACCATACCTTTTTTACTGGTAAACTAAAATTGCTTACCGTAACCGATTGACTGGTATACGAAGGCTGGTATATCGATAAACTGGTAACCATTACATTAGTAATGGTAAGTTACCATTTGTCTAGAAAAGTTACAACTTACAAATTTTTACACTATAATGATGCTTCATTATATATTTCATTGTGTTACTTAATGAGAGACATCAATGAGAAAGAAATAAAGTGTATTTTGCATCATTTGAGCCGAAGTACAGAATTAAATTTAACCATTTTCTTGCTTCTAAATACTACAACATGTTACCTTAATATCTATGTATTATAAAGGGGCTTTGCACGAAAGGTCCCTATTTTTGATGGTGTTACAAGAAAAGTCCTTGTAGAAATAAGTAAGTAAATTAAGTTTCTGTTTTTTCTAAATAAGAAAACACAAGTTAGCTTGCGCTTTCTAAAATTTTAAAATTTTCAAAATCAGAAAGCGCAAACTAGCTTGCGCTTTTCTGATAGAATGCACAAGTTACCCTGCGCTTTTCAAAATTTTTAAAAGTTTTAAAATTTTCAAAAAATTTTCAAAATTAGAAAGCGCAAACTAGCTTGCGCTTTTCTGATAAAAAGTGCAAGTTAACTTGCGCTTTTCAAAATTTTTAAGAGTTTCGAAAATTTCGAAAAATATTTTAAAATTAGAAAAATGCAAGTTATCTTGCATTTTCTGTCAGAAAAGTGCATGACACTTTGCGTTTTTTTTATTTTTGAAAAATAGGGACCAAATTTACATATTCATTTCTACAGGGACTTTTTGTATAACAACATCAAAAACATGGACTTGTGACTCTTTTCTTGTATTATAAATGGACTGCTAAATTACTGTTACCGCCAGTATTGAAAAAATATTACCAATGTTTTACTGTAGAAAATGATAAATTTACCATTACCATACCAATAATACCGATATACCAACATTACTCAAAAATGATAAGTAATGGCATGGTAATGGTAAATTTACCGTTACCATAATAACTCTAAATGAATTTGTTGAAAGTGAAGAAATAATTATTTGAGTTATGCATTACAATTTAATGATGGTACAATGTACACAAAATTTACATAGAAGCAAGCTATGAGATTAGTTTGTCTTTGAAATAAAATAAAACAATAGACATTAAAAGTAAGGGGAGGTATATTTATGAAGATTATTTATAGGTCAAAGGGAAAAAAATTTATTTATATATCCCATAAAGTATATTAAAATGAAATACATATACTTGTAAAGAATTATGTTCTTATGATTTCTGAATATATGGAAACTAGCCATTTTGGTTCAAATTTGGGCCTAATTACTGGAGAAATTTGTATTTAGATTACAAATATAAGGATTATAAATATGAGAAAATTACTTATTTCAAATACATGTATGAGACTGGAGTTTTAATTATAAGTGTTGGATATTGAATATATATGTAAACATGTTGATTTATGTGTCTTCCTCTTCGTATGAACTCAGTTATGAGACCCAATGTTTGACATATCACATTGAATAAGTGCACACATTATGAATTTTGCAAGAAAATAGAAGAATGTCATGAGTTGAATTGAGTATTGTATTAATTCATGATTAGTTTTGTTTGATCATTATTTTTACATGTATTGTTTTGATTTATGTTTGTATGTATGAAAATACAAAACATGTTAAAATAATATTGAATGTAACTGAAGATTTAAACTGAATATATTGATTTTTGCTAGTTAGATTGTATGTGAGGAAACTAATTTGTTAGGTCATATTAACATTATTCCTCACAAGATACTCGAAAGAGTTATTCTTACTAGAACTTCAAAAGTGTGGGAGTATCTAGCTAAAATAGGTCTGTCGTAGTTTAGAAAAATCAACAATGTGAATTACGCATTTGATTTTGAGTTCTTTCACGTCCTTCTTCTATGAGACCACAAATTTACAAAAGGCTAAATTGAGGAAAATTACTATTTTTTAGTTGATCTCACAATGTTGAGAAAAACATGTAAAGATCTGAATGTTTTCATATGGCATCTATGTTTTCTCACCATGTTTCTTGCATATATAAGAATAGATAATACAATTAGCCAAAGGATGAATGTTGTCAAATTGGAGGAAGCATCATGTTTCTCATGAATTATTAAAGATACTATTACTTATGATAAAAGAAGATACATTTATACCTCTATTGATGAACATTGGAATTTCTACAAGAGTGTGTAGTGGGAAGAGAGACACATCTATTTCGAACCTAAAACAATTGAAAAGTTTATTAAAGAAGTGATCTCATAAAAATGAATATAATCAAATAGAACTTCATGGATCCACTTTCTAAATTATCTTCAAAGGAAATTAGTCGTTGAATTTTCAACAGAAACCTTGTCTCAGCCTAAAGTAGAGAAAAATACGATGAATACCTATTAGTGGTCAATCAACATAACATGATTACTCTTTCGCTTCCTATTTTCTACATTTATGAGTTTAAGCTTCTTTGTTTTTATATATAATTCATAACCAGTTTTTGTTAGTGCTTTTGAGATGCACTTGATGGATTCTACTATTTGTTATGAGCTTGAGCTTCTTTGTGACGACCCGCCCTTTTCGAACAACTTAAGCTGACAATAAACCATCCTTGTCCAGCTTAAACCATTCAAATTAGACAGATTATCAATTTTGGGTTTTAATATAGAATCAGATACAGAATCACACACAGAATAAAACAGAATCTCGCAGCGGAAATAAATAATATATATAGTAGTTCATGAAGCTACTACACAAAATACATCAAAGTTTTCATATTTTAATTATACAATACTAGAGATACATAAAAGTTTACTGATACAAGCTAAAATGAAAGTAGATAACTAATATTGGATAAAGTTGAGTCTTCGAGCAAGTCTTCGGCTCCCAAAATAAGTACTGCTCATACACTGTAATACTCAGGCTGACCCGAGCATAAAGTAAAACAATATACTCGAGTCAGGACTAGAAGTTCTCATGTAAGTAGTCCTACTCAAGTGAAAATATACAAGTAACTCAAGAGATGTTACGGGATTTTCCATCTCTTAAGGATTCGTCAAACTATTTATATATACAATAAGATACGTTATATATGTAGTGTCTATCAGTAAAGTAAATATTTTTCTTAGCGTTAAGGCTTTACATTAGCCCCCCTTGACGCATTTTTAAGCATCGTCGTATAGTTTGCATTTGACACCACCAGTAGCACGTCGGTAGTCAGGGATGCGCCGTGATACAAAAACACTAAACCAAAATCATATGGGTCTCGTATAGGGATAAAAGTATGACAAGGCACGTGAGGCAATGCCCAGGGTAGGATACTACCAGTTTACCCTTCCCAGCTGGTGGTAACGCATCATAGTCATGATCGTCCGCTGCATCCAACACTTCCATAATCGAAGGGTGATCACCGATAACAACTGAAATAGTATATTCAAATGAAGAAGTGCGTCCGCTCGGGGTAGCTAACCAACTTGGCCGATACGGCTCTTGTTTTAGTCATTTCAAATTGGCACAAGTGTCAGGCTAATCCATCATCGTTCTCTTTCTTTAAATCTAGCAATCGTACGCCAAATCCAACCACTTCATTTTGGATCATCACTCTGCGTACACGGTTATTAAAGTGGTTCTCGTATCGATAGAGAGTATGCCCATATCCGGTTCCGTCTCTTTAATAACCAATGTCATTTTCACACCGATTGGATATTTTATTAAATCAAAATATCCTTTTATTTTCAAATATCATATTCTCATTTGACTTCAACAAATTTGGATTTAAAGTCCGAAATTCAATTATAAACCAGTATTTCATTTTTACACATTGCCAAATTTCATTACTATTCAGATTTACAAAGTTAATTAAGTCTTTAAATACAAAAGTTTTATTATTAAATATCCAATTTAATTAAACTCCGGAATTAATTTACTTAATTATCTAACTTAACACTTTTAATTAAACTTTAATTCAAAACAATTCAGTTTAATCTTTATATTTTAATCCAATAAAATCAATTAAAATTCTCTTTTTAATTTAAATTAAATATTTATTTAAAATTTACTTATTATATTTTAACTCAACCAAATCAAATTAAAATTCTCTTTTTAATTAAATCAAATCTTCATTTAAAATTGAATTACATATACAATATTAACACTTCATTAAATTTCAAATCATCAACTTAATGTGTTTTAAAAATCATTAACATTTAACATAACCATTATTAATTTAATTTCATGATTTTAAAATCTTAATTAACTTAATAGATTTCAAAATTTAATATTAACTTCAACGGAAAATTTGCATTCATAAATTCACGTTAAATTCCCAAATTATTTCTTAATTTCAATTTAAATATTTAAAATCCAAAATAAATTTCAATTGACCAATCGGTGTTTATTATTTAATTTTCTATCCTAGGCCAAGTGATTTAATTCGGCTTTCAACCTATATCCCGGTTTAAATTTCAGTGTCAAATCAATGTATACGGTAATAACATAAATGTAACGACCCATAATTTTCGATAATTTAATTTATTAATTTAATAAGATTTTGTAATGTAATATAGGAAGGAATAAAATTTTGTAATTTAATAATGGAATGAATACTAAAATGAATGTAACAACGTAAATTAAAGTTAATTATTTACAATTGAAATGAAATTCCAATAATAAAATAATGTAAATTGTTATACTTGGCTATAAATTAAATGTAAGAAAAACAAAATGTAAATATTGAATTAATGTATGAAATAGCATAATAAATGGTGATTGAATAAAATCAGTATTATATAAGAATTGTAACATTTGTTTGTGTAGAATGAATTCATAAGTGTATTTAAAAGTTACGGTAATGATTATTATAAGTTACATGTTTATTTAGTCTATTGAATTGAAATGGGGAATCAATTAAATTAAAATGAAATTTAATGTTACATTAATGAGATTAAGACAAAAATTGCAAAATATGAATGTAATAAGATGAATGGAAATGTTAGTTTATTTCCTAAAGTAATTATGGATTTAATAAAAAGAATGGAAATCAAGATTTATCAATTTATAGCAATTTAAATTGTAATAGTTGAAATTAGTGCAATTAAATGAAATTCATTATAACGAAAAGTGAAAGGAATATGAAATGGGAAATTATTAATGTATTAGGATATAAACCAATGTTAATTGTACCCTTGAGATGACAATTGATTGAATAACAAGTGTAACGACCCAGAATTTTGAACAAATTTAATTGAGAATATTTAATTAATCTTAAATATTTGAACGGTAATTTAATTTGAATCCCCGATGTAACTTTGAAATTTGCGATTAAACTTTAAAATTTAATCTATTGTAAGTTGAATAAAAATTTGAATCTTCAATTGTAAGCTGAAGGAAAATATTTCAAAAGCTTTTAAAATTTATATTGATGATACTGAAGATAATAGAAACTTTCAGAATTGAATTTGAAATTGCTTTGTTCAGTTTTGAAATTTATATCGTTCAACCGATATTTGAAAATAGCCGTCCGAGGCACAGTCTCGGAATTCAACGAAACCAGTTCCATTGGGTCCGTAATATTGAATTATTGTCGGATTTAAATTTTCGTATTTTTCGGAGTTGTTATGTGAACGTACGACACATAAACGCGTTAAAGTTTAAATCAAATACAATTTAAATTTAAAATTTAAATTTTGCCGACATCAGTTAAGGCAGGCACGATACTCTCCCTTAACTTACGCCTAAATTCACGCCAGAAAGCACGATATGAGATCGTGAAAGCACGATCTTTTCTCTGTTAAACGCACGATACTTCCCTTTCCAGTTTTAAAATCAAACGAAAATAAAACAGATAAATAATGGCCGCATTCTCCTTGCTATCTCGAATCCTTTCTCTCGTCCATCAATGGTGGGCAGGAATTCGAAAACGCAAGTCAATTTTCGTTCGAGGAATCAAAGCAGAAGAGACTCGCGTTCGCGAGACGAAGCTAGGGCGGGCGACTCAACTTCGGTGACTCAGTTTCGTTCGATGGGGGGATTGCGACCCTGTCGTGACTGCTATTCTCGAGTCACGGCGTTTGCCGCAGCGTGGAAGTTGTCGTAGGTCGTTTAGGGCCGCGTTGGGCTCAGGAGGTGGCGGCGCGATTGCAGTGTTCGCCGCTAGGGTTCGCGCGTGCACGTGCGATCGAAGCTGGGAGGAGAAGCTCGTGTGTTTGGATCGATTTCGAAGCAGGGTTCGCCTGATGGGTTGTCAAGCTAGGGCTGGTGAACTCGACAGAGACGGCGTCGCGATCTGTAGGCAACTTTGATCGAATCTGGGTGGAGTTCAAATTAATACAGTAAGGTATTTACAATTTATCAAATCCAATTTAAAAAATTAAACATAAATTTATATATTATCTATATATATACACACATAAACACTCTTGTATATTTTAGTGTAGGCATTTTTGGGAAAGCAGAAAATAAAATGATTTCAGTAAAATAGATTACTACTGTTCTTTACAGTAAATAAATATAGACATCCTGTAATAAATATATAGTCTGGTCAGGAAATTTATTTTTGTTTATGATGGATAAAAAAAATGAGAAATTTATATAAAGGGGATTTATTTTTAAATATAAAAAGTTGAGTTAAATAAATTTATTAAAAGAAATGGTTTGAAATGAAATCATTTGTTTAGAACTAAATCGGTAGTTAAATTAATTATAAATTAATTTAATCATTAAACGAAAAAAATTAATTGTTCAATTTATTCGAATATTAATAAATTGTGTAAATATTTATATAAGGTATAAATCGGGAAAATCAAGTCGAGATGGAAACGGATTGCAAAATATAGCAAAGGTGAGATTTTCTCACTCAAAATAAATTGCAGTTATTGATTGATATGATTGCTATTTGGACGTGATATTAGATATAGTAGGATATATATATATATATAGCAATATATACATATTGGCATATGTATATATTGGATTGATTGATTTCCCGCCTCGTATAGCGGATGAGACCCTATTGCGCCGTTAGTAAGTGGATGATTTTTATAAAACCTATATACCGCGATATTCCACCTCGAAGTGGAATTGGTATTGTGCTAACGTCTTTGGATGCAGGGAAACAGGTTGGAGGGATCCAACTGGATTCCTCACCAATATTATTATTTGCAGATATTTGTTGTATATGCTGTTATCATATTGATATATGATATTGAATGTTGTGATGGACTAATTGGTGCGTTGCATCATCGGATCCAATTTTGAAAGTTTAAAAATAACGATGTTGATTTTAAAAGAGATTTTTAAAGTGATTTTTGGAAAGTATACGTTTTATTAAAATTTTGAATTTATTTATCTTAAATAAATAAACGTTATAAATTTAAAGTTATGAAAATTATAATGTTTGTGAAATATAACTGAAAGATGATTTTTGAAAATAAATAGTTAAGTAATTTATAAACTAGTTTAAAATTGGATTTTTGAATTATTAAAAACGATATATAAAAGATGTACAAAATTGATATTTATCAATTAAAATTATTGGAATTTTAAAACGAGTTTTTAAAATGTTAAAGATATGAAATTTATAGATTTATAAATTGTGAAGTTAAAATGAATGAAATTGTAGAATAGAAGATTTATAAGAAATTAATTTATAAATTGGATTTTTGCCTTCAAATGAAATATTGATCGAATTTGTTAATAAAGGAGATTTACAAATCGAAGTTGTTATAAAGTAGGAATAGAATTTATAAACGTTGTTTTATAAATTCGAAATCAATTGAATTTGATAAATTAAATATAGAGGGTTATTAAAGGAGATATATTCGCGATTTTAGATAGCGAATTATTATTGAAATAAAATGTGTAGAGATGATTGAAATTTGGTTAAGTGAATTATATTCACGATTTTGGACAGTGAATATATTATTGAACAAAATGGATATGTTTGGGAAAATGAATATTTTAAAATGAAGTTAATTGTTTTAACGATGTTTTAAAATGATTAAATATCGAAACCATAGATTTCAACATTCATTGTTGAAATAGACGTTTTCAAGAAATAGAAGGAAATGGTGGACTATAACACTGTTGTTATAGTAAATGATTTCCGAAAGGAAATGTTTTATATAGTATTGGGATTTATATATCTATCTTAATTTCGAATCCCTATACTAGTGATTTTGAGTCGTCGTAACGATGTTTTACGTAACATTCGTTTTGACCCAAATAAATGTGTTAAAAGAATATTTTTCTTAAAAGAATGAATATATACTTAAATTTTGATTTAAGTATATCGAATATTTTCAAACGTTGAAACTAAATAAATTCGTGAAATACTTATTATTAAATAAGTATGGAATTGCTTTTCCAATATGAAATGTTTTTGAGAACTTATCTATATAAAGATAAATTGAAAGTGAATATTGAAATCGATTGAAAATCGTATATCAGTAGATATTTTGAGATATAAATTCACTATGGAATTTATAAAAGAAATGGAAATTCGTTTTAAAGATAAACGTTGGTTTATTTTTGAAGTGTGGAAATTATATATCTAGTAAAGATATTTTGGAAAATAAATAATTTGGAAAATTATTTGGAATCTGATGATGTTGCGCATCTTTATTGATAGTTAAATAACCGACTATCAATAATTACCTTGAATGGTATTTGATTGTGAATTGGATGAATTTGAATGCCACACTTATTTCTGAATAAGCGCTCACTATTCGGGTTAGCCGGAAAAGGACCATGGGGTCGTATAACCCATTCCGAATATGTGATACGTCGTTATGAATTGCATTTGATGACCGATGTTGAAGACCGGATATTTTTTAAAATAGAAGGATTACCGTCGAGTTACTCTACATCGGCTGATCTCCGGTTTAGAGGTTTTATCACCCTTAGTGACGGGAAGTCCGGACGTGATTGAAAATTATCCGGAATTGCAAGGGCTTCGTGAGGAGTGCCTTCGGTTCTGTTCGATCCCGGAACAGACTTGTATGGATTGTATGTCTGACGTTACAAATTGAGATATAAAGCTGATTTCTTTCAAATACATATCTGTTGGTGGCGGAGAATTTATTCTCTTAGCTTAACACCCTTCTCTGAGACGTACGAGCTCAGAGGTTATGTAGTTGAAATTTATCAGCGATATACTCCCAATTTGGTAACGTGACATACTGAGTGTTGCTGTGATGATCAGTGTTTGATCATTTGTGATATGATCATTTATTTGATCATTTATCTTTGTGATCATAGGTTGATCATTTGTTGACCCAAGGCATGGCTTTGTGAACAAAGCGTAGCTTTGTGGACGAGACTTCGTCGGACCTCACACCCCGGAAATGGTCAAAACAGGAAGGATGCAGCAAGGTTCTAGGGAGTAGCGCCCCTTAGTGTATGTCATTCCTTCTGGATAAAGGTGGTATCATGGTATGGAGCCCAGATACTTAACCTATGTGGTTGCTGCAAATTTATTACTTTGTGGTTGTTGCGAATCGAGGATCCTCGGGAAGATCGGTGACGATCGGGGGATGACATACGCGTGTCAGTAGTTACCTATTTTTGCAGAGGTAACCCGGCCTTGTGTTGGCAGAGATCCGGTTAGGTTCTCGGGTCGCCTTTTCCAGGAGCGTACCCATCGTGGCATAGGAAGTTCCTTTGCCTGACCATTTGTTGGAAATCCAAAGAAACAATACGTGACTTGTACGGTTTTAGTTGTAGAACCTATCATTCACTTATGGTGGTCACCACTGTTTGGATGGTAGGTATAGTAGGCATAAGTGCGGAATGCCTATGCTGGCTAAGATTTATATTATACTTTCGAAATGTTTTCTACACTATGCACTAATAATAATATCAAAAATGATTTGATTTTGCGTATCAAGCATCTTTGACTATCATAAGGAGAAATCTCCTCCGATTCTGCGTTTGCATTGTGTGTGTGTGCGGGAGGCCTTATGGTAGTCTCATTTTCCAAAAAGCATTGCGAAATTGACTTTAAAATTATCCTGCTTTTGTTTTAAAGATAAACTGTTTTACGATCTCACACCAGTCTTGCTATATTACAGCATGATAGGGGATTCTCGCTTCGCAGTTTGGTGGCGAACGGGAGACTCTTACCCCTACATGTCCCTGAGAGGGATGGGTTGGTTAGGCGAAGGCCATGACAGTCGAGAGGCTGGCCGTAAAAGCAAGTTTGGGATATCATTGTCAGCCACGGTGGGGCTGGGATGGTTGAAAAGCCTACCGGTTGTGACCGCTGTTTTCGGACTTTGACAGCTGGTATCAGAGCATATGGTTAAGCGACAACCTGCTCTGTTGGGTGTTACTCATTAGAGATAGAGTCAGTAGTACTCTAGAATGAGTTGAGAGTAATAATATATAGGAGCGCGTATTTGTTAATGAATATAAAATTGTTTTGTATTGTGTTGACTTATCGGTTGATTGTTTATAGATTCTGGTCGATGCAGTCTAGCTAACTGTGTTGATAGGAGTTTCTAAACTCTTAAACAAGATAAACCGACACAGTATTGTTTTTGAATAGGGTGAATGAAATAATTTTACCCAAACATATTTTTGTATAGAAAAGAAATGATTTTCTGTAAATTATTACAGTATATGGTTGCATGGTTGTTAGGAAGTGATAATATCATTGTTATCATTGAAATTGAATAAGAAATTGAAATCATAACTCCAAAGTTAAGAAATAAATTCATATACAAATGAAATTTAAGAATATAAATTATAAATGTGACTTATAATTTGAAACGGAATTCCATAGAAGTATTTGGAAATATTTTGAAAAGAATTTGAAAATTTTAGAGATTTGGAAAGTTTAAATCATTTTTGATTGAAAATGAATTTCAAAGGTTTTGGAAAGTATTTTGGAGAGATGAAAGCTCTAAACTCTTTTCGGTCGCTGGAAAATAACTTCGGTAATGACTGCAGCATCACCGGTGTTCATTTTCGGGTTTCCAAAAGAGGAATTGCTGCCAAATTGTTTTAAATGGGAGTTATTTGAAAATTTGGGTTTAGTTTTGGAAATTCAAAGGATAATTTGAATTGTTTTCAAAATGGCTTTGAAATGTTGGTAAACTCTGGAATGCCATATAAAGATATTTATGAAATATTACTAAGTTGATAACTTATACAATTTGAATTTTGATAGAATAAATTTAACTTAAAGAATGAAGTTAAATCAAAGTAAGTATAAGCGAATCAATTAAATAAAGTGAAAAGATTACTTAAAGAAAATTTATTAAGTTGAAAATAAATTTGGAGTAGTAACAAATAAATTGGAATTGAGTATTGAATTATGGAAGTAAATTGTGAATGAATAAATAAATTTGCAATTGTAAGTGTAAGAATATGAAATTGAATGTTAAAATTCATTTTGAAATTGTAAGTAAGACTGAATTGAATTTAGATTTGTGGAAAACAAAGTGAACTATTAAACTAAAATTAGTAAGTGAAGCTAATTGAATGAAGTGAATAAGATTAAAACTGAATGTTGAAACCAAATTTGAATTCAAATGAATGTGAAATGTAAAATTAAATTCAAATGAACGTGAAATGTAAAATTGAATGAAAATAAATATGTAACTTCACCAGTGAAGTAAAGATGTATAAGAAGTGTATATTGAAAATTTTGTAATAGAATGTGCAAAATGGTTTGAATATTGTAACTAGATATTATGGCTAGTAGGTTATACAGGTGTTATAAAGGAATTGGAACTTTGAATTGCAAAGATAAATTTGAATTGCTCGAAAAAGGTAAGTATATATTTAAATTTCAATATGAGATTTGCTGACTTCTTCTCTAGCCGCTTGGCTTTTTCCTTTTCTTTTCGAAATTTGAGAGTCCGTAGGGACGTTTTGTAGTCGTACCGTATTAGCCGCGCAAAGGAGACGTTGGCGAAATTTTTCGAAAATTTAGGGCGTTAGAAATATTTTTGAGAAAATTTTGAAAGTTTGAATTTGAAATTTAAATTTGAGTTGAGGAGTAAAAAAACAATGTTGTTTTGAAACTTATAATTGAAGTTGGAAATTTAGTTGAAATGATAACGAATCTTTAGTAGAAAGATTTGTTTTGAAAAAAAAATTGATAAAACCATTTGATTGTGAAAAATAGTAGATGAGCTAAGGACTTTTTTTTCCTAACTTGTAATTTCGGGACGAAATTCTTTTAAGGAGGGAAGTTTGTAACGACCCAGAATTTTGAACAAATTTAATTGAGAATATTTAATTAATCTTAAATATTTGAACGGTAATTTAATTTGAATCCCCGATGTAACTTTGAAATTTGCGATTAAACTTTAAAATTTAATCTATTGTAAGTTGAATAAAAATTTGAATCTTAAATTGTAAGCTGAAGGAAAATATTTCAAAAGCTTTTAAAATTTATATTGATGATACTGAAGATAATAGAAACTTTCAGAATTGAATTTGAAATTGCTTTGTTCAGTTTTGAAATTTATATCGTTCAACCGATATTTGAAAATAGCCGTCCGAGGCACAGTCTCGGAATTCAACGAAACCAGTTCCATTGGGTCCGTAATATTGAATTATTGTCGGATTTAAATTTTCGTATTTTTCGGAGTTGTTATGTGAACGTACGACACATAAACGCGTTAAAGTTTAAATCAAATACAATTTAAATTTAAAATTTAAATTTTGCCGACATCAGTTAAGGCAGGCACGATACTCTCCCTTAACTTACGCCTAAATTCACGCCAGAAAGCACGATACGAGATCGTGAAAGCACGATCTTTTCTCTGTTAAACGCACGATACTACCCTTTCCAGTTTTAAAATCAAACGAAAATAAAACAGATAGATAATGGTCGCATTCTCCTTGCTATCTCGAATCCTTTCTCTCGTCCATCAATGGAAAACGCAAGTCAATTTTCGTTCGAGGAATCAAAGCAGAAGAGACTCGCGTTCGCGAGACGAAGCTAGGGCGGGTGACTCAACTTCGGTGACTCAGTTTCGTTCGATGGGGGGATTGCGACCCTGTCGCGACTGCTATTCTTGAGTCACGGCGTTTGCCGCAGCGTGGAAGTTGTCGTAGGTCGTTTAGGGCCGCGTTGGGCTCAGGAGATGGCGGCGCGACTGCAGTGTTCGCCGCTAGGGTTCGCGCGTGCACGTGCGATCGAAGCTGGGAGGAGAAGCTCGTGTGTTTGGATCGATTTCGAAGCAGGGTTCGCCTGATGGGTTGTCAAGCTAGGGCTGGTGAACTCGACAGAGACGGCGTCGCGATCTGTAGGCAACTTTGATCGAATCTGGGTGGAGTTCAAATCAATACAGTAAGGTATTTACAATTTATCAAATCCAATTTAAAAAATTGAACATAAATTTATATATTATCTATATATATACACACATAAACACTCTTGTATATTTTAGTGTAGGCGTTTTTGGGAAAGCAGAAAATAAAATGATTTCAGTAAAATAGATTACTACTGTTCTTTACAGTAAATATATATAGACATCCTGTAATAAATATATAGTCTGGTCAGGAATTTTTTTTTTATGATGGATAAAAAAAATGAGAAATTTATATAAAGGGGATTTATTTTTAAATATAAAAAGTTGAGTTAAATAAATTTATTAGAAGAAATGGGTTTGAAATGAAATCATTTGTTTAGAACTAAATCGGTAGTTAAATTAATTATAAATTAATTTAATTATTAAATGAAAAAAATTAATTGTTCAATTTATTCGAATATTAATAAATTATGTAAATATTTATACAAGGTATAAATCGGGAAAATCAAGTCGAGATGGAAACGGATTGCAAAATATAGCAAAGGTGAGATTTTCTCACTCAAAATAAATTGCAGTTATTGATTGATATGATTGCTATTTGGATGTGATATTAGATATAGTAGGATATATCTATATATATAGCAATATATACATATTGGCATATGTATATATTGGATTGATTGATTTTCCGCCTCGTATAGCAGATGAGACCCTATTGCGCCGTTAGTAAGCGGATGATTTTTATAAAACCTATATACCGCGATATTCCACCTCGAAGTGGAATTGGTATTGTGCTAACGTCTTTGGATGCAGGGAAACAGGTTGGAGGGATCCAACTGGATTCCTCACCAATATTATTATTTGCAGATATTTGTTGTATATGCTGTTATCATATTGATATATGATATTGAATGTTGTGATGGACTAATTGGTGCGTTGCATCATCGGATCCAATTTTGAAAGTTTAAAAATAACGATGGTGATTTTAAAAGAGATTTTTAAAGTGATTTTTGGAAAGTATACGTTTTATTAAATTTTTGAATTTATTTATCTTAAATAAATAAACGTTATAAATTTAAAGTTATGAAAATTATAATGTTTGTGAAATATAACTGAAAGATGATTTTTGAAAATAAATAGTTAAGTAATTTATAAAATAGTTTAAAATTGGATTTTTGAATTATTAAAAACGATGTATATAAAAGATGTACAAAATTGATATTTATCAATTAAAATTATTGGAATTTTAAAACGAGTTTTTAAAATGTTAAAGATATGAAATTTATAGATTTATAAATTGTGAAGTTAAAATGAATGAAATTGTAGAATAGAAGATTTATAAGAAATTAACTTATAAATTGGATTTTTGCCTTCAAATGAAATATTGATCGAATTTGTTAATAAAGGAGATTTACAAATCGAAGTTGTTATAAAGTAGGAATAGAATTTATAAACGTTGTTTTATAAATTCGAAATCAATTGAATTTGATAAATTAAATATAGAGGGTTATTAAAGGAGATATATTCGCGATTTTAGATAGCGAATTATTATTGAATAAAATGTGTAGAGATGATTGAAATTTGGTTAAGTGAATTATATTCACGATTTTGGACAGTGAATATATTATTGAACAAAATGGATATGTTTGGGAAAATGAATATTTTAAAATGAAGTTAATTGTTTTAACGATGTTTTAAAATGATTAAATATCGAAACCATAGATTTCAACATTCATTGTTGAAATAGACGTTTTCGAGAAATAGAAGGAAATGGTGGACTATAACACTGTTGTTATAGTAAATGATTTCCGAAAGGAAATGTTTTATATAGTATTGGGATTTATATATCTATCTTAATTTCGAATCCCTATACTAGTGATTTTGAGTCGTCGTAACGATGTTTTACGTAACATTCGTTTTGACCCAAATAAATGTGTTAAAAGAATATTTTTCTTAAAAGAATGAATATATACTTAAATTTTGATTTAAGTATATCGAATATTTTCAAACGTTGAAACTAAATAAATTCGTGAAATACTTATTATTAAATAAGTATGGAATTGCTTTTCCAATATGAAATGTTTTTGAGAACTTATCTATATAAAGATAAATTGAAAGTGAATATTGAAATCGATTGAAAATCGTATATTAGTAGATATTTTGAGATATAAATTCACTATGGAATTTATAAAAGAAATGGAAATTCGTTTTAAAGATAAACGTTGGTTTATTTTTGAAGTGTGGAAATTATATATCTAGTAAAGATATTTTGGAAAATAAATAATTTGGAAAATTATTTGGAATCTGATGATGTTGCGCATCTTTATTGTTAGTTAAATAACCGACTATCAATAATTACCTTGAATGGTATTTGATTGTGAATTGGATGAATTTGAATGCCACACTTATTTTTGAATAAGCGCTCACTATTCGGGTTAGCCGGGAAAGGACCATGGGGTCGTATAACCCATTTCGAATATGTGATACGTCGTTATGAATTGCATTTGATGACCGGTGTTGAAGACCGGATATTTTTGAAAACGGAAGGATTACCGTCGAGTTACTCTACATCGGTTGATCTCCGGTTTAGAGGTTTTATCACCCTTAGTGACGGGAAGTCCGGACGTGATTGAAAATTATCCAGAATTGCAAAGGCTTCGTGAGGAGTGCCTTCGGTTCTGTTCGATCCCGGAACAGACTTGTATGGATTGTATGTCTGACGTTACAAATTGAGATATAAAGCTGATTTCTTTCAAATACATATCTGTTGGTGGCGGAGAATTTATTCTCTTAGCTTAACACCCTTCTCTGAGATGTACGAGCTCAGAGGTTATGTAGTTGAAATTTATCAGCGATATACTCCCAATTTGGTAACGTGACATACCGAGTGTTGCTGTGATGATCAGTGTTTGATCATTTGTGATATGATCATTTATTTGATCATTTATCTTTGTGATCATAGGTTGATCATTTGTTGACCCAGGCATGGCTTTGTGAACAAAGTGTAGCTTTGTGGACGAGACTTCGTCGGACCTCACACCCCGGAAATGGTCAAAACAGGAAGGATGCAGCAAGGTTCTAGGGAGTAGCGCCCCTTAGTGTATGTCATTCCTTCTGGATAAAGGTGGTATCATGGTATGGAGCCCAGATACTTAACCTATGTGGTTGCTGCAAATTTATTACTTTGTGGTTGTTGCGAATCGAGGATCCTCGGGAAGATCGGTGACGATCGGGGGATGACATACGCGTGTCAGTAGTTACCTATTTTTGCAGAGGTAACCCGGCCTTGTGTTGGCAGAGATCCGGTTAGGTTCTCGGGTCGCCTTTTCCAGGGGCGTACCCATCGTGGCATAGGAAGTTCCTTAGCCTGACCATTTGTTGGAAATCCAACGAAACAATACGTGACTTGTACGGTTTTAGTTGTAGAACCTATCATTCACTTATGGTGGTCACCACTGTTTGGATGGTAGCTATAGTAGGCATAAGTGCGGAATGCCTATGCTGGCTAAGATTTATATTATACTTTCGAAATGTTTTCTACACTATGCACTAATAATAATATCAAAAATGATTTGATTTTGCGTATCAAGCATCTTTGACTATCATAAGGAGAAATCTCCTCCGATTCTGCGTTTGCATTGTGTGTGTGTGCGGGAGGCCTTATGGTAGTCTCATTTTCCAAAAAGCATTGCGAAATTGACTTTAAAATTATCCTGTTTTTGTTTTAAAGATAAACTGTTTTACGATCTCACACCAGTCACCATGACTGACCTGGAGTTTATTGTTTCCCTTCTAAACTCTGGGTGCCCACCAATTTCCACACGGGCAGTCTAGAGTTAGGTTATTAGGATATTCTGGATATTCTGGAGCTTTGGAAGCAAGCTGGATGGCGAGACGTAGTATTTGTATCTGATATATTTATTCCGCTGTGTATTCTGTATGAGGACAAGTTTTTATAATTGTCCATTGATGTGCTGTGTTGTATTGAGTTGTATATTGACTCTGATTGATGTATTGTATAAAACTGATATAATTCTTTGTTTAAAAGAGTATTCATTTATCTATTATATATTGTTCCGCTGCGAATGTGAGATTCTGATATTGCTTCTGTTTCTATGTTTTTCTGTTCTTCTTCTTTCTTCTTCCTTTTCTTCTATCTTTTTTTCTTCTTCTTTCTACCTTTTTCTTCTTTCTTAAACCATCATGGTTCGTATTTCCATGCCTCTTGAGTTAATCAATGGAGATTAGTGTTTAATCAAGATGTACGGATTTGCGGGTCTTGACAACAAGATTTGAAATCAAATAAATGGATTTATTGGAATTTCAATTGATAATTTATGAATTTACTGAAATTGAAATTTAATACTGTAATTGGTAAATTAATTAACTTTGAATTGATATCTAAATTGTTTAAAGTATTGTAATTGTTTAAGAAATCAAAAATGATAAAATTTGTTAATTATGGAATTGAAATTGAAAATTTGATTTAATTAATTTAATATTAATTTATTTAATTAATGTGAAAATAGCCATTTTGGCCACTGACTCGGATTTTGACGAAACTAGTTTCATCGGATCCGTAACAGTGAATTATTATAAGATTTCAAGTTTCGTAGCGATCAGATTTGTCGTTTGATCGAACGGACTCGAAACACCTAGAAATCAATTTAATTAAAATCAATTGAAATCAATTTGAAATAAGCTGATTTTAACATAACTTCTTCATACGATGGAATTAGGACTTGAAACCTGTTCTGTTGAGTTTAATATTTTTGAAAATATCTATTTTGATATATGGGATGACCCATTTTCGTTCCGGAGGCAAAACGGGCTTTTTGGGTTGTTTATCGTTCCATTCCAAATCGATCTGGTCCATTCTTTTCTATCTCAGCTATTCATATAAATAGCTCATTATAAACTCTAGTGTTTCTCAACTCAGTTTGTTTGTACGTACAATTTCATTTGTTCCTCTCTTTCTAATGGCAGACAAATCCTAAATTATCTAATTCAATTTCAAATCAAATTTCAACTTCAAAATCAAATCTCCTCAAACTATATCGAATTATTTATTGATTCGAAGCTCTCGAAGAGCGCAAGTCAGTTCTGCTATTTGTTTTTCAATCTGGGTTTCTGTGTTGCCGGAATACGGTGATTTGTTCTCGGCCATTCATCGTGCGTTGATCAACGACGATGGATCGTCGAATCAGGGGTGCCATCGTGTAGAGGAGATCGATCGTAGTCCATCGGAGTTGTTCGTTCGCAGAGAGAACGGTCGGATTGACCAGAATATTTCGATTTGGGGCATGATTTCGAGTGGCGGCTCGGTCATTCTGGGCTCGCGAGGGTTGATCGCGTAGGCATGGGGGTTAAGGAGCTGGTGGAGGCACGTCTCTGGCCTGGGTATGGTGGCGTCCGGCGAGCCGTGATGGCGTTTCTGGCGCTGTTTAACGGACGACATTCGAAGAGGGTTGCGTGTTTCTAAGATTAGGGTTCGGCTATGATTTGCTGTAGGGTTCCAACGTGATCATCAGGTGACGTGGTAGAGATGAGTTGTTTTGTTTTTTTTTAATTTTCAATTTCAATCATTCTAATACACGTAACTTCTGCATGCGAGGTCCGATTCATGTGCCGTTTGTTGCGTTGGGATCGTATTGAAATTCCAGACATTCTGACGCTGGTTTGGACGAATTCTGAGACAGTTCAAATTTTGGGTTTAAATTCGATTTAAATTCAAAGGCGAGTGTTTTGACCCACTCACAACTTCTAAAATTTCTTATATTTGTTAAATTAAATTTATGGTGTGATTATAAATTTATTTATGACTGTTTGGTATATTTTAAATCATCATCTCAGTTAATTTGAATTTAATCGTTATTTAATTTATTATTGAATATAAATTCCAGTTAAATACCTATTATTGATTATCAGTTCTATATTGATATTTGTTGATTGATTTGGATGATGATTGTGATGGATGTTGATTGTTGATATTGGATGAATTGATGTTTTATTTTATATCGTTATAAACTGCAAGTTCACTATGGGTTGAAATGATACATACCCGAATGATCAATAGATTAAGGAAAAATCATTGAGTTGAAATGATAGATTCGAGCGATTTTATGGATTTTATTATTAATTCGGGATTGCGGTTTGAAATGATATATAACCGTAACATTTTAAATTGCAGATTGAAATGATAAATATCTGTACACTACAACAAAAAGTGTCTTTTATAGCGGCGTATAGCCGCTATTAATCACAACCATAGCGGTTTGATAAGCGCTGTATATCGACATGTTATAAAAAACTGTTGAATATTTATAACACAAAATATGCCGCTATGGTTGAGCTTAGTTTTATAACGCAAATTCACCGCTATGGTACGTTAATTCAATAGCTCATTATAGCCGCTATAATACAGCTAAATCTCAATGGAACTGGAAATCTTTATAACACCATTTTGCCGCTATAAAATATTTATTCAATAGCTCATTATAGCCGCTATAATACAGCTAAATCTCAACGGAATTGGAAATCTTTATAACAACATTTTGCAGCTATTTACACAGTACTATAGCATGTATATACCGTTATAAAATACGCAGATACACGGTACTATAGCATGAATCTTCTTTAAAAACATAACAGTTGAACAATGTAAGAGCCATAGAATATAATAACCAAGAAATGAAACTCATTCAATCAAACGTACCAAATGTCTATATATATTATATTAAACATGCTCAAACATACACATAATATCCATTATATAATAACAACATCGCAAATAAGTTTTCAACTGGACTAAAAAACAATATAGCTAATAACACAAAACCAGGTCATAACCATTGTCTTGCGACTTGCTCTTTTACTGGGAAGCATGGAAGCAGAGTTGAAGCAGGTGCAGGAGCTGTTCAACAAGCAGCAGATAATCCAACATCATAAAAATGACGTGTAATCTGATGCCATCTCCTTCTCAATTGTTTCCTTGACAGCCTGCAAAAAGAAAAGGTTCAAAACTTCAAATTCTTGCTAACACTTCAGAAGGCCTGAGGTGGTAATAAAACTTCATTCTTTTTAAGGGCTAATTTGCAATATAGTAGACGCGTGCTGTTAATACTTATTCAATGTGCCGTTAATACCTATTCAATGTGCTGTTAAGGGCTAATTCACATTTTATTACTTATTTTGTAGAATTTTGGGGAAAGGTATCCATTTTAGTTTTTGACATTTTATGGTGTTTGATTAAATGTGTCTGAAACATTATTGAATTGCATATATTTTGTTTCTACATCTTTCATAGATACAAAGAGAAAAATATTTGTACATATAGTTTCCAAAATCTTCTCAATATTTAACTTGGAAATATTTCATAACTTATCTCACAAGTTTTCGGAATTTGTAATAAATTCTTCCTACGATTTCCAAACCGATTATACTTAATTATAATTCCAACCAACCATTTATAACTCCTTTAAAAGAATTCAAAATCTTCCCGAAGTTATCGCATCTAGACATCAGAAATTTTGTTAAGTCCCTAACATTCCACTTATAGGATTTCTCTTATAAAATCCCATCCTTTGATAAACCCATTTACACATTTCGAGAGAATTTATAAATAAATTTGCAATCATTTCAAACTATATATATATATATATAACGAGTATTTTCTTTAAAGAACAGTAATTTATTTAAAATGTTTTAAAGTAATTATTTAAGATATTGAAAACACTTTTATAACATCTATAACTCATTTTTAGAGGAGAAAATAAATTTCCAAAGCTGAATTTAAAAGTTAGAAGTTATTAAATAAATACTTAATATTTGGAAACCTACCTACCGAAGTATTTAAATCTCAACTGGTTTAAAATTTCATAGTTTTAAAATAAATAAATTTTCCTTTTAAACAAACTCACTTCTTACAATTTAAAATATATTTTTAAAATCTCAATAACCAATTCAACTTATAAATTCCTTTCGACTTCCATCACATCGCTTCCATTCCGATTTCCTTAACCATCTTCACTTTTCAAAAGTGGTAATCCACTATTTTCCTCACCCTATTTCCATATTCTAATATAATTTCACCTACGAATTTTATATTTCCAATTTATCATCCTGATATCGATTTCCTTTATTTATAAACATCGTTTATAAATTTTTATAACTCCTTTGAGTTTTTTCCCTGCTTATAAAAACAATCTTATTTATAAAATTTCATTTTTTTATAAATCCATTCCTTTATAAATCCCAATTATAACTCCAGTCTATTTTTAATATCGACTTCAACTCCTTTTTATATTTTTCGAATGCCATCTATAAATTCTTTTGTATAATTCATTTTTTTTAATTCTCTATCTTAAAACAATTTACGAAGAGTTAAGTACAACTTAAACAAAAATCTATTATTTTTATTTTTCAATACAGTTTTCTTTAAAATAACCCAATTTCCAATATAAATATTTTTATTTCCAAAACTCCTTTTTATTCCTTCGAATTCCAAAGAATAATATTTATGGTATTTAAAAATATCAAAATTAAAGGCCAGTGCTATTATAGCATCCAATAATTCAAATTTCAACAATAATCGATAACAGATTATCTACCACATCATATATGAAGAATAAGCAATATATTTGAGGAATCCAGTTGGATCCCTCCAACCTGTTTTCCTGCATCCATAGATGTTAATACAACATAAAGTAATACCAATCTCACTTTGAGGGGGATATCGCGGTATATAGGGTCATCTGCTATTATGCGGGGCTTATAGGGTCTCATCTGCTATAATGTGCGGGAATATCACTCCAAATACTATATATATATACATACTACATATATTTTATCCTTCAACATGAAATAATTTATAATTTCAACAAGCATCCAAAATTTAATTTCAACCATTTAAAATTTAAATTTTGGTAATCCAAATGAGCGAGAATTTTCTCACCTTGATTTTTGTTTGCAACCCATTTCAATCTCGACTTGATTTCACGATTTTTAGACCTCGGAAGAATAATTTACAAATTGTATAAGTTAACATTTTTTTTCTTTCCCTTTTTTCCACTAATAATACTTTTATAAAATTTAATTAAAATAAATTATTTTACCTTCTACTGCATCTCTGCCGAAATGAACCCTACCTCGACGAAGACTTCCTACCATCACCGTGGCCATCTGGACTCTCCACGACACCACCTAGACTCGCGCACGCCTCCCACACCACTGCCACTTCATCGTTTAACCGCGTCACCCTTCTAGAACCCTAGTCGCACTCGCCACTCGAGCCACCAACCTCATTCAGAATCGACTGCGCCGCCACCCCTCCACTGTCGCGACGTCAGGCTTCGAACCCTAGCTTCGACTCACCCTCTAGGGAAACGCGACACCAGAAATTTCGATTTCTTGAATCGCGATGCCCTCCTACGTCACCTTTGATTACTTCCTGCAGCCCTAATCGTCTTTCGACTCTCACCCACATGCGCGTCCCCCTCCTCCTTCGCAGCAGCCACCGCTACCGAGTCGATCACTTCGCACCCACTTCCCTCTAACTCGTCAGTGGCCCTAAATTCCAAACATTTGCGAGCGTGCCCAGCAGCCCAGGTTGCCTTGTTGATGTCGCGATCCTCCCTGCGCGCTTCTTTTTTTAGTTTCGTTCGATATGTATCTGCTTGTTGAAATCGAACTAAGAGAGGGGAAAAGGAAACTCGCCTGTTGATTTCACTTTCATTTTTTTTATATGCTCAGCCTTTTTTTCTTTTTCTTATTCTGCTTTTTTTCACTTGGCTGGGCTGTGATGTTTAAAAGAGGGAGACGTGATTTTGGAAAGGAAAGTAGCGTGATTTGATCAGTTGCGTGTTTGAATAGGCTAAGGTACATTGATTTGAAGAGGGGGAAAAGAGCTGATGTGAATATATGGGTCAATCAATATAATTATATATATATATAATTTAAATTTCAAACATCTCGGTTTCGTAGCTTAAAATCTCGAACCCCTATCGTGGCATGCCGTTAGGCGTTCATAATGTTATACCCCTATTCCAAACACAATGAAAATAGTTTCGAGTCCTAATTCGATCGTATGGAGAAGATAGCTTTTTGGACCCAATTATTATATTGAATTTCGATATTAATTTCAACGTGTTTATATCCCGTACGATCAAACGATAACTCCAAACGCTACGAAACTTGAAATCCGATAATAATACATTATTACAGATCCAACGGAACTGGTTTCGTCAAATTCCAAGACTGTGCCCCGGATCGCTATTTTAACTCGTCGATTAAATCGACGATTTCAAAATTTTGTGAAATCACTTGAAATCCCAGTTTTAAAATCTTACTAACTCAACTATAAATCCAAATAAAATATTTAAACCATTTAAATATTTCAAATTAACCTTCGAAAAACCCGGGTCGTTACAAGTTTATTATATTTGGTTTTAGAATCTTTGAATGGCAGTTTATGATTTTTTCCTAATTGACAGTATGTACAAACATATGTAATAGATACATTGTCAAAAGAAATTTCATTATTATTCAATATTATTTTTACAACATCTACACTTGGATGGCCTAGCTTAGAATGCCATACATCAAACTTACTTATGCTTCTTTTATTTTGGGATGATTGACAAAGATTACAGTACATATTTTTGTTTCCAGTACTTCTTGAATTAGGCAGAGTAAATTTGTAGAGTTCCTTCACTGTTTTACCCCACAAAAGAATTTTATTTGTTAGTGTATCTCTTATTAAACAATATCTTTGATAAGATTCAAAATATACATTGTTATCATAAGCAAATTCTTTTTAATTTGTGGAACTCTTAAGAGATTATTGAGATAGAGTACCCTTTCACCTTGTATATAACCATTACCAGTATGAGTAATTTTAGTTGACTCACCATTACCCATGTGTATGCACTGTTTACCTATATACTCTTTGTTTCCCAGATTTTGATTGCTGAGGTTATTAGTGACATGATTTGTAGCTCCTAAATCTGGATACCATGAATCATCTTGAATATCATCTATTTTAGCTGTTTCATTGTAACTGCCTTTGGTAGAGTCTGTTTGACTTTTGGTTTCTTGTTGTATGTTAGCCAGATTTACGCTTGGTCTTTGACATTTTGTTGTCTAGGTGTGGAGTTAACATCAAATCTAAAATAGCACTTGTTTGTTGTGTGTCCAAACCTCTCACAAATCTAACATCTAGGTCTACCACTATTGTTGTTAGTCCATCTGCCATCTTTGCCTCTATATCTGTTTTATTGATATCCTCATTGATTGTTGTTGTTTGACTCATTTCTTAATTGAGTTCTTTCTTGATTTCTGCCTTTGTTTGCAACATAACTGACTAATAGATCAAAAATAGTTGGCTTTCTTTGCTCTAATCTGCCTTCATGTGCTAAGAGAGTAGAGTGCACATATGACAAAGTTGGCACAATATCCTTTGATGATATCACAGCCACAATGGCTTCATATTCATCATCTAATCCACCCAAGATTGACAAAATTTGTCCAGTGTCAGTCACTGCATAATCTGCTGCTCCAAGTAAGTCACATAGTGTTTTAATCTTTGATAGATATTCTCGCATAGACATGTTATTCTTCTTTAAGTTTTGAAATTGTCTCCTGTAATGCATCACCCTTACTGTTGATTGAGATCTGAATAATTGTTCCATAGTTGATCAGATTTCATGAGAGTTCTTGCAACCTATCAGCTGTGGTAATAAGTTTGAACTTATTGTAGACAGTATCCCAGAACATAGTAGACTGTCTTGTCAATGATAAATTGTGTATTCTCTGTTTATGCAGAATTTTTGTCAATGTTTGAGACAAATTGCTCTGGTTCTTGTTTTCTTCCAAGAATATATTCTTCTAACCCATATCCTCTTACTGCTGATTGAACTTGAAACTTCCATAGAAGATAATTTGTTTCACCTAGCTGAGTTTGTATTAGCTATGTCTGTGGACTTGCTATATTTTTTGATATATTCTCTGCAGCATTAGGTGGTGCTGGGTTTGAACTTGGATTTGGTGATGTTGATGAATTGTTTTCAATATCTCCTTCTGCCACGATTAGTACTCAAGAATGAAGGACAAGTTATTCAAAAGTGGGAAAGAAACAATAACCTGACTTGTAGATAAAAAACCGAGTGAACTGCTGATTGTACAGGTGACTTTAGACCAGTATTTGAATTAGATCAGAAAGCATCTAGTGATTTTGATGCTGGCATGGCTTAATGATGATCCTTCTTTTGGTTTCTTGAATTTCTTTAAAATTGAAAATTGCTGGCACGGCTTAGTGATGATCTTTCTTACAGTTTCTTGAATTTCTTTTAAAAACTAAAAGCAACAAGAGGGGTTATATAATGAATGCTTTTCTGATAACTCTTCTTGGCATGGATTTATGATGATCTTGATGAATTAAAGATTCAAAAACTGTAACTTGAGCAGTTTCAGGTGATGAGAGTAATCTCTGATGAACTGCAACAGATGTAGCCTATTCAAATGATGAAAACAACTCTGATGAATATTGGCAAGGCACTGTTCTGTTAATTAAACAGTTTTGAAATGCTCTGATACCATATTAGAAAATGTGATGATGATAATTGAGAATGAGTATTTGCAAAAGAGAATTATTGCTTGTATTTGATAATATTACATGATGACTATACTCTGCTATTTATACAAACTTTGCTGAGAAAAATAAAAGAGAATTTGGGCCTATTCGTATATAACCTAAGCCCATATAAACACATACTGATATATCTTGTACTACTCTCTTATTATATTCGTATATAACCTCAATTTCTAATAATTATGTTGCATCATATCGTTTTTGCAAAATATCATCGCTTATAGAAGTGTTATAAGTATAATAGACAATTGATCTTATTTATGGATCAAATGTGGTTTGTTGATATATATAAAGAAGAAGGGATTAGATCCATATCCATAGGTGCATACAGTTCTCGGTAAGTAAAGAGACAAGTGCGACTAAAAATAGTAATATTGAATATCAAATTCATATGTGGCATAAATGGTCGAAGCCATGCAAGAGTCAAGGTTCATACCAGATATCTCCTACAACCGAAATGGGGAAAACGTCAATCGGTAAGGTTGAGGTGCAGTCTCTTGTTGAAACCCAAACCCCGCGTGTAGGAGCTGTAGTTAATAAGTGGTCCGCAATACACTATTTCACCTTAGAGGAGGTAAGGGGGTTAGCATTGTGGAACAATCCCAATGATAGCCCGCCGAATAAATGGGGAACGATGGGGTTTTCTGGTCGTGAAGGAAGAGATAGGGGGAAACCGAAGAGGAAGTTTCAGTTGAGAGAGGAAGATTGGCAGGTTGACAAAAAGTAAGAAAGCATGGAGATGGAATTAAAAGGGGAAGGATGATGGCGGCGTTTGGAAAAGAATCGAGGCTAGTGTTAGTGGGAGAAGGAAAAATGGCACGTAGGGAAGCTGCTATAAATTATCCATTGTCCGATTTCTTTTTTCAGCAGATGTCAATGCATGAATTTTTTGGCAAACTGGAAACCAAAGGTCTTGTAGATATCATCCAAGCTTATATATATATTATAATAGAAATAGATAATAAATGATTGACACGGTTGGATAGGAAAGAGATTTGAATTCAACTTTCATATAATATTATAGATAAATTTTTAAATTGGTATCGATTATTTTCAATTAGCAATATGGAAGGAGCGGCGCTGGAGTTAAGTTTAAAAACAACCAAAAATAGCTGGTAAATATCCTCTTGCTAGGGATTATAATTTAATTATGTCATATTTGTCTATTTATTAGTGTGTTTGTTTATGTATGACTAGAATATATGAATCCAACAATGGATTGAACATGATGTGATGTACTCATATTTCTTAATTTATGTAAAATTTGTAAAATGAACCAATTATTAAATTGGTGTTGATCTTTTAGTGAGGAGCTCTCTCTTAGAGAGGAACTCTCTAAACATTATTGAGAAGGTTGGGGTATAATATTTGTAATTCCTTATTCTTTCTTATGGAAGAAGACAGTTAACATGGACTAATTTTTTCAACATCATGTCAAATGGGGGATGCACTTCAGTGCCAACAACTGCAAAGGGTGGAAAGAGTTGGGTTGATTTGCTTTGCAAGATTCAAGACTAATGGTTATCAGATTATACGTTTAATACCCAAAACTAACACTGGGTTAGTTTCACAAAATCGCAAAAGGCAGGAGAAATCAAGTATCGCAATTCCCAATATTTTCCATTTTTAGTTCTAGCAATAGCAAGGGTAAACAACTTGTGAAGTCGTGCCTTTGTATTGTTAGAAATGAATAAGTTGTATTAGGGAATGTGAAGGTATTAATTGCCTTGGAAGTTGAATAGTCTCACATCTTAGAATAAAATAAACTATTTGTGTTTATATACTAAGATGTGGACACTATGAGAATTCATATAGATAAAGAGAGACACAAGCCATGACAGGTGGTGCAATGCACCATCCCGCACACACGCCTCCGTGCCCCCGCGCCCATGTACGTATCCGTGCCCGCACCCCCGATGCGGTGAATGGGCGTTCGAGGCGTATTAGAGGCACTTAGCACTTTGCAGTTGGCTTGGTATGGCTGTTTAGACCGAACAGTTTTTATTTCTATTCGTTCAAATTCAAACGGTCGCACGGCCTGGTAAAGGGTCGCAACCTTTCCAACAGTCACATCTGTTTGAACAGGCACTTATTACCAAATAGGCGCACCTCCCCACGCCTATATATAGGTAGACATAAAATAGTAGAATGAAAATCAAGTTTTTCTGCATTTCTATCTCCTCATAGCATTCTGTTCTTAAAATACACTATCTTGAGTTCGTTTTGCTCTACGATTGTTGTGCAACATCATAGAGAAGGTCCGTTTTATCTTGGGAAACAATTGCTCGATATCCTTAAGTGCCGTAGAGGGAGAAATATTGTTTCAAGGAAATAGTTCTCAAACACTAGACTTGGACAATCTAATCGGTACGGTTTTTACTGCTTATTTGTTAACTGCACAAGTACTACTTGTAACAATTTTGTGACATATCTGTGATGGTTTGTTGTTGTTACCATTTACAACATAATTGTAACAATTCAGTAACTCTTTTCCGACGTTACTATTTAACAATTTCGTAACACTTTTCTGACGTTACGAACAACAATATTGATTTATTGTTCGTTGTTTTTGTAAACGAAAATGTCTAATGAAAGCAACAATTCTGCACCAACACAGACTATGATTACTACTCAATCTACAAGTATGGTTCCAACAATGGCGCTATCTCATGGAGAATGGTCGGAAAAGTTCACAGGGATGGACTTCAAACGTTGGCAGCAAAAGATGCCGTTTTACTTGACAACTTTGGGCCTTGCAAAGTTTCTTACAGAAGATGCTCCCGTAGTCGAAGAATTGGAACCTGATGCAATAAAAGTTGAAGCTCTGAATGTCTGGAAGAGTTCGACTTTATGTGCAAGAACTACTTATTAAATGGGCTCGACAACAGCCTATACAATATTTACTGTACCGCTCGAATTTCCAAAGAACTTTGGACAACATTAGAGAAAAAAGTACAAAACCGAAGATGCAGGCATGAAGAAATTCATAGGAGGGAAATTCCTTGACTTTAAAATGATTGATGCAAAGGCAATTATCAACCAGATTCAAGAGTTACAAGTCATCATTCACCAACTGCATGATGACGGAATGACTCTAAGTGAATCCTTTCAGGTTGCCGCTGCAATTGAAAACCTTCCTCCATCATGGAAAGATTTCAAAAACTACCTTAAGCACAAGTGCAAGGAGATGATAATGGAGGAACTTGTAATCCGATTGAGGATTGAGGAAGAAAATCGAAAATCTAATAAAAAGACTTTGCATACCATGGTTGCCAAGGCAAATGTAGTCGAATCAGAGAAACCCAACAAAAGGAAACGTGAGCATCCTCATAAGAAATCAAAGAAATTTCAGGGTTCATGCCATAATTTTGGAAAGAAAGGACACAAAGCCGCCGAATATCGCACACCCAAGAAAAAGAAATCAGAAGCAAACATGGCTGACATCTCAAAAGGCGTATCTGATATGGACTTTGTGCAATATTGTTCGAAAGCAACCTTGTTGGTGACTCGAAGGAATGGTTTGTAGACATAGGAGCAACACGGCACATATGTGCAAATAAGTGGATGTTTACAACCTACAAAACTTCTACTGAGGACGAATGACTTTTTATGGGTAACTCATCCGTATCATAAGTCGAAGGAAAAGGAAGATTGTACTAAAATGACTTTTGGAAAAGAACTAACTTTGGCAAATGTTCTTCATGTTCCAGAGATCCGCAAGAACCTGATTTTCGGATCGCTGCTTAGCAAGCATGGCTTCAAACTCACTTTTGTGTCTGATAAGTTTGGGTTGTCAAAGAATGGTGTGTATGTAGGAAGAGATATGTTTGTGATGGTTTATTTAAGGCAAATGTAACCATAATTGTACCAAACAATGATATGAATAAAATTGAATCTTCTGCTTATATTGTTGATTCCTCTAACATATGGCATTCTAGATTAGGCCATGTAAATTTCGATACCTTACAAAAATTGATTAATCTATACTTTATACCAAAATGCAACATAGATTCCAACTATAAATGTAAAATTTGCACAGAAGAAAAATTGACAAGAAACTCGCTTCATCATGTTGAACGAGAAACTGAACCTCTAAACCTAATACACGCAGATGTATGTGACTTAAAAATGTGTTAAACTAGAGGTGGAAAAAAGTATTTCATTACCTTCATTGATGACTGTACAAGGTACTGTTACGTGTATCTCCTTAGAAGTAAGGACGAAGCATTCGACATGTTTAAATAGTATAAAGCAAAAGTTGAAAATCAACTCAATAAGAAAATAAAAGTTTTAAGAAGTGATAGAGGAGGAGAATATGAATTTCCATTTGAGGAATTCTACGCCGAACATGGTATTATACACCAAATTACAGCCCCGTATTCACCTCAATCCAATGGTATAACCGAACTGAAAAATAGAACTCTTAAAGAAATGATGAATGCCTTACTAATTAGTTCTGGATTACCATATAACTTCTGGGGAGAAGCTATATTTTCTTCAAATCATATTCTGAATAAGATGCCATGAAAGAAAACATCAAAATCTCCCCAAGAACTTTGGAAAAATAGACCACCATCTTACAAATACTTAAAAGTGTGGGGGTGTCTAGCAAAGGTAGAGGTACCTAAACCAAAGAAAGTCAAAATTGGACCAAAAACAATTGATTGTGTATTCATTAGATATGCACGAAATAGTGCCTCTTATTGGTTTTGGTACATAATCCAAAATTGATGATATTCACGTAAATACCATCATTGAGTCTAGAAATGCTAGATTTTTCGAACATATATACCCTTTAAAACATGGAACTGAAAATTATCCTCAAAAGAGACCAAGGAAAACTGAAATCTCCAATTCTTTTGAGAATACTGAACAAAATATTGATCAGCAAAATAGTGTTAATCAATAAGACGAGGAATCGAGGAGAAGCAAGAGATCAAGAACATCAAAAACCTTTGGTCCAGACTTCTACACATTTATGTTAAAAGACGATCCATTAACATAAAAACAAGCTATGTCCTCCACTGATGCCCCTTATTGGAAGGAGGCCATTAATAATGAAATCGAATCCATTATGGCAAACCATACATGGGAGTTAGTTGATTTACCTCAAGGATGCAATACCTTGATGGATATTTAAGAAGAAATTAAAACTTGATGGTTTAATAAACAAGTATAAAGCTCGACTTGTGGTTCAAGGTTTCAGACAAAAGGAAGACCTAGACTATTTTGATACATATTCTCTAGTAACTAGAATAACATCAATAAGAATGCTGATAGCAATCGCATCCACGCTCGATTTAGAAATACATCAAATGGATGTAAAGATAGCATTTTTAAATGGAGAACTGGAAGAAGAGATATACATGAAACTACCTGAAGGTTTCCTAAAAACTGGAAATGAAAGTAAGGTTTGTAGATTAAGAAAATCACTATATGGGCTTAAACAAGCACCTAAACAATGGTATGAAAAATTTGATGAAAATATAATATTAAATGGATTTCATATAAATGAATGTGACAAATGTGTGTGTTCTAAACATACAAATATGGGATATGTCATTATATGTCTATATGTAGATGATCTACTAATATTTGGAAACAACAAGGAGATAATAAAATCTACAAAAGATATGCTTTCCGCCAGATTTGATATGAAAGATCCAGGAATCGCTGATGTGATACTTGATGTAAAAATACATAAAATCAAACAAGGATATGTGTATTCCCAATCACATTACATTAGGAAAATACTTGAAAAGTTTAAACAACACAATATAATATCATTAAAAACACCCGTAGATTTGAACCAAAACTTAGTTAAAAATAGCGGTGATAGTATTTATCAACTTGAGTACTCTCATATACTAGGCAACATTATGTACATAATGAACTGCACTAGGCCTAATATAGCATATGCTGTAAGTAAACTCAGTAGATATACTAGCAATCTAGGAAAAAATCACTGGAAAGCTATAATTCGAGTACTAGGATACCTAAGGTATACACAAAGTCATGGACTACATTATGATAGGTACCCATCTGTAATAGAAGGGTATTATGCTACAAACTGGATAACTGGTTCATCAAATACAAAATCCACTAGTGGATATGTGTTTACCTTAGCTAGTGGGGCAATATCTTGGAGATCCTCTAAACAAACCTGTATGGCAAGATCAACCATGGAATCAGAATTTATTGCCTTAGACAAAGCCGCAGAAGAAGCAGATTGGCTTCGAGGCTTCTTAGAAGGTATTCCAAATTAGGAAAAACCTGTACCTCCAATAAGCATACATTATGAAAGCCAATGAGAAGCTATTGGAAGGGCCAATAGTAAGCTTTATAATGGAAAGTATAAACATATTCGCCGTAGACATAAGTCTGTTAAACAACTTCTCTCCAATGAGATTATCACAATTGACTATTTAAGATCAAATGATAACATTGCGGATCCACTAACAAAAGGTTTACCTAGAGAGAAGGTTAATATCTTATCGATGGGAATGGGGTTAAGGCCCATAAATTAAAAGTTTCTTTAAATGGAAAACCCACCTAGTTGTCTGGAGATCCCAAGATCTAGGTTCAAAGGGACAACTAAGTTTAGAGAAACTTGATAGCACTGTAAATATTCCAACCATTCTCATGATAAGTCACTGCACTACTCACCGGAGAATATGATAAGTTTTGATACTTTTAATGATGTCTATACTTGGTAATATTATAGAATCAAGTAGAGTATCGAGAAGATACTAGTTATAGAATCACCTACGTGAGTGCGAAGGCACCGCTTCAAGGAGAATTGTAAGGCTGAATTCTCTAAAGCACTCATGAGACCAAGCTGGTGTTCACGGCAAAAACAAGCACAAACAGAGAACCAAGGAGGATTAGAAACACTTATTGCATGTTGTCTATTTTAGATTTACACAAAAGGCATACAGTTCAAAGACAACCTAGTCCACTGATTCACCAGTAAGTCAAAAGGATAAACACTAGGGAATTTCAAGGCTAATGTGCTACTTTAACCGATACGATAAATGTTTCGCATAATTTTAAAAATAAATTGAACAAATACTCATTCATGTGGGGGATTATTGGAAATGAGTGAGTTGTATTAGGGAATGTGAAGGCATTAATTGCCTTGGAAGTTGAATAGTCCCACATCTTAGAATAAAATAAACTATTTGTGTTTATATACTAAGATTGGACACTATGACAATTCATATAGGCAAAGAGAGACAATAGCCATGACGGGTGGTGCAACGCGCCACCCCGCACGCGTGCGCCCGTGCCCATGTCTGTGCCCGTGCCCAAGCCCGAACCCGCATCCGCGACGCGGGCGAATTGGCGTTTGAGGCGTATTAGAGGCACTTAGCACTTTGCAATTGGCAGTTGGCAGTTGGCTTGGCGTGGCTGTTCAGACCGAACAGTTTTTATTTCTGCCCATTCAAATTCAAACGGTCGCATCGCCTGGTAAAGGGTCGTAACCTTTCCAACAGTCGCATCCGTTTGAATAGGTACCTATTACCGAATAGGTGCACCTCGCCACGCCTATATAAGCAGACAGAAAATAATAGAATGAAAATCAAGTTTTTCTGCATTTCTTTCTCCTCACAACATTCTGTTCCTAAAATACACTCTCTTGAGTTCGTTTTGCTCTACGATTATTGCGCAGCATCGCAGAGAAGGTCCGTTTTATCTTGGGAAACAATTGCTTGATATCCTTAAGCACCGTAGAGGGAGCAATATTTTTTCAAAGAAACAGTTTCAAACACTGGACCCAGACAATCTAATCGGTACGCTTTTTACTACTTATTTGTTAACTCCACAAGTACCACTCGTAACAATTTTGCGATGTGCCTGTGACGGTTTACTGTTGTTACAATTTGGAACATAATTGTAACAGTTTAGTAACGCTTTTCTAACGTTACTATATAACAATTTCGTAACGCTTTTCTAACATTACGAACAACATGTATATCTCCAGATTTTGGAATGGTTCATTATGATTTCAAAATGAATGGGTTGCTAACTGATAAGTATGGTATCCAAAACTGACATATATCAGTTTCAATCGTGAAAATTGGAGAAAATCGAGTGTTATCTTTTCAAATATGGGATTTAGGAATTGAATTTCAGATCAGGGATTTGGCGGTCTCATCGACGATGAAAGCCCTGAACCACTATTTGGGTTTTCTCATCGCAATTTGTGCTCAAATTTTCTCGGGTTTGTTATGAACTATGGCTAGATGGTTTCATGAGGTTGATCGCCGAATGGTAGTTACTGGCCATTGAAGAACAATGAAGATGTCGTTGAGATGAATCAAGGTTTACAGAACAGTTATAGTGAAATGTCAAAGAAATGTTGGGTAGACAGTTATGTGAAAATTTGCAGTTAAGTCCTCCAGTTTAAGAGATTTAACACCTCAATTTCAAATTTCAAAATATTTATGGGTGTATGACGTGGCAAGCACTATATGTTTGGAAGGCAAGTTGTTTGGATTGCCAAAGACCAAGGTCCTATGAATACATGTTTATAACTGTGTGCGGATTTGTATTTATTTATTTGTAACTAGGATATGTTGTATTTATTTTTTGTTTTATTATCGTATGATATAATTTATGTTTGTACCTATTTAAGGAGATATCAATAATAATGAACCAATTTTCATTATATATATATATATATATATATATATCTGTGTGTGTATGTATGTATGTATATGCAAGGTTCAACTACACCTTATTTTTGTTACACCTCGGATCCCTCTTAATTTCAACTATATGTTTCGATTTAAATAACGATAAAAATTCTGGATCTAATCTCTCATTTGCGTAGAAAATATAGGAGGAAGCAGGTACTAGCGAAAGAGAAAAGCAAAAACAAACACAAGGTATGAAACTAAACTATATAGAACAAGTATAAGAAGAATGTATGCAATTCACATTGCTGCTTGATGCAGTTTAAAATGGATCCAAAGAAAAATGGAAATATACTTTGGAATGTTATGTGTTTGGTCTGAAACCATCATACTTTCAGTTTAAAAATTACATTGACAAAATTTGGAAGTCATGGAATGATCAGGATCTTCAAATACAAAGTTCTGGCCATTTTATTATGCATTTTACAATCGAAATTGAAGTTGCAAAAATTATGAAACATGAACCATACACTTTCGATTCTTGTTTTACGTGATCAAACAATGGGAACTTGGTATGGATATAAGTAGAAATAAGCTTTCCAAAATGGCAATCAAGATCAAACTAAAGAATCTTCGATTGAAACATTGTGATGAAGAAACTTTAAGTAGAATTAGTGGCCTGGCCGGAGTTCCCGCATGAGCAGATACCATTACTGCATCAATGGCCCGAACATGTTACACTCATATACTAGTTCGAATCAATACTTCCATTAAATACCCTGATCGTATTGAGAAACGTGTCAAGTGCAAGTAGATTATGAATTTAATCATTATATATGCCTGCAATGTGATGAATTTGGGCACTTAACTACAAAGTGCACAAAAAAGAAAGCATCTCAATGGAAACAAAAGATTACTTCAGCACGTCATAACATTCTAGAAACATCAAAAACACAACAACAAAAAATAGCTGCGGTTAATATGGAATACCAGTGTTCCACCCAAAATCTTTAAAAATGAACTATCATAAAATAATGGTAAAGACATGTCACAAGTCAAAAATAACATGGTTATCACAAGTTGACCATAAAGAGCTTTGAAAAGTTAACCATAGATAGCTATCGCATATCAAAGGTAAGGAGTTATCACATGCTGAGATTATCAGGCTATCACATATTGGAGGTAAGGAACCATCGCATCTCTCAAGCTATCACATGTTGAAGGTGAGGAGCATCGCATGTTGAGATTATTAAGCTATTGCATATTGAAGGTAAGGAACCGTCACATGTTGAGATTTTCAAGCTATTGCATGTTGAAGGTGAAGAGTCATTGTATGATGAGATTATTAAGCTATCATATATTGAAGGTAAGGAACTGTCACATATTGAAATATTTAAGATATTGCATGTTGTGATTATCAAGCTATCACATATCGAAGTTAAGGAATCATCGCATGTTGAGATATTTAAGCTATCACATGTTAAAAGTTAGTAGCCATCACATGTTGAGATTATTAAGCTATCGCATATTGAAGGTAAGGAACCGTCGCATATTAAGATATTCAAGATATCGCATGTTGAAGGTGAAGAGCCATCGCATGTTGGGGTTATCAAGCCATCATATGTTGAAGGTTGTCTTCTTGAAGTAATTGAAAGTTGATATAGGAATGGTCCATATATGACAAGATTAAAATAGAGATCTATTGTAGACCAATGCTTTAAAGCCATCGCAAGTTGACCATTTAAGCTATTGGAGGTTCATATCGCGAAATCCATCGTAATGTGATCAAATGAGCTATCAGAGGTTGGAACGTTAAAGCTATCGCATATTGATGAACATTCAAGCTATCACATATTGATGAACGTTCAAGCTATCGCATGTTGACAACTTAAGGGAATGATCGCTTAATAAGAATTAAGGAGCTATCATATGTTGACAGATGGAGCTATCACATGTTGAGGAATACAACACCAAAATCAATACCAACAAGGGCAGACTCAGCCCTGGGCTCAACTGGGCTGCAGCCCAGGGTAAAAAAATATATTTCAAAAGCTCAGCCTAGCCCAGCCTCATCTTTCATCTTTCATAGTTCAAACTGCCAAGTAATTTCATCTTGCAATCATAAGTCACGAAGCCAAAGCCTACGACCTCCATTCCTGCTCCTACGACTCTAAGTTTTTCACGAAGCTGCCAAGTAATTTCTCATTTGCCTTCAATTCAGCTCAATATCTTCACTTTAGGTTGTTTAATTGCTTTCAGGTCACTAGATAGGAGATTAATTCTTTGAATGAAAACCCCTAAATTTTGAACTTCTCATGTCCCAAATCTCAAAAATTACAAACTTGCCTGAGAAATTAATGAGAACTTCAGTCTGCATACACTTCTTTAGTTCTTTAGGTATTAGGTTGTAGGCAAATTGATTTTTATTTTATTGCAATTTGCTAGTTTATCTATTTATTCATTGATGACCTCATGTCTCAACGCTTGCTTAATCTATTAAAAGTAGGTAGTCTGTTTATGTAAGTAAAGCAAGTGCTTATCGACATCTTTGGAGAATAGATACTATTCCATATATGTTTACTCCAATTAAGAAGTCGATACTGGTCTTTGAATCATTGCCATGCTGTTTTAGAAGAAAAGCAGCCATCCTTTGATAAGTTCCCAAACTAATGGTCCTGACCTCTGTCGAAATAAATTTTCACTCGTGTAATATCATTGTTAATATTACAAGGCATATTAACATTATCTACGCTCCAAGTTTGGTTATTAATAATAGATGAAACCATCTGATCATGATTTCCATATAAATCTGAAACTTCCCACCAACTTTCTGAAGTAAAATATCATTGTTGCACTATGGATTATGCCATAATTGTTATTTTGTTGAATTTCATATTTGATAATGTCTAGTTTGGCTAATTACATGATATAATGTTTAATAGGTTATATTAAAATGTCAAACAAACAACCAAGCAAGAAACCAAAAACTCTTCTATCTTTTTTTAAAAAGAGCAACGACGATGGAATATCAAACGAGCGTTCAATATTGGAAGTTGATACACCTCAATTCAACTCTCAATCTCATGTTCAATCTGTTTCAGTTACTATCCCTCAATCCAATTCAACAATAGTTGAACGAGATCCAGCATTACGATCGTCGATTTGTGAAATTGAATCTCTTACTAAAAGAGACGAGGTTCGACGAGCTTATATTAATTTAGGGCCATATCAACCTAAATTGGCTCAATACCCTAAAACACTTGTTGGAAAGCAACATCGTCGATTTCAAGCTGTGTGGTTTCAACAATTTTCTTGGTTAGAGTATTCTCCTACTAATGATAAAGCATATTGTTTTCCTTGTTATCTTTTTGGAGAGAAAAGTAGATCATCCGGGGCTCAATCCACGTTAACTTTAGAGGGATTTAACTCATGGAAGAGGATTAATGATGGAACAAAATGTGCATTTTTACAACATGTTGGTCTTACCACTTCGTCACATAGCAAATGTGAGGAGTGCGTAAGAAATTTAAAAAACATCCCCCAACATATCGATAGAGTGATTAACTCTCAATCAAGAGAGGAAATTTTTAAGAACCAAATGCGGCTTAAAGCAAGCATTCAAGCTGTTCGCTACCTTGCTCTTCAGGCTGTTGATTTTAGAGGACACGATGAAAGCCCGAGTTCATTAAACCGAGGAAATTTCATTGAATTATTGAAGTTTAAAGCAGAAGGAAATGATAACCTTACAAGAAATATATTGGAGAATGCCCCTCAAAATGCTAAATACACTTCTCCTAAAATTCAAAAGGAGATCCTGCATATTCTAGCCAACCGAGTAAGAAATATGATCCATGATGAAATTAGAGATAATAAATTTTGTATTCTTGTTGATGAATCTCAAGATGAAGCTAAAAGGGAACAAATGGCCCTTGTATTGAGATATGTCACATATGACGGTTTAATAGCGGAACGGTTTTTTGATATTATTGGTGTTGAGAGTACATCAGCATTATGTCTTAAGACCGAGATATCTAATATGCTTGGAAGATTTAATCTAACAATTCTAAATTTGCGGGGGCAAGGTTATGACGGTGCTAGTAATATGCGTGGAGAATGGAGAGGTTTACAAGCATTGTTTCTTAAAGATTGTTCGTCTGCTTATTATGTGCATTGCTTTGCTCATCAATTACAACTAGCATTAGTTGCAGTGGCAAAAGATGAACCTAAGGTTTGGCAATTTTATTCTCATTTAACATGTGTTGTTAATCTTGTTGCTGCATCTCTAAAACGTCTTTGTGAGTTAAAAAATGCTCAAAAGATTAAAATTGAAAAAATGTTGGTTAGTGGAGAACGGCAAACAAGAACAGGGGCTAATCAAATTGGTACTTTACACCGTCCTGGAGATACTCGGTGGAGTTCACATTATGATTCTGTAAGGGATTTAATTAATATGTATGATCCTGCTTGCTTGGTCGTTGAATGTATTAAAAAGAGTGGACATCAAACATTGAGAGGTCAAGCCTTTGGTATATTCAAAACTTTAAAAAGCTTTGATTTTCTATTTATTTTGCACTTGATGGACAAAATAATGGGCATCACTGATGGACTTTGTCAAGCATTACAACGCAAATCTCAAGACATTTTGAATGCAATGAAATTAGTCTCAACAACAAAAATTCTTCTTCAGAAGTTAAGATTGGAGCAATGGGATACATTTTTAAAGACTTTATTATCCTTTTGTGATCGCCATGACATAGTAGTTCCTAATATGAATTCTCCTTATAAAGAAGGTACAAGTCGTAGTTGTCAACAACGGGATGACATCACAGTTGAACATCATTATCATTATGACATTTTTAATTCTACAATTGATTTTCAGTTAATGGAGTTAGAAAATAGATTCAATGGTGCAGTGGTTGAACTTCTTACTCTTAGTTCAGCTCTAAATTCTAGTGATTTTTTTAAGTCTTTTAATGTAGAAAATATATGCAAGCTTGCCAAAAATTATTACCCTATGGATTTCAGTGAACAAGACATTCATGCTTTGCAATGTCAATTGATGCATTATCAGCTTGATGTTAAAAGTGATCCTCGGTTTGAAAATATAACTACACTTGGTGGCTTATGTCAATCGCTATTTGTAACAAGAAAGTTTGAAATCTATTATTTGATTGATAAACTGATCCGTCTTGTGTTGATTCTTCCTGTCACTACTGCAACTACCGAAAGAGCATTTTCGGGCATGAAACATGTCAAAACGGCGATTCGCAATGCTATAGGAGATGAATTTCTCTCTGATTGCATGTCTCTTTATTTAGAGTGTGATTTTGCTTGGAAGATTGATTTGGATTCTGTAGTTAAAGAATTTGAATCTGTAAAGACTCGTCGAGCACAATTAAGCTAATGTTATGTATTGAAAGTGGAATATGAATCTATATATGTGAATTTTTTTTTGGATTATTGTTTTGTTGTAGTGATTGGAATTGCATTATAACTCGAAAAAAAGTTAGCTTTAAAGTCAGCCCACCCTTACTTTAATTCCTAGGTCCGCCCTTGAATACCAACTAACCACATGTAATTGTCCTATTGGACTGACTACACCATATCATCATGAAAAAGTTAAAAGAAGGATGATTCCATGTATCCTCTTAAGCATGTGCCACATTAGTAAATCATGACCATTAATTTTCCTAGATGACATACGTCATAAATCTAAAGTCTGAAGTTTCCTATAAATAGACATTACCCTTACTAGAAAGAGCAAATTCTGATTGGTCTTGTTCTTCATTTTCATTTTACTTCTAGCATAATAAAGAGCTTGAAAATGACTTTAATGGTCGCTTGGGTTTATGTGAACGTAAGTTCATCATAGTATATATACATCAAAATGTAAGTTCATGTCACCATTTGTTCTTTATTTTTAGGATTTTACATTTGAACCAATACGTGTTCATCATAGTAGTTATTTTTGGTTGCCATCTTCGAACATTAAAGATCATTTTCTACAAGTTTGTTGATATTTTCCATATTTTTGGGGAAACTACTTCGATTTCTTCTTACTTTTGTACAGTTGCTTGATTGAAACCATAAGCGGCGAGTTTTACCTATATTCAATCGATTGACGATGTAAAGAAAACCTAAATTGCAAACTAGGTATTTTGTTCGATTAAGAACTTTCATGATTTCTTTTGTTCGATCAATTGACAGTGTAAAGAAAGCAGGTAGGGTTATGCTGGTTTATGTTTTTCAATTATAAACATAGGGATGTAGATTACAAGTTCTAAATGGGAGGGTGTGTTTGCGCCAAAATTGGCCACAAACCCTAAGTATCGTGAAAGCACCAGTGTATGAATACAAATCAACAAATATTCAAACACAAATCTCAGATCTAAACAAACAGAATATCACAATTCAGAAATAATGAACAAAAACACGAGATTTATAGTGGTTCGGCTATCTCCGGCCTACATCCACTTCAAAGGTTTTCTTTTATTGATATTATTCGCTGATTCCAATTGATTACAGCGGATTACCATGGATTATAGCTCTGTTCTTTGAGTACAACGGTAGTAGTGAAGTACAAAGTAGAGTCTGGTAGAGTCTGGGTGCTTCAGAATCCAGATCCCCTTTCCTGAATGACCTGGGGCTCTATTTATAGGTGTAGGAGGCTGATATTTCGCCTAAATTTAGGGAGACCACTTCTGGCACGTGAGTGGGCCCACATGCCCGCGTCCAGGAAATTTGGGCCCGTTCCGAGATCGATACGAAGCAATTTCGTATCAATCAAGAAATGATCCAATCGAGCTGAAATTTGGTGAGAACATTCTTCAACATGTTCGTAAGCTCCTGTGAAAATTTCATAGTATTTGGATTTGTGGTTTAGGAGATATGATTGATTCGAATTGGGGTTTATTGACAGGCCATCGATTTCGAATCCATGATTTTGTATCCATTCCCTTCGACTCGATCGAGACACGCGCGTGCGATGTGACGTGGCCTTATCTTCAGGGCTTGATCTGCTTTTCATGCCATGTTGAACGTGTTATTCCAGAGATTTCTCCATGTTGATCTTTTCTTCCTTTGATTCGGGCATACTTCCAGTTCGTATTCATTCTTTGTGCCTAGTTCGTATCCATCCATTCGTGTCGCTCTGACTATTTCCTTCGTATCGATCGGCTCGAATACGATCGATACGAAATGCATCATCAATCCTCGCCTTCCTATCGAAATGTATCGATACGAAACCTGTAGCCTGAATCCATCCTGATCGAAACCATTGAATCAAATAAATCATCATGCGCCTATTTGTTCAATCCAAATCCATCGACATCAAGCCAAAGTCCTCCGATCCTTCCTACCTGATCGATACGAATGCATTGTTTGCATCCATACTGATCGATACGAACAACACGTTCGTACCTATGCCGGATCGATACGAACAACAAAGGTTCGAAACGATGTCGATCGATACGAAATGTATCGATTCGAACCACTTTTCACTTACTTTGCCCCATCCATATCTCGTGCATACGAGCTCCGATTGATCTGAAAAATAAAACGTAGCCTCTCCTAGCCTTGATCATCATTCCCAATCGACTCTGTCTTGATCGGAGCTTGGACAAATTTCGACGACATCGATCACAACCTTGTTTCTAATCGATCTCCAATCCTGATATCCATCGTTCCTTGCCAATTTGTTGATATTCCGGCCTTGACCAAAAGGTGGGATAACATTTGCCCCCCAAAACATGCCTTGTGACAATAAGGCGTGTTTTGAATAGTTCCGAACCCGATATCTGAAGTCCATAGCAAATTCCATGTCCATCCGAACTCAATGCCGATCCTTTAATCCATCCTTATCCATCAGCCAATAACCGAATCCATGACCTCTCCGGGTCAATATCCGAATCCATAACCTCTCCGGGTTCGTGCCAAGTGCAATCTACACTTGATGACCGTGGTCCAGTGTCCCTGGACGTTGAGTATTGCCATGGCTTAAGTCCTAAGTCGAATCCTGGACCTCTCCGGGTCGCTGTTCAAATCCGTAACCTATCCGGGTTCTTGCCAAGTGCAATCTACACTCGACGACCGTGGTCCAGTGTCCCTGGACGTAGATAATGCCGGGGCTTAAGTCCTAAGCCGAGTTCTGGTCACTCCGAACCCTTGTTGAGCATTGTAACAACCCGCATATTTTTCGATTTGCAAATTTAAATATAGAATCGTTAATCGGATTGAGGTCCCGAAAGCTACTTTTTGCAAACAGTCGAATTAGGACTCGAGACCACTTCCATTGAGTTCAAAACGCCGTTTGCGACCTTTTTGAGTATAAACTTTGATATGTTTGCAGTTAGTAGAATTTTGCTACTTTTTCACTTAGGGCTTTAGGTTTGGGTTTGGGTTCAGCCCACTTGCCCAAATCTGGTTATATCATTACTCCACCCCCTCTCCTCTTCATTACTTCACTTTCATTTCCTAACACTCAAGCTTCATCAAAAATGGAGGAAGAGAAAAAGAATTAGGAAATTCCTAAGCCCTAGTTCCATTGCAAATCCAAGTTCTAGCTCCAAATTCAAGAAGAAGATATTGGTAAGCATCCTTTTCTTCTTCCCCAACTCGTTCTCCTTTCAATTTCAGAAATTCCTAAACCTAACTTAGGAAATGTTACTCTTTTAAGCTTAGATTCAAGCTTGTTGAGTTGGAATTGGAGAGTGATTGTCCTTGCCAATGCTTTATAGCTTCTTCTTCATTTGTTTTGGGTTTAAAGGTGAGATTTTTATCTCACATTTATGACTATAATTATCTTTGGTTGTTGGGTATGAATTCCTAACACTTCTTCATGTGCATTTGCTCTTGATTTGGATTGGTTTTGTGAATATTCCAATTTTTGGGTTTGTAAGTCAAATTTGTGTTAAAATCCTTTTATGGATGTTTGATCATGCTTTTGGAGATGCATCGAGGAGCATATAGGGCCGGGTTGCCGATTGGCATAAACCCTTAGAGCCAATGTTCGTTCGGTTGCATTTTGGAAGAGTTTGCTCTTTATTTAGATAGGCTGAAAAACAGCCCAAGCATGATTCAGTCGACTGAAATCTTTGTTCAGTCGACTGAATCTGGAACCCGAAAGTTTCCAGGCAGGGTTTAGTCGACTAAAAATCTCTGTTCAGTCGACTGAACCTGGAAACAGAAAGTTTCCAGGCAGGGTTTAGTCGACTGAAAATCTCTGTTCAGTCGACTGAACTTGGAAACAGAAAGTTTCCAAGCAGAATTCAGTCAACTGAAAATCTCTGTTTAGTCAACTGAATTTGCTCTTTCAGCCCACTTTGCCTTTTGGGATTGAATTTCCAATTTGAATCGATTCGTGATGATCCTATTTGTTGTTATCATTTATTATGACTTTGATGACTCTTTTTTTTGGGATTTTTGAATATCCATTTCGATGGATTCTTTATCGGTTTAATTGGATTTGATTCACGTCTTCGAATGTGAATTTTGATGACTGATTGTTTCTACAATCGTTTTTGTGATTTGTCACTTTAAATTACAAAGGTTTTTATACTAATAGTAAATATTCAAACTCTTTTAATAAAATGATTTCAACTCTATTTTTAATACAAGCTCGTTTTCAAAACCGTTTTCCAATCTATTAGTATATACAAACCTTTACCTCATTCGTATGAGAAAATCTAATTAAACGGCTTAGCAAAACAAGTGGTATGAAACGCTTGCGTTTACTTCGTCGGTTAATTTATGGACTTGTTCGATTGAAAATCTTGTGACAATTTTCGAGTGGAAATCTACAATTTGTTCGTAAATATTTAAGTTAAGCTAGTGGTTATGGGACATGAAGCTAAACTCATATATTTACTAGCTTAGTGTAATTGACACTTCTTGCTGATCGATGATGATCACTTTATGGTAGACTAGCAATGTGCGATGTCTCTTTGTCCACATGGAGGACTATACTTCATTTTATTGAGCTTCGTCTCATTTCTTGCATGGGTCGTACCTATTTAGGTGCGTCGATGTTTGTTTACTTCGTGTAGCAATCGGCTCAATAAGTCGGTGCATGGGGCGTATCTTTCTAGGTGCGTCGATGTTCGTCTATGCATGGGGCGAATCTTTCTAGGTGCATCGGTGTTCGGCTTTGCATGGGGTGTATCTTTCTAGGTGCATCGATGTTAGACATTACATGGGGCGTATCTTTCTAGGTACGTCGATGTTCGTCTATGCATGGGGCGTATCTTTCTAGGTGCGTCGATGCTAGACTTTGCATGGGGTGTATCTTTCTAGATGCATCGATGCTAGACTAATCATGGGGCGTATCTTTCTAGGTGCGTCGATGTTTAGTCATACATGGGGCGTATCTTTCTAGGTGCGTCGATGTTCGACTGTGCATGGGGCGTATCTTTCTAGGTGCATCGATGTTCGGTCTATGGAATTGCGTTCCGCTTGGGATTGGCCATCCTCTTATTTTTGTGATTTCTGGATTTCTAATTATTGATTTCTGGAATTTATGTTTCACCGGCTTTTTCAGTTGGCATTGATATGTATGTCATTTATTGTGGCTTGGTGAATTAAATTAAGAATATGACATTCTTTTTAATCTTTGAGAAGATTCTTGTGATATTGATTAATCTCTAGATTGATTTTTGATTAGACACTTATCACAGTATGGCTTTATGGTTATCATACGTTTTTGTCATATTTCTTATTCTATATCACTTTATCTGATATTTATAGCTAGACTGATCCGTTTATTATTTTCTTCTTAAATAATACTCGGGTCAGACTGAGATTTTACAGGTGCTCCCTTATGACTTCTTATCTGGGACTATCATCTGACTTTTGGCTGACTACTTTAGCATTGTAGTTTATGGTTGTATACATTCGATATATTGTCTCATTGATGTATACATATTCTGTTGTCTAGCACGTGTATCTTTTCTTTTGTGATATTGTGGATCTTGTTTGACCACTACTCTGATGTACACTTTTATGTGTAATATTCATATCTGTTTCCGCCTTTGAGATACGAACTTCTGTGACTGATTTGTGTTATATTTATTTCTATATTTGTTTCCGAAGATATTATAGCCACCATATAGTAGCTTTGAGTATGTATCGGTATGTCAGATTTCCTGTTATTCTATCTGACATATCGGTGCTCGCACAAAGCAATTATACGGATGGTCGCTCCTCAACAGCCTTATTCTCCGTGCTAGTTGACGACATTACTCCGTAGTGTTCTTGGCTAGCGTGGGTATAGAGGTGGGGCGTCACAGCTTGGTATCGGAGCCAAACTTTGGAACAATGTAGAATAATTTAGCAAGGATCATGTCCTAAGTCTTTCTTAGGAGTCATGCTTTAGGAATTTATTCGAGTCAATTGGACCCGTTCTATCCTATTTTCTTTTATGATTCCTTGTTTTATCAATCATGATTGTTTGATATTCATTTTGAGACTAACCTTTTTCCTCTTCTTTCTTTCTTTCTTAGAGAAGAGAAATGGTTAGACCTGGCCGTCCCAGCTCTAGTCAATCTAGTGCTACTCCTCAGGAGGGAGTATTTATGTCTGCCCAGCAGCTTCTAGATCTTGTTAAGAATGCTCAAGCTATCGGACCCATTCCAGAGCCTACTCATCCTAGATCCGGTTTTGCACGCTTGTGTAGAGATTATATCGATTTGGGTGGAAGGCCATTCCGGGGATCCGAGAGTGTCATTGAAATCCAAGCTTGGCTTAGATCATGCGACCGCATCTTTTCTCGCATGAATCTTGTTGATCTCCACCGAGTACAAGTGGCTTCTAGCATGCTCCAAGAAAGAGCATTGGATTGGTATGAGCTTCTTATTTCTGAAATCGTTGTAGTGGATCTCACTTGGGAGCAATTCCGGGAAAGATTCGAATTGAAATTTGTGCCGGAGGCTGAAAAAGTAACTTTGGCCCGGCGTTTTATCGACCTTGTTCAAGGTGAATCTTCTGTGACGGACTACGTCGCATCTTTCGAATCTCTTTCTAAATACGGGGTTGAATACATTAGTACCCCATTGAGGAAAAATCAGAGATTTGTTTATGGCTTGAACAAGAATCTCAAGAAGCCATTACTTTTGAAATTGGAAGTTTCTTTCGATCAGCTTATTGATATCGCTCTTCATCTTGAAGAGGCCGATAAAGAGTGTGATGTTGAAGTTGTGGGTGCTAAACAAAACTTCAACAACAACATGAAAAGGCCTATTAAGTTCAAAGGCCCCAATCCCGACAGAAAGGGAAGCAAGAAACTTTTGTAGCAAAGACTCCTACCACTAGTCATGGACGATGCTACAATTGTGATTCTATGGACCACTATGCAATGGAGTGTCCGCAACCCCTCTATTGTCGCTATTGCAAAAGTTTGAGTCATCATATATCTGCGTGTCCCATACTTCAAGCAAGAAGGAGGGAAAGCTAAATGTTGTGCAAACCTCTACTAGCACTTCTTTTAGTCAACGTATTTCTTATTCTATCCTTGATGACATTTATTTTGTGATTATCTTATTCGAGTTCTTTTTTATATGGGTTTCATCTCATTATTTTTATATCAAAAGAACTTGCGATTCTTTTTCTTTAAATATTTATGGGCTTGATGACTTCTTTGAGGATTGCGAATCTGGATTGGTGGATCCGCAACACTCAATTTGCTTTTTATTGATGTCGAAATTATTTTATGTGATTTTTCTTTCTGAGCCGATTTTTTTACTTATGCTTCGGAATTGACTTTTGTAAGGATTGGCTTAATTATTATGAAGCCATATCCTTTGTCCCGTATGGACTATTCGTCTTCGACATTTTCAATCTGTTAAGCAGATTTCTGTTTTTCCTTTGTGATTTTGATTCCAATTTGATGGCATCATTTTATTCTTTAAGCTCACATGATGAGGAAAGTGTTATTTCTCTCGTTCATGTAGTTTGAGAATTTTCCGTTATTTTTGAGCTTGTCTTAGGATTATCACCTAAGTAATCTTTTGAGTGGTGTTAGGGTCTTTTTAGTTCGACCTTGCCACCGATTTTATTTGCTACGAGTTGCGGAAGTTAGCATTCCACTTACCGCATTCCAAACTCGTTGTGATTCTTATGAATGACTAATCATGTCATTCAGTTTGTCCAGCTTATTTCATCCATTTTATGAATCAAGTATTCTACGAATATCTCGATGAGAACATTCATGTATTTATTGATTTTGGATGAAAATAGCAATTTAAAATTTTTTGCAAATCTTTTTCATAAGATTTATTTATAAGTATAATTAGACTTTGTTCTTGAAACGAGCAAAGAATATTCTTAAAACTTTTTAAGAAACATGTTTATCATATAGAAGATGATTTTGTGATTGTATTGCCCATTGAGTGCTTTAAGAATTCTAGTCGATGCGCTTGATCAACGTTATCGATAAGAATCTCCTAAATGCTTTGATGAGACAGTCAGACACAATATATTGACTTGTAAAAATGTAAATTTTTCTAGAAAGATTATTACATAAAGATAATTGTAATTTTGAAAGTTTTAGCTTTTGGGAAAAGAGGATCAATTTAAAATAACTCTTTCTTTTCGATATTCCTATTCTTGTTGTTCCCGTAGGAAACCAAGACTTTATCTTTTGTACCAATGCTAATCGTATTGGTTTGTATGTCGTTCTCTTGCCAAAGAGAACGTGCTATCATTATGTTTCTAAATCATTAAAGCCTATCGAGACTAGATATGCCACTCATGATCTAGTGCTCGCGACTATTGATTTCACTTTTAGAGTTTGGCATCATTGTGTTTGGTGGAGAAATTTGTTCTCCACCTCGATCATAAATCTTTGGAATATTTATTTCTTATAAGAAACTTAATTTGTGTTAACCTCGTTGGATCGAGTTCCTTGTATCTTATGATCTTTTTACCTAGTTCATCGGACGTTTCAATATACCCTGCTTTATTGAGCTCCGTCTCATTCCTTATATGGATTAGCGCCCGATGTTCTTTTATGGTGTTCGGTTCATTAGACGTACTGTTTTTGTACTACGTCGATGTTTCGAATTATTTGAGTTTCCGTTCATTGGACGTACCGTTATTGTACTACGTCGATGTTCGGAGTTATTCGTGTTTCCAGAGTCTCGGGCGTACCGTTTTTGCACTACGCCGTTGCCCCGGCTCAATTTTCTGTTATTCATGACGTTTTCCACGTCTTTCAACTATGGAAATGATTTTAGGTTTTCGATTTTTATTCTTGAGCCTGGTGTTATAGTAGGGATTGAAGTTTCACCAGATTTGACTTTTAAGCAACATTCTATTCACATCATTTCTTCAGGGGTTGAGTGCCTTCGAAATAAAGATGTTCTTTTTGTGAAAGTATAATGGTTCTCAAATCCTAAAGATTGCTCTTGGGAATCCAGAGAATTCATCGAGCGAACACGTTCGGGCTAACTCTTTCGTGCTCTTTATGGTGAAATTCTTATTTCAAATTTTCTTTTGTGTTGATATGCTTTTATGGTTGTTACTCTTTATTTTCTTCTTAAGTATTGCGAGGACGCAATTTCTTTAAGGAGGGGAGTCTGTAACAACCCGCATATTTTTCGATTTGCAAATTTAAATATATAATCGTTAATCGGATTGAGGTCCCAAAAGCTACTTTTTGCAAACAGTCGAATTAGGACTCGAGACCACTTCCATTGAGTTCAAAACGCCGTTTGCGACCTTTTTAAGTATAAACTTTGATATGTTTGGAGTTAGTAGAATTTTGCTACTTTTTCACTTAGGGCTTTAGGTTTGGGTTTGGGTTCAGCCCACTTGCCCAAATCTGGTTATATCATTACTCCACCCCCTCTCCTCTTCATTACTTCACTTTCATTTCCTAACACTCAAGCTTCATCAAAAATGGAGGAAGAGAAAAAGAATTAGGAAATTCCTAAGCCGTAGTTCCATTGCAAATCCAAGTTCTAGCTCCAAATTCAAGAAGAAGATATTGGTAAGCATCCTCTTCTTCTTCCCCAACTCGTTCTCCTTTCAATTTCAGAAATTCCTAAACCTAACTTAGGAAATGTTACTCTTTTAAGCTTAGATTCAAGCTTGTTGAGTTGGAATTGGAGAGTGATTGTCCTTGCCATTGCTCTATAGTTTCTTCTTCATTTGTTTTGGGTTTAAAGGTGAGATTTTTATCTCACATCTATGACTATAATTATCTTTGGTTGTTGGGTATGAATTCCTACCACTTCTTCATGTGCATTTGCTCTTGATTTGGATTGGTTTTGTGAATATTCCAATTTTTGGGTTTGTAAGTCAAATTTGTGTTAAAATCCTTTTATGGATGTTTGATCATGCTTTTGGTGATGCATCGAGGAGCATATAGGGCCGGGTTGCCGATTGGCATAAACCCTTAGAGCCAATGTTCGTCCGGTTGAATTTTGGAAGAGTTTGCTCTTCATTTAGATAGGCTGAAAAACAGCCCAGGCATGATTCAGTCGACTGAAATCTCTGTTCAGTCGACTGAATCTGGAACCCGAAAGTTTCCAGGCAGGGTTTAGTCGACTGAAAATCTCTGTTCAGTCGACTGAACCTGCAAACAGAAAGTTTCCAGGCAGGGTTTAGTCGACTGAAAATCTCTGCTCAATCGACTGAACCTGGAAACAGAAAGTTTCCAGGCAGAATTCAGTCAACTGAAAATCTCTATTTAGTCAACTGAATTTACTCTTTCAGCCCACTTTGCCTTTTGGGATTGAATTTCCAATTTGAATCGATTCGTGATGATCCTATTTGTTGTTATCATTTATTATGACTTTGATGACTCTCTTTTTTTGGGATTTTTGAATATCCATTTCGATGGATTCTTTATCGGTTTAATTGGATTTGATTCACGTCTTCGAATGTGAATTTTGATGACTGGTTGTTTCTACAATCATTTTTGTTATTTGTCACTTTAAATTACAAAGGTATTTATACTAATAGTAAATATTCAAACTCTTTTAATAAAATGATTTCAACTCTATTTTTAATACAAGCTCGTTTTCAAAACCGTTTTCCAATCTATTAGTATATACACACCTTTACCTCATTCGTATGAGAAAATCTAATTAAACGGCTTAGCAAAACAAGTGGTATGAAACGCTTGCGTTTACTTCGTCGGTTAATTTATGGACTTGTTCGATTGAAAATCTTGTGACAATTTTCGAGTGGAAATCTACAATTTGTTAGTAAATATTTAAGTTAAGCTAGTGGTTATGGGACATGAAGCTAAACTCATATATTTACTAGCTTAGTGTAATTGACACTTCTTGATGATCGATGATGATCACTTTATGGTAGACTAGCAATGTGCGATGTCTCTTTGTCCACATGGAGGACTATACTTCATTTTATTGAGCTTCGTCTCATTTCTCGCATGGGTCGTACCTATTTAGGTGCGTCGATGTTTGTTTACTTTGTGTAACAATCTGCTCAATAAGTCGGTGCATGGGGCGTATCTTTCTAGGTGCGTCGATGTTCGTCTATGCATGGGGCGTATCTTTCTAGGTGCGTCGGTGTTCGGCTTTGCATGGGGTGTATCTTTCTCGGTGCATCGATGTTAGACATTACATGGGGCGTATCTTTCTAGGTATGTCGATGTTCGTCTATGCGTGGGGCGTATCTTTCTAGGTGCGTCGATGCTAGACTTTGCATGGGGTGTATCTTTCTAGGTGCATCGATGCTAGACTAATCATAGGGCGTATCTTTTTAGGTGCGTCGATGTTTAGTCATACATGGGGCGTATCTTTCTAGGTGCGTCGATGTTCGACTGTTCATGGGGCGTATCTTTCTAGGTGCGTCGATGTTCGGTCTATGGAATTGCATTCCGCTTGGGATTAGCCATCCTCTTATTTTTGTGATTTCTGGATTTCTAATTATTGATTTCTGGAATTTATGTTTCACCAGCTTTTTCAGTTGGCATTGATATGTATGTCATTTATTGTGGCTTAGTGAATTAAATTAAGAATATGACATTCTTTTTAATCTTTGAGAAGATTCTTGTGATATTGATTAATCTCTGGATTGATTTTCGATTAGACACTTATCACAGTATGGCTTTATGGTTATCATACGTTTTTTTCATATTTCTTATTCTATATCACTTTATCTGATATTTATAGCTAGACTGATCCGTTTATTATTTTCTTCTTAAATAATACTCGGGTCAGACTGAGATTTTACAGGTGCTCCCTTATGACTTCTTATCTGGGACTATCATCTGACTTTTGGCTGACTACTTTAGCATTGTAGTTTATGGTTGTATACATTCGATATATTGTCTCATTGATGTATACATATTCTGTTGTCTAGCACGTGTATCTTTTCTTTTGTGATATTGTGGATCTTGTTTGACCACTACTCTGATGTACACTTTTATGTGTAATATTCATATCTGTTTCCGCCTTTGAGATACAAACTTCTGTGACTGATTTGTGTTATATTTATTTCTATATTTGTTTCCGAAGATATTATAGCCACCATATAGTAGCTTTGAGTATGTATCGGTATGTCGGATTTCCTGTTATTCTATTTGACATATCGGTGCTCGCACAAAACAATTATATGGATGGTCGCTCCTCAACAGCCTTATTCTCCGCGCTAGTTGACGGCATTACTCCGTAGTGTTCTTGGCTAGCGTGGGTATAGAGGTGGGGCGTCACAAGCATAGTCCATACCCAATGACCTGAAATAATAACCGATAATATAGGGCCTAAGTCCTAGGCCAAATCCTGGTCTCTCCGGACCCTTATCGAGCATAGTCCATACTCGATGACCTGAATGAGTCACTTTACCGCGTTCGGGCAAAACGACTCACCCCTTGCCAGGTATAATCCATACCCGACGACCGTTTATCAAAACCCAAAAAAATCCAGTCAAAATCTAATCAAAAATCCAAGTCAAACCAAAAAGATCAAAAATCCAAACCAGCATCCAAAACAGAAACCAGTCATCCAAACGAAAATCCAAAACAGAAAGCAAACAAAACCAGGAGTTCAAACCAAACTCCAAAACCAAACCAGAAAACCAAGTGTCCAATCCAAAAACAAAAGACAGATTTCGCAAACCATGGCTTCGCGGTTTATCATCATTCAGAGCATGCCTAGGGGCTATCTCCGTCCCCATACATGTGTAAATGACTTGGTTGCTCGCCAATAGTTTGTTACTTATTTCATATTACCCCGGTCAATTGATGACCAATCGACCAACATTCCTGGACCTCACACCCTCATGGCTTGAGGTAGGCGGTGGTTGCTCCTGCTCCACCGCTGCATTCCGAGCCCCAACATACTGCCTCAATTGTCCATTCCTCACATGCTTCTCAATTATGTCGTTTAAGTGCCTGCAGCTGTTGGTATCATGCCCGTCCAACTCGTGGAAGAGACAGTGCATTCCTGATGCCCTTTCCCGCTCGGATGGTTCTCTCCTAGCCAGCCTCTGGTAAGGAAGGCGATTCCGGGTTTCCATGTATATCCGCTCCAGTGTCTCGTTTAATCCCGTGTATATGGAAAACTTTGGATCCTTCCATCGCTTCCTAGCTTTTTTTGAATCGTCGTTCGGTCAGCTTTCTTTTTTCTTTATCTTTATCCGAGTGTCCGCTGGATGGTCCTCCACCCTCAGTCACATTCACCTCTTTTAACTTTAAGTCCATACATGCGTCTTCTTGTCGAAGGAATATTTCAGCTTCGTGAAAGAATTCCCCGAGATCCAGTGGTGGGTCTCATATTAAAGATACCTTAAAATCTGAATCCTCTTTGACTCCCGACACCGCCGCCATCAAAACCATCGATGGATCCGGCCGATCCATCGAAGCTACCGCCGCATTGAATTGAGTTAGAAAAGCCCTAAGTGATTCATTCGTCCTTTGCTTCACCGACGTTAGTGTCATTACATTTTTCGGCCTCTTGATATGAACCCGAAACTGTCCCAAAAACCTGTCCACCAACTCCCTCCAAGTCCTGATAGATCCTTCTCCCAACCGTCTAAACCATATTGCAGCTAGATCTGTCAAATACAACGGAAAACATCTGGCCATCACTTCCTCCGATGCCCCCAGCACTTCCATGTGTCTAGTGTATCTCATCAAGTGATCAGTTGGGTCAGCCTTGCCATTATATACTTCCACGCTGGGTAACTTGAACTTAGGTGGATTTTGAGCTATCCTGATTTCCCGAGCGAACAGACTTCTGTTCACTCCTTCCAAATCTCTATTGGTCAAGCCTCCACGCATAGTCTTCCTAATGATTTCCGCTAATCCAGCGTTGTCTGTCGGAGGTTGCCCCCATGCTCCCGAGGGAACTCTGGCACATATTCTTCATGTGGCTCATTAGCAGCAACGTTGGCCCTAGCCTGTTGAACTCCTTCCAAAGGTCCTCCTGTGTTGGATCCTATGGGCCTGCCCCCAAACCCTTGTTGATTGCCTTCCAGTTCTGTATTCTGTCCTCCATTGGGTTCCATAACCCTAGCTCCTTGTTCCACATTAACAGCCGCTGTGGCTGGTCCTAAGTTCTGCATCCCTGCAGCTCTCATCTGTTCGAAGAAAGTTTGCATCATATCCTGTTGACTTTTCAGCAACCTCTCATGCAATGAATTTGCCATAGCTTCCATTTCGTCTCTGGTAACGTAAATCGAAGCTTGTCCTTCTCCAGCTCCGGAGGATGCCTCTTGACTTCCTCCTTGCTGACTTTGCTCAGCTCTCTGTCTTGTTTGTCGAGTCATTGTCTTTCAAATCTCGACTCTTCACGCTTTCCAAATCTGAACTTCAATTCGATGTAGCGGGTGCTAGTCCTTCTCAGTGAAAGCACTAAAGTGTTTGCGCCAAAATTGGTCACAAACCCCAAGTATCGTGAAAGCACCAGTGTATGAATACAAATCAACAAATATTCAAACACAAATCTCAGATCTAAACAAATAGAATATCACAATTCAGAAATAATGAACCGAAACACGAGATTTATAGTGGTTCGGCTATCTCCGGCCTACATCCACTTCAAAGGTTTTGTTTTATTGATATTCTTCGCCGATTCTAGTTGATTACAGCGGATTACCATGGATTATAGCTCTGTTCTTTGAGTACAACGGTAGTAGTGAAGTGCAAAGTAGAGTCTGGTAGAGTCTGGGCGCTTCAGAATCCAGATCCCCTTTCCTGAATGACCTGGGACTCTATTTATAGGTGTAGGAGGTTGATATTTCGCCTAAATTTAGGGAGACTACTTATGGCATGTGAGTGGGCCCACATGCCCGCGTCCAGGAAATCTGGGCCCGTTCCGGGATCGATACGAAGCAATTTCGTATCGATCAAGAAATGATCCAATCGAGCTGAAATTTGGTGAGAACATTCTTCAACATGTTCGTAAGCTCCTGTGAAAATTTCATAGTATTTGGATTTGTGGTTTAGGAGATATGATTGATTCGAATTGGGGTTTATTGGCAGGCCGTCGATTTCGAATCCATGATTTCGTATCCATTCCCTTCGACTCGATCGAGACACGCGCGTGCGATGTGACGTGGCCTTATCTACAGGGCTTGATCCGCTTTTCATGCCATGTTGAACGTGTTATTCCAGAGATTTCTCCACGTTGATCTTTTCTTCCCTTGATTCGGGCATACTTCCAATTCGTATTCATTCTTTGTGCCTAGTTCGTATCCATCCATTCGTGCCGCTCTGACTATTTCCTTCGTATCGATCGGCTCGAATACTATCGATACGAAATGCATCATCAATCCTCGCCTTCCTATCGAAATGTATCGATACGAAACCTGTAGCCTGAATCCATCCTGACCGAAACCATTGAATCGAATAAATCATCATGCGCCTATCTGTTCAATCCAAATCCATCGCCATCAAGCCAAAGTCCTCTGATCCTTCCTACCTGATCGATACGAATGCATTGTTCGCATCCATACTGATCGATATGAACAACACGTTCGTACCTATGCCGGATCGATACGAACAACAAGGGTTCGAAACGATACCGATTGATACGAAATGTATCGATTCGAACCACTTTTCACTTACTTTGCCCCATCCATATCTCGTGCATACGAGCTCCGATTGGTCTGAAAAATAAAACGTAGCCTCTCCTAGCCTTGATCATCATTCCCAATCGACTCTGTCTTGATCGGAGCTTGGACAAATTTCGACGACATCGATCACAACCTTGTTTCTAATCGATCTCCAATCCTGATATCCATCGTTCCTTGCCAATTTGTTGATATTCCGACCTTGACCAAAAGGTGGGATAACAGGATGTGAGCCTAATTAATTTCAAACAGAGGGATGTTGGCCAAAATTTCCCTTCTAAAATATCTGTTAGCCAAAAATATTCCTTTTAAAAATGTCCCTTAACAGAATATTATTTTACGAAATATCTTAAATTAAAATGAGGTTACAAAATACTTTTCAACATATACTTTTTTCTTCAAAGATGTTTCTAAAATAAAACAATTCTAGCTTTGATATTCTTATTAAAACAAAAAAAAGAAACATTTTAGACCAAAACATCCTTTCATAAAAGCATGTTAGAACATTTGTCAATAAAAATTTCTTCTCCATGGATAACGATTTTTTACTTTTAATAAAACATTTTTAAATCATAATATTATTATATTGATGTATTCTAAGGGATGTTTTAAAACCAATTAAAGTTTCTCATACAAAAATGTTTCTCGAAAGACTGAATTCAACTTCGAATATCTAGTTAAAACGCCTTTACACTTAAAATAAAATATATTTTTCTTAGTATTTACTCTTTTTTACAAAAATATCTTCATAAAAATATTTTATTTATTCCAAATTAAGTACTTTATTTCACAACAAACTTTTTAACTAATCACTTTATGTCCAAAAATAAACAGTCTTCCTTTTCCAATAAAATGTTTCTAGAAATTAAGAATGTATACTTTATAAATTTTCCAATCAAATATTATTTACTTAAAAATAAAAGTGGTTCCATCTTATTAAGGTCAGGTTCCAATTAATTTAACATCGAGTGTGTGTTGCTCGAGTTATAGCCAACGCTTAGTCCTTTTTATAAGTCTTCATTCTACCACACTCTTTATTTATTTTCAACAACCCCCGCCCATAAAGCATAAATTATCAATCAAACGCTTTCTTGTTTCTATTCTAGCCCAACCAAAATATGAAATAAACTACCATAATTGGTTTAACCTACCTAAGGCTCGGAGAGTCGTTAAACCTATGCTCTGATACCAAATGTGATAGCCAATTATTTTTAACATCTAAACCCAATTATAAAAAACATCGAAATATGCTTACAACTAAATTTAGATATTAAAGACAATGGACTGTGGGTATAAAAATTTGAAATTCTAAAACAATGAATAAAAAGGAAATCCTCGGAGAAAAATTTAAACATTAATGTATATACATACATACATTTCATTCTAACAAATTAAATATTACTCAAATAGAATACATCACATAATTTATACATTTGATTACATCAACTATTAAACAACGTCTTTGCAACTATAATGCAAGAGATGTACCTAACTATCCTTCAAATACGACTCATTCTAGTCCCTTTGCTCTCTCATTTGCTTTCACCTGCAAACTTACAAATATACATAGATATATATAATAAAAGGAAAATGTGCCAACTATTTTTGGGGTTGCGCTAATTCCTATACATCCCAACCTCAAGCGAATTAGTGGCTATGCATAGAAAAAAGCTGCATACTTACTCCATTACGGGGATCAAGCTCACGTATTTCTGTTTTCCATTCTTCTCTTACATCTAAATACTTGTTAGCACATAACAACCACAACATCCATGCAACTAATACAACCAATGCAACCACCGCAGCCAATGCAAATAGTAGAAGTAGAAAATAGTATTCCTAGTCATCCGTTACAACAAATCATTATACATGCAATAACAATTATAATAAACTTAACCTTTAAAAATCACATATTTTACAACATTCAATGTTGACCCCATCATAAAACAAGAAAATAAATAGCAATAAAATACTTAAATTCATATTAAACATTAGTAACGCATCACCGATGTAAGTATAAACCATCAAATGTGTATTATTCACCTCATGATAGCAACAAAACATCAATCATCAAACTAACCATAATAAACTACCCATCATCTGGTAGTAAAAATGGTAAAGAATCGCATCCACATCCTAATGTGACTCCATCGTCGTAAAACAAACGTATGATAATTTAGATGAATAACTAACTACATACTAAATCCAACCAAAATATTATATCAACGAAAATTGTTTCTCTTTTACATATAAATCATATTACTATTGTTTATTATAAAATCTCCATTTTTTAATATATTGAAACAATAATAATCTTTTCAAAAAACGATAATATACTTCAGAAACTCTTTATATACTTCTATTTTTTAAAATACTTCTAAACACCATATTTTGAATCAAAATAGTAATCTTCACCAAATAGTTTTTTAAAACAATAATATTATTATTTCACATCAAAATAATAATATAAATTTAAACCTCCTTAATATTTTTCAAAATCAATTTATTGCTATTTATGCTATAAAAGCTGAAATTATTGAAACTCCTTTTTATTTTTATTTATCTCAAAATAGCGACTATTTTATCTAATTTTTTTTTGAAAACATTTCTTCACTATAATCATTATTATCTACAAAATGTCTTTTTATTTTATAAATCAAATAAGTATAATATTCCTTACTAGAAATATCGTAAAATTAATCGTTTCGTATTTTACACAAAACGATACTATTTTCACCGAAATCTGTATTATTATCATTATCTAAAATCTTGTTCTATTTTATAAATAATAAAATTTCCAAATATTAAATTAAAATATAATTTCAGTTATTATTTAATTCCATACTCTAATTTCTGTAACATTCGTTAAATCATCATTATTTACATAAATCATCCAAAATATGTCAATGGATATTCGAAAAAATTGAAATACATCCACATCCATATGCGAAAAGCGGCTAAATATTCGATATTCGAAGAAACTGATACAGATGCAGATATGAAGACATCCACATCCGAAATTATCCGTTTGATTTTTTTCAAGGCTATAGTTTATATTATGTATATTTTAATATAGTGAAATGTATGTATTTATTATTTTATTAAATTATTAGTTTTTTGTTATATGCATTTAATGCATATTAACTTCTCAAAATTATTCATTATCATCGTGTTTGTTTCTTTTTCACAATTTATAATCAATGGAATTGAATTTTTTTTATATTAGACCCAAATTTTCTATTGTTTTTTCACGATTTATCAATTGTCGGCGGATATGATAATTATTCGATATCCGTCCAAATATACGAATGCAGATATCAGATATTTAAAAATAATTTCGAATGTAGATGCATATGTGGATATAACTCTATCCGGATCCGAAAGTATTTATTTGCTAATATTGGACTGACTCAAACGGAGCTAAAAAGGGTCTGGACTTGTAATTCTTGATCCAATCGATCCCTGTGCTATTTATTATGGGAATCCAATTTCTACGACAATATCTTGGCAAATTCTATTCCAACCCAATTTATTGCTTAGTAGCCCCCTTAAATAATTAAAATTATTATGACTAAATTATCCTTAAGAAATTTTCTTCTTTCTCCACTGTTAATAACAGTACGTAAGTTGGGTTAGAACAGTGCCAAAAACCCTAATTTACAAATTTCTTTGAAAAAGTTTGATTTTCAAATAAAAAATTGATGGATTTTGAAGAGAATGATGATACTTTATCACAATCACAGCAGGTTTGTCAAGAAATCATATTTATATCAATTTTTTGCTGTATACAGCTTACCTCGTAAGCAAAAAACATGGTAAAAATGCCTACCACGCAAGGATCCTGCGTGGTAGAAATGAATACCACGCAATTATACTGCGTTGTTTTCATTTTTTCCATGCATTGGTCCTGCGTGGTATGCATTTTTATCACGCATTTGCTCTGCGTGGTAAACTGTATACAGCAAAAAAAAATATTTCGCGTTTCAATTCAACTTTCTGTACAAACCCAAATCGCATTCAAACCCAAACTCGCATTCGAACACAAAATCGAAATTTGAGGATGAGGAGGAGGAGTATCTTACCTTTGCTTAGCTGCTGAGGAGGAGTCGCTACAAAGCAAAATTTTGTATTGGTATAGAATTACCCCAATATCTTCTCCCTCCAAATTAGTGAATTAATATTCTAATGTTAACTGCGGCGATTTCAATTTCAGTCCCGAATTATTCTATAAACCCCAAATCTCTCTTGTGCACAAATCGACATCGATCTGTTAAGGTAATTTGTAGAAACCTCCGGTTCATTTCTCATTTCGTGCGTTCATTTTGTTTTCCTTAATTTGTATAACAGTCAGTTAGATGTTCCGCTGAAGATTCAGAGATCGGATCTCCTCATGGTATCTGCAAATTAGTTAATTTTGTTCATTTTGAGATACGAATTGTAATAATTTGTTGGAATTGTTGATAGATGAAGAAGTTAAGGATTTGGGCGTTAAAGCAGCTCTTTCTATTCTGAAATTTTACAGAAGTAAGTTTCTTGCGTTTTTTTAGTTTCTTTACAGCATTCCCTGTAGTGGTGATGTACTTATTAGGAAATGTGCGTAACCTCTTCACTTCACTATGTCATTCACTTCACCACTCCACTCTCACTTTTATCAAATCGTAAATGCAAAATCAAAATGTAAACAAAAAATCAAAATCAAATCTATTATCAAATTAGAAAAATTCAAGGTGCAACTTTGGAATTGAAAATATGGATCAATCCTAACAAGCACCATTGTCCTAGTGGTTAAGTGATTCGGCTTTGGTGTGAGAGGTCATAAGTTCGAAACTTGTGCAGTGTGATTCGAATGTTTATGGATATGTGATATGTTTTCCTAGTTTGTTGTATACAAAGTACCATTAAAAAAAAATTGGTTCAATTTTTTTCAAGGTATGGATATTACTTCACACATCACAACGTTAATTGCTCATGCCAAGTTTTATGAGGAGTTTACTATTGTTGCAAGAGTTGAGAAAAGAGTAAAAACAGTAATTAGTGTGTTTTATTCAACATGGTATTTTATTCTATGTAGGGTATTTATTTCATGATGTGTGTTAGTCTATGCTAGTTTTACTGGATGTAGTGTATTATTTGATGTATTTTTTATATTCTATGTAGTGTATATATGTTGTGTTTTATTTTATTTGATGCTTTGTTTTGTTTATGTACCATATTATTTTTTCACATGCACAAGATCATTATAAATATGAAGCATTGATAAAGAAAATGTAAGCATAGCACACACATGTGTGTATTCAATTACCCAGAGAACCGGATTTAACTTGTAAACTTTGAGAAAGTACGTGGTACTTTTTACAATGTTGTTGGCTTCGTGGTTCGAACTTGAGATCTTTAGTCGCATAGTTTGAACCATCAATTAATTGAGCCAACCCCGCGTGCGCGCGCACACACATATATATGCGTGCGCGTTTGTGCGTGTGAAAATGGTCAAATACCCATATTGCTACCCCTGTTGGACTAGCAAATGAGTGTAGTAGTGTGTGTGTTTAAAATATATTTAAAAAGTCGAATATGCAATTAAGTTTCGAACATTGGGTCAAAACCTCGATTAAGTGCTTGCTACCTGGTAGCAGCTAGCTGCTTGGTAGTAAAAAAAAGGTCAAATACCCATATTGCCACCCCTGTTGGGGTAGCAAATGAGCAGCAATACTCATATAAAATCCATATTGGGGATGCTCATATATTAACTTAGGGAACGCCCCTACTTTTTATAGATGCACTTGTAATGCGAGCAAGAAATTCATGTGAGTTTATTTTGTGGGTTCTGAACTTGTCGTATGCAATGTGATTTTCAATGGTGACAATTGATGAACATGTGAATTTTAATATCAAGCCTTTTGACTTTTAGAGAGGTTGCATATTTGGTTATGTGATGGTCAGTTTACTGCATTTATGTAACTAGTGTCCTGACTTTTGAACAGGAGAGATATCCCCATTGTTGCCTTCAAGCTGTAGGTATGTTCCCACATGTAGTGTGTACTCAATGGAGGCATATAAGAAATACGGGGTAGCAAAAGGAACAATACTCACAGCTTGGCGTTTGTGTCGATGCAATCCACTAGGTATGCCTTGGATTCTTTGGATATTCAGAGTAATCAATTTTATATGAACTTGCATAGTCACAAGTACTACTCTCGTCGTGTGCATGGGAGAAGCTAAACTATGAAGGGTCGGTTTATTTGTAGGTATGCGATTAAACAAATACAGTAACATCCCGCTATTTGGTTAATTATGTATTTCGGGATTTATTTGAAAAATAAAGATTTAAAATTCAAAATTTTATTTAGTCCGAATGTTGTTTGGAAATTTATTTTATCGAAAGAAAGAATATCGGTGAAACTTTGGAATATTTTGGAAATAAAACAAATATTTTATAATTGTTGAAAATTGAAAAGTGATATTTTATTAAACGAAAAATCGTTACAGGAACAAAATAAAGTTTGGATTAAAACGCCTCGAACAGAATTTTAATCGAAGATTGAATTGCGATAGGGTAAAAGCGCTTTAAAGGCTGTAAAATTATTTAAGGAAAAATAAAATAAACTCTTAAAATTTTCACTTCGACTGCCGTGGATGGTTATTTGTTTTCATCCTTATCTTTTTGTCATCATTTAAATTTAATGTATATAGATTCTTAACCCTGAAGTAATCTTATTTCTAAATCTATATAAACGCCTCCCCTCTGGTGCATTTCATTCACATTGAAATCTAACCCGGCATTTTCTTCTTCTCCAACTTTATATTATTTTTAGCAAGGAGCAGAACAAGATGTGAGTATACTTTTCATTTTTGGTTACTGTCTAATTATACTTTCGTTTCATCTTCCATACATACATACATACATAATGCACATATATCTCGCGTCCTTTTGTTGTTTTTGATACAACTAAAGTAGATCATGCAAATATGAACTAGACATGCAAATATGAACTAGAATTGTGTAAATTTACATATGCTTTCATTTCCACAGTGATATCGATACCCGTGTCATTATTTATATGTGTTTCTGATATGTGAGTTATTCAATTTTAGAACTCGTGTACATTGCATTGCGTCGACACGAGATACATACTATTTTAGATGTATTCAGGTATTGAAACATATTCGTGTTGATCCAAAGCAGTGTATACAAGAGATCGCTTCTTCCGTGTCCATTGGTACGAGCTATCAGATGGTAAACTCCCTATGATATTTCGGTCATTGGAACCGGGGCGTCACAAATATATTAATGCGAAAAATGCTATACAATTTTTCTTAAAATGAAACATATTATATTTAGAAGTTGTTGGTTCAAATGTCTATAATAGATTGTTTACAATTGTACTATAGCCTCTGTTGTAAAAATCCTTCTAGGCTCCCGCCTAGGCCCCACTTGGGCGCTAAGCTAGCATTACGTCTAGGTATTTGTCTAGTCCGCCTAAGTGAGATTTGCTATATTATCTAAGAATATAAACGTGTTTATAAGCACTATCTATGCACCAATTTAAGCTTGATGCCTCTTATAAGCATTAAAATGTTTGATTCAAGCAATTTTGTCTTCCTAATTACTTTCCAAACCCATCAAAATCCACGATTTCCTATTGTGGATCAGTTAATACTACTAAAATTTTATCCAAATTGCATGAGTTTATCAAAAACGCTTAGTTCCAATTAATCCTCGCCTAGGTGATTATTTCCTAGTTCATGCTTATCACTTAGCATCGGTCTAGCGATTTTTGCAACCTTGACTATAACAAATGTTTTGAAACTCCATTTTGAATATAGTCACATGACAGAGAAAAATAATGTGACTATTCATATGATGTATAACATTTTAATGTGTAGTAAATTCTTCAATTTAGAGTATAAGAGCATTGAATATTTTAAGTATTTGCATCCCTAAACAAATAAAAAAGAAAACAAATTGGTCTTTATGTAAACTAGTTTCGCATCATTTAGTTGAGTAAATTGGTAGCTGGTAAGCAATATATAGTTTATAAACAGCTCGATATGCATCCAAATGCTTGTTATGTATATAGAGATGTTAAGCCGGGGCTTAACCTTTTCAATTGTAGTTAAAAAAATGAGAAGGGTCAACCGATTCCTTCCGCCGTGTTCATCTTTGATTGGTGGGCTTTCATGCTATCCTTCAAAATTTAGTAAACCTTTGATGCGTATCATGACCAATATTTTGTTGCTTTCTATTGCTTTCGCTAAGAAATATAAGATCATGCCAAATCTCTATTGTTACTAGGATTTGAAGAAAATCTCTAAAGAGATCTGATGGTATGAGACCGAAGAACCTAGGATAGCAAATCATTGAAGAATCTGATGGAGGGATGCTAGAAACGTTGATGGAAGTGATGGAACTACTCAACCTCCACATGATCCGATGACTAGAGAGGAGTTAGATGTAAAGGTCGCGGTTATGAATCAAAATTAGAAGCAAAGCAACAGGCTATCATGGAAGAGTTAGCTAAACAATTTGCATCGATAATGCAACCTCTTCAAGAAGATGGATCTCGTCTAAGGGATTGTGGAGTTAGAGGAGGATCTCCAGCTAGATTGGATGAAGGAAGTTCTATCAGAAGACACAACAAAAAGGGAAAAAGATGGAGATGCAAACATGAAATCAAAGAATGGAACTGGAGCCAACACTCGACTCCAGGATCGATCGGTGCCGATCCATCATGGATCGATACCGATCCATCAAGGAGGAAATGATGCCAGGGAAAGTGATGATCATGCTTTGAGTCCCACCGATGGAAGATATGAAAGTAACACAAACTAAATGAATACAGAAGAAGTGGATTTAGAGGACTTAGTCACGATCGACACCATGGGAGGTTAGGGCAAATAGACTATCCAGAGCCAGGGAGACGTATGCATCGTGTTGATAGTCGTGACCGCTCGAGCAGTGACTGTAATGGTCTCTCGCGGAATCAAGCACACGATGCACTTGGCAACCGTCGTTTTGGATGAAGCAAAGGTGTTGCTCGGATTTATCATAAGTATGAATTAGGTCGGCCTGCATTGTCCAATCGGCCCGTGTGATTGCATCTGTATTCATCTTGGCCTGCGTATCTCCAAGACCCGATGCTTTCGCCTTCCCACTGTGCATCACCTGCCCCGAATCAAAACAACAAGGCTCAACCCACAAGCGGACCATCTGGTTCAAATACAAATTGTCCCGGCATTGCTCACTTAGGCAACGACGGGCGAGATAACAGCTCGGCAGTCAACCGGCCCGGCCTCCATCCTAACGACCATTCAAGTCTTTATAGCCAGGACAAAGCTCATAACGGCCATGAGAAAACAACGCCAACGAATGACCGCTCGACATGCAACATGCCTTTCGCTTATCGAGCGGCCCGACTAAGCAACCTATTCTCTATCCTGGTCCCCCGCTTGCTATACTCTTCGACCATCTGTACCCTTTGAGGCTTCCTCGCCTTGTCTTGACAGACTCCAGTCACCAACACTTACCAGTCCCTGCAAATGAAGCTTCGTCGACATCGTTCTTTTGCAAAGTCGACAAATGACGCCATTCATCCGACAAAAGTGCAGTAACTACTCCTTGCCCTTTGTTGCAACCAAATCAACTATACAGAGACCACTCTATGAACTCACACCACCTGTTCTTGCACAAAGCATGCTCGTGGTACTGCTCGTCAGCTGGTATCATCTCAACCACACATTCCAACTAGCCTTCTAGCTGGCGTGCACATCAACCGTGCAGCAACACCAACGGTTTTGAGCAATTTCTGTGTCAATTGTGCAATCTTAGTCACTCAACATAATTTGTAGTAGCTATAAGCTACATCAAGACTAACATCTTTATAAGGGTTGAGCAACATAAGCTTTCAAGGATTATATTTTCTTATTATCATCTCTTGTAATCATCTGCCGTAAGAGAAAAAAATAGTTAATACATTCCTCACAGTGGACGTAGTCAAACTTAGCCGAACCACTCGCATTTTACTTCCTCATTTTACATTTTTACCAAGATATTATCAAGTAACATTTGTCAATCTCACCACATAATCATGATTCTGGGGTTAACTAAATTTTTATTCAACAGAAGGTACCAATGAGATGATCAATAAAGTAATCTGTAATTTGTTTCCGAAAGATAACATGATGACAATTGGAAGACTGCCTCTAGTCGGAATTCGTTTCCAGTGGAGATTAGGACGATAGAGTACCCAAGAAAGTTTGTGATGCCGACACTGCCAAGTTATAGTGGATATGATGGTGTCAGGGCGGATGACTATGCGAAGTGCATGTGCTTTCCGTTGTCCTAGGAAGGGTTAACTATGATGTGGTTCTGCAGGCTTGAGCTGGGGTACATATCGTCTTACGATCAGTTGACAAATAAACTTCTGAATCTGTTTAGGGTTCACTCTACGCAACCCAAGGACACGCTTTCATTGGCAAACGTTCAACAAAGGAATGGAGAATCGCTGAAAAGTTATTTGAAACAGTTTAGTGCAGCTTTGACGAAAGTGAGAAATTCGGAGGATAGCTTGGTGTTGATGTTCTTGGTTGGTGTAGTGGACTCGAATTCTGATTTTGGGAAGTGGTTGACTATGAAAAAGCCGACTGCATTGAAAGATTTTCATAAAAAATAAGTCAATTTTTGCGTTTAGAAGGGGCAAAAATGGAGAAGACGTTGAATGCCGATGATCATGCAGGATCGAGCAGCATGGTAAAGAGTAACAAGGTTGTTAAGTGGAACGATAACAATGGAAACAACAACACTAATGATAAAAATAAAAGTAAAAATAATAACACGGGCAAGAAGCAGGACCAAGGTTGTAAAAAATCGCTAAACGGATGCTAGGTGGTAAGTATAGACTAAAGATGTTTAGGCGGTGATCAATCAGAGATTAATCGAAGTTGGGTGTTTTTGACAATTCATGTATTTCTGATAAAATTTTAATATTTTGTTTAATATTAATTTATCTAAATTGAAATTTTAGCATTTTGGACGAGTTTAGGAGCAACTAAGGAGACAAAACCATCTAAAACTAGCACATAAATGCTTATATGTGACATTGAGTCTCAAATACTTCCTAACATGTGCTTAAATACACGTTTAGATTCTTATATGAGGTGATAAGCCTTACCTAGGCAGTCCTATGCGGGTAGCTAAGCGGTCTCGCTTAGCATCTAAGCAGGGCTTAGACGAAGGCTTATAAAGATTTTTACAATAGAAAATCCCAAGAAACGTCTTAGGTTCACAAGGGACGAAAAATATAGGTAGTTGAATGACTTCGTGGAAAATGTCTATCTTGCAACCTGAGGTACATGGGGCTTGCTCCAAGAGAGGCTACCGAAGAAGAGAAACGCTCCGGGAAGTATTGTCGGTTCCATGAGACACATGAATTGATTGATGCAATACCAATAAGTGTATGCATATGAGAGATGTGACTGAAAATTAATAAGAAAAAACAACTGCAGCTATGTGAGCAGAAGGGTGGACGAAAACAATCAACCCGAGGCAGTAACCTCAGGGCTATTGGGGAAAATCCCTTCAGATGATCAGTCTAAGGGAATAAAAAATCCAATGCAACGGAAAACAACTGGATCGTGATTGTAGTGAGACGAAACAAACAGAGATAAACACCAGAACAGACAGTCACAAATCAATGCAATGCAGAAAAATAAATAACATCAATATTTATAGTGGTTCCATTACCACGAGGCAGTGTACGTTCATTGAGGGAGATGAGATTTTATTAATCACTGAAAGATTAGAGTTACAAGATTGATTCATTTTTGGAGGCTATACATAAGAAGAATTTTCAATACAAACAAATTCTGCAGAGTTTCAGCTCTTTAGGATGACTGCCATTGTTGTCCAGAAGCTCCACTATTTATAGAGTGAAAATATGAGAAGGGGTAGCTGCTATATAGCAACCCTGAGGTTTGGTTCGGCACATCTGGTCCGGCAAACAGCACAATAGCATTTGGTTCGGCAGACAACACTCAAGGTCTGGACCGGCATGGTCCAACACCGAACCAAATATTTGGTTCGGCCTTAACTTGGTTCGGCATCACTTGGACCGGCAGTCCACATCAACGCTACTGGTTCGGTACAAGCCCATAGATCTGGAGCGGCAATCATTGGTTCGGTCATGCTTCAGCACCGAACGAAATATCTAAAGCGGCAAGTTTGGATTGTCATCCCATTACCACCGGACGAGATATTTGGAGCGGCAACCCCCAATCATCACCGGATCAAATCTTTGGTCCGACATCTCCCATCACCGAACGAGACTTCCACTTGCCTTCACTGCCGATCGAAGCACTACCATCGGATCAAAATTCCGGTCCAGTCTTCCACCGAACGAGGCCATCTTCTCACCTAATGAACTCCACCGGACCAAATCTTTGGTCCGACATTTCCTCCACTGAACCAAACTTCTGGTTCGGCCTCCAAGCTTCTCCGCAACACCGTGGCTTCAAGGACTTCTACTTCTACCTTGACATTCTCTTCTCCGATGAAATTGGTATCACATCTAACAATCTCCGCCTTGATACCAAATTTCATACAAGCCTTCCAATTCCATCTACACCACTATGCTCCAAGCAATGGATACTTACCCAATGAGCTTCGGCAATGCCATCACTCATTAAACTCTGTCAACGAACTCCGGCAAGGCCACCGTCCGTCAACAAAGTGTTCGAGGTAACCAGTCCGTGTAGAACCTATCAATCTCCACCATGAAAACAAACGTCTCCATGAACCATCTCAACTCTCCCCCCGTGCCACCCCGTGGCACCTAACACTTCATTAAGCGAATCAAGTCCGAGCAATGCTCGAATTTAGCAACAGACAACGACTTGGTAAACATATCTGCTGCATTCTCCTTTGTGTGAACCTTCTGAAGACGAACCAGCTTCTCTTCACTCATCGAGACAAGAAACGACTCTCTCACCTCAATATGCTTCGTCCTCGAGCTGAACGCTAGATTTTCAGCTAAGTAAATTGCACTCTGACTGTCACAGTACACATCCATGCCTTCATATACGAAGCCCAAATCGCACAACAGTCGCCTCAAATAAAGCGTCTCCTAAGCTGCTTCAACCGCAGCTATGAGCTCTTCCTCTGTAGTGGACAAAGCCACAATCGTGTGCAACCTCGCTCTCCAACTGATCGCTGTCCCACCAATGGTGAACACATATTCGGAGGTTGACTTCCTTCATTCTCTATCACTGGCTTAGTCGGAATCACAAAATCCAACCAAGCTGAAATCTCTTCCTCTGCGCCAAAGACAAGTCCATGGTTTGAAGTTCCTCTAAGATATTTGAAGATACACTTCACTGCTTCTCAATGCGTCTTTCCTGGATTTGCCATGAACCTACTCACCAATCCAACCGCCTGTACAATGTCAGGCCTTGTGCAGACCATGACATACATCAAGCTGCCAACTGCACTTGCATATGAGACCTTCATCATATAAGCCTTGTCCTTTTCCGAGATCGAAGAGCCTTTACTAGAAAGTTGTATGTGCAAAGGCAAGAGTGTGCTGATTGTCTTTGCCCCTTCCATGCTAAACCGAGCAAGCACCTTTCGAATGTACTCCTTTGAGTGAGGCTCAAAAGTTTTAACTTTCTATCCCTTTGGATTTCCATACCCAAAATTTTCTTTGCTTCTCCAAGGTCTTTTATTTCGAATTCCGCTTTTAGCTTTCGCTTTAAACTATCGATTTCAGCCTTAACCTTGGAAGCAATGAACATATCATCCACGTACAAGAGTAGGTACACCCATTTACCATTCTTTAAATGCTTGAAGTACACACAAGCGTCTTTGATGCTACGATCAAAACCAAGTGAAAGCATAAAAGAGTCAAACCTCTTGTATTATTGTCTAGACGATTGCTTAAATCCATACAATGACTTCTTCAATTTGCAAATCCAATTTTCTTTCCCATCTCCAGCAAATCCTTCTGGCTGCTTCATGTAGATGGTCTCATCCAAGTCTCCGTGTAAGAAAGCGGTTTTCACGTCCAGTTGCTCCAGCTTCAAGTCGTGAGGTGCGACGATAGCGAGCAAAATGCGGATGGATGTATGCCTCACTACTGGAGAGAATATCTCATCATACTCCAATCATTTTCTTTGTAAAAACCCTTTAGCAACTAGTCTAGCCTTGTATCTCTCATCATCCTTCATCTTGAACACTCATTTGCAACCTATGGCTTGGCTTTCTTGAGGAGGTGGTACCAAATCCCAAGTCTTGTTCTTCTTCAACGACTTTAACTCATCTTCCATATCGCACATCCATTTCGAACTGTCGTATGACTTCAAAGCTTTATCAAAGTCAAGCGGCTCCTTATGAACCACATGTAGGGCATAGTCAAACTGATCATCAAGGCTAAGGTTCGCAAACTGCCAATCACCATACCTTTCGGGCGGCCTAATAGTCCTACGACTGACCCGGGTAGCTACTGCTTCGCCTATACTTCTTTCAGCTCCACATTGAATTGAACTTTCTTTAGATTCATGCATATCATCAGCACTATTAGAAGGAGTCTGTGGATTATCCTGTGATGTTTCATCAACTGCGTTTTCATCGACAGCATCAACAACTCTACTTCTTGGCTGGAACACAGAACTTCTTCCATCTCCTTAGGCCTATCAGAATCTTATGATGTGGTAGGTAGCTTCTCCTTCAGATTGAACATAGCAGACTCACCAAAAGTAACATGTATGGAATGAACAATCTTTCGATCAACATGGTTCCAAATTCAATACCCTTTGATACCATTGGTGTATCCCATTAGTATGCCCTTGTATGCTCTAGCCTCCAACTTGTCGTCACCTGTATGGTGAACGTACACAGGACAATCAAAAATTCGGAAGTAACCAAGATACACTGCTTTACCTCTCCACTTCTCCTTTGGAATCTTTCCATCTATGGCTGAGCACGGAATTCGATTTATGATATACGCCGCAGTTGATAATGCCTCAGCCCAAAAGCCTCTAGACAAGCCCGCCGTCAATCTCAAGCAACGAACCTTCTCCATTAGCGTCCCGTTCATCCTTTCTGCAACCCCATTGAATTGTGGATCGTTGGGTAAAGTGAAATGTCTATGAATGTCATGCTGTCTACAGAAATCGAGGAACTCTCTAGAGACAAATTCACCATTGTTACCAGATCTCAGCACCTTCAACCTAGAACCAGATTGATTCTCAACAAGCGCTTTCCAGTCTTTGAACTTCTCAAAACTTTCCGATTTGGCCTTCATCACATACACCCATACTTTCCGAGAAAAGTCATCGATGAAAGGGATAAAATACTTTGCTCCTCCAATAGAAGGAGTAGCAACTGGTCCCCAGACATCTGTATGCATGTACTCAAGTACTCGCCTCGATCTATGGAGTCCAACTCCAAAAGATACTTTAGTTTGCTTGCCTAACACACACTCCTAGCAAAAGTCCATCTTGTCGAAGCTTTCTCCTTTGATCATCTTCCGTCTTCGAAATAACTTTAAGCCCTTTTCTGAAATATGACCCAACTTGAGATGTCAAAGCCTTATGACATCCAAAGCACGAGAACTGTCTACTCCAACATACGACTCTTCAAGAACTGCGGTTCCTTTCAGCAAATACAGATTTCGGAACACATCTCCTTTCATAAGAACTAGTGCACCTCTCGAAACCTTCAGACTGTCCTTTTCGATAGTTACCTTGCATTCCAAAGATGCCAATTGTCCTAAATAAATTAAGGACTTCCGAAGACCTGGAGCATACCAAATACATGTCAAAGTGCGTATCACTCCGTCAAACATCCTGATCCTCATTGTACCTTCATTCATTGCTCTACAGCTAACATCATTATCTATAAGAATAGAACTTCCCTCTCGTCCAACGAAAGAACTGAAATAATCCTTATTATGCGTCATATGGAAAGACGCCCCCGAGTTCAACACCCAATGGTCCGAGACATCTGACATTGCTGCAGACAACACATCGTCAGATATAGACTTCTCCACCACAAATGATGAAGACCCGTTATCTTTCTTCTTCTTCAAATCTGGACAATCCTTTTTCCAATGACCAGGTTTCTTGCAGATAAAGCACTTCCCGTCTTTAGACTTTCCTCTCCTGCCATTACGGGGCTTCCTGGGCTTGGAACGGTCTCTAGAGTGCCAATTCTTCTTATCTTCTCTTCCTCTTTCAACAAATAGGCATTGACTACTACTTCCACCTCTATCTTCTTTGCTTATCTCCTTCATCTGATCTCTCAAGCCCTCAGATAGAAGGCCTGACTTCACATCTTCCACTGTCCATGTGTCTCTAGCGAAGATAAAGCTGTTAGCGAAACCTGTGTATCGCTCCGGAAGAGAACACAAAAGAATCATTGCCATTTGCTCCTCATCCATCTTCAAGTCAACGGTCTTCGTCTTCATCACGAGATCATCAAAGAAATTAAGATGTTTCTTCACTGAAGTACACTCTCCCATCCACATGGTGAAAAATGTCTTCAGCAATATCAGACGGTTAGTCAGATATTTCTTCAAGTAGAGATTCTAGCTTGGTCTAAATGCCCCTAGCAGCGGTCTCACTGCTAATCTCTGAGATAACATTCTCTCCTATAGCTAGTTGTAAAGTAGTAAACGCCTATTTCTCCATCTCCTTCCTTTCCGCGACTGAGATGTCAGCCGTCAAATTCTTAGGAGCAAACACTACTGGATGGACTTCATTCCTCATTAGAACAACCTTCATCTTCCATTGCCACTTCTCGAAGTCTTTATCCCCATTCCATTTCTCAATTGCCAATTGTGATCCTGAAGTGATATACATCCCTAGTATAGGGTCTTGTAACAACTGGAGTCGGTTCATCTCCTGCCATAGCGTCTAACACTCCTCAGTCAATCTGGCTCTGATACCAGACTGTTGGACAAAATCCATTCAGATGATCAGTCTAAGAGAATAAAAAACCCAACGCAGCGGAAAACAACCGGATCGTGATTGTAGTGAGACGAAACAAACAGAGATAAACACCAGAACAGACAATCACAGATCAATGCAATGCAGAAAAATAAATAACACCAGTATTTATAGTGGTTCCACTACCGCGAGGCAGTGTACGTTTACTTGGGGAGAGGAGATTTTATTAATCACTGAGAGATTAGAGTTACAAGATTAATTCACTTTTGGAGGCTATACATAAGAAAAATTTTCAATACAAACAAAATTCTACAGAGTTTCAGCCTTCTAGGATGGCTGCCATTGTTGTCCAAAAGCTTCACTATTTGTAGAGTGAAAGTACGAAGAGGGGTAGCTGCTATATAGCAGCCCTGAGATTTGGTTTGGTACATCTGGTCCGGCAAACAACACAATAGCATTTGGTTCGGCAGACAACACTCAAGATCTGGACCGACATGGTCCAATACCGAACCAAATATTTGGTTCGGCCTTAACTTGGTTCGGCACCACTTGGACCGGCAGTCCACATCAACACTTCTGGTTCGGTACAAGCCCATAGATCTGGATCGACAATCATTGGTTCGGTCAAGCTTCGCCACCGAACGAAATATCTGAAGCGGCAAGTCTGGACCGGCATCCCATCACCACCGGACGAGATATTTGGAACGGCAACCCCCAATCACCATCGGACCAAATCTTTGGTCCGACATCTCCCATCACCGAACGAGACTTCCACTTGCCTTCGCTGCCGATCGAAGCATTACCACCGGACCAAAATTTTGGTCCGGTCTTCCACCGAACGAGGTCACCTTCTCACCGAACGAACTCCATCGGACCAAATCTTTGGTCTGGCATTTCCTTCACTGAACCTTGGTCTAGATTCTCTTTGTTGTTGACAAAGTAAGGGATCTTTAGAATGCTCATCATTAGGGCTGTCAATTTCCTACACGATTCGAAACCCGTACGGAAATTAGCAGGTTAACCCGACCCGTTAATTTGACGGGTCATTTTTGGGTCAACCCGAATTTGACCCGTTTATAAACGGGTGGATTTCGGGTTGACCCGCTAACCTGAAATTGACCCGTTAACAACCCGTTTATACTGATATAGGTTGACCCGATCCGTTTACAACTCGACCCGACCCGTTTATGACCCGTTTGTACCTTATACGGGTTGACCCGACCCGGTTACGACCTAATTATACCTTAAACGGGTTGACCCGACCCGTTTACGATCCATTTACGATCCGTTTACACCTTATACGGGTTGACCCAACCCATTTACGACCCGACCCGTTTATAATCGGGTTACACGGATCGGGTCGGGTCAACCCGTTTATAAACGGGTCGGGTTCGGGTTGAGCTTTTCTGACCCGTTTAATAAACGGGTTGACCCGACTCATTTAAAATCAATCCGAACCCGACCCGATCCAAACCCGACCCGACCCATTGACAGCCCTAGTCATCATATATCTCACTTAATAACCACATTATTATTTATTAATTTAATTATATTCTTGAATCTTCTTTTATTTGTGAAAATTGTTGAACTATTGTAAGAAAGAAAACACTTCCTATTTTACTATGAACCAGTCTTATTGGATTGTGACTCCTTATCTAGCCCACCTTAAAGGCGCTTGATGTCTTTCGTCTCAAGTTTATTATCCCTGCAACTTTGTTGCAATATTCTAGCTTCCATTGCAAATTAACTTCCATCAATATATCTAACAAACTCTTGGCGGTGTGAATTTGATTTCATAGTAAAAACCTCTTTGACACTACATTTGAAGTCCGCCTATATCTGAAATCAATGTATTTGATGTCAGGATGATACATTGGTTTCTTGCTCGAGTGTATAGCACTTCACTATCAGATCCTTGTATACGTCTTGCTTCACCCCATTTTCTGAATACAACCATATCATCTCTATAATATACTCAACTTTCATGGTGGATATAGCAATAAATTTCTATAACTTGGATAGTCAAGAAACAACCCGTATGAATTTAAACATTCGAAAGTAGACTTTATTGTGTCGATCTTCCTGCTGGACTAACGTGCGTGAAACCGTCGTGAATGGATTGTCCTTCATCAAAAGATGCACAAAACCTTGAAGTCTCAAATATTTGAACATCCACTTGATAGCTTTCCAATACTCTGCTAGGATGAGAACAATTTCGACTAATACTGCCAACTGCATGTGAGATATCTGAGCAAGTGTAAATCATAACATACATAAAATTTCCAAGTAGTTGGTGTGTAAAGGATTTGGTGTTTATAGCACAATGATCATAAAAAGATCGAAGTGAGAGAATGTTAGAGATTAGCCGAATAAAATTTAATACTCTCTTAATTTTTAATGCACATGTGATCTGATTTGATGTTGAATATTTGTGAGATCGATGTATTGTGTAATTATATTGTTCTAGATTAATAATCAACTACAAGGTCAGATCTTTTTCCCATCAATCTCCGTTGTCCGGAGATAAAAATTTTGGTTCATCCATAAGAACGCAAGTCCTAAAGCATATCTGATGACTTGGGTCCCTACAAAACAGAACTTTTGGGTGTTGGGCTATATTTTGGACCAACAGGGGTATTTTAGGAAAGTTGGAAGAAGAAAGTTTAACTGAAGGAGTATATGTTTTTGTATTATGAAATGAGTAATGAAAGAAGAGTTATGTTATAATAATTAATGTTATTAGTGATTGTTTTTAAGTTATTTAGTATTAACGTGATTAATTAATTACGTAATAACAAAGATAGAACGGTTTCCAATGACAAATACAATAGTACAAATACAACTTCATATAACACATTACACATATAGCGAATAATATTTTGTGTAGCATGCAACTAAAACATATGTAAATAATAAATCAAACGAGCATACAACTTTAATATTTTGTATAATGTATCTTTTTCGACCAATAAAGTGTGGCACAGTCGTTGGGCAAGTGTGCAACTATGTGTGCACGGTCTATTGCTCTAATGCAATTTCTAAAATACGGATAATATCAGTTTGAACTCCTAGTTCTTTCTGATACAACATTAAATTGAGGGTTGTCTGGCTTAATTATATCATTGGACATCAACAGTATGACTTTTAAAACAGTATGAAAATAAAATACAAACTATATTACCTGATCTTTGAAATCTTTTTGCAATCTACCATATTGGAATATGCTATGCAGTATAAAAAGATTGTGATATTTTCTTTAACACATTTGGTTTCAAATCATGGTTTTTCAAACAGTCCCACAAAGTTAGAAGTCAAAGTCTTTTCATGTGGAAGTTTATTTGACACTGTCCTTGACGATCAGAGAGTTTATCCTCAACTCACTGAATGCCCACATACATCGAAGCATGAATTCACATTACAGGTGCTCTTCGTTATGCTCTCTCCTTAATACGATCAAGACGTTTAGATCTTCAATGGCGAGTGTGCCATTATGAGAGAGAGTAGAGCGAGAAGGTAGGTACGAGGAAGGAAAAAAAACAGTGCGTGTTTTAGAAGAATAGGGGATAGGATTTAAGTAGAGTTGGGGGATATAACCATTCGTTTCTGTGTGCGTCAGCCGTGGAAATGAGGTTAAAAAAAGACTATGAGCATGCCCTTAGCTTAAGTTATTCAAAGGACACCTCAGAGTTACCTGTATGCTGCATGTTGTTCTTTGTTCTCTGATGATGTTACCAATGTTTTCTGTAACTTGTTACCTTTAACATAATTATTGCTGCACTGCTAATTAGCTTATATGTAACATCCACGTTACATGGTTACATTTGTTATTGAATATGTTGTAGGCGGTTATGGATTTGATCCACCAAGGTGGTTTGGTGAAGAGAAGCCAACCGACCAAGAATGAGCAGGCTGGCTCCATACTTTAAGGTATGCTGGTATACATTTATTTTTCAATCAGGTTGGTAGTTACCTATTCTTACATCTTGTAATACGCCTATATTGGTTGTACAAGCTTTTCTTACTCCCATCCTTGTTCAGTTAAATTCTACAAAATCTTCTTATTCTCAACTTAAGGTTAACATTAATTAAAAGTTCAATGGTTGATTCTCATGCGTAGTGATTTAAGAGTGTGTTCTATGACATTTGAGTTTGACGATTCCTTCAGTATGTGTACTTATCAGGCAAATTTATCCCGAAAAAGAGAAGTTACTTCAGCTGAAGCAAATTCTACTCTCAGTATTAAGAATGTTAAAGAGACAAATCAACAAAACTAGAAGACTGGTCATCATGATGAACTAGAAAGGAGATAGATCATCATCTTTTACTTCATGTTTGTACATAAGGTATTATTCACTGCTACTGTAGACTGTTTATAAAGTCTTACCATCCTCGTTGATTTCAAACCGAAATTTATGAAGTTTGACTGCCATGTTGATCCCATTTATTCCAATTATTCTCATATTTAGACACATATGTTTTCTCTAATTTTATACAGCAAAAGATAACACCGTTTAAGGATTCATAATATGGTGGGTTTATTTAACAAATTTGATGATCATAGATGTGAGTAAAATGCAGCTAATTTCGATTCAGTAATCAGGGCACGCTGGTTATCATTTAATCATATTAGAGTTTGTAATTAGAACACCTTATTCAGCTAAAAAACTGTTACTACAATATTTCCATGACGTTTTTTCTGGAATTTTTTCTTGAGTCATATGTTTCAAAGTGACAAATAGTTCAGATCGCAAGTATTGTAGCAAATTTGTATGTTTTGAAAGTGTAAAACCAAGGTATACATACATGGTCGTGTGAAAGTCACATGACTATATAACAATAGTTTATGAACGGTGCTTATCACATGGTATATTCATGGAAGATCATGATTAACTCTGTATTTTGGGGAGAAAAAAAAAGAGTTCTTGATGTGTTGCTTGAAATGTTGATGGTGATATCTCATGATCATTCAATGAATAATGTTTCATTATTTCATTCATTTGTTCAGATCTATAGCACAAGCACATATATGAATTCATCAATATGGCAAGATATAAGTGTAATAATTAAGCTGTGTGCGCAACTTAAACGCAATAATGATTAATGCTCGAATGGCGGGTGGGCACAATATCTTCAATGTTTCTCATCTTCAGAAGTGACTGCACGACTTAGCGTAATAATTAGACCAGATGAACTTAAAAATATTGAGGAACCAAATGCATCTAGATCGAGGAGATCTGTTTGTATGTCGGGAAAGATGCGAAATAACTTATGAGAAAGAGAGTCGAATTGTAATTGTTTAATGCAGTAGCGACGAGAGTGGTTGTACTCGTGGAATGGAAGAGAGAATTAGGGCTTTTCATCTAAGCTCTATTTTATGTATGGTTGTTACATCTAACTAAGTTTGCTAGTTAATTTGCTTGTTTTGATACGGTGTTATGCATGATATGTTGATAGTGCGTGCTTGTTTTCTATGCTTGTTACCATGCGTGTTTGGTTGTTTAGATGCATCGTTGCATGTTAACATTTGCAATGAGATCTTGGGGCCCAAAAGTTTTAAAGGGAGGGGGAAAGAATGCTATGATCCCAATTTTTAAAGTAAAATATATAAAGAAATTATGGCCTCGTTTGACTTGCGATTCTTAGTTTTGTGGTTTGTCTCAAAAAACATACACACGATGCATGTATTTTTAAAATGCAACCAATTTGAAAACTGAAGCTAACATTTAAAGTAGAAAATAAATTTATTTTATTTTTCGTATTTTGAAAAATAACAAAAGAATGAAAAATAATTCATCCCTTTCGTCGTTTCTTCATCGTTATCGTGATGTAGATCCGTCAAAATAGGACACAATCCATTAACCCAACTCATTTACTCTCCTTATAAGTGGGTTGTTTCAACCCATTTATGAATCATTATTAAATGGATCATAAACGTATTGATCCATTTTTAAAAGAGTTATAAATGGATAATCCATTTATCCATTTAACTCCGACTAGACAGAGTATGCTATTTTTTTGTTTAAATTGCAATAACTTCTTCATACTAACTCGGAATTAGGCAGCACTTCGTCTGATTAACTCTCATCTAAATTACGAACGATATGGAACACTCAGATACTTCATGTTGTGAACGAACGTTGTAGTTCTCCACGGTGACTAATGGTTGTACTTAGATAATAACTGGCTACATTTTCATATTTGAGCTCCGTCCAGGCAGAAGCCGTTATTTGTTCTTGTTCATATTGCAATAACTTCTTAATAATGTCTTGGAATCAGGCGGGGTTTCGACCGATAGACTTTCACCTAAATTATGGACAGTGTGAAACACTCGGATACTTCATCTTCTAAACGAACGTTATAGTTCTCAATGGTGACTAACAGTCGTACTTCGAAAATAACAGGCTACATCTCCACATTTAAACTCCATCTAGACAGAAGTCGCTATTTTTTTCTTTTCAAATTGCAGTAACCTCTTCATACTACATCGGAATCAGATATGACTTCGACCGATGAACTCTCACCTAAATTACGGACAACGTGGAACACTCGGATTATTCATGTTGTGAACGAACGCTGTAGTTCTCCATGGTGACTAACGATTGTACTTAGAAAATAACAGACTACATTTCATATTTGAACTCAGTTTAGGCGGAAGCTGCTATTTTTTTTGTTCAGACTGTAGTAACTTCTTTATACTGCCTTAGAATCACGCGAGGCTTCGACTAATGAACTCTCATCTAAATTACGGACGATATGTAAGAAGCTGAACAGCCTCTATGTTTTTTTAATTCATCTTAGCGATCTTACTTTTTGCTGGAATTTTATAGGATAGCATAAATTAATATTTTGGAATTTTGTGCTTATATGTGTAACATTTAGGAACCGACACCTTATTTGTAGGTGTGACTTTAGTCTGGAGACGAATCAGAGGTTCATCCTTTTTCTAAAGTGTAGACCAACTCCCGTAGAAGCCCAAAAAGCATTCGCAATGTTAATTTGTATAGATGTAACCTTATTCACCCACAGTTGAAAGAATTTAACTAGTTTCAACCCCAAGCTCACTTAGCACTAATGTTCCAATTCGGGTGTAGCAGCGAATTAAAATTAAGAGCAGCGGCCTCGCTCACTCTAATCCATTTTCTAATCACCTTCATTCCACCGCAAATTTCTTAAGTAATACCAGTTCAAAACACCAAGTCTAAAGAAGATAGTTAGAGATTAAACACTATAGACAAAGAGAAGCAACTAGAGATCAATAAACTCTGAAATTGAGACTGGAGACTTTGAGGTTTAGGGAAGATGGATGGATTCTTCGTTTCCGATCCATGCTTAATTTTGGGTAAAAATTGTTATTTGAGGTGGAGGATTCTAAACCATTATTGCATATTTTAATTTATATGTATATATATGAGTTGTATTCTTAAAGTGGATATTTTTGGATAATGAGTTATAAACTAATTAAGATTAAAATTTAAATGATGTTTAAATGTTGGATTTAAAATTCGATTTAACCGTTCATTGCTATCCTAAATTGTAAATATTATTTTGATGTTAATCTTGGAGACTATTAGACATATATTACCTTGTTATCCATTTTTACCTTGATGTTGGATGTTAATTAGATTGTATTGTATTGATATCGGTTGTTTATGGTTGATATTGCTTGATCCTAGATTGATTATTGTTTTGTGTTTAAATAAATTATATAGACATTGATTTGAGACGAGGAAAAGCATATGTAAGTGAGGTAGTTCGATGTGGAAATTGAAAAGCATGCATAAGATGTTTGTGATAGAGTTGTAAGTATGCTCTAAAAGAAATTGTGTAATTTGTTTACTCTTGTGAGAAATCTTGATCAAAATAAAAATGTGTCTTTGGTTTTATTTTTGCTACATGGAAATATATAAATGTCAAGAATACATTATCACATATAAATTGAAATTTTAGGACAAAGTATTTAGTCAATCATAGTTATGAAATATTTTATAACCATGAGTATTGAATTGTACTAACAAATATTTACCCATAAATGTTGCTTGTCATTTGGTATTTCGTGAACGATGTATCAGCAAGGCTAGTGTACGTAACATTATTCATATGGTGGATATTGATTTACTCATGACTATTTTGGAAACAAATACGTTACGTCTTTGTAGTCATTAAAGAACAACTCATCAAAAGTCTTATATATATTCTGGTATATAAGTTAACAATGTGCGATGGTTTTTTGACTTAAAAGTACTGTGGATCTTATGTGTCGAGATCTTACTTTGATTATGGTCGGTTACATAGTATTGGTTTACTTTACCGTCATAGTTGGGCATGTATCAAGGTTTATTAATTAAAATTCTACTCAAGCGAGAATATGTGTCCTTCGATGTAGAAGATTAGTGTCACCGTAATACATTTAGTCGAAAATTTTATATCAGATTGAACCAACTGACTTAAAAGGTTAAAATTCGAAATTAAATACGAACGTTATTAGAGTATTGACCATTGATTGAATTCTAACCCTCTTAGCGACAATGTTGATGAAAAGACACATCAAAGTGGCATGACCTTTCTTGCCATATATTATTTAACCATGTTAAAAACAATCAAACCTTTAGAATTCTAAAATAATTTTACGAATATAAATATTTATCTTAATTATTTATAAACATTAATAATTTTAAAACTAAAGTAATGAAGTTAACATAAGAACAAATTTATTTTCAAAACTGTTGGTTTGTGTAGTATAATTATTGAGTTTCTTTAATATATACATAGATATATAATTATTTCAGATTAATCGTTTCGAGCTAATATATGATAAATATATATTAATTAACTTATTAAATATCCATTTATGAAATCAAATACAATATATTTTAAACACGTTGGATTTAATTTCGAAAAATTGGAAATAAATATTTAGTTAATTTATCAATATAATTTTGTAGTAATATTAATAAATTCGATTGGAATATAATTAACAAAAATTTATTTTTAAGTGCTAAAATTCATGTTTGACCAAATTTAATTTCATGATATTTTTACTAACTAAAATGTATTATTTAATTTGATTTTTAAACCAATAACTCCGGTCCTAGTTTTACAATTATAAATTACATATATAAAAGCTCATTTTTAAAGTATCTTTGATGGCACCACCCATGAAATCATCCAAAAAGTTTATTTCCATGAATGTTAAAAAGTTTTTATTTCATATTATAGATTTCCTAAGCAAATAAGTGTATGCAAAAAAAGTTTGAACAACTTTCGACGAGTAAAAAGCTATTTATCGATAAAACGATTTTCGGTCACATTATCGATATTTTTTCAAAGTATTTATTTTTGTAAATTTTTTTCCAAAACTAGTTTACCATTATTAGTTATGAGTTAAAAAGGGGTTAAAAATCTTATTAAATCACATTTAATTAAAGATTCAAATATTTAAATAGTTCATATATTTAAATACGAAGTGTCCGAAATTCTGGGTCGTTACATTTACTTTGTTTTGAACGGTGGTTCCTCTTGAATAGAAAAGACTCCATCTCTCGCCTCCCTTTTATATCTGCTCTTGGCCCCTTTGCTGCTTCCAGCGAGATGGGGACCTCCATGGATGGCATCTATCTGGTTGGGAATCATTCGCTATGAAATTTGCAGTATTGCTTGCGGCCTTTGATTGTACCCTTCAGGATTGGAGGGTTTTTCATTCTCCTTGACAAACTCCTTCAAAGATTCAGATCTAATCATTTCTGGATTATTTTGGCCAAAACACGGCATTCGTCAGTTTTATGTTCGTTTGCCTATTGTTAAGCGCAATAATCTGCCCCCTTCTTCGGTTCTGGATTGTTCCTTGTCTTGTAGAAAGTAGGAAAGTTCCCTCTGTCTTTAGCCATGGCAAAAATATAGCAAATGGGTTTATTCAAAACCACATAGTTAGATTTAGGGATCTCCTCCCATCCCCCTCTTCTATTTTCAACCCACCTCGGTTTTTAATTGGGGTGATCATAGCCAAAATTTCCTCCTTCTTTGGCTACGATTTCTTCTTAGTATGGTATATATCATCCATACGGGTAAACTTATCAGCCTGAAAATGAAAATCAAGATCCCTACACCCATCGATGTAGAGTTCCTTCCAGAATGGGGTCTTTTCAATTAACCCTGAGCGTACTGCCATTAGTTTTTCTTTATCAGTCATGTTTTCTTCCTTTAGTGCCTCAATGTTTAATCTCTTCAGATATTCGCCGAGCAACTCTCCTGGTATTTGTTTGACATTTGCTAGGATACTAGAGTCGATAGTATGATCTTTGCATATGCAGAATTGTTCTGAAAACTCATAAGAAAATTTCTTCTAAGAGTAAATAGCTTTCTCTCTGTAGTGCTTGAACCATTTGGCGGCTGCTCCTTGGAAAGTTGTAGGGAAGAGTCTGCACCGCTCCAGAAGCATTGTGCAAATCCGTTTGGCTCTCAAAAGCCAAAAGATGGTCATCGGGGTCAGTGGTTTCGTTATACTTCAATGATGGGATTTTGATGTGCGACGAAATTCTAACAGACATTATTTCCTTTGTAAATGAAGCTTCATGAAGATTATTGTTTATCCCAGGGTCAAGGGTACTCTTACCTTTAAGATCAAGCATGTCTTTCACTATTTTATTGGCCATATCTTTCAGGTATACTTCGTCATTATGATAATCCTTTCTGTAGAGCTTGTATTTTTTTGTTTGAAATTGAGCTACCTGACTGTTTGGAAGATCTCCTTATTCTTCTTTCTTGGCTCTCTCTTTGATGATTCATCTTAATTTCGTTGTCCTACGAGTTCAGGGAATACACTGTTGGCCCTTTATTTTGAGTTTCTTTCTTTTTTTGCGAACCCATGACGCTTTTACCCTTCTCTTTGCTTTTGAGTAGTAAGGTGTCTAGATTCCCCCTTGGAGATTCCATTTCTTTTCCTCCTTTAGTGAATTTTGCTGTTTTTGAGGACATCTAAGAACGTTCTCAAGGAGTTCCTGCATCATTGTTAACCGTTGTATTAGATCTTGAATCATTGTTAGCCGTTTTGTTCGTCGCACGATCTCTTCATTTGGAACATTGACCTTTTTAGCTCTCACTATTTTCCTACAACAAAACTTTACATGCTAGTTTCTAAGTAAGGAAATAATGGGGCGGAGGTTCGAGCCCTCCTTCTAGAATCAAAATGTTAAACCAAAAATTAATTTAACACCCAAAATGCTGCATAAGATAGTATTATTCGAAATGGTCTCAATAATGCCCATGGGCTTTAATATATCCATAGGGTTATTCAAAAGTTCATGTCATATGCTCAAGGCAAAATAGGCAAGTCACACAATTGTGCAATAGTCTATAATTTGTTTAATGGACCAAATAGGCAATTTACATATAGTACAATCTTTTGTTCATATGGCAATGAGCATAATAGTCGTTATGCAAAGTAATCTTTAATTTAGGTAAGGACTTAAATGGCCTTGTTCAAATGGTCAATGCGCAAGTCCAAAGGTAAATTATATGCATACCCATTCTAATAATAGTCAAAGATGCATATGTCGAAGGCATTATGCTATGTAAAGTCTACTGTCCAAGTCCTTACGTACAAAAGGTTACGGTTGTATCAAGAAATCCTCAAATCAATTTTTGGTTTATAACTTTGTAACTTGAGAAGTAGGAAAAGAAATAATTCGCCCTCCCTTCATATAGCCATAGGATCGGTATTTATAGGGGTGGCAGTAGGCGGTATGACTACCATATGTCCTTCGATATGTTGTGTGAATTGCTGATATTCGATATCCCTTTGTATTGTTAATATTCGATATCCTTTGTTGTATCGATGACATTCGATATCCCTCTTCATATTGATGACATTCAATATCCCTCTTCATATTGATGACATTTGACATCACTCTTCATATTGATGACATTCGACATCAGAATCCTTCTTTGTACTGATAATATGCGGCATCCTTCATAACTGTAGGCATTCGATATTCTTTATGCCCTTTGAAGTTCGACATCCTTTGTTGCTTGTAAAGCTCGAGATCACTTGTCGCTTGTGGATGCTTTAAAATTGCCATAGTTGTAAAGGCTCAATATCTATGTATTCGATATCTCTTAATGATGCGACACCCCTCTTTATTCTTCATTCTATTAGCACTTTATGTTGTAGTGGTTTAGCAACTTCCTCTGATTGTCTTCAGGTTCGATATTATTTGGACCATAGTATCTTGGTACCTATTGATATTCGACACCACTTTGGGCTTGTTATATGCTCAGTATCTTTAGAAATTGTTTGGGACATGATATCTCTTACTCCTTACATGCTCGACAACTTCTATAGTTGTTGAAGCTCGATACCTCCTCTTCCTTCATTCAAGCTCGATAACACTTGTAGCTCGACATCCTTAGAAATTCGATAATTCGATATCTTTTCAATTGTAAAGGTTTGACAACCTTCTTGCTATGTTCATGTTTGATACCTTCTGGGTATGCCAACTACTTGGAATTCGATACTTTCAGAGACTCGCCATCCCTCCTTAAACATTCGACACCTTTGATTATAGAGGTTCGACATCTCCCTAAGGTTGCTTGAAGTTCGATACCCCTTACTGAATGCTTAATTGCTTTTCTTTCTGCACAGCAGACATCTTGAATTTCGATGTGTTCTTCCTTGGTGTTCGACACCTTTATTTGCAGTAACAATGTCAAAGTTCGATATTTCCCTTGCTTTATGTATTTGGCATCCCCTGTGGCTTGATGACTCCATGTTAAATGCTTGCTTTGTTATTGACTTGGAAGTTCAATCTATGATCATAAATTTATCAACTCGTCATGCATTTATAATCTCGATATACTTTCTCTAGGTGTTTGATATACCTATTTGTAGAAACACTGTCTTCCATTGTTTCCATAATAGTAAAAAAATACGTGGATAACAACGGGGCTTACGCATATGGCTAGCCTGTAGTCGTTTGGGATTTGGGGAATTCATATAATCGGTGTGCTAACGATATCCAAAGAAGGAGCTAAATATGCAATTGTTGCAGTAGATTAATTCATAAAGTAGGCTGAAGTGGAGTTGCTTGCCATGATCACAACGAAGAAAGTGATCAACTTTGTGATGAAGAATATCACCTGTAGATTCGGAATACCATAGAAGATTCTAATGGATAGTGGAACTTAGTTTGAAAGTAACAAGTTCAAGGATTTCTGCAACTAGCACAAGAACGAGAAAAGCTTTTTGGTAGCAGCACACCTATAGGTGAATGGACAGGTTGAGGAGGTGAATAAAATCATCAAGTCCATCTTAAAGAAATGGTTAACTAAAGCTAAGGGCAACTGGGTTGATGAGCTTCCACTAGCATTGTGGGCTTATAGGTTAGTCCACAAGTCTACAACTGGACATATACCATTCGCTTTAGCCTACGGATCAGAGTCTATGATTCTGATCGAAGTAAAATTCCCTTCTCACTTGAAAAAGCATTACGACCCCAAGGTCAATGAGGAACTCTTACTTGAATCCCTCAATTTAGTTGATGAAAAATGAGAAGAGGCTGAATTAAGGGTAGCTGCTCACCAAAAAAGAGTAGCACGACATTTCAACATTAAGGTCCGAAGCCGTACCTTCGAGGTTAGGAATCTCATTTTGAAATGAGTTCTCCTGGGTACGCGGGCACTTGGTCCGAATTAGGAAGGTCCTTACGCGATCGAACAAAATCTTGGAGATGGAAATTTCAAGCTCGCTGCTGTTGATGGAATCCCAATCTCACGGGCATGGCATAACAACTTGCTACGATGATATTTTACTTAGTTTTATTTAGTTTATTTTCAACAGATAAGCCACCCAAGGATTCTGGAGGCAATGTAATAACGCAAGACTTGCCTCAGTTTTTGTTTATAAATAAATTTAGCTTCTTGAACCAATGGAATCATGTTCTTGTGAACAAAATTCTGTAATGCGTGATTAGCAGTGCAATTAGGTACCCAGAGATAGGTATCGATTCCTTTAGTCTAGGATTAGGAAAAAGGAGTATAATCATAAGGGTCGATCAGATAATTTGACCATAACTCTCCGGTATTGGCTATTGTCCGAAAATGGGCAAGGTCGGTAATGAATATCCAAAAGTCGGTAGTTAAAAGCCCCAGTTTTCAGACATAGAAACTAGTGCGCGGATGGAAATTTGATGACCACGCTTGCGGCCTGGTAGAGTATGTTAGGCCAAGGATAAGCGAGGACGGTCAATGGGTACTCTCGGTCAAAATCTAGAGATATATGAGACTGAAGTAAGATGCCTAGAGATAGGCATCCAAAGGCACAGGTTCTCGGATATAAGACCCGGTGTACGGTCAAGATTTTCATGATCACGCTTTCGGCTCAGCAGGACATGCTCGGTCAAGGATAAGCGAGGATGGTCAGTGAATGCTTTCAATCACCGCTCGAAAATATAAGTATGAAAGTCGGAACTTGGAATTTGGTTTCGTCGAACGCCTCCAGTCCAGGATTAGGATCGAGAGAGTATAATTGGACTGGAGGCAATTGAATAGTTTTTCCCACGTTATTAACCTTTGTCCGGTGCTCGATGGTAGGCTAAGACAAGGGATGATGTCTGGATTCAGGCATCTAGAATGCCAAGTCCCAGAGATAGGACTCGGTACGTAATGGAATTATAGAAGGTATGGTCACAGTTATAACCTAGCGGGACACGTGTAATAACCCCACCGCGATACCCGTATTATTAAAGAACATTATAAATAATGTTGTTTAATAATATGGAGAATACGGCTTGATAAGGGTAACTGAATGTGAATATATCTTTAAACTAACACTGACACGTCGTACTTACGGTTTATTTAATCTTTGGAATAAAATTTAACGTGCAATCTCAGTTCGAAGTAATAATCACACCAGTTTCTTAGAATCAGAACAATATATCATATAAACAATAGTCACTGATCATAATGGAATAATAAACATCATATATATATACACACACAAGTGAGAGTCTATCAAATATAACACTGGACTCACATAATTTACATCTGATACAAATCTCTATCTCAATTATACATCTCATAAACATACATGAATCCTAAATGAGATAAACTAAAAGTCAAATTTTTTTATCTCTTTGCTAGCACAACCATCCAATGGTCAACCTTCATGTAAGCTGAAAAGTCTCGATCTAACCCGAGCATTAAAATAACACCCAGGTCAGACTAAATCTAAATATCCAAAAGGGTGAGAACAAGATATAACATAAAGATATATGACATATAAGTAGTTCAAATGTCCAGGATATAAAAAGTCACAGAATTAATTTAACTCGTAATCCACCTCAAGACACAAGAGTATATATTTATTTCACAAACATAGAATAGTCAGAGAATCCAAATTTCCAGAATCCAAGAGATCTTAATCCATACTGATCATAATGATCATCCATACCAATCACAATGATTGTACTCAAACCATGGCAAACAAACAAATAAACAAAGGTATCACTCATACCGATCCGATACCAAAGATCGTACTCATACTGGGAACACGAAATCACAACGGATCTCAAGGATAGTCTATACCAATCAAGACGATCATAGCAACCATGACTCAAAGACTCTAGATTATTCATCTTTATAAATTCGTAGTCGTAAAGAAGTCCATGAGTATATCTCTTAAGGATCTATCGGTCCCATCGAATACCGAAAGGAAATATACTCTAAAGTGCTAAATACTATCACTTTCAGTAATCACTAGAACTTAACCAAAATGTCCCATACCGTCTGGTGAAATTCAAGTATTTACTATAAGCTAGTGAATCTCACTCGTTACGGATACCACCAGATAACCCGAACTATATTCTCTTAAGAATCTATCGATCCCACTGAACACTAAAAGAGAATACAACCTAAAGTGTTAAATACTTCCTAATAGCAATCACAATAATTTAACCAAGGCATCCCATGATACCTGGTGAAATTCTAGTATTCGCTAATGGGTTAGTAAATTCCACTTAAACTTTCTATTCAATGAGTTGTACAATATTCGATGAAGCGTTACTCGAGAGCATTTAAACCAATCGGTAACCCTAAATCGATTATTAATACTCCCCATATTGTAGAATTAATGCTCTTAAAACATTGTTCTCTTTTGAGTTTATAGTTTAGAAAGCAAATATTACGACTTTCCATAAATTCCTTTATTACTTTACCTTATATGAATATTTAGTATTTGATAAAATCTTCCATGAAACCGAATTGTTCCAATATCACACTTATGTATACATAGTTGTCTCAAATTTCCATACAAGCTACTTAGTTAACAAACTATGTATTAAAAACCCATATATATATATATATATATATACACACACAAGTCCATTGATCTTATAAAACCATATTTATTATTCTTCCAAATCCATTTTGATATATATAAACATTTTACTTAGAAATAAATTAGGTTTATATTTCCAAAACCATGTTTCCAAAATCCATAACCATTTATATTTAATACCAATACTATATATATTATTATTTATATAAATCGTTTATAAAAAACTAGATTAATTTAGAAACTAGTTTGATATTTGTAAACTTCAATTAAACTCTCTTTTATAAAATTATTTATATAGATAAAATAGATAGATATAAGTTTATAAAATTCCAAACCTTTGAATCAAAGTGATTCAAAGTCCATAACACAGAAGAATACACTACTACACGTCACAAGATCATAACAACAAATTGGTCCTTAGGGTTCGACTCTATATCATTTCCAAGCATATTTTTATAAATTTATTCTACTAGCAAATATGAGTTGAAATTATCTCCATAACATATTATAATCATCCATCCAAAGCATATCAGCAAACAGTAACAGACAGAGCGACAAACGGGTGAACTGAGGAAGGTTTCTTGGAGGTGGAACTGCCCTAGGTACGCCCATCGGTGCACTGGTGGCACTCCACCGGTGGGATGAATTCTTGAGCTGTTCCAGTTTCAGAATCCCCTTTGGCCGATCCTTGGTGAAGTCGGTTTGATCCTAAGTCTTGAGTGATTGTTCTAGGGTGATTTCTGAGTGCATGCCTCCATATAAACAACTATAATTGTTAACTGATTAAGATCAAATGGCTATGGTTTCAGTAGTTTAGAAGTTGAACAATATGAAATATGAACAATACAAAATTGAGAACAACACAACCACAGATTCATCCAATTCAACCAAACAACGAATATACTTTCACTTAAAGATAGTAGGGTGAGGTAAACTCACCTATAAGTACTTGAATTGAAGATTAGAACCCAGATTAGCTTCTCTTGATAATTACCTAGGTTATTTTCAGAAATTGCAACAAAGAGATTACAAACAAAAGATAAAAACTGAGATTACTAACCCTAAGTGATTCACTAGGAGTGTAGGAGATTACCCGAAGTTGATTTCTATAATTATTGATAAAGAGCCCCTTTGATTTGCACTTGATTTGGGATGATTAGGTTCTAGGGTTGAGAAGCAAGAAGGGTTTGTTTACGTTCAGGCTAAAAAAGAAATACGAGAAGTAAAACGAATGTAAGTTTTATTTTTCCTTCTCTTATTTCTCCTATATGGGCAAAATGGGTTTACTAAGGACCCAATAAAAGAAATGAGTTATAGTTCTTTAGTTTTTCTTATTATAAAACACTATTTTGCACTAAACAATGATTTATAAATTATAAATTTGATTCTCACAAAATTTGACAAACATTAATATATCAAAAAATTTCATTCCTATTAATATTTAGATAGTTTGTAAAATTAAATGTAACCTTTGAGAATAAAAGTTGTTCTCATTATTTTCATTAAAATAAACTATTGGTTATAAAAATCTCATTTTAAACAATAATCTCAATATTGACAATTTACTAAACATTACAACATTGGTTGAACTAATTTGTGACCAGAAATATTTAATCACAAATCTCCGCTTATAATAAATAAGTGAATAAAAATTTATACTTCAATTTTTAAATTATAATTTATTTTTATATATTTAATTATAACAATTTCCCAAAATTATCCTTATATTATCAAATATAAGAATCAAGTTTCACAAAAGGATATTCTTCAAATTTCCAATTTATTAAATCCTAAATCCAAATTAATTCAAAAATTATAACTAATAAATTCCCAATTTTATCCTTGGCATAGGTTCTTGGATATAAGAACCGATGTACGGTCAAGATTTTCACGATCGTGCTTTCGGCCCAGCAGGACATGCTCGGCCAAGGATAAGCGAGGATGGTCAGTGAATGCTTTTAATCACCGCTCGAAAATATAAGTATGAAAGCCGGAACCTGGAATTTGGTTTCGTCGAACGCCTCCAGTCCAGGATTAGGATCGAGAGAGTATAATTGGACTGGAGGTAATTGAATAGTTTTTCCCACGTTATTAACCTTTGTCCGATGCTCGATGGTAGGCCAGGACAAGGGATGATGTCTGGATTCAGGCATCTAGAATGCCAAGTCCCAAAGATAGGACTTGGTGCGTTATGGAATTATAGAAGGTATGATCACAGTCATAACCTAGCGGGACACGTGTAATAACCCCGCCGCGATACCCGTATTATTAAAGAACATTATAAATAATGTTGTTTAATAATATGGAGAATACGGCTTGATAAGGGTGACTGAATGTGAATATATCTTTAAACTAACACTGACACGTCATACTTGTGGTTTATTTAATCTCTGAAACAAAATTTAACGTGTACAATCTCAGTTCGAAGTAATAATCACACCAGTTTCTTAGAATCAGAACAATATATCATAAAAATAATAGTCATGGATCATAATGGAATAATAAACATCATATATATATATATACACACAAGTGAGAGTCTATCAAATATAACACTGGACTCACATAATTTACATCTGATACAAATCTCTATCTCAATTATACATCTCATAAACATACATGAATCCTAAATGAGATAATCTAAAAGTCAAAAATGTTTATCTCCTTGCTAGCACAACTATCCAAAGGTCAACCTTCATGTAAGCTAAAAAGTCTCGACCTGACCCGAGCATTAAAATAACACCCGGGTCAGACTATTTCTAAATATCCAAAAGGGTGAGAACAAGATATAACATAAAGATATATGACATATAAGTAAATTCAAATGTCTAGGATATAACAAGTCACATAATTAATTTAACTCGTAATCCACCTCAAGACACAAGAGTATATATTTATTTCACAAACACAGAATAGTCAGAGAATCCAAATTTCCAGAATCCAAGAGATCTTAATCCATACCGATCGTAATGATCATCCATACCAACCACAATGATTGTACTCAAACCATGGCAAACAAACAAAGGTATCACTCATTCCGATCCGATACCAAAGATCGTACTCATACCGGGAACTTGAAATCACAACTGATCTCAAGGATAGTCTATACCAATCAAGACGATCGTAGCAACCATGACTCGAAGACTCTAAATTATTCATGTAACGACCCGTAAATTTTAAATAAATTTTATTTGTTTATTTATATATTTAATTGAAATTTTGTGAGATTTTAAACAATAAAATTTTGAAATTTAAATTTGATATTTGAAATGCGTTTGTTTTAACATAGCAATTGGTAAATTTTCATCAGATAATTTGAAAGTTTATTTTCTGGTGTAATTTTATTCCAATTTATATTAGTTAAAAATTGATGGATAATAAAAGTGTTCCGAAACCTAAATATGTCAACATGAGAAAATTTATTTAGAACACTCTGAATCTGACGGCGAAATTCGTTTCGCGAAATTCGAATGTTTCTAGCTCCGTTTGGATTTTTCCGTACGGAATAGCAGCACTTTCGGTACCGAATATCGACTTTTGTTCGGATATCGTACCACTGATATCTATATACCGTTTTTATCGTCTCATCGTGCTGATCTCCGCGGTATATTCAATTCTGTGTTTTGAAGTCCGGTACCCAGCGGAACCAGTAAAACGGTTAATCGCATCAGTACCCTTTTTTAGTCCTTTCATTTCTAAGTCCTTTTGTTTCCTTTGTCTATTCACTTTCCATCGTCCAAGCTGTCAGCCGCTAGAATTTATTTTTCTTGAATTCAGCTGTGACTTTTCCATTTCCTATGTTTCCAATTTACTGTATAACTGGTTCACTTAAAATTTTCCTTTCAACCCTTTCATTTGCTTTGGTTTTCATTTCATCAAAATATTGATGCCTGCTCTTCATTTCCAGATCGCGTGTATCCAGCTCCTCTTCCCTATCTCTTCAGCCAGTAAATCCAATCCTCCGCCTGGAAAAAAATAAAAAAGCATCATCACTGCCATTCGCCCTATTCAACCACCTCAGCTCGAACGCCCTCCCCTCCTTTTGTCGCGGCCTCTCTTTGCTTTAGCCGATTCAAGCCCCACCATTCGCCGTCTACCCCATTTGTTCTCCTCCCCTAGATCTGTTGATATATATAGGTATGTATATATATTTATATATAAATATATATTATGTATTACAGTTTGTTTTATAACTTGTATATTAAATGTAGATAGGTCTGTACATAACTAAGGTTAGGCATATTGCTATACATATTATGTGAAGATAGATATATATTAATATACATATAGGTGTTATACTGAATGTTAGTATATAATATGTTTTAAAGGGGTTTGAATATATTTTAGTTATACATAATATATGGCACATGTGTGTTTTCCCAGACTTTCTAAGTTATGAATTGGATTTGAGTTTAGGTTTATATTGGTTTTATATATATGTTTATACAGTAATATATCTATATAAGATATTGTGTGTGTATATATATATATATTAGGTCATACATAAAGTCTGTTAGTTTATAAGTTATAAGGTATATAAGTTTTGATACGTTATATGTATATTTGTTTATTAAGTATACAAGTCCATATCTGGGTTTTAACTTTTATATATATATTGGATCTGAGCGTTAATGTTGTATATAAGTATGTTGAGATATTGATATTCTAGTTAAAGCTTTGTTATATATTTTAGTCACAAGTTTTATGTTATAATATATATATATATATATATCTCAAGTTACTGCTACAGCATTTTTGGGTATATATATTTATGTATATTATTATATATTGTGTTGTAAAGCTTCTGACTAGTTTTATCAATCCATATTTTATATTGTGTTATAAAGCTTCTAATTAGGATATATTATATATTGTTGCCTGCTTAAGGCTGTTTGTAGTTGAATGTTTTATATAGTATAAAGTTGTTCTCTTATAATCGACTATGCATATATATTATACATATGAAATTTTTTGCGTCAGTTATATATATGTTTATAGTATTATGTCATACTGGTTACTGTATATTTATGTTGGTACAAATCTAGGTTACCAGTACATTGAGTACCTAGGTTTATATTTATACACATCATCTTGCACATAAATTTGTTTATAGTCGGATTCCATATATTTGATTTTAACTATAACTTGCATTGTTTAACCTTTATATAGCTGTTTTCCTTTGCTTCTATATTTCCTGTTAGATTTGCATACTTTAAATTGTAAAATATGGTTTTAAACAGAACTTGTATGTAAGCCTATATTGGTATATTTGTTTATATGTGTATGTTTGGTATTGTGTCAGTGCTGTTTATCGGTTTCAATTTGAATACCCAGTGATATTTTAAAATATATATATATTGTTTCATTGTTTTAAATATAACGTGTATCTAAGTTATTGATTTATACTGCGTCAGTACAATTATATATATTGTTTTATTGTTTTATATGTGTATGTTTTATATTGTGTCAAAATTTTGGGTTAGAGTCAAATATTGATTTGATTCTATATATATATATATATCTTATTTTAAAATATGTTTAAACCATTTGGGTTGGAGAGAAGTTATAGCATATATTTGTTTCCCGTTATATCAAGCTAATTCATTTTGTTCCATCAACTCATGTTATCAGCTTTGATCGTTGAATTCGTGCCGACTTTGCTTTGCTTGGATTCGTAACTCAATTTCAGTGCCTGTATCAATGTGTGTAACCGTGTCATCTCCTATATTCTCTAGCCTCGAAAGGTGAGCAATCACTCATGATTAACGTTCTTATAATTATTAAATTTGATTTCAATTGAAATGACAATTGAAATATACTGCTGTTAGTTATTTACATTGTTATATATACCATTATCTGTATCTGTTCACCTGTGACATCTGACACCATTATCTGTTATTTGTATTGATGGTATATGCCTGTTATATTATTATCATATCTGTTATCACTCTGCAAGTTCCATGTTAGTATAGAATTCACTATGGGTTGAAATGATACATACCCGAACGATCTGTAGAATAGGAGAAAATCGTTATGGGTTGAAATGATAAACCCAAGCCATTGTCATTGAACTGATTTTGGGATTGCGGGTTGAAATGATATATACCCGTATATATTTAAATTGTGGATTGAAATGATAAATATCCGTATCACTTGACCATAGGATAGAAAATTATATACAGACACCGTTGGTCTATATATAAATATTTTGGAAATGATTTCTATGGTTTTGAAAAAATATATGGTTTCAATCAATATTGATTTTAAAGGTTTATTAAAGTTGATTTAATGAAGTCGATAAATAATATGTTTAAGTATTTATTTAATATCTATATAGAGTTTATAATGATTTGAAATTGGTTTGAAATTATATTTATTTAAGAATTTTACTTAAATAAGTTTGATTTGAAATTTATAAATTTAAAATTCTAAAGATATGAAATTATAACTTGATTTTTGATTTAAAGTGATTTAAATGAATATTTCAAGTTTAAATAAATTGAAGGAAATATTTAGTTTATTGTAATTTGGAGGTTGTTTAAATGGTATTGGATTTATTAAGTGAATATTTCAAAATTTAAAATAATAATAAATTGAATTTGATATGTATATGAAGTTATCAAATTTAGTTTTGAAATTATGGAATATTTAAAGCTTTGAAATATATTGATATTGAAATGGTTTATTTGAGGTTAAAATCTGTTTTGAAATCGATATAGTTTGAAAATAGTTTATTTAGAAACCGAATTGAATCGAAATGGAAGATTTGAGATTTGATTAAATTTGAATTTTGGAATTTGAGTTGATTTGAAATTGGTTTGTGGAATTTTGAGGAAACTATTTTACTTTATAAACTATTTTGTTATATATACCATTTTAATATCTAAACTGTTTAAGTGGTGGAAGTTATGTTTTCAAAGTAATGAATTTCAAAGTATTTTGTTTTGAAAGTATTATAATTTCAAGTGTTAGTTTCGAAAGTGTTATAACTTTGAAAATGCTATGATTTTGGTAAAGGATATATTTGAAATGGAAATGATATCGTAGTTGGTTTTGAAATGGAAAAGGATATCGTATTTATATATGGTTTTGAAAAGGCAATGATATTTTGGTTTTGAAGTATAAACTATTTTGAAATGACCGCGGTGTTATAATAACGTTTGGTTGTTAAAGAGACCGAGATTGGAAGTTGTCATACTCTTTGCCAACTCCGAAAACCACTTTAACAACCGTGTACGCGGTGGAGATTCCAGAATAAAGTAGGATGGTGGCGAAGATCCTAAAGGTATATACATGGACCCAACTCCCGTGAGTTGGCATAAGGTGGCTAAAACAGGAGCAATTCTCGGGCCAATGAGGTAGCACCTTTGATCGGACGCATTTCTTCGATACCATTCTATTACTTTTTGATTGATTTGGTGGCCACCCTTCGATTTTGATTGGGAGTGTGTTCCGAGGTGGGCGGTAGTGGCTGCTATGCGTTTCCACCAGCCCGGATGCGTAATTGGTATATCTACCCTGGCATTGCCTTGTTGTGCCGTGTCACCTACCATAGCAAGCTTTACTACGAGTTTGGATTTCTCCCGTAGCCTGTGGAGTATTGAGGGTAGCCCCCGATTTGGGAGTATGCTAATACTGGATAGACTACTGGGACTATTACGTGTTAAGGCCTATATGGGTAACCCCTTGACGCTATTAAAAAGTATGTTTATTTTATATTAGACATTATTATAATAGCATATATTACTACATAGTAGATAGTTTAACGGATCCTTAGAGGATGGTTATCCCAAACATCCTTTGAGTTACTTGTATTTCAGTTGATATTTCACTTGAGTTAGATTTATTGATATAAGAATGTTAATCCTGACTCGAGTGTTTTGTGTTTTGCGTTACGCTCGGGTCAGACTGAGTGATACAGCATTTGAGACTCACCTTCGGAGTTGGAGCTTCGCTTGGAGATCCAGCTATATCGATTCTGCTTTCAGTTATTCAGTTGATTCCAGTGATGTATTCAGATCTTGTATTTGACTATTGTATTTAGACATCTATGTACTCGAGACTTCTGATGTATCTTGTTTAACTCTGATATATATATATATATATATATATATATATATATATATAGTAGCTTCATGAACTACTATTCTTTTGTTTCCGCTGCATTATTGTTATATTACTCTGTGTCTGTGGTTCTGTGATTATTTATTTACTGTATATGTTGAGTTTTGCCAAATTTTAATTAACAATCTGGTATTTTAAGCAATTCAATTCTCGACACTTATGGATACGAATGGCTGAAAATTTCAGGATGTTACATGTGGTATCAGAGCTCTGGTTTTAGGAAAAAATCAGCATATGTAGTAAATTTAATTACAGAATCACTTTCGTTCGAGCCTGAATTCCTTCTTCTTTGACTCGGTTTCCTTTGAATTTTGGAACGTTCACTTTGGTTCCAAAGTCCAATCTTGTCTCCCCTATTCGTGTCTTCTTGATTATGGAGTATCCTCATAACTCCACTTTGAATGATCTCTATAATAAATCGGCGGTCTCTCCAATCTCTGAATGATTTGTAAAGGAGTAAAACTCCTTTACAATCGGCATTGATTCACCGGAGATTTCTGTATCCTCGGTTTAGATGCTGTTATCTTTTGCTATACCCGAATTCTATCTCTTGCAATCGAAATGTCAATTTGCCTCGGAATTCTACATCGAACTTATTCTTGAAATCACGGTTGACTCGGTTAAGGTTGCCCGCGATTTATATAAGTCTATCCATTTTCTCTCTTTGAAATCTATTTATCTCCATATCGAGCCTATCTTCTAGTTGAATCATTTTGAGTAGAGTCCTCTAACTTGAAGCTCTATCCTTGTTTTGAAATTCAATTCTGAAATCATCAAGTGAGGGAGTGTATTTGTAATTAACATACAAATGTTTTACATATTTTGTTGTTTGAGTTGTTGATGATGATTTGGATTTTCGATCGATTCGTTTGATCAACGCTATCGATAGGAATTCAAAAACACTTGAACATAGCAAACTGACACAATATTATTTTAAAATTTGGTAAATGAAATGAATTTTGTATGATTTTACTATAAAATATAAGTAAATATTTTCTGGAATTTAATAAATTAATTGAATTGGTTGTTTGAATGATAATATTTGATTATCATTTATTGTTCTAAATGAATTTATAAACATAGTTTATAAATTGATTTGGAATTTGGAATGAATCTAAATCAGGAATTTGAGAATTTAATTTCCGGAGAATTCAAACTTTGTTTAAAGTGCATATTATTTAAAGTATTTTTAGATAGAAATCATCTCAAAGAATTTTTGATGCTCAAATTAGTGCTCTCCTCTTTTGTCGCTGGAAAATAATTTTGGTGATGGCGGCCGCATCATCGACATTCATTTTCGAGTTTCGAAGTGGAGAGACCGATTCGTAGCTTTGCTACATTTTGTTTTGGAAATAAATTGACTTAAATTTCGGAAATATGATTTGATTTATAATATATATATTATATAGATATATGATTTTAGATTTGATTTGTATATATATATATATATAGTTATCTCTAAATTGTTTGAAGAGAATCGAAAATTTAATTCATAAATAGATGTTAAAGGTGATTTTAAATTATAAAATGAAGCCAAGATTTTGCATAAATATCTAAATTTGCAATAATTGAATTTGGAAAATTTATTTGTATAATATTCAATTGCATTCTAATACAACTTACCTAAATTTTTTAGAAGTTGAATATGTAATTGGATAATATACAATGTAAAATGATTTTATAAATAAAATTTGAGTGTTTATAATAAATGTTAGACACTTAAAATTTTGATTGAATAAAATGTTAATAGAGATAAATAGAATAATAAGTTAGTTGAATAATAAATGTGATAAATAAAATAAATTTTGATTGGAAGGAATTTATAAATTGAAATTAAATCAACTTATCGAAATACTTTGAATTTAAAATCAATTGTTAGATATTAATTAAATTAAATTGAAATTTGTATGGTTTAAATAAATTGTTTTGTTTTGTTTTCCAATCTATTTTCTTCTGGTTGCTTCTATTCTCCTACCTCGTTCCTTTTCGGGGACGAAAAGTTTTGAGTGGGGGAGAGTGTAACGACCCGTAAATTTTAAATAAATTTTATTTGTTTATTTATATATTTAATTGAAATTTTGTGAGATTTTAAACAATAAAATTTTGAAATTTAAATTTGATATTTGAAATGCGTCTGTTTTAACATAGTAACTGGTAAATTTTCATTAGATAATTTGGAAGTTTATTTTCTGGTGTAATTTTATTCCAATTTATATCAGTTAAAAATTGATGATAATAAAAGTGTTCAGAAACCTAAATATGTCAACATGAGAAAATTTATTTAGAACACTCTGAATCTGACGGCGAAATTCGGACGTTTCTAGCTCCATTTGGATTTTTCCGTACGGAATAGCAGCACTTTCGGTATCGAATATCGACTTTTGTTCGAATGATCGTACCACTGATATCTATATACCGTTTTTATCGTCTCATCATGCTGATCTCCGCGGTATATTCAATTCTGTGTTTTGAAGTCCAGTACACAACGGAACCGGTAAAACGGTTAATCGCATCAGTACCCTTTTTTAGTCCTTTCATTTCCGAGTCCTTTTGTTTCCTTCGTCTATTCACTTTCCATCGTCCAAGCTGTCAGCCGCTAGAATTTATTTTTCTTGAATTCAGCGGTGAATTTTCCATTTCCTATGTTTCCAATTTACTGTATAACTGGTTCGCTTAAAATTTTCCTTTCAACCCTTTCATTTGCTTTGGTTTTCATTTCATTAAAATATTGCTGCCTGCTCTTCATTTTCAGATCGCGTGTATCCAGCTCCTCTTCCCTACTTCTCTTCGGCCAGTAAATCCCATCCTCCGCTTGGAAAAAATAAAAAAGCATCATCACTGCCATTTGCTCTGTTCAACCACCTCAGCTCGAACGCCCTCCACTCCTTTTGTCGCGGCCTCTCTTTGCTTTAGCCGATTCAAGCCCCACCATTCGTCGTCTGCCCCATTTGTTCTCCTCCCCTAGATCTGTTGATATATATAGGTATGTATATATATTTATATATAAATATATATTATGTATTACAGTTTGTTTTATAACTTGTATATTTAATGTAGATAGGTCTGTACATAACTAAGGTTAGGCATATTCTATGAAGATAGATATATATTAATATACATATAGGTGTTGTACTGAATGTTAATATATATAATATGTTTTAAAGGGGTTTGAATATATTTTTGTTATACATAATATATGGCACATGTGTGTTTTCCCAGACTTTCTAAGTTATGAATTGGATTTGAGTTTAGGTTTATATTGGTTTTATATATATGTTTATATAGTAATATATCTATATAAGATATTGTATATATATATATATTGGGTCATATATAAAGTCTGTTAGTTTATAAGTTATAAGGTATATAAGTTTTGATACGTTATATGTATATTTGTTTATTAAGTATACAAGTCCATATCTGGGTTTTAACTTATATATATATGTATATATATATATGTATATATATATATTGGATCTGAGCGTTGTATATAAGCATGTTGAGATATTGATATTCTAGTTAAAGCTTTGTTATATATTTTAGTCACAAGTTTTATGTTATAATATATATATATATATATATCTCAAGTTACTGCTACAGCATTTTTGGGTATATATATTTATGTATATTATTATATATTTTGTTGTAAATCTTCTGACTAGTTTTATTAATCCATATTTTATATTGTGTTATAAAGCTTCTAACTAGGATATATTATATATTGTTGCCTGCTTAAGGCTGTTTGTAGTTGAATGTTTTATATAGTATAAAGTTGTCCGCTTATAATCGACTATGCATATATATTATACATATGAAAAATTTTGCGTCAGTTATATATATGTTTATAGTATTATGTCATAATGGTTACTGTATATTTATGTTGGTACAAATCTAGGATACCAGTACATTTAGTACCCAAGTTTATATTTATACACATCATCTTGCACATAAATTTGTTTATAGCCGGATTCCATATATTTGATTTTAACTATAACTTGCATTATTTAACCTTTATATAGCTGTTTTCCTTTGCTTCTATATTTCCTGTTGGATTTGCATACTTTAAATTATAAAATATGGTTTTAAACAGAACTTGTATGTAAGCCTATATGGGTATATTTGTTTATATGTGTATGTTTGGTATTGTGTCAGTGCTGTTTATCGGTTTCAATATTAATACCCAGTGATATTTTAAAATATATATTGTTTCATTGTTTTAAATATAACGTGTATGTAAGTTATTGATTTATACTGCGTCAATACAGTTATATATATTGTTTATTGTTTTATATGTGTATGTTTTATATTATGTCAAAATTTTGGGTGAGAGTCAAATATTGATTTGAATATATATATATATATATATATATATATCTTATTTTAAAATATGTTTAAACCATTTGGGTTGGAGAGAAGTTATAGCATATATTTGTTTCTCTTTATATCAAGCTAATTCGTTTTGTTCCATTAACTCCTGTTATAAGCTTTGATCGTTGAATTCGTGCCGACTTTGCTTTGCTTGGATTCGTAACTCAATTTCAGTGTCTGTATCAATGTGTGTAATCGTGTCATCTCCTATATTCTCTAGCCTCGAAAGGTGAGCAATCACCCACGATTAACATTCTTATAATTATTAAATTTGATTTCAATTGAAACGACAATTGAAATATACTGCTGTTAGTTATTTACATTGTTATATATACCATTATCTGTATCTATTCACCTGTGACATCTGACACCATTACTGTTATTTGTATTGATGGTATATGCCTGTTATATTATTATCATATCTGTTATCACTCTGCAAGTTCCATGTTAGTATAGAATTCACTATGGGTTGAAATGATACATACCCGAACGATCTGTAGAATAGGAGAAAATCGTTATGGGTTGAAATGATAAACCCAAGCCATTGTCATTGAACTGAATTTGGGATTGCGGGTTGAAATGATATATACCCGTATATATTTAAATTGTGGATTGAAATGATAAATATCTGTATCACTTGACCATAGGATATAAAATTATATACAGACACTGTTGGTCTATATATAAATATTTTGGAAATGATTTATATGGTTTTGAAAAGAAATATATGGTTTCAATCAATATTGATTTTAAAGGTTTATTAAAGTTGATTTAATAAAGTCGATAAATAATATGTTTAAGTATTTATTTAATATCTATATAGAGTTTATAATGATTTGAAATTGGTTTGAAATTATATTTATTTAAGAATTTTACTTAAATAAGTTTGATTTGAAATTTATAAATTTGAAATTCTATAGATATGATTTTATAACTTGATTTTTGATTTAAAGTGATTTAAATGAATATTTCCAGTTTAAATAAATTGAAGGAAATATTTAGTTTATTGTAATTTGGAGGTTGTTTAAATGGTATTGGATTTATTAAGTGAATATTTCAAAATTTAAAATAATAGTAAAGTGAATTTGATATATATATATGAAGTTATCAAATTTAGTTTTGAAATTATGGAATATTTAAAGCTTTGAAATATATTGATATTGAAATGGTTTATTTGAGGTTAAAATCTGTTTTGAAATCGATATAGTTTGAAAATAGTTTATTTAGAAACCGAATTGAATCGAAATGGAAGATTTGAGATTTGATTAAATTTGAATTTTGGAATTTGAGTTGATTTGAAATTGGTTTGTGGAATTTTGAGGAAACTATTTTACTTTATAAACTATTTTGTTATATATACCATTTTAATATCTAAACTGTTTAAGTGGTGAAAGTTATGTTTTCAAAGTAATGAATTTCAAAGTATTATGTTTTGAAAGTATTATAATTTCAAGTGTTAGTTTCAAAAGTCTTATAACTTTGAAAATGCTATGATTTTGGTAAAGGATATATTTGAAATGGAAATGATATCGTAGTTGGTTTTGAAATGGAAAAGGTATCGTATTTATATATGGTTTTGAAAAGGCAATGATATTTTGGTTTCGAAGTACAAACTATTTTGAAATGACCACGGTTTTATAATAACATTTGGTTGTTAAAGAGACCGGGATCGGAAGTTGTCATACTCTCTGCCAACTCCCGAAAACCACTTTAACAACCGTGTACGTGGTGGAGATTCCAGAATGAAGTAGGATGGTGACGACAATCCTAAATGTATATACGTGGACCCAACTCCCATGAGTTGGCATAAGGTGGCTAAAACAGGAGCAATTCTCGGGCCAATGAGGTAGCACCTCTGATCGGACGCATTTCTTCGATACCATTCTATTACTTTGTGATTGATTTGGTGGCCACCCTTCGATTTTGATTGGGAGTGTGTTCCGAGGTGGGCGGTAGTGGCTGCTATGTGTTTCCACCAGCCCGGATGCGTAATTGGTATATCTACCCTGGCATTGCCTTATTGTGCGTGTCACCTACCATAGCGAGCCTTACTACGAGTTTGTATTTCTCCCGTAGCCTGTGGAGTATTGAGGGTAGCCCCCGATTTGGGAGTATGCTAATACTGGATAGACTACTGGAACTATTACGTGTTAAGGGCTATATGGGTAACCCCTTGACGCTATTAAAACATATATTTATTTTATATTAGACATTATTATAATAGTGTATATTACTACATAAAAGATAGTTTAACGGATCCTTAGAGGATGGTTATCCCAAACATCCTTTGAGTTACTTGTATTTCAGTTGATATTTCACTTGAGTTAGATTTATTGATATAAGAATGTTTATCCTGACTCGAGTGTTTTGTGTTTTGCTTTACGCTCGGGTTAGACTGAGTGATATAGCATTTGAGACTCACCTTTGGAGTTGGAGCTTCGCTTGGAGATCCAGCTATATCGATTCTGCTTTCAGTTATTCAGTTGATTCCAGTGATGTATTCAGATCTTGTATTTAGACATCTATGTACTCGAGACTTCTGATGTATCTTGTTTAACTCTGATATATATATATATATAGTAGCTTCATGAACTACTATTCTTTTATTTCTGCTGCATTATTGTTATATTACTCTGTGTCTGCGGTTCTGTGATTATTTATTTACTGTATATGTTGAGTTTTGCCAAATTTTAATTAACAATCTGATATTTTGAGCAATTCAATTCCCGACACATATGGATACGAATGGCTTAAAATTTCAGGATGTTACAATTCATCTTTATAAATTTGTAGTCGTAAAGAAATCCATGAGTATATCTCTTAAGGATCTATCGGTTCCACAGAATACCGAAAGGAAATATACTCTAAAGTGCTAAATACTATCACTTTTAGTAATCACTAGAACTTAACCAAAATGTCCCATACCGTCTGGTGAAATTCAAGTATTTACTAGAAGCTAGTGAATCTCACTCGTTACGGATACCACTAGATAACTCGAACTATATTCTCTTAAGAATCTATCGATCCCACTGAATACTAAAAGACAATACAACCTAATGTGTTAAATACTTCCTAAAAGATATCACAAGAATTTAACCAAGGCATCCCATGCTACCCGATGAAATTCTAGTATTCGCTAATGGGTTAGTAAATTCCACTCAAACATTCTATCCAATAAGTTGTACAATATTCGATGAAGCGTTACTCGAGAGCATTTAAACCAATCGGTAACACTAAATCGATTATTAATACTCCCCATATTGTAAAATTAAGGCTCTTAAAACATTTTTCTCTTTTGAGTTTATAGTTTAGAAAGCAAATATTACGACTTTCCATAAATTCCTTTATTACTTAACCTTATATGAATATTCAGTATTTGATAAAATCTTCCATGAAATCGAATTGTTCCAATATCACACTTATGTATACATAGTTGTCTCAAATTTCCATACAAGCTACTTAGTTAACAAACTGTGTTTTAAAAACCATATATATATATATAAGTCCATTTATCTTATAAAACCATATTTATTATTCTTCCAAATCAATTTTGATATATATAAACATTTTACTTAGAAATAAATTAGGTTTATATTTCCAAAACCATGTTTCCAAAACAAATAACCATTTATATTTAATACCAATACTATATATATTATTATTTATATAAACCGTTTATAAAAAAACTAGATTAATTTATAAACTAGTTTGATATTTGTAAACTTCAATTAAACTCTATTTTATAAAATTATTTATATAGATAAAATAGATAGACCTAAGTTTATAAAATTCCAAACATTTGAATCAAAGTGATTCAAAGTCCATAACATAAAAGAATACACTACTACACGTCACAAGATCATAACAACAAATTGGTCCTTAGGGTTTGACTCTATATCATTTCCAAGCATATTTTTTAAATTTATTCTACTAGCAAATATGAGTTGAAATTATCTCCATAACATATTATAATCATCCATCCATAGCATAGCAGCAAACAGCAATAGACAGAGCAACAAACGGGCGAACCGGGGAAGGTTTCTTGGAGGTGGAACTGCCCTTGGTACGCCCATCGGTGCACTGGTGGCACTCCATATAAACAACTATAATTGTTAACTGATTAAGATCAAATGGCTAGGGTTTCAGTAGTTTAGAAGTTGAACAATATGAAATATGAACAATACAAAATTGAGAACAACACAACCATAGATTCATCCAATTCAACCAAACAACGAATATACTTTCACTTAAAGATAGTAGGGTGAGGTAAACTCACCTATAAGTACTTGATTTGAATATTAGAACCCGGATTAGCTTCTCTTGATAATTACCTAGGTTATTTTCAGAAATTCCAAAAAAGAGATTACAAACAAAAGATAAAAACTGAGATTACTAACCCTAAGTGATTCACTAGGGGTGTAGGAGATTACCCGAAGTTGATTTCTATAATTATTGATAAAGAGCCCCTTTGATTTGCACTTGATTTGGGATGATTTAGGTTCTAGGGTTGAGAAGCAAGAAGGGTTTGTTTACGTTCAGGCTGAAAAAGAAATACGAGAAGTAAAACGAATGTAAGTTTTATTTTTCCTTCTCTTATTTCTCCTACAAGGGCCAAATGGGTTTACTAAGGATCCAATAAAAGAAATGAGTTATAGTTCTTTAGTTTTTCTTATTATAAAACACTATTTTGCACTAAACAATGATTTATAAATTATAAATTTGATTCTCACAAAATTTGACAAACATTAATATATCAAAAAATTTCATTCCTATTAGTATTTAGATAGTTTGTAAAATTAAATGTAACCTTTGAGAATAACAGTTGTTCTCATTATTTTCATTAAAATAAACTATTGGTTATAAAAATCTCATTTTAAACAATAATCTAAATATTGACAATTTACCAAACATTTCAACATTGGTTGAACTAATTTGAGACCATAAATATTTTATCACAAATCTCCACTTATAATAAATAAGTGAATAAAACTTTATACTTCAATTTATTTTTATATATTTAATTATCACAATTTTCCAAAATTATCCTTATGTTATCAAATATAAGAATCAAGTTTCACAAAAAGATATTCTTTGAATTTCCAATTTATTAAATCCTAAATCCAAATTAATTTGGAAATTTTAACTAATAAATTCCCAATTTTATCCTTGGCACAGGTTCTCGAATATAAGAACCGGTGTACGGTCAAGATTTTCACAATCGCGCTTTCGGCCCAACAGGACATGCTCGGCCAAGGATAAGCGAGGATGGTCAGTGAATGCTTTCAATCACCGCTTGAAAATATAAGTATGAAAGCCGGAACCTGGAATTTGGTTTCGTCGAACGCCTCCAGTCCAGGATTAGGATCGAGAGAGTATAATTGGACATGAGGCAATTGAATAGTTTTTCCCACGTTATTAACTTTTGTCCGATGCTCGATGGTAGGCCAGGACAAGGGATGATGTCTGGATTCAGGCATCTAGAATGCCAAGTCCCAAAGATAGGACCCGGTACGTAATGGAATTATAGAAGGTATGGTCACAGTCATAACCTAGCGGGACATGTGTAATAACCCCACCGCGATACCCGTATTATTAAAGAACATTATAAATAATATTGTTTAATAATATGGAGAATACGGCTTGATAAGGGTGACTGAATGTGAATATATCTTTAAACTAACACTGACACGTCGTACTTACGGTTTATTCAATCTCTGAAACAAAATTTAACGTGTACAATCTCAGTTCGAAGTAATAATCACACCAGTTTCTTAGAATCAGAACAATATATCATATAAACAATAGTCACAGATCATAATGGAATAATAAACATCATATATATACAAAAGTGAGAGTCTATCAAATATAACACTGGACTCACATAATTTACATCTGATACAAATCTCTATCTCAATTATACATCTCATAAACATACATGAATCCTAAATGAGATAAACTAAAAGTCAAAAATGTTTATCTCCTTGCTAACACAACCATCCAAAGGTCAACCTTCATGTAAGCTGAAAAGTCTCGACCTGACCCGAGCATTAAAATAACACCCGGGTCAGACTATTTCTAAATATCCAAAAAGGTGAGAACAAGATATAACATAATGATATATGACATATAAGTAAATTCAAATATCCATGATATAACAAGTCATAGAATTAATTTAACTCGTAATTCACCTTAAGACACAAGAGTACATATTTATTTCACAAACACAGAATAGTCAAAGAATCCAAATTTCCAGAATCCAAGAGATCTTAATCCATACCAATCGTAATGATCATCCATACCAATCATAATGATTGTACTCAAACCATGGCAAACAAACAAACAAAGGTATCACTCATACCGATCTGATACCAAAGATCGTACTCATACCGGGAACACGAAATCACAACTGATCTCAAGGATAGTCTATACCAATCAAGACGATCGTAGCAACCATGACTCGAAGACTCTAGATTATTCATCTTTATAAATTTGTAGTCGTAAAGAAATCCATGAGTATATCTCTTAAGGATCTATCGGTCCCACCGAATACCGAAAGGAAATATACTCTAAAGTGCTAAATACTATCACTTTCAGTAATCACTAGAACTTAACCAAAATGTCCCATACCATCTGGTGAAATTCAAGTATTTACTAGAAGCTTGTGAATCTCACTCGTTACAGATACCACTAGATAACCCGAACTATATTCTCTTAAGAATCTATCAATCCCACAAAACACTAAAAGAGAATACAACCTAAAGTGTTAAATACTTCCTAATGGCAATCACAAGAATTTAACCAAGGCATCCCATGCTATCCGTTGAAATTCTAGTATTCGCTAATGGGTTAGTAAATTCCACTCAAACATTCTATTCAATGAGTTGTACAATATTCAATGAAGCGTTACTCGAGAGCATTTAAACCAATCGGTAACACTAAATCGATTATTAATACTCCCCATATTGTAGAATTAAGGCTCTTAAAACATTTTTCTCTTTTGAGTTTATAGTTTAGAAAGAAAATATTACGACTTTCCATAAATTCCTTTATTACTTAACCTTATATGAATATTCAGTATTTGATAAAATCTTCCATGAAACCGAATTGTTCCAATATCACACTTATGTATACATAGTTGTCTCAAATTTCCATACAAGCTACTTAGTTAACAAACTATGTTTTAAAAACCCATATATATATAAGTCCATTTATCTTATAAAACCATATTTATTATTCTTCCAAATCCATTTTGATATATATAAACATTTTACTTAGAAATAAATTAGGTTTATATTTCCAAAACCATATTTCCAAAATCCATAACCATTTATATTTAATACCAATACTATATATATATTATTATTTATATAAATCATTTATAAAAAAACTAGATTAATTTACAAACTAGTTTGATATTTGTAAACTTTAATTAAACTCTCTTTTATAAAATTATTTATATAGATAAAATAGATAGATATAAGTTTATAAAATTCCAAACCTTTGAATCAAAGTGATTCAAAGTCCATAACACAAAAGAATACACTACTACACGTCAAAAGATCATAACAACAAATTGGTCCTTAGGGTTCGACTCTATATCATTTCCAAGCATATTTTTATAAATTTATTCTACTAGCAAATATGAGTTGAAATTATCTCCATAACATATTATAATCATCCATCCAAAGCTTAGCAGCAACCAACAACAGACAGAGCGACAATCGGGCGAACCGGGGAAGGTTTCTTAGAGCTGGAACTGCCCTAGGTACGCCCATCGCTGCACTGGTGGCACTCCATCGATCCACCAGTGGGATGAATTCTTGAGCTGTTCTAGCTTCAGAATCCCCTTCGGTCGATCCCTGGTGAAGTCGGTTTGATCCTAAGTCTTGAGTGACTGTTCTAGGGTGATTTCTGAGTGCATGCCTCCATATAAACAACTATAATTGTTAACCGATTAAGATCAAATGGCTAGGGTTTCAGCAATTTAGAAGTTGAACAATATGAAATATGAGCAATACAAAATTGAGAATAACACAACCATAGATTCATCCAATTCAACCAAACAACGAATATACTTTCACTTAAAGATAGCAGGGTGAGGTAAACCTACATATACGTACTTGAATTGAAGATTAGAACCCGGATTAGCTTCTCTTGATAATTACCTAGGTTATTTTCAGAAATTCCAACAAAGAGATTACAAACAAAAGATAAAAACTGAGATTACTAACCCTAAGTGATTCACTAGGAGTGTAGGAGATTACCCGAAGTTGATTTCTATAATTATTGATAAAGAGCCCCTTTGATTTGCACTTGATTTGGGATGATTTAGGTTCTAGGGTTGAGAAGCAAGAAGGGTTTGTTTACGTTCTGGCTAAAAAAGAAATACGAGAAGTAAAATGAATGTAAGTTTTATTTTTCCTTCTTTTATTTCACCTACATGGGCCAAATGGGTTTACTATGGACCCAATAAAAGAATTGAGTTATAGTTCTTTAGTTTTTCTTATTATAAAACACTATTTTGCACTAAACAATGATTTATAAATTATAATTTTGATTCTCACAAAATTTGACAAACATTAATATATCGAAAAAATTCGTTCCTATTAATATTTAGATAGTTTGTGAAATTAAATGTAACCTTTGAGAATAAAATTTGTTCTCATTATTTTCATTAAAATAAACTATTGGTTATAAAAATCTCATTTTAAACAATAATCTCAATATTGACAATTTACTAAACATTACAACATTGGTTGAACTAATTTGAGACCAAAAATATTTTATCACAAATCTCCACTTATAATAAATAAGTGAATAAAAATTTATACTTCAATTTTTAAATTATAATTTATTTTTATATATTTAATTATCACAATTTCCCAAAATTATCCTTATATTATCAAATATAAGAATCAACTTTCACAAAAGGATATTCTTTGAATTTCCAATTTATTAAATCCTAAATCCAAATTAATTTTGAAATTATAACAAATAAATTCTCAATTTTATCTTAAAATTAATTAAGATAAATCAAATCATATTTTTAAGTTTAATTCCAGGTAATCTTGACCAAGGTTGTTATAGACTTCCCCCTTGAAGAAATTGCATCCTCGCAATTTCGATTCAAAGAAAAGTCTAAAATAAAAAATATGTATTTAAAAGTTCATTCTTTAAGTTTACCCAACACCATAAGAATAAACATTGTTTTAACTTACACTTTAATTTATACAATTTATTCATTCTCCTTCCTTATTTTCTAATTGGAAAATAAGTTCACACGAATATTTTTAACTTCAAATTTCAAAATTTTAATTATTACTTCCAAACAACTCTTTCCAAAATTTACATTTTTAATAATAAAACCTAAATCTTCAAATTATAAAATTCCAATTCCAATTAATTTCTTGTTTTGAATTTCCAAAATCTAACATCCATTTAAATCATAAAATGATATACAAAATAATTTCAAATATCACACGTTTTATCTTAGCATATATCTTAAAATAACATCCACAATTTACAAATATTAAATAATAAAATGATGCTGCTTTGCCATCTATTTATAGCAAATCGCTTCGTCAAATGGCTGCGATGTTGATAGTTGTAACAACCCAAAAATTGAGCTATAATAATTAATTAACGAATTAACTAAATACAAAATAAGTTTGTGAAATTGTCAGAATTGAGCCATGGGAGTTGCACCATTGTGTCCGTGGTAATTTTCTGTTCAATTTCCATATACAACTTGTCGAAATCCAAGTTAATATGAAGAAGTGACGAAAGAAATAAGAAATCAGAACAAAAATAATAATATTACAAAGGCATAGGTCGACCCATATTTGGGTTAGATCGACCCCCAAAGGGGTCAGGTCGACCTTAGGGTCGACCCCCATGGAAGCTAGGTCGACCCGCCTTAGTTCTTGGACGTTATTTCGTCCAGTACGAAGCGAACACCTCATAATTCCATTTTCGTTCAATCCTGTGCATTCGTGCTTCCATCCGATGGTTTCTAGAGAGCCTATGACGTGGTTGCACCAGATTTAATCGTAAAATCCAACGGTCTGAGATCCATAAGCTACTCTATAAATAGAACCCTAGGCCTAGCTATTTTTCTCATTTAGATTTTCTCCTATTTGGGTTCATTGCCTGAGGCTGGACCCTAAATAGAAATTTTTTCTAAGGAGGAGATCTTTTTGATAAAAATATTCTACGCCCTAGAAGTGGATCCGGGAAGGCCCAAGGATTAGAGCTAAGGACCACAGGTGAGTGTTTTGTAATTATTTTAGATTTTTAAGCAATTTAAAATAATAGGGTTCTCAATAGTTGTAGTTTTCTACAATTTTGAGATAGTTTTTATATAAATTATCTACAGTTAACTTTTAAGTAAATTTCAGAAGTTCTTTTCTGTCTATTTTATTCAGCTATTTTTATTCAGTTATTTTATTCAGTTATTTATAGTTATTTACAGTTATTTACATTCATTTACATATGTTTAAGTTGGAATTTAGCCTGTAAATGTTAGTTTCTTTTTATTCCTTTTTTACGTGAATAAAATATTAAAAAGAGAAGAATTCGCTAATATGGATTAAAATAGAAAAACACTAAATTTACAGAAATCAGATATAAAATAAGAAAAACTGAAATAAAATAGAGATAGACTGAAATAGGCAAATTTAAGTTATTTGCAAGTATGATTATAACTAAAAAGAGTAAATAGAAGAGTAACAGTTGCAAGAACAATTATAACACGTAGGTTATAGTTAGAAAGAAGAGATAACAAAAAATACTTATTTTAAAACCTGGATCTTGGATTAAGGTAATAAGCAAATATAGCAAAGAAATAAATAATAGAAGAGGCTTATTTTAAAACTTAGAATAAGTTAATAAACAAACATAGAAGTAGTGGTCCGTACCGGCAACATTCCCTTTCAGATGTAGGACTAATGGTCTCACAATAGCAGGTGAGGCTGGGACACGTTTATGCTGATTAGGGTAAATAAGTGGCCAATAGATAGAAGCTCAAATCTGGGGATTTGGGCAAGGGGTGCAAACTAGAATTTGTTTGTTAGGACCAGTATCGATAGCATTTCCTTTCAGGACTAGGACTGATGGTCTCACAACAGCTAAGTGAGGCTGGGCAGCATTCCTTTTCAGGTCTAGGACTGATGGTCTCACAACAGTTAGGTGAGGCTGGACACGTTTATGTAGGGTAAATAAGAGGTCACAACAGGAGGCGACAGTTAGTGTGTACCGGTGATGACCGAGCTTGCGGCATCGATTAGGTTAAATAATTCGCTACTGCGTTCCAAGTGCTAAGAGGTGTCTTTTGCTGTGACCAACGGGATAGTTCACAGTGGCACAACAGAGATAGAAGGTCGATCAAAGGGTAGAATTAGGATTTCAGCCTAATTAAATTAGCAACTGAAATAGGATTAGGGTTTTAGCCTAATCACAGCAGTTTAAGAAAGGTGCAAACAATCAAAGCAAACAATCAAACAGAATCAGAAACAGTATTTTACCCCAGTTTTATCTTTTTAGTATTTCTTTCCATACTAGAACTATTGCTTAGTCTATTATCTTTACCTTGCTTAGAAATGCTAGTAATTACTTTCACTCACCAGTCTTATAGTTTGACTCACTCCTCTATTTCTCCTTTTTCCCCCAGTAGGCCAGCAGAGTCGAGGACAGTAGATTCGGATTTCTTGGAGATACATTTTCGGAGTTCTTCATGTATTCTTCTTCTTTTCATTTGGCTTTTGATGTACTAGTACTTATGAGAGGGATGATTATTAATATTTATGTACTCTGATGATGTGAGACCGAGATATATTTTTCATAAGACATGAGAATTTGGGTTTTTAGACATATTCTGTTTTTATGACTTTTTGATGAAGTTTAATTCTGAATAGTGAATTACTATTTAAATGTTTCCGCTGTTTTTACCTATTTGTCTTGTGAATCTTAGTCTCTGTGATGTTTTAGCTACACCTGTAATGCACCACATTCTTTAGTGAGCTCTTTTAGGTATACTAAGGGGTGTGGGGGTGTTTCAACGGTGAAGTCAACATGGCCTCGCCACCGACCTATGTTATTGCTTATGTTCGGTGGCTGCACACGTCATCCAAAATAATACATATATAATGCACTTTTATAATTTCCATTGTCATTTCTAAATCACCAAACTTTTAAACACATATATACTAGTAGATAAATTTCCCTTTAAATTTATTTCCTAAAATATTTACCCTAAAATTTTCAATTTTCACAAACAATAATATCAAGTTTCAAATCATTTACTTAATACTATTATCAAAATTCCAATTAATATTTACTTTTAAAATTATCATATTTGTATTTCCTTTTCTACAAAATATCCTTTTTACTTCCAAAATTTCTTTTCACAATTTCTTAATTTTTAACTTCTTATTAAATAAGATTCATATATAACAATTTACTTTCATTCAAACCAAAGAACTTGAAAGTTAAATTCACAAATGGAAGTAGATTTTCAATTATTCTCCTTTCACAAGTTTTCCAATTAACTTCCATTTAACTTTAATATATACCAATTTCAAAATTTAAAACATTTTCCTTAATCTTATCTCATTATATAAAATAATATTAAGCCATAAATTTTAGTGATTCATTTCATCACTTGGCGACAAAGTTGATTATATAGAATATCAACGTTGCCTCGTCATGCTCTCCACCTCTCACAATTTATTCGATGACTAAAATATTATTTTAAATTATTTTAACTCAAATATTTTCCAAATTTTCAAATTAATTATTTCTCATGTCAATATGTCTCATTCGATGTCTAGAAACTCCTATTGATAACAGGATGTCCCACATATCGATCATAAACATTTTGTGGATAAGTCAGCACAAAAAATTATAATAATTTTTCCTTAGTTATATTTATTTTATTATCACTAGCATCCATGCATCCAATTTAAATAAATATAACCAAGCAATCAATTCCTAACAACCAATCAACAAAATTAAATAGTCACTTATAGCGGAACAATTCTAATTCTAAAATTCCGCTACGCAACTCTGATCATTTATAAAATTATTTAAATTTTAAACTCGTTTATTCAAATTTCCCAAATTAATTCACTCCTGTTTATCTCTTTTAAAATTAATTTCCCAATAATCCAAAAGTAAATTTTCAAACTCTAAAGGATGTTAACATATAATTTTCAAAAGTTTAATATCATAAATTCTAACTTAACTAATTAAAATTTTAAATCAAATCACATCCCAATTGATTATCTCTATAATCAATTTATAATCCTATCCCTAATGTAACTATCTACCACACACCCTAGGGGACAGGACTCTAAGTCATCTAGGTCTCGGATTTGTGATATTATGCGCTATAATGTTCTGACTCAGCTCTGATACCAAACTCTAATGACCCCACCGCGATACCCATATTATTAAAGAACATTATAAATAATGTTGTCTAATAATATAAAGAATATGACTTGATAGGGGTGACTGAATGTGAATATATCTTCAAACTAACACCGACATGTCATACTTACGGTCTATTTGATCTCTGGAATAAAATTTGACATGTACAGTCTCAGTTCGAAGTAATAATTACACCAGTTTCTCAGAATCAGAATAGTATATCATATAAACAATAGTCACAGATCACAGAGGAATAATAAACATCATATACATATACAAAAGTGAGAGTCTATCAAATATAACATTAGACTCACATAATATACATCTAATACAAATCTTTATCTCAATTATAAAATTTGAGTATGATTTGAGAAATAAATAATGTTATATATATTTATAATAGTTATAAATATATCGATCGATATACAATATCGACAAGCGATTAAATTAGATTTAATTGCATAGTATTTTGGCTTGGGCTTAGATGGGTTTAAGGCCCATCATTAGGGCCGCAAAATTTTAGTTTTGGGAAGGTCTAGGGGTGGCTAAAACATAAGGAATTGGCTTGGAGATAATGGGTTGAGATAAAGTCAGAATGAGTAAAAAGGTTTTCCTCGTTTCTCTCTAATACAACCCTATGTATGTATGTATGTATGTATGTATGTATCTCTAAAAACAATGAAAAACCATTTTGGCCGTCATTACCTTCTACATTGCTGGTTAAAACATAGCTTTCAATCCACTCCAAAATTCTTAAATATATTTCAAATTAAAATAATATTATTCGATAGTTAGAGGTCGGTGATTCCAGACTTGCAATCTGACGAATCAAGAACAGTAAAAGGATGGGAAGTCATTGCTTCAACTTGGATTCAAAGGCATCATTAAATTGGTAATTTTAATTCATATTATAGTAATTAAATTATATTCTATGATCCTATAATGAGTCATTTCATATCTGTTTAAATATATTGCTACTATATGTTTAGTTATATGAGATTTTTGTAAGTAGATGTGGTTGTCACAAATCAGTTTGGTTATGCGCATAATTTGTTTATTATACTATTTGATTTATGTATAGACAAATGTTTTTTACTGTACAAAATCAAATTTTGTCATTAATAATTGTTTTATATATATTTATTAATAAATTCATATACATATATATATATATATATATATATTAGTGTATATTTCTCTCTCATAATAGCATATATGCATATATAAGATACATATATGATTTAAAAAAATTAGTACACTTATTATATATAATATGAATTTACAAATTCGAAAATTAATTATCACACATATATTCATATTTTAAACGATCATTTATTGAATTTGTGAATTGTTTATTATATATAAAATAATTATTACATTATAAATTCAATTTTATATTTAAAAAAAATATTATATCATTTTAGAAAAATATAGAAAAAATTTAGGAATTTTTCAATAAATTTTATTATTTTTAATAATTAATATTATTTCGGAAAAATTGTTTATGATTTATTAAAAATAATAATTTAATTGAAAAATTCTTTAAAAATTTTCGTAACCTTTCATTCATGATCCTAGAATTTATAAAAATTTAAAATTTGAATTTTTAATAATATATTATTTTATATTAAATAATTATTACCGAAATCAATGTATTTGTTTTTAAAAATAATAATTTAACTTTGAAAATTTTCTAGATTTTTTCTAAGCTCAATTTTATGATCCTAGATTTTCTGAAATTGTAAAATTTGAATTTTTATCAGTAGATTATTTTATGTTAATTATTTATGGATGAAAACATTATTTTATTCATAATATATACAAATTAAAATTCTAAAATTATTATGTTTGCAAAACTAAGTTAATTTTGAATTATAAATAATTTTTTAATAATTGTTCTCTCTCTTTTTATATATATATTCATTATATATAAATGTTTTATGTTCATATATTATATATAATATATTTATACATACATATGTGTGTGTGTGTGTATTTTGTAACACATATACATGCACATAATTGGACAGCATACATGATATACAAAATAAGCTAATACGTCTGTTGCGATATAAATCCCAATATCTACATATGGGCATATTATACCTTTCACGGATTATTATGTTACACATGCACTCACACATATATGTATATGATACATTTATGTATAAACTAAATCAAATAAATTAATTTCATATCTTAATATATTTGAATTTAAATAAAATAAATGATTTTATTTAAATGAAATTTAGAAGTGTTCTAATTCAGTTAGAATTCATAGGCCCAATAAAAGATCCAATAGGGTAAATTTTTGAAATTCACCCATAACTTCCTCTGCGGGCTAGTCCAGTTCCAACACATCCAAACTATTGTCCCTTGGGAATAACGGATGGCATAGAGCTTGGATTATTTAAGGGAGACTCGACCTGGAATAAACTGGAATAACTGTAGAGTTGGTTGAATAATAGCTTTGTTTAGTCATATAGAAACACTTTGGCGATAATAAGATAGAATTGAATAATGGAACATAAGTAAGGTAGTTGTAGGAATTTTGCTTATATGTATAGATTTTCAGTAAGTAAAAGCATTGCACTGACATAGGCATGTATAATATGGATAAATTGCAGTAAAAACAATTATATTTATATATGCAGGCAATTGTATATGGGAAAGAATAATATATAAAGTGGGGAAATGTAAATGGAACAAAGACTGAAAAGAAAATGTAGTCTTTCATTATAGTCAAACTTTATATACAATAATTGGTGGGACCAATCCGGCACAGGCATGACCTATGTACAATAGGAAAACAAAAGTACATCTCAAAAATAGACCAAAAGGAACTGTCTCGTCATCACTATAGGATAACTGAGTTGCCTACTTCTTATGCGCCTTCTTCTTTTTCTTCCCACCTTGCCACCCTGGCCGCACGAACCATCAGGAGGCCTCTTCTGACTCTTCTCACCCTTCAATATGCTACCTTTGGATGGACTGGTTTCTCCTTCAATGGTAATGATGTCAGGATCTTTAGGACGGTCAACACAAAGGGCTTAGAGGTCACCGTAGTGGTGCTGGTGCCGCTGCTTTTCAAGGCCTTGATGGTGATGGGAAAGACTCTTAGAGAATGCTTCGGCTCCTCATTTCCCACAGGCTTTTCAAGTCCAGGTTCGGACTTAACTTTGACTTTGAAGATATCAGTCTTTAACTTCCCTGCCATGGAATTAGATTCGGTCGGGCCTGAGGAACTGGTGATGGTGATGTCTTTCCCCAGGAACTGGAATGTGTCATCCATTCCCTCTAAAGTTGTGATTCTCTATAAATTGGGACTAGGAATGGAGCTAGAGGGAAGGATTGGAACAACCAGTCCTGCGGTTATGGAGGTTGACTTGGTAGTAATTGCAAAGGGCCCAAACCTTGAGTAATTGGCGGTGGAGGGGTGGAAGAGAAGGATGACCTACATGGTTACAAACATAGCGATAAAGATTAGTAACAGTCTTGGGAAAGAAATGAAGGACCTCGGACACTGGTGAGATGAGAGATATACCTTTACGCGAACTTAGTTGTTGAGTACGAGACTTAGTAATTTCTCTCTCTTCCAATGCTGATTGCATCACTGGTCGATGAAGGGAGGAATATAAGGTTTAATAGAAATAGTAGCTGTAGAAGCTAGAATGATCTATGTGGCCTCAGAGCTGGCCCCCTCGAATGATGGAATCTTCATTACAAGCTCTCGGATCTTCGAGGATGATGGTTCTGCTTGGCCCGATGCACTTGGACCAGTAAGAGCTTTAATGGCAGCTTTAGCAGTAGCGGTAACCAGAATAGTTTTTCCCTCTTCAAGTTTATTTATGTCTTCAGCATCGTGGTATTTTGTTTTTAGCTCATCTTCAGTAAAGCTTTTACTGAATGCCTCTACATGGTGTAATACCTCTTCTCAGGCATCGATGAGAGTAACGACATATGTACTTCCCAACCACTTTAAGTTCTTATATTGGACGACATTAGCAAAGAACTGTTGCAAGGTAGAGTTTAGTTCTTCTTTTACTATGGCCCTCTACTCCTTTAGCTATGTAGATCATGAATAGCTGCAGCATGGTCGACCTGAGCCTCTAGTGTCTCTGCTTTTGACAAGAGCAAGGCGGAATGAAGTTTTTCATTTTTGACATGAAGCTCCTAGATCTCGGCTTCTTTGTCCTCGATTGCCTTATCTTTCTCTAGGAAGTTCAAGTCCTTGGATGTTAGCTGCATTTTGAGAGCGACATTACCTTTATAAGCAATTTTTTTAATATTTTTCATCATGATCTCGGCTTGATTGTGAGCATGTTTCATCTCTTCAACCAAGCCCTTGGCTTTTATCACAGATTTAGAGTTGCGTTTCTCTCCTTTTCAACCTTCTCCAAGTTCCTCTTGTATTCTTCTATGAAACTATCATAGGTTTTCTTCTTTGATTCAAACGATTGGATGTTCATTTGATTAATTCGGTTAACGTTGGATAGGGTGAAGCAGAGTTTCTTCCATTTATATCCTCGATCAATATGCTCTTGATCCCTCCAGGCCTACAGTTTGCCTCTTCCTTTGGAATGTCTTTGATGTCACAATCAAACCTGAACCCGGTTAAGCAAAGTTCTAGGAAGGCAGCTTGCATTCGGCTCGACGGGGTTGGCTCAACAGGGTTGGAGGAGGAGTTGGACAGGTAGAAACCCATATGGATAATTGGGTAAAGGGAAGGTAGTGGTCAAAGAGAGCAATGCTGGAGTTTGTTTTTGCAGGGGAAGTTGTAGTTAAGGTCGAGGCAAGGGAAGACCAAAAGAAGAACCGTGACAGTCATGTAAATCCTCGTGCCTTTTCCCATAATCATAGGATCCACTCTCCTTTGCCTGCCTTTTCTTTCAGTCCCTCTTGGCCTGGAAGTCTTTTTCTGCCTCTTGATATTTTTCCTTTCTTCAAGACATCTCTTCTTCTATTTCTCGCTCCTTGTAATAGCTGAAGTGAGGCGGATATGGATCAGAGGTACGTTTCCTTTCCTCGAAAATGTCATGGTGGAGATAGTCGAATCAGTCTCTGTCCGTTATACCTAAAATGGAAGAAAGGGTCATATCAGTTTGGAACATTGAAATGTGAGCGAGAAGTGTGTGGAGTGCTGGTGTCCCTTAAGTACTCTACGGACCATGTTCGGAAGGTAGTAAGGAACTAAGGATGGAGTCTTGCCTCCTTTAGCTGGTATGCCCTAAGACTGTAAGCTGAAGCCCAAAGAGCATTCCTTAAGGAGATTAGCAATTGGAATGTCAAATTCGCTCAACGAGTAAAAATGTCTTCTAAAGAACTAGCGGGGGAGTCACCTCAACTATTGGCATAACGCTCAATCCATCTCCTTCTTCTCTATCTTCTCCTTCTTCTTTTCTTCCTCCCTCCTCATGGATCGTTTCCATTTCAACTCTTCCTTCTACTTCCGCTTGTACCTCACCAGCAATGTGTGCTCCCATTGCTCCATCGTTGGATTCACCAACATTCGCCGTGTCGAATGGACCTTCGATCCACCCTTGGATATCTTCGCAAGAGCCACGAATGAGGGGAAGAAGACATAGTAGGCATTGTAAAACTACTCGGTGGAGTTTTGGTAGGAAAGGCAAAGCGATCGGGATATAGAAGGTTGCATCGACGGCTACGGATGATGCAGTTCCACATTTCCACATTCCCATTCATGAACAAGAATATGGAATAAATTTAACAAATTTAAAACACATTTCCACATTCCATTCAAAACATTTCATGTTCATTACATAATCCCACAAACGTTAACCACGTTCAGAAAGGTTATAATTATTACACATACCCAAGAGCGACATATGAAGATGCTCCCTTGGTTGAACGGAGTATATAATAAGGCTAATAAGTCTGCCTTTACATCCAAAATACACAGTGAAAAAAGATAACTCTAAATAACTAACTGCCTCCTGCATGCCTCTGGAAACTTTATTCGTCTAAGAAGAGAACCTGGAAACTCTAAACCTCAAACTACTCAAAATCAATCGAGTACTTGAGAGTTTAAGGGGAAAACAAAAACTTCAAATCAGACATAAAACCTGGTATGAATAATAATCTAACATTTCAATCCATTTAGATATCTAGTGAGACCACGCCGCTTAGCGGAATGGGTTTTCCCCTCACTAATATCCTAAAACCTTTTCAAAACCATATACTGTGCTCCTGCATCCATAATGGTTAAAAACATTACATTTTAAAAATATTATAATGATATGTACATATAAACATTTTGGATTTCCCATCCCCAGTTTAATTGACTCCCTGTCATATTTATAGTTTCTAGGGTCACTATTAACTTATTAGTTTTCATGGGTTTACTATAACCTTTTTATAATTCATGGACACCTTGACCTATTTCAGAGTTTTCATGGGATCACTAAGAACCTATAAGCCCCTGCCAATTAACTTAATAAATTCATGGGTTCCCTTGAACCTATTGATCACTTCAATAACACCACCCTTATCCTAGTTTTCATGGGTTGATTAGAAAACTATGGATTATTTCAGTAACTCCATTCTCATCCTAGTTTTCATGGGTTGACTAGGAATCTATTGATGCCTCCCTTAACTTCTTTCTTATCCTAGTTTCCATGGGTTGACTAGGAACATTTTGACTGATGTCAATTCTTAATCCGGATATAGTTTTTATGGGTTCACCACAAACCAATTAACCCCTGCCAACCATCCTTAATACATAGTTTTCATGGGTTTTGTAACAACCCACATATTTTACGATTGTATATTTAAATATATTATTTAAATGTAGAATCGTTAATCGGATTAAAGTCCGAAAAGCTACTTTTTGTAAACAGTCGAATTGGGACTCGAGACCACTTTCATTGAGTCCAAAACGGCGTTTGCGACCTTTTTGAGTATAAACATCGATATGTTTGGAGTAAGTTGAATTTTGACATTTTCTTTTTGGGCTTTTGGGTTTGGGTTCAGCCCATTAACCTTCTTATTACCCAAACTCAGTCCTCTCCTCTCCACTTATTCATTTCATTTCTTTTTCTCAAGCAAAACTGAAAATGGGGAGAAGAATGAGAAATTAGAAACTCCAAGCCCTAGTTTTCGTTTGCAAAACCAAATTCTTGCTCCAAATTCATTGAGAAGCCAAGGTAAGCATCCTCTTCATCTTCTCCAACTCATTCTCTCTTTAATTTCAAAAATTTCCTAAACCTAACTTAGGAAATGTTCTTTGTTTGAGCTTAGGTTCAAGTTTCTAGAGTTGAGGTTGAAGAGAAGTTGATCTTCCCTTGCATTTTATCTCACATCTTTGTCTATAACTATCTTTGATGTTAGGTATGAATTCCTAACACTTGTTCATGATCATTTGATTTTGATTTGGATTGATTTGGGGAACATTCCAATATTTTGTGTTTTGAAGTCAAAACTTTGAAAATCCTAGCTTTGAATCGTGAACATGTTTTGGTTGGTGAATCGGAAAGCCTATAGGGCCGGGTTGTCGATTGTCAAAAGCCCCTAAAGTCCATTGCTCGGCCGGGTGCAAATGGTGAGAGTTTGCTCTTCCATTTACTTGGCTGAAAAACAATTTCAGCTACAGGCTTGTCACCAGACGTCTGCAGGGAATCTCAGACGTTTGGAGTTTGTTTCAGCGAACTTCCTGAAACTTACTGCAGACGTCTGAGTATATACTCCAGACGTTCGGAGTATGTTATTTCCAGAATTTCCAACAGTTTTTTATATTGTTTTGATTTCCAGCCTTTATCGATTCAAGGTTATCCAATTTGTTGTTATCAATTATTATCTTCTCTGATGACTTCTTTTTCGGGATTTTTGAGAATGTCCATTTTAATGGAATTGGTATCGATTTCTTTGGATTTGATTCACGTCTTCGAACGTGGATTTTGGTGATTGATTGTTTCTACAATCATTTCTGTGATTTGTCACTTTAAAATATAAAGGTTTTCTATACTAGTAGTAAATATTCAAACTCTTTTACAAAGATGATTTCAACTCTATTTTAAATATAAAGCTTGTTTTCAAAACCGTTTTCCAATCTATTAGTATACACAAACCTTTACCTCATTCGTATGAGAAAATATAATTAAATGTCTTAGCAAAACAAGTGGTATGAAATGCTTGCGTTTACTTCGTCGGTTAATTTTTGGACTTGTTCGATTGAAAATCTTGTGACAATTTTCGAGTGGAAATCTACAATTTGTTCGTAAATATTTAAGTTAAACTAGTGGTTATGGGACATAAAGCTAAACTCATATATTTACTGGCTTAGTGTAATTCACACTTTTTATTGATCGATAATGATCATTTTGTGATTTAGACTAGCGATGTGCGATGTCTATTTGTCTACGAGGGAGACTAAACCCCGTTTCTGTGGAACTTCGGTTCAATTTAGCGGGGTAACGCCCCGTGGTCTTTGGACCGTTTATAGAGCTTCGGCTCAATTTTTAATGGTTAGCGACCATGGAATAGCGTTCCATTTATGATACACGTGTTGGTGAGTTTTCATGCTCCCGTTTATGATAGGCCTCCCCCTTTTTGTGATTTTTGGATTTCTGATTGATGATTTCTAGAATTTGTGTTTCATCTACTTTTGTGATTGGCATTAATACGTTTTCCAATATTTGTAGTTTGGTGAATAAAAATAAAGAATATGATATTCTTTTTGGTACTTTGAGATTTTGAGATATTACATGATTTTGTTGTTGTTTAAATCATATTTGTTCTAGTATGACATTATTGTTAGGCCTGGCAATGGGTACCCGAAAAATCCGATATCCGTCCGCATCCGTATCCGAAAATATGAAATATATCCGTTATCCGAAAAGCGGATACGGATATCCGATATCCGAAAAGCTTTCCGGATACAGATATGGTTATAGTGGTATCCGTATCCGAAAAATATCCGTCCGATTGTTTGACATGAAAATACATACATACGTACATATATACACACACATATATAAAAAATTTAATTAAACTATTAGGGAAATGGGCCTTGAGAACAAATAGAGTTTGGGCTGCACTTGATTTATACTTACCAATTACACAGTTGACAGTCTGCATTTCTCTCTGCAGTATATACGTATGCCTAATTACCTTTACCTATACACAACACACGCAACACACCACGCACCAAAACCCTAACATTTTACCGAAGCAAAATTTTCCAGCCGCCATCACTTCGTCTTCGCGCAAATTGGAGATCGATCGAACGTTGGTCTCTCGATTTGAAGCTCGTCCCTCGATTGGAAGCTCCATCTCTCGCGAGTCGCGGCGAGGCGGCGCCTATCAATCAATCGCTCGATTGGATCACGCTCTTTCTCTCGATTTGAATAATAGCTTGGAAATCTTAACTCGGTATAATTTCTAAACTTAATTAGGTGATTTTTGAAAACTGATTTGCATTTAGTTGATTTACAGTTAGTTGATTTAAGAAATTAACCAGTTAGTTGATTTGCAGTTAGAAGATACTCATTTCCAGTCAGTTAATCTGCAGTTAGTTGATTTAGGATTTGACCAGTTAGTTTATTACTTGATTTGCAGTTTAATACCTTATGCAAAAAACATTGAGCTGAACTGTTTTTATTAGTTGATTACTTGATTTGCAATTTAATACCCTATGCAAAAAACATTGAACTGAACTGTTTTTATTAGTTGATTACTTGATTACTTGATTTGCAGTTTAATTGTTTTTTATGTTGAATGCAAAAATAATTGAACCGCTTTTACGTTGAATGCAAAAATAATCTATTGAACTTTTTTTGTTTTGAATGCAAATATAATTTATTGAACTGTATTTTTATGTTGAATGCAAAAGTAATTGAACTGTTTTTATGTTGAATGCAAAAATAAATTATTGAACTGTATTTTTATCTTGAATACAAAAATAATTGAACTGTTTTTAATTTTTATATTGAAAGCAAAAATAATTTATTGAACTGTTTTTTATGTTGAATGCAGAAGTAATTTATTGAACTGTTTTTAATGTTGAATGCAAAAATAATTGAGCTGTTTTTACGTTGAATGCAAAAATAATTTATTGAATTGTTTTATGTTGAATGCAAATATAATTTATTGAACTATTTTCTTATTTTGAATGCAAAAATAATTGGACTGTTTTTATGTTGAATGCAAAAATAATTTATCCGGTTCATCTGAGCTAAGCTTCAGTTATGCTACCTTGCCATGGTCATCTCAACTTTAGAAATACATAAGAATTTGAATAATGTTGTTAGTCTTTAGTTAGTGTACAATCCTTAGTTGTTCAGGCATTAATTTTAATGATTCATTCATTCTGGTACTTAGGCATTAAGCCTCAGACGTTTTCATTTTTCTTGCATTTAGGCTTTAGGATGAATTCAATTTACATATGACTTTACATGTTTCATTGATTAACTCAGATTAGCTTACCATTCACACTTATATTACCTTGTATGTGTGTGCTATCCTTAGTTGTAGGGTTATATTATAAAGATCCACAGAAAATAGGTATCAATTATTATGTTTTAATAGAGCTAGATCCAATCTTAGTTAGCATACCTACAGTTCAGTGGTGCACATGCCTGTTTCAATGGTTTAAACAAGCAAAACTTGTAAGTAAGCCTGGTATATTAATAATCCAATTAGATTTACATTTCACATCATAGTAGAAATCTTGAAATGGTTAAGAAGTCAATGTAAACTTGTATTTTTGATATATAATCCTTCCAGAACTTTTATAACGAGACATTGACTGTCAGAATTTAGCTGGTTTGATCAAAGCATAGAAACGTTATTTAAATATTTTAATTTTGAATCTTAAAAATGATATTGCCGTATTAAAAAGGAAAAAAATAAAGAAAAAAAACTTTGCTGGAGCTAACGAATCTTCAAAGTAAATGCTAGAAGAAATGTCATTAAAAATGAAGATACAAAGGGTATGATGTAATGACAAGTTAGCTGTTAATTGTCAATGATAAAGTTAGTTCAAAATACGGGTAGCTTGATTGCAAGTGAAGATAATGGTGATGAATGAGTGCACAAGTACTTCATTTTAGTTTTGTTTTATTACTAACTGAGTCTATTACAATTTACAGGGGTAAACTTTTGAAGCATCGACTAGCCGCTACTTCGTGGAAAAATGAAAAAAGAATGCAATATATTAAATTATATGTGTGCTTTGTAGATCATTTTTTGGTATTTGCTACAATTTATGACATGTATGATGTATTTGCTTTTATGATTTATGTTGTTTTAGGTTATGACATGTATGATGTATTTGCTTTTATGACATGTATGATGTATTTGCTGTAATTTATGTATTTGCTTTTGTGATGAATTTGCTGCAATTTATGTATTTGCTTTTGTGATGAATTTGCTGCAATTTATGTATTTGCTTTTGTGATGAATTTGCTACGATTATATGTTGCATTTGCTGCAATTTATGCATTATGCATTTTCGGATATGCATTTTGAAATTCGGATACGGATATTTTCGGATATTCGAAAATATCCGTATTCGCTGAGCCGGATACGGATATTTTCGGATATCCGAAAATATCCGCGGATACGGATACGGATATTCTTCAACTGGTATCCGCGGATATCGAATACGGATTCAGATACAGATTTTTATTTTCGGATACAGCACTATCCGTATCCGATTGTATCCGTTGACAGGCCTAATTATTGTTATCATACGTTCTTATTATATCTCTGCTTATATCTCATTCCTTTATCTGATATTTATAGCTAGACTGATCCGTTTATTATTTTCTTGTTTAATAATACTCGGGTCAGACCGAGATGTTACAGGTGTTTCTGCTTGACTCCTTATCTGGGATCATCTTCTGACTTTTGTCTAACTACACAGATTTGTAGTTTTTGATATTATACATTAGAGATAGAGACCCCTTGATGTATAATTATTCTTTTGTCTAGCACTTGCATCTATTCTTTTGTGATATTGTGGATCTTATTTGACCACTACTCTGATGTACACTTTTATGTGTTATATTCATATCTGTTTCCGCCTTTGAGATATGAACATCTATGACTGATTTATGTTATGCGTATTTCTATATTTGTTTCCGAGGTCCAATTAGCCACTGTGTGGTAGCTTTGAGTTTGTATTGGTATGTCGTATTTCCTCTTGAAATGAAATGCTTGTTACACTATCCGACATATCGGTACTCACACAAGGCAATTACACAGATGGTCGCTCCTCAACAGCCTTATTCTTTGCGCTAGTCGACGGCATTACCCAGAAGTGTCCTTGGCTAGCGTGAGCATAGAGGTGGGGCGTCACAGTGTAGTATTAGAGCCAAACTTTGGAACAATGTAGAATAATCTATCAAGGATCATTGTCCTAAGTCTATCTTAGGAATCGTGCCATAGGATTTAATTCGAGTCTTCGTACCGTCCTATCCTATTTCTTTTTATGATACCTTGTTTTACCCATCAACTTTGTTTGATATTCATTTTGTGAATAACCTTTTTCCTCTTCTTTCTTTCTTTCTTAGAAAAGAGAAATGGTTAGACCTGGCCATCCCAGCGCCGGTCAATCTAGTGCTACTCCCCAGGATGGAGTATTTATGTCTGCTCAGCAACTTCTAGATCTTGTGAGAAATGCTTAAGCTGCCGGACCTATTCCTGAGCCCACACATCCTAAATCGGGGTTTGCACGCTTGTGCAGTGATTACACCAACTTGGGTGGAAAGCCATTCAAAGGTTCCGAGAGCATTATAGAAGTCCAGGCTTGGCTTCAATCATGCGACCGCATCTTTTCTCGCATGAATCTTATTCATCTTCATCGAGTCCAAGTGGCTTCTAGTATGCTCCAAGAAAGAGCATTAGACTGGTACGAGCTTTTGAACTCTGAGATTATTGAAGCGGACCTTACTTGGGAGCTTTTCCGGGAAAGGTTCGAGTTGAAATTCGTGCCGGAAGCTGAAAAAGTATCTCTAGCTCGATGCTTTATTGGCCTTGTTCAAGGTGAATCTTCCGTGACAGACTATGTCGCTTCTTTCGAATCTCTGTCCAAATATGGGGTCGAGTATATTAATACCCCATTGAAGAAAAATTAGAGGTTTGTTTATGGGTTGAAAAAAACCTTAAAAAGCCATTACTTCTGAAATTAGAAGTTTCTTTTGATCAGCTAGTTGATATCGCTCTTCGACTCGAAGAGGCAGATAAAGATAGTGAGGTTGAGGTCAAACAAAATATCAACAAGAAGAGACCTTTTAAATTCAAGCCTAATCCCAACAAAAAGGGAAAGCAAGCAACACTGGTAGCAAATACTCCTAACCCTCGTCGTGGAGAATGTTACAATTGTGGTTCTAAGGACCATTATGCAAACAAGTGCCCGAAGCCTCTATTCTGCCGCTATTACAAGAGTTCAGGTCATACTTTATCTTTGTGTCCCAAACTTCAGGGCAAGAAGGAAGGCAAGCTAAATGTTGTACAAGCCCCTTCTAACACTTCTTGTGGTCAAGGTATTTCTTATTCTATCCTTGATGGTATTATTATATTTCGTGATCTTTCCATTCGAGTTCTTTTTTATACGGGTGCATCTCACTCTTTTATATCAAAAGAACTTGTTGATGCTTTGTCTTTGGATGTTATTGGCTTGATGACTTCTTTGAGAATTGCGAATCCGGTCGGTGGATCCACAACACTCAGTTTATTGTGTAAAGATGTCGAAATTATTTTGTGTGATTACTCTTTCCGTACCGATTTGCATGTCATGCGTTACCTTGGTTTCAGAATGATTTTGGGAATGGATTGGCTTAACCGTTATGAAGCTCATATCCTATGTCCTGAGCGGACTATATATCTTCGACATCCTCAATCTGTTAAGCAGATTTCTCTCGTTCTTAAAGATTCATATTCCAATTCGGGAGCATCCTTGTATTCTCTAAATCCTCATGATGACGATAATGATGATGAGGAAGATGTCATTTCTCTCATTCACATTGTTCGTGAATTTCCCGACATATTTGAGCCCGTTCTAGGATTACCACCTAAGCGAGCAATTGAGTTCAAAATTAATCTAATCCCTGGAGCTCTACCTATTACTCGTCCTCCTTATCGTATGTCCAATAAGGAAAATGAGTAAATGCGTAAACAATTATCCGAATTGGAAGCGAAGCAATTTATTCAATCTAGTTCCTCTCCATGGGGAGCTCCAGCTATTTTTGTGAAGAAATCTGATGGTACACTTAGGCTTTGCGTTGACTACCGCAAGCTTATCTCACCATCAAGAATAAATATCCCTTGCCTCGGATTGATGATTTATTTGATCAGCTTAGTGGTGCTAAGGTCTTTTCACAATTAGACTTAGCAACCGGTTTTCATCAACTTCGTATTACAGAGGATAGCATTCCTTTGACATCGTTCCGTACTCATTATGGATCTTATGAATGGCTTGTTATGCCATTTGGTTTGACGAATGCTCCAGCTTATTTCGTCGACCTTATGAATCGAGTTTTCAAAGACTTCCTCGATCGATTTGTTCTCATCTTTATAGATGATATTCTTATTTATTCTAAAACCGAGGAGGAGCATGAAAATCATCTTCGGATTGTGTTGGAAACTCTTAGAAGCAACCAATTGAAAGCAAAATTTTCGAAATGTCACTTTTGGAAATCTCGTGTGAAATTTTTGGGACATATCATTTCTGAATCCGGAATTTCTGTGGATCCTTCAAAGATTGAAGTGATTCAAAATTGGAAGAGACCGGAGAGTGTGACGGAAATTCGTAGCTTTCTCGAATTGGTGGGCTATTACCGTCGGTTCATAAAAGACTTTTCTAAGATTTCCGTACCTCTTACTAATTTTACAAAGAAGGGAGTTAAATACATTTAGTCGGACAAATGTGAAGCTTCATTCCAAAAATTAAAAGAACTCCTTTCCGATGCTCCTATTCTTGTGATTCCCGATGGGAACCAAGATTTTGTTGTTTATACCGATGCTAGTCGGGTTGGTTTGGGAGCCGTTCTCATGCAAAGGGAACGTGTTATCGCTTATGCTTCTAGGCAATTAAAGCCTGCCGAGACTTGATATGCAACTCATGATTTAGAGCTCGCGGCTATTGTATTCGCCCTTAGAATTTGGCGCCATTATCTTTTGGGAGAGAAATTTGTTCTCTACACCGATCATAAATCATTGAAGTATTTATTTTCCCAAAAGGAACTTAATTTGTGTCAACAACATTGGCTCGAGTTCCTTGCATCTTATGATCTTGATATTCTTTATACTCCCGGAAAAGGAAATTGTGTTGCCGATGCCCTTAGCCGAAAGCAACAAGCGGTTGTTTCTATGATGATATCCGAGTGGAATGATCTCGAGACTTTATCCACTTGTGAGATTCAAGATCGTGAATCCGATTTATGTTCATCTCTTGTTTTATGTAGCCTTGAGGCTCATCCTTCCATTTTAGTCCGCATTCTTGAAGCTCAAAAGCATGATCCCGAATTGGTTCTTCTTGGCCAAAGTTGCAGGGATAAAATCGATATTGAAGGTTTGATAGACTTTGATATTGATACTCATGGCGGTATTCGAAAATTTGGTAGACTGTACCAAACATACTTGATCTTCGTAAAGATATACTACAAGATTCTCATCGTTCTAAATTTACCATTCATCCCGGTAGTAGTAAAATGTACGCGGATATGAAGCGACTTTATTATTAGGAGGGAATGAAATCTGATATTGCTAACTTTGTTAAGCGTTGCATGACTTGCCAACTTGTCAAGGCCGAGCATCAAAGGCCCGGTGGGTTATTGCAACCATTGGAAATTCCAATATGGAAGTGGGATCAAATTTCCATGGACTTTATTGACGGTCTTCCCCATTCTCGTTCGGGCCATGATAGCCTATGGGTGATAGTAGATAGACTTACAAAATCCGCCCATTTTATTTCCGTTCGGTCCAATCGGACCGTACCTATTTTGGCTAAACTCTTTGTCAAGGAAATTGTTAAATTGCATGGTGTCCCAACTTCTATTGTTAGCGATCGGGATCCATTATTTACTAGTGGGTTTTGGAAAGGTCTTCAAAAAGCTTTGGGAACGAAGCTTAATTTTAGCACCGCTTATCACCCTCAGTCCGATGGACAGACCGAGCGTGTGAATCAAACTCTCGAAGATCTTCTTCGTGCATGTGTTCTAGATTTTGGTGGAAGTTGGGAAGATCATATTTCTCTTGTTGAATATTCCTATAATAATAGCTTCCAATCTAGTATTGGTATGGCACCTTTCGAGGCACTTTACGGAAGGCCATGCCGATCTCCTTCGTGTTGGCTTAAGCCGGTGAGAAGCTGGTTTTAGGTCCAGATTTTATTCGTGATGCCACGGAAAAGATTGACCTTATTCGACATAGAATGAAAGAAGCTCAAAGTAGACAAAAATCTTATGCCGATAACCGAAGAAGGAAATTAGAATTTTCTGTGGGAGATTTTGTGTTTATTCGTGTTTCACCTATGAAGGGTGTTGTGCGTTTCAGTCGATCGAGAAAATTAGCACCTCGCTATATTGGCCTATTTCCCATCACCAAACGCATTGGTTCCATGGCTTATCACCTTTCATTACCGGCTCAGTTTTCTGCTATTCATGACGTGTTTCACGTTTCTCAACTACGGAAATGCCTTCGAGATTCCAATTCTATTCTTAAGCCCGGGGTTATTGAAGAAATTGAAGTTTCGCCTAATTTGACTTATGAGCAACATCCCATTCGTATCATTGCTTCGGAGGTTAAACGTCTTCGAAATAAAGATGTTCCTCTTATGAAAGTTCAGTGGTCCTCAAATCCTAAGGATTGCTCTTGGGAATCCAGAGAAATCATCGAGCGGACACATCCAGACTTGCTCTCTCGTGCTCCTTAAGGTGAACTTTTTATTTCAAATTTCTTCTTTTTGTGTTGATATGCTTTTATAGTTGTTACTTCCTATTTATTTCTTGGAGATTGCGAGGACGCAATTTCTTTAAGGAGGGGAGTCTGTAACAACCCGCATATTTTACGATTGTATATTTAAATATTTTATGTAAATGTAGAATCGTTACTCGGATTAAAGTCCGAAAAGCTACTTTTTGTAAACAGTCGAATTGGGACTCGAGACCACTTTCATTGAGTCCAAAACGGCGTTTGCGACCTTTTTGAGTATAAACATCGATAATTTTGGAGTAAGTTGAATTTTGACATTTTCTTTTTGGGCTTTTGGGTTTGGGTTTAGTCCATTAACCTTCTTATTACCCAAACTCAGTCCTATCCTCTCCACTTATTCATTTCATTTCTTTTTCTCAAGCAAAACTGAAAATGGGGAGAAGAATGAGAAATTAGAAACTCCAAGCCCTAGTTTTCATTTGCAAAACCAAATTCTTGCTCCAAATTCATTGAGAAGCCAAGGTAAGCATCCTCTTCATCTTCTCCAACTCATTCTCTCTTTAATTTCAGAAATTTCCTAAACCTAACTTAGGAAATGTTCTTTGTTTGAGCTTAGGTTCAAGTTTCTAGAGTTGAGGTTGAAGAGAAGTTGATCTTCCCTTGCATTCAAGCTTCTCCTTCATCATTTTTGGGTTTAAATGTGAGATTTTTATCTCACATCTTTGTCTATAACTATCTTTGATGTTAGGTATGAATTTCTAACACTTTTTCATGATCATTTGATTTTGATTTGGATTGAGTTGGTGAACATTCCAATATTTGGTGTTTTGAAGTCAAAACTTTGAAAATCCTAGCTTTGAATCGTGAACATGTTTTGGTTGGTGAATCGGAAAGCCTATAGGGCCGGGTTGTCGATTGGAAAAAGCCCCTAAAGTCCATTGCTCGGCCGGGTGCAAATGGTGAGAGTTTTCTCTTCTATTTACTTGGCTGAAAAACAATTTCAGCTACAGGCTTGTCACTAGACGTCTGCAGGGAATCTCAGACGTCTGGAGTTTGTTTCAGCGAACTTCCTGAAACTTACTACAGACGTCTGAGTATATACTCCAGACGTCTGGAGTATGTTATTTCCAGAATTTCCAACAGTTTTTTTATATTGTTTTGATTTCCAGCCTTTATCGATTCAAGGTTATCCGATTTGTTGTTATCAATTATTATCTTCTCTGATGACTTCTTTTTCGGGATTTTTGAGAATGTCCATTTTAATGGAATTGGTATCGATTTCTTTGGATTTGATTCACGTCTTCGAACGTGGATTTTGGTGATTGATTGTTTCTACAATCATTTATGTGATTTGTCACTTTAAAATATAAAGGTTTTCTATACTAGTAGTAAATATTCAAACTCTTTTACAAAGATGATTTCAACTCTATTTTAAATATAAAGCTTGTTTTCAAAACCGTTTTCCAATCTATTAGTATACACAAACCTTTACCTCATTCGTATGAGAAAATATAATTAAATGTCTTAGCAAAACAAGTGGTATGAAATGCTTGCGTTTACTTCGTCGGTTAATTTTTGGACTTGTTCAATTGAAAATCTTGTGACAATTTTCGAGTGGAAATCTACAATTTGTTCGTAAATATTTAAGTTAAGCTAGTGGTTATGGGACATAAAGCTAAACTCATATATTTACTGGCTTAGTGTAATTCACACTTTTTATTGATCGATAATGATCATTTTGTGATTTAGACTAGCGATGTGCGATGTCTATTTGTCTACGAGGGAGACTAAACCCCGTTTCTGTGGAACTTCGGTTCAATTTGGCGGGGTAGCGACCCGTGGTCTTCGGACCGTTTATGGAGCTTCGGCTCAGTTTTTAATGGTTAGCGACCATGGAATAGCGTTCCATTTGTGATACACGTGTTGGTGAGTTTTCATGCTCCTGTTTATGATAGGCTTCCCCCCTTTTGTGATTTCTGGATTTCTGATTGATGATTTCTAGAATTTTTGTTTCACCAACTTTTGTGATTGGCATTAATACGTTTGTCAATATTTGTATTTTGGTGAATAAAAATAAAGAATATGGTATTCTTTTTGGTACTTTGAGATTTTTGAGATATTACATGATTTTGTTGTTGTTTAAATCATATTTTTTCTAGTATGACATTATTGTTATCATACGTTCTTATTATATCTCTGCTTATATCTCTTTCCTTTATCTAATATTTATAGCTAGACTGATCCGTTTATTATTTTATTGTTTAATAATACTCGGGTCAGACCGAGATGTTACAAGTGCTTCTGCTTGACTCCTTATCTGGGATCATCTTCTGACTTTTGTCTAACTACACAGATTTGTAGTTTTTGATATTATACATTAGAGATAGAGACCCCTTGATGTATAATTATTCTTTTGTCTACACTTGTATCTATTCTTTTGTGATATTGTGGATCTTATTTGACCACTACTCTGATGTACACTTTTATGTGTTATATTCATATATGTTTCCTCCTTTGAGATATGAACATCTGTGACTGATTTATGTTATGCTTATTTCTATATTTGTTTCCGAGGTCCAATTAGCCACTGTGTGGTAGCTTTGAGTTTGTATCGGTATGTCGGATTTCCTCTTGAAATGAAATGCTTGTTACACTATCTGACATATCGGTACTCGCACAAGTCAATTACACAGATGGTCGCTCCTCAACAGCCTTATTCTTCGCGCTAGTCGACGGCATTACCCAGTAGTGTCCTTGGCTTGCGTGAGCATAGAGGTGGGGCGTCACAGGTTTACTATTAACCTGTTGGTTACCCTAATAACTTCCTAATCATAGTTTTCATGGGTTTACTATGAACCTATCTCCTAGACAACTTCAATGTTTAAGCACCCTATATTTTGGTCTCCCTGACTCCCTGAATGCAATTCTACTCATTTAGGAGTTTAATCAATTTATATTCACTACTAGGTTAAACTACTGGTTCTCATACCTCTGTTCTCCTACCCCTTTATTCCCTAAAACACGGTTATGGGTTCTTTATCTTGTGAATATATTCCTATTTGAAGAAGCAAACATAACAACTTAACAATACCACTCCTGTGGGTTTTTAAGGTCCTTAAAATACTTTTCATGTAAAACATAGTTAATCCCTTTAACTTATATTTTTATCAAAGCAATACTTCTTCAAATTTACATACTTAAAGTCATTTCAAAACTCTTTTATTTAGCCATGGGTTTTTCCTTTAAAAATGAGTTTGGGTTTAAAATAAAGCCTTTCGGAACCTTCGAAACCTTGCTTTCAACCTCATAGGATGACCTCCTTCGAAAGCATTAAAATATATCTTCAAAACCTTAGGCTCCAGCCTTTTGAATACTTTAAAACATCTCTTTTGAAACCTTTTGACCTTATTAAAGTATTATCATATAAGTATAGAATCATAGCTTTGAAACCATTCAAAAATACCCCTTTCGAAACTGTTGAAGGTTACCCTTCGAAACCAATTCCTTTTGAAGCCATTGGAAGTTTACCTTTCGAAACTATTGGAGGTTACCCCTCCGAAACCATTGAAAGTACCCCTTTCAAAATCATTCGGTTTAAAACATCATTTTGGGTCAAAGTGTATATAAGCGAAAGCATCTCTTTCGAAACCATTCTTTATTTAAAAAAGTATTGGGGAAGCTTGATGGTGTCGAAACCATCCTTTCGAAAGCATTAAAACATCTGGGGTAAAACAATGGAAGGTTGGCTTCGAAACCCCTTTCTAAACCATTGCCTTTGAAACCCCTAACCCCTTTCGAAAGCAGTAGGAAGTGGCTTATATTTATAAAACAAATAGTACCTTTCGATAGCGTTGATATCTTCAATACCATTGAAAGGCATCTAAACACAAAAAGGTTCCGACTTGGTCGAAACTACCCCTTCCAAAAGCTTCAATTAAAAACTAAGTAACTCCTTCGGAAGCTACTATTTTAAACAGAGGCGACGGCTCTCCTTCGAAAGATTCTTTAGAAATACCCTTTTGAAACCATTGGTTTCGACTACTTTGAAACCCTTTTGTAAACAGGCAAGCGCTTTTCTTTTAAAATATAACAAAACAAAGGAACCAACCCCTTCAAAAGCTACGTTTCGACACCCTACCTTCCGTCTTTCTTCAATCCACTACGTACCAGCTAAGCGATACCTTGTGTATTGGTTTACTGGTTTCAACCTCGAAGGTTTCGACTAGGTTGGAGGTGGAAGCGCTGGGTCGAAAGGTCCTTCTAAAGGTAGCGGAACCTACTTTTAAGAGAAAAATGCTGTTTTTTTCCATATAAAGTAAACTTTTTGTAACAAACTTGCCCACCTGCATACACTTGATTAGCTATCATAAAGTTTCAAATAATTTAGCTAATATTTGCCGCATTTTCTCAGAGCTAAAACCAATTAACAATTAACATATAAGCCCATCCAATTAATAAAACAATTAAATCATTTAGGTCCTCCTTTCAAAATAATTTAAGTTCCATACTAAATCACTTAGTAAAAATCCCCAAAAATTCCAGAAATTCATTTTAATCATGTTGCCTAACATACCAAAATTTCAGACCCAAATACTCTATATAATTTCCAAAATAAATTTATAAACCCAAATAACCATATTTTCTTTCGAAAATTCATAACTAATTCTCCACGGCTTCGAAAATTATAAAAATTGAAACCCAACTCCAAAATAATGTTTCTCATAACATATAATTTTCCCATGGCATTTAGAAATCATTTAATCTCAGTTTTACCCTAAAACCGTGCGTATCTCCTTTTAAACAATCTTGTTTAAACTAAATAATATATAAATCAAGCATATCATCTTCCAATATATCATAAAAACGAATTTACCCTTAAATCCGAAATCATATGATTATAAAACCAAAAATAGAGATGTAGTGATTATTATTCACCTTAGATTGGATAAGGAAATTAGAGATTGATTGAGATTGATTTCTTCTAGCTTGAATCCTAAGCTCTACTTGATTTTCTCTTCTTTTCTACCTTCTTAGTGGCCGGCCTTGCTCTTTCTGTTTCTTACGTTTTTTCTTATTATGAAAATGAACGTGTATGGCTAAGGGATAATAGTATAAGGGTGGGAAATATGGGCGGCCATTTACCGTAATGCCCCTAGGTTTATTTAATTAACTTTTAACCCTTTACAAGCTCATTCATTTTAAATAGCACGACCACTAATAATAGTTAACCAACCTCAATCTCCTTATCACTCTATTATTCTATTTAATTCATTCTAATTAAATCTCCTGATTAATGTTAATTAAATTAAGGGTGTTACAAGGAGCAAGCACGAGCTCCTGAATAAACATACAGAGGAATGGATTGAAGGGCAGTACATTGCTGCCTAAGCACATACTTTTGTTACAAGCTGTATAACCCATTGGAGGGTTATACGCCCGTTGGTCCTGTGTTGGAAGCAAAACATTACCTAGAGGAATCCCATGTTGTCAACAGATGGTCTAGAGTGATTTGGCAGTTTGAACTATCGACATTTGCTCAGGAGGATAATCCAAAACCCTTAAGTCGATCCGTTCATTTGGAGGAGAGGGCTAACCTTGAACTGGTTTTGGTGGTATTATCATTCTCTGTAACTCAGTAGCGATCAAGCACTTAGGTCCAGCAGATGTAGAAGTCACTCTGGACAGAAAAACCCAACGTTGAACACAGTTGGGTATGTTTTATTTTGGAATTCTATTTTAAATGTGAACATGTGTGATTGACGCCTAGAATCCAACAAATGTCGATTTTCTTGACCAATTGGATTCTGAATGTTGAATGGGACAATTGGAAGTGTCAATCTATACTACGTGGATCTTGCATCCCATACACGATGAACATACCATTCTATGTAGACAGCCCGTTCATGTTGGAAAATGAACCACATTGCACGATGGAACTGTACATCGGATCTTATCCATTATCATTGGATTATTGATAATGGAACCAACATTTAGGGTGACGTAGAGCATTCCTTTGTAGGAACACAGGAAGTGCGGTGATTGAATATGTTATGCAATGGAATTGATCGAATGACGAAGTGTTTTCAACATGGTTGTTTTTTGAAAAAGAACAGTCTCATTAGGATTTTAAGCTTTGGTTTGTGATCGACCGAGCTCAACAAAGGAATGTTAAGGCCTCTTGAAGTGAACAAAGGCTTGAATTTATGGTAGAGGAGTAAAACCCAAAGCGAAGTCGAGAAAGGCTCGAGGCAGACCCTAAGAAAACATGGAGTTGTTGTAATTTGAGTAGCGGCAAAGCACACTTCAGGTCAAGCCTAGGATTCCTAAGGAAATACTTCGAGTTATGCTCAGGCTTGCCTTTAGAAAATTCATCTATTCACATTTACCAAGAAATGGAACATAGGTTGATCACAAAGTTGAAGCCCCCGACTATTTACTGACCTTAAAAGGTAACCTCATGAATGTCGCTTTGGCAGAGACTTAACCAACCCACCTTTAGAATTCAGATCTAGATTTAGGGGTTGGCAGGAACTTAGGGTCAAGCTCTTTTTGAGGGATAATAGTGATCGAGATGAGTTTCAGGTGGCACCAGCAAGGAGGAAGCAATGTTAGTATAATTTTCTCAAGGGCGAGAGGTTTGGGCTTGTGGAGTTAGGTCACTTCAAATCGGTATTGGGAAGGAAGGTTGAAGGCAATTGGAAATAAGAAGGCATGAAAGAAAAATATGCTAAATATTCGGTACTTAAGAGAATTTTTAGGCCTGAATGACTCAGCAAAAGAGCTCGGTACCGACCTAATCAGGTCGGTACCAAAATGAAATTTTGAACTTGAACCAAAGGAAAAGAAAAGGAAAGAGAAAAGGAAGGAAGTAGGGCTTGGAATGATCTCCATAGTGTGTCCTTAACGTGAAAAATGGAATTTCTACTATACAAAGCATCAGACAAATATCCGTGGAATAGTGACAAAGCTTTGAAGCAACTCTTAGATAACCAGCCCACTCGTATAGACAATGGTACATGCTTATCTCATTCTAAAGCACACTTTGTTTCCAACATAAACATACTTTTGGTGCAAGTGTTATCTGACTTTTTGACCAAATGACTTTCAATCGAATCTGGACGTCGAGGTGAAGACGAAGGGACTCGAGGACTTTGGAACATGCATGGAAGGGCAATGGAAGTGGTCATAAGAAATTGGAGAGAAATCGGAGCCAAGGACACAGGTCGGTACCCACCTCTTTTAGCTCAGTACCGAGCAATTTTTGTGCACTCTGTTGGCTTCTGGAGCTATGGCCTGTGGACTACTAATGAAAGTGATCATTATGGGGTCCATTTCTGAAGTAGTAGGTGAAATACTCCATGAAAGCTATGAAGAAAAGAAGACAAATATTAGAACCCCTTGGAAACAACATGATTTCTAAAAAAAGTGCTCGGTTTCGATAGATCGAAGGTAGAAGATCAAAGGAAGGAGAAGACGCACCTTGCCATCAAGAAATCTAGTCACTATCAATCACCTCTCCTCATTTTCGAGATGATTTTATTGGTTGTGGGACCTCGCCTCCCTCTCCTGCATTCTTGGCTCTGAAGTTAGACTTGGTGTATCGAGATCTGGCGATTCTATTAGACAATTTCTCTATAAATAGCAAGCATATGGCAACCCAGAAAGGACTTTTGACACTTCATCTTCTTCACTATCTTTCTCTACACGACACTAGTCACAAAGGTAGTTACCTTTTGCTATTCAAGGATGTAAGAACTTGAAATCCTTTGTACTTGTGACTAAAATCTATAAGAAATAATATTATAGTGGACATGGGTCTAGGATTTGCCAAAATACTATAAAAATTCTCCGGTTTTCTACTTTCTTTTGTTAGATCTCTTCATTTCAGTTCATTTAAGTGGTGTTGTGCCATTTTTTGGTTCAACAAGTATTGTATGTAAAATCAATCAAATGAGGAACTACATTATTTTGTGAACGCTAATATCACTTGTGAAGGCTTCATCATAATAATACATATCATCAAAAGAAATCTCAATCTAGTGATTTACAAAAACTGGTTTGGAACTTAACTAATTTTGAGTACAAACTAATGCCTCAACCATCCATGGCCTCAAAGTACTATGAAAAGGGACTATAACCCTTCCTTCGGTGCTAAAAGTAGATTCAGAAGCAACCGTGGACACCGGAATAGGAAGAAGATCTCAAGAAACTAAAGGTAAACACTATGTTTGAAACTACTTACCCTTCACCATAGTTTAACATCAAAAATATTTGGTGCAACCTCAATCGATGCACTTAAATACTTTTCTAGTTCATTGCCTTCATTATCTTGTTGTCGAACATGTCTTAGAAAAGTATTCATTCTTCTAGAAAGAACCATCTCCAACATTCTCAACACTTTCACCAGCAAAGAACGTACTAGATTGTGGTTGATCACACGTTTATGTTCCAAATGTAGAATCGGTAACATAGATGTCAAACAACCTTATCAAAATAACTTTCACACATTTTAATATGTCTTATGCAAATTCTTTTTCATACATGTTTTCAACACATAACTTTAAAAATTGAAATTTATACCTTAGGTCAAGCATGCATGTAGCAAGTAATTTTTTTTTATATTACCTACGCTTTTCCAATATTTGTCAAACTTCGCTTTCATACTAATTGCCATTCTTGGAAGGTAAGGATTCATTTCCACAATCAATACATGAAGTTCTTTTTGAATTCTACTTAGCTCGACAAAACAAACATTTGCAATAATAGATAAAATTTTGCTAAATTTTAAGGTCATCATAAAAATACTTTAAGAATTTAACAAAGAATTCAGCATTTTTCTGATCTGTAGAGCCCGAAGGATGAATTTCATCATTAAAGTAGGCAACAAAAATACCATCATTTTCTTTCATATCATCAAAAACCCATTCGTATTTTAAAGCCGCTTCCAACATCCAATACGTTGAATTCAACTTCAACACGTCTCTCTAAACACGTTTCATTACCTAGTGGGTAAATTCAACATATCATTACTTAGTGTGTAAAAGTAAAATAAGCATAGATTTATTATCAGTTCTCAAACTTAAACACGTCTCTTTAGTCAACCGTGCCGGAGACGATCTCACAAATCTTATTGCAAATCTAACTATAGTACAAATTCCAGCTACAGTATTACTAATATCTTTTAGCCCATAATTAAAAATTGAATCGATTATATAAGCATAACAACGCATATGAATGAATTCACTATTCAAAACATAACCACCATTATCATTTAATTTGTTTTTCACATAGTTAATTGCCACTTCATTTGCACTAGCATTATCGATCGTGATATACAGTATTCTTTTGAGACTAGCATTATTGACCGTGATATACACTATTCTATTGAGCTTCCATTTTTTGATACAACGGACAATAAGTTTTTAAATATTTTATCCTTTATGACTGGCAATCACACATAAATTTATAATCCTTTTATTTTCAGTCTCAATTAATAAAGTGTTCGGTTAAAACCATATATTTCACACTCCGAATAGAAGTCCATGTATCGGTAGTTAGACAAACTCCATGCAATGATTCAGTGAATATTTTTTCAAAAAATCTACTGAGTCCCAATATAATTGAATTACATCCCTATAAATTTTTCTACATGAAGGAACTTCAAAACTAAGACACATTTCCTAACAAAATTCAAGAAAACTTTTACCCTCTACAAAACCAATAGCTAATTCATCAATAATTATCATTCAAGATAATATTTTTCTACATTCCTCTTTATTAAATGACCATGTGATAAGATTGCAACTACCACCACTATCGATATTTTTTTCCAAAAGATAAAGTTTTTTGTCTCTTACTGCTATCATGTGGAATTTGCCTAAAAGATTTTACCGTATGATAATTCAAATGTGCATGCCATTTGATTTAGAATCGCGTGCAAATTGTTGACCATAATAGTTGTAAATACATTTCAGAAAATTGGAATTAGTTTCTTTAGTAAAATATTTCCATATCAAAGATGTCTTATAGTAGAAGCCTTACACTTTGAGTGTAGATGAGGTTTTCCTACATCGTGGTCTTCATCTCCGATTTCCTCATTATTCGCTTTTTCCAAAAACTCATCATCTTCCCTTGTTTCTGTAGGAGATCCACTTATTTGTTCCTCTTAACACGATACAAATATGCAATTGATTAAGTATCACTATACTAGTATAAGACTATAAATATCACTGATATAAACACATGTAGTTTGAAATTAAGTATCACTGTATCGGTATAAGATTACAAGCAAATGCAAACTGAGCATATATAGATGAACTAAGGTATAGAATATTTATGCAGTTCATAAGTCTATATTTATATATATTGTACTGAATTAGTTAATATATATATATATATCCATGCATATATATGTTCAAGAATATTTATCACTGAATTCAGTTTACATATATATGTTTAAGACTATTTACCATTGAATTCAGTTGATATACATATACATACATACATACAAACATATATATATATATATATATATTCAAGACTATTTATCATGGAATTTAGTTCATATATATATATTAGGTCATATGCATATTCATATATATATATGTATCTGTATATATATTCAGTTCATACGTATGTGTATGTATGTATGTGTGTGTGTGCATTCAAGACTATTTATCATGGAATTTAGTTCATATATATATATATATATCAGGTCCTATGCATGTTCATATATATATATATATCCGTATATATATTTAGTTCATACATATGTGTATGTGTGTGTGTGCGCGCGCGCGCACTCCATGACACCCCTGTTTGGGAGCACCCAAATTGCCCCTATTTTCAGCCACAAGTCTTTATTTAAATAATGGTGTGAGGGAAGATATAATTAGTTGGAAGAGAGTAACCATATATATATATATATATATTGTTCACTTATATATTCAGTAATTGCATATCTTTACTATTAATAATGAGAATTCCATGAATAGAATTCAACCGTGTCTTTTTGAATTTTCGAAAATACCCTCTATATCTTCATAAAGCAATGTAGGTGGCAACCGTTGGATCCTTCGTAACTTCGTTGTTGAAGTTGTAGTTAAAATTATTTGAACTATTTTTCAATTTGCATGTCATTCGTTAATGGACAACGTTATTAAACTTCAAGAGATCATCACAACTCAATTAAATTAAATGCAATTGGAACATCTGCCTTCTTCATCCCTTAGATTATATATAATAACAGTTAATATATTTGGACGATGTGGGACTGATTATACATTTATTCATACACATTAAACATCAATCCCCACCAAATCCTATGGCAATCAACTACAATCCTTACTGAGATTCAGAAAATTTGTGATGTAGGCGAAATCGACTGTCGACTTATGTTCTTATGTCGATTCCACCACTCTCAACTTTGATTTTGGGGACTCCTGAGCCCACGAAGTAAAATGTAGATCCATCATCTTTCATGGCAATAATGTCGTTGCTTCAGATTTGGGTAAGATTCCTCAAATGGTTATGGATTTTAGGACTTGGCGATTTTGGGATTTAGTCCTTTTAGCCCTCAGAGTTTCAAAGTTTATTACTTCGGGCATTTTTAGATTCTGGTATATATTTATAAATACATGCGCGCGCACACATAGATATATAAATCGGTAAGACCACTCGATTTTTATGCTGATTCAGGTGTTCCACTTTATCTTTTGTGTGATTGTATAAACTGGCTTCTTGCTAATTGATGCATGTGCATTTTTGTTATTGTTTTTGCAATATTCCAGGTTGTTATTTATTACAGGTTACAATCACAACCTTCGTTTGGTTTTATCAAGTTATATATGAGAGGGTGTATGGATCATTGTAGCAAAATAATGTAATAGTGTATTCAACCAACGTCAAATTCAACATGATTCCACATGAAACTTCATAATTTGGCTTCTAAATTTTGATTAGAAAAGATGCATATGACTTCTGCATTTTGGGATAAACTATGTTAGATTTTATGTATTTTTGTTTATTGAATTCGATTCTATATGTTTGGGATATTAACCGATTGTGGTGGTTATGGTTTATATTTTCCTACATCTCATTTTATGGGTATATTGCTCAAATATGAACATATGCAGTTATTACACGTTTTAAAGCGTACCTGAGATGAAAAATACTTTATGCTTTACACTTGCTAAAATTAATCATTTGCCCGATCTCTATTGTAAGCATTTTTTACTGCTGAATTTTTATCGTGTACTAATATAAATTACCACCATATCGCCAAACATTTCTATACTCCAATTTTAAGCTAGATTATTCGATGAATCCATGTGCGAAGCACAGGTTCACACTAGTATAAATAAAGATATTCTTGTATCATTTCCTTCTATATAAGCTGAGACCACATGTACCTAAATGTTTAGAACAATACCATTTTTTTGCTCCTTCCGTCGTGAAATATTTAACATGCAGTGAACCACATATTGGATACTGTCATTGTGCTATTGATATCTAGGCAAAAATTGTATAATAATTTTATGTTTTGAGAAGTCAAGCAGCATATTACCTATTAAATTAGTACATGAATAGACGTTCAAATATATTGTATCCAACATATGTTACCATAAAACTAGGAGAACGAGCTTGAGAAGTAAAATATCACCAATTATGTTTTTTATATTTTCATTACATATAATCAATTCGCGTGCGTGCGCACACACACACGCGCACACACATATATATATATATATATATATGTCAACTTTATTTCAGTTTATGTTTGGATTGAATTTTCGACCTCTATGGGAATTTGCGCGTTACCTAAATATGTCTACGTATGTCCATATTTCATTGATGGTTGCAACTCATATACTTATATTTTGTAATACTGTGTACGATTGATGTGCTCAAGTTATATTGTTTTTTTAATGTGCTTCTGTATGTATTTAATACAAAGGTCACTCAAAGACACTAATATAAAAGTACAATATAACTAACAATATGCTCTTTAATATCAGATTATAGTTTATTTAGCATATATTATTCATATTAAATGTGGTATAATGGATTTGCAGTCAGGAAATAATTCACATGATATACAAACGATAACATACGATCAATATTTCCAAGTACAATTTTGAACATGAGTTTAACACAATCCATCCAAAATTTTCCCTCCAATAACCAGTTTTTCCCTCCAAATTGACCACACTTTCTTGCCAAATAATCCATCTACCAATTTTGAACATGGATTGTGTGGCAAGAAAGTGGGGTCAATTTGGAGGGAAAAACTGGTTATTGGAAGGAAAATTTTGGACGGATTGTGTTAAACCCATGTTCAAAATTGTACTTGAAAATATTGATCGTATGTTATCGTTTGTATATCATGTGAATTATTTCCTAACTACAAATCCATTATACCACATTTAATATGAATAATATATGCTAAATAAACTATAATCTGATATTAAAGAGCATATTGTACTTTTATATTAGTGTCTTTGAGTGACCTTTGTATTAAATACATACAGAAGCACATTAAAAAAACAATATAACTTGAGCACATCAATCGTACACAGTATTACAAAATATAAGTATATGAGTTGCAACCATCAATGAAATATGGACATACGTAGACATATTTAGGTAAGGCACAAATTCCCATAGAGGTCGAAAATTCAATCCAAACATAAACTGAAATAAAGTTGACATTTGGAAGTCTGGTACATTTGTCTTGTGGGAAAACCCGACCCACAAGAGTCTTGTTGGAAGTTACAATACTAGTTCATACCGTTTCCAAAAGCAAGCAACGGCCCTTTACACCTTCTGCAGTTACCAAAGAATAACCGTTGCCTTCTTCTCATCATTCCAGTTCGTCGGAGTGCGATTGTTCCCATCTTCTCCATTTCGCTTTCGAGTAACCGCATCTCTCTTTACGATTTTGAATTCCAATTCATCTATTTGTGGTTACTCATGATCATATTTTGTTCCATAAATTCTTAGATCGATAGATTCAATATTCCTTCTTATTTATCTTTCAGAAATCGCGATTTAACCATTCGCGCCATGTGTAGTCACTTTATTCGCTTTAATCACTTCGTCAGCCGCAGCCTCATCGCCAATTCCTTAACGAGGTCGAGACATAGGAAACGACATAGAAAATTCCTAAAATTGGTACACGAGACCTTCTATATTTTGATTCTAGGTCCTGATCCAAGGACTTAAAATCAGCAGTATTGGACGCATGCCTGAATTCTTCCCTTTTAGATCTCCTTCTCCTTTTGAGTTGCGACATCAGTTCCGAGCGAAGTTCCAATCTTCAAATCTTTTAAATCTCAGCAGCGTTAGGCACTGATGTTGAACATTGTTGTGCCAATCAGTATCATCCCATCCAAAAATAGATCGTTGAAACTCTATGGGCTCTGAAACAAGTTATGGAAATAAAAGTTAACGTTAGTTAACCACTCCAATGTGTATTCCATTCTTATATATGGAGTTTCTTCCTCTTCCCGCTAGCATTCACCATTGCCCAAATCAACAAGGCAAACAGTAAAGAATGAAGACAAAGACAGTGGTGGATCGATTTGTATATGGAAAGTTTAACAGTTTAGGGATTTGCGATAAATTTTATAGATATAGGGTTTTTTATTTTTGGAACAAGATTAAGTTATTTTGTTGTGAATAGCGGCTGGGTATAGGAGCATGAATCGATTTGGTTAGGGTTAGGGAATGGGTGGGTTGGGCCGGGTTGTGGATAGTGAGTGTTGGGCTATAGATAAAAAATAGTTTCGGTTAAAGGTTAACCAATATATGCAATATGGTTAACCGTTAACCTACCTGACTTTGGCCGGTTAACATCGGCCGGTTAGACGAAAGTTCGGTTGATCGATTTTGTCTGTTCAAGCGGTTCGGTTAAGGTTAGTTAAATTGTTAGATTGGTTAACTAGTTTAAATGCCCACCCCTACCTCCAACGTCGCTTTGCTCACCCACAAATCCCAATGGTTTGGACTTCCAAACTTTGGGCCAAATTTATTCAACCATTAAATCAATTATTTATTTAATTAATTTAAGCATGTTCTTTATTTAAATCAACATATAACTTTTATGCATTATTTTAATTAATTTTTAGGATTCAAATAAATAATTAAAATGCCATTAAAATTTAATACAATATTTGTATTTAATTTTATTATTATTTATAGCATCAATAAATTAATTTCACATTAGTCGAACTCAAAAATTAATTAATAGCACGGTTATATTGACCCTTTAGTGTGAACTTGGTCCTTAGTTAATGTTTAAAAAATTTAAATACTGAAATTAGTATGAATTTTACCGAGGTACATTATCTAGCACTAGTTCAATTGCTTATAGATCATTTAGGAAAAAGTCCAATTTCTATTCTTTTCGAGATGCAACTAGCGACGACATTTTGTACACATTTTATTTCCGTAAACACTGTAGCATTATGATATCTAGAGTTTGGTCTAAGGTTAAAAACTCTATTAACGTTTGTAGTTAATTGCATAGACTGCATTAAAATCCTCGGTACAATTTGATAGCATTTATCGACTAATTGACTTACTCTTGCTAGAGATTTTGACTTTAATTTTGATAGGGTTAAGGATGTACCTTAGGATCAATTATGTAATTAGTTAATAAATTTAATTCTATAGACGATCATGTTCAAAATAAAATATGCTTTTAGTTTTGTTTCTTTTATATGGTTGCTATATAGAGATATAAATAATGGATTAAATAAATTAAACATTTATAAGTATATAATCTTTAGCAGAAGTATATTATCGATTACAGTTACGAATGTGTTCGTAACCATAAATACTAAATCAATATCTAATTACCTGCTCCTTAAATATTCCTAGTCAATATGTATTAAGAAATATATATCGATACCATTGAGACTTGGGTACATAACACTCTTTATATGATAGACTGTGAATAACTCATGATAGTTGGGAAGACCAAGGGGTTACGTACTTATGGTTGTTTGGAACAATCACAGAACGACTCGACGAGAGTCTTCTATAGGTCAATACAACTAAGTCAAAATAGAATGTTTTATGGTAATGGCATACTGTAGTCTTCAGACTTGAGAGTATCATCGGTCTTAAGTAGGTAGGCTGTACTTTGATTATGGTTAAGCACATGGCATAGCGACCATGTTACTATCATAGTTAGGTACCCGTTGAACTGCTTTAAGTGAAACACTACTCCAGAGATGGTTCGTCTCCTTCGTTGTAGAAGGTTACTATCACTGTAATTGGTAATCAACTCAAAGTAAAATCTCTAGTCAGAGTTAACCGGTTAATCGATAAATGCTATCGGATTGAACCCAATGCTTTAATGTAGTCTATATAATTAAATACGGATATTAATAGAGTTTTTGACCTTAGACCATGCTCTAGATATCTAAGTGATACATTGATAACAATGAGAATATGTGTACAAAATGTCATTACTAGGTGGGTTTAAAAATAGTTTAGAAACAAGATTTTTCTTAATAAAGTTTAAAGTTGAACTTGCGCTCGATACTGTACTCTAGCAAAGTCCATACATGCTTTAATATTTAAATTGTTTAAATGTTGACAAAGGAATGAGTTCACACTAGAGAGTTGACACGACCGAGCTGTTGGTTATTTCTAAATTCGAACAATGTAAAATTAATTTATAAATGTTATAAATCAATAATTAAAATTAAATATTGAATTTTAGTGGCATTTAGTTAAAGGCTGGATAATTATTTAAAATGACTTATAGACTTGTACGTTGATTTAATTAATGAATGACTTTGATAAAACAAATAAATAAATGATTTAAAGTGTTAAATCATTTTGGCCAATTGTTTGGAAGCCCAATCATGCCTATATGGTGGCTGTGCAAAGGGAATGTAAGTGTTTGCACCAAAATTGGTCACAAACACCCAATAGCCGTTGAAAGCACCAGTTCGCAATCACAGATCACAAATATCAAATATGCAGAATAATAAGTATGAAAATCACTCAGGAAACTCAATAAAAACAGTAAATGACACAAGATTTATAGTGGTTCGGCGATCTTGCCTACGTCCACTCTGAAGTTGATGATTTTATTGATGTTCACTTGATGATTACAATTTCTTCTGATGTAGTACAACTGATTGTATGATTATAATCTGAATCTAAGGAAGCAGTGGTGATTCTGAGTAAATCTGGCAGAGTCTGGGCGCTCTTTAGCTTCTGAAATTGTCCGACCTCTTTTCTGAATGATCAGGGGCTCTATTTATAGGTGTAGGAGGCTGATATTTCGCCTAAATTGAAGGGAGACCAGTTCTGGCACGTGAGGGGGCCCACATGGTCAAAATCTGGAGATCCGGGCCCACTTTGGGATCGATTCGACCCTTGGTTCGAATCGATCAAGAAAGAGTTCAATCGAGCTAAAAATTGGTGTGGACATTCTTCATCATGTGTTTAAGCTTCTATGAAAATTTCATAGCATTTGGACTTGTAGATCTCGAGTTATGAACGATTCAAGATCGTGTTCTTCGTCCTATGGATTCGTTCGAATCGATATGGTTCGAATCCATGCTTCTGCACGTGAAGATGGTGACGTGGTGCGTGTGCTTCGGGTCAATCCCCCTTTTTCTCCGAGTTTACTGGGTCTAATCCTTGGTTTTAGCTGTGTGGACTTTGTGGATTCGAGGTGGTCGATTTGAAGACGCGCTTCCTTCGAATCGATTGGACCAGCGTTCGTTCGAATCGATCAGGGTATGCCACCATTGATCGATTTGAATTTTCTTCAACAGGGTGGATTCGAAGACAGTTATCAGATGGAGTCGAAGTCCCTACAACTGCATGGATTCGAAGGGTTTCTCCTTGATGGATTCGAAGGTGGGAATACTCTGATGGATTCGAATTAAGGGAGGCTTTGGATGGATTCGAACGTTGAGGCTGCTTTGATGGAGTCGAAGCAATGGTACTTCTCGTGGATTCGAAGTAATGTAGGGACGATGGATTCGAACCTAGGGCTTGGCTCTAATCGATTCGAACCATAGCATATCTCTTCCATTATATACCGGCGATAACTTGAGCATACCAACTCGGATTGTCTCGAAATTTGGAACGTTGGTTCCTACGGCTTTGCTCGACCTGTCTTATCAATTGTAGCCCGATCCGGACTCGGGCAAATTTCATCGATATCCATGGTGAACTTGTGATGTGACAGATTTCCAAGGTGGACTTTCATTGATTTCTAGTCAATTTTTTGGTGTCACGGCCTTGCCAAAAGGCGGGATAACAGTAAGGGCCAAGGTTATGGGAAATTCAATGATCGATTGGAGATAAGGAAGAAAAGTGGTATTTTATCTTTGGCCCAAAATACCTATAAATAGATCTCTTTCTCTCTAACCCAAAAACAAGAGAAAACCCTGGTCTCCAGCTGATATTGGTGAAGCCAAGGAGATTACGTTGCAAATCTTAGCCATGGTAATTGAGGAGATAACCAATAACCTAATTGTTAGATAATTGGTAAGATCACAAGTAGGAGGTAATATCTTTACATTAATATTTAATTATGATTATCATATGTATATGTTTGTTTTCATCATGTTTAAATTCGACCTTGATTTATAAAAATATTCAAAAATAATTTAATTAATTTTTTAGTTAATTAATGAACAAAACAATTACACTATATTATATTACATATATATATAAATACATATACATATATATACATATACATATACATATATATAAATGATATTGTTTTTTTGTTGATTTTTCTTTACTTTTAGATTTAATCATATATATATATCTGTGTGCGTACATATAACGTACATGTTTTATTTATTTAACCTTTTAAATAACTTTTTGACTTTAACTTAAAAATATCATATATATGTATAAATTTCTAAGGCTCTCAATCTAAAAAACTTATGTACATATATAATATATGTATATGTAATTACGCATGACATACATACATACATACATACATACATACATACATATATATATATATATTGTTCCAGCTTCAGAAAATAAAAAAATTATTTCTATTTTATTTTATTTTTAAAAGGTCAAAAGATTTTAAATTTATATGTTTTGAAAAAAATCAAAAATTAGATTTATTTTTATATGTCAATCCGAATGGATTTACAATAATAATAATTAAAATTAATTTTACTCCCTTGAATATATATATGTGTGTGTGTATATTGTATGTATGTATGTATGTATGTACGTACGTATGTATGTATATGTGTGTATACAACTATATCTTATTTTGAATTAACCAAGCTATTTTGTTCAAAGTTTTATAATATTAATTATACAATCTATATCAATTAACACATATATATTTATGCATAATTTAACCTAAATATTTTATTTTAAAATAAATTTATTTATGTATATAAGTCTAAAATATATTTTAATATTTATATATAATATTATATTAAACATACATATATATATATATATCTTAATTAATGGTCAAACTAATATATATATATATACATATATATAAAATAATTTATATATTTATATCAATGTAGATATAATTATTTTCATGCATAGATATATCCCTTTTTGACATCATTATTGACATATGACCTTAATTTGTATGTTTATTAATCGTAACTCACAATGGTTAATTATACACATATTCTCATATTTTTTTTGAAAGTTCAGCAGGTTTTTATAGTGGTCCATCCACTTTCCATTATTCCACTTTTCATTATTCCAAAAGGAAAATGACATGCTGCCAAAGCAGTTACAACTCACATAGAGAAATACAAAACCAAAACATGATTGCAAACTCTGATGGCCAGCGTGACGCCCCGACTCCAGCGACCGAAATATTAGAGGGAGTTTACCGCTTGATAACTCGGATCAATAGGCACAGAACGAGCAATCTTTCGTATACACTTCTTTGGATCAACACGAATATGTTTCAATAACTGGATACATCTGAAATAATATGTATCCCGTCTCGATGCAAGGCAATGCACATGAGTTATGGACTTGAATAATACAGTCTTAGAGACATAAATTAAAATTTCCCAACTAACAGAATCAGAGTGAATGAAATGATCACTTCTCATATATATACAATTCATCAAATCATATCGATCATTACAATAACAATTCTATATAGGTACAAACAGAGTAGCCATCGTCGTATGCTCCAACTCCATATCGTAGCCCACAAAGTATATACAGTCATATCAAACCAGTAGAACAAGCTCGATCTGACTCAAGGAGTTATCACAAAACAAAACCTCGAGTCAAGCTAGACATCTAGCTGTGAGTATCATCGTGCAATAAAAATAGATAACGTGTCGTGTCGGGTTCTATGAGGCATCTAAGTTACACGCTAGGTCACATACACCAAACAAATTCCCAAATCTGCATTTTCACAAATCAATTATAACACCCGTGTTACGACACTATTCAATAAAACATACACGGTTGCAACTCTAATTAACTAGGATATCATATCTTATCATTTTACTTATGAGTTGCCATGTGTTGTATAAATTCAAATCAATATTCGAAAAAAATCATTTACGAGTTGAACGACATTTCTAATAATACTTATGAGAAGACTTAAATCGTCTTCTCGTCTTGTGAATCCTAAGAGGATTGCACACTAATAAATCTCATATGTGTATTTACTCTCTACATAGACTAATCTGCCCCGACAAGTCGTCCTAGTCCATTTTATCCGTACACTTCCGGTTAGTTGAGATGTGCACTTCACATGATCTTTTAGTTATCGTATACTTCAAGTATTTGGAGGCATGATAAATCTTACTGTGTTGTAGTCCACTGCATCAATTGCATCATGTCTCCATCGGTGGCGTTACTTCTCTACGTTTGCACTACGTCTCCGACAATTTTCATTATCCTTGATTGCTTTATATGTCTTGGCAACAGATCGTTTAGGCATAGTGACGAGGAACAAGGTCATTACGATTCGGGTTGCGACCCTCGAATCAGTCTGCTAAGATGGGTACTAGCGGTCTAGTAGTCAAATCCTATGCCGAACTTGAAAAATGTTAAATTTATTACTTTTAAAATCATTTGATTGCACGGAAAGATATGCAAGTTAATTTATTAGTGCATGAAACGTGCATGCTCTTTTCATTTCTTGGTTCAGTTTTCATGTGCATAAAAGTGAATCACCTTATCTTTTCTCTCTTCTTCTATATTATTATTGTTTTTTTCCTTTTGGCTTCTGCATGCACACGTACAGGCAAAGCACCCACAACCCGCAACCTATCTCTACCTCGCGTCGCCAACTCGTGCAATGAACCACTGTACCGCCACTACCATTCGAACTAGCAAACCAAGCTGCATCCTCCTCTAGCCATCATTGCGAACTCGACGCCGACCATCTCCATATGGAATGACACCAGCCATCCACGTTTTCACCTCTCAGCCCTCGCTTCCGGCCACCTGAGGCCAAATGAACTTTACCATCGAAGTCAACATGTCGTGCTACACCTAGCCATCGTCGGCCAATCGTCGTAACCGTGTTGTGATCTTCGGCAGCCTTCCTCCATCACCACGCTTGTCTCCGAGCAAAATGAATAGCAGCGCCAGCTTCACCAGTGTGAGACGAACACGTCCGCATAGGTATGGTTCCATATGGTTTTTGTCAACGAACTTCGCCTCCTCCATTGCCTCTGTTCGAGACATTTTCCGATCAATATCCACCGCTGAATTATACATGAAGGCTGTTGAAAGGTTCATCTTGATGTTGTCTACAACTTTTCTTTTAGTCGCATCCCTTAATACTTTATAGTTTGGGATATATTTGATTTTAAAGGTTCATCTTATAGCACTTTTTACCTATTACAAGCTTTGTTGTACTTCAGATTCAAATATGCATAGAAGAGAAAACGAAATCTGCATAGGATAAATGATATAGTGATAAACATAAAGATGAAACATAAGATGGTCAGGTGATTAAATACTTGAGTGTTATAGATTACAGGCAGCAACAAAAAATATACGAGGAAAAATATACTTACTAATGAACATATAAAACAAAGACAGCGAACAAGATAGTAGTTATTGGCGAAACCAAAGAAGGGAGAAAGAAATTTATACTCACTATGCTATTTGCAGAAAATGAAGATAGATACTTTGCGTTGCAGAATGAGATTGCATAAGGAGGATGCAAGCTTAAGTCGGTCTGCAAAGATTCTGTTGGAAATTTAAAAGAATTAATTAAAAAATAAATAAAAATAAATTAATGATTATATATTGATGAGCCTTTATTATGATTGAAAAGTTGCAAATGTATAACAATAATATGTATTTATCAGCCATTATTATAATTAATTAAGTCGTTGCAAATCTATAACGATCATATATTTATGAGTCATTATTATAATTGAGCCGTTGAAAATGTATAACGGTAGTATATATTCCTAAACCATTATTATTGAACCGTTTCAAAAGTTAATGATATTAAAAATTCGTTTTAAATGACAATAAATTCAAATCCATTAACATTCATTTCACTTCAATAATGCATACAATTTTCATTCTACCTATTTAAACGGTAGATGGGCAAAAGAGAAAATGTGAACCACAGACAATTTTCCTTTCTTCCTCTTTGTCCTCTGTATTTTTCTCTCTTTAAAAAACTTTACAAATAATTAAATTAAAAAGTGCTATATTCAGAACAATTTGCTGTAGTTCAAACAGCAAATTGACCAAACTTCAAAGGTCATTTTATCCTAGAGACAGAACGGTTGATAGATAGATTAGCACCTTAAGGCTAAGTCGCAAATTGTCTTAAAGATAGTGACCTAGTCCGCGTTTCAGCCAAAAAAAGATGCTGCAGTTTCAGATTGAGGTATAACAATTTTAAGATGATCATGGCTTCCATCGCTGACAACTCTGTTGTCTCGATGTCGATGTTTGAGGTTCCGGTTGTATTTCCTGCGCCGTTCAGATTCGAAGGCTTGCATTTAAAACAGTGGCGCCAAAGAATGGAGTTTTTTCTGACTACGCAAAAGGTGGCGCAAGCGCCGACGACCGAACACCAACGCTGCCTGGAGAAGCAATGGACGATCAAAAAAAGGATTTGGAGGAGTGGATTGAACATGGCTACCTCTGCAAAAATTATGTTCTTAATGACTTGAGCGATGATCTGTACGATTACTACAACTTAGACAAGTCAGCAAATGAGATCTACGATGCGCTGCAAAAGAAATACGATACCAAGGAAGCTGGAGCGAAAAAATATGCTGTTAATCGCTATTTGAAGTTTCAAATGACGGATGACAAATTCGTGGAGGCGTAGTCACACGAGCTCCAGAAAATTGCTCATGAGATCATCTCCGAAGGTATGCTTAGATGAACACTTTCAGGTTGCCGTGTTAATTGATAAATTACCCCCCAGTTGGAAAGATTTTAAAAATAATCTCAGGTATAAGACTATGGAGTTTTCCTTAGAGAGTTTGATTACTCGTCTTCATATTAAAGAGGAGGCTAGAAAACAAGACCAGAAAGAAGAGGTGCTTGTTGTATCTACCAACAACACTAAAAAATCCATAAATAATAGTCTGAAACCAAATGTGAAATTTTTTTAAAATCAAAATTGCAAACTGAATCAGAATGTTGGGTGCATTAGAAATAAGTCAATAATCCTCGCCCCATCAATCATCATCAGAAGAATCAGCATAATACCCTCCTAAAGAATGGTACTGAACAATTGTTCATATGTTACAACTATGGCAAACCAGGCCATATGGCACGAAAGTGTCAAAACATGCCATGTGGAGTTAAAGTTTACCTCTGGAAAGAATTTATTGCTGAAACACGTGATGCGTACTCCAGAGATGAGCAAAAATTTAGTATTTGGTTTCTTATTAAATAAAGCTGGTGTACTCAAACTGTTGGATCTAACTTGTACACCATCACTAAAAATGGTGTTTTTGTTGGCAAAGTATATGCTGTAGATGGGATGTTTAAGTTGAATGTTGAAGTTAATGGTTATGTTTATATGTTGTGTGATTTTAATATTTGGCATGCTAGATTTTGTCATGTTAATAAGTAACTAATTCATAACACGAGTAACTAAGGCCTAATCCCTAAATTAGTTTCCATAAAAATCAGAAAAATGTTAATATTATAGTCAAGCTAAAATTACTACGACCCCACATATCTCTGTGTATAAAGAGTCAGAACCTTTAAATTTAATACACTCTGATATATGAGAACTTGATGGTACTTTAACTAGGGATGACAAAAACTACTTTATTACATTTATTGATGATTGCTCTGATTTTACTTATGTTTATCTCATGAAGAATAAAAGTGATGCATTAGATATGTTTAAATTATTTATCACTGAAATTGAAAATCAATCTAATAAGAAAATTAAAAAATTTCGAAGTGACAGGGGAACAGAGTATGAATCTAACTTATTCATTGAATTTCATGGCATAATTCATGAGAGAATTGTACCCTATTTGCTTGAAATGAACGGTAAAGCTGAAAAAAATAGGACTCTTACCGAATTAGCAGTAGCTGTTTTATTGAATTCGGGTGCAACATCTCACTGGTGGGGGGAAATTTTATTAACTGTTAGTTATGTCTTAAACAGAATTCGTAAACCTAATAGCAAAATTTTACCTTCTGAGATTTTTAAAAATCATAAACCCAACTTGTCTTATTTTAAAACTCGGGGTTGCTTAGCATATGTTTGTATTCCTGACCTTGAAATAATTAAATTAGTAAGTCGAGCATATGAATGTGTTTTCATCGATCATTCCATTAACAGTAAAGCATATAGATTTTTTGATTTGAATGCTTGAGTAATTATTGAGTCAAATGATGCTGATTTTTTTGAAAATAAATTTCCTTTTAAACTTAGGAATAATGAGGGCACTTCTACCACTAATAATCCAATAATTAGAAATAATGAACATAATACAAAAAGTGAATCCGAACTTAGAAGAAGTAAAGGATGGTTATAGATTTTGGTCCAGAATATTATGCTTATGCACTAGAAGAGGACCTTGCTAATCTAAAAGAAGCTCTATCTTCTTTGGGTTCAGATCTCTGGCAAGAAGCTATGAATAATGAAATGGTAATAAAACTTGGCATCTAGTTTATTTACCTGCAGGTTGTAGAACTATTGGTAGTAAATGGGTACTTAAAAAGAAGTTGAAACCTGATGGTACAATTGATAAATTTAAGGCTCATCTTGTAGCTAAAGGATTTAGACAAAAAGAAAACATTGACTTCTTTTACTTTTTTAACTGTTACAAGAATAACTTCAATTCGAGTATTAATTTATCTTGCTTCACTATATGATATACTAATTCACGAAATGGATGTAAAAACTGCTTTTCTGAACGGTGAATTAGAAGAGGAGATTTATATGGACCAACCCGAAGGTTTTGTTATACCTGGTCAAGAGCATAAAATTTTGTAAATTAGATAAATCTCTATATGGTCTTAAATAGGCACCAAAACAATGGCATGAAAAATTTGACAATCTAATTATTTCTTATGGTTTTAAAGTAAATGAAAGTGACAAGTGTATTTATTATAAATCCGAGAATAACATTTGCGCTATCATATGCTTATATGTTAATGATTTACTTATATTTGGTTTAAATATTCATGTTGTAAATCATGTTAAGTCCATACTATGTGCCAATTTTGATTTGAATGATCTTGGTGAAGCAAGTGTGACTCTTGGTATAAATATTACTAAGTCTGAAAAAGGTATTTCTTTAGATCAATCTCATTATATTGAGAAGATGTTAAAGAAATATAATTACTTTGAATGTAAATCTGCTAGTACACCATATGATCCAAGTGTAAAACTATTTAAGAACACTGGTGAATGTGTAAGATAGTTTGAATATGCGAGCATCATTGGCAATCTTCGGTATGTCACTTATTGTACTAGACTCGACATTGCATATCTCGTGGGATTGTCATGCATGTTTACTAGCAGACCCATTATAGAACATTGGCATGCTATCGAAAGGGTCATGAGATACCTTAAAAGAACTATGAACCTTGGATTACACTATCATAAGTTTCGCGCTGTCCTTGAAGGATACAGTGATGTAGATTGGAATACTCTACTAGACGATTCCAAAGCTACTGGTGGATATATTTTCAGTATTGTAGGAGAAGTTGTTTCTTGGAAATCAAAGAAACATACTATCTTGGCTTAATCCACTATGGAGTCAGAAATGATAGCACTAGCTAATGCTACTAAAGAAGTAGATTACTTAAGAAATCTGCTAGTTGAGATCCATTTATGAGAAAAACCGATATCAGCTGTGTTGATCCATTGTGATAGTACTGCGACTATTGGAAAAGTTGAGAACTGTTATTGCAATGGTAAGAGATGACAAATTTGTCATAAGCATAGTACTGTAAAAGAGTATATATCTTCAGGATCAATAAAATCGGATCATGTGCGCACTGATGAGAATCTGGCGGATCCTTTGATGAAAGGACTGGACAGAGAGAAGTGCTTTCTACATCTATAAAAATGGGACTGTTGCCCTTAGGTTGTTGAGTCACGCACAATGATGACCGACTTAATGAGTGGAGATCCCAAGAACTAGGTTAATGGGTAATAACAAGTTGTAAAGTGACATGAGTTGAACATGCTATTTTTATATACTTAGAAGCATGTATTCCTAAAAAGATTAAAGGATGAGTTAATAGAAACTCTTAATGAGATCTATACTCTAAATGGAGTGGATACCTACCTTTAGGAGTACTCTTGATAGACTCACCTATGTGGATGTGGAAATGTGGCTGTTTCCTATGAAATTTTGGACAAGATTCCTACAACATTCACTATACTGGGATAAACGTGCATTTCCATAAATGCATGGGCTTAGTTGATAGCACTTTAGAAAGGTTGTGTGTGGTTTGATGTTAGAAATAGAGTTCAAGACTAAGAGTCACTCTAGTAAACAGAATCTTACTCACTATGTAAAGGTTCAAATCGAAAGATACCTTTTGTTATGCACAATCCATATTTTCAGAAATTATTGAGAATTTTTTTAATAATTCAAGTGAGGGATTACTGGAACTTTAAATGAATTAATTAAAAAAAACATGTTAATGGTTTTATATTTATGAGCCTTTATTATAATTGAGCCATTGCAAATGTATAACGATAACATATATTTATGAGCCATTATTATAATTGAGTCATTATTATAATTGAGCCATTGCAAATGTATAATGGTCATATATTTATAAGTCATTATTATAATTGAGCCATTGTAAAAACTAATGGTATTAAAAATTCATTTTAAATGACAATAATTCAAATCCATTAACATTCCATCACTTTAGTAACACATTCAATTTCTATTCTGCCTATTTAAACTGTAGATAAGTAGAAGAGAAAATGTGAATCGTAGATAATTTTTCTTTCTTTTTCTTTGTCCTCTGCGTTTTTCTCTCTCTTTAAGAAACTTTACAAGAAATTAAATTAGAAAGTGCTATATTCAAAACAATTTGCTGTAGTGCAAACAACAGAGTGACCAAATTTCAAAGGCTGTTTAATTCTAGGGACGGAGCGGTTGATAAATAGCTTTGCACCTAGAGGCTAAGCTGTGAATCAACTTAAAGAGAGCTACATACCCCGCGACTCAGCCCAAAAAAGGATGCTGCAAATTCAGATTGAGGTAGAACAGATTCTTTCTTTAGGAAAAATAAATATATTCGTTAATATAAAATGATGATTATGATAAGCACACATATATATGTTAATTTAGAATAGTGATTGTGATAAGCACGCATATACACATTAATTTAGAATGATGATTGTGATAAGCATGCATACGACCGTCGAATGAGCAAAAGTTTATTTATTTTATTTTCCTTTAAATAATTTTACACTCTTCAAATAAAATTTACACCCTTAACTGCGTTATTGTCCTATTGCTATTCAGTTTCCGATTAAAATTTTGCTTGAAGCGTTTTACTCCAAATTTTATTTTATATCTATAACAATTTCATTAAAATGTTACTTTTTAATTTTCAACTATTATAAAACTAATTTCTTATTTTTAGACTAATTCCAAAATTTATCAGATATTATTTATTTTGCGAAAACAAATTTACAAACATCTTTTAGAATTCAAAAATATAATCCAAATTCCAAATTTGAATTTTTTAAATCTTTTTTCAAATAAATTCCATATAAAAATCCAAAATAATAATTATTACAACTACTCAAATAATGTGATGTTATAGACTCCCTTCCTTAAAGAAATTGCATCCTCGTAATTTAATGGAGAGCACTATCGTAATCAATATAACCGATAACTTTAATAACTAATATAATATACATACATGTCATTCTTTATTGCGCTTTCACTGCGCTACTCAGACAAAATCTAATATAAGTATCAATTTATTTTAAAGAATAATTTAAAATTTAAATTTTTTATCACAAATACGCGTATATAAATACTTATATATATATATATATAAACTCTTTCGATAATTCACAATTCGCACCTCACAAGTGAAAGTCATATAAAAATGGGTAAAACAACCTAACTCTCACTCCTCTAAGGCTAAATTATATCTCTATATTATTCAAACCTCGCTCTGATACCATGTTGTGATGCCCCGGCTTTAGCGATCGAGATATTAAAGGGACTTTACCGTCCGATAACTCATATCAATGGACACGGAAGGAGCGATCTCTCGTATACACTGCTTTTGGTCAACACGAATACTTTTCAATACCTGGATACATCTGAAATAGTACATATCTCGTCTTGACACAAGGCAATGCACACGAGTTTTAGACTTGAATAATATAGTATTAGAGACATAAATTAAAATTTCCCAACTAACAAAATCAGAGTGAATAAAATGACCACTTCTCAAATATATATACAATTCATTAAACCATATCAATCATTACAATGACAATTCTATATAAGTACAAATAGAGTAAATACTCACTATCATTGTCTGCTCCAACTCCATATCACAACCCACAGAGTATATACGGTCATATCAAACTTATAAAACAACCTTAGTTTCACCCGAGGAGTTGTCACTAAACAAAACCTCGACTCAGGCTAGATATCTAGCTGTGAGTGTAATCATGCAATAAAAATAGATGAATGTGTTGTGTCAGGTTCTGTGGGGCATCTAAGTTACACACTAGGTCTCACACACCAAAACAAATTCCCAAATCCCATTTTCATAAATTAGTTATAACACCCATGTAACGACACCATTCAATATAACGTACAAAGTTTCAACTCTAGTCAACTGGGATACCATATCCTATCATTTTACTTATGAGTTGCCACGTGTTGTATAAATTCAAATTAATATTCGAAAACAATCATTTATGAGTTGAGCGGCATTTCTAATAATACTTATGAGAAGGCTTAAATCATCTTCTCATCTTGTGAATCCCAAAACGATTGCACGTTGATAAATCTCATCTGTGGATTTACCTTTTACATAGACTAATCTTCCCCGGCAAGTCGTATCCGTCTATTTTACTTGTACACTTCCAGTCAGTTGTGATGTGCACTTCACATGATCTCTTAGTTGTTGTACCCTTCAGGTATTTGAAGTTGTGATAAATCTTACCGGTGTTGTAGTCCACTTCATCAATTGCATCATATCTCCATTTGGGGATGCTTCTCTTCATTTTCATTGCGTCTTCGACAATATTCATTATCCTTAATAGCTTTATATATCCTAACAACAGATCATTTGGACATAGTGATGAGGGAAAGGTCATCACATTTCAGGTTACGATCCTCGAATCAGTCTACTAGGATGGGTATTAGTAGTCAAATCCTATGTCGAACTCGAGAAATGTTAAATTTATTACTTTAAAAATCATTTTATCATCCCAAATGACATTCATTCCCGAAATGTCCTATTAAAACCCATTATATAGCCCGATTGATTTGTCGTGTTCGTTAAGGTTTTAACATACAAACAACAATATTTATTTATAATAATAGAGAATTTAAACACAACATTGGATATTAATAATTGTGCTGAAATAAAGTAAATAACTTAATTAATGAAATATAAGCTAAACAATCATGTATTAAATTATCTAAACAAGCATTAAATCATACAAGATTACGTTATTTCAATTTAATTGAATCTTTGAATTGTTTAACTAGGATATATTCTATTTAATATTCAAAATAACATTAAATAATTCAAGTTTAAACTTTAAAAATACAAATCTTATTCCATTATTCTATATTTTTCAAATGGTTAAATAAATTATACTAAAATATTATATGTGTCATAATGATCCTGATGGCGCAAACTGCATTTTAAATGGATTACGTATGAAGATGATATAGTCGATTTAAGTTTGGGGTATAATAGAAAGTTTATAATATATAACTTTATAAACCTTATAGCTTCAATACCATATATAACTTTTAGGGGTTTTTTTAAATATTTTCACCTTCTTGTTTAATGCAGGGAAAGATGTGCAAGTTAATTTTTTAGTGCATAAAACATGCACGACCGTAGGTAGCTGTAGGTGCCAAAACCAAATAGCCTGAAGCCCAAATTTGAAGCAACATGTCTTCTGCGGTTCCAATAAAACATTCACTTCCTCCATTTTATTCGCATACCAGACCTCTCATTTTTTCAAATCGTAAATTCCCAATCAACTCTCCTACCAAATCAAACAGATTAAATGAAAATTACCCATTCAAAATCCTACCTACCCGACTCCAAATTCCAAGTTGCATCCCAACCTAACCTTCTTTCCACCACCAGATCCAACAACCCACCTCCCTAGATGCCGCAACCAACATCGCCTCCCTAGAAGTTGACCCCATGAACAACCTCACCACCGGGCAATTTTCTCTATACCGATTTGCAAATCATGATACAAAGTATATAACATAGTCCGGATGTGCAGCAAGTCGAATCTCCAGTCAACATTAAGGGTAATTTATAAATTTTGTTTCGGTAGTCGTCTACTAATTCCAATCTATGATTCAAATATTGGGATTCTATAACAGTCCTAAAATGAAAGCTTTGGTTTTGAGAGGTAGAAACCTAAAAAGCTCCAGATTCTGGCCAAGTTCGTCGGAGATGGCTATAGGATCATCAGCAGTAGTGTATGGTGATGGCAAAGGGGCGGCATGAGTCGAAACTGTAGCAGTCATGGCCTGAGGAGTGAGATAATTTGGTGTATCAGTGTGTGCACATGTTTGTAGGCTGTGTGCACATGCATATTGATACAGGCTTGGTTTAAATCTGTTGACAGGTCTTGTATATTTGTAAAATTGTGTTGAGTAGGTCAAGTTGTTGTGTGGTTAAACCAGAGTGGGTTAAAGTCTTGTTGAGTTAAGTAAACATGTGCTTGAATGTTATATATAGGTGTGCATGTATTTGTGAATTGTGTGAGAAACTCTAAAATAAAATTTACATTCAGTTCTAGTTTATCCTATTCCATTGCAATCTTTGGTACTTAGCTCTTTCTTCTTCAATTTCGTTAGTTAGCTCTATCAATTACTAGTTATAGTTTGAATTGATTCCAGTTCTTCTTGTTCATTTCATTTTTTGCAATTATCAGTTCCAGTTGTAACAAATTATTGTCTTTCTATACCATTCATTTCTTGCTTTAAAAATCATGTTCTTGTTGCTTTCTTAGTATCAGTTCATCTTTATATTTGTACATCATTTTCTGCAATTTACAATTGTAGCATATCATGTTCTTTCATTTACTTACAAATCATTGCTCCAGTACTTTTCTTTCTTTTGCAAGTTGATCTTTAGTTCCTCGAATATTTTCATCAATACAATACTTGCATCATTCTTTTATCAAGTGCAATTCAATTCCACCATTCTTAATTCATTTCCTTTGCCTACACACATAAAACTACCTCCATATCATCACCACATTTTATCAAAACACCACACACCATCACCAGAAATGCAACACTCCACCATGAAACCAAGTTTTGACCCACTATCGCCTTACAGATTCGCCAATCTTGCGATCAAATTATCCTTAATTCTGCAGTGCACGATTTATATGTTTTTCACATAAGTGATAATCGCCATAAGCTCTAAAATGCTTAATGAGCTCTTACTCTAATAGTAATCTTATTTTTAACTTGGTAATTTCTAAATTATTATTTGTTTAACTATTGAGATCTGAATCCCTTAATTTGTTTACTGCATGGAGCATTGAATTTTATAGAGATGTCTACTCCAAACTTTATTTCCTTTTTATATCATGTATATTTTAATAGTGTGTTAAACATTAGCCAATGCATTTCCAAAAAGATTTGCACAGGGCATGAAGATAACCTATTAGCAATGGATAGTAAAATGCTTCCTTAGTAGCACTATAAAATAAAATATTGGCAATGGTTTTGTATGTATGACAATATCGATAAAAAGTTGGGTTTGATAATGGATGATGCATTTGCAGCAACTAAAGTAATTAGCACCAACAAATCAACATTGCATTGCATTTGCAATGATGGCATTACTCGTAATTTCATTAGGATTTAACATTCGTCAAAAGTTGAGATAAGTTCGGTTAGAATCATTAATCAAGTTTTGTATAAAGTTTTCAAATACTCACTTATATTCTATTTGCACAATGACTCCTTGTACCTGTAATTCCTAACAGCATGTTAACTCTTAGGAAATAAGTAGAGATATATTACTTAGACATGGAATTTTAATGTAATGATTATGATAATGTGCCATTGACATACATGCTGAATTGCATTGTGTCTTCCAAATTATAGCATGCTTGTGGTTGTTAACACTAACATTTGTAACCATTTCTCCAGCTTGATTACCTAGCACTTTAGATTTTAGCTTAGAACGAACATCTTTTTTAAATAAATAAGAGGCAAGCGATTCATTCTTTACCTTTGCTTTTAGTACATTCGTAAGGATTGATTTTAAAATACGGGCTAAAGAACTACTATGTATTGGTAAAATTTGCTTTGCATTCTAACCGAGTTCTTTCTAACATATAGTCAATTTGAACATGATATGTACCGATATATCAGTAAGTTGTATTTTACTTACTATTATTGGATAATAGTTTTGAATTTACAAGAATATATTCTCTTATGAAGCATGATTATTTATTTGATAAATTTAGGAATATCCATGTAGTGCTTATAATGCATAGCTAAATCCATAGTTTCGAAGACCGAACCGTAAGTCAAACCATGTTGGTGCAAGGTCAAAGGTTCTACTGGTTCAACCGGTCAGATCGTAAGAACCGCGTTGATCGTTAATTTTTATTTTATTTATTAAATGTAAATTATTTCAATTTATGTTAAAATTTAACCAATTATAATTAATATATTAAAATTTAAAATAATTACTTTTAAACATTTCATAATAAATATTAATTGGAATAATTCTATAACACTTTTTTTACCGTAAAATTGTAAATTTTCTTATTTTTTAACATGAAAACAGGTCGGCTCAACGATAATTCATAAAATGTAAACTAATAATGTATTATGTCGTTCAAAACTGATAAGATAATCCAATGATTTAGTGGCCAAGGTTATGAAATTATTTGTTGAATTAATTGTGTGAAAAAAAATGAAGAATGAAGCGACAAATTTTTCTCAAATTTAAAGAACAGTGGGGTTAAAAGAGGTCGGTCTATAGGTTTTTTCAAGGTTTTGAGGTTAAACCGTAGGTTCATGCATACACAAGTTTATTTCATTTTCAAAACCGTAACGCTCCAAGGTTGAAGGTTAACCGCGGTCGAACCGAGGTTGGGTTGGGTCTTTAAAACATTGGCTAAATCAATAGAACAACTATGCTACAAAGTGCTAGCCAATTAGTAACAGGTGCATAATTTAGTCTTCACCTTTGCATATAATACTAAACACATGGTTAAAAAAAGAAATCCATGCAAGAAAGGGGAAAAGGATTTGGAAACTATATATATACATATATATATATACATATATATATATATATACATATATATATACATATATATATATATACATATATATATATATATATGATTCGCAGCCCTCCTTATTTAGCACCATTTGTAGTCCTTGATATCTATCACATACTTATATTTAAATATTCAGCCTTTCTCTCTCCTATCATATGAGCTGAATATTTAAATATAAACATATGGTGGATATCAATGGGCTACATAATGGTGCTAAATAAGGAGGATTATGGATCCTAGAGCGCGCGCTCTCTCTATACATACATACATATATATGTAGAATTATCTTCCCATTCCAAATATGTGCTTTTTCATATATGATGGGTTCAAACATGATATATAACCTTTTATATGTAAATCTCCATATACCAACTTTTTGTGTCTTGTATATAACCTTTTACCATATGTGTGTTATTTACCTGATGTAGAAATGGTGTAGATTTGGAGCTCTAGCCTTTGATTCTCTCTTAGAACGCTACGCTTGAATTTCATATGTTAAGTTGCTACAGGCAACAAAAGTTGGTATCTTCATTTTGTTGCCAATTTGCCTTTGGTCCTATTGCCTCTTTTGACGTAGTTGTTAGAAACTAATAGATTTTTTGGTAGGTGTAGACTAGGTAGTTTGTGTTCCTACTTGATAATGCAACCCATCTGGTGGAATTATTTTAAAACTTTTCAGTACACTTTTTATGCATAGGAATTTCATTCTTTTCTGTGATAGCATTGACAAATCTAGTTATATTACTTCATTTTCTTGGTGAATCCAATAACATTATTAATGGATTATGAACCTTGGGTTTTAGGGATTAAATTGCACCTATAATTGCTTGTGTATGACATTTGAATTTGTTTGTTGTGCTCTGTTGAAGCTCTTGTTATAAATAACAAGTTCATCTTCATCTTCATGTTTGATTCCCTCATTTGCATGTCGATCAAAGTGAAAGGGTTGGTGATTAGCAATATGTTGGGTGGAGAACCAGATTTGGTATATCATAATTGTTTGTAATATATCTCGACTCAAACCTGATAAGCAAGGCCACCCAAATTGATGTGCCATAGTATTCATAAGCAAAGGAGGTGTAGGAGACTGCATAAATTCTCTTCTTTCCAATTAAGTACTGACTTATGGTGGTCCAACTTGTATTTTTTTTGAAATGGTACTTTATATACAACAAATCACTGTGACAACTTATTACATGTCAATAAACGTTCGAATCACGCTACACAAGTTTCGAACTTGTGACCTCCCGCACCAAAGTCGAATCACTTAACCACTAGGACAATGGTGCTTGTCTTAACTTGTATTTATTAAATCTATACTGTAACATATACCGAATGTTGAATTTTGCCATGCATTAAGAAAATAGAAAAGTATGTGGAGAATATGTCATGGATTTTAGTTCATATAATGTTGAATTTAAATGTTCAAACCATTTTGTCGATTTCTTTCTTTTATCTTATAAAATGGAAATAAATCATGAAGTGTTGATTTTTCTTTGTATATATGTGTGCTTGAATAACCCTCTCTTACAAACTTATGTTTTTTTCTTCTTTTACTAATTTATTAATTCATTTTTCACCGCTTGGAAGTTTTTCTATCGGTTTTGACTGGTTTTAGATTACTCGGTATTTCAAGTGTTGTCATAACCATTGCTTGTCAATTTTTTTCATATCGGTTGTTATTTGCAACCAAATTGCCACAAACACCCAAAAACAGATTTAAGCAGTGAAATAAATGAAGAAACTAAATGAAAACAGAGGAATAAATCTGGGTCCTGTAGCCGTTGTTTCACGGTCATCCTTTTTTACAACAGTCGGGTTTGTCTTGCGTGACCAACCCAATATAGCCGGTTCAGGGTACCGAGTAACACTTGCGCCCCAAAGTACGTCTTGTGAGTAACACGATGTACTTTGCATCGAAAAAAGTCCGAGTTACCAGAACGGAATCCATCCAACTTCCTGATTGACAATCAAGTCTAACTCGTGCAGCCAGTTCAATATAGCCGGGCTGGAATGGCGAATAACACTTGGACAATCAAGAAAGTTTTGAACCTAAACTAGGATTTGGTTGCTAGTCATTTACCATTTTAAATAATGTTAAGTGTTAGTTTATTTCTATATGGAATTTGATTTGATTTGATTAATTGTGTGATTTTATATACCATAATTTATAAAGTTTGAATTTATAAACAAAGGGTTTTGGATTGTTTTTATTAGAACTTAAATTCCGGTACCTTTGGAAAAGTAATTCCGCAAAAGAACCGATGAAAATAAATAATAGTAACATCATTTTAAATCTTTGGTGAAGTATTATTATTTCCAAATATTTGAAAAAATATATAAATAATAAATACTTGTAGAGTGATGTTTCTAAATGTTTTGTTATGACTAAATTTAGGTAATTGAGGGTTTTTCGATTCAGAAGACTCGCCAGGTATATTTATTTACTCTAGTTGTTGTTTTAGGAGGAACCAGAATATTACTGAATGCTCCATGTTATTTTAATTTTAGAGTTATACCATGCTTCGGTAGGGGGAGCCCTCTTCTTGTCATAATTGATTTTATTTTGATACATTTCTTTTTGGATGAATTTGAAAATATTTTGAATATAAAGCCCATGCATTTAGTTCTAAATTTATCTCTTGAAAAGATTGGATGTGTATTATCTTATTACGGAGTATTCTCTGTATTTTAGTTAAATATGCTTGTTTTGTTGCTTGGGTTACATATGATATTATACCACACTGGAGTTGCACGTAGATTTACATCAGGCTAGTTTTTGCATGTAGAGTTGCATCATTATTAGTAGTTGCATCTATTGTCTTATTACATATGATTGGTACATTGTTTATGTTGTTAGAGCTTATGATGGAGATAGCTAGTGAATTGATTTTTGTCAGCCTAATTCTCTTTTGGATTGAGTAAGTACAGGTAATAAGTGTTATTCGGGTTTTTAACCCAACAGGATCCCATCAGGTTGGCTTAGAACTTAACCAGAAAGGCTAAGGCAAGGAGTTGATTAGAGCTAAATCACATTACTAAAGCAACGACCAAATTCAACTGAACCAAGAAGCTAGCGTCAGTTCAGTCCAATCAGCAACGATACTACACAAACAACTACGATAAAAGACTATGGAAACATCTCCAAGTCCATACTCCAGAAAATTCCTAAGTACTTAGCTCATCAACGACTCATGTCTCTGCTCAAACTATCAAACAAACCAGATATGGAATAATATCAAAAGGAGGCAAGATTTTGTCTGAAAAATGAACCGTCTATGGGTCGCTGGCAACCCAAGGACCATAGGTCGCCAGCGACCCATGGTTTTGGCTCGTTTTGCGAGCCAAAGCCCCCTAGGTCGCTTGTAACCTACCTACAAGCTGATGAAGACAATCCTAGCCCAAAAGTTCTCCGATCTTTATAAATACCATCCTACCTACAACACAAAGGGGAACTACTCCGGACTGCTTGCTGAAGCTCTGCTGGAATTATTCTTCACTCTCTACCTCCCTCACAACAATCTCCAAAGGAATTCATTGTGATTCTCCAGTGGATTCCAACTCTGGTGATTCAATCTGGCTAAAGATGATCAAATCCTTGTAATTAAACATCCCTTGTAACAACAATCAGTCTATAAGGAAAATTATAAAGTGGATGTAGGCTTTATTAACAGCCGAACCACTATAAAAATTCTCTGTCTTCTTTTTTTTACTGTTCTATTCTTATATTTGTGATCTATGATATTGCTCTGTCAGAACAGGGCTGGTGCTTTCAAACTCTAGCCAGGGTGTTGATCCATTTTTTGGGTTAACATTTTGGTGCTTTCACTGAGAACCTTAAACGAGATCAGAAAAATTGAAGTTTGAATCCGAGATTCAAAGAAAATGAAGAGGCCTAATACTAAATCTAAAACTGGAGCAAGTCAACCGGGGCTTGGGAGCAGCCAGGAAGTGTCCTCAAATTCTCATCAACCCAGCTTTGTGATTAGAGAGGAGATGGAAATGATGATGAAAGAGATGCCGGATGGACTCTTAGCTAGACAACAGGAGATGATGGACGAATTCTTCCAGAGGATAGAGCAGCAATGGATGGTTAGATCTACAAGGAATAGGTATCAAACTCCAGGGAACAATGCAGGGATTGCCAGATTTGGATTGGAGCAAGGTGGAGCCTTGCCCCCACGCTCAAAGCAACCGACACATGGGGGCAGCACTGGAATCAACATGGGAATCAATGCCAATGCTAGAGCGACTGTTGAAACACCGGGGAATGGTGGCACGGGAGCTGATCCGAATACTAGAATGCGGCCGATAGAAGGATATGTACCAGAACTTCCTCGAAGGGACGGAGGAATGAATGAAGGTAGAGTTGCAAATCAGAACATAGGTATGTTGCCGGAAGAGTCTATCCCGGGATACCCCCGAACGGGGCGGGGGCAAAGTATTGCTTTAGGATAAAGACTTCATTAGACGGTGAGAAAAGAATTGTTGAATTGATACAAAGATTCATTAGAGGAGGCCCTCCAGGTCAAGGTCTGGAAGATGTGAACAGAAATCCATTTACTGCTAATATCCAAAACGCGAGAAATCCTCCAGATTTCAAGCTTCCGACACTGGAAATGTACGACGGGAAGGCAGACCCAACCATTCATATAATGCGATACATCCAACATATGGAGGTGCCGGGTGCTTCTGAGGAAGTAATGGGGTGATGCTTCCCCTTATACTTAACAGATTTAGCTGCAATGTGGTTCAGACAATTGGAAAATGGCTCCATAAGCACGTGGACTGACTTAGTGAGCAGATTCTTGAGACAGTTCAGGGTTCATGTCCCACAACCAAGGAATGTACTTACGCTCTCAAACGTAAAACAAAGGCCTGGAGAATCCTTTAGAAGTTATTTAACAAGATTCAATGTGACGACAAGCAGACAAACCAGACCCATCTTTTATCCTAATGGCAGCAGTATCTGGAGTCGCGAATAAGACTGATTTCAAAGCCGCATTGAAAAGGGACCCACCGATGGATCTTGCGAAATTCTACCATGAAGCTGAGAGATACCTGCGTCAGGAAGATGCCGAACCCAAGTATGAAGATGTGGATGCTGAAATAAATGTCGTCGAAGGCGGGGATCGTCCAAAGCTGGAATTGGAAAAGACAAAGGGAAAAGGAAAGCCGACGATGACATCAAAGACCCAAAATGGCAGAGAAAAGAGCCAAATTCTCTTCATACACCGACCTGACTGAATCCTCGGAGAGGATATACCTGGATACAAGGGGGCAGAACCTCTACCAAAGGCCACCTAGGAGGGAGCCCACTGACCGAGAGAAAAGATCTGAAAAGTTTTGCATCTTCCATGAGTTGAATGGGCATGAGACGAACGAGTGTCGACACCTTTATGATCTGATAGAAGAACTGGTCCGGAACAACCAACCACCACAATATGTGGGGAACATAATTGCTGGGGAACTGCAGGGACAACCGCCATCTGCGGCAAATGCATCAAGAAACGCCCAGGGATAAGCGCCAAAACAAATTATCCCAAGATCTAGGTAAAGAGGAGTCGGATTTGATTCCAATGCTTTGTTTTATCATTTCTTTTCTCGCACTTTAATTTTGGTATGTAGAAGATAATAATCGAAGGCCGCCTACATGTGTATGGGATCCCGAACTGTCCCTAGGCACGCTTTGAGTTGGATGCCTATGAGAACTTAGGACAATAACAATCGAAAGCCGCTTACACGTGTACGGGATCCCGAACGGTCCCTAGGCACGCTCTGAGTCGGATGCATAAGATGAACATTTAGGACTCCTGCTTGTTTAATTTCTGTTTATTTGCTTTGATTTGAATATTTGAATTTTTATAACTGATATTGATCGCCTTAGAGTCCCACCACGGGACCGGAGTGCAAGGTGTAAGTCCCCTGCCAGAGAGCGAGTGGATGGACTTGTACGATATTGATTGCCTTAGAGTCCCATTATGGGATCAGAGTGCAAGAAGTAAGTCCCCTCACCGGAGAGTGAGCGGATGGGCTTACTTAATCCCCCTTGATTTAATAAAAAAATGATCTGGAAAGGTCATCCCCATAACTTAAAACATTAAACAATCCAGAGAGATCGCGCATTAAACTAAACATTATGCAATATAGAGGGGTCTCACATTAAACTAAACATTAAACAATCCGGAGAGATCATGCATTAAACTTAAGCGGTCCAGAAAGATCGGACCTTAAAACAGATTTGGTTTTGCAAAAAAAAAGGATCTGAATGCCTTATAAATAGAACAAAACGGATAAATCCTGGATGAACATAGGATGACTTTGATATATGATGTGATACAATGTGATTTTGATATATGCTGTGACATGATGTGATTTTGAGATATAATGTGATTTTGATATATGATGTGATATGATGTGATTCTGATATATGATTTGATTTGGATATATGATGTAAAAACTTTGAATAAGAAACAAAAATTGATGGTGATGTAAATCCCGAATGAACGTGGGACGATTAAAGATGCGTAATGTAATTAGAGACATGTGATGTAATAACCTCGAATGAAATCAGAATGATTGTGATGTATAAATTACACTTAGGCAGAGTCTAGAGTCCTAGGCTATAACAGGTTTGCAACAACTTATGATTGGCAAGAGAATCCGAAAGAACTGGATGATTCACCAAGACTAAAGTTGCTCGAAAGCTCAACAACCGAAGACTCGTTGCCATGACTTGTTCTAGAGAAAAGCACACCTTTCATTCAAAAGGCGTACTTTGGGGGGCAAATGTTATCCAGGTTTTTAACCCAACAGGATCCAGCAGAATATAGAACAATCCCATCACATCAGGTTGGCTTAGAACTTAACCAGAAAGTCTAAGGCAAGGAGTTGACGAGAGCTAAATCACATTACTAAAGCAACGACCAAATTCAACTGAACCAAGAAGCTAGCATCAGTTCAGTCCAATCAGCAATGATACTATGCAAACAACTACGATAAAACACTATGGAAACATCTCCGAGTCCAGAATCTAGAAAAATCCTAAGTACATAACTCATCAGCGACTCATGCCTCTACTCAAACCATCAAACAAACCAGATATGGAACACTATCAAAAGGAGACAAGATTTGGTCTGCAAAACGAACCGTCCATGAGTCGCCAGCAACCCATGGTTTTGGCTCGTTTTGCGAGCCAAAGCCCCCCTAGGTCGCCTGTAACCTACTTGCAAGCTGATGAAGGCAGGCCTGGCCTAGAAGTTCTCCGATCTCTATAAATACCATCCCACCCACAACATAAAGGGGAACTGCTCTGGACTGGTTGCTGAAGCTCTACTGGAATTATTCTTCACTCTCCACCTCCCTCACAACAATCTCTAAAGGAATTCACTGTGATTTTCCAGTAGATTCCAACTTTGGGGATTCAATCTAGCTAAAGATAATCAAAGCCTTGTAATCAAACATCTCTTGTAACAGCAATCAGTCTATAAGGAAAATTATAATGTGGACGTATGCTTCATTAACAGCCGAACCACTATAAAAATTCTCTGTCTTCTTTCTTTTACTGTTCTTTTCTTATATATGTGATCTGTGATATTGCTCTTTTAGAACAGGGCTGGTGCTTTCTGGTGCTTTCAGACTCTAGCTAGGGTGTTGATCCATTTTTCTGGTTAACATTAAGCAAGAGATTTCTACTTGATTCTTGTGCACCTGTATTATCATCAAGATAATAAGTTGCTTGCAAAATTTTAAAAATTAAATGCAAAAGGTACGTAGTAGATTTAGAAATTTAAATTGGTTGATGATTTTATGCCCCAGATAAGGGAGGCCACTTGGCTTTTGTTTTCTTTGTTAGTTTGAGGTGCATAGTGGCGATTTGTAGTTTTTTCGATCGAGCCGTGCAAATGTGGTGATGTCGAAATTTTGCGTAATTTAAGGAACTTTAAGAGTTAAATAACTTGTTTTAATTAATAGTTTTAAATTTAAGGGTTGGAGTCATTTCCTTCCTTAAGAATTTCGAGGACGAAATTTTATGAAGGGGGAGAATGTAACAACCCAGAAATTTGATCATTTTGATTTTGAATAATTAATTAAATTTAAATATTTAATAATTGGTTTTTAAAGTTTCATAACTTGAATTCAAATATAGGGATTATTTTAAATGTTTGAATTATGAATTAAATATTAATTTAATGGATTTAATACCTTTATTTAAATCCTTTTAAATAATAAATAATATTGGTGAATTCAAATTGTAAATTTATTAGTAATAATAAATAGATCATATAAATATCGATAATGTGATTGAAAAATATAAAATAATGGTATTTTCGATATTTCACAGAATAAAATAATCTGTGTATTTTATTATCGATTGGCGATCGTGTTGCATTTTTGTGCACGATCGTATTTTTATTGCTGTCGTTTGTTGTCCGTACACGAACGAGATATTGTGTAGCGGAGTACCGTAAATATTTCATTTCAAAACTATTTTTTCAATCAAATTAAATTCAAATATTTCAACTTGCACTAATGGTGATGTGCATCTCGATATGAGGTGTAGCTTCAAAATATTGGTTAACTCGAAAGTGAAGTAATGAGATTTAGTTTGTTTATAAATACTTAAAAAACATCAACACTTTGGGGTGCTTCATTCTTTCTTTACTTTTTCAATCTCCCATCTTATTTTTCTTTTTTTCCCATCTACTTTTTATTATTATTTTTTACAGCGAGCAAAGCTAGAGTCTCAAACTTCAAAAATCCAAATCAAATTAGATACTCCTCTAAAAATCGTGAAACAAGTTCCATTGTGTCAGTTTTGGTGAGATCTTCAATTCAATTGAATAGTGTTGGGTTCGATGATGAGTTGGGAGGTTCGATGTTGTGCAGTGAGATCTATGGTTAAGGTTTTAGGAGTTTTAGATAGGGTTAAGGGGAAAAAAGGGTGGCCTTGAGCTTATCGGAGGACTGAGCACCTCTGGGTGGAGTATGGTGAAGTTCGATGGTTGGTTGATGGGAGCAACATTTTGGGTCACTGTTGCTTGCTCCAGGACGCATTCGATTTGCGTAGGCTATGGGTCGAATGGAGGGTGTAATTGAACTCGGTTTGCGAAGGGAAGACGTTTGGCAGTGGTTTGGCATTCTCAGGTGATGCATGGAAATATTACAACCTGGTAGCTCATGTGGGGGTTGGACTGTCGCTTTTTGGGTTAGGGCTGCGAGGTGGACGAGGTAGTGTGTAACGACCCCAGATTTTAGTTAAATTTAAATTAATAATTAATTTGATTTTTGAAAAAAAAATTATAAAATTTATCGATCAAAGTGATGCGAGTTCCCCCGAACCCAAATAAAAATGTATTAAATCATTTTAAATTTAGAAATTGTATATATATGTGAATCTATATAGTTGGGCCTATATGAATAGATTTGAAATAATAAATATTGATAATTGAATTTAAATCTTAATATAAATGGGTTAAAGATAAATATAATAAATATAGATATATATATATATGAATAAAATATATACATGAATTAGCTTACAAAAGAAAACTAACAACACATCAAAATAGAGATGTATTCATGTTATCAAGTAACAAGACTAAAGAAACAACACTTAAATATGAAACAAAGTGTAAATAAATATGCAAAATAAAATATAGTAAAAATTGCAAAGGAAGATAAGTATGTACACATGAAGATAGAACAAGCCACCAAACATCTCCATATACTTTTGTACAGCCGAAAAAAAAATGTATATGGTACAAACCAATTAATACCCCATCTTCTCAAGCAAACATGTTATCATCTCAGCCGAGACAAGCAAGTAAAGGCAAACAAAATAAAGTAATATGGTACATGGCAATTTAATGCCATCATCTCTAGTACAAGCAAAGAAATCACCTCAGCCTCCATAAGAAAGAAATATCACTGACCAAAACAAAGAAAAAAAATATGGTCTGGTGTTGTACAAAACAACATGATCACCTGTACAAAATATATTCACCCAGTAAACTCAATTTCTTATATCAAACTTCTCATTTCAACTTCATTCCAGTTCGTTCCTTTTCACTGAGAAAAGAAAAGAAAAACTAAAGTAAATGTCATTTAAACTCAAACAAGCTTCTACTAAAAACAACAGCAATTAGATTCATGAGGTAAAACAAATCATTGTAGGCCAACAGCATTTCCAGATTTTGGTTCAAAGCTCCTCTGTTTCAAAAATTCAAGTTTTTCAAGCTTGTACAAGTTGAGTTCTCTGTTTTTGCTTTTACAAGGTGAGCAACTCCTATTCTTCGAGGCTTAACTGTTTTGATTTCTTGTCGTTTGTGAGCAAACCTTTAAACTCTCATATACTTTTGAAGTTGTTGTATGTTTGTGATTGTGCATGCATGACAGTGTGGATATTTGATTTTATTGTCTGCACATACCTGGAAACTAGAAGAAAACAGTTCCTGTTCTTTGTTACAGCAAGAGTAAACTTCAAGTAATAAAAAGAAAAGAAAAAAAAATCTCTTAATCAAGTCAGTATTATCCTCTGATATTTAAATAAAAATTGTTTGTTTAAGTATAAAGATGATTCTAAAAATAGTTTCAGGGATTCAAATTCAACAGAAAAATTTTCTTGGGAAATAACAGTGAAGATACATATATATGTTAATAAATCAACCAATTTAATTCCCGTTTTGGATTGCATAAATGGATTCGTGAACAAAAATCATGATTTTTAACATACGTTTCATGATTTCTAGTTTCGTATTCAATTCGAATTTCTGAGATGAACGTCTTTAACATTTTGGTCGCCTACTGTCGAACGGCGACGAATTGTACGTCGTGCTTGAGCCTGAAGGAGGAAGAGAGGTTGGGTCACAGGGGAAAAATACTCGTTTGAATTATAGGCGGCGATGGTGGCGTGGCGTAGTTGGTTTAGGGTTTAGGGTATCGATGTGAGCGAGGAGATTGTCGAGACACTTCCGACGTCGTGGTCACACCGAGTTGCACGTGGTTCAAGGGGAAGGTAGAGGGGACTACGGCGAAGGTTCTGGTAGGGGGACGTGGTCGCTGGTGGCCTGAGATGGTGAGACGAGGGGTTTTCTGGTGGCTCAGTTGTGTTCCAGTTCTAGGTGAAATGCTCGATCTCGAGTTTTGTTCGAATTCGTCGAACTGGGTGGTGGATGGGAAAGAGTCGATCATCGACGACATGGGGAGGAAGGCGGTATCGTTCGCCGAGGCTCCGGCGCCTCGTGCAAGTGCACGCGTGCACGTTAATGTCAGTGGGAGTTGAGGCTTTGGGGAAGAAGAGTTGGCATTTGGGGAGAACTCGAGAAAACGAACGAATAACTCGGAGCAGTTGATGGTTTGGGGTAGCCGAAGTTTTGCTCGGGGAAACTAATGTTTGGCTCGGGTTTTTCTCTGACTAACTCGGGTATGAGAAGTTGCAGTTTTAAAACCTTAAAATAAATCAAAGTTTAAAATGTAACTTAAAGTCAGTACAAACTTAATTTGAGAATAAAAAAAGTTTGCATTTAAGTTGTTTTAAACATGGGATTAGTTTGAAGTTTTAAGAATAAATTATTTTTAAAAGTTTATTAAGTTAAATTACATTGTTTTAAATTTATATTTGAAAATAAAAAGGGTTATTTTAAATAAAACTTAATTAAGTAGTTAAGAAGTTGATTAAATGTTTTAATATGTTAACTTAAAAGTTAAGTTAATTTTATATTGATTAATGATTTATAATTAACTAAAGATTAATAATTATAAATTTAAAGCTAATTAATTTATAAGTAAGGAAAATAAATAAAATGGTAATAAATTAAGGGTTAATCAAATAAATAAATTAAAAGATAATTAAATAATTAAAGGATAATTATTTAATGATTAGAAGATTGATTTATCAATTAAGATTGATTTATTTATTAAGGATTAAAGGTTAATTAATAGATGATAAAGAATAATTAATTAAAATAGGTCGTAATTAATTAACCGGGATTAGTAATTTTCATAAGTAATCGAAACTGATTTGGATTACTCAACAATTAACTAATCTTACGTATAGATGTTTGATATTTTATTACATGCTATGTGATGGATTGATATATCAGTTATGTGATGCGATGCTAGGTTATGTTTTGTGCTTAGCTGTGATTTCTGTTTTCTGTGATATGTTACTATGTGAATGTGAAAACCTTTTGACCCGTGAAAAGGCACTTGAATTTCGATGCGACAGGGAGTCGGATTCCAGTTGGTTATCCGAAACCCACATCGAATTGTAATAGTGAATCTTTGTGATCGATAAATTTATTTTATCTATGAATCTGTGAATGAAGATAAGCGTTATCGATTATACCGCTTATCGACATATCTGTGATGATTGATGTTGCACTATTGTGTGTTAAACCCCTGGACTACACCATACACACACAAATATGGATTTCACGTGGAAATCGGTTAAGTCACAGATAATTTAAATTTGATATTTTCGAAATTGAAATTTTAATTTCAATTGATTTTGAAATTGGAAATTTGGGTTTAAAGTGAAAAGCTTTTGAAATAGAATTTCAAATATAAAAGTTATTTTGAATAACTTAATCGAGTTTTGAAAATTTAAATAATTTGATTTAAATTTGAATTCAAGTTGGGAATTGAATCCTATGATTTGGAACTAGAGATTGAAAATGTTATAAATGTGTTTATCTGAATTTAAACCATTTAAAAGTATAATTTTGAGAATTTGGATTTAACCCAAAGACTTTAACTCGTATGAATGAATTTGATTTCCAAAATAAAACTGATTGTTTTAAAAGAATAAAAGCTTTCATATAAGAAATGAAATTCCAGTTTAATTAAAGGAATTTCAAGATTGAAGTGAAAATGGTTTTCCAAGTTATGAATGAATTCTTTTTGAAAGCTACGAATTAAATCTGTTTATTTTTAGCAGATTTAAAATGATGATTTGTTTAAACCATTGAAATTGAATTGTTTTGAAAGCTATAAGTTAAATCTTTGTTTTAGAGATTTAACGAGTTAATCAAATTAAAATGGGAATTAATTTGGAAAATCTGTGAATGAATCTTTTGTTTAAAAGATTAAAGTGTGGAAAATTGTTAAACCATTGAAGGTTGTTAAAATGAATCTTTTTGTTTAAAGATTTGAAAATGGTATTTTGTTTAAACCATTTGAAAGAAAAGTTTTGGGTAATAAGTTGTGACTTAATTGAAATCCCAATATCCATATGTTTTTAAAATATTGCGCTCATTATTCGGTTTAGCCGGGAGAGGACCTTTGTGTCATATAACCCGTTCCGAATACTGATACGTCGTATATGGATAGCATTTGAAGACCGGTGGTGAAGACCGGATATTTTCGAAAACGAAAGGACAACTCGTCGAATGTCTCTGCATCGACTGGTCCCCGGTATAGAGATTTTAGCACCCTTTGTGATGGGAAGTCCGGACGTGTTTGGAAATTATCCGGAATTGCAAGGGCTTCGTGAGAAGTGCCTTCGGTTCTGTTCGAACCCGGAACAGACTTGTATGGATTGTGTGTCTGACATTACACTTTGAGATATAAAGCCGATTTCTTTCAAATACATTTCTGTTGGTGGCGGAGAATTTATTCTCTTAGCTTAACACCCTTCTCTGAGACGTACGAGCTCAGAGGTTATGTAGTTGAAATTTATCAGCGATATATTCCCAATTTGGTAATGTGGCATGCTGAGTGTAGCTGTGTGATGATCAGTGTTTGATCATTTGTGATATGATCATTTGTTTGATCATTTATCTTTGTGATCATAGGTTGATCATCTGTTGACCCAAAGCGTGGCTTTTTGAAAAAGCGTAGCTTTGTGGACGAGACTTCGTCAGGGCCTCACAACCCGGAAATGGTCGAAACAGGAATGTCGCGGCAAGGTTATGAGGGTCGCGCCCTTTAGGGTATGTCATTTCCTTCTGGAAAGGGGTGGTATCATGGTATGGAGCCCAGATACTTACTCATGTGGATACACTTATTTATTATGTGTGATGTTGGTTATCGAGCGCTCGGATAAAGGTCCCAAAGGACCGGGTGATGACATATTCGTGAGTTACCTGTTACAGGGGTAACCCGGCCTTGTTGGCAGAGAGCAGTTTGTCTCTCGGGGCGTCCCGCCAGAGGCGTTCCCATGCGGCGGAAGGAAGTTCCTTAGCCTGACCATTTGTTGGAAATCCATTTCTCCAATACGGAACTTGTACGGTTTTAGTTGTAGAACCTGCCATTTACGTACGGTGGTCACCACTGTTTAGATGGTAGCTATAGTAGGCATACGATACTGGTCGTATGTTGGCTAAGATTAATATTATACTTTCGAAATGTTTCTGCACTATGCACTAATGATAATATCCAATGATTTGCGTAGTAAGCATGTTTGACTATCATAAGAAGAAATCTCCTCCAATTCTGCGTTTGCATTGTGTGTGTGGCGGGAGGTCTTATGGTAGTTTCATTTTCTAAAAGCATTGCGGATTTCAATGTTTAAAATTCTTTTGCTGTTGTTTAAAGTTAAATTGTTTTTGTTGCTCACACCAGTCCCATGACTGATCCGGAGTTTATTGTTCCCTTCCTAAACTCTGGGTGCTCATAATTTTCCACACGAGCAGTCTAGAGTTGGGTTTCTTTTCAGATATTCAGGTTTAGTAGATTATCTGGAGCTAGTTCATTCATTGGAGTTGCTTATCTTGGAGTTGTGGATTCATTCTTGTCCGAAGATCAATTTGGAGCATTCTATTGGAGATATTGTTCCGCTGCTGATGTTATCGTTTTCTTTTCCGCTGCTATTTCTTGTATCATATCTCTGATGTATATTGATATTCATTGTATCACTCTGTTGTATCAGATATTGTATATCAATGTATTATTCTTTTCTTCCGCTGTGTTATTTACTTAATTGTGTTATAGCTCCGGCGAATCGGATTTGAACGGTCGAATCTGCGGCATTCTAGTACAATGTGAAGTATGGATGTTGATTTTCGGGCGGGCAAAACCCGATACGTTACATGTGGTATCAGAGCTAAGGTTGAACTTTAGCTCAGGAGTATAACACGTTAAGTAGCTCATTAGAGATAGAGTGAAGTAAACTCTAGAATGAGTATCCTCAGATATCCGTCTGTATGCCTCAGTAAATTCTCTTACTATCCACTGATAGTGAGTATGAGTGCAAGAAGAGGATGAGATAGAGGACAGGGGAATACGATTATAAATGGTCAATACCCTGTAACAATAAGGAAGCAATCTTTTCTCTATCAATCTCTTTTGTTCAGCATCTTTTCTCTATTCATCGATTATTTCTGGTAAATCCAAGAAGAAGATTCGATGTATTAAAATGGGACATAAACTCCAGCTGAGTCAAATTTGTTTGTTTGGATGTATTGGCTGCCTTGTTTGCTTTGTTTGCTATGGTTGATAGGTATACTTAGTTTTTAAACTAAAAGTTTTGAAACTGTATCCATATATCTATCTATTCTTTGGGTCCGGATATATTCTACGAATGGTTAGTTATTCCTTTCGAACTGACCGATGCCCCTGCATATTTCGTAGATCTGAATAACCCGACTATTTTGTTGATTGTTAAATAGATTCGTTCTCATATCTGATTTTGATATTCTGATTTGGTAAGCCAAATGCAGAATCAATGTTCAGTTTGATTAAATGAAACATTCTTCATCTGTCTTTGTTTTCGTGGCTGTGAATTTCGAGGACGAAATTCTTTTAAGGGGGGAAGTCTGTAACGACCCCAGATTTTAGTTAAATTTAAATTAATAATTAATTTGATTTTTGAAAAAAAAATTATAAAATTTATCGATCAAAGTGATGCGAGTTCCCCCGAACCCAAATAAAAATGTATTAAATCATTTTAAATTTAGAAATTGTATATATATGTGAATCTATATAGTTGGGCCTATATGAATAAATTTGAAATAATAAATATTGATAATTGAATTTAAATCTTAATATAAATGGGTTAAAGATAAATATAAAAAATATAGATATATATATATATGAATAAAATATATACATGAATTAGCTTACAAAAGAAAACTAACAACACATCAAAATAGAGATGTATTCATGTTATCAAGTAACAAGACTAAAGAAACAACACTTAAATATGAAACAAAGTGTAAATAAATATGCAAAATAAAATATAGTAAAAATTGCAAAGGAAGATAAGTATGTACACATGAAGATAGAACAAGCCACCAAACATCTCCATATACTTTTGTACAGCCGAAAAAAAAAATGTATATGGTACAAACCAATTAATACCCCATCTTCTCAAGCAAACATGTTATCATCTCAGCCGAGACAAGCAAGTAAAGGCAAACAAAATAAAGTAATATGGTACATGGCAATTTAATGCCATCATCTCTAGTACAAGCAAAGAAATCACCTCAGCCTCCATAAGAAAGAAATATCACTGACCAAAACAAAGAAAAAAATATGGTCTGGTGTTGTACAAAACAACATGATCACCTGTACAAAATATATTCACCCAGTAAACTCAATTTCTTATATCAAACTTCTCATTTCAACTTCATTCCAGTTCGTTCCTTTTCACTGAGAAAAGAAAAAAAAACTAAAGTAAATGTCATTTAAACTCAAACAAGCTTCTACTAAAAACAACAGCAATTAGATTCATGAGGTAAAACAAATCATTGTAGGCCAACAGCATTTCCAGATTTTGGTTCAAAGCTCCTCTGTTTCAAAAATTCAAGTTTTTCAAGCTTGTACAAGTTGAGTTCTCTGTTTTTGCTTTTACAAGGTGAGCAACTCCTATTCTTCGAGGCTTAACTGTTTTGATTTCTTGTCGTTTGTGAGCAAACCTTTAAACTCTCATATACTTTTGAAGTTGTTGTATGTTTGTGATTGTGCATGCATGACAGTGTGGATATTTGATTTTATTGTCTGCACATACCTGGAAACTAGAAGAAAACAGTTCCTGTTCTTTGTTACAGCAAGAGTAAACTTCAAGTAATAAAAAGAAAAGAAAAAAAAATCTCTTAATCAAGTCAGTATTATCCTCTGATATTTAAATAAAAATTGTTTGTTTAAGTATAAAGATGATTCTAAAAATAGTTTCAGGGATTCAAATTCAACAGAAAAATTTTCTTGGGAAATAACAGTGAAGATACATATATATGTTAATAAATCAACCAATTTAATTCCCGTTTTGGATTGCATAAATGGATTCGTGAACAAAAATCATGATTTTTAACATACGTTTCATGATTTCTAGTTTCGTATTCAATTCGAATTTCTGAGATGAACGTCTTTAACATTTTGGTCGCCTGCTGTCGAACGGCGACGAATTGTACGTCGTGCTTGAGCCTGAAGGAGGAAGAGAGGTTGGGTCACAGGGGAAAAATACTCGTTTGAATTATAGGCGGCGATGGTGGCGTGGCGTAGTTGGTTTAGGGTTTAGGGTATCGATGTGAGCGAGGAGATTGTCGAGGCACTTCCGACGTCGTGGTCACACCGAGTTGCACGTGGTTCAAGGGGAAGGTAGAGGGGACTACGGCGAAGGTTCTGGTAGGGGGACGTGGTCGCTGGTGGCCTGAGATGGTGAGACGAGGGGTTTTCTGGTGGCTCAGTTGTGTTCCTGAGATGGTGAGACGAGGGGATTTACTAAAGGTTTAAAGTTAATTTAGTGATTAAATAGAAGTGTTTGCCTGAGATAATTAACTGTTTTAATAAAGATAATCGATTTGTTTATTAAAAGAGATTATAAATTTGATTAATTATCTTTTGGGATAATTAATAATGTTTTTAAAATTATAAAAGATTATAAATGTGATTAATTACCTTTCGGGATAATTAATGTTGGTTTAAATTTATAAAAGGAATTTTAAATTTGATTTATTTTTTGTGGGAAAATTATGTGGGTTTAAAAACTATACAAAGGATATATAAATTATCCTTTGGGTTGATTAACATTTGAATTAAAATTTATAAAAGTAATTCAAGGTTAATTAACTAATTTAATAAAGGTGTTTTAAAGTTAATTAATTAATTTAACAAAGGTATTTAAGTTAATTAATTAATTTATTATCTTCTGGGATAATAAATCCAAAACATTTTACAAACTTCTCTTATAAAGCCCAAATCTATTTATAAAACCATATTTATAAATCTCGAAAACATTTATAAATAAATAACAATCATTTACTTTAAAACACTATTATATAATAATAAACATTATAAATAAATAAGTATTAACTTTAAACTTCTTAAAATATAGTGATTGATAAATTTCAAACATTCTTAATAAATAATAATAAATTATCTTTAACATTTTTATAATTACTAATAATTAATTTCCAAATCTTTACTGATAAATAATTAAAATTAATTTCAAACCATATTAAAAATTTAAATAATACTCTTTTCAAAATATTAAAATATTGATAAACCACTTTTGAACTATATTAATATAAATAAACAACTTTTAAAACATAATTATATTCCTTTGATAAAAATCCGTACTTAATTTCCAACATGATCATTTCCAAATTTATAAAATTTTATTTATAAATCTCTTATATTCTATGAAACTTCCTTTCATAAAATCCCTTTTATTTATGAACCCCATTTATAACTCCATCCCTTTATAAATCTCACTTATTCATAAAATCCATTCAAAATATAATTTCAACCCGTTTGAAACGTTGCTCCCATATTTATGGATTCCTTCTATAAGTTCCTTTTTATTTATAAAATCATGCGACATCTTCCAATTTACCCTCACCTTTGATTTCCAAAATAGAAACAAATATTATTAAAAACAACATTCCACATCTTATAATAAATCCACCCTTTGTGATTTATTTCACCATTTATTCAATGATAAAAGTTTCCCTAAATTTATAAACACCGTTTATAAATCCATACTTTTATTAACAAAATATGATTTTACAAATCTTCACTTCCTTTGTAAAATATCACCTTTATAAATTATCATATTTATAAATTTTATCTTTATAAATAAATTATAATATATGAACCTAAAAAAAATTGCTTTAAATAAAATGGATAAATAATATTTCTATTTTCTTCTTAAAACCATATCCTTTATTACAAAAGATGGGCTTATTTTCTAAGATTTTAAAAATCTTTACCCATAGTTCAAAAACTCTATTCAAAAATATTTTATAAAACTATTAAATTATAATATCCATAAAAATCATACCTTTGGTTTTAAAATAAATTACTTCTTCCAATAATTCAAGAAAATTATTTAAAACATATATGATTTCCAAAGTCACTTGAAATCCCCTTTTAAAATCAATCACTATTTTATGGTATCTTAAAATACCAAAATAAAAGGCCCAATGCTACTAAAGCACTAATAAGCAAAATTCTGTTCATGTCATCAAATATAACATCCAACATATCATATATCACAATATATATGAAAAATAAAATCAACAGTGTGAGGAATCCTATATGATCCCTCCAAACTGTCCCCTAGCATCACAAATAGTATATATAATCATAAATATATAAATCAATAGCTTCGAGGCAAGATTCGTATACAAAGGGTCATCCGCTCTTACATGGGAACGTAATAGGGTCTCATCCGCTCCAATCGACGGGAATATATCCAAACCAACAATATAAACTAGTAAATTATCCAAACATCCAATAAATAATTTTTATTGACTATACAGAAATTTATAAATAATAGTTTGTAAATAAGAAGATCCCTTAAAAAGAATTGTTTCAAAATAAAGCTAAGTGTAAATTGTTTTGGGTTTATAATAAACAATGTTTTGACATTTGTTTTAACCCTCGTGGTAATATACTTAGAATGTATAATTTTACCTTTTAAAAGAATATTTTAAAGAGTGTTTTTAAAGTTCCTTTAAAAGTATTGTGATGCGAAAATCAAGTGCGAGTGTGAACAACCATTTTATCATTTCCGATAATTGATTTATCGACTATCAACTTTGATTCTACATTCTTCTTTGTGTTTCGTCTATTCAAGATGATTTGTTGCTCCTTTGAGCTTTGATATCCTTCGTCGAAAATGACTAAATCTAAAAAGCGAGTGGAAGCCAAGCTATATGGGGTTGTTCTCATTAGGGTACTTTTACATCCACTCTAGATTGGATTCGGTTGTGCGCATTGAGATGTGAAATACTCGGATTCTCAGTAACCATTGGTGGGGTCCATCTTGGACGTGTCCAAGAGCTATCAGAGTTCTCTAGTATATTTCTAGAGGTTTACTTTCGGTAAGTGGGGTGCACCCTCCTAGTCATTATTGGAAAAACTTCTCTTTTTCCTTGTTGTTAATTCAAATCTTTAATTTGTTTCCTTAATTGCATTGAGAACTGCCTCGTGCTCTTCTCAGTGTCTAGTTATTGTGTCCATTATTTCCATTTTGGATTTTGTTCAGATTATTTCCATTCTTTCAAGTCTGGATTGTGATATTAACTATGCTCATTCGTTAAGTATTGGATTTGTTCTTACTTGTACCCACCCTTTTTATTTGGATTTGTTTCTTTTGTTTATTTCCAAGTCTTTCCTATATGGATGTTGTTCTTGTGAGATAAAACTCGTTCTGCCTTTAGTGGCGTTGTCTCATAGAATTTTTATATGTTTATCATATTACTTGAGTTTTCTTACGGAGATATTCTAGACTGATCTAGGTGTTATTTTATTATAATGCTCGGGTCAGACCGAGTATTTTCCCAGGTTGGCTTTGGTGATATGGAGCTCTTGGAGAAGTATTAGATGTTCACCTTCCGTAGTATTTTATTTTCGCTGTATTCATGGTTTTAAATCTCCTATATATCGCCCGAGATCTCCTTTTCACACTTAAACGAGACGAGACATCAAATCTCCTCCATATCTCCCTCGACACTCATCTCGTCCGAGATATTCAAATCTCACCCGAAATATGGATCAAAATCTCAATCCGAGATCTCACCCGAAATTATACATTTTTCTTATTTTGTATCATATTTTTTATTTTCATATTGATTGAAAAGAAACTACTCAATCCAATTATAATTTACCAACTTCTTGAACATATTCTTTACTTTTTATCTTAATAAGTCATAGTGAAAGGTTTCACTTCTTTATTATGTTCAAATAAAAGGATATTATTCAATCATTACCAAATCAATTAAACTAATCAAGCTACTACTCTTTTAAAAATATTCCATTTTCCATGTAAATAAGCATGTTACTATTTTTATTTTTACTAAGAAAGTAATAACCGTTAAATAAAATTTTGACACATCAATTTTAGACACATAAGTACATCCGAGATATTCACGAGATGCATTATAAGACCCGAGATGTCAATCTGAGATGTATACCCGATATGTACTCATCTCGTCCGAGATCTCCCCCGATATGAGATAACTTGTGTAAAAATTCCGAGATGAAACGTGACCGAAATCCGATATTTAAAACCTTGGCTGTATTATAGTGTATATCTATCTACAATTGTAAGGACGGGATTTTATAACTGTCCAGCTGATATATGTTTTATTTTTAATGCTGATGTACTCTGTATTTTGGAGTGATAGTTTATATTTTCTTTGTTATATTATATGTTGTCGATTCCGCTGTGAGATTCTATTTCCCATATTCTTTGTTCTTTTCTTTTTATTTTACCCTAACAATCTGCCTTTCCAACAATTGGATGTTAGGCATTTCAATACCGTGGATGTATTCGGTGCCGACTTCGATGGTCAAAAAGGTGAGTCGTTACATTTGGTTTCTTAGCTAAACCAATTACATTCCATTTTAAATCACATTCATTTTCTCATATATTATTTCTCATTAAATATTAAAATAAGTTATGAAGCATTGCATAAAACATTACTTTTATTTATAAACATTTTATAAAGACTTATCTTCACTTATAAAACATTTCATTAAGAGATAATTTTATTTTAAAACATTTCAAGACTTATGTTCATTAATCATATAATACTCTACTACGTTCTAAGAGTTTGTACAATACATTCCTATTTTTTTCAAGGATGTTCAATAAATTTTAAACTTATTTTAACTTGGTATCTTTTCAAATTAAGAGTTATAAAAATTCAACTTTTATTTTAGTATTAAATTTCTTTAAAGAAAACTTTAGAACTAAACACCAGATTTTATTTCAAATCATTTGAAATATTAATAAATACATATATTCTTTTGTATATCAAATCATACCTTCAGGATTTAATCAAAAATCATTTTCAAAATGGTATGAAATACTTCGTAAATATTACTAAGTATCATGATCCAAATTTCACTAACTAATTTCCCAAATATTTTCTTTAAAATCCATAGAAAATATACATATAGATCGAGTAACACTAAAACGATACCAAGAATATGGGCCCTACCAAGAAGTACCATAATCCCCTTACTAAGAATGGTAATACTCAAGATAAGTTCTTTCCAACCGAACACATCTTTTGCCCATTTTTAGTAACTTTCGATCCACTTGAACTAGATAACATAAAAATACTTTATTCCCGAATCGACTTGTTGGTTCCGAAAGCAAAATCAAACTCGAACAAATCATAAAAATCTTTTAAAACAGTAGTCTTTTAAAAATACTTGAAATAATAATATCATTATTTACTCCAAACTCTTATTAACCATTTTCCAAAACACCAGAATTTAAGTTCGCAAATTCTTAGTTTAAATCCTTTTTAGTTTATAAACCACATTTTAATACCTACTCATATAAATTCACCTTCTTATATAAGATCTTTTTAAAAATATTTATTCTTAAAATGTCTTATCTTTCTTTTAGATTATAATAATTTTTTTATTAAAGTTAATGTAACGACCCACAATTTTTAACATTTCGAATGAGAATATTTAATTTATTTAAATATTCAAATTTGTATCAAGTATAATTAATAATAAGAAAATCAATTGTTTATAAAATGAATTTATTTTAATCCAATATTTTTAAATTAATCTATAGGATTTTTTGATAATTTTTAATTTGGAAAATATTTAAATTATCGTTTGATGTATTTTTGGCAAATGTTGGTATTTTTGAAATTTCACAGAATAAGATAACCAATGTATTTTGTTGTTGTTTTATAATCATATCACATTTTGGTGCACGATCGTATTTTTATTTCTGTTGTTCGCGGTGCGTACGCGGACGAAAGCTTGTGTAACGAAGTGCCAGAAATTGTAAAATAAACAAAACCCCACATAAGACTATTCTTTATTTTCCACTTTCCCTCTTTGCTTTTTAACTTTCTCTCTTCTTTTTTCCTTTTCTCATTTACAGTAAAAAGAAAAGTAGCCTCTTCTTTTAAAAATAAAAACCAAATCATTCACTCAATGAAAAAACATAAAATCAGATGCGTTGTGTTTGTAGCAGAGAAAGCGTCGAATCCATAGCGATGGAGTTGGGTGTGGTCGATGTTAGTAGAGCTCGACGTGGAGATTGGAAACTAGGGTTAGGGTTTGCATGAGATGTAGGTGACGTGAGGCCTTGGCAATGGTTGGGTTGGTCTTCTCATGCATAGAAGAGTCGGCCGAAGCCATTTCGTGAGGTGCGGTCGTGATTTGGGAGTCACAACCTATAGTGTGCATGAGGAGAGTTTTTGGGTCATATTTTGATCGAGGTGTTTGAGCGTGACGTCGATGGGTGGGATGTAGATATCACGAGATGTGGAGTTCATAGGACGATTCCGTTGAGTATTGGGTGAGAATTGATGAGAGAAGAAGGAGGTTATGGGTGTGTATGCATATTAGTGTGCATGGGTTGGAATTGGGGGAGAAGACTGGTTAGTAGGGTAATTTAAGTTAATTAAGTAGTTTAAGCTAAATAATTATATTATTAATCTCAAAAATTATAAACCAATAACTTTTGCATACGAGGTCCAATCGAGTTGCGATCTTTTGTGTTGTGATCATAGGAGCGTTATCTACACACTGGAGTTGGTTTTGTCAAGTTTGGAGTAAGTAGAATTTTGAGATAAAATCAAACACCGTTCGATTTTAGACGAATTAGAACGCGTGAACGTCGGCTGGAATATTGGTAAGTTAACCCACCTTTGAATGAACATGCTATGATTTATGTGTAGATATAATTATTAATTGTATGCTTGGATGATTTATTTGTTTGGTTTGGTTGAATTTCCATTTTGAAAAGCGGATGACATATAAATTGAAAAACAGAGAATTTTGTAGAGGAATCTGGATTCCTCACCACTGTTGATTTTAACTTAATTTATATTCTTGCTGTATAAATTGTTGAATGTCAAAAGTATTGGATATGACATTGATATATGTTAAAAGTTGAACCTTTTTAGTGATATGGTAGCTATTGGCCTCATTATAGTATTTTGGAAATACAATTATTTGCTGTTTTGATTTGAAAATGTTTTTGATTCGGAGAATGATTTTAAAAGTGGTTTTGGGAATTTTCTACGGCATTTTATTTAGAAGAGGTAATTAGTTTAAAGGAAAAAATTTAAACTAATTTTTAAACCAAGGACGCAAATTTTTAAATTTAGGCAGACAATAATGCGTTTTTTCAATTTCTCGACTTCGACAATTTCCTCCGCTTTCGTCCAAGCTTGCCCCAGCCACCGTCTACCTTCAGCTACTTCTTGCCCTAGTCGCTGTCGCCTAAGCAATCGTCGTTTGAAGTCGTCGTCATCCAAGCCACCGTCGTCCAAGCCTCTCTCTTGTCGATGTTCGAATCGAATCGAATCTTCTATTGTCGACGTCGATTTCTCCGAAATCGAGAAAGCTTTACTTGATGCCTCAATCCAAACCTACATTAGAAATTACTCGACCTTTGAATTCAAGAGCTACAAATTCAAGATCTAAGAAACAAATGGAAAAGTAGAATCTAAAAGAAGAAGAAAAAGGTCCAAAAATTACCATGAATAACAAGTCGAATGATATTTAGATATAGCATTTCTATATTTGGAACACAACGGATTGTGTTTAATATGCTAAATGATAGACTAATATAGCATTTATACTTTTAAATATAGTATCATTATCTAACTATGAAAAATGATAGTTGGATATAGCATAAGCATATTTCAATTGAACAAGGATGAAAAGATATGCAAAATGAAACTTGAATTTAGCATAAGTATATTTAAAGTGAACTAGCATGAATAGAATATACAAAATGAAATAAGTATTCCTAAAGAGAACTACCATGAATAGAATATGCAAAATGATAACTACATATAGCATATGTTTTTTAATGTAACATTTTAATCATAAAGTTCACTACCATGTTTATGATATGCAAGATGATAGTTTACTGTAGCATTTGAGTTATGTAGTCTATTATCATGTTTAAAATAGGAAATATGATAGTTTAATGTAGCATTTTAATCATGAAGTCCAATATTATGATTATAATATGCAAAATGGGATTTAATGTAACATTTTAATCACAAAGTCCACTACCATGTTTATGATATGCAAAATGATAGTTTAATGTAGCATTTGAGTTATAAAGTCCACTATCATATTTAAAATATGCAAAATGAAGTTTGATATAACATTTTAGTTATGAAGTCCAATATCCAAGTTACAATATGCAAAATGAGATTTAATGTAGCATTTTAATCACAAAGTCCACTAGCACATTTAAGGTACACAAAATGATAGTCTAACATAGAATTTGAGTTATGAAGTCCAATATCATGTTTACAGTATGCAAAATGATAGTTTAATGTAGCATTATAGTTATGAAGTCCAATATCATAATTACAATATGCAAAATGAGATTTAATGTATCATTTTAATTACAAAGTCCACTAGCATATTTAAGGTATGCAAACTGATAGTTTAATATAGCATTTGAGTTATGAAGTCTACTATCACGTTTACAATATGAAAACTAATATTTTAATGTATCATTTCAATTACAAAGTCCACAAACATGTTTAGGATATGCAAAATGATAGTTTAATGTAGCATTATAGTTATGAAGTTCACTATCATGTGTAAAATATTTAGAATGATATTTTAAGGGGCATTTCACCAGAAGGACAAACTTTGCAGTCCAATTAGTTTCTAGGACACACATTCAAAAAAATTACTTTCAAAGCCAAAATCAGCAGAATAATTACTTTCAAGGACAAAGTCAGTAGTCCAATTACTTTCAAGGACATAATTTCGTAGGTTTTTAGGCCCTAAAAACTAATTATTTTACGTTTTGTCCTTGAAAGTAATTATTTCAGTTGTGTGTCCTAGAAACTAATTCCACTTGCTAAAGAGGCCATTGTGGCTAATTTCCACATATTTTAATGTAGCATTTTTAAGTACAAAGTCCACTATCATGTCATGGGCTTGGTCACGGGCTCTGTCAAAGGCTCAATCATGAGATAGGTAATGGGATCAGTCACAGGCTCGGTCACGGACTCGGTCATCGAGATATATTGTTTAACTGAGCATACCATCAAATGAAAAGCTAGCTAAATGTCAAGACTAATCGAGTACGTATGGATGCAAAATCCAACCTGATGCCAAACCTAATCGGGTACATATGAATGCAAAAGAAAATCGGATGCCAAACCAAATAGGATACATATGAATGCAACAGCTAACTGGATACGAAGCCTAATCGGGTACGTATGGATGCAAAAGCTAATCAAATGCCAAGCCTATTAGGTAGATATGGAACAGTCTATACCCAAGATATATTGTTTAACCGAGCGTACCATCGAATGTAAAAGCTAACTGAACGCCAAACCTAATCAGGTACGTATGGATGCAAAAGCTAACAGAATTCCAAGCCTAATCGGGTATATATGGAACCAACCTATACCCAAGATATATTGTTTAACCGAGCGTATCATCGAATGTAAAAGCCAACCGAATGCCAAGCCTAATCGGGTACGTATTGATGCAAAAGCTAATCGGATGCCAAGCCTAATCGAGTACATATAAATGCAAAAGCTAACCGAATGCCAAGCCTAATCAGGTACATATGGATGCAAAAGCTAACCGGATGCCAAGCCTAATCGGGTACATATGAAACCAATCTATACCCGAGATATATTGTTTAACCGAGCGTACAATAGAATGTAAAAGCTAATCAGATGCTAAGCCTAATTAGGTACATATGGAACTAAAAGCTAACCGGATGCTAAGCCTAATCAGGTACGTATTGATACAAAAGCAAACCGGAATCGAGTACGCATGGATGCAAAAGCAAACCGGATGTCAAACCTAATCTAATGTCTAGTAGCATGTTTATGATATGTCAATGATAGTTTTATGTAGCATTTTAACTATGAAATCCACTAGCATGATTAAAAAATGTAAAATGATATTTATGATATGGAAATGATAGTTTCATATGAATTTTTAAATATGAAATATATTAGAGTGTTTATAACATGAAAAGTGATAGATTAATGATGCATTTTTTTAACAAAGTCTATTAGTATGTTTCTGATATCTAAAATGATAGTCTGTTGTGTCATTTTAGCTATGAAGTCCACTAGCATGTTTAAAATATTCAAAGTGATAGTTTAGTGTAGCATTGCAATTACAAGGTTCAGTAGCATTTATAAGATATTTGAAATGACAGTTTGATGTGACATTTAAGTATGAAGTCAATTGTCATATTTTTAAAATAATGAACTGCTGGATAATTGCAAAAGTATGAAAAGTTTGTTATACAACTTTAAATTATACTACAGTATGTTTATTCCTATTACTTTCAATTATACTTTAATGCTATATACAACTAGCATAATGCAAAAACTTGATGTTCAATGTTTGTACTGTGAAAATCATAAACAACATATATTATTGAGTACTTAGAAATGTTCAAATATATTAAATACACCTGTAAATTCCACAATATTTATGAATAACAAAAATAGTTAACTATTAACATAAAATGCTATATACATATAGCATTACACTTTAACAAATTCAACAACAGCCTGAAGCTTACCAAAAATACAATCAACATCAAATACACCATCTGAAACTAACAAGAGCAACATTCAACATCAGATACAAAATAATAAAACAATAAAAGACTAAATTGCAAAATATATATAGAAATGCTAGTTTCATATATCATAATAATATGAAAGATACAATATTCACATACAGAAACAAAAATGACCAAAAAACATTACCAATCATCAATAATTCTAGTACATGTCAAACCTCCAGTTAAGATCAACATCATGTTAGAACTCCATATCGTTCACAAGCAGGTGACGACGCACTCAAACTTAAAGCGCTCACGGCAGCGTCTCTTATTCTCGGCATCACAAAGTACAGCGAGGATGCCGAACTCAACTCAAGCATTCTAAAACAGAGGAGTAAAGATCTTGATTTTGATCTGAGAAACATGTTGAAGTGAGATGCATCTTCGAGTCGGCAACTTCAGGCGAATAGCAACAGTGAGGTTAGGAAGACGAAGCGGTAAAGTTTATTAAAGGAGACGTAAAGATCGATTTAATTTTTGGTAGTCAACATGATTTGAGATCAAGATTGAAGAGACACATGATTTAATTTTTATTAAAGATTTTCCTTCAGCTGAAATTGTAAAGCCCGCGTCCTTAAAAAGAAAAAAATACGCACGTCTCTCAGGCAAAAAAACATGATATGTTTTTCCTTCAACCCATTTTCCTATATTTAGAAATGGTTTTTGAGCCTCTTTATTTTATTTTAACCTTTTTGTTAACCTTTTCTAATTTATATGGAAATGTTATAAAATTATTTGAGGAAGTATTTATTGTACAGGAAAGTTTATAAAATAATGAATGTTTATTTTGGAGGAAATAAAGGGGAATTTATCTTTTGTAATAAAGTAATTCCATTTTAAAAGAAGATGTAAATATTGGTGAAACGTTTTATATAAAATGTTGTATAAAAAGATAGATTTATAAATGGTATTCTATAAATAAAAGAATAGATTTATAAACGGTGTTGTATAAAAAGGGAAATGATATCATTTTTATAATTTGGTATAATAAATCACATTTTTGGATTTATAGTAATATATGGAATGATCATTTTATGTAAAGTATTTGATTCTATCTTGAAACTAACGGTTTGTGATAAGTAAATGAGATTTGTAAAAAGAGTTTTATAAATAAATTTAGAGATTTATAAAAGGAGTTTTATAAATAAATTTAGAGAATTATAAAAGGAGTTTTATAATTATAATAGGGGATTTATAAAAGAAGTTATATAAATAGAAAGGAGATTTGTAAAAGTAGTTTGTAAATATAAAAGAGATTTATAAAAAGGAATTTTGTAATAGGAAACGAGATTTGCTTTCTATAAATAATCATTTAAATTATGATGGTATAGAAAGTATTCTTTTCATATTTAACACCAAATTCCAAGGTAGGGAAACCCGTCCCTATCTCGAGAATTAAGAATGTACGTTGAGGCAAGGATAGTACGCTAACTTGTCCGACTTCAATGTTAATCGAGGGATAGCACAAGTCTGAAATCAGAAATTGGTGGTAAGTATATTTGGTCTAATTTACATACGATCCATTTACTTACACTAAAAGGAAAGTGTTTTGGGTTTATTGTTATCAATATTTTAAATGGCATTTGTTTAACCCAAATAAGAATGGTTTTGAAAGTGAATTCTTTCTTAAGGTTTTGTGAATATACTTATATTGTTGAGATAAGTATATGGTTAAATTTTCTAAGTATTAAAAGTGTAATGGTTTGTGAATATACTTATACCGATGAGATAAGTATATGGGATTTTCCCAAGCAGTGAAAGAGTATAAATGAGTAGCGAATGAGTAATATACTTGTGTATATATGTTGTAAAAGTATTTTGATAAAAAAAATTTATAAAGTGATTTTTATTTAATGAAAGGATTAATTAAAGAGGTTTAGTGGTTGCTTATGTGCTTAACCATGTTTGGTTTCTTGTGAAATTAAATCTCTGGTTTGATTGTTTGTTTACTTAATAGTTAAATTACTGACTATCAGATCTTCGCTAGTTTTGAAATTTTCGATTGTCGGTTCGAAGAGACTGGGATCAGATATGTTATATGAAAACTACTTCGAACCGGCATAAGCGTTTAAATTTGAGACATCTTGAAGATAATCGAAGATGGAGTTCTTTGAAGAACAAAGGCTACTTGCTACTATTCCTAAGTATGTAGTAGAAGTAGTGCCTTCAATTTGTTCATATCTTAAGCAACTTGTATGGATGAATGCTGGCATTGCATTGCTGCTTGGAGGGTAGTGTTAGCATTTCAAGTGGGATTTGCTAAAAGGTAAAACATAGCTTCAAGCCTCACACCCGATAATGACTAAAACATGGGATATGTAGCATGGCTATGTGGTACGATATCATTAGGGTATGGTCATCACCCGATCTACATCAATATTGACCCATTTATGTATGCTAGTAATTCGGTATGGTTGCTGGTCGGCAACCGCGGTGATGACATATTCGGTAGTATCCGGGAAGGGGTAGGCCGGTCTTGTGTTGGCAGGTGGTCCATGTAAGGCCCTCGGTACATTTTTCTAGAAGTTTACTATGGCAGTACCCTATTAGCCTTATTATTGTATGGAATCCATTCTCCAATACGTGCCTTTACGGACTTAGTTGTATACCAAATATGTTATTGAATGTAATTAATGTAACCATTCCGACTATGTTTTATTTATTTATTTTAAGCTCTAGACATTATTATAATATCATTGGATTTCCTATAAAATAGTTTGGTTATCGTAAGGTAAAAACTCGTCTGTGTTTATGTGTGGGGAGGTCGTATGAGATACCTTTATTTTTGAAAGGGTATTATAAATATAAGAATCCATATGATTTGAGTTTCTCATGCTGGTTTACCAGATTGATCCGAGCGTAATTTTCTTATAGTGCTCGAGTCAGCCCAAGCATATTTCCAGATTTAGTTATGCATGCTTTAGAGCTTCAGGATACAAGCTGGATGCCTTCAAGATGTATTCATGAATTTTTATTTCACTGCATTTATTGTTTCGTATTTATCAGCATTTGTGGGGACAGGTTCTTATAACTGTTAGGCTGATGATGGGTCAGTTTACCCTGATTGATGTATGTATAATAATATTTCATTTTGTAAAGATCTGTTGTGTATTATATATTACTCGTCGCGATTTGAGATTATGTTCTGTCTTTACTTTTCTTTCATCCCAACAATCTGTCTTTCCGGCATTTGGATGCTCAACTCATGAATACCGTGGATGTATTAGTGTTGACTTTTGAGGGTCAAAAAGGCTGGTCATTACACGTGGTATCAGAGCTTAGGTTAAGCGAACACCTAGGCTTTGGTGGGGGTAAGGTCATTAGAGATAGGGTTAATAACACCCTAGAATGAGTTTGATTGTATATAGATGAGAGTGCATATTTGTTAGTGCGATAAAATTGTTTTACATTGTGTTGATTGATCTGTTGAGTGGTTTATGAATTATGGTCGATACAGAATGTACAACTGTATCAATAGGGGTTTCTATACACTTGAACAAGGCAAACTGACATAGTATTTTTTTTGAAATTTGGTAAATGAAATAATTTACCCATATTTTATATATTTTTTTTATATAAAAGAAGAATTTTCAAAATTTTGATAGTTATTTATGATGTGTTGTTTTGGTAGGAAATGATAATACTCGATTATCATCATTTACTGTTTGATTAGTGGTGCTCAGCTAGTTGTGAGCATTGACTATTCTTTGTTGATTTTTGAATTACACTTGACAAGTTTATGAGTAGTTTTACATTTTCAGTTCATGGGTTGGGTAGATAGTAATTCTAGAAACATTGAAACAAACACCTTATGAATTAAGTTTCATAATTTGACTGTTGTTGATGCCAAAAATGGGCATCAACACCCAATAGAATCTCATAGAGATTAAACGATGAATGAAACTAAAAACTTAGCAGAAAAAGTAAATGAACAAACAGGTTTTTATTGTGGTTCGGCAATCTTGGCCTACGTCCACTTTACATTTTTATTGATCTTGCACTGGATTATGATTACAAGAATGTTTGGATCAGCTAGGATCCATTAATACAAGAGTGAAGAATAAAAATGGCAGAGCCTAGGTAGTCGAAAGAAGAATCCTCTTTATGGAGAATGATTGCTGTATTTATAGGAGAAGACGTGTATGGACTAGGCTGAAATTTTGCCAGTAGAGTCTCTAGATCTGTAGGGGCCCACCATAACGACTGGTGGCCCTAACTCGACATTTTGGAACGACCGGCCAAAGTTTAGCCGATCGCTATTTTAGCCTCTGATTGATGTGCGATTGATAGTAAAGGCTCTTCATGATGTAAGATACTTGCTCTCCAAATTTTGTGCAATTTTGACGTACCGTTTGTAAGATATCACATTTTCCATGAAGGTATGGATCATTCACTGAAATATGTTGATCGTTTTTATGGCTAGGCAAAAACGATCAGCTAACCATGATCGGCCAAACTCTAATTTCAACTTTATGGCTCGCGATCATTTTTTTAAGCTTCAATCTTCATTTTGTTGATTCCCTGGAAATTTTAAATGAGTTGGCCTTGTGGATCTTGAGATATTGATCATTCTCCGATGATTTGAACTGTTTTATGGATTGCTTTAGATTGATCCATATAAATTCTTCATTTGTCCATAACACGAGCATACGAACTCTGATTGACTTAAAATTTGAAATGTAGCCTCATGGGGCTTTGCTTATTACTTCATATTGATTACAACTTGATTTGGACCCGGTCCGAATCTGCTCGACCATCATCCATTGTCCTATATATCAATGATTCTCAAGGCTGGTAACCACCGTTTTTGTGAAATTTACGGTATCACGGCCTTGCCAAAAGGCAGGATAACATTTTGCCCCCAAAAGTACGTCTTGTTCGAACATGACGTGCTTTGAATTACCGCAAGCTTCAATCATTGAAAAGGATTCCATTCAGTTTATTGAGTATTTGTTTTTTTCCAGTTGAGTCGACTTTACTGATAGTTGCATTTCTTTTTGTTCGTCAGGCTATCGGTCGATTTCCAACAGCATAAATTTAGGATTGTATTCTATCAGTTGCTATCATTTTCCGGTTCTACGAGGCTAGTAAGCTTCTGTTATCTGAACCAGTCTTCTCTCTAATAACTCCAGGTGAAAATTCAATTTCGGTTGGTTTCAACAAATCAAATTGTTAGAATATACACGTGCACACTCAGGCACACGTTCATATCAACGGCTCCCAGATGCGTTTGTACGCTCACGAGTCGTCAGCAATTCCTTATAGTTTAATTGCAATTGGATTGCAATTACTCGTTTATATTTATTTTTTTATGACAAAATAAGGATTGTAATAAGTCACTCGATGGGAAGGGACTTCAAGTTCTACAGGGATGACAGCCTCGAAGCCGTAAGCAAGGGAGAATGGAGTATGGCCAGTCGCGGACTTGTGGATGGTTCTGTAAGCCCATAATGCTGTTGGGAGTTCATCTACCCACTTGCCTCTAGCCTTTTCCGAAGGTTTCTTCAGAATGGACTTTATGATTTTGTTCATAGCCTAAACTTGTCTGTTTGCTTGAGGGTGAGAAATTTTCGCAAATTTATTTTCAATATGATATTGCCGGCAGAAGTCTTTGAATTTGGTGCTATCGAATTGGGTTCCGTTACCAGTTACAATGGTTTGTGGAAGGCCAAAACGATAGATGATGCTCCGGATAATGAAGTTGATTACTTTATTCGTCATGATCGTGGCTACAGGTTCATCTTCAGCCCATTTGGTGAAGCAATCCACTGCTACAATGGCGTATTGTGCTCCATCTTTAGAGATCGGTAAGGAATCAATAATATCGATGCCCTAAGTGGCAAACAGCCATGTACTGACCATTCATGTAACTTCCATCGGTGGAGCTCTTGGAATTTTTTGCAAACATCTAGCACTCGTCGCATTGTCTAGCATGATCAGCTGCATCTCGATTAATAGTTGGCTAGTAATACCCATAGTGGACTATTTTCTTTGTCAGGGTTTGCCCATGGTGTGATCATCGCATTCTCTTTCATGGGATTCTCTCGAGACTCGTTCTATTTCGTTATGGGCGATACACCGAAGCAGGGGAATGGAGAGACCTTTTCTATACATGACTCCTTCTTGGATGATGTAGCGTGGAGCTTTATGGGAGATTTGTCCTTTCTTAATTCCTCCATCCGATCGATGCTTGGAGCATCTAGTACTTTAATCGGGACAAAGTCTATTTGTTGTGCATTCCTGGAACTGGCTAGCTTGGCCAGTGAGTCGCCTTTCTCATTTTGTTCTCTAGGGGTATGTGTAATACTCGAAGTCGGCCAGTATCTCTTGGACCCAGCTGAGATAAAGAGCAAGTTGCTGCCCCCTAGCTTGATAATCTTCCTTGACTTGGCATAATCCTAACTAGGAATCACAAAAGATTTGTATAGTTTTCACTTCCATTTATCTGGCAAATTTGAGCCCGATGATCAAGGCTTTATTCCTAGCTTGGCTATTTATTGCAGGGAAATCGAGTTTCAAGGTGTTGCAGATTGATTGTTCCCTCAAGAGTCACTAACACGACTCTGGCACCAGAACACTGATCGTTGGATGCTCCATCCATGTACATTTTCCATCGGTTGGTTGATTCTTCATTGCTCTCCGGAGAGTCGTCTGGTGCAGTGAATTCAACTATGAAGTCCGCCAATGTTAGTCCCCGGATAGCTCTCCAAGGGAGATAAGTGATGTTGAATTGGCTTAGCTCGATATTCCATTTGAGCAACCTCTCAGACGTCTAGGGTTGCTATAGGACCTGTCGTAATGGATGGTCGGTGTAGACGTTGATGGGGTGAGCCTGAAAGTAGTGGCGAATCTTTCATGACGCAACCAACAGGCAGTACGCGAGCTTTTCTAGCTTTGGGTACTTTCTGTTAGCACCTGTCAATCACTTGCTAACATAATATATAGTCTTCGAGATCTGATTCTCTTCATGTAGCAGTGTGGCACTCATGGCGTGTACCGACACCACTAAATAGATGTGTAAGTCTTCATGATCCAGTGGCTTGGATAGGATGAGAGGTCTCTCTAAGTGATCTACTATAGCTTAAAATGCATCTATGCAATCCTGCATACATTCAAAGTTCCTCCTCCCTCTTCTGATCAAGTCAAAGAAAGGAATACACTTGCCGGTGGCCTTGGAGATGAAGCAGTTTAGGGTGACAACCTTCTCATTTAAGCTCTGTACCTACTTAATCATCTTCGGTACCAAGATGTTTCAAACTGCTTGAATCTTCTCGGGATCGGCTTCAATTCCGCAAGAGTTGACGATGAAACCCCAAAATTTCCTTAACGCAATGCCGAAAGAGCATTTCAAGGGATTTAGTTTCATTCCATATATTTGGAGAAACTGAACATCTCCGCTAATTCGTCAATGTGGTCGTTTGATCGTCGTGACTTCATGAGCATATCATCCACATATACTCCTGTCGATTGCCCGATCTGACCTTTGAACATCCGGTTGACTAGTCTTTGATAAGTAGCTTCCGCATTATTTAGTTCAAATGTAATCACAACATAACTATATAATCCTAGATCGGTAATGAAGTTGGTGTGCTCCAGGTCAAGGACGTTGTAACATCCCCTATCTTAAGGCCTAAAGCTAAGCTCTATAGATGTTGTAGTCGTCTATAGTATTAACTTCCGATGACAAAATACGGTAATGCTAATGGTATCCATAATATCAGAAGAACATGAATATGAAACAAAATCACAAATTCCAAAAACAACAACTATACTGATTACATTTCAAAAACATGTTTCATATTCCATTACATAATCCTAAACGTTTCCCAGGTTTTGATCAAATATAATTATTATAAAACATGCCAAGAGCGACACATGAAGATGCCCTCTTGAATGATCAGGGTACTAAATATACAAAACTGTCTTAATACATCACAGCGGAAATAAAAACAACAACTCCTAAATAGCTATCCATGCCTCCTACACATCTTCGAAAGCTTTATTCGTCCACCTACTAAACCTGTAAACCCTGACTCTCAATCTACTCAAATTAATTTTGAGCACCCGAGAGTTTAAGGGGGAAAACATAAACTTCGAGTTAGACATAAAGCCTGGTGTGAATAATACTATTACATCTCGGTTTACTGATATTAAGTGAGACCACGCCACTTAGTGGAACGGGTTTCCCCTCACTAATATCCCTTTAAAACATATCTTTTATCAAATCAGAATCCTGCAATCAAATTGATTAAAAAAATAATAGCAATATCATATATGCTCATAAATCAGGTAATAAATGGACTATCTGTCCGAACGATACAGTTTTGTTTGGCTAACTACTAACCATTGGCTGACTCGGGCTTACTAGACAAAATAAATAATTTAACACCCGTTAGACACACTTCTAAATGGTCTGTCCTTAAGTTACTTCTCCCAAGGTCACCTAATGGTTTTCGGGCTCACCAATAACCTATCCTTCTTCTCTGTATATATTTCTTTCTGTGTGTAACCATCATTTGGGACTTACCTGTGATTAAGCCCTACACACTAAAATTTTGGACTAAATTAGCTTGGGGTTAAAGCTAATGTATAAGGCGCGACCCTATACCAGTCCCATCTGGTATTCAAATATCTGAGTCATTTACTTAGGGTTAACTACCCTTTAAATTTTCCTTGAAAACCTTTTCAAATTGATTTAACCCTTTAAATCATACTTAAACAAGGAAAACATACTATTTGCATTACTCAAATCCCTTTGCCATGATATATGCTTTACTCAAAACATTGTTGATGAAACCATTCGAAACCTTTGTTTAAAAGCATTAAACAATCTCTTTCGAAACCACCGAAAGTAGCCCTTTTGATACAAGTTAACAACTTTACCTTGCAACATTAGGCCAAAAGGCCAAAACATACCTAGACCTTTCGAAACCATTGAAGGTATCCTTTCGAAATCTTTATAAAACCTTAGACGTCCTCTTTTAAAATACTTCAAACTTTCCTTTTAAAAACATTGGAAACCTTCCATTCAAATGCTAAAGGCAGACCTTTCCAAAGCATTGGGGAATCACTCATTCGAAACCTTTATCATATACCTTTCAAAAATATTGCGGAAACTCCCCTTCGAAACCTTCATTAATTACCTTTCGAAAGCATTAGAGTCTTCTACTTAAAACAAACCTTTCGAAAGCATTGGGTTTAAGTAAAAATGTGTGGAACATAGTTTCCAAACCATGTAAAACATTCCTTTCGAAACCTTTGGGTTCAATTTTCAAAATATCAAAAGGGTCTTAAAAGAACTAAGTCGAAAGCAACTCTTTCGAAAGAAATTTCCTAAGTAAAAGAAGGATGGTGTCGAAAACAATCCCTTCGAAAGCATTGGAGAAGAGACGCTAATTTTAAAACAAAGGAACCTGTAACATCCCCTATATGGAGGCCCGAAGCTCAACGCTACAGATGTTGCAGTCATCCATAGTATAACTTCTGGTGACCAAATATGGTAATGTTAATGGTATCCATAATATCAGAAGCACTGGAATATAAAATAAATTCACAGATTCCAAAAACAATTTTCACTAACTACATTTCAAAGCAACAATTCATATCCAAGTTACATTTCACTAATAGTTTAGCGGGCTTACCAATAACCTACCTCTGCACAAATATATTCCCTTCTACGTGTAACATAAATTTAGTCTTACCTATGAAAAAGCTCTATACACTGGAATTTTGGACTAAATTAGTCGGGGCTAATAGCTAATATATAGGGCGCGATCCTATACTAGTCTCATCTGGTATACAAATATCCGAGTCATTTTACTTAGGGTAATCTTCCTTTAAATTTTCCTTGAAAACCTTTTCTTCTCAAATTGATTTAAAACCTTTAAATCAAACTTAAACAAGGAAAATATATACTCTATGCTTTACTCAAAAGCACCTTACCATGTTATATATATACTTTACCCAAATCTTTGTTGATTAAAACATTTAAACCTTTGAAAGTACCCCTTTCGATCACATTGAAAGTACCCATTTCAAAACCAGTGAAAGTACCCCTTTCGAAACCAATTAAACCCTTTATAACCTAAGCCGAAAGGCGAAAACATTCGTTTCGAAACCAATTAAACCCTTTATAACCTAAGCCAAAAGGCCAAAACATTCCTTTCGAAACCATACAAACTCTTCCTTTCAAAACCATTGAAAAACCTTTCCTTCGAAAGCTTTAAAACCTTAGACATCCTATCTTTAAAACACTTAACATCGCCTTTTGAAAACATTGTAAAAACCTTTCCTTTAAAACCTTTCGAAACCATTGGGGAACCACCCCTTCGAAACCATTCTTTAAACCTTGGAAACCTTCCTTTTAAATCTTTCGAAACTATTGGGAACCACCCCTTCGAAACCATTAAAACATCAAACCTTTCAAAAGCTTTTGGGTCCAATTTATAACATGTGGAAACCTTTTGAAACTATTAAAAACCATCTCTTACGAAACCTTTGGGTTTTACCTTCAACAGAGTAAAAGGGTCATAAAACATTTAAGTCAAAAGCTCTCTTTCGAAAATAGTTCCTAAGAAAAGAAGCGATGGTGTCGAAACCAACCTTCCGATAGCAATGGAGAAGTGGCTTAGTTTTAAAAGCAAAGTTTTCCCTTCGAAACCTTTGTTTCGAAAGATAAGAAAAGCGGCAGCTAGGGTTTTTGACCCCTTCGAAAGCATTTACTCTAAAAAAAGGCGCAACCCATTTGAAACTGTTCCTTAAATCAATTTGACCCCGTCGGAAGCCACCAAGTCGAAAGCATTACTTTCGAAAGCAAAGCAGGCGCGTTTTCATTTGAAAGTATAGTAGCACTTCGACTCCTTCAAAACCCCTAGTTTTGACCCGATACTAATGCCATGCACATTGGTTTCGATGGTGATGTTGGCGGAACTACTAAGTCGGAACCTTGGTGTCCAAAGTGGCAAAACATGTAAAAAGCATGTTTAAACTGATTTTTAACCTTTTTAAGTAATTCTTTTCAACTAACCTGCGTTGTTTGTCGAAATATTATAAGTTGCTAATTTCTTTTCTAAAATGCTGCCAATATTTCAAAAGCAATTAATTTAAATAATTTACGAAATACCCCTTCTCCTTTTATAAATATATAAAACATTTAAGTCCCATACCTTAAATAATTTTATATATTCATCAAAACACTTAGGAAATTCTACAAAAATTCCAGAAAATCATTTTTAATATGTTTGCTAACATATTAATTTCTGATCCAAATCATATATTATTTAACCGTAAATAATTTTAAACCCAAATAATCATTTTCTTCACTAGAAAATTTATATTAAATCCACATAAATTCATAAAATTATGAAATTGAAATCCATATCTAAAATATCATTTCTGATCTAAATCTAAAATCGCAAGACATTTGGATGTCATTTAATAGGGTTTTCACGTTAAAACATATCATAAAACCTATATGAATAATCATAAATCATCAACAAGCATATATAAACATTTTAATCCTTCAAAATCATGGCATAACATTGCAAATAGTTTCGGATTATCCTTAAAATCGAAAACAATTAGAAGAATGAGACGTAGTCACTATTCACCTTAGCTTTGAGATTAAAGATTTGAGATTTGAATAACTTTGATTTGATTAATCTTCTTCCTTAGCTTTTCTTGTTTATCTTCCTCTTTCTTGCTAATGGTGACCGGCCACTTGTTTAGTTTGATATTGCAAGTGAACGTATGAATGAATTCCTAAGGGTTTAGGGTATTAGAATATTCTTATTCCAACTTTGCCCCTCACCTATTTGCCTAACTTATTTTATTTTAGTTCATCTTTGTTCATTCATTTATATGGCACGGCTACCCCTTAGTTTAATCACAAATCTCAATTCCCTAATCATCACATTATTTTATTTAATTTAACTAATTAAATATCCTAAATAATGTTACTAAAAATTAGGGTCATTACAGAAACCTTTCGAAAGCACTGCTTCGAAAGGTAGCGTGCGGTAGCAGGGTTTCGACCCCTTCGAAAGCTTCTATTTAAAACAAAGGCGACAACCTCTTTCGAAACCTATCTTCATAACGACTGACCAAGTTGAAAGCTATCTCATTTGAAAACATTCTTTTCAAAAGCAAAGCAAGCGGCATTTCTTTTGAAAGCAAAACAAGGTCTTGACCCCTTCGAAGGCACATTTCGACTCTATACCTTTCGCCTATCTCCAATCCACTACGTACCAAGTCTTTGATACAATGTGTATTGGTTTCGAACTGGTTGGAGGCGGAAGTATGTAGTCGAAAGGTAGCTGCCGAAAGTGGCGAAACCTTTTAAAATTGATTTTTAACTTTAAAAAGCAATTTCTTTCCAACTAACTTTCTTATTTGTCATCATATATTTGGTTTCCAGTTTGTTTTCCAAAACCTTTTCTAAAAGTGCTGCCGAATTTCAGAAATAAACAATTTAAAACATTTACAAATTGCCTCTTCTCCTTTTATAAACATATAAAACATTTAAGTCCCATACCTTAAATAAGTTTATATACTTATCAAAACACTTAGAAAAATTCTATAAAAATTCCCATAAATTACTTTTAATATGTTTTCCAACATATATAAATTTTTGACCCAAACCTAACATAAAATAGCCATAAATAATTTTAAACCCAATTAACCCTTTTCTTCACTAGAAAATTCATAATAAATCTACATTTATTCAAAAAATTATGAAACTTGAAACCCATCTCTAAAATAATATTTCATAAAAATCTATATGAACAAACATAATTCATCAACTATCATATATATATATATATATTTATCATTCAAAACATGGCAATAAACTTTGCAAATCATATACGGATCTGATCTAGAATCCAAAACAAGAAAATATGAGACGTAACCTATTATTCACCCTTAGCTCGTGATTAAGGAGTTTGAGATTTTTTTCTTGAATGAATTTGATTAAGCTTCCTTCGTTAGATTCTTGCTTATCTTCCTTTAGATTCCCTCTAATGGTGGCCGGCCTCTCTTATATTTTTATTTTGTTTATGAATGTGTAAAATGAAAGTGCATGAGGGTTTAGGGTATAAGAATATAACTTATTCCTATTTTGCCCTTATCTATTTTATTTTATTTTCCCTTTGTTCATTAGTTATTAGGCACAGCTACCTTCTACTTATACAAATCTCAATCCCTTAACCATTTACATTATTTCATTTCATTTAACTAATTAAATGTCCTAAATAATGTTAATCAAAAATAGGGTCGATACAGACTCCCCTCCTTAAAGAATTTCGTCCTCGAAATTATGATAATGCACTCATCGAAATCAATCATAAAGGTAAAACATACCATGAAACTAGCCATGATAAGTATCTCGAATCCTGCTCTAAGTTTCCCAAGTATAGTCTCTCTCGTCGTCACTCCATTGGACTTTGACTAATCTGACTTTCTTGTTCCTTAGCTTTTTCTCATCTCTCATGACTATACGAACTGGTTTTCCAATTATAGTCAAATTTGGTTCCACTACTAAGTCATCTAACACAGTCGGTGCTATAGTAGTCTCTAGATCTCGAATACACTTCCTTAGATGAGAAATATAAAAAACATCGTGGACTCCTGCTAAACTGTTCGTTAACTCTACTATATATGCGAGTTTCCCGATCCTTTCTACAATAGGAAATGGTCCTACAAATATCAGTGCCAATTTCCTTGATTTTCCAAAACCTGATTACACCCTTCATCGGTGATACCTTGACGAAAACATGATCTCCAACTGAGAACTCTAAGTCTTTCCGTCTTCTATCAACATAGCTCTTCTACCTAGACTGAGCTTCCTTCATCCTAGCTCGGATGAACTCAATCTTTTCTACAGCTTTTCTAACCGAATTCGAACCAAGAACTAACCTATCCCTGGTCTCTAACCAACAAAGGGGAGATTTTCATGGCTTTCCATACAAAGCTTCAAACGGTGCCATCCCTATACTAGCCTGATAACTGTTGTTATACAAAAAATCGACTAAGTGTAGATGGTCTTCCCATGATCCTCCAAAATCTAGCACACAAGCTCGTAACAAATCTTCTAAGATTCTGTTAACTCTTTCTGTTTGCCCATCTATTTGCGGATGGTAAGCGGTGCTCATCTTGAGCTTGGTACCTAAAGTCTCCTGTAGACTCTTCCAAAACTCGCTAGTGAATAAGGAATCTCCATCACTTACTATACTATTAGGAATTCCATGAAATCTAACTATATTCTTCTTAAATAACTTAGCTAAAACAAGTTCCGTCCTAGTTGACTTAACTGGAATGAAATGGGCACTCTTGGTCAACCTGTCCACTATAACCCATATACTTTCATTTCCTCTATTTGACCATGGCAAACCGTCTATAAAATCCATTGAGATAGAATCCCATTTCCACACTGGAATATCTGAAGGCTGAAGTAACCCACTTGGTTTCTGAAATTCGGCTTCTATCTGTTGGCAGTTCAAACACTGTCTCACCCATAAGCCAACATCTCTCTTCATACCTTCCCAAAAGAAACTTCTCTTCATATCCCGATATATCTTAGTTCCTCTCGGATGAATAGTGAAATTCGAATGATAACATTCCTCAAGAACTTCCTTCCTAATGTTTCCCACATTCGGAATACATAGCCTTCCTTTCTTCCTTAACCACCCATTCTAGTCAAGACTGAAATCTTTCAAGTCATCGCTCTCTGTTCTATCCCTTAAATTTCTGATCCGTTCAACTAATAAAGGATCCTCCATCTGCTTAGAAGCAATCTTTTCGATCATCATCGGTCGAAATTCTAAACATGACAACACAACAGTTTCCTTACTAGACCTAGCCTCAGATCTCCACTGTATCTTGCATGTAGTCAATGCTTCTAAATCGTTCCACTCAGCTATCATTGCCAATAATGCATTCTGATGTTTTGTGCTAAGTGCATCCGCAACCTTATTTCTTTTTCCTAGTGTGCACTACCAAAGTCATAAGCGGCTAAAAACTCTAACCACCTCTGTTGTCTCATATTCAACTCCTTTTGGGAGAATAAGTACCTCAGTGAATTATGACCCGTATACAACTCAAATCTCTCTCCCAATAGGTAATGTCTTCACACCTACAAAGCAAAAATTACCGCAGCTAATTCCAATGCATTGGATATCTAACCCCATGCGGTCAGAGCTATCGAGTAGCATATGCACTCACTTTACCTTTTTGCATTAACACAGCTCCTAACCCTATTCTACATGCATCCATGTACACTGCTAAATCCTGATTCCCTTCTGGAACAACTAACACAGGTGCATTCGTCAATAAGTATTTCAGCTTCTAGAATGCATCCCCATACTTATCAGTCCAGACGAATTTCACATCTTTTCCAGTTAGCTTAGTCATCGGTGCCGCTATCCGCGAAAAATCCTTAATGAATCTCTGATATTATCCCGCTAATCCAAGAAAACTCTATACCTCAGTCACAGTCTCGGGTCTCTTCCAATTATTCACCGCTTCGATCTTAGTCGGATCTATAGCAACCCTTTCTCTGAGACTACATGACCAAGAAACTTCACTTCCTTCTTCCAGAAATGACACTTTGAAAATTTTTCTTTTAGCTGATGCTGCCTTAACGTCTCAAGCACCACTCTAAGATGAACTTCATGCTCTCTTTCATCTTTAGAGTATATCAAAATATCATCTATGAAAACTAACAAAAACCTATCTAAGTTCTCTCGGAAAACTCGGTTCATTAAATCTACAAAGAATGTCGGCACATTAGTTAGTCCGAACGGCATTACTAACCATTTGTACGATCCATATCTGGTTCTAAACACCGTCAAAGGAATACTATCCTCTCCCACTCTAAGTTGATGGAACCCTGTTGCTAAATCCAACTAGGAAAACACTTTTGCCCCACTCAACTGGTTGAACAAATCGTCAATTCTAAGTAACAGATATTGATTCTTTATCGTCTTCTCATTTAACTTGCGATAATCGATGCATAACCTTAATGATCCATCCGAATTCTTAGCAAACACTGTGGCTACTCCCCAAGGCGAACTGCTTGGTCTAATGAAATTCTTGCCTTCCAAATCCACCAATTGCACCTTTAGCTCCTTCATCTCGCTAGGTGTCATTCTGATTGGTGGTCTACTCACCGGTTCTGCTCCTGGTACCAAATATATCTGAAACTCAATAGATCGTTTCGGCTCAATTCTACTACAGGTCCAAAGGCATATATAAATTCTCTAACAATAAAAACTCGATTCAACTCTTCTTCTACCTCCACAACACCCAACAAATCATTAACCTCAAAACTAGGGTTTTCTATGGAGTGTACAATCCGCTCACTATAGTCAGGGTGTCTAAGTGATATTTTCCTATCATAGCAAAATATCCTAGCATCGTATTTACTTAACTAATCCATACCCAAAATAATTCCGAACCCTAGGAAATCAAACACATGCAAACTGCAAACAAAGGTATGACCTAACAATTCAAACTCTAACTGGTCACACTTCATCCCAAGTGTTGCATACCCTCCTATCGGATTTGCAACCCTTAAGAAAGTAACTAGGTATGAGGGTTCTAGGTTAAGCTTATCTACCAAACAATGAGATATAAAAGAATGCGATGCACCGGTATCAAATAGAACTCTAACTAATACACCGTAAATCAAAAGCGTACCCCCAACATAGCTTTTCCTTTCTCCTATGTTGTTGGTCTCGAGGTACCTGGTTCCAATGCAAACATCTTGCCTTTTCTATGATGACCCGCACTCGGCACCCTCTAAATCCGACACCAAACCATGCGTGTCCGACCCAAAGCGCACCGATTGTAGATGATCATGAGAAAGAAAAGAGAGGGTGAGAAGAAAGAGAGACGAAAAAAGAAGAAGAAGAGAGAAGCAGAACTAAAACAATACATAATCACACATGCAGTGGAATAACATATAATATAGATCAATAATCTTTACAAAGAGAAACTGTAATATACATAAATCAATATCAGATTACACAACAAATAATCATCAGCTTGGACAGTTATAATAACATGTCCTCACAAATGATGATAATTTACAACAAACAACAATGCAAAGCAGCAGAAAAATATACAGATATGTGTATTACAACATGAAGATCTCCAGCTCGCTTGTTGAAGCTCCAAAAGCACAAAATTTGAACCTGTAAATATACTCGGTCTGACCCGAGCATTGAAAGGGACGAACGCCCAGATCAGTCTGGTAAACTAGCGTGAGAAAACACACCTCAACTGAATTTATAAAGTTATCAAAACTTTTCCTTTATCAAAACAAAAGATATCTCGTAAGACCACGTTGCAAATAAATACCGACAGGGTTTGTACCTTACGATAACCAAAACATCTCATAGCAAATTCTCTTATATTATAATAGTGTCTATTATACAAATAATATTAAAATAGCTGAAATTGTTACATTATTAAATTCCAGCATACACCTTTTAATAAAAGGCTTTCTACAATAGAAAATGGCAGGCACGTATTGGATTTTGGATTTCCATACAAATGACTAGGTGAAGGGACTACCTTTCCGAACCAACATAGTACACTCTAGAGGGATGTACCTAGGGAGCAGATACTGCCGGACTAAACCAACACAAGACCGGCCTACCCATACCTGGATAGTATCGATTATGTTGTCACTCCAGTCGTTACCGACCTTTATCCGTGGCCACTAGCATACATCAACAATAATCAGATATACGACATCATAGCGTGTTAAGATATACTAAAAGAGTGATGACATCTCCTAGTTGGGAGCGACCCACTTAGCCTTGCTGCTTCTATCCCTGTTTCAATCATTTTTCGGGGAGTGAGGCCAAAAGAGGTATCGATTACCTTTCACATATCACATCATCTTGAATGCCACATTGCCATTTCCGTTGACTACTAATTGCCTTCCACAAAAATACAACCCTTGAGCTCGTACGTCTCATGGAGGGTGTTAAGCTAAGAGAAGTTTCCTTCTCCGCCACCACATGATGTACATTTGTAAAAACCAATGTATGCAATCTTAGAAATGCAATGTCAGCCACTCGTCCATACAAGTTGTCCAAGAATAGGACAAACCGAAGGTACTTTCCTACCACATCCTGTCGAGGAATCCCTAGGATTAGTAGCGAATAGTCCTTGGATTGGATATTTCATAACGAAGAGACTACTGCTACTAGATGTATCTTGGGATTTTAATCCCAAATGGTCAACAAGCAGTCCTTCACTATGAAAATCCTAAATATCAATATCATCGACCAACCTGCACAATCGTCGTATATATGTTGGTCCGAAGTGGTTTTCAGATAAATCTGATCTCCGTCCCTTCGCACCAACAACGCAAAAGCGTTTCTCAACCTCACGCAGAAACCAAGTCTCGTAGACTTATTACATCTCTAACTTTCAACTTGCTATCCTTCGGCCAAGAAGGAAGCTTGATAGATTGGAGTAATCACTCTTCACTACACGAATCAACATTCTCAACACAAACGATAATCAAGCCTACACAGTCAGTTACTTACTAAGTGTACGACTAATTAGTTTCCACATCAAGTTGAGGAACTAAAATGGCCAAATTTGATAGTTGGTTAATTAACTATCAAAGCAACAAACAAAATCTAGCACATAAGTAGTCACTGGGCCTGATTTCATTAATCATTTATAATTCAAAACACTTCCCAATTATTCGCTTCAAAATATCTTTTAAAAAGATAATATTCAAAACCATTTCACTTATTGGATATTTGGAAAATATTTTCCTATACTTATTTTAATAATAATTAAATTCATAACTTATTTTATTTTCAAACCATTTAAACTTCATTTTATAATATCACTTTCCAAAACATCCATTTTATTTAAAGGATTATTCACTTTTCAAAATCATGAATATAATTCCTTTACCAAATTCATTATTTCTACACATTTAATTTAAAGGATTATTCACTGTCCAAAATGGTGAATACATTTCCTTTACCAAATTCATTATTTCTACACATTTAATTTAAAGGATTATTCACTGTCCAAAATCGTGAATATAATTCCTTTAATAAACTTTCATATTTAACTTATCAAATTAAATTGATTTCACATTTATAAAACAGTGTTTACGAATTCTATTTATAATTTATAAACACTTCCATATATAAAATTCCTTTTATTAACCAATTTCCCGTTTATCTCATTTATATATCAAAATCCCATTATAGGTTTATTTACTTATAAATCTTTTTATTTACAAATTCATTATTTAGTAATCTATTTATAAAGCCCATTATAAATTCATTTCTAAATTTTACTTGCAAATCCATTTACAAATTTGATTACAAATCCATTTCTTATATTTATAAAACACTTTTTATAATTCCACTACTTTTATTTATAAAATATCAATTTTATAAATCTTATATATAAACCAAATATAATAAGTTCAAAATTCTCAATTTAACTTATTTTAACAACATTATAAATCTTATTAATATACCATCTAAAATAAATTCAAAATTCTCATTTTAACTTATTTTAACAAAATAGTTAACTTCATTTTTCCAAAATTATATTTTGATTATATTTCACAAAACCATAATTTTTATAACATAAAAAGTATAACTTTTATTAATTTAAAATAAATCATTTCTTTAACAATTCAAAATTTTATATATTTTCAAAATCACTTTGAAATCCTTTTTAAATTGAAACCATCGTTTTAATATTTTTAAATTTCCAAAAATTATGGCCCAATGCTGCAAAAGCGCTAAATAAGGGAATTCCCATCAATCATATCAATCATGGCATCCAAATATCATATATCACATGATAACAACATATATAAAAATATCTGTAAATAAAATCAACAACGGTGAGAAATCTAGTTTGATCCCTCCAACCTGTAACCTGCAACAAATATACATATTAGAAAATATGTACAATGTCCGCTTTGAGTCAGACGCGTGTACAAAGGGTCATCCGCTCGTACACGGGAACGTATAGGATCTCATCCGCTAAAATATGCGGAAATATATCCAAACCAATCAATATGTATATAATATCATATCTCATCCAAACAATCACCAGTCATCATAAATAAAATTATTCTCACTTGTATAAAAATACAAGCGAGTCAGAAAGAGTGAGTTATACTCACTTTGGTAGCAGTCGTCGTAATAGCGATTTATTTTAATTAAAATTAAACGAGCGTTTAATTTTAACCAAAATTTTCACTAGCTCAAATAAATCCCAATCCAGCTTTAAAATGCAGTGCTCGTCAATACGAACCCAATGTAATTCGTTTCGTCCGATTTCGACCTCGTATGACAAAGTTATGGATTTTTAAAGTTTACACGAATTTAAATATAAATAAATTACACCTTCTTTTATAATAATAACCTAATCTCGGCTGCACGTTTCAAGCAGAAAAATTACGGTCGCCCTTTTTCTTTCTTCTCTTTCGTTCATCACCGATTAAAACCTTACATCAGCCGCCGTTTCTTCCATCCAAAAATGCTCCTCCATCTCGACGTCAGAGCACGATCCAACAACTCCACCATGTGCGCCACTCTCGCCTCAACCCATGGCCAAAGACCGACCCCCCATTGATGCGCCATGACCAAGAAAACTCCTCCGACATGCTGCACGAACGCGGGCCCCTAGCCCCTACATTGAGCCTCCATTTCAAATCTCCACCATTGATCTTCTAGAGCTCGATTAGCTCTACAACTTCCATGTTGAACTCGAAGCTTGAAAGGGCATGGATTAAGAGGATTTGAGGGAGGAAGATCATGACTTATTGGCCATTGAATTCTAAATGACGGCTAGGTTTTAAAATCCTAGAATTGTTGCAAATGGAAAAAGTGATGGCCTTTTATATAAAATTTTCGTGCACTATTCATCCGCGAAATTTTCGAACTCCAATCGAAGCGTGCCGCCAGGCGTTTATAATATTTTACCCATATTCCAAACACAATGGAATATATATCGGGAGCTAATTCCATCGTATTTGGAAGATAGGTTTTCGAATCGAATTATTTTAATTAAAATTACTTAAATAAATTTCTACGCGTTTCAGCTTCGCACGACCAAACCGTAAGTCCGATTGACACGAAATTTGAAATCCTTTAATAATTCACTATTACGGATCCAATGAAACTGGTTTCGTCGAAATTCAAAACAGTGTGAAAAAAGACTTTTTACACGTTAATTAAATATTAAAATTTCCAATTTCTATAAATTAACTTTTAATTCAATTTTAAAAGTTTACTATCTCCATTCAAATTCAAATAGCATTTAAAACAACGTTATAAATCATTTTTATCCATATTAGATTCCAAATTCAATTATTAACACAATTTCTAATATTAAATTAAACAATTTAATTATCCAAATAAATCACTATATTTGAAATATAAGTTATTCAACTTATAAAATTAACTTTTGAATATTTAAAATCAATTAAATATTTAAAATTCTAATGACTAAATAACTGGGTCGTTACATTCTTCCCCCCTTAAAAGAATTTCGTCCCCTAAATTACTAAGTAAGAAAAGATGCTACAACTCCATTAAATTTCAAAACAATTTCCTTACAATAGATTATCAAATTCATTTAAGTAGTTTAACTTATCCAGTTCCAACAGTTATAACTTTATATAAACTTTTCTAAGTTTAAATTCATTTATAGTTATTAACCAATGTCATTTCAAAAACCAACTAATATAATTTCAACTTACAACTTAAAATCAAATTTTTAGTTATCAAAAATTTCCCAAAATTTCCAAAAAAAATTCTAACACCTTAAGTTTTCAAAAAAATTTGCCATAGCCTCCTTTGCGCAACTCGATCGAAAAAAATCACAGTATATATATATCACAAATATACATCTCATCTTCGAGGATGAGGCATCTTGTAGGGAAAAAATATAAAAGTACGATATGTTATCCGAGATATGTACCTTATATATTATTAGCGAGCATATATGGCTAAATTAGCGTGAAAGCGAGCTCCAAATGCAAAGCATACGCCATCCGTGTAACGACCTGTAATTTTCGATAATTAAATTTTTTAATTAAATAAGTTGTTGGAAATTTAATGTTGTGGAAAATTGAAAATTTTAAGATTTGTTAGTAAGAAAATAACTAGAATGTAATGTTAAAAAGGTTAATTCAAGACAATTGATAACTATTTTAATGTACGTCCAATTAATTGGAATGATTGAAAGGTTATAATTGGCTATAAATTGTAAATAAAGAAATAAATTAAATGTTATATTAATTGATGAAATAATATGAAATAAATTGTAATTGGATAAAATCAGTGTTATGTAAGTATTTATAACATTTGTTTGTAAATAATAAAACCATAAATGTGATTAAATTAAGTGAAACGTGACCATTGTGATATGTTACCTATTTATTTAAGTTGTTGAATTAAATTGGAAATCAATTGAAATTAAATGTGATTAAATATTACGTTAATGAAAATTAAGAGGAAATTGGAGAATATTAATGTAATAAGATATAAACCAATGTTAACTATGCCCATAGAGTAATGATTGACTGAATAAAAAGATTGAAATCAAATCAAATCATTCATTGGAATTAAATTATAATAATTGGATTTAATTATAGTTGAAATTGAACATTATAATTAGTGTAATTTTTGACACTAAATTGAGATGTAAATTTGTTTTAAATTATTGTAAATGTCTAAGTAATCAAAAATGATGAAAATTGTTAGTTATTAAATTTGAAATTAAAAAGTGAATAAATTGATTTAATAATAATTTATTTAATTTATGTGAAAATAGCCATTTTGGTCACTGTCTCAGATTTCGACGAAACCAGTTTCGTCAGATCCATAACAGTGAATTATTGCAGGATTTCAAGTTTCGTAGCGATCGGACTTGTCGTTTGATCGTACGAGCTCAAAACGCATAGAAATCAATTTAATTGAAATCAATTTGAAATAAGCTAATTTTCAAGCTAACTTCTTCATACGATGAATTAGTACTTGAAACATGTTCCATTGAGTTTAAAAATATCAAAAACATTTATTTTGATATATGGGATGACCCACTTTCATTTCGGAAGCGAAACAGGCTTTTCGGGTCGTTTTTGTCAATCCAAATCAATTTGGGTGTTATTCATTCTTATCGGGCCTTGTTAATATAAATAGTTATGTTTAAACCCTAGCAGCCTTTTTCTTATTTCTAAACGTAGATTTCCATATGCTCCTTCCTTCCTTCCCAATGGCAATAACCCTAATTTCCAAATTCAATTGCAAATCAAAATCAAATCGAAAAATTTAAACTCCTCAAACTATATCATATTACATATCGTTGGAAAGCTCTCGACGAGCGCATTCTACTATAATGGATTTTTTTCGATTTGGATCATCGTTTGTCCAAAAATGGGTGATTAAATCTCGGCCATTCATTGGGGCTTGATCATATGTGATGGATCGTCAAATTGATTGTACGGTAGCGTGGAGATGACCGAGCGGAGTTCAACGGCGTGGTTCATTCTTTCATCCGATGGTCGGATTGTCGCCTAAAATTTAACTAGGGTTATCTATTTTGGGGTGGCGGCTGCATGATTTTGGCAAACTGGACAAAGTCGCGAGTGGGATCGCGAGACGTGGGGAGAGGCGCAGGCGGAGGCGCGGTCTCTGGTGTAGGCAATCGGAGCAAGAGGTGGCAGCGGCAGCTTCTAGGTTGTGCTAGGGTTTAGGTCAATCTGTTCGAGCGCGTTTCTGTAGCCTGGCATGATGCGTGTAGAAGTTGAAGTGGCCACGTGGCTTGAGAGAGGTGTGTACGTTTTCTCTTTTTTATTATTATTTAATTTGAAATTTAAAAATTTCCATTGTTCTAATTATCATAACTTTTGCGTACTAGGGCTGATTCATGCGCGGTTTGTTCCGCTAGGATCGTATCGAAATTTCAGACATTTTGGCACTTGTTTGGACGAATTCTAAGACTGTTGAATTTTGGGCCTTATTTTGGATTTCAAATCGATTTGAAGTCAAAGGTGAGTGTTTTGGCCCACTCACAACTTCTAAATTATCTTATGTTAGTTAAATTGAATTTATGATATGATTTAAAATTGATTTATCGATGTTTGGTATATTTAATTTTTCATTCTAGTTAAATTTGACCTTTATTGAATTTAATAGCCATTTAATTTAATATTGAAGTTAATTGCCAGTTAATACCTGCCATTGATCACTGTTTGATTGTTATTGTTTATTGATTGGTTTGAATGATGATTGTGATGGTTGTTGATTGTTGATATTGGATGACTGGATGTTATATTTTTATATTGTTATAACATTGCAAGTTCCCTATGGGTTGAAATGATACATACCCGAACGATCTGATAGATTAAGGGAAATCGTTATGAGTTGAAATGATAGACTCAAGAGATTTTATGGATTTGAAGTAAAATTTGGGATTGTGGGTTGAAATAATATATACCCATAAAATTTAAAATATTTACGGATTGAAATGATAAATATCTGTATCACTTAACCATAGGGTAGAAAATTATATACGGACACCGGAATGGTTAAATTAAATGATTTTAAAACCCTTAAATCTTGAATTGGGTTAAATGATATTTTAAAGAAAATTGATTTATATAAATTGAATTACTTTGAAATCCAAGTTTTAAAAGTTGGAAATTGGAAATTAGTTTAAATCAAAATTCTAAAGTTGATTTTGAAGTATAAACGAAATTTATCGAAATTGATTTATTGAAACATTGAAAATTTGTAACTTTGAAATCTACTGAAATTGGAATAGCTTAAATTGATATTTTAAGATGTAAAATTGGGTTTTGATTTGAAATCTGGATATTGTCCAGATTTGTCGAAATGAAAGAAATAGTTAAATTTGATGTTAATTTCAAAATTATTTTCTTAATACGAACTGTAAAAATATTATTTTAAATTCTAATTATTAAAATTTTCAACTATTAAACTAAATTAATCTATTTTAAATTATTTTAAACCATTTTTATCAGTTTAAACTATTTTTAATTTATTTAATCTATTTAATCCAATTTAAATCTATTTATCATATTTTAAACTAATTAACCCATATTAATCTATTTTAATCTATTTTAAATCTATTTAAAGTATTTTAATCTATTTTAATCTATTTTAAATCTATTTAAAGTATTTTAATCTACTTTAATCTACTTTAATCTATTTAAAGTATTTTAACCTATTTTAATCTATTTTAAATCTATTTAAAGTATATTAATCTATTCAATTTATTTTAAATCTATTTAATCTATTTTAAATCTATTTTAAAACTATCCTAAATCCATTTCAACTATTTTAATCTATTTTTAAACTATTAAACTATTTTTAATCTATTTTAACCTATTTAAAGTTCAGACTGTGTAAAGTGGGATGATTTATATTAAGCGAATATGGTTAAATGATATTATAACCAAAGTTGGATTTAAATGACATATTTAAATAAATATGATGATTTTGAAATGAGGATTTAACCTATTTGGCTGATATGATTTCAAAAGTGAATATGATTTCGAAGAGATATGGTTTGAATTGAATGTGATATTTTGATATCAATTATGAAACGGTTTTTGAAATTTAAAAGAACTATCCGGTGTGAAATAAGCATTTGGTTGTTAAAGAGACCAGGATCAGATATTGTCATACTCTCTGCCAATACCGAAAACCACTTTCATAACTGTGTACGTGCTGGAGATTCTAGAATGAAGTAGGATGGTTTGGAGAACGATTCTATATGAGGTATTTACGTAGCCCTGACTCCTATGAGTCAGCTTGATGTGGCTAAAATAGAAGCTATACCGGGCCAAGTGAGGTCGCACCTCCGATCGGGCTTATTTCATCGATACCATATTATTGCTTTGTGATTGATTTGGTGGCCACCCCTTGATTTTGATTATGGGAGTGTGTTCCGAGGTGGGCGGTAGTAGCTGCTATGTGTTACCACCAGTCCGGGAGTGCAAATGGTAGAATCCTACCCTTGCATTGCCTCGCGTGCCTTGTCACATGCCTTATCGTGCCTTTTACGAGTTTGGTTTGTGTCGTATCTATGGAGTGCTCTCTGATAGCCCACCATTTTACGGTGGAGTTTACAGTATCTGTATAGACTACAACATTATATAAAATGTGTTAAAGGGGGATATGGGTAATGCCTTAACGCTATTTTAATACTTTACTTTACTATAGACACTATTATAATAGCATATTGTACTATGTATGTAGATAGTTTAACGGATCCTTAGGAGATGGAATCCCAAACATCTCTTAAGTTATTGGACTCACGTCAAACACTGGATAGGAGATGTCAAACCCCGTAAACATCTCTGATGCCGTTACACTCATATTGATTTACTGTTGATTCAACTTACATAAGATCTTTTAGTTCTGACTCGAGTGTTTTGTCTTTTCATTCGCTTGGGTCAGTCTGAGCTTTTCAGTGTATCAAAGACTACTTTAAAGGACAAAAACGAAGATTTAGTACTATCATTATTTATTTTATTTATTCCACTGCATTATGTTGTTCCACTTCATTATTATTTATTTCTGTTGTATCTAACTCTGAATTCTATATTGTAAAAGAGTAATCAAATGTTATTTGTAAAACAGCTTCATGAACTGTTTATTTGATTATTATATTTTGTCATTTCGCTGTGAGATTCTGTGTTTGTTTTCTTTCTTTCTCTGCTTTTTCTTATTTACCCCATAACAATCCTCCCTTTTGAATGGTTTGAGTCTGACATGTGTGGTTTATTGTCGATTTAAACCGTCCAAAAAGGTGGGTCGTTACATTTGGTATCGGAGCTTTGGTTTAGCGATAACCTTAGCTTTGTGGGGTCTAACTCATTAGAGAATAGGGTAGTAATACCTTAGAATGAGTCGTTGAGTGTATATATATGAGAGAGCATATTTGTTAGTGTTATAAAAAGTTTTTGTATTGCGTTAATTTGTTCTGTTTAGTACTTATAAATTCTGGTCGGTACATGGGACGCTATGGCACCGATAGAGATTTCTAAATACTAAATAGGGCAAACCGACACAATATTATTTTGAAATATAGGTAAATGAAATAATTTTACCTAGTATTATATTTGGAATATAAAAGAATAATTTTATAAATAATATGATTAGATGTGATATAATTGTTTATTAGGAAGTGGAATTTATAAATCTTGGTGGTAATAGAATTTACAAATAAAGTAAATATAAATTGAAAATTTGAGAACATAAGTTCCGGGATTCTTGAAAATTGCTCTCGAAAGATTTTGGAATATAATATTAGTATTGTTGGAAAGTATTTTCTGATATAAATATTTCAATATGATTTGAAAGAAATGCTTAAAGGAATTTTAGAAGGAAATAAGTTCTGTACTCCCCTCTCTATCGTTGGAAAATAATTTCGGTGATGAGTGCACACATCATCGACGTTCATTTTCGAGTTTCAAAGTGGGAAAACCGTTATAGTAGTTTACTACACATTTGTTTTGATAATTAAATCTTAATTTTAATTTCCAGATATGATTTGATATGTATAAAAGATATGATTATATATATATTATTTTAAAATAATTGAAAAGGAACCCGGTATTTAGTTCTTAAGTTTTCTGCAAATTGGAAATTTCAATTATTATAATGAAAGAAATCTTGACTATTTTAATAATTGGAAACTTTTAATATGTGTAATTAGAAACTAGATGCTAAGTGATTAATGAAAATATAAGAAATTGAAATTTTGTAAAATGTAAATCAAAGGGATATGAAAAATGAGAAATGATAACTATTGAACATTTTATTTACTAAATGAATAAGATGAACTTGTGTAACATTCCATTACCCTCTAAAAGACATATATAACTTACCAAAATGTAAAAAGTTGTAATGTTAAATAGGAATATGTAATAGAATACTATACAAGTAAACTTTAGTAAATGAAAGTGTTCAATGGAATTACTTTTATAAATAAGAATTCTGATATTATAAATTGTTATAGACTTAGGTTAATAGTTTGAAATGTTACTAATCAAATGTAATAGAAAAGTGAATAATGTAAGAAAAACGATTATAAACTTAAGTTAACATTTTAAGCTATTTATAATTAGATTGAATAGTAAAAGGTGAATACTGTAAGTAAATAATTATAAACTTAAGTTAATGTTGAAGCCATTTATAATTAAAGTGAGTACTATATTAATTGAATGATTATAACTTCAGAAAACATTGAAATGATTTAGAAATGGATTTAATATTTAATAATACTATATATGGAAGAATGAATGTGGAAAAGAAATAATCCATTAATAGTGAATTAAATTGTAAAGAGACTTACACAATAATGGATAATCTAATAATTGAAATGGAAATAACTTATGTAAGCAATGAATGCAAAGTAATGAAAAGAGAAAATGGCATTGTATAAACGAATGCGAAATGAATTTTGTAAGTGATGAATGTAAATTAATTAAATAAACATTGTATGAATGAATGAAACTGAAGAACAGTAAATAATATGAAATGAGATTTATAAGAATAAACTTAACTGATATTTGAACTTTTTGCTTGTATTGGCTTATGGGATGATTGGAAAAGGATACTTCTAACTGTATAAAAATGTGTAAATAATCTATTGAGTTTTATCTAAGACTGTTGAGTGTATGGTATACTTAGTAGTTTATTTATCATTTTATACGGTTAAACGTCTCTGAACCTGAACAAACCATTTGTTTTGGTTGCTATGGATGGATAATTGTTTTCTTTGTTGAAAATGTTGTTTGTACTGTTTGTTCGTGAATGATTATTGTTATGTTGTGATTGTTTTATTGTTATTAGTTGAAACAACTTAAATATTTTCCTTTTACTTAATTATTAACCTCTTTGGATTGTATAAGTGAAATACATGTTTATGGAAGCAATAACTACTGCTTTTGGTTTAAAAAATAAGCGTTGTTTGCCCGACAAATAGGTACGTTTTCGGATTACGGTTTTCTAGCGATATTATATTGTTTCCCTGTGGTTTGGAATATATATTTTGAAATATGTGATATATATTGTTATTGTTGGTATTATTATTTCTCCCAGACCTCTTCGTACAAATGAGACTGTCGAAATTTTCCATGAATTCCGGACTTAGAAATTTTTTGTGAAAATAGAAGTGTTTTCAAACTTTTATTAACTTAAATATAAAAGGATTTAATTGTTTATAAATTGATATATTTTATTTAAATTATTTAATTATGTAAATTGATTATTTATAAATCTAATATTTTGAATAAGATATATTAATTCCTTATTCCTTCTTTTCCCTTTTCGAGGACGAAAAGTTTTGAGTGGGGGAGAGTGTAACGACCCGTAATTTTCGATATTTAAATTTATTAATTAAATAAGTTGTTGGAAATTTAATGTTGTGGAAAATTGAAAATTTTAAGATTTGTTAATAAGAAGATAACTAGAATTAATGTTAAAAAGGTTAATTCAAGATAATTGATAACTATTTTATTGTATGTCCAATTAATTGGAATGATTGAAAGGTTATAATTGGCTATAAATTGTAAATAAAGAAATATATTAAATATTATATTAATTGATGAAATAATATGAAATAAATTGTAATTGGATAAAATCAGTGTTGTGTAAGTATTTATAACATTTTTTGTAAATAATAAAACCATAAATGTGATTAAATTAAGTAAAAGGTGACCATTGTGATATGTTACCTATTTATTTAAGTTGTTGAATTAAATTGGAAATCAATTGAAATTAAATGTGATTAAATATTACGTTAATGAAAATTAAGAGGAAATTGGAGAATATTAATGTAATAAGATATAAACCAATGTAAACTATGCCCATAGAGTAATGATTGATTGAATTAAAAGATTGAAATCAAATTAAATCAATTCATTGGAATTAAATTATAATTAATTGGATTTAATTATAGTTGAAATTGAACACTGTAATTAGTGTAATATTTGACACTAAATTGATATGTAAATTTGTTTTAAACTATTGTAAATGTCTAAGTAATCAAACATGATGAAAATTGTTAGTTATTAAATTTGATAAAAAAGTGATTAAATCGATTTAATAATAATTTATTTAATTTATGTGAAAATAGCCATTTTGGCCACTCTCTCGGATTTTGATAAAACCAGTTTCGTCGGATCCGTAATAGTGAATTATTACAGGATTTTAAGTTTCGTAGCGATTAGACTTGTCGTTTGATCGTACGAGCTCGAAACGCATAGAAATCGATTTAATTAAAATCAACTTGAAATAAGCTGATTTTAAAGCTAACTTCTTCATACGATGGAATTAGGACTTGAAACCTATTCTATTGAGTTTAAGAATATCAAAAACATCTATTTTGATATATGTGATGACCCACTTTCATTTTGGAAGCGAAACGGGCTTTTCGGGTCGTTATTGTCAATCCAAATCAATTTGGGTGTTATTCATTCTTATCGGGCCTTGTTAATATAAATAGTTTTGTTCAAACCCTAGCAACCTTTTTCTTATTTTTGTACGTACATTTCCATCTGCTCCTTCCTTCCTTCCCAATGGCAGTAACCCTAATTTCCAAATTCAATTGCAAATCAAAATCAAATCGAAAAATTTAAACTCCTCAAACTATATCATATTACATATCATTGGAAAGCTCTCGACGAGCGCATTCTACTGCAATGATTTGTTTTTCGATTCGGATCAACATTTGTCCAGAAATGGGTGATTAAATCTCGACCGTTCATTGAGGCTTGATCATCTGTGACGGATCGTCGAATTGATTGTATGGTAGCGTGGAGATGACCGAGCAGAGTTCAACGGCGTGGTTCATTCTGTCATCTGATGGTCGGATTGTCACCTAAAATTCAACTAGGGTTATCTATTTTGGGATGGCGGCTGCGTGCTTTTGGCGAACTGGACGAAGTCGCGAGTGGGGTCGCGAGACGTGGGGTGACGCGCAGGCGGAGGCTCGGTCTCTAGTGTAGGCGATCGAAGCATGAGGTGGCGACGGCAGCTTCTAGGCCGTGCTTGGGTTTAGGTCAATCTGTTCGAGCGTGTTTCTGTAGCCTGTCACTATGCGTGTAGAAGTTGAAGTGGCCACGTAGCCTGAGAGAGGTGAGCACGTTTTCTTTTTTTATTTAATTTGAAATTTAAAAAATTTCATTGTTCTAATTATCATAACTTTTACGTACGAGGTCTGATTCACACGCAGTTTGTTCCGCTGGGATCGTATCGAAATTTTAAACACTTTGGCACTAGTTTGGATGAATTCTGACTGTTGAATTTTAGGCCTTATTTGGATTTCAAATCGATTTGAAATCAAAGGTGAGTGTTTTGACCCACTCACAACTTCTAAATTATCTTGTGTTAGTTAAATTGAATTTATGATATGATTTGAAATTGATTGGTTGATGTTTGGTATATTTAATTTGTCATTCCAGTTAAATTTGACCTTTATTGATTTTAATAGCCATTTGATTTAATATTGAAGTTAATTGCCAGTTAATGCTACCATTGATCATTGTTTGATTGTTATTGTTTATTGATTGGTTTGAATGATGATTGTGATGGATGTTGATTATTGATATTGGATGATCGGATGTTATATTTTTATATTGTTATAACACTGCAAGTTCCCTATGGGTTGAAATGATACATACCCGAACGATCTGATAGATTAAGGGAAATCGTCATGAGTTGAAATGATAGACACAAGCGATTTCATGGATTTGAAGTAAAATTTGGGATTACGGGTTGAAAAAATATATACCATAAAATTTAAAATATTTACGGATTGAAATGATAAATATCCGTATTATTTGACCATAGAGTAGAAAATTATACACGGACACCAGATTGGTTAAATTAAACGATTTTTAAAACCCTTAAATCTTGAATTTAGTTAAATGATATTTTGAAGGAAATTGATTTATATAAATTGAATTACTTTGAAAATTCAAGTTTTAAAAGTTGGAAATTGGTTTAAATCAAAATTCTAAAGTTGATTTTGAAGTATAAACGAAATTTATCGAAATTGATTTATTGAAACATTGAAAATTTGTAACTTTGAAATCTATTGAAATTGTAATATCTTAAATTGATATTTCAAGATGTAAAATTGGATTTTGATTTGAAATTTGGATATGGTCTAGATTTGTCGAAATGAAAGAAATAGTTAAATTTGATGTTAATTTCAAAATTATTTTCTTAATACGAACTATTAAAATATTATTTTAAATTCTAATTATTAAAAATTTCAAATATTAAACTAAATTAATCTATTTTAAATTATTTTAAACCATTTTAATCAATTTAAACTATTTTTAATTTATTTAATTTATTTAATTTATTTAATCTATTTAATCCAATTTAAACCTATTTATCTTATTTTAAACTAATTAACCCATATTAATGTATTTTAATCTATTTTAAATCTATTTAAAGTATTTTAATCTATATTAAATCTATTTAAAGTATTTTAATCTATTTTAATCTATTTTAAATCTATTTAAAGTATTTTAATCTATTTTAATCTATTTTAAATCTATTTAAAGTATTTTAACATATTTTAATCTTTTTAAATCTATTTAAAGTATTTTAACATATTTTAATCTTTTTAAATCTATTTAAAGTATATTAATCTATTTAATCTATTTTATATCTATTTTAAATCCATTTCAACTATTTTAATCTATTTTTAAACTATTAAACTATTTTTAATCTATTTTAACCTATTTAAAATTCAGACTGTGTAAAGTGGGATGATTTGTACTAAGCGAATATGGTTAAATGATATTATAACCAAAGTTGGATTTAAATGACATATTTAAATAAATATGATAATTTTGAAATGAGGATTTAACATATTTAGGTGATATGATTTCAAAAGTGAATATGATTTTGAAGAGATATGGTTTGAATTCTATTCACAATCATGTTGTTCCGGTGCATTGTTATTTATTTCTGTTGTGTGTAACTCTGAATTCTATATTGTAAAGAGTAATCAAATATTATTTGTAAAACAGCATCATGAACTGTTTATTTGATTATTATATTTTGTCATTCCGCTGTGAGATTCTGTGTTTGTTTTCTTTCTTTCTCTGCTTTTTCTTATTTTACCCCATAACGTTCATCCCTTTTGAATGGTTTGAGTCTGACATGTGTGGTTTATTATCAATTAAAACCGTCCTAAATGGTGGGTCGTTAGAATCCGCACCTACTAAACACTCAACAAACCATAAGAACATGTATATGGAAGTAATATCAATATATATATAACATATGCTATACAACAATACATACAAATAAAACACATGCCACATGAGAAGTCACCAAACACTAACATCCAACTAACAACCATCCAACAAATTTACAACCAAATTGGTTCATAACCAAATCAATATTCATTCCAAATTTTATTAACATTCACTTGATTTGGTTTTCAATTTATTCACTTTCAATTAGATTCGATTTGATTTACACATTCAATTAGTTTACATTCACTAATTTACATCCAAGTTAGTTTACTTCCCATTCAAATCGAATTCTATTATATTTAGATTCACTTTACTTTCAATTTGAATTCAATTATTTAACTTTCAATTTCATTAACCATTAATGAATTCATATTCAATTAACTAACAATTAATTTGTTCACATTTATTTGATTTGTTTCAATTCTATTCACAATCCATTCCTTTCATTTACAAACAACTTATTAATCATTAAATTCATTAATCATTCAATGTATTTTGCTTTCATTATTCACATTAGTTAACAATCATGCTCATTTATATTTAAATTGACTCTTCACTTAGCTCATTTAATTCATTTCATTTAACTTAAGTTAATCTTCATTTATTTAATTCACAACTTAAGTTTATTTCCAATTTTATCAAACAGCATTTCAACTTATACCCAATTCATATATATACTTAAGTTGAATTTCATTTATTAACTCAAGTTCATATTCATTTCAATTATTTCACTTCATCGATTTACTTATTTAATTCATTTTGATATCAAATTCAGCTTTCATTTCTTAACACTCTTATTGATGTGCACGTAAATGTGCATATTTTTATCACCATATTTAATCTATTAAATTGAATAAACGATCATATTGGGTGTTTTAACTTGTTTAAACCAAAATTCAAATTATTTTCAAATTGACACATATTCATCTTCATATAGGGGAAAAATGGTCATTTTTGTGAATTTATTAATTTGTGAAAATTTACTTACAATTTTCTATGTTGTTTTGTAGGAATTTTAGTGAATTTTACAAGTGGCTTCATGAAGATATGCATGCACAAGAGTGAATACAAAGGAATGGAGATGGAAATAATTCAAAGTGATGATCATGGAGGACCCCACTTACCCGCCTACCTTAATGTACACTTAGGAGCTATTGCACATGCTAAAAGGCCATTAAATCTTCATGCACACTTAATGGATGATTATTTGAAGTTAACGATAACTTGGCCACCACACTTCCTACGAGGGTATTTTGGGTAGTTCCAAAAAAAGTGAATTAGGGTTTTGTTTGTACCAAAAATGGGCACAACACTCTTCGGAAGTCTTTGAAGAGATAAACGCGCAGAATGAAGATTAAAACTGTGGGTTATCTAACAAAAACTCCAAATAACAGAAAGTAAATTGCAAAGACAAGCGATTTAGAGTGGTTCGGCTTTGTAGCCTACGTCCACTATGAAGGTTTGATGATTTTATTGCTCGATGCTCGAAGATTACAATTCTTTATACTGTAATACAACTGAATTCAAATACTAAGTGTCAATCTAAAGCAGCGGCGGTGTTCTGGAGTAAATCTGGCAGAATCTGGACGCTCTTCAGTACTTAGAATTCTTCGACCCCTTTTCTGAATGACCAGGGGGTCTATTTATAGGTGTAGGAGGCTGGTATTTCGCCCAAAATGTGGGGAGACCAGTTCTGGTACGTCAGGGGGCCCACATGGCCGAAATCTGGAGACCCGGGCCCGCTTTGGGATCGATTCGACCCTTGGTTCGAATCGATCAAGAAAGCATCCAATCGAGCTGAAATTTGGCGTGCACATCCTTCATTATGTGTTTGAGCTTCTGTGAAAATTTCATGGCATTTGGACTTGTAGAACTTGAGTTATGATCGATTCAAGTTGGTGTTTTTCGTACTTTGGAGTCGTTCGAATCGATGTCCTCGAATCGATTCGTTCGAATCGATCTTCCAGTTCGTGAAGATGGTGACGTGGTGCGCTTTCTTCGAATCGATCCGGTTTCCATTCCGGATTGACTGGGTCGAATCCACGACTTGGATTCGAAGATGGTGGAGTCGAGGGCAAGCTGTGCCTTATCGATTCGAAGTGAAGCTTGGCCTTATCAATTCGAAGTGAAGCTTCCACGATGGATTCGAAGCAGACAAAAAGGGATGGATTCGAAGGGTTCTCTTTTGATGGATTCGAAGTAAGAGGGGGTTTCATGGATTCGAACGAACTATCGATTCGAACTTAAGCTATGTGAGGATGGATTCGTGGTGAGGCTCTGGGCCGATGGATTCGAAGCAATCAACTTTTGATGGATTCGAATTATAGCAGGATTCGAACCGAAGCAGATTGATGGAGTCGAACTAGTGCATGTTGATAGACTCGAACTGAAGCATGTCTCCATTGTTCTTCCAACGGCGATAACTCGAGCATACGAACTCGGATTGCTTCGAAATTTGGAACGTTGGTTCCTACTGCTTTGCTTAGCATATCTCATCAATTGTAGCCCGATCCGGACTCGGACAAACATCGTCGATATCCGTAGTGATCCTACGTGTAACCGACTTCCAAGACGATCTGTTACTGTTCTTTTAGTTAAGCCCTTGATATCACGGCCTTGCCAAAAGGCGGGATAACATTTGCCCCCCAAAGTACGTCTTGTGTAAACATGACGTGCTTTGAAAAGTTGCAGTCTCTCACTGGACAGCTATGACATGCTTTACCGAAAGTTGCATTCTGTATCGCTGTAATCGACCGTCGCACAATAGTGACTGGTTGTCAGTTTTTTGAGTCATGACGAGATGAACATTCGATCCCTGTAAATGATAAAGATCAAACATTAGTCAGAAATACGTACATACGTGCATTATCTTGACTTTGATTAACGTTGCGTGATCGCAAGTCGTTGTCAGTTCGGTTCACTATCGAAACCTACATCGGTCCTCTCCTGGACAGATTTGAGATTCGAGCTAAAATATTGCTTTGATGATTGCCTATGATTATCTTCTTGTATCGATCCTCTCCTGAATCGAGGTAAAAAGGTAATCCAATAATCTTTTCATGCCTAAGCGATGTGTTCATTTTTACAGATGGTTTTGATGGATTCGAAGTGCCCATTCGAATCGATGACCTTCGAACCGCTGCGAGTCGAGGGATATGAGGCTGGCACTCCGAATCGATAGGTACATGACGGTTTCAATTCTGTTTTTGCTAACTCCTTCGTATCGATAGAAGTTCGAATCGGTGCAGCTTCGTATCGATGAGCCTCGTGGAAATGTCGCTTTGATGGATTCGAAGAGTAGATGGAGTAGAAGTTGTGAGTGTTCGGATCAATGTTGTTTTGTTTCGATGCTGCCGGAATGGATTCGATGTGGCAGAGGATTCGAAGCCGGTTGGATTCGAACTAAAGGAGGGATTCGAACTGAATGGATTCGATGTCGCGACGAATCGACTCGAGTCGATTATCCCACCTATAGAAGCCGGTCAGATATACCGGGAGGCGAATCGCCACATCTCCCCTATATATACCGGGTTCCTATTCACTTCTCACTTTTTACTTTTTACTGTTACGAGAGCTTCTTCTTCGACTCGATCCTTCAGAGCAGGAAACCTTTGTGTCTTCATACGAATTGATCAAATTTTCCCAATCCTTTGACTATAGTCGAATACAATCAGGTAAACATGGAACCGATTCGAGTGTAGAACATTAAAACTTGAAAAACTTGGCAGCGATTCCATTTTTTCTTCTGAAAAGCATGAAGGATCAGTAGATCTGGGATGGGTCGAATCGATGAATCTAGGGAAAGGAACCTGTTATGGATGGACTTCGTTCCTCTTTACTGCTCTGCATCGATCCGAGAACGTGCAATTCGAATCAGTCTTAAGTGTCAGGCTTCGAATCGATGATCATGAAAGAAAAAATAGATCAAAACGATCGATTCGAAGCAATGTTGCCCTGATCGATTCGAAGACATAAATTCTGATCGATTCGAAGCTATGTCATGCTCATGGATTCGAAGCATTTTTCCTTCTCCAGCTTCCATCGAGTCGTACCATACGGATTCGAAGTATTTGGACTTGAGCTTTATCGAATCGATTCACATCGATTCGAGCCAGTGGATTCGAACTTTATTGATTCGACTCATATCGATTCGAGTCAATCGATTCGAACGTCCTGACTTTTGAAACTTCTACTCTTCTGATTTATCCCAACATCTGAACTACGACCAGTTTCACGTTGAATTTCGACGAACATAATGAACTTTAGCATACTTGACTCCGACGAGCTTCGGCCTCGCATAGTCGAACTTGACCGAAAGATTTGACCTCCTTTTTGAAGCTCGTCGATGGAACTGTGACTTAACCAACAACACAACTGACTTATACACGAGGTTGGTTCGTAGCGTTTGGATGTTGCGGAAGTGACGGTCAGCGATGACGGTCATTTTCATTCTCAAATTCCCAAGATATGTTGTACGAACATCCTGTTTCATTCTGTTAACTTTGCTTAAGTGATGCATATTACTTGTACTGCATGACACGTCCACACACACACTACACTGGGGCATGCACGGGCTGGTTATGAACTTAACGTTGCTTTCTGATGAGTTAGCTAATTATGGAATCTTCGAGCTCCCAACAACAAGAGGTGCAGAGCTCGACTCCTCCTGTGCTTGAGATTCCTGACATCCCTGCCGACGTAATCGATCCGGCTCCAGATGAACTGCCGGAGGCGATATTTATCGAGGACCCTGTTGATTCGGTTCAGTCCAACATGTCTGAATCCTTGTTGGGACGAATATGCTTAAAGCATAACATATCTTTGGGTGACGTATTATTGCCCAGTGCTACCGATAGACCGCACAATCCACCTGAAGGATATACGGCATTCTACCGTCATGCTTGTGCGGCTGGAACTCTTCCTCCCTTCAATCAATATATCCGAAGGATGCTATCATATTTAGGGATCGCTCCTTCACAACTTCATCCCAACGGGCACGCGCTGCTGAATAGTGTCTTCGTAATATTTATGGACTGTCTCTTCCGCCCGCCGAGGCCCTTCGAGATCAGACATATATTTAACTTCAAGAGCAGGGGTGATAGCCCGTCGTTTACATTCTTGGAGGCAGTCAGAAATTGCCAAGTTGTAGTTGGAGCTTGGACGCGCCTGAGCTATTTTAAAAACGAATGGTTCTACGTTCGATGTCCTCCGGGTTTCGCTAGGCGATGGTTGTCCAGACGTAAGCGCCTTAACCTGTTCCTGTGACCAATAACTCTTTGGTGTTAAAATTGACATTTCATTCCTTTTACAGCTATTATCTCTAGGCCCGATGGAGGGCGTTTCAAGAGTACTGTCCGGAGTCTTCAAGAAGTCCCAAGCGAGCTGAGGCACATTGACTCGGTGCTGAATGACTACAACTTAAGAGTTCTGGGTCTGATTGACATTAATCAAAGCATAGTTGTTGAGGGATTTTCAAAGTCCGTCTCCAAGAAGGAAAATAAGAAGAAACCCAAGAAGAGAAAAGCGAAGAGGTCACTCGGGATCAGAATAATCGAGGCGAGTGACGAAGAAAGAACTCAGACGGACTCAGAGCCGATGGCTGACCTTTCGGGAAACTTGGAGGAATCGGGAGAAAAACGGAAAGGCAAGGCCGCCGTTTCCAAAAAACTTAAGTCAAAAGGGGGAAAATCTGTAGATGTGTTCCTTCCCGCTTCCGGAGTTATGATTTCTGAGGCCGCCCCTTCTCATTCGAGAGATTCTCTCAAAGGGCTTGACGATATCCCTATCCCAGATTATATATCAATCTCTCATAATCCTGGGTTGGAGGAATTACAAGATGTCTTAAATATGAACGAGCCCTTTCCTTTAAGTGCGGTCAACACTTCCGGTCGGTTTGGGGGTTTACACATTTACACACACTTTCACGGCACTTCATGATTTCTGCATAGTAAACATTGCTTTATGGGATTTTAATCCGTGATTCTTTCTTATCGCAGGTGAGATGTCAGGACGCGGCTCCACTCTAGATAGGCTTCGGAACGTGCGTCAATCTTCTCCATTCTATGATTCCCGTAGGAGAGAGACAGATAGGGACCATGGGCGAGGCTACTCGAGTCAGGAACGTTATGATAGAGACAGAGACTACTCGCGTAACCGTTCTGGTTATGATTACTCTGATAGAGACCGGGGGTATCAGCACCGACCCCGATCTCGTTCTCCTCCGCCTCCTAGGGCTCCAGTAGACCTCCCAGGGCCATCTCATCAGCAACAGTTGCCTTCTCAGTCTTCTCGGCCTGATGCTCAACGGCCAAGAGTGGAACCAACGGCAGCTGCTATAATCGAACAAGCTCCGGCCGAGCTGACAAGCGAGGGAGCTGCCAAACTCGCCCAAATGAAAAACGACTATCCGGAAATTTGCATGGATGGCTACATCTTTCCTCCTAATTTTAAAAGAATCCCTCCGGAAGCTGAGACCACTGCACATAATTACATTCACGACTTCTATGCTCAGTACAAAGAGTGGTATAAGGCAGCCGTGAAGGCCTCTAGAGTAGCTTTCGACAGGGCGAAAATCATTGCTGAACGTGATGTCGACATTGCGAAGCAGAAACGCATTATCCAAGTTCTTCAATCCGAAGTGGAGACGTCCCGAAAGTCGGAGCTTGAAACTCTTAAGAAACACGAGGATGTCGTGGCCAAACTAGCGAGGATGCAGCAAGAACACTGTGCCACAGTGGAAGAGATGGGCCATCGCAATACCACCGTTGCAGCTGAGCGAGACTTAGCCGTTAAAGAGCTGAACGAGCTCAAGGCCAAATTCGCTGAAATGGTGAAGGAGAAGGACGATGCGAATGCTACTGCTCAAGAGGCTTGCGACCAAGCAGTATCCCTCAGAGCCGAACTTGCTGCGGCGACGGTCAAGGCTAAGTCTGTGGAAGCGGAGATTCAGGAAAAAATTTTGGAGGAGAGGTCCAGGCTGGACGCTGAGTTCGACGATCTCCTTGTCACGTACAACGCTAATGTGCTGGAGCATAGAAATTTAGCGTGGCTGGGAGATGACTCCATGATTTTGTACAATGCCTGGACCCGGCTGGTGAATGAGAAGAAGGTAGTGCATCCAGATGAAACATTTGACGACTTTGAGCTGGAGATGCGTTTGCTCACTGATGATGAGAGGAAGACTCTTCATGAGGTGGTGATCTCCATGGCGAAGGAAAAGCTTGGCGTTCAATCTCTAGAGACAGGCGAAGGTTCGGGGACCGCGCATCACGAGGCAAGTGTTGGAGCTGTACTCCCAACATTGCCCGAAACCACTGGTGCGGTAGACCCCCAATCTGTTCCTGCATATAATCCTGACCAGCCGTTATTATCTTCTGCCGATGATTCCACCCATGTTTCGGTCCAGACCAAGGAAGGTATTTGAACGCATCTCGTAGTTTAGTCGTGAAAAACCTTAAGCAACACATTTGGCTAACAATCTTCGTTTTGTCGCATTTCAGTGACTGAAGTTATTGTGTCTGCGCCCCTTGCTCTATCAGCTTCTCATCAAACACAAGGGGTTGTTTTTTCTGAAGCCGTCACGACTTCCACTTTGATTGGCGAGGAGGGAGATGCGAATATGTTTTCTTTCAGCGCTCAAATGATTGAGGAGCTTCTCAATGAACCCATCAACCCCTTTGCCAACCCGTCCGATACTGTGAGTGAGGCTGCTCCGGCTGTTAGTTCATCTATGCCAGCTATTGGCACATCTGATGCGGCCCAAGTATCTCGTGAGGACGATGTTATTGCTGAGATTGCTGCCGAGATGACAGCAGGGAATGTTGGTTCTAGTCCGCCCGGGCCTGCCCCGCTAATGGTGATTTCGCCGGGTGGTACTGTATTGATCGAGACCGCTCCTGTCCCTCCTCCTGCTACTTCTCCTATGCCCCCGGCTCGTCCTCCTAGAAGAACTTCCGTCGCCTCCAGCTCTGAGGAGGATGTCGACATCATATCGCTGCCGGAGGGCAAGCCTGAAAAGAGCAAGCGATTGAGGAAGAAGTCGGGCAGCGGATCGGGTGGAGCTACCCCGAAGAAGAAGATAAGGAAGAAGAAAGATTGAACTCTTTCTTTAAATCTCTGTTGTGTAGGGTAGCATTTTGTTGATTCTTCTATAGCCGTGTATAGATGTGGATTCGGCTCCCACTAGTAGCAGTTTCTTGAACCATTTTGTAATCAGATTCTTTTTGTTGGTAATGGAAATGAAAATGTATTCACTTTTGTCTTCAACTTGCTATGTGTTATGGTTCTGCCCCCAGTATCGGGGATTAGTGTGGAGTTGATGTATGTTCATACTCTGCCTTGCGTACTGGAAGCACGGAGTTAGTTAATGTTTACACTCCAGTTCGCGTTCTCGAAAGCTGGAGTTCGTTAATGTCTATACTCCAGTTCGCGCTCTCGGAAGCTGGAGTTTTTAGGAGAATGTTTATACTCCGCCTCGCACTCTGGGAGTACGGAGTTAGATGAATGTTTATACTCCGCCTCGCACTCTGGGAGCACGGAGTTAGATGAATGTTTATACTCCGCCTCGCACTCTGGGAGCATGGAGTTAAGTAAAAAGCTTGTACCCAGCTCGCGCTCTCGGAGTACTCTGGGGTTTAGGAAAAATGTTTATACTCCGCCTCGCACTCTGGGAGTACGGAGTTAATTAATGTTTATACTCCAGTTCGCGCTCTCGGAAGCTGGAGTTTGTTTATACTCCGGTTCGCGCTCTCGGAATCCGGAGTTAGTTAATGTTTATACTCCAGTTCGCGCTCTCGGAAGCTGGAGTTTGTTAGTGTTTATACCCAGCTCGCGCTCTCGGAGTACTCTGGGATTTTGTGAATGTTTATACTCCGCCTCGCACTCTGGGAGTACGGAGTTAAGTAAAAAGTTTGTACCCAGCTCGCGCTCTCGGAGTACTCTGGGATTTAGGAAAATGTTTATACTCCGCATCGCACTCTGGGAGTACGGAGTTAAGTAAAAAGTTTGTACCCAGCTCGCGCTCTCGGAGTACTCTGGGATTTAGGAAAATGTTTATACTCCGCATCGCACTCTGGGAGTACGGAGTTAGTTAAAAGTTTGTACCCAGCTCGCGCTCTCAGAGTACTCTGGGATTTAGGAAAATGTTTATACTCCGCATCGCACTCTGGGAGTACGGAGTTAGTTAAAAGTTTGTACTCCAGTTCGCGCTCTCGGAAGCTGGAGTTAAGGAAAAAGGTTGTCGTGTATCAACCCATTTCTGGCCTGATGTTATGGCTTGCCCCCGAGCTCGGGTTTCATTTGGTGAGTGGTTGATTGCTCCATAGCCACTCCCTACTTGAATAAATTCCATTGCGTGATGGAATTTAGCTCTTCGTGCATCGTGATGTTGTACATTGTATTTAATGAATCACAGCTCTGGCTCAAAGAGATGGCATTTTATTGCTGAAATAAGAAAACACGGCAAAGTCAGTTGCCTTATTACAAGTTCTAATTTCGAAATGCAGAAACAAATTCTAAAACAGAATTGAAACTAAATAGATAAACATAGCCTGTTATGTGCGATAGCGACGAAGTCTTTCGCTATCCAAGGCCTTTGGTGAAGCTAGACCATCAGCGGTCGTCATTTCATATACATCATCCCCGAGCTCTTGCTTAAACTCATGTGATCCCTTCCATGTTGGTTTCATGTGCAGCAGTGCTGGGTATTCTTTTTTAATGACGATCTCATTGCGTTCAAAAGTTTTAAGTCGGTCCTTGGCATCGCGTAATCGGGCGATTCGTTTTCGGTGTATGACTGTCCTCAAGTCAACCTGATCGCCCTGGACGACTCCAACTCCGTTGATAGTGGGAAACTTTAAGGTCAAGCACCACGGGGCAATTACAGCTCTGAATTCAGTAAGGGCAGGTCGTCCTAAGAAGGCGTTGTATGGCGAGACTATGTTCAACACAGTGAACTGTAATGTTCGAACTCTCCAATGTTCCTTAGATCCTAACCTAACTGGTAACTTCACCACCCCAATAGGTACGGTAGAGCTACCGTTGAATCCATGGAGGTGAGTTTGGCAAGGTTCCAAATCCCTGGGATTCATCCTCATTTGATTATAAGCATGTATAAAAAGGATATTCACAGAGCTCCCGCAGTCAATTAGTATCCTCTTCATCCAAGCTGGACCTACTTGTGCCGATATCACGAGTGGGTCCGTAGTTGGGCTTCCGACATAACCAGTATCGTTGTCTCGGAAAGTGATGTCATTAATTGTCGCTCTCTTTCGTTTGGTCGAAGGTTTATTGTCTAAGTTATCATCGTACTCAAAGTCTGTTCGTCTAACCAAGTTGCTATATGATTTCATTTTTCCCCAGCTTTGCTTCGCTGTACGAGGACTATCACTCACAACATTAATCACCAGTCTTCCTCCGACACGACCTGGTTCTTCCTGTCTTTCTGGATTCTGTACATGATTTTGATTTGAGGGGCCCGCCCCTTCGGACTGCGGTGCCCGCACAAACTGATCTAACTTCCTTTCTCTGATCAACTTCTCAACGAGGTCTTGCAAGTGTCGACATTCACTGGTGTTGTGGCCATAACTTTCGTGGAATCTACAGAACTTTCCTGTTTGAATCTGCCTCTCCGACGATTGCTTCGGAGCCGGTTTCTTGTATTGCATAGTATTGCAAGTCTGTAGGTACACATTTTCCAAAGATGTATTCAGTGGTGTGTAATTATCGAACATTGGGGCCTCACGTCGTGGACCCTGATTTGGATCTCTTTTCTTATTCTGACCATTGTTTCCTCTTGGCTGCGTTTGCTTGTTTTGTATGTTCAACTGAACGTTTCCGGAATTGTCACCGGACTGTTTTACAGCTACATTGCTCTGTATCCCTTCACTCTTGGGTCCCGCATCGTCTTGCTTCCTGGACTGTTTCGCGTCCTCTTGTCGTAAGAATTGCGCGGCTTTGGAGTAGAAACGGTCCAACGATGCAGGCGGTTTTCCAGCTAACCAGTTTCCAAATTCAGAATCAGGGTCAATCCCCTTCGTTAAGGCCATTAAGATTGAGTTGTCGTTGGGATTACTAATCTCCACACATGCCGCATGAAATCTTTCTAAGTAACGCCTTAGCGTTTCCCCTCGAGCTTGGGTAACACTGGATAGGGTGTTGACATCTTTGGGTCTAGCGACATGCATGCGAAATTGTTCCACAAATTTCTTAGCCAGTTGATCAAATGAAGAGATAGACCTAGGTGGCAATCTCGTGAACCACATCGTTGCAATTCCACCTAGAGAGATGGGGAAACTGCGATACTGCGTCATCGGCCCTTGCGGCGCTCATTGACCACTCATATTTCAAGATGTGTTGATTGGGATCAGAATTTCCTTCGTACATAGGAAGGGTTGGCATTCTGAATCGCCGGGGAGGTTCAGCACTCAGTATCTCGTCTGTGAAGGGAGTGTGACTACGGGAAAGTCCCCAGTCATCGTTGGTAAGGCCTTGGCTTTCGCGGATCATCTGACGTATCATAGTCGAGATGTCTGGCATTGCTACATTTTGAGCATGCCGAGCTAAGGTGTGGTCGGGTTCCACAGCGCGAGTTCGGACCGGGCGCTGTCGACGGTCCAAATTTTGCCTCCTTGGCTCAGCGTCATCCAAGACGTACGGTTCAGGAGTACGTCCACGTTGCCGATTATTTGGCTCTGAAAGATTTCGGGTATCAACCCTTGTTTCTATTGTGGCAGCTACGGCATGATTGTCCGCGGTATGCTGTGTAGTAGGGCCTCCTTGTGTGGAGGGTCCGGCCTGAAAGCTGGTTGACGGTCCTGCCCTCAACTGTCCAATAGTTAAAGCGGGTTGATATCCGGTCGTTTGTGCATGACTCCCGTCTAATCGAGGACGGGTAGATCTGTGATAGTAGTCTGACGAAGCAGAACTTTCAGTGGATGAGCGGGAAACATCATCCCTTCTGGACCTCCTACGGCCCTGGCGGTTCAGTTGGTTTGTCAACTCGATATTGGCACGCAACTGTTCAGCTAATTGCTGCCGACTCTGAGTCAGTTCTTGTAGCAATACTTGGAATTCTTGTCTAGTGACTGCCCCAGACGGATCTGAGTGGGCAGTGTTGTCTTGGTTGGATGGCTGCTGTTGAGCAGGATTCTGTCCATCCCTACCTTCTTGTCCCGGAGCTGTAGAAGTGGTTCTCGTGCTAACCATTTCGAATGATGAATCCTTTTCCTAGATTTTATGCAAATCTGAGTAGAATGGAAGGACTGTGAATCAAAGATCTGGATCTTCCTCTTGGATTTGTGCAATCCGGTATCGATGGTAGATCCAAGGAGCAGGAGAAAAAAGCTGGTTTTTTCCCAGTGAAAGCACCAAAGTGTTTGTACCAAAAATGGGCACAACACTCTTCGGAAGTCTTTGAAGAGATAAACGCGCAGAATGAAGATTAAAACTGTGGGTTATCTAACAAAAACTCCAAATAACAGAAAGTAAATTGCAAAGACAAGCGATTTAGAGTGGTTCGGCTTTGTAGCCTACGTCCACTATGAAGGTTTGATGATTTTATTGCTCGATGCTCGAAGATTACAATTCTTTATACTGTAATACAACTGAATTCAAATACTAAGTGTCAATCTAAAGCAGCGGCGGTGTTCTGGAGTAAATCTGGCAGAATCTGGACGCTCTTCAGTACTTAGAATTCTTCGACCCCTTTTCTGAATGACCAGGGGGTCTATTTATAGGTGTAGGAGGCTGGTATTTCGCCCAAAATGTGGGGAGACCAGTTCTGGTACGTCAGGGGGCCCACATGGCCGAAATCTGGAGACCCGGGCCCGCTTTGGGATCGATTCGACCCTTGGTTCGAATCGATCAAGAAAGCATCCAATCGAGCTGAAATTTGGCGTGCACATCCTTCATTATGTGTTTGAGCTTCTGTGAAAATTTCATGGCATTTGGACTTGTAGAACTTGAGTTATGATCGATTCAAGTTGGTGTTTTTCGTACTTTGGAGTCGTTCGAATCGATGTCCTCGAATCGATTCGTTCGAATCGATCTTCAAGTTCGTGAAGATGGTGACGTGGTGCGCTTTCTTCGAATCGATCCGGTTTCCATTCCGGATTGACTGGGTCGAATCCACGACTTGGATTCGAAGATGGTGGAGTCGAGGGCAAGCTGTGCCTTATCGATTCGAAGTGAAGCTTGGCCTTATCAATTCGAAGTGAAGCTTCCACGATGGATTCGAAGCAGACAAAAAGGGATGGATTCGAAGGGTTCTCTTTTGATGGATTCGAAGTAAGAGGGGGTTTCATGGATTCGAACGAACTATCGATTCGAACTTAAGCTATGTGAGGATGGATTCGTGGTGAGGCTCTGGGCCGATGGATTCGAAGCAATCAACTTTTGATGGATTCGAATTATAGCAGGATTCGAACCGAAGCAGATTGATGGAGTCGAACTAGTGCATGTTGATAGACTCGAACTGAAGCATGTCTCCATTGTTCTTCCAACGGCGATAACTCGAGCATACGAACTCGGATTGCTTCGAAATTTGGAACGTTGGTTCCTACTGCTTTGCTTAGCATATCTCATCAATTGTAGCCCGATCCGGACTCGGACAAACATCGTCGATATCCGTAGTGATCCTACGTGTAACCGACTTCCAAGACGATCTGTTACTGTTCTTTTAGTTAAGCCCTTGATATCACGGCCTTGCCAAAAGGCGGGATAACAGGTTTTAAACTTGTATAAATACCCCTTATATTTCATGTAACCCTCTCCTTCTTTAGGCTCTCTTCTCTTTAGTTTTACCTTAGAAATAAAATGAGAGCTCTCCTTCTTTTCATGGCTACTTAGCCATTTCTTTTATGTAATTTTCTTTTATGCAAGTTAATACATGTTTTTTCTTTTCCTTATTTATTTCCTTTCATGTTAGTAGTGTAGATTTATTTATTTATGCAAGTAGACTAGTTTCTTTTCATTTTGCTCTCTTTTTCTTCTTGTTTATTCTATGTTGCAAGCTATATTTGTTGATTTGATAACAAATATGAGAGCCTAATCCCTTCAATCACTACAAGAAATATTACGTTTGACAGCTTCTAAACACAACATTTTTACACAACTTGCTGTTGTAAATATCAACGTAAATAAAAAAACTGAGCACAGCACAACATGATGCTGTATTAAGTCACTTTCCAGTACACTTTGATAGCCCGCCTAAGTTTCCCTCTGTTATTTTTACTTCCCGCTTAAAGCTTATTTTCCCCTTACTATACAGTAAGCAAAAATCTATAATCGATCATGCCTTCTTTTCCTCTTCCTTTACTCCACTCTAAAATTTGAAACATAGACAATAAGAAACCTCTCCCGTTCGTGCTTTAATTTTTCCTATAAGGACTCGTCCAGTTCCTAAATTAGCTCAGCTAAAGAGGTCAGCTTAATTCATATTTATATAGTAGTTTATTGTCGACTTTAACTAAATAATATTCATATTTTCCTTTGTGATTTCCTTTTAAATGAAAATGGAGTTCTCGTAGATTTAGCTTTATTACTTACATGAGCTATTTGGTTTTTAGGCTATTGAGATAGTTTAGGGCACTCTTCCAGTTTTTGTAAACTATTAGAAATATGGAGATCATTTTCTCACTCTAATGTTTTTTCTTTTCATATGGTTATATAAAACTAAGCTTACTGGGGTTATTTTGGGATTGAATTTAGTTATATGATTTATTAAATGTATGATTCATGTTTAGGAAAGTTTTTAGTTAATTTATGCACTGATAGTTGAAGCTATATAAGTACTTCCTATAAACTGTTTGTTATAAGTTCTGAATATTACCGAACATGTGCTGTCAATTATTGTTTTAATTCTAATTAGTATGTATGAAGCTATAATATATAGTAAGTAGTTGAGTGTGTATGTAATGTGCGGTGTTATCAATTGGTTTTAATTCCAAGTAGTTATGTGTGTGTGTAATTTATGAACTGATAAACGTGACTGCAGTGGTGTGTTATCAGTTTCTTCTAAACTGCCTTTTTTTCTTCATTCATTACTGCATAGTAGATCAATTTGTTGCTAATGTGTTAATAGTCTTTATTACCATGTGTTAACTTTTTAGCTTAGCTATATTTGGTGAATGATGTTGGTCACTTGATTTGATAATTTGCACGTGTAATTGGTTGCTTGGCATCAGATGGGCCAAAAATTGTTTCATGAGTATTCATTGAAGTTAATTTGGATATGGTCTGGTAAATCATTAGCATGTAATATAGAAAGCTTAGCTGGTTAAATGCTCAAAAAATGAAATATATAATACAGTTAAACAATGTTCGATTTCAACCTCCACAGTTTAGTAGCTATAAATAAGTTCTCCCAACGTAAATTATGAATATTGTTTTATTTTTGTATTTTTCACCTACCATGTGGTTATTTCTTGACTTATAGTCTCTTATAGCCAGTCTGATTTCTCAATTTCAAATTTTTTTCTGTTTGGAATCTACATACATGTACTTACATTTGATTGCACATATTACTACTCTGTTGTCCAAACACAGTTTATCTTATGACATTTTCCAATTTTTTAAATTTTCTATATAGTGTGATTTAAATTTACTAGTGGTTCTCAACTGTATCTTATATGACCTTTATGCTAGTTTACCTCATCAGTTGCTTTTTCCTCCTTTTTTCCTCTCGTTGCTCTGCCTTTATGCAGGAACTTAAGTTTCCAATGGAGAAAAACAGTATAAATGCCCTACATGTCAAGTCACAAGAGGCACCCTTATTCTTCAGGTACCATTAAAGGTTTTCAAATTTTACAAATTCAATTTATGAATAGACAATGAGCTTTAATAGATTCATGAGCTAAAAGATAGATTTATGAGCTATAATATTCTATCAAATCCTCAAACTTAAAAATATGTGTACATTCTAATTTTGCGATTGTCAAATAGGATTTTGCTGTTGGTTTGCTTTTTGTTTTGCTTCTAGTTTTGTGTGCTACTTCTGGTCTACTCCATGGAGTTAAATCAATGGAAAAAATCATAAGTAGTAAAAACAAATAATTTGAGATTACTTCTATATGACTAACATGAGAACTTTGTTGATACAAATGTGAAATGCCTCAAAATATGATTTGATTTAATATTGCCTTGGTTATTCTTTTATTTTCTGCATGTTGGTATTTCTGTTATATCTTTCTACCAAGTTCAGTTCTTTGTTGTCTAATATGTCCACTAGGATCATAAGTTGCTCTACTATAGCCTATATTGACTAATGAATCAAATCACCTGACAGATCTTAATTTTCAAAAATTTGGCATATACAAGGGTTGGTTATGGAGTGTGTACAATGGGAAATCTACAGCAACAAGAGGAGCTCTGCAGCACAGTGGGAAGCATGTAGTTAAGCTTACTGATCTTAAGATAATGTGAACATCGACATAACATGGAGCAGCGTCAAAACAGTTGGGTAATTGTGGCATATGAAGAGCTATAGAAAAATAATGAAGACAAGGTACTGAAAAGTGAATGAGATTGCAAGGAAGAGAGTCAGATTTGGAGAAGCACGGTGGGGTGCCCGAATCAGCTAAAGTGAACACCGGAGACTCTTCTATGTAGGAAGGTACACTACGATCAATCCATTCTAGATTTCTTGAGATGGAACAGTTGCAATGTGTGAACTTGATGACCTATCTTTAAAGAATGCAGAAGGAAAATGCAAGCTATGTCCAACTGAAAAACATGGGCAGGGGGTGCAGGTGCATGCAAATGAAAGTGAATCAATAGTGTGAGCAACTGAAGGCTTGTGAGATCTGGGCAGAAGGTGCAGATGTGTGCACCTTTCATTACAGGCAAGATCTTAAAACAGCATGGGCAATTGCGTGAGTACGAAGGCCAAAGAGCTGATCATTGTCAAGGAGCCAGAAAGTGGGTCTTTGCACCAAGTTGAACAGGCTAAAGGGCTAACACAGTATCGTATGCCTACTATAGCTACTATGTTCAATAGCAGGTTACCGCCACATTCCATAGCAGGTAATACAACTAAAATCGTACAAGTTCCGTATTGTTTCTTTGGATTTTCCAACAAATGGTCAGGCTAAGGAACTTCCTTCCACCGCATGGGATCGCCTCTGGCTGGACGTCCCGAGAGACAAACTGCTCTCTGCCAACAAGGCCGGGTTACCCCTGTAACAGGTAACTCACGAATATGCCACCCCCCGGTCCTTTGGGACCTTTATCCGAGCGCTCGATATCCAACATCACACATCATAAAGAAGGTGTATCCACATGAGTAAGTATCTGGGCTCCATACCATGATACCACCCTTTTCCAGAAGGAAATGACATACCCTAAAGGGCGCGACCCTCATAACCTTGCCGCAACATTCCTGTTTCGACCATTTCCGGGTTGTGAGGCTCTGACGAAGTCTCGTCCACAAAGCTACGCTTTTTCAAAAAGCCACGCTTTGGGTCAACAGATGATCAACCTATAATCACAAAGATAAATGATCAAACAAATGATCATATCACAAATGATCAAACATTGATCATCACACAGCAACACTCAGCATGTCACATTACCAAATTGGGATATATCGCTGATAAATTTCAACTACATAACCTCTGAGCTCGTACGTCTCAGAGAAGGGTGTTAAGCTAAGAGAATAAATTCTCCGCCACCAACAGAAATGTATTTGAAAGAAATCGGCTTTATATCTCAAAGTGTAGTGTCAGACATACAATCCATACAAGTCTGTTCCGGGATCGAACAGAACCGAAGGCACTTCTCACGAAGCCCTTGCAAATCCGGATAATTTCCAATCACGTCCGGACTTCCCGTCACTAAGGGTGATAAAACCTCTATACCGGGGATCAGCCGATGCAGAGTAACTCGACGGTAATCCTTCCGTTTTCAAAAATATCCGGTCTTCAACACCGGTCTTCAAATGCTATCCATATACGACGTATCAGTATTCAGAACGGGTTATATGACACAAAGGTCCTCTCCCGGCTAAACCGAATAGTGAGCGTAATATTTAAAAACATATGGATATGGGATTTCAATTAAGTCACAACTTATTACCCAAAATCTTTCTTTCAAATGGTTTAACAAATTACCATTTTTAAATCTTTAAACAAAAAGATTCAATCTTTACGGTTTAAACAGTTTCCACACTTTAATCCTTTAAACAAAAGATTCATTCACAGATTTTCCAAATTAATTTCCATTTCAATTTGATTAACTCGTTAAACCTTTAAATCAAGATTTAACTTATAGCTTTCAAAACAATCCCATTTCAAATGATTTAAACCAATCATTATTTTAAATCTATTAAAGATAACAGATTCAAATCATAGCTTTTCAAAACAATTCGTTCATAACTTGGAAAACCATCTTCACTTCAATATTGAAATTCCTTTAATTAAACTGGAATTTCATTTCTTATCTGAAAGCTTTTATTCTTTTAAAACAAAAGTTTTTATTTCGGAAAATCTGATTCATTCATACGAGTTGAAATCCTTGGGTTAAGTTCAAATTCTCAAAATTACATTTTTTTTAAATGGTTTAAATTCAGATAAACACATTTATAACATTTTCAATCTCTAGTTTCAAATCATAGGATTCAATTTCCAACTTGAATTCAAATTTAAATCAAATTATTTAAATTTTCAAAACTCGATTAAGTTATTCAAAATAACTTTTATCTTGAAATTCTATTTCAAAAGCTTTTCACTTTAAACCCAAATTTCTAATTTCAAAATCAATTGAAATTAAAATTTCAATTTCAAAAACATCAAATTTGCATTATCTGTGACTTAACCGATTTCCACGTGAAATCCATATTTGTGTGTGTAAAAGTGTGGTCCAGGGGTTTAACGCAATAGTGCAGCATCATACAATCATCATATATCAGAATACAGAAACATAGTCGATAAGCGATATAAACTATAACGCTCATCTTTATTCACAGATCATAGATATATATAAATTTCAGATAAATAAACTACAGTAAAGATTACACACAAATCAGAATATATCACAAAGCATCATAGATCAGGAAATATCAAACAATTCAATCATCCAATCAAATCCAAATATTCATAAGTAAGGTCAGTTAATTATCTGATTTTTTTAAACAGATTAATTTCTTATGAATTATTAATCCTGGTTAATTAACATTAATAAATTATAAATCATTTTGATTAATTATTCTTTAATCATTTATAAATCAATTTTCTTTTTATCATTTAATTACTTCCATTAAGTAATTATTCTTTTTAGTCATTTTCATTTAGTGATTAATTAATTCACAATTTAACCTTAAATTAATCACAGTAATTAATCATTCTTTAATTTATCAAAACCTTAATTAATTTTAAAGATAAACCCTTTTATTTCACAAGTTAAAAATATACCCATTAATGAAGAAGTTTAAAAGGATTTAAATCCAAATGCATATTTATTTGTAATTTGAAACTCAGAACTAACTTGAACCAGGCAGGCAGAACTTGAATTTTAAACTGAGCTTTTAAATCTTATTAAAGTTTTAAACCTGAGAAACAGTTTTCAGAAACCCTGTAACCAAACAAAATCGACCCAAGCAATTTCAAGACTTTCCTGAGCCTTACTTCGAGTCCTTTCCCAACTCCTTTTCCCCGAGTCATCTCGTTACTTACTCCAGCTTACACCCGAGTCTATCTCTTCTTCCCAAAACATCACAAACCCAGATGCACGAAACTTCACGCGTGCACGTGCACCGTGACCACATCCACCTCCGACCAACTTCGATCGACTTCCCTCATCGGTCCTACCCGCATACTACTCGGAACCATTCCCGAGTCTTCTTCCATTCCATTTCCCCTGTTATAAAACTTATATAAATTTCTACAGTAAAAAAAAAACAGTAGCCTATCACCTCCAAATTTCTCGAGTACGAACTCGAGTTAACCCCAGAACCCCCGAGACACTCACGAGTCAAACTCCACAAAAACTCGAGCAACAGAACTTCGTCTTCCTCAAAGTCATTGTTCCCAGACCTCCATCTTCCTCTCGAAACAATTTCAAGATTTCTCGATTACGCGATTATCATAAATCAACGCGTTTAGCTTTTTCGTTCAACATAAGATATCTTGATGATTATGGGCTTAAAAATCATGAATTTTCTTTTAAAAATCCTATTTTACCATGACAAACCAGATTATGATTCTGAAATGCTAAATCATGCCGATCGAAATTTGGGTTTAGTTGAGATTTAACTGTTCTACCTCCTTTAGGATGAAGCTACTCTTTAATACTATCTAGAAATGTTTCCAGATCGAATATTTGGTCATCACTAACAGGTTTTATTTTTATACCTATGTCTAAAATACATCAAGCAAGAAGATATTGATTTTAGTTCAAATTTTGGAAACCTGTAAATGCTTAACAGAGGTATATATATATACTTGTATACCAGTATGCAAACATGTCTATAGCCTAATTCAACTATATTCGAGATGAATACATCTAGACAAACATACATATAAATCATCACCACATAGATATCTCATGCAGCAGTATCAAAAGATTTAAAAGTTGAGAGTTTGCTCACATGGATAACTTGATGAATAGAGATGCTTCAAAATTTACAGACAAGCCCTCAGAACTCACACCTAACATTTTTGCAGATCAAACATCATCACAGTAATTCCTAAGCAACACATAATAGTTCTAGATTTTAGTTTAAAGGTTTACTCACTTTTTGAAATTTATTTGGAGACAGAGAATACTTTCACTTGTTTTGGAAATCTGCAGTTTTTATTCCTCTACTCTTTTATTTCTCTCTTCAGCAATTTGTTTTGGACTTGTATATATTTTTCTAAGTTTATTTTCTTTCTTCAGAAAAAAAAAAGTTTTGAACGAACTGATGCATGGGTTGATACATATAGAAATGTACAGAGCAAGGGAGGTACAGTTTTCTTTTCTTTTTTTATTCATTTGTACATTTGCAACCAGAGATTTTTTTTATAAATATGGTGGCTAATACTCTTTCTTTTGCGTGCTAGAACTGATGGCATTAAATGCCCATGTTTCAATTCTTGTTTACATGCAGTCCTATTCTCTTATGCAAGTACAAATCTTGTTTTATCAAAAGATATCTTCTTACATGCTTCTATCTTCCTACTACCTTTCTTATCCTCATATACTCACGGCAAGCATATGGTTTGAATTTGTAATTGTTTCTATCTTATATATGTACTTACTTTTTTTTTGTTTGGTTACTTTATTCCCTTAGCTTATTTTGTTTACAGCAAATTCCTTTTAGTTTGAACACTTTTGTTATCTTGTTGTTTTGCTTATTACAATTTCTTTTATTTCATTTTATTAACTAATGTTTGCTTTTATTTGGTTAATTCACTTCCCTAGTTTATTTTGTTATTAAAATCTTAGTTAACGTATTTATTCTCTATTTTACAAACTATAAAATTTATCTTGTATACATTTCTATTTCAATCTCTAACTCTAATACTAATTATTTAAAAATCATTTATTTAAGAATTTATTTTAAATTCAATATATATATATACACAATATTTAACTTTAAATGATTTAACACATTTATATTTGTTTTCGGGGAAACTCGAATCAATTTATCAATAAATTTTACAATTTTTTATTCCAAAATTCAATTAATTATTTATTTAAATTTTTATAAAATCCGGGATCGTTACAGACTTCCCCCCTTAAAAGAATTTCGTCCTTGAAATTACCAAGGAGACACAAAAATAGATGAAGAATATTTCATCGAATCAAACCGAATATCTATTCTGCATTTGGCTTACCAAATCAGAATATCAAGAACGAATCTGTTTAACACTTCACAAAATACTCGGGTTATCCAGATCTACGAAATATGCAGGGGCATCGGTTAGTTCAAAAGGATAACTAACCATTCGTAGAATATACTGGACCCAAAGAAATTGACAGATAGATGGATACAATTTCGAAATTTTTAGTTTAGAAACTAAATTATATCTATCAACTATAGCAATCAAAGCAAACAATCCATCCAAACAAACAAGTCTTGCCTATCTGGAGTTTATGTCCCATATTAATATATCGAATTCCTTTCTGGATCTACCAGAAACTATCGAAGAATTGAGAAAAGATGTTGAACAAAAGAGATTGATAGAGAAAAGATTGCTTCCACTATTGTTACAGGACGTTGACCATTTATAGTCGTATTCCCCTGTCCCCTATCTCGTCCTCTTCTTGCACTCATACTCACTATCAGTGGATAGTAAGAGAATTTACTGAGACATTCGAACGGATATCTGAGAATTACTCATTCTAGAGTTTACTTCACTCTATCTCTAATGAGCTACTTAATGTGTTATACTCCTGAGCTAAAGTTCAACCTATGCTCTGATACCACATGTGACGGATCGGGTTTTGCCCGCTCGAAAATCAACATCCGTACTTCACATTGTACTAGAATGCCGCAGATTCGACCGTTCAAATCCGATTCGCCGGAGCTATAACACAATTAAGTAAATAACACAGCGGAAGAAAAGAAATCAATGATATCATATACAACTCCAATGAATACAATATCCAGAATGATATACAACAATGATATCAATATGATACAACAATATCAGAGATACAAGAAATAACAGCGGAAAAGAAAAGATAACAACATCAACGGAACAATATCAATAGAAGTGATAACTCCAAAATGATCTTCAGACAAGAATGAATCCACAACTCCAAGATAAGTAACTCCAATGAATGAACTAGCTCCAGATAATCTACTAAACCTGAATATCTGAAAAGAAACCCAACTCTAGACTGCCCGTGTGGAAAATAGTGGGCACCCAGAGTTTAGGAAGGGAACAATAAACTCCGGATCAGTCATGGGACTGGTGTGAGCAACAAAAACAGTTTATCTTTAAACAACAGCAAAAGAATTTTAAACATTGAAATCCGCAATGCTTTTGGAAAATGAAACTACCATAAGACCTCCCGCCACACACACAATGCAAACGCAGAATTGGAGGAGATTTCTTCTTATGATAGTCAAAGATGCTTACTACGCAAATCATTGGATATTATTATTAGTGCATAGTGCAGAAAACATTTCGAAAGTATAATATTAATCTTAGCCAACATACGACCAGTATCGTATGCCTACTATAGCTACTATGTTCAATAGCAGGTTACCGCCACATTCCATAGCAGGTAATACAACTAAAATCGTACAAGTTCCGTATTGTTTCTTTGGATTTTCCAACAAATGGTCAGGCTAAGGAACTTCCTTCCGCCGCATGGGATCGCCTCTGGCTGGACGTCCCGAGAGACAAACTGCTCTCTGCCAACAAGGCCGGGTTACCCCTGTAACAGGTAACTCACGAATATGCCACCCCCCGGTCCTTTGGGACCTTTATCCGAGCGCTCGATATCCAACATCACACATCATAAAGAAGGTGTATCCACATGAGTAAGTATCTAGGCTCCATACCATGATACCACCCTTTTCCAGAAGGAAATGACATACCCTAAAGGGCGCGACCCTCATAACCTTGCCGCAACATTCCTGTTTCGACCATTTCCGGGTTGTGAGGCTCTGACGAAGTCTCGTCCACAAAGCTACGCTTTTTCAAAAAGCCACGCTTTGGGTCAACAGATGATCAACCTATGATCACAAAGATAAATGATCAAACAAATGATCATATCACAAATGATCAAACATTGATCATCACACAGCAACACTCAGCATGTCACATTACCAAATTGGGATATATCGCTGATAAATTTCAACTACATAACCTCTGAGCTCGTACGTCTCAGAGAAGGGTGTTAAGCTAAGAGAATAAATTCTCCGCCACCAACAGAAATGTATTTGAAAGAAATCGGCTTTATATCTCAAAGTGTAGTGTCAGACATACAATCCATACAAGTCTGTTCCGGGATCGAACAGAACCGAAGGCACTTCTCACGAAGCCCTTGCAAATCCGGATAATTTCCAATCACGTCCGGACTTCCCGTCACTAAGGGTGATAAAACCTCTATACCGGGGATCAGCCGATGCAGAGTAACTCGACGGTAATCCTTCCGTTTTCAAAAATATCCGGTCTTCAACACCGGTCTTCAAATGCTATCCATATACGACGTACCAGTATTCGGAACGGGTTGTATGACACAAAGGTCCTCTCCCGGCTAAACCGAATAGTGAGCGTAATATTTAAAAACATATGGATATGGGATTTCAATTAAGTCACAACTTATTACCCAAAATCTTTCTTTCAAATGGTTTAACAAATTACCATTTTTAAATCTTTAAACAAAAAGATTCAATCTTTACGGTTTAAACAGTTTCCACACTTTAATCCTTTAAACAAAAGATTCATTCACAGATTTTCCAAATTAATTTCCATTTCAATTTGATTAACTCGTTAAACCTTTAAATCAAGATTTAACTTATAGCTTTCAAAACAATCCCATTTCAAATGATTTAAACCAATCATTATTTTAAATCTATTAAAGATAACAGATTCAAATCATAGCTTTTCAAAACAATTCGTTCATAACTTGGAAAACCATCTTCACTTCAATATTGAAATTCCTTTAATTAAATTGGAATTTCATTTCTTATCTGAAAGCTTTTATTCTTTTAAAACAACAGTTTTTATTTCGGAAAATCTGATTCATTCATACGAGTTGAAATCCTTGGGTTAAGTTCAAATTCTCAAAATTACATTTTTTTTTAAATGGTTTAAATTCAGATAAACACATTTATAACATTTTCAATCTCTAGTTTCAAATCATAGGATTCAATTTCCAACTTGAATTCAAATTTAAATCAAATTATTTAAATTTTCAAAACTCGATTAAGTTATTCAAAATAACTTTTATCTTGAAATTCTATTTCAAAAGCTTTTCACTTTAAACCCGAATTTCTAATTTCAAAATCAATTGAAATTAAAATTTCAATTTCGAAAACATCAAATTTGCATTATCTGTGACTTAACCGATTTCCACGTGAAATCCATATTTGTGTGTGTAAAAGTGTGGTCCAGGGGTTTAACACAATAGTGCAGCATCTTACAATCATCATATATCAGAATACAGAAACATAGTCGATAAGCGATATAAACTATAACGCTCATCTTTATTCACAGATCACAGATATATATAAATTTCAGATAAATAAACTACAGTAAAGATTACACACAAATCAGAATATATCACAAAGCATCATAGATCAGGAAATATCAAACAATTCAATCATCCAATCAAATCCAAATATTCATAAGTAAGGTCAGTTAATTATCTGATTTTTTTAAACAGATTAATTTCTTATGAATTATTAATCCTGGTTAATTAACATTAATAAATTATAAATCATTTTGATTAATTATTCTTTAATCATTTATAAATCAATTTTCTTTTTATCATTTAATTACTTCCATTAAGTAATTATTCTTTTTAGTCATTTTCATTTAGTGATTAATTAATTCACAATTTAACCTTAAATTAATCACAGTAATTAATCATTCTTTAATTTATCAAAACCTTAATTAATTTTAAAGATAAACCCTTTTATTTCACAAGTTAAAAATATACCCATTAATGAAGAAGTTTAAAAGGATTTAAATCCAAATGCATATTTATTTGTAATTTGAAACTCAGAACTAACTTGAACCAGGCAGGCAGAACTTGAATTTTAAACTGAGCTTTTAAATCTTATTAAAGTTTTAAACCTGAGAAACAGTTTTCAGAAACCCTGTAACCAAACAAAATCGACCCGAGCAATTTCAAGACTTTCCTGAGCCTTACTTCGAGTCCTTTCCCAACTCCTTTTCCCCGAGTCATCTCGTTACTTACTCCAGCTTACACCGAGTCTACCTCTTCTTCCCAAAACATCACAAACCCAGATGCACGAAACTTCACGCGTGCACGTGCACCGTGACCACATCCACCTCCGACCAACTTCGATCGACTTCCCTCATCGGTCCTACCCGCATACTACTCGGAACCATTCCCGAGTCTTCTTCCATTCCATTTCCCCTGTTATAAAACTTATATAAATTTCTACAGTAAAAAAAAACAGTAGCCTATCACCTCCAAATTTCTCGAGTACGAACTCGAGTTAACCCCAGAACCCCCGAGACACTCACGAGTCGAACTCCACAAAAACTCGAGCAACAGAACTTCGTCTTCCTCAAAGTCATTGTTCCCAGACCTCCATCTTCCTCTCGAAACAATTTCAAGATTTCTCGATTACGCGATTATCATAAATCAATGCGTTTAGCTTTTTCGTTCAACATAAGATATCTTGATGATTAAAGGGTTTAAAAATCATGAATTTTCTTTTAAAAATCCTATTTTACCATGACAAACCAGATTATGATTCTGAAATCATAAATCATGCCGATCGAAATTTGGGTTTAGTTGAGATTTGACTGTTCTACCTCCTTTAGGATGAAGCTACTCTTTAATACTATCTAGAAATGTTTCCAGATCGAATATTTGGTCATCACTAACAGGTTTTATTTTTATACCTATGTCTAAAATACATCAAGCAAGAAGATATTGATTTTAGTTCAAATTTTGGAAACCTGTAAATGCTTAACAGAGGTATATATATATACTTGTATACCAGTATGCAAACATGTCTATAGCCTAATTCAACTATATTCGAGATGAATACATCTAGACAAACATACATATAAATCATCACCACATAGATATCTCATGCAGCAGTATCAAAAGATTTAAAAGTTGAGAGTTTGCTCACATGGATAACTTGATGAATAGAGATGCTTCAAAATTTACAGACAAGCCCTCAGAACTCACACCTAACATTTTTGCAGATCAAACATCATCACAGTAATTCCTAAGCAACACATAATAGTTCTAGATTTTAGTTTAAAGGTTTACTCACTTTTTGAAATTTATTTGGAGACAGAGAATACTTTCACTTGTTTTGGAAATCTGCAGTTTTTATTCCTCTACTCTTTTATTTCTCTCTTCAGCAATTTGTTTTGGACTTGTATATATTTTTCTAAGTTTATTTTCTTTCTTCAGAAAAAAAAAGTTTTGAACGAACTGATGCATGGGTTGATACATATAGAAATGTACAGAGCAAGGGAGGTACAGTTTTCTTTTCTTTTTTTTATTCATTTGTACATTTGCAACCAGAGATTTTTTTTATAAATATGGTGGCTAATACTCTTTCTTTTGCGTGCTAGAACTGATGGCATTAAATGCCCATGTTTCAATTCTTGTTTACATGCAGTCCTATTCTCTTATGCAAGTACAAATCTTGTTTTATCAAAAGATATCTTCTTACATGCTTCTATCTTCCTACTACCTTTCTTATCCTCATATACTCACGGCAAACATATGGTTTGAATTTGTAATTGTTTCTATCTTATATATGTACTTACTTTTTTTTTGTTTGGTTACTTTATTCCCTTAGCTTATTTTGTTTACAGCAAATTCCTTTTAGTTTGAACACTTTTGTTATCTTGTTGTTTTGCTTATTACAATTTCTTTTATTTCATTTTATTAACTAATGTTTGCTTTTATTTGGTTAATTCACTTCCCTAGTTTATTTTGTTATTAAAATCTTAGTTAACGTATTTATTCTCTATTTTACAAACTATAAAATTTATCTTGTATACATTTCTATTTCAATCTCTAACTCTAATACTAATTATTTAAAAATCATTTATTTAAGAATTTATTTTAAATTCAATATATATATATATATACACAATATTTAACTTTAAATGATTTAACACATTTATATTTGTTTTCGGGGAAACTCGAATCAATTTATCAATAAATTTTACAATTTTTTATTCCAAAATTCAATTAATTATTTATTTAAATTTTTATAAAATCCGGGATCGTTACACTAATATAAATTTATTAGAAGGTAATATAGGCTGAGCTCGGATAAACTAAGAGCACACTAGAAACCAGGTGCATTTTTTGAAAATAAACACTGAAGTAGTTTTTTAGTGCATGATTTTTTACAGGGATCAGATTTTAGTGCATGTTTTTTAGATATGTTGCTAGAGTTAATGAGCTATCTTTTAGTTAACTCATAGGATGAGCTTGATGGTCTTTCTAGCTGAAATCAAACTTATTTAAAAAATTTAATCTAATTGAATTAGCAACCTGTGTAATTTTAAAAGTTGAAGGAATATGTTTAGGCGGTTATATCTATGCATTGCAATATTTATATCATCAGTCACTATCACTTTCTTTGGCATATATTTTTTTACCTTAATTTCTTGAGCAAAGTACATATATTAAGATCAATTTTTAGGATGTTCCCAGCTGTTATTACCTTCTTTGGTTAATTTATCTGGATTTCAATATTTGTATCACTGTTCTAGGTTCCATTTAGTGAGCATATTTCATCTCATATTGAACTGTGTTTCTGTGGAGAAGCTTCTATATATAAATTTAAACCTTTCTGCTTTGATTTTTTATGGTTAACAGAGGTTTATTGGGTCTCCTTTTCCAGATATTACACTGCTCCATCAGGAAAGAAACCTAAGTCAATGGTTGAGGTCCAAAGGTTTGTTTTGACAATTTCCATGCTGTGTTTTTAGTAATTGTAATTCTTTTCAAGCCGTAATCATTATTACCATCATAGCCTTAAGCCTATGAATTCAAGTCACTAGATATTTGGAAGTAAATCACATGATGAATATGCTAAAACATGTTCATTTTCTGAACGTTGACAACTCTTAGTTTTTCCACTGCCTTGTGCACTTGCAGGTATCTTGTAGAAAATCCAATGCATGCTTCACAAGGGGTACAATTATCTCAGTTTTCTTTCCAGATCCCAAAACCACTTCAGGAGAATTATGTGAGGAAACGTCCTGCAAAAGTACCAAATTTTACTGATGGTAGTCTTGATCCAAGGCTCCTGGAACTAGAAGGTGGGTAATGCACATGTGCTTTCTTATCTTAATTTATATTGCTGATATTTACCAAGAAATGTATCTCATGCTTTAAATCAAATTGTATGCAATTTTCTATTTGACAAAGTCCTTAAGATCCGGCTTGTTAGTGTAAGTACCTATATTCCTTGAAGTGAAGAAACTGGGGCCGCAGTTTCTTGGATGGCAACTTTTATCCAGCTTGTCTACTAATTTTCTTAAATGATATATCTATTTACTAATCAGTTAAAATTTGTCAGTCAAGCAACTATGTTGATAAACAACCTACAGCAAGCCCATTTCCTTTTTATTGATAAATTCTTACCCTGAAATTAGAGGTCATTTATTTTGGCTTCAAGATTGAATGATTATTTGTTGTATGATGCAGGTTCATTTTATTCTTGAGAGTAGGGTCGGTAATTTGTCAGATGCTGAGGTTTCAAGACATAACTCATGGGTGCTTGGCCTTCGAGTTCTAGCTTTATTGCCATTGCCTTCTCAACAAAGGTACTCTGGGTTGCATGAACATAAATAGAAGATATCAGCCTCTAGAATATTAAATGTTGATTTATCATAAGAAGTATCTGATGTATATATTACCTATTTTTGATGAACTAAGTACATTAGTGTCTCTTTCTTTGAGCCAATCCTATTTTCCACTTTTTGGTGGGTGGTTTCTTAACTTGTTCATTGGTTATAGTAGAGTGTAGAAAGACATGAACATATAAAACATATTCAAAAAATTAGAGCAGGTAAGACTATATAACAACATAAACATACATATACATATCAATAGTCAGCATTTCAATAGGATGAGTTCAATTAGTTCCAATTTCCAAATTTTCTACACACGAAGGCCACGTGGGTTGTGGCGGTAAAACTAGTATAAAAGTCATAGCAATAAGCAGAATGATGTTATTTCCCTCTTAACTGTCTTCATAAGAAATGAGGTACCCCTATCATGGGCCCTCTCCATTGATTATTCTTTTCTATTTTTGTAAAAATCTTCACTTTCTATAAGGTACTAACTTGGTTCTTGTTGATGTTTGGGAGCATGTCTATGATCTAAGCAATGAGGTGAAGAGAGAAGGGAGTAAGGTGAACTAACAAATACTGACAAAGAAGTGATAAAATGAAGAAGAAGCAAATACAAAACAAAAGGATAAATGGAAAAGGTAAATAAAATAAATAAGAAAGATTTCATTTTCATACATAATAACCCAATATACATAGTAGTGGTCACTTTATAGGTAATACATGAGCTTATAGGTAGAAAAAGCAAATAACCGAATTCTTGAACTTTTGACATATGTCTTGGACCAAATATACTTAACTAGAAAAATAGATTCCATTATAATTCTAATTATATTTGTTAATTCATGTTGCAGCTTCCAAATTCTTCTATTGTCCCTCTCTATTCCAACCGGTAATGATTATTTACTACTATGGGCTTGTTTCATTTGGGTAAGTACTGCAAAATCTTCTATGTTTAAATTATGATTATATGTGTAAGTGCTTCTGTGGAAGTGGTCTGGTACAAACACTCCCTCCTGATGTTACACTGTTTTATAAACAAAAGGTTGCATAGTATAAGAAGAAGAAAAAAATGATCTATGCTAATATTCTTTTTTATCACAAACTGAGGAAGCACTGTCTTCGTCACTCCTTGGACTGAATGATAAGTAATGGTTTCTTCAAAATTTCTCACTCTGTAAAGCCCAACTTTAATAAGTTCATATTAAAGGGCACAATCCTGGCAATGCTGTCTCCCTCCTCCGATCTGATGTAAACTACTCTACTCTTCACTCTTACCTTCTATAGTTTACTTGTGTATATATTAACTAATGCTGTTGTGTTTATACTTTATAAAACTGTAATGTGTTTTAGATGGGAAATGTGAATGGGAATGAAAGCAGCATGCTAATACTTCAGGAAACATGCACTGATGTGTCTGGTTCGCTGATGGTGTACGCCCCTGTTGACATCCCAGCCATGCATCTTGTGATGAACGGTGGAGATTCTTCAGGCGTGGTGGTTTTGCCTTCTGGTTTTGCAGTTGCACCTGATGGTGATAATTCAAAGCCTGGTTCACTGCTAACTGTGGCTCTCCAGATTCTGGTCAACTCTGATACCAATGCAAAACTCAGTGTGCAATCAGTGCAAACTATTAACAATTATCTTATGTTTAGTATATTGTTTTCAGCATAAGATTATGTAATATGTACTCAAAGAAATCATCTAAGATTATGTAATATGTACTCATAAATATTTTCATTTTGTAACATTGTAGGTGCAACTTCTAGGAGCAGTGGAAAAAGATTAAGTGAGTCAAGCAGTAGGAGGGTTTGGTTCTGTATTCAAAGGTTGGATTATGGAACAAGCTCTTGTAGCATCAAAGCCTGGAACTGGAATTGTTATTGCTGTGAAAAGGCTCAAGAAAGAAGGTCCACGAGGTCACAGAGAATGGTTGGTATGTATCTTTTTACCTCAAAGAATATAGAACTAAAAATAAATGAAGTTGACATAGTAGAGTGTTGTTTTAGCATAAGGTTGCTGATTGCTTCTTCCTTCATTACTAGTGCAATTAGCAGCCATTTTTCTTATATTAGAAGGAGAAAATAAAGGATAATCTATTGCATATGTTAATCATGCAAATTATAAATTGTTGCATGCATCCAGAAAATAAAAATACCAAAATCAAACTTGGATTTGGACTCTGCCTTGTGTCTTTTAGACCATATTAGGTAATAAATCTTCCTGAGACGTCAACTGCACGAATTGCTGTGGTTCTGATGGTTGTGAGAGTATTCAGGTGGGTTGAGAGTTTGCATTGTTGTGTGCACAGAAATGGATATGGGTATGTCAGTTGGAGGTTAAATATTGGGGATTTGGTTGTTTGTTAAGGAATGGTGACTGTTGTATGAATTTGGTTGTGGCTGCTGTAAAGTAGGGTAGTGAAGTATAGTTGTTGATGATGAAGATATGGGTTGTATGTTGTTGATGCTGTGGAGGTGGAACTATTGCAGTAAGATGGTGACAGAAGTGGTTTGAGGAGGTTTGGTTGCGGTGGTTGAAATGGGTTAGTTGTCGTATGAAGCAGGTTGTAGCACCGATGTGCACTGGTGAAGAGTGAGGTTGAAAGACAGTGTACTCTGGTGATTGGAAGTGAATGAGCAGCAAGTTAATGGCTGTAAAGGTTATGTAGAAGTGGATAATGGTTGAAGAATGTGTTGTCAGGAAATGTTGGCAGAGTGGTTGTTGAAGTTTGCTGTAGAATGATGGATGCTCAGGGGAGAGTTGGTTGAAGCAAGGCAATGCAGTGGTGAAAGGATGTGCACTATATATAGTTGGAGAAGTATGGTCTGTGCAGTAGTTTGGTAAGGCAGAAACGATGATGTTTATACGTGAAGTGGTTGAAGTATTTGGGCAGTGGTGGATATTGATTTTTTGTGAAGCAGTGAGTACTTGTTTGAGGGTGGTGATATGATCGGGTGGACGAATTTGGGTATGTTAGCAGTTATGTAGAAGTTAGCGGTGAGGAGATGGTTTTGTTAACAGAATTGTGCAAGGGTATGCACTATGATGTGCAGGCAGCAATGAAGTATGGCAGTTGTAACAAGGAAAAACAAGAAATATACAGAGAAAATGCAACTGTTTTGAAATTGTAAATGTTTGTTAATGTGCCAGTATACTGGTGGGTATTTGGCAGGCAGCTTGTTTGTATGAGAGGGAGGGTTGGTATGAAGGCTGTATGTGAGGGATGGTTGTGATCGAGATAGAGATGATATGTGCAGTTGGAGGTTGAACAGAGAGGTTTGCTGATGGGGGAGTGAAGTTTTTTGTGGTTTATTGAAGTGATTTGTGGTGGTATATGAGAGATTTGAGAGCAAGGCAGTAAGGGGTTGAAGGGGATGTGCAGCAGTGGGTTGTTTGTTGATGGTGGTCAGAAAAGTTTGGTGGTGAGATGTTGACAGTTTATGAAGGAGATGGTTGAGGGGGTTTGAGGAGCAGTAGCACTGCAAGTTATATGTATGCATAGTTGATAATGTAAATGTACAGTTGAGAACGTAAAAACAAGTTGAGGATGTGGGGAATGGCAAGGCAGTGAAGAGGTGTGTTTGGGATGACAGAGAGTGTTGTTTGTAGAAGGTGTTCACTAGTATGTGAATGTTGCAGTTTTGGTTGAGAGGCAGTGTTCACAGGTATATGAAGTGCTGACTGGCAGTGGTAGAAGGTGTTCGCTGATTGACGCAGAAATATGTTGATGGCAAGCAAGGCAGTTATGAAGGAATGCAAATGCAATTAAAACTAGAAAACAAACAAACAATCAAAATACAATCAAAATTCACACTGTACGGTGGTTAAGCATTTACTCACTGATCACTTCAAATTTTTAGATCCATATAGTGATTTTTTGGCGCAGTTAAGCATTTTAGCATATGAAACTTCAAATTTTTAGATGGCGTTTACTCACTGATCATTTCAAATTTCTTCATTGCAGGTAATTAAAGATGGCGATGACACATTCTTCTTCCGTAGCAAGTAGCAAGCATATGAAACTTTTTAGATGCACGTTTTGTTGTTGGCATTTGGTGTGGACTTACTGTATTGATATTATACTTTTACTTAACATATAACGTGTCTTTGTTTAACAGAATTTGTGGCAACTTGGTTTACTTTGTTATTTTTGTTTATGGATATTATTGAAACTTGGTTTATGGATGTCTTTTGTTTATTAATATTCTCTTAACTAGTTTATGTAACCAATTAATAGTTATTAGAACCTGTTATATATACTAGTTGCTTGAATATGCTTAAAATATAGTTTTGGAATATTCAAAAATAGAGTGGAATATTAAAGCTGTTATATAAATAGAAGACAGCGTTTGATTAATGCTGTCAATGAAGAAACAACAGCGTTTAATTCATGTTGTAATTATCTTGAAACTGTCAATAACAGCGTTTATTACATGCTGTCGAAATAGTTGATGATTCAATCACAGCGTTTTTAACATGCTGTCGAAATTGTTGATGATTCGGTAACAGCGTTTAGAAAAAGCTGTTGTAAACAGTTAAAGTAGAATTTGAACATCTTCGACAACTAAATTATAAACGCTGTCGAAACATAATACAGCATGTCTGAAAACGCTGTAAAAATATTATTGACAGCTCGTAATAAACGCTGTCACAGAGATGTTTCAACAGCGTTTATAGAAAAGCTGTTGTAAGTTATGTATATACGACAGCATGTCGTTATACAGCGTTTGTAATAACGCTGTTGTATCATATTACAGCGTTTATCAAACGCTGTTAAAAGCCTTTTGTGGTGTAGTGAATTTAGGGGTAATGAAGCTCTTTAGTATGTAGATGCAACATTTTGATGTTTATGTTCTCTTTTAGTGCTTAATGGAAACATTTGAAGTGGTTTAATGTTGTTGTTTAGCTTTGAATTTTATAGTCTATATAGTTGACACCAAATAGGCTATGCTTAAACAAACATAACACAAATTGTCTCTTCATCTAAAAATGATTATGGTAAAGAAGTGAATGTTGAAATTAAAATTTGATGGCCTATATTTTCAAAAAATAGTTAATAGGCCATGCTTAAAATAGATTTTGCTTTCAGTTTTGTTGTCATATTTCATGAGAATTAAATGTGTATTAGTGGTTGTGTTATAGTTTGATGGTTTATATTGGTCTAATTAATAGCATAAATATACCATACTTATGATAAGCACATCAACTAATCTCACTAATGACCAAAAGAGAGATCATAACTTCATTTTGTTGATTTATGTGATCTAGAGAGTGGAAATTACCTCTAAATTGTCTTAACACTCTCATATTTTTATCAATTTTCTTCTGTTAGTTTTTTGCATTTTTAGCTAATCACACTTTCAACTTTTGTTAATTTGATTGAATAGAGATTTAAAACCTAACAATTCCCTGCGGATCGACCCGTACTCGCCACGTACTAACAATTGTACGCCGTGCGCTTGCGGTAAATTTAATTCAAAATTTATCGGCAATTTTCTAACTCGATAGAAAATTTGTCGTTAAACAAGTTTTTGGCGTCATTGCCGGGGATTTGCTTTGATTTCAATTTTCTATTCTTCGTGTTATTTTCGTTTGATTTTCATTGTGTGTTTGTTGTGTGTGTTTTGCATTTAAAAAAAAATTTGTGTGTGTTTGTGTGATTTTTATTGTCAATTTTGTTTATGTGCTTTTTGTTGTTTATTTGAACTTGCATTTGCTCTTCTATTATATAAAAAAAATTATTTCATTTTGAATTACATTTACAATTTTTTGCAATTTCACATTTCCTGTTCCATTTACAATCTCACTTTCACAAACAGTGTCTTACTGTTTCAATTTTCACTCATTTCACTGATGCAATTTTCACATTTCACCGTGCATTTTTCAACACTCATCAGTACTGTATTGCCTTGAACATCTTACAGCAGCTTCTAACATTGCCATTGCCCTTCCCCAAGTTCAACATACTCATTACCCTTCATCATTCATCATCTACTGCTCAATCTACTCATCTCTCCGACCACTAACATACACCAGAACTTCCACTTCATTCAAACCAACTTAAACATCACTGCCATCCACTGCATAACTCTGCCTCATCCATATTTCAATACCCACTACATCACCTACCACACTATCCCTCACTACTTTCAAACTACCTTGCAAACTCTTTCACCGACCATCCACTTACATCTCCTTATCCCTCACTACTTCACAATCTCACCTCATATTTTCACCACTTCACCACAACAACATATACTGACCATCAATTCATCAAAGTACTCCACTTTCATCTGCTGCTTCATCAAACAAACAATTGCATTTCAAACAACTACATCACAGTGAACAAACATCCCCTACTGCAGTCACCACTGACAACTTCCACCTAACACACAAACTCCTCCATCGACAAAACCATCAACCAAAAAAAAGAGGCAACAACCTTCACTCCTCTCACCCACAATCATCGACTCACAACTGCCTCAACAAATCCCAAATCCCTGTCATACCGACTTCCTCCAGCCTAACATACCACTCCAACATCTCCTGCACACTCAACAACCCACTGCTGTCACCATTTCACACAACTGACCATACTACCATCAACCCTTAACACTCCACATTGCCAACCATCAACATCGAACAACCATCAAAGCAACTACCACTTCTCCATACAAAAAAAACTGCCACAATCAACTGAACTGACTGACTTCAACTGCACAAGCACTCCTACTGTTGCAATTCTCTATCGCAATTCACCACAACACCACGTCACTTCCTTCAGCAAGCCCACTCCTCAACAACAACCTTGAATAGCTGCTCGCAAAACCTAAATCGATCTGCACTCCGACATCGATCGACTCCCAATTTGCCACTCCCAATTCCTTCACCCCTAAATTGCCAACCAGAAATCCCATCACGACTTCGACTCAACCTCTTCTAGCACCGCTCAGTCAACCGTAATCGCCTCTCCTCGTAACCCACATCGATCGCGACAATCGATATTAGTTTGGTAAATTGTGAATTTGAGATTCTATGAAGTCAATAAATTCGCGAGTTCAATTACCTTGGTTTAATATATATTTTTCTTTTTGTGAAGTCATTTGTGAATGTGAGATGTTGTGAAGTCTTTTCCCTGATGATATTTGGAGTCGCATGTGTGTTTGGGCCGGGTGTATATCTTTTGGGCTGGGTTTGTTACTTTTTTATTTTTTATTATTTTTATTTGTGTTTTATTTAGTTCTAATTTGTTTAAGTCCATTTTTTTTTCATCTTCTCTCTATTTAAAAAAAAGAACAAGTTGTTTAAGTTGCTTTTGATTTCATTTGTGTGATTTTTATTTGTTGGTTTTCCTTGGTTTTAGTTACTCCGTTGATGTTAAAAAAAACTGTGTATATGTATCTTGTTTTTATTTTCAGGTTGTCAAAGCATATAAGAAGAATAACTTGCTAAAAATTACCGCTCTACTTGCCAAATAAATTGCTTGCTTATAATTTTTTATTTATTTTGATTTGCATTGTTGGTTGCTTGCATAAAAAATATTTCAAAAACATAAACAAATTTCATTCATAGTTGCATTGTTAATACACGTTTAATTTCTGCTTTGCATTTCATTCTAGATTTTTAATTAATAATAACAGTTAGAAATCGATAACACTTGATTGTATATTGACAATTTGTCTTCTTTGAACAATTTAATTTCTTGGTGTCTAGGCTAAGGTAGAGTAATAACCATTTATAAATATTACGGTGATTCGTAAATATTATAGTGGTTGTTCCTCTGAAGGTACTTAAACCTTCGGCTGCATTTGCTAAGGTGATTCGTGGTGCACCGATAAATCCTCCCCGTTACCTGGCTGAGAACTATCTTGTTGATTTAAGATCATGTGTGATTATACAATTTTGGGTTAGGATAAATAATTCGTAATTAACCTTGTTCATTTAGTTTCATTAGTTTATGCATGTTAAAATAAACAAAAAAATTTCAAAATCCAAAACTAAAAAAATTGTAAATATTTCTTAACTTAGTTTTTTTTAATCCTTTCTTTTGAAATTTATTTTTCAATCAGAAATCAAAAATCAAAAAAATAAAATTGAGTTAGGTTTTTAAAAAATATATATATATAAAACCTTTTCAAAAAAATAGAAAAAAAAATAAAAATCCAAAAACAAAACAAAAATCAATTTTCCATTTTGAAAAATAATTTTTTTTTCTTTATAAAAAAAACCAAAAACATTCTTGAAAATGTCTGAATTTCCATATTCACATGAATTCTACGATAGTTATGAAAATCAATATAATCCATATAATTTCACACCAAATTCTTATGAATATTTAAACAACAACTATTGTTTAAACGATTCAAATTTTGAACCACAAAATTTTCAAAATGGTGACCAACCTTCAAATCTTGAAAATAACATTTCATCTTTACTTGAAATCTCTACACAACAAAATCAAATGATAAATGATTTATGTAATTCTTATTTGTGTGATAACTCAAGTCAAAATTTTCAAAGTAATCAAGATTTGAATTCACTTCAAAATGCAAACAATTTCAAGTATAACCCATGCCAATTCAATTTTGAACTCCAAAATAAATTTCAAAATCAAAACGAAAATGTAATCCACTTTTCCAATAATTTTGGCAATGGTAATAATCTCCACTATGATATGAGTGAAAATTTTTGTTCTCAATAAATCGAAAATTCTCAAGTTAATAACTATAAACTGGATTTTGTTGAACAAATGGACGAAATCTACAATGATCACATAGATTTATTGATCGAAACATATATGAAACAACGTGAGAAATAAAACCAAATCCCAACATGTGACGAGTCAATGATAATCCATCATTTACCCAAATTGACGATTTTCAAATAACAACTTTTTAAATTGAAAACAACAATCTTAATGAAGTTGCTGAAAAACGGTAATTGAGTTGGATTTCAATTCTTTTGAGGGTAAGAAACTCGATTTAAATTTTGATCTTCCTTTTTTCGATTTTGAAAATTTGAATACAACAACTTTGGATTTTGAACACGATACGTGTAGTGAAATTGTTAATAATCCAACAAAGGAAGACGAATTTAATGAACACGAATTCTATGGACTTTTTGAAGATGAGTTGTTAAATTCTGAAGGGGAAGATTTAAATCACCATTTTGATTTTGAAATCAACAATTTTGAAGAAGTTTTCAATGATAAATTTTAATTTCAATTTGGTGAAAATAAACTTGAACTTCAATCAATTGTTTTATCAACCTCGAAAATCATCGAAAAGGAAACAACTCGTATGATTTCTAATAAAACGACATTCGTTTTTCCAAATCCACATTCAACTCTGAAATCTTTTACGGTTTGGTTTTCCGAGCTTAAGTTGTGTCTCGCATATTTGATGAGACAAATGAATCGGTCTTTGGAAAACCGTTTCATTTACTTTTTGACTATATACTTTCTGATCTCATGTAAATACCGCTCATTTTCATGTAAATATACATCATCCTTTTACTTTTGTTTTATTCTTCTCCTTCCACTTGGGTTGACTGTGGGGACACAGTCAAAATCAAGTGTAGGGGGAGTCTTATTATTTTCATTTTCAATTTTACATGGTTTATTTTTGCATTCTCTTTCCAAAACTAAAGAAAAAACACAAAAAATTAAAAAAAAATTCTTTTAAGCATTTTTATTTATTTTTAAAGAAACACTATAGGGTAAATATAGGGTTTTGGTTAATTAAATTATAATTTTTGAAAATTTATTTGTCTTAACAAAAATAAACATAAAGTTTGATTACAAATAACAATGGTTTAACTAGTATATAGGAAATTTCATGGTGATAAGTATGAAGTAAATCCTAACTGAAAATCTTTGTTTTAAAAAGTGGTGAATTTAAAGTAAAGGATATCACATTTTTTTGCCTTCTAAGTTAAATAGCGCTAAGATGATTTTGCAAAACTCTATCTCCAAAACAAAAAAAACAAAAAAATATTTCTTTTATATATGTATATATTTCTAATAAACACCAAGAGTCATGTGTTCACACTTGTGTGTTCACTCGCCATGCTCTGTACCCTTCTCACGTAAGCCCGAAAGGCAGTGCACGATCAGTATATCTGGCCTTAGTTTATCTGAGTTAGGTGCGTGTATATAAAAATTCTTTTATTAATAACGCTACAGTCGATAAGTGTTAACACTTGTGTGTTCACTCGCCACGCCCTGTATTCCCCTCACATAAGTCTGCAAGGCAGTGACGGGTAATATATCTGGCCTTAGTTTATCCGAGTTAGGCATATGTAAATATTGTTAATATTAATAAAATTTTCAAATAAGAGAGAATAAGCAATTGAAATCCAAGCACTATTTTTACTTATTTGATTGGACTTGTTATTGAAAAGAAATGAAAATGCCACTTTGATAAACTATGATAATCAACTAAGGATCTATTTCATGGTTACACATTGTTATCAACTGAAACAACGAGTTAAACTATTGTCTATTTGTTATGATAACTTGATTTTTGTTGGAAATTTTGACGAGTAAATGACTTAAATTTTCAAGGTAATGACCAAAACTTATATTTAACTTATTTGTGTCTATTTAAAAGTAAATCTTTCATTTGTAAATATTTTCAAAAACTCACATTCATCTCTTTGTAAATAAATCTTGCATTTTGTAAATATTTTTACCTTGCATTTGGATTTTGTGGGTAGTATCCGCTGAAAACCCTCACAAGACAACACTCATCGTATTGGGGACACCTAGAGGTTTAACGGCTTGTTGCATACGCTCAATGCAGTCGTGCTCCCTACGAAAACGGATTTATCTTAGTTTTTCTTTATTCGAGGACGAATAATAAGATAAGTGTGGGGGTATTTGATGTGCACGTAAATATGCATATTTTTACCACCATATTTAATCTATTTAAATTAAATAAACGATCATATTGGGTGTTTTAACTTGTTTAAACCAAAATTCAAATTATTTCCAATTGTCACCTATTCATCTTCATATAGGGGCAAAATGGTCATTTTTGTGCATTTATTAATTTGTGAAAATTTACTTGGAATTTTCTATGTTATTTTGTAGGAATTTTAGTGAATTTTACAAGTGACTTCATGAAGATATGCATGCACAAGAGTGAATACGAAGGAATGGAGATGGAAATAATTCAAAGTGAGATCATGAAGGACCCCACTTACCGCCTATCTTAATGTACACTTAGGAGCTATTGCACATGCTAAAAGGCCATTAAATCTTCATGCACACTTAATGGATGATTATTTGAAGTTAACAATAATTTGGCCACCACACTTCCTAAGAGGGTATTTTGGGTAGTTCCCAAAAAAGTGAATTAGGGTTTTAAACTTGTATAAATACCCCTTATATTTCATGCAACCCTCTCCTTCTTTAGGCTCTCTTCTCTTTATTTTTACCTTAGAAATAAAATGAGAGCTCTCCTTCTTTTCATGGCTACTTAGCCATTTCTTTTATGTACTTTTCTTTTATGCAAGTTAATACATGTTTTTTCTTTTCCTTGTTTATTTCCTTTCATGTTAGTAGTGTAGATTTATTTATTTATGCAAGTAGACTAGTTTTTCTTTTCATTTTGCTCTCTTTTTTTTCTTGTTTATTCTATGTTGCAAGCTACATTTGTTGATTTGATAACAAATATGAGAGCCTAATCCCTTCAATTTAGGGGTAATGAAGCTCTCTAGTATGTAGATGCAACATTTTGATGTTTATGTTCTCTTTTAGTGCTTAATGGAAACATTTGAAGTGGTTTAATGTTGTTGTTTAGCTTTGAATTTGATAGTCTATATTGTTGACACCAAATAGGCTATGCTTAAAAAAACACAACACAAATTGTCTCTTCACCTAAATATGATTATGGCAAAGAAGTGAATGTTGAAATTAAAATTTGATGGCCTATATTTCTAAACAATAGTTAATAGGCCATGCTTAAAATAGATTTTACTTTCAACTTTGTTGTCATATTTCATGAGAATTAAATGTGTATTAGTGATTGTGTTATAGTTTGATGGTTTATATTGGGCTAATTAATAGCACAAATATACCATACTTATGATAAGCACATCAACTAATCTCACTAATGACCAAAAGAGAGATCATAACTTCATTTTGTTGATTTATGTGATCTAGAGAGTGGAAATTACCTCTAAATTGTCTTAACACTCTCATATTTTTATCAATTTTCTTCTGTTAGTTTTTTGCATTTTTATCTAATCACACTTTCAACTTTGGTTAATTTGATTGAATAGAGATTTAAAATCTAACAATTCCCTGCGGATCGACCCGTACTCTCCACGTACTAACAATTGTATGCCGTGCACTTGCGGTAAATTTAATTCAAAATTTAACGGCAATTTTCTAAATCGATAGAAAATTTGTCGTTAAACACTTATTCAATCAAATAGAAATTTATTTTTCTTACTATCTCCCAAATTATAAGTTATAAAACTTATTTACTCATGATTTCATGAATGTTTACTTATATTGTCTTCCATTTACCACTTATAATTTCAATTCATGTTATATAATCACTTAATAGCTTAAGTTCATATTTTGTTCTATTCGATTCATTTCAAATTCAATTCGATTTTATTCAACTTAGCTTAGTTAAACTTCAATTCATATAATTCATTTTACTGATTCGATTTTATTTAACTTCACTTAAGTTAAAATTTTAATTTTATATTATAAATCCAAACTTATTTCACTTATATTTATCGATTTCAAACTGGATTTTAAATTCAAATTTATTATTGCAAAAAAAATTAAATTTCAGTTTACTAATGGTAGCAAATCAATCACATAGAAACTCGAAAATGATACCGATGATGCTGCAGTCATCACCCGTATTATTTTCCAGCGAATGTAGTGAATTCAGTGCTTTAAATTCTTTTAAAATCCTTCTATTTATAAATCACATTTATAAATCTATTCTTATATAATTTCTCTTATTCATTTTACTTATATAAAATTCATTCCAATTCTTTTTCTTTGTTTAGATTTATAATAATAACAACATTTATTGTTTTTAAACACAACAAATAACAAATGATAATAATTATATATTACCATTCATTAACAACCAATAATCAATATATAAAATCATATATAAAATATAATCAAGGTAAAATTATTTCATTTACCCAATTTTGAAAACAATATTGTGTCCAATCTCCATGTTCAAGTGTTTAGAGATCCCTATCGATAACGTTAGCTAGACGCAATGATCAGAACCCATAAGCCACTCAACAGCTCAATCAACACAATATAAAACATTTTTATATCACTAACAAATACGCGCTCATATATATAATACGCTCAAACTCAATCTAGGGCGCTACTTACCCTATCTATACTGAGTACACATTAAAGCCTAGGAATATACTAAACCTAAGCTCTGATACCACACTGTGACGACCCGCACTTGGCACCTTCTGAATCCGACACCAAACCACGCTTGTCCGACCCAGAGCGCACCGATTGCAGATGCTCATGAGAAAGAAAAGAGAGGGTGAGAAGAAAGAGAGAAGAAATAAGAAGAGAAGAGAAGAAGAAGAGAGAAGCATAACCAAAACAGTACAAAATCTCACATGCAGCGGAATAACATATAATATAGATCGATAATCTTTACAAAGAGAAACTGTAATATACATAAATCAATATCAGAGTACACAATAAATAATCATCAGCTTGGACAGTTATAATAACCCGTCAACAAACAACAATGCAAAGCGGCGGAAAAATATACAGATATGTGTATACGACATGAAGATCTCCAGCTCGCCTGCTGAAGCTCCAAAAGCACTAAATCTGAAGCTATAAATATACTCGGTCTGACCCGAGCATTGAAAGGGAAGAACGCCCGGATCAGTCTGGTAAACCAGCGTGAGAAAACACACCTCAACTGAATTTATAAAGGTATCAAAGCTTTTCCTTTATCAAAATAAAAGGTATCTCGTTAGACCACATCGCAAATAAATACCAATAAGGTTTTTACCACACGACAACCAAAACATCTCATCGCAAATTCTCTTATATTATAATAGTGTCTATTATACAAATAATATTAAAATAGCTGAAATTGTTACATTATTAAATTCCAGCATACATCTTGTAATACAAGGCTTTCTACAATAGATAATGGAAGGCATGTATTGGATTTTGGATTTCCATACAAATGACTAGGTAAAGGGACTACCTTTCTGAACTAACACAGTACACCTCTAGAGGGATGTACCTAGGGAGTAGATACTGCTCGCCTAAACCAACACAAGACCGGCCTACCCATACCTGGATAGTACCGAATATGTCATCACTCCGGTTGTTACCGACCTTTATCCGTGGCCACAAGCATACATCAACAATAATCAGATACACGACAACATAGCATGTAAAGATATGTTTAGAAGAGTGATGACATCTCCTAATTGGGAGCGACTCACTTAGCCTTGCTGCTTCTATCCCCGTTTCAGTCATTTTCCAAGGAGTGAGGCCAAAAGAGGTATTGATTACCTTTCACATATCAAATCATCTTGAATGCCACATTGCCATTTCCATTGACTACTAATTGCCTTCCAAAAAAATACAACCCTTGAGCTCGTACGTCTCAAGGAGGGTGTTAAGCTAAGAGAAGTTGCCTTCTCCGCCACCACATGATGTACGTTTGTAAAAACCAATGTATGTAATCTTAGAAATGCAATGTCAGATACTCATCCATACAAGTTGTCCAGGAACAGGACAAACCGAAGGTACTTTCCTACCACATCCTGTTGGGAAATCCCTAGGAATAGTAGCGAATAGTCCTTGCATTGGATATTTCATAACGAAGAGACTACTGCTACTAGATGTATATTGAGATTTTAACCCCAAATGATCAACAAGCAGTCCTTCACTATGAAAATCTTAAATATCAATATCATCGACCAACCTGCACAATCGTCGTATATATGTTGGTCCAAAGTGGTTTTCAGATAAATCTGATCCCGGTCTCTTCGCACTACAATGCAAAAGCGTTTCTCAACCTCACATAGAAACCAAGTCTCGTAGACTTATCACGTCTCTAACTTTCAACTTGCTATCCTTCGGCCAAGAAGGAAGCTCGATAGATTGGAGTAATTAGTCTGCACTACATGAATCAACATTCTCAATACAAATGATAATCAAGCCTACACGGTCAGTTACTTACTAAGTGTATGACTAATTAGTTTCCACATCAAGTTGTGGAACTAAAATGGCCAAATTTGATAGTCAATATTTAACAATTAAAGCAACAAACAAAATCTACCACATAAGTAGTCACTGGGCCTGATTTCATTAATCGTTTATAATTCAAAACACTTCCCAATTATTCACTTCAAAATATCTTTTAAAAAGATAATATTCAAAACCAATTCAGTTATTGGATATTTGGAAAACATTTTCCTATACTTATTTTAATAATAAGTAAATTCACAACTTATTTTGTTTTCAAACAATTTAAACTTCATTTTATAATATCACTTTCCAAAACATCCATTTTATTTAAAGGATTATTCACTGTCCAAAATCGTGAATATAATTTCTTTACCAAATTCATTATTTCTACACATTTAATTTAAAGGATTATTCACTGTCCAAAATCATGAATATAGTTCCTTTACCAAATTCATTATTTCTACACATTTAATTTAAAGGATTATTCACTGTCCAAAATCGTGAATATAATTCCTTTAATAAACTTTCATATTTAACTTATCGAATTAAATTGATTTCACATTTATAAAACAGTGTTTACGAATTCTATTTATAATTTATAAACACTTCCATATATAAAATTCCTTTTATTAACCAATTTCCCGTTTATCTCATTTATATCAAAATCCCATTATAGACTTATTTACTTATAAATCTTTTTATTTACAAATTCATTCTTTTGTAATATATTTATAAAGCCCATTATAAATTCATTTCTAAATTTTACTTCAAATCCATTTACAAATTTGATTACAAATCCATTTCTTATATTTATAGAACACTTTTTATAATTCCACTACTTTTATTTATAAAATATCAATTTTATAAATCTTATATATAAACCATTTATAATAAGTTCAAAATTCTCAATTTAACTTATTTTAACAATTTTATAAATCTTATTAATATACCATCTAAAATAAATTCAAAATTCTCATTTTAACTTATTTAATAAAATAGTTAACTTCATATTTCCATAATCATATTTTGATTATATTTCATAAAACCATAATTTATATAACATAAAAATTATAACTTTTATTTATTTAAAATAAATCATTTCTTTAATAATTCAAAATTTTATATATTTTCAAAATCACTTTGAAATCCTTGTTAAATTAAAACCATCATTTTAATATTTTTAAATTTCCAAAAGTTATGGCCCAATGCTACAAAAGCGCTAAATAAGGGAATTCACATCAATCATATCAATCATGGCGTCCAAATATCAGATATCATATGATAACAGTATATATAACAATATATGTAAATAATATCAACAATGGTGAGGAATCCAGTTGGATCCCTCCAACCTGCAACAAATATACATATTATAAAACATGTACAATGTCCGCTTCAAAGCAGACGCGCGTACAAAGGGTCATCCGCTCGTACACGGGAACGTATAAGGTCTCATCCGCTAAAATATGCGGGAATATATCCAAACGAATCAGTATATATATAATATGTCATATCTCATCCAAACAATCACCAATCATCATAAATAAAATTATTCTCACTTATATAAAAATATAAGCGAGTTAGAAAGAGTGAGTTGTACTCACTTTGGTTGCAGTCGTCGTAATAGCGATTTATTTCGATTAAAATTAAATGAGAGTTTAATTTTAACCAAAATTTTCACTATCTCAATTAAATCCTAATCTAGCTTTAAAATTTAGTGCTCGTCCATACGAACCCAACGTAATTTGTTTCGTCCGATTTCGACCTCGTATGAAAAAGTTAAGGATTTTTAAAGTTTACACGAATTTAAATGTAAATAAGTTAAACTTTTATATATATTAATAACCTAATCTCGGCCACACGTTTCAAGCAGAAGAATCACAGCCGCCCTTTTTCTTTCTTCTCCTTTATTCATCACCGATTAAAACCCTACAACGTCCACCGTTTCTTCCATCCAAAAATGCTCCTTTATCTCGACGTCGGAGCACGATCCAACAACTCCACCATGTGCGCCACTCCCGCCTCCACCCATGTCCAGAGACTGACTCCCCAACGACGCACCACAACCGAGAAAACTCCTCCGACATGATGCACGAACGCGGGCCCCTAGCCCCTACATCGAGTATCCTTTTCAAATCTCCACCGTTGATCTTCTAGAGCTCGATTAGCTCTACAACTTCCATGTCGAACTCGAAGCGTGAAAGGGCGTGGATTGAGAGGCTTTAAGGGAGGAAGATCGTGATTTATTGGCCATTGAATCCTAAATGACAGCTAGATTTTAAAACCTTAGAATTGGTGCAAATGGAAAAAGTGATGGCCTTTTATATAAAATTTTCATGCACTATTCATCCGCAAAATTTTTGAACTCCAATCGAAGTGTGCCGCCATGCGTTTATAATATTTTACCCCTATTCCAAACACAATGGAATATATATATCGGGAGCTAATTCCTTCGTATTTGGAAGATAGGTTTTCGACTCGAATTATTTTAATTAAAATTACTCAAATAAATTTCTACTCGTTTCAGCTTCGCACGACCAAACCGCAGGTCCAATTGACACTAAATTTGAAATCCTATAATAATTCACTATTACAGATCCAATGAAACTAGTTTCGTTGAAATCCGAGAAAGTGTAAAAAATGACTTTTTACACGTTAATTAAATATTAAAATTTCCAATTTCTGTAAATTAACTTTTAATTCAATTTTAAAAGTTTACTATCTCCATTCAAATTCAAATAGCATTTACAACAACGTTATGAATTATTTTTATCCATATTAGATTCCAAATTCAATTATTAACACAATTTCAAATATTAAATTAAACAATTTAATTATCCAAATAAATCACTATATTTGAAATATAAGTTATTCAACTTATAAAATTAATTTTTGAATATTTAAAATCAATTAAATATTTAAAATTCGAATGACTGAAAAACTGTGTCGTTACATTTTCCATCCTTGGTTGGCTCCTTGCACTGGTTCTTATAGTGCCCAATCTGATCACAATTGATACACCTCACTCCTTTCTCCTTAGCAGCCTTCTTTCCTTTGCTTGTCCAACATTCATGGGCATAATGTCCTTTCTTAGCACACTTATAACAGACAACCTCTGCCTTTCCTTTCTTGGCAGCTCCACTCTTCTAAGCTCCCTTCTTATAGAAAAACTTTCTCTTCTGCCACTGCCCTCCTTGAACATCCTTTGCCTTATTTCTTTCAAGAAAAGCAAGCATTTCTTCCTAGCTCAAAGCCATTTCCACAACAAAATCACATGGATCCCTAATATGCGGTAATGTCACCTTAGCAAGCTCAGGCTTCAACCCATGAATGAACTTCTCATTCCTCTTAATCATAGTATCAACCGTAGCGTAGCCATATCTCACTAGCTCCTCAAACCTTGTTGCATACTCAAGCACGGTCATATCTCCCTGCTCCAACTCAGCAAACTTCCTGAGCAGAGTAGACTTAGCAATCTATAACATAAACCTTTCCTCGAACCTTCTCCTAAACTCCACCCAAGTCATGTTCACCTCATTAACTCCGACCATAACACTGTTCCACAAGTACAGTGCTGCCCCTTAGAGCCGTCTGAAAGCAAGCCACCTCTTTTGCTCATCATTGAGCCCCAAATCAGCGAAACTCTTCTCGTAATGAAGTAACCAATTCTCCACTCCGCCTAAGAACTGATACATTGCTCTCATGTCGACTTGCGGGACTCCCGCACCCACATTTACAACTTGTGCCTGACCTTGATTTCTCCTGGTGTTTGGTTTGGCATTTCCATTGGTTGTGGTGCTTTCCCCACCAAGGTTAACTCTTCCGCTCTAGCATCCATATCTTACGTCCGTAAAATCTGCATTCGAGCCTTTGTAAGATACAGAAGAATAGTCTAAGAGAGATGGGAGAATAGAGATAAAGCGTATACTTATATATAGAAAATAATAGTACGTGACTATAGCGTTATCCCATACCCTGATCTTTTCTCTAATTCCTTAGGATTATGTTTTCAAAATCATTTTAAGTTTGAAATTTTGTTTTAATTTGTTCATAAACCTATGCTCTAATACCAAGTTGGAACATCCCCTATCTTGAGGCCCGAAGCTAAGCGCTACAGATGCTACAGTCATCTATAGTATTAACTTCCGGTGATGAAATACGGTAATGCTAATGGTATCCATAATATCAGAAGCACACGAATATGAAACAAAATCACAAATTCCAAAAACAACAAATTTACTAATTACATTTCAAAAAACATGTTTCATATTCCATTATATAATCCTAAATGTTTCCCAGGTTTTAATCAAATATAATTATTACAAAATACGCCAAGAGCGACATATGAAGATGCCCCCTTAAATGATCAGAGTACTAAATAGACAAAAATATCTTAATACATCACAACAGAAATAAAAACAACTTTTAAATAGCTATCCATGCCTCCTGCACGTCTTTGGAAGCTTTATTCGTCCACCTACTAAACCTGTAAACCCTGACTTTCAATTTACTCAAATTAATTTTGAGCAATCGAAAGTTCAAGGGGAAAAACATAAACTTCGAGTCAGACAAAAAGCCTGGTGTGAATAATACTATTACATCTCAGTTTACTGATATTAAGTGAGACGACGCCACTTAGTGGAATGGGTTTCCCCTCATTAATATCCCTTTAAACCATATCTTTTTGCAAACCAGAATCCTGCAATCAAACTGATTAAAACAATAATAACAATATCATATATGCTCATAAATCAGGTAATAAATGGACTATTTGTCCGAACAATATAGTTTTGTTTGGCTAACTACTAACTATTGGCTGACTCGGGCCTACTAGACAAAATAAATAATCTAACACCTGTTAGACACACTTATGGACGGTCCGTCCTTAACTTACTTCTCCCAGGGTCATCTGATGCTAATGGTTTTTTTGGGCTCACCAATAACCTATCCTTCTTCTCTATATATATTCCTTTCTGTGTGTAACCATCATTTAAGTCTTACCCGTAACTAAGCCATACACACTGGAATTTTGGACTAAATTAGCTTGGGGCTAAAGCTAATATATAGGGTGCAACCCTATACCAGTCCCATCTGGTATTCAAATATCTGAGTCATTTACTTAGGGTTAACTACCCTTCCAATTTTCCTTGAAAACATTTCCAAATTGATTTAACCCTTTAAATCATACTTAAACAAGGAAAAATACTATTTGCTTTACTCAAATGTCTTTGCCATGATATATGCTTTACTCAAAACATTGTTAATGAAACATTCGAAACCTTTATTTAAAAGCCTTAAGCAATCTCTTTCGAAACCATTGAAAGTACCCCTTTAGAAACTATTGAAAGTACCCCTTTCGATACAAGTTAACTACTTTACTTTATAACATTAGGCCAAAAGGCCAAAACATACCTTTCGAAGCCATTTCAATTAGACCTTCGAAACCATTGAAAGTATCCTTTCGAAAGCTTTATAAAACCTTAGACACCCTCTTTTAAAATACTTCAAACTTGCCTTTCGAAAACATCAGAAACCTTCCATTCACTAAAGGTAGACCTTTCAAAAACATTGGGGAATCACCCCTTCGAAACCTTTATCATATACCTTTCGAAAATATTGGGGAACCTCCCCTTCGAAACCTTCATTAATTACCTTTCGAAAGCATTAGAGTCTTCTACTTAAAACAAACCTTTCGAACGCATTGGGTTTAAGTAAAAATGTGTGGAACATAGTTTCGAAACCATTTGAAACATTCCTTTCGAAACCCTTGGGTTTAACTTTCAAATATCAAAAGGGTCTTAAAAGAACTAAGTTGAAAGCAACTCTTTAGAAAGCAATTTCCTAAGTAAAAGAAGTGGATGGTGTAGAAACCAACCCCTTCGAAAGCATTGGAGAAGAGACGCTAATTTAAAAACAAAGGAACCCTTTCAAAGGCACTACTTTGAAAAGTAGAGTGTGGTAGCAGGGTTTTGATCCCTTCGAAAGCTTCATTTAAAACAAAGGTGGCAACCTCTTTTGAAACCTTTCTTTAAAACAACTGACTAAGTCGAAAGCTATCTCATTCGAAAACATTCTTTTCGAAAGCAAAGCAAGCGACATTTCTTTTGAAAGCAAAACAAGGTCTCTACCCCTTCAAAGGCACATTTCGACTCTATACCTTTCGCCTATCTCCAATCCACTACGTACTAAGTCTTTGATACCATGTGTATTGGTTTCGAACTGGTTGGAGGTGAAAGTATGTATTCGAAAGGTAGCTGTCGAAAGTGGCGAAACAACGAAACCTTTTAAAACTAATTTTTAACTTTAAAAAGCAATTTCTTTCCAACTAACCCGCTTATTTGTCATCATATAATTGGTTGTCGGTTTCTTTTCCAAAATCTTTTCTAAAAGTGCCGCCAAATTTCAGAAATAAACAATTTAAAACATTTACAAGTTGCCCCTTCTCCTTTTATAAACATATAAAACATTTAAGTCCCATGCGTTAAATAATTTTATATACTTAACAAAACACTTAGGAAAATTCTACAAAAATCCCCATAAATCAATTTTAGTATGTTTTCCAACATATATAAATTTCTGACCCAAAGCTAACATAGAATAGCCATAAATAATTTTAAACCCAATTAACCCTTTTCTTCACTAGAAAATTCATAATAAATCCATATTTATTCAGTAAATTATGAAACTTGAAACCCATCTCTAAAATAATATTTCTGACCTTATCTCAAAATCGCAAGGCATTTGGATGTCATTTGATAGGTTTTTCAAATCAAAACTTTTCATAAAAATCTATATGAACAAACATAATTCATCAACTAGCATATATATCTATTTATCATTCAAAACATGGCAATAAACTTTGCAAATCATATACGGATCCGATCGAGAACCGAAAACAAAAAAATATGAGACGTAACCTATAATTCGCCTTTAGCTTGTGATTAAGTAGTTCGAGATTTGCTTCTTGAATGAATTTGACTAAGTTTCCTTCTTTAGATTCTTACTTATCTTCCTTTAGATTCCCTCTAATGGTGGTCGGCCTCTTTTATATTTTGATTTTGTTTATGAACATGTAAAATGAAAGGTACGAGGGTTTAGGGTATAAGAATGTAACTTATTCTTATTTTGCCCTTATTTATTTCCCTTATCTATTTCATTTTATTTTCCCTTAGCTTTTTAGCTATTAGGCATGGCTACCTTCTACTTATACAAATCTCAATCCCTTAAACATTTACATAATTTAATTTAATTAATTAAATGTCCTAAATAATGTTAATCAAAAATTGGATCGTTACAGATGTGCATCGGGATCTAGTTGCATCCGCAGTACACATCCATAAATGAAAGCAGTTAATATCCAATGGTTGAGTCTACCAGCTAGTCGATCCTCGAAAGTGAAAAGCTGTATTTCGAGCATGCCTTGTTTAGGTCAGAGTAGTCGACGTATGTCTGCCAGTTACCATCAGCTTTTTTTTATGAACTGGATTAGATACCCATTTTAGGTAGAGGACGCCGTGGATAAATCCCTTGTTTTTAAGTTTATCCACCTTCTCTTTAAGTGTAGAAAATCTTTTCGGATCCATGTCGTGTTTATTTTTTTCACGGGGACATGCGTCAGATCGCGATAATTGGTAAGACCACACACATGTCAGAATGGGTCCAAGCGAACACATCAAAACTCGTTCAGAGAAAGCCATCTAATCCCTTTATCGTTGTTGCACTGAGCTATGATCCGATCTTCAGTACCCGTAATGGGTCGCCATGGCTGACCGTAATGTTAATCATTATCTCTACGGGTATAGCCTTGGATTCCTCGAGTTCAAACGTAACTGTTTCTTGCAACAATCAACGTGAAATCCGGTTGGGACGGTTAATGATGACGGTTACTCTAGTTGAATCCCAGAGTCTTGTCATGAGTTATTGATTCTGATAACGAAGGGCTTTAGATTCTTTGAGTTATTATCTGAAACTAGCCGAAGATCAGGCTTAGAAGCACATTGAATCAAATGTCGAGTAGGGTTCAGCCTATTGTTGCGTGCAACTGCATAGCGGCTCTTTCTTTGAGTTTGAATCTACTTGTAAATTCGAGTAACGCGCTTTCCATTCAACGTATTCATGATCCGTGGAGTGATGATCAGTTGCCCATGAACTTGGGCATTGATTTGACAATTCTATCTCTAGGCATCCTTACGGTCGTAGCCTCAAGTCGTTGTAAACCCCAGGTACGAGTCACAATATTGAGCTATCGTAGTTAGTCTTTGGATGATCACACTTCTACTCCCGGTCTCGGGTTGATAAATGTAATGCATGGATGGTCGAGTCTCATTTTAGTCATATTTATACTCCCATATAAACTCTGAAGACTTTGAGTTGATCGATGAATGGTCAGTTCACATTCATCTTGTTTCTCGCTCGTGCCCCCAAGTCTGGGGTATACAGCGATAAGTAGGAAGGCAAGTTATGTCCACTTTAGCTTTATACTATTTCCCATTGAATCATGGGATCGAGTTATTTGATGGAAGGATGAGTTGCACCTATTTTGGATTATATTTTGGTCTTTCCTTTCAGGGGAAGACTTTAGTTCCCCGTCGGATTTCGGGCATGAGTTGTGCACTGGGCAGTCGATCACTTCTACTTTTGGTGGAGATGTCACCGTACTCTAGGCAAGACTAAAGAATAGATGGTCAAGTTACATCTAATTAGTGATTGATGCTCTCCCTGACAGACCAAGGGCAAGGATCAGTATGCGGACGGTCAAGTCACGTCCATTTTGTATTGCTCTTCTAGTCGGATCATGGTAAGAGTCAACAATGAACGGTCATGTCGCATTCATTCAGAGCTGGATGATCAATCATGTCCATTTTGATTCATATTCTCCTGCTAGATCTAGGGATAGAGTTGGCTCAGGTGCAGTCAGGTCATGCTCATCCGGTTTCATACTCCTCTTGACGGATCGAAGGAGGGTGCTAGAGAATTAATGATCAAGTCGCACTAATTCGTGGCTCTTATCCATGCTCTGGTGACAAAAGTTATTCGTTGGACATTCGGGTCACATCCATTTGTGGTTGGTGCGGATCGATATTGACCCTCCTTCTGATGGTATGATATAGTCGGTCACCCGCAACTTCGGATGTCATTTCAATTGGTTTTGTATTAAGGTCTCCTTGCAGTCATTGCCTTAAGTCGTAAAGAACACTAAGCCGGAGCTACAGTGAGCTATCGTATTCAGCTTTTAGTGATTTGTACTCCTGCCCCCAGTCTTGGGTTAATGGAGTTAGTTCGTGGATGGTCGAGTTCCATCCGTAGTGAGTTTATACTCCTCCCGTCCGTTTCATGCTGGAGTTTGTGGAATAGAGAACGGTTGAACTCCACTCATCTATTCATTCATGTTTGTATCCACGCTCTTGGGATAAGGTTCAGTTGATTGGTAGTCGGTTCGCACCCAGTTTGTGTTTATACTCTAGTCCGCACTCTAGGGACCCAAAGTTATCTCGCGGGCAGTCGGTTTCCACTCAGTTTATGTTTATACTCTAGTCCGCACTCTGGGAACTAAGAGTTATCTCGCAGACCGTCGGTTTCTACCCAGTTTATGTTTATAATCTAGTCTGCATTCTGGTGACTCAGAGTTTTTTTGTGGGCAGTCGATTTCCACCCAATTTATGTTTATACTCTATCCGCACTCCGAGGACTCAGAGTTATCTTGCGGGCAGTCGGTTTCCACCCTGTTTATGTTTATACTCTAGTCCGCACTCTGGGGACTCATAGTTGTTTTGTGAGCAGTCGGTTTCCACCCAGTTTATGTTTATACTCTAGTCCGCACTATGGGGACTCAGAGTTGATTTTGCAGGCAGTCGGTGTCCACCCAGTTTATGTTTATACTCTAATCCGCACTCTGGGGACTCAGAGTTGTTTTTGCAAGCAGTCGGTTTCCACCCAGTTTATGTTTATACTCTAGTACGAACTCTGGGGACTCATAGTTGTTTTGTGGGTAGTCGGTTTCCACCCAGTTTATGTTTATACTCTAGTTCGCACTTTGGGGACTTAGAGTTATCTGGTGGGCCGTCAATTTCCACCCAGTTTATGTTTATACTCTAGTCTGCACTCTGGAGACTCAGAGTTATCTTACGGGCAGTCGGTTTCCATCTAGTTTATGTTTATACACTAGTCCGCACTCTGGGCTGTTTGATGGGTGGTCAGTCGCACCCGTTTTTGATTTATACTCCATCTGCCAATTTAAGGTAAGAGTTATTGAATGAACCTTCGAACCACGTTCATTTATGGAATGGAATTTTTCCCCTAGCATCAAGGATGGAACTTAGTAAGTGAGACGATCGATTCATATCTGCTTGGTGGTTGTAGCCCCTCTTGTCAAGTCAAGGAAGGGAGTAGGCGATGGATGGTCGGATCACATCCATGCTTGAGTTAGACAGTCAGGTCACATCCACCTCAAGCTGCAGTCGTGTCCATATGTTAAGGACGGTGATTGATGAGTAGGTAGTCAGTCATGCCTACTTTAAGTCGAGCTTTTGAACGACCTCCTGTGTTCAAGTCAGGAGTTAATGTGTGGTCAGTCGTATCGTGTCCACTTTAGTTGGACCTCTGTTATGCTGAGCTTCAGGAGAGGCATAAGTATTTTGGCGAACTTTAAGTATGAGTTGGGGAGTGGATGGTTGGGTTGCATCCACTCCAAGTCTTTCTTTGGTCTCTAAGTCAAGTGTGGAGGTTGATGAGTAGACGACCAGTTGTGTCCACTTTGTATTAGATTTTGACCTTGTCGGGCTCTGAGTAAGGCATAGATGTTTTATCAGAATTGAAGCACAAAGTGGGAAGTGGATGGTCGAGTCACACCCACTTTCCATTTCATCCTTAATCCAAGTCAGGGGCATATGGTAGCCGATGAGAAGTTGAATCACGCTCGTCTTGATGATCCTCCAAAGGTACAATCTTGGTCTGTGGAGGTTGGTTGGCACCTAAATCTAATTACTTGGTCACCTACAACATTTGAAGGTAGTCTAGTTCAAGTTGGTCGTAATTCACAACATAGTTGAAAATGAAATAAATCTTATTGATAAGTGAAGCAGATTAAGATGCTCGCTATTCCACTTTGCCCCAGCCCTCCTTAGTTGGAAGTCGACCGTAGGTGGTCCAATTGATAATCAAAGGTCATTATTGATAAGGGTCGAATGTTCCCTACCCGCCATTCTGCGGGGCTTGTGCATATTGTTGAAGCTTTCCTTTTCGTATCTGCTTTCCGATCACATCTCGGAGGTGTCTGCAATCGCTGGTGTTATGACCGTGTGTATCTTGAAATATACAACATTTCCCAGATTTCTTCTAGGTTTTGGTGGACTTGCTCGAGGATGGTTTCCAGTACTGCTTCGAGTCGTGAGTCTCCAAGTAGATGCTTTTGATTGAATTGTTCAAAGGAGTATATGAGTCGAATTCTGGGATTCTGGGTCATCTCTTAGAATCTGAGTCCTCATCTAAGGCCTCAATGCTACCCTCGCTTTGACTTCCTTAAGCCAACGGACCTGCATCGTTCTTTCTCCTAGTATGCTCTACCTCCTCCTTTCTTAGGTTTTGGTTCACTTTGTAACATAAATGATTCAAGGTCATATGAGGCTCTCCAGGTAACCAATCGCCAAAGTGTGTCTCGGGGTCGATTCCCCATATCAACGCCATTAGTATGATATTCTCGCTAGGATTGCTCACTTTAGTGACAATGGTGTTAAATCTCTATCAAAAGTCTTTGAGCGGCTCGCCTGGTGCTTGGAATAAGTTGGGGAAACTCCTTAGCCATCTGATTAAATGAGGAGATGGACTTGGGTGGTGATCGCGTAAATCACTTAATTGATTGCTACTCCACCAAGGAATATGGGAAAGAATCGACATTCGATGGCACATATCACTCTGGCGAAATCCATATGCACTCAAATTTCATGAGATGTAGACTAGAGTTTGTGTTTCCAAAATACGCCGACATGGTTGGCATATTGAATCTCTTGGGATACTCTGCATACTGAACGACTTAAATGAATAGGCTTCGACTCGGGGAGATGCTTCAGTCATTGTCAATCCAGTTCATTTTTAAGTTACAGCTACTTGTTATGCTTGTGAATGATGTATGCATGCCCGAGATATGAGCAAAAAAAGATGGAACGGTATTGACGGATTAGTGGTAAGTTACTTGGAGTCGGACCTGAGAAAATCTACTATTTGCTTGGAGTCACTGAATTCGAAGTGTTGGGTCAGTGAAGAACGGTGCTTGGAGTCATCTTGGCGTGTGCTTGGAGAAAATCTTGGTTATACCCGAGTTTGGATTTGGGCCAAAGTTTCTAGGGTTTGCTTAGAGTCACATCAGCTATGTTCTCCAACCTTTGGGAGTATCGTTTGAGTAGCGGTTGCTTTTTAGTTCCTTGGTTGTAATTCAGAAGCCACCGCTTGATCCTCTATGCCCTGGTCAAACATAGGAAATAAAGGAAGTGGATAGAATGCATGTCTTTAAGTTAAGTTTCAAATGCAGCATGCGGGGGCACTGCGCTGCGGCACGGGTTAAAACAACAATTGGTTAAAACAATTAGAGCTTTTTTCTTAAAATTTGGATTATGCCCGAAAAAGTTTTTTTTGAAAAACGATCAGTTAAAACAACAATTGGTTGAAAACGATCGGTTGGAATTCCAAAGCATTGGAATGATTGGTTGTAGATTGAATGGTCGGTGGAAATGTTAACACGAAATGATCGGTGTTAGCGATCTTGGAACGATCGATGAAGATGGAAACTGGAGGATCGATGAAGATGGCAACTGGAACGATTGGTGAAGAGGTTAACTAGAACGATCATACAAAAACGATCATATAGAAATGATTGGTGTAAATCCACATAGAAGTGGGACGATCATACAAGAATGATCGTATAGAAACGATCGGTATGGAATGATCGTACAGAAAAAACGATCGGCCAAATTCACGTTGGAGGAACGACCAATGAGAACGATCATATGGAACGATCGTACATGATGATTTAGCGTATGGATTTGTAGGGAACGATCGTTCATTAAGTATGTATGGGGCATGGTCGATGACCGATCGTTGACATATGCTTCAAAACTTGAAAATGTATGCACATTCATCAAACACATGACTAATCGATTACTGATATCATGATTTCCTTCTTCTGCAGAGGAAATAGACTTGGCTTCTCTGGCCATGGCTAATAGTTTCCTTGTAGATCTCTTTCAAATTCCAGTAGAATAGGAAACTTGTCGATTGAAAGCTGGATCTATCTCGCGAACGTGAAAATCCACAAGCAGAAGATGAGATCCAATCAAGCTAAAAATTCATTTCTCAGTGAAAGCACCAAAATGTTGACGCTAAAAATGGGCATCAACACCCAATAGAATCTCGTAGAGATTAAACGATGAATGAAAATAAAACATAGTGGAAAAAGTAAATGAACACACAAATTTTTATAGTGGTTCGGCAATCTTGGTCTACGTCCACTTTACATTTTTATTGATCTTGCACTGGATTATGATTACAAGAATGTTTGGATCAGCTAGGATCCATTAATACAAGAGTGAAGAATAAAAATGGCAGAGCCTAGGTAGACGAAAGAAGGATCCTCTTTATGGAGAATGGTCGTTGTATTTATAGGAGAAGACATGCATGTATTGGGCTGAAATTTTGCAAGTAGAGTCTCTAGATCCATAGGGGCCCACCATAATGATCGGTGGCCCTAACCCGACATTTTGGAACGATCGGTCAAAGTTTGGCCGATCTTTATTTTGGCCTCTGATTGATGTGCAATCGATAGTGTAGGCTCTTCGTGATGTAAGATACTTGCTCTCCAAATTTCATGCAATTCCAATGTACTGTTTGTGAGATATCGCATTTTTCGTGGAACTATGGATCGTTCACTAAAATATGCCAATCTTTTTTATGGCTTGGCAAAAACCGATCGGCTAACAACGCTCGGCCAAACTATAATTTCAACTTTATGACCCGTGATTGTTTTTGTAAGCTTCAATCTTCACTTTGTTAATGTCCTGGAAGTTTCAAATGAATTGGCCTTGTGAATCTCGAGATATTGATTATTCTTCAATGATTTGAAAGGTTTTATAGATCGTTTTAGACGGATTCATATAAATTCTTCAATTGTCCATAACTCGAGCATACGAACTTCGATTGACTTGAAATTTGACACGTAGCCTCACGGGGCTTTGCTTATTACTTCATACTGATTATAGCTTGATCCGGACCCGGTCCGAATCTACTCGACCATCATCCATAGTCCTGTATGTCACTAATTCTCAAGGCTGGTAACCACCTGTTTTTGCCAAATCTATGGTATAATGGCCTGCCAAAACGCATGATAACAACCGTAAGGCGTTCGATGATAATGTGGGTTAAATTTAATTCCAGTAAAAAGTTTTTATTATAATCTAAACAACGATATACATTTGTAAAATGTTTTTACATAATAAAGTGATATTATATAAGTATGGTTTATAAATATGGTTTATAAATAATAAGGATTTAAGCTGAGAATTTGAGAACTTAAATCCCGGTGTTTTTGAAAATGTTTCTTTCAAAGTTTTTAAGAAAATAATAATAGTATTATTTGAAAGTATTTATGAATACAAATATTTTAAAAATGATTTTAAAGGAGATAGAAAGTATTGAACTCACTGCTATCGATGGATTCTAGTGATGATTGCAGCATCATCGATGTTCATATTCGAGTTTTTAATGGGGAATGCTACTATAGTAATTTGCTACAGAGTTGTTATAGGTAAAAAAAGATTTTGATTTAATCTTGAAAGTATGATTTGATATACAAAAGGAGATAAATATATTATTATATCAGAATGATTTGAAATAAAACCTGGTGTTTAGTTCTTAAGTTTTCAGTTAAGTTATTTTATGGACGCATGTATCCTATGCATTAGGGTAGTTTGGTTTGTGTATCTCGTTGTGATATGTTGTTTGGTAGTTTTCATTTGTCGAAATGAAATGGAATTTTCGACAATTTTGGACAGCCAAAAGCTTCTGAATTAGTTGAGAACTTGAAGCTAAGTGTTTGTGAAAATGTGAAAGTAGAGTTTTGTAACTCTAAAAGGGAAAGATATTAAGTTAAAACAAGTTTTAAATTTGTTTACACGGGTTAAGTAAAAAGTATTTGATATTATACACACACACTCTCTTAGGATGTCGAGGAGTAATACGAATATGAACTTGAGTTATAAAATGTTAAAAAACTTAAGTAATGGTTCATAAATGATTTTAATATTAAAGAAAATATACTATAAGTAAAAATGGTTGTGATTTAAAGTAAAAATAAATTGGTGTAGTTAAGAAACCAATGGAATAAGTATGTAAGTATATGTAGATCATTTGATTCGCATGACAGTTCTTGATCTAGATTCGGGTACACGACTTTGAGGTTATTTACACCGGTTCGAGTTAGGATTTTTCACCCGATTCTTGATGGCGAACACTTGATATAGATTCCTAATATGATTCTGTAGTTTCTATCATAGTATATGGCTATGTAAGGAGAAGAGAGGTTTCTAATCAAGGGACCTGTACGAGTCCGAACTAGGGAGTCGAGTGAGCGATACTAGTTCGGAAGAGAGCTTATGTAATCGGGCAAGTGATATGTAACGACCCGCCAATCCGTACAATTCAAGCTGCAATAAACCACAAATGTCCAACCCAAATTGAACAGAAAGACAGATAGTTATGGGAAAGAAAGAAGAAAGAAGAAGAGAAGAGAAGAGAAGAGAAAAGAAATTAAAAACAACATAGAATCTCACAATCGTAGCGGAACAATATATAATATAATATCAATAATCTTTACAAAGAGAAACTGTAATATACTTACATCCATCAGAGTTCAACACAAATAACGATCATCAGCCTTGATAATTATAACAGCCTGTCCTCACAAATGCCGATGATCTCAACAACAAAAACAACGGAACGTAGACATATACGTGAATACAACCTGTAGACCTCCAACTCGTCTCCTAAGCTCCAATGCATCTAAAGTAATCTGTAAATATGCTCGGTATGACCCAAGCATTATACTAAAATAACACCCGAGTCAGTCTGAAAAACCAACGTGAGAAAAACTGTAACAACCCGCATATTTTACAATTATATATTGAAATGTTTTATTTAAATAAAGCATCGTTAATTATGTTAATGTAACAACCCGCATATTTTACGATTGAATATTTAAATATTTTATTTAAATATAGAATCGTTAATCGGATTGAAGTCCGAAAAGCTAATTTTTGCAAACAGTCGAATTAGGACTCGAGACCACTTCCTTTGAGTCCAAAATGGCGTTTGTGACTTTTTTGAGTATAAGCTTCGATATGTTTAGAGTAAGTTGAATTTTTCTATTTTTTGTTGGGCTTTTTGGGTTTGGGTTTCAACCCTACTTATTACTCTAACTCAGCCCTCTTCTCTTCATTCACTCTCATTTTCCTAACATCCAAGCTTCAGCAAAAATGGAGAGGGGAATGGGAAATTAAAATTCCAAGCCCTAGTTTTCTTTTGCAAATTCAAATCTTGCTCCAAAATCAAAGAGAAGCTTAGGTAAGCCTCTCTTCATCTTCTCCATTCCATTTCCTCTTCAATTTCAGAAATGTTCTAAACCCTAACTTAGGAAATGTTTTCTTTTGAGCTTAGATTGAAGCTCCTTGGGTTGAAATTGAAGAGTGATTGTTCTAGCCTTGCTTGGTAGCTTCTCTCTTGTGTTTTTGGGATTAAAGGTGAGATTTTTATCTCACATCTATGTCTATATCTATCTTTGTTGTTAGGTATGAATTCCTAACATCTATTCATGATCATTTGCTTTTGATTTGAATTGATATACCAATTTTTGAATTTGAAGTCCAATTTTTGTGAAAATCCTACAATGGATGTTTGGATATGTTATTTGGGGTGTATCGAAGAGCTTATAAGGCCGGGTTGTCGTTTGGCGTAAATCCTTAGTCGTCGTTGCTTGCTCGATCGCTCCCGAATCGATTTGGCCATTATGGCCTAGGCAAATTGTTGCCTTTACCAGGAGTTCAGACGTTTGGATACCAATGCCAGACGTCCGGTTTTGCCTCCTGGAGAAAAATAATACACGGCAGAAAAATAAAAAGGGCAGTGACTAATTTTAGACGTCTAAATTATCGCTCCAGACATCTGAAAGGATTTTAGACGTCTAATTTTAGGCTTCAAACATCTGGATGGTTTTCTGGAATATTTCCAGAAACCAAATCCAGACGTCTGGAACAACCCCTCAAACGTCTGGAAATTCCCAGTTTTGCCTATTTGCCTAATTTTGAGTAAAATTCCAATGTTAATCGATTTTTGTCGATCCGATTAGTTGTTATCATTATTATCGTCTTTGATAACTTCTTTTTATGGATTTTTGGGAATGTCCATTTTGAAGGATTTGGTATCGATTTCTTTGGATTTAATTCACGTCTTCGTATGTGAATCTTTGGTGATTGATTGTTTCTACAATCATTTTTGTGATTTGTCACTTCTAAATACAAAGGTTTCTATACTAGTAGTAAATACTCAAACTCTTTCATCAAAACACTTTCGACACATTTTAAATATAAAGCTTGTTTTCAAAACCGTTTTCCAATCTATTAGTATATACAAACCTTTACCTCATTCGTATGAGAAATCTAATTAAACGGCTTAGTAAAACAAGTGGTATGAAACGCTTGCGTTTACTTCGTCGGTTAATTCTTGGACTTGTTCGATTGAACTCTTGTGACCATTTTCGAGTGGAAATCTACATTTTGTTCGTAAATATTTAAGTTAAGCCAGTGGTTATGGGACATGAAGCTAAACTCATCTATTTACTAGCTTAGTATAATTTTCACTTTTTATTGATCTATGATAATCATTTTGTGGTTTAGACTAGCAATATACGATGTCTCTTTGTCCACGTAGGGGAGTGTACCTCGTTTTATTGAGCTTCGTCTCATTCCTTTATGGGCTAGCGACCATGTTCTTTTATGCTTTTTGGTTCATCGGATGTACCGTTAATGTACTACATCGATGTCTCGGCTTTTTGGTTCATCGGGCGTACCGTTATTGTACTACGTCGTTGTCCCAGCTTATCAGGTTCATCGGGCATACCGTTATTGTACTACGTCATTGTCCCAGCTTATTAGGTTCATCGGGCGTACCGTTATTGTACTACGTCATTGTTCCGAATTACTTGAGTATCAAGTTCATCGGGCGTACCGTTATTGTACTACATTGTTGCACCGGCTCTATGGTTAGCGACCATGGGTTAGTAACCCGTTTGTGATACACGTGTTGGTGAGTTTTCAAGCTCCCGTTTGTGATAGGTCTTCCCCCTTTTCGTGATTTCTAGAATTTGTGTTTCACCAATTTTTATGCGATTGGCATATGTTTTGTCAATATTTGTGTTTTGGTGAATTATTTAAAGAATGAGATTCTTTTTGGTGATTTGAGATGATTTGAGATATTGTATGATTTTGTTGTTATTTGATGTATACTTGTCACAGTATGGCAATTTTGTTATCATACGTTTTTGGTCATATCTCTTATCTTATATCATTTTATCTGATATTTATAGCTAGACTGATCCGTTTATTATTTTCTTCTTAAATAATACTCGGGTCAGACCGAGGTATTTCAGGTGCTCCTGCTTGACCTCTTATCTGGGACTATCATCTGACTTTTGGCTAACTACTTTAAATTAGTAGTTTTTGTTAATATACATTTGAGATATAGACTCCTTGATGTATATTTATTCTTTTGTCTAGCACCTGTATCTATTTTTTTGTGATGTAGTGGATCTAGTTTGACCACTACTTTGATGTACACTTTTATGTGTTGTATTCATATTTGTTTCCGCCTATGTGATATGAATATCTGTGACTGATTTGTGTTATGTTTATTTCTATATTTGTTTCCGAAGTCCGTATAGCCACTGTGTGGTAGCTTTGAGTCTGTATTTGATATGTCGGATTTCCTCTTGAAATGAAATGTAAGTTATATTATATAACATATCGGTACTCGCACAAAGCAATTACACAGATGGTCGCTCCTCAACAGCCTTATTCTTCGTGCTAGTTGATGGCATTACCCCGTGTGTCCTTGGCTGGTGTGAGTATAGAGGGGGGCATCATAGTTAAAGTCCAAAATGTGACTTTTTGTAAACAGTCGAATCCGGACATGAGACCACTTTTATTGAGTTCAAATCGACGTTTACAACTTTTTTAAGTATAAACATTGTTGTGTTTGGAGTTGATTAGGATTTTGCTATTTTCATTTGGGCTTTGGGTTGTGTTCTAGCCCATTAACCCAACAAGATAACCCAAACCCTTCTACCAAATACCCTAACTCCTCTCCTCTTCATTCATTCCGTTCTCTATTTCCTAACACTCTCAAGCTAAAGGAAAAATGGTGGAAAGGGAAATTAAAATTCCTAAGCCCTAGATTCTTAGGAAATTCAAATTCAAGTTATAAAATCAAAGAGAAGCTTAGGTAAGCATCATCTTCATCTTCTCCATCTCAATCTCTCTCCAATTTTCAAAAATTCCTATAACCTAACTTAGGAAACTCTTTGCATGTAATAATAGATGAAGATCTTTGAGGTGTAGTAGAAGAGGAATCAATCTTAGCTTGTTTTAGAGCTTATCTTTTCTAATTTTGAGTTTAAAGGTGAGTCCTTGAACTCACATATATGTCTATAGCTTTGATTGTTGTTAGGTATGAATTCCTAACATCTATTTCTTATTCAACTGCTTTTGAATTAAATTGGTTTGGTGAATTTTCCTAATTTTGGTATTTTGATGTCAAATTTATGAAAACCCTAGTATGGGTGTTTAAACATGTTGTTTTGGGTGAATTGAAGAGCCTTTAGGACTGGATTGTCGCTTGGCATAAATCTGTAGCCGCAGTTGCTCATTCAATCGCTTCCGAATCCGAGAAGTTGTGTAGGTTTGCCCATTTAAGGGCTTTGCAAATTCTATCCCGCTACAGGCAACAGACGTCTGTGGATTATCCACGGACGTCTGTGAACTCAGGGTTACAATTTCCCAAAATAGGGTACAGACGTCTGTGGATTTCCCACAGATGCTTGTGGCTGTTAAATTCTGAAATTTGGCTTATTTTTATATGGATTTCCGATATATCAATTTTTGATTATCCAAATAGTTCTTGTCATTCAATATCAACTTTGATGATCTCTTTTCTGAATTTTTAGTGTTTCCATTCGATGGTTTTGATATCGATTCCATGGTTTTAATTCACGTCATTGAAATGTGGATTTTTATGATAGATTGTTTTTACAATCATTTCTGTGATTTGTCACTTTTAAATACAAAAGTTTTATACTAGTAGTAAATACTAAAACTCTTTCACAAAAATGATTTCAACACTACTTTTAATACAAAGCTTGATTTTAAAATTGTTTTCCAATCTACCAGTATATACAAACCTTTATCTCATTCGTATGAGAAATCCAATCAAACGACTTAGCAAAACAAGTGGTATGAAATGCTTGCGTTTACTTTGTCGGTTAATTCTTGGACTTTTTCAATTGAAATCTTGTGACAATTTTTGAGTGGGAATCTAGTTCGTAAATATTTAAGTTAAGCCATTGGTTATGGGACATGAAGCTAAACTCATTTATTTACTAGCTTAGTGTAATTTACACTTATAGATCAATGATGATCATTTTGTGATTTAGACTTGCAATGTGCAATGTCTCTTTGTCCGCGTGGGGGACTGTACCCCGTTATGTGGAGCTTCGGCTCAATTTGGTGGGGTAGCAATCCATGGTCTTTTGACCGTTTGTGGAGCTTCGGCTCATTTGTTCGCAAGGGGGGACTATACCCTGTTCTATGGAGCTTCGACTCATTTTCATAGGTTAGCGACCCATGGGATAGCATCATGTTTGTGATACACGTGTTGGTGATTTTTCATGCTCCCGTTTGTGATAGGCCTACCCCTTTATGCTTTCTGGATTTCCAAATATTGATTTCTGGAATTTGTGTTTCACCAATTTTGTGATTTGCATTGATAAACTTTATCAATATTTATGATTTGGTGAATAAAATTAAAGAATATGATATTCTTTTTGGGTGTTTGAGAAAACTTGAGATATTGTATGATTTTTATTGTTACCATATATATATATATACATATATACATATATATATATATATTTGTCATATCTCTTATCCTATCTCATCTTATATGATAATTATAGCTAGATTGATCCGTTTATTATTTTTCTTCTTAAATAATACTTGGGTCAGACCGAGGTGTTTCAGGTGCTCCCACTTGACTTCTTAGTAGAGACTATCTTCTGACTTTTGGCTAACTACTTTAGCTTAGTAGTTTTTTTTTGCTTTCATGTATACGAGATAGGGACTCTTTGATGTATTCATATTCTTTTGTGTAGTACATGTACCTATTCTTTTGGGATGAATGGATCTTATATGACCACTACTTTGATGTTCACTTCTATATATTTTATTCATACATGTTTCCGCCTTAGTGATATGAATATCTGTGCCTGATTTTATGTTATGATTATTTTATATTATTTCCGAAGGACATTTAGCCACTGTGTAGTAGCTTTGAGTTTGTATTGAATATGTCAGATTTCCTCTTGAAATGAAATGCGTGATATACTATCCGACATATCGATACTCGCTCAAAACAATTATACAGTTGGTCGCTCCTCAACAGCCTTATTCTTCGTGCTAATCGATGACATTACCTAGTAGTGTCCTTGGTTAGTGAGAGTATAGAGTGGGGCATCACAGCATGGTATCAGCGCCAAACTTCGGAACAATATAGGATATTATGACGAGGATCATTGTCTTAAGTCTCTCTTAGGAATCGTGCCTTAAGATTTAAGTCAAGTCTTAGGACCCGTTCTATCCTATTTTATTTTATGATGCCTTATTTTATCAATCAAGCTTATTTGAATTCATTCTAAGAATAACCCTTTTCCTTTTCTTTCTTTTTGTTTAAGAAGAGAAATGGTTAGAGCAGGTCATCCTAGCACCGGTCATTCCAGTGGTCCTCCTCAGGATGGCGTATTCATGTCTACTCAACAGCTTTTGGATCTTGTAAAGAATTCCCAAGCTGTCGGTCCCATTCCTGTGTCTACTTATCCTTAATCTGGGTTTGAACGCTTGTGCAGTGATTACACCAATTTGGGTGGAAAGCCATTCAAAGGTTCTGAAAGCGTTATAGAAGTCCAGGCTTGGCTTAGAACATGCAATCGCATCTTTTCTCGCATGAATCTTTTGGATTTACATCGAGTCCAAGTGGCTTCTAGCATGCTCCAGGAGAGAGCATTAGATTGGTATGAGCTTTTAATTTCAGAAATTGTTGAAGCGGATCTTACTTGAGAGCAATTCCGAGAAAGGTTCGAGTTAAAGTTTGTACCTGAAGTAGAAAAGGTAACTTTAGCTTAACGCTTCATTGATCTTATTCAGGGTGAATCTTCTGTGACAGATTAAGTCACATCTTTTGAATCCCTCTCTAAATATGGAGTCGAGTATATTAATACCCCATTGAAGAAGAATCAAAGGTTTATCTATGGTCTGAATAAGAATCTCAAAAAGACTTTACTTCTGAAACTAGAAGTGCCTTTCGATCAGCTTGTAGATATCACTCTTCGAGTTGAAGAGGCCGATAAGGAAATTGATGGTGATGTTGGGGGTGCTAAGAAGAACTTCAACAACAACAAGAAGAGACATCCTGATAATAAGTTCAAAGGCCCTAATCCCAACAAGAAAGGGAAGTAAGCAACTTCGGTAGCGAAGACTCATACCCCTGGTCATGGAGAATGCTACAATTGTGGTTCTAAGAACCACTATGCCAATAAGTGTCCAAGGTCCCTTACTTGTCGCTATTGCAAAAGTTCGGGTCATCCTATATCTTCATGTCCCAAACTTCGAAACAAGAAAGAGGGAAAGCTAAATGTTGTGCAAGCTCCTAGTAACCCTTCTTTTAGTTAAGGTATTTCTCATTCTGTCCTTGATGGCATTATTATATTTCATGATCATCCTATTCAAATTCTTTTTGATACGTGTGCATCTCACTCTTTTATATCAAAAGAACTTGTGGATACCTTGTCTTTAAATGTTAAGGGCTTGATGACTTCACTGAAAATTGCGAGTCCGGGTGGTGGATCCGCAACACTCAGTTTATTTTGTGAGGATGTTGATGTGTGATTATGCTTTTTGTGCAAATTTGCATGTTATGCGTTATTTAGGTTTCGGAATGATTTTGGGAATGGATTGGCTTAATCGTTATGAAGCCCACATCCTATATCCTAAGAGGACTATCCATCTTCGACATCCCCAATCTGTTAAGCGGATTTCTATCGTTCTTAATGATTCCGATTCCAATTCGGTGGCATCCTTATATTCTCTAAACCCAAACGATGATGATAATGATGATGAGGAAGATGTTATTTTCATCATTCACGTTGTTCGTGAATTTTCCGACATCTTTGAGCCTATTTTAGGATTACCACCTAAGCGAGCAATTGAGTTCAGAATTAATCTAATCCCCGAAGCTATACCTATCACTCATCCTCCTTATTGTATGTCCAATAAGGAAAATATGGAGATACGTAAACAATTATCTGAATTGGAAGCAAAAAAGTTCATTCGATCTAGTTCCTCTCCTTGGGGAGCTTCAGCTATCTTTCTGAAGAAATCCGATGGTACACTCAGACTTTGCGTTGACTACCGCAAGCTTAATGATCTTACCATTAAGAATAAATATCCCTTACCTCGGATTGATGACCTATTCGATCAACTTTGCGGTGCTATAGTCTTTTCATAGTTAGACTTAGCAATCAGTTTCCATCAGCTTCGAATTGCAAAGGATAGTATTCCTTTGACATCATTCCGTACTCGTTATGGATCTTATGAATGGATTGTTATGCCATTTGGTTTAACGAATGCTCCAGCTTATTTTGTTGACCTTATGAATCGAGTTTTCAAAGACTTCCTCGATTGATTTGTTCTTATCTTTATTGATGATATTCTTGTTTATTCTAAAACCGAGGAAGAGCGTGATTAACATCTTCGAATTGTGTTGGAAACTCTTAGGAGAAATCAATTGAAAGAAAATTTTTCTAAGTGCCATTTTTGGCAATCTCGTGTGAAATTTTTAGGACATATTATTTCTCAATCTGGAATTTCCGTGGATCCTTCAAAGATTGAGGCGATCCAAAACTGGAAGAGACCGGAGAGTGTAATGGAAATTCATAGTTTTCTTGGGTTGGCGAGCTATTACCGTCTATTCATAAAAGACTTTTCTAAAATTTCCTTACCTCTTACTAGTTTGACAAAGAAAGGAGTCAAGTACATTTGGTCAGACAAACGTGAAGTTGCTTTTCAGAAATTAAAAGAACTCCTTTCCGATGCTCCTATTCTTGTGATTCTCGAAGGGAGCCAAGGCTTGATCGTTTATACCAATGCTAGTCATATTGGTTTGGGAGCCGTTCTCATGCAAAATGAACGTGTTATTGCTTCTGCTTCTGGGCAGTTAAAGCCTGCCGAGACTAGATATGCCACTCATGATTTAGAGCTCGCAGCTATTGTTTTCGCTCTTAGAATTTGGCGTCATTATCTTTTGGGAGAGAAATTTGTTCTCTACACCGATCATAAATATTTAAAGTATTTATTCTCTGAAAAGGAACTTAATTTGCGTCAACAACGTTGGCTTGAATTCCTTTCATCTTATGATCTTGATATTCTTTATACTCCCGAAAAGGGAAATGATGTTGTCGATGCCCTTAGTCGTAAGCAACAAGCGGTTGTTTCCATGATGATATCTGAATGGAATGATCTCAAGACTTTATCCACTTGTGAGATTCGAAATCGTGAATCCGATTCATGTTCATCTCTTGTTTTATGTAGCCTTGAGGCTCATCCTTCTCTTTAAACGGCATCCTTGAAGCTCAAAAACACGACTCCGAATTGGCTCATCTTAGCAAAAGTTGTAGAGATGACAATAATATTGATGGTTTGAAAGACTTTGAAATCGATGCTCGTGGAGGCATTCAAAAATTTGGTAGACTTATTGTGCCAAATATTAGTGGTCTTTGTAAAGACATTTTAGAAGATTGTCATCGTTCTAAATTTACAATTCATCCCAGTAGTAGTAAAATGTATGCGGACATGAAGCGATTGGGATGGAATGAAATCTGATATTGCTAACTTTATTAAGCGTTGCATGACTTGCCAACTCGTAAAGACCGAGTATCAAAGGCCCGGTGGGTTATTACAACCTCTAGACATTCCCGTTTGGAAGTGGGATCAAGTTTCCATGGACTTTATCGACGGTCTTCCCCATTCTCGTTCAGGTCATGATAGTTTATGGGTGATTGTAGATAGACTTACAAAATCCGCCCATTTTCTTCCCGTTCGGTTCAGCCGAACCGTACATCTTTTGGCTAAACACTATGTTAAAGAAATTGTTAAATTGCATGGAGTTCCTACTTCTATTGTTAGCGATCGTGATCCATTATTTAGTTGATTTTGGAAAGGTCTTCAAAAAGTTTTGGGAATGAAGCTTAATTTTAGCACCGCTTATCATCCTCTGTCCGATGGACAAACAGAGTGTGTGAATCAAACTCTTGAAGATCTCCTTCGTACATGTGTTCTTGATTTTGGTGGAAGTTGTGAAGACCATATTTCTCTTGTTGAGTTTTCTTACAATAACAGCTTCCAATCTAGTATTGGTATGGCACCTTTTGAGGCACTCTACGGAAGGCCTTGCCGATCTCCTTCGTGTTGTCTTGGAACCGGTGAGAAGCTGATTTTAGGTCCAGATTTTATTCGTGATGCCACAGAAAAGATTGACCTTATTCGTCATAGGATGAAAGAAGCTCAAAATAGACAAAAATCCTATGCTGATAACCGAAGAAGGAATTTGGAATTTTCTATAGGAGATTTGGTATTCATTCGTGTTTCACCTACGAAGGGTGTAGTGCGTTTCAGTCGATCGAGAAAATTAGCACCTCAATATATTGGCTCGTTACCCATCACCGAACGCATTGGTTCCGTGGCTTATCGCCTTTCGTTACTGGCTCAATTTTCCACTATTCATGACGTATTTCACGTTTCTTAGTTACGAAAATGCCTTTGAGATTTCGATTCTATTCTTGAGCCTAGTGTTATTAAAGAAATAGAGGTTTCACCTGATTTGCCTTATGAGCAACATCCTATTCGCATCATTGCTACGGAGCTTAAACGCCTTCGTAACAAAGAAATTTCGCTTGTGAAAGTTCAATGGTCCGCAAATCCTAAGGATTGTTCTTGGGAATCCAGAGAATTCATCAAGCTAACACATCCTGATTTACTCTCTCGTGTTCCTTAAGGTGAACTTCTCATTTCAATCTTTTTTATATTTTTTTATTTTTTTGTGTTGTTATGTCACAGAATGGTTGTTACTCTTTAGTACCTTCTCAAATATTGCGAGGACGCAATTTCTTTAAGGAGGGGAGTTTGTAACAACCCGCATATTTTACGATTATATATTTAAATGTTTTATTTAAATAAAGCATCTTTAATTATGTTAAAGTCCGAAATGTGACTTTTTGTAAACAATCGAATCCGGACTCGAGACCACTTTTATTGAGTTCAAATCGACGTTTACAACTTGTTTAAGTATAAACATTGTTGTGTTTGGAGTTGATTAGGATTTTGGTATTTTCATTAGGGCTTTGGGTTGTGTTCTAGCCCATTAACCCAACAAGATAACCCAAACCCTTCTACCAAATACCCTAACTCCTCTCCTCTTCATTCATTACATTCTCTATTTCCTAACACTCTCAAGCTAAAGGAAAAATGGTGGAAAGAGGAAATTAAAATTCCTAAGCTCTAGAGTTTTAGGAAATTCCAATTCAAGTTATAAAATCAAAGAGAAGCTTAGGTAAGCATCCTCTTCATCTTCTCCATCTCAATCTCTCTCCAATTTTCAGAAATTCCTACAACCTAACTTAGGAAACTCTTTGCATGTAATAATAGATTGAAGATCTTTGAGGTGTAGTAGAAGAGGAATCAATCTTAGCTTGTTTTAGAGCTTATCTTTTCTATATTTGAGTTTAAAGGTGAGTTCTTGAACTCACATCTATGTCTATAGCTTTGATTGTTGTTAGGTATGAATTCCTAACATCTATTTCTTATTCAATTGCTTTTGAATTGAATTGGTTTGGTGAATTTTCCTCATTTTGGTATTTTAAAGTCAAAATTTATGAAAACCCTAGTATGGGTGTATAGACATGTTGTTTTGGGTGAATTGAAGAGCCTTTAGGACTGGGTTGTCGCTTGGCATAAATCTGCAGTCGCAGTTGCTCATTCAACCGCTTCCGAATCCGAGAAGTTGTGTAGGTTTGCCCATTTAAGGGCTTTGCAAATTCTGTCCCGCTACAGGAGACAGACATTTGTGGATTATCCACACACGTCTATGACCTCAAGGTTACAATTTCTTGAAACAGGGGACTGACGTCTATGGAATTCCCACAGACGTCTGTGGCTGTTAAATTCTGAAATTTAGCTTATTTTTATGTGGATTTCTGATATATCGATTTTTGATTATCCAAATAGTTATTGTCATTCAATATCAACTTTGATGATCTCTTTTATGGATTTTTGGTGTTTCCATTTAATGTATTTGATATCGATTTCCATGGTTTTTATTCATGTCATTGAAATGTGGATTTTTGTGATAGATTGTTTTTACAATCGTTTATGTGATTTTTCACTTTTAAATACAAAGGTTTTATACTAGTAGTAAATACTAAAACTCTTTCACAAAAATGGTTTCAACACTACTTTTAATACAAAGCTCGATTTTTAAACTGTTTTCCAATCTACTAGTATATACAAATATTTACCTCATTCGTATGAGAAATCCAATTAAACGACTTAGAAAAACAAGTGGTATGAAACGCTTGCGTTTACTTTGTCGGTTAATTCTTGGACTTGTTCGATTGAAATCTTGTGACAATTTTTGAGTGGGAATCTACAATTTGTTCATAAATATTTAAGTTAAGCCAGTGGTTATGGGACATAAAGCAAAACTCATTTATTTACTAGCTTAGTGTAATTTACACTTATTTATCAATGATGATCATTTTGTGATTTAGACTTGCGATGTGCAATGTCTCTTTGTCCGCGTGGGGGACTGTACCCCGATCTGTGGAGCTTCGGCTCAATTTGGTGGGGTAGCGACCCATGGTCTTTTGACCGTTTATGGAGCTTGGGCTCATTTTTCCGCAAGGGAGGACTATACCTTGTTCTATGGAGCTTCGGCTCATTTTTATGGGTTAGCGACCTATGGGATAGCGTCCGATTTCTGATACACGTGTTGGTGAGTTTTCATGCTCCCGTTTGTGATAGGCCTCTCCCTTTGTGCTTTCTGGATTTCTAAATATTGATTTCTGGAATTTGTGTTTCACTAATTTTTGTGATTTGCATTGATAAGCTTTATCAATATTTATGATTTGGTGAATAAAATTAAAGAATATGATATTCTTTATGGGTGTTTGAGAAAACTTGAGATATTGTACGATTTTATTGTTATCATATATATATTTCTCATATCTCTTATCCTATCTCATCTTACATGATAATTATAGCTAGACTGATCCGTTTATTATTTTTCTTCTTAAATAATACTCGGGTCAGATCAAGGTGTTTTAGATGCTCCCACTTGACTTCTTAGGAGTGACTATCTTTGGACTTTTGGCTAACTACTTTAGCTTAGTAGTTAATTTTTTCTTTCATGTATATGAGATAGAGACTCTTTGATGTATTCATATTCTTTTGTGTAGTGCATGTACCTATTCTTTTGGGATGTAGTGGATCTTGTATGACCACTACTTTGAAGTTCACTTCTATATATTATATTCATATCTTTTTCCGCCTTTGTGATATGAATATCTGTGCCTGATTTTATGTTATGGTTATTTTATATTGTTTCCAAAGGACATTTAGCCACTGTGTAGTAGCTTTGAGTTTGTATTGAATATGTCATATTTCCTCTTGAAATGAAATGCGTGATATACTATTCGCATATCGGTACTTTCTCAAAGCAATTATACAGTTGGTCGCTCCTCAACAGCCTTATTCTTCGCGCTAATCGACGACATTACCTAGTAGTGTCCTTGGTTAGTGAGAGTATAGAGGTGGGGCGTCACAAAAACACACCCAACTGAACTTTTAAAGTTATAAAAAACCTTTGAAAATCAAAAGTATCTCGTAAGACCATGCCGCACATAATCACAGATGGGTTTTTACCTTACGATAACCAAACTATTTTTATAGAAAATCCTCTAATATTATAATAATGTCTAAAATACAAATACTTACTAATCATAGCCGAAACTGTTACATTATTAAATTACGGCATACTAGGTTCTATAATCAAAACAATAAAGACACGTATTGGAGATTGGATTCCATACTGTGACAAGGTAAGGAACTACCTTACGAAGGTACATCTCTAGATAAATGCATCGAGGTCCGACAAGAATATCTTATACCTCTGCCACACAGGAATGGATTACCACTTGACTAGTAGTACCGAATATGATCATCTCACTTGGGCCCTGAAGCATACAAGAATAGATAATAATCGATCTTGATTTGGAATGACCATACCCTACTTTGGAGCGACCCACTTGGCCCTGCTGCATGCCCGATTTTTGTCATTTCCTGGTTGATGAGGTTTGAGGCTACGTTTTACCTTTATATAGCACTTCCTACTTGGAATGCTAACACTGACCTCCAAGCAACAATACAATACCAGCATTCATCCATACAAGTTCGTTTTGGGATTGAACGAAACAATTGAGAACTCCATCTTCAAGTTGCATCATCTTCAAGATGTCTTCACTTTGAAACGCTTGAGTTGGATCGAAGTGGTTTTCGGATAACATACCCAATCCCGGTCTCTTCGAAACAATATTCGATACTCCCGGTGAACTCAACCCCGGTTATTTAGGAAATAAACAGTCGAAGGTAAGAGCGGAGATCACCTCCTAATCGTTAGTGGATGGATTTCCTTATCATTGTCCTAGGAGAATGAAACGAGATTTATATACACAGTGCAGCATCATCGGAGATGACCGTGCACGTGTTTCTCCTAGATATTTCCAAAGTTACGTTTTGGGTACAATTCCGATAGTCGGTTATTTAACTATCGACTAACAAACATTTAATCAAGTATTTAATTACATAGGGAAAACCAACATTGGTTAAGCACCAAGCAATGCCCGACCTTTATTAATTAATCTTTTATTCTCGTCAAGGCCGATGATTCCAAAATGATGATTATGGAACCCGAAAGTCAAGTACATATGGTTATATCAAGTTAGCATTGAATGGAATTGGTAAATAAACAATGTAGAATGCTTAAAGTATGGAATATAGCCTAGTCAAAGGAAGGGATCGGCATGGTTTGGCTACTTGATAGGGTCCGACATACTTCAGCTTACAAATAAGAGATCGGCATGATTAAGTAAAGAAGGGGTCGGCATGGTTGAGTAAATAAGGGATCGGCATAGTTGGCTAGTATGGATTGGCATACTTCAGTTCATAGAAAAGGACTCGGTGTAGTTTAATGAGAAGGGATCGACATGCTTTGCTAGGAGGTATAGCTTAGTAGGCTCTGTTGAAGAGGGATCGGCATCCAACCAATTTCAAGTGCTTTCATACATTCAACGATCAATATCTCAAGATTTGTAAGTCCAAAGCATATGGAATTTGGAGAGCAAGGCATACAGACCCTAGTGAGCATACCCTAGGGACCGCACATCAAATGGACAAAGATGGAGGGATCGGCATAAACCCTATAAGAGGGATCGGCAGAAGACAGTGCACAAGCAATACTGAATCAAAGATCATGTAATAACTTAAGCTCCTTTGGTCCAAATGACATAAGATTTGAAGGGCTAACATATTAAAGCATGCAGAAGCCACCATATGGATCGCTGCCAAAAATCAAACAATAAAAGGATTGATACTGATCCCTCTTCATAGGCATTTGGGCCTAGCTACCCCTCTGGTGCGCCCATGTGGGTTAGAAGGTCCTATAGCCGAAGTTTCAGAGAGATTGGTGGTCGTCTTCACCTATAAATACTGGCCTAATGGGTCATTCTAAGGATCTTTATGCTGCTACTTTATCCCTTATTGTAATCAAGTTTTCTCTATTCCTTGCTGATGTAATTAGATTTATAAGTGATCAATAAAGATAATCTTCAAAGTGGATGTAGGCATACAACGCGAACCACAATAAATCTATGTGTTTCTGATTATTGCTTTTTATTTGTTGTTAGTTTATTCTATTCCTTGGTTTTAATTTTACTTTCTTCACTTACTTCTCTACTTAAACCTATTCTTGGGTGTTTGTGGCCAATTTGGTTGGAAACATTTTGGTGTTTTCACTAAGAACCTTGATTCTCAGCTTACTAGGATCCCCTTTGTTGCTACTGGATTGGATAAATCCCCCAAAGAGACCCGTAGTTTTCTTCATAAAGTTGCTTATGCTATTCAGATTTGGATGAATCTAAAGCGAGGAGATTGATAATGGTGAGACATACTAGATCTACTTCTCAGAACGTGGATGGAAATTAGACTGCTGGCATTCAGCAAGGAGACCTAAGCAATCAACCAACAAATGTGAATACTGATCCGGTTAAAGTTCAGAATCCCACTGATTCTATTACCAGAATTGAATTTCATAATCTAATGAGAGTGTTGATGGAAAGCCATCAACAACAGATCAACAAATTCAGACTAATATCAACTTGATGAACCAAATTACTCTGCAGCAGCGTAGGAAATCTAGGAGGGAACCCACTCCTTACTCAGAATCGGAAAGTTCTATCTCATCGGATTAATGTCATAGGCATAGGCATCGCAGGATCGAAAAAAATCACGCAGAAACATCAGAGCGTCGCCTGGCAGACCATCACGGTCTGCTAGGATCGATCAGTGTCGATTCCTCCCTAGGGATCTATACCAATCCCTCGTCCTAAAGGGGGATTCTCCCCATACACTTGGGGAATCACGCTAGAACTATTTCTAAAGGTTCGAATTGAATGCTGACCAGTTACCTTCCCGGAATGATGATAGAATGAATGTACAAGATGCACGTCGGGGGGATGGTGAACCATGAAGGCGTGAAAACTCAGACATCTAACAAACCATTCATGTGAAGTGGAGAGCGACCACCGCTTGGCACCACCCATCCAAACGCCGGACTTATCGGCAATGGTTACATAGTTAGTAAGGGAGATCTAAGGCTTAACCAATGATGACTGGGGAATCTCAAGAAGTCATACACCATTCACTGATAGCGTATTACATGCACAATACCTAAGGAAGTTAGACATGCCGTCGATGCCTGCCTACGAGGGAAAAACCAACCCCAGGCAGCATATCATGAGATATGAATAGTTGATGGATTCCGCGCAAGCTGATGATGCGACTAAGTGTAGATGCATTCCCATAACTCTTTCCGGAACAGTGACGATGTGGTTCATGAGACTACCCCCGCAGTAAATTTCTAGATTCGATGAGTTGGCAACAAAGTTTGTGGAGCAATTCCGGATGCACGCGACTCATCCTAAAGACGTGATGTCCCTTTCTAGTGTGATTCAGGCTCCAAGAGAGTCATTGAAAGATTATTTAAAGAGATTTCATGCAGCTGTTATGGAGGTCAGTTTTCCAAATGACCATGTGATACTCATGGCCGTGATGAGAGGGATTGATCCGGAGTCTGAGTTTGGCGATTGGCTGGCTGGTAAACCGCCTGCCATGTTGGAGCGCTTTTATTCCAAGGCGGCTCATTTTCTGAGAAAGGAGGAAGTCAGGTCCTTCAGAAAAAAGAATATTATGGGACTGAGTGGAGAAGCGAAATAGAGTAACATTGCAATCAAACAGTCTGATGACAGTTCTAGGAAAGTCCAAGTGAACGTTCAGAATAAGCCAAATCAGCAAAAGAGAGGTGGAAATAGAAACCGAGAACGAAAGATGGAATCTGGAAGGTTGAAGCCTAGGATTCCAATGTACGATAATTACACGCCATTGAATACGTCCTTGGAGAATATCTGTCTACTTGCAATACCATGCAGTGCAGAAAGCCGCCTCCAAAAGAGTCAACAGAGAAGCAAAAGCAGACTGTGAAATATTGTCGGTTTCACAAGTGTTATGGGCACAATACAAATGAATGCAGGCATCTCCAGGATGTTGTAGAAAAATTAATTCGAGAAAAGAAGTTATAACAGTTGTGAAAGCCCCGTAGGATGGCGGGCAGGGGACTTCTGACCCCAACCGAGGACAAGCGCCGCGTAGGGCAGAGGAGCCTACATGGATTGGTGGAAGGCTGGTGATAAACACAATAGTCGGGGGACCACACCTGACAGATAAGAGTTGGAAAGAGATGGAGCGCTATGCTAGCGCGATTAGGCATGTTGACATTGAATGTTATTCGAATACGGAAGGCGGAGCTCCGGCGAAGCAACAACGTACTATGGCGGATGATATTGTGTTTAGGAACAGAGATGTAGATAAGGTTGAGGCTCCGACAATCGATCCAATAGTTATTTCAGCTACGATTGGTCATGCTTTAGTGAGAAGGATTTTGATTAATTGTGTAAGTTCGATGAATATAATCTTCAAAAAAGCTTATGATTAGATGAGGATGGAAGCCAAATATTTAAAACCGTCTAAAGCTCGTATACATGGTTTTAATGGCGTTGCAACTGAAGCTGTTTGTTATGTGGAATTACCTGTTGAGTTGGGAGAAGGTGAACGAAGGAGACTGTTGATCTTGTCGTTTATTGTTTTGGATGTTGACTCCCATACAATGTTTTTCTGGGTCGACTGGCCCTAGCTAAATTCCGAGAAGCTCTTGCCCCATGGTGTTTGACTTTGAAATTTTCGACGGATAATAGTGTAGGAGTTGTTCATGGCAATCAGGCAACTGGACATGCCTGTTATGTAGCTGAGTTGAGGGAAGCTCATCGCAAAGAAAAAGGAAAGGGTGTGGACAAGACTGTCTGCATCCAAGCCACATAAGATTCACAACTAGCGCTTGAGCCTTGGCTAGGGCGCCACAGTCGGTTCTATAGAGATATAGATCTGAGAGATGACGAAGAAGAGCCCAAAGAGACCAAGGCTGCACCGGCTGAGCTGATAGTTGATATTATGGTCAGCCATGATGATCCATCACGAGTCCTAAAGATTGGATCACACCTCAGCCCTCTGATGATGAAGGAACTTGCTGGTTTTCTCTGATTGAATCAAGATGTATTCGCTTGGACTCACTCTGGCATGTGTGGAATCTCGTCTGCCATTCTGAGTCATGCATCAAATATTACCCAAGGCATGTCCCGGTGAAGTAAAAAAGACGCGGTATGGATCCGAAGAGATCTGCCGCTCTCAAAGAGGTGGATAAACTAAAAATCAACGGGTTTATCTGCGACGCCCTCTACCCTGAATGGGTATCTAATCCTGTACTTGTGAAGAAGGCGAATGAGAAATGGAGAACGTGTATTGATTATTCAGTTTTGCACAAGGCATGTCCAAAAGACAGTTTTCCCCTTCCGAGGATTGACCAACTGGTGGATTCAACTACAGGACACGAATTGCTATCTTTCATGGACGCATACTCAAGATATAACCAAATCCCGATGCATATCCTCGATTAGGAGCACACCAGTTTCATTACCGATGTTGGATTGTACTGCTATGTAGTAATGCCATTTGGATTAAAAAATGCAGGAGCTACTTATCAATGTTTGGTCAACAGAATGTTTAAAGGTCAGATTGGAAAGACTATGGAAGTGTATGTGGATGATATGCTTGTAAAGTCACAACGATCAAGCGACCACATTGGAGATTTGGCGGAAATGTTTGACATCCTCCGACATTACAAGATGAAAATCAATCCTTTAAAGTGTTCTTTTGGTGTTGCATCAGGGAAATTCTTGGGCTTTATTGTCAATGCTCGTGGGATAGAAGATAATCCCAAGAAGATTCATGTTATCCGTGATATCCAAGCACCAAGGACTATTAAGCAAGTACAGAGTCTGAATGGGAATGTTGCCGCCTTAAGCCGATTCATCTCCAAAGCTACCGTCAAATGCATTCCTTTCTTCGATTTGATTAGGAAAGGGAAAAGAAACTTTGATTGGATGCAGAATTATAAGGACGCATTTCAAGCTTTGGTGAATCATTTGGAGAGATCACCTATCTTTTCAAAGCCGATTGATCATGTGAGTTGTACATTTATTTGGCTGTATCGACACACACTATAAGTGATGCATTGCTTCGTGAGGAGAATCAGATCTAGAGGCCGATGTATTACATCAGCAAACGATTAACAGGAGCTGACAGTAACTATCCGAAGATAGAGAAATTGGCATATTGCTTACTAATTGCATCACGGAAGCTCCGTCCGTACTTTCAAGCACAGCCGATTAATGTTTACACCGACCAGCTGTTACAATAGGTCCTATAGCGACCTGTGACGTTTGGAAGGTTACTTAAGTGGAATATTGAACTCAGTCAATTCAACATTACTTATCTCCCTCGGAGGACTATCCAGGGTCAGGCATTGGCAGACTTTATAGCAGAGTTTACTGTGTAGGATGATTCTCCAGAAGCCAGTGAAATCCCTACTGTACGGTGGAAATTGTACACTGATGGAGTGTCTAACGATCATTGTTTCAGAACTGGAATTGTGCTTATAACTCCTGAAAATTGGTCAATCTGTTATGCATTAAAGCTTGATTTCGCAGCAATAAACAACAAAGCTGAATACGAAGCTCTGATTGCTGGATTTATACTCGCTAGAGAACTTGGAATAAAATCTCTCAAAATCTTTTATGATTTGCAATTGGTGGTGTATCAAGTTAGGGGAGATTATCAGGCTAAGGGACAATGGCTTGCCCCATACCTTACCCAAATTCAAGAGTTGTTGACAGAGTTTAAGTACTATGACATTTCGCATATTCCATGAGATCGAAACAGAGATGCTAATTCATTGGCAAAGTTCGATAGTACCGGCGATGCATAACAGTTGGGCTTGGTTCTGGTCGAAGTATTAAATACCTTAAGTATAAACATGATGGAAATCGACCCAACACTAGAAGTGGAGCCTGAAAGGGAATCGTGGATGACCCCGATCAAAGAATATTTACTGCACGGAGTCCTACCATATAAAATAAATGAAAAGAAACAAGTCCTTCGCAAAGCTTCATGGTATATTATGCAAGAAGGAATTATGTACATGAAAGGTTTTGTAGTCCTTCTACTCTGGTGTGTCGCTCACGATGAGATAAAACGTGTTCTAAAAGAAGTTCATGAAGGAAAATGCGGCGATCACACTAGCGGGCAAACTCTGGCAAAGAAAATACTCCGTTATGGGTATTATATGCCAACCATAAATCGAGATGTTGCTAATTATGTAAGACGATATGATAAATGCCAAATATATGAAAAAGTTCCAAGGGCTCCGCCAACAGAAATCACACAGATGGTCAGTCATGGTCATTCACCATGGGGGTATAGACATTATCGGCTCATTGCCGATCTCTAAAGGTGGCACCAAGTACACTATCATTTCAGTTGAATACTTCACCAAATGGGTCAAAGCAGAACCTTTAGCCACGATCACAACCAAAAAAGTAATCAACTTTATTGTCTGAAACATCATATGCTGCTTCGGTCTTCTATAAACTATTGTAATAGATAATGGGACTTAATTCGACGGTGTTAAACTCAAAGACTATTGTCGAAGATATCGTATTGAAGAGAGATTTGCAGCGGTTGCTCACCCTCAGGCAAATGGATAGGTTGAAGCTGTAAATAAAATCATAAAGTCCATTCTGAAGAAGCGTTTGGAGAAGGCTAAAGGCAGGTGGGTGGATGAACTCCCTATAGCACTGTGGGCTTACAGGACCATCCACAAGTCCACGACAGACCATACTCCATTCGCCATTGCTTATGGTTCTGAAGCCATTATTCCTGTTGAGCTTGAAGTTCCTTCTCATTGAGTGACATACTATGATATCAAAACTAATAAAGATCTCCCCTTGGAATCTCTTGACTTTATAGATGAGAAGCGCGAAGAAGACGATCTAAGGGCAGCTGCACATCGACATCGAGTCGCCCGGTATTACAACACTAAAGTTCGGCCTAGAACCTTTGAAATTGGCGATCTCGTCCTGAAATGGGTTTTTCCTACCCCATCACAGATGAATCCAATTTGGGAAGGACCATATGTCATTGAACAGTGGCTACGAGAAGGAATTTTCAAGCTAGCGACGGTCGATGGCATCACACTTCCAAGGGCGTGGAATAGCGAACATCTTCGATGCTATTTCACTTAGTTTATTTCCTTTACATTTCAGTTGTATTTACTTTCAGAATTTGCTTTAGCATTGGATTTTCTAAATGTGTAATAAGACATTTTATGTTATTCATTTCCATTTAATGAATAAAGTTTCATGCTTATTTTATATTTATGTTTACTGTTGCATTGTATGCTAATTACATAGCGAAAATGATTGATGTCGATATGTGTGAACAGGCTCCCAAAGTTTTGAAATCAACCAATCATGCTAACTCCCAATGGGATTAAACAAGATGAGCTCAATCTACTTTTTCATTTAACAACTCTCAGTCACAATTTAAAGGATGGGATACACAATAAGTAATAAATGTGGCCGACAATCTAATGATCGAATAATTCTTGCCTAACTATGGAGCTGAGATAAAATCAGAGCGACCGTGACACGACCGATTGCTCGCTAAATCAAACCCCAAATCCTAGGAGGCAAATTAATCAATCAAAGAGAGTATGATCCGACTGCTCTCCGAAATAACTCTAAGTTCCCAGAGTGCAGATTTGAGTATAAACATAAATCAAGTGTGAATCATCCTCCCGCGAGATAACTCCAAGTCCCCAGAATGCGGACTGGAGTATAAACGTAAATCGGGCATGAATCGACCGCTCGCAAGATAACTCTGAGTCCCCAGAGTGCGAACTAGAGTATAAACATAGACTGGGTGCGATCCGACCACCCATCAACTAAATCTTATCCCCATAGTGCGAATACGAACATGAATGAATAGATGAGTGGAGTTTGACCGTTCACTATTCCACGAACTCTGGCCTGAAACCGACGGGAGGAGTATAAACTCGCTAAGGATGGAATTCGACCATCCGACATCTAACCCGACTAACCTAAAACTGGGGGCAAGAGTATAGTTGCTCAAAAACCGCTGAATTCGACAATGTAACACTAAGGCCCGAGCCTAGTGTTTGATATGACTCATGGCCACGACCACTTGGAGGCCTTGGGATAGAGTCGGTGGATTGTTGCTGGAATTTATGAACAACGAATGACAAGTAAATTGAATGGAACGTAATAGTTCAACTGCTTAAGTAACAATTCACATGAAAGCTCAACATAAAACAAAAAAATTTATTCACATAACAGGTTTTAAGATCATAGTACAAGTTAATTCAAAAAATCGAGACTCATGCTCGTACAACCACAGTTAATGAAAGAAACGACTGTGCAAACTATATACACACTGGGCCGAAGTGACGACTATTTCTTTGAATTTCTCTCTTTTTTGGATTTTTCGGGAGTAGTGTCACTTGTGCTTCTTTTTCTGGATCCCTTACCGCCTTTAGCAGGAAAGCTTGTAGAGGTAGGAGGAAGTTCATCAGGAATCGACCCGCCAGGTGGAATAATTTGTAGTAGCACAAGATGAGGATCGTCAATGTCCACCTCGACGGGCTCGGTTTTAGCTTTTCTTTTCAGAAACTCCTCCTTTTCAATCCTCTCTTTCAAGCTAATCTTGTCTGTGTGCTTGGATGCACTAGTAATCATTACATCGTTAGACTCATCTGCTAGAAGCGGGTCTTCGACCTTATCATCATCAAGAGCTCCGATGACTTAAGCATCGAGCCCCGGTCAGTAACTGTTGGAACCTCAGCCGTTTTCTCATGTTGCTCTATAACAACATCACTCTTGGTTGTTTAACCGAGGCCCGGAAGACCTACAAAATTTGTAAAATGGGGAGATGAGCTTAAAACCATTGGGCATGAAGAACAAAACTTTTCATAAACTGAGGAGTAAAATGCAATACCTGCATCTAGTTGGCTCTCCGTGGTTGCTGGGGTACCTCCTTCTAAAATAGGAGACAACACCTTGGATTGGTAGCTAGGCTTGTCTGGATCATAGTCCAAGTCCTGCTTTATTTCGAGGGAGACTGATGCTCCGGCTGCTTGGGAAGAAGAAGGACCCTTGGGATCGGCCCCTGAAGATCCAGCAATATGTTCCCCTTTCTCGATAGGCACAGAAACGTTGAAGTATCTGAGTTTCATGGTAGCCAAATCCAAGGGTTCGTTTCCACGAAGAATTTCCCAGACTAATTCTTCTTTATTGAGTTCAGCTACACCCAATTCTCTCTTCTTCATCTCAATAATTTTCTCCCAAGCTTCAGTAAGTGATTCGAGATAACCCTCGCCAAGAAAACTTAAGTCGCGGTGGATGAGGACTTTAGCATTATACTCGATGATCAATGGATCGAACAAGTCATTGATTTCATTCTTACCGGACTCTTTAGCGGCTTCCACTTGGGATTCAATTTTTTCAATCGTTTCTTTGCGGCCTTCTTCTTGAGCCTCCTCTTTAAGAACTTCAATTTTAGCGAGTTGCTCGTCAAGCTTAATTTTCAGGCTCCTGACCTCGACAGCTTGCTCGCAGTACTTTTGCAATTCTTTTTGGGCTTCAAATTTCTCCTCCCTTTCTTTTTTGAGAAGCCCTTCGAGTTCCTCAATGCGGCAGGTCAAAACATCTTTTTCCTTTTGCAAGGAATCTTTTTCTAGAGCAAGTGCCATGCTACAATTAAGGGTAGCGTCGAGTTCCTTTTTATGAGAAGTTTCTAAATGGCTCACTGCTTCTGTCGTTTGCTTAGCATTTTTCTCCACTTCAGCAAGTTGTGTTTTCAATTCCAACAATTTGACATCCTGATGTTTGATTATGTCCTTATCATGTATTGCTTCTAACTTGAGTCGGTCTATTTCATGTTGTCGCTCAATTGACACTTCAAAAAAAATTTCTGCCAAATGGAGGAACGATTCGTGCTGCATGAACACATTATTGACGCATGCAAGAGGACTCGCTTTGGCATGCCCCGGAATCATATGAATTGAGGGAAGGAACTTAAGCCCATCAAAGTAAATTTATGGAAAAGTGGCCTTAAGCTCGGCCAATTTCTCTATTGTAGAAACATCGGGAGCAGTGACAGGTAGAGACAGATCAAAAGCAGCAATTGGATGTTTACTTGTTCTACGTTCGTGAGATTATTTAGGGCTCGAGGATCCAGAACGTTGGTCATGAGATGTGGCATTTTGAGGGCCACAATAAGAAGGCCAGTATCCACTATAAGCAGGAAAATTGGACTGTTCTCCTTGGCGTGATGTTTGGGACTGGGACTTGCGTTTGGAAGAAGAGGATTCCCTTGAATGATAGCTTTTATCCCGTCCCTTGTCTTTCTCCCTACACTGGCCAAATTCTGAATCCCGGCCAGATCGATAATATGATGAAGAACCTCTTAAGCGATCGAAGGCCCGGGACTGAGTCATTGCGCCTGCAAAGACCAAATGAGAGCATATGAGTAATTATTGTATAAAAGATTGACAAAGAGTGTGTAGTGAAGTGCACGTGGTCGTGAGTGTCCTAGTGTTCCCCCCGACAGACCGGTGGTTGTAACTTTGCTCATGGGCGTTCTCTCTCCTTTATTAGAAGGATGAATGCCTTCATCACTCCTAGTAGGAGAATTAAGCCTTTTGATGTTGATATTCGGAAAGTCGTAGGTCATGATATCATCTGGAATTTGAAGATTTGAAAATACCTTCAGTGAACTTTCCAAGTGTTGAGAAGATGATTCTTCTTCGATAGAAGTAATAACAAATTGGGATCTGTGGCGGTCTTTCTTCTACAAAGTCTGTATGCAAGCCTTTTCTGTCTCTTAGTGGGTGTTCGGGGTTGTGCGCCTTACCATGGTTCTACCATAGGCGCCTTCCCTTGGCTTACATTAGCGTCGCCAGGTTTATCGACTTGAAAATCCATAATCTCACCCTCTTTAGTGTCGTCCCAAGTCCCCTCGGCTGAGGGCATGGCGGGATTCATAGGATCCCTTCCCTGCTTTGCGACATTCCACGGCTATGCCAAACTTTCGGGGAGCCCGATACTACGGCCTTCCTCCAGCAGGCCGAATAAAGAAAGTAACTCATCGGTTACAAGAAGTTTGATGTCCCTGTCTTCGACGGGGGTAGCACAAATGGCGGCGACTGCTCTTGAAAAATTGGCACCTTCAAGACGTGGGCGGACTCCTAAAAAATTCCAAATGTTAGTAGATTCAAAGGAAAAGTTACGACGTGGATTAGCGAACTTGAGAAAGAAATGAAAGTAATACTTATGTCCTTCCAACCATCGCCTCGCAAAGCCGGGCAGACATCGTACATAAAACCACTCGTGCTTAAACAAAGAAAGCTTATTCCAAGCACCTGTTAAGACTTGGCAATTTGACGAGGGTTCAAGAAAAACATAAGAGGGACTTCCCGATCGCCATTTGAAATTGTAAATGAATCTTATGTCTTCGGGAGTTAGCGGATGGAAAAAACGCTCATAAACAATAAGAAGGTTCCATGTATAAAGGCATAAGTGTTTGGATGGAGTTGAGTAGGAGCAATTCCGAGGTATTTCAGCATCTCTCGAATAAATGAGTTAAAGGGCGGTACGCATTCGGCCTAGCACATAAATTTATTACACGCTGTGTACCCCACTGGGGGCAAGTGAGGCCTATCGTTTATTGAAGGGACCAAGACGTCTACAAATGGAATTCCATGAATAGAACATAGCCGAATAAGAGCAGCCTCACCAATTTGGGAGGTCTGTGAGTCTACTGGGTTATTTAGAAGAATAACACCCTCTACTGCATCAGGAGGAGGACTTATATCCTCCGCTGGGAGGACCAGAACATTCGAGAAAAGGTTGACCGGTGGGCTAGAAACTTCCGTCCGTTCTGCTTGGTGGTTGGAAGAAAGCCTACCAGATATAGTCGCAGAACTTGATTTTGCTTCAGAATCGTTATGTTGCATCGTCGGATCAGAAGACATACCAGTTAGACGCTCTGAGCGTCTGGAATCCATATTAGCTATACTCAGTAGATAATCGAGGTTAGAAAAGTAACATGTTCACCCCGTGTTAAGTGTGAACTAGTGCAGTGCGGTGCAATGTATAACTGATATAAATAATTTAAAATTGGAAAACAAAGTAAAACGACGAGACTTGGAAGTTCGACCAGAGTGACCGTCATCACTGACCATCTCAACTAGGGAAAAGATTGATCGGTTACGAAAGATTTGGGATCGATTATCGGCATATCGGAGTGTGAAGTTTGTCATTTAAGTCCATATGCTAGTCTTTACTCTATATTGAAAGTTCCAGGAATTTGATTGTTCAATCTCAAGTTCGATAGTGAATATGCACGTTTTATTGTTCATCGTCATCGTATGTCCAAGCTCGTTAAGGCAAATTAATGGTGATCGTTCAAACAAATTAGGTTGGATTAGTTTACGAGTTCAAAGAGCCAATTCTTGACTTTATGCCGATCCCAACAAGTATGTCGTTCCCTATCCCAAAGACCCTATACCGATCCCACTTCAACCAAAGAATGCCAATCCTAATATTCATGCCGATCCCTGTCCCATGGCTTCAATACCGACCCCTTCTCATCAATGTAGGGTTCGGTTTAATTGTGCTTAAGTCAAGATAGCTCAACACTAGTCACGGCTGACCCCTATTCTACTACCACGACCGATCCCTTTAACAAAACCTTCCCTACCGAGCCCTCACCTAGAATCATTAACTCTGATCCCTGTCCTACCACAGCACCACTGAACCCTACCTAACCGATCCCTTCATTCTTCTACTCCTAATTTTCCTTCCATCGAAGTCCCACACCAAACCCTCATCTTTTCTCGTCTTATCCCCTTCCATCTCCTAACTCATTCTACCAAATTGCCAATCATTCATCTCTCCTAGGCCGCTTGTCATCATGGCCTCAAAAGCCATCAAATTATCATCTACTAAGTGGAATCCATTGCGTTGCTTTAAAATCGAAAGAAAAAAAAGGAAGCTCACCTAAATTAGTCGAAGGAAAACTGTGAGAAGGAACAAAGATTGGACTGCGATTTGATTGAAGGTGGAGCGGTAATCTAAGATCGAGTGGAGAGATGGGTTAACAGGTTAGAGTGATGGCTGAGTGGAGGAGGAGGGTTCGGTTAACAGGGAAGTAGAAAAGATTTTGTTTGGAAGACAATCTTATATGGAAGATAAGAGAGTAAATGAATGAAGAAAAGAGAAGTGTTAGCTTATATATATGTGGGTAAGGGTTCGGCCCAAAATGTTGAGTGTGTAATATAAAGAGAGTGATCAGCATAAGGAGCTCGCCGATCCCTATTAGCGTGGCTCAAAATATGGGTCGACATAATGCATGTCGATCCCTATAAATCTTTACAAAAAAGGGAAAGAAAAAGGAAAACAAAAATGGTTGTAAAAGTTTGGCTATGAACATGAACATACAAAATACTATAGAAATTGGCAACGAACTCTAAGTGTTCGAACACACCCTGGAGCCGACAACAAAAATGTGTATATGAATGTGCACGTGAATGACTTAAAAGTTCAATTTTTTGAAAACAACTGAAATTTAGATCAAACCTGAAACCTTCGAGTTTAGGGCTGGACTAGATAACAAAAACTTGTAAGTCTTGCAGAACTGGACTTATATATATTGACGGAATATTGCACTGGATTTTTGTTATTGGAAATCGACCAATCTTCATGGCTATTAGTGAGAAATTCAATGCCTTGGAAAAACAATTCGACAAAGGAATAACAATCACTCAGGAAGCTAGATGGACCTCTTTTCGACATTCTAGACTTGTTTCGATTCAAAGCACGTCATGTTAATCACAAGACATACTTTGGGGGGCAAGTGTTATCCGGCATTCCAGCCTGGCTAAATTGAACTAGCTGCACGAGTTAGACTCGAATGTCGTTAAGGCTGATGATTCCAGAATGATGATTATGGAACCCAGAAGTCAAGTACAGATGGTTATATCAAGTTAGCATTGAATGGAATAGGTAAATAAACAATATAGAATGCTTAAGGTATGGAATATAGCTTAGTCAAAGGAAGGGATCGGTATGGTTTGGCTACTTGATAGGGTTCAGCATACTTCAGCTTACAAATAAGGGATCGACATGATTGAGTAAAGAATGAGTCAGCATAGTTGAGGAAATACGGGATCAGCATAGTTGGCTAGTATGGATTGACATACTTCAGTTCACAGAAAAGGACTCGGCGTAGTTTAATGAGAAGGGATCGACATGCTTTGCTAGGAGGTATGGATCGGCAGGCTCTGTTGAAGTGGGATCGACATCCAACCAATTTCAAGTGCTTTCATACATTCAACGATCAATATCTCAAGATTTGTAAGTCCAAAGCATATGGAATTTGGAGAGCAAGGGATATGGACCCTAGTGAACATACCCTAGGGATCGCACATCAAATGGACAAAGATGGAGGGATCAGCATAAACCCTATGAGAGGAATCGGCAGAAGACAGTGCACAAGCAATACTAAATCAAAGATCATGCAATAACTTGAGCTCCTTTGGTCCAAATGACATAAGATTTAAAGGGCTAACATATTAAAGCATGCAGAAGCCACCATAGGGATCGCTGCCCAAAAATCAAACAATAAAAGGATTGGTAATGATCCCTCTTTATAGGCATTTGGGCCTAGCAACCCCTTTGGTAGGCCCATGTGGGTTAGAAGGTCCTATAGTCGAAGTTTCAGAGAGACTGATGGTCATCTTCACCTATAAATACTGGCCTAATGGGTCATTCTGAGGATCTTTACGCCGCTTGTTAGTTAGTCCTTATTGTAATCAAGTTTTCTCTATTCCTTGCTATTGTAATCAGATTTATAAGTGATCAATAAAGATAATCTTCAAAGTGGACGTAGGCATACAACCCCGAACCACATTAAATCTCTGTGTTCTTGTTTATTGCTTTTTATTTGTTGTTAGTTTATTCTATTCCTCAATTTTAATTTTACTTTCTTCACTTACTTCTCTACATAAACTTGTTCTTGGGTATTTGTGGCCAATTTGGTTGCAAACACCAAGAATATAGATAATTTCCTAAGCGTACCATTTTGCTCATTAGCCTGTGGTTATTGCTTAGAAGATTATTTTACTCTCTCAGGCAAAATTGAAAGTCACTTTCTAGAATTATTAGTTTCTTAACTATACCAATTTTTCTGAAACACTTATATTTTCTATTTAGTATTTTATTAACCACCAAATTACTTATGAATTATTTCATAAATTTTTCACTTAAGTTTATAAATATTTTATAAAGATATTTCTCTATAAAATAGCAATTAAAAACTTACTCCACTTTATCTAATTGTCAGTATTCTTCTACATCCTAAGAGTACATTCAAAACGCCAATTTTTATTTTACTTTCAAAATTTTAGATGGAGGCCCAATCAAAATATGGGTCTTTAAAAATTGATTCAACCTCTTTACCTTAAGGTGTTATAATGAAAGATGTTTATGGGTTAGCTCAATAACATCAGATGGTTTACACTACTTAGATGTTTTAACAAAAGCTACGGTTTTAATAAAACAATGTCTTTTAAAAACCTCCCTATCAAATTTAATACATTTTAAAATTTGAGTCAAAATTTCTCTTTTCTATCCAAGAGTTTAAATTTTCATTTATCAAATCATTATTCAAAATAACTTTTATTTTCCTTTAAGGAACTTAAGACTAATTACCCGGTTTTTATTTCAAAACTCATTTTTGAAAACATTCCACAAATATTTCTATATGGAATAACTTCGATGATTTATTTATTAAAACTCACTTTGGGTTCGTTTGGATTTGAAGTCATTTCAATCGCATAATGATAAAGAGAATAATTCACTAAGTACACTTCACAATGTTTGCCTAAGCAACATCCAACCATCACTTAGAAGATTATTCAGATTATCGCAAAACTATTCGAGATGTTTTCCTCTGAATTATCCCAAAGAGAATGCATTCTGTTTAAAATTTTCACTTCCAAAATATTTTAATTAACAATATTTCCAAGTAGTATTTTTCTCTAAATCCTTTTTGAAATTATTTTTAAACAACTCCAGGATTAAAATTCAAAAATCCTTTTTAAAACACATTTTATAAATCAAATTTATATAAAATTGTCTTTATACAAAATCATTTCATATCATAATAATTCTCCCTTACTATAAAAAAGTTTCCCGAATATTTATTCTCTAAATGTCTTATCCTATCATTTATATTATTTTAAACAACTTTTATTAAAAGTTTACTTTTAATCTAACATTATAATCGAACACCAAATAGTCAAATTGTGAAAATTAATTCATAAGGGGTTCATTTATAAATTCAAATAATAAATGCTTATAAATAAGCTGAACACAAATAATCAGCAATCAACAAATGACAATCAATGCTCCTAAGTTAATCAAGCATGGCTGATCAAACAATAGTGATAAATATTACTTTCAAACAAACAAACACACTCTATAACTATAAAATAGAGGTAAAATATTTCATTTACCAAATTTTCAAAAATCAATATTGTGTCTGTTTGTCTTGCTCAAGTGTTTAGAAATCCCTTCGACAATGTGCCATCCCACATTCTCGACCTAAATTCATAAACCACTCAGCAGACCAATTAACATAATACATTTTTATAACAATAACAAATACGCTCTCATATATATAATACTCCCAACTCATTCTCGGGTGTCACTTACCTTATCTCTAATGAGTCATACCCTATCAAAGCCAAGGTTGTCGCTTAACCTTTAGCTCTGATACCAAATGTAATGACTTGCCTTTTCGACCATCGAAAATCGACACCGAATATATCCACAGTATTCAAATGTCGAACATCTAATTGTCAGAAAAGACGATTGTTAGGGTAAAATAAAAAGAAAAGAATAAAGAATAGGGGAAACCGAATCACATGGCGGAATCTACAACATATAATATAACAAAATCAGTATAAACTGTCACTCCAAAATACATAGTACATAAAAGTTAAAAATAAACCTTATCAGTTGGATAGTTATAAAATCCTATCCTTAAAATTGCTGATAGGTATACATTATAATACAGTGGAAATAAATACTACGGAAGGTGAGCATCTAATTCTTCTCCAAGAGCTCCATATCACCAAAGCCAACCTGGGAAAATATTCGGTCTGACCCGAGCATATAATAAAATAACACCGAGATCAGTCTGGAATACCAGCGTGAGAAAACTCAAGTAATATGATGAACATATAAAAATTCTATGAGACCACTCCACTAAACGCGGAACGAGTTTTTATCTCACAAGAACAACATCCATACAGGAAAAGGTGGAAATAAACAACAAAAACAAATCCAAATAAAAAGGGTGGATATAAGTAAGAACAAATCCCATACTTAACGAACGAGCATAATTAGTATTACAATCCAAACTTGAAAGAATGGAAATAATCTGAACAAAATACAAACTGGAAAGAATGGACAAAAATAATTAAACACTGAGAAGAGCATGAGGCAGCTCTTAATGTAAGTAAGGAAACAATTCAAAATTTTGAATTAACAAAAAGGAAAAATAGAAGCTTTTCCAACAATGACTAGGAGGGTGTACCCCCTTACCGAAAGTATACTTATAAAAATACACTTGAGAACTTCGATGGCTCTCATACACGTCCAAGCTGGACCCTGCCAACGGTTATCGAGAATCTGAGTGTTTCACATCTCAATGCGCACAATCGAATCCAATCTAGAGTGAATATGAGAATACCCTAATGGGAGCAACCCTATATAGCTTGGCTTCCACTCGCTCATTGCGTTTAGTCATTTCCGACAAAGGATATCAAAGCTCAAAAGAGCAACAAATCATCTTGAATTGAAAAAACACCAAGAAGAAAGCAAAATCAAAGTCGATAGTCGATAAATCAACTACCAAAATGATAAAATGGTTGTTCACATTTGCACTTGATTTTCGCATCCCAATACGTTTAAAGACAACTTAAAAACACTCTTTAAATATTCTTTTAAAACGGCAAATTATATTTTCTAAGTTTATTAAAACCAGGGTCAAAACATTGTTCATTATAAACCCCAAAGAATTAACACTTAACTTTATTTTGAAACAATTCTTTTTAAAGGATCTTCTTATTTACAAACTATTATTTATAAATTTCTGCAACATTAATCATCCCAAAAGATAATAAATCAATTAATTAACTTAAGTACCTTTGTTAAATTAATTAATTAACACCTTCATTAAATTAGTTAATTAACCTTAAATTACTTTTATAAATTTTAATTCAAATGTTAATCATCCTGAAGGACAGCTTATATAACCTTTATATAATTTTTAAAGTCACAATAATTTTCCCAAAGAAAATAAATCAAATTTAAAATCCTTTTTATAAATTTAAACTAGTATTAATTATCCCAAAAGATAATTAATCACATTTAACCACCTTCTCATGGCAGACGTTTCCCTGTCCCTTCTCCATACCTCGTACCTTCCCACTACCCGTATATGTACCTTGAGCCCCTCTCCCATCCTTTATGCCTCTGAACTTCAACGTCATGGCCGCCCTCCCACCCCTCCAGACCCTCCACTATCCTTACCTGTCCCGTCTTCTCACCACAACCTTCATGATCCATCAGTAGTTGAAGTTTCCTCCGCTCAGGTCAGTTCTATTCCTTCCTCTCGTCAACCAGTATGGACTTTCCTCTTCAAGAGCAAGCCGCGCAATGTGGGGAAGTACATACCGGTTGACATGTCCCCCTCCTTCAATGGAGAGGCCATGCTATACTTTGAAGACATCATAAAGGCTGGTTCTCTTGTTGGAAGGATTGCCTTATGGGCTTCTTCCTTGACACTCCCCTGTCCTATACGGTAGTCATACAGAGGCTCAAATCCAGCTGGAAGCTAAAGGGTGCCATTAAAGTAAGATCTGATGGTGTTATATTTATGTTCCACCTCTCTTGTAATGAAGACAGAGAAAGAATTCTTCGAGGTGTCCCTATAATCATGAAGAATAAGCTCTTCATTGTAAAATCATATGATCTAGCAATTAGTAATGTTTGTGGTGCAGTCATGTCATGCCAGTATGGGTTCAATTTCATAACATACCATTGTTTGCTTGGTCACCTCTTGGTATAAACTGGTTGGCCAGTCGACTAGGAAAACTGCTTTGTTTAGATGAGATGATAGAGAAGTTGGAGAGGTTAGAATATGCTAAGCATTTAATTGAGGTTAGACTAGATTGTGAACTCATTAATGACTTCATGGTTCAGTTGGTTGAAGGAGGGACACAGAAAATTATAGTTAAATACTTATGGAGACCGGACATATACCCCTCTTGCAAAGTTTTTGGCCATACTGCAACTTCCTGTGATAAAAAAGAAGCCACCATTCCTGCATATGAAAACTCTGGCAAAGAAAATTTAAAAACATTGAAGGTTAATGCTATTGGAGAGACAAAAGGAGAAGTTAGGAGAGTCAAGAAGATACAGAAATGGCAAATAATCAATAGAGGAAGGAGAAAGTACTTTAACTCAGGAACTGCATCCAATATTAAGGAAAAAAGTGTAGCAGTTGCTTATGAGAAAGAAAATGTTCAAAATGATAATAGTTCTATGTCTGAAGATCAAGCAAAAGGATGAATAAAGATAATTTTTTTGCTTTAGTTGATGAAGAGCTGGCACAACATGAAGAATAAATTGAAAGAAGTCAGATTGACATTTCAAGAACTGATAAAAATGACAAACAAAGTAGTGTTCAATCTAAAATTGATATAGGAGTGAAAGAAGCTAATGTATTGAATGACTCTATCTATCATGTAGCTCAGAGTGATGAATTACTAACAAAGAATCCTTTTAATACTCTTCTGGCCATTAGTGATAATGATGATGATATCCAAGACTTCAATGAAGCAAATGTACAGGATTCTCATCCATAACAGAAATCTCAAAATCAAGGAAATTCAGATTCTGCTATGTCTCGAAGTAAGCAAAGTGAATCATCAAAGTCATTCAGAAAAAGTACCGAAGTTGATAAGGCGAGAAGTTTGACTCGAAGTAAAGAGAAGAAAAACTTGGAGAATGCCAAAGAAGTTCTTGAAGTAAACGCTCAACCAAATCAAACAATCATTAATGCAACTGAAATAAGCAGTGAAGAGGATTTGCTAGAAAGTATGATATATGCCTCCATTCTATCTACATACCAGAACTCAACACACAACACCTCTTTCCTATTTAATCCCCTATATACAACTCAATCTAACGTAGCTCCTCTAGATTCAAAATCCATGAACATGCACATGAACAGTTCTCTATGCACCCCAACTATCTCAACATCAAACCCCTCTACTAATAAAGTCACTGATCCTATCTTTTCTTCCAACAATTCTTCACCCAGTGATCTAACCTCAACTTTATCTATCAAACCCCCTAATCATCCTGAATCAAACCCATAAGCAAACCCTATTCCCCTCAAGCCACATCAAACATTTACTAACTCACCATACCTCCACCTCAATCCACCTCAAACATGGAAGCCCAATCCTTTTCTCTTACCAGTCAACCCTAGCACTCCCTCTACTTCAACCATGGTTGTTCACCCCTGCCCATCCATCTTAACCTCCTCTGATGGTCTTAAGGTAAAGACATTCATTATAACCTCTCCAAACTCCAAAACATGTTCCACTAACAAATCTGAATCATCTACGCTCTTCTCAGATTCTCCCTTTTCCACAACTGTTCCTGGTTACAATGAACTTCCCAACACCTTAACAAGGCGTATGAAAGAAGGTATTCTCAACTCCACCAAGTTTAATCAATGATACAAAACATTAGGTTCTGGAATGTGCGAGGAGCTCACAACTATACCAAGCTCAATCAATGTAAACTACTCATTCAACAAAACATCCTCTGTATTTTAGCCTTGCTAGAAACTAAGTTAAGCCTTGACCTATCCCTTCAAGCTTTAAAATATATTGTTGAAATTTGGTGACACAATATATAGGAGAGCTGAGGAGGATGGAAGTAGCTTGGCGTAGGAGAAGACGGATTGCGAAACGGAGTCCGAAGGAGCAAACTGGAGGGGTGTTTGGTGTGCTGGCTGCCTGCAGGCTGCAGCCAAACGTCTGCAGTATTGGGCCAGACGTCTGGCCCTACAGGGGCCAGTTTCCCGAAAGTTTGGTCAGATGTCTGGAGCCCTGTCCCAGACGTCTGAGCCGGCGTTTCCAGGGACTTTGGGCCTGGGCTTGGTGCAGCTGTTTGGGTCATTAGCTAAGGGCATTTTGGGGATTTGCCTTGGTCTCCTACCAAAGTATATAAGCCATTTTCTGGTGTAAAAACAAAAGAACCTAATCTAATTCCAAATCAAGGGTTTTATCCTCCAAATCTAGGGTTTAGGCAAATCCTATTTCTTCAATTCTAATCTCCACAAAATTATATTCTTTCTAGAATATTGTGATCATTGTTAACAATCTCTTGTACTCTTCTATTGGTGATATAATAAAAGCTCTCTCAAGTGGATGTACACTAACACAACGTTAGTGGAACCACTATAAAATAGTGTGTGATTTACTTATTGTTATTGCATTCATACATTGCTTGTATTGGTATTGTGATCTTGTGTTGGGCTATTTGGTATTGGTTAGAGTTTGGTTGAGTTAGATAATCGGTTGTTTTACACTAGCTAGCACGATTTGGCTTTTCCGCGTTGCACGTTGCGATTGTATTCGAGTGGTCTTGGGTGTAGTTGTAATAACATTTGGTATTAGAGCTTTGGTGTTGCTAGGTGGTTGTAGAAATGCCAGAATCGGATAACTCTAATAGTCCATCAATGGTTAGTTCAAGTGGTATAGCGCCGTATGTACGTGGGTCGTATGTGGCGTCGGGATCGCAATTGGTTATCGACAAGTGGAATGGCGATAATGATTTTGAAAAATGGCAATGGAAGATGAAAGCGGTTCTAAGGAGCAATCGGGTACATCGAGTGGTGTTTGATACTCATTTGTTGCCGGCGGACATCTCGGATGTCGAGAGAGAGGAAATGGAAGAGTGGGCATTCACTACACTTCAACTAGCTATGGGAGAGAATGTGATCTCCGAAATTAGTGGTGAGACGACCGCTAAGGGCATTTGGGACAAGTTAAAGGAGTTGTATATGAAGAAGTCTCTAACTAATCGTTTGATCTTGTTGCAAACGTTTTTCACGTATAAGATGAAAGAGGTGAGTTCGCTTAAGGCACACTTGAATGTGTTTGATGATTTGCTAATGAAGATGAAGCTGGTAGATTTGAAGATTGAGGAAGAGCAAAAGGCGATGATATTGTTATGTACATTGCCGGACCGCTATACGGGTTTCTCGAATAGCTTGATCTATAGCCGGGATACATTGACGTTAGATGATGTCAAGATGGGTCTTCTTAGTGAGGAGTTGAGAGATCAAATGAAGGAGTTGAGTGTTGGTGGTAGTAGTGCCGGAAATGGTCAAGGTTTGTTTGTGGAGAAGGAGAGATATGCGAAGAAGGAGAATCGGGGGCGTTCCAAATCTAGGAATCCCGATTGGAGAGGAAAGTCGAAGGAAAAGAAAGGCAAGTGCTATATTTGTAAGAAGCCCGGTCATTGGAAGAATGAGTGTCCGGACAAGGAGAAGGCCAAGAAGGAAGTAGCATCTTCATCGGTCGCGGTGGAGAGAGGTGTTGGTGAGGGAGACATGGATGTATTGACGGCGGTAGCATCAAATGTTTCGGGTAGTGATTGGGTTCTCAATTCGGGGGCGTCTTATCATATGACGCCGAATACGAATTGTTTTTCTTCTTTCGAAGCTAGAGAGGGAAATTCGATTGTTATGGGAAATGATGCTATTTGTAAGTCGAAGGGCATTGGTTCCATGCAAATTAGGATGTTTGACGGAGTAGTTTGTACTCTCACTAATGTGCGCTATGTTTCGGGACTTAGGAAGTCCCTTATCTCTTTGGGGCAATTAGATTCTTTGGGATGCAAGATCACTATTGAGAGAGATGGCTTGAGGGTTTCGAAGGGGGCGCTTGTGGTTATGAAAGGTGCTAGGGCTCATGGTATATATTTGCTTCAAGGTGTGACCATAGAAGGTGAAGCTAGCATTGGGGTTGATAGTTCTCGTGACTTAGATGCAACTAGATTGTGGCATTTGAGGTTAGGACATGTCTTGGAGAGGAGTTTGGATATTTTTCGGAAAAGGGAGAAGATTGGTGGTGAGAGTTTCAACAAGCTAGAGTTTTGCGAAGAGTGTGTCATGGGGAAGCAAACAAAGGTTTCATTCGGTGAAGGAAAACATGATTCAAGAAGCGTTCTTGAGTATGTGCATACAGATGTTTGGGGACCGGCACCGGTAGCTTCTTTAGGTGGAGCAAGGTATTATATTTCTTTTATTGATGATTTTTCTCGTAAAGTTTGGGTGTATGTAATGAAGGCTAAGTCGGAGGCATTTGCTAAGTTCAAAGTATGGAAGGCTCTTGTTGAGAATGAAAGTGGTAAGTCTTTGAAGGTTCTTAGGTCCAACAATGGCGGAGAATATGTTTCTAGAGAATTCTTGGAGTATTGCAAGCATCATGGCATTCGGAGACATTTTACTACACCAGGAGATCCGCAATCAAATGGTGTTGCGGAGAGGATGAATCGTACTCTACTAGAGAAAGCTCGATGCTTGAGATTGACATCGGGTTTGTCTAAGGGATTTTGGGCCGAAGCTTTGTCAACCGCGGTGCATATCATTAATCGATTCCGTGCTCGGCTATTGATAACAAAATTCCGGAGGAAGTGTGGAAGGGAAAGAGTATTGACTTGAGCTATCTTTGTGTCTTTGGAAGTCCGGTTTATGTGCATGATCCGGGTAATGATAAGCTTGAACCAAGAGCTTTCAAGGGGATTTTGCTTGGCTATACGGATGGAGTGAAAGGCTATCGGATTTGGAATCCGGAAACAAAGAAGGTAATCAACTCTCGTCATGTTACTTTTGATGAGTCGGCTATGTTCAAGGAGAATGAAAGCTCATCGGATATCCGGTCTTAGTTCGTGATGAATCGAAGGGGAAGGAAGTTATTACCACATTTTGTCCAAGTAGTAGAGAGAGTAGATTAGTTGAAGATGCTTGTGAGGAGAAAGCGGTTGATGATACATCACATAGTCCACAAGGTGCCTCTAGTAGTGTTGGTGATGTACACGAGCCTAGAGAAGTATCGGTTCAAGGTGGAGCCGAAAGGAGTTTGGGTGATAATATTGCTACTCGGGTTGGTCGTCGTGCTATAAGGCCACCCGAAAGATATGGTGATTGGAACTATCTTAGCTTTTGTGATAGGTTGGACTATGCTCTCAATGTAGTCCAAGATGAGCCTATGGACCTTGAAGACGTCATGAATTCGAGTGATAGCTCGAAGTGGATTTGTGCCATGGAGGAAGAGATGCAATCATTGATGAAGAATCAAACTTGGAGTTTGGTTCCACTTCCTAAAGGAAACCGTGCTATTGGGTGCAAATGGATTTACAAGGTGAAGGACGATGGAAGATACAAAGCTAGGCTAGTGGCTAAGGGGTTTGCACAAAGGAAAGGAAAGGAGTATGATGAGATATTCGCACCGGTTGTGCGCCATACTTCTATTCGGATATTACTTGCCATAGTTGCTATTCACGACTTAGAGTTGGAGCAACTTGATGTGAAGACCGCCTTCTTGCATGGTGACTTGGATGAAGACATTTACATGGAGCAACCGCAAGGGTTTGTTGTAAATGGTAAGTCAAATATGGTGTGCAAGTTGAAGAAATCGCTATATGGGTTGAAGCAATCACCTAGACAATGGTACAAGAGATTTGATCATTTTATGCTTGAAAACGGTTTTAATAGAAGCATCAAGGATGCTTGTGTGTATTTCAAGAAGTTGGGAAATGATTGTTGTGTGTATTTACTCTTGTATGTGGATGACATGCTCATTGCTTCGAAGGACAAGAATGAAATCAACAAGTTGAAATTGCAATTAAATTCGGAGTTCGAAATGAAGGACCTTGGAGAAGCAAAGAGGATATTGGGCATGGAAATAGAAAGGGATCGAAAGCATTTTGAGTTGAAATTGACTCAAAAGGAGTACATTAAGAAAGTGCTTTGCCGGTTTAGCATGGAGAATGCAAAGGCGTCAAACACACCTTTACCTTTGCATGTGAAGCTTTCGAGTAAAGGGTCACCTATCTTGGAGAAAGACAAGTCTTATATGGCAAAGGTTCCATATGCAAGTGCGGTTGGAAGCTTGATGTACGCTATGGTGTGTACAAGGCCCGATATAGCAAATGTCGTCGGGGTGGTTAGTCGTTTTATGTCTAACCCGGGAAAATCGCATTGGGAAGCCGTGAAGCTTATATTGAGATACCTTAGGGGTACGTCATCTCATGGTCTTGTTTTTGACGGTAGTGGTAAAAGGAGTTGCAACTTAGTTGGTTATTGTGATTCAGACTACACCGGTGATAAAGATAGGAGAAAATCAACTTTCGGATATGTCTTCACACTAGGTGGTACGGCCATAAGTTGGAGATCGAGATTGCAAACCGTAGTAGCTTTATCCACTACGGAAGCGGAGTTGATAGCCGTGGTGGAGGCGGCTAAGGAGGCACTCTATTTGAAGCATTTGTTGTGTGACTTGGGGATTGGACACGATAGCATCGATGTTCAATGTGATAGCCAAAGTGCTATTCACTTGGCGGAGAATTTAGCATTTAGCTCACGGACTAAGCACATTGAAGTGAGGGAGTCATTCTTGGTAGCCATGGATGAGGATAAGCAAGTAAGTCTTCGGAAAGTGCACACAAAGGATAATGCGGCGGATATGTTCACGAAGACATTGCCGTTTGGGAAGTTCGAGCATTGCTCGAACTTGATTCGCTTGGAGAAGTGCTAGGTGCCACTAGGTGGCACGGGTGAGAGAGTAGCTTGGTTGTAGATGTGGAAGAGTATGGGTATGAGTTTGTGGTTCTATCTATTGGTGAGCACTAGTTTACTCTCCTATGTGTTCAAGTCTTTGGTAAGACGGCTTTGGATTTGGATGTTTTCAACACTTTGTTGGCGGGTGGGGGCGTAGCCTGAACTCGATGATGAAGTGCAATGGGGGGTGGCCTTGCTGGAACCCATTGGGGAAGCATTCATGTTTGGTAAAGGTAGAAGTGATGGTATGGTACCATTGGTGATGGAGATGGATATAGTGTCGAGGTGGAGTGTTGAAATTTGGCGACACAATATATAGGAGAGTTAAGGAGGATGGAAGTAGCTTGGCGTAGGAGAAGACGGATTGCGAAACGGAGTCCGGAGAAGCAAACTGGAGGGGTGTTTGGTGTGCTGGCTGCCTGTAGGCTGCAGCCAGACGTCTGCAGTATTGGGCCAGACGTTTGGCCCTACAGGGGCCAGTTTCCCGAAAGTTCGGTCAGACGTCTGGAGCCCTGTCCCAGACGTCTGAGCCGGCGTTTCCAGGGACTTCGGGCCTGGGCTTGGTGCAGCTGTTTGGGTCATTAGCTAAGGGCATTTTGGGGATTTGCCTTGGTCTCCTACCAGAGTATATAAGCCATTTTCTAGTGTAAAAACAAAAGAACCTAATCTAATTCCAAATCAAGGGTTTTATCCTCCAAATCTAGGGTTTAGGAAAATCCTATTTCTTCAATTCTAATCTCCACAAAATTATATTCTTTCTAGAATATTGTGATCATTGTTAACAATCTCTTGTACTCTTCTATTGGTGATATAATAAAAGCTCTCTCAAGTGGATGTACACTAACACAACGTTAGTGGAACCACTATAAAATAGTGTGTGATTTACTTATTGTTATTGCATTCATACATTGCTTGTATTGGTGTTGTGATCTTGTGTTGGGCTATTTGGTATTGGTTAGAGTTTGGTTGAGTTAGATAATCGGTTGTTTTACACTAGCTAGCACGATTTGGCTTTTCCGCGTTGCGCGTTGCGATTGTATTCGAGTGGTCTTGGGTGTAGTCATAATAACAATATTAACCCCGGATGGAGTATGATCCACAATCACGACCATGCAATATATGGTAGAATATTAATTCTCTATGACCCAGCCATCATTTGCCTCTCCACTATAGACTCCTCTAATCAAATGATTCGCTGTCATGGTCTTTTTAACCACTCCTCTTCCTCCTTCTATATTACCTTCATTTATGCTAAGAACTCTAATAATGCTAGATCATCTCTTCTTTATTATATTCCCTGCCTCAGACAAGAAACACATCCTTGGATTATTGGAGGGTATTTCAACTACTCATTAGGAATATCTGACAGAGTTGGTGGCAACTCTTTGTCTTTAAATAAAATAAAACCTCTTAACCTTGCTATTCAGCACTCTAACCTGATTGAAATCAAAACAACAGGTGTTGTATACTCCTGGAATAATAAAAGGAAGGAAAGCTGTAGGACTTTCTCTAAAATTGACTTCATTTTCTACAACCAGATCACACTCAGCAAATGGCCTACCATGTTCAATCACCTACCAAGTCCCATGCTATCAGACCATTCCCCTCAAATCCTTTCCATGGATGCTTATGCCATGAGAAGAAAACTAAATTTTAAATTTTTTAACTCTTGGGTCCTCCACCCAGAATTTCTTGACATAATTAACAAGGTTTGGACTAAACCTAACTATGGTAACCATATGTATGTCTTGCAGAAAAAACTAAAGGAGGCTAAAGAAGCTTTGAAAATATGGTCTAGGAATAAATATGGCAATGGTACCAAGCAGTCTGACAAGTACAGTGACCAACTCAAACAAATACAGGAAAGAATGCAAAACAATGTTGATGATGCTTCTCTTGCTATACAGGAAATAGAACTTAATAAACTTTACTATAAAGCTCTTGATAAGGAAGATGGCATGCTCAAACAAAAAGCTAGGCTAAGATGGAAGGAGGATGGTGACCGTAATACTTCCATGCTTCCTTAAAGGCAAGATAAACTCAGGAGAACCTCCTGACCATTCATGATGAAAATGGAACTCTGCACCAAGGTATTGACAATGTAGCACAGGCATTCATTAATTATTTCTCTTCTCTTTTTGGGAATGCTTAGATTAGTACTCCTAATATTGAGGCTATTAACCCACTACTTCTTCCTACTCTATGCCAAAATGATATAAACTTCCTCAGTGAAGAAGTGAAAGACCTTGAAATAAAACAAGCCATGTTTTCCCTGAATAAAGACTCCAGTGAAGGTCCAGATGGATTTAATGCATTCTTCTATACTTCCTGCTGGCCTATTATGCAGTATGATGTTCTCAAAGCTATTAAAAACTTCTTCAAAAAAGGTGAAATGATCAACTCCTTCAATTATACTTACATAGCTTTAATTCCTAGATCAAAAAGTGCTGACAATGTCCTGTTCTATAGACCAATATCTTGTTGCAACACAATCTATAAATGCATAACAAAAATCATATCCACTCGCATGAAAACTGTCCTTCCAAATATCATATCACATAATCAGGCAGCTTTCCTCCCTGGTAGAGATATCCTCGACAATGTTCTTGTGTCTCATGAGCTCTTGCATGGATATAAGAATATGAATGTTACTCCCAGAGGCATACTAAAAATTGACATTCGAAAAGCATTTGATACCCTCCACTGGGATGCAACAGTGCGTATTCTTGGCTACATGAATTTCCCCAAACATTTCATTACTTAGATCTATGCTTGCATTTCTTTTGTGAACTTCTCTATTAAGCTTAATGGTTCCAATGTTGGTTTTTTTTGGTTCTCAACGTGGCATCAGACAAGGAGACCCCATGTCAGCCTACATATTCATAACTGTTATGGAACTGCTCACCATAATCCTTGAAAACCTTGTCAAATCAAAGCTATACTAATTACACCTCAGATGCAACCTTTGATAACTTCACTGATGTTTGCTGATGATCTTGTCATCTTTTGCAAACCAACCCTTCAGACCATCAAGACTATCCAGGGTGGGCTCAAGCTCTTTCACAATATTACTAGCCTTAAAGTCAATATAGAGAAATTTGAAATCATGTTAGCTGGCCTAGACAGCCAACAAATGGAAGTTATTTACAACACAACTAGGCTCAGACCTTCTGATGACACTATCTCCTATCTTGGAGTACCCGTAGCTACCTCTCGAATAACTACTAATCAATGTTTGCCTCTGTATGAAAAGATCACTACTCATCTGCATAGCTGGACTACTAGACATCTTAGTCAAGCTGGGAGACTGACTCTTATTAAGTCTGTTATATTCTCAATGTCTGTCTACTGGGCTAGGACTTTTGTTTTACCTAAGAAACTTATATCTATGATTAAAAGTGTTGTGGTTAAGTTTTTTTAGAAGGGGAGTACACATGGTCATTATATGGCTCCTATCTCCTTCAAACAAATAGAGAAGCCAATGATCAAGGGGGGACTAGGTGTCATAAACCTGTCTATATGGAACAAATCAGCTATGGTCAAATATTTAGACAATTTCCTGAATAAAAAAGAGAGTATATGGGTTAAATGGTCTCATAAACATGTTGCTAAAGGAAGGAGCTTCTGGAATCTGCAACCCCCTTAGAATATTAGCTGGACATGGCGTAATGTTTTCATGTTAAGAGAGGTAGTCCTACCACAAATAAAATAAGTTTTATCTCAGTAGAACGAAGTGAGCTTTTGGAATGATCCCTGGTTTTTTGAAGGATGTATTCTCAGTAGACTGGTTACGCATCAAGAACAATTTCAATCTGGTATTGGAGCTAACTCTCTTATTAACTCTATCATTCAAAATGGAAGCCTCTCCTTTCCAACATCCTCTAATCAAAACATAACTTCCCTTTGGAACTCTATTAAACATTATTTTTGTGAATCTCCTACTGATGCTGTTATTTCTTGGGGTCATAAAAGGACTAAATATAGTAACAAGGCTATCTACAACTTCCTGTCTGGTTTCAAGAGTCTTGTTAGAAGCAAATGGTACTCTACTATTTGGAGAAAAGAGAGCTCTGCTAAAGATAACCTCTACCTTTGGAGAGTTCTCAATAATGCTTTATTTACTAGAGTAAAGCTGGTAAGCAGAGGTATGAACGTAAGCATGAAATGTATATTTTGTGAAGATCTTCCCGAAACCATAAAACATCTTTTTTCGACTGCACCGTCACCAAAAGTCTCTGGCACAATGTTCTGAATGGTTCTACATTCAGACTTGAAGGTATGCATGGTCTTGATGAATGGGAAAAACTATCTAGGGTTATGAGCTTCAAAGATGAGAGAGATAGAGAGTACGCTATTATATTCAAAAAATCTGTTAGACTATTGTGGTTGGAAAGAAATTTGATGATTTTCAATCCAGGAAAATGCATGAACAGAACTCAACTGAAGGACTACAGCCTATTTGAGGTTAAGAGAGGGTTTCGAGACGTGAATATACCCTATGATCGAGGAGAAGAAGGTTGAATTTGTGTGAAGTGTTTCTTTGTATTTTCTCTGTGCTCCTGTGTTCTTTCATGTTTTCTTTTGTGTGATGTGTTTTTCTTTTCTCCTTTTATTTTTTGTCTTCTAGTTTGATCCCCCATCCTCCAACCCCTTAGTGATGTTTATTGTCTTGTATTTGTTGTTTTTCTTCTGTAATTTGTTTCTTTTCCATGGTGGATCAATAAAATGGTAGGGGTCCATTCAACTCCGTCGGCATTGCCAAAAATAATAATACTTTACAATTTTAAAAACAATATTAATTATCCCGAAAGATAATTAATCAAATTTATAATCTCTTTTAATAAACAAATCAGTTACCTTTATTAAAACTGTTATTTATCTTTAAAACACTTTTATTTAATCAATAAATTTACTTTAAACCTTTATTAAATCAATTAATTAACTTTAAATATCATTAGTTAAAATGATTAGTTAAATTCAAACACCATTTAATTGAAATTATTAATTAAATTCAAATATCATTAACTAGATGGATTAATTAAATTCAAACATCATTAATTAAAATGATTAACTAAATTTCAAATATCATAATTAAAATGATTAATTAAATCGAAACAACATTAATTAAAATGATTTATTAATTTCAAATACCATTAATTCAAATGATTAATTAAATTTAAACATCTTTAGTAAAAATGATTTATTAACTTAAAATGTCATTACTTACAATGATTAATTAAATTCAAATATCATTAATTAAAATGATTAATTAGATTCAAACATTATTAGTTAAAATGATTTGATAAATTTTAAACATCATTAATTAAAATGGTTAATTAATTTAAATATCATTAATCAAAATGATTAATAAATTTAAATATCTATTTTGTGAAAATACAAGCTCAAGACAACGCACACAAAGGTTTTAGGGAGATGATATTCAATAAATATCGATACAGCGAAAATCGCTATAACGACACTTAAACAATTTAAATAGAATATCACGATTAGTTTCAACTAAACATTAACATAAGTAGCATAAGAATGCAAATACAGTTTATATTAGTGAGAACCCCATAGGATCTCTCTACAAATGTCCCATGTAAAACAATGGTTACAGATAGTATATAATCATAAGGGTTCTCTGCAATTTAGTTAATATGTCATCCATTTTTCAAAATGGGAATCAATCCAAACAATCAATTAAACAACAATATAAAAAATCATCCAAGCATTCAACGATAATCTATAGCATCACAGATGTTATATAGTTTAATTGAAGGTGAGTAAACTTACCGAAATTCTAGTTATTGCCCAAGCGTTCCGATTTGAACTAAAATCGAATGGGCGTTCGATTTTAGCATGAAATTCTATAAGCTCTAGTTTCAACCAATCCAACTCCTAAATGAAGATATCATTCCTACAAGTCCAACGCGATTGACCGCTTTTGATTTGGATCCTTAATTACAAACTTAATCCTTTTTCCCTCTTCAATAACCCTCTATGCCTGCTCCTATTCATGTACACCAACGTGCACAGTGCCTCCTTTGTACACGCACAACCGATCTAGGCCTCTACACGATGAAACCCAAACCAACAACGCCAGCATCTTTCTCTCCACATGGCCACTCCAACCCTCACCACCTCGTCCACCTTGCAGCCCTAACCCAAAAAGCGACGATCCAGCCCCCACATAAGCTCCCAGGCCGTAATATTTCCATGCATCACCTGAGAATGCCAAACCACCGCCAAACGTCTTCCCTTTGCAAACTGAGTTCAACTGCACCCTCCATTTGACCCATAGCCTACGCAAATCGAATGCGTCCTGGAGTAAGCAACAGCGACCCAAAATGTTGCTCCCATCAACCAACCATCGAACCTCACCATACTCCACCCAGAGGTGCTCCGTCCTCCGACAAGCTCAACGCCACCCTCTTTTCCCCTTAACCCTGCCTAAAACTCCCTAAAACCTTAACCCTAGATCTTGCTGCACAACATCGAACCTCCCAACTCATCGCCGAAATCAACACTACTCAATCGAATTGAAGATCTCACCAAAACTGACACAATGGAACTTGTTTCACGGTTTTTAGAGGAGTATCCAATTTGATTTGGATTTTTGAAGTTTGAGACTTTAGTTTTGCTCACTGTAAACAAAAAATAATAAAAAGTAGATGGGAAAAAAATGAAAAATAAGAGGGGAGATTGAAAAAGTAAAGAAAGAATGAAGCCCCCCAACGTGTTGATGTTATTTGAGCATTTATAAACAAACCAAATCTCATTACTTCACTTTCAAGTTAACTAATATTTTCAAGGCATACCTTTTAACAAGATGCACATCGCCATTAATGCAAGTTGAAATATTTGAATTTAATTTAATTGAAAAAAGTTTTGGAATGAAATATTTATGGTACACCTCTATACAATATCCCGTTCGTGTACGGACCGCAAACGATAGAAATAAAAATACGATCGTGTACCAAAGTGCGACACGATCGCCAATCAACAATAAAATACACAGATTATTTTATTGTATGAAATTTTAAAAATACCATCGTTTTATGTTTTCAATCACATTATCAATATTTATCTGATCTATTTATTATTACTAATAAACTTACAAATTGAATTCACTAATATTATTTATTAATCAAAAGGAGTTAAATAAAGCTACTAATCCCTTTGATTAATATTTAATTCATAATCCAAAAATTTAAAATAATCCCTATATTTGAATTCAACTTATGAAACTTTAAAAACTAATTATTAAATATTTAAAATTATTTAAATATTCAAAATAAAAATTATTAAATTTCTGGGATGTTACACCAAAGGAATAAAGTGCGTAAGTTGTACATAGATCATTTTATTGGCGTGACAGCTCTTGATCTAGAATTCAAGTACATGGTTTCGAGGTGATTTACATCAGTCCGAACGAGGATTTTTCACTAGATTCTAAATGGCGAACACTTTGTATAGATTATTGACATGATCCTTCAATTTTCTATCATAGTATATCGCTATGTAAGGAGAACAAATATGTTTAATCAAGGAACTAGATCGAAGTTCGCACTAGAGAGGTTAAGTGATCTATACTAGTTTGGAAGTGGAATTTGTGCGATGATGCAAGTGATCAGAGTTGATACTGTGTATAGATGGTCCATGTGCATCATACAGGCTTTAGTATATTTATATGCTAGTTTGCTAATGATTGTGAATGTTGTTAATTATTGATTGTGATTGTTTCTTTTATTGATTGTGTCGGAATCTCGAAGACGAAATGTTCTAAGTAGGCGAGAATGTAACGACCCAGAATTTCAAACACTTCGTATTTAAATATCTGAATTATTTAAATATTTGAATCTTGTATTTAATGTGAATAAATGTGATTTTGTAACCTTGTTAACCCCTTTTAATTAATAACTAATGCTAAGAAATTGGTTTTTGAAAAATGTTTACAAAAATAATAGTTTGAATAAATATCGATAATGTGATTGAAAATCGTTTATCGATAAACGACTTTTTACTAAATAAAAATTGGTTGAACTCTTTGACACTAGTATAGTAATATATGAGCATATGAACAAGAGTTAAATTCACCTTTGTTCATAGCAAAATTAATCAAATAATAAGTTTTTAATTAAGGGAACAAAGTGGAGTAAAAGGTGGAGCGATTTAAGGAGGACTTATACTTAGTTATGGTGTGCATGTGCAAGCATGGAGAGAAATGAGGGAAGCATCTTTGGCTAGCCATTTGAGAGGGCATTAAAGGTCTTTTGTGTGTGCTAAAGTGTTCTCTTCATACCACTTTCATTTCATTATTTCACTTTTTAAATTTTAGAGAAAAAGCTCTTATATTCAAACACTTCTTTCTCCTCTTTAAATCTTCAAAACATATTCAAATCACCTCCAAACTTTCATAAAGTTCTTATATCACCTAGAGAACATGGTTTAGCATCCAAGAACTAAAGAAATGATAAAGAAATGGGGAGGTTGGACTTGAGCCGTGAGCATTTTGAGCATTGGGGAGGTCTTGGCTTGTGATTTTGTGAAGCTCGATTTAGAAATCCGTCGAACGAATTTATAATAAAAATAACCGCAAGCGCACGGCGTACAAATGTTAGTACATGGCAAGTACGGGTCGATCCATAGGGAAATGTTAGATTATAAAAATCTATTCAATCAAATTAAACCAAAGTTGAGAGTGATTAGCTAAAAAAAGTAAGAAAAATGACAAAAAGAAAGTGATAAAAATATGAGAGTAGAAAGACAATTTAGAGATAATTCCACTCTCTAGATCATACAGTTCAACAAAATATGAAATAATGATCTCTCTTTTTTGGTCATTAGTTAGTTTAATTGATGTGTTTATCATAAATATGAAATATTTGTGCTATTAATTAGCTCAACGAAAGCCATCAAACTATAACACATCCCTTAAACCACTTACCGACTCTCATGAAAATGACAACAAAGTTGAAAATGAAATCTATTTTAAGTATGGCCTATTAACTATTAATTATAAATATAGACCATCAAATTTTAAATTCAATATTCACTTCATTACCATCATCGTATGTAGATGAAGAGGTAATTATTGTTTGTGATTGTTTAAGCATTGCCTATTTGGTGTCAACAATATAGGCTATCAAATTCAAAGCAAAAACAACAAGTTAAACCACTTCAAGCATTGTCTTTAAGCACAAAAAGAGAGCAATAATTATCAAAATGTTGAAGCTACATAATTAGAGAGCTTCATTACCCCTAAATTGAAGGGGTTTAGCCTCTCATTTGTGTTATCATATCAACACTTGTAGCTTGCAACATGAAATAAAACAAGAGGAAAAGGAGAGAAAAATGAAAAGAAAAGATAAGTAAAAAGAAGTAAACCTAATCTACTTGCATGAATAATAAACTACACTACTAACAAAAGAAGAGAAGCATGTAAACGAAAAGAACACTAATTAACATTGCATAAAAAAAGGAAAATTACATGAAATAAAAATGGCTAAGTAGCCATGAAAAGAGAAAGAGAGCTTTCTTTTATTTTTGATCCTAAAGTAAACTAAAGAGAAGAGCCTAAAGGAAGAGGAGAGGGTTACATGAAACAAAAGGGGTATTTATACAAGTTTAAAACCCTAATTCACTTTTTTGGGAACTACCCAAAATACCCTCTTAGGAAGTGTGGTGGCTAAGTTATCATTAACTTCAAATAATCATCCATTAAGTGTGCATGAAGATTTAATGGCCTTTTGCATGTGTATTAGCTCCTAAGTGTACATTAAGGTAGGTGGTAAGTGGGGTCCTCCACGATCGTCACTTTGAATTATTTCCATCTCCATTCATTTGTATTCACTCTTGTTCATGCATATCTTCATAAAGCCACTTGTAAAATTTACTAAAATTCCTACAAAACAACATAGAAAATCCCATGTAAATTTTCACAAATTAATAAATGCACAAAAATGACCATTTTGCCCTATATGAAGATGAATATGTGACGATTTGAAAATAATTTGAATTTTGGTTTAAACAAGTTAAAATACCCAATATGATCATTTATTTAATTTAAATATATATTAAATATGGTGGTAAAAATATGCATATCAAATACCCCCACACTTATCTTTTTATTCATCCTCGAATAAAGAAAAAAATCTAAGATAAATCCGTTTTCATAGGGAGCATGATTGCATTGAGCGTATGCAACAAGCCGTTAAACCTCTGGGTGTCCCCAATAGGACGAGTGTTGTCTCGTGAGGGTTTTCAGCAGATACTACCCACAAAATCCAAATGCAATATGAAAATATTTACAAAATGCAAGATTTACAAAGAGATGAATGCGGGTTTTTGAAAATATTTACAAATGAAAGATTTACTTTTAAATAGACATAAATAAGTTAAATATAAGTTTTGGTTATTATCAAGAAATTTAAGGCCTTTTACTTATCAAAATTTACAACAAAACGAAGTTATTAAAGCAAATAACTGTAGTTTAACTCGTTGTTTCAATTGATAACACAGTGTTACTATGAAATAGATCCTTGGTCGATTATCAAGGTTTATCAAAGTGGTATTTTCATTTCTTTTCAATAACAGGTCAAATCAAATAAGTTAAAATAGTGCTCGAATTTCATTTGCTTACTCTCTCCATTTTTTCTTTTGAAAATTTTATTGATATTGACAATATTTACATATACCTAACTCAGATAAACTAAGGCCAGATATATTACCCGTGCACTGCCTTACAGACTGATGTGAGGGGAATACAGAGCGTGGCGAGTGAATACACAAGTGTGAACACTTATCGAGTGTAGGCGTTATTAATAAAAGAATTTTTATATACATACACCTAACTCAGGTAAACTAAGGCCAGATATATCGATCGTGCACTGCCTTTCGGGCCTACGTGAGAAGGGTACAGAGCATGGCGAGTGAACACACGAGTGTGAACACATGACTCTAGGTGTTTATTAAAAATAAATACATATATGCAAGAAATATTTTTTTTTGTTTTTTTGTTTTGTTTTTTTTGAAAAGAGAGTTTTGCAAGATCATCTTAGCACCATTTAGCTTAGAAGACAAAAAAAATATTATATCCTTTTATTTGAATTCACCACTTTTTAAAACAAAGTTTTTCAATTAGGACATTTCATAATTAACACGTATGAATCTTTCTATATACTAGTTAAACCATCGTTATTTGTAATCAAACTTCATTTTTATTTTTGTTGAGACAAATAAATTTTTCAAAAATTTCAATTTAATTAACCAAAACCATATATTTATCTTATATTGTTTCTTTCAAAAATAAATCAAAATGCTTAAAAAAATTGTTTTTTTTTTGTTTTTGAGATTTTTTTTAATTTTGGAAAGAAAAAAATAAAAATAAATAAACCATGAAAAATAAAAAATGATGATGAGTCTCCTCCCCACACTTGATTTTGACTGTGTCCCCACAGTCAACCCAAGTGAAAGGAGAAAATTAAAACAAAAATAAAAAATATGACCCTTATTTAAATGAAAATGAAAAGATGATTATTTATAAGACATCAGAAAATATGTTGTTAAAGAGTAAATGAACCGGTCTTCCAAAGACCGATTCATTTGTCTCGTCAAATGTGTCAGACATAGCTTGAGCGAAAAACCAAATCATATAAGATTTCAGAGTTGAATGTTGATTTGGAAAAACGAATGTCATTTTATTAAAAATCGTATGAGTTGTTTTGTTTTTGATGATTTTAGGGTAGATAAAACGATTGGTTGAAATTCAAGTTTATTTTCACCAAATTGAAATTCAAGTTTATCATTGAAAACTTTTTCAGAATTATCGATTTCAAACTGAAAATGGTGATTTAAATCTTCCCCTTCGAAATTCAACAACTCTTCATCGAAAAGTCCAAAGAAATCGTGTTCATTGAATTCGTCTTCCTTTATTGAATTATCAACAACTTTATTACATGTGTCAAGTTCAAAATCCAAAGTTGTTGCGTTCAAAATTTCAAAATCGGGAAAAGGAAGATCGAATCTTAAATCGAGTTTCTCACCCTCAAAAGAATTGAAATCCAACTCACTTACCGTATTTTCAACAACTTCATTAAGACCATCATTTTCAGTTTCAAAAGTTATTATTTGAAAATCGTCGATTTGGGTAAAAGATGGATTATCATTTGACTCGTCACATGTAGGGATTTGGTTTTGTTTCTCACATTGTTTCATATATGTTTCGAACAATAAATCCATGTGATCATTGTAGATTTCGTCCATTTGTTCAACAAAATACAATTTATATTTATTAACTTGAGAATTTTCGAATTGGATTTGTTGAGAACAAAAAATTTCACTCGTATCGTAGTAGAGATTATTACCATTGCCAAAACTATTTGAAAAGTGGATCACATTTTCGTTTTGATTTTGAAATTCATTTTTGAGTTCAAAATTGAATTGGCATGGATTATACTCAAAATCGTTTGTATTTTGAAGTGAATTCAAATCTTGATTACTTTGAAAATTTTGATTTGAGTTATCACACAAATAAGAATTACACAAATCATTTATCATTTGATTTTGTTATGTAGAGATTTCAAGTAAAGACGAAATGTTATTTTCAAGATTTGAAGGTTGGTCATCATTTTGAAAATTTTGTGGTTCAAAATTTGAATCGTTTAAACAATAGTTGTTGTTGAAATATCTATAAGAATTTGGTGTGAAATTATATGGATTATATTGATTTTCACAACTATCGTAGAATTCATGTGAATATGGAAATTCAGACATTTTCAAGAATGTTTTTGGGTTTTTTTTATAAAGAAAAAAATATTTACAAATAGAATTTATTTTTCAAAATGGAAAATTGATTTTCGTTTTGCTTTTGGATTTTCAAATTTTTTTTTGTTTTTGAAAAGATTATGTTATTTTTTTTGGATTTTTGTTTTTCTAAAAAAACTAAGTGATTCTTTTTTTCTTTTTTGGATTTTTGATTTGTTTGAAAATTTTCGAAGGATTTTTTTTAAAAAAAATAAGTTAAAAACTATTTATAATTTTTTTAGTTTTATATTTTGAAATTTTTTGTTTTTTTTAAATATGCATGAACTAATGCAACTAAATGAATGCAAGGGTTTAATTACAAATTATCTATCCTAAATAGTTCCTAACCCAAAATTATATAATCAGACTTTGTCTTAATTCAACAAGATAGTTCTCAGCCAGGTCGGGATTTATCGGTGCACCACGAATCACCGTAGCAATGCAGCCGAAGGTTTAAGTACCTTCAGAGAAACAATTCAGTATAATATTTACGAATTACCATAATATTTATAACTGATTATTGCTCTGTCGTAGCCTAAACACCAAGAAATTAAATTGTTGAAAGAGGACAACTTGTTAATATACAATTAAGCATTATCGATGTCTAACCGTTATTATTAACAAATTCTAAGATGAAATGCAAAGCAGAAATTAAATGTGTATTAACAATGCAACTACGAATGGATTTTTTTGTTTTTGAATTTTTTTTATATAAAATGCACACAACTAACTATGCAAGGAAAAATAAAAAGATGAAAGCATAATACTAAAGCGTGTAGAATTATTGAGCAATTATTTTAAAGCAGCAATTATTTTTTTCATATAGGAAGCAAGCTAAGCAATTTATTTTTGGCAAGCACTTCTGCCTTTTATTTCCTGCAACCTAAAAATTAAAAACAAGATATATACAATTTTTTTATATGAGATAGAACCAAAGTAAAGACAAATGAAAGAAAAAGGAATATATATATATATATATTTTTAATAAAAAAACTAAAACAAATGAAAATCAACACAAATGGAACTAAAACAATGGAAACAAACTGAAAAAAATGAAAACTAAAACTCTTTATTATTATTTTGAAGAGAAATGAAAAACAAAAAACCTTAAGACTTAAAGCTAAAAGAAAAGTTTTTAAAAAAAGAAAAACCACACACCACAAAACCTGGACCAACAAAATACCCAAACCCACAAACCCACAAAATTCTTCCTTTTTTTGATACAAGAAAGATCCTCTTCAGATTCGATTTCTACAATCCGTTCAAGCTTCCAAATTCGTTCTTCATAATTCAATCTCCACTTCGCAGTCTAAATTAAATTTCGCAACTTCAATTCACAGCTAAAAGGAAAAAAATAAAATTTTGCAATGAATTTCTCAAATCGAAATCCGGTTCTTTTCCTTCATCTCATTTTTTTGAAATCAACGCGAATCAAAACCCACACGATGCAGTTAATGGTTCACGGTTGAAGGTTCGCAGTTGGGGAATTGGGTCACGATTGTGATACTTCAGGGTTGCGCGATGATGGTCGAGGCGAAGCAATTTGTTGAGGTGGTTGCTTGCGAGGGGATTGTGGTGGTTCATGATTGATTTTTGGTGAACTGGCGATTTGGTTTCGAGTAGAGCAGAAGCTAATTGCAGTGGGTATTGGTTGCGATGGTCAGGCAGAGGTGGTATTTGTAGTTCTGGTGAGATTGAGGGGGGGAATTGTGCAGCAATGATGAAGTCGCTGGTGATTGGGTGCAGTGGTATTGGAGATGCAGGTTGTTGATGGTGTGGTTGTGATAGAGAAGTGTTTGCAGAATTAAAAGGAGATGGTGGAGTTTGAAATGGCAGTAAGGGGGATGGATGCTTGTTGGTTTTGAAGACAACAGTGATGTTGTCAGTGCAAAGGAGGATGGTGACTGTTTTCTGGTAGAAGGCAGTGTTGTAGTTGAAATTTGGGTGAGGTGAATTGTTCACAATTCGAAGATTGGTCATGGTGACGATGGATGACCGGGGCAGTGGCTCAGTAGGAACTGTGATGTGGTCATTGGTCAGTAGGAACTGTGATGCACTTGTCTGATGTTGAGATGGCTTCTGTGCAAGGTGGTTGAAGAGTAGTAAGAAGGGAGCAGTGCAAAAAGTGTTGAGTTGTTGGCTGTTTTGATGTGGTGTGGTATATGCACAGTGTGTTGCACGAAGGTGATAGAAGGCAGTAAGTAAGTGAAGGCAGGACAGTGCTGTTCAAGGCAGTTGTAGTTGTTGTTGTTCACAGAGGAGGGTGGATGGTGAATGTAGATGAATTGTAGTAGGGTGATGAAGTTCGGGTGGTGGAGGATATATATGAATGAAGTGAAGTGTGTTCTGTTGTATGTGACATAAATGGTTTGTTTGAAGTTGTGTGATGTAATGTGATGATGGCTTGAGGCAAGGATGTTGTTATGTGGTGGGAGAGAACAATTGTATAAAAGGGGTATGTGCAGGCTGTATGCACAGTGCACAGGAAAGGGAAGTTTTGATGAAGTTGTGTTGTATGCAAGTGGATGGTGGATGATCAGAGCTGTGGAAAGTTTGTATGTGATGGTTGATTTGCGGGATTGAAGCAGTGGTGTTAGGTTGAAGGCAGTGTTGTAAGTATGGAGTTGTGATGGTTATTGTGGAATAGGGAGGAGATTGATGGAGATGGAGATTGTTTGAAAGTGAAGGCAAAAGTATAGGGATTTGCAGTTTTGGTGTAGGCGATGGGTTAGATGGTGATAGGTGAACTATGAGGAAGTGATGAAATGTTTAGGGGATAGAGAAATGTAACAGAAATGGTAACAAAATTGTGAAACTAAAATGCAAAATGAAATGAAGGTTTGTAACACAATGCAGCATTGAATGAAATTTCTTTATATGCAATGTGATTTGTGACAACAGTAAACAGAAGACCCAAAACATAAAAAAAAATTAAAAAAAATGAAATTGCAGAAGAAGTGAAACAAGAGGTAACAGAAGTGAAAATGCAAAAAAAAAACAGTGAAGCATCAAAAGTGTTAGAACTCAAAAATGAACACAAAATGCAGACTATCAACAAAGAAATGAAACTTTTTTTAATAGCAATGCAAATGCAAAACAAATAGAAAACAACAATCACAAAAATGAAAACGAAAAACACACAACACAAACTTTTTTTTAAAATGCAAACAAACACACAAAATAAAACACAATAAAATCAAACAAAAATAATTCGAAGAATAGAAAATAAAATAAAATCAATTCCCCAGCAATGGCGCCAAAAACTTGTTCGCCGACGGGAATTCTATTGAGTTAGAAATCCGTCGAGCGAATTTATAATAAAAATAACCGCAAGCGCACGGCGTACAAATGTTAGTACGTGGCAAGTACGGGTCGATCCGCAGGAAAATGTTAGATTTTAAAAATCTATTCAATCAAATTAAACCAAAGTTGAGAGTGATTAGCTAAAAAAAGTAAGAAAAATGACAAAAAGAAAGTGATAAAAATATGAGAGTAGAAAGACAATTTAGAGATAATTCCACTCTCTAGATCATATAGTTCAACAAAATATGAAATTATGATCTCTTTTTTTTTGTCAATAGTTAGTTTAATTGATGTGTTTATCATAAGTATGGCATATTTGTGCTATTAATTACCCCAACATAAGCCATCAAACTATAACACACCCCTTAAACCACTTACTAACTCTCATGAAAATGACAACAAAGTTGAAAATGAAATCTATTTTAAGTATGACCTATTAACTATTAATTAGAAATATAGACCATCAAATTTTAACTTCAACATTCACTTCATTACCATCATTATATGTATATGAAGAGGTAATTATTGTTTGTGATTGTTTGAGTATAGCCTATTTGGTGTCAACAATATAGGCTATCAAATTCAAAGCAAAAACAACAAGTTAAACCATTTCAAGCATTGTCATTAAGCACAAAAAGAGAGCAATAATTATCAAAATGTTGAAGCTACATAATTAGAGAGCTTCATTACCCCTAAATTGAAGGGGTTTAGCCTCTCATTTGTGTTAACATATCAACACTTGTAGCTTGCAACATGAAATAAAATAAGAGGAAAAAGAGAGCAAAATGAAAAGAAAAGCTAAGTAAAAAGAAGTAAACACTCTACTTGCATGAATAATAAACTACACTACTAACATAAGAAGAAAATCATGTAAATGAAAAGAACGCTAATTAACATTGCATAAAAAAGGAAAATTACATGAAATAAAAATGGCTAAGTAGTCATGAAAAGAGAAAGAGAGTTTTCTTTTATTTTTGATCCTAAACTAAACTAAAGAGAAGAGCCTAAAGGAAGAGGAGAGGGTTACATGAAACATAAGGGGTATTTATACAAGTTTAAAACCCTAATTCACTTCTTTGGGAACTACCCAAAATACTCTCTTAGGAAGTGTGGTGGCCAAGTTATCATTAAATTCAAATAATCATCCATTAAGTGTGCATGAAGATTTAATGGCCTTTTAGCATGTGCATTAGCTCCTAAGTGTACATTAAGGTAGGTGGGTAACTGGGGTCCTCCATGATCATCACTTTGAATTATTTCCATCTTTATTCCTTTGTATTCACTCTTGTGCATGCATATCTTTATGAAGCCAATTGTAAAATTCACTAAAATTTCTACAAAACAACATAGAAAATTCCAAGTAAATTTTCACAAATTAATATATGCACAAAAATGACCATTTTGCCCCTATATGAAGATGAATATGTGACAATTTGAAAATAATTTGAATTTTGGTTTAAACAAGTTAAAATACCCAATTTGATCATTTATTTAATTTAAATATATTAAATATAGTGGTAAATATATGCACATTTACGTGCACATCAAGCAACGTGGTAGCTTTGGCTTCGAGGTGATGGTAGGAAGTGATTCTTGGAATCTAGGTGCTTAGGCTTGTGTTTGGCTTATTTAAAAGTGAACTTATTTATCATTTAATTTGCTATATGTGTATAAAATGTTTGATTGTCGAAATATAATGTGTAAAGTGAAAACAATGTTATTTATTATTTTTGGACCCTACCTTGCTTTAGAAAGCAAGCGACAACATTATATATAGTATATTCTCTCTTGTAACCCTCTAAAACATGTATCATGGTCATAACTTCTTGTTTACATGTTTGAAAATGTTGTATGTGAAGTTGAAGTGTGCTGTGAATGGTTGAAGCGAAATAGTCACTATGAATGCACTTTGAAATCCCTTGTTTTTAACATATGTTAAATTGGTTAAAATGTGAATATATTATGAAAATGTATATTTGGTTATTCTCTACACATGTTTTGGTGTGATTGACATAAAGAAATTGGTTTGGAAAATCGTGGAAATAATAGAACAAAGTTGTGAAAGTTAAAAGCGAAAAGGTCGATATGGATGCACTTTGAAATCACTTTGTGTTCGACAATATTTAAGTCAACTTTGGAAGACGTCCTTAAGGGTTACTTTGTGGTTTTAATAATTAAAATATAAATGCTTATTAATGTAAAAACATTAAGTTTTAAAATGGTCTAAACTGGTCAAACAAAGTTAAGGAATTTTATAGTAAAAAGGTCGCTATATAAGCACTTCGAAAAAATACCTTGTTTCGGGAAATTTGTATAAATTAATTGAAAGATATTCTTCATGGTTTCTCTTTATGGTTTTTAAGTACTTTGAGTAAAGTAACAACTGCAAAAAATTGGTCAAAAATCGATAGTTTAAGCATCAAAAATTAGCCTCAAAGTTGTTGCAAAATCATGGTAAAAACAGGCCCAGAACTTTAGATATTATTTGAAAATTGTTGTCTTTGTTTCCGAAACACTTTTTACCTGTTGCAAAAACTTTAGACAACATTTCTAGAAATGCTATTTTTCTGTTTGAAACTTTAAATTGTATAAAAATAATATTTAAATTAAGTATTTTTCTCTAATCTTATTAGGTTTGTTTTCTAACTTATATTAGATGTTATAAGATTGGTTTTAAATTTAAATATATTTTTAATAATTAATTATGAATTTTTAAAGTAAGAAACTTTTAAAATAGAACTTGTTTATTTTTGGTTTTTTCCATTTATTTCCAAAAATTTTTTTTACATAATATCCTCTATAGATAATTTTAATATATTTTTAAGTACTTAAAAGTGTTTTAACATAATTTATTTTAAAAGTGCGTGTGTGTAAGTTTTTAAAAAGTAAGTTAAGTATTTTATATAAGTAATAAAGGAAGTTTTCGATTTTATCTCTTAAGTTAAATATATTGTTTCGGGTTGTAGTAAACTATGTTTTAGTAACATTTATTTTTAACCCTTATTAATTATACTTTGGAATATATTTAGATATTTAATAATGAATATTTTAAAGATAACTATATGTAAATGGTTTTAGGTTGTAGTAAACAATGATTTAGTAACATTTGTTTTTAACCCTTATTAATTATACTCAGGAATATAATTAGATATTTAATAATGAATATTTTAAAGATAACTATAAGTAAATGGTTTTGGGTTATAGTAAACAATGTTTTAGTAACATTTGTTTTTAACCCTTACTAGTTATACTTAGGAATATAACTAGATATTTAATAATGAATATTTTAAAGATAAATGTAAGTAAATAGATTTGGGTTGTAGTAAACAATGATTTAGTAAAAATTATTTTTAACCTTTATTAGTTATACTTAGGAATATAAATAGTACATTAATAATGAATACTTTAAGTATAATTATAAGTGAATGGTTTTGGGTTTGTAGTATGACAAATGTTTTAAGTAACAAATGTTAACCTTTATAAATATACTTAGATCTTTAATAATGGATATTTTAAAGATAATAACAAGTATGAAATCTTTTATAAAAAGACAGAAAAGGTAAAAGTTTAATATGTCAAAGTGAAGAAGTTTATAGCAACAATGTTTGAGTAACATTTGTTTTTAACCTTTTTGATTATATTTTAAAGTAAGTAGATCTTATTAATAATTTATGAATATACTTATACAAATTGAGATAAGTACATGAATAATTTTAAAGTATAGAAAAGAGTATAAGTGAATAGTAAAATACTTCAATAGTAAAATTCATGAATAGTAAAATACATAAATAGTAGAATATAAGTATATATCTTTTATAAAGAGAAATTAAATTTATATACAAGTTCAAAAATTAAATAAGGAAAGTTTAATTAATAAAGGTGTTTAATTAAAATGGTGTTTAATTAAATAAGTGAAGTTTAAATTAATAAGAAGTTTAATTAAATAAGTAAAGTTTTAATTAAGTAAGAAGTTTAATTAATAAAGGAGTTTAACTAATAAACGAGTTTAATTAAATAAGGAAATTTTAATTAATGAAAGCAATTGTATTAGATAAAAGGAGTTTTACTAATAAAATAAGTTTTAATTAATGAAGGATTAATTAAATAAAAAGCGGATTAAAAGTCGTTTATGTGACTTGATCGTTCTTTGTGCGTTACTTGTCTATGGAAAGTATTTAGTCGTGTGCTTAGCATTAAAAATTGATGAAGTAGACTTGATTCTATCTGTGAGAGTTAAGAATGATGATTCAAGTAGGGTGTATAAGAAATAGTGCTCTAACCTATCGGGCTTCACTCTTTACCGAGGGATAGTAGAAGTTGAAAGGGTCGGAAACGTGATAAGTATACGAGACTTGGTTTCCATATGCCATCATTTCATTGTTGTTGAATTTAGAATTAACTTGGGAAATATTTAGAAGAAATACGGAAATTATATGGTACGGTTATTCGCTCGGTGATTATATAACCTTTGTATAAACTCGTCTTACTCCTCTAGGACGGATAAGGAAATCCGTTCAAATAGAAGATGATCTCTACCCTTATCGTTATCTGTTTATTTCTAAAAGAACTAGGGTTAAGTTAACCGAAAATTCCACTACAACAAAAACTAATTTTAGTGGCATATATTAGTAGCTTTTGTAAACAAAGTGTTGCTAATGATATTTGTCTCCTTTTATTTTCACTATTTTATTTGGTTAAAACGCTAGTAATACCCCTCTCGCCTGTACTGAGCGGGAAAAAATGCAAATTGTTTTCGATCCATTTTTGTTTCCCTCCATGTCACATTTCTCCATTTACTTCTCTTCTCGCAAAACCCTAAATCCATTTCTGTTTCTCTCCATGTCACGTTTCTCATTTACTTCTCCTCCCACGAAACCCTAAACCAGTTTTAGCTTTCCTCCGTCATCAAGTTCTCCGTTCAGGGACAACTTATCAATCATGCTCCTCCATAAGGGGAATTAAATCCTAAATCAACCACGTTCCTCTATTAGGGAAGGTAAACCACTATTTGTTTTACCAATCACATTCCTCTATCATCATAGTCCTGATGCACGGAAACTCTCTAACCATTGGCTATCCTTTCAGTATGCCAACTTAAGGTACCAATTTTAACATTTTACTACTAATCAATCATCATGCAAAATAATGGGTTTTAATTGTGTGTTTGTTTGCTTATATGAGATTATGTATCTTACATGTTATATTGGATAAAATTGGGATTTTGATATCAAAAACCTTTTATGAATTGCTTAAGTTGAATTTATTAATGGCCTTTATGCTCTTATGGGTTACTGCTTAGGACTTGAACTGGTTAATCCTTAGTTTTTGATATGTATGTTTGATTTCTTATTATATGTGCTTCGAATATGAACATTACCATGGAAATTGATTAATTAAGTTTACAATGATGCACAAAAGATTAAATTATCACTGATAATGTTATTTTAAAGAACATCTAAAGGTGTCCGTGCTTCCTCTTCCATTCCCATCCCTATCTCCTTACCGTCTGTCCTTGCCTTATCTTCCTCTCCCATCCCTCCTTCTCCTGTCTCGTCTTCCTCTCCTTCATCTGTCCTTAACCATGTCAGGCAGCCATTACCACCTCAACCCCCTAATCCGTCTCTTCCTTCTTCTTCAGTTCCTCCCCATCCTCTGTCTAGCCTTTCTTTCCCTCCACTTCCTCCATTGGGTTTGATCCCTCGTCTCTTCTTCCTGATCCAATCCCTGCCCCTGTTCCTTTGTCTAAATGGTCCTCTCTTTTTACTTGTAAACCCAGGAATGCTAGTGTTTACTCTCCTGTACACTTTGACTTACAATACTCTGGTGTCCCCCTTGAACCACCAATGGAAGTAGTTAATGAAGGTATCAAAGCATGGTCTGAGTGCTTGGTTGGATTTTTTCTAGCAGGAACTGTTAACTGCATGGCAGTTAAAGCTCATTTGGAAAAAGTATGGAAACTAAAAGGGTCATATGAGATATTTTTTGATAAGCAGCACTATTATTTCAAGTTCTCAAATGAGGAAGATAAGCTTAATATTCTTATGAAAGATCCTATCTTTATCATAGGGCAGATGTTCATTGTATCGAAATGGAACCCCTCCTTTGCATCAGCTCAAGCAACAGTTAAGTCTGTTCCAGTATGGGTTCATTTTTATAGGATTCCAATACTTACATAGTTATTGTTGGGAATTAACTGGCTAGCGTTTCATCTTGGGAGATTAGTATGTTATGATGAAAATACTGAAAGGATGAAACGATTTGAGTATGCCAAGTGCTTAATTGAAATGCTTGGAAACCTCTGTTTTGCACTCACTGTAATTTTTTTGGTCATGCTTCTAGTCAATGTGAATTCAGTCAAGTAACAGAAAAGAATGAAGTTGTTGATAAGGAGAAAATTAATGCTACAGTGGATGGAGTTGGTGATTCATGCAAAGTTAAAATCAAACAAAGTAATGGGAAAGTGTTGTTCTCTGTTAGGACAAGAAGAAAAACAAAATCTATTCAGAAGGTATGGAGGAAGATTAAACCAGTTCCTGATGTGATTGCCGGTAGTACAGTTGAAATTACTAATGAAATAGCAAGTGATAAGGAGAATGAAATTCAGGGAGGTGTTGTAGACAGTGTGGAAGTTGCAAGTGAAATTGAAAAAGATAAAGAAAAGGAGACTGAATTGAATAATGAAATAGTATTAAATGCCAATATGAATGCTCCTAATTTTCCTAATAATGCTTCCATGCAAGAAATACAGCCTACTTCTTTGCATGGCTCATATGATAAGGTTTCGTCTGATTTGAGTTTGGAAAATGTTTCTATTTCAACTTCAAACCCTTTTTCTATTCTTCAACTATTGAACAATGATCCACTTCCAACAGAAAACTTAATCTCTTCCAACACTCCCCAAATTGATGACTCTGAAGGGATTCCCAAAAATACTTCAAGTGCCTCTCCTGATGACTTGCACAATGGCATGCACGTATCTCCATCCTCCCTTCCTCTTCAACCTCGTTGTCTCCCTTCCTCAGGTTCACCTTTGAAATCTCCTTATTCCTCAATTTCATTACCTTCCCACTTATTCAATGATATTATCCCATCTAATATTAGTCCCTCCACTCGTTTGGAATCGGGCCCAAATCTTTCAACTCTTAATTCGCCTAACTTGGAATCCTCGCCAAAATCAAAGAGCCGGGCCTAAGTAAATAGTTCATTCCTCAAATGATAATGACAATGGAATCCAATATACCATAACTCAATCTGCAATCCAAAGGTCCAATTCTGAGGATATTACTGGTTCACCCATTGGTTCAGAACCAGAGCTTCCTTGTCTAAATCTCAATGATGATTGACAGGATAGGGTTTCGGAATATAAGGGGTGCAAACTCCCAAGCCAAACAAATGGAAATTAGCAACTTTATTACTACCCATAATATTCACCTGATGGCAGTAGCTGAGACAAAGCTGAATCATTCAAATACTAGTAAAGCAGTGTCTCTAATTAATCATAACTGGAGTTTTATCCATAATCGGGCTCAAGCTCCTTTTGGTAGGATCCTGATTATGTGGAATCCTTCCATTTTTTCCATTAACCCTATATGTGTCCATAGGCAGTACGTTCATTCTCAAATCATTCATATCTCTTCTGCTACTGAATTCTTCTTAACAGTGGTCTATGCTATGGTGTTTCTCATAGACAATTGTTTCTTGATAAACTTTTTTGTATTCACACCTCTAACTCCCCTTGGCTTTGTTTTGGTGGCTGAAATTGCATGCAACTGTCTACTGATAAAAGTGTTGGTTCTCCACTTACTTATCAACATACTAGGCCACTAAATAATTCCATTTATAATGCCCATCTTCTCCCTATTGCATCCTCTGGATGTTTCTATACTTGGAATAACTTTAGTAGGTCTGGTAACAAAACTCTTTGCAAACTGGATAGGTCATATCAAAATTTTGCCTCTGTGTTGAAATGGCCTAAGCTAAATACCTTAATCCGCCCTCCATCTTTATCTGATCATTCTCCTTTGATTATGGACTGGGGCATGGCCACTGAGAGAAGACACTCCTCATTTTCATTCTTTAATAATTGGACTGATAATACTGATTTAAGTATTGTTGCTAACTGCTGGAATATGCAGGTTTTTGATAATCCTATGTTCATTTTGCAGTCTAAGCTTAGGCATTTGAAGAACAATTTAAGGAGTTGGGATAAGGCAAATTATGGGAATGGCAATAGCATCTCTTCATCTATTAGAGATAATTTGTTGTAGGTGCAGAGGAATATCCTTTCTGACCCTAATAATGCTTTGTTTAATGAACAGGAAATTAATCTCAGACTCAGCTTATCTATTGCTCATGGGGAGGAGATCAAAATGGCAAAGTAGAAGGCCAAGTTAAAATGGAAAATCCATGGGGATAAGAATTCAGCAATCTTTCATAATTCCCTTAAGATAAAACAAGCTTCGTCTACTATCAGTAATATTAATGATATGAATGGCAATTCTTGTAATACTACTAATTCTATTCAGGAAGCTTTTCTGGCTTACTATAAGATCCTACTTGCCAACCATGACATTCTTGATATTTCCATGCAATTATTCTCTCATGTTTCTCTTCCTGTCATTTCTAACAGTAATAAGGAACTTCTGATTAGGGAAATTTCTCTGGATGAAATTAAAGATACCATTTTCAATATGAAGGGATCTAGTAGCCCTGGGCCTGATGGTTATAATGCACATTTTTTCAAAGTCACCTGGGAAATTATTGGGCATGATGTGACTAAGGCCATCCTTAATTTCTTCAAACACAACAAACTTTTAGCTGGAATTAATGCCACCAGACTTACTTTGGTTCCTAAGACTCAGCAACCTTCTTCTGTTACCCAATTTAGACCCATTGCCTGTTGCAATGTTATATACAAAATCATCTCTAAAATTATGGCTACTAGGATGAAGCATGTGTTAGCTACCACCATTTCTCATAACCAAAGTGCTTTCCTTCCTTATAGAGACATTACTGATAATAATCTTTTGTCCAATGAGCTATTGAGAGGCTATAACAAGATTAATATCTCTCCCCGGTGTGTGATGAAATTAGATGTTCAAAAGTCTTATGACACTGTTAGTTGGAAATCAATCATATATATCCTTTATAGAATGAACTTCCCTACCCCTTTTTTGGCTTGGATTTTCACATGTATCTCTACCGTTAAATTTTCTATTAGACAAAATGGTGATACCTTTGGTTATTTCTATGCTACTCATGGCATTAGGCAAGGGGACCCCATTTCTCCGTACCTTTTTGTGTGTGTCATGGAATTATTCACTGGCCTTATCAACAATGCTATGACTCTTAAGCTTATTGACTTTCATCCACTGTGTAAGAGCCTGAAAATCTCTTCTCTTCTCTTTGCTGATGATTTATTGTTGTTCACTAAACCTAATGATAATTCAATAAATGGTGTTATGAATGTTCTGACTAGATTTAAATTATTAACTGGTTTGGATATTAATAGAAGCAAATCCAAGATTAAAATTGTAGGGTTGGATGATAATCAAAAGAGTATTAATACTGCTTTATCTGGATTATCTCCCTTTGATGATAATGAGACTTATCTTGGTATGCCTGTCTGCTCTTCTAAAATCAGAACTAATCAATGTCTGTAGTTGTTTGAAAGAATCACTGCTAGATTATCTTCCTTGTCAGATACCTTCTTATCTATGGCTGGTAGGTTAGTTGTTGTAAAATCTATAGCTTCTTCCATGTGCTTATACTATGCCGGAATTTATATTTTGCCTGCCAAGCTCTTATCCATGATTAATTCCGCTTTAAATCATTTCCTTTGGCACATCAATCCTTTTTCTAAGAAGTTGATCCCCATTGCCTTCAATTCTGTTTGTTGTCCTTTCAATACTGGTGGGCTTGGCATTATGGACATCAAGGAATGGAATAAGGCAACTCTTTCTACTAGAATTGGTAAATTGATGAATAATGTAAATAATCTCTGGGCTTCTTGGACTAGGATTAATTTAATCAAGAATATGCATTTTTGGACTATGGATATCCCTATGGATTGTAGCTGGGTTTGGAGAAATATTCTAAGATGCAGGTCTGTGTTTCTTCCCATTTTTCAGAAATGTATTAAAGATGATGATATATCCTTCTGGTTTGATCCTTGGTCTGCTCATGGCTGCATTCTTGCTAATGTGATTAATTTTAATTTGAGGGTCCAGTCTGGGATCAATGATAATGCTAAGGTTAGCTCATTCTGGTCCGATGGTTACATTAATATTCCTTACTCCAGCTCTTATGCTATCAGACAAGTGTGGGCTAATATTCAGAACAATGTTTACTTAAAGAATAATGTTCATGATTTATGGGCTGGGAAGAATCATTCTATTGCTACTGTTTATAAGTACATTACCAAGCCTTGTCCTCTGTCCTGCTTCCCTTGGCACTCTAGAATTTGGAAGTGCAGTTCAATCCCTAAAGAAAATATCATGTTGTGGAAGGTGATAAGGAATGGTATTCATACTCTTTATAAGCTTAGGGCTAGGAATCTGGTTATGTCTGCTACTTGTCTTTTGTGTTGCAATGAGGATGAGAGTATTAGTCACCTATTTTTTAACTGTCACTACTCTTTTTTCATCTGCAAAAGAGTTTTGAGGTCTCTTAACCTGCACAATCCTAGTGGGAACTCATCTATTGAATGGCATAACATTTTTAAAGCTACTAGATGGAAGTCTAGTAAAAGTGATTTATTATTAAGGCTTCTTAAGAAATTTGTGTATTTTGTTTGGATGGAAAGGAACAATATGGTGTTTTATGGCTCTTCTACCCCTAAACACATTTTGTTCCTCTCAATTGCTAAACACTTTAGTGTCTCTTAATGTACTTGTTGTGCTGCAGATTTTTGGTGGTTTGCTTGGGTCTTTGTGGTGCTTCTTTGAGTCTTGCTTGGTGTCTGAGGTGGTTTGCTTCGAGTCATTTTATTCTGCTGTGTTGATGGCTGTGGTTGGCTACTTCGGGTCCTACTTTGTGCTTTCTGCATGCTCCTTGGTGGCTTCTTGAGTTGCTTGTGGTTATTGTTTGTTGCTATGTTCATTTGCTATTTTCTGTCTCTTCTTTCTTGTTTCTCTCTGTACTTCTTATTTATACTTGTATAATTTTTGCATGGTATATATATAAGGTAGGGGCCCTTTTAACCCCGCTAGCTTTGCCAAAAAAAAGAAACATCTAAAGGTATGCTATCAAATATTGCTAAATGCATATTTAGAAATTACAAAACTTATTAGCAACTTTTTTTTATATATAAGGTATTGTTAAATGCATTTTTAGGAATTTTGATTTCAACCAATTTACTGTATACTTTTTTACTGAAGAAGTTTTTTAGATTATTTTGTATTAATAAATTATTTTGTTTGGAATTTGATTCGTTTGTAATTATTGTTATCCCGCCTTTTGGCAAGGCCAGGACACCAAGGAGTTGGATTCCAAATGTCGTTTGTCATGGATATCGTTGAATTTTGTCGGATGTCCGGATCAAGCACCAATTGATGAGACACAATCGGGAAAATAAAGCAAACCAACGTTCCAAGTTTCAAGTCAATCTGAGCTCATACGCACAGGTTATGATGAATACAAGTTGGAGGAAAAAGCATGTTTTCGTATCCATCGGCGGACCCCATTTCGTATCCATTGAAACGTATCTGTTCGTTTCGATGGAGCCAGTACATCGAGTTCGTATCGATGGGTTTCGTATCCATCGGTGGTCCTCGTTTCGCATCCATCGATCTCGTGTCGATTAGAATGATTAAGTCCACACAGTGATAAGCTTCGTATCGATAAAACCTTCAGCTGGAAAGACTTGTTCGTATCCATCAATAAGTCACCTGGTTCGTAACGATCACTTAATATCTACTTCGTATCCATCAGCCAGTGCTCGCTTCGTATCCATCATTCAGTGTCTACTTCGTATCCGTCTAAGGACTTCACTTCAAGTCCATGTGAAGTGACTTACTCGTATCCATCAGGTCAACCAGCTTGGATAACGTGTCATCTCTCGAAGAAAACGAGGCGAGATACCTGGAATCGAAACAGTCAATACGGTGCTGAGACCGGATCGAGGCGAAGCACGCGCACCACGTCATCCCTCGATGCGAATGCGCCAAGATATATGGAGTCGACGCGGTCGACTCGGAGTAAAGACTGAATCGAGGCGAAGCGCGCGTTCCACGTCTTCACAGAGGTGCATGACACCATCGATTCGAAGCTCTCAGTTCGGAAGGATGGATTCGAACCAGACAGTCTAGCGAAGAACGTCGCCTCGTATCGATGATATCTCTCAATCCACTGATCCAAATACCATGAAATTTTAATCGAAGGTTGCACGCATACCGAGGAACATCTCCACCAAATTTGAGCTCAATTGGAGGTAATCTTGATCGATACGAAATGACTTCGTATCGATCGCAGATTGACTCCAAACTTTCTGGAAACGGTCGCGTGGGCCCCCTCACGTGCCAGACCAAGTCTCCCGGAGTTTGAGAGAATTCTGAGCCTCCTACGCCTATAAATAGAGCCCCAGAATCAACAGAAAAAGGATCTTTGGTCTCTGAAGCGTCCAGATTCTGCCGGATTGAGATTTGCATCCTATTTTTGCTGTCAATTTCGAATTCTAATCTGTAATCCGCTGTTCATTGCTGTAACCGCTTGTAATCATTGAAAGAGAATCAATAAAATCATCAAAACTTCATAGTGGACGTAGGCTATACGCCGAACCACTCTAAATTGCTTGTCTGTGCATTTTACATTTCTGTTTGTTGGAGTTTTTGTTAGATAACCTCTGTTTTACATTTATAATCTTCATTTTATTTCTTCAAATAACTCCCGAAGAGTGTTGTGCCCATTTTTGGTACAAACACTTTGGTGCTTTCACTGAGAAAACCAGCTTTTTCTCCTGCTCATTGGATCTGCCATCGATACCGGATTGCACAAATCCAAGAGGAAGATCCAGATATCCAGTCCGGAATCCTTCCATTCTATTCAGATTTGCTCAAAATCTAGGAAAGGACTCCACCACCGAGAATGGTCAGCACAAGAACTGGCGCTACCGCTGCAGAGCAAGAAGGCAGAGATAGGCAGAATCCCACACAGCCGCCTTCTTCCAATCAAGACAATACCACTCACTCAGACTCAACGGGGCTAGTCACCCGACAGGAGTTTCAGGTATTGCTCCAGGAGCTGACCCAAAGCCGTCAGCAGTTGGCGGAACAGTTGCGCGCCAACATCGAGCTGACCAACCAGCTAAACCGCCGGGGGCACAGAAGGTCCAGGAGAGATGATGTCTCCAGAGCGTCTACCGAAAGCTCAGCTTCATCTGATTATCACCACCGAACTACCCGTCCTCGACTAGAGGGGAGTCGCGCTCAAGCTGCTGAATATCAGCCCACCTTAACTGTTGGACAACTGAGGGTAGGACCGTCGACCAACTTCCAAACGGGTCCCTCAACACGAGGAGGTACTGCCCCACAATACACCACGGATAACCGCGCCACGACCGCCGCAGCAGAGACAAGGGTCGATACCCGAAATCAATCAGAGCCGATCAATCAACAGCGAGGACATACTCCTGAACCTTATGTCCCAGAAGACGTTGAGCCAAGGAGGCGAGATACGGATCGTCGACAACGCCCGATCCCAACTCGCACCGTGGAACCCGACCACGCCTTAGCTCATCACGCTCAGAATCTGCCCGTTTCGGATATATCAACCATGATACGTCAGATGATCCGCGAGAGTCAGGGGCTCACCAATGATGACTGGGGGATTTCCCGTAGTCATACCCCTTTCACAAACGAAGTGTTACATGCCGAACCCCCTAGGCGATTCAGAATGCCGACTCTCCCGATGTATGAAGGGAATAGTGACCCCAACCAGCATATTCTGAAATATGAATGGTCGATGAGCGCTGCAAGGGCCGACGATGCAGTGAAGTGTCGTAGTTTCCCCATCTCTCTGGGGGGAATCGCGACAATGTGGTTTACCCGCCTACCACCTAGATCGATTTCTTCGTTCGATCAATTGGCCAAGAGGTTTGTGGAGCAATTCCGGATGCATGTTGCTAGGCCAAAAGACGTCAACACCTTGTCCAGCGTCACTCAAGCTCCTGGAGAAACGCTCAGGCGTTACCTGGAGAGGTTCCACGCAGCATGCGTCGAGATCACCAATCCCAACGATAATTCAATCTTGATGGCTCTGACCAAGGGGATTGATCCTGATTCTGAATTCGGTAGCTAGAAAACCGCCCGCATCGTTGGACCGTTTTTACTCCAAGGCCGCTCAATTCCTGCGGCAGGAGGACGCAAAACAGTCTAGGAAGCAGGAAGATGCGAGGCCCAGTATTGAGGGAATACAGAGAAATGTGGCAGTTAAACAGTCCGGCGAGAGTTCCGGGAAAGTTCAACTGAATATACAAAACAAGCAAACCCAGCAGAGAGGAAACAATGGCCAGAATAAGAAGAGAGACGAGAACCGAGGTCCACGATGTAGAGCTCAGATGTTTGACAGTTATACGCCGCTAAACACGTCATTGGAAAACGTATACTTACAGACTTGTAACACTGTACAGTATAAGAAGCCTGCTCCGAAGCCCTCGTCGGAGAGATAGATTCAGACAGGGAAATTCTGTAGGTTCCATGAAAGCTATGGACACAATACCAATGAGTGTCGGCACTTACAGGACCTCATCGAGAAGCTGATTAGAGAGAGGAAGCTAGATCAGTTTGTACGGGCGCCGCAGTCTGGCGGAGCGGGCCCCTCGAATCAAAATCGTTCACAAAATCAGGAAAGAGAGGAGGAACCCGCCCGTGCGGGCGGGAGATTAGTTATCAACACAATAAGTGGTGGTCCCCATCCGGCAGACAGAAGCTGGGGGGAAATGGAGTCGTATGCCAGTTCTATCAGGCATGCGGACTTCGAGTGTTATAGTAATTGCGAGGATGGAACCCCGACGAAGCAACAAAAGATAATGTCCGATGATATCGTGTTCAGGAGCCGAGACGCCGATAAAGTCGAAGCCCCTACAATCGACCCACTAGTCATATCTGCCCAGGTAGGTCCTGCTTGGATGAAGAGGATCCTGGTTGACAGTGGGAGCTCTGTGAACATCTTGCTTAAACGGGCTTACGATCTAATGAAGATGGAGACAAAGGATTTGAAACCCTGTTTATCCAGAATCCATGGTTTCAACGGAAGTGCCACGATACCCATCGGAATAACTGAAATCCCAGTCGAGTTAGGCGTTGGAGAACGCTGGAGGGTCCGAATGTTACAATTTGTTGTGCTAGAAATTGACTCGCCATATAATGCGTTTCTGGGCCGACCAGCCTTAGCTGAGTTCAGGGCGGCGATTTCCCCATGGTGTCTGACTTTGAAATTTCCCACTGATCATGGGATTGGAGTTATTCAAGGAGATCAGGCCACAGGAAGGGCCTGTTATGTTGCTGAGCTATGCGGGGCGCAACGTAAAGAGAAGGGAAAGGGCGTAGAGGAATCTCTCTGCGTCCGTTCTGTCGATAATTGACAATTGATGCCTGGGCCTCGGCCCGGGCACCACGACCAATTCCTGAAAGACCTGGACCCCAGGGACAACGAGGATAAAGACGAATCAACGGAGAGTCAAGCTTCTCCAGCCGAACTGACTGTGGACGTCCCAATCAGTGAGGATGATGATTCAAAGATGTTGAAAGTTGGGTCTCAACTAAACAAACAGACACAGCAGGAGTTGGTCGAATTTCTTCGGGCGAATCTCGACGTCTTCGCCTGGACACACTCTGACATGTGCGGGATCTCGCCGAGCATTGCAAGTCACTCCCTGAATATAGATCCGCGACATGTCCCAGTAAAGCATAAAAGGCGCGGTATGGATCCAGAGAGATCTGCCGCCCTTAAGGAGGAAGTTGATAAACTGCAATCGAATGGGTTCATTCGAGATGCCTTGTATCCAGAATGGGTGTCCAACCCTGTACTAGTTCGGAAACCAAATGGGAAGTGGAGAACCTGTGTTGATTACTCTGACCTAAACAAGGCCTGTCCAAAAGATAGCTTCCCACTTCCCCGAATCGATCAGCTCGTAGATTCGACGGCCGGACATGAACTACTATCCTTTATGGACGCTTATTCCGGCTACAATCAGATACCCATGCATTTACCTGATCAGGAACATACCAGCTTCGTGACCGACCTGGGACTCTATTGTTACAAAGTCATGCCGTTTGGTCTAAAGAACGCTGGAGCAACATACCAACGCTTAGTCAACCGAATGTTCGCTGATCATATTGGGAAGACCATGGAGGTTTACGTGGATGACATGCTGGTGAAGTCCCGATTTTCCACCGATCACGTCAGAGATTTGAATTCAATGTTCAGCATCCTCCGGGAGTACGGAATGAAGCTCAACCCACTCAAATGTCACTTTGGCGTTGCATCCGGAAAATTCCTTGGGTTCATCGTCAACGCTCGAGGAATAGAGGCGAATCCTGAGAAGATCTGGGCTATTAGAAATTTGCAAACCCCTAGAACTATAAAGCAAGTCCAGAGTCTTAACGGGAAGGTCGCAGCATTGAGCAGGTTCATTTCAAAGTCCACCGATAAATGCATTCCTTTCTTTGACCTGATCCGGAAGGGCAAACAAAACTTTGAATGGACCACGGAGTGTGAGGGCGCATTCCGATCATTAGTTCAACATCTCTCCACACCTCCGATCTTATCAAAACCGGTTGACCATGAGCAACTATATCTCTACCTGGCAGTATCAGAACATGCGATCAGTGCTGCTCTAGTCCGGGAAGAAGACAAAGTGCAAAACCTGGTCTACTATGTTAGTAAGCGACTAACAGGAGCTGAAAGAAATTATCCGAGACTGGAGAAACTGGCCTATTGCCTGGTCATTGCCTCAAGGAAGCTCCGTCCTTACTTCCAAGCTCATCCACTTACTGTGTACACCGACCAGCCGTTACGACAGGTCCTCACGCGGCCTGAGACGTCCGGTAGGTTACTCAAGTGGAACATTGAGCTAAGCCAATTTGATATCGCATACGCTCCGCGGAGGGCCATTCAAGGACAAGTCCTGGCTGATTTCATAGCTGAATTCACCGTTCCAGAAGACTTACCCGAGACCAGTGAATCCCCCGAATACATCTGGAAGCTGTATACTGATGCTGCGTCAAATGACCGGTGTTCGGGCGCTGGGGTTGTACTTGAGACTCTCGAGGGCCGATCCATATGTTATGCTCTTAAATTCGACTTTCGTGCAACTAATAATGAAGCCGAATATGAAGCCCTCCTAACCGGCCTAAAGCTTGCCAGAGATTTGAGAATTATCGTTGTAGAAATTTATTGCAATTCACAGTTAGTGGTATGTCAAGTACGAGGAGAATACCAGGCAAGAGACCGAAGATTGGCCGCTTACTTGGCACGAGTTCAGGAAATACTAAACCAGTTTGATTATTACGCCATCTATTATGTGCCTCGGGAGCACAATCAGAAAGCCGATTCACTGGCAAAGTTAGCCAGCACAGGTGAAGCGCAACAAATGGGACTTGTCCCTGTTGAAACTTTGGCCTCCCCGAGCATCGACCGAATAGAAATGAACTCTGTGTTTGAAACCGCTCCCAGTAGAGAATCCTGGATGACTCCATATCGGAACTACATTGAGAATGGGACGCTGCCTAAACCTAGAAATGAGAAGAGACAAATTCAGCGAAAAGCTTCGCGGTTCGTCATCCAGAACGGAATCATGTACAGGAGAGGTTATTCCGTTCCTCTCCTCAGGTGTATCGCCCACGAGGAAATCAAACGAGTGCTGCATGACGTGCACGAAGTAGAGTGTGGCGATCATACCGGAGGACAAGCTCTCGCTAAGAAGATACTCTGATATGGGTACTACTGGCCGACAGTGAACCGAGATGCGGCAAACTATGCCCGGAAATGCGATAAATGCCAGATACATGCCCGAATTCCGAGAGCTCCGCCAACTGAAATAACCCAAATGGTCAGTCCCTGGCCATTCGCAATGTGGGGCATCGATATCATCGGCGCTTTACCTTTAGCAAAAGGCGGTGCGAAGTACGCCATCGTTGCCGTTGACTACTTCACGAAGTGGGCCGAAGCCGAAGCCCTTGCCACCATTACGACAAAGAAAGTGATAAATTTCGTGGTTTGCAACATCATCTGTCGATTTGGACTCCCACATACTATCATCACTGATAACGGAGCCCAATTCGAGAGTGCGGAATTCAAGAATTTCTGTCAGCGGTTTCATATCCGCAAAAAGTTCTCGGCTGTCGCACACCCCCAAGCGAATGGACAGGTTGAAGCTGTCAACAAAGTTATAAAATCGATCCTGAAGAAACGATTGGAGAAGGCTGGGGGCAAGTGGGTCGATGAACTTCCTATGGCGTTATGGGCCTATCGAACGACCCACAAAACCGCGACCGGACACACTCCGTTTTCCTTATCTTATGGCTCAGAGGCCGTTATTCCGGTCGAGACAGAAGTGCTCTCTCATCGCGTGACTTATTATGACCCAAAAACAAACGCCATACTCTTGGCCGAGTCTTTGGATCTATTGGATGAAAAACGGGAAGAGGCCGATTTGAGAGCAGCTGCACATCGAAGCCGGGTCGCCCGACTGTACAACACCAAAGTTCGACCTCGAACCTTTGGACTCGGTGTCCTAGTACTCAAGAGAATCTACCCAGTTCCTTCGCACATGAACCAAACTGGGGAGGACCGTATGTAATTACACGAAAGCTCGGTGATGGTACATTCAAGCTATTGACTGTTGACGGTCTCGATTTACCAAGGGCTTGGAACAGCGAAAGTCTCCGCCGCTATTACATATGACAGGCTTTATTTATTTCATTCTATTTAGCAATTTGTTTCTGCATTTCGAAATTTGAATTTTGTAATAAGGCAACTGACTTTGCCGCATTTTCTTATTTCAGCAATAAAATGCCACTTCTTCGAGCCAGAGCTGTGATTCATTAAGTACGATATACAACATCACGATGCACGAAGAGCTAAATCCCATCATGCAATGGGACTTATTCAAATGGAGAGTGGCTGTGATATGACCGGCCACTCACTAGGTGAAACCCAAGCTCGGGGACAAGCCATGACACCAATATTAATAGGGTTGACACACGACAATCCTACAATTAACTCCATATTCCCAGAGTGCGAAGTGGAGTATAAACATTCGACTCCGTCCTCCCAGAGTGAGAGACGGAGCATAAACATTTAACTCCATATTCCCAGAGTGCGAAGTGGAGTATAAACAATCTAACTCCGTGTTCCCAGAGTGCGAAGCGGAGTATAAACATTTAACTCCATATTCCCAGAGTGCGAAGTGGAGTATAAACAATCTAACTCCGTGTTCCCAGAGTGCGAAGCGGAGTATAAACATTTAACTCCACATTCCCAGAGTGCGAAGTGGAGTATAAACAATCAACTCCATATTCCCAGAGTGCGAAGTGGAGTATAAACATTCGACTCCGTCCTCCCAGAGCGCGAGACGGAGTATAAACATTCAACTCCATATTCCCAGAGTGCGAAGCGGAGTATAAACATTCAACTCCGCATTCCCAGAGTGCGAAGCGGAGTATAAACATTTAACTCCATATTCCCAGAGTGCGAAGTGGAGTATAAACATTCAACTCCGCATTCCCAGAGTGCGATGCGGAGTATAAACGACCAACTCCATGCTCCCAGAGTGCGAGACGGAGTACAAACATCAGTCAACTCCATGTTCCCAGAGTGCGAACAACCGCTTACGAGATGACGTATATCCCCGGAGTGTGGATGGAACGATGCATAAGAAAACAAGTGCAGTTCGGCCACTCGGTCCTCGCTTGCTGCAATCACAAGCTGATCATCACAACTTAACCCTGGAACTGGGGGCAGAGGCAAATGTTAGTCATTACCCGAGACTATGCGATGCTCAGCTCCGATGCGATCCTCTATCACAACTCAAGTCCGAGATTTCCATACTTAACAAGTAAAATAAGCTATTCTTGAAACAATCAGATAATGCAAGTACACCGGACCAAAGTCCGAACACTGCAATATTCAAGCATAGAAAGGAACATAAGCTGAAGCTAGAAAACAAAATTTTATTTCAATTAACTCAAAAACAAGGGTTCATACATGAGTTTTTTCCAAAACATTCCTACTAGCAGGGGCCGAACCCGCATCTAAACACGGCCTACAAAGGGGAAAAACAGAGAAAATAACAAAAGTCTCTAACTGCCTATGAAAAGAATGTCTAATCCTTATGCTTCCTCAGCTTCTTCTTCCTCGAGGAGCTACTGGAACCACCAGTACCCTTTCGCTTGGAGCCTTTCTCCTTAGGCAAGCTCCCTTCGGGTGAAGGCATAATGTCAACGTCCTCGTCTGAGCTGGACTCTATAGGGATGCTTCCCGCGGGAGGAGTTGGAAGAACAGACTCCGCAGCCGGAGGAGGGACTGGCACATCAGTATCAGTAAGTGTACCCCCAGGAGACACAATCATAAGAGGAGTAGGGCACTGTGCTGCTGCTCCGCCATCTACTTCGCCGCCGTGCGCCGCGGCCGTCATCTCGGCATTAATCTCGGCCAACGTCGCCGCTTCCCGCTGTGCTCTGGCTTCGCTAGGAGCCGTAGTAGTCTGAGATAAGGCGTCAGAAGTAGCCGTGAAACCACCCAAGCCGAATGGCAAGTCCGCAAAAGGATCACTTTGACGGCCAAGGAGCTCGTTTATCATCTGCTCATCGAAAGAAAGTGAGCTCCCCTGCGTCACTCCAACTGGTGCCATTGCCGCGACGGAGGTCGCCTCAGAGATGATGGCTCCTGGCGCTTGACCTGATTCTTGGGTGGTAAGAGGCGCAGCTGGTGCAACTCCTGTCACTGATCAAAGGAAAATGACATGTCATTAGCAACATTTCAACACAGACTCTTCAATCCAAATATACAAGAAGTTAGTTCAGAGTACCTTCCTCGGTTTGGCTCGAGGTCGTCTGAACAACTTCAGAAGGATGTTCCTTAATAGGAGATAAACGCGGTTGATCTGGATCATATGCCGGAATAGGCTGGGGGTAGATCATCGAAGTTGGCTCAGACTGAGATGACACGATTATCTCAGAACTCATAACATGGTGTTCTGCACCAGAGCTCTCTCCGACCTTCTGGATCTGGGCACCAAGCCTCACCTTGTCGTGGGAAATCATGGAGTCATGGAGAACCTTCTTTTCGTCATCATTGAGGATGCGGTTCTCCAGCTCGAATTCATCAAGGGCTTCATCAGGGTGCCCGGATTTCTCCTCATCAACCAGTAGGTTCCATGCGTTATAGAGATGCGTGGGGTAATCGTCAAGCCATGTCAAATCTTGGTGCCTTAGCACGTTGGCGTTATAAGTGACGAGTAGCTCTTCCACCTCGGCCTCAATCCTGGCCTCCGCCTGCCGTACCTTCTCGTCAACCCCAGCCTCAGCTTCATGGGCTTGTTGTATAGACGCTTCCTTCTCCTTTCGAAGCGTCACTGCCTGATCACAGGCCTCCTGCGCAGAGACATTAGCTGCGTCTTTTTCCTTCGCCATCTCTGAAAACTTTGATTTCAGCTCATTAAGCTCCTTCAGAGCGGCATCCCTCTCGGCGGTAATGGAAGTGTTCCTGTGACCCATGTCCTCGATGGCGGTATAGTGCTCTTGCTACATCCTGGTCATGACAGCGTTCACTTCATCAACTTTCTTTAGAGCCTCCATTTCAGATTTACGGGAAGACTCAGCCTCCGAGTTGAGCGCTTTTATGATTTGGTCGTTGTGACCCAATTCCTTCTCGAGCTTCTCAATGGTGACGCCCCGATCAAATGCCACTTAAGACGCCTTCCTCGCGGCCCGTCCCCATTCCCTATACTGAAAAAAGATGTCCGCAACATAATCATGGATAGTGGTCTCAGCGGTTGGCGGAATTCTCTTCAAGTGCGGAGGGAAGACATAACCGTCAAAACAGATATCGGGGAATTCCTTCCTCATCTGTGCCAGTTTAAGCGCTCCTTCACTAGATGCTTCGGTCGGGACCGGTACAGTAGCCGAGGAGGTGGCTATTTCAGTCCTGCGTGGAGGATCGGGCCTCGAAGCTTGAGAAGGCGGCCTAGGCCGTGAAGTTTCAGGAGGACGAGTAACTGCGACCGTAGGAGGTGCAGAGGTCCTGGGGGGAGGAGAGCGAGACCGGGATCGGCGAACGTATCCCCTATCTCTGTCAGACTTCTCCTGACCAGAATGTCCTGAGTCGTAATCCCTCTCGCCCTCTCTCCTGCGTGGCTCATGATAACGGCGCTTATTGCGCAAACTACCAAGCACAGAACCTTGCCCAGACATCGTACCTGAAAAGAAAACCATGAAGAATCAGTAATTGTTTGCGATGTGTTGTTTACGGTTAGGAAAATGTGTTGTGCCGTGAAGAGTGTGTGAGTGTGTAACCCCCCAGACCAACCAGAAGTGTCAATCGCACTGGCAAGATCAGACTCGCTAACATCGACGATATGTCGCGGTCCACCCGATCCAACGTCGTGTTGCTCCGGCTCAATGTCCGGGATTGGAGGGTCAGCAGGCCCTTCGAATTGATCTTCAGATTGCAGGGAGGATGCTTCCGTAATCTTAACTCCTGGCAAAGGACGGTGCAAAACCACAGACTTCCGCCTCCCGGACTTAGGCTTTTTTGAGGCCACTGCTTTGCCTTTCCTCTTTGCGTCGGACTCCGGGGTTGCGTTAGCAGGTCCGACCAACGGTTCCTCGTCGGTATGAGTTTTCTCGTAATCGGGTTCCTCAATTATTACAACCCTGGGTTTCATCCGCTTGACCTTTTTCCTGGAGACGGTCTTTAATGCACCATCGAGTCTTATGCTCTGCCTCCGGCCGATCAACCCAAGAACTCTGAGATTTCGATCTGTCAGTAACAGTTCAATATTCCTTTCTTCGCTAGGAATCTCTTGGAGGACCCGAACTATCTCTTTATAGTAGCCACCCTCAGGACGCTGGATGATTGCTGAAAGAAAAAGAGAAGAAGACGTAAGTTTATTTTCACTCCGAAAATTGCCCTGTCAATTACTTGGGAAAAAAGACAATGCTCACGTCTGAACAGCCATCTTCTGGCAAACCCCGGAGGACATCGGACATAGAACCACTCCGACTTAAAGTAGCTAAGCCTAGTCCACGACCCCGCGACAACTTGACAGTTCCTTACAGACTCCAAGAACGTATAAGATGGGCTGTCAGTCCGACTCTTGAAATTAAACAAGTATCTTATGTCGGTCATACGGGGAGGACGATGGAGGTATTCCATGAATACAATGAACAAGCTGTTGAGTGAGGCATATCCGTTTGGATGCAATTGAGACGGAGCGATGTCCAGATAAGCCAACACCTCTCGTATGTAGTCATTGAACAGAGGAAGTGTGCCGGCTGCGCACGCATGTCGATTAAAAGCAGTATACCCCTCCGGGGGATTATGTGGCCTGTCGTCCGGTCCAGGCAACAATACTTCATCCAAAGATAAGCCATGCCTTAAGCATATTCTCCCTAGCATGTCTTCAGAGATAGTGGACGGGACAGAATCAGGTGGACTATTAATGAAGGACGCATCGGGCAACTCATCCGGAGCTGGGCCAATAGCTTCGGCCTCGATGTCCGGAATCTCAAGTCTGGGAGGGATAGGGTTCTGAGTTTCTTGCTGCTGCGAACTTGACGGTTCCATCACTAGCTAACTCACGAGAAACCATCATTAGATGATAAAAAGCCCGTGCATTCCCCAGTGTAAAGTGCATGAATGTGTTGTGTAGTGCAAATGTTGTGCGTGACTTGAGCAAATTCTGCAGAGTTAAAGAAAACATGCAAGCGACTAAATTCTGGAAGTCAGACGGGCATGACCGTCATCGCTGACCGTCACGACCACGCTATCCAGGTGATAACGATCGATTCAAGATTAAAGAGTTCGTTGTACTTTTCTGTTAAATGGCAGTTCCATCGACAAGCTTCGAGAGGTAGTCAAATATGCAATTTAATTATCAAGTCCAGATATGCAAGAATGAAGCTCATCGGAGTTATGCCGAAGAATGTCAAGATTTCGCATCCATAATGGGAAGTTCGAATCGATCAAAAGAGGCTCGTTCGAATCCATCATGATACCGGTTCGAATCGATACCCGTGAGCATGCTTCGAATCGATCGTCAGGAGTCAAGTTCGAATCCATCAAAGATCAGAGTACTTCGCATCGATCCTTGGTTGCCTGGTTCGTATCGATCAGAAAAGGCCTTAGCTTAACATCGATCGCGAAGGCAAGATTCGTATCGATCTGGAACTAAGATACATTTTTTAGTTTTTCGTATTGATCATTTTGCGTCGATACGATCCATCATCATATCCATCGATGCGAACTGGATCTCCCCTATTGACTTATCCCAAGAATCGATACGGGATCTAAGAAAAGATGTCACTGTCTTCGTCAATTCGAACACGGCCCCTAGATCGATTCGCTTTTGCCTTCTCCAATCTACCAGAGCGTCGCCATGGCCATCTGGACTTCGAACCAGATCTGGTTTTACCAATTGCCAGAGTGGTTGATTGACGAAGAAAGAGTAGATCGAAGATAGTTTCGTCATTTAGATTCGTGGTGGATTACCTAGTTTAAGATTGAGATTTCAAGATCTGGTGGATTGAAGCTGATAGAGTCGAAAGTACAGAACTATTATCTCTTTCTAAGTTCGTGAATCGATACGAAAATGCAGAAGGCAACAGTAAAAGTAAAAGGTAAAAAAGTGAAATCGAGCCAAGTCCCCGGTATTTATATGAGGCCTGGAGGCGAACTGGGTCGATTCATCTCCCAGTCAACATGACCGGTCGCAGCCAGTCAAGCAGCGCATCGATGCGAGCATTCATATCGAGCCCACTAGCCTTCATCGATTCGGAGCGCACAAGAAAGCTACCTGAAGGCACTGAACTCCATCATTTCGAAGCACACAGGGAAGCCACCTGAAGATAACAGACTCCGTCGGTTCGAAATATCCACTTTGTGATCCATCGACTCACAACAGAGCAAACCTATCGATACGAACAGTCACTACGTATCCATCAGATATCGCCAATTCAAATCAAAATCCACCGCGATTTGTGACCATCGATACGAATGACCATTTTCATATCCATCAAGTCAACCCACATCGATACGAAGAAAGGCCTTCCAACTTTTAGCATCGATTCATGAGAGGACCGATACAAGAGAATGGCTAAAGGGTACGACTTTCAAATTATTCAAAGGAGACCTGCAGCTTTTCAAAGAACGTCATGTTTTCACAAGACATACTTTGGGGGGCAAATGTTATCCCGCCTTTTGGCAAGGCCAGGACACCAAGGAGTTGGATTCCAAATGTCGTTTGTCATGGATATCGTTGAATTTTGTCGGACGTCCGGATCAAGCCCCAATTGATGAGACACAATCGGGAAAATAAAGCAAACCAACGTTCCAAGTTTCAAGTCAATCCGAGCTCATACGCACAGGTTATGATGGATACAAGTTGGAGGAAAAAGCATGTTTTCGTATCCATCGGCGGACCCCATTTCGTATCCATTGAAACGTATCTGTTCGTTTCGATGGAGCCAGTACATCGAGTTCGTATCGATGGGTTTCGTATCCATCGGTGGTCCTCGTTTCGCATCCATCGATCTCGTGTCGATTAGAATGATTAAGTCCACACAGTGATAAGCTTCGTATCGATAAAACCTTCAGCCGGAAAGACTTGTTCGTATCCATCAATAAGTCACCTGGTTCGTAACGATCACTTAATATCTACTTCGTATCCATCAGCCAGTGCTCGCTTCGTATCCATCATTCAGTGTCTACTTCGTATCCGTCTAAGGACTTCACTTCGAGTCCATGCGAAGTGACTTACTCGTATCCATCAGGTCAACCAGCTTGGATAACGTGTCATCTCTCGAAGAAAACGAGGCGAGATACCTGGAATCGAAACAGTCAATACGGCGCTGAGACCGGATCGAGGCGAAGCGCGCGCACCACATCATCCCTCGATGCGAATGCGCCGAGATATATGGAGTCGACGCGGTCGACTCGGAGTAAAGACCGAATCGAGGCGAAGCGCGCGTTCCACGTCTTCACAGAGGCGCGTGACACCATCGATTCGAAGCTCTCAGTTCGGAAGGATGGATTCGAACCAGACAGCCTAGCGAAGAACGTCGCCTCGTATCGATGATATCTCTCAATCCACTGATCCAAATACCATGAAATTTTAACCGAAGGTTGCACGCATACCGAGGAACATCTCCACCAAATTTGAGCTCAATTGGAGGTAATCTTGATCGATACGAAATGACTTCGTATCGATCGCAGATTGACTCCAAACTTTTTGGAAACGGTCGCGTGGGCCCCCTCACGTGCCAGACCAAGTCTCCCGGAGTTTGAGCGAATTCTGAGCCTCCTACGCCTATAAATAGAGCCCCAGAATCAACAGAAAAAGGATCTTTGGTCTCTGAAGCGTCCAGATTCTGCCGGATTGAGATTTGCATCCTATTTTTGCTGTCAATTTCGAATTCTAATCTGTAATCTGCTGTTCATTGCTGTAACCGCTTGTAATCATTGAAAGAGAATCAATAAAATCATCAAAACTTCATAGTGGACATAGGCTATATGCCGAACCACTCTAAATTGCTTGTCTGTGCATTTTACATTTCTGTTTGTTGGAGTTTTTGTTAGATAACCTCTGTTTTACATTTATAATCTTCATTTTATCTCTTCAAATAACTCCCGAAGAGTGTTGTGCCCATTTTTGGTACAAACAATTATATGGTTGATCATGAAGTTACTTGGGTTATATAACCAAATGCCACTGTTGATATCAATGAAAATAATAATAGGAAAATATGCTGCTTGAAATTTGATTTGGCGGGGTGGGCTTACTTTCATTTGGCGGGTCATGAAATAATTACTCTTTCTATCTAGTTTTTTCTCATTTCTTTTTCCAACTCCTTACTCCCAAAACTCCAAAAATTAAAAATTATTGAAATTAAAATCAAATATTCTCTTCCCTTTTCTGTTCTGTCAATTCGTCCGCTAGTGTAATAGTCATACAATCGAGCGACATATTTCTTTTAAGGATCTAACCAAACGTCCATTACGAATTTGTCGAACCGTCGATTATGGATTTTGATTTTGTGTTATTTATACATGTAAAGCATATCGTTGTCAATTCTGCTTATTACTTATTTAGTCAAAGAAATCAATATTTTATGACTGGGTGGATAAATGGTTGTAGGATTTATTTGTTTGATTTTTCTTTAATCAAGATTTCGTTTCATTTTTAGTAGTTTCTTAATGATACATGGCTATCCTAATTAACTTGCCTATTTATTTTTGGATTTGTTCTAGTCTGCCTTAGAAATATCCAGTTTTTAACAATTTAATATTAATTATTTTTAGTCATACAATGGTTTCAAGTAGGCAAATTTTAGTGCATACGAAATTGATTTTGGTTTACTAGGGCTATAGATCAATACTAAAGGCAAGTTTAGATTTCAATAATATTTTTTGTGATTTTTGGCAGGCTTTGAGAAGCATTCATTTTGAATATTTTATTCCTAAAGTGGTAAGGCTATAATATTTTATTGATTAAGATTTTAATGACCTAAATCAAAAGTCTATTTAAGTGACGATTTTGGTTTCAAAAAATTGATATTTTCTAAAAATAAGGCTGTGGTAGAAGGCTGCGTCCATATTTTCATCTTTTTAATCATTTATAACATGAAAATGCAAAATATTTTATATTTTTGAGTGAGTTTGTTTTTGAAAGTGCACTACACTGTACAGTTTATATATATATGTTGTATGCTTTTAAAAATTACTATGATTTTTACATGACTGATATATTTAGTGCATGTTGGGTCATGTTCAAGTTTAATATAATTTGGTTAGTACTGATACAATAGGTATCAGAAATAAAGTGAAGTGCTTATGTAAATATTCTTAGACCTATATGTTTCTACGATTAAATAGAAGTATGAATATTCTACATTGTTTTGTGATTACACAGGTTCATTAGCTACGTGGTATCGTACATTTTTGGTTAATAGTTTAGATTCATATGCATGAAAATCTGTGTCAGTGGAAAGTATTGATGGATATCTGAATAACATTTATACTAAATAAAAATGTAATTTTCAGTCTATATATGCAAAAATGCATGTTATTTTGCAACATGGTAAATTTACAAAAGCAAACAAATAACTCTATACAACTGAGGTATAACCCACTATAAAAATCAGCATAATAACCTTCAAATATTTGGGACTCTCAAGCATATACGTATAAAATTTCCATTTAATCTAAATCCTTAATCATTGAAAATCAGTAACTTATGTTATCGTGTATTAACATATATTGAAACTGTTGTATTAAACTATGCTGTTAAACCAACACAGGAGGTTAAAAAAATCAAGAAAGCTCAATGGTTATCAACTCTAATCAGATTTCAAAGGCCTCTCAATCTATCACACCTGAGCCTCCTCCTCTCATTCCTCATTCTTCTTCCTCAACCCCAAGGAGTCGCCACCTGAAATCGACAGTGACGGGTTCCAATTAGTCAGGAACCTCCAGAATAGGGAGAAAGCCCTTCTCCAATCAAATCCAACACAATATCGCTCCAAGAATCAACCGCAGTCTTATTTTAATGGTTATAGAGATTTAAGAAACAACAATTATAAGTACAATACAAATCAAAATCCTCAGAATTCCAAATCTGCAACCATATTACAGAAAAATCACGATAGCAATGGTGCAGTTGGAATACAGGATTACAGTAAAGGGTCATCCTCACACAAAGCGTCTTCTTGGGCAGATTTGATCTGAGAGGGTGGTCTCGGCCATAATTTTGATCTGAAATACCAAGCACCTATAACCATTAATAACAAGAAAATGGTTGTAATGAAGGAAGGGGTTAGTAGAAGAACAGAGACCAAGTGGAGCTGCTCAGTGATAGCTTATGTTTATGCTAGTAGGCCTTTTTATCATCATTTTAAAGCATTTGTGCAAAGAACATGGAATCCCACATGTGACTTTGAAATCTTCACAAGAAACAATGGATTTTTTATAATTAAATTTGTTGTTGAAAGTGATTGTGAAAAAGCAATCAATGGAGGACCTTATTTCATCAATGGAAAATTAATCATCTTGAAAAATTGGAGCAACAAAATTGCATTTGACAGAGATCTGCTATCCACCATACCAGTTTGGATACGGCTGCCTGAATTAAGTCTAAAATTATGGGATAATGAAGCATTTGGAACAATAGCAAGTGTAGCAGGGGTTCCTTTAAAACTGGATGAACCAACAGAAAAAGAAACAAGATTAAGGTATGCAAGAATTCTTGTTGAAATCAAAGCAAATGCAGAGCTTCCTGAAGAAGCATATATAACAATGCATGATAGAGAAATCATTGTTTAGAGGAACGAATACGAATGGATCCCACCAAAGTGTACAACATGTGCATGTTTTGGACATTCAACTGAAAATTGTATAGCTAAGAAGATCTGGAAAAATAAACAGAAAGAATCTTTAAGCAATAAAGAAAAGGACCCTGTTATAAAACAAAACCAAGAAACCATCAAACTGATTTTAATGTCAACCAGCATACTGGGATTCAAGAAGCTTTCGCTCCTGAAAGTTCTCTAACAGGAAAAATCAAGTTCTTTGAAAATATTAACAACAAAGGTCGCACAAAGGAACTGGATACAAATATGAATGATCTTGATGCTTCCAAACAACTGGCTGATCCCCAAATTCAGGAATTACCAGACTAAATAATGTCAGAGAATACAGATGAAAACTCACATCAAATGCAGCAAATTGAAAATGTTACTACTTCTGCAGTTAAGAAGTCAAGTATGGATCATGGTGCATAGCACTCCCCTGTTGATGATACTATTGAAAAAGTTGATGAAATTATGGAAGGAAGCTTAGATACAAATGAAATATCCACCAAGACTGCTGGTAGGAAAGAATGCTCTAAACATATCTCAGATTCAAACAGCTTTCACAAAAGCATTTCAGAAGATTTAGTTCAAAAAGCCATGAAACTGATTCCAAAATCCTTTTCTCCAACAAAGAAGAATAAAAAAGAAAGGAAGAAAAACAAAATCAAAAACCTGCAGGAAATATTATCTCAGGACAATGAAGAAAATGGTGAAAAAGATGATTTTAAAAATATATTATGAGAAATCCAAGGTGGTCTGAACATTTAAAAATTCAAGACAGAAGATCACTAAAAAGAAAAGGGCACAAAAGTTCAGATTATCTAGAAGAGAAAAGGGGCAGAGAAAAGCTGGAGGAATTCAACCCCAGTCTTTCTATTTGAAAGCAATGATATCCTTATCATATTCTTTATAATTAATTATTTTTATAATGTCGGTTATTACTTGGAATATTAGATGTTTAAACTCTCCCGAAAGAAAATTAGATTTAACCAATCTAATTCTCACAAACAGACCAAATATTGTAGGTATTCTTGAACATAAACTAGAGGATTCAAAAATCTTTAGTTTACATGCTAGCTATTTTAAAGAGTGGGGTGTTGTTAATAACAATATTATGGGGGTAATGGTAGAATAATGGTTATTTGGGATCCAAATATTTGGAGTCTTAGTCATCATTTTCTAAACTTTCAATTTATTCACTGTAAATTCATAAATAAGGGTGGATTTCAAATAGAAATCACTTTTGTCTATGCTTCAAATAGTGAAAAAGAAAGAAATTTTCTCTGGAATGATCTTGAGTCTTTAAACTATAACATGTTAAAACCTTGGATCATTATAGGGGACTTTAATACTATTTTCCATTCTTTTGAAAAGAGAGGTGGTGTTTCCATTCCATTTAGAAAACTAGATTTTTTTAATAATTTTCTTCTTAAAATAGGTTTAATTGAACCCACGATTAGTGGGAATCAATATACTTGGAAATCTGGTGAATTTAGAAATATCCATTGGAAACTTGACAGGATTCTTATTAATCATCTTTTTGATAATGCATTTTCAAATTTCCACTGTTCTACTCTTCCTCAAGCCACCAGTGACCATACCCCCTTACAAATTATTTTCTTTGGTATTCTTAATACTAGGAAAAATATCCCATTTAGATTTGTTAATGGGTGGACACATGATAAGAGTTATATGGATACTATTAAAAATAGTATATTCATTTCTAATCATGGTTCTGCCCAAAGTAAATTTAAAAACATATTAAAGAATACAAAAGAAAATTTGAAAATTTGGAACAAAACTAGAAATAGAGATGATATTAAGCTCATTAGAAAAGAATGTGAGTCTCTCTAAAACATTATTGATTTTGATAGCTCGGATAAATCTCTTGTTAGTCAATTTTTTCAAAACCAGGATAAATTAAGTAAAATTTTGCATGTGCAAGCTATCAATATGAGACAGAAAGCCAAGGTAGACTGCTTACTAAAGGTGATGAATCTAGCAAATTCTTCTATTCCAAGATGTCTAATAGGAAAAAAATCAATGACATAGGAAAATTACTAGATAATAATGGAGTTACCTTGAATGATGTCTCTTATGTAGAGCAAATGGCTATCAAGTACTTTTCTGATCTTTACAATACTAATTCTTATAAGAAGGATTTCCCAAGTATTGAAACAAAAATTTTACTTAATGAAAACAACAATGATATTCTTCTTGCCCCTGTTGCTATGGATGATATTAAAAAAATTGCTTTTGGTTCAAATATAGATAAAAGTCCAAGCCCTGATGGGTTTGGGGAAAAATTTTACACTAGGAGGACATTAAAACTATCATTTATGATGCTATCAATGAATTTTTTACATCTGGTAAGCTTCTAAAAAGCTTAAACCATACTTTTATTAAATTAATACCTAAGGTAATAATTCCTTTGGGTCTAGGGGATTACAGGCCTATTGCCTGTTGTAATTTTATCTACAAAATTATTGCTAATATTTTAAGTAATAGAATAAAAAATTTCTAAAATATTTGATTTCTGAAAATCAATGTGCTTTCATCCCGGGTAGATACATTATTGAAAATACTCTTTTGGCTCATGAGATAATCAAAAACTTTAACAGGGGCTGTAAGAATAAAGTTTGCATTAAAATAGACGTCCACAAAGCTTTTGATAAAATTAACAGACATTTTGTTATTCACATGATGAGACAAATGGGTTTTCATGAATTTTTTTGTAATTTAGTTAAAGAATGTATAGATACTGCCTCCTTTTCCATATTACTTAATGGATCACCTTGTGGGTTTATTAATAGCAATAGGGGGATTAGACAAGGTGATCCTCTCTCCCCCTATTTATTCACAATTGCTATGGAATATTTATCTCTCCAAATGGAATTGGAACAAAAAAAAGGCAATCTCAGACTAGTTAATAGAAATTTGCCTAGTATTACTCATTTACTATATGCCGATGATTTGCTTTTATTTATGAATGCAGACTCTAACAATGCTCAATCTATTGTTAAAACTTTTGAGTATTTAAAAGATTTTGCAGGTCTTCAAATCAATGAGAGTAAACGCAAAGCTAATTTTAGTAAAAAAAATGTGTAAACAAAGGGGAAATTCTTCGTATTCTAAAAATTCAAGAAGGCCAACTGCCTGTTAAATACTTAGGTCTTCCTCTTAGTACAAATCAAATTGCAGACAAGGATTGCTCTAGACTTATTGACATCATTCAAGACAAATTAGAAAACTGGTCAAGCAGATTATTATCTATTGTTGGAAGACTGGAACTCACACACACTGTCATCACGGCTATCATAATGTATTGGATTTAGACTCACAATATTCCAGAATCAGTAATTTGCAAAATAGAAAAAATGTGTACCAATTTCATTTGGAAACGAAAAATCCATAAAGTCTCATGGGATACAGTTTGCAAACCAAAAAAGGCTGGTGGATTGGGTTTAAGAAGTATTAAAGATTTAAAAGAAGCCTGTAATATGAAACTTTTTGGAGATTTGTTGAAGGCAGGTCTTTATGGTCAAAGTGGATGAAAAGTAAATATGTCAAAAACAAAAATTTCTAGACCATGCCAACTGAAAACCACAACTCTCAGTCTTGGAAAAGCATTTTAAAGAGTAGAAATAATGGTATCGATTTATTGGAAAGAAACTTTAAAGATGGGAAAAGTACCAGCCTCTAGTTTGATCCTTGTATCAATGGCAAAACTTTAATAAGTTTACTAGGCTGGTCTAATCTTTTTTATTTTGGGGGAGCTAATTTAAAAGTGGATAGTATCATTCAAAATCACATTTGGAATGCAAGCCTTCATCCAGCTACCTCGATATTTAAAAGAGCTATAGAAAACATTGAAATTGATTCAAGTATAGCTAAAGATTACTGGAGATGGAAGCTTTCAAAAAAACATAAATTCTCTTTTAAATCTACTTGGGAATATATAAAAGGGTTTGAAATAGAAATGGATTGGCACACTACTATTTGGAATAAGGCTAATTGCCCAAAGATGGCACATTGTGCCTACTTTGCTCTATTAAATAGGTTGCCAACCAGAGATAGATGTAAAAAATGGAGCAAAAACAATGAAATCAAATGTCTCTTTTGCAAAAAAAGAAAATGAAACAGCTGAACACTTATTTTTTGACTGCAATTACTCAAGGCACATCTGGTTCATTGCTAAAAACATGCTCAATTTTAATCAAAGCTTTCCATTGCAAAAAATCAAAGACAATATTCAACATATTCAGAAAAGCTTCAAAATCAAATCAAATGAATTCAACAAGGCTAGCATCATGCTAACTACTGTCATATATCATATATGGAAGGAAAGGAATGCTAAGCTGCATTCTAAAAAGGAAACATAAGCCATTCAAATATGGAAATACATAGAATCAGAATTTCACATTCTCAATCGCAAAGCAAGCAAAAATAATTCACCATCTCGTCGGCTTTATTCAGATGCTAATGACCAAGATGACTTCGAAATCAGAGTGGAATCATACTTACAGAGTGGGAAATTCAATAATGACATTTCCCATGGCAGTCATTTTCAGACTAACAATCTTTGGTCTCACGGTTCTTTGAGGAGGGAGGCTAGCAACCTCATTAGCTCATTTACAGAAGGCGGCCATTCCAGCTCTAATACCAGGAGTGACTCCTGCAAGGGAAGAAAACAGGGCTCAATTATATATAATTCCTCATTTAATCATAATCAAGTTAATTTTACTAATAATGTGTTACCTGATATTGCCAGGAGCTACCGCGCTTCAACCAAGGAATCAATGAAGCAGAAGTTCCCCCTATATCAAAGAAAAACAAAGCATTCAGAACACAACTTGCAAAGAATTGACGAATATAATTACATTAGCAAGCTTAATGGCAATATTTATCACTTATCTATGTGGGAAAAGGGCGAAAGTAGCAAAGTTTGCAATAAAGTAGACCACTGGATTGCTAATGAAAATGAAAGCAACAAGCTTTGTTGCAATTTTGATCATCTGGATGAATCAAAGAACCAAAACAACAATAAAAACAGCAATTGGACCCATAAAGGGCGTGCTTTTATCAACAAAAGTGAAGATCAGAAGGAAAGCAGCACCCTTTATGGCAAATCGAAGAATTTCTTAGATATAGAGGATAGATCTATCAGCTTCATTAAAAGATCTGCCTCGAAGAACTCTGAAAATAGATATAATGAGGCTACGAAAATCTGGGAGCCACCATGATTGAGCATAGTAGCCTTGGAGCTCAGAATAATAAGACAGCAAGCATTTCATCTAAGAGTTATTGGATTTTTTAGCGAGGAAGTGGCATGGAGTCGAGTTTGTCGCCATTTTTCTATTTTCTCTAAGAGACGATTTTGCGGCTAGCGTTTGATTTATTTTGTTTAGTTGTAAAAGGCGGTGGGGTTATGTAACCCTAGTGGGCCGGTCACTTTTGTATTTGCTGATGGGCTTTACCCATCTTTTACATATTTTCAAAAAAAAATCAGTAACTTAATCTATGAAGACAGCACATACTCTTCTTGGTTGAGATACAGTCAATAACACTAAACAATGATTAACGGTTGATTAACCAATAGTCTATTCTGAATATAAAATTAAGTCATTTTCTTAGTGCGTCATATTCTTTCAATGTCTCATGTGCAAACATGTTTGTGTACGCATCCAAATCTTCCAAGGATTTTATTTCATTTTTCAATTCAGAATTATATTTGGACATCATGTTTCTGACTGTTGTTTCTAACCCAGTTTTATCAAATTTTCCATACATGCATATATATATATATATGCACCAGTCTTATAAACTTTAAGTTTACCTAAGAATTTAAAATTTACAAACTTAACCTGAACTGACTCCTTGATTATTTTTTACATAGGAAGCATGGAGGCACCAAGGGTAAATTATGAGGGTACTCAAAACGCTGGCTTAATTGATTACGGCTATCCTGAGTGCTCTAGTCCATTGCATACAACTACATAATTCTTTAAATCGATGGCTTTATTTGTAAGTTAACTCCTTATTTTCTTCAATTAATTTTAAGTGCCAATTCAGTTTATGTATTTGATTGTTCAAGTTATTCAAATTAGAACTTCATTGAATATGCTGTTGAATCTGATACCTGAATTCCAAATCGAAGAAAAAGCTTAAACCCTAGCTAATCAAAGTATGAAGAAGAAGAAGGAACTGGAAGCCGAACCGGATTTCATGTTTGGAAAAGAAGAAGTTCGTTCGGAAAAAGGGAAGGTGGAGTATTGGATCGATGAAGGAGTATCTGATGTGGTTCGATGATTGAAGAAGACCGAACAAGAAACTACGTTCGGTGGAGGAGAGATTTGATTCAGAGTTGAAGACGTGATGATTTCGTTCGGAATTAGGGCATGAAGTTTGAAGCGATGAAATGTTTTTGCCAAACGAGATAAAGTGGAGTGGCATTTTTCATTCGGTGGAAAGAATGTCGAACCATTTTTCGTTCGGTAAAGTGGAAGTGTCGAATGATTTGTTTCGTCCGGTGATTATGGAGTGGCATTTGGGCATGCCGAATGAAATATTTCGTTCGGTATTTGAGCATGTCGCTCCAATAGGGGAGATGCAGGTCCAGTTTTGAAGTGCACTTTGCCGAACCAAATTGTGCCAAACCAGATGGATGCCGAACCAAACCTCAGGGCTGCTATATAGCAGCTAACCGTCCTCATATCTTCACTCAATAAATAGTGGAGCTTTTGGACAACAATGGAAGCCATCCTAGAGAGCTGAAACTTTGCAGAATTTTGTCTGTATTGTTAATTCTTCTTATGTATAGCCTCCTAAAGTGAATCAATCTTGTAACTCTAATCTTTTAGTGATTAATAAAATCTCCTTTCCCTAAGTGGACATACACTGCCTTGCGGTAGTGGAACCACTATAAATACTGGTGTTATTTATTTTTCTGCATCACATAGATCTGTGACTGTCTGTTTTGGTGTTTATCTATGTTTGTATCGTCTCACTACAATCACGATCCAGTTGTTTTCCGCTGCGTTGAGTTTTTTATTCCCTTAGACTGATCATCTGAAGGGATTTTCCCCAACAGTTTGGTATCAGAGCTGCAAGGTTGATTGAGGAGTGTTAGATGCTATGGCAGAAGATGAAGCGACTCCAGTTGTTACAAGACCCTATACTAGAGGGATGTATATCGCGTCAGGATCATAGTTGGCAATTGAGAAATGGAATGGGGATAAAGACTTCGAGAAGTGGCAATGGAGGATGAAGGCTGTTCTAATGAGGAATGAAGTCCATCCAGTAGTGTTTGCCCCTGAGGAGTTGATGACATACATCTCAGTCACGGAAAGTAATAAGATGAAGAAATGGGCATTTACTACTTTACAGCTAGCTATGGGAGAGAATGTTATCTCAGAGATTAGCAGTGAGACCACTGCTAGGAGTATTTGGACCAAGCTAGAAAATCTTTACTCGAAGAAATCTCTGACTAACCGTCTGATACTATTGAAGACATTTTTCACCATGCGAATGAGAGAGAGTACTTCAGTGAAGGAACATCTTACTTTCTTTGATTATCTAGTGATGAAGATGAAGACTGTTGACTTGAAGATGGATGAGGAGAAAATGGCAATGATTCTTTTGTGTTCTCTTCCAGAGTGATACACTGGTTTTGCTAACAGCCTTATCTTCGCTAGAGACACATTGACAGTGGAAGATGTGAAATCAGGCCTTCTATATGAGGGTTTAAGAGATCAGATGAAGGAGATAAGTGAAGTAAGTAGAGGTGGAAGTAGTAGTCACGGCCTGTTTGTTGAAAGAGGAAGAGATGATAAGAAGAATTGGCACTCTAGAGAGCGTTACAAGTCCAGGAAGCCCGATAATGGCAGGAGAGGAAAGTCTAAGGATGGGAAGTGCTTTATTTGCAAGAAACTTGGTCATTGGAAAAAGGATTGTCTAGATTTGAAGAAGAAGGAAGAAGACAGATCTTCATCATTTGCGGTAGAGAAGTCTGTATCTGACGATGTGTTGTCTGCAGCAGTATCGGATGTCTTAGACCATTGGGTACTGGACTTGGGGGCGTCTTTCCATATGACGCCTAATAAGGATTACTTCAGTTCTTTCGTTGGATAAGAGGGAAGCTATATTCTTATGGGTAATGATGATAGCTATAGAGCAACGGGTGAAGGTATAGTGAGGATCAGGATGTTTGACGGAGTGATACGCACTTTGACAGGTGTCCGGTGTGTTCCAGGTCTTCGGAAGTCCTTAATTTCTTTAGGACAATTGGTACCTTTGGGATGCAAGATAACTATCGAGAAGGATAGTCTGAAGGTTTCGAGAGGTGCACTAGTTCTTATGAAAGGAGATGTGTTCCGAAATCTGTATTTGCTGAAAGGAACCACAGTTCTTGGAGAGTCGTGTGTTGGAGTAGATAGTTCTCGTGCATTGGATGCCACAAAGCTTTGGCATCTCAGGTTGGGGCATATTTCAGAGAAGGGCTTAGAGTTGCTTCGAAGATGGAAGATGATCAAAGGAGAAAGCTTCGACAAGATGGACTTTTGCCAGGAGTGTGTGTTGGGCAAGGAAACTAAAGTATCTTTTGGAGTTGGACTCCATAGATCGAGGCGAGTACTTGAGTACGTATGTACAGATGTCTGGGGACCAGTTACTACTCCTTCTCTGGGAGGAGAAAAGTATTTTATCTCTTTCTTTGATGACTTTTCTCGGAAAGTATGGGTGTATGTGATGAAGGCCAAATTAGAGAGTTTTGAGAAGTTCAAAGACTGGAAATTGCTTGTTGAGAACCAATCTGGTTCTAGGTTAAAGGTGCTGAGATCTGATAATAGCGGTGAATTTGTCTCTGGGGGGTTCCTCGACTTTTGTAGACAACATGACATTCAGAGACATTTCACTACACCTAGAGATCTGCAATCCAATAGGGTTGCAGAAAGGATGAACAGGACTCTACTTAAGAAGGCTTGTTGCTTGAGATTGACGGCGGACTTGTCTAGAGCATTATTAACTACGGCGAATATCATAAATCGAATTCCATGCTCAGCCATAGATGGGAAGATTCCAAAGGAGAAGTGGAGAGGTAAAGCAATGTATCTTGGTTACTTCCGAATTTTTTGTTTTCCTGTGTACGTTCACCATACAGGTGATGACAAGTTGGAGGCTAGAGCATACAAGGGCATACTAATGGGATACACTAATGGTATCGAAAGGTATCGAATTTGGAACCCGGTTGATCGGAAGATTGTTCATTCCAGACATGTTACTTTTGATGAGTCTGCTATGTTCAATCCGAAGGAGAAGCTATCTACCACATCAGAAGATTCTGATAGGCCTAAGGAGATGGAAGAAGTTCCCGTGTTCCAGCCAAATAATAGAGTTATTGTTGATGCTGTCGAGAAAAACGTAGTTGATGAAACATCACAGGATAGTCCACATGTACCTTCTAGTAGTGCTGGTGATGTGCATGAATCTAGAGGAAGTTCAGTTCAAGGTGGAGCTAAAAGAAGTTTAGGCGAAGCAGTACCTACCCAGGTCATTCGTAGGACTATTAGGCCGCCCGGAAGGTATGGTGATTGGCATTTTGCGAACCTTAGCCTTAGTGATTAGTTTGACTATGCCTTACATGTGGTTCTTGAGGAGTCGCTTGACCTTGATGAAGCTTTGTAGTCATGTGACAGTTCGAAGTGGATGTGCGCTATGGAGGAAGAGTTAGAGTCGTTGAAGAAGAACAAGACTTGGGATTTGGTACCACCTCCTCAAGGAAGCCGAGCCATAGGTTGCAAGTGGGTGTTTAAGGTAAAGGATGATGGGAGATACAAGGCTAGACTAGTTGCTAAAGGGTTTTCACAAAGAAAGGGATTGGAGTATGATGAGATATTCCCTCCAGTAGTGAGGCATACGTCCATCCGCATTTTGCTCGCTATCATCGTAGCTCATGACTTGTAGCTGGGGCAACTGGACGTGAAAACTGTTTTCTTTCACGGAGACTTGGATGAGACCATCTACATGAAGCAGCCAGAAGGATTTGTTGTAGATGGGAAAGAAAATTGGGTTTGCAAATTGAAGAAGTCATTGTATGGACTTAAGCAGTCGCCTAGACATTGGTACAAGAGGTTTGACTCTTTTATGCTTTCACTTGGATTTGATCGTAGCATCAAAGACGCTTGTGTGTACTTCAAGCATTTAAGAATGGTAGATGGGTGTACCTACTCTTGTACGTGGATGATATGTTGATTGCTTCCAAGGATAAAGCTGAAATCGATAGTTTGAAGCTAAAGCTAAAAGAGGAATTCGAAATGAAAGACCTTGGAGTAGCAAAGAAAATTTTGGGTATGGAAATCGAAAGGGGTAGAAAGCAAGGACTTTTGAGCCTCACTCAAAAGGAGTACATTCGAAAGGTACTTGCTCGGTTTAGCATGGAAGGGGCAAAGGCAATCAGCACACCCATGCCTTTGCACATACAGCTTTCTAGTAAAGGCTCTCCGATCTTGGAAAAGGACAAGGCTTATATGATGAAGGTCCCGTATGCAAGTGCAGTTGGCAGCTTTATGTATGCCATGGTCTACACTAGGCCTGACATTGCACAGGCGGTTGGATTGGTGAGTAGATTCATGGCGAATCCAGGAAAGACGCATTGGGAAGCAGTGAAGTGTATCTTCAGATACCTTAGAGGAACTCCAAACCATGGACTTGTCTTTGGCGGCAGAGGAAGAGATTTCAGCTTCATTGGATTTTGTGATTCTGACTATGCCGGTGATAGAGATCGAAGGAAGTCAACCTCCGGATATGTGTTCACCATTGGTGGGACATCGATCAGTTGGAGAGCGAGGTTGTAGACGATCATGGCTTTGTCCACTACAGAGGCAGAGCTCATAGCTGCGATTGAAGCAGCTAAAGAGGCGCTTTATTTGAGGCGACTGTTGTGTGATATGGGCTTCGTATATGAAGACGTGAATGTGTATTATGACAGTCAGAGTACAATTCACTTAGCTGAAAATCCGGCATTCAGCTCGAGGATGAAGCATATTGAGGTAAGAGAGTTGTTCTTTTTCTCGATGAGTGAAGAGAAGCTAGTTCGTCTTCAGAAAGTTCACACAAAGGAGAATGCAGCAGATATGTTTACCAAGTCATTTCATATTGCTAAGTTTGAGCATTGCTCGGACTTGATTCGCTGAATGAAGTGCTAGGTGCCACGGGGTGGCACGGGGGGAGAGTTGAGATAGTTCATGGAGACGTTTGTTTTCATGGTGGAGATTGATAGGTTCTACACAGACTGGGTACTTCGAACACTTTGTTGACGGGTGGTGGCCTTGCCGGGGTTCGTTGACAGAGTGTAATAGGTGATGGCATTGCCAAAGCTCAATAGGTAAGTATCCATTGCTTGGAACATGAAGATGTAGATGAAGTTGGAAGGCTTGTTTAGATTTTGGTATCAAGGTGGAGATTGTTGAATCTGATACCTGAATTCTAAATCGAAGGAAAAGCTGAAACCCAAGCTAATCAAAGCATGAAGAAGGAGCTGGAAGCCGAACCCGATTTCTTATTTGGAAAAGAAGAAGTTTGTTCGGCAAAAAGGAAGGCGGAGTATTGGATCGGTGAAGGAGTATCTGATGTGGTTCGGTGATTGAAGAAGACCGAATGAGAAACTACGTTCGATGGAGGAGAGATTTGGTTCAGAGTTGAAGACGTGATGATTTCGTTCGTAATTAGGGCATGAAGTTTGAAGCGGTGAAATGTTTTTGCCGAACGAGATAAAGTGGAGCGGCAATTTTCATTCGGTGGAAAGAATGCCGAACCAGATTTTTCGTTCGGTAAAGTGGAAGTGCAGAACGAGTTGTTTCATCCGGTGATTATGGAGCAGCATTTGGGCATGCCGAACGAAATATTTCGTTCGGTATTTGAGCATGCCGGTCCAGTTTTGAAGTGCACTTTGCTGAACCAAATTGTGCCGAACCAGATGGATGCCGAACCAAACCTTAGGGCTGCTACATAGAAGCTACCCCTCCTTATATCTTCACTCTATAAATTGTGGAGCTTTTGGACAACAATGGCAGCCATCCTAGAAAGCTGAAACTCTGTAGAATTTTGTCTGTATTGTTAATTCTTCTTATGTATAGCCTCTAAAAGTGAATCAATATTGTAACTCTATTCTTTCAATGATTAATAAAATCTCCTCTCCCCAAGTGGACGTACACTGCCTCGCGGTAGTGGACCACTATAAATACTAGTGTTATTTATTTTTCTGCATTGCATAGATCTGTGACTGTCTGTTCTGGTATTTATCTCTGTTTGTATCGTCTCACTGCAATCACGATCTAGTTGTTTTCTGCTGCATTGGGTTTTTTATTCCCTTAGACTGATCATCTGAAGGGATTTTCCCCAACATATGCATCTTTGACATGAAATATAAAATTCAAAGTACAATCTAATATCTTGTTTCCATACAAATACAGTTCATGATGCTAGTTCTAGCTAGGCATCTTATCACTGTTTTAACAACCGGGAAAGGAGATTATCCATTTTCAGTTGCCACAGTAAGTGCAATCTTTTTTCTTTTTTCTTTTCTTCTTTCTTTTTTTTCCTGTATTTCCACATCCCCCTCTTCTTCTTTTTTAAGTTGACTGTAAATTAATGGAATAGATGGATTAAATGTAGGTCGTTTTGTTAAGAGCAAGTGGAATATTGTTGCCATTCTATATCATAACGTATATTTTTAACAACTTTATTCGACTTCATCAATCTTCATCCGCCTCCACCTTGCATCTCTATGTTCTACGATCCAAGCCATGTCTGCCACCAAGCCTCTCCCCAGTCCAGATCTGACACTCCGCCTACATCAGACTTTCACACGATCCAAACCCGATCTTTGTCCTCTGCTTTCCAATCATGCTATCTTCATGCTCTAATTCCTGTGTTTAAACTTCCTCCACCTCAATGCTCCAACTTTCACATCAGTGCCAATCTACCTTTCCTTAGGCGATGCTATGCCTTTCTCACGATTCAAACCTGCTCTACCATAGCTCGGATTTGTGCTACCAGATCTTCTATCGACGATTGAATCACCACCGTGCTCTTTGCCAGGTCTGATGCTCGACTTGCTCATCCTTACTTCATCGCCCTCTTGCCAATCTTGATGCGTGATTGTGTTAGGTTGTAAAGGGTTGTGAAATTGTATGGTGTTCATGTAAGATAAAGGTGGGCTGCTGTGTTTGTGTGTAGGATTGGTGGTTGTTTTTGTTATGGTGTTTGGCTTCTGTTTGTTGAGAGAATGTTGTTCTATGTTGTGTGAGATTTTGAGGAGAGGTGTTGTAATGTAGTTTGGATGTTGGTGTTGGTGTTGGCGGGCTATTTGGGAAGTGTTGGTGGTTGTTGGTCATAGAGAGAAGAAGGTGGTAGTGTTGTTGATGAATGAGGAGAGATGGGTGCAAGTTGGTGATGTTTGTTTCTTGTTGTGATGAAGGTTGAGATGATATGGTGGTGGAGTTTGATTCTGTGATGGTGTTGGATTGGAGAGGAGTTGCGCTGACAGTACTAAGTGAATGAATTCTGAAGGTGGTATGTGTATTATTGTTGCCTGGAGTTGTTGTGAATGTAGTCTTGATGTTTTGGTAGTATGCTTGGGAATGGGTTGTATTTTGTGTGATGGAAGAGAACGTGGGAAATGATTGCGATAATAGTGATGGGCTGAAGCAAGGTTGCTTGTTTTGGGGCTGGACAAGAAATCATTGTGAGGTTTTAGCCGGGTTGGTGTATACAAGATGATAATGGAGGCGTGCCTGGGTGTCTCAATGGAAGTAGAGTGATTAAACTGAGCTGCTAGGTGGAGGTTGGTGGTGAGACCGACTTCTAGGCTGTCGTTGGTGACATGTTGGAGCAGCAGCAGGTGATATGCTGCTTAACCTAGATTTGTTTGATGTGTTTTTGGGGTGCAGATGGTACTAGAAGAAATGGTTGAAAATGGAGATGAATGCAAGGTAGTTAGGTTGCAGGTTGGAAAAGTTTGTTTGATGTGGGAGAATTGTTGAAATTGTTGAGGGGAACGCGAGTTTGCTGAATGCAGTTTTGGTTGTTAGATGACTTGATGATTGGCATATTGGGTGTGAAATGGAGATGTTCTGTTTGAATGTTGTTGAGTATTATCGAGATGTTCAGTTGTCAATTGAAAAGAAAACGGGGGTTTGTAGTAGCAGCTGTAGAAACAGCAGAGAGAAAGTGCAGCAACAACTGCTGAATGAAGTTAAAGACGATAATGGGTAGAATGCCGTTTATAGAGTTGGACATTTGTGAAGTGCTCAAGAGAACGGTTTGAAGTGAAAGCCTAATCTGCGAGTGAAGTAGGTGTGGTTTTATTCCACCGAACAAGCAAATAGCTTGTTAGAGAGATGACGAATGCAGTTGTATTGTTGGATGACCCAAGTGGAGAGGTCCCAGATGAAATCATAGAATTTTGCTGATGGTTCAAGTTTGATGAATCAACCAATGATAAAATAGTTGAGCATGTCCAACAATATTAAAAAAATCGAGATTGTTAATGCAAGTCGATGAGGCAATCAAGAAGTCATTAAGATAGTCTTTGATAAGTTGAAAACTGAATATTAACACGTTCAGTTTAAGGGAGGGTGTTGAAGTTATCACATGTTTAACATGTTTAAGAATAATGGTGGCTATAAACTAGCATGTTTTATATTTTGTAGGTCAAGAAAAAAGTTGGCAGTTTTTAATCTATTTTGAGGGATTGTATTTCTTATGTTTTTTAATAAGCAACTCAAGTTATTAACAATGTAGTTTTCTTTGTGTTTACCAATTAAATCTCTCTCTTTCTCTCTCCATATCAAATTCTAACAATTTTCAGTACTGAGAAACAATCAAATAAATTGAAAATAATACTGCACAACCGGTCCATGTTTTATACAACACTTATTCATATTGCGTAAAACGAATTTATTTTAGAACATAAGTTCTTTCTCTATGCATTGAATTAGTTTTTTAGTCTAATCTTTATATTTAAGTTACCACCTATATAATGTACTAATGGTGGAATTTTGAGAGGCTTGCTGTTATGATTTCTGTATAAATTAGCATGCAATGTAAGTCTTTCACTACAAGAGAAAGAGCAATTTCCAACGGCTCGTAGCCATCGGCGGCAGTTGTGGACGATCGGAATACGGACCATGCCTATCGTCAACTTCAGACGGCTTCGACGAAGGAATTGCGACGGCTAGTGGGCTATTCCGATGGCTCTTTCGACGGCGTTTCCGATGGCAAAGACGACCGCGTGGAATGAAAATTTTCCACTAAGCCATTGCTATTCGTCGCAAATTTCGCTCAGATAGCCGTCGTTAAAATTGGCCATTAAGCCGCCGGGAGCCGTCGGAAATCTGGATAATTTTTTTTTTCTACAGCCGAGCATCACTTCCATACCAATATATAACACAACTCATCAAAATAAATATATAAATCAGATATATAAGATGAAATGAATATCAATATCAATATAAGACTCAAACATCATCATATCAAACGTAAACATATTCAATCAATACAAAACAAACCTTTCATCATCAGTCTCATCCATCCAACTGCAATATTTACATCCAACATCAATGTACAACATATACATCCAACATCAAACTCCACATATCAACTCCATAAATCAATCACCAAATCAACTGCACAAATCAATGTCAAACACCACATGTCCATAAATCAACCTCATCATCACTCAATGTTTATATACATCAGTTTAAAAAAACTGCAAATCGTACCTCATGACTCATCATCGGCTCCGGAACCACCAGACGAAGGGAATGCTCCATGACGCTCCACATACTCGACCAAATGCTGGTTCAGTTGCTCCATTTGCACTGTTCGGAGGTGGTCTTGCTCCTACAGCTGTGCAATATGCTGTCGAAGCTCATTAATCTCCACGTTGTCCTGAGCCTTTCGGTAAGCCCGTTGTGATGTCCGAGCCTACAAACAAGTCGAAATATGTTTAAGTTATTATGTAACTTTTATAAAAATTAAGCAAATTTTACAACGTAGTCAATTTTTATAAATTACCGATTGATTGCCGTAGTGCCTATTTCTCTGGATCGGGTACATAACAGAGTCAAGATCGCGTCATCCTCGTCGGTGGTCAACTACTCCCATCCCGAATGCTCAAGCATCTGCACACGTGCTTGCATAAATTTTTCCTGCAATGTAAAATTAAATACAAATAAATATTACATGATATTATTATAATATTTTATAACTAATAGATTAAAATGATCATTATTAATAACTTATAACTTAAAACATACTTACATATGCGACGTATGCTCTATCATCCTCATGTCAGGCATACGACACTGATCCTTTGTCATCTGTCTGCCTGACGGCATGGGTATGCTCAAACACGTCCATGTACGAGACGGGACCCCCGTGCGCTCTTTCCTGCAATAATCGGTTTATATTATTGTTGTTCATACGAATTTATACTAAAAATGTAATAACTGTTTGTAATTGCAATTTATTAATTTACCAGGTCCTCGCGATGGTGCTGGAATGATTTCGAGCCACCACGGTGTGTGACTGGATTTTTCTGCCTGTTCATAGAGTTCCTATCCGACTCTGCATGAAAATTAAAAATTAAGATTATATTTTACAAGTATAAATTATGAATTCTGTACTAAATAAATTAAGGTAATATTTGATAGACTTACCTTGAATTCGTCGCTACTCCACCATGCGACCCAAGCATCCCAGACGTTGGCGCCCATCCAGCTTGGCGTCTTCCCAGTTTTTCTTATGGTAGACATCGTACCCCTATAATTCTTTACCGCTTTTGAGTTCTAGTGCCGCTGGCAAAGAGACACGTCCTCCTCTTGTAAGTCTATTGTCCCCTGTATATATGTTGAAAAAATATAAGTTATACATTTATACTTAGTCAGCAAATTGTAAAGTGATTATATATAACGATATATAATTTTACACTTACCAGGAAATCCTGCCATATGCTCTCCCGTACATGGTCTGGGATCCTACTCCACTTCGGCCAGCATGTAGTCATACGGCTCATGTATGCCTGCTTCGATATGCTGAGAACAATGTTAGAAGGCTCGAGCTCAAAACCCCTGCATTAAATATGATACAGAAAAATCATGACTAATATATCATACAAAATATTTACAATACTGAAGTAAATTTAATACTTACGAGCCATCAGCTTTCGGTAACAATCTAACTACCGGATGCGACGCCTCCTGCGAAGGGTCATACTCCAACCCGATAGCATTGCATACATGTTGCATCTTCAACCATATCTGCTATGAGATTCATTGGAACAAGTTCATTATCCACCTCCTCCTCCGAATGTACGGGATTAGATGCTATAAGTTCTCCATGACGATCCCACACCAAATAATTCGGCATGAAACCATATTGGCGCAAATGAACTATTACCATATCCAGTATCAAATTCTTCAATAATTTGCACCTACTACATGGACAACGAATTTCCTCGTCATTTCCATTATTACGTAAAACGAATTTAATAAAGACGTGCACACCATTTTGAAAATGTTCACTTATTGAGCCTTCAATTTCTCTTCTTTGTTGGTACATCCAGCTTCGATTGATAAAATAATTGGTCATTTTTCCTACTTTAAAACATAAAACGCATTAATCATTTACGTATTGACATTTTATTTTTCAAATAAACCATACATTTAAATTGTCGCAAATATATAATTTTATTCTATTTAATTTTATTTTCAAACGGATTTACACAAATTATCATATGAATATAATCTACAATTTTTAGGTTATTGTTTTACACTTTGATAGTTGATCATCCTACTTCCCATTACAAACACGGTAGTAATTATATTTTGCAAATAGTTTTATTTTAAACGATTCAACAAAATTTCGGCAGCACTTCCTCTTTGTTCCCTGTATCGTACACATATGTGTGTGCACAGGGAACAAAAAGAAAGTGTTGTCGAAATTTTGTGAACCATTTAAAATAAAACGATTTGCAAAATATAATTACTACTGCGTTTGTAACTTGTCCGATACATGGACAAATCTGACAAATATTGTATCGGAAGAATATAAATGTCCGTTATGTGATAAAAATGAATATCCATATATACAATATTTGTCAGACGGGGCCAAAAACTCTCTAAGGGATTTACAAAAAGTAAAGCGTATTATACAACAATTTTTACAATAATTTATTTACATTCTAAAAAATGCATACACTAAATCGTCGTTTTCGTCATCTTGAAAACGCATACACCAAATTCTAAGCATCGACTCTAATTAATCCAAAGTAGCTCTAATGCACATATGCACTAATTAATCAACGCATATACACCAATTAATGCACATATAGACTAAACAAATCTTTTCTCTCAACATTTCGATGATAAACAATTATAATAACCACCTAATTAGCATTCAATAGGGTATACCAAACAATCAATGGGGTATTATACAACTATAACAACAAATTAACCCTAATTTAACAAATCAAAATTAATTAGGATTTAGGAATATAACCTAATTGGAGATTGATGAAGGGGCTAGGCTTGTAGAGAGTGGAGAATGATGAAGTTGGAGAAGCTCGAGGAGGCGCGGCGGCTGGCTGATGACGGGGAGGATGTGGAGGTAGGGTTTTTGTTTAATTTGGCGGAAGATGAAGAATGAAGCAGCAGCTCGTGGCCAGGAGGCATGTACGCACGATAATTTTCGACGGCTAGCGACGGCCGCCGACGGCTTAGTAGTTTCGTTTTTTAACGGCTAGCAACGGCTAGTATATTTTATTTACGAAAACGCCACAGAGTTCGACAGCCGTCGCTAGCCGTCGGAAGCCTCGGTCGCTATTTACTATTGTTCTAGTAGTGTTTTAGCTTCTAATTACTTGAATAAACTTGTCTAGTTTTAGTTGTATTCTATATAATGTAAGTTAGTTGAAACTACAATGCATGAGCATTATTAGTTTTTATTATCATGATCCGAAATCAAAACGCTAGGGAACTTTCTTTGAATGGTTGTTTAAAAAGGATTTGAATCCAGACTATCCAGTACTGTTATACTATTCAACCTTTTGATACTTGCAATTCCAAATCAGTGCTAGTGTAGATTTGCAATCACTGTAGGAAGGTTTTTACTTTTTACCAAAGCAAAATATGAACTTTCAAAGGGATTATTGTCAATCAACATATTAATTTTGTTAAACAGGTTCAGATGAAGATGGTCTACTTAATACTGAACTTAACTTGAGGAATTATTAATATCTTTTCATGGAGTTCTAAATTAAATAGTAAGTTTTCAGCAATGCTTCAGGAGATTACCAGTTATATTTCCTTATAAGTGTCGTTCACACTTGTTTATTCAAAAAATATAGTTCATAATGAGTTTATCATATTTTCTTTGCCAGTAAGTAAATACTGTACACATTGTTTACCATTATTTGACTTGAACCTGTATCTCCAAACTTACTAAATAAAGTATAGCTAACCTCCTTAGATCATTCCCAACCATGGATCGGTTGGGATGGAACCGACCCCCAATGGGGATCGGTTGGCTACATCAGGGTTGCTTTGGCAACCCTAAAGGTTGGTTCTTAACCGACCAAAATAAGGCCGGCTAAGTATAGCCGACCTTATTTTCACCGGCTAAGCCAACGGCTATAGAGTAGCAGTTGGCTCTTGCCGGCTAAGAACCAATGGCTACTTTATAGTCGTTGGGCCATTGTCGGCCAAAAATAAGCCGGCTAACTTTATTAATTTGACCGTTGCTTCTCCCCCTATATAACATGTTCATTCCATCATTCTGTTTACACCATTTCCACTTCAATTTTCTCTCTTCTCAGCACAGTTTCTTTAATCAATATTAGCAATGTCAAAATATTCTAAAGGAAAATCACAAGAGTCTTCATCTCCTAGATTTCTACCTTTACAAAGGCCAGATAATCAGAATCCGGCGTAATTCAATCAGCAAATGTATAATTCTCAGCACGGTCAGAATCAATTTCATTGTCAACAGACGCCAATTTCATATTAACCTCAACAAAATCAGAATATCTACCATTCTCAACAAGATTCGAATCAATACCAAAATTCTCAAAATGCGAATTATTTGCAGAATAGTTCGTTTCAATATATCAGTACGATCAAAACTACGTGTCTCCCAATAGCCAACGACAGTCAGTAATGCCTTATCATTTACAAAATATATCGAGAAATCTCACTAATCAATTTGGAGGCAATAGATTTGAAAATCAGGAAACGAAATTCGATATCAATGAAATAGCCGATGAAGAAGACGATTGTAGGAATCCTACTTTATCTTCTGGTCAAACTTAGGGAAATTAACCATCGAGAATCAACATTTAAGAATCTAGAACCGTGAAACTGAAAGGTGGGAAAATGGTAAAATGGTCATCGGATGAGCAAGCTGAATTAGCATTCTACTGGGTTGAATGCTCTAGAGATAATAAGAAAGGTACTAGCCAAAGCGAATCCTTGTTTTGGAATTCTGTACGCAATCTGTTCAACCTTCAAACTCCAAATAGCCCCCCGAGATCGGTAGATTCTTTGAAGCAATCGTGGAAAAGAATAAACGCCGCTTGCCAACGTTGGAAAGAAATAATGGCTGGATTGCATTCTAGATAGCAAAGCGGGGCAAACGACTTGGATCTGGTAATTTTTTGAATTTTGGACTTTGAAATAACAAGTTTTATGTTTAATTCATCTAATAGTACTTCATCCTCTGCAGCTTAATCAAGAAAATGCATTGTATATGTCTGAACATAACAATCAACCTTTCAACTTTCAACATTGCTACGACATACTAGAAAAATAGGAAAGATGGAGTCGGGTGCGACAAGAACATTCAGCGATGCGCTTTCTTTCTCAAAAGATGAGCGATGAATCCAGTCCTGGTAGTTCTCATCCGCATGAGGATACCCCCTTCATAACTAGTTCAGGTGGTCGGCCTCCAGGAAAGTTCAAGGGGAAGAAAAAAAACAGCCCCCGATTACAGCGCACATTACGAAAATATTGGACAGCGTATGGCGGCCGTGGAAGATGCAAACAAATTATATTTGGAAACAAAAAAACAAAGAGAATTGAAAGGGAAATGGAAAAGCAATGGCGACACGATGAAAAACAGAAGTTAAGACATGATGAGTTAGAGTTAAGAAAATAAGAACTGGCTCGACAACAAAGAGCTGATGATATGGCTCTTTTAACTTGCAACTTAAACGAACTCAATCCAGTTCAGAGGATGTATATAGAGAAGCAGCTTGAGGAGTACCATAGACGTCGGGGGGATGTAAGTGTTGGTTGTAAGTTAAATTTGAGTGTTGTTGTCAATTATAACTTCTTCGTATTAGTTCGAGTTAATTTGTTGTTATTGCTATTGTTATTGCTAATGTAATTGTTGGTTGTACTAATGTAATTGTTGGTTGTACTAATGTAAGTGTTGGTTGTAACTTTAATGGTCAATTAAGTTGTTATTGCTATTGTTACTCTTGAATACTCGTAATTTGTCAAAAACAACTTAGTAAAGTAGAAATAACAAATTCAAACACAAATAATAATACAAACTGGATACAACCACTTAATATTACAACAGATAAGCTTGTGGACAACCACTTGATAATACAAACTATCAACAACCACTTAATAGAACAACCAGCTAATAATACAAACTGTCAACAACAACAAACATTACTTCTACTAATTGTTTCCTATATGTTCCCAGTAGTGTTCCACCAATTCTTCTCTTAGATCAAGATGAGCTTGTGGATCTCGAATATCTTGTACTCTTTGCAAGTATTCAGCAAAAGTATTTGGATCCTTATAAGTTTTTTTGAAATGCTAAATCAATGTCTAGATAGTTTCTCAACTGAAGTTCGTATCCACCTCATTCTTCTTTGACAATCATATTATGTAAAATTATACAGCAGTACATGATATCAGATAGTACCGTCGGATTATGGTAGTATACCTCTTTTCTTAAAATATGAAACCTACCTTGAAGCACTCCAAATGCTCGTTCCACATCTTTTCTAGAGTTTTCTTGTTGTTTGGTGAACCTAGCTTCTTTTGCATTATTTGGCCTTTTGTAAGCTTGCACAAGTGTTTTCCATTTTGGGTAGATTTCATCTACCAAATAATAACCTACTGAATGATCTTTGTCTCTGATTTTGTAATTTCATGGAGCTGAGAGGTCATTACATAAGTCGTTAAATAAATATGACCGTCGGCGCTCCAAAAAAAGCATGCCATATGTACAAATCGTACGAAGCTACAACTTCCAAGATCAGAGTAGCCTTTTTGCAATGTCCTGTATACTGTCCCTGTAATGCAACTGGACAGTTTTTCCACCTCCAATGCATACAATCTAGGCTACCTAACATACCTGGAAATCCACGCTGGGATCCCATTGCCAACAATCTGTCAATGTCTCGTGCTATTGGAGATCGAAGATATTCTTCACCAAACATACAAACGACGGTTTTGAAAAACTCTTTCATACATAATATTGTCGTTGAGTCTCCAATCCTCACTTTTAGTCTTGCAAATCTCCAGAAGTTCCATATGGTATCATGTGAATCTGTCAATGTCAATCATCCACAAAGGTTTGAAAGAACAAACACATATGTGTTTGTCCTTTCAAATAGTGATTTACACATATGCAAGCAAAATATTAAATCCATAGCTGATACAAAATACATAATAATGATAATACTCATATACAACCAGTACTACTACATACAAACCACTGATAATACAATCATACAAACTCTGATACACAATACATAACAATGATAATACTCATATACAACCACTACTACTACATACAATCCACTGATAATACAATCATACAAACTCTGCTACAGAATACATAACAATGTTAATACTCATATACAACCACTACTACTACATACAAACCACTGAAAATACAATCATATAAACTCTGCCACAGAATACATAACAATGATAATACAATAGTACATGCTAACACAAGGCTCATCAAACTGATACCGATCATCAAAAAGATTGGCTACTTCACCGTCGTCGTCGTCGTCTACTCTGGGCGTAGGATAATATCGCTGCTCATCAGTTGTAGTAAGCTCGTTAATACGAGCAGTGAACTCATCTATACTATGTCGATGCTCGACGTACATGACCTGGCGGAGTCCCAACTGCATTTGAAACAAATCCTCATACGAAAATGCTGTTGGATTTGGATACTGGGAAATCTCTGGCCGAGGAATATCAACATATCTATCAACCCCAGACGTTGTCGGAATAACTACTGTACAACCATAATATCCTACCTGGGAGGGCTGTGGAGCGTGATACACCTGAGTACTCTGTGTAAGGTCAGGCAAAATTGGGGGGCAACACCACTACGTATGCCTGAGGGCCCAACCAATCAACAGATGCAGCATGAACAAATGTAGTCGTATGCGATGGAGTGTAAAAGCAACGCCAAAAGGATGCATAATCTACATTCATGATAATGAAGTAATTTGCTGACCACCACTCTCTTGCATACTGCTGTAATGCAGCGCTATCATAAACCCTCAAAAAGGTGTATTCGGATGTGGATCATCGGGAACGAAATCACCGTCTAAGGTCTGTCTCCAACTATGCTCACCGAGGACCAGTAGCATCCTAGGCTGGCTGGCGATGAAACCAGTGGAAAACCTCTCATAGAGAGGAAAGCAGCATGCACTACAATGGGGTCGGTCATAAAAGGTGATCCATCATACGGATGCCAAACAACGCTCTCTCGTGTGGTCCGTAACTCGATTTGATTTCGGGCCGCATCAAAAATATGACAACCTCCCCTCCTTGCACCATTCTGCGGTTATCACATGCCCATGCTCTGACTCAAGGAAGGAAAAGGGGTAATATGGAGTCTAAAGTCGGATAAGTCATGTTACGGAAGTACTCGTAGTACCAGTACTGTAAAACCTCCCAAAATCCTGTAATAGACGAGGATCTACCCCTAACAACACACTGATGATCCAGAGAGCGATACAAATACGCTAATATCGGAGTCCACCAGTCATATGCGACTGGACTATCAAATGACAACTCTGCTACAGCTTCTACATAATCGGTCGGTAGCGTGTTCGATGCATTTGTAAAGAATAGGTTCCCCATCATGTACAGAATAAAAAGTCGAGCTATCTTCAAGCAGTTATCAGAACTATGTACATATATCAATTCCATTATTGCTTGCTTAATGTATGAGCATCTAAGCTGCAGTCCGGATGACAGGCCGTCATGCAAATCAAAATGTGGAATAACACTAGATAAACGATGAAAATGCAGGTTCTCCTCATCATAAGGTAAGGTCTCACCCAAACCAATGCCTATACCGGTCAACATAGTAAAGTCTAATGGTGTAATACCCAGCTCTCCAAAACTAAAGTGAAAGGTATGAGTAGTCTTCCACCAACATGCGGCTAAAGCACCGCATAACTGAACATCCAAATTTAATAAATTCTCGATACCTATTAAAGCAATTTAGTAATATTTAAAGCCTAAACATCAGTAATAAAATAAACCGTAATTATGTAATTACGTACTCAGAAAGTCTCCAAACCTTATCTCTCGCAGCAAAGCATGTATAATGCCGTCAGCATCATAAGATCGTATAATCCTATAAAGTCGTATCATGCTAACCTAAGATCCACGGGTGCGCTCATGACGAGCCTAAGTTAAAACATTTTGCGTATTCAATTTTTATTGTACAATTTGAAATAATAGGAAAATTTTGAGGTAGATAAGTTACAGAATTATCAACACACGTGCTAACGTGTACTTCTTCATCTGGTAGTACCTAAAAATTGACCAAATCTTTGCCCGGACCTAAATTTTGGTCGATGTGGGGGTCCAAAACTGTAGCTTCTATATTTCTCCCCACGCATCTTCGTCTAACCATCGTGCTTCGTCACCCTTCATAGAACGCAGGCGGTGCGGGTGCACTACCTTCGGCAGGCGCATTTTCCACGGACGGTGGAACATTTTCTGCGCTACGACTACCACTGCCTCGGAGTCTCTGGAAAGCTCTTCTCTTTTTTTTTGGGGAAAGTGGATGTTTGCGAGAAGCGGAAGAAATGGCGAGCGGAAGGAGAAAGGAGGAAGGAGGGAGAGATATGGGGAGAAATGAGCACAACCGGCTAATTTATAGTCGGTTGTGCTCTGTCCACTTAGCCGGCCAAAATTTGGCCAGCTAAGTGGACGGTGTGGATTTCAATCCACACCTCGTTGTGGATTGCAATCCAACGGGTGTGGATTGCAATCCACACCTTATCCCCTTAGCCGACCTTTTTTTGGCCGACTAAGGGGAAGCACACAACGTGTGCTTTTTCCCCGGTTGGAGTTGCTTTTGGGGTCGATTACCTTGAATCGACCCCAAGCAACCCCTACCATTGGGAATGCTCTTAGTAGTTAGTACACTATTCAGAAACATTGCTATTGGAAGTTATATTCTCCCTTTCGAAACAACAATCCAGCACATGAATTCCATTACTGAATTCAACCATAACTTCATACAAGTTATTCTCCTCCATCTACTTCACTTTATCAACATCACACTCCTTGATAGGAATATTAAACATTAACATGGTCGTCTCAAACATATCAAGAAGATTTTGATTATTGTGTATAACTAATCCTGAAATATAGAGCATATCCTGATCCAATGCCATCATTTCCTCCTGACCAGATCCTTCATTTTTCATCTCCATTAAATATGATCCCAAAGAAATAATTTTGTTTGTAGCCTGTTTATGGTCATATACAACCAAAGAAAGATCCCTATCCCTCACCAAAGAATTAACAACCGATTCACCGTACCTAGAGTGTTGTTGATGGCCATGACACACTCGACACGGTCTTAGAGGGACCGTTGATAGCTTTATCTTATTGTAATCGCTTGGCTATTTTTGGATCCTATGTTCGTAATCTTATGAATGATTTGTCTTAGTAGTAGTGACTATACGCATTACTACGTAGATGTTTAGTCTTAGCATTAGTGACGATACACGTTGCGGCATACCTGTTCGGTCTTAGCAGTAGCAACCATATGTGTCGTGGCATACCTATTCACTCTTAGCAATAGTGACCATACACGTTGTAGCATACCAATTTGGTCTTAGCAGTAGTGATTATATGCGTTTCGACATACCTTATCGACTTAAGTAGTAGTGATCATTATTTTGGGATCACGGTTTGATCATGGTATGTTTGTACTATATAATTAGTAGTTCTGAGCTAGCGTAGTGCAATGGAAGGTATTGTGCTAAGTTCTTGTTATAGGAGAAGAGCATGTTATGGTATGATCTCCTACTTTTGATATGAATTTACTATACTTATTTATAGGCAATCTGGATTACCCTTAAGACAAGTTTGTGGAAAGGGCCGGTTGTGATTTAGTAGTTCCTGTTTATTTATATATATATAGTTTTAATATACACTATTTTGAGATAGTTCCCCTCACACCATACTTTATGTCTAACCCGCGTTTTTTCTTTGTCTGCTTATGTCATAACAACATTCAGGTACTCGATTGAGTAGTTCGAGAGTCGGGTGCTTTTGGGGAACTAATAGATTGCGTAGTTGGAGCATTTTGGAGGCAAGACATCGATGTTTAGAGATATATGTACTTGTTATTTTATTTGTACAGGATAGACCTGTTATTTGTATATGAGACTGTTGTATTAGATTTTCTTTCAAAACTCTATGCTTTTGAGAGTTAATGTATTTTGATTTTCTATAATGATATTTATTTGTCAGCTACTTCTACTAGTGTAGTCTCTTATATATTGTTATTCTATTATGTTCATGTATATTCAGTATATTATATGTTGTCATTCCATTGTGAGATCTTATCGATGTCTTGGTTTAGTGTTTTGGTCTAATTTTACCTTGACGATCTGTCTATTGTGGTATTCGAAAGTCGTGCGATGATGTAAGCCACTTGTTTTCGGCTATTACAAGGGGTGGGTTATTACAATTAGTATTAGAGATTAGGCTCAACGCTCAGACCAAGTTGACCGGTTTGAGTTAATCAATATGGTAGTAGGAGACACACTGAGAGAGCGTACTTGTATTTTTCTACTATTAATACTGTATACACCGCTTGTCTTCTGAACTTAAATTATTTATACCACTAGTTGCTAAGTGATTTTCGTTAGGTATCCATATGAGCAGACAAAATACAGGAGCGACTATGGATAGGCAATCTGAGATGCTTGATTAGTTCAGAGACTTTTAGCTACCACAAAAGATGTTCCGTCGTCCGTGAACATTTCCAGCAGATTACGGTTAGCACCAGAAATGGTGTAGCCTTTTGGGTATTAGTATTTCTGGCTCTACCAACTTTAGACTCTTTGAAACAGTGTCGGAATTTCCTTAGCCTTGGAGGGGAGCCATATCTGAGTCCTAAGACTGTTGCTGAGGCACGGTCTTTGACACATGCATGAGAAGGCTTCCATTGATGTAAGTCTAGGGAATATCCTCTTAAGGAAAAGTATTTCTCGGCATTTGGGGAAGAGAGACCTTGGCTGGGTAAAATGCAATGTTTGTGTGGCTGATAAACATACATGTGATTCGAAATTTATTTAGGTGTCGCTATAAGTTCTTTGTTCATTTTTAAGATCGAGAAAAGCGTGTAGCTTGAGTACTCCATCCATCTTGAACGGGACAGCTTGTCGATGAAGGAGTTTTGACCAACTTAACCTTTTTTTTGAGGTAGTCGGTACTCCATTGTTGTAGGCAAGAGATTTTCCTTGAGTCTGAAGCATTGGTTGGGGGTTTATTGCTTAGCCTTATCGAATATCTTGTTGGAATGGTTCTCCTTTGTGAGAATGCCCATGAGATACCATTGAGGTAATGAAAGGGGAAGCAATCAAAACTCCAACCGAGGTGTAATGACCAGGATACAGGGAAGATCGAGCTTGTTCGAAAAAGAAAAGCTGACCTGGTATGTCACTGCTGTGGCATATGGGAGAATTTCACTATGAAATTTCATCCAGCTAGAGTGAAACGTAAGTGCTTCATTTTCGATCGGCTTGATTACTCAATGAAGAACTATCTTACATTTTCGAAGGATGTGTAAGCGATGATGACTTGTGCCTCTCAGACATTATCGAGTCCTAGCAAGCTTACGGCTCAAGAAAATAGGAGGGAGGTTATGTAGTGAGGTATGCTCTATTTTTGGGAACTCGCTTCTGTTCTTTCCGACACTTGAGCGGTATATTTTATCCATTGCTAGTTACTTGGTAGATATGCTAAACTTGACACCTTTCATAGTAGGTAAATTCTTCAGTAGAGATAAACCTTGTATGAGTCACTTTAGCTGCAAAGCTAAGGTGAAGCGACCGAAGTTTTACAATTCGAACTTGATGCACGAGCTTTCAAGCTGAGTGGGTTCGGTCGATAAAGTGTGACTTGGATTTATATCCAACTAGGGTTCAACAGATGACTTATAGGTGTTTTTCTAGAGTCATTCGTGTTATAATTGTTTTCCTTTTTGTTAGTAAACCTCAGGTGGTGGGAGTAATCCCATGTGCCAAAATGGACATTTTCTAAAGATTTTCCCATTCACGTGCCAGTTCTTAACTTATAATTTGAGCGTAGATTTTCTAGGTGTTTTGCACCAGTTAGGATATGGTTTTTCACATGATTCTGATAGACGAGCACTTGAGTCGGATCCGGGATGACTGAGAAATTTCCAAAGCATGACCTTAGTCGTGCAAGGATATTTCTATAGTTGGATCAAGGAACCGGATCAGAGTTTGCACGGATAGAGTTAGGTGGTTGACCCTAATTTAACAAAGAAATCTTATGAGCAAATGAAGAGTTGGAACGAGTATCGTGTCATTTGAAATGATCTTTAGAAGTTATAAAATTTTTATATAGTATAATTATAATTGTGTGGGATAGTTCGGGGAAGGATTTCTCGTCTAGTTTTGTGGCGATTCAGATGATCTCCTAAGTGACGAGATGGTACTTGCCTAGGCGAGCACCCTATTGCCCTTAGTATATTATCCTTCTTAATATTGTCCGATCGAGGTGAGTTTGAACCCGAGCAAACCCAAGAAATTGTATATCTTCATTTGATTTATGGTGATTTAATTAGTATAATTTTCTCTTCTAAAGAATGAGTTTTGTTCGGAGGAAAAGAAAAGTTGAGGCATTGATTGCTGGATTTGTTTGAGAGTTTTGAGACTCGATGATCCTGCATATCATATAGGTTTTCCTTTTCATAACATTATATTGTATTCACAAATGGGGTTACACCACTTAGGCGTTTATTCCTTTTGAATGTCGTACAGACTCATTGGAGTTTATGGTTCAACATGCGTGCTTGACTCTTGATGGTTACCGAGCATGTTAGTATAGATTCCTTTAAATATTTCATTGTTTTATTGATTGCTAATGCTTGTTGCTTATTGCTTGTTACTTGCTATTATATGATGTTGTTTGATTTTTCTATTGGCCGATTTTTATTGTTGGTGGATTCTTGTCGATTTCTTGTTTTCATGTTAATAATTTGTATGCCGGTTATTGTTGCTTATTTTTGCTTGCTATGATTTGATCGTTGCTCGTTGCCCGATTGTTGTTTGTTGCTGATTGTTATTGGTTGATTAGAGGATAATTATATGATATAATTAAGTGCATATCATTGATTGGCAATAATGAATTCCTACCATCGGGGGTTTGCTCTGGGGTATGTATAGTTAGATAAATTGTATCGGTCTTATATTAGTGACTGTATACTGTATTGATCTTATATTAGTGATTATATATTATATTGGCTTTGTAGATAATTGGCTTTATATTAGTGGCTATACCTATTATTGGATCCTGATAGATATCTGAGTATGTTAGTGTACTGGCCCTATTTATCTGAAATCATTGTATCGTGATAAGTGCCCATTATAGATTCCACCTGTTAGTAATGATGGGCATCAATTTGTATTCCTTAGCTATCTAGAATAGATCACATATCATTCATGCCCGCTAGTGGCGAGATGGGATTTATATGAGTCCACTATCATTTGATGTGACTCGAAGTCAATGGTATATTTTGAGGCCAACTCACTTGAGATTACTCTTCAATTGATTGTCATGTATGACTATAGTAATACCGGTTACTGCACTGAGGTTATACATGTTTGAATTCTATGTTTGTGCAATCCTCTTGGCATAGTACAATTAGGTAATTGCGAGTTGATGTATAGTTGTTTAAATGCTAATTTGCTTAGATTGGCATTGAAATAGTGATAAGCTTTCTTAATGGAGGTACGAATTTTTCGGGAATGTGGGATGACGTAGGTCATCACATATTTTATTATGTGTGATGCATTCTAATTTAGGAGTTCCCATGATGTCGATAGCATAAGGGAAGGTACTGTTGGAATTTTTTGAAATTGAGATTCGGGAAGTTTGGTCAGTCCTGTTACTTTCTCATACTTATAGGAATTTTGAGCACGAAATTTCTTTAAGAAGGGGAGAACGTAATAACCCATAATTTTGACGAAAGAATATTTAAATGATTAATTTAAATATTTAATCGTTAAGCATCAGAACACCTCTTATACTCGATTTTTACAAATGAGTGAATTAGGACTCAATACATCCGTAGTTGAGTTTGCTTTTCGACGTGAGTAAAATGAGTATAAACTTGACTGTGTTTGGAGTCGATAATTTTCGAAGATGAAAAGCGCTTTTGAGAAAAGAGAGGAATTTGGGCAAGTCCATTTATCTAGCCTATGTGAAGCTAACCCCTTCATATTTTCATTCTCACTTTCATTTCCAGGTTCACTCTTCTTCCTCTCCTTTAATGGCTTCTCTAATTATCCCTTAATAACCTCCTTAATCCCCAAACCATAAATCCAGTAAATAAATTTTCTAAAATCAAATAAAAATAACCATAATTCCTCTATACTCATCCTCTACAAACCCACGATGGATTTAGCTTGATTCTGGATGTAGATATTGATTTTGAAATATAAAGAAAGAATAGAGATGGGTTTTGGTGATTACAGCTTGGATTGGGTTTAATTAAGGTGAGTGAGATGATTCTCCTATTTAATTTATGTGTTTTACATCATTAATTTGTTTATGAATGATTTGGAGATTTCTATAATATGGATTAGGCTTATGTTCATGTAGTAATCATGACTATATTCTAATTAATGGTTTGAACCCTTACCATGTTTGGAAAAGTTAGTTGTGAGATCGAGTAATATACCCTAGAGGGGGTGAATAGAGTATTTATAAATTTCGCAAATAAACAGATAAAATAAAGTATGAAAACATAAATGCGAAAAATAAAAAACACAAGATATACCCAGCTTCGGCCTAATCCCTACTGCTGCTCCTAAAGCTATTACTAGAGTTAAATATTCAAACGCTTACAAACGGTAAACTCGCAGACACTACTAACAAATATTTTAACTTTATGCCTAATAACTCTGCTCGAACTCAATCTTCTAAGTTCAGAATCCCTAAAATACGACACATAGCTCAAATAAAACAACTCCAAAAGTTTTTTAGAAAAAACAAAAAAAACAAGAAAAAGAAAAACCAACCCAAAAAAACACAAAAAATAAAATAAAAGCTAAAACTTCCCTTTTGACAACTTACAACTCATGTGCCTCCCCTTTGAACATCAGCAACTTCCTTCACTCTTTTATTTCACTTCAAAATAGAAATTCCCAAAATGATTTCACAGAAAAACACTTTTGCTACCAGAAACTTCTACACCACAACCTTCCTTTGTCTCTTCAATTAATTTGCCACTGCACCAGATTGAAGTCACAAGATTGCCTCACCATGTGAGAACCGAAGCCGATGCTCTGCCTTAGTCGCCAATGATTGTGCTGCTGCTATGATCAGGAAATTTACGCGACGTCCTTGAAGCTCGACTGGAGATGAAATCGTGATCTAAAATTCAATTAGAGGTGAAGTCGTGGTTGAACTCGAAGCTCATTCTCTGGAGCATTGTGGTGATGAAGCCACCTAGATGCCAAACCTTCAATCACTGCCTGACATTGAACTTCGATCAACGGAAGATGATGCTACTCAAACCTGAAGGTGAATATAGTTCTTGTCTATAAGTCTCTAATGAATTACTTCAGCACCTGAGTGATAATAATATGGGCTTGTGAGTTTGTGATGGTGAATAGTCTAGACTTGGTATTTTTGAGATGATGAAGGTTTGTTTGGGTTGGTGATGCTAACAAGTGATGGTTATCAGAAATGTTGATTTGATGATAATTGAGAGAGATAAAAGGAGGAGTTTTGTTTGTACTGAATCTGATAAAGATGCATTGAAGAAGGGTCTGTTTATATAGGAGATGATAGAACAAATACGCAGGAGATATGTAAATATGAAAAAGATATGGGATAGATTATATAGGGAAAGTATGATTTGTAAAGAAATTTGTTTCAGTTTGTAGAAAAATGAAAATCCATATAGTGGAAAACAAATTCTGATGTATCTTCCAGAATATATCATCTGATTGTGTGTGTATTTCTTTACTTCTGATCTCTATTTATTTCTTTACTTCTGATCTCTATTTACATCTGATTGTGTGTGTATTTCTTTACTTCTGATCTCTATTTATTTCTTTTCTTCATATATACAACCTCTGATTGCATACTGATATATTCTCTGCTTCAGTTGTTTAATTGTTTCCTTTTCTTTGCATATGCACTCTTTTTATTGCACCAAAAGGAAAACTTCTTCCCAACCAATATTTTATAACAAACCTGTAAATAAACAACACTAGACAAACACGTTAAATAAAACAAATGTTTATTATCATCAAACGAAAATTATCGATTGCACTTTTCTAATTAGTAACCTTAAAAGTTGATTTTTGGCTAATTGAATGATTATATGTGTTGTTGTGATGAATTAGAGACTAATCACATGATATATTTAAGTGCAAGCGATTAATTAGTAAGAATAAAACTAATTTAAGAAGTTTTATAAAACGTTAGTAAGCCAATTGAGAGTGTTTTGGGCTCTAAACTTATGTATGAAGCGATTAGAGGCCAAATAAGCCTTAATTATTATTTATAAAATGAGTTTATGATTTTATAAATGAAGTATATATTTTATAAAATAGATATGAGATTTTATAAAAGAGAAATATGATGAATATTTAATTTTAAATGAAGTGATTAAGTATTTTAAAGGCTATAAAGTGATTTATAAGTTAGTATGTAGTCTATAAATTGGTATGAGGTTTTCAAAAATGGTTTGAAGTGATATTTTACTTTTATTGAAAAGATTAGTAAGTAAAAGTAATATTTGATCTAGTAATGGTTGATTGGCTCACTTGAATGTACCTGTGTGTATACGTGCACGAGCGGGTATACGTATGCATGCATTTAGAGCTAAGCGACAATTAAAATCCAACATTGTACAGTATTTATAATTGTTGTGTGTTTGGTTTTTTTTATAAGTCAGAAATTGTTTGATTATATAGAAATATAATTTATTTCAAGTCTGTTGCGAGCATTTCACGTAGCCACAGCGACTATCGCGTGCACTAAGTTGCGTGAGAGTATATCGGGCCGAGCAATCATCCTAGTAAAGTCCAAAATGTGATTTGTGTTTGGTTATGCATTGCATGAGCGTACAAAAATGAGTGTATTAACATATGTATCGGCTACACACAAGGCGAGAAGGCCGGGTATGTCGTTTTGACATGTTAGAGGAAGCTGGGTTGCTATAATTGCCCGTTGAACTCTACTAATGCAAAAAGTGGATATTGGTATCAAAACAGGTTTTCATTTTCTTAAGAATCCACTTTGAAAACATCAACAAATGAACCTCGGTAGATGTCCGATGGGATGGAGGCAAGCTCTAGTAGCAATGTGACTCATTGGGCGAAGTGTCGGGGGAAACGACACGCGAATCGACGTCCGTTCGGGGAATCTACTCCCTTCCCAGGTTCATTGCATAGGACCTATAAGTTCAATTAACTGAATAGGTCCATTTAATCGACTGATCGAAAGGAAGCATGTCATCTATGCCTTGGTTCGGTCGACTGAATGGAACCCCAGTCGACTGACCTACTATGCATTGCGCAAACTTCAAAGCGCGATAACTTTTGCATACGAAGTCGGATTTAGGTGAAGTTTAGACCATTGTTAATCATTTATTGAGGGCTACAACCTATGAAATTTTTGTAGGTTTTGGAGTAATTTGTTCTTAAGGCCCACGTGAGATCCACCCAAAACATATTTCAAAATCGAAGATTTTGAGGTATACCGAGAGGGTATACTGGAAGAGTATTATGGGATTGAAGTCATGTGTTCTATTTGGAAGGCAATTTGGGTTAGTATGCTATAATGACCCGAAATCCCACACACTTCAAGTTGACAATAAACCACACATGTCCAACACGAAGTGAACGGCAAGGCGAATGTTAGGGAAATAAAGAAGAAAGAAGAGAAGAGAGAAGAGAGAAAGAAAACCAAACAACATAGAATCTCACAACGCAAAAAAACAACATATAATATAATATAAATGATCATTACAAAGAGAAACTGTAAAATACATACATCAATCAAAGTACAACAAAAAATCACTAGTCATCATCCTGGACAGTTATAACAATCTATCCTCACAAATGCTGATAATTTTAAACAACCAACATAGTGGAAAATAAACATATACGTGAATATGACTTGAAGACCTCCAGCTCATCTTCGGAAGCTTCAAAGCATCCAAACTGAATCTGTAAATATACTCGGTCTGACTCGAGCATTAAAAGGGAGAACACCCATATCAATCTGGTAAACCAGCATGAAAAAACACATCTCAATTGAATTTTATAGTTATCAAAACTTTTCAAAACAAAGGTATCTCGTAAGACCGTGTCGCACATAAACATGGATGAGGTTTTACCTTATGATAACCAAAACACTTCATATCAAATCCTCTGATATTATAATAGTGTCTAGGATACAAATTCATATTAATCATAGCCGACATTGTTACATTATTAAATTCCAACATAATAGGTTTACAACGAAAACCGTAAAGGCTTGTATTAGAGAATAGATTCCATACAATGGTAGGTAAGGAACTACCTTCCGTACGGTACATTTCTAGAGGAATGTACCAAGGATCAACAACTTTGAAACCTCTGCATCTGGCAAGACCGACCTACCCTCAGACCCAACTAGTGGCAGATAGAACCAAATATAACATCACCCCGGTCGTTCCCGACCTATCCGTGGCCACAAGCATACACAACATACCTGAAATATAGAGGGTTATCTAGATAGGTAATGACCATACCCTAATGGGAACGACCCACTTAGCCTTACGACATACCCTATTTAAGCCATTACCGATTGTGAGGTTCAAGGTAATGTTTACTTTCATAGAACATATTTCACTTTGAATGCCACATTGCTAATTCCAACAACATACTAATTGGTTTCCACAAAAGTATGACCTCTGAGTTCATACACCTCATTGAAGGGTGTTAAGTGCAAGAGGGGTTACCTCTTACACCACAAAACAGATGTACGCTCATAAAAGCCAATGTACGTGGTTCTTAGATATGCAATGTCAGATATTCATCCATACAAGTTGTCTATAAATAGGACAAACCAAAGTCACTCTCCTACTACATCCTATCGGGAATCAACCCTAGGATTGGTAGCGAGCAGTCCTTGCATCGAAGATTTTCATAATAGAGCACTACTGCCACCATATATATATATATATAATAAGGAATTGCGGGGCTAGTAGCAAGCAGCCCTACATCATGAAGATCTCCGTCTTCAAAATCATTGTCTTCCACAATCTGTACTTGCGAACGCATACATTAGTCTGAAGTGATTTTTGGATAAATCTGATCCCGGTCTCTCTAGACCAACAATCGATAAGAGGCCCTCGATCCTGTAAGGAAACTAAGTCTCGTAGACTTATTACGTTTCCAACTCTCAACTAGCTATCCTTCAGCCAAGAAGGAAGCTGGTAGATTAGAGTACCATAGTCACTCCATGCTACCTGAATCATCACTCTTAACACCAAACGATAATCATGCCTACGCAGTTGGCCTCATACTAAGTACATGACTAATCAGTTCCCACATCAAGTCAAGTAACCAAAAATAGCTAAAAATGGAATCTACCATATAAGTAGTCACTAGGCCTGTTTAATTAATCTTTTATTAATTAAATCACTTTCCAAATATTTGTCTCAAAATATCTTTAAAAGATATGTTCTTATAACCATTTTAATCTTTCGATGTTATGAAAACATTTCCATATACTTATTTCAACGGTATAAGCATATTCACAAACCATTTCGTTTTCAACACTTAGAAAATATCTCCATATACTTAAATTCATAATAAATATAACTACGTATCTATCGAGGAAAGCTTTATATTTTCTAAAACACGCTTTATTGAGTCAAAACGAATGTTGCGTAAGACAACGTTATGACAACCCAAAACAATAGTATAGGGATTCGACTATTTATATTTATATAAATCCCGTATACTATATAAACACTTCTTTTCAGAAATCACTTACTATAACCACAGTGTTATAGTCTATGCCTTGCTTTCTCAAAAACTTTTATTACAACAATAATGTTGAAATCTATGTTTTCATTACTTAATACATTTTAAATCACTTTTTAAAACCATTAAACTTCATCTATAAATATCACTTTCAAAAAATTCCTTTAAAATTTTAATTTAACTTTTAAAAACGCGAATATATTTCCTTTATAAAAATCCATATTCAAATCTCAACATAAATCATTTCCATATTTATAAAACTATGTTTATAAATCTCCATTCTATTTTATAAAACTTCCCTTTATAAAATTTCTTTATGTATAAAATTCAATTTATAAATCCATTTATCAATATCAATTAAAAATCCATTTTTAATATTTATAAAACTCTATTTATAAATCTAATACTTTATTTATAAAATATTACTTTTATAAATCATTTACATAAGCCATTTCAAAAATGTTTGTTTTAGATATTTCTATCTTCTTTAAAGTCGTACTTCCTTTATAATAAAAGATGGGCTTATTTATTAAGTTTTTAAAATCTTTATAATCCAGTTTAAAATTTTCTATTTAACACATTTCACAACTATTAGTTTATAATACCAATAATCATACCTTTTATTTTATTTAAAATAAACTCCTTCTTTTAATAATTTAAGAATAATTTAAAAACATGTATTATTTCAAAATCGCTTTAAAATCCTTTTAAATCAAAATTTTCACTTTATAGTATTTTTGAAATACTAAAATAAGGCCAAGTGCTACTATAACACTAAATAAGCAAAATTATATCTATATCATCAAATATGGCATCCAACAAATCATATATCACAATATATATGGAAAGTAAAATCAACAGTGGTGAGGAATCCTTTTGGATCCCTCCAACCTGTCCCCCGCATCACATACAGTATATAATCATATAATATGGGTCATCCGCAACTAGGCGGGAATAAATCCAAACCAACTGATAAAACAGTAAATCATCCAAACAATCAACATACAGGTATACATAAAAATATATGCACTTATATAAAATACAAGTGGACTGGAGAGGTACGTTTAACTCACCAAAATTTCCAATTATTGCTAAAGCGTTCTAGTTTGAATTAAAATCGAATGGGCGTTCGATTTTAACACAAATTCCTACAAGCTCCAAATCCATCTAATTCAATTCCATAACGTAGTATTCATTGTAACGAGCACAACGCGACTAACCACATCCAAATCCGATTACGTATGGACAAGATACAACCGTTAGAACTTAGTGATAATTAAATTATAATTAACATAAATAAATTAAATTTTAAATTCATTAATTACCTTCCTATGCAAACCGGGCTGAGCCCTTTTCAACTTTGACATCGTGACTTTCGTCATTCGCCGCCGCCACAAGGGATGATCACACGTCGCTACGCCTCGCCGATGACATCCTCAGGCCAAGGTGCTTCAAACGACACCAGGCGGCCTCTATTGACGCTCCACCACCGTGTAAAACCCTCAACTACCACCGTTTATCCAGGTATTGTCGCAGCCTCGCTTCGACGTTCGATGATCAACCACCATGGATGAACTCGCCTTGGCCGCACACACACTTCTTTAGTTGGAGTCGAGGCCTGAAACGGCTCCGATCATCGTGCAAAATCTCGATCATTGGATGAAGCTAGAGTTGATGGCGGCGAGGGTTTTATTTTTAGGGTTTTGCAAAATGAAGGAAGTTAAGGTCCTTTTATAGAAAATTTTCAAACCCTAAATATTTCAAACTCCAAACAAGGCGTGCCGCCTATTGTTCTATATGTAATAACCATATTCCGAACATAATGGAACTAGTATCGCGGCCTAATTCCATCATATACAGAAGTTAACTTTCAAAATCAAATTATATTAATTTAAATTCCATTAATTAATTTCTATGCATTTCAAGCTTGCACGACTAAACGGTACGTCCGATCGCCATGAAATTTGTTAACATACAATAATTCACTATTATGTATCCAACGGTATCCAACGGTACTTGTTTCATCAAAATCTGAGATAGTGCCTCGGAAGGCTATTTTCACACGTTAATTAAAATGAATTATTATTAAAACCATTCTACTCACTTTTAAATTCAAGTTAAAGTTTACACTAACCATTTATTATTTAAAATTGAATTTAATTAATCTTCTGAAATCAATTTATTCAGATTAAATTCAAGATTCAATTATTTAAACAATTCCAATTATTAAATTTAACAATTCACATTATCAAATAAATCGCTATATTTGAAATTTAAGTTGTTTGACTTATAAAATTAACTTTTTAATATTTAAAATCAATTAAATATTACAAATTCAAATGACCAAAATCCTAGGTCGTTACATATGGGGTTTTGATAGAGTTGTCGGTGGGTTTTTAGGTCGTGGCGATTGGAGCCGTGGGTGGCGATTCCATACGTTATATACGAAGTGAGTTCATACTCTAAAATTTCGACCTTAGAGTAATATACGATTTGTTTGTTGTTGACTTGTTATGATACATTAAGGGTATGGACTTATGTGATCTACCCAGGTATCAACCTTTTTATGGTGTACCTAGAGTGTTGTTGATAGCTATGACACACTCAATACGGTCTTAGATGGACCATAAATAGCTTTATCTTATTGTGATCTCTTGGACGTTTTTGGGTCATACGTTCGTAACCTTATGAACGATTGGTCTTAGCAGTAGTGATCATATGCATTGTGGCGTACTGATTCGGTCTTAGAAGTAGTGACCATATGCATTGTGGAGTACTTGTTCGGTCTTAGCAGTAGTGACCATACATGTTGTGGCGTACCAGTTTGATCTTAGCAGTAGTGACCATACGCGTTGTGGCATACCTATTCGGTCTTAGCGGTAGTGACCATACACGTTGTGGCGTACCTATTCGGTCTTAGCAATAATAATCATATATGTTGGGGTGTATCTTGTCGATCTTAGCGGTAGTGATTGTTGTTTTGGATCAGGGTTTGATCATGGTATGTTTGTACTATATAATTAGTAGTTTTGGGTTAGTGTAGTGCAATGAAAGATATTGTTCTGACTTGTTGTTACAGGAGAAGAGCGGGTTATGGTATGATCCCCTACTTTTGAGATGGATTTACCATACTTGTTTATAGGCGGTCTGGATTATCCCTGAGCCACGTTTGTGGAGATGGTCGACTATGATTTAGTAGTTCCTGTTTATTTGTATGTAGTTTTAATATATAGTATCTTAAGATAGTTCCCCTCACACCAGGCTTTATGTCTAACCTGCATTTTGTCTTTGTTTTCTTATGTCATGACAACTCTCGGGTACTTGATTGAGTAGTTTGGAAGTCAGGTGCTTTTAGGGATATGCTAGCAGAGCACCCAGCTGTATCATTTTTGAGGCATGGCATCGATGTTTATAGATATATATACTTGTTATTTATTTGTACATGATAGACATGTTATTTGTATATGAGACTGTTGTATCAGATATTCATTCAGAACTCCATGCTTTTGAGAGTTGATGTATTCTGATTTTCTATAGTGATAGTTATTTATCAACTGCTTCTACTAGTGTGGTTTTTTATATCTTGTTATTCTATTCTATTCTATTCATGTATATTCGGTATATTATATATTGTCATTCCATTGTTAGATCTTATCGATGTCTTGCTTTAGTGTTTTGTTCTAATTTTACCCCGACGATATGTCTATTATGGTATTCAAAAGTCGTGCGATGATGTAAGACGCTGAATTTTGGGTATTACAAGGGGCGAGTTGTTACAACATTCATCTCAAAATATTTGAACTATCATTAAGTGAAGGCAAAGTAGGAGAAACCTAGTGGATTGTTGCAACCATTAGAGATTCCTAAGTGGAAATGGGAGAAAATATCAATGGACTTTGTAGATGGACTATCGAGGACTCGAGCATGGTATGATGGCATTTGGGTCATAGTAGATCAGTTGATCAAGAGTGTGAGGTTTATACCTATTAAGTCAAGTAGAATGACATCAAGTTGGCAGAGTTGTATGTAAAATGGATAGTATGATTTCATAGTGTACTGAAGTGCATTGTGAGCGATCGAGACCCATTGTTCACTAGTGGGTTTTGGAAGAGCTTACAAGAGGCATCAAGGATTAACCTGCATCTTAGTATAGCTTATCACCCATAAATGGATAAGCACACCGAAAGAGTAAATTGTATATTGGAAGATCTCTTGCGAGCTTGCATTATAGATTTTGGTGGATCATGGGATAATCATTTACATTTGGTGGAGTTTGCATACAACAACAGTTACCAGTTGAGTATTGGTATGGCTCTGTATAAAGCATTGTATGACCGACCATATAACACTCCTTCACGTTGGTGGGAAGCGGGCGAGAAATTGATACTTGGGCTAGATATGATTAGAAAGAATTCGAAGAAGATTGAGGTCAATCGGCAACGAATGAAAGCTACTCAAGATCGACAGAAAAGCTATGCGGATAAGAGACGAAGAGAATTAGAGTTTTCTATAAGAGATATGGTGTTTGTAAAGGTTTCTCCTCTGAAGAATGTAGTTCGATTCGGTAGAAAGGGGAAGTTAGCACCGAGATTTTTAGGTCCTTTTCCAATAGTCGAGAGAATCGAGAAGCTAGCATATAGGGTTGACTTACCTCGGAAGATGGTAGGCGTCCACAACATTTTTCATGTCTCTTATCTATGGAAGTTTGTGCACAACTCATGCGTGATAAGGTAGAACCAGAAGTTTCTATACCTCGTAGGCTACTCCGTATTATTGGGTACGATACGAAACAGCTTTGGTGAAAGACAGTGAAGCTAGTGAAGGTATAATGGAGCGAAAGTGATGAAGATTGTACATGGAAGATGGAAGAAAGCATGAGGATTACGTGTCCAGAGCTCTTTGAATGGTAAGATCCACCATTTATCATATCTTCTTTCACCATTGTATGCAATATTTGATAGGTTAGTGTTCCATACGCCAGGATAGGTCACCTATACTATTGATTGCATAGCTGATTGTTTGATATGTGTAACGACCCGCATTTTTGACCGTTCAAGTCGACAATAATCCACACATGTCCAACTCAAACCGTTCAAAAAGGCAGATGGTTATTGGGGTTAAATAAGAAAAGGAAAGAAAGAACAGAAGCAAACTCAGAATCTTGCAGCGGAAGGAACAAGATATAATAATAAAATAACAGTTCATGAAGCTGTTAAATAAATAAATTTGATTATTATTATACATCATAAATCAGAGTTACATACATATCAGAGATAAAACAACAATGCAGGGGAAAAATATTACAATAGTAGAATACAAATGATGTAATACCAAACTCCGTCTTCGTCCTCCAGAATATACCTTCAACCTAATCTGAAATGCTCAGGCTGACCCGAGCGTAATGAAAAGACAAAACACTCGAGTCAGGACTAAAATATCTCATGTAGGTTAAATCGAATAAGCAAATATGAGTGCGACGGCGTCGGAGATGTTTACGGGTTTTAGCCACCTCCTATCCAGTGTCAACGTGAGTGCAATAACTTAAGAGATGTTACGGGATTTTCCATCTCTCAAGGATCCGTTAAACTATCTACTATGTAGTACAATACGCTATTATAATATGTCTACATTAAAGTAAAAGTATTAAAATAGCGTTAAGCCATGGCCCATTAACACAGTTTATATTCCCAAGAGCATATACAAGACCGTAGTTTCCCCAAAACCGGAAGTCATCAGAGGGCAATCCATATACTAAAGGTACAAAACAAAACGTAGTGGTCGCGAATAGGATAATCAGTATGACAAGGTACATGAGGCGATACCAACTAGGATACTAGTAGTTGCGTGATCCGGACTGATGTTGGGCATAACAGCTACTACCCCAACACCGCGAAACAACACTCCCAAATCGCGGGGTGCACCCAAATCGAATCACAAAAGTAATAGACATGGTATCAAAGGAGTGTGTCCGCTAGAGATGGCGATCCTCAATAGCCCGGCGCGGCTCCTGTTTTAGTCATGTCAGGGGTCATCCAAAATCATTCTCTTTCTTCAGTCAACGCGTTCGCCAAACCATCCACTTCATTCTGGATCAACACTCCGCGTATAATAGTTATTAAAGTGGTTTTCGGTATCAACAGAGAGTATGTCCATATCCGATCCCGGTCTCTTTAATAACTACGTTATATTTTTCACACCGGTTGGATCTTTTACATTTTCAAAATCAATTCATCATTGATTATCAAAATATCATATTCGCTTCAAAGATCAAATCCATTTCAAAATCATCTTATTTACTCAAAATATACGATTTCATTTCAAAAATCATTTTTGCCTCAATACCTCATTTCGATTTCAAAATCATTTTCGCCTCAATATCTCATTTCGATTTCAAATTTATTTTTCGCCTCAATATCTCATTTCGATTTCAAAATCATTTTTCGCCTCAAAATCTCATTTCGATTTCAAAATCATTTTTCGCCTCAAAATCTCATTTCGATTTCAAAATCATTTTTCGCCTCAAAATCTCATAAAACGATTCACATAAACTCGAATTCCAAAATTTAAAATTTAATCAAATTTCAAATCATCAATTTCAACTCGATTCAGCTTCTCGATAAACCATTTCAAATTATCAATTTCAAATACATATTTGAACCACAAAATAAACAATTTCACTTTCAATATATTTCGAACTTTAAATATTTCACATTTCAAAACAGCTCATATCTTTATATAAGAATATAAGATTCGCTTTAAAACCATTTCGTATTCAAATTAGAATATACTTCAAATTAAACATCCGTATTAAGTAGTTTACTTAATTTCTGGAGCAATTCCAATTCAATAAACTTAGATTCACATTCGGATTTCAAGAATTCATTTAAGTATTACATTCCAAATCAATTTCAGTTCAAATCACATTCAAATCAATTTTGTCTTCAAATTTAATTCAATAGTTTCAATTTAGTCCAATTCACAAATTTCTTTGAATTTCAATTAAATTCCAAATTAATTAAATCTCAATTTCAAATCAATTTTCAATTCCAACTCAACTTGAAATATCATTTCATATAAATTTTCTTAGAAATATTCAGAGTTCGATTAAAAGTCCAATCTTTTACAACAAATCAACTTTCGAAAATTTACGCCGTATTTCGATTTTTTCTTAAAATCTAAACTTCGAATAATTAAACAATTTCATTTACCAAGTTTAAATTCCAACATTTCGAGCTTCAATTCAAAATAATTCAATTTCCATAAATTAGATTTTTATTCTTAAAATCAATTCATTTAAATAATTTCAAAACAACTTTTTTTAAAATCATTTAATTTAACCAACCCGGTGTCCGTATATAATTTCCTAACCTATGGCCAAGTGGATAATTATTTCAATTTTAATTTCAAGGATGGACATATATCATTTCAATCCAAATAGATGTCATAGGTATATCATTTCAACCTATTTCTTAATTTATTCGAAATGATTCAGTTTACAGTTTATATGCAATAAACAATATACATGATGATAGCATGATATATCAAAATAAATAAACAACCAATATCGACCAATAGCACCCATCACAACAAATCAACCATAAAGCCAATAACATTCACAACAACTTCATAATTATCAATATCAGGTAATTTGATCGCAATTAAATTTTAACTTCAATTTGACTGTCAATTTAATTTTCAACGGTGAATTCAAATGACAATCTATATGACAATTAAAATTTTATCAAACAACGACAAATAAATCCATATCACTTCATAATGTCAGATTTAACTACCATAAAGATATTCAGTCAATTGTGAGCGTATAAACACTCACCTTGATTTCAATTCCAAATCAAATCGAACGACGTTCGATTTAACCTAAAATTTTAACGAGTTCCAAATGTCTTCAGATCTGCACTGCAGTGTAGAACTCGTCGTTGCGATTCCAACGTCGCCAGTTTCGTCCAATTCCGACCTCGCACGGATGAGATATGATATTTTAAAGTTTGGATATAAATTTATATAAATTAATTACAATCTTTTTTTTTTTTTTTTACCATCAGAGCCGTCCATATCTCCAGAGCAAATCACGGCCGCAACCTTCATCTTCTCCCCTGCTCGTTCAAAACACGGAAGAACCCATCACTGCACGCCAAAACCTCATCCACGCGCGAGGCAAACGACGACCGGACGATGATCAGGATGTTCCCACACGAGCGCCTCGCCTTGTTCCACCTACGCCAGAAGTTTCACATCACCAGTCGCCGCCGTTTGCACGCAAACCGAGAAAAACCGAGCATGCTTCCAAGCCAGATCTGGGCGAATCCATGGCGTAAAAGCATAGATCAACCGTATGGATTTGAAGAGCTCGTCGAGATCTACAACTTTGCTTTTGGAATTTTTTGATTTCGTTGAACGGATTGAGAGATATTAAGGAAAGAAGTTCGAGCGATTCTGGCCATTGAATAGGTGGCGGCCATGAGATAGAATTAGGGTTTCTGGATTAAAATGACAGTAAAACTGTCTTGGTTTGTGTGTGTATTTATATAGGTAGGTCCAAAGTCGTCCGAACTCCAAACGAGACGTGCCGCCAGGCGTTTATAAGGTTTTACCCCCGTTCCGGACGCAATGGAACTAGTCCCAAGGCCTAATTCAATCGTATGTGGAAGATAGCTTTTTGAAGTCGATTATTTTAATTAACGACGTTAAATTTCTACGCGTTTCAAGCTCGCACGACCAAACGACAAGTCCGATTGCTACGAAAATTGAAACCTTACAATAATTCACTATTACGGATCCGATGAAACTGGTTTCGTCGAAATCCGAGACAGTTGTAAAAATGGCTATTTCTATTGTTTAATTTCAATATAAAATTCCCAATTTTAAATTATTAACTTTTAAATCAAATCTCAATTGTTCACAAATTTCATTTTTAATTTCACAGTAATTAACAATCTTTTACAATGCAGTTTTCCATTATAAATCCAGTATAAAAGATTACATTAGATTCAGCGTTCAATTATATTGTAATTCAAATTCAAGTTATTTAATTCCAATTGAATTCTTTTATTTCGATTTACACTTTCATTATTGAAACAACCATTTACTTATACATTATTATCAATAGTTTATAATTCATTTACTTTCATTTTCTTCAGCTATCATCTTATTCAAATTCACAGTAATATTAAATTACATTCATTTACGTTGATTTCCATATTATAACTTCAATATTAAATGTACATTTTATTTATTTCGTTGTTTACAATCAAATTCAATTCAATTCAATTACTTGTTACATTCAAATTTAAATCTTTACTTACGTTCAGTTACCAGTTAACATCTTTATCAAATTACAGTTTCGGTTATTATTTGATTTCAATCAACTGTAATATTAAGTTACATTTATTTATATTAGTTTCAATAACATAAACTTCCACTATTAAATCTACCGTTTTATTTATTCTTTGTTTACAATCATAACCAATTTGGTTTACAATCAAACTCAATTCATTATTTACATTCACTACAAGTTAACATCCATATTTAATTTACAAATAAGTTATTTCAGAATTCAGTTTTGTATTTTAACTTGTAATTCACTTTTAACAACACAAAATTTTATTTCCTTCGGATTTTTATCCAAAATTTTCATTTTAATTCGTATTTTTAAAGTGTTAAAAATACGGGTCGTTACATTCTCCCCCACTTAAAACTTTTCGTCCTCGAAAAAGAACGAAGAAGGGGAAACTATCATTTAGATATAATTCATTCAAAATATTCGACTTATTTGCAAAAATTTAGTTATAGGATTTTTAAAATCTCAAAATTTTCTAACTCCCGGATTTTTGAAAAATTTCGGCAGCACCTCCTTTGCGCGGCTAGGACCGAAAAATTTCACAGTGGTAATAATTGCATGATATACATCTCATTACAAGAATAAGGCATCCCAAAACATGGGGGACACAATAATATACCACAACATAAACTGTAATCCGAGAACATACCTTTTATTTAGCGTTTATTAGCATTTTAACTTACATTTTGCATTAAGCGCAGAAGCGAGCTCCACAAGCGAAGCGCAACCCCTTTGCTACCTACTAAAATGCTCAATAACCAAGTTAGAACCATGCATGTAAAGATAGATCGATATACTTATCATAAACAACACACATATAACATGTTTAGCTTCAAAACTGAAATTCCAATTTCAGGACAGCAAATGAATCTCGGTTTTTTGGTCCCCTAAACGATAAAATTTGACAATGGAATCTAAATAAAAGTTGTTGCATTCGTTTCAGGCTTTCCGGAATGTCCAAAATCATTGAATTCAGACCTTCCGTTCAAAAGTTACGATCGTTTTACTAAATAGATACGCCTCAGCCTGGCAATGAATTGCGCAGGTCAGCGACGTTTGGTCACGTTTTTGACCTTCTAAACGACAGCAAAACACCAAATGCTTAAAACAAAAGTTTTAGCATATGTTCTAATCTTTCCAGAAAGTGCAAGATCGTCAAAATCCGATACACCAGTAAAAAGTTATGACGAGAATACTAAGGTGCTTCAGATTTCTACTTCGCACGGCCAGCGACTAATATTGGTGTTTTAAGCCTAGTGGATGAAGGTATTTATCAAAACATTCTAAACAAAAGATGTAGCACAGTTTCTAGGCTTTCCGAAAAGTCCAAGATCGTCAAATTCCGTTCAATCATTTAAAAGTTATGGTTGTTTTTGTTTCAGCATATATTGGACAATTTTGGATTTTTCCAAAAATTTGCTTTTCTTATTTCAAAGTACAAACCATCAACTTCAAATTTTCTAAAGAAACAATCATAAACACAAAGTCGTTTATTTTCTTATTTATCCATGAAATAAGTTTACATTCGATTTGTTTCCGATTTATTCAAGTTTGTTTCATAATTTAAATTCAAGTCAATTTGCTTCAATTTAATTTGAATTCAATTATATTTAATTTCACTTTGCTTCAAATTTGAATTTAATTATTTAAAATTTTTATTCCATTTATTCAATTCCATTTACACTAATGAATTCTATTTAATCAATTATCATCTATCTAACATAACAACCAATGCATATCAAACATTAACATCCATCCATAATCTACACTAAATCAATTATACATTTCCAAGTCAAAATTTTAATTTCATACACTTCCAAGTTTATTGACATTTAGTTTTATTCAAATTTAATTAGTTTCCATTTACTAATTTTATATTTAATTAATTTTAAATTTAATTCATTTTACAACTTAAATTTCCTTTATATTTACAACTATCAATAGATCTTCACATTTTTATTATTTGCAATCACACTTGTATATTATTCATTTACTTATCCTTATTAGCATTTTAAACTTTTTAAGTATTTGGTAAGTTATAGCTATGCAAATAGAATGTAGTTAAACAATATACAACTTCTTTTCGTTCAATTTGAGTGTTATACCTATTAAATAAATTTCCAATTTATTATTTTCCAAATTAAGGGTTACTACTACAATTTTAAATTAATTTTTTTTTTTTACACTTAAATTCAATTTCACCTTTTTCCATTCATAAGTTTCAAACAATTCAAGATTTACTTTAGTTTAATAATTAAAATCATTCCTTATTAGAGAACTTAAGAATTTCAACTCCAGATTCGATTTAAACCATTTTTTTTCTAAATATATATATGTATGTATACTAATATCTTTATATCTCAAATCATACTTTTTAGAAGAATTTTAATCAGCATTGAAATATATATATATACTTATTTTCATTTCATACTTTAGAAAATTACAATTTTAAATCAAAACAGGTTTAGAAAAACTATTAAGTGATCTCCCCCACTTAGACTCTCAAAAATAAACGTCGATGATGCGTGCACTCATCACCGAAATCATTCTCTAGTGTCAAGAGGGGAGTATAACACTTACTTCATTTGAAAATCCTTTGAAAACCATTTCTAATCGAATATACTATCATATAATACTTGTATTATACATTTCAAATTTTTGTTAATAAATTTTCAAAACACCGAAATTTAAATTCTCCATCTTAATTTAAATTCATTTTTATTTTATTTGATTTACCATTTATATTCATTGTCAATCATATTTACAAGTTTCATTTCTTAAAATCGTCTAATAGTCAATAGTTAGAAATATTGACTAATCAATAATAAATGATGATAATCTAATATTATCATCTCCTAACAACCAATACAATCAAAATTTATAAATTTTCAAGATAGTTCTTTTATATAAAATATAGTCCAAAACAATATTATGTCAATCTGTCCTATTCGAGTGTTTAGAAACTCCTATCGATGCCTTGGCGTCCCAAGTACCAACCAGAATTTATAAATACTCAACGGAACAAATCAACACAATATAAAACCATTTTATAGCAAATAACAAGTACGCTCTCTCATATACACTCAAACTCATTCATAGGTTTCAACCCTATTTCAACGAGTTATTCCCCACTAGAGCTCAGGTAATCTAAACCAAAGCTCTGATACCAACTGTAACGACCCGCATTTTTGACCGTTCAAGTCGACAATAATCCACACATGTCCAACTCAAACCGTTCAAAAAGGCAGATGGTTATTGGGGTTAAATAAGAAAAGGAAAGAAAGAACAGAAGCAAACTCAGAATCTTGCAGCGGAAGGAACAAGATATAATAATAAAATAACAGTTCATGAAGCTGTTAAATAAATAAATTTGATTATTATTATACATCATAAATCAGAGTTACATACATATCAGAGATAAAACAACAATGCAGCGGAAAAATATTACAATAGTAGAATACAAATGATGTAATACCAAACTCCGTCTTCATCCTCCAGAATATACCTTCAACCTAATCTGAAATGCTCAGGCTGACCCGAGCGTAATGAAAAGACAAAACACTCGAGTCAGGACTAAAATATCTCATGTAGGTTAAATCGAATAAGCAAATATGAGTGCGACGGCGTCGGAGATGTTTACGGGTTTTAGACACCTCCTATCCAGTGTCAACGTGAGTGCAATAACTTAAGAGATGTTACGGGATTTTCCATCTCTCAAGGATCCGTTAAACTATCTACTATGTAGTACAATACGCTATTATAATATGTCTACATTAAAGTAAAAGTATTAAAATAGCGTTAAGCCATGACCCATTAACACAGTTTATATTCCCAAGAGCATATACAAGACCGTAGTTTCCCCAAAACCGGAAGTCATCAGAGGGCAATCCATATACTAAAGGTACAAAACAAAACGTAGTGGTCGCGAATAGGATAATCAGTATGACAAGGTACATGAGGCGATACCAACTAGGATACTAGTAGTTGCGTGATCCGGACTGATGTTGGGCATAACAGCTACTACCCCAACACCGCGAAACAACACTCCCAAATCGCGGGGTGCACCCAAATCGAATCACAAAAGTAATAGACATGGTATCGAAGGAGTGTGTCCGCTAGAGATGGCGATCCTCAATGGCCCGGCGCGGCTCCTGTTTTAGTCATGTCAGGGGTCATCCAAAATCGTTCTCTTTCTTCAGTCAACGCGTTCGCCAAACCATCCACTTCATTCTGGATCAACACTCCGCGTATAATAGTTATTAAAGTGGTTTTCGGTATCGACAGAGAGTATGTCCATATCCGATCCCGGTCTCTTTAATAACTACGTTATATTTTTCACACCGGTTGGATCTTTTACATTTTCAAAATCAATTCATCATTGATTATCAAAATATCATATTCGCTTCAAAGATCAAATCCATTTCAAAATCATCTTATTTACTCAAAATATACGATTTCATTTCAAAAATCATTTTCGCCTCAATACCTCATTTCGATTTCAAAATCATTTTCGCCTCAATATCTCATTTCGATTTCAAATTTATTTTTCGCCTCAATATCTCATTTCGATTTCAAAATCATTTTTCGCCTCAAAATCTCATTTCGATTTCAAAATCATTTTTCGCCTCAAAATCTCATTTCGATTTCAAAATCATTTTTCGCCTCAAAATCTCATAAAACGATTCACATAAACTCGAATTCCAAAATTTAAAATTTAATCAAATTTCAAATCATCAATTTCAACTCGATTCAGCTTCTCGATAAACCATTTCAAATTATCAATTTCAAATACATATTTGAACCACAAAATAAACAATTTCACTTTCAATATATTTCGAACTTTAAATATTTCACATTTCAAAACAGCTCATATCTTTATATAAGAATATAAGATTCGCTTTAAAACCATTTCGTATTCAAATTAGAATATACTTCAAATTAAACATCCGTATTAAGTAGTTTACTTAATTTCTGGAGCAATTCCAATTCAATAAACTTAGATTCACATTCGGATTTCAAGAATTCATTTAAGTATTACATTCCAAATCAATTTCAGTTCAAATCACATTCAAATCAATTTTGTCTTCAAATTTAATTCAATAGTTTCAATTTAGTCCAATTCACAAATTTCTTTGAATTTCAATTAAATTCCAAATTAATTAAATCTCAATTTCAAATCAATTTTCAATTCCAACTCAACTTGAAATATCATTTCATATAAATTTTCTTAGAAATATTCAGAGTTCGATTAAAAGTCCAATCTTTTACAACAAATCAACTTTCGAAAATTTACGCCGTATTTCGATTTTTTCTTAAAATCTAAACTTCGAATAATTAAACAATTTCATTTACCAAGTTTAAATTCCAACATTTCGAGCTTCAATTCAAAATAATTCAATTTCCATAAATTGGATTTTTATTTTTAAAATCAATTCATTTAAATAATTTCAAAACAACTTTTTTTAAAATCATTTAATTTAACCAACCCGGTGTCCGTATATAATTTCCTAACCTATGGCCAAGTGGATAATTATTTCAATTTTAATTTCAAGGATGGACATATATCATTTCAATCCAAATAGATGTCATAGGTATATCATTTCAACCTATTTCTTAATTTATTCGAAATGATTCAGTTTACAGTTTATATGCAATAAACAATATACATGATGATAGCATGATATATCAAAATAAATAAACAACCAATATCGACCAATAGCACCCATCACAACAAATCAACCATAAAGCCAATAACATTCACAACAACTTCATAATTATCAATATCAGGTAATTTGATCGCAATTAAATTTTAACTTCAATTTGACTGTCAATTTAATTTTCAACGGTGAATTCAAATGACAATCTATATGACAATTAAAATTTTATCAAACAACGACAAATAAATCCATATCACTTCATAATGTCAGATTTAACTACCATAAAGATATTCAGTCAATTGTGAGCGTATAAACACTCACCTTGATTTCAATTCCAAATCAAATCGAACGACGTTCGATTTAACCTAAAATTTTAACGAGTTCCAAATGTCTTCAGATCTGCACTGCAGTGTAGAACTCGTCGTTGCGATTCCAACGTCGCCAGTTTCGTCCAATTCCGACCTCGCACGGATGAGATATGATATTTTAAAGTTTGGATATAAATTTATATAAATTAATTACAATCTTTTTTTTTTTTTTTACCATCAGAGCCGTCCATATCTCCAGAGCAAATCACGGCCGCAACCTTCATCTTCTCCCCTGCTCGTTCAAAACACGGAAGAACCCATCACTGCACGCCAAAACCTCATCCACGCGCGAGGCAAACGACGACCGGACGATGATCAGGATGTTCCCACACGAGCGCCTCACCTTGTTCCACCTACGCCAGAAGTTTCACATCACCAGTCGCCGCCGTTTGCACGCAAACCGAGAAAAACCGAGCATGCTTCCAAGCCAGATCTGGGCGAATCCATGGCGTAAAAGCATAGATCAACCGTATGGATTTGAAGAGCTCGCCGAGATCTACAACTTTGCTTTTGGAATTTTTTGATTTCGTTGAACGGATTGAGAGATATTAAGGAAAGAAGTTCGAGCGATTCTGGCCATTGAATAGGTGGCGGCCATGAGATAGAATTAGGGTTTCTGGATTAAAATGACAGTAAAACTGTCTTGGTTTGTGTGTGTATTTATATAGGTAGGTCCAAAGTCGTCTGAACTCCAAACGAGACGTGCCGCCAGGCGTTTATAAGGTTTTACCCCCGTTCCGGACGCAATGGAACTAGTCCCAAGGCCTAATTCAATCGTATGTGGAAGATAGCTTTTTGAAGTCGATTATTTTAATTAACGACGTTAAATTTCTACGCGTTTCAAGCTCGCACGACCAAACGACAAGTCCGATTGCTACGAAAATTGAAACCTTACAATAATTCACTATTACGGATCCGATGAAACTGGTTTCGTCGAAATCCGAGACAGTTGTAAAAATGGCTATTTCTACTGTTTAATTTCAATATAAAATTCCCAATTTTAAATTATTAACTTTTAAATCAAATCTCAATTGTTCACAAATTTCATTTTTAATTTCACAGTAATTAACAATCTTTTACAATGCAGTTTTCCATTATAAATCCAGTATAAAAGATTACATTAGATTCAGCGTTCAATTATATTGTAATTCAAATTCAAGTTATTTAATTCCAATTGAATTCTTTTATTTCGATTTACACTTTCATTATTGAAACAACCATTTACTTATACATTATTATCAATAGTTTATAATTCATTTACTTTCATTTTCTTCAGCTATCATCTTATTCAAATTCACAGTAATATTAAATTACATTCATTTACGTTGATTTCCATATTATAACTTCAATATTAAATGTACATTTTATTTATTTCGTTGTTTACAATCAAATTCAATTCAATTCAATTACTTGTTACATTCAAATTTAAATCTTTACTTACGTTCAGTTACCAGTTAACATCTTTATCAAATTACAGTTTCGGTTATTATTTGATTTCAATCAACTGTAATATTAAGTTACATTTATTTATATTAGTTTCAATAACATAAACTTCCACTATTAAATCTACCGTTTTATTTATTCTTTGTTTACAATCATAACCAATTTGGTTTACAATCAAACTCAATTCATTATTTACATTCACTACAAGTTAACATCCATATTTAATTTACAAATAAGTTATTTCAGAATTCAGTTTTGTATTTTAACTTGTAATTCACTTTTAACAACACAAAATTTTATTTCCTTCGGATTTTTATCCAAAATTTTCATTTTAATTCGTATTTTTAAAGTGTTAAAAATACGGGTCGTTACAATATGTGTGATGGTTGCTTATGATTGATAGGCATGTGGGATGACCATGGTTGCTTATACTTTGGCATGTTTGGAGAATCGAGAGCGAAATTCCTAAAAGGAGGGGAGGGGGTGAATGTAGCTACGTGTATTTTATGTATCGAAGGATCGTAAAATATTTTTATTTTATTCGTATGAGGTCGTATGATTCTATAATTTTAGAAATGACTTAGGGACATTTTACACACCTATGATTTTTCCTGGATTTCTATGTGATCATTTTGACCCTGAAAATCTTGTTTGGGCTATAACTTTTGACAGGAGTTGAATTAGGGTCTCAAACAAATTCCATTTCTTCAGGATGATGGTTTCTCATTTCGTAGAGTGGTCATAATAGAAAAACGATCTTACGGTTATGAAGTTATGTCTGTTTTAAGTTTTTAAAGCTGTTGGTCAGGATTAGTGTGTAATTCATTAGGCCCATTAGTCTAATTATATAATACTATAAATAGAGGGCTGAAGAGTCAAATTAAAACTTTCCCCTCTCGTTCTAAATCTAGTATAACTCTAATTAACCCTAGATCCATCATAATTTCATCCAAAATCACCCAAACTGCTCTCTGAATCAAACTAGATTGCGGATTAGAGATTGGATTCTCAATTAGAAAATAGGGATCATTAAATTGCTTGATCTGGAGTGCTTTTCTTCGCTGTCCGGATTAGATCTACATATAAGTTGATTGAATTTTGTAATTGGTGAGCAGTTTATGCCTTCTCACTATGTATGCATGTTTATATGGTAAAATCATAGGATTTAACATGTTTTAAATTGGCTTTTGGTCATAAAACCTTTTCTAACTTTAATTACATGATAAACTATGTATATAATCTAGACTGATTAAAAATCATCCTTGCTCATGCTCATATATTTATGCTATATGTAGATCTATGTTAGAAAGTGACTTGTTTATCTTACTTTAATGGATTGCAAGTTTGACTAGATGAAATTGCTTGTTATTTTATGTTTGAATGGTATGATTTGATGTTGTTTGCTAGTGTTGTGATTGCATAGAAAGTTAGGTCGGAGAATTGAGCAAATAGGAGGCAAAGTTTGTCGGACTTGGATGAAAATTGGTAGATAGGCTCAGGAGAAGGCAAGAGGCTACATGATAACTCGAAAAAGGGTAGGAGTTAATGTCATAACTCGGCACCGAGTTATGACGCTTACTCGTGTGCACTTCTCGAATTCATGGATGGGAAGGGTTTGTCAAGTGGAGGTTGTTTATAGTTTGATGCAGGAAATTTGGCTAAGTGTTGGATGTGATGACGAGTTATCTATAGAACTAGAAGAATGAGCTTTAGATTGGGAGCCAAGTTATCAAGGAGGAATGAGTCGAGGTCTAAAGCACTTGAAGAAGAGTACTAGAGCCATAGAGGAAAACTTAGCATCATGTTGGCTAAGTATATAACTCGGCACCGAGTTATGCCTATAACTCAGTACCGAATTATCACTGTACAAAGGTGAAAGGTGGAACTTCTAGGGACTGATGTAGAGGTTCTACAGATCATGCTGGAGGTGTTGGCTCATTCGTATCAGGTTGGATGACGATATAACAACATAATGAAAAGCTATGGTCTTTGGATGTTGGCTCGTGTTGGGAGTAGGTTTCAAAGATGGTGGCTCATAAAGGATGGAGCCGTATGATTAGGGAATGTGGAAGGGTTCCTCATGAATAATGGAAACTAGATTAAGCAAGAAAGGCTCGGTATCAAAATGGAGCAAAGGTAGGCTCGGGTATGTGTGTTAAGGAATCGTTGATGACTCGGAGAGTTTTCAGTTGTACTCAAATCAAAGGTATTGGAAGTGAGGACGAACATGGGTCAATTGAGGGACCTGTATACCTTGGACCTGTAGCTTTGGGTCTAGTGTCCATCTTTGGACTGTGAGACACATATACAACTTTAGGCTGCGAGATACGAGAGTACAACAGAAAACCAGGATTTCCATTAGTCCCTGGCTTGGGGTCATACGAGTTATCATATATTCAGAGCATATAGAGTGATAGTTAGGATTGTTCAATGGATGTTATGGTTGCTTTGATTGCTTTCTTTGGTAGGCTATCACTCACATGTATCAAGGGAAGTAGGTATTGGAGATAGGAATACCTGGAAGACTGATATCCTTTATTTGGTTTGAGGTATATCTTTATGATATTGTATAGTAGCATATTATAGTGTTATATGCTAACTCTTTGGTTGCAGGGATATGTCAAGTATGGTTCTTGTACTCTTGTTCCTTACCATATTCACCTGTATAATATTATGAGACTCATTTACCTCTCACACCAGACTGTTGTCTGACCCAAGGTTTTATGCTTTGTTTCTTATTATCTTGGATACTCTTAAATGAGTAGACTAGATAACAGGTCCAGATGACATAGTAGCTGTTAGGAGGATGAGCTATCTCGTATTATATATGGTGTCTACGCTTATTCCGTTGTGCAACGCTAAGGAGCCTTAGCAGTGATTGCTTACCATTTGTATTTGAGATAGTTGTTGAGTTTGTTTTCATTGTATAAACTCCACTATTGATGTATAACTCTATGGATATTATACTTTCATGATGATGATCTGTTCACATTGTTATTACTGTCTCTTCTGTTGTATATGTGATATTATATTTTATCCATGCGCTGTGAGATATACGACATGTTATATGCTATATTGATTTATTTCTATCTTGATGATCGTCCTACATCAGCCAGGCACGACAACAATATACTATTTATATACTATTGGTGCCGGTGGTATATAGCGGTCGTCACAAGTGATTTCAGTTAGAAGATAAAATATAAAAATTGTGATATTATAATAAGTAATATTTAAGATTAAATTAATAAAAATATGGTTTTGTTTAGAAAAAACATTAATTTATCATCTTATTAATAGTTGCAATACCTTTTGTGTCATAGTTTTTGTATAGATGTGAACTTTCAGAAATACTTCCGCATTTTGCATATGAGGCCAGGAGTTCAATTCCCACTTTTAACAAAATTCCTTTATATTTTTTATAAGATCACCATTCCAATCCCACCCTTAACAAAGATGCATATTTATTTTTATGAGTGCACAAGTTCTAATCTTAATTGACAAAAATTATACCTTTTCCACATGTATTTAGTTTACTTATTTTACAATCTTAATACCATAAAGTATTTATTTTTAAATATACCTTCTTTACGTTTTATTTTTCAAAAATATTTTTGATATTTTTTTATTTAATTCCCCAACTTCATCTTAATGCCACAATAATTTCTTAAATATATACTTCGCCCATTTCTTTTACAAATGTAAATTTAAGAGTTCATTTATTTAACTTTCTATCTTCATAAAAAATATTATTCTTATAAAATATATCATTGAAATTTAAGTGATCCCTTTTGCATTTGACTTTTCAAATTTGAATTTTAGAATTTTAATATTGTATCAAATATTTCAGTTTTGAAATAAAGCAGTAGAAACTATTTTGAAAATATTTATATACATTTTCTAATCTCGAATTTTTACATCTTTTAACCCAATTATAACTTTTTGTATTTGAACTTGAACAATTTCAATGCTAGGTCATTTCTTATATAATTTTTATGCAAAATTTAGTAATCTTTATCTTTGATAATTATTGCATTACCTTTAGAGTCTTTTTTGTTTGGTTGTGAACTTTCATTAATACCTTTAATCGAATTAATATAATATAAAACCAATAATTTTAGAAAGAGTAGAATAAAGATAATAAAGTAATGAATAATATTCAAATAAAAAATACTAATAACTGGGAAGAGAAAAAAATGCATGTTTTGTTAAACATTCACGCACATCATTATATTTACACGATAATCTTAGCAATGTTTTTAGGTTGTCCTATATGCTAGTTTTATTTACTAAGATCATATATTTGCTAATATTTAAACAAACATATTCAAAATATTTTAATATATTCATGAGTGTTTTTTTGCATATCCTTTTATATGCACGAGCATCGCACATGCCAAAACACTCGTTAATCTATTAAATAATGGTAAAGGAGAAAATTTTTATACTCTCTTATTGATTCTCGGGATTTCCTCCTCTTTCCGTCATTCTCTCCAGATATTTTATTTTTAAATCTCTTCAATTTATCATTATTATAATAATTATTACAATGTTGCTACTTTCTAGTGGTTCCTTTTTCTATTGTTTTATATTTCAATACCAACATTTAATAATTTTTACAATTATTTACATATTTCTCTCAAGTTTTCTTTTATTATTTTACATTAAAGTCCATATATTACTGTTAGTTAGATGGTATTAAATTTAAAATGAATAAATAAATTTAACAAATATTCATTAATTAATCTAATTAATTCTTAAAAAATGACAATTCAATGTGTATCCCACATTCATATTGAATAGTTAATTAGATGATATTAAATTTAAACTTAATAAATAAATTTAACAAATATTCATTAATTAATCTATTTAATTCTTAAAAAATGACAATTTAATGTGCATGCCACATTCATATTGATAAAAAATGGTAAAACTAATTTTTCATTCAACTCCATATAGTTTAAAGCTTCCATAATTATATAAAAATTACTTCGGTGTTATACTACTTTTCTCCTTTGTCATTTTACATTTAAATACCAATATTTAATAGTTTCTACAATTATTTATGGGTTTTCTAAGGTTTTTTATATTATTTTGCATTCAAATTCATATATTTAAATTTATTAAGTGATCGTAAATTTAAACTTTTTAAATACATCTAATTAACAAATATTTATTAACTGATATAATAAATCATAAAAAACGACAATCAATGTGTATACCACATTTCTATCGACAAAAGTGGTAAAACTTTTTTTCATTCTAGTCCGTACGATTAAAAAAGATTACAAATATATACAAAATTTTATTAAATACCATTACATTATTCTACATTCAAGTTCACAAAATTTCTTTCTTCCTAAAATTAGTTTTTTTTAATTGAGTATTTAGATGGTAATACATAGTACTGCAAGTCTCAGGTAGCATACAACATACTACATGTCCCGCACCAAAATCTAAGTTCCTAACCACCAGGACAGTGGTGCTGGTCTTCTAAAATTAGCATTTTAATACAAAGAAAAACATACATAATTTTTTCCTTTCTAAAGTTGATAGTTCATTACAAAAAAATATATACGCAATCTTTTCTTTCAAAAACTTGTATATCATTACATATATAACAATTTTCCTTTCCAAATTTGGTATGTCAAGGTCATTAATATTTTTTATTATGAAGAATGGCATTGCAATCAATGATAAGTGGTGAATGTTCGTATTATATGATTTGAATAATAATAAAAAAAATTAGGTATAATGTTTTTGTAAAAAAGGGTCCATTTTTACTATTTACATCTATAATTTAAAATAATCAATGGATAAATTTTTTACTATGTTTTGATTAGAAATACTTTTCTTTTGTATTTTATTATCTTTTAGAGGTAAATGTTAATTTATTTTTGAAAATTTAATTATAAATTAAAATTACCGAGATATGAAATACTGTATTAAAAATCATTTTTGATTATTAATATGACAATGTGATTTGTAACGCTATAGGTCTTATTTTCACTTAATATTTCTTTGAGTGGTTAAATAAATATTTTGTTTATCATTTGAAAATATTATATACTCATTTTTGACAAAAATACGCTGTAAAAACTTTAGATGCATATAAATATATTGATTCGTTAGCTTACACTTTAATTTTTAGGTATTTTCATCAATTCTCAATTATCTTATCATTTATCTTTTAGTCAAATGTACCGAAAGCCTAAAATAACAAAATCCATGAACCTAAATATTTATCCCCAAAATTTTATAAAAATATTAATTTCAAAATTAATTAAGAATATTATTTCTCGTTTATTAGCATGACAAAAATATTGAATTCTAAAAAATAACAAATCAAAATATAACTCTTTTTTATCAACAAAAATGATAATTGAATTTTTATTCAAATATAAAAGTAGATATATCTCAAAACAAAAGCTACACACCTAAAAATATATTAAGTTCAATTTATAACTCATTTATCCTAACAAATTCATCATATATTGCATAATAAATTCTATTATTCAAAAATATGTAAAACAATATTATTCAACCAAACACAATAAGCAATGCATGTGTTATGCACTAGTATAACATTGATGCTGCTACAAGGCCCGAAATTGGAATGTGCGGAAAGTGCGAATTTCTAATCAGATGGTGGAATTCAGGGTGCCATAATTCTTTTGTTTGGCCACGATCATTCCCGCATCATTTCTGGTCTTCAATTCTAGGCCTTTTAGCAGTAGCGATATAACAATATGATCTTCGTACCTGTAATGACCCAAAATTTTGGTTATTTAATTTTAAATATTTAATTAATTTTAAATATTTAAAATAATTGAATTTTGGAATTTAATAATTTAAAATTTAAATATAGGGAATAATTAAATAGTTGAATTGTGAATTAAATGTTGATTAAATGAGTTTAATAATTTCGTTTAACTCCTTTTTAATTGATAAATAATATTGGTGAATTCAATTTGTAAATCTATTTACAAATATAAACAGATCGGATAAATATCGATAATTAAATATTTAAATATGTGAAATTGTTGTTCTGGGGCACAGTCTCGGATTTTGACAATACCAGTTTCATCGTATCTGTAATAGTGAATTATATTACGCCGTTGAATTTCATAGCAATCAGACGTATCATTTGGTCGTGCGAAATCGAAACGCGTTGAAATTTATATTGAAAATTTAATATAATAACTGGGTCTAAAAATATATCTTCTGCATACGATCGAATTAGGTCTCGAAACAAGTTCGATTGTGTTCGAAATAGGGGTATAACATATAGAACGCCAAGAGGCACGCCTTGTTTGGAGTTCAGAATTTTCGGGTATGTTTTGGGGAATAATTTAAAATTAAAATAATATAGATATATTTATATTCAGCCATATGTATGTCCATACCTCATCATTTCAGGCCATACCCATGTCCATACCCCTCATGTACAAGACCATATCCTTTTCCCCTATAAATTCTTGCTTGTACATGTAAAAGTGATTTTCCCCTTTTAATTCAAACTTCAAATTTAAATTAAAAATCTCATACTTATTTAAAAATCATGAAACCAGTTTTAAAAATCTAGTTTTGGCGAGAGCTTCATTTTGGCATATTTTGGTGATGATCGATCGTGGTTTGGAAGATGGTCGTTGTCATGGTTGAGCTAGGGTTTGAGTTTTTGGGGTTTATGGTCGTCAATTCGCCAAACAGAGGTTAGATTTGGATTCGGGCGGCGAAGTGCAGCTAGACATCGAATTTGGTGGTGTGCGGTTCCTGTTTGGGCATCGCGGCCATGTGCAAGTCGCGTTCTTCCCTAGGGTGGCTGAAGTACTATAGTGGTGATGAGCAGGTGGAGATTGGGGAGGAAGGAGGAATTTTGGGTGAGGACCAATCTCGTAATTAATTTAAAGTTGTTATAATTTTAAATTATCGTTAACTTATAAAATTCATATCTCACTCATACGAGGCCGGATTCGGACGTCGTTTTTTTCGTTGGACTCGTGTCATCATGATCTACGCGTTCGAGTTAGTTTGGTTGGATTTGGAGAAAGTTAAAATTTAGGCTAAAATCGAACGGCCGTTCGGTTTTAGTCCGAAATCGGGGCGTTTTGACGAAAACGAAAATCAATGTAAGTTTAACTCACATTTAATTTTATTATATCATATCAATGATGTTATAAATGTTTATTGATTATTTGGATGTTAGTTAAATTGTTTGATTGTTTGTTTGGTTGAATTTCCGATTGGAAAATGGATGATGTATTAATTTGACCGTTATAAACCTATATGATTATCTATATTATCCATAACCATTGTTTTGCGGAAAAAATATGTAGAGAGACCCGAAGGGGGTTTCTCGCCCATAAATTATTTAGATACTTTCATATGCTGTTATATTGATGATAATTGAATAAAATCCTGATATTCAATCTAATAGTTTAAATGTCATTATAGCAATTTTCGCTATACCGTCATTTATTCAATTTCATTTCCAAAACCTTGTCATATGAACTTGAGCTTGTGTTTCCGCTAAAAAGAATATTGAAAATTTATTAATCATTTTGATTAGTGATAATTTAAATTTATTAATCATTTTTAATTAATTAATTAATTTGAGATTAATTAACCAATTTAATAAATGATGTTTAAAATTGGTTTATCTTTAGATTTAATTAATCATTTTAATCAATGATGTTTTATACTTAATTAATCACTTTAACTAACGATCATTTGAGTTTAATTAATTCTATAAATTAATGATAATGGAGTTTAATTAATTTATTAAACTTAATTAATTATTTGAATTAATGATGATGGAATTAAATTAATTATTTCAATTTATGATAATTGAATTAATAATCATTTTAATTAATTATATATAAAAATAATTAATCATCTAAATAATGATATTTGAATTTTATTTAATCATTTAATTAATGATTTTTTTAAATTTAAATTAATTGTTTTAACTAATAATATTTGGAATTCAGTTAAATCGTTTTAATTTATGATGTTTTATAGTTAAATGCGTCCTTTTAACAAATGATGTTTTAATTAATCATTATAACTAATGAGGATTTAATTTAATTAATCTGGTTAAATTATGATTATACAAATTTAATCAATTGTTATAATTAATAGAATTTAAAATTACTTATCATTTTAATTAATGATGTTTGAGATTAATTATTCATTTAATTAATGATTATTTAAATTTAATAAATCTTTTTAATTAAGGATATTTAAAGTCAATTTATTTATTTAAAAAAAGCGATTAAGTAAATTATCTAATATAATAAAATTGCTTTAATCAACCGATTTTAAGTTAACAAACTAATTTAATAAAGATTTTTAAAGTTAATTTACCAATCTTATATAAGCATTTGGAAATAATTATCTATTTTATTAAAGATAATAGATTTGTTTATTTAAAAGAGATTTTAAATGTAATTAATTATCTTTCGAGATAAGTAATATTGTTTTAAAGCTATAAAAAGGAATTGGAACTCGATTATTGGGATGTTAAGTTGGATAATCTTCTGGGGGTTCGGTCTGATGTTGGTTTAGGCCTTCGGGGTCGTACACTTGGAAAGATTCTTCTCTTAAGGTTTCAACAATCAGGAACTAATTCTAAAAGTATTTTACCAATACGGAAATGAAGTAGAAGTTCAGTTCGTTATTAAAAGTAAAAGTCTGATTCATTTATGGAAATGAATTATTTCCGTAATGCGAATCACTTATATGGAAACGATTTACTTGTATAATTAGCACTAAACATCGAAGAAGTAAGCCACTATTTCAAAAGTTAAGAATAATTGTTAGATACGACTTTGAGATAACACTACCTTGACTTGTCCGATATTATTGTTAACCAAGAAAAAGTACAAGTTTGAATTCAATGAGTGGTGATAAGTATACAAGGCTTAATTTCCATATACGATCATTTATATCCTCGATAGTTGGTATCTTAGCTATCATTTACTTCAGCTACTTTATTATCGTCATTCTAAGACGATCTATTGCTCCGTTGAGCGTTAATATCCTTTCTCGGAAAATGACTTGTAACGACCCTAGATTTTAATTTAATTTAAATTGATAATTAAATGAATTTTTGAATAAAAATTGTAAAATTAATTATAAATGGAAGCGAGTTTCCTCGATTCTCTTAGAATCTATATTAAGTCATATGAATTTAAACGATTTGTATATATATATAAATATATATGTATATAGATATATATGAGTAAATTTGTATATATATATGTATACATTGAATTTAAAATTGAATCACAAATAAATGTATACTTTGGACACAAGTATGAAAATAAGTAAATAAAAATTTAAACAACATGTAAAATAGAAATGCATTTCTATTACAAAGCACTTGCAAAGTGAATAATAAAGTAAGTAAACAAAATAAAATATATTCAATTAATTATAAAGACAAGTATATAGGCTGCAAAAGGAACACATTCAAACATTAACAAATGACAATAACAACTTTATATTTGTACATGAAAGAAAAGGCAACCTGGCAAAGGAAACAAGCTAACAAAAAAGAAAGCACAAGTATAAAACAAATATAAGTATCTTTAGCCCCCACAATAATTTCAGCCGAGACAAGCAAGTATGGCTGCAATAAACAAAGACATAAACAAAGTAAAAGAAAGCAAAGCATTTAATGTGAACATCTCCAAGTACACACAAATATTATCTTCAGCCCCATACGAGTATCCATCAGCCAAAATAAAGAAGAAAAGAAAATAATAAGATAAGTATATTAGTACAACTAATTAATGCATGGAATATCATCAGCCACCATTTGAATAAAGAAATCCCTGCTAAACATTGTACTGGAAAGAAAAATAATACATTACCCAGTATACTTCTTCTTTTATATACATCCACTTCTCATTTTTAAATTCGTTCATTCTTGGCTAAAGAAGAATGAAGTAAGCATCATCTACAAACTAAAACAAAAATGAAAGCCTGAGAAGAAAAGCCTGTGAGCAAGATTAAATAACAACCTATCGCAGCAAAGCAACCCTCTGTTCTTTCTTTCAATCACGGTGAGCGAAACTCTAACCTTTATTTTGCTTGATATCTGATTTTTGGTGATAATCAATTGAGTAAGGATGTTGCATGAATGTCTTTAAATTTGAAAATGGTTATGTGCATGTCTGTTAGGCATTTTTTTACTGCTCTGTCAAACAATATGTGAGCAAATATTTCTACCCAAAAATTTTCTTTTGTGTTAATGCCTGTGAGTGAACATACTTCTCTAAGGATTTTAAATATGTATATTTGTTTTATAAAAATCATTGGGCTTGGTTGTATGTTTTTAAACAATTAGTTCTGCATTTGCACATGTTGTTCTGTGAAGGTTTGAAGAGTCTGTTCTTCTTGTTTCTAGTTACAGTATGATGGTATAGTATGAACATAGACAGGAAAAAAAGAAAAAAAAGTATGTTTGTTTAAACTTAAAAATCACAAATCTGGAAATTTCTTGAAGCTTGACAGAATAACATAGACTCTGTACATTAAATTTTACTCAAAAAAAGAAAGTTTATGATGAACTCGAATACTTAAAATTGTCGATTTGATTTTATAACTTGAGTGAGCATTCAAAAAACAAGATTTTTGAAACCAAAAATGCAAATTTTTCATTAAGCTTTTGCCGAGATAATGAAGGATGAACTGAAAATGAATCTTTGCCAATTTCCGGTGATCAAGGTGATCGTGGGTCTCGAATTCGTCATTATAGCTTGATTTGATGTTCGTGGTCGTCAGAAAAATATGAATATAAATTCTAAATCCTTAAATTTGTAATGCGAGATCAAACTAGGGTTTAGCAACCCATTTTTTTTGTTCACGCTTGAAACGACGGGCTGCAACATCATGGGTGGATCAGACCATGTGCCACCGGTGCGAATCGAAGCGTCGCGTGATAGTGAAGCTGGAGGCAACGTTTGGTGGTCGCTAAGGGACAGGGGAGGCGGCACGAGGTAACTTTCCGATGATGTTTCTGATGATGGTTTTGGGTCGTAATGCTTCGATTCGCGATTTTGAAATAAAATTTGATTCTGGGTGTTTGCAACGGTTTGGTGGACGAACGTCGATGTGTTGGTGGCCGCAACTTCGACCGACGTTGATGAACTGGGGTGTGCACGTGCACGTTTGGGTCGGTGTATCAGTGTTTTGGGGAAGACGATATTGTCTCGGGGTGTTCTCGCGTTTCCATGCGGGTTTACTCGAAGATGGGATGTAACGCGTGTAGTCTTGGAGAGTTACTCGGGGAAGAATTGAAATTAGCTCGGGTTTTTTGTTTAAATTACTCGAGTATGATTAATTGACAGGTTTTACCTTAACAACTATGTTAACAGATTTTTTTAAAACAAAGCAGGAACAAGTTTTAAAGTATGTTAAAAATAAATTTAATTTTCAAGGTTATTTAATAAGATTTTAAAGATAAGCAGGTTATCTTAAATTATGATTTCGATTACCAATTAACCTTAAGGGTTTAAGTTAAATTTTATGACTTTGTTAATTTGTTTCAAAAGTTATTTAAAATAATAGTTTAATGATAATTATTTTAATTAATTAAGGATAATTAATTAAATGGTAATCAATTAAGGATAATTAATTAAATGGTAATTAATTAAAAAGGGTAATTAATTAAGGATAATTTATAAATTAAAGGTTAATTAATTTATGAAGGTGATTAAGGACTGATAAATTGAGGAATAATTAATTTAAGAAATTAATTAAAGATAATTAATTAAATAGTGAATCAAATAATTAAAGGTTAGTTATTTAATAATTAAAGGTTAATTAATTTATTATTAAAGGTTAATTAATTTATTATAAATGATTAATTAATAAATGATTTAAAGAATAATTATCAAAATGATTTGTAATTAACCAAGATTGGTAATTTATTCATAAGTAATTAATCTAATTTGAATAAATCAGATAATTAACTGATCTTACTTATGAATGTTTGGATTCTATTGAATGTGAATTGTTTGATATCCCTGATTTGTGATGCTTTGTGATACATCCTGATTTATGTTATGATCTGTAATTTACTTATCTGTGATATATTACTATGTGAATATGAAACCCGTGACCCGTAAAACGGCACTTGAATTTCGATGCGACAGGGAGTCGGATTCCGATTAGTTATCTGAAACCCACATCGAATTATAATTGTGAATCTTTGTGACCGATAAATTTATTTTATCTATGAATCTGTGAATGAAGATAAGCGTTATCGATTATACCTCTTATCGATATATCTGTGATGATTGATGTTGCACTATTGTGTGTGGAACCCCTGGACTACACCTTTACACACACAAATATGGATTTCACGTGGAAATCGGTTAAGTCACAGATAATTTAAATTTGATGTTTTTGAAATTTGAAATTTTAATTTCAATTGATTTTGAAATTGGAAATTTGGGTTTAAAGTGAAAAGCTTTTGAAATGGAATTTCAAAGATGAGACTTATTTTTGAATAAGTTGATAAAGTTTTGAAGTTTAAATAATTTGATTTATATTTGAATTCAAGTTTGAAATTGAATTCTATGATTTGAAACTAGGGATTAAAGATGTTATACCCGTTATATAAGGGTTAAACTATTTTAAAAGTATTGATTTTGGAATGTGAATATAATTCAAGCTTTAACTCGTGCAAATATAATTGGATTTTTCTGAAACGAAAACTATTTGTTTTCAAATAATAACAGCTTTCATATAAGAAGTGAACTTCCAATTTGTGTTGAAAAGTTTCAAATTTAAAATGAAATTGAAATGTTTTGAAAGGCTATGAATGAATTCTTTTTGAAAGCTATGAATTGAATCTGTTTATTTTTAACAGATTTAAAATGATGATTTGTTTAAAACATTCGAAATGAAATTGTTTTGAAAGCTATAAGTTGAATCTTTGTAAAGATTTAACGAGTTAATCAAATTGAAATGGGAATTGATTTGGAAAAATCTGTAAATGAATCTTTTTGTTTAAAAGATTTGAAATGGTGATTGGTTTAAACCATTTGAAAGAAAGTTTGGAATTATTAAGTTGTGACTTAATTGAAATCCCAATATCCATATGTTTTTGAATATTGCGCTCACTATTCGGGTTAGCCGGGAAAAGACATTTGTGTCATATAACCCATTCCGAATAGTGATACGTCATATATGGATAGCATTTGAAGACTGGTGGTGAAGACCGGATATTCACGAGAACGAAAGGATAACTCGTCGATTGTCTCTGCACTGGGTAGCTCCTGGTATAGAGATCCCCTAAGTGATGGGAAATTCGATCGGGATTGTGAATACCCAGATTTGCAAGGGCTTCGTAAGAAGTGCCTTCGGTTCTGTTCGAACCCGGAACAGACTTGTATGGTTACATGTCTGACATTACACTTTGAGATATAAAGCTGATTTCTTTCAAATACATTTCTGTTGGTGGCGGAGAATTTATTCTCTTAGCTTAACACCCTTCTCTGAGACGTACGAGCTCAGAGGTTATGTAGTTGAAAGTTATCAGCGATATATTCCCAATTTGGTAATGTGACATGCTGAGTGTTGCTGTGTGATGATCATTGGTTGATCATTTGTGATATGATCATTTGTTTGATCATTTATCTTTGTGATCATTGCTTTGATCATCTATTGACCCAAAGCATGGCTTTGTGACAAAGCGTAGCTTTGTGGACGAGACTTGGTCGAACCTCACAAACCGGTAATGGTCGAAACAGGAATTGTGTGGCAAGGTTTTCAGGGGTAGCTCCCCTAGGGTATGACCATTCCTTCTGGAAAAGGGTAGTATCATGGTATGGAGCCCAGATACTTACTCATGTGGACACACTTTATTTATTATGTGTGATGTTGGTTTCGAGGCGCCTCGTTTAAAGGTCCCAAAGGACCGGGGGTGGCATATCTGAGGTTTTGTATATTCCCTTGGGAAAAGGGGTAGCTGGCCTTGTTTGGCAGAGAACGGTTTGGTTCTCGGGACGTCCCGCCAGAGGCGTTTCCATGTGGCAATGGGAAGTTCCTTGGCCTGACCATTTGTTGGAAATCCATCTTCCAAATACGAGCCTTGTACGGTATTAGTTGTAGAACCTGCCATTTACGTACGGTGGTCACCACTGTTTAGATGGTAGCTATAGTAGGCATACGACAATGGTCGTATGTTGGCTAAGATTGATATTCTATTTTCGAAATACTTTTTCCACTATGCACTAATAATAATATCAAAAAAATGATTTGATTTTGCGTAGTAAGCATCTTTGACTATCATAAGGAGAAATCTCCTCCAATTCTGCGTTTGCATTGTGTGTGTGGCGGGAGGCCTTATGGTAGTTTCATTTTCCAAAAGCATTGCGAATTGACTTCAAAATTCTCTTGCTATTTGTTTTTAAAGATAAACTATTTTTGTTGCTCACACCAGTCCCATGACTGATCTGGAGTTTATTGTTTCTTTCCTAAACTCTGGATGCTCAAAATTTTTCTACACGAGCAGTCTAGAGTTGGGTTTTTTTTAGATAGTCAGGTTTAGTAGATTTTCTGGAGCTAGTTCAATCTTTGGATATGGACTGCACTTGCTTATCTTTGTGCATCGTTATTAAGAGTTCAAGCTATTTCTGGATTAGTGCTTTGAAGATGGAGATTATCCGCTGCTGATGTTATCGTTTTCTTTTCCGCTGCTATTTGTTGTATCATATCTCTGATGTATATTGATATTCATTGTATCACTCTGTTGTATCGGATATTGTATCAGATATTGTATATCAATATATTATTCTTTTTCTTCCGCTGTGTTATTTACTTAACTGTTGTTATAAGCTCCGGCGACTCGGATTTGAACGGTCGAATCTACGACATTCGAGTACGATGTAAAGTATGGATGTCGATTTTCGAGCGGGAAAAATCCTTAATTAATTACCATTTAATTAATTATCCTTAATTAATTAAAATAATTATCATTAAACTCTTATTTTAAATAACTTTTGAAACAAATTAACAAAGTCATAAAATTTAACTTAAACCCTTAAGGTTAATTGGTAATCGAAATCATTATTTAAGATAACCTGCTTATCTTTAAAATCTTATTAAATAACCTTGAAAATTAAATTTATTTTTAACATACTTTAAAACTTGTTCCTACTTTGTTTTAAAAAAATCTGTTAACATAGTTGTTAAGGTAAAACCTGTCAATTAAACATACTCGAGTAATTTAAACAAAAAACCCGAGCTAATTTCAATTCTTCCCCGAGTAACTTCCCAAGACTACTCGCGTTACATCCCATCTTCGAGTAAACCCGCATGGAAACGCGAGAACACCCCGAGACAATATCGTCTTCCCCAAAACACTGATACATCGACCCAAACGTGCACGTGCACACCCCAGTTCGTCAACGTCGGTCGAAGTTGCGGCCACCAACACGTCGACGTTCGTCCACCAAACAGTTGCAAACACCCAGAATCAAATTTTATTTCAAAATCGCGAATCGAAGTATTACGACCCAAAACCATCATCAGAAACATCATCGGAAAGTTACCTCGTGCCGCCTCCCCTGTCCCTTAGCGACTACCAAACGTTGCCTCCAGCTTCACCATCACGCGACGCTTCGATTCGCACCTGTGGCACATGGTCCGATCCACCCATGATGGTGCAGCCCGTCGTTTCAAGCGTGAACAAAAAAATGGGTTGCTAAACCCTAGTTTGATCTCGCATTACAAATTTAAGGATTTAGAATTTATATTCATATTTTTCTGACGACCATGAACATCAAATCAAGCTATAATGACGAATTCGAGACCCACGATCACCTTGATCATCGGAAATTGGCAAAGATTCATTTTCAGTTCATCCTTCATTATCTCGGCAAAAGCTTAATGAAAAATTTGCATTTTTGGTTTCAAAAATCTTGTTTTTTGAATGCTCACTCAAGTTATAAAATCAAATCGACAATTTTAAGTATTCGAGTTCATCATAAACTTTCTTTTTTTCAGTAAAATTTAATGTACAGAGTCTATGTTATTCTGTCAAGCTTCAAGAAATTTCCAGATTTGTGATTTTTAAGTTTAAACAAACATACTTTTTTTTCTTTTTTTCCTGTCTATGTTCATACTATACGATCATACTGTAACTAGAAACAAGAAGAACAGACTCTTCAAACCTTCACAGAACAACATGTGCAAATGCAGAACAATTGTTTAAAAACATACAACCAAGCCCAACGATTTTTATAAAACAAATATACAGATTTAAAATCCTTAGAGAAGTATGTTCACTCACAGGCATTAACACAAAAGAAAATTTCTGGGTAGAAATATTTGCTCACATATTGTTTGACAGAGCAGTAAAAAAAATGCCTAACAGACATGCACATAACCATTTTCAAATTTAAAGACATTCATGCAACATCCTTACTCAATTGATTATCACCAAAAATCAGATATCAAGCAAAATAAAGGTTAGAGTTTTGCTCACCGTGATTGAAAGAAAGAACAGAGGGTTGCTTTGCTGAGATAGGTTGTTATTTAATCTTGCTCACAGGCTTTTCTTCTCAGGCTTTCATTTTTGTTTTAGTTTGTAGATGATGCTTACTTCATTCTTCTTTAGCCAAGAATGAACGAATTTAAAAATGAGAAGTGGATGTATATAAAAGAAGAAGTATACTGGGTAATGTATTATTTTTCTTTCCAGTACAATGTTTAGCAGGGATTTCTTTATTCAAATGGTGGCTGATGATGTTCCATGCATTAATTAGTTGTACTAATATACTTATCTTATTATTTTCTTTTCTTCTTTATTTCGGCTGATGGATATTCGTATGGGGCTGAAGATAATATTTATGTGTACTTGGAGATGTTCACATTAAATGCTTTGCTTTCTTTTACTTTGTTTATGTCTTTGTTTATTGCAGCCATACTTGCTTGTCTCGGCTAAAATTATTGTGGTGGCTAAAGATACTTATATTTGTTTTATACTTGTGCTTTTTTTTGTTAGCTTGTTTCCTTTGCCAGGTTGCCTTTTCTTTCATGTACAAATATAAAGTTGTTATTGTCATTTGTTAATGTTTGAATGTGTTCCTTTTGCAGCCTATATACTTGTCTTTATAATTAATTGAATATATTTTATTTTGTTTACTTACTTTATTATTCACTTTGCAAGTGCTTTGTAATAGAAATGCATTTCTATTTTACATGTTGTTTAAATTTTTATTTACTTATTTTCATACTTATGTCCAAAGTATACATTTATTTGTGATTCAATTTTAAATTCAATGTATACATATATATATACAAATTTACTCATATATATCTATATACATATATATTTATATATATATACAAATCGTTTAAATTCATATGACTTAATATAGATTCTAAGAGAATCGGGGAAACTCGCTTCCATTTATAATTAATTTTATAATTTTTATTTAAAAATTCATTTAATTATCAATTTAAATTAAATTAAAATCTAGGGTCGTTACATGACTAAACACAAAGCGTGAGTGAATGTCCAGCTATGTGGGGTTGCTCCCATTAGAGTATTTTCACATCTCATCTAGTTTGGATTCGGTTGTGCACATAGATGTGGAAATATTCTGTAACAACCCAATATTTTTGCAATATTTTTAAATTAAATTTTATTTCAATATTTTATTTTTAAAACATTTTAGAAGTATAGTTATAATTTTCAAAAGTGTAGTTATAATTTTCCAAAGTTAATTGTATTTTGTTTGCAATTTTTAATCCTAGTTTCAATATAATAAACTATTTTCTTTATTTACTTTTTATTTTTCCTAAGAATAATTGTTTATTTTCTTTTTCACTTTATTTTGTTTGTCTTTTATTTTTATTTATTGATTTTTATTTTGTTTATTTTGAATAAAAGAAATTGGAAATTCTAAGAGACAAAAAAAGGCTTTAAAACTAGTGACTTTTCATTGCCTAGACATTTCACATGCTTGGCCGTTCTTTTTCTTTATTGTAGCCATGTGTTTATTTTGTTTTTCATGTGAAAAAGCTTCTCATTTCCATCTAAAAGTTCGGCCATCTTCATTTCTGAAAATTCTAGGTAATGGCTTCTTCATTTTCTACCTTTTTTCTCTTCACTTTTTCCCTTGTTTGCTTGATTCCTCTACACATGTGCTCGGCCTATACCCTCCACCATCTCCTCCACCGACCACCACATCATCTTCCCATCATCATCCACGGCCTAACAATCATCTCCTCTGACCAGCAAGTGCCGTGACCTCCACATGAACAAAAATTCACAAAAATGTTGCAAAACCTTGAAATTGCCTAGCCAAACTATACTTTATCACCACCACCTTCATTTGTAGCCACGGCCACCCCCTTAGCCACCACCACCAGCTAATTTACCACCTCTGAACATCACCTTCCCCTCTGTCCAGACCTGTACCTGACCTGGCCGAACCCACAGACCCTATGGCCGAGCCTAAAAGATGCACCAAACTCCTCTCTAGCCTTGCCTTTGACCTTCTTTCCATTTGTAACTCCAAACCACTTTTCATTCTTGCATAACCATGCCTATATGAGTCCAAACCAGACCCTTTTGCACCTTAAAACATGTCATGGCCGAGCCTAAAGCATGTATGGCCGAGCATATGTGAGTTTTGGTCAAGCAAAAAAAAAAATTGATTAAAAGCTTGGTTATGTCTTTTGTTTATTTTGATTCCATTTTTGTTTCAATATAATCTTTGTGTTAAAAATATATTTATATTTTGCTTTGTTTTGTTGTTGAATACAAGAATCTGGGCTCTCTCTTCACTCGAATCAAAGTTGTGCTATCGTGCTTTCCGGATTTTTGTTTGTGTGTTTGATTTGCTAACTCCAGTGTAAAAAGGTGAGTATTCACACATGACATTTATACTTATATAATTTGTGAAGTGACAACAAGTGAATGTGTAGAAACTATTATATCATGTTGTACCTGCCTGTGATGTAAATTATACAATGTTAAACCCTGTTATAAACTTGTCACATCATCTGCTATTCTATATTTTATTATATTGTTTATTTATTTCTATTAATCATACTGCAAGTTCCCTGTAGAATAGAATCAATATGGGTTAAAATGATACATACCCGAACGGACTTTAGAATAGGGAAAAATCGTTATGGGATGAAATGATAAGCCTGAGCGATTTTTATTTAATTTTATTTACTTGGGATTGCGGGTTTGAAATGATAAAACCCGGATTTTTCTTTGTAAATTACGGATTGAAATGATATATTATCCGTATCACTTGACTTAGGGTAGAAAATATTATACAGACCCATGGTTATTTTATATAGTTTTCTGGAAATTTTTAAGTATTTTTAAAATGTAAAAATACGATAATATGATTTAAATTGAATTTAAATGATTTAAATAAAGTAATAATGATTTTTCTATGTATTAAAAATATTAAATAAATGGAAAATTGTGATTTAAAACATAACTCAATTTGGTAATTTGTGATGTGATTTTTTTTAAATGGAAGTTTAAGTTAATTATATAAAAATGGAAATTAAGTTTATTTATGAAATGGAAATATAAAATTAAGTGTAAAGGTAAATTGTTAAAAATGAAAAGAATAGGGAAATAGTACACTTGAATTTAATAAGTGAAATCATTGGAAATTTGAATTTTATTGTAAAATTTACTTTATAAAAATCATAACTTAAAGGGGATTTAAATGACTATTTTTGAAGTGGGAAAATATGATTTTTATAAGTTAAAATGGTTATAATTAGAGTTTAATTGTTTCTGGAATTTTATTATTAAATCTGGAACTTCTTTTAGTAGCACTTCAGAAATGCTATCATTTCTGAATTTAACTTGAAATCTGAAGTAAGTGATACTGCAGCACTTTGTAAGTGCTGTGGTTGATGTAAATGAACTAAGGGCTAAAATGACCTAAGGGCTACTGCAGCACTTGGTAAGTGCTATGGTTGCTGAATTAAAACTAAAACTTGAAACTAATAAAAGAGCTACAGTAGCACTTGATAAGTGCTGCAGTTGGCTGAAATGAGATTTTTGAATATAATTGGACTACTGTAACAGTTTTGTAAGTGTTGTCTTTGCTGAATTGAACTAATTTTCCAAATTGAACCCTAAACTACTACAGCAGTTTTGAAATGCTGTCTTTTCTGAACTGAACTTGTTTTCAAATGTTACCGAATTACTACAGCAGTTTTTAAATGCTGTCTTTGCTGAAATGAATTGTTTTCAACTATAACTTACCGCAGCACTTTCTAAATGCTGTGAAAGTTGGAATTTTAATGTTTTAATGTATTTAAGTGAATAAATGAGCTCAGAAAAAGTTAAATTTTTGGAAATTGAATATTTGATTTAAAGGTATAATGACTTCACTTTTAAATGGTTTAAATGAAGTATTGATTTGAAATATAAACTATTTTGAAATTTATAGCCACGGGTTATAATAACGATTGGTTGTTAAAGAGACCGGGATCGAATATGGACATACTCTCTGTCGATACCGAAAACCACTTTGACAACTGTGTATGCGGTGGAGATTCCATACTGAAGTAGGATGGTGGCGACGATCCTAAAGGTATATTTACGTGGACCCAACTCCCGTGAGTTGGCATAAGGTGGCTAAAACAGGAGCAATCGACGGGCCAATGAGGTAGCACCTATGATCGGACACACTTCTTCGATACCATTCTATTACTTTTGTGATTGATTGGGTGCACCCCTTTATTTGGGAGTGTGGCTCGAGGTGGGCGGTAGTGGCTGCTATGTGTTTCCACCAGCCCGGATGCGTAATTGGTATATCTACCCTGGCATTGCCTAGTTGTGCCATGTCACCTACCATATCGAACTTTATTACGAGTTTAGATTTCTCCCGTAGCCTGTGGAGTATTGAGGGTAGCTCCCATTCTGGGAGTATGCTGGATAGACTACTGGGACTATTACGTGTTAAGGTGGAAAATGTAAAGCCTTAATGCTATTTAAAAGTATGTTTATTTTATATTGGACATTATTATAATAGCGAATATTACTACATAGTAAATAGTTTAACGGATCCTTAAAGAATGGGCGATCCCAAGAATTCTTTAAGTTACTTGTACCTTTATTACAGTTCACTTGAGTTGGTTTACATCGTATAAGTATGTATGTCCTGACTTGAGTGTTGATGTTTTATTTACGCTCGGGTCAGCCCGAGTATCAGCTTTGGATCTCACCTTCTGGAGCTAGGACTGCCGGAGATCATCTTTTATCTAGTTGCTATATATTTCCATTCAGTATTTCTATGTCAGCTTTGTATTAGAGACATATGTATTTGGGATTTCTACTATGCTTATGTATTCAGACTTTTGTTGTATTTGTTTCAGACTATGTATTTTGAATTTGTTTTGAGACTTTGTTGTAGTGGCTTCATGAATCACTATTTATTTTATTTTCCGCTGCGAGTTATTCTGATATTCTGTGTCTGTGATTCTGTGATTGGTTTTATTTGCTCCAAATTTTATTACAATCTACTATTTTGCATTATTCAAGTCTGATATGTGTGGATTATTGTCGATTTGAATGGTCCAAAATAGTGGGTCGTTACATTTGGTATCAGAGCTTTAGTTTTTAGGCAAACCTTAGCCTAAGGAGCAAAAACTCATTAGAGATAGGGTAGAAATACCCTAGAATGAGTGAAATCAACCTCACAATCATTTCTTTGTGAGAGAACGTATTTTCAAAGTATAAAATAATTTTAAAATGATTTTTCAAAGTATTTTTCAAAGATTATTTTGATATAAAAAATTTTCTTGTTTTAAAAGCAAATTTTCTTAACTTCCTTCTTTTCGTATCTACTTTGTTAGAAATTTTTTAATTATGATATTCATCCAAGTGATTTGTCTTATCTTATGTTATCTTTGTCTTCTCTGTACCTTTGTCCTAAAATTCATTCTTGATATTTTTCAGGATGAATCGTGGAAATGCCAGAGGTAGAGGTCGTGGTATCGCCCCAGCTCCTCAACCTACCGCACCTGTTAGGTTTACTGTTCTCTGTAAGGAATTCTCTCAACTTGGTGGTACCAAGTTTACCAGTTCAGAGAGCATTAACGAAGCCCAGCAATGGTTACGGAGTTTAGAGAGGATCTTTACCGGTCTCGAGATTACTGATGCCCAGAAGCGTCAGTTAGCAGCTTGGCAGCTGCAAGAGTCAGCCTTAGATTGTTGGGAGTCTGTTACAGCTCACACTAACGAGGGTGATATTTCCTAGGAGCAGTTTAGGTATCCTTTGTGTTATCTTGAATTTTGTTCCCATTTCCTTTCATTTGAATCTATCTTAAGTTTTGTTTCTATATCTTCTTTCCAGGGAGGCTTTTGTGGCAAAATGGATGCCCAAAGCCGGTAAATCTCAGCTTTATCGTGAGTTCATGGATCTCAAGCAGGGTACCATGTCCTTTTCTGAGTATGAGCGGAAGTTCAACGAACTTTCCAAGTTTGGTCTTGGTCTTATTGACACCCATCTTAAGAAGAATGAGAAGTTCATAGCTGGAGCTCGCCCAGAGTTCTACGATCGTCTCATTTCTCATGTTCATGGCACTTTCACCGAGCTTATGGATATGGCTATTCGTTATGAGAACCCTACTTCCAAGGGTCCTGCTGTTGCTAGTGCTCCTTCATCTCAGTCTTCCTCTACTAACTCTAAGAAGAGAAAGCCTAATTTCCACCAGCAGAAGAAGAATTGGCTCAAGAATCCGGGTTTGGGATCTTCATCATCTTCTCCTTCTCAGAGGCACCCTATCGACCTATCTACCATTACCCGCTTCAAGTGTGATCAGAAGGGACACTATGCTAATAGTTGCGCTCTACTTCAGTTGATGCAACTGTTCCTCCACCTCAGGGTACCAGGAACAATCTCTGTCATGTCTGTCTTCAGCCTGGTCATTTTAAGATTGATTGTCCTTTGTATTAGAAGGGCAAGCCATCTGGTATTTTTGCTGTTACCTCTGCTTCTTCACCTGCTCCACCTGCTCCTGCTCCTGCTCTTAGTGATAATCAAGGTACTCTTCCAGGTACCTTTTCTTTATTTCATCATCCTGTTCGTGTTTTATTTGATACTGGAGCTTCGCATAGTTTTATTTCTGTTGATTTGTGTGATAAGTTTGAGCATCTCCTTTCTCCTGAGTATGCTTCTGTTCCTTTATGTGTTTCAAATCCTATTGGGGGTCCCGCAAATATTAATAGGATTTGTAGGAATGTGAAACTTTTTCATTCTGGTTATCGGTTTTCTGGAGATTTCTATGTTCTGGGTTTCGATGCTTTTGATGTATTGCTTGGAGATGATTGGTTAAGGAATCATGATGCTCACATCTCTTGTAAATCCTGAACTGTTTCTCTTGTGGATGATCGGGGTAATTCTTTGGTTATTCAATGTCGTATGCCTCATGATTGTGCTGGCAGTTTTATTTATTCTCTGAATTCTTCTCCTGTTGATCTTTAGTCGACTCGTGTGGTCAAACTTTATCCCGATGTATTTGGTGGAGTCACTGCTTTACCTCCTAAGCGGGAAATTGATTTCTGTATTGATCTTATTCCTGGAGCTCGACCTGTAGTTCTTCCTCCTAGAAGAATGGCACCCCGCGAGAAGGTTGAGTTAAGGAAACAAATTGAAGACTTATCCTCCAAGGGTCTGATCAGACCTAGCTATTCGGAATGGGGAGCAGCAATGGTTTTCGTCACTAAGTCCGATGGTTCTCTCCGGATGTGTGTTGATTATAGGGAGCTGAACAAGCTCACTATGAAAAACAGATATCTAATGCCTCGCATCAATGATATGTTTGATCAGCTTTATGGTGCCACTGTTTTCTCTCAGCTTGATCTTGCCTCAGATTTCCACCAGCTCAGAGTTGCTGAGGAAAGTATTCCCAAGACTACTTTCCGTACCGAGAATGGGTTCTTTAAATGGTTAGTCATGCCTTTCGATTTGACTAATGCTCCTGCTTTCTTTGTTGATTTGATGAATCATGTTTTTCGTGATGTACTTAATAAATTTGTTCTAGTCTTTGTTGATGATATCCTTGTTTTCTCTAAGTCCAAGAAAGAGCATGAATCACATTTGAAATCTGTTCTTGAGACTCTTAGAAATCATCAGTTGAAGGCTAAATTTTCTAAATGCCATTTCTGGACGGATGAAGTCCGATTCCTTGAGCATACTGTTTCTGGTAATGGAGTTTCTGTTGATCCAGTCTAGATCGCTGAGATCAATGTAAGTTTTCTTTCCTTCTCTTTCCTTGTTTCATTCAATTTATTCTATCTTTCCAGTTGTCCTTATTTATCCCTATTCTGTGCAGGATTGGGAAACTCCTAAGACTCCAACTGATATCCGTAGTTTTCTAGGCCTTGCCGGTTATTACCGGAGATTTATTGAGAAATTTGCTCGGATTGCTGCACCTCTCACCGCTTTGACTCGAAAGAATGCTAAGTTTATTTGGAGTGATGAGTGTAAAGCTGCATTCAATGAGTTAAAGCACAAGCTTACTTCCGCACCAGTTCTTACCGTTCCAAATGGAAATGAGGGATTAACAGTATACACTGATGCTTGTCGTGAAGGTTTGGGAGCTGTTCTGATGCAGGATGGTAAGGTCATTGCTTATGCTAGTCGTCAGTTGAAGACCCATGAAGCCAATTATGCTGCTCATGATTTGGAATTGTTTGCCGTGGTTTTTGCTTTGAAGCTTTGGAGACATCATCTTTTGGGTACTAAGTTTAAGCTCTTTACTGATCATTAGTCTTTGAAGTATATTTTCACTCAGAAGGATTTGAATTAGAGACAAGTTAGGTGGTTAGAGTTTCTTACTTCTTATGACCTCGACATCAACTATACCCCTGGGAAAGCTAATGTTGTAGCGGATGCTTTGAGTCGGAAGAAGGATTTGTTGTGTCAGCTGGTTGTTTCTTCTTCTCTTTTGGATCGTATCATGGCTAAGCAGGATGAGGATCGGATGCTTAGACTTATTAAGGAGAATGTTCATAGTAGAGTTGGATGTAGTAGTCTTGATGGCAGTGGAGCTCAGATCGATGATAGAGGTGTTTTGAGGATTAATAATCGGATTTGTGTCCCAAATGTTGATGGATTGAGACATGAGTTACTTCGGGAAAATCATCAGTCCAGACTTTCTATTCATCCGAGAGTGACCAAGATGTATCGGGATATGAAGAAGTTGTATTGGTGGAGAGGTATGAGGCGTGATATCTCCATTTTTGTTAGTAGATGTGCGACTTGTCAGCAAGTCAAGGCAGATCATCAGAAGACCCCTGGTTTGTTGCAGCCTCTTGAGATTCCCAATTAGAAGTGGGAATATGTTTATATGGATTTTATTGATGGATTACTTAGGACTAGGAAGGGTAATGAGAGTATCTGGGTTATTGTGGATAGATTGACCAAATCAGCTCATTTCATTCCGGTTAAGTCTACCCGTTCTGCCTCTAGCTTGTTTGAGATCTACATGAGGGAGATTGTTCGTCTCCATGGTGTTCCTCTCAGTATTGTGATCGTGATCCTATCTTTACTAGTCAGTTTTGGAAAGCTTTTCAAAAATCTTTGGGTACTCATCTGAATCTGAGCACTGCATACCATCCACAGACTGATGGTCAAACGGAAAGGGTGAATCAGATTCTAGAAGATCTTCTTCGTGCTTGTGTGCTTGATTATGGAGGATCTTGGGAAGATCATCTCCATCTTGTCGAATTTACCTATAACAATAGCTATCAGGTATAATCTAATCTTCTATTTTAAGTTTATCTTAATCCTTTATCTATCTCATTTCTATCTTTGAATTCAGGCTAGCATTAAGACGTCTCCGTTTGCTGCTCTTTACGGACGACCTTGTAGATTCCCATCTTGCTGGATTGAATCCGGTAATCGTTTGGTTCTTGGTCCTGAGATGATTTTAGAGGCTTTTGAGAGAGTTGAGGAGATTAGGAGGAAGATGAGGATTGCTCAGGATAGGCAGAAGAAGTATGCTGATAGGCGTAGGCGGAGTTTAGAGTTTGTTGTTGGTGATTTGGTTTTCCTTAAGGTCTCTACCTTAAGGAATGTTATTCGATTTGGTCGTAGAGGGAAGCTTTCTCCTAGGTTCATTGGTTCTTTCCGCATTGTGGAAAGAATTGGTTTTTTGGCTTATCGTCTGGATTTTCCCGAGAAGTTCTCTGGAGTGCATAATGTATTCCACATTTCTCATCTTCGTCGCTATCTGCATGATCCATCTCTTATTGTTCAGCCTTCTGCTCTTGATAGTTTGGATATTGAGCCTAATCTGACTGTCGAAAGGAAGCCACTTCGTATTGTCGACAGAGGTACGAAGCAGCTAAGAAGGAAATCTGTCAATTTGGTCAAAGTACAGTGGAGTACTGATGATCGAGATTGTACCTGGGAGACGGAGGAGAGCATTCGTGCTTCAAATACGGAATTGTTTGTTTCAAGTACTATTTGCTTTTCTATCTTATTTTCTTTATTTTCCTTGTTTCGTTCTTTTCGAGGACGAAAAGATTTGAGTGGGTGAGAGTGTAACAACCCAATATTTTTGCAAATATTTTCAAATTATTTTTAAATTAAATTTTATTTCAATATTTTATTTTAAAAACATTTTAGAAGTATAGTTATAATTTTCAAAAGCGTATTTATAATTTTCCAAAGGTAATTGTATTTTGTTTGCAATTTTTAATCCTAGTTTCAATATAATAAACTATTTTCTTTATTTACTTTTTATTTTTCCTAAGAATAATTGTTTATTTTCTTTTTCACTTTATTTTATTTGTCTTTTATTTTTATTTATTGATTTTTATTTTGTTTATTTTGAATAAAAGAAATTGGAAATTCTAAGAGACAAAAAAGGCTTTAAAACTAGTGACTTTTCATTGCCTAGACCTTTCACATGCTTGGCCGTTCTTTTGCTTTGTTGTAGCCATGTGTTTATTTTGTTTTTCACGTGAAAAGGCTTCTCATTTCCATCACAAAGTTCGGCCATCTTCATTTCTGAAAATTCTAGGTAACGGCTTCTTCATTTTCTGCCTTTTTTCTCTTCACTTTTTCCCTTGTTTGCTTGATTCCTCTACACATGTGCTCGGCCTATACCCTCCACCATCTCCTCCACCGACCACTACATCATCTTCCCATCATCATCCACGGCCTAACAATCATCTCCTCTGACCAGCAAGTGTCGTGACCTCCACATGAACAAAACTCCACAAAAATGTTGCAAAACCTTGAAATTGCCTAGCCAAACTCTACTTTATCACCACCACCTTCATTTGTAGCCACGGCCACCCCCTTAGCCACCACCACCAGCTAGTTTACCACCTCTGAACATCACCTTCCCCTCTGTCCAGACCTGTACCTGACTTGGCCGAGCCCATAGACCCTATGGCCGAGCCTAAAAGATGCACCAAACTCCTCTCTAGCCTTGCCTTTGACCTTCTTTCCCTTTGTTACTCCAAACCCCTTTGCATTCTTGCCTAACCATGCCTATATGAGTCCAAACCAGACCCTTTTGCACCTTAAAACATGTCATGGTCGAGCCTAAAGCATGTATGGCCGAGCATATGTGAGTTTTGGTCAAGCAAAAAAAAATTGATTAAAAGCTTGGTTATGTCTTTTGTTTATTTTGATTCCATTTTTGTTTCAATATAATCTTTGTGTTAAAAATATATTTATATTTTGCTTTGTTTTGTTGTTGAATACAAGATTAACATCTTAGCTCTCTCTCCACTCGAATCAAAGTCGTACTATCGTGCTTTCTGGATTTTTGTTTGTGTGTTTGATTTGCTAACTCTAGTGTAAAAAGGTAAGTATTCACACATGACATTTATACTTATATAATTTGTGAAGTGACAATAAGTGAACGTGTAGAAACTATTATATCATGTTATACCTAACTGTGATGTAAATTATATGATGTTAAACCCTGTTATAAACTTGTCACATCATCTACTATGTTATATTTTATTATACTGTTTATTTATTTCTGTTAATCACACTGCAAGTTCCCTGTATAATAGAATCACTATGGGTTGAAATGATACATACCCGAACGGACTTTAGAATAGGGAAAAATCGTTATAGGCTGAAATGATAAGCCTGAGCGATTTTTATTTAATTTTATTTACTTGGGATTGCGGGTTTGAAATGATAAAACCCGGATTTTTCTTTGTAAATTACGGATTGAAATGATATATTATCCGTATCACTTGACTTAGGCTAGAAAATATTATACATACCCGTGGTTATTTTATATAGTTTTCTGGAATTTTTTAAGTATTTTTAAAATGTAAAAATACGATAATATGATTTAAATTGAATTTAAATGATTTAAATAAAGTAATAATGATTTTTATATGTATTAAAAATATTAAATAAATGGAAAATTGTGATTTAAAACATAACTTAATTTGGTAATTTGTGATGTGATTTTTTTTAAATGGAAGTTTAAGTTAATTATATAAAAATGGAAATTAAGTTTATTTATGAAATGGAAATATAAAATTAAGTGTAAAGGTAAATTGTTAAAAATGAAAAGAATAGGGAAATAGACACTTGAATTTAATAAGTGAAATCATTGGAAATTTGAATTTTATTGTAAAAATTTACTTTATAAAAATCATAAGTTAAAGGGGATTTAAATGACTATTTTTGAAGTGGGAAAATATGATTTTTATAAGTTAAAATGGTTAAAATTAGAGTTTAATTGTTTTTGGAATTTTATTATTAAATCTGGAAATTCTTTTAGTAGCACTTTAGAAATGCTATCATTTCCGAATTTAACTTGAAATCTAAGTAAGTGATACCGCAGCACTTTGTAAGTGCCGTGGTTGATGCAAATGAACTAAGGGCTAAAATGAACTAAGGGCTACTGCAGCACTTGGTAAGTGCTGTGGTTGCTGAATTAAAACTAAAACTTGAAACTAATAAAAGAGCTACGGTAGCACTTGATAAGTGCTGCAGTTGGCTGAAATGAGATTTTTGAATATAATTGGACTACTGTAACAGTTTTGTAAGTGCTGTCTTTGCTGAATTGAACTAATTTTCCAAATTGAACCCTGAACTACTACAGCAGTTTTGAAATGCATTCTTTTCTGAACTGAACTTGTTTTCAAATGTAACTGAATTACTACAGCAGTTTTTAAATGATGTCTTTGCTGAAATGAATTGTTTTCAACTATAACTTACCGCAACACTTTCTAAATGCTATGAAAGTTGGAATTTTAATGTTTTAATGTATTTAAGTGAATAAATGAGCTCAGAAAAAGTTAAATTTTTGGGAATTGAATATTTGATTTAAAGGTATAATGACTTCACTTTTAAATGGTTTAAATGAAGTATTGATTTGAAATATAAACTATTTTGAAATTTATAACCACGGGTTATAATAACGATTGGTTGTTAAAGAGACCGAGATCAGATATGGACATACTTTCTGTCGATACCGAAAACGACTTTGACAACTGTGTATGCGGTGGAGATTCCATAATGAAGTAGGATGGTGGCGACGATTGTAACGCCCCACCTCTATGCTCATGATAACAAAGAGTATTAAAGGAAATACTGTCTATTATTACGAAGAATAAGGCTGGATAGGAGCGACCATCCGTAGTTGACCTTACACTAATATTGGTTATCTCGATAGGAGTGGTATATACTTTTTATTTTTCATCTATCATTTATTTACTCCCATCGACACACCCAATTATCAGTATAAAACAAACTACGATAGTTCATAATAGTTTAGGACATTAGATATAACAATAACACAGATAATATAAATGCGGAACACAGATAAAACAAAAGTCTCATATATATATAACTGATGTCAGTTAATACATAGTTGACACAATACATATGATACAACTACAACTGTCGACTCTAGAAGGTATATATACAAGTACATTATCGACTAATATACATGAATACATATCGTTCTATACAATGACACGACTACTACAAAATGACACTGACAACTTCAGAAGGTGTGAAAAGTCTTCATATCCTGAACAGCAACTCAAAGAAGAAAATCTACAACCTGAAATAACTTGGGTCTGACCCGAGTATTACATTCAAATGAAAATAATACCCAGGTCAGTCTAATTCAAACCAGTTTATTAGTGCATATAGGCAGTAATAATTTAAATAGGCGACAGTCACAATAATTCCCGTCTATCCGATTCTTTAAACAAAGAAACCGGATAACGGTCAATATAACACTTAACAGTGTTTAACCAAAAATCAGCAGATTTAAATTATGAACAGAGATAAATAAACAATTTATCAAATCGACTAAATCAATTTAAAACTGTCAAATCTGATAGGGCTGCAGTACACGCACGCGTGTACTGCCTCGCCACTATCGCGGGAGATACACAAAAGCTTAGTGAAAGTCACAAATGATCACAAGGTCAAACCCTAAAATCGTGTTCAACACAAGTGTAATGCCAACACAAATGAAAATGCAGCTACAAAGAGCCCAAATGTCCAAACAGTGGACAACAAAAATGTGGAAGTACGCATGCACATGAACAAGTTGATATGCAGCAGAGAATACAAGCTACAAGATTCAAATACAGTACAAGTCTCGAACTCAAACCAGCAAGTCAGAGACCAGAATATACGGTGGACAAGCATTGTCACAACAGTGGACCATCTACAAGTCAATAAAGCAGTGCAGTTCAACTGAGATGTACAATTCGTAAATCAACATGTACAAATGAACAAGTATAACAATGCAAAGCTTCAACATACGAAACATCAACATGGATGCAGAGACTGTCACAACAAATATGGACACTGCACTAAAAGAATGTATCAAGACTAGGATACAAAAGCAACAAAGAGATTACTGATATGTCAATGAAACTAACATTTGAATGCAATTACTACAAGGTGAAGGCAACCTGGTATTCGAGGTAAATATAACTTTCAAATGAAGACTCAACTGGCAATGGCACTACCTCAACAGCCAGAAAACAAATGAAACAACATTGCCACCAGATCTCACTTGTGTACAGATACCCTGACAGTTCTCCTAAAGCAATAAGTCATAGCAGTTTCGAACAAAGACGGGGGTTTCAACTAGCAGTGGCAATGTCGAAGTCAACTAGAGCAAGTTCGAACAGTTTAAAGTCCACGTTATCCCAAAATGCCAATCAAAGCCGTAAGTATTTGAAGAGACTCGATGTCGAGTTGCTGTTCTAAAACACAGTAGCAATTTCTAGTGGGAACAGAAGTCAAGGACGAACACAACTGGCCAGAGACGAACTCAAGTAAAATAATATGCGGTTCACAATCAATATCGAAGCCGGGTTCAAATCAAGGTCAAATGGCATAAGTCCCAAAAACAAGATTACTGAGAATGTAATACCAGATACCCAGTAAAAAGAAAATCAAGGCAATACCCAAAACAATGGTGATGGCTAACTCTAATATAAATTCGTGAATTCGCATTCCCAATATCAAGTGGTCGAATTCAAATATTCATGTATGCAGACTACTAAGGTGAAAAACACATGCCGTGAGCATGTAACACTGCAGCCTCAATGCAGAAGATCAATACACTACACGTTCAACAAGTAAAATGAAGATGCAGTGAAGTATATTAACAACAAAAATGAACTAATGCATCAGTACAGTTCAATGCTAAAAGCCCAAGTATACAACCAAGTAAAGAAACGCAGCAGTGTGCAACTCGAGCTTCAGTAGAATCAAGTGACACACCACTGCTCAAAGACTCGGAATCAAGGACAACCGAGAAGCAATGCATCAAGGACGAGAAGACAACTTCGAAGTCAAAGCCGAGGTAAATCTCATCATATAAGTAGTTTTAAAACAATTTAGTAGGGATGGCTTCAAAGCATGTCACTGTTTTAACAAGATAAGTCACAACCGTGAGCACCAATAATCCACCTCGAAAATTCACAAATTTAAACGAGTCAGAAACACATGAATTCGAATAAAAATCAGAAATCATTTAGTGAAGGTTTTCAGACGAACAAAATCAAGGTAACTCACGAAATCCATCAAAGCCGAGGAAACAACGACCATACCAAAGATCGAAGAAATCATTGATCATTTCAAGAATTCAAAACGAAGGTCACGTGGCAGAGCTAAAACAACAACATGGAACGAAATCGAACAAGTCGAGAAATCCAAACCATCACAATTCAAAATCATATACGAACGAAAACGAGGGGTTCAAACCCAAAACATGAGCTGCAGGGTTGAATTAGATGTGAGTTTTGCTCACCTTATTCGCCAATCTGAAGCAAAGGAAATCGAGCATCGTTTGAAGTCGGCGACCACGAGTTAGCTCAAAACCCAAATTTTTTGGGGCGAACGAGAGGGAGGTCGAGCCGCCATTTTATTTTCTTCGTTGGTTTAGGTTTTGGGGTTGCGAAATGTAAATGGGTAGAGGAGGGAACGGTTAAACTCTTCAATATAATGCAACACCCAAAATAAGGAACATGACCCAAGATTCAAATTTGCAAAGGCCAACAACTCTTAACCAATTTTCGAAAGGATTTTTAACCCGATAAAATTCCAATAAAAATTTACGAACGACTTAATCACTAAGTGGCGATAATTAAATGCTACGAATTTGCGGGTTGTTACAACGATCCTAAAGGTATATTTACGTGGACCCAACTCCCGTGAGTTGGCATAAGGTGGCTAAAACAGGAGCGATCGACGGGCCAATGAGGTAGCATCTCTGATCGGACACACTTCTTCGATACCATTCTATTACTTTTGTGATTGATTGGGTGCACCCCTTGATTTGGGAGTGTGGCTCGAGGTGGGCGATAGTGGCTGCTATGCGTTTCCACCAGCCCAGATGCGTAATTGGTATATCTACCCTGGCATTGCCTAGTTGTGCCGTGTCATCTACCATATCGAACTTTACTACGAGTTTAGATTTCTCCCGTAGCCTGTGGAGTATTGAGGGTAGCCCCCGTTCTGGGAGTATGCTGGATAGACTACTGGGACTATTACGTGTTAAGGTGGAAAATGTAAAGCCTTAATGCTATTTAAAAGTATGTTTATTTTATATTAGACATTATTATAATAGCGAATATTACTACATAGTAAATAGTTTAACGGATCCTTAAAGAATGGGCGATCCCAAGCATTCTTTAAGTTACTTGTACCTTTATTACAGTTCACTTGAGTTGGTTTACATTGTATAAGTATGTATGTCCTTACTCGAGTGTTTGTGTTTTATTTACGCTCGGGTCAGCCTGAGTATCAGCTTTGGTTCTCACCTTCTGGAGCCAGGACTGCCGGAGATCATCTTTTATCTAGTTGCTATCTATTTCCATTCAGTATTTCTATGTCAGCTTTGTATTAGAGACATATGTATTTGGGATTTCTACCATGCTTATGTATTAAGACTTTTGTTGTATTTGTTTCAGACTATGTATTTTGAATTTGTTTTGAGACTTTGTTGTAGTGGCTTCATGAACCACTATTTATTTTATTTTCCGCTGCGAGTTATTCTGATATTCTGTGTTTGTGATTCTGTGATTGGTTTTATTTGCTCCAAATTTTATTACAATATGTTATTTTGCATTAAATAGTCTGACATGTGTGGATTATTGTTGATTTGAATGGTCCAAATAGTGGGTCGTTACATATTCGGATTCTCGGTAAGGTCTGGCGAGGTCCGGCTGGTACATTTCTGAGAAGTGTCACGGACTATATGAGCTTCTCAGAAGTATATTACTAGAGGTATACTTCAAGGGTGGAGCACCTCCCATGTCATTTGTTGGAAAATTTCCTTTCCTTATTTGATTCGTATCTCTGAATCTGTTTTAGCTTTAAAATTGCCACATCACGGCATTTAAATATTGGTTTAGTCTATTCTATCAAGTTGGACTATTACCTGATTCTGTCCATTCTATCAAGTTAGACGGTTACCTTATTTAGTCCATTCTATCAAGTTGGACTGTTTTCCTTGTTCTATCCATTCTGTCCAGTTTGGATTTTACTCGGTTTATTTCCATTCTTTCAAGTTTAGTTTTAATATTAATTATGCCATTTCTATTTGCATTTGTTTCCTGATATTTTTTTCTACTCATGTCTGTTTGGATGTTATTCTTGTGAGGTAAAAACCCATTCCGCGTTGGCGGTGTGGTCTCATAGAACTTTTATATATGTTCTCCATTATTCGAGTTATCTCACGCTGGTATTTCCAGACTAATCCGGGTGTTATTTATTTATAATGCTCGGTTCAGACCGAGTATTTTCCTAGGCTTTCCATGGTGTTATGGAGGTCTTGAAGGGGAGCTGAAGATTCACCTATCGTAGTTTTATTTTCCACTGTACTATATAGTATACCTATTGGCATTTGTAAGGTCATGATTTTATAACTGTCCAGCTGATAAGGTTTGTTTTTAACTCTGATATACTATGTATGATTGGAGTGGCAGTTTTCTACTGTCCCTATTTATATTATATGTTATCGATTCCGCTGTGAGACTCTGTTTTTCTCTATTCTCGGTTCTTTTCTTTTTATTTACCATAACAATCTGCCATTTGTCGGTTGGATGCGCGACATTGGAACACAGTGGTAATGTTCGGTGTCGACTTTTGATGGTCAAAATGGCGGGTCGTTACAGTAACTAGGGTTATTATGGTAATGGTAACCATTACAAATACGAGAAAACCGTTACCCTACCGGTCCTATTGGTAAGTCAAAAATGATTTTTTTACCATTACCATTGATAAAATGTTCATTAGTATACCGATAAATTAGTAAACTGTTGATTGGTAATGGTAAATTTACTAATACATTAAGCCATTAAAATTTTGATAATGATTAAAAAATGAATATTTTGTTACCAATGCTAACTCTGTTAGTGCTTATATAAACATTTTGACTTATTTTAGTCGACGAAGAAAATTTTCTTGATTCATCACAAATTATTTACCACAATGTGAAATAATAATTTTGCTAATCTTAAACTTTGATGTTGATAAAGTCAAAAAGAAACATAATTATAAATAATAACACGAACATCTGTTTAAAATCTGATAAGCCTTCAGAGTTTTTGTGGTTATGATTAACTAAAATTGTGAAAAAAATAAGATAATATGATCGGTAAATTTACCGTTACTACTGATTTTGACATTTCTTTAATGTTATATTTACCGTTAATAATGATAAATTTACTATTACCATATCTATGACATTGATATACTGATGTAACTCGATATTGGTATTTGTATGGTAATGATAAATTTACGGTTACGGTAGGAGCCCTATTTGTAAGCTCTATAATCCATCAAAACTAGTGGATCATATAACTCCAACCCTAGGGTGCTAAACTAAAAACATATAAAAACTAGAGAGCTCTATGATCCATCAAAACTAGTGGATAATATAACTCCGACCCTAGGGTGCTAACCTAAAAACATATAAAAACTGAAGGAGTTATGCTATAATGCTTCAGTTTTGCATAAAAGTTAGTTATGTTATTTCCAAGGGGTTAAAATACTTTATCCATGATGTATCTTCAGTGCTCTGTCGTCCCCTCCTGGTTCATTCTCTCTAAAGTATCCTCTAAAACCCATAATAATAGATTAAAATACATTCAAATTCTCATGAATTTTGCTCCAATGACAAGCAGAGCAATATTAAACCCCAACATCTACTCTCCTCCTCTCGGTGCGTTGTTTTCTCATAGATTCTTCTCAGTGCGCACTTCATATATTCGCTCTTCAAATCTTTCGTTTTATATAAGCCCTAATAATATTTCAAGTTTGAGATATAATGGAGGTCCACCGAGCTGCCGATTTCATAGTCTCGTGGAATCTGTTATGGAAGAGCTGAAAGAAATTCGATCGCGCAGAAGAATTCGAGTAGCGAATAAGTATTTTTATCTTAATTCTGAGTCATTATACTTTTGCTGCTGTTAAGTAAAAATTCAGAGAATAACTGGACTGAACTGTTTAGGCGTAGAAGAACAATATTGGAAGATAGTTTATTTATGTATTTATTTATCTTTTTACTTAGGCTAATTCTATTTGTATCCACCAAAAGTTGTTGAGTAGCTCCTACAAAACTGAAAAACCATTATATACGTATGTATGCTGAGTATACCCATGTTATCGATAACTATTTCCCTTTATACCCTTCAGTCTAATAAAAAGTCATTTCACTAATATGTCTAACCACATAGGCCAAACATGTGGATTCATAATCTACTATGCATTTACAATGCGTGGTTTCCAAGCTAATCATCCACCTCCCCTGCATGGTTGGTCCATACATCACACACTGCAACTACGAGATTTTTCAATCAAATCACTCAAAATTGTACACTATTAAATTTAAAAGAAATTCAAAAGAAGATAAAATTCAAGTTTTACACCTCTTTTGATTCCAGTAGATTTATGTTATCATCATCATGGTCCATCAATTCAAGATTTTTTTTATAAAGATTTCACTTAAATTTAGACTGGTAGGATTTATTGAACATAAACAATTATAGAAGGAAAAGAGAATGAACTTGCTAAAGGTAAATCACATAAGGACAATTATGTCTTGCAATTATTTTAAATTTAGGGGTCGCTACTCAGTTAGGGCTGTCTACGGATACTTTCGGATACAGATAGTGCTATATCCGTATCCATATCCGAAATCATTTTCGGATATCGGATTTCCGTATCCGCTTAATTTTCGGATACGGACAGATATCAGATATTTATTCGCTCCGCCCATAATCAATAAATTTAAAAGTATAAATGAAAAGGTTTGGGTCAACATAAAACAGTTTTTACTAATGTTCATAAAAAATCAAGGAATAAAAAATCTGATGATAAAACATTGTTTTATACTAATATCCGTATGCGTATCCAAAAATATTTAAAAATTAAATACTAAAACTGTCTGTTTTCACTAAAAATGAGCAAAAAGCCATATCGTAGTAACATCCAATGGTTATGAAATAGTTGAAAAATCATATATTAATTAAATATAATTTTAATTAAATATATATATGCACCAGTTAATCGGACGGATATTTTTCGGATACGGATACCACAATAACCATATCCGTATCCGGAAAGCTTTTCGGATATCCGTATCCGCTTTTCGGATAACGGATATTTTTCATATTTTCGGATACGGATTCGGACGGATATCAGATTTTTCGAATATCCATTAACAACCCTATACTCAGCAGTATCATGTGTCTAAATAAAATTAGTCTTTTGCTTATTTTAAGTGTGAAATATAAATTTATTACCATATTTTACTTGTACCCCAAGAATGACCAAATGTGCACCATTCATTCTATTAAAAGAGTGTGGTGTTAAAGGACCATAATTTCCTCCTACTAATACCGTTTTAATTTATGATCTATTAAAGTTTTATTTTTTCTAATATCACAGCTATATTTTATTATTTCAATAAATATTCACAAATTGACGAGAAATAATCATGCATATTGAAACCTATGGTTATTTTTTGTCAAATGGATGAATATTGCCGATGAAATTCAACATCATTCAATGTAATACCGTCGTCGCTCAGCAAGCAATTTCCACATATTTTCAAAAAAAAAAAACTTAAAAACAAATACTAAATGTTCATCAATCACAACTTTAATTTAATTTTTCTTTAAAATTACAAATTTTTGCAGAGGTAATTTTAATAGTTTTGAATTCCAGAAATTTTTAGACATATATACAGAAAAACTTAAGGGGTTCGTAGAAGCATCATATGCATTGATTTTGATTACGTTGACTTAATTAATTTATTAGAGATTGAGTAGATAGATTGATTTGATGATAAATTTTGTATATATTTTTTGTGAATATTAATGAATTGCTGATGATTTTTTATAAGTATTGGTCGCCTTTAGAGTATTGATGGTAAGTGTAGCAGACAAATTTATTGGTATATTTTAGATATGGTATTAGTAAGAGAAAATAAAGGTGCCTTTAGCAGCACATTTGAAAAAGAAACTTTTGTAAAAACACCCTCCTCAAAAACAGTTTATAAGAAAAACTCCTATTTTTAAGTTTCAGGATAATAGAGAAATATGCAAATATTTAAAGTTTCCGAACTACAAATATATTTGCATTTCTTCAAAAAAAATTGAAAATATTTGTTTTGATAATAGAAACATGCGAATATTGTTTAGATTTAATTTTAAAAATAGTTTTTTTTAATTGAAATTAAATTTAGGGGTGTACTTTAGAACATGTTTTTGAGAAGGGTTTTTCACATATCAAAATCTGAAAATAAGAGACAAAACCAAATTTGCAGTTTACAAAATATATGATACATTTTAGTCTTAATTACGGTGGTAACATTTCTTTTCATAACCCATCAAGTTAACATCCTTAAAAATAAAATAATATTCAAATCATAACATTTCGATGAACAAATAAATTAATCTTAAATTAAGAAATTATATCAGTTAATACAGATTTGACATTTGATCCTTTCAATTTCAAACTAATTAAACATATTTTTGAAAAATTAAAACCATTCTTGTTGAAAATGAATAAGTTTGACATAATGAAATGAAGATACTATTACTTTTTCTGTTGAATTTCGAGTTGACTTAGTTCTTGAAATTTCTTGATTTTATATGTAATGGATTAAAACTGTGAAAATCAAAAGATAATTGAAGATGAAGTAGGGGTAATTTTGCAAAAAAATGATGTGTATTAAGTAATTTATGGTGTATACTAGTTTGTTCTATTTTTTGGTGTATGATAAACAAAATTTGATATATGAATAGAATTTGCCAAATTTGTATTAGTTGAATTTACAATAACACAATGTGACTAGCGTACCATAAAATAAAAAATAAAATCAGCAAAAAGCCAATTATATGAACCGGCTTTTTGAAAAAAGTATACCATCTTGTAAAATCCTATTCAACTCCGTTATGCACTAAACAAACGTGTGAGAGTTTTCTTATATATTGGCCGCATTGTTTTATGTACATAATATTATATGCATTCTTTTGTAAAAAAGATGGGCAAAAATATCATGTATATAATTTAAATTTGTACAAAACAATAAAGAAAATAATTGGGTTTAGTAGAGATTGTGTTTTCACTTTTCAGGGACTTCGTTGTAAATAAAAACAAATGTTTGAGTCTACCGTTATTTTGTGATAAAAGTTTCTCCAATGGATCCTCTCACCCCCCCCCCCCCCCACCGGGGGTGCTTGAGCTATTAGCTCATTACTAGTTTTGACCCGTGTGCTATGCATACGGTGTCCTTGATTACATTTTGAATTTTTTAATATGGATTTTTTTTTACAACAAAACTACATTGAAGTGAAAGTGTATTATTGTCCCTGCATACTATTTGAGCTATATATGCTTTGCTCAAAACCAAAGGACAACCAACATTAACATCGTCTAAGAAATAACTTTATAGGTATACACTGTAATTGCTAGAAGAGTGTGCGTGTGGTGTGTAACGATGAAGAAACTTAAAACATTGTAGAATTTCGTAGGAAGCACTGCTACAGAAATGTAAAAATATGTTTGGCATGTTGAATGACAATGAAAATAGCGGTCTACTACACTCAGTTAAGTAGTTACATTCTCCAAGTAACTTTGTTCTTTAAAAGCAACATCCATATTGCAATAGTAAATTGCGGAATAGACGGACATTGTTTTCAAAGTTTTGCTCTTTAACAATAGATGTGTAACAAATCAGAAGCCCAATGTGCAGATTTTCAACAAACTAACTTTTACCAGGGTACCTACCAAAGATAAATTTTGTCAAGTAAAATCATATATATATATATATATATTTGAATGACATAGCCAGTAGCTCTCCAAGGTGGGATTCAAATCGGTTAGGCAGATGACATTTTAACACTTTCATATCTTTCAACCTGTAGATAGGATCAATGTGGGGTTTAACTTTAGGTGTATGCTTCGACATCGGACGTGTTTTCCAACGAGTTTATTCTAAGTCCGCCAAATTTGTGCTAACACAAATCTTTACTAATTCTCATTTGAATTAGTACATTGAAGGAAAATTTGAGACAATAAACTGAAAATTGGGGTAAGTGAGTTTTGGGTTTGAAGTGAAAAGAGAAGTATGAAGAGGATGAAAGTTTACTGCTGTATTTGAGGCAACAACTATTTTGTACGTGCCCAATTACAATCTCATCTATAACTTATCTAAAAAGAATATAACACAGCCGTGATTTGCAATCATGTCTTTATTATTGTTCTTGTGTGGCATTGATGTTGCCGAACGTGGCTTAAGTTTGTAATAAGTTTTGAGACATGCCTGTTTCTCTTATTACTTTCTGGAATTGTTCTGAATTTAAAAGGGGAGGGAGGGAGGGAGGGATTTTGAGGTTTGTATTTTCATGTAAAGGTTCAGAAGTTTAGCTTATTTCTTTATCAGGCTTTGCCTTGAATTGAAAAGTTTGTACCATGGGGCTAATATCTTTGTTTGTTTCATTTCCTTCAGAAAATTTCTTTAGTCCATCACAATATGTATATATTTGTTGCCTTTTTGGTTTGTTATTTTTTAACATTTTATTTTTGAGTTTAACAAAACATTTGTGTATTGTTTTCTGAATGCATTTTAGAGAATACTATTTCTTTAAACAACATGGTATTGAAAATTCAGAACGAGTTTTTCTTCTCTTGGATGATTTCAAAAGCAGTTTTCAAAATTAGAAACAGATTAAAAAAGAAAAACCAAATAAAATTTCAGAGAAAAAAACAAGAATGTGGAAAGTAAAAAAAAAAACATAAATAAAAAGACAATAACAAATTTAGAATGCGGAAAACAAATCAAAATGACAGAAAAAAAAATTAAAAATGCAGAAAACAAATCAAAATGGCAAAAAAAATTTTAAATACAGAAAACATACTAAAAAGGCGGAAAAGAGTTTGTTTTGAAGTCATAATTTCTGAACTAAAATAAATCGGAAAATATTTCTCGCTGTTACAAAGCAAACATGTTTTAAAATTTTCATAGCTGAAAAACTGTTTTCCAAACCAGTTAGTTCAAAATAGAACATCTTCCAAAAAAATTCTTTTCAAGAAACGGATATCTAAACAAATTAAACTGAACATGTGTTTTTTGGTACCTGAAGGTGGAAACCAAAAATGAACTAAAAAACCCAAAACTTATAACAGAAACTACCCTGGCCATTGCAATTAATTCGAAGAACTGAGATGGATTTGTTTTCTGCGTTATATTAGCTTTGACTTGACGTTGTAAGTCAATTTACCGTCGTAAGTATGACTTTAATATCTCTTTTATATTTTTGTTTAACAGAATTGGTTTTCCCACCAACAAAGAAATATCTGAAGTAGAAAGTAAAAAGCGAGTCCTTCAGAAAGGGTTACTGATTGAGTTTCGAAAAGATTCACAAAAGCTGTTGCTAGGAGTTACTCAAAAGCCTGACGGGAAGAAGAACTGGATAGTCTATGATCAGGTTTAACCAGAAAATTCTACCATGGCTTGTTGAAATTGTTTTTAGGTGTCTTTTTGGATATTTGGAACCGTCTTATAATTTATATTGCATGATTTAGTTTCAACTTTTTTTGTGTCTTGATTTTTTTTCCCTTTTCAGAATGGTATTATGTGCTCTATAAAACCTCAGCAAATTACATATATCGTACCTGGTATTGAAGATTTTGATTATACAAAAATTCCTGCTTTTATTCAGAAAGCTCAGGGTCTCTTGGTATGTACTAATTCAGATCACGATGATTTTATTTATCTCCCTTTACTACCGTAATGAATGTGTATCAAAAATTTATTTTTATGGGGTAATTTATGAAAGGATCCTTCAATGCTAGAATATGCTTGGGCTGAGCTTTTGGAAAACAAAAAATCCGTGACCAGTGAGGAGTTGGCTGAGGTAGGATTTTCTATGAAGCAATATTAGAATATCAAAGCAAGTACCCTTTTTGGTGAATCTTGTGCAAAATGATTTTGGAATTAGTTACTTACTGTTGTTCTACATTATTATTCATCAGATTATTTACGGCAGTAAAGAGCCCATTGAAAGCTACTGTTCATATCTTTTAGTATCAAAAGATGAAATATATTTTAATGAAATTGAGCACAAAGGATCTGCCACTGTTTATGAACCTCGATCCACAATTCAGGCAAGCTACTCTTACATCTCCATAAGTTTCATAAACAAATAGATACGATCAAACTTGGCATTACCTTGAACACACACACTCGCAATATTCTCATGCCGTAATTGCAGTGTCTGTTAGTATCTTGCAATAAATCTAATAATCCTTGCTAAAGGCTCACAAGAAACCACTGTTACACAATATTTTATATGGAAAACCTATACTCCAACCCCTATAGATCATTAAATAGTTAATATCAGATGATCAATCTATAGCATATTGGTATTCAAGTGTTATATTTGCAAAATATCCAATAGAAAATGATGTAGCGATATATCAATCGATATATTGGACTGGTATATTTATGTGTGTGTGTGTGCGCGCGCGTGCTCATGTGCACGTGTGCGTGTAATTTAAAATTTCGGTAAGTTACTATCTTGTCTTATTTGTTTACTATTAATTTTATTGTTAGCTTGAGTACTTTGCTGAGAGTTTCTTTCTTTTTATTTATTTGTTTTTCGATTAAGATTATGTACTGATATGATAATTCTTTTTTTGTAGATTGTGCATCTTAATTCCCGATCTTAATTTTTGTGTTTGTTGCTTGCATGTTTGAGTGAAAACATACTTTTATTATTTACAGTATACAATTATAAAAGTAATAAAACATGTAAATTTGTATAATGTCGATTAGGATAACAATATATATTTATGGTATTTTTTATATAGTGTAAATGGGCACACACATATATAATTGAGCGATATTATGTGGATACTGTTGAATATTGCATATCAGTACTTGAACGATATTTGACCAATACCAATATTAACTACTTATATCAACCAAATCATATCCAAATTTACTCTGACCATTTTGTTCATGTAACGCTTGATTGGGAACTGAAGATATCGTTGGAAAGAAAAATCTGAAACTGTAAAACTATTTGGGTACAAGAGGGTAATATTATGGTTTTCCAAAAATATGAAGAGCCCCAGCTTTTGGGACAAAACCGAGCAGTTTCTACTGTTAAGCCATGAAACCACTTTATTGTCACTGCAAATAAAATATTATTTTTTATTTGATGTAAGGTAGAGGAACTTTCAAATAGAAAGAGGGACAAGGAGGAATCAGAGAAAGAATTGCAAAATTTTGTTCAATTATTGAAATCTGCAAAAGCAATGCCTTTACACTCCAAGCCTCTCAAAATTTCATGGACTTCAGAGGATAAAATATTACAGCGGATACGGTCCCTTGAAGCTTATTCAATAGATGCATGCAATACTGATGAACAGAAGAAAACTGCTGGAACTGTAATTACCTTTGCTTTTTTTACATCTCTATTAGTTGTGATTGCAGTGCTACTGTGATAGCTATATTATTTACCCTCCTTTGTGTAATCGACTTACCTTTGGTTGCAGCTTCCATTTCTTTTTGTTATAGCGTTGTGTGTGAATTCGTGTTGTTTTAATATGATGGTTTGTTGTCTAACAGATAGGGATTGTCTGTATAGGGATATTATTCTCGGTACAAGGCAATGATCCCCCAAGCATGTGCTTACCCCCATTTTTGATAATAATCACCGTGAGCAATATATTGAAAGTGAACTTAAATGCCATTACTATTTCAACTACAATTCAGTTTCAATTAACTGTCCTGACTTAGTTTGAATGTTAAAAGTTCTTTGCAACAGTAATGATTATACTCAATAAAGATATTGATGAAACTTGGTTTGAATATCTAAAGTGCCTTTGCTACATTAATGAATATATTCAATAATGGCATTGACATTTTACCCAATGATTGTATGCATATTGTCTTCGTCTTCGAGCATCACTAAGTTTTTATCAATTGACTTCATGTTAGATACTCAAAGCAATGGGACTATCAAAAACATCAGATGCTGCAATGAAGCTTCTTACAGATATTGGATATTTCCCCCTACATGTTAATTTGGATCTCTTAAAATTTAATATATGCACTGAATATAGTGAAGAAACTGTTGCAGCTGCTGAAGATGTCTTGACAAAATATGACGATCTAGACGAGGTAAAATCCTAACATACCGAGATATATCATCGCTTTGTTTTACAAACAGTAATATATTACATTTATATATTTCCTTCTAGGATAACAGGAAAGATCTTACGTCCTTGAAAGTGTATGCAATTGATGTAGATGAAGCTGATGAGGTACACAATGATCGTCTGAAATGTATGATTCAGTAGTCACAACTTCCTCATTAAGTATCATAAGTTTTCTCCATGCAGATAGATGATGCATTGAGTGCAGTGAGGCTACAGGATGGTAGGATAAAGGTTTGGATACATGTTGCTGACCCTACGTGTTATGTTAAACCTCGCAGCTTACTTTTTAGGTGATTACATTTTCTTTCTTTTGAAGCGAAGGCTAAAATTGAAGTTAAATCCATCCATTCACTTTGATAGCATGCAACCTTTTTGTCAAATCTGTCATCAGCATTTTACCTTGAAATTCTCACACCTTGCTTGTGGCAATTGTTTACATACCTACATCGCAAAACTACTACTGCTACCATTACCACCGCCACCTACCTTTTGATATGATTGGTTTCTAGGGAGGCTATGCGAAGAGGGACTTCCATATTTTTGCCAACTGCTACTTACCCAATGTTTCCTGAGAAACTTGCAATGGAGGCGATGAGCTTGCAGCAAGGGAAGCTTTGCAAGGCTGTTAGTGTGTCAATCACACTGCATCAAGATGGCAGGTACCATCTTACGGGCAAATTGTTATTGAAATATATGTATATATATGTGTGTATTATTATATATATACATATATACTATAATAATTTGGGCCTTTTCAATATGATCCCTCAACCTTAATTATCTCAATGCATTTGTTTGAATATTGCATTTTGAAGTCAATGTACCTTTAAATGGAAAAGGTAAAACCATTGTATTATGTTTTGATTTGTTGATTTGTAGCAAAATGTAAGATATTGGGGACTAGTGCCAAGATAGTTAAGAAGTTATATTGTGAGATCCTAAAACAAAATGGTAATTTTTATATATGTGGATATTGATAGCATTGCAGAATATTCGGTCGATAATTCCATCATTAGACCCACATACATGTTGACATATGAGAGTGCATCAGAGTTGCTTAACTTGAATCTGGAAGAGGAAGCTGAATTAAGAATTCTTTCAGAAGCTGCTTTTCTTCGCCTACAATGGCGTCGTAATCAGGTTACTGTTTGCACCATAATTGTTTAATACGTTGAAATGCAATTGAGTTTTTGTTAAAATGGCTTAATGTTTATAAAAGTACATCACACATTCACGCCCAGTTGTTCACTAATTGACCACAACAGCACCAGTGTAGGAACATTTGCATACCTTTCCAGGGCCTTTGGCTTTCTGTCTTTTTATTTGCTCAATTTGCATAAAATTGGAAATCAGGTTTAATTGAAAGAAGAGGTAATAAAAAAAGTTTCTTCCACTTTCATAACGTAAAAAAGAAAAAAGAAAAGAAAAGGGAAACAAGAATAATCACATGGTAATAAACAGTAGCCAAGCCACACTACACAAAGATAACACACCTTCCTTCCTCTGATTGGAGAAAGTATGGCAACTATACAGAACATACATGATTAGAACTGAGAGTTTGGTAACTTTTACTGATATGACCTGAGAATTTATTCAAGGGTATGCTATGGCCCATTAGTTTTTAAGCAATTAGCATTCCGATGCTATGTAAACCCAGCTACAATTTAGAGCATATTTGGCAACTCCTTTATAAATAGTCAAAACTATTGAATTATAGTGTTTGGAAACTTTTTATAATGAACTTGCAAAAGTAGCTTAGAAGTTAAAATTTGAGAAGCAACTATTTGTTGATTGCATCTAATGAAGGAATTTCACAAGTTATTTTGACCAAGCGAATGACTAAAATAGCTTTATGGTTTCATAACGAATTCATGTTTCTCAAACATCAAAATTAACTTATTCTTGAAAATCAAATTACATCCAAACACTTGTATGTGACTTCTCAAAACTACTTAGAAATTACTATTTAAACTCTTTTCAAAGAGCTTCAAAATAAGTTGTTGCCAGATGGGCTCATACAATCCATCTGATTGGTTATCTCTGACGTTTATCTCCTTATATCCTTGTCTACTTTTTCAACAATTGAGAAAAGCAGCCATGCAGTATGGCGTAACAGATTATCCTACTCCATGTCATTAAACACCTACCACGTACTCTTTTGTAATCCTTTCAACTGATCTATATGTCCTAATATATGCGTGCAAAAAGAAACTTCTACCTGAGTTCGGCATATGATTTGTAAAGCGTATTTGTTTGGTTAATCTTGTTATTATTTTGTATGTTCATAATTTTTATAGTTTTATTGGGCTGGTTTTGTTATTCTTAACATAAAGTATTTATGAACTACCACTGCTAAATGCCAGGCTTGTGAAAGCATTGAACTAGCTGCGTTCTCTGTCATAATAGCAAAGCAACTTTTAATCTGAAGTTGGGAATATGCATCATCAATTGCATTTCCTCTCCAAACAAATCATATTTGGCTATCAGATTTATTGAGAGAAGCAAACCTCTAGAATGTCATGTACTGTGGTAATATTTGAGATAACTTTTATTTTTGCAGGGTGCCATAGACACATCTATGATTGAACCACGTATCAAAGTGGAAAACGCTGACGACCCAGAACCATCCATCAGCCTCTATGTAGAAGATCAGTCAGACCCAGCAATGAGGCTTGTATCTGAAATGATGATATTATGTGGGGAGGCTATAGCTACCTTTGGTTCACATAATAACATTGCTTTGCCATATAGGGGCCAGCCTCAATCAAATATATCCACGTCAATATTTTCCCATATTCCAGAAGGACCTGCTAGGAGCATGGCTTATGTCAAAATAATGAGAGCTGCAGAAACAGAATTCAAAAAGCCTATAAGACATGGAATCCTTGGTATTCCTGGATACGTTCAGTTTTCTTCTCCTATTAGGCGATTTGTTGATCTTCTAGCTCATTACCAGGCATGTTTCTTAGACCAAGTTTGACATAGCACTTATCTAATTCTTATAGTGTAATGAGCAATGAGTAACATTTGAGTTCTAAATTGAATGTGATATTACTATTCCTTTAGAAAAAAAAACAAAAACAAAATCATCATGATTTTTTGATTGATATGACTATGCGAGCAACTTTATGTACAAAATATGTTTTACTTCAAATAAGCGGTGTAACTTCAGTACATATGAACTTTGCTTTTGACTAAAAAAATCAGGTTATTAGGTATGTGATTAATATTATAAGTTAAATTTTGACTCAAATCCTGTTAAGGAAAAAAAAAAGCTTTGCATCCCTCTCATTAAAACATTATGAGTCATATTCTTGTTTTTATATTTGTAAAATTGTTGCTGAAAATGATGTTAAAAACAGATAGTGTAATGTTTTTTTAATCATTATCGAAACTACTATTATACAAATGTCGAATGCTGAAACTAATGCACTCAAAACTGCTATACATATTTTTAAACAAATGCCATCAGTGCGAATATTTAGAACGAATATTATCTTGTTTAAAATCACAAATATTAGAACTAAATAACAGAAAAAAGTCATTTCAAAATATTAGCTACAATTAATCTTGAACAGTGAATGAACATTCATATTTTCAAAGAGAATACCAATTGTATAAATATTTGCAGTGCAAAAATTTGCAGTAAAATAAAGAAAAGATTCTGAAAGATAGAAGCAGAATGATAGGACTTGGATAGGGGATTTGGACCAAATATCCGCACATTATAATCTTTGCTTGCAGCAGTTTTAAAACAAAATTCTTTCTACGAATTATTATACACAATCAATCTTATGATTTCTTTTCTTTTAAATGATATTTAATTTCTTGTTGAAACAGAAAGTTCTAATACGAGGTTCAAGAACTCAAGTCATGTATTGTCGCGTAATTGAGTATCCCCTCTTGAATGCCAATTTTCAGCTATTTACACTCACACGTGCCTTAACCCTTTTTTTTAAAAAAAATCCAGCAAACTTGGAAATTCTTTCTGTTTCCTTTTATCCGTCACACTCAGTTTCATGGTTTGTTCCATTTTACCAACAACTTAAGCATTAAAAGGAGAGAATATTTCAAAGTTTGTCACATTATTCAACAAATGAATTGTGATATTATACTGATAATTTACAATATTATTGCTGCATTTATATATGGATATGGTTTCTGATAATTGTTTGGCTATTTATGATTTTTAAGGTTGAAATAATTGTGCTTTAGGTTAAGGCTTTTATGAGGAATGAGCTGCTTCCGTTTACATCAGGTGAATTGGAAGGAATGACATGCCTCGCCAACATGCACAATAAAGTTGCCAGGAAACTCCAAAATAACAGTCTAAGGTATTGGTTGCTAGAGTATATGAGAAGGCAACCAAAGGGTAGAAAATTCCATGCCTTAATTCTTAGATTCATCAAAGATCGAGTTGCGGCATTACTTCTTACTGAGGTAAATATGACATATTGTATTTTTGGCGTTTCCATTCTTCTTCTTCTTCTTTTTTCTCAAGAAAAAAAAAGAAAAAAAAATGAAGAAAAAGAAAAAGAAGTTATTTGGGTAAATTTAAGATAATTAGAGATATGTAATTAGGACCTGACCAATTACATCTTCCCAAGTAATAAGTGAACACTTGTAGTTTTACCCTCTCAATTGCAGTTAGTGCTGCCTTAAATTAATACTATAACCATTAACCAAATTGCTTTCTTCTTATAATTTGCTTATAGTTGTCTTTTTTGAACTTTACGTCATTATATGCTGCCTTTTACTCTTCTTCCATAGTTTACATGTGTGCTTATAAATTTTTAGCAGCCCATTGGAGGAATTCGTAGAATATTTACCTTCAGGAATTTGTTATTAGTTAACTGGTATAAATTTATAACTTGAACAGATTTATAACTTGTTGAGAAACATTTTTGACAAGGGGACTAATGGACGGGGGAAATTGAAAAGAACAATAAAATGGACAAGGGGATACTAGTTAGGATAGATTTGTTATTTTACATATATTAGGTTTATCTAATTTTCCAAGGTACCTCTAATCACTTTTACCAGTTTTTTGTATCCTCATTTTAATTCAAATAGCTTTCTCTTCACTCAAAATCAAATCCGTCCAGCATCTCACAAAAATCAGTTGTTTCCTCGACAAGTCCATTGTCGATGCCTATTCTCCACCACGTACTCTCTCAAATTGCAATTTTACTAATCTAAAATCGCGTCTCCCTCTCAAATTGAAAGTGACAAAATTATATCATTATGTGAAACTTGTCACAAACAAAATGGTAGAGATTGAGACAAATATTAAGATGAAAATTGAGATGGGTTATCCTTCGTCATGTTCTGTTTTTAACAATACTTTCTTAAATTTAAAGAGAAATTGTTAACTAGAAATTAGGGTTTTTGAGTTGAACAAACATAGTGAAAATTTTGACAAGACGAATAGAATAGTATTAAAAGAGAAGAAAAGAATTATAGTAAGGTTAAATTAGTGATTTTGTTTCATATTTTAATGGGAAGAATCAATGAAACGTTCTCCCCTTAACCAAAATATTTCTCATTTTTTTCTTACCCTTTATCTATGGTGGTTCTCTCTTTAACAATTTCATTTTTCTTGTACTGCTAAGGCACCTCGATTTACACTTTGTATTACCATTTCTAAAAAATACCATAAAAATTCATTTTTGTACTTTTTAATACCAAAATCGATTGTTACCATATTTTAAGCAAGATGGCATTTTTCTACCAACGGTGTTTTATTGCTGCGTAAAATTATGTGCTATGGTTGTATGATTCCGCACGATGATTTAGATATGACATTTGATCAATTTTGATGGTAATTTGTCGCCAATCGGTAGTTTTTTGCCAAGTGGAAAAATAAATGTATTTAGGAATATTAAATTTTGTATGATATTAGTAAATAGAGTTGCCCTTAGCATCATTCATTTTTATATCACTTAATTAGATTTTGTTGGGCTCAATTAGGAAATACTAGAACTTATGCAAGAGATCTCAATGTCTTTACAACAACAATTAAGCATTATTCCCAAGCAAGTTGGGTCGGCTAGGGGTGGAACCCAAAACTAAATGACGAAGTAACTTTAAAAGTCGCAACAACAACAACAACAACAATAATAATAAAAGAAAGTCAAATAAGTAAATTAATAATAATAATAACTAAGTAAAATGAAAATAAAGATAAAAATAAATATAAATAAATAAATAAATATATATATGATAATAATAAGACTAATAGTAATAATGATACTAATAATAGTAATAATGATACTAATAGTAATATTGGTTGAAGACCCAACAGTATGTCTTAGGCTCCTGTTCCCTAGTTCTATAATCTAAAACTTATAAAACTCATAGCTCATGGTTCTGGTACATGAATCGCTAACTTCCACGCGCTCCTATCCGACACCAGCTCTTCGGATATATTCCAATCCATCAAGTCCATTTTTACTACTTCATCTCATGTCAACCTTGGTCGAACTTTACCTCTCTTTGAGCATTCAACGCGGTCTATAATTCCAACGCGCACAGGTGCCTCGGACGGCCTCCGTTGGAGATGTCCAAACCATCTTAAATGATGTTGAATTAGCTTTTCCTCAATTGGTGCTACTCCAAGTTTATCACATATATCATTGTTTCTAATTCGGCCTCTTCTTGTATGACCGCAGCTCCATCGCAGCATACGCATCTCTGTTACACTTATTTTCTGAACGTGTTGGTTTTTAGTAGTCCAACATTCTATACCATACAACATCGCAGGCCTGATTGTCGTTCTGTAGAACTTTCCTTTAAGCTTTTGTGGGACTGTCACAGAGAATGTCAGACGCTTGTCGTCATTTCACCCATCCCGCTCGAATTCTAAAGCTAACATCTTCATCAATCTCACCATCATACTGCGGCATTGATCCTAAATATCGAAATGATTCCTTCTTGGAAACTATTTGTCCGGCCAGAGTGATATCTCCATCCTCTGACCTGACACCGCTGAACTCGCACTTCATATACTCTGTTTTAGTTCCGCTAAGCTTAAAACCCTTTGATTCTAGAGTTTGTCTCCACGGCTCCAGTTGTCTATCAACCTCAATCCTACTTTCATCAATTAACACAACATCATCAGCAAAGAGCATACACCAAGGAATCTCACATTGTATACCCTTCGTAACCTCATCCATCACTAGAGCAAAAATATAGGGCTCAAAGCTGACCATTGATGTAATCCGATGTTAATGGGAAAGTCACCGGTTTCACCATCGCATGGTCTGACACTAGTCACAACATTATCGTACATATCCTTGATAAGGGCAATGTACTTTGTTGGGATTATCTTCTTTTCTAGAGCCCACCACATAACCTTTCTCGGTACTTTGTCATAAGCTTTCTTCAAATCGATAAATACTATGTGTAGATTCTTCTTTTGCTCGCTAAACCTATTCATAAGCTGTCTTATCAAGAAAATCGCCTTTTGGTCGACCTCCCAAGCATGAAACCAAATTGATTTTTTGAAACGTTGTCATTCTTTTTAATAGATGTTCAATGACTCTCTTCCAAAGTTTTATTGTATGACTCATAAACTTAATTCCTCTGTAGTTTGTGCAACTTTGAATATCTCCTTTATTCTTAAAAATTGGAACTAATATGCTTCTCCTCCACTCATCTGACATCTTGTTTGATTTGAAAATATTATTGAACAACTTAATTAGCCAGACTATCCCCGCATCTCTAAGGCATCTCCACATCTCAATGTGTTTAAGTGATAAAATTTAATGGGGATTGGATCCATGATACTTGCATATGTGGTATTGCCTCCGGTTTTTTTTACTCATCACATTAAGGTGTTATTTTTTATCCACTTACATTCAATGTGTAAGAGATTTCAATGAATTTCTTGATGACATTGATTTATTAGATGACCGTATTTAGGAAAGATTCCCACCAATATTGATTTTATCGAAGTTTCTTAAGAGTATAAATCTAATTACACCAAAATATACCTCAAACATAACACTTGGGCATTATCAAAATCCCCTGTCATCAAACAGTTTTACATGCAGTACCATGAAACTTGTAACAAGTACCTGCATCTAAACACACTGACATATACAGTCAACGCCTTTTCTACCCAATCGTACACTCCATTTCAACATCATCAGTATCTAAACAGTGCACACAGCTTCTGCTTGAGTGAGGTCTGCGATGGGTTTGTGCGTAGTCTTACTCTCATTACAGGGGAGACTGTTTTCAAAACTTAGGCATCAAGCCAAGTGCCCAAAGAAACCAAATTCAACGAAGCTTACGTATTTCAAGCAAATTGTGATGCAAATGATATGTGTTTCAGTATCTTTTGTCATAGAATGGGACATCCAACAAAGTAGTCTATTAGATTAGATATCAAGCACCGACGCATGAAGATTATAACTGTACCCGATCACCTTCTCACGACTATATTCTCCTTTTCTTCATCAACTCTTCTCCCTCTCCTTTTCAAATCCAATGTCTATCATTAATCTAATACTCATCAGTCACTGCTACCATACACCATTTTGATTTCTTGCTCGTTTCTCGATATTAAAGAGACACCGAGCACATTACTGTTGAGATTGTGATATTAAATCACATATGCATTGAAGCGGGCTACGTGTGTTATGCTGTGGAAGAGACGGGAGGTCAATCGGAGATCGGAGGAAGGAGTTGCAACGGAGATGAAAAATGGATGTGCTTCAACACTTGCTACATACGTCTGCGGTCTCAGGAATTTGTTTCCCGAGAATTCCCACAGACGTCTGTGGGTTTTCCACAGACGTCTGTGACGATGAGATGTGGAAAAATTCTGTTTTTTCGGGAACGGGTGACGACTTCTTTGTTGGGCTTTTCTGGAACTTCAATGCTTGGCTCTTCTTATTTATTGGCTCTGATTCTTTAGGGATAATCCGAAGGTGTAGACTAATTAGATCATCTATATAAGGCCTCTAAATCATCTTCCTAAATAGAGCGGTGTGTGAGACGAATCAATTGGAATTGGTATCCAAATTAGGATTAGCCTCCGTTCTTCATTGTTCTTCTACAACAATATTAGCCATTTAGATATTCGCTTCTTTCTCTCAATTTGGTTATTGATTCAATTGTATTTTGTTTATTTTAGCTTTGTTGTATTAATTGTAAACAAAATTTTGGTGAATCAATAAAGTGAGTGGTTGGGTGGAATATCTTGTGTTATTGTGTTTTGATTTCAATTCCGTCTTGTTTTCAATTCAAGTTATCTCTTTGTGATTTGGATGACAAAGATCCGTTGATACAAGCTTCCGCAAAACGCTACCATTCCATAACAATTACTTCCCTTTTAGCCCATGAACCTTGGGTTGTAAGTGGGGTCATAAATGCACACTTTTAAATCCAATAAATAATATAGGCACAAGCTAACTAATAGACAAGTCAAGACACCAAAATTTGCCTTAAACCGACCCTATTCAGATAGGCAAATCACATATACTTAAGACCTAACAAAATTCTGTAGAAACAATTGACACCGACAAATTGAGATAATGCGAATTGCAAAACTTCGAGCTCAACATTGATACAGACGGGAAGGATCAAAATACAGAGGACCTTAGCAATTGATGTGTGCACTAGATGTTAAAATCTGATTCATGTGAATATTAATTTAATAGATCAACTTTTGTAATTCAGTACACATGTCAAAAGCTTAAGGATGTATCAAAATTTGATACAGTAAGAATATATCATAGTTTTAAAGACCACTAGCTTAACTGGTTGGTGGTATGACGCTCTAGACTTAGGTTCTAGAGGTCTGGATTCGAATCCCTGAAACATTAAAATGTAGACTATGCTTGAATAAAATATCACTCTTCCTATGCAAAAAAAAAGAAAAAAAAAGAAGACTAAATCACAGTTTTTTCCTCCAAAAATTCACACTTGATGACCTACATCTTAGATCTTTTCTTTATTTCAAAAATAAATACAACTGTTTCCACCTTTACAGGTCGGTATACAAGAATCTGCATCTGTTTCAGATGGAAGAAAGATTGGTGACATGTTAGAGGTAATTGTAGTTGAATCTCATCCACGCGACGATGTACTTTCACTCAAAGAAGTCTAACTAGAACCAATGACTTATTATTCTAAATGGTACCTTAGAAGTGTTCAGTTGGTAAGTTGAAAGTACTTCCTTCTTGATGTTAATTCTGAAGTTCGATACTATTCAATTATTGTGCACAAGTATAACAATTGGTTTGTTAACTTCCAAGTAATTTCAATCATCTGTTATGCTTTCACAGGAATGCAACAAGATTTTGAGAATTTATAGTAATGTTGCTGATACATGGTCACCTGCAACCAATTGTTATACTTGTATTCTTTTCTACTTTTGGATGAATTAAAGGCTTTTGATGCATCTCTTCGAATACAGAAGACAGTAGCCGATTTGAGATTCGCTAATCTGTATAGTCCCACCTTCAGAAGATTCATTAGCTCTTATTTATAAGCTGTAGATATATATCCAGAAAATCAGTTTTGCTTGGAAATTAGAACCTATAGAATGATGTCAGCTTTTTTAAAATTTGACAATCAGTGCTACCGTATATTATGTAGGTTCTTTGTTGTATACTTCAAAGCTGAATTAAGCCCAAGACTTAGCCTTGAGTTCATGTATATTCACTCAGTTGTATTTGCTCGAACAAACTTGCTAATTGCTTGATATTTCTAGTTTATTATTTGAATCTGAAGAATATTTATTTGAATCTGAAGAATATTGTATGCTCCGATCTTTTATATATATAAAAAACGGTTAATTGATAACAATAAGTGCCGATCTCGAAAATCAAATTCCTGACCTTTAATTTAGTAGTCTGAACTACCAACCAACCGAGTCAAACATGTTGGCTTGTATACTCTATCTTAAGTCAAGGCAATAACACACTTGTATTCTTTGAATTTTGGCATTTGTCATTTTTGTTCAAAAAAATACCTCGACAATATATAGTAGAAACCTTACGTAGGTAGGTTTTTGCCGAAGCTGGTTAAAACTGCGTGTGATTTTTACTGCATTACTTTCTGTTTTTATTTTTATTTTCGCATTAATTTTAATAGACCCTACTCACCCCCCTCCCCCTTAGGGTGAAAACGATCCTACAAGTGGTATCAAAGTTGGAACAAAAACCATTTTCTATTAAAAAATTTGATTTTTTCTTTCAGTGGCTTCTTTTAATTATGCTTTTGCTGAAGGTCAGTCCATAGCTAGACCGCCTATGTTCAATGGTGAATATACATATTGGAAAACTAGAATGAAATTTTTTCAAAAACCATAGATGCATGAAATATTATTGAAACGGGATATAACACACCAACAATAATGGTATATAATCAAGAAGTTGAAAGACCTATGGATCAATGGACAGATCTTGAAAATAAACTGCAAACTGCTAATGTTAAAACTATGAATTCTATTATTTGTTCATTAGATCAAATTGAATTTAACCGTGTCTCACATTGTCTAACTGCGCAGGAAATTTGGCACACGCTTGAAGTGACTCGTGAAGGAACCTCCCAAGTTAAAGAATCTCGCCTTGCCATGCTTAGTAGCGAGTACGAGAACTTCACATTAGCAAAGAATGAAAGTGTCAAAGAAATGTATGGACGACTTTCTAATCTTGTATACAAATCAAAATCCCTAGGAAGACCATACACATAACTGGAAATAGTCCGAAAGATCCTTAGAAATCTTCCACGAAATTTTGAAGTAAAGGTGACTGCTATCCAAGAATCAAAGGATCTGAAACAAGTTAAAGTTGAAGAACTCATCGGAAACCTCACCACTTATGAGCTAGAAATCAAATTCAAGGAAGAACGTGGGGAAGATATGCAAAAGAAATCAATAGCTCTCAAAGGAACAATGGAAAGTGAAGATGATGATGGTGATAATGAAGGAGCAGCTAAACTGGCACTGATAATAAAGAGATTCAAAAGGTGGAACCGCAAATATGAAAATCCAGCCCAAAATCAACAACTGAAGAGCAGAATCGTCAAAGTTCTAGACAACTCAGAAAAGCAGGAGATCATTTGTCACAAGTGCAATAAACCTGGTCATATCAAGCCAAATTGTCCCCAAAATTGATTCAGCAAAGGAAAGAAACCGAAAAGGAATTTTTTTGCAACAACTTGTGATGAAAGTGATGAAGATGATGATGAAAGCACTGTTAGTGAGAGTGAAAAAGCAAATCTGTGTTTTTTAGGAGAAACAAGTGACAACGATAATGACGAGCCAAGCGACATATCAAAACTTACTCACTCGCAATTACTTATATATTTTTATTAAGTAAATGGCTGTTTTGAAAGACTTAGGGAGAAGTACGCTAAAATCGAATCACAAAAAGATAGTTTGATAGAACTAAATATGCAGCTTGATCAAATGGTTCAAAACTATAGAAATAAGAGCCCTAAGTGTGATAAATGTCCATCATTAGAAGAGGAAATAAAAAAAATCAGAAACTAAAATTAAATCGCTTGAAAATGAAATTCTGATTTTGAAAGGAAGTGAAAATACTAGGAGAGAAAATTCTATTAAAAAGTGCACTTTGTTATTGAATGAGAATGAACCTTTCAAGTCATAAGTCCAACAATTGTTGAAAGAAAGTGAAAATACTAGAAGAGAAAATTCTATTAAAAAGTGCACTTTGTTATTGAATGAGAATGAATCTTTCAAGTCATAAGTCCAACAATTGTCTGCAACTTTAGGAAAATTCTCCAAAGGAGAAAGATCATTAAATATGCTATTAGGGAAACAAACTGTTAATACTATTAGACAAGAACTTGGGTATACTCAATCTGAAAAAGGTAGAAGTAAAACTAATCATGTCAAATCAAGTGCACGATTTATGAAAAAATTGGACACAATCAAAACAATTGCTGATATAGACCAGAACACACGAAAATCATACCAATTTGGGTTCCTAAAGGCACGAATGTAAAATCTCTTAAAATCAAACAAAATCTGGGTGCCAAAAGGAACAAACATAGATTGTCTTGGTTCTATGCAAACTTGTTTTTCAAATATTTTTGTCACTAACAATCATGGACCTATAAAAACAAATAGGTCACTAAACTCTTTTCTCGTGTAGGTGTGTTGACAGACTAAGAAACAGTAAGAGTTGTACTTGGATTCTGGCTGTTCCAGGCACATGACGGGCAACAAATCAAAGTTCCTTAGCCTAGAGAAGTACAAAGGTGGCAGAGTCACAATGGACAACAACGATAAATGTAAAATTATCGGTAAAGGTAAAGTAGGTAATGACACATTTACCTTAAACGAGGTATTATATGTTGAAAATCTACACCATAATCTGATTTCAATCAGCCAGTTATGTGATAAGGGAATGAATGTTGTTTTTGATTCTGATTTGTGCAAAATTGTTGACCAATCATCAAAAGAAACATTATTTTCAGGTAAGAGGAAATGTAATATATATACTCTCTATCTTTTGATGATCTCACTCTTTCAAAATGTTTGGTAGCTAAGGATGAAGAAGTAAACTTATGGCATAGACGATTAAGACATGCTAGCATGAACCTGTTAAACAAATTAAAAAGAAAAGATTTGGTAAGAGGTTTACCATCTCATGATTTCAAAACAGAAACTCTATGTAAAGCATGTACTATGGGAAAACTTAAAAAATCATCTTTTCATGCCAAGAACACTGTAAGTACTTCTAGAGTCCTTGAACTAGTTCATATGTATCTGTTTGGACCTAACGATATTGCAAGTTTAGGTGGTAAGAGATATTGTTTTGTATTGGTTGATGATTACTCTAGATACACGTGTGTATACTTCTTAGCTAAAAAATCAGAAACTTCTCATACTTCACTAAATTCACAAAATTAGTTCAAAATGAAAAAGGAGTTTCTATTATTTCGCTAAGAAGTGATCATGGTGGAGAATTTGAAATTTTTTGTGATGAAAATGGATTTAAACATGAATTCTCTGCCCCACATACTCCACAACAAAATGGAGTAGTCGAGAGAAAAAATCGAATCTTACAAGAGTTGGCTAGATCTATGATAAATGAGTATGAACTACCCTTGTCCTTTTGGGCAGAGGCAGTAAATACAGCTTGTTATGTAATGAATAGAGTCATGATTAGGCCGATTCTTAAGAAAACACCATATGAACTATGGTTCAACAAAAAGCTAAACATTGCATATTTCAAATTTTTTGGCTGTCCATGTTTTATTCTCAATATAGGTGATCAATTGGGAAAATTTGAGCCAAAAGCTGACGAAGGCATGTTCATGGGATATTCTTCCAGAAGCAAAGCTTATAGAGTATACAAAAAAAGGACGAGAACAATCGTGGAGTTAATCAATGTGAAATTTGATGAAGGCATTGATGATCAAAGCAAGGAAACAGTCAAAAACAATGTCGAAGAGGAGAACGAAAAAGAGGAAAGTGAAAATCCAAAAGAAACTGCAACCGTGGAAGAAGTCCAAAGAAATCTGGAACTAGAGAGATTGAAATTCAAAGCAGATCATCCTCCAGAATTGGTAATAGGTAATCCTACCGCAGGTATTCAAACTCGTTTTCCCTTTAGAAATTTATGTGATTTGTGTCCATACAGTGGATTTATTTCAGAAATTGAACCAAGAGACATAGATACAGCTCTCAATGATGAGAGTTGGTTTATGGCTATGCAAGAAGAGCTAAATCAATTTGAAGGAAATGATGTTTGGATTCTAGCACCTAGACCTAATGATTATCCAGTTGTAGGAACCAAATGGATTTTAAAAAATAAATTTGATGAATCTGGAAATGTGATTAGGAACAAAGCTAGGTTAGTTGCTAAAGGTTATAATCAAATTGAATGAATTTATTTTGATGAAACTTTGTGCACCAGTAGCAAGACTAGAATCCATTAGAATCTTGTTAGCTTTTGCTTGTTATAAAGGATTCAAACTAAAACAAATGGATATTAAAAGTGCTTTTCTTAATGGAATTTTGAAAGAGGATGTATTCGTTGAACAACCTGAAGGTTTTGAAAGTCAAGAATACCCTAACCATGTATATAAACTTAAGAAAGCACTATATGGATTAAAACAAGCCCCTAGGGCTTGGTATGAATATCTTAACACTTATCTCCTTGAAAATGGGTTCAAAAAGGGCTGTGTAGACACCGCATTATTTCTATTGCACGAAAATGATGACCTTTTGATTGTTCAAATATATGTTGATGACATTTTTTATCATGCCTCTAAAAACCTTTTGTGTGAGAAATTTGAAAAAGTCATGCAGGAAAAGTTTGAAATGAGCTTGGTAGGAGAGTTGAAATTCTTTTTAGGATTTCAAATCAAACAAAGTGAAAAAGATACGTTCATCTCTCAAACAAAATATATCAGATAGCTTGTCAACAAATTTGGATTGAAAGATGCTAAACCTGTAAAAACTCCCATGAGCACAACAATTAAACTTGACAAGGATGAAAAAGGTAAGGTAGTTGATCAAAATAAATATCGAGGTATGATTGGATCACTTCTTTATCTTACTGCTTCTAGACCAGACATTATGTTCTTTGTTTGTTTATGTGCACGGTTTCAATCAAATCCAAAAGCATCTCATTTAAAAGCTGTAAAAAGGATTATAAGGTATTTGTTGCACACCCCACGGTTAGGTCTATGGCATCCAACTAATGATAACTTTGAGTTAAAAGGGTATTCAGATGCAGACTATGCTGGTAGTCTAGTTGATAGAAAAAGTACTAGTGGAACGTGTTTTAAGTTGGGACATTCGTTAGTTGCATGGTCAAGTCGAAAACAAAATTGTATTGCATCATCTACCACTGAGGCAGAGTATATTGCTCTAAGCGGTTGCTCTGCTCAAATTTTATGGATGATACAAACTTTGTAAGACTATGGTCTAAATTTTAAACGAGTTCCACTTATGTGTGATAGCAAAAGTGCAATTGATCTCACAAATAATCCTGTACATCATTCTCGCACCAAGCATATAGATGTTAGACATCATTTCATTAGAGATCATATTTCCGAAGAAAATATCTGCATAAATTTCATTTCAACTGATTCTCAATTGGCAGACATTTTTACAAAACCCCTTCCAGAAAATAGTTTTTGTCGACTTCGTCTCAGTTTAGGCATTTTAAAAATGTGATTTTATATTTTATGGATTTGATCTTAAATGCCTATGTTAACTAATCTGACTCCCTATTGATTATCGAAAAGATAAATAGTGACTGAAAAAAGTGATGAGTGTTGATCTTGATCATACATTATGTCTTGAGAGAGTATATTTAGAAAATTTCTTTAAAAATTTAAACAAAATTTGTAATAACTTTGGTTGGTAAAAATTCCATGACCATCTCTATTCCTATCATATTTCTACGACAATCACTCATCAAAATCCAATATAGTATGTCAAAATGTGGTATTTAAACAAGAAATTATTCATTTTTTAAATTAGCAATAAAATCATCCAAAAGTACGCACTCTCATTTAAAAGTCCTCACGGTTATGCATGGGTGAACTACTTGAAATCTTTGATTATGTGCTTTCATGCTCATTTAAAAGTCCTCACGGTTATGCATGTATGGAACACATATCAAATTGGATGAAATAGGCGAGTTGATTGTAACCCCATTTAAAAGTTCTCACGGTTATGCGTGGTTAGAAGATGCTTGGAATTCTTTTTTAATAAAAATAGAGAACACTACTAATCTCATTTAAAAGTCCTAATGGTTATGCATGGTTAGTAAGTTTTTAAAAAAATTCCTGTCATAAATATACCACAAATGGACACAACTATATGGTTTTCTATGCCAACATCACCCCTATCACTCTAAAATGGAATATGCGCCTAATAGAGTATTTATGATTTTTGTTTGATTTTTTATTTAAAATTTAAAATTTATACTTGATTAGGTATTAATGTTGTATTAGTGTCTATCACTTTATCATCTAATCTAACACTGTTACTCTTTTACTGATAACAAAAGGCGGAGAGAAGTTAAGATCTTGGCAAATAAGTCAAAATTTTCTATTTGCATATTCTCATCTAGGTTCATTGCATTTTTTTTATTGTTTATTTATTTATTTGCATATTCTCTTTTTTTATTCTCATGCATATGTGAAGGGGGAGCTTTGTTGTAGGAGGAGTATTCAAATAGGGGGAGCAAATAGAATTCATCAAGATCAAATACATTTAATAGAGTAAAAATCTTAATATATGTTTGTTATCATCAAAAGGGGGAGATTGTAGAATATACTAGTGTATGATTTTTGTTTGATGATAATAAACATATATATATTCGTTTAAATGTATTTGTTATCGTACTATTTTATTTTTCCAAATAATTAAATAAATATTTGTTGAATAAAATAAATAACTCGGAATTCTTATTTAAACAAATATTTTATTCAAACAAATATTTTATTACAAATTCAAATAGTACAAATTTAAGCTCTCACTATATTCTCACTATATTCCAAATACAAGTTTCAATTACAACACAATTTTCACTATACAATTTTACATACATATTTCACCTCACTACATATTCACTCTTCACTCGTATTTTGATCTTCAACTTTGTTCCAGCCTGTATCCAGCATCTGAACTATCTGCAAAATAAACACTGACGCGGTAAAATTGAAAAAAAATATTTTGCAGTGCAAAATGAAGTGTGTGTTTGAAAATATTGTTTGCCTCAGTTATTTGGGTTGTTCGTCATCATTTTTTTAATTCATCTTACGCGAACAACTTGTGACATGTACAATGTATCATTGTACATGCCACAAGGTTATGCACACCGATATACACTTGCTTATTATAATTGTAGGGACAGGTGAGCATAAGGTCAAACCCAAGCCTGGATTCAACTCAAGTGCAAATGCAATAACAGACCAGCATCTCAAGGATCATACAAAGAAAGCAGACTTCAAATAAAATCAACATGTAGTGCATATGTACAAAGTGGTGCATGTAGCAAATCAACCAAGCAAAGACATCAATGGAGCATGTAAACAAAATTGAGGCATGAGAACAAAACAAAACAGAAAATGCAACAAGACTTCAAATTGAACCAGATTCAATAACAAAGGCAACAAGACTTCAAATTGAACCAGACTTCAAATGGCACAAGGAAAGCAATTAAATATGTTCAATCAAGTTCAGTTTCAACAGTTCAGAGAATACAAGTGCACAAGGACAAGTGAGCACATGAAAACAACATGCAACCAGAGTTCAAATGGAACCAGACCAGACTTCAAATGAAAACAACATCAATATGTTCAAGCATTACATTCAAGCATTCAGGCATGGTTTAGGCATGAACACACATGAAAGCAACATGCAACCGGACTTCAAAATTTTCAAAGGCAACATGAGCATGCATCAATGATCAGTACACTCACATATACACATGTATGCATATATGTATATATATATATACATACACATAGATCAGTTCAGGTATGAAGTGCACCGGATATAAACATGAAACAAAGGAGACATCAAGGAAGTTCTCTTAAATAATGCAAGAAATGAACAACACATCAAAGTATACATGACATGATCAAAGCACTCGAGAGGACAGAGCAAATAGCCATAGCAATCACACACATACATACATACATACATACATACATGTATGTGTATATATATACATGGAGACATCAGATTTAACTCGAAGAAAATCACAATGCATATGGTCAGAGTAAGGTACATAGCACACGCATACAACAAATCAAAATCAAGTCAGAGTTCGGGTCAAAAATATAGATGCCAATATATCAGGAAGTAAAAATTATCTCAATTCAAATGCCCCAAGCTCTAAGCGAACGATGAACAGGTCGTAGGAGCAAAGAACGGAACAAATTCAAATATATCGGAAATGAACAAGTCAGAAATCATCAAAATCATGCAATCAAGAATCGAATGGCCGAGCAAAGCATTTGACGAATTCAAACCAAAATATACGAACGAAAATTTAGGGATTTTATCCCTATTTAAACCCAATTCATCATTGCCAGAAATAATGAAGTCGAGTTACTAGCAAGTTAATTAAAACAGCAAATTTAAAATCATATCAAAGCCATAACCGAAGAAGTGCTCGACACAATTGAAGCGACCGAGTGCAATCAAAGCTAGAGATCGATTGATGAAGCAAACCAAAGTGAAATCATCACTTTAATCGATCAACTTCCAAGCGGCGACGTCAATTGGAACGGAACCCTAATTTCAGAAGAGGGATAAAAGGAATAATCGGCCTAGAAGAATAAGAGGATCATCCTATTCTTGACCGCATCCTTTTCTTTTTATTTGGGCCGATATTATGTTTTGTTATTGGGTCGAATAGTTATAAATATTAGGGTTTTATTTTTAGTACTTTAGTTTGGTTTTATTTTATATTTTAGTCAAACTCTAGATTAACTAGTTTACGAACTACGGTTTTGTAGTTTGAGAACTCACAACTCAGTGGCTGAGCTATGGCAGGGTTTTGAGCTTAGAGTTAGGTTAATCAAGTTTGCGGGTATCACAAGTTTACATGTTTTTGTTAGCGTCCGATTACTTAATTTCTAGTAGAAACCTTGGGGGGAGCACGTAGGCAGGTTTTTGCCGAAGCTGGTTAAATCTGTGTGTGATCTTTACTGCATTACTTTCTGTTATTTTTATTTCCACATTAATTTTAGTAGACCCTATTCACCCCCCCTCTAGGGTGAAAACGATCCTACAAAGGCACTGTTGAATGCCTTTAAAAATATATTTCAATTTAATAGTTGAATAAACCTAAACCATAATTAGTATCCAAATTGTAGTCTTACGCAATATATATGATACATAATAAACAATAAACAATATATATACCAAAATACCAGAAAGAAAAACATAACAAGTGAGCGCAACACACACACAAACACAAACACATATAGTTTCATACAAAAAACCAACATGTCAAGCAAAAGTTTACATTACAAAATCCATAAACCAAAAAGTGTACAAATACCCAATATTTTCAAATGCTACAAGTATTGCCAATAGAAGTTTAAAAAACCAAAATATCAAACTAATTTGTTCCCACTAACATGTGCTTCAACTTTTAAATGAACCACCATCTTGTTGTGAAAGTTACACATACCTTAATGACTAATTTTGGGAGAGTGGTGGTATTAGTTGTTGCAAAAATTCCATATCATTGAGCGCAGATGTAAAGCTTCCTGTTGGATAAGAACGTTTTTGATTCAAAGAAGGATGAAATGGATATGGATAGTAAAGCTGCGATAATGGAAATGGTTGGTAAGGTTCAATTTAGGCTTGAGGCAAATATTTTTAAAAAGATTCATGGTGTTGATATTAGGGAGGGTTATCTTGAAAGGTGCAACATTGTTGTTGAGAAGAGGGAGACTCGTGTGAATACCGAAGTTGTAATGAAGATCACTCGTGAGATGGTGATTGTTACGTTGGTGAAATTGAGGACTTGTATAATAAGGCTAAAACCATTTGTCGAAGTTCCTCAACCTCATTTCCTTGTTGCTTATTTCTTTCTTTTTCTATACTCGATTAAAATAACTTTCCTCCCTATGGGATCTACGAGATAATGTGTAATGCCCCTGAATTTTAATTAACATTATTCATGATATTTAATTGGATAAATTAAATAGAATAATGTGAATTATTAGGGAGATGAGATTAATAAATCCAATGTTCGTGTCTTAATGAATGAACTAAAATAAGACTTAACTAAATTAAGAAGGAGGAATTTCCTAAGGGTTAAACTTGGAAATGGGGCTACATTTCATACTATAAATATCTTCCTCCACCTTAGAGAACTTTTAATTTCTCATTCATAACTCCTCACCTATATTTCGGCCGGCCATTAAAAGCTCCAGGAAGAGCATAAATTGAAGAAAAAGCTAAGGAATTAAAGCTAGGTAATTATCTCATTCTCCAATCAACTAATCAAGGTGAATAATCATGTTTATCATCTCATTTTTCTGTGTTTGGATTGGTTATGGGTTATACCCGATTCATGTTTGTGATTTTGATTAGGATATAACCATTTCAACCTTTGTTTGGATAAGACATAGGTGTTTTAAATGTTAATGGGCTAATTAACACGTTTTTATTCGGTTTTGGTTAAATTCCAAGTTGTTTTGATCTTCATATGCTTTAAAATTTTAATATGTTGAAGTATATGACTTATCAGATTTTTGGGGATTTTCCTTAGTGATTTACTAAGGTAATTAAATTATTTGCCTAAGGGCTAAACTGCAAAATTGCCTTCGAATTAGTCAATTCGAAGGGAAGGCTGCAATTCGAAAATTTAATTGGGGAAGAATAGTGTTTTAAGAAAAAGGTTAACTTTGTATACTTTATAGGAGAAGGCTCCTCAGCCAATCAAAATTAGACAAACAAGATAAAACATCACTTCAGTAGGCCCGGTTATGCCTTCGACTCCAACAAGCCCGCTTTTACCTTTTCGACGAAGTCGAAAGGTACCTTTGGTCTAAGATGGAAGGTAAACAATTACCCTCCGCCTAAGTCGAAAGGTAGGCACGGTGTCGAAGGGAAGAGTGGCGAAGGGATGGGGAGGCTGCTTCCTCTGCTTTCGAATAGAAACATAATTGCTTTCGAATAAGTTGAAGAGGGATCCTTTGACTTTATCATTTTATAAAAGACTAAATATTTTATATATTCAAGAAGGGGTTTCGAAGGGGATCTTCGAAAGCTTAAACCTTCAAGAGAATTGTTTTAAAATGTTTTCTAAAAAGGTGTTTTAATCCTTTCGACTAAGTCGAAGGGATGCCTTCGACAAAGCCGAAGGGAAAGAAGGGGAAGAATAAGGGGTTACTTCTGAACCTCCCATTGTTTTTAAAGTAAAAGTTTTAATACCTTTCGACAAAATCAAAGGGTAAACCTTCCAACAAGGTTGGAAGTATACTTTCGAAGGGTTGGTTCCAACACCAACACTTCGTTGTTTTTGAATGGTTTCGAAAGTTTTTGAAGAGGTTACCTTCAATGATTGCGAAAGGATTTGAGTTTCATTGCTTTCTAAAGGTTTATAAATGGTTTTATAAGGGGGGATACACCAGGCTTTCGACTAGTTCAAAAAGAAACCTTCCGACAATGTCGAAAGATAGGATCTTTCGACAAGGTCGAAAGGTATGATTTAGTGATGCCTTTCAAAAGGAAGGTTTCTGAAGGGGCTAACTTCAGAGGGTTATTTGCTTTGGAATGGGACTTCATTCGAAGGGTTGTAAAGGGCTGTTTTTAGCCATTTTTCTTGAGTAAAGTTTTGCTAATTCGAATGGGCAACTTTGAAGGGTTATAGCATAAAATACTTATCTTTGTTCGAATATGTAAGGGGATCCTTATTTAAATTGAATGTTATAAAACCTTGGGGACACCGGGGTGGGTTTAATGTTTTCGATACATAGTTTGAGGTTACAAACAGAAATATGCTTTTGAAAATATACATTGAGGTTATCAATGTGTTTATTTTTTAATTTAACCTAATTGGGGCTACTAATGGGGATAGGTTAAACATGTGGTATACTTGGGGAAAATAATTAATCATGGGGATCATGATATTTTAATTGGCCAAGTGATGGGTTCTTGGTTAACTTAGGAAAACCATGGAATGTGCGGTGGATAGCCCACATCAAATTTCTAAAGAAAAGAATGTTTTGCCAGAGGTGGTTAGCCTTAGGATTTGGCACCTAAAGGTTCATGGTCATCCTAGGAAAATTATGGAGTGTGTGGTGGATAGCCCAAACCAACTTTTATAAAACAATGTACGATGGATAATATGCATTTATTTTAATGAATTTGGGATGGATAGTCTTATTAAAGTTTTGGCGGATAGTCATTTTAAAGATTTTAGAGGGGAACTCTAATAAATTGATTTTAGATGGGAAATCTAATATATTTCTTTTAGATGGGATATCTAATAAATGGGCGGGTGGGATATCTAATGTATATGATTTATGGCTTTATTTCATATTATGTTAAGACTAATCATTTTGGGTGAAGGGGCATAGTAAATGATTTGCATGTTTTGTTTTGGATACTAGTGAGGGGAAAACTCGTTCCGCTAAGTGGCGTGTGTTAGAACCTCAATTGTTGGATTTTAATGACAACAACTATACAATTATGCCAAAGAATCTCTAAGCTAATTTGCAGGTGCATAAGCATCAAAAAGAGACAAACAAATACTATATGGAGATACAAGAAGAGATATACATGATAGATACAAGATGAAGGTGACAAACAAAGTATTATTAGTCATGGAATGTCGTGTCTAGAGTTTACAAATGTTAAAATCTTCTCCAAATGGTATACACACATATACATTCTTATTTTAAATGAAAAATAAAGTTTTCAAAAATTGCATGGAGCGGGACTCGAACCCGGGTCACTAGCTCAAAAGGCAAGTGCTCTAACCATTTGAGCTATGGTATTTTTAGTTACATTCAAACATCTGAATGTACCAAATCAGACGTCTGAATCTGGAAAAATGAATATTGTTAGTACAATATTCAGACGTCTAACTTGATAATTTCAGACGTTTGAAAATGGCTGTTTTTAGCCTATTTTCTTTCTGGTTTGAGCCCGTGCAATTTCAGAAGTCTGAATATCTATAACGGCTATTTTTTTCAAATAGGCACTTTCATTCGTGAAGAGTTGCAAACTTTATTCCAACAGATATGATCATAACTCTTGATGATAACTCTTCACGAACAATTGCAACTATTTGTTATCTATATAAACACATTAGAATCAAGTTTTCAACAACAATTCAATTGATTATTATTCTACTCTCTGAATTCTTGATTCTAATACACTTGTGCTTTCAACTTCATTCAAATTCACTTTCTTACTTCCTTATTCTTCACGCATTCACATATATATCATAAAGGAGAAGATTATAGGAAGGGTGTACTATAATTGACAAATTCGTGTTATTCAAGAACACATAGTGTCAAGAAATATTGTTTTGTAAAAGTCCCGTTCTGCTGCTCGGGCAAAGTGAAGTCCTCTTCGGCTGTTGAGGTGAAATCCTGTTCTGTTGCTCAGGTCCCTGTTCGGCTGCTCAGGGGTTGTATAGACCTGTTCCTCCAGGTTAAGTGAGGGTTGTTGTTAGTTGAAATTCCAGAAGGAGTCTGGGACTGGACGTAGAACGGGAAGTTCGAACCAGTATAAAAATTCCTGGTGTGCTCGTTTATTATTTACTATTATCTGCTAATTGTTCTATTATTCCACACTACTTTTATACTATTCCATATTACTCGATCCTATAGTCACTTTCATTTGGTATCAGAGCAAGGTCATCATATAACCGTAACAAAGTTATCTGATAATCTAATAACCTGGTATTCTAGAGATCGTAACAACATCCTAGAATAAATGGCTACAAAGAGATCTAGTCAAGGCAATAAGAAGAGGAAGAGCAATAAAGAAAAATCAAAGGAGCAAACAAACAAATGCTTCATTGCAAAAGATAATGAGGTTAGTGATCTAACTTTTGATGATATGATAGAAATAAATTCAGAACTTCTAAACACTTTAAAAAGTCTCAAAAGAAAATATAAGGAAGCTCTGGAAAATCAGAAGAAAGCAGAATTCGAAAGAGATATCCTTAAAGACGAGAAGAAAATATTAGAAGAAGAACTTGAGAAAATTCAAGATTCACTCTCTGACAATTCTCAACTCGTTCTATTAAGTCAAGAAATAGAAGCTCAAAAAGAAAAGAATAATGCTCTAGCTTCTGAGAATCATGAGTTAAAAACAAAAATTAAAATTGTTGAGTTAGATAACACTAGTCTCAAAACTAAGCTTGATGACATTACTAAAAATATTTCCAATTTTAATAAAGGGAGAGAAAATTTATCCAGGATTATTGAAAATTCTCAACCTGCTTCAAATAAGAAGGGATTAGGTTATGTTAAGAATTCAAAAGCTCACAATGATAAAAGTGGTTTAGGATATAATAAAACTGTTCGTAGAAATAGCACTAGATATGCTTTCATGTATAGTAATAATGTTAGTGCTAGTACTAAATTTCGAGTAAAGTCTAAATCCAATTTTTATAGAAATTCAAATACTGCTATGACCAATAATGTTTATAATTATAGAAGTACAAAATCATTGACTGGAAATATGGATAAAAATTATCTAAGTATTTGGGTTCCTATTAATTGGAAAAATAGAGAAAAATACATTGATGATTATTTTGATATGGTAGTTAATAATAAAAATTATATTTATAAAGGATCAACCACACCCAAATGGGTATGGTTTCCTAAGACCTAACCCCCCGGACCCTAACATAATAAGTGGGTACCGAAAATGATTATTATTTTTTGCAGGTACTCAGAGAAACAAAAGGAAAAGGATAGATTTTGGAATTTTAAAGAATGTTCCATACGTTTAATAGAATTACGTGCTTACAATGAAATATGGACTTTAGAAAATATGGTAAAATCTATTTTATTTTTCCTTCATAATAAATAATGAGTTTATCTCGTTATTTACAAGATATTTTATATAATTTATTATATTCCCTCATTCTTTTTGATAATGACAAAGGGGGAGAAATTCATATGCATATTAATAGAGGGAGATATTATACTTAGGGGGAGATGTAATACTTAGGGGGAGCTTTAAACATATTAATATTATTTTTTATGTAGAATGAATATTTTTTAAAATTGTATAGTTGTCATCATCAAAAAGGGGAAGAATGTTAGAACCTCAATTGTTGGATTTTAATGACAACAACTATACAATTATGCCAAAGAATCTCTAAGCTAATTTGCAGGTGCATAAGCATCAAAAAGAGACAAACAAATACTATATGGAGATACAAGAAGAGATATACATGATAGAGACAAGACGAAAATGACAAACAAAGTATTATTAGTCATGGAATATCGTGTCTAGAGTTTACAAATGTTAAAATCTTCTCCAAATGGTATACACATAGGAATGGCAATGGGGCGGGTTTCACATGCCCCAGACCCGCCCCGAATTTTTTTACCCATGCCCCGTACCCGACCCACGAACCCGACACGGGTCCTATTTTTTGCCCCGACCCGTGACCCGTACGGGTCACGGGTAGACCCGCCCCAACCCAGACCCGGTTCATGTAGCATGGATTTACATTGTTTCAATTCTTAATTAAAATACAGCATATAAAAATTCACATCCGTGAGAATCCAAAAATCAGTGCACTTAATAAATACATATTAAACACAAGAAATCCAAACAAAACACAATTTAAATCATCTACAATCACAACAAATAATAAAAACACATTGCATATTGTCTTCATTTTACTAACAACATCAGTGCATCACTCATAACTCAAGTGGAAAGATAGTACATTTGACTAACAAATCATACAAATATTCTTACATCGGTAGAAAATTAGCACAGTAGCAACAAGCTAGAAACTAGAAAGCTAATATAAACCATAGGCGTACATATATCACAGCAACACTGCAAGTCTGCAACACAGCAATTAGCAACTGTCAATTGCCAACAGAAGAAAGCACCAAAGAAAAACTCAAATACCTGCAAACACATGAAGAATTGAAGACATTACAGGGAAATTTAGGATTGCAAAATGGTTCAACCATATGATTTTGAACTGCAAATTTAGAACTGCAAAACTCAAATATCTGGCACCTGCTAACTAATAAATCAGTCTTATAACATAGAAAGGAAGGTACAGAGTCTACAGACATTCAAATGCAAAATCATTTTCAACCAACCTGAAGGAATTCAATGCTGGCAGCCGCATAATATACTCACACAATAATCCTTTTTTATATATATAAAAGAAAAAAGGAAAAAAGAAAAAAAAGGGAAAAATAAACTATTCATCATCCTCCTATAATTTTAAAGAGGTAGGGAATTATAAAATCAATCAGCATATTGTGGAGAAGATGCTAAGAAGATAAACAAATGGAATATGGAATGCATAGGAGCTGAACAACTTCCAAGGAAAAATTAGCAGTTTGCTTGGTAATAGGTTGGCAATTATAGTTTTTGTTGATAAACTAATAGGTTGCTTGAATGATTTCCCAAGAAGAACGCATTAGTTCCCCTATCAAAATATTTCTTCAAAGTGAACGAGGTCAGTATTATCCAATTAGTGTAGTAGATTTAAGTTTTCTTCATATGTACTTGTCTACACAATGAGGTATAGAAAATGAAAGATAGAAGAGTTTCATCTTAAAAAGGAACAGAGATAGAATCCAAATTGGTGACAGTAATTTAAGATGGAAGTCCTACTCAAAGAATAGGAAAACATAAGCAAACCAACATATATTACTTGACAAGTAACTCATCAATCTTATTTTTTCAGCACAAAACAAACACTTCATGACTTCAACATTATAGTTAGATGTACTGGTTGCTGGTGAATATTTTTCCTACCATATGTACAGATGGTATTTGCTAATGAGATTCATATAAGACAATATTATTCTACTTTTACCATATGCAATCAATATATAAAGCTAGAAATTAAATTACATACCTTTTGAGAGCATGTACATAAGAATCAAACCAATACATCATGATGAACCAACTCCTTGACCATCCTATAAGAAGAAAAAACAAATCATACTCAAAATTTCTTTATTCATGTAAATGTAAGGAAGATGCAGATGCGTACACTATCACTGTCTGAATCATTATCCATCGTTGAAATAAGTCTACCCTTGGAAGAACCGACCGTTAACCAACTTTGACAACACATCAATGCCTCTAACGTCGTGGGATGTAATCTACTTCTATGAGGACTAATAAGTCGACCACCGGTACTAAAAGCAGATTCAGATGCTACAGTCGAAATCGGTATTGCATAAATATCTTTGGCAATCATTTGCATTATAGGATATCTAATACCGGTAGTTTTCCACCAAGCTAGAATGTCAAAACTATCACTTATTGGCAATATAGGCTCCTCCAAATATCGATCCAACTCTGATTTAGTGTTTGCTTTGGATATTTTTCTATTTAAATATTCATCAAACCTTTGAAGACTCGTAAATCCATCCTTTATGGAACACAGTTGTGTTGTTTGGGCTTGTAAGGAAAAAGACGAACCGTTTTCACTAGACCTTGAAACCATTTTCTCTTTCTGCTCATACTCATTCAACAACTTATGACAAAGTGTTTGAATCTTATTAATTTCTTCTTCCGCATTTTCACCAAAAATATCAACATAATAAAACTCCAACAATTCAAATTTATATCTAGGATCAAAAACTGCTACAATACTCATGATACCATGAATCATGCTCCAATATTTCTCAAATTTAGTAACCATATTGCTTGCAATTTCTCTAATAACTAAAATATCAGAAACTAACCATGTGGACAAAGCCAATCTAATTTCACATATCTGAGGGAAATAAAGGTTGGCAGTGGGATATTGAGTTCCCGAAAATAATTTGGTCACATTATAAAAAATCTTTAACCTATCACAAATTTCTTTAGCTAAATCCCAATCTCTGTCACTAGGCAAACATTTATAAAGTGTTTCACGTTGTTGTAGACGTGGGAAAACATCTTTATAAGCTAAGGCAATAACAAGCATGACATAAGTTGAGTTCCATCTAGTCTTACAATCAAGCGTCAACTTTTTAGAGCAAGAAATTTCTAATTGTTTAGTGGCTATCTCAAATCTTTCTAGCCTTTTAGGTGTGGCAGTCCAAAAAGACACGCTATCACGAATTTTTGTTATTTGCTCATTTATGACACATAACCCATCTTGGACAATCAAATTCAAGATATGAGCACAACATCTCATATGTACCATATCACCATTCAACATTAGGGAATTTTTCCTAAGTCTATCCTTCAAAATATCCATTACTTGTCATTAGTTGAGCAATTATCTAGAGTGATGGTAGATAATTTTCTATCAATGTTCCAGTCCAAGAAACAAGTAAGTAAACAATCTGCTAACACATCACTTGTATGAGGGCATGGTACATATGTGAACCTATGAATACAAGAAAACATTATAGCATATTATGCAATACCTAATGTTAAGTACATAGAAAATTAATATTAAGTGATAATGGAAAATTAATTTGCTTATATACCTCATGATTCGACTTTGTAAGGCCCATGAATCATCAATAAAATGAGCGGTAACTACCATATAACCCTTCTTTTGATTGCTAGCTGTCCACATATCACTTGTGATAGCTATCCTACTTTTATTTTTATCCAACATTTTCATTAAAGAAGCCTTCTCAACATCAAAAATCTTCATAATATCACCTTTTATTGTGTTTCTCGATACAAGTGTAAATGCAGGCTGAAGAGTTTGACAAAAGTCAATAAATCCAATATGATCAACAATCGAAAGTGGGTACTCGTGCATTATAATCATCCGAGCAAGATCAGACCTTGCTTTCTCTTGATCGAACACATAATTAGAAATATGTACCTTTCCATCAGAGCTTCTAGCATTCTTCAATGCATATTGACGCATATCTACTTGTGCTTTTCCATGGCATTTGCTATTATGCTTCAAAAGGTGTGTTGTCCCATCACTAGACCTAGCCACATACACCCTTTTGCAATACTTGCACCTTGCTTTCTTTTCACCATTGATTGTTACACGGTCAAAATGTTTCCAAGCTTCAGATTCTTTCCTTCCTGTTCTTTTATTTTCACTTCCATCAATGGATTCAATATCATTTTTTTCGTTTGTATCATCAGTAATGTTTTTCTGCACCGCGTTTGATTGAATGGAACTAGAACCATCGGTTGTAGAAACTTCCAAGTTAGGTGGAGTTGGACTTTCATTGTTTGTTTCCATTTTCCTATAAACATGTAAAATAAATAGATTTCAAAATCTTGCATAACCAATTTTGAAACAAATAGGTACTTAGTGATTCAGTCATCTTGAAATATTTATTCATTCAGAATCAAATGTCTTACAGGCATAGTAAGGCACATTTTCCATTAATCTGCATCCTCTTGTACTGTGCATTGTACTATGATGCAATGGATCATGTATCATGACACTTTTCATCTCCGTGTAAACTCACATGAATCTCCATTAAGCTAATAAGCTAAAGAGTTATATTTTTTTAAAGTTGCACTTAAGCTTCCAACAATTGGTGAACACGTCAGAGAACAGGATTAAAGCTCAAGATACAAAGTGAAAGGCAGTACGGTAAAAGCATGCTACAAAAAGAGACCAAAAGGGTCTGGACAGTTTGATAATGTGAAGTCCCCTTCATGGAAAAGCAGAGAAAGCAATATCCAGTTCCATTTATGGAAATGGACAAAATTGAAATGATAATTATATGAAATCTAATATTCCATGACTGACACAGCAAAGCATATCCTTATGTTTTTGAGGATGGATGCACACCTCACACCTTGTACCCCTAAATTTCTAAACCATGTAAACTGGAAAGACAAAAGAGTTGAAATGAAACAATTCTGATTTCCTTATACGATAAACTCATCAATGCAAGCAGTAATATACCAACTCGCAACTAGTGGAAGTGGTAGCGTTTTAACTCAAATAACTAAGTTTCCATATAAAACCCTAAATCACTAAGATGCGGTCGTACAACGGCAGAATGAAATTAGAAATCAAGCTTACAATTATATTTGCAGATCCGAACTCTGGCGTGATTCGCGTGAATAAAGATCAACTTTAATAGAAGAATTTATACGAGAGCAAGAACTGAGAAGAGAGATTTGCGTGAAAATATGAGGGAGTTAGGTTTACGAGAGAGAGAAGAGGATTCTCTTTTTGCGTAGATCTGAATTATGAATAGGGTTATGTTAAAATAATGGGTTGCGTATTTTTTATAATTAACAGATGCGGGTCGGGTTGGGGTGGGGTAGCCAAGCCCCAACCCGCCCCTAGACCCGGTCTATTTTAAACCGGGTCACGGGTCTACCCGCCCCGCTGACCCGATGGGGCGGGTTTTGATGGGTCAAAACAGGGACGGGTCTTTCGGGTTTAGACCCGAAACCCGCCCCATTGCCATTCCTATATACACACATATACATTCATATTTTAACTGAAAAATCAAGTTTTCAAAAATTGCATGGAGCGGGACTCGAACTCGGGTCACTAGCTCAGAAGGCAAGTGCTCTAACCATTTGAGCTATGGTATTTTTTAGTTACATTCAGACGTCTGAATGTACCAAATCAGACGTCTGAATCTGGAAAAATGAATATTGTTAGTACAATATTCAGACGTCTGACTTGGTAATTTCAAACGTCTGAAAATGGCTGTTTTTAGCCTATTTTCTTTCTGATTTGAGCCCGTGCAATTTCAGAAGACTGAATTATTCAATTCAGAAGTCTGAATATCTATAACGGCTATTTTTTTCAAATAGGCACTTTCATTCGTGAAGAGTTGCAAACTTTATTCCAATTGATATGATCATAACTCTTGATGATAACTCTTCACGAACAATTGCAACTATTTGTTATCTATATAAACACATTAGAATCAAGTTTTCAACAACAATTCAATTGATTATTATTCTACTCTCTGAATTCTTGATTCTAATACACTTGTGCTTTCAACTTCATTCAAATTCACTTTCTTACTTCCTTATTCTTCACGCATTCACATATATATCATAAAGGAGAAGATTATAGGAAGGGTGTACTATAATTGACAAATTCGTGTTATTCAAGGAGACATAGTGTCATGAAATATTGTTTTGTAAAAGTCCCATTTTGCTGCTCGGGCAAAGTGAAGTCCTCTTCGGCTGTTGAGGCGAAATCCTGTTCTGTTGCTCAGGTCCCTGTTCGGCCGCTCAGGGGTTGTATAGACCTGTTCATCCAGGTTAAGTGAGGGTTGTTGTTAGTTGAAATTCCAGAAGGAGTCTGGGACTGGATGTAGAACGGGAAGTTCGAACCAGTATAAAAATTCCTGGTGTGCTCGTTTATTATTTACTATTATCTGCTAATTGTTCTATTATTCCGCACTACTTTTATACTATTCCATATTACTCGATCCTATAGTCACTTTCATTTGGTATCAAAGCAACTTTTATAAAACAATGTACGATGGATAATCTACATTTATTTTAATGAATTTGGGACGGATAGTCTTATTAAAGTTTCGGCGGATAGTCATTTTAAAGATTTTAGAGGGGAACTCTAATAAATTGATTTTAGATGGGAAATCTAATATATTTCTTTTAGATGAGATATCTAATAAATGGGCGGGTGGGATATCCAATGTATATGATTTATGGCTTTATTTCATATTATGTTAAGACTAATCATTTTGGGTGAAGGGGCATAGTAAATGATTTGCATGTTTTGTTTTGGATACCAGTGAGAGGAAAACCCGTTCCGCTAAGTGGCGTGGTCTCACTAGCTATCTATTTATGATAAGAGATGATAGGGGATTATTCATACCAGACTTATTGTCAGACTCGAAGTTTGTGTTTCTCCACAAACTCTCGGGTACTCAAAATTAATAGTAGTCTGAGAGTGGGAGACTTTCAGGTTTTTGGACGAATAAGTTTCCGGAGACGTGCAGGAGGCAGTGTTAGCTATATAGGAGCTATTTTGTGTTTTCCGCTGTGATGTGCTAAGAACTGTAAAATTCATATTTATTAGTTCTCTGATCATCATAAGGGGACATCTTCATATGTCACTCTTATCGTATTTTGTACATGTATATGTGATCTGAACGTGGTTAATGTCTAGGATTATGTAATTAAATCTATATTAAAATTCATAAGAAATGAAAAATTCTGTTTTGTTGAAGTTTAAAAATGTTCATATTCTTATGTTTCTGTGTTGTCAATAGTTTCAAAATTCCGATTTCGGTCACTCAGAAATAACACCTATGGATGACTGCAGCATCCGTAGTAGTTAGTTTTGAGCCTCCGGAAGCGGGATGTTACATAATGATGTAGACTGCGTTTGTTGTACGCAAGGAACCATGTATGGCGTTATACCTTCTCCATAACCTCTAAATCTACATCCTTTTTTGAATCCTATAACAGATACATGTGCTTGTAATCTCAACTTTGGTGTCTCCTCGTCATGAGTAGTAACTAGTTGAGCTAGTCCTTGGGAATTATTGGCCTTTAGGTTTATTATGGCCATTTTAATCCTATTTTAAAGATTATAAAATATAACCTATAAAATAAATAGTTTAAAAGCTTATGAGGAAGCCTACAATTTTCTTATCCTTATAAAATTATTTCTATATTATGGGTTAGTTAAATTCGTAGTAGTTATTTATTTGGTCCCATGGGCGATGGTAAGGCTGTCAACGAATACTCGAAAAATCTGAAATCCATCTGTATCCATATCTAAAATATAAAAAATATCTAATATCCGAAAAATGAATATAGATGCGGATATAGCTATATCCATATCCGATAATTATCCGTTTGCTTTATCATGATTATAATTATTTTTTTGTATATTTTAGTACATAAAACGATTGTTAATTACTATTTTATGTGGGTAAAAATAATAATATGTATATAAAAATTTATATTTGTCGCTTAAAGTTATTTTTCTTAGCATATTTATTATTATTTTATTTTTAGTAGTGAAATGGAATTATAATGAATTAACATTTTTTATTTATTTGTTTAGATTTTTTAGTTGTGAATTGGTCGAAGAATATCTGATAAATAATCGATATTTGTCCGCATCCAAAGATACAGATATCCGAAAATGATTCCGGATATAGATACGCATATAGCATTGTTTGAATCCATATCCTACCGTTTATAGGCCTAGGTAATGGCATAGACACTATTGCAGCCATGAATTTTTTTTTAATTCTACCAACATTGTTATAGCTATGAAATTATTGGTTTGAAGAAGAAAAATTAATAAACTAAGAAAATATTATGCACAAAAGAGTATGTTACCCACGTTTGTTGAGATGTATCATCAACCCAACTATTTTATTCATATTTTCTTTTATGGAACAACTCAAATGCCTCAATTGCATCAGGTTCATGCCCATGTTTTTTTTGTGCAATAAACAAATATGGTATTATTACTATGTTATTAAAAAAATGTGCATTTAAAAAATGCAATAAAAAATAGTGTGTATTATGGTGTCGCTAAGACCGTACACTTGTGTATTCTTGCTAGAAGTATATTTAACCAATCATAGAATGCAAAAAATTGTTCACAAAAGAATTACTTACAAACTCTGCTTGATGTCTTATAAATAACATCGATCCACTAGTGTGATTCATTTTCACCCGCTTGCGACTTTCAGTATTCTTCTCAGTCTTAATCTATGTTGAAGAATAAAAAATATTAGTCATTGTTTGCTATGGATTAACTAAAAAAATGTGAATATAGATAAAAGTTCCCTATTGTAACAACCCTGCTTTCTACACCATAAATTAAATAAATTTAAATTAAATAAAAATATTCGAATTCAATTTTTGATAATTATTATTTTGAAAATAAAAATTCTTGTTTGTTTGAAGAGTATTTAATAACAGATTTTTTTTGATAAATTAAATTAAATTAATAAATTCTTTTCGAATAATATATTGAAATCGAATAAAATGTTTTAGTTGAATATAAAAAATCCCCAGCTCTAGTGGAGTTGGCAAGGGTTTCCATCTCCCCAATAGTGGGAGAGGGTTCAAAACCTGGCAGCTACACTTTAGCAGCTTGTAATTTGTAGAGGCATGTAATAACCCCTTAAAATGAGTTGAAAATTTCGGGATCGAAAAGTGTCTCTACAAGAGCTCGGCTAAAATGGACGGTCGGTTAAGGCGGGCCTACCGAATTCCCTAGCTCTACTCTCCGGAGTAGGGTTTAAAAAAAATACTTTTAAAGTGTAAATAAATTTTATATGATTGAAAGAGTTGAAAAATAAAATAAACAAGTATCGAATTGAATAAAATTGTCCAATTATCAAAATATAATTTATAGAATGAAGTGTAAATTAATTTAAATTTAAATTTAAATTACAAATTAATGAGAGAGTAATTTAAACGTAATGAGGATTAAACAAATGAGTAAAATAGAAAATATAAAATCTAGCACTTAATTAAAACTAGTCCATTATAAACTAAAGCCCAAAACAAATCAAGCCTCATATTATTCTTCTTACCCAATTTAAAATAGTTAAATCATTTGCCCCAAATCCAAAACCTGTCTTTACCCTAAGACCTAGAATCAAAATTAGAAATCGATTCATGAATTTAATAAAAAAGATCGTGCATAGGGAAATCCTCGACCTTGATTGGCAATGCAAGGAGAAAGGCGAAGGTTGGTGGCTGCCGAGATGCTAAGGTGGAAGACATGCATGTGGCGCTCGAGATGGATGGTGATCTTAGAAGGCAACATAGGCTGTTAGTGTGGTCGCGATCTAGAGCTATGCATATGAAGACCTGGCAATGACGCACACACTTCGAAGCAGCGCCTGACCGTTGTTGATGCCATGACTTTGACAACGGTTGATAGAGCAACATTAGAAGCTGAAGAAGGCAGTAGGCTCTTCGTCGAAACTGGCTTGTAGCAATCGGAAAAGGTAGTAAAATATTTGTTTTAGGGATGCGATTGTTTGGAGGATTTGGTGGAAGCTGAAGCGTAATTGTTGATGCCTAGAGCAGCTATTACTTTGAGGTTAGTTTTATACCCACATCCATATTTATTTCTTTTTGCATGTGATATATTTATTTCAATAGTTGATTACATGGCTTGGTTGAATAGGTTGGGATTATTTATTAAGTTGTTTGGTTGAAGTGTTGTTTGAGATACAAGATTGGTTATTGTGATATTAGATATGATTTTGGGATTAGATGTTGAGATTTCGTGTATATTAGATTGTCAAAATGCAAAGGATATGTTGTTTGATTGCATTTCGATGTGTAATTTATTTTATATGTGCGTACATTGTACGGATGGTCGGAATTCAATGTAATTCGACCCGGACCAAACGATAACATTTATATTGATGATTTTGGAGAATTTCGATCCATGATTTTTATTTTGGATGTTTGATCGATTTTCTGATTTTAAAAGATTTTTGAAAGCTTCGAAAAATTATTATGGGGGTATTAAAATTAGATTGAAGTTTGTTTACAAATAAATAAAAGTTGTTGGAAAATAAAATGATTTAACTAGAAATTATTTTGGATATAAAAGTTATTTTAAAAATGAAAACAAAGAATTTTTAGTAGTATTGGAATGTATGGAATTTTTATAAGTATAATTGAGGGTTTTTAATAATATTTTTTTAAAGGGAATTTCTTTTGTAAAGTGAATACTTAATAAAAAGAATTAAAAGGAAATTTCAAAAGGGGGTTTTTGATTGTAAAAATCTATTTTTCAGAATTTCAAAATACATTCTCCTTTTTATATAATTATTGGTTCGAAATTGGTATATTTGATTTGTCTTGAGTTTTAATTCTATATAATGAGAATGTTGAATAAACGGATTAGTAGTACCGGGTGGTATGGACAGCTTGGTAATATTTTTTCGGCTATTCAATTGACTCATATTATAGAATAATTGTTAATTTGACGAGTGTAGTTTACTAGCTTCTAGTAAACGATCGAGTAATACTGAGTGGTTTGGGACGCTCAAGTAATACTTGTTCGAGTAAATGTCACTTATATTCTGGAGATAGGTTAGGAATTTGTGATATCGTCTAGAGGTGACTCCTTAGAGCTTAGTAATTGAGATTTATATTACTCTCCAAGGGCTACAAGATGGAGATATGCTGGGATTTACATATTTATCCCCTTAGGACTAACTAGCCGAGTATACTATTATTTACTCTTACGGCTAGTAGTCGAGGAATTATTATTTGACGCTCTCATTTGGACATATGGAGTCAAGAGTACTTATTATTACTTTAATTAGGACTCATCTCGTCTAGAGTATTTCATTGCATCCTCTAAGGACTATCGTTATCTACTCTTACGGCTAGTAGTCGAGGATTTGTTATATTGAGATGCTCTCATCAGGACTCGTATGGTCGAGAGTGATCACTCTTATCAGGACTCCTAGAGTTAAGAGTATTAGACATGGCTCTCATCAGGACTCTTAGATTCGAGAGTACTAGTTATTACTCTCACTAGGACTTATGTAGTTGAGATTATTGCCGAGAATATATGTCATAAGGTTCATGCAACTATGGAGAGCATGTGAATTAGACCCACCAGATAGGCTAGTTATCCATCATAGCAGTCCTGATTGTGGGGTCGCATCCCGAATCCATGATGTCACTTTATTGAGTTTGCAGGCTGAGAGTTATTTCTCTTATTAGAGCCATTGCTCGATGTCACTTAAGGAACAACAGTCCATTACCAAGGGTAATAGGAGTCGTGACCGATGCATAGCGTTGTTTTGTAGTGTGTTTATGATATGCGATGGATATGTGTGTCACGATTTTGGGAGTAACTAAGGAACTGTAGAAAACAGGCTGCGGTCTTTTGCGTTTCTTGGAGCGATGCTGCATGTACGTTGGTCTCCCATTTGGATGACTTAGGTTAATCCATTATATTTAAGGATTTAATATTACCTCCTCATTAGAGACAATAGTTGTTTGACATTAGAGGCCGACTACGCCTCCATCTGTCATTTGAGATACCCTAACCCGAGACAGCTGCGTGTTGTTTATCAATGATATTGGAGACTTGCTATGAGCTTGTCTGTCATTCTCTCATAAGAGCTTATGGCTGAGAGATCTCCTAGGGCCTAACAGTCGGCTATGAGCTTATGCTATGAGCAATATCTCCGAGGGCCTAACAGTCGGCAGTTATCACTTCCATTAGGACTATAGGTCGAGATAATTATTCGGATATTGCTTTCGATGTTTTGTATAAATTGTGGTTTATTTGGGATTTGTATTTTTATTATCTCCTAGGACTAACAGTCGGAAGTATTTACCCCCATCAGGACTGAAAGTTAAGATAGTGCTTTTGGATATTGATTTATATATTTTATATGGATCGAGTTCTGTTTGAGGTTCCACATTTCTTGATTTATCTTCTATGACTTAACAATCGGGTGTTATTACTTTCATTAGGGCTGTAAGTTGAAATTTGGTATTTTGATTATTTATTTGGGATTATGCCCTTCTTGATTGGTATTTTAGGGCTTGACAGTTAGAAGTCTACACTTCCATTAGGATTGCAAGTCAAGATAGATATTTCGGTTGTTGACCCTTGGATTTGGTTTGATTCGGGATTCATTCCTTTATTGTGCATTTTATGGATATGTTGTGTGTTTATCCATAGTATTTTGAGATTTCAATGTGTTTGATTGTTATCACCTAATTCATAGGTGTCGCGATTCTTACTTGCTTATACGTATTTTATGGGCGATATTGAGATTTGAGGCATGATATATTCTTATGATGTTATGGTGGATGTTACATTATGTTGTATTAGTACTTTGCATGTTATTACCATGCTTATGGTTATGTACTCACCTTAGATTTAGATATAGTTCAACCCATATATTATTTATATAATACTCGGGTCAGTATGAGACTTTTCAGGTATACGTACATTAGCCATTTTTGATGATTGGGATTTAGAGGAGACAATATACATATATATATATACATATACATATATATACATATATATACATATACATATACATATATATAGTGTTTGAGTAGTTGACGATGTATATTTTCTGTTAGATGTCTCTTTGTAGTTGTTTATCGATGATATGGCTATGAGTTGTGTATTATGAACTTGATTTGGCATTTATTGTCGTAGTGAGACACTGTTATAGTTGGTATCAGTTTGTTATGTATTATATTTTTCTACTGCGATCTATGACTTTGTGTTCATTTGTATGTGTTGTATACTGTTCTGTCCTAGTAATCCCATATGTTCATTGCTTCGTGCTAATACTGGGTACGTATATTTTTGATATATCTTGAGGTGAGATAGGTAGTGGTGTTAGTCTAAGGGAATATTCACTATGGATGCACTTTGAAAATGCCTTGTGTTTGGCCATTCTTAAAGTCAACTTTAAAAGACATCCTAGGGGCTTCTATGTATTTATAATAAGTACTATTGGTGTACTTATTAATTGGAAAATATCAAATTTTAAATATATTTTTTAATAATTATTTATGAATTTTTAAAGTAAAGGGTTTTAAATTATAAAACGTGCTTTGTATGGTTTTTGAGTAAATTATAAAATAATTATTTCTAAGTAATATTTAATATAAATATTTTAAACCATAGTATAAGTATTTTAAATATTTTAAATATATATAGTTTTTAGAAAATTAGTTAAAGATTTTATTAAAGCATTAAAAAGCTTATGTAATATAATATCCTTTAGATTGTTTTAGAATTTTATTAATTACATTAGCTTATAAATAAACTAGTACACATATAAATATATACATCATTTTAAAAAGCTCTTTAGTAAATATATAATTTTGGAAAATTAATAAGTCTTTTATAAAAATAATAAAAGAAGTTTTGGATTTTAACACTCAAGTTAAAATAAATGGTTTTAAGAAGTTATATTAAAAGTGTATCACCTTAATAAATAAGTGTGGATATGCTTTGACCTTTAATAATGAATATTTTAAAGATAACTATAAGTAAATGATCTTGGATTGTAGTAAATAATGTTTTAGTAACAATTGTTTTTAATCCTTGTTAATTATACTTAGAAATATAATTAGATATTTAATAGTGAATATTTTAAAGATAATTATAAGTGAATGGTTTTGGGTTACTGTGACAATGTTTAAGTAACACTTGTCTTAAACCCTTATAAATGTAATTAGATCTTTAAAAGAGATATTTAAAGATGTGTAAAGTATGAAATGTTTTAGGTTTATAGTAAACAATGTTTTAGTAACACTTGTTTTTAAACCCTTGAATTATATTTTAAAGTGGAATATATTGTTAAATGATTATGAATATACTTAGATCTTTAATAATGGAATTTTAAAGATAATAACAAGTATGAAATCTTTTATTAAAAGATAGAAAACGTAAAAGTTTAACTTTAAAATAGAAGTGGTCTATAGTAACACTATTTTAGTAACATTTGTTTTTTTACCTCTTTGATTATACTTTAAAGTAAGTAAATCGTGCTAATGGTTTGTGAATACACTTATACTATTTGAGCTAAGTATATAAATACGTTTTAAAGTATAGAAAAGAGAATATGTGAATAGTAAAATATAAGCATATATCTTTTATAAAGAGAATTTAAATCTATATACAAGTTTAAAAAAGTTAAGCTCTAATTAATATGGGAGTTTAATAAATAAGGTAGTTTAATTAAATGAAAGAAATTTTATTTGATAAAAAGAGTTTTACTAATAAAAGAGGTTTTTAATTAATGAAAGATCAATTAGCTAAAATGGGGATTAAAAGTCGTTTATGTGACTTAATCGTGCTTTGTGTGTGTTAATAGTGCTTTGTGTGTTTACTTGTTTATGGAAAGTATTTAGTCATGTACTTAGCACTAAAGCCGACAAAGTAGACTTGTTTCTATCTGTGAGAGTTAAGAATGATGATTAGAGTAGGGTGTAGAAGCAATAGTGCTCTAATATACCGAGCTTCACTCTTGACCGAGAGATAGTAGAAGTTGAAAAGGTCAAAAACGCGATAAGTATATGAGAGATGAGTTATGAGGCAAGATGTCTCACTTATCAGAGAGTTAATGTGGAGTAGAGAAAACCAAGTGGATTACTAATGCCTTTAGAAGTTCCCTAGTGGAAGTGGGAAAGTGTTTTAATAGATTTTATAGATGGGTTGCCAAGGAGTAGAAAAGGTAATAATGGTATTTGGGTAGTGGTGGGTCGAATGATAATGAGTGCACATTTTATTCCTGTGAAGAGTACAAGGACGACAACATCTTTAGCTACATTATATATTAAGTGGTGAGATTGCATGGCATACCGGTGAATATTGTGAGTGACCGGGACCCACTCTTCACGAGTGAGTTTTGAAAAAGCCTACAGGATAGCTTGGGTATAGAATTGAGCTTGAGTATGGCATATCACTGGTAGATAGATTAACAGACCAATCAGGTGAATAGGGTTTAAGAAGATTTGTTGAGGGCGTGCATTCTAGATTTTGGAGATGCTTGGGAAGATTATTTGCCATTTAGTGGAATTCACATATAATAATATTTATCAGGCTAGTATTGGGATGGCACCATTCAAAGTATTATGCGGAAGGTTGTGTAAATCACCTTCATGTTAGTAGGAGTCGATGGGTAAGGTGACACTTAGACTATAGATGATAAGGGATAGATCAGAGAAAGTAGAATTGATAAGAAAAAGGATGAAGGCGGCAAATGATAGGCAGAAGTTGTATATCGATAAAAGGTGAAAAAAGTTAGAATTCGAAGTTGGTGATCTTGTGTTCGTGAAGGTATCGCCTGTTAAACATGTGATGAAGTTTGGAGGTTCAAGAAATTGGCATCGAAGTTTGTTGGACCATTTAAAGTGCTGGAGCGTATTGGAGGATTAGCTTATAGAGTGGAGTTGTTGGAAAAGATGGCTGGAGTTCATGATGTATTCCATCTATCACATTTGCGAAAATGTGTACATCACTCGGCTACAGTAGTGGAGCCTAGTTATTTGGAGGATGTGGAATTAAAAGCTGAAGCGAGTTCATCTAAAGGGCCTGCATGGATAGTAGAGGATGGAGTTTGTAGGCTGAGGAATAAAGTGATTAAGCTGGTGAAAGTGCAATGGGGAGACAATCTAGTAGAGCGTACATGGAAGCCTGAGGAGAAAATACGGGCATCTTATCCTGAACTCTTTACCGGTATGTTCTTTCGGTTCGAATGATTTGTTAGAAAATAGTTATAATATCCCCTACTTGGAGGCCCAAGAGTAACGGCTACGGATGCTGCAATCATCTATATTTATTAATTCTCGACGACCAAATACGGTAATGTTAGATACATTGATACATGAAAACACATGAATACGGAAAAAAATTAAAACAACAAATAAGTTCCACATTTAATTTCCAAAACATTTCAAATCCATTACATAATCCCAATACGAGAACCACGTTCAGAGAAAATATACTTATTACAACATACCCCAAGTGCGACATTTGAAGATGCCCTCTTGGGTGATCAGAGTATTATAGGCAATTTAACAACTTTGCCTTTACAAAAACAACACAGCGGAATCAAAATAAAAGAGAACTCTAGATAACTATCATGCCTCTTGCATGTCTCTGGAAGCTTATTCGTCTAAGAGGTACCTGAAAATCTCAACTCTCAAACTACTCAAAATCAATTGAGTACCCGAGAGTTTAAGGGGAAAACATAAACTTCGAGTCAGACATAAAGCCTGGTATGAATAATAATCTACCATCTCAAACTATTTAGATATCTAGTGAGACCACGCCGCTTAGCGGAACGGGTTTTTCCCTCACTGGTATCTTAAAACCTTTATAAAACCATATACTGTGCCCCTACATCCATAATGGTTAAAAACAATTCAAAATAATATGATGATATGCAAACAAATAAATCAATTCTGGATTACCCATCCCCATTCATTCTGAATAACTGTCTCATTTATAGTCCCTAGGATCACTATTAACCTATTAGTTTTCATGGGCTTACTGATAACCTGTTTAATGTTTAAGGACTCCCTGTCCAGTTACATAGTTTTCATGGGATCACTAAGAACCTATTGGCCCCTACTAATATCTTTACTATTTCATGGGTTCTCCCTGAACCTATTGGTAACTCCAATATCTTTCCTCTTATCCTAGTTTTCACGGGTTGACTAGAAACCTATTAACATCTGTCAATATCTTAATCCGGATATAGTTTTCATGGGATAACTACAAACCTATTGGCCCCTGCCAATATCAAAACATAGTTTTCATGGGCTAACTATGAACCTGTCTACCTGACATGTTCCTTTATACATAGTTTTCATGGGTTTGCTATGAACCTATTGGCCCTGCCAATATCTTTTCCTATACACAGCTTTCATGGGCTTACTGTGAACCTATTGGCCCCTGCCAATATCTTTAATTAATTTAATTCATATGCACTACTGAATTAACTTAGCTGGTTATTCTACCCTTCCCCAAATTACCATTATGGGTTCATTACAATATGAATATATATATATATATATTAAAGAAGCAAACATAATAAAATAAAAATACCACTCTTATGGGTTCAATATCCTTGAAATTATTTTCATTTGAAACATGGTTAATCCCTTTAACCTAATATTATATCAAGGAAAGCTTCTTCTTAAAACCATTTCAAAACTCCTTTACTTAGCCATGGGTTTTTCCATTAAAATGAGATTGGGTTATTTGTTTTGAAAAACTAAGGCTTTCGAAACCTTTAAAACTTTGCTTTCGACCTCACTGGATAACCTCCTTCGAAAGCATATAAATCTCTTTTCAAAACATTAGGCATGTGCCTTTCGAAACACATTAAAACATCTCTTTCAAAACCTTTCGAATGTGATAAAGTATTACTTATTAACTCTTAGAAGCATAGCTCCGAAACCATTGAAATTACCCCTTTTGAAACCTTTGAAAGTACCCCTTTCGAAACCTTTGGAAGCATCCCTTCCGAAACCATTGAAAGTCCCTCTTTTGAAACCATTGAGTTTATATTTAAAAATATCATTTGGGTCAAAGTGAATATAAACGAAAGTATCTCTTTCAAAACCATTCTTTATCATATAAAAGTATTAGGGAAAACTTGATGGAGTCGGCACCACCCTTTCGAATGCATAAATTGTTTGGGTGAAACACTTGAACGTTGGCTTCGAAACACCTTTCGAAATCATTACCTTCGAAACCATTAACCCTTTTTCAAAAGCATTTAGGAAGTGTCTTAGCATAAGTTTAAAACAAAGACAACCTTTCGAAAGCATTGATGGCTTCAACACACTCGAAAGGCAAAAGAACAACGACTGGATTTCGACTAAGTTGGAACCACTACTTTCGAAAGCATCATTTTATAAATAAAGGAACCCATTCGAAAGCCTATACTTTTTAAAACAAAAAATGGCAACCCCTTTGAAAGCTATTAGAAGACCCATTTCGAAAGCATATGTTTCGAATCCTTCAAAAGCTTTAACAAAACAAGGTAGGGGCTTTTACATTTGAAAGTAAAACTAAGGTTTTGACTCCATTGGAAGCTATGCTTTCGACACTATACCTTCCGCCTTCCTCCAATCCACTACGCATCATCTAAGTGATATTTTGTGTATTAGTTTTGGCTTTGTGGGGTTTCGACTTGATTGACGGCGGAAGCTATAGGTTGAAAGGTACTTCTACTAGTGGCGGAACCTACTTTTTTGGGTAATTCTGATTTGATGCCAATTAAAGCAAACACTTTCTAACCAACCTGCCCACGTGTAAACATGTGATTTGTTGCCTCAAATTTTCAAATTATTTACCAAAATAACTTCCACTTAATTTCAGATCTATACCAAGGTTAATTTAGCAAATAAGCCCTTCCATTAAGCAAAACCAATAATGCAAATAAGTCCTTCTTCGAAAATAATTTAATTTCCATAGCAAATCACTTAAGAAAAATCCCAAAAAATCACAGAAATTCACTTTTAATATGTTATCTAACATATATAAATTTCAGACCTAAATTCTCAATATAATTTCTGAAATAAATTTTTAAACCCAATTAACCATATTTTCCTTTGAAAATTCATAATAATCTTTCCATAGCTTAGAAAATGATCAAAATTAAAACCCAACTCCAAAATCATGTTTTACATAACATATAATTTTTTCCATGGCATTCAAACAACAATTTCAATCGGTGTTTCCCTAAAACCGCATAAATCCCTATTTAAATAATTTTTTTAAATCTAACAAATCATAATTCAAGCATATCATCATCCAAATCATCATAAAAATGAATTTAACCTTAAATCCAAAAACATATGATTATAAAACAAAATAGAGATGGTGTAAATTATTATTTATGTTGATTAGGATAAGGAGATTGGATTGTGATTAAGATTTATTCCCCCTGCTTTAATCCTTAGCTTGATTTAAATTGTCTCTTCTTTTTCTTCCTAGTAATGGCCGGCTCCTCTAATTATGTTTGTGAAAATGAGAAATGAACGTGAATGGCTTAAGGAATGAAAATATATTGGGTTATAGTAATAGGGTGCGGCTATTTCTCATTATGCCCTTTTGTAATTTAATTAGCTTACAAACTATTCTTCAGCCCATTTAATTAATTAAGCACGGCCTCTAAGTATTTATTAAAATCTCAATCCCCTTATGACCTTATATTTACATTATTCTATTTAATTTATCTAATTAAATCTCCTGAATAATGTTATTAAAAATTAGGAGTGTTACAGGCTCCCTTCCTTAAAGAATTTCATCCTCGAAATTCAGTAAGGACTAAATACTGAACATAGCAATCATCTGTAACGACTCCTAACAACCATACTAGTCTACCTGACTAGCAATTATCTATATAAATATAATATAGACATATCCTCAAAGCAGATCAGGATAAGTATCTCGAATCCTGTCTTCTGTCTCTCAATTACAGTCCTTCTCATTGTCGCTCCACTGAACTTTCACCAACTTGACTGTCTTGTTCCTAAATCTTTTCTCATCTCTTGCGACAATCTGAACTAGTTGTCTAACAAACGTCAAATTAGGCTCTACTATCAACTCTTCCAACCCTGTTGGAGGAATAGTAGTCTCTGGATCATGCCATACTTGCGAAGATGAGATACATGAAATACATTATGGACACCTGCCATACTACTCGGCAACTCTACTCTATATGCGAGCTTTCCAATCCTCTATAATCTGGAATGGACCAACATATCTCGGTGCCAGCTTCCCCGACTTCCTGAACCGTACCACACCCTTCATCAGTGATACTTTAATGAAAACCTTATCTCCAACTGAGAACTCTAGGTCTTTATGCCTCTTATCTGCGTAACTTTTCTGTCTGAACTGAGCTTCCTTCATCCTTTCTCGAATCACCTCAATCTTCTCTGACGCCTCTCTGACTAAATATGGACCTAAGACTAATCTGTCTCTAGTCTCCAACCAACATGCTGGTGATTTGCATGGCCTTCCATACAAAGCTTCAAAAGGCGCCATTCCTATACTAGTCTGGTAACTATTACTATATGAAAACTCAATCAAATGTAGGTGATCTTCCCAAGATCCACCAAAATCCAATACACGAGCTCTCAATAAATCCTCGAGTACTTTATTGACTCTCTTTGTCTATCCATCCGTCTAAGGGTGATATGTAGTACTCATCTTGAGGTTAGTGCCTAACACATCCTGTAGACTCTTCCAGAATCCACTAGCGAACAAAGCATCTCTGTCACTGACTATGCTACTAGGAATTCCATGTAGTCTAACTATGTTCTTCATGAGCAACTTAGCTAACAGGTGCCATCTTGGTTGACTTAACTGGAATGAAATGGGCACTCACCTGTCCACTATGACCCATATACTTTCATTTCCCCTATTTGACCTTGGCAACCCGTCTATAAAATCCATGGATATCGAATCCTATTTCCAAAGGGAATCTCTAAAGGCTGAAGCAACCCACTCGGCTTCTGATGTTTGGCTTTCACTTGTTGATAGTTTGCACACTGCCTAACCCATAAGCCAACATCCCTCTTCATATCTTGATACATCTTGGTCCCTCCAAGATAAATCGTAAACTTGGATCGATGACATTCACCAAGAACTTCTTTCCTTAAGTCCTCAACATTCGGATCACACAACTGTCCCTTCTTTCTCAACCATCCTCTCTGGTCAAGACTAAAATCTTTTAGATCATCAATCTCTGATCCAACCTCAAGCCTTCTTATCTTCTCGGCTAATATGGATCCTCCCTCTGCTTAGAAGCAATCATTTCGATCAACACTGATTGAACTTCCAAACAGGACAACATAGCGGTACTTTGACTGGAACTAGCAGACGATCTTAACTGCACACTTTAAGTAGTCAAAGATTCCAAATCTTTCCATTCTGCCAACATAGCTAACACCACATTCTGATGTTTCTGCTAAGAGCATCCGCTACTTTATTACCTTTCCCTGGTGTATACTCTATATGTAACGACCCAGTATTTTAAACTATTCGCATCCGCGCATGTCGGTCTTGAATAATTCAAAATACCGAATTATTAATTTAAATTTGGCAAAACTGAACATATACAGTAAATAAATAATCACAGATCACAGACACAGAGTAATAAATGTAGAGGAAACAAAAGATAGTAGTTCATGAAGCTACTATATACATATCAGAGTAAAATAAGGTACAATAGAAGTCTCAAATACAATAGTCAAATACAAGAATCAGAATACAATCACTGGAATCAACTGGATATCTGAAAGCTGGATAGATAGCTGGATCTCCAAGCGAAGCTCCAACTCCAAATGTGAGTCTCGAATACTGGTACACTCAGTCTGACCCGAGCGTAAAGTAAAACACAAAACACTTGAGTCAGGATTAACATTCTTATATCAATAAATCCAACTCAAGTGAAATAACAACTGAAATACAAGTAACTTAAAGGATGTTTGGAATAACCATCCTCTAAGGATCCGTTAAAGTATCTACTATGTAGTAGTGTACACTAAGTAGATAATGCCTATCAGTAATATAAAGTATCAAAATAGTGTTAAGGCATTACCATTATTCCCCTTAACACATTTTATGTAAGCGTTATAGTCTGTACAGCACTGTAAACTCCACCGTAAACTAGTGGGATATCGGGAGTACTCCATAGGTATAACACAAAACAAATCGTAGTGGTCGCGTATATAGGGATACAAGTATGACAAGGCACATAAGGCAATACCCAAGGTAGTGAAACTACCGTTTGCTTGATCCAGACTGGTGAGAACGCATCGCCGCAACGATCGCAACACCGCAAAACAACACTCCCAAAATTTTGAGGGTGCACCAATCGATAACAAGTAATGATTAGTTTACGAAAAGTGTGTTCGCTCGAGGTAGCTAACCCCATTTGGCCCGGCACGGCTCCTGTTTTAGTCATTTCCAATTTGACACAAGTGTCAAGGCTATCCATTATCGTTCTCTTTCTTCATTCATCACGTTCATCATTCCAACCACTTCATTCTGGATCACACTCCGCGTATAGTTATTAAAGTGGTTTTCGGTTTAGACAGTGAGTATGTCCCTAACCGATCCCGGTCTCTTTAATAACCTTCGAAATTATTTCACCAATTGGTCGTTTAATATATTTCAAAAGCAAATCAAATTCAATTTCCATTAAAATTTGTAAATCAACATTTCATTTGTCTTTCTAAACCAATTTCCAAAATTTACGTTTCATAACTTCCAAATTTACCATTTCAAAACTCTATAATTCAATTTCAATTTTTGATTAAAACAATTCCAATATTCATTTAAATTCATATATAAGTTTCATTTCGAAATCATTTAAATTTATTTAATTTCTCATTCAAATCAATTTAAATTCATTGATCGATTTCATTCAATAATCGTTAAGTTAATTTATCATTCAAAACAATTTCTATTTGAATTCCAACTCATTAAATCAATTTTAGGTTCCTCTGTCATATCAAACTTACAAATTGCATTAAATTAAATTCATCAAATCAAATTCTTTACATTTCAAGTCTTACATTAATTTCAATAAAACACATTTTATTTCTTGTTAGAGAAATTCAATTTCACTTATTTATTTACTTAGTTACAATTTCAAAACTCAATTAATAAAGAAACTAAATTTCACTTATTCAAGAAGTTTAATTCCACTTATTAAAGAATTCAATTTATTTAATTATTAAATAATTCAATCTTATTTAATTATTTAATAATTTCAAAACTTAATTATTAAATAATTTCAAATTTTAAAACAACGTTCTTTCATCAACTACTATGTTAATATTTTGATTCAGATTATTAAATATTAACATTTCCTTTCATTAAAGTTCAAATTCCAACTTCATTTCAAAACCTCATTATTTATTCAAATAAAATCTTTATTTTATTTTTAAATCAAATTATTGACCAATCGGGTTTTATTTAATTCTCTATCCTAAGTCAAAGTTTTATTTGGGTATTTATCATTTCAACCCGATTCCATTTCAATTCAAGAATCAAAGCATAGCAAAGGGAACTTGCAGTGTGATAACTGGGATGGTGTCAAAGTAAATAAACAAGCAATAACAACAATCAATAACAATCCGATAATCAATTCAAATAATCCTGAAATAACCGTATTAATTCACATTGTTGTTTGTGCGAATTAATATAATTATTTCTAGAATCTACACTATCATTTCATGTAGATTAAAGATTATTACACTAATATTTATACGGTTCTTCACTTGATATCTATTGTTCAATTTCAAACTACATCAATTTATACACATACATTTAAGTGGTTCAAGGTGTGGTTAACACTATTTCTACGTGTCAATTTATTTAACATTTAAAAGGGGTCATATTATGCAAATGTCATCAATCAAATTAACACATATATCAAATCTAACTATCCTACGTCAATTTCAATTTCAAATTATTTATCACTTACAACATTAACAAATTTAACGTCCAATGTAAACATCAACAATCAATCATTTAACAACCAAACTGGATTATCATTGTATAAATAATAGATAGTAGTGTCAGATGTCACAGGTGAACTGATACAGGTAATAACATATATATAACAGTGTAAATAACTAACAGTCGCATATTTCAATTGTCGTTTCAATTGAAATCAAATTTAATAAATAAAAGAACATTAATCGTGAGTGATTTCTCACCTTTTGAGGCTAGGGGAGAACGATAACGAGATGAATTTACGAATCCAAGCATGAGCTCCAAATCAAAGCTAGATTTGCACGAATTTCGATGAACAAAGCTGATAAATAGGAGGTGACGAATCCAAATCAGAACTAGGTCGATGAAGAAAATTGATATAAGTGAACTTATATAACTATATATAACTGTACCTATATAGATTCTAATTTCAAACACAATTTAAATTTAAATATATATGTATATTTTTCAAAATCATTGTTTTTAAACCAAACACATATATTTATCATCCATAAGAAAAAATTTCTTCCAAGGATCAATATTGAATTTAAACGTTTGTACATATATAAAAATCAATATATATATTCCAAGGTCTTAATAAATCTTAACTCATACAAATTTTAACTCATATACTACATACCAAGAAAAACGAAATTGAAATCAACTGATTTGTACACATGCAGACAATATAAAATTTCTGTAGTAAGTTACATATATGCAGACTCATATACCCATTTCATTTTAAACTAAACCCCTATTTAAACGACATAACTTACTTTATATAAATATATGAACTCAAACTGATAATACCCATCTTATACAAGCTGTATATACTAATATAAATAAACTAATATATCTCATGTTACTTTACACTGTTTACACTTACCCAAACAAGTATAAAGTGATAGAAATTCCATATTGTAACCTATATGTGCAGATCCAAAACAAAATATACAGGTAACTACATATACATACAACTAAACTTACAATATACATAATCTACCATGGATATTATACTTAATAGACAGTATATATTAGAGATAGGTAAATATATTAGATTTACCAAAACATACAAAAGTACTGTTATATAAAATATATGTATACTTTGTAGTATACGTATAAAACAAAACTTTATATTCTTTATAAATCAAATATACAAGGAAACAACAATACACGCGTGCTGACTTACAACACACAGAAACAAAAGAAAAACTTTTATATATGTTAAACTTTATATACAAATATAAGAACTATTATATACTCACTGACAAAATTAGAAGCTGCAGAGGGAGGCGAAGGGAATTGTCGGAGAAGAAAGAGGCTGGGCTTCGTTGACTCGCGTTCGGCACCTATGGTAGCTGTGGTTGTTTGGGTCCCCGCGGGGAGGAGGGAGAGAAGTGGAAGGCATGTTCGGAAATGAAGAAATGGTGATGAGGTTTGTCGGTTTTCAGGGAGGAGCGGAGGATGACTGGCACGGATGGAGAAGTGCGAGGTCGGAGCAGTTCATGGTGCGGTGGTAGTTTGGCAGGTGAAGGGTTGGGGAGCCGATGGGTTAGTGAATGATCGGCACTTGCAGGAGGAAGGGAGCCGACTGCTCCTCAGCCAGAGTGGAGCTCGGGTTGAGGTTGCAGAGTTTGGAAATGGCTGCAATTTTTCGAAGTCGTGCTTGCATTCAAAATGAAGGAAGTAGCTACAGAGCAAAAAAAGCTAGGGAAGATGCGGCCATTAGTGGAGGAGGGGAAAAATTATCCTACAGGCACGTAAGCAAATTTAGGAAAGGAAAGAGGTGGCTGGTTTCCCTTTCAATGCAAATGAACAGACTACAAAAAAGTATTTATTGAATATCGTAAGTAAAGGTTGGTAAACAAAGTCAAAGGCTTTAATTTTGGGAATTATAAAAAGGCTGCAGACTATTTGTTTTAACCGATGGGCACGCGAAAGGTCACAAGAAAAGAAATAGACTCAAACAGACACAATACGGTTACCGTTTTACTAATGTCGCGTACCGGATTTTGAAATACAGAAATGAATATACCCTGGTGATCAGCACGACGAGACGATCAAAACGGCATACGGATATTAGCGGTACGATTGAATTATAAAATTTTAAATTTTGTACTAGCGGAAAGTGCAGCAAAAACGCAGAAAAATAAGATTGACGGAGCTAAAGAAGTCCGAATTTGGAAAAACGAAAAATGACGCCTTGCTCAGAAGATGATTTAAAATTTTTCTATAAAAAATATTTAGGTTTCGAAAACATTTTATTTTCATCAATCCCTAACTGATTTAAATTGAAATAAAATTACACACGAAATAAACTTTCATATTTTGGATGAAAATTTACCAGTTGCTATGTTTAACTAGACGCATTTCAAATATTAAATTTTTTATTTCAATATTTTATTTTTAAAATTCCATAAATTTTCAATTAATAACGTTATTAAAACCAGTTAAATTTATGGGTCGTTACACTATACCGAAATCATAAGCTGCCAAAAACTTCAACCACCTCTACTGTCTCATATTCAACTCTTTCTGAGAGAATAAGTACCTTAAAATATTATAATCTGTGTATAGCTCAAATCTCTCCCCTAAGAGATAATGCCTCCAAATCTTCAATGCGAAGATCACCGCAGCCAACTCCAAATCATGAGTAGAATATCTCATTTCATGTGGTTTAAGCTATCGTAAAGCGTAGGCAATCACTTTACCCTTCTACATCAACACAGCTCCCAATCCAGTTCCACATGCATCGGTATACACCACCAACCCTTGGTTTTCGTCCGAAACCACTAACTCAGGTGCATTGGTCAATAAATCCTTTAACTTAAGGAATGCTTCCTTACATTTATCAGACCCGACATGCTTCATGTCCTTCCTGGTTAGCTTCATCAAAGGTGCTGCTATCCACGAGAAATCCTTAATTAATCTCCGGTAATAGCCAGTAAGTCTAAGAAAACTTCTAATCTCAGTCACCATCTCTAGTATCTTCCAATTATTAACAGCTTCGATGTTATCTGGATCGATTGACAAGCCTTTTTCTGAAACCATGTGACCAAGAAACTTAACCACTTTCTTCCAAAAATGACACTTGGAAAACTTTGCCTTTAGCTGATGCTACCACAACGTCTTAAGCACAACTCTAAGATGATATTCATGCTCTCTTTCATCCTTAGAGTATACCAAAATATCATCTATAAACACCAACACAAACCTATCCAAATACTCTCGAAAAACTCGGCTCATCAGATCCACGAAGAAAGCAGGTGCATTCGTTAATCCGAATGGCATTACTAACCACTCATACGAACCATACCTAACCTGAAATACTATCAAAGGAATACTGTCATCTACCACTCTTAACTAATGGAAACATATCACCAAATCCAACTAGGAAAACACTCTAGCTCCATAATACTGATCAAATAGATCATCAATTCTCGGTAAAGGATACTTATTCTTGATCGTCATCTCGTTCAACTTACGATAGTCGATACACATCCTCAACGACCCATCTAGTTTCTTTACGAATACCGCGGCCGCTCCCCAAGGCGAACTACTTGGTCTAATAAAATTCCTTCCTTCTAGATCCACTAGCTGCACCTTCAATTCCTTCATCTCTGTAGGTGTCATTCTACTAGGTGGTCTACTCATAGGTTCAGCTCCTGCCACAAGATCTATCCGAAACTAAACAGATCGTTTTGGGGGTAATCCTATGACCGGCTCAAAGACATCTGCAAATTCTTTTGCTACTCGAACCTGACTTAACTCTTCTCCCACTTCCATTGCAATTAACAACGCACAACTACTCTGGTCAGAATTCTCCATTGAGAATATAATTTGGTAATGACTATCTGGGTGTCTCAATGATATTTGCCCATCCTGGCTAAATATGCTAGCCACATACATACTCAACCAATCCATACCCAAAATGATTCTGAAATCTACAAAATCGAAAACATACAAACTGCATGCAAACTTATGACCTAACAAGTCAAGTTCTAACTGGTCACATCTCATCCCTAGAGTTGCACACCCTCCTATTGGATTCACAACCCTCATGGAAGTAACATGGTATGTGGGTTCTAAGCATAACATATTAACCAAACACTGGGATATAAATGAATGTGATGCACCGATATAAAATAGTATCCTAACTGGTATACTCTTAATCAAAAACGCACCTTCCATCACAGTCTTCCCGTTTTTAACTACAGTTGGCCTAGCTGATGATGGTCCAACAACAAAAACCCTTCCCATGTCCGCGCTAACCAGTTCTGGACACTTATTCTTATAATGCTGAACCTGGTCATAGTTGAAGCACTTCATATTCTTCTTATCTGCAGCCTTCTTCCCCTTGCCTGACCGGCACTCATTTGCATAATGACCCTTCTTGTCACACTTGAAGCAAACCAAATCAGTCTTTGCCTTCTTAGCAGCATCTCGTTTCTGGGCTCCCTTCTTCTTAAAGAACTTCCTTTTCTTTCCATGAGAACCCTGAGTTTCAATTGGCTTCTCTCTAGCACAAACAGCAAGCATCTCCCCATGGCGGATTGCCATCTCCACAACCACATTACAAGGATCACAGATATGTGTTAGGGTTGCCCTTGTAAGCTCTGGTCTCAATCCCCGAATGAACCTCTCATTTCTCCTAATGTCAGTGTTTATAGTAGCATGCCCATATCGGGATAGCTCGTCAAACTTAGTAGCATACTCGATTACCGACATCTCTCTCTGCACCAGATCCATAAACTTTCTTAGCATTGCTGACTTAGCAACTTCAGATAAAAACCTCTGTTCAAATCTCCCTCTAAAATCTGCCTAAGTCAACTCCTCCTCCAAAACCCCGGCAGTAACACTATTCCACCAATGAAGTGATGCCCCGTGCAACTTCCTAGAGGCCAACCTCCTCTTCTGCGCATCATCCAAACCCAAATCAGCAAAGATTCTCTCATAATGTAACAACCGATCCTCAACTTCTATGGCATCCTCCGTTCCCATAAACGGTTTTCCACCAAGACTGGTGTAATCTCTGCTTAGCTTAGCATAATTATTTCCGACTGGAGCCATAGGATTAGCTCCTCCAACATTACCAGCAACTCCAGCAGTAGCTCCTGCTTGCATCATATTGACGAAGAACTGATACATCGCCCCCATATCTACTGATGGATTTCCAGCACCCACATTGGCATCAGCATTTTGGTTAGCATTAGCATGTCGACCTTGGTTCCTCCTGGTATTAGGTCGAACATTTCTGTTGTTTGTAGTGCTTCCTCTACCGAGATTTACTCTTCCGTTTCCTGCTTCCATATCTTCTTTCTCATAAATCTGCATACGAGCCTTAGTAAGATACATAAGAACGGTCTAAGAGAGGGGGGAATACGTACTTATACATATCTATATATTAAATACAAGGACGTTACTATTGCATTAACCCAAACCCCGATCTTATTTTCAGATTCTTTGGATTATGTTTGAAAACCTTTTAGGTTTAAATTTCCTTTAAGTTTCATAAACCTATGCTCTGATACCAACTTATAACATCCCTAACTTGGAGGCCCAAAACTAACGGCTACAGATGCTGCAGTCACCTATAGTTATTAATCATCGGTGACCAAATACGGTAATGTTAGATACATTGATACACAGAAACACATGAATATGGAAAAAATTCAAAACATCAAAACATTTCAAATCCATTACATAATACCAATATGAGAACCACGTTCAGAGAAAATATACTTATTACAACATACGCCAAGTGCGACATATGAAGATGCCCCCTTGGATGATCAGAGTATTATAGGTAATTTAACAACTTTGCCTTTACAAAAACAACAAAGCGGAATCAAAATAAAAGAGAACTCTAGATAGCTATCATGCCTCATGCACGTCTCCGGAAGCTTATTCGTCTAAGAGGTACCTAAAAACCTCAACTCTCAAACTACTCAAAATCAATTGAGTACCCGAGAGTTTAAGGGGAAAATATAAACTTCGAGTCAGACATAAAGCCTGGTATGAATAATACTCTACCATCTCAAACCATTTAGATATCTAGTGAGACCACCCCGCTTAGCAGAACGGGTTTTCCCCTTCATTAGTATCTTAAAACCTTATAAAACCATATACCGTGCCCCTGCATCCACAATGGTTAAAAATAATTCAAAACAATATGATGATATGCAAACAAATAAATCAATTCTGGATTACCCATCCCTATTCATTCTGCCTAACTGTCTCATTTATAGTTTTTATGGTCACTATTAACCTATTAGTTTTCATGGGCTCACTAATAACATGTTGAATGTTTAAGGACTCCTTGTCCAGTTACATAGTTTTCATGGGATCACTAAGAACCTATTGGCCCCTGCCAATATCTTTACTGTTTCATGGGTTCTCCGTGAACCTATTGGTAACTCCAGTATCTTTCCTCTTATCCTAGTTTTCATGGGTTGACTAGGAACCTATTGACATCTATCAATATCTTAATTCGGATATAGTTTTCATGGGCTAACTACAAACCTATTGGCCCCTGCCAATATCAAATCATAGTTTTCATGGGCTATGAACCTGTCTACCTGACATCTTCCTTTATACATAGTTTTCATAGGCTTACTATGAACTTATTGGCCCCTGCCAATATTTTTTCCTATACTCAGTTTTCATGGGCTTACTATGAACCTATTGGCCCCTGCCAATATCTTTAATTAATTTAATTTATATTCACTACTGGGTCAACCTAGCTGGTTATTATGTCCTTCCTTAAATTACCGTTATGGGTTCATTACAATGTGAATATATATATATATATATATATTAAAGAAGCAAATATAATAACATAACAATACCACTCCTTTGGGTTTAATATCCTTGAAATTATTTTCATATGAAACATGGTTAATCCCATTAACCCAATATTTTATCAAGGAAAGCTTCTACTTAAAACCATTTAAAACTCCTTAAATTAGCTATGGGTTTTTCCTTTGAAATGAGATTAGGTTATTTGTTTTGAAAAACTAAGGCTTTCGAAACCTTCAAAACTTTGCTTTCGACCTCATTGGATAACCTCCTTCAAAAGCATATAAATCTCTTTCCAAAACATTAGGCCTCTGCCTTTCGAAACACTTTAAAACCTCCTTTTCAAAACCTTTCGAATGTAATTAATTATTAATTATTAACTCTTAGAAGCATAGCTTCGAAACCATTGAAAGTACCCCATCGAAACCTTTGAAAGTACCCCTTTCGAAACCTTTGGAAGTATCCCTTTCAAAACCATTGAAAGTCCCTCTTTTGAAACCATTGGGTTTATATTTAAAAATATCATTTGGTTCAAAGTGAATATAAATGAAAGTATCTCTTTCGAAACCATTCTTTATCATATAAAAGTATTGGGGAAAACTTGATGGCGTCGGCACCACTTTTTTGAAAGCATAAATCATTTGGGTGAAACACTTGAAGGTTGGCTTCGAAACCTTTCGAAACCATTAACCCCCTTACAAAAGCATTTAGGAAGTGGCTTAGCATAAGTTTAAAACAAAGACAACCTTTCAAAAGCATTGATGGCTTCAACACACTCGAAAGGCAAAAGAACAGCGACTGGGTTTCGACTAAGTTGGTACCACTACTTTCAAAAGCTTCATTTTATAAATAAAAAAAACCTATTCGAAAGCCTATACATTTAAAACATAAAATGGCAACCCCTTCGAAAGCTATTAGAAAACCCCTTTCGTAAGCATATGTTTCGACTCTTTCGAAAGCTTTAATAAAACAAGGCATGCGCTTTTTCATTTGAAAGTAAAGCTAAGGTTTCGACCCCATCGGAAGCTATGCTTTCGATACTTTGCCTTCCGCCTTCCTCCAATCCACTACGTACCATCTAAGTGATACCTTGTGTATTAGTTTCGGCTTTGTGGGGTTTCGACTTGATTGAAGGCAGAAGCTATAGGTCGAAAGGTACTTCTACTAGAGGTGGAATCCACATTTTTAGGTAATTCTGATTTGATGCCAATTAAAGCAAACACTTTCTAACCAACCTGCCCATGTGTAAACATGTGATTTGTTGCCTCAACTTTTCAAATTCTCTACCAAAATAACTGCCACTTAATTTCATATCTAAACCAATGTTAATTTAGCAAATAAGCCCTTCCATTAAACAAAACCAATAATGCAAATAAGTCCTTTTTCAAAAATAATTTAATTTCTATAGCAAATCACTTAGGAAAAATCCCTAAAAATAACAAAAACTCACTTTTAGTATGTTAGCTAACATATATAAATTTCAGACCCAAATTCTCAATATAATTTCTGAAATAAATTTCTAAACCCAATTAACCATATTTTCCTTTGAAAATTCATAATAATCTTTCCATAGCTTGAAAAATTATCAAAATTAAAACCCAACTTCAAAATCATGTTTTACATAACATATAATTATTTCCATAGCATTCAAACATCAATTTCAATCGGTTTTTGCCCTAAAACCGCATAAATCCCGATTTAAACAATTTTGTTTAAATCTAATAAATCATAATTCAAGCATATCATTATCCAAATCATCATAAAAACGAATTTAATCTTAAATCCAAAAACATATGATCATAAAAAAATAGTGATGGTGTAAATTATTATTCACCTTGATTAGGATAAGGAGATTGAATTAAGATTAAAATTTATTTCCCTTGCTTTAATCCTTAGCTTGATTTGAATTGTCTCTTCTTTTTCTTCCTAGTAATGGCTGGCTCCTCTCCTTATGTTTGCGTTTTATTTTTTGTGAAAATGAGAAATGAATGTGAATGGCGTAAGGAACGAAAATATATAAGGGTTATAGTAATAGGGTGCGGCTATTTCCCATTATGCCCTTGTGTAATTTAATTAGCTTACAAACCATTCTTAAGCCCATTTATATAATTAAGCATGGCCTCTAAGTATCTATTAAAATCTCAATCCCCTTATCATCTAATATTTACATTATTCTATTTAATTTATCTAATTAAATCTCCTGAATAATGTTATTAAAAATTAGGGGTGTTACAATAGTTTTTGGTTGCTTAGATCGGATGTTAGGGCTTGTTTGTGATATTTATTAGATGTATGCTATGTAGTACCTCTTATGCTACTAAAGTTGCATTCATATATAACTACCTTTTTATACTAGGGTTGCTATGCATCATGCTTACTATGCCATATGCTTGCAATCACATAAACGCATTTATTGCATTTGTTGCATTATGCTAGATTTTCACAAGTCAGCATGATCATGCTCTTTATCCCATGTTTGAATTTCTAATACTTTGACTAGGCCCTATGTATATGTTTGGAATGACTTTAATATAAATGGTTGCTTTGTTTGAAGGGTTGTACGCATGCATGAGTAATATGGGTGTGTAAAGGAAAAAGTGGGCGCCTATTACGTTTTCCATTCCTTTGGAATTTCGGAGACGAAATTCATTTAACGTGGTTGAATGTAATAACCCAAAATTTTGAATATAACTTAAGTAATGATAATAAATAATTTTGAAATTTTACCGGAGGTTATTTTGGTAAATTTTAATAGAAGGGCAAAATGGTAATTTTTACAGACGATTGAATTTGCTGATGGGAGTTGCACCATTATGTCGCTCTCATTTTTCTGGTCGAGATGGAGTATTCAATTATTTAAATCAAATATCGTATTCTTGAGATATCAATGATTTAATGAAGTGGGTAGATTCGCGTGCGAGCAGCGGGCCAGGCTGGGCTAAATTGGGCCGGGTTTGGAATTCAAACTATATTCTGTTTCACTTCCCCCCCAAAGCCCATTTAAAATTACATAAAATTGAAAATATGTTTCATTCTCATTTTTGAAACCTGACAACTCCTTCCTACTCCAATCGTCCAAACACAAAAATCATAATTCTTAACGAAAATTGATGAAATAACATGTGTTTGAATCATAGCAAGGCTCTCTATCATCTGGAATAGGAATCAAAGGCCATTATGAAGATTTTATTTTTTGGAAATTTGGGACAATGGAGAAAGTTGGCTCTTTGGCTCGGGAATTGGTGAGTGTGGCTTCGTCGATTGTTGTATAATGCTATGATAATGATATAGGATGCTTTAAGGCTGACCTAGGATTACACTATGTTGAAAAATCTGTCAAAACATTGAATCTCAAACTAGTAAATATAAACTTACGTATTCTTATTGTAAGGAACTATTAGAAACCATATTATTTACCAATTTGAATCTAACCTATACAGATTTCAGAATTGATTTTTGTTCAAATATTACAACCCTAGAATCATGGTAGAGAATCTAAATATATAGTATAGGACCCTTCAAAAACAATAAATTAAGTAAACAATCAAATCTAGAATAAAAAATGTTTAAAATAGTAAATAAAACGCATCATGCACCAGTGGATGCACACCGGTCCACCGCTGGACGACCTAGATTTGGTATTTTAGGCTTTTAAATGCCCGGATCGAGGTGCGTTGTTTCAATCTTTTGCATGGTGTTCTCTAGTGACTTTATGACGATGACTTGACACGTATGGCTACTATTTGAATGCGTAGTTTGATGATAGCAAAGGTATATGGACGTCAGAATGTTGCTTTGGGAATGATAGGAGAATATTTGAATCATGTATGGAAGTATACCTTGATGAGGACGAAATATGGATGCAGTGTATTTAGATTTTGACAAACAGATGTGTATGTAGAACCTTGACTACAGTGGTGAGATATGAATGTAGTAGTTATGGCTTTGAATAGCGTAGTTTGACGATGTAGTGTATATGGTTGTAGATGATGAACGGTACCTGAATCCTGTAGCGCATGAGGCGGGTCCTTAATTCGTAGTATTAACGGGCGTTCTCCTATAGAGCAATGGGGCTGGTTCAGGAGGTTTTTGTTGGATCTGGACCAGCCTGTAGGGGAAGAAACGAGTGAATTTCAAAAAAAATTCCCGCATTGGATCTGTATTGGCCCTAAGAAGTCTAATTACTTAGAACATTTCTAAATTTAATTTAAATAAAATCTCATATTTCATTTAAATTTCTAAATTATCGATAGAAATTTATTTTATTTATATTCAACATAATATATATAAGTATACATATGTATCATATACATATATGTATGTGTATGCATGTGTAAAATGATATTCCGTGTAAGGTATAACATGCTTATATATAGACGTTGGGATTTATATTGCAACGGGCATTGTAGCTCATCCTATATGTATTATGTGTTGTACAAATATATGTATGTATTTATACTTAATATTTATAAATATTAAAGTATTTAAATATATATATTTATATTATGAGAAAAAATTAATGATTTATATACAAGTAAATATTATTATAGTAAATATTAAGTAAACATACACACACACACACATAATATATAAGTTTTTTTAATTATTATAAAATATATATAGGTATTATAGTAACATAAATATGTATATAAATAATTTTTTTAAATATATATGTATATATATAATAAATATAAGTATATATGTAATATTAGAATATAAATATGTATTTACATAATATATACATAAATTGTAAAATTTTAAAAAAATTGATTAAATTATTCCAGATCAAATACACAGCAGAACCAAAATTTTATTACAATTTTCTTACATTAATATATGTGTATATATGAATTATTTAGTCAAACAACAATAAATTAATGATAAAAATATTCATATAATACATTTTTCGAATTTTAAACTTTTATAAAATCGAGGATTATATTTAAGGTTTAGGAGAAAATTCCATATTTTTCTCAATCAAAATATTTTTTTATTAGTTTAATAGTTTTGACCAAAATATAAAATGATTTTTAAAAAGTATAAAAGTGATTTAAAAATTTGGATTTTTTAATGGCCAAGAGTTTCTATGATGACAAAATATGTTATAAAATTTGAAATCTAATTTTCAAAGCATAATTTAATTTTTATGAATTTTGCAATTAGTATATTGATTTTAATAATAATAAAAATATTAAACAATTATTAAAAAATTATTTACAGTCACCACAAATTATAACTAATGTAAATGTGGATTTATAAAATACAAGTTCAATTATTTACATGATATAATTATATAATTTAATATAAGTTATATAATTAAAATAAGTAACATATAAATATAAATATATATATATATATATATATCAATAAAATAATAATAAATAAAATAAAATTTATTTGGATGTGTACATCAGATCTTCATGAAAAAATTGTTGTTTTTCTAATTTAATAAATACATACACATAACCAATCTAATATGTGATAACTTCAATACTTATAAGAATTTCACCTAACTAACAATATAATAAGACACACACACATGTGTGTGTGTGAACAATAAATTGTTGTTCAGAGATTATATATCATATATAAAAGTAAACACATATCTAAAACTAATGCTCTTAAGTACACATTGTAATGATGATTTCTCCTTCCTTTGAAACCTTCTCGATTCAGCAGATTGCTAATCCTTGAACCGTAGACCCTTTACTATCAAATAGTTGTTGCATTGAATTGATTTGATTTGAATATTGATGGAGCTCTTGGAGGTATAGATCGGCCAACAAAGGAAGAAAAGAGGCAGCCAAATGTTCTTTCAAAGTTAGGGTTAGGGGTCATTTTATAATGGATGAAATAAAGAGAAAAATGGATCACATCTCATACCATTTCTCATCAAATTTTAATCATCCATCTCCAAACCCCTCTACCCTTTTTTAGCTATCCTATACTTCATGTTGCTACCAAAATTTACTTTCCAACATGATGGGATAATAGCCCATTTAAGCCCAAATAAATATATTTAATTAAATCTAATTTAATTCCTTTAATTTTTTGACGAAATCTCATATCGGTCGATATATTTCTAACTATTATAAATATATATATAAAACAATATTTATTCCTCAAAATGTATTCAAAATTTTATAATTAATATTTAATAAACATTAATTAATTTAATTAATTTTATAATAATTATAAACTGATTAAATCGTTCGATCTAAAGAGAATTCATCATTTCGGTTGTGTGACTCGTCAGGTGTAAATTCGTTCAGCGATAAACATGGAACTATTCGAATGTTAATGTTCATACGTCACTTGGCAGGTGGTGTAACATTTTGGCCAAATTTATCGTTTACTTAATTTTAGTAAAAATCAATTTTACAATATTAAGCATTACCTGGTTATGACTTTTACTTACACTAATTCTCTTCGTCCGAACTATATTGCTTTGAATTTGTGAAATATGGTAATGGTTAAAAATTCCAACATCGTCATATTCAACTCTATAGTTCAAACACAAAGTTCTTGGTTCAATAATGACAATTATTAATAACCATATTACTCTGACAGAGATTTTGTCTTTGGGTTGATTTGAGTTGACCGTGATACTAACCCAATGTAACTAAGGAGACAAATCCTCTCTTGAATAATATTTCACTTCCAATACTTCCGCTTGACTCAATTATAGTCAGTCGATGGACACCATGTCATGATTTCATTATAATCAAAGTGGAGCTTTCATATTGAAGATCGATGGTGTCCATAAGTCGAGAGAACTATGTAAATCAGTCATGTCAATATTTTCCGTTTGACCTTACTTATATTAACCAATAGAAAAAAATCGAGTGAGTCGTTCCATATTTATCCAATAGCTATTAGTATATAATTTCTAGGTGCCCTGAGCAGTTAAGAGTAACTCACTGTCCAATATTTGGAGTGCATTACGTACTCTAGTCTTAACGGATATATCGATATCCAGTCTCGATGTATCGTGATCAGGAACATTTTAAAATAATGTGTTTTATAATACTGTGATACAATACTCATGATTATAACCATTTTGTAATTGCTATCACAAAAAACATCATTTATGGATTTTATGTTAAATATATTTCAATTAAGTATTTAATTATTTATAACACATTATAACAAATATATAACAGAAAGAAAAACATGTTTATTATGAACAAAAATTGATTACAGTTAATTAATTTATAATAAATTACTGAATTACCTCTAGTGCATACCCCTAGCTCTATCAGTTTTGGTGTTGGCAAAAGTCGACCTATAGTGCATGTGGTAGGACCAAGCGTGATCCAGTTTGGACAATCCTTTACCGTAAGTGGCGAGACCGAATAATGGTTGTAGACGTGTAATCATTTGCTGCAAGTGGCGAGGTTGGATTACGTAAACGCGAAATCCTTTACCAAAGGTGCAGAGACCAGATTTTGTATAAGAGATTCTTTACTATAGGTGATCGGTACCGGATCAAATTTAGACGGTATAATATCGTTCTATAGCGCAGCACATGCAGGTCCAAATATATTATACTTAGACTTAAATCACATTATATCACTGTCATAGTAGTATCTAAGTTTTAGATTGGCTTTACTTACTCAGACATATGTCTGACCCCTCCTATATTTCCTTTATCGATATTGGTCAGGTTAATGGAGTATGGAGATGTAATGGACCAAGTGGCGTGATATGTATATATTGAAAATATTATTTGTAAATGGTATGTAAAATATGTATCTTACAAACATGATGTGGCAGTGTATGTGTGGAGTTGATTTGGTTTCGATTGTACAAAATTATATCATGGTACCGGATATGTAATTAAACATATATATTCATGTATATGATATTTTGTGTGACCATTTGCTGTGAAACTCTAAAAGTTATCAGTTAGTTTAGTTTTTGCCTTATGCTCTCTCTGTATATCAGTGTATCATCACCCAACGACTTGCCATTTCGGGACTTCATTATGTATTTACGGGGTTCTGAAATGGTGGGTTGTTACACTTACCCTTAACGAAATATCGTTCATGACACCCTTGGGAATTCATGTTGCTTGGGTGTCTGAATTCTGGGTGTTACGAAAGGCGGGTCATTACTTCCTTACTATTTTTCACATCGATACCTTTTCAAACATAAATTCATCTACACTTGAAAGTAGGTGCAAATGAGCTAAAAGATTTCAAACCTATTTCACTATTAAATTGTTCTTTCAAAATCATTTCTAAGGTTTTAGCAAATAGACTAAACACTAACATGAATGATTTAATTGATATTACCTAAACTGTGCCTATCAAATGTTGAAATATTACAGATGGAGTAGCAGTAGTTCAAGAATTTATTAACCATTATTGTAAAAATAATATCACTTGTACACTTTTAAAATTTGACTTTGCATAAACTATTGATTGGGATTTTCTTAAAGAGCTATTATTAGCCAGAGGTTTTACTACTAGGTGGGTAGGTTGGATTATGTCATTAAAACTGGAAATTCAAGTATTATGGTTAATGGTATATTAGGTAATAAAATTCAAGTAAAACATGTACTTAGGCAATGGGATCCATTATTACCTCTTTTGTTTAATTTAGCTGCTGACTTTTTTGTTAACATTATCAAATTAGCCACTAGGAATGAGATTTTATGCAATATGGGTAATGAAATTACGAATAATGGCATTTCTATTCTTCAGTTTGCGAATAGTACCATCTATTTTCTTCTCATTTACCAAGATATATTATAGCACTTAATTTATATTATATAGTTCTGAAATGCTCTCAGGTCTAAAAATAATTTTCGATTAGAGTTTTGTGTTTGTTTTGAATGATAATGGTAAGATAGAAAATCAAGTCGCTTGTACATTAAATTAAAAAATTATGAAATTTCCCATAGAATATCTAGGTTTTTTAATAAGACCAACTAAGCTCAAATGTGACAATTGGTTATTAATAATAGATAAAATTAATAATAGATTATCTAATTGAAATGGTAGATTTTTATCAAGGGCAGGTAGTATAGTCCTTATTAACTCTGTTTTACCAGCATTACACATACACCCGGTGTCCTTTTATCGTTTTTCAGAATGTGTAATAGATAAAATTGGTAAAATTTGAAGAGATTTCCTATGAAGTGGTGGTAATTCAAATAATAGTTCAAAATATTTAGTTAATTGGGAGATAGTATGTAAATCTAATAATGAGGGAGGATTAGATATTATAAACTTACATAATTTTAACACGTCCTTATTAGGTAAATGGATATGGAAATTTACCGATAATAATGAAAATTTAATTTGGAAAGAAATAATATCGAATCAATGGTATAATAATACATATAATTTACAAAATATTTATACTAATAATTTTAAAAACATTTCTTTTTTTCGAAATCTATAATAAAAAATTATGATATTTATAAAACAGCAATTAATAATGTGGTACGTTCGGGGAATAATACCTCTTTTTGGCATGATAACTGGATTTCAATAATTCCTTTGAGAATAGAATTTAATGAACTTTACCAAATTAGTAATTTTAAGAATGTATTGATATAAAAATATATATAAACTAAATCTTGATTTTCCATGGGAATTTAGTTTTAATCGTGCGTTAGTGGGCAATACTCTAGAACAGTTTGCATTATTGTGTGCTAAATTAGAACTTTACAATATCGATAATGGGAAAGACATTAAAATTTGGTGTTGGGATAAAATTAAGAAATATTCTTCCCATTCTTTTTATAAATTCATAAACTTTTTAGAAATTAAATTGAAAATATTTAAATACATGTGGAAAATTAGTGTTCCACCTAAAGCAAAATTGCACATGTGGTTAATTTTACATGGAAAATTAAATACTATAGAACTTTTAAAAAAGAAAAATATTTTTAATGACAATAAATTTTGTTTTTGTAAAATAAACTGGGAAATATTGTACACTTATATTTTGAATGCAATATAACTAGATTTATATTATTAAAAACGCTTAATATTTTTTATTTGAATTTAAACTATAGACATATAATTGTGAATTATATTGGAATAATTTAAGGTTTTTTTATAGGAGTCACAACAGATTTTTACTCGATACTATTTACACAATAACATGTTGGTATATTTGATTTGAAAGAAATCAACGTGTGTTTAATAATATTAATATTGAGTTGGATAATTTAATATATGAAATTTCTCTATTTAATTTTAATTGGATTTGAAATCCTAGTTATAAATTAAATAGAAATTTGAGATTTGATGGGTTTCTTGAAAAAGTAAAAGCTCTCATTGATTTTTTAAAGAATAATACCATTTTAAAGAATAGAAATAATAATAAAGAGCTAGTTTTAGATTACTTGGATAACCTTAACATAGTAACTTATGATTCTTCGTATTTATTAGGTCAATTGTAATGGATGGTGTTTTTATTATCACATATGGGTATAGCCATATAATCACAAAAAAATATTGCATTCAATTATAAATAGAGTGCGAAACCTCTTTTAAGTGTTTGCAGAGTACATATTTGTATGGGTGTGTGTTGTACACCATTATGCGTGTGTGTGTCTATATATATGTGTATATATATGTATATATGTTTATATATATATATATATATATGTATTAGTGGATGAGTTGCTATGTTTCAGTGAGATGCTATATTTCAATGTGTGTGTAGCAATGTATCTATTAGTATGTGTATTTGTGTGTGTGTGATAATGTGTGGGTGTGTGTTAAGGTATTAGAAGATGCAATAGTATATAGATTTATATATGTGTTTAAAGTTCAGAATTAATGGTGTTAAGAATTTAGAAATATTGTTTATATTTCTCATGAGTCTATGTACTTAAATAAATGAAATAAATTTGAATTCATTTATGTGAGTAAATGTGCGTGAGTTTGTAATGGATTCAAATCATAGTGGTACAAAATGCAATCTGAAGTTTGCCAAGGATGTATGAAATAAACTGCCATCTCATTGCAGTATAAGTTAGGCATATTTTGACACTCTGAAATTCTATTTTGATTCACATGGTGATTTTGGTTCTATTTTTCAAAAATAGTATGCATATGCTCTCCATTTTTAATAAGGTTTCTTCTTGAATCTATTCCAAAATATTTTTTGGATCATTAAGAAAACTTATAGTCTCTTTTGTTTGCTGTGTACTATTGCCATTTTGCACAGTTGCATCTGTTTCAACCTGTATACATCATTGTACACTTGTACTACATACTATATATAAGGTAAGCTTTCGATTTCATATGCAAATATCATCAAAGTTATAGCCTTTAAGAATTATATTAGGTCTCGTATGTTCGACCATTGATGAGTTAACGCATGGCACCGTTTCAAGGGAGAGGTTGTCTATGGTGTTGATAACAGTCGTCTATTTCACGAACTGTCTAGAAAAAGGATTTATTTATTATTTTAGATGTAACATCTGGGATTTGTAATATGTGTTTTACAAATATATTATGATGCAATACACTGATCGATATGTATGCTTTGTGTCCTAAAATTGTAATATTCATAATATTTTGATTCGAAATCCACTTCAGAAATACCACATTGAGGTTTTGATGTAGACATTCATATCAAAATTTCATCATAATTCATTGTTTTGTATATCATAGATAAAATATGAATCTATATCCATTGCTTATGAAACTTTTTTGTATAGTACATTCATTTGCTTCAAAATAAACATTGTGATGTGTGTATATACACTCCTTAGGTCCTAATCATAGGTATTTTAATTTTCGATTGGACAAACCTATCGATTCACAGTCAACAATATAAATTTGACATTAAGAATTGTGTGTATAATGACAATAAGATGTTTGATGTTTACTCATTAGATAATTAGTCTTTATTAGGATTTTACATAAAATGATTGATTAATGCTCTTTATTTTTCTCTACTTATTATTCATTTTAATTGTTTCTTTTATATTGGTATTTTTTATTTTTTATTTTGCATATATATGTATATATATATATATAAATATATAATGTGTGTGTGTATATGTACACATATATACATACATATATATGTCTTGTGCTTACTCTTCTTTGTTTAGTTTCTTAGCAGATTCAGGTATGCTTTATGACTTGGATGGAGTCATCTGTTTTCGTGGGCTTCGGTGTTTTATTCATTTTGTGGTTTTTTCTGGTACTTTTATTTTGGACCTTAGATCTCTAGGTTTGGGGTTTTTTATTTTTTTATTTTTCATATTGTATGGGGGGGATTGCTAACTATCAGGCATGTTGACAGCTTCTTTTTTAAGTGTAGAATAAAATTACCTGAATACTCTCCTCTAATCATAGTGCAGCGACCCAGAAATTCGAACACTTCGTCTTCGAATATCGATACATTTTGGAATATGTTTAAGTGTTATAAATATGATTTCATAACCTTTTATAACATCATTTAATTAATAAATAATGTTAAGAAACTTGTTTTTGAAAAGTTTTTACAAAATATACTCTTCGAAGAAAAATCCATAATGTGATCGAAAATTGGTTTATCGATAAACATCATTTCGATCGATATAAGTTGTTCGAACTATCGTGCACTTAACTAATGATCAAACAAAAACATTAGCAACTAATTAACACACTCTCTTCTTCATAAAGCATGGAGTTTTCTAGAAAGTTCTATCAGGATAAGAGATAATATTATGAGAAGGGTATAAGAGTAATTAGCCATAAAGGAGAAGTGACATAAAAGAAAAGTGACATAAAGTTGTCATGATAAGAAGCAATTAATGCATTAGGGTTTTGAGGGCTTTTTGGTCTTTTCCCATCACCATTCCTTAGCCTATATAAGGAGAGGTACACCCTTAGGAAATATATCAAAAATATTCCAAAGCTCAAGAGCAAATTTCAATGTCATCTTCTTCTTCTTCATCTTAAATTCTTAAAGCAAATAATTTGCAAATCAATTCCAAATGACCTCAAATTTGGTGTGAGACCTTAGAATCACATAACAACACCTTCTAACTAGTTAGATTGTGAAAATGCAAAGCCAAACTCTCTCTACAACCTTGGGCCATGAGCTAGAGGAGGCTTGGAGCAAGGCAAAGCAAGGAAAAAAAAGGAGGGAAAGGAGGTTGCTAGCTTGAGTTTGAACTTGAGTGCTTAAGCTTGGTTGTTTGTTGAGTTTAAGGTGAGCTAACTCACCACTTGGATTGATAATATAACTCATATATGATTATATTTTGTTGTGTTAAAGTTGTTTGAATTTTTAAGTGACATATGTTGAAAACATTAGTTTTGATCCTTGTTTTGGAAACAAGTGGCACATATGATTCATATATGGATTCGAATGGACTTGAATGGACTTATATGACATATGACTGGGCCTTAAACAAAGCATATAAGTTGTAATTGAACATAGGTTGAGATATGAATCCTATGTGTGTATAATGACATTAAGAATTGTGTGTATAATGACAATAAGATGTTTGATGTTTACTCATTAGATAATTAGTCTTTATTAGGATTTTATATAAAATGATTGATTAATGCTCTTTATTTTTCTCTACTTATTATTAATTTTAATTGTTGCTTTTAGATTGGTATTTTTTATTTTTTATTTTGCATATATATGTTTGATGTTTATATTATTGATTCACAGTCAACAATATAAATTTGACCTTAAGAATTGTGTGTATAATGACAATAAAATGTTTGATGTTTACTCATTAGATAATTAGTCTTTATTAGGATTTCATATAAAATGATTGATTAATGCTCTTTATTTTTCTCTACTTATTATTCATTTTAATTGTTGCTTTTAGATTGGTATTTTTATTTTTTATTTTGCATATATATTTATATAAATATAAATATATAATGTGTGTATAAAATGATTGATTAATGCTCTTTATATTTCTCTACTTATTATTCATTTTAATTGTTGCTTTTAGATTGGTATTTTTTATTTTTTATTTTGCATATATATGTATAGAAATATAAATATATAATGTGTGTGTATGTACACATATATACGTACATATATATATGTCTTGTGCTTACTCTTCTTTGTTTAGTTTCTTAGCAGATTCAGGTATGCTTTATGACTTGGATGGAGTCATCTGTTTTTGTGGGCTTCAGTGTTTTATTCATTTTGTGGTTTTTTCTGGTACTTTTATTTTGGACCTTAGATCTCTAGGTTTGGGTTTTTTTATTGTTGTATTTTCATACTGTATGAAGGGGGTATTGCTACCTATCAGGCATGTTGACAGTTTCTTTTTTAAGTGTAGAATAAAATTACATGAATGCTCTCCTCTAATCATAGTGTAGCGATCCAAAAATTCGAATACTTCGTCTTTGAATATCGATACATTTTGGAATATGTTTAACTGTTATAAATATGATTTTATAACCTTTTTTAACATCATTTAATTAATAAATAATTTTGAGAAACTTTTTTTTGAAATTTTTTTACAAAAATATATTCTTCGAAGAAAAATCGATAATGTGACCGAAAATCGGTTTATCGATAAACATCATTTCGATCGATATAAGTTGTTCGAACTATCATGCACTTAACTAATGATCAAACAAACATATTAGCAACTAATTAACACACTCTCCTCTTCATAAAGCATGGAATGTTCTAGAAAGTTCTATTAGGATAAGAGATAATATTATGAGAAGGGTATAAGAGTAATTAGCCATAAAGGAGAAGTGACATAAAGGAAAAGTGACATAAAATTGTCATGATAAGAAGCAATTAATGCATTAGGGTTTTGAGGGCTTTTTGGTCTTTTCCCATCACCATTCCTTAGCCTATATAAGGAGGGGTACACCCTTAGGAAATATATCAAAAATATTCCAAAGCTTAAGAGCAAATTTCAATGTCATCTTCTTCTTCTTCATCTTAAATTCCTAAAGCAAATAATTTGCAAATCAATTTCAAATGACCTCAAATTTGGAGTGAGACCTTAGAATCACATAACAACACCTTCTAACTAGTTAGATTGTAAAAAAGCAAAGCCAAACTCTCTCTACAACCTTGGACCGTGAGCTAGAGGAGGCTAGAAGAGGCTTGGAGCAAGGCAAAGCAAGGAAGAAAAAGGAGGGAAAGGAGGTTGCTAGCTTGAGTTTGAACTTGAGTGCTTAAGCTTGGTTGTTTATTGAGTTTAAGGTGAGCTAACTCACCACTTGGATTGATAATATAACTCATATATGATTATATTTTGTTGTGATAAAGTTGTTTGAATTGTTAAGTGACATATGTTGAAAACATTAGTTTTGATCCTTGTTTTGGAAACAAGTGGCACATAGGATTCATATATGGATTCGAATGGACTTAAATGGACTTATATGACATATGACTGGGCCTTGAACAAAGCATATAAGTTGTAATTGAACATAGGTTGAGATTTGACTTGAATTTTGAAAGTGCACTTATAGCGATAGTCTATATAGATGCAGTTCAGAATTGTCTTATTTTTGACAATTGTTATGGAACTTTGTAGAGAGATTCATAGGAATTTCTCACCATATTTGCATTTTTTATATGTATGTTTATTGCTATTAAAAGCGTGAATAGTGAAAAGTTAAGTAACATCTCGAAAACGGCCAAAACATCACTAGTGCAAAACTGCCTCGTTTAAATTTGATTTTTGGACTTCAATTGTTTCAAAAAGGATTTTAAGATTTGCTTAATTCTTTTAAAAGTATTTCCTAACTATTTTTAGATTATTTTAAAAGTAGTTTTAGATATTTATAAATTTTTAAGAATTAGTTATGAATTTTTAAAGAGAGGAATTTTAGAATAAAATATGTTCTTTTTCCAAATTTTGTTTATTTTTCAAACTTGTTATTTTTAAGTAATATTTTTGATAAATGTTTTAAAACCAATTATAAGTATTTCCAAGTAATTTAAATTTTTTTGGAAAGGGTTTAGAACTGTTAAGTGGGCAAATAGTTGATTGTTTAATTACTTATTAGAAAAGTAATTAACTATGCTTAACACTAATAAGCCGATGAAGTAATCTTATCTATTTATGAGAGTTAAGATTGATGTCGAGTAGGGATGGAGCAATAGAGATTTAACCTACCAGGCTTCCCTCTTAACCATGGAATAGGTAAGTGGAAAATGTCAGAAATGTGTTAATTGAGGTGATTCCTTATTGTTTATGGAAATCATTATTACTATACTTAACACTAAAAGCCGACGAGGTAGACTTATCTATTCGTGAGATTCAAGAATGAAGTGTATAGGCAAGGCTTGAAGCAACCAAAGCCCAAACTTACGTGGCTTTGCTCTGGGGTGAGGAATAGTAAAGTTGGAATGTCAGAAATGAGTTAAGCGTAAGAATCGTGATTTGTATAAGCAATTGTTTTGACTAGATAATTAATTAGTCGATTATCAAACTTGACCTAATATTAACTTAGGAAGTAATCGAAAGACTTCATGATTTTGTACCAATAAGAACCCCCAGGGAGGAGTATTGGTACGAAACATCTCTAGCTTTCACTTACTTCCGAGAGAACCGGAATTGAGTTAACCGGAAATTCATCGATTAGTTTTGAAGAGTTCGGGATCGGTAAGTGTTTTACTTATGGAATACCACTTCAAAACTAGTATATGGGTTATATGTTTTGGAAGCGGTTGAAGAAAGGAATCTATGTGGAGATTCGAGATATGTTTAAGATGCTTGAACACATGTAATTATTCGTGATCTATTCAGGATATGGGAATCCATATGTGATTTCGAGATGTGAGGATCCAAATTAGGATTCGTGTTTTATTCGAGTGATAAAAACTTGTATGAAAGATGCCAAATGTAACTTCGACATCGGAAATGGCTAAAGACAGAGTAAGCTGCACAATCTGGGGTTTGGCTGATCCACAACAGGATATTATCAACTCCAGATCTAGAGTATGCTTATCAATTTGTTAGTACCGGGAGTTGATGGTATTTGGTTTACATTGTTCATGTTTATGTTTGGCGTGGGCCTTTGTGTTTTCCTTATGGTATATTTACCTGGAGATATACGACACTCAGTAGGTAATTTCTGATCCTTGTGCATGGAGTTCGGATTTGGCTTCCCCGAAGAGATCTCCGTGGAAAATCCATTATGTGAACGTACCTTAACAGTTTTGAGTGTAACCTAATTATGTTGTGGTGTGACCAATGTAAGCATCACAGCTATTTGATATGATTTATATTCTACACCCTAGCATTATCTACCATATCACTATATTAAACTTAATAAATGGTTGTTTTCTTTCGAGGGGAAAACTGATATGGGAATCCATACGGTCTCAATAGTTACTGTTATATGTATTCATGTATCTCGAATTTTCTCATACCAGACTTATGTCTGACGCTTGGTTTTTGTTTCCCTAAAATCCTCACGTACTCTTTCGAGTAGGTTGAGTTTTAGGTTTTACCTTGGACACTTCAGAGTTCAGAAGGCGAGCAGGAGGCTTCCATTATCTATATTTCTATTTCTATTGTACCGTATTAGCTATTTACATATATCAGCATTGTGAGGACAGGTAGTTATAACTGTCCAGGTTGATGATTGTACTTAGGTCTTATAACTCTGAAAATATTATATTCAGAGTAACCCTTTGTGTTGTTCTTTTGGTATTATAAATTATTGTTCTGTTGTGAGATTTTGATATTATGTTCTTCTTTCCTTGTTCTATTCCTTTTCTTTTATTTTACACTAACTTTTGGCCTTTTCAGCACTTGGGTGCTCGACACATGAATACCGTGGATGTATTAGTGTCGACATTCGAGGGTCGAAAAGTCGTGTCATTACATTTGGTATCAGAACCCAAGGTTGAGCAAACACCTTGGCTTTGATTGGGTATGGCTCATTGGAGATAGGGTAAGCGACACCCTAGAATAAGTCGAGTGCATAGGAGAGAGCGTATTTGTATTTTCTATAAACCTATACCCCTTTTTCAGCTTTCCTTAGGAATAATTTCTTTCTTTGAATAACTATAGCCTTTCATATCCTAAATATATTCTACTATGTTCAGGTAGTGCATCATGAGTACTAGGGCTGTCAATGCGTGAGGAGGTAGAGGTGGTCGGAGTAGTACCATCACTAATAGTAGAGATCAAGCATCATGGAATGTTTCTCTAGTCATAGAACCAAGGGTGCATATTGTAGAGAAGGTCATACAAGTCAGGCCTCAGGTGAACTTCGCTTCGCTCTGCCGAGATTATGAGAGGTTGGGAGGTAAGAGGTTTAGTGGTACAGAGATGATCATAGAAGTCTAGACTTGGATGAAGTTATGCGACCGTATATATGAGGATATGGAGTTAGATAACGCGATGAAGCATCGCTTGGCATCACAACATCCGATGGATACGGCCATGGATTGGTGGAGCACTATCACTAATGATATCCAAGAGAACGACTTGGGCCCAATTTAAAGAGGGTTTTGAGATGAAGTTTGTCCTGGAAGCTGGGAAGGCTTTGTTGTTTAGGAGATTCCTTGATTTGAAGTAGAGGGCCATGGCAGTGGCAGAGTATGATAACCGATTCACTGCCTTGTCTCGGTTTGGGCCTGGTTTGGTAGATACGCCTTTGAAGTGGAATGAGATGTTCATCGCAGGGATGCATTCAGAGTTCAAGGGTAATATGACTAATCACATCTTGGGGTCTTATGTGAATCTAGTGAACATGGGGTTGAGGTTTGAGAGCTTGGCTCTGAAGCCGTCCATTGCTACACCAGCTGGAAATAATAAGCGAAAGTTTCTTCCGCCTAGGGATATTTCTAGTCTCGCTTGTTATAAGTGTGGGAAGAAGGGGCATCTTGTGCGGAACTGTCCATTAGTTGGGAAGAAACAAGTGGCGAAGGCGCTGTTGGTTAAGACACCTATTTATGAGGTAATGAAGATAGAGCCATAGATAGCCAAGGCCATTTTGCTAAAGAGTGTATGATGCTTCATAAGAGAGAGCAACCTCGAGCTTTTATACTAGCTTCAGCATCTTCCACTTCCGCCGCAGCAAAGGGGAAGCAAGTTTTGGAAGGTATTCTATCTTGGCATGTTCATGCCTTATTTGATACTGGTGCTTCTTTAAGTTCCATGTCTTGTACTCTTGTTGACAAACTGAAACTTGAACCAACTATAACTTCAGATTCTATTTGTGTGTCGAAACCTGTTGGGGGCTCGGCCAATCTTAGTCTGGTTTGCTTAGGAGTTTCTATCTCTTGTTTTGACCGACTCTTTCCTTACGATATGTATGTCCTGGATTTTATGGGTTTTGATGTTCTACTTGAGATGAATTGGTTATCATGGAATAATACAGTCTTGGATTATGGTAAGGGAACCGTGGTATTGAAGCGGGAGAGGAAGGCCTTGAATGTAGATTGTGAGGGACCTAGCTCGCTTATGACTAGTTTTCTTTATTCTCTTGATGTGGCGGAAGAGGAGTTAGGTTCGATCCCTATTGTTCAAGAATTTGCAAATGTCTTCGAAGAGGTATCGGGTTTACCACCCCATAAGGAGATAGAATTTTGCATTGATTTAATAAAGGATGTGAAGCCTATTGTATTGCTGGTTCATAGACTTGCACCAAAGGAGAGGATAGAGCTAACAAATCAGGTTAGTGATTTGTTTTAGAAGGGCTTGATCCGACCAAGTCGTTCGAGTTGGGGAGCGCCTATTGTCTTTGCTACAAAGGCAGATGATTCCTTAAGATTGTGTGTAGATTATCGCAAGCTCAATAAATGGACTGTTAGGAACAATTATCATTTTCCTTAGGATAGATGATTTGTTTGATCAACTCCATGAAGCTCGAGTATTTTCTCAGCTTGACCTTGCTATAGGGTTTCATCAGTTGAAGGTGGCAGAGGATAGTGTACCCTTGATTGCTTTTAGATCTGACTAGTTTTATGAGTGGTTAGTTATGCCGTTCGGCCTAACTAATGCTTTAGCATATTTCGTGGACTTGATGAATCAAGTTTTCGAGATGTGTTGAATAAGTTTGTCCTTGTTTTTATCGATGATATTCTGGTCAATTCCAAGACCAAAGAGGAACATTCACACCATCTAAGGATCATTCTAGGAACACTAAGAGAGCAGGTGTTGAAGGCTAAGTAATCGAAGTGTCATTTTTGGCATTCAAAAGCTGGGTTCTTAGGTCATGTAGTTTTGGCAGAGGGTATTTCTGTTGATCCCGCTAAGGTTATGGCCGTTCAGGACTGGAAGAGGCCAGAAATTGCAACGTATATTAAAAGCTTTCTGGGTCTAGCAGGTTATTACAGGAGATTCATATAGGATTTCTCAAAGATTGCCTCTCGCTTAATTAATTTGACGAAGAAAGATGTCAAATTTGTATGGACGGGGAAAGATATCAAATCGCGATTCGTGTTTTATTCGAGTGATAAAGACTCGTGTGAAAGATGCCGAATGTAACTTCGACATCGAAAATGGCTAAAGACAGAGTAGGCTGCACAATTTGTGGTTTGGCTGACCCACGACATGATATTATCAACTTCAGATCTAGAGTATGCTTATCGATAAGTTGGTACCGGGAGTTGATGGTATTTGGTTCACATTGTTCATGTTTATGTTCATGCGTGGGCCTTTGTGTTTTCTGTTTGACGGCTAAATCTCTATTGAATTAGAAAAATAGCCGAAAATTTTAAATTAAAAATAACTACAAGCGCACGACGTACAATTCTAGTACATGGCTTGTAACGACCCAGAATTTCGACCAAATTAAATTGAGAATATTTAATTAATTTTAAATATTTGAACGATAATTTAATTTGAATCCCCGATCTAACTTTGAAATTGACGATTAAATTACAAAATTTAATCTATTGTAAGTTGAACGAAAATTTATATCTTCAATTTTAAGCTGAAGAAAATTATTTCAAAAGCTTTTAAAATTCGTATTGATAATACGGAAGATAACAGAACCTTCAGAAATTGATTTGGAAACAATCTGTTCAGTTTTGAAATTAAATCGTTCGAATCGATATTTAAAAATAGCCGTCCGAGGCACAGTCTCGGAATTCGACGAAACCAGTTCCATTGGATCCGTAATGTTGAATTATTACTGGATTTCAAATTTCGTATTATTCGGAGTTGTTACGTGAGCATACGGTAAGCAAACGCGTTGAGATTTAAATCAAATTCAATTTGAATTTAAATATATATAATTGGTCAGCATCAGCCACCCTAGTTTCTTAGCAGACCTACTGTCTGTAAATCGCGTACCCTTGTCTCCCCTTCCTTCTCTGTTAAAATACACGAAAGAAAATCAGTTCGTTCAAATGTAAAAACTCTCGTTCACAAGACAAAATAAATGGCAGCTGAATCTCGTTCCCTTTCTATTCAAAATCAGAAACGAAGACAAATTTAAAAAATGGCCGCACACCCTTTCTCTCGTTTAAAATCAAACGAAATTCTTTCGTTCAAAAACAAGTTTAAATGGCCGCCATCTCTCTCGCTGTTAATCCAAATCAACTGGAATCAATTCGTTCCAAATCAAATCAAACTCTTCTCTAAAATAGCATCTAGTTCTCGTAATCGAAGAGAGGGATTCGCGCGCGCACGCGAGGGGTTTCGCGATTTGAGGATTCGCGAGTGTCGATTTAGGGTCAAGGTATTAGTGGCGGCTTCGTTTTCGTCTGGAGTAGACGATCTCGCGACCGAAGATTAGAGCAGGCGCGCGCGCGTTCAGGTGGGGGAGGCGTACTGGCGAAGTGGATGAGGCAACTCGCGATAATGAAGTTCATCGATGGCCATGTTTTCGATTTCGGTGGAAGGCCTTTGGGGCTTTGCGAGGTGACGGCAGCAGCAGTGTCTAGGCATGGCTTCAATCTGGGTTGACTGGCGACCAAATAGGGTTTCGATTTGGGGAGTTCGTCGCGACCTGGGAGGCATCGCGAGGGAGATGCGAACGTGGCGATAGACGAGCAGGCGGAGTCGCGATTTTTCTATACAGCGAGGTATTAATTTAATTTAAGTTTAAGTTAAACAGATTTATTTAAAGATGTTAGATTAAGGTAAAATAATTAGTTAAAATGGAATTTTATTACAATAGATATATTCATATATGGATAAACAGGAAATATAAATTATTACAGTAAGAAATTTATATAGAATAGTTTAAAGTATAATTTATTTTCTTTTTCAGATTCAAGAGATACACATGTAAATATATTTGTAAAATGAAATTTTAGTTTACAGGGAAAAGAAAATGAATTTTTATAAAAATAATATGCAGGGTAATATAAAGGAAATTTTATTTAAATTTAAAACTATTAGTTTAAATAAAAATTTAATAAACATATTCAATCTATTTTAATTTCTGAGGAAAATTTATTTATTATAAGAAGTTTAGTTTAAAATCTATTTAATAAGTTCAAAGTGAATCTTTTAGTTTAAAATTACAAAAAAATGAAAATTTGTTATTCGATTTATTTCGGATATTAATGAATTTTATAAAAATTGTTTATACTAGGTCTGAAATGGAGAAATGGTCAAAATGATAAATGGGATTGCAACATTAATAGCTAAGGTGAGATCTCCTCACTCAGATTTATATTTGGATTGCAGTTATCGATTTGATCGTTGTTTGAATGTGCTATTAGATATGATAGGATATATCTATATATATAGCAGTATATACATATTGGCATATGTATATATTGGATTGATTGATTCCCGCCTCGTATAGCGGATGAGACCCTATTGCGCCGTTAGTAAGCGGATTTATAAAAACCTATATACCGCGATAATTCCGTACTGGAGCGGAATTGGTATTGTGCTAACATCTTTGGATGCAGGGAGACAGGTTGGAGGGATCCAACTGGATTCCTCAACTGTATTTATTTAGTTACAGATGTTGATATATATTCTGTTATCATATGTCGAGATATGATATTGACTGTTGTGATTGACCAATTGATGCGTTGCATCATCGGGTTCAATTTTAAAGTTTAAAAATAACGATTTTTATTTTAAGAAGAGATTTTAAAAGTGATTATTTGAAAGTATACGTTTTATTTGAATCTTTGAATTGGTTTACTTTAAATAAATAAATGTTATAAATCTAAAGTTATGAAAATTTTAAATTGTGAAATATAACTGAAAAGTGATTTTGAAATAAATAGCCAAGTAATTTATAAAATAGCTTAAGTTTGGATTTCTTTTGAATTACTAAAAATGATGTATATAAAAGATGTACAGAATTGATATTTATCAATTTAAAGTGTTGGAATTTTAAAACGAGTGTTTATAAGTGTTAGAGATTTATAAAATTTTAAATTGTAAAGACATGAGATTTATAGAATTATAAATTGTGAAAATATGAATTTTATAGATTTATAAAGTATGAAGTTATAAAATGGATGAAACGGTAGCATAAAAGATTTATAAGAGATTAACTTATAAATTTGATTTTTGCCTTTAAATGGAATATTTATCGAATTTGTAAATAAAAGGAGATTTATAAAATCGAAGTTGTTATAAAATAGAAATAGAATTTATAAACGTTGTTTTATAAATTCGAAATCAATGGGATTTGAGAAATTAAATATAGAAGATTTTTAAAGAAGATATATTCGCGATTTTGGATAGCGAATTTTTATTGAGATAAAAATGTGTAGAAATGATTGAAATGGGTTAAGTAAATTTTATTCACGATTTTGGACAGTGAATATATTGTTAAGTAAAATGGATTCATTTTTGAAGAAGTAATATTTTAAAAATGAAGTTAAACATTTTAAAGGTGTTTTAAAATGTGTTATGAATCGAAAGCATAGATTTCAACATTTATTGTTGAAATAGACGTTTTCGAGAAATAAGGAAATGGTGGACTATAACACTGTTGTTATAGTAAATGATTTCCGAAAGGAAATGTTTTTATCTAGTATTGGGATCTATATATCTATTTTAAATTTCGAATCCCTATACTAGTGATTTTTGAGTCGTCGTAACGATGTTTTACGTAACATTCGTTTTGACTCAAATAGATGTTGAACTTTATGATTTCCTTAAAGAATGAATATATACTTAATTTGATTTAAGTATATCGAATATTTTCCAAGTGTTGAAAATAAATGATTGCGAAATACTTATTATTTAATAAGTAGGGAAATGCTTTTCCAATATGAAATGAACGTTTTGAGAATTTATCTTTGTAAAGATAAATTGAAATTGAATATTGAAAACGATTTGAAAATCGTATATCAGTAGATATTTTGAAAATATAAATTCACTTTGGAATTTATAAAAGAAATGGGAATTCGTCTTAAAAATAAATGTTGATTTATTTCTGAAGTGTGGAAATTTTATATCTAGTAAAGATATTTTGGAAGATGAAATAATTTGGAAAATTATTTGGAATCTGATGATGTTGCGCATCTTTATTGATAGTTAAATAACCGACTATCAATAATTACCTTGAGTAGGTATTTGTTGTGAATTGGATGAATTTGAATGCCACACTTATTTTTGAATAAACGCTCACTATTCGGGTTAACCGGGAAAGGACCATGGGGTCGTATAACCCATTCCGAATATGTGATACGTCGTTATGAATTGCATTCGAAGACCGGTGTTGAAGACCGGATATTTTTGAAAACGGAAGGATTACCGTCGAGTTACTCTACATCGACTGATCTTCGATTTAGAGGTTTTATCACCCTTAGTGACGGGAAGTCCTGACGTGATTGAAAATTATCCGGAAATGCAAGGGCTTCGTGAGAAGTGCCTTCGGTTCTGTTCGATCCCGGAACAGACTTGTATGGATTGTGTGTCTGACGTTACAATTTGAGATATAAAGCTGATTTCTTTCAAATACATTTCTGTTGGTGGCGGAGAATTTATTCTCTTAGCTTAACACCCTTCTCTAAGACGTACGAGCTCAGAGGTTATGTAGTTGAAATTTATCAGCGATATATCCCAATTTGGTAACGTGGCATACTGAGTGTTGCTGTGAAATGATCAGTGTTTGATCATTTGCGATATGATCATTTATTTGATCTTATATCTTTGTGATCATAGGTTGATCATTTTGTTTGACCCGAAGCAGGGCTTTTTGAGAAAGCGTAGCTTTGTGGACGAGACTTCATCGAGCCTCACACCCCGGAAATGGTCGAAACAGGAAGGATGCGGCAAGGTTCTAGGGAGTAGCGCCCCTTAGTGTATGTCATTCCTTCTGGATAAAGGTGGTATCATGGTATGGAGCCCAGATACTTAACCTCTGTGGTTGCTGCACAGTTATTATTACTTTGTGGTTTGTTGGAAATCGGGGATCCTCGGGAAGATCGGTGACGATCGGGGGATGGCATACGCGTGTCAGTAGTTACCTATTTTTGCAGAGGTAACCCGGCCTTGTGTTGGCAGAGATCTAACCGTAACGTTAGATTCTCGGGTCGTCTATTCCAGGGACGTACCCATCGTGGATAGGAAGTTCCTTAGCCTGACCATTTGTTGGAAATCCAAAGAAACAATACGTGACGTGTACGGTTTTAGTTGTATTACCTGCTATGGAATGTGGCGGTAACCTGCTATTGAACATAGTAGCTATAGTAGGCATACGATACTGGTCGTATGTTGGCTAAGATTTATATTATACTTTCGAAATGTTTTCTACACTATGCACTAATAATAATATCAAAAATGATTTGATTTTGCGTAGTAAGCATCTTTGACTATCATAAGAAGAAATCTCCTCCAATTCTGCGTTTGCATTGTGTGTGTGGTGGGAGGTCTTATGGTAGTTTCATTTTCCAAAAGCATTGCGAATTGACTTTAAAATTCTTCTGTTGTTTATTTTAAAGAAGAATAACTGTTTTACGATCTCACACCAGTCACCATGACTGACTCGGAGTTTATTGTTCCCTTCTAAACTCTGGGTGCCCACCAATTTCCACACGGGCAGCCTAGAGTTATATTATCAGGATATTCTGGATATTCTGGAGCTTTGGAAGCAAGCTGGATGGCGAGACGTAGTATTTGTATCTGATAGTATTTATTCCGCTGTGTATTCTGTATGAGGACAAGTTTATATAACTGTCCATTGTTGTATATTGACTTTGATGATTGATGTATGTATAAAATGATATAGTTCTTTGTTTTAAAGATTACTGATTTATCTATTATATATTGTTCCGCTGCGATGTGTAAGATTCTGATATTGTTCTGTTTCTGTTGCTGTTCTGTTGTTCTTCTTTCTTTTCTTTCTTTTTCTTCTATCTTCTTCTTCTACCTTTTTCTTTTTCTTAAAACCATAACTTTTCGGGTTTCCGGCATTCGATGGCTCAGCAGTCGATAAAGTGAGTATCGATGTTGAATTTTCGAAAGTCGAAAATTTTCGGGATGTTACAATTGGTATCAGAGCATATGGTTAAGCGACAACCCTGCTCTGTTGGGTGTTACTCATTAGAGATAGAGTCAGCAGTACTCTAGAATGAGTTGAGTGTAATAATAGATACGAGCGCGTATTTGTTAGTTAATATAAAATTGTTTTGTATTGTGATGATTGGTTTATTGAGTGGTATATGAACCTTCGTCGGCACGGTCTTGCAAAACTGTATCGAAGGGGTTTCTAAACGCTCGAATAGAACAATTCGGCACAGTATTGTTTTAAAATGGGGTAAATGAAATAATTTTACCCAAAACTATTTTGTATAGAAAAGAAATGTTTTCTATGAATTACTATAGTATATGGTTGCATGGTTGCTAGAAATGATAACATTAAACTATTATCATCAAAATTAAATGAGAAATTGGAATTATAACTCCAAAGTTAAAATAAATTCACATACAAATGAAATTTGAGAATATAAATTATAAATGTGAATTGTAATTTAAAACGGAATTCCAGAAAAGTTTTGGAAATGTTTTGAAAGGAGTTTGAAAATTTTGGAGATTCGGAAAGTTTAAATCTTTTTGGAGTTGAAAATGAATTTCGAAGGTTTTGAAAAGTATTTTAGAGAGAGTTGAAAGCTCTAAACTCTTTTCGGTCGCTGGAAAATAACTTCGATGATGACCGCGGCATCACCGGTGTTCATTTTCGGGTTTCCAAAAGAGAAATTGCTGCCAAATTGTTTTAAATGGAACTTGTTTGGAAAATTGAGTTTTGTTTTGAAAGTTCAAAGGATGATTTGACTTGTTTTCAAAATGGTTTTGAAAAGGTTGAAAAAGACTCTGGAATACTATAAAGAATATTTACGGAATATTATTGAATTGATAACTTATACGAATAGAAATTGTTAATGTGAAATATGAAATTGTGATTGGAATTAAAGTTCATTAACAAGTGAAATCTATAAATGTGAATTGAAAGTATAAGGAAACGAATTCATATATAAATAAAATGGTAAATATGAAGTGTAAATGTGATTTATAAATGAAAATGGAATTCCAGATAGATACTGGAAAAAATTAAAATTCATTAATGAAATGAATTTGTAATATGAATATATAAGTGATTATAAATCGAAATGTAAATAAGTTGATAACTTATAAATATTTGCAAATTTGATAGAGATGAGATTCAATTGAAAATGAAAGAATTTGAGAATGAATAAATAAATTTGCAATTGCAAGTACAAGAAAATGAAGTTGAATGTTAAAATTCATTTTGAATTTGTCAGTAAATGAAACTGGAGTTAAAACTGAATATTGAAACGAAGTTGAATTGTGTGAAATTAAATGAAGTTTTGAGATTAGTTTGAAGTGAACTAAAGTTAATTGATAAAATTCAATATCCAGAAGTAAACTAAATCCAAATTAGATGGGAATTGTGAATTGAATTGAATGAGAATAGATATGTAACTTCAATAGTAAGTTAAAAAAAAGTGTAAACAGTTTATATTTGAAATTTTGTAATAGAATTTGCAAAATAGTTTGAGTGCTGTAACTAGATATAATGGCTAGTAGATATACAGGTGTAAAGGAATTGGGATTTTAATTTAGAAGAGAATTCGAATTGCTCGAAAAAGGTATGTATTTGAGTTTTAATATGAGTTTTTGATGATTTCTCTCTAGCCGCTTGGCTTTTTCTTTTTCTTTTTGAAATCTGAGAGTCCGTAGGGACGTTTTGTAGTCGTACCGTATTAGCCGCGCAAAGGAGACGCTGGCGAAATTTTTCGGAAATTCCGAGTGTTAGAAAATTTTTGAGAAAATTTTGAAAGTTTAAATTTGAATTTAAACTCGAATTTGAATTTTGAAGTAAACAATGTTGTTTTGAAACTTAGAATTGAAGTTGGAAATTTAGTTGAATGATAACGAATCTTTAATAGAAAGATTTGTTTTGATAAATTGATAAAACTATTGAATGTTGAAAGATAGTAGACGAGTTAAGGACATTTTTTTCCTAACTTGTAAATTTCGAGGACGAAATTCTTTTAAGGGGGGAAGTCTGTAACGACCCAGAATTTCGACCAAATTAAATTGAGAATATTTAATTAATTTTAAATATTTGAACGATAATTTAATTTGAATCCCCGATCTAACTTTGAAATTGACGATTAAATTACAAAATTTAATCTATTGTAAGTTGAACGAAAATTTATATCTTCAATTTTAAGCTGAAGAAAATTATTTCAAAAGCTTTTAAAATTCGTATTGATAATACGGAAGATAACAGAACCTTCAGAAATTGATTTGGAAACAATCTGTTCAGTTTTGAAATTAAATCGTTCAAATCGATATTTAAAAATAGCCGTCCGAGGCACAGTCTCGGAATTCGACGAAACCAGTTCCATTGGATCCGTAATGTTGAATTATTACTGGATTTCAAATTTCGTATTATTCGGAGTTGTTACGTGAGCATACGGTAAGCAAACGCGTTGAGATTTAAATCAAATTCAATTTGAATTTAAATATATATAATTGGTCAGCATCAGCCACCCTAGTTTCTTAGCAGACCTACTGTCTGTAAATCGCGTACCCTTGTCTCCCCTTCCTTCTCTGTTAAAATACACGAAAGAAAATCAGTTCGTTCAAATGTAAAAACTCTCGTTCACAAGACAAAATAAATGGCAGCTGAATCTCGTTCCCTTTCTATTCAAAATCAGAAACGAAGACAAATTTAAAAAATGGCCGCACACCCTTTCTCTCGTTTAAAATCAAACGAAATTCTTTCGTTCAAAAACAAGTTTAAATGGCCGCCATCTCTCTCGCTGTTAATCCAAATCAACTGGAATCAATTCGTTCCAAATCAAATCAAACTCTTCTCTAAAATAGCATCTAGTTCTCGTAATCGAAGAGAGGGATTCGCGCGCGCACGCGAGGGGTTTCGCGATTTGAGGATTCGCGAGTGTCGATTTGGGGTCAAGGTATTAGTGGCGGCTTCGTTTTCGTCTGGAGTAGACGATCTCGCGACCGAAGATTAGAGCAGGCGCGCGCGCGTTCAGGTGGGGGAGGCGTACTGGCGAAGTGGATGAGGCAACTCGCGATAATGAAGTTCATCGATGGCCATGTTTTCGATTTCGGTGGAAGGCCTTTGGGGCTTTGCGAGGTGACGGCAGCAGCAGTGTCTAGGCATGGCTTCAATCTGGGTTGACTGGCGACCAAATAGGGTTTCGATTTGGGGAGTTCGTCGCGACCTGGGAGGCATCGCGAGGGAGATGCGAACGTGGCGATAGACGAGCAGGCGGAGTCGCGATTTTTCTATACAGCGAGGTATTAATTTAATTTAAGTTTAAGTTAAACAGATTTATTTAAAGATGTTAGATTAAGGTAAAATAATTAGTTAAAATGGAATTTTATTACAATAGATATATTCATATATGGATAAACAGGAAATATAAATTATTACAGTAAGAAATTTATATAGAATAGTTTAAAGTATAATTTATTTTCTTTTTCAGATTCAAGAGATACACATGTAAATATATTTGTAAAATGAAATTTTAGTTTACAGGGAAAAGAAAATGAATTTTTATAAAAATAATATGCAGGGTAATATAAAGGAAATTTTATTTAAATTTAAAACTATTAGTTTAAATAAAAATTTAATAAACATATTCAATCTATTTTAATTTCTGAGGAAAATTTATTTATTATAAGAAGTTTAGTTTAAAATCTATTTAATAAGTTCAAAGTGAATCTTTTAGTTTAAAATTACAAAAAAATGAAAATTTGTTATTCGATTTATTTCGGATATTAATGAATTTTATAAAAATTGTTTATACTAGGTCTGAAATGGAGAAATGGTCAAAATGATAAATGGGATTGCAACATTAATAGCTAAGGTGAGATCTCCTCACTCAGATTTATATTTGGATTGCAGTTATCGATTTGATCGTTGTTTGAATGTGCTATTAGATATGATAGGATATATCTATATATATATAGCAGTATATACATATTGGCATATGTATATATTGGATTGATTGATTCCCGCCTCGTATAGCGGATGAGACCCTATTGCGCCGTTAGTAAGCGGATTTATAAAAACCTATATACCGCGATAATTCCGTACTGGAGCGGAATTGGTATTGTGCTAACATCTTTGGATGCAGGGAGACAGGTTGGAGGGATCCAACTGGATTCCTCAACTGTATTTATTTAGTTACAGATGTTGATATATATTCTGTTATCATATGTCGAGATATGATATTGACTGTTGTGATTGACCAATTGATGCGTTGCATCATCGGGTTCAATTTTAAAGTTTAAAAATAACGATTTTTATTTTAAGAAGAGATTTTAAAAGTGATTATTTGAAAGTATACGTTTTATTTGAATCTTTGAATTGGTTTACTTTAAATAAATAAATGTTATAAATCTAAAGTTATGAAAATTTTAAATTGTGAAATATAACTGAAAAGTGATTTTGAAATAAATAGCCAAGTAATTTATAAAATAGCTTAAGTTTGGATTTCTTTTGAATTACTAAAAATGATGTATATAAAAGATGTACAGAATTGATATTTATCAATTTAAAGTGTTGGAATTTTAAAACGAGTGTTTATAAGTGTTAGAGATTTATAAAATTTTAAATTGTAAAGACATGAGATTTATAGAATTATAAATTGTGAAAATATGAATTTTATAGATTTATAAAGTATGAAGTTATAAAATGGATGAAACGGTAGCATAAAAGATTTATAAGAGATTAACTTATAAATTTGATTTTTGCCTTTAAATGGAATATTTATCGAATTTGTAAATAAAAGGAGATTTATAAAATCGAAGTTGTTATAAAATAGAAATAGAATTTATAAACGTTGTTTTATAAATTCGAAATCAATGGGATTTGAGAAATTAAATATAGAAGATTTTTAAAGAAGATATATTCGCGATTTTGGATAGCGAATTTTTATTGAGATAAAAATGTGTAGAAATGATTGAAATGGGTTAAGTAAATTTTATTCACGATTTTGGACAGTGAATATATTGTTAAGTAAAATGGATTCATTTTTGAAGAAGTAATATTTTAAAAATGAAGTTAAACATTTTAAAGGTGTTTTAAAATGTGTTATGAATCGAAAGCATAGATTTCAACATTTATTGTTGAAATAGACGTTTTCGAGAAATAAGGAAATGGTGGACTATAACACTGTTGTTATAGTAAATGATTTCCGAAAGGAAATGTTTTTATCTAGTATTGGGATCTATATATCTATTTTAAATTTCGAATCCCTATACTAGTGATTTTTGAGTCGTCGTAACGATGTTTTACGTAACATTCGTTTTGACTCAAATAGATGTTGAACTTTATGATTTCCTTAAAGAATGAATATATACTTAATTTGATTTAAGTATATCGAATATTTTCCAAGTGTTGAAAATAAATGATTGCGAAATACTTATTATTTAATAAGTAGGGAAATGCTTTTCCAATATGAAATGAACGTTTTGAGAATTTATCTTTGTAAAGATAAATTGAAATTGAATATTGAAAACGATTTGAAAATCGTATATCAGTAGATATTTTGAAAATATAAATTCACTTTGGAATTTATAAAAGAAATGGGAATTCGTCTTAAAAATAAATGTTGATTTATTTCTGAAGTGTGGAAATTTTATATCTAGTAAAGATATTTTGGAAGATGAAATAATTTGGAAAATTATTTGGAATCTGATGATGTTGCGCATCTTTATTGATAGTTAAATAACCGACTATCAATAATTACCTTGAGTAGGTATTTGTTGTGAATTGGATGAATTTGAATGCCACACTTATTTTTGAATAAACGCTCACTATTCGGGTTAACCGGGAAAGGACCATGGGGTCGTATAACCCATTCCGAATATGTGATACGTCGTTATGAATTGCATTCGAAGACCGGTGTTGAAGACCGGATATTTTTGAAAACGGAAGGATTACCGTCGAGTTACTCTACATCGACTGATCTTCGATTTAGAGGTTTTATCACCCTTAGTGACGGGAAGTCCTGACGTGATTGAAAATTATCCGGAAATGCAAGGGCTTCGTGAGAAGTGCCTTCGGTTCTGTTCGATCCCGGAACAGACTTGTATGGATTGTGTGTCTGACGTTACAATTTGAGATATAAAGCTGATTTCTTTCAAATACATTTCTGTTGGTGGCGGAGAATTTATTCTCTTAGCTTAACACCCTTCTCTGAGACGTACGAGCTCAGAGGTTATGTAGTTGAAATTTATCAGCGATATATCCCAATTTGGTAACGTGGCATACTGAGTGTTGCTGTGAAATGATCAGTGTTTGATCATTTGCGATATGATCATTTATTTGATCTTATATCTTTGTGATCATAGGTTGATCATTTTGTTTGACCCGAAGCAGGGCTTTTTGAGAAAGCGTAGCTTTGTGGACGAGACTTCATCGAGCCTCACACCCCGGAAATGGTCGAAACAGGAAGGATGCGGCAAGGTTCTAGGGAGTAGCGCCCCTTAGTGTATGTCATTCCTTCTGGATAAAGGTGGTATCATGGTATGGAGCCCAGATACTTAACCTCTGTGGTTGCTGCACAGTTATTATTACTTTGTGGTTTGTTGGAAATCGGGGATCCTCGGGAAGATCGGTGACGATCGGGGGATGGCATACGCGTGTCAGTAGTTACCTATTTTTGCAGAGGTAACCCGGCCTTGTGTTGGCAGAGATCTAACCGTAACGTTAGATTCTCGGGTCGTCTATTCCAGGGACGTACCCATCGTGGATAGGAAGTTCCTTAGCCTGACCATTTGTTGGAAATCCAAAGAAACAATACGTGACGTGTACGGTTTTAGTTGTATTACCTGCTATGGAATGTGGCGGTAACCTGCTATTGAACATAGTAGCTATAGTAGGCATACGATACTGGTCGTATGTTGGCTAAGATTTATATTATACTTTCGAAATGTTTTCTACACTATGCACTAATAATAATATCAAAAATGATTTGATTTTGCGTAGTAAGCATCTTTGACTATCATAAGAAGAAATCTCCTCCAATTCTGCGTTTGCATTGTGTGTGTGGTGGGAGGTCTTATGGTAGTTTCATTTTCCAAAAGCATTGCGAATTGACTTTAAAATTCTTCTGTTGTTTATTTTAAAGAAGAATAACTGTTTTACGATCTCACACCAGTCACCATGACTGACTCGGAGTTTATTGTTCCCTTCTAAACTCTGGGTGCCCACCAATTTCCACACGGGCAGCCTAGAGTTATATTATCAGGATATTCTGGATATTCTGGAGCTTTGGAAGCAAGCTGGATGGCGAGACGTAGTATTTGTATCTGATAGTATTTATTCCGCTGTGTATTCTGTATGAGGACAAGTTTATATAACTGTCCATTGTTGTATATTGACTCTGATGATTGATGTATGTATAAAATGATATAGTTCTTTGTTTTAAAGATTACTGATTTATCTATTATATATTGTTCCGCTGCGATGTGTAAGATTCTGATATTGTTCTGTTTCTGTTGCTGTTCTGTTGTTCTTCTTTCTTTTCTTTCTTTTTCTTCTATCTTCTTCTTCTACCTTTTTCTTTTTCTTAAAACCATAACTTTTCGGGTTTCCGGCATTCGATGGCTCAGCAGTCGATAAAGTGAGTATCGATGTTGAATTTTCGAAAGTCGAAAATTTTCGGGATGTTACATGGCTAGTACGGGTCGGTCCACAGGAAATTGTTTTGATTTTAAAAATTCTATTCAATCAAATTAAACCAAGAATTGAAGTTGTGATTAGCTAAAAATGTAAAAACTAACAATAGAAAGTGGATAAAAATAATAGAGTTTGAAGACAATTTAGAGGTAATTTCCTTCTCATGATCATATAAATCAACAAAATGAAATTATGATCTCTCTTTTGGTCATTAGTGAGTTTAGTTGATGTGTTTATCATAAGCATGGCCTATTTATGCTATTAATTAGCCCAACGTAAACCATCAAACTATAACACAACCATTAAACCACTTGTTAACTCTCATGAAAATATTAATGAACTTGAAAATAAAATCTATTCTAAGCATGATCTATTTACTGTTGATTAATAATATAGACCATCAAATTTTGGTTTTAAAATCTACTTCATTACCATAACCATATGTAGATGAAGAGGTAATCTGTGTTCGTGTTTGTTTAAGCATAGCCTATTTGGTGTCAACAACATCGGCTATCAAATTCAAAGCTAAAGCAACAAAATTTTACCCATTCAAATATTGTCATTAAGCACAAAAAGAGATAAAAAATTAGCAAAATGTTGAATCTATATGATTAAGAGAGCTTCATTACCCCTAAATTGAAGAGGTTTAGCCTCTAATATTTGTTACCATTTCACCAAATGTAGATTTCAACATAAACATAAACAAGAGGAAAATGCAAGCAAAGTAAGAAGAGAACTAATTAAAATAAAATAAAAACTAATCTACTTGCATAAATAAAAAGATCTACACTACTAACAAGAAAATAAAGAGAGCATGTAAATAGAAAAGAGCATGAATTAACAATGCATAAAGGAAAATTACATGAAAGAAAATGGCTAAGTAGCCATAAAAAAGAAAAGAGAGTTTTTGTTTATTTTTTAGCCTAAAATTAAACTAACTAAAGAGGAGGCTAAGGGCTTAATTATATGAACATATGGGGTATTTATACATGTTTTGAAACTCTAATCATATTTTTTGGGACTACCCAAATTGCCCTTGAGGAAGTGTAGCCACCAAGTCATCATTAATCTCTAATTAATCCATCATCAAGTATGCATGTAACTTTAATGGCCATTTAGCATATGCATTAGCTCTTAATAGGGGATCATGGTAAGTGGGTAGGTGGGGTCCTCCATGTTGTATGAAATGATTTATTTCCATCTTCATTTGCTTGTCTTCTCTTGTGCATGCATATTTTCCATGAAGCCTCTTCCAATATTTACTTAAATTCCTACAAAACAACATTAAAATATCCAAGTAAATTTTCTAAAATTAAATCATGCACAAAAACGACCATTTTGCCCCTATATGAAGATGAATATATGATCTTTTGAAAATAATTAAAATTTGGGTTTAAACATGTTAAAATACCCTAAATGCTCATTTATTTAATTAAACTAGATTAAATATGGAAGTAAAAATATGCACATTTACATGCACATCAAATACCCCCATGCTTATCTTTTTATTCGTCCTCGAATAAACTAAAACTAAGATAAAAATTTTTTCGTAGGAAACACGACTACATTGAGTGTATGCAATAAGCCGTTAAACCTTTAGGTGTCCCTAGTAGGACGAGTGTTGTCTTGTGAAGGTTTTCAGCAGACACTACCCACAAAATTCAAATGCAAAGTAAAAAATTCCTAAATGCAAGATTTATTTACAAAGATATGTATGCAAGTTTTTAAAAATATTTATAAACACTACAACAAAACAGTCTTTTTACAACGGGCAATGCCCGTTGTAATATGGTATTCGCAACGGACATGTGCTCGTTATAATAGGCCTCGTTGTAATAGATCCACCACATTTTACAACGGGCAATGCACGTTGTAAAAACCATTGCAGTATACCTTTTTACAACGGGTTATGACCGTTGTAATAGACTATAATACAACGGCCATAACCCGTTGCAATAGACTAACCATACTAGTTGCATAGCCTTTTTCACAACATGCATTGACCGTTGTATAAAGCATATTTAACAACTTGTGTTGCCCGTTGCAATATACTATAATACAACGTCCATAACCCGTTGCAATAGACTAACCATACTAATTGCATAGCCTATTTCACAACATGTATTGACCGTTGTAAAATACCTATTTAACAACGTGTGTTGACCGTTGTAAAAATCTTATATAACAACGTGCAGTGACCGTTGTAAGAAGCTCATATAACAACGCACATTGCCCATTGCAAAATAAATGCAAATTTAAAAAAAATTACAACAGCATCCATGCAATACATCCATACTAATACTAAATATTGTCGTAAAATAATTAAAATCACATACGAAAAGACTAAAAGCCAGAGTCCTAGAATTCTAACACTCCAAAAAGTTAGATAAGTTTACATGCCAAATACATAAAGCATTAACACATAACAGTCTGCTACAAATATCATGTTCTAAGTATAATCATACTATACCACAGAGATGAAGTCTTTATGCCACGCGACGGTTGATCCAACGGCCCCTTTGATAGTCTGCATCTCTGAATTTGGCCTAAATAAAAAGGCTTCTGGTTCCACCGCTACATTAACCTATACTTTCCAAGCATTTGCTCCAAGCTTTACAAAATGTACTGAAGCATCAGGATCAGTGCTTGCTATCGTCCCCTCTGCAACTACGTTCTTCTGCCAACCCAATAGCTTGCACTTTTTTTTCACCAAACCATCCACAGTAAGCTGATCTTGAACCTGCATATTGTTACTCTCGTGGTGTGACTGCAAGCAAAAAACCATGAAACAAGGTTATATAAAAATACTGGGATTCAAAAGGTAAGTATGGAACAAGGTTTATATTACAGTATTCATCATATTTGACATACTCTAGTGGTTTTAACGTTTTGAAATATAGGGTAAATAAATATGAACTGAACAAACTAAATAAGATCAATAAGCCTTACTGATAGCTCTACAAATAAAAACCAGAAAAAATGCAATAAAAGACTCATAGCCAGTAAAACCGACTCTCAATTTCATAAAACACCTACTTCAACTATATTGGTCAGAATGACCTCTACGGTGCACTTGCTTCAAATTTCACTAATTGAACTAATTTACTTGTTTCATAAATCAAAAATACCATCCAGGAAAGTCTTTTACGTCCTTAATAAAATATTTATTTATCAGTTATTCATATCTCAATTGGATGGATAATTAAAATTGAAACTTTAGACAATATAAAATTATAATAAAATTTGCTAATGCTATTACGTCATTTTCTAATACAGCTAATGAGACTAGATTAAACTTCGCTAGAATTATAGTGGAAGTAGAATTTGATTTCTCATATGGAAACGATTGTGAAGGTAATAGTATTGAAATTGAAGTATCTTACAAGTATCAACCCAAACTGTGTACACATTGCAACGTATTTGGCCATAATACACAAAATTGTGATAAATTTGTACATTCAACCTGGCGACCAAAGGAAAAAGGCACTGACCTTGAATAAACAGAAATGGCTAGGCAACAAAAATAGCAGCCAACAGGAGAAACCTAAAATGTATAGAGAAAAATACAACATAAGTTAACTCAACCTACATTCTAACTGCTGCCTCAGATCAAAATGTTAAGACTAAAAACACCGAAAGATTTTACAGTCGGTGGAAATTGAAATGCACAGCCTTAGAACATGATTACACATTAACGTGGTTCATAGATATGGGATGCCATCTTTGGAGGCATACAACACATATTTGAAGGTCATAAAGCTCTGGTGTACTCTATTTGTCCACACCATAAGGAGTCAATCAAGGTTTTTCTTCTTACCGCTGTTATTTTTGTTATATATATAGAATTTGTGGTTGTTGGGTGTGGGCCGTAACAGTAGTAAATCACTTTATTGCTAATACGTAACAATACTCAACAGCGACTGAAACCAGCAGCACGCCTATACAGTTCTTCACCACAACCGACCAACTCCATGAACAATAACCTCTTCAACACCTCCACAATCGCTAACTACTCCATCATTGTTACACCACTTCAAACTGATCCATCCGACAACCATATACACTTTCATACATGTTCACAGCCTTCTTTCCCAAACATACTACACCATTTCCATCCCACTCCTCCCATACATCACATCCTTTCCAAACTCCCCCCTCCATACTTAATCAAAGTCCACTTCAGCACCACAAGCACTACTGCACAACAACATTAGCATATTTTGGTCTATTAATCCCTAAAAGTTCAGTATAAATATTCGCAATGTAAAAAATAAACACTGAAATCATAAAACACGGAATTGTACGTAGAAGGATAAAAACCGGTCGCAGAATTAAATGGCCGATGCTTGCTCTATTCATTTTTGACCTCATGCAGAAAGCAATATACCATATAACTAAGCAAGTAAACAATTCAGTGTATTCCTAATCACACGTCTTAGTGTCATGAGATGGCATCATAAAGAAGTAAATTAATTACTCAAAAGTAAACTATGTATGAACAAGTGTTGCCTCTCTTTTCAACTATATATGATTTTTTTCTGGTTTAACTTTTACTTGTAATCTAAATAGGGTTTTCATTCCAATCCATTTTTTCCCAGATCTTTCTATTCAAATTCAATGCGTTATAATTTTAAAACTTTGGTTTTACTTGAGTAAAAATGTTAAGTTAGCCAAGGAGACTTTTGCCTCGCATTAAAACTGAGTATAACCATAACATAAAGAAAGGCATTTCAAATTTAAATTGCATTTGTGTTCTTTATTTTCAGTTCTCGGCATTATGTTTTATTTTATTCCCTATTTTCAAGTTACAAACACCCTATTACCACATCAACCACCAACTGAACTGCCACAAACCCTTCAATACCTCTTCACCAACCATGCACATCATCATCCCAAAATAAGAATTGCTCACCACATCACCTATTTCTTACTCAACCATTCACAACTTACTCCCTGCTTAACTTCACATTCTTCCACTATCACCAATACACCTCATTACAACACCATCACAAGCCTCACTACAACACTTCACTGCGCACACTCTAGTGCAACCACAATCCCAATACACCACCTTCAACCTGATACACTAAGCAAACAAACTTCCACGGTCTCAAACTCCACCTCCCTCTGAACTACCACAATAGCCATTCAACTCATCCCCTGTCAACCGCTACATCTTCCACTTCAATCGCAAATACCAGCAAAACTACCGTCGCACCACAGCCATACCATCTCTTACTTTACTTCACTCACCATCTCCCACTGCCTCTCTCTAACACAACCTTCCTCCACTTCAACAGCCACCGACATCACCATCTTTCCCCTGTTACTTCACTTTCTTTTTGTAAAAAAATAGATGTGTTTGGTATTGTGTATATTCGTAATCTACTAATATAATTTTAAAAGTATGGAGAATCTATCATTTCAAGCATGTATCAATGAACAAAATCAGAAGAGACTATTTTCAAACCTTATTAGAGACAATTTCTAGTGCATAGTCAAAATTTTACATTGCAATTTCAAATTGTGCTAGCGTACATTTGAAAAAGAAAGTACGTATACTAATCTCATACCAGATGGAATCGGTGTAAATCAAAAAAAAATTTCGAAGTTTTGTTTCTAAAAAAACATTTATGCTAACTTTATCCTAAGTGCAGCCAATGTAAATTTAGAAAATAGAATTTACATAAGATTTGAAATACCGTAGGCGTAAATTGCTAACAAAACAATGTAGGCATATGCACGCAGGATCTTCTGTGAATAACATAATTATATTGATAGCATGTATTAGTGGTTTCAGTTGAGAAAATATTGCATTAACAGTTTTATCACATTTCCATCAAAGACTGTTTAAGATTCTGAAAATCCTCATAAATCTATCACAACAGTTTTCATGATACAGATCACATGACACCACCCACCATCCAAACAACTCCAACTATAACTCATCCTCCAATCCACAACCGCAACCCAACCTCCACATTCATCCTTTTCTAGAACTAAATAATCCAACCTTCCAACTCACTATAAATATTGTAAAATATAAGTTTACACGTGCATCACCTTCCAAAAGAAAAACCAATGGCCTTTTAAAAGAACATGAATTAATTCAAAACAAATTTCATACTGTTTATTTAGAGAGGGTGTTCTTGATCCTTCAATCAAAATTGACAATTGTAATGACAGTATTTTCATTAAAGTTCAGTTGTTAAGATGCAAAATGTGACACTACTTAACATTCAAAACAGTTAACATAAATATTGATAAAGAAAACAAAAATATATTGAGTTTCTCTAGATTTTTATTTTATTTTTTCAATATTTTTTTAGCTACTCATGTTTTTGTGATGGTACTTTAGACAGTTTATGTATAAAAGAGTAAGGTTTCAACTTTCAACCATACAAGTCCTTAGTGACATTTTTTGGCTTTACCACTGTCAAGTTAATGCATCTACTCTCTACATTATTTATGTGAATATGAACTTCACCAAAAAAGTTACATTATTTATGTAAAAAATAGTAAGGTTTCACCTAAAGGTTTTTTTTCCTTTTTTCTAAAAATAAATGAAATGTGAACTAATTAAACTAATTGAACTACTACCATGATTAATGAACTACTTCCTTTTTTCTTCTTATCTCCCCTTTTTCTTTTCCTTTTTTCTTTCTCTTTATCTTTCTCTTCCTCCTTTGATTTTTTCCCCCAATCATTGCAAATATCTTTAACAATATCAAAGACTTGAGCACCGGTTTGTATTGGAGGTCTTTGCCTAGTCTCTTTGGTTCCATCAAACAAGTTTTTTCGTTGGCGATAGTCATGATCAGGATCAAGGAATCGCCTATGGCCTAAATATGCACACTTCTTACTAAATGGTAACCATATTGAACATGTATTAACGCCACAAACAGGACATGCCCTCTTACCCTTTACGGTGCAACCTGCTAAATTTCCATAAGTTGGAAAATCATTTATCGTCCACATTAAAACTGCATTTAATCTAAATTCATTGTGAGTGTATGCATAATACGCCTTCACACCTTTATCCCATAATTTTTTCAAATCTTCAATAAGTGGTTGTAGATACACATCAATATCATTCCCTGGTTGTCATGGTCCAGAAATTAATAATGATAACATCATATTATCTTTGTGCATACAAAGCCACGGAGCAAAGTTGTACGCAACAAGAAATACTGGCCAACAACTATAGGCAGAGTTCCAATCCCCAAAGGGATTAAAGCCATCACTTGCAAGACCAAGCCTTAAATTTCGTGGGTCGGATGCAAAGGAAGGATACATCCTATCAATTGTAGCCCATTGAGAAGAATCTACTAGATGACGTAATTTACAATCTTCACTCTTATGATTGCTATGCCATCTTAATTGCTCTGATGTTTCTATGGACATAAACATTCTTTTCAGTCTTGGTATTATTGGAAAGTATCTCAAGACCTTTGTAGGTACTTTGGTTTGCTTTTCATCTTCCTTAATCTTGTTTTTTTTCCAACGAGATTTTCCACATTTTGGACAAAAATCACTATTTGCAAGCTCTTTCCTGAAAAGACAACAATCATTTACACATGCATGTATTTGTCTATAGCCTAAACCAAATGATTTAAGTAGCTTCTTTGTTGCATACGTCGAATCAGGAAGCGTGTTTTCCATAGGCAGCATATCTTTGAGAAGTTTAAGAAGTTCCGTAAATGCTGTGTCAGATACACCATTTCGAGCCTTGTGCTGGTAAAGAAGTATTGTAGCTAACAACTTTGTGTGGCTTGCACAACCAGGGTACAAAGGAATTTCAGAATTTTCTATCATCTCCTTAATCTCTACCCCATGTACCTCATGTCTTTCATTAGAATGATCTTCCACCTCGTCATTACATATTTGTGTGTCTAAGTACATTCTATATGTATTTGTCACTTCATCGCCTTCATTTTATGAAGGGCATGCTTCCCCGTGAAAAATCCATACATCATACGTTGGGTCAATTCCAAAACAAACCAAGTGTGATACAACTTCCCTTGATGGATGGCAGATAAGGTTCCTACATTTTGAACAAGGGCAAATGATTTTTTCTAGATTTCCCTTCCTTTCTGCATGCTCATATACAAAATTCCGAACAGCTTGCCTGTATTCTTCAGTCATTCTATGACACATAAAGGGATCAATAATCAACCGTAATAATTACAAGTATAAAACTGATAATCAAAATTGACAAAACCTTGGTAGGTGGATCCATGCTTTGTCCATCTTGATAATCCTTTGATGTTAGAACATAATGAAATGACGTTATGCCAACAAAAATATGAGTTTTTCTCATGACGAAATTGCGCAATTACCTCCCAATGAAAACTATATAGTAATGTGACCCTTCAAACTAAGCCTAAAAAGAAAGAAAACTTGTGCGTCATGTAGTACCATATCCTAAATAGGACTAATTGGTACATATGCACATATTAATTTAACATGTCACTTCCTTACTTTCACAGTTTTATAGTAAGGTCAATCATGCCACCTCGCTTGTAATTCAGTTGTAACTTGACATTTAGAAATGCTTATTGCCTACACTTCAAAATTGACACCACTAGCACTATAACTAAGTAGTCTTTAATATAAAGTTGATATACGTTTCATAGTCCAAATGCCACTAAGCCACATATTTTTATAAAGAACTATCTTGTTGTATGTGTTGTATATGTTAATATTTTATAGTTTGAATGCTATTAATACCCATCAGATTAAGTGGGTTGATATGTTACAGTCCCAGGTAGTAAAAATATCCAGTTAATTCAAAATATTCTGCTAGAAACTTTTACAAAAAATGCACTATTTTCCTATGGTTTTCTAAATATTATAAAAAAATCTTCCTCAAAATTATAATTATTTTACGCGTTTACTACTGATTCATCTTTTAAAGTATTTTGCTAAGGATTTTTAGATGAATGAGAAACATATATGCTTAAGAAAGTCCTTTTTCACTTAGGATTCTAAATTCAATCCCATCTTGAATATAAATACATAACCTAACTGTTTTTTTAATTCAAAAAAATTAAATTGAAATCATCAGCTAATTGCACTATATCATTACCAATATGCATCCAATATATAAATTTCAGAGATTATGATTGTTGTATTTCGAAACTATTAGTAAAAGCACATTATATTCTGCTTTTAACAATAGTGAACTCCATTAAATATGTGTATGTTTTTATTTTTTTGAAGCAACTTTTGAAAATATCTTTAATGAGTTGATTGGATAATAAAATAGTATTATAAGTGCAGGACATCAGCCTAAAACTGCGTTTTTGACCATGAAAACTTCAAAATTTCACAAAACATTTCAAATGAAAGTTATAACTTATGTTTTGGGTTTTCCCGAATGTGCAAGATCATCAAAATCAGATAAAAGAATCAAAAGTTATGTACAAATCAAGTTCAGCCTCGAAATAAACAAGTTGCATGACCAAAGCAACACTAAATTTCGAATATAATGAAAGCAAATATGTTGGGGTAGCAGGTACAAGTCAATAGTAGGGGAAAACTTTAAGTATTTGGAAAGCATATTAGAAATTTGTTACCGTATTAGAAATAGTAGGGGTGGCTCGAGATCTTTTGTGGACCGTCATAAGGATTTGGTATGTTTAAATTAGTTTTTAAATCAAATTATAAAAGTCTACGTTGATGCCCGTTCTCCTTGTTTTTCAATTATGCTACAAAGTATCGAACGAATAAACATCATTTGCAAATTTGTTATTTATTAATCAATAATATAAATAACAATCAAACTAATAAAAATATATTAAATGTTTCAATTTGAAAATAAAAATTTAAATTAACTATACATGATTTCAATGTAAAAACATAACTAAATATTTATATAAATCATTTTTCGCGTAAACTAGTGGAATCCAAGAACCCGAAGATTTTAGTCACGGCTTGAACAAAGAGGAATGAAATGGTAAAAGTAGGAGATATCGTTTTTGCTACTCAAACATCACGTAAGTTTTACAAATCTTAATAACTTGTTGCATAACGGGCAGTGAACTACTGTTACCCAGCAACAGCTTTTAGAATTAAATCCCCTTGTACTACCAGCAAACCACTGATGGAATGCTCTTATGTACGATTTTTGACTGCAATGGAATGAAAGTTTAAAGATAGCTAGTGACATTTCATATACAGATAGAACGAGCTTATTACATTGCTGACTTTTACGAACTCGTACATTTATCCTCTCCAGCAAAAAGTACCAAACTACTCAATACTCCAACCAACATCGATAATAAACAAAAGAGCAAATACTACACAGATCCAAATGACAAGGGACAGACACACACACACACAGACAACAAGAAACACCCCCACAGCCCACACACACAGCAATATACAACAACACTCATTCACTTTCTAATGGCTTACTAAACCCATAGCAGATCCATAAATCTTACTCAAAGCCTAGGAACACCATCCATGCCCATCATCAACCATTGGCATCCTCACCTCAACAAAAGGCAAAACAGACTTATGCGTTTGCTTCCCAACAACACCAGCAAACAATCAACAGATGAGTTTGACATAACAACAATCATCATTAAGGAACTAAATATCAAACGAATGCATGATAGAAAATCAATAGATAGAATATCAATAGATAGAAAACCTAAATCACACATAATCAAAACCCTAGATGCAATCATCAATCGGATACGAAAAGCACAAACCATAGATACGTAAAGCACAAACCTATTCGCTCTTTACCAATTTTGAATCCTGAATTCCTTGATTTCTTCGATCACGAAGTGGAGAGAAGATAAAATACGTAGTGCCCTAATTTCGCGAAGTGGAGAGGAGATAAATTTTGTTTGCGTGGGGAGAGAAGTGCCCTAATTTCGTAGTCTAGAAAATGAAATACGTAGTCGATAAATTGGATAAAAAGTTAAAAATTTACATCGGTCCTTTGTTATAGCGGGCCCTAATTTCGTTGTCGATAAACCACGTGATAACTGGGGAGAGAAGTGCCCTAACTTCATAGTCGATCTATTACAACGGGCATTTGCTGAATGTTGTAAAATATACTTCCATTACAACGGGCAGAAGTTGACCGTTGTAATATCTCTCTATTACAACGGGCAAATAATGCAAGTTGTAAGAAGGGCGTTGGACAGAGCATCTATTACAACGGTCCTAAAACGACCGTTGTAATAGCCGTCTATTACAACTGGCAGAATATGCCCATTGTAAAAAGGACGTTGTAATAGGGTATTTTTGTTGTAGTGAAATGAAGAATTTACTTTTAAATTAATACGAATAAGTTAAATGTAAGTTCTGGTCGTCATCATGAAATTTTAGTCATTTTACTTGTCAAAATTTCCAATAAAAACTAAGTTATCATCATAAATAGACTTAAGTTTGGCTAGTTGTTTCGGTTGATAACATAGTGTAACTATGAAATGGATCCTTAGTTGATTATCAAAGTTTTTTAAAGTGGTATTTTCATTTCTTTTGAATAACAAATCGAATCAAATAAGTGAAAATATTGCTCGGATTTCAATTGCTTACTCTCTCTATTTTTTTTTTGAAAATTTTATTGATATCAACAATATTTACATATGCATAACTCAGATAAACTGAGGCCAGATATACCACCCATGCACTGCCTTTCGGACGTATGTGAAGGGGATACAGAGCATGGCGAGTGTACACACAAGTGTATACACCTATCGACTATAGGCATTATTAATGAAATTTTTTTATATACATACACCCAACTCAGATAAATTGAGGCCAGATATACCGATCATGTACTATCTTTCGGGCTTACGTGAGAAGGGTACAGAGCATGGCGAGTGTACACACTTGCGTGTGAACACATGACTCTAGGTGTTTCTTATTTTTATAAAATCCATCTTTTTTATGTTTTATACATATATATACACATTTTTTCTTTTCTTTTATTTAAGAGAGAGTTTTGCAAAATCATCTTAGCACCATTTAACTTAGAAGATAAAAAATGTTATATCCTTTACTTTAAATTCACCACATTTTTAAACAAAGATTTTCCATTAGGATATACTTCATAATTTTCACCCATGAACCTTCCTACATACTAGTTAAACCATCGTTACTTGTAATCAAACTTCATTTTTATTTTTTTTAAGACAAATAAATTTTCAAAAATTTCAATTTAATAACCAAAATCCTATACTTATCCTATAGTGTTTGTTTAAAAGTAAATCAAAATGCTAGAAAGAAAATTTCTTTTGGATTTTTTTTTGAATACTATTTTTGTTTTTTATTTTTTTTAAAAAGTTTTTGGAAAGAAAATGCAAAAATAAACCATGAAAAATCAAAAATGAAGATGGGACTCCCCCCCCCCACACTTGATTTTGACCATATCCCCACAGTCAACCCAAGTGAAAGGAGAAAAACAGAATAAAAATAAAAATATGACCTATATTTAGATGAAAATGAAAAGATTATTATTTATAAGACATCAGAAAATATACTGTTAAAAAGTAAATGGTCTTCTAAAGACCAATTCATTTGTCTTGTCAAGTACGAGAGACACAGCTTAAGCACTGAAAACCAAACCATAAAAGATTTCAAAGTTGAATGTTGGTTTAGAAAAACGAATGTCGTTTTACTAAAAATCGTGTGAGTTGTTTTATTTTCGATGATTTTTGGGGTAGATAAAACTATTGGTTAAAGTTCAAGTTTATTTTCACCAATTTGAAAGTCAAGCTCATCATCAAAAAATTCTTTAAAATTATTAATTTCAAAATCAAAATGGTGATTTAAATCTACCCATTCAGAATTCAACAACTCATCTTTGAAAAGTCCAAAGAATTTGTGTTCAGAAAATTCGTCTTCCTTTGTTGGATTATCAACAACTTTATTGCATGTATCAATTTCAAAATCTAAAGTTGTTGTATTCAATTTTTTGAAATCAGAAAAAGGAAGATCGAATTTTAAATCGAGTTTATCACCCTCAAAAGAATCGAAATCCAACTCAATTACCGTATTTTCAACAACTTCATTAAGATTGTCATTTTTAATTTCAAAAGTTGTTATTTGAAAATCGTCAATTTTGGTAAAAGGTGAATTATTATTTGAATCGTCACACGTTGGGATTTTCTTTTGTTTCTCACGTTGTTTCATATATGTTTCAAACAGTAAATCCATGTGATCTTTGTGAATTTCGTCCATTTTCTCAACAAAATCAAATTTGTAATTATTAATTTGAGAATTTACAATTTGAAATTGTTGAGAACAAATTTTTTTGCCATCATTCAAACAACTCCCATTGCCAAAATCATTTAAACAGTTGTTTCCATTTTTGGTTTGATTTTGGGAATTCAAAATTGAATCAGCATGGGTTATAATCGAAACCATTTGAATTTTGAAGTGAATTCAAATTTTGATTATTTTAAAATCCTTGACTTGAGTTATTGCACAAATATGAATTACACAAATCTTTATCCTTTGACCATTTTGTGTAGAGAGTTCAAGTAAAGATGAAATAGTTTCAATACTCTTTTCAAGAGTTGAGGGTTGCTCATCATTTTGACAATTTTGTTGTTCGAAATTCGAATTGTTTGTATAATAGTTGTCATTAAAATATCCATAAGAATTTGGTGTGAAATTATATAGATTATATTGATTTTCACCACTATTATAAAATTCCGGCAAGTAAGAAAATTCGAACATTTTGAACTCTCTTTTTTTGGATTTTTTATAAAGGAAAACTATTTACCAAAAGGAATTTATTATTTTTTAAAAAAAGGGAAATTGATTTTTTTTGTTTTTGTTTATGAAAAGATTATTATTATTATTTTTCTAAAAAAAATTAACATAATTTTTTTTGGATTTTTGATTTTGATTTAAAAATTTCAAATGAAAAGATTTAAAAAAAAACTAAGTTAAGAAAATTTACAATTTTTTTTGTTTTGGATTTTATGTTTTTTAAATATGCATGAACTAATGCAACTAAATGAATGAAAGGACTTAATGAAAATTTTTCTATCCTAAGTAGCTCCTAACCCAAAATTGTATAATCACACTTTGTCTTAATCCAACAAGATATTTCTTAGCCAGGTAACGGGCAGGAGTTATCGGTGCACCACGAATCACCGTAGCAATGCAGCCGAAGGTTTAAGTACCTTCAGAGAAACAATCAGTATAATATTTATGAATCACCGTAATATTTATAACTGATTATTGCTCTGTCGTAACCTAGACACCAAGAATATAAATTGTCGAAAGAAGACAACTTGTGAAGGTACAATTAAGCTCTAGATGAGCTCGTGACACCCTTAAGTCTGAAGTCTAACCGTTATTATTAATCAAATTCTACGATGAAATACAATTTGTGAGCTAAGGAAGGGGTGATGAAATCCCCCACCTTATGTGGATTGGGGTGTTGCTCTTAGAAAATAAAAATAAGATGATATTAATGCAAAACAGAAATTAAACGTGAATTAATGATGCAACTACAAATGGATTTTTGATTTTGTTTTTGAAAATTTTAAAATGCAAGCAACCAACAATGCAAAACAAATAAAAATAAGGGAAAAGGGTATGATACCAGAGCGTGCAGAATTATTAGCAAATTATTTTTAAGCAGCGATTTTTTTATAAGCAAGTAATTTATATTATTTTTGGGTATGCAAAGTGAAGCAAGCAAACGATTCTTTCTTTTGAATTTCTGCTTTTGCAACCTGAAACTAATAACAAGGTATATATACAGTTTGTTCATATATATATATATATATATATATATATATATCAAAGAAGAAACTAAAACAGAACAAAACAAAATAAAACAAATTGAAACTAGTTATTATTATTTTTTATATATTTTTTTTAAATAAAAGGAAGAACAATTGGTAAAAATAATCTAAACAAAAGATTTTTTTTAAGAGAAGAAGATATTTTAACAAAAGAAAACAAAAAAGGTTTAAAATAAAACAAAACAATTTAATTCACTTCAGCCCATTAAGCAAATATTCTCGACCCACTACCCAAATATTATCATACCAATTCACGAACACATTCCAGTAAAAGCAATTAACAATCAGTCTCTCAAATTCACAAACCAGTTCAAACTCAATTCCCCAAATTCTAGAATTTTAAAATTTCCCAAAATCAATTCCAAACGTTTAATTCTCGAAATCGAATTATTCATTTTTCCACATTTCCCTGATTCAATTGTTCAATTTTGGGTATTCGAAGCTTGGGTTCGGGAATGGGCTGCGGTGAGGGTTGTGGATGTTTCCTGGTTGGGATTTCGATGTGGCAATTGGGTGAAGCGATTTGCAGAGGTAGGTGGTTGTCATGTTTTTTGCTGGTAAGGATGGTTTAGAGTTGATTGAAATGGTGACAGGACAGTGGATTGCACAAATATGGGTTCATGCACTGATATGTAGTCAATGGTGAGAAGATGTCTGGTTGGAGGAACAGAAGTGGTGAGGTTTTGTTTTCTTTTTCTTTTTTTTGTTTCGATGATTGAGGGCGAGGATTTGTTGCCAGCAATGTGGTTATGGTATGTATGGTTATGTATGAATATGCAGGTAGAGATTGGTTATATATGAATATTAATGGTCGACTATGATGTATCTGCAGTAAGGTCAGTGATGAAGAGAAGTTGTTGAGTTGATGTTGGTAGGGTGATGTATGTATGCACAGTAGTGTGCCAGGAAATGTATTTAATGGAGTAAGTGTGTGTGCACAGGTTGGTTGGTTGTATTGTGGTGAAGGCTACAGGGTTGTAGGTTGTGTTGTGGTGAAGTGAAGTTGCTGATGGCAGTGAGGTGTCAGAAGGAGGCAGTGGCAGTTTTGGTGATGTGGGGATGAAATGTTGAACTGGGATGGTAGCAAATGAAACCGTGGGGAGGAAGTGAAGCAAGTTGTGGTTGCTGGTGTGTTGACAGTGAATGTGAGGTTGGAGGTGAAGTCGTAGCAATTGGATGTTGAGGATTTTTGTTGTTGCAGGGTTGACAATTGGATGTTGTGGATATGTGATGTTGTGGTGGTTTGGAGAAAGCACTGATATGCAATGGTGACTGTTGTAAGTGAGCAGAGGGGGTTTATGATGTTGACAGAGGAGATGGTTAGGCAATTGAAGAAGTATATGTTAGACAATTGGATGCAGAGAAAATGGTAGTTTGTATGGTACTGGAAATGTTGTATATGGTGATGAAATGAGGTAGTGAAGGCAGCGTGACAGAGTAGTGTGGGGAATGTTGGAGAAATGGTTGTCAGTTTAGATTTGTAGCGAGAAGGGGGTATTTGAATGTATATATGACTGCAAGTGTTGAAGTATATGAAGGCTGAAGTTGAATGAAGTTATGAATTGTATGTGTGGCAGAAGTACTGTTATGAAGGTTGAAGTACTGTTATGAAATTATGAATTGTAAGTTTGTGAAGTGTTTAAAGGTGGTGCACAGACATGCAACAGTGCACTGTTGTGGTTGATGTAAGTATGTGTCAGGGTAAATGTGATAGAGGAGGGCATGCAAATGTGAATGAAGTTTTGTTGTGGGTAATGATTAGGAATTGTGGTTGGGAAGCTGATGGTCAGATGCAAGTGAAATGTGGGGGAGTTGAAATGTATGTGACAGAGGGTGAACTTAGTGGATGTGTGGCTATCGGGAGTTGATTGTGTATGCAGCTGGAAGTGGTTAGTGGATGGTAGTAGTGTGTATGTGGGGAGGTTGTGACACAGTGAAGTATGTTGGTTATTGGTGTTGGTCTGTGGGGGTGCAGCAAGGATGGTTATTGCAGTGATGATGATATTGGCAGAGAGAAGCAACAATTGGTGATGTACTGCGGTAAAAAGAAAAAGGAAAATGTAAATGTAAAAAAAGAGAAAATTGTAAATGTAAAAAAAAAAGAAAAAAAATGCAAGTGTAAATAATGAAATATTTTTGTTTTTGAAATTGTGTATATATTTTTTAAAATATGCAAATGCAAGTGCAAATAGAAAACAAGAGATGCATACAGACAAAATGATAAACAAAAATCAAACAACAAACACACAACACAATATTTTTTTTAAATGCAAGTTAACACACAAAACAAACACACAATAAAATTAAACAACAAATAATACGAAGAATAGAAATTAAAATCAAATCAAATTCCCCGGCAACGGCGCCAAAAACTTGTTTAATCGGCTAATTTTCCATCGGATTAGAAAAATAGCTGAAAATTTTAAATTAAAAATAACCGCAATCGCACGATGTACAATTCTAGTACGTGGCGAGTACATGTCGATCCATAGGGAATTGATTTTAAAAGTTCTATTCAATCAAATTAAATCTAGAATTGAAGTTAATATTAGCTAAAAATGTAAAAACTAACAATAGAAAGTGGATAAAAAATATGAGAGTTTGAACGCAATTTAGAGGTAATTTCCTTCTCATGATCACATGAATCAACAAAATAAAATTATGATCTCTCTTTTGGTCATTAGTGAGTTTAGTTGATGTGTTTATCATAAGCATGACATATTTGTGCTATTAATTAGTCCAACATAAACCATCAAACTATAACACAACCACTAAACCACATGTTAACTCTTATGAAAATGTTAATGAACTTGAAAATAAAATCTATTATAAGCATGATCTATTTACTATTGATTAGTAATATAGACCATCAAATTTTGATTTTAAAATCCACTTCATTACCATGATCATTCGTAGATAAAAATTTAATTTGTGTTCGTGTTTGTTTAAACATAGCCTATTTGATGTCAACAACACAGGCTATCAAATTCAAAGCTAAAATAACAAAATTTTACACATTCAAATATTGTTATTAAGCACAAAAGGAGATCAAAAATTAACAAAATGTTGAATCTACATGATTAAGAGAGCTTCATTACCCCTAAATTGAAGGGGTTTAGCCTCTCATATTTGTTATCATTTCAACAAATCTAGATTGCAACATAAACATAAACAAGAGGAAAATACAATCAAAGTAAGAAAATGCAAGCAAAGTAAGAAGACAGCTAATTAAAATAAAATAAAAACTAATCTACTTGCATAAATAAAAAGATCTACACTACTAACATGAAAAAAAAGGGAGCATGTAAATAAAAAAGATCATGAATTAACATTGCATAAAAGAAAATTACATGAAAGAAAATGGCTAAGTAGCCATGAAAAAGAAAAGAGATTTTTTGTTTATTTTTTAGCCTAAAACTTAACAAACTAAAGAGGAGGTTAAGGGCTTAATTATATGAACATATGAGGTATTTATACATGTTTTGAAACCCTAATCATATTTTGGAGACTACCAAAATTGCTCTTGAGGAAGTGTGGCCACCAAGTTATCATTAGTCTCTAATTAATCCATCATCAAGTATGCATGTAACTTTAATGGTCATTTAGCATGTGCATTAGCTCTTAATAGGGGATCATGGTAAGTGGGTAGGTGGGGTCCTCCATGTTGCATGAAATGATTTATTTCCATCTTCATTTGCTTGTCTTCTCTTGTGCATGCATATTTTCCATGAAGCCTCTTCCAATATTTACTTAAATTCCTACAAAACAACATTAAAATATCCAAGTAAATTTTCTAAAATTAAATTATGCACAAAAATGACCATTTTGCTTCTATATGAAGATGAATATATGGTGATTTGAAAAAAATTGAAATTTGGGTTTAAACATATTAAAACATCCAATATGCTCATTTATTTAATTAAATTAGATTAAATATAAAAGTAAAAATATGCACATTTATCTGCACATCATTTTCCTTATGGTATATTTTATCTAGAGATATACGACGCTCAGTAGGTAACTTATGATCCTTATGCATGGAGTTCAAATTCGGCTTTCCCGAAGAGATCTCGAGGGAAAATCCATTATGCGAACGTACCTTAACGGTTTTGAGTTTAACCTAATTATGTTGTGGTGTGACCAATGTAAGCATCACGACTATTTGATATGATTTATATTCTACACCCCAGGCATTATCATATCACTATATTAAACTTAATAAATAGTTGGTTTCTTTTGAGGGAAAAACTGTTATGGGAATCCGTACGGTCTCAATAGTTACCGTTACATGTTTTCATGTATCTCGAGTTTTCTCATACCAAACTTATGTCTGACGATTGGTTTTTGTTTCAATAAAATCCTCGCATACTCTTTCGAGTAGGTTGAGTTTCAGGTTTTACCTTGGACGCTTCAGAGTTCAGAAGACGAGTTGGAGGCTTCCATAATCTATCTATTTCTATTTCTGTTGTACAGTATTAGCTATGTACATATATCAGCGTTGTGAGAACAGGTAGTTGTAACTGTTCAGGCTGATGATATTACTTAGGTCTTATAACTCTGAAAATATTGTATTCAGAGTAACCCTTTGTGATGTTCTTTTGGTATTATAAATTATCGTTACGCTGTAAGATTCTTATATTGTGTTCTTCTTTCCTTGTTCTATTCTTTTTCTTTTATTTACCCTAACTTTCTGTCTTTCCGACACTTAGGTGTTCGGCACACGAATACCGTAGATGTATTAGTGTCGACATTCGAGGGTCGAAAAGTCGGGTTATTTCGTAGAGGATCACTCATTTTTCTCAAAAAATGCATCTGCACTTGAGGAATTATAGCAAGAGCAATTATATCATTTCAAATTATCCCTTTCAATTTAGGATAAAGTTGTAATATCGGTTGTGTTGCACCGATATATGGCACAATACCCCGATATCAGATGAAAGCACCCAAAATATAGGAATTCAAATCAAACAAGCAAAAATAAGAATAAAATAAGAACACACAAGTACTTTTTATAGTGGTTCGACAAATACTCTAACCTACATCCACTTTAATCGTATTATTCAACTGATTCTCTCTGGAATACAATGACCACAATCTAGTAGATCTTGGATTTGAGAATGTTTTGAGTATTTGGAGAAGAAGAAGATAGAATAGAAATCAAATTGTCCAAAAAAAGTCCTCTTCTAGTTGTAAGTAGCTTGCTATTTATAGGTGAATCCCTGCTGCAATCTCGCCATCCAGTTTTGAAAACGTCACAACTCCATGATCCGAATATCCAAGCACAAAGACCAAGTCATCCACCACGATCTCCAAGTAGAAAATCAACTCGGTACCGACCTCTTTTAGTCGGTACCGATCTGATTTCTCCATCGTTCTTCAAGTTTTTCTCCATATCTTAGCTTCCCTCATTGACCTTTTGCCAAATCAAGTCTTGAATTCAGGTCGGTGGTCTTCAATCAGGTCGGTACCAACCTGATTTGTTGGTTTCGAAATCAGTCAAATTTCTTGTCCTCCTTCATTTCTTCATTCTTGATATTCTACAATTCTCTTGATTCATTCCTTCATTAGTTTGCAGTCCATGTTATCTATTTGAGTCTGTTATGAGACTGTGAAAATTTTGGTTATAACAGGTAAGTTCCTCCTACTCATTTTCTGCGATAGGTCACACATCTTGCGAGCCAAATAATGCCTTATTGCGAATGACCTAAGTTGTCATAATGCTCTTTCTTTTGCAAGAGAACCTTAATGAAGTTCATTCCACTTGCCACCTTAATTTACTTTGTTATGACCCTTGTTTTGACACTAATGACTCTAATGTTTGAAGATATAAATTCTTGGAGGAAGAAGTAGAACTTAGTTGTAAATTTTCTTGAATATAGAATGAGACACAATTCCTCTATTTATACCCGTATATATTTCAATTGAATTGTAAAGATGTGTTTGATCATTTGATCCATGTATACTCTTTGGAAATATTAGATATTATATGTAACTTTAGGCGGACTCTGTTCTAAAATAAAATTGTTATGGAAGTGACATGATCAATGGAATCAATTCAAATAATTTACCATTTTACCCTCGTTCAAAACAAATTCGGCACCATCCTGTTGAAAATTGAAGGAAAAAAACGATGGATAGTTATCGAAAACTAAACTCAAAACCGCTTAATAAAAAAAATCATAACACTGTCGTAGTCCACTGAAAAAGTTTTATAACATGGACAATGACATAATTATATTTAATTTTGTTATGCTTAAGCAAAATCTTTTGGTCCTCCTCTAAGAATAGGGAAAATTGATAATCCTTGCCCGAAATTTGAGTCACTTGCCCGAAAGTAATCAAAACCAAATTATTTAGTTAGAAAAATTAAGAGTAGTTTCCAACATGTTGCTGCTCCTAGCATCATTCAAATTTAAGTGTTTAATCATTCATATTTAAGCGTCTCTATAATCTTCTCATATATATATATATATATATATATATATATATATATATATATATATATATATATATATATATATATATATAAACTTCCTCATGCATTTATAAAAGTTGAAAATTATGCAATTAGTCAGTTAGCAGTTTTTATACCGCACATGTGAAAGGTATCATCCAACTAGATGTAAAACTACTATTGACAAATGGCAATTACTTCTTAGAACAAAGGCAAGTTCATAAAACAGTCCGATACGGGAATCTTAATGAATACAGTCTCTTTTCGCCAGTCTTAAATTGCCCATGACTTAACCTAATATATAGACCAATGTTTATTCTATTATATATGCACAAATAGTACTACATCTTCTGTCATGATTAATGTATATGTGATTCTTTAATTGCCATTCAGTCGTTCTCCTACTCCACATTCATGAACCTGTATAAAAAATTATATTTTAGTTTGGATTAACTCGACAAATTAAGAATGTGCAAATATAAACACGAGAACAAGTTAGACATTAAGCAGGCAAAACGAATCTTTTATGGACCGGGCCCACTGCTCTATTTCTTATTTTCTAGATCCATCAATCAGACTGCCTTCTTCTCCAAGTAGTTAAGGTTGCTGTCCGGAGATAGCCAGTCGCTTGACTAAGTCTAGCTATGCCCACTCCGGGTATCTTCCTTGTTCATTAAATAACTGTCTGTACCAATTGCTCATAGCCCCTTGCTTTTGTATTGTATTTGCGGGGAAAAAAAAAGAAAAAAAACCTCTGGTCGAAAAATGTTTTTACTGGGGAATCACTGAGAAAGACTTTACATTTATGGTCTAGTTTTGTTAACATCTTTAACAATAAAACATTTTTGGTATACTGTTGCTATATGTATGAGATGGCAGGTTAAATTGTTATGGCCTTCTTTTTTTCACCATACTTCTGGTAGTCATGCAGTTTTATATTAGGGTTGCAGTTGGAAGTTAATGGAAATGATGCAGGTTGAAAAGAGGGTTGAATTCTGGGAATTAGTGAAGAGGAAGGTTAACAGGTTGAGAGAATATGCAAGGGACTAGCAAATAGAAGGAGCAGATTGTTCTGCAAAAGGAGGAGGGAAAAAAAAAGAGAGAATAAAAAAGAACCAGAGGGAGAAAAGAAAGAAACAGCGCGCACAAAATGGCAGATTTCAGCAATTAAAAGAAGAAAAGTTCTCTGTTAATTCCTGCATAAACTTACATTCTGATTTCATCGTCTATTTATATTTATACTGATTAACGACTGCATAATCATATCAAAAGCCCATCAAAACGAATGCTTAAGTGGATCAGAATTGAAAATCAAAATTTGACTTTTATTTTCTGAAATGGTATGCACATGCACTGTACATGTGCACAACTGTGCATATGTATAAGAAAACTCACGCCAACTAAGATTAACAAGTCCACTTGTAGATCTGAGAAATAATATTTGAGTCAACAGCCATGGAAGCTGTGCTGTTTTGTTAGAGCGAAGAAGAAGACATTGAAAGAAAAATTGTTTTGTATATTTCAGCTGTCCTTCTTACAAAAAACAATCACCCTTATAAACTGAGTTCATACATGTTGGGCCAACAGGCCTTGTTATCTATGAAACTCATTTGCAATTATCTATGTCAACACCCCCTTCAAGTTGGAGGGTGGTTATTAACCATGCCCAACTTGGATAACATTGGTCTTAGATGAATGCCAGCTAGGGACTTGGTTAAAAAGTCGGATAATTGCTCTGATGAAGAAGTGTGAGAGAGAGATATCAAACCTTCCAAAAGCTTTTCTCTAGCGAAGTGACAATCGAGTTCTATGTGTTTTGTTCTTTCATGAAATACAGGATTGCGGGCAATGTAAATTGGTGCTTGGTTGTCACATTTCACTGGTATAGGTGTAATGCCCTCCACTCCTATCTCATTCAACAACCTGCTCAGCCAAGACAGCTCAGCACAAACACGTCTCAAGGACCTATATTCAGCTTCTGCTGATGACAGTGAAACACTTTGTTGTTTTTTAGACTTTCAAGAAATCAAATTCTGCCCCATAAAAATGACAAAGGCACTAACAGATCGACGAGTATATGGGCAAGAAGCTCAATCTGCATCACAAAATGCCTTCAACTGAAAGTCATCTGAATCAGTGAGAAGAAGTCCTAAGTGAGAAGTACCCTTAAGGTATCTCAACACATGGAAAGCAGTATTTATATGGGGATGTCTTGGTGCTTGCATAAATTGGCTAAGGAACTGTACAGCATAAGCTAAATCTGATCGCGTATGTGTCAAGAAATTAAGCTTACCAATTAACTTTCAGTATTGAAGTGGATCATCTAGCAAAATTCCTTGATTTGGTAACTTCAAATTCATTTCTAGAGGACTGACGGCAGCAGTCAATTTTTCACAAGAAAATTCTTTAAAAATCTCATGAATGAACCTTCTTTGACTCATCACCAAACCATGTGAAACCGGAATAAATTCCAACCCTAGAAAAAAGTTTAGAGAGCCTAAATCCTTAATTTTAAATTCTGCATTTAGAAAAACTTTGAGTGCATCCATCTCTACCAAATCATCCCCTGTCATCAAAATATCATCAACATAGACCGCGACAAACACTACAGAAGAAGACGATCTTTTATAAAAAAGAGAATAATCATTCATAGATTGTTTATAGCCTCTTGATTTCAAAGAAGTGCTCAGTTTAGAATACCACTGTCGTGATGCTTGTTTCAAGCCATATAGGGATTTCTTTAGCAAACAAACCTTGGACTGATCATTCACTTCAAGCCCTGGCGGCACCTTCATGTAGACATTTTCGTCTAAATCTCCATGTAAAAAAGCGTTATTTACATCTAGTTGGAATATATTCCACTTCCTTTTTAGTGCCACAGAAACTAGAGACCTCACAGTGGTCATCTTGATGACAGGTGAGAACGTCTCATTATAGTCTATCCCTTCTTTTTGTGTAAAACCCCTCACCACCAGTCTTGCCTTGTACCTATCTATCACTCCATTTGCTTTTCGCTTTATTTTATAAACCCACTTGCAACTTATAGCTTTCTTTCCCTTTGATAAATCAACAATATCCCAAGTATGATTTAGTTCTAAAGCTGCAAATTCCTCCTTCATGGCTTGCTGCCAAACCAAATGTTTGCAAGCTTCTGCATAAGAAAAAGGTTCAAGTTCTGGCTCATAGTCAACATCAGTGTTGCTCATTGGAAAACTGATGGTAGAAGTGAGAGTATGAGCACAAAAATGGTGAGTGTTGGTGATAGCTCCACATACATAATCAGCTAAGCGGGAAGGAGGTGCATGACTTCTGCTGGATCTTCTCAAGCTTGGATGCAAAGAGGCATCTGATTGAGATGGAGAGGATGGAAAAGATTCTTTTGGCGGTGTTTATATATCTTCAAAAGTTGTAAGATGGGAGGAAAACATGTAAGTGCCAGGTTGTGTTTCGATGGGTATTTTTGCAAATGGAAAAATAGTTTCATGAAAAACTACATCCCTAGAGAATTGGATTTGGTTTGTCTCAAGGTTATACACCTTGTATGCTTTCTTAGCAAAGGGATAACCTAGAAAAACACTCGGGGAAGCCCTAGCCTTGAACTTATCTCTTCCTTGCCTCAAAGTCGATGTAAAGCATAAGCAACCAAAAGTTCTCATGTGATTATAATTTGGCCGTTTTTGAAAAACAATCTCATATGGTGTCTTTTGTTGAAGAAGTTTTGAAGGTAGTCTATTGATGATGTATACTGCAGTCAAAACACTTTCTCCCCAAAACTTGAGAGGAAGTTTAGACTGAAACATAAGTGCCCTTGCTACCTCTAGTATATGTCTATGTTTTCTTTCTACTACCCCGTTTTGCTGAGGTGTTTCTGCACAAGAAGTTTGATGCACGATTCCTTTTAAAAGAAAGAATTCTGATCCTGCCCTGCTGGATCCTAGCTCTAGTGCATTGTCAGTTCTTACTACCCTTATTTTTTTACAAAACTGAGTTTCGACCATAGAAATAAAATTCTTAATCAACTCAAAAGCTGAGCTTTTAACAGACAATAAATGCAGCCACGTTGCTCTACTGTAATCATCAACTATAGTTAAAAAATACCTATAACCATCCAAGGTAGGTACTCGATATGGCCCCCACACATCAATATGAATCATATGAAATGGATGCACTGTATTTATAGAGCTATTTGGAAAAGAAAGTCTACGTTGTCTAGCTTGAGCACACACATCACAAAACTGCAATTCAGCTTTATTACATTCATTTGCAGTAACAACATTTAAAGTGCTCAACTTGTATGAAGGCAAATGACCAAGTCTCATGTGCCAAACTTTAGTTCCAACATGACAAGCAAACAAATTATAATTTTTCAGTATACCTTCTGTCTTTGTCTTTGACTGTTCTGTATGCAGTAGAAAAAGATTCCTATCAGCTTTACCAATCACCATCTGTTCCTTCAAAGTTGGGCCCTGCAAAACACATTTTCCTTCTGTGAACAAGACATTGCAGCTCATATCTCTTAATAATTGTCCTACTGATAAGAGATTGCATTTGAACATTGGAACATATAACACACCTTTCAAGATCAAGTTTGCAAGGAGGTTTACAGTTCCAATAATATGTACTTCTGCAACTCCTCCGTTTGGCATAGAAATCACAAAAGGCCTCTCTAATCTTCTTTTGTTAGTAAACAATGTGATATCACAACTCATATGACAGCTTGCACCACTATCAATTATCCAAGAAGTTTTAGTAAAAAAACTTTCATAGGAGCTAGTACCTGCAAAACCTGCGAAAACATCTTGTACTATCCCTTTTCCTTTAGCAGTGCTAGCATTTAACAGCTCCAGTAATTGAGCAACCTGATCTGGTGTGAACTCCGATCAAGCTGTTCCTAATGCCAAACCAGATTCTGAACCTGCATTGTATGTGTGTGAAGCCGAACCAACAAATTTTCCTTCATCTTGCTTTTTCTTATTCTTAAGCTGCTTGTTTTGTGGAAATCCAATAATGAAATAGCACCTGTCTATGGTGTGATTTGTCCTTTTGCAATTAGTGCAGTAAAGAAGCTTTCGGTCACCATTGCTTCGAGGATTCCTAGTTGATCCTCCATTTGAACCAGCTATCGCCATCATAGCTGCAGAATCCGACATGTTTCTTGTGTTTTCCTTAACTTCTCTTTGTGTTTCGTCTTGTGATAGCAATGAGTATGCAAGGCTAATCTCTGGAAGTGGATTCATCATGAGAATTGTGCTTGTAACATCCCACCTTTTTGTATGCTTAAGCAGACACACGTGCCAACTTAAACCATACAGAAGGGTGGATTGTTATGGGGTAAATAAGAAAAAGTGGAGAAATAAAAGAAACAAAATAGAACCTTGCAGCGGAACGATAAAATATAATAATCAAATAACAATTCATGAAGCTGTTTTACAAAACATTTGATTATACTTATACAATACATATCAGAGTTACACATACCAGAGAATGATAATTAATGCAGCAGAATACAAGGGTGTAGTGGAATATATGACAAATAGTAAAAATAAAATCTTCGTCTTCGTCCTTCAAAAATAGGGCCTTCAAATCCTGAAATGCTCAGGCTGACCCGAGCGAATTGGAAAGACAAAACACTCGAGTCAGAACTAAAAGATCTTATGTAAGTTAAATCAATGATAAATATATGAGTGTAAACAGCGTCAGAGATGTTTACGGGATTTGACATCTCCTATCCAGTGTCTAACATGAGTGCAGTAACTTAAGAAATGTTCGGGATTCACATCTCTTAAGGATCCGTTAAACTATCTACTATGTAGTAATATTCGCTATTATAATAATGTCTAACATAACATAAACATACTTTTAAATAGCATTAAGGCTTTACATTTTCCACCTTAACACGTAATAGTCCCAGTAGTCTATCCAGTATTAGCATACTCCCAAAATGGGGGCTACCCTCGATACTCCACAGGCTACGGGAGAAATCATAACTCGTAGTAAAGCTCGATATGGTAGGTGACACAGCACATAAGGCAAAGCCAGGGTAGATATACCAATTACGCACACGGACTGATGGAACGCATAGCAGCCACTACCGCTCCACCTCGAACAACACTCCCAAATCGAAGGGTGGCCACCAAAAATCACAAAGTAAAAGAAGGGAATCGAAGAAGTGCGTCCGATAAGAGGTGCTACCTCACTGGTCCGAGATCGCTCCTGTTTTAGCCACCTTATGCCAACTCACGGGAGTTGGGTCCACGTATATACCTTAGGATCGTCGCCACTATTCTACTTCATTCTGGAAACTCCACCGCGTACACAGTTGTCAAAGTGGTTTTCGGTATCGACAGAGAGTATGTCCATAACCGATCCCGGTCTCTTTAACAACCAAATGTTATTATAACACCGTGGTCATTTAAAAATATATATATATATATTTAAAACACAATCATTGCCCTTTCAAAACATATTCTTTATTTCAAATAGTATATACTTAAAACCAAAATATTTTTTTGCCATTTCAAAACATATCCTTTACTTCAAAATAGTATATACTTTAAACCAAAATATAATTACTATTTCAAACCCAAATTATCAATGTATTATTTCCACTTCAAAACCCAATTCAATAATATATCATTTCCATTTCCAAAACAATTCAATAATATCTTATATAAATAAAAACCCAATTTCCAATCACTAATCTTTCTTTAATTTATATAAACTTGAAATATTCTTTTAAATCATCTTAAACCCAAACCCCATTTTGAAGTCATATTCTAAATTTCAATTTTAGTAGGTTTCCAATCAATATATTCAAAGATAATTCTTAAATAAATTCCATTTCAAATAAATTCATTTTTCAAACCATATTACTTTAAAAGTTATAACAATTTCGAAAACCAATACTTTGAAAAAATAATACCTTAATTTCAATAAAACATTTCAATTTTGATATATTTCAAGACTTTAAATATTCCAAAATTCCCAACCAAATCTGATAATCTTATATATACCTTAATTCAATTTACTATTATTTAGTTTAGAAATATTTATTTAATAAATTCAATATCACTTAAATAAAGCTTAAACTTGAAATATTCGTAAATCAACTTAAAACATCATCAAGTTATACATAGCTTAAATTTTAGAATTTAACCATATATAAAATAATATTTATATAATATCAAAATTAGTATATATATAAACCCTTATTTTCCAAAACCCATAGAAAATCACTTTAAAATATTTTATATATAGACCACGGTGCCTGTATATAATTTTCTATCCTATGGTCAAGTGATACAGATATTTATCATTTCAATCCGTAATTTTAAAAATAAAAGTTTACGGTTATATACCATTTCAAACCGCAATCCCAAATGGAATGAAAATGCATAATAACTTGCAGTTTATATAAAATATAGCATCCATTCATCCAAATATCAATAAACAACCATTTATTACAATCATCATCCAATTTAAACAAAACATCAATATAAAGCATATAAAATATAGCAGGCATCAACGAATAGTTTATATTCAATAAAAATTAATAACAGTTTAACTGGAAGTTTATATGCAATAATAAATAAATTTAACTATCAAATTATATGCAATAATAAAATTAAATAACAATTTAATTTAAATAAAAGCTATCTAACTGAGATGATGATTAAATATATGCCCAAACAATCATAGATAAATTTTAAATCACATCAAAATTAAATTTAACAAACATAAGAAATCTTAGAAGTTGTGAGTGGGTTAAAACACTCACATTTTGAATTTAAATTGAATTCAAATCCAATTAAAATTCAAAAATTTGACAGTCTCCAAATTCGTTCAAACTAGCGTCAAAGTGTCCGGAATTCAGATACGATCCTAACACAAAAACCCGCGTGTGAATTGGAGTTCGTATGAGGAAGACATGCGTGTTTGAATGATTTGAAATCAAAATTAAAAATAAATAAAAACAAACAAAAAAAACAACGAACCAATTTCGGCTATACAGAAACTCAGATCCAAGAACGAACTGCAGATTTGAGATGCATACACCAAGAGCTTCGATATAAAAAAATTTTGAATTTTTCTGAGGAGTTTGAATTTTCAGCTTTGAATTTGATTTGGGATTGGATCTGGAAATATAGAATTTTGTCTGCCATTGAGGAAGAGGAGGAATAGAATGAATTTATGTACAAACAAATGAGAATTAGGGAGGCTAGGGTTTATAGCAGGATATTTATAGAGAAAGTTGACGTTTCTATAAATTTCCGTTCATACTTTTGTTATTTTATATTACAATCATTAAAATTTCTTATCTACATTGATTGTATAAATTTTCCATTAATTGCATATTACTTCCGGTTACTATATCATTTAATTCGTTAAATTATCACTAATTATTTCCAATTATTGTGCTACTTAATTTCTCTTGATTTCAAATTGATTTCCACATTTTATTTAATTCAATATTACACCAGATGAAATCAACATTCGATTCAAAATCTATTACACTAATATTCTTAGATTTCCTTTAAATCTCTATTAACATAATATTTAGCTGTTAGATTTCAGTTATTTTCAATTTAACCTATTATTGTACACTAATTTCCAAATTCATCAAATTCCAACTAAGGTAGTAATTAATCTCATTAATATCCATTAAAGTACAACTAATTTCAATTTGATTCCCCTATTAATTATCAACCCAAATAAACGGGTAACTTATAATGAATTCATTGACCCATTAATTAGGTAATATCCAATAATTGTTATCAAATCTTAATTACACAAAGGAATTCACTACTCTCAAACAAAAATCATAATTCTTGTATAGTATTGATTTTATTCAAATTGTTACGTATTACTTTCTTAGTTAAAACTTTTGAATTGATTCCCCAATTCCCAATTTATATTAACGTACCATTTCTTTTAGATTCATTGCAATGATCTCCAAATTCAATTGAATGAATTAAATATATGCATAACTCATAAAATTTTTGTGGTCACAACTCTTAATCACTTTTTATAAGTTGATTATTTCCACTCCAACAATCATCAGTTATTATATATATTAATTAATTAATTCAACATTTAAGTTCCTTTTCCTATATTAAATTTATTACCCAGTATACATTTACTCTATTCCAACAAATTGGAATTCCACTCAATTACTATAAACAATCGTTGCATTTATTACCTTGAAATAAGTTTAGATGTAAATTAAAAGTTGATAAATCTATAACTTTGTTACCTTTTTGTCTTATATTCCATTACACTATATACTCCTATTTATCTTACTTTGTATTAAAGGCTATGTTTTCAAAATGTGAAATATTGTTAATTACCCACATAACTTTAGGTTTTAAAACCAATCTATAAATTTACCTTAATTCCTATCAATCCTAACTTTACCATCTTTTTCAATTAATAGGGTGTGCACTAATTTAGTCATTGCGTTAATTCTTATTAATATACATTAAGGTTCCTTTACTCTAGTTGATTTCCAACGAAATAAACAGGTAACCTTACAATACACTAAGGTTTATTATTTCCAACAAATTATCATAGTTGCCTACATAATATTTACTTTACTATTATACACAAACGTTACTATTTTCATATGTCAAATCTTTATGCAATGGCCATATTATAATTATATTTATTATAACATTTATAACTTAAATGTTTGCCTTTGGTTTTCTTACATTAATAAGCCTTTATTTCTTACAATATCGAATGTTACCATTTATTTTCCAATACTAATTCCATTCATCAACATGCTCATTTGTTTCTTATATTACACTTAAAACCAAAAATGCCAATTTACACTATTTCAATTTATGGCAATATAATTTAAATTGTCAATTTTAATTACAATTGCTACATCTAATTTCTAACCTTGTATCACATCCCCAAAATGTAACATTTATTTATTTTTTTACTAAAATTTATTTCCAATTCCATCCACAAATTAAATAGGTAACTTATTGTAATTGTTTATATGCCAAGGTTACACTTAAGTTGATCCAGCTTCACCCAATTATTATAAATTATATACAAATCCTTTAATTTACACCACTTTTATTCTTATTTACTTATTTTAAATTTTTGTGCTCAAGAGCAACAATTAACACTTTCCATTATTATAACAATATTAATTCACAAATTTACATTCCCATCAGTTTCTTATATTTAACTTATAACCAAGTATGACAATTCACATTATTTCCATTAATTGCAATTTCATTTTAAATTGTTAATTTTAATTACACTACTACATTTAGTTTCTAACATTGATTGTATTTGTTTTTATTATATTCCGTTTATAGCTAAGTCATAATATTTGAATTTCAATTAAATTGTAACGTTCATTCAAGTTAGTTAAATATTAACTTTGCATTAACACGTTTTTTTAATTTACAATCAACTACCGTTTCCAAGGTTTTATTACATTGAACAATTTAATACTTTCCTTTACTTTGCATATACAATTACATCCGGGAAAAATCCTTTCACTACTTTCATTCATTCAAATTTGAATTTCTTGCAATAACTCATTTATTATAAATTTGCATACCAAAAATTTTAGGTTCCAATAAATAGGATTTATTCAATTCAACCTTTTTGAATTAGGTCTATTCGAATAAATAAAATATTTCATAGGTTAATTCTTAACATTTACTTCATTACAAATTATAACAATTATATTTCTTTGTAGATTTAATTCCAAAATCTTATTTATATGACAAATTTAATTAACGAAATTCACGGGTCGTTACAGTGCTACGCACGCCTGCGTACACGTCATTGAGTCCCATTAAAAAGTGAATCGAACGTTGATCTTCCTCGTACTTTACAATTTTATCAGCTGAACCACATGTACATGTTGGAGCTCTGCGCAGGCTATTAAGTTCATCCCAGAGAGACTTTGACTTTGTGAAAAAATCAGATATGGTGTTAGTGCCTTGATCTAGCGAGTTGAGCTCCTTTTGCACAGCATAAAATTGTGCGTTGTTTGATTGACCAAACCGAGTCTGTAGCTCCTTCCATATTCCTGCTGCAATCTCAATATATAACACAGATCTGAGAATTTCACTGCTCAAACTGCTAATCAACCAAGAAATAACCATATCATTACATCGTTCCCATAAATGAAACTTATCTGAAGTCTTGTCTGGTTGTGCTAGGGTTCCATCTATGAATCCAGCCTTGTTCTTTGCCGAGAGAGAAATCCTCATCGATCTGCGCCATTCTCCATAGTTCTTGCCATCAAACGGTGGAGTAACTAGAACAAGGCCTGGATGATCACTTGGATGTAGATAATGAGGATCGCTAGAATCAACAACTTGAATCGCCATGTGAATCTAGATCTACGAGAGGGGGAAAACTGGATAAATGAAACGAAAATCAACAATCAGCCTAAAAGGCCTGCTCTGATACCATGTAGATCAAAGAAATAATATTTGAGTCAACAGCCATGGAAGCTGTGCTATTTTGTTAGAGCGAAGAAGAAGACATTGAAAGAAAAATTGTTTTGTATATTTCAGCTGTCCTTCTTACAGAAAACAATCACCCTTATAAACTGGGTGCATACATGTTGGGCCAACATGCCTTATTATCTATGAAACTCATTTGCAATTATCTATGTCAACACCACTTCGTCTTCTTCATCACTCTGGCGTCTTTGGATTGCACTCACAGCCTTTGATCCATCGTAGCTAGTGGTGCAACTATTTGCAATAACTAATGGTGACAATATGTTTCTGTAAATGCTGCCGAGGTTAACATTCCCTACACCTTCATCTTGTCTCAAGGTTAGAGATTGGAAATCTCTTCGCTAAGCCACAGTAGTCTTCCCATATAGTTTCGTCAGCTGGTATTTGTTTCCATTTGACAAAATCTTGAGTTACTACCTTGTTGTTCTTAGGGGAAATTCTTCCCTCCAGAATACTTTCAGGTTCATCTATTGGTTCTTCGGTGAATGATGGGACATGTTGCTAAATAACCACCCCAGTACCAACCCATTTCTTGAAATGAAAAACATGAAATACTGGGTGGTTTCTTACATTAGCAGGCTGCTCCAACTTATATGCAACTTCCCCAATTTTTTTGAACAACTTTTTATGCAAGAATATAATTCTAACTGTCAACTGTTAACTTATTTTTCTACAAGAATATAATTCATTTTCGACTTGAGGAACTTAGCTGTGTTAGGTAGATAAGAGAGTGAGTTGGGCGGTGGTGTTCCATAAACTGCACGTTTAAAGTGTTGTGTGAATGGAACCTTCCAGTTTGTGTCATACCAATATTCAACCACTGTGATCCATCTTGACCATTCTTGTGGTTTGTGGTACATAAAGCATTCTCGAAAATAACATTCTAGAATTTTGTTAATAGCCTCGATTTGCCCATCGGTTTTGAGAGTGATATGCTTAACTGACTTTGAATGAACAATCTATGACTTGAATAATTCTTGACCAGAAGGTGCTAGAAAATAATGCATCTCAATCACTAACAATGCTTTTGGGCATACTATTAAATTTAAAAAGGACAATTTTTGATATAGGCACTCAAAAAAACGTATTCTAGTTTTAGGCATCACTGAAAACCAATTGCAAATACCAACCTAACTGGTGTTATAGTTTGCGCAATTTAAAATTGTGCATGCTACAATTTTCGTATAAAAAAAATTTTGTGCAGATTTTGAAATTGCGCAAGCTATAAAATATTTTATATGTACTTGGGCAATTTTGGATTGCTCAAGTACATTTTTATAGATAACAAAAACAACCGACTATTAACTTCTCCCATATTCTTTCTCTTCTCTTTCATTTCATCTTTCCCCATTTTCAACCCATTTTACCTCCATTTTCAATTCATTTTACCTTCATTTTCAACTTTCTCTTCCTCACTTCCATGTTCAAATTAATCTCAAAATCTGAATTGGCTTCAATTAATTTGTTATTTGTTCTCAAAATGAAAGGTTCTTCTTCATCTTCACAAATTAAAGATAAAAAAAATTGAATTTGAACTAATTGATTTTTCTTCTTCATGTTTAACTAATTTTAGTTATCATTGTTGCAATTGATTAATTTGATATTGAAATATAATTAGTTAGATAATTGAAGAAGTAAACCCTAGTTTTAATTGAAAAAGAAAACCATACTTACTAATTTTAGTTATCATTTTTGTAGAATTGCCACTCGGATCCGTTGATAGAAGTGACAATTATCTTCAACACAAACATAGAAGTGAAAATCAAGAGCTTATGGAGATACTTGTTTTTTTTATACATCATTTTTAAATAAAACACATTGTAAAATATTGATTTGTATTGGTGGTTATAAATCAGAGCGTACAAATAGTTCAATCATAGACCATTCGAGCAAGATTAAAGAAATAAATTATAAAGATCATCGATTGGAAGAAAATTTAAGATTACATAGTTTTTGAAAAGTAATGCAAGTTGAATATATTAGATTAAATCACCATCTTATTACTATATTGTGTGATCGTTGGAGGCCAAACACCAATACTTTTCATTTTAGAGTAGGAGAAATGAATATCACTTTATGTCACGTTTATTACTTGTTAGGCTTACTCATAGACGGGTCCCCAATTTATCTTGATAATTTGGAGTATAATTATTTTATATTTTTTCATGAGTTACTTGGTATATTTCCTTCTGAAAATGCTATAAGATCTAAAAGTGATGTTAGTATAAGTTGGTTTAGAAAAAAATTTAAAAATCCACTTAGAGAAGATGCGATAGATATTGACATACTTTATCATAGTCATACTATAATATTATACTTCTTAAACCCCCGCACTAGAAGAAAATGGCCCAATTACAATTAGTTATTTACAACATTCGCCAAATGACGGTTGTAATAAAGGATTTTTAATAGCTGGTTTTTTCTGGTAGTTGTAATAAAGTATTTTTAACAACTGGTTTTTCCGACAGTTGTTATAAGCATATTTTTAACAGTTGGTTTTTCGTAACAGTTGTAGCAACCGTCTATTTTAGCCAGTTGTAATAGAAATATATAACAACTTATTAGTTTTAATAGTTGTAAATATTGAATTTTTTCCCAAAGTATATAAAAAAATTGAAAAATTGATGTTACTAAGTTATTTGGTTAAGATTTTTTCTTGAAAACAATCATTTTCATTAAAAACAAGCAAGCAACCTATTGTATTTGTAGTAAAATTTTACTTTTTTCATCCTAGTTGACAAATTGGCATGAAATAATTGTAGAATATTTATTAGACTATAGTTCTAGTGAAAGCTATTAACAACTGTTCGTATTTTGCAGTTGTAGTAAAGGTTTTTAACAACTTTTTTTTTACTATTGTAAATATTAAGTTATAACAGCATTTATTTATAGTAAATATTGCAATAATTAATTATTAGTAATTTACAATTGATAACTTATAATTAATAGTTCTTAATTTATAATTAATAATGTATAAATGATAATTCGTATAGTTAATAATTTGTAATCTCTTATAGTTAACGATTATTAATAAATAATTAATAAATAATTAAGTTTTATAATTAATAATTTATTAGCAAAAATTCTTTTTGCCCTTATTGGTAACTATTATGGCATAAGTAAATGCTCTTAATGCTCTCTAATTTTTCTTTAATCATTGGTAGTACAAAATGAAATATTTATTTGCATAAGGGTCTAGTGCAAGAAGGAATATACAAATCATATATTTTCACTTTACATCCCAAAATCCTTTATTCCTGAACCTGACTCTTTTATTACAAAACCTTCAATGCCCTAATGAAGAATTGGCAAAACTCAGCTTGAATTTTTATTAATCACCAGCATCCCTATTTATAATACATACCCAAGACTCTATCTGAAACAGCAGGAAATCTCCCAAAGATATTTCCCTTATTACATACCACTCATAATATCTAATCATATATTGCGGAAACAGCAGGAAATCTTCCGAAGATATTTCCCTTATTACATACCACTCATAACATCTAATCACATATTCTAAATATATCATAATATCTTAATCATATATTCTAAATATATCTCAATATCCCCCCTCAAGTTGGAGCATGAGATTCAAAAATGCCCAACTTGGAGAGAAGAAAATCAAATTGAGCATTGTCGTTGTCTTCTAGACCCCGTATCTCATCCTTCATGGAACGGCGCCACTCATCGGATTTATGGCTTCTTTAAATGATTTAGGGTCCTTACCCTTAATTATGGCTGAGGAGTGATTGGAAGGAGGAGAACGATAATTTACAAAAAAATTGTCACAATTTATGTAATGTGCTAGAGGACAAGGAGTACCTGAGGAGTGATTGGAAGGAGGAGAATCAGAAGATGGACCATTAGCAAAAACCGTATGTGTCACAAAATCTCGATACAGAACATTTAGGAACTTTTCTCGAAGACCACGACCCATTTCCTGTGGACTAGTAGACTAATCAGAAGCAGAACCATGCGCAGACCCAGCAGACCCATTATCATTAATCAAAAGATCAACATCCTCATCTTCATAAATTATTTCAGCAAAATCTTGATGAATATCATGATCATTATTCTCACTAGATATTATATTGACATCTTCCGAACACCCAAACGGGAATACCTCCTCTACAAATTTCACATCTCTAGACACGAAAAATTCCTTTGTATCAAGATCAAATAATTTCCACCCCTTCTTACCGAACGGGTAATCCAAAAAAATACACTTTCGACTCCGACTTGCAAATTTATCTCCCTTAGTCTTTTGATTATGAGCAAAGCACAAGCACCCAAAGGTTCGAATAGCACCAAAAGAGGATGGTTTACCAAAAAGTATCTCAAAAGGTGTTTTATTTTGTAACATGGAAGAGGGTGTACGATTAATTAAATGAGCGGCAGCAAGAACACATTCACCCCAAAAATAAATAGGCAAGTTTGCTTGAAAGCGTAATGCCCTACCCACATTCAAAATATGTTTATGTTTCCTTTCAACTCTCCTATTTTGTTATGGAGTACCCACACACGAAGTTTGAAACAAAATTCCAGTTGCATTAAAATAATCAATCAAACAATTAAACTCAGTTCCATTATCACTTTAAATGACCTTAATTGTTTGAGAAAATTTCCTATCGACCATAGCAACAAAGGACATAAACATTTGAAACACCTCTAATTTGTCAACCAACAAATAAATCCAAACTGCTCTCGAAAAATCATCAACTATTGTCAAAAAATAACGGGCCCCACACAACGAAACGTGTCGATACGGACCCCACAAATCACAATGTATTTTCTCAAAAATTCTAGAAGCTTTATTGTCATTTAAAGAAAACTTGTCTCTAGGATGTTTAGCACGCATACATACTTCACACCCTTTATCTAAACTATCTTTATTATTTTTGACGTGAGGAATTAACTTAACCACTTTTTTGGAAGGATGCCCGAGCCGACGATGCCACAACTCCAAATTTGATGTTGCTTCAACTGTTGACACAAATTTCGGTTTGCTAAAGTAGTACGGTCCATCTCTCCTAACTCCCGTTCCAATCATGTAACGATCACGATTTTTCGATGCTCGAAAGTCGACATTAATACATCCACTGTATCAAATGCCGCGCAATCGAATGCCGGAAAACCGAACCATTAGCGTTAAAAGAAGAGGTAGAAGAAGACAGAAGAAGAAAAAGAACAGAAAAACAGAAACAACAACAGAATCTCACATTCGCAGCGGAACAATATATAATAGATAATCACTAGTCTTTTAAACAAAGAACTATATCAGTTATACAATACATCAATCAGAGTCATTATACAACTCAATATAACAATGGACAGTTATATACACTTGTCCTCATACAGAATACACAGCAGAAATAATAAACAAGTACGAGAGTACGTCTCGCCATCCAGCTCATCTCCAAAGCTCCAGAATATCTAGAATATCCTGATAAAAATAACTCAAGGCTGCCCGTGTGGAAAATTATGGGCACCCAGAGTTTAGAAGGGAACAATAAACTCCGAGTCAGTCATGGTGACTGGTGTGAGATCGTAAAACAGTTATTTTCATAGAGAATATAAAACAGATTCGCAATGCTTTTGGAAAATGAAACTACCATAAGACCTCCCGCCACACACACAATGCAAACGCAGAATTGGAAGAGATTTCTTCTTATAATAGTCAAAGATGCTTACTACGCCAATCATTGGATTATTATTATTAATGTCTAGTGTGGAAAACATTTCGAAAGTATAATATTAATCTTAGCCAACATACAACCATTATTGTATGCCTACTATAGCTACTATGTTCAATAGCAGGTTACCGCCACATTCCATAGCAGGTAATACAACTAAAACCGTACAGGGTTCGTATTGTTTCCTTGGATTTTCCAACAAATGGTCAGGCTAAGGAACTTCCTTTCCTCCTGCCGAATGGGATCGCCTCTGGTTGGACGTCCCGAGAGACAAACTGCTCTCTGCCAAACAAGGCCGGGTTACCCCTGTAATAGGTAACTCACGAATATGTTATCACCCGGTCCTTTGGGACCTTTATCCGAGCGCTCGATAACCATCATCACACATAATAAATAAGTGTATCCACATGAGTAAGTATCTGGGATCCATACCATGATACCACCCCTTTCCAGAAGGAAATGACATACCCTAAAGGGCGCGACCCTCATAACCTTGCCGCAACATTCCTGTTTCGACCATTTCCGGGTTGTGAGGCCTGACGAAGTCTCATCCACAAAGCTACGCTTTTTCACAAAGCCGTGCTTTGATCACAAATGATCAAATAAATGATCATTGTCACAGCAACACTGAGCATGCCACATTACCAAATTGGGAATATATTGCTGATAAATTTCAACTACATAACCTCTGAGCTCGTACGTCTCAGAGAAGGGTGTTAAGCTAAGAGAATAAATTCTCCGCCACCAACAGAAATGTATTTGAAAGAAATCAGATTTACATCTCAAAATGTAATGTCAGACACGTAACCATACAAGTCTGTTCCGGGTTCGAACAGAACCAAAGGCACTTCCAAAGAAGCCCTTGCAAATCCGGATATTCACAATCCCGATAAAACTTCCCATCACAAAGGAAATCTCAATACCGTAGCTAACGGTGCAGAGACAATCGATAGGTCATCCTATCGTTTTCACAAATACCCGGTCTTCATCATCGGTCTTCAATACGATCCATATCGTCGTATTATCATTCAGAATGGGTTATCTGACACAAAGGTCCTTTCCCGGCTAAACCGAATAATAAGCGTTTGTTTTAAAAACAAATTCAAGTGCCATTTCAAAGGCAATATTGATAGTCGGTGATTTAACTATCAATAATATTCACAACAATCATCAGATTTAAATAATTTTCCCAAATTATTAAATTTCAAATATCTTCCTGATATATGGTTTATACTTCAACCATTTGAAAACAATTTCCAAATCACATTTATTTAAAATCACTTAAATAAATCCTTATCGATTTATTTTAAATTTACATCCCAATCAGTAAATTTATTTCCACACTTCATCACTTTGAAAATAAATTTCAAATCACTTTTCCTTACACGGAATATATTTCCAAATATATCTTTCCAAAAACCAGCTTTAGAACCTTTAAATTTTATTTAAAAAGCTACTTTGGAAAATATACTCAGCTTTATAGTGAAGATACAATTTCACTTCAAAATGGTCCATTTAAACCAATTTAATAAATCCTTATCGATTTATCTCAAATTTACGTTCCAAATCCGTAAATTTACTTTCACACTTTAAAATAAATCAACGTTTATTTTTAAAACAAATTTCTCTTTCTTTTATAATTCTATTCGGAATTTACATTCTCAAATATTCACTTTTACACCATTTTTAAATCGTTTTCCAAATATTCATTTTCAACACCAAATCAACTTTCAAATTGATTTCTAAATTTTATTTAAAACTCCAAATCATTTTACAAATCGATTTTCAATTTATTCTCAACACAAAAATAAATTTTCCTTCAAATACCAAATAAATTTCCAAATCGATTTATCAATGTTCAATTGGATTTCTAAATTTAATTTCAAAATCCAATTCATTTTTATTTCAGGTATCCAACGATACCAAAAATACATTCGGCTAAAATTTAGCCTTCAACAATTTCAATTATCAATAAATCATCCACAGATTATCAATAAATCACATCATTCACATATGAAATAATATTCAAACAATTTGAGGAATCCAGTTGGATCCCTCCAACCTGTTTCCCTGCATCCACAGATGTTAGCACAATACCAATTCCACTTCGAGGTGGAATATCGCGGTATATGGGATTTTATAAAATATCATCCGCTTACTAACGGCGCAATAGGGTCTCATCCGCTATACAAGGCGGGAAATCAATCAATCCAATATATACATATGCCAATATGTATATATTGTTATATATAGATATATCCTACTATATCTAATAGCACATCCAAATAGCAATCAATAACTGCAATTCAAATTTAAATCTGAGTAAGAAGATCTCACCTTCGCTTTTAATTTGCAATCCCTTTTCCTTTTCGTTTTCTTCACAGTTCTAGACCTTGTATAAATAATTATACACTTTATTAATATTCGAAATAAATCGAACAATTAATTATTATTAATGATTTCATTTAATCTAATAATTTGATTCTAGCAAATTTTCCATTTTAAATAAATAATTTTATCCAATAAATTAAATTTCTAACAAATGTTCTTTTACAAAATATTTTTCATTTGGAACAAATTTTTTAATTCAACTAACAATTTAATTTTAAGCAAATTTTCTTTACTGTAAATATATCTTTTCACCTTTCATTTCAATATCCATGTACAAACTATTTCACTGTTTAACTATTTAATTTAAAAGCAGAAATCTTTTACCTCATTATAAACATAAATTTCTTATTTCTATACTATCTATGTATAAATTATTTTTAAATTAAAATAAAGATAAAAAATCAAAATACCTCACTGCACATGAAACCCAGGCTCGACCATCGTCGACAACCCCAATTCACTGCCTTCGTTGCCATTCCGCGACCTTGGCCTATCATCATCGTGACGCGGCGAGTAAGCCACCGCCGACCTAATCACCTTGCATGCGAGCCCTCGCGCAACCCCTCCCCAGCTCGTACGTGAGATCGAGCTCGCCAGTACCCCCACGTCACGCCGCCTCGATCCCAAAGTCGCTGCCCTCAATCGTGACCCTCCACTGCAGATCGAAATAGCCCTTCGCTTCGAGCCTCCACGCGAAATTTGCCTTATTCTATCGAAGTCGACTCGAGAACGAAAATCCATCTCCCGATCGTCTACGACATCGCGAACCCTGTCGACGACGCCACTTTTTCGATTCGAGTATTCTCGATCGTGATGCCGCCATTGGTTTTGTCTTGTGAACGAGGCGCTGCTCCTTTCTTCGATTTTGATTTGAAAAAGGGAAAATGAAATCGCGATGTACACGGTGAGGCTCTAGTTTAAATTTGAATTGAATGCGGCCATTGTTTGTTTCGAACGAAGACTTTTTCTTTTATTTGTTATCTGCTTTCGAACTGAAGATAGTTGCGTGATATCAGATGGGGAAAGGACACGTATTGAATTGGAAGGACGCGTGTCTTCAATTTGCCACGTGTTTGAAGATAGAAGCAACGTGTTCAAGTTACGTAACAAAAATTCAAATTGCCTTGGTTTCACAATTAAAAATTTCGATCTAAATTCCAACGCATTTATATATCGTACGCTCACACAACAATTCCAAATGTTACGAAAATTGAAATCCGATAATAATACAATATTATGGACCTAATGGAACTGGTTTCGTCAAATTCCGAGACTGTGCCCCAGACCGCTATTTTTAAATTTAATTTAAACAACAAAATTTCAAAACCGAACAAAACAGTTCCAAATTCAATTCTGAAAGTTCCAGTACCTTCTGAATTATCAATATGAATTTTCTAAGACTTCATATTATTTTTAATCAGCTTAAAACTGAAGATTCAAATTTTTTTTATCCAGTTTCAATAATTAAATCGCCAAATTCACTTTGATATTCGAATTTTCAAATTAAACTATCATTCAAATATTTAAACTCATTTAAATATTCACATTTTAAATATCAAAAATTCAGGGTCGTTACAAATCAGCTCCTTCGTTTGGTCCTGTATAGCATAAGTATGAGAATCAAATTGGACAACAGTTCCTAAATCATCATTAAGTTGAGAAACAGAAATTAAATTGCAACTTAAGTTTGGAACATAAAGTACTCTGGTGAGAGTAATTTTGTCCGTCACACATACGGATCCCACCAAAGTAGCCATCACTTTTTCACCATTGGGCAAACCAACAGAACACTCAAGATTTTATGTGTCAAATAACCATGAACGTTGCCCTGTAACATGATGGGTTACTCCGGTATCGATAATCCATGAAGTATTATCAAACTTACCATTCAATCGATTTTCGGGAATTTTACTATTAACAATCACGCCCGAAATAGCTTTCCACTACTCATTCGTGAACAATTGACCCAAGGCTGACACTGTCGACGAATTGGATGCCATAGAGGAGCTGCTGCCAGCAGCCGCATTAGTGCGTACTTGCCCCCTACCTTGCCCAGCGGAGCTGCCTTGTCTGCCATTGAACCAACCATCGGGGTATCCATGAAGCTTGTAACACCAGCTAACCTCATGGCCTATTTTCTTGCAGTGGCTGCAAACGGATTTCGCCCAGCAACTTGAGGCCTCATGGCCCTTCTTCTTGCACTGAGAACACGTCGGTCTATCAGAGGTTCCTCGGCCCCGACAGCCCCTGTATGTATAGCGAAACTGACTACTTCAAAGGGCTTTTGCTCGACTTCCTGCTTCGATTGACGAACACGTTCTTCTTGTGACACTAATTGATAAGCTCGATCAAGATTAGGGAGAGGATTTTGAGAGAGGATATGTGTGCGCAAAGGACCATAAAATTCATAACAAAGGCCCATCAAAAAATCGTGCAATTTGGCATGTGCTCGTCGTTCCTCATGTAATCTGCCAGCTGAGCACGAGGAACAACAAGAACAAGAGATTAAAGGTTCATGGTGATCCAATTCTTGCCACAAAGCGTGCAATTTACCATAGTAAACCGAAATAGGCATCGTCTTTGTCTGCTTACATCGCGCAATTGAAGATCGTAATTGTTGAACCCTAGGTCCGTTTGTTTGGGAAAAACGTTGCTTGAGATGATCCCAAAAGGGTTTAGCTTCCCTGAATTTTGACAAAGAGGACCTAACCTCGGGGTCGATAGTATTCGAAATCCAAGAAATAAGCATAGCATTAATCATGGTCCAATCGGACTTTGTACAAGGAGGCGCTGGTGCAAGGATACTGCCATCAAGAAATTCAAACTTGCGTCGGGCTTCTAATGCCGTCTGAATATCAGCCACCCAGTCGTCATAATTATCGACCTTGAGTCGAGTGGGTGTAATGAAGTCTCATGGTCTATCTTGTGGGCTGAGATAATAAGGGGAATTGGGTTCAATTTTAGGCAATGGAGGAGGCGGCGGATCTTCAACACCAGGCATGACAAATTATTCTTGAAGAAAAAAAAATTGTTAACCTCGCTCTGATACCAGCTTGAATTTTTATTAATCACCAGCATCCCTATTTATAATACATACCCAAGACTCTATCTGAAACAGAAGGAAATCTTCCGAAGATATTTCCCTTATTACATACCACTCATAATATCTAATCATATATTGCGGAAATAGTAGGAAATCTTCCGAAGATATTTCCCTTATTACATACCACTCATAACATCTAATCATATATTCTAAATATATCATAATATCTTAATCATATATTCTAAATATATCTCAATACCTAATTTCTCAAATCTTCAAATCCATCGCCCACAACTAAAACAACAAGACATAGATAGACGCGGAGGAAGAAAGGAGGGGATGTTACCAGAGCAGATGCACACAGTTGGTGGGCTGCAGTACGGTAAGGTAAGACGCCCGACCTAGACGTAGAAGGCTAGCAATAGCAACTTAGGGTGATGCGATGGCATGGGTTTGGGGTTTGGGCGACGGTAGAGAAGGAAGGGGGTGACCGAATCTAGTGGCGGTGGTTCTCTGGTGTGGTAAGGTGAGTGAAAGCGTTACATTATGTAATTAATATTAGTTCCATGATAAGCACCATTATCGCAGTGGTTAAGTGATTTGACTTTGGTGCGAGAGGTCACAAGTTTGAAACTTGTGTAGCGTGATTCGAACATTTATTGACACATGATTTGTAGTTTGTTGTCATAGTGACATGTTGTATCTAAGTACCATTTCAAAAAAAAATTAGTTCCATGGATGATATGATATTGATAAATATGGTTTTAGGTTGCTTATAGATATGCTATATGTGTGTGTCACACACTCTTAGTTGAATTAACATTGATTGTTTTCAATGAAGTTAAATTTTTGTATGTTGAGGTTAATTAGTAAACATTGTTTGTTATGGATTGAACATTAGTTGCTTGGTAAAATGATGAATATCTGTCTCTCTCTATGTGTGTGTATGCATACAAAATATATATTAACTCGATGGTTGATTGAATATGGATTTATTAATTCTTGAGTTTGGTTAGCTTTGATGTTGTTTTATTATGTGTATTGCTTGTAAACGATATTTATCGTCACGGAAAAAACAACATTACAAAATGATATATGTGTGTATGTATGTGTAATTTGAATTTAGCTTTGATAAAATTCATTTGGGAATATTGATTTGTTGAATACGTATTTTCAGAGCTATTTTATTTTATCTATAAATATATTTTACTTGTATTTTAATGGCAAAAATTGTTTTAAAATTTATTTTAAAACTTGAGTTAAAGCTTATTGTTAACTACTATTTTAATACGAAGTAAGAATATATTTTTCCCTAGTGAAATAATTTTTTATTTATTTATGATTTTATATAAAATTATAATTTGGTAGGAAAAAGGAAAAAAACAATTATTTTGTATAATTAACACCATTATGGATTTAAATTTAATCAGGAACTGTTTGTCAACGAATATGAAGTTATGAAAATAGAATAAATAATAAATGTATAATTAAATGGTGTGGGAACATTTAATTTTCATTCATTATTTATTCATTTCAAACTTCAACGAAAGAAAATTTTGCTTTGCTAATGGTATATGGCATTAACATCGTATTATTTGTATTGAATAATTATTATGACCATTTTAAACAAAATGTATTTGGTTGTAAATTACCTAATTAAAGCGGATTTCTATTTTTCTGCTGATGGTGGATGATATTTATTTAAAACAATGATTAAAACATAGTTTACACTAAATGATCAATCAGTCATGAATGAATGAACCGAGTTATAATCAAAACATTCACATTTGTTTGTACGGCAACCATAACTAAAGTGTATTCGGGGATTGTTGCACTTTTATTTATATTATCAAATACAAGTATTCATATAGTTACAAATTTTATATTATGCAATGAAGAATTAATGTAATGTCATATATTTACATTTTTATAATATTTTTTGTTTTCCATATTTATGGGTAAGGGGGATACTTAGGCAAAGGGAGTAAATGATTATAAGTATGAAGCTCTATCTCTATCATTTCTTTGTACTTTATGTAGTGCATTGTAAAACTATTTTTATAACATGATTTGGTGTAGTCTTCCAACGAAGAAGACGAGATAGATTACCTTTCACAACATGTATTTCAAAACTACACAGTTAACAATGTTTGGTTAACTTTGATTGTCAGCTAACTACGTGACCTCCTTAGTTGTTATGCTCTTTCTAAAATTGAATGAATATAGGAGTTGAAATATGATGGGAGTATCATGTTGTCTTCGGTACTATCAAAAATTTCATTAACATTAATTAGCGCTACTAATAATTAGACATGGTAAATTCTAGCTATTTTATTATTACATTATTGAACATGTCATAATATATTATTTGTGTATTAATAATGTTATATATACATATAATTGAAATGACAAGGACTGCATTCAAAATTATTATATGTTTTCAATTAAGGTATCGAACATGCTTTTACATAATGTTAAAAATGTTGTTACATAATGTTACATAATGCTATTTTATTGTAATAGTCTATGGCATGCGGTAAGGTAATCTTATTATGTGGAATACCTTAATATATATTGGATGAACTGATGAACAATTTGTATAATTTTGCACTATTTACATTAATTTTAAACAACAATTCAAGAAAGCAGCAGTTCAAGAATTCAGGAAAGCAAAAAATGGCCCGATAATAATTTACATTATTTTTATGCAACAATTCAAGAATCGAAAAGGTTGAACTTTATCTTTGATACAAACTACCTACACAGTAATTATCAGTAATACCAGGAAATGATATTATTCCGTCTACAATTAGTGGACAATTGATTCATGGACCCATAAAGTAATGTAAATTACTACCAGGTAATTTGTTTCAAGACTTCAAATATAATGACATGTAAACTATCACTTCAGTTATAACAATCACCATTCAATTTTGCTAATCATATCTAGTGGTGGAAACTCGCCTTTAACATAGTGTTGTTGGGCAATGGCTGTTCATTTCAAATCCGTTCAGGTACTTCATGTTTGGTACCAACTATGGTTACAGTGTGTAGCTAAAATTTAATCCTAATGCCTACTGATTATTTTTTATAACATACACAGTACAGTCAAATTCGTGCTATCACAACGGATTTTTTCTGTGTTTCCATAATCGAAGTATGTCAGTTTAATGGACTGTCAACTATATTTTACTTTTGACAAAGATTGGACAAATAATTTGTTCTGCACTATGTTTTACCCCAGGTTGTCACCCGCATGCTACTAGAATATGCATAATTTTTACTCGCACATTCAATATCATTTAATATGTTATTTCCTATAACTATATCTAAATGTGATTCATATGAAGGTGGTGTTCCAACTCTATTCTATCCAGAGATGGAGCTAGGATTTGGCATTACCTCGGGCTAATGTAACATTGGTACTTCGCAAAAATACAGAAAAAAATAGAAAATAATTGCTAAGTTAGAAAATATATAGTTTCATAACATCAAAAGGTGAGTATAAAATTCAAATACCAAAGAAAAAAACATGCATATGAAAATAATATAATTGAATATATGAATGACAAAATAATTTAAATTTCAAGCACAATGCGAACAAACGAGTGATAAAACGAGGGCAAAATAATGATTAAATATTGTGCTATAATTTATGTATTTGCTCGGCTCTCACCACTTAACATGTTATTTTAGTAATTCTTTTTGTCAACATCAAAGTTATAATTGTACAGCATATTTTATCTTGTCATTTAGTTAAAGAAACGGACAACTTTACATAAGTGGTTAGATTATTAATATAGAATCATGTTGCATGTTGCAAATTAATGACCTAGGCTATAGCCCAGGGTACAATAAGCATAGATCCATCCCTTAGTCTATCTACCTTTACTCTGTTGGATATGTTCAACTCGTTTATATTCTATTTGCTAATCCTTGCAAATTCTTAATCCAAATCCATTGGCTATGTCAAAATTGGTTACAGTTACTAAAAATGCTACTGAATAATTTTTGTAATATTTAGGTAACTACTTGAACTTCCACTTGAGATGACACCAGCGATCAATTTCACGCTTTTAGGAGTATAAATGATTTTCACAAATACAACACAAAAGCTGTTTATGGTACTTTAATTACATATGTGTTGTTGCGATGGTTGCTAGGAGGATTTGGATAAGCATTCGTTTTGCAATTACTTACATAGGCTTTTATTCTTAGAGTCTTTCTTGAGAAGTTCCAATTAATTTGTTCTAATAATCACAAGAAATATTGAAGTCCACTTTAGATGAGCTCATTTGCAATATTAGTAGTTAATACTAGCCTTTTTATTTGGTTTATTTCATAACGATTTGTCTAATATTATCTACATGGTTGCATGGAGGAATTAGAGGCTAAAGAAAACACTAGAAGATGCTAAATAAATAGAAGAGAGGGCACTCTATGCTTGAGAGAGTGTAGACTTTGTCGTTGATTGATTGCTTTATAAAAACACCGCTCTGTATTTTTAAGCAGATTATTTACAATAAAATGCCATGGATTTTGGAATAGGATGGACCATGTAATGTTTATGTTTCAAATCATTATATTATTCATTTTTAGAGAAAAATGTACCTCTATAATGTAGAAAACTTTGACAGCCAAGTTTACTATATTTTATCCTAAATTGTACTGAAACTCACAAAGAGTGTAAAAACAAGAATATTTTGTATTGAGGTTCTGGTTATGCTATTGGACTATTTAAATGGAAATTTCATTGTAACTGGACTAAAATCTAGAAAATTTGTCTGCATCCGCATCTGTCTTTGATTTCGCTCATATTAAATTATTTCAATTATATAATAGGCTTACCAAAAGTTTTACATGTAAGTTTGACTTAAATAACATTTGTTGTCATGCACATGCCTATTTTAAATTATAAAAAGAGAGATAAATTCAAAGTTTTGTAAGTAGTAACAAATGTTCTTTGAAAGCCTCTTTTGTTTGTAACTGTATATGATTGGCCTTTTATTGTTTGTTTACAATATTTTGTAGACATTTACATCCCACCAATTAGCTAGCGACGTGGCCAAACTGGAAATAAGGTTGGAAGCATATTTACTGCTATTTTTTACAGGAAAGTTAAATTCTATTATGTAGATTTCTATTAAGAAATAACCTTTTAAGTACTATGATTTGTATTTAAATTGGCAAACTATGTTACAATGCAATTTGCACCTATGTAAGCTAGTATGCTTGTTACATTTTGGTGATGAATTGACTATGTAATCCAATTTTGTTATGTTAATTATAATTTGAATGCTCTTTTTTTTGTCAATTCTTCTATATGTATATTATATTGAAATGTAACTTGGATGCATATGCGTGCATTTATCTGTTAAGTTCGAAGAAGAATAATTATATATTATTTCTGTCATTTGTATAATCGTTGATAGGAGCATAACATCAGAGGCATATTATTGTTGAATATTTTTAGGAGAAAGAGGGAGAGAATATAAGAAAGAGGAGTTTTTTATTTTATTTTATTGTAGAAAACTTTTCTTTATTGATGATTTATTTCTTGCTTGACACAAAATAAAGGGAGAGCTCCTCTATTTATATGACTCAATAGAACATTCTAGATATAGAATACTCTAGAAATATGACTCATTTGACAACTCTAGAAATGACTCTTTAGGCAACTCTAGAAACATAACTTTATATAATTCTTATTTCTACCAACTAATATAAAATTCTAGAGCTCTCACCAAATTCTATCAAACACAAGAAGACTCTAGAAACTTTAATAATAAGAAACTTCTAGAAATTAACAAATCAAGTTTAATATTTCTACACCCCCTTTTAAACTTGATTTGTGACTCCAAGCAGATTTCTCAACCGGACAAAATCTTCATGCTTGAGAGGCTTGGTGAAGATATGAGCTACTTGATCATGTGTCTTCACGTATTCTAGTTGCACATCCTTTTTGGAGACACATTCTCTAATATAGTGATAGCGTGTATCAATATGCTTGCTTTGATCATGGAAAACTGGATTCTTAGCTAAAGCAATTACTGATTTTTTGTCCACGAAAATCTTGGTCGGCTTCTCTTGTGGCAGTTTCAACTCCTTTAGTAGATTTCGTAACCAAATTGCATGGCAAACACATGAAGTAGCAACTACATACTCTGATTCGCATGTGGAAAGAGTGACAATCGACTATTTTTTCGACATCCATGTGAAAGCTGTATCTCCCATGTAGAACACGAAGCCACTTGTGTTTTTTCGGTCATCCATATCTCCACTCCAATCACTATCACTATATCCAACAAGCTCGTAATTATCAGAAATAGAGTAGTACAATCCAAAGTTTGTTGTGCCTTTAACATAGCGAAGAATCCTCTTTGCTGCCTTCAAATGAGTTATTGTTGGGTTCTCCATGTATCGACTCACAACTCCTACCACATATAGAATGTCAGGTCTTGTACACATTAAATATCGCAAGCTTCCAACCAAGCTTTTGTAGAGTGTTGAGTCCGTTTTTTCTCCTTCCTCATGCCTTGATAACCTGGTTCCACATTCCATTGGTGTGCAAACTGGATTAGAGTCATCCATCTTGAAATTCCTCAATACTTCCTTAGCATAGCCTTCTTGAGTGATTAGAATGCCTTTATCTTCTTGTTTTACTTCAATGCCGAGGTAATAAGACATGAGCCCAATATCAGTCATCTCAAACTCTTTCGTTATCTCTTTCTTAAACTCTTGAAACATGCTTGGATTGCTACCTGTGAAGATCAAGTCATCTACATACAAGCATATAATCAATGTATCACCATTATGGATTTTAATATAGAGTGCATGCTCATATGGACATTTGATAAAGTTTCTCTCTTGGAGGTACTTATCAATTCGAGCATTCCAAGCTCTTGGAGCTTGTTTCAACCTGTAAAGTGCATTCTTTAGCTTCAAAACCTTGTCTTCTTCTCCTTTGACTTCATAGCCTTGTGGTTGCTCGATATAAACTTCTTCTTCAAGAACTCCATTTAAGAAAGCAGATTTCACATCCATTTGATGTATCTTCCAACTATTTTGAGCTGCTAAAGAGATTATTAGTCTAATAGTTTCTAATCGAGCGACTAGAGCGAATACCTCATCATAGTCAATGCCGACTCTTTGACTATAGCCTTTTGCCACCAATCTCGCTTTGTATCTTTTAACTTCTCCTTTGGCATTTTTCTTTGCTTTGTATACCCACTTCACACCAATCGCCTAGTGTCCTTTTGGAAGTGAAGCTAACTCCCATGTGTCATTCTTCATGATGGCCTTGATTTCTTCGTCCATAGCATTTTTTCAACTCTTCTTTTGCAAAGCTTTTTGGAAGTTCATAGGCTCACAATCCGCAAATAAACAAAAGAGAGTAAGATTGTCTTGATTTTCTGTTACCTCATAAATTTCTTGAAGGATTTTAAAGCGTGGAGCCCTTTCACTTGAGTTCTCATCTTCTTGACAACTTGTGGTAGGAGAAACTAGTGGGGAAGTAGGCTCCTCCGTTAATTGCTCGATCCTTGGTTGTGGTATTTCATCTTCTTCAAAGTATGAAAAGAAGTTGTAATTTTCATTATGTGATCTCCAATCCCATTCTCCTTCTTCATCAAACACAACATCTCGACTAATTATTATCTTCCTCGTATCAGGATTGTAGAGCTTATATCCTTTAGAGTTGGTGTCATAACCGATGAAAATATACTTCTCACATTTGTCATTCAATTTGCTTCGCTTCTCGTCTGGTACATGTACATGAGCTATGCTTCCAAAGACTCTTAGATGGGAAATACCAGGCTTCCTTCCACTCCGTGCTTCTTGTAGTGTCTTTCCCCACACACTTCTTGTTGGAGATCGGTTTGATAGATAAACCGCACATGCCACAGCTTCCGCCCAAAATTCCTTTGGCAACCTCTTACTTTTAAGCATGCTTCTTGCCATTTCAAGAATTGTCCTATTCTTCCTTTCTACTACTCCATTTTGCTGGGGGGATCTAGGCACTGTCAGTTGTCGTCTGATTCCATTATTTTCACAATACTTTTGGAATTCTTTTGATGTGAACTCTCCTCCACGGTCAGATCTCATGGCTTTAATCATAAGGCCACTTTCCTTCTCAACATGGGCCTTGAACTTCTTGAAGTTCTCAAAAACCTCTGATTTCTCTTTTAAAAAATACACTCATGTTTTTCTTGAAAAATCATCGATGAAAAGAAGAAAATAGTTACTCTTACCAAGTGAACTTGGCTTGATCGGACCACACACATCCGTATGTATGAGTTCCAACGGCTTTTTAGCACTTGAGTATGACTCCTTTGGAAAGCCCATTTTAAATTGCTTTCCAAGTAAACATCCTTCGCACACTTGATTTGGATGGCTTATGCATGGTAATCCTCTTACCATTTCCTTCTTGGATAGCAACTCTAATCCTCCGAAGTTAAGATGTCCAAAACGAAGATGCCAAAGCCAAGCGGTATCTTTATAGCACACCTTAAGGCATTGTGCGACATCACTTTGAATATTGAGCATAAACATTCTATTTCTTGACATTGGTACCTTTGCAATGAAGTTACTTGCACCATCTCTTATAGAAAGATTATTATCTTTTAATCGAATATCATAACCTTTCTCTAAGAGTTGTCTTAAGCTCAAAATGTTGCTCTTCATGTTTGGCACATAGTAAACATTGGAAATGAATTGGTGCTTTCCATTCTTCAATCGGATAAGAACCTTTCCTTTACCTTTCACTGCTATCTTTGATTCATTTCCAAATGCCACATTGCCCTTCACTGATTCATCAAGCTCCACAAACATATTTTTTATTCCACACATATGGTTGCTTGCACCACTATCTAGGTACCATTGGTTTTCCTCTCTTTTTTCATTTTCTTTGTAAGCCAGTAATAATGTACCATTTCTCTTGGCTTTTTTCTTCAACGTAATTGGTCTTCTCTTCAACTTTATTATGCTTTGAAGCTCTACATTAAGAAGCATAATGTCCAAATTTCTCACAATTGTAGCATTTAACACGTGACTTGTCATACCTTGAATTTCCTCTCCCACGACCTCTTGTTGAGCTTTCTCCTCTTTTATTGTTGTTGTTGTTGTTTTCATAGTTGGGCCTCCAACCTCGTCCATGTCCATATGCACGACCTCTTCCTCTTTCTTGGCCACCACCCCATCTTTGTTGGCTTCGATTACTTTCTTCCTTTTTTGAATCAATCCGTGTCTTAAGGACTTGCTCCACAGTCTCTTCCTTCTTCCTTTTCTTTTCTTCATAAGCTTGCAATGAGCCTAGAAGTTCCTCTATTGACATGGTCTCCAAGTTTTTTGTTTCTTCAATGATGGGGACAATATGTTCGAACTTTGAATCTAATGACCTAAGATTCTTCTCCATAATTCTTACATCATCTAACTTCTCACCATTTCTTTTAAGATTATTACTAACCACTAGAACTCTTGAGAAGTAATCAGAAACAAGCTCACCTTCTTTCATATGCAAAGTTTCAAACTCTCCTCTTAAAGTTTGAAGACGTACCTTTTTGACTTGATCAGCTCCCTTGTAAGACGTTCGAAGCTTCTCCCATGCTTCTTTGGCCAACTTTGATCCAGAAATTTTTTCAAAGGTATCATCATCCAATGCTTGATAAATTAGACAAAGAGCCTTCTTATCCCCTGTCCTTGATTTTTTCAAACCATCTCTTTGAATTTGAGATAAACCATCTTCATTCTCATGTTCAGTATAGCCATTTTCAACTATCTCCCATACATCGTGTGCTCCAAGGAGAGCCATCATCCTTAAAATCCAATTATCATAATTATTCTTGGTAAGCATTGGAACTTGTAGGGGAACGCCATTATTCGCCATCTCTATCTTTTTTTGAAAAAAAATCCTCGCTCTGCTACCACTTTGTTGAATATTTTTAGGCGAAAGAGGGAGAGAATATAAGAAAGAGGAGTTTTTATTATATTTTATTGTAGTAAACTTTTCTTTATTGATGATTTATTTCTTGCTTGACACAAAATGAGGGAAGAGCTCCTCTATTTATATGACTCAATAGAACATTCTAGATATAGAATACTCTAGAAACATGACTCGTTTGAAAACCCTAGAAATGACTCTTTAGGCAACTCTAGAAACATAACTATTATATAATTCTTATTTCTAGCAACTAATATAAAATTCTAGAGCTCTCACCAAATTCTATCAAATACAAGAAGACTCTAGAAACTTTAATAATAAGACACTTCTAGAAATTAACAAATCAAGTTTAATATTTCAACAGTTATATGGGATTATATATAATCCAGTGTATAATTATTCATAGCTTTAGGGGCACATTTTGTGGCCTTCGTTGAAGCCTTTAGAGGAAATTATTATTGCCTCTACTAAAGGAATATTACATATGGCCTACGTGGCACTGTATTAGACGCAAATTAAGATATTTATATAGCCCTAATTATTATTAGAGGCATAGTTTTTAGAGGCGGTTCCTCTCATAATTGTAAAGGAAATTTAATACAAGTTTTGGCCTCTACTAACAATATTAGAGGCAAATGTGAAATGCCTTTAATTATTTGATCTTAGGAAGTATTTAAAATTTTTTATGAATAATAAAACTTAAACAATATAACCTTACTAACAAAATTTTAAAACTTGCTTCAGTTGCCTCTATAATAACACAAGAGACACACACTTCGCGTTCCTACACAAGAGTTCGCACTTCACAACTATAACTCGCTTGAAAACAAGTATCACAAGATGGGCCTGAAAACCCATTTAATCCGACTAATGGATTACCCAAGATCGAGTCTGAAAACTCGACAAATAGATAGTGTTATCGAATTTCGATTCATAATCATAAGAGTGTCGACTAATGTCCCATAACCACTTGACGACACTCGACTATTTACTAAAAGTTAGTAAATTCCACTAATGTGTAACGAAATGTTCAATCGAACAAATCCAAGAATTAACTAGTGAAGTAAACACAAGCGTTTAATATCACTTGTTTTACTAGGCCATTTAATTCAATTTCTCATTCAAGTGAGACTTGTATTTGTATGGAAAAATAGTTTTGCTTTAACAACTAATTTAAAATCTTGATTCAAAAAGAGTAAGAATAAATCGATTATAGAAAACCCGATTTAATTCATATTTATAACTATACAACTTCCTTCAATGAAGTAGACAAGTATAATCACAAATATATATATATATACACACACACATACTTTAAAGTCTCTTATAAAATGGCTCTTTAAAACTGAAATTAATTGCAACAATAGTTTGGAAAAATAGATTTGAGAATAGCTTCTTTGAAAACAATTTGTGATATAAATATATATCAATGAAGTAGACAAGTATAATCACAAATATGTGCACCTCCACATCAAAAGAAATTACAACTAAAGCAATCAAAAGGCTGAGAAATAGGAGCTAATAAGGCCACAAATATCACATGAACAACCCAAGACGCAAGGCAAGCAACACCACTTTGGGAAGGGTTGAATATCACCTGGAATTCACGTTCTAGGTGACGACCGGTCGACCAGTGGGTTGCATGGAACGTGAGTTCCTGGCAACACTTTCTGCATTGACGACGCTCAAGACTCCGGCATATTTTCAGGCGATCTCGAGTCTTGTACTTGTAGACTTTACTCCATAACAAGACTAGCATGCATTTAACTATCCTTCAGAGTTTACTATCAAATATCCTATAGGTTTCAACTCTTAGTTTACAGTAATTTATACCGACAATCAATCCATCAAAATCATCCAAATAAAATCACAACACCCAATAATTCCAACATGCAAATCAAATAATGGTAGATGTGAGGTTCCCACCATTTCTTCTTAATATAGCTTGCTAAAACCCTTTCATTTCAACCTTGTATTTAGATTTTAGCAACCATAGAACTCAACTTTTACAAAAAAAACACAAGAATTCAAATCTCTAATCAAAACTGAAATAATTGGAACCAGATAATAAGTTAAGGCTGGAATTACATACCTTAAATTTTATAAATTTTCTAGAATTTATTTTTATTTTAATTTGAGATTTTTGATTGAGTTTGTAAGAAGGAAGGGAACTCTAGCTTGCTTCTTCCTGAATTATGAACATACAAGATATTTGTACCAAAATTGGGCACAACACTCTTCAGAAGTTTTTGAAGAGATAAAATGAAGAAATTAAATGGAAAAAGAGGATTATCTAACAAAAACCCCAAAAACAAATATGAAAGTAATAAGAACGCACTAAAACACAAGGATTTAGAGTGGTTCGGCGTGTTGCCTACGTCCACTATGAAGTTGAATGCTTTATTGATGTTTCTTTGATGATTACACTTTGATTTCAGTGGGTTACAACAGATAATGATGATGTACAGCAGTGAAATTCGTTATTGGCAGCAGCTATGGAGTTTAGATCTGGATCCGGTAGAGTCTGGGTGTTGGCGAATTCAAAGAAGAAGAAGATCCCTTTTCTGTATGCCCTGAGGCTCTATTTATAGGTGTAGGAGGCTGATATTTCACTCAGATCTCGGGAGACACCCTCTGGCATGTGACTAGGCCCGCGCGCCCAAGCCCGAGAAGTTTCGGCCCGATCCGTGATCAATACGAACGGATTTCGTATCGATTAAGATTGCGTCCGATGGAGTCGAAATTTGGCGTAGACATTCTTTAGCATGTACGTAAACTTCTGTGAAAATTTCATAGCATTTGGACTTGTAGATTAGAAGATATGATCGATACGAATTAGGACTTTCGTTTGGCTGTTTTGTTCGACTCCATCATTTCGACTCGATCCCGTTCGACTCGATAGCTATGTGTGATCAAGTGGTGACGTGGCGAGCATTCTCCGGATCGAGTCACCTTCTTAGCTGAGTCGTTCTAGGAATTTTGCTCTGTTCGTATCTAGGCGCTTGTGTTGTTCGAATCGATAGAAGGTGGCCCTTGTTTCGTGTCGATGGAGAGCACATGGAATAACTCGACTGTGTGGCCTTGTTCGTATCGATTGGAAACGGCTCCATTTGATCGATACGAAGTTGACGTGGCCAGGTGGACTCGAACACTTTAGCTATCGATTGATACGAATAACCATGACGTGGATCGATGCGAACAAGTACTTCTCGATGGATATGAAGTAAGGTCAACTAATGGATACGAACTTGATCGAGTCGAACAGAGGCTTGGTGATGGATGCGGAGCTGATCGAGTCGAAGTGGGCCCTGGTGATCGATGCGGAGCCGATCGAGTCGAAGTAAGCTTTCTGATGGATACGAAGTGCACTTACCTGCTGATGGATACGAAAATGATTGAGTCAAAATGACGGGGTTGCGACCCCGATTGATTCGAAACGATGGATACGAATGGATGGGTTTTCCAACTTGCATCGATCATAACATGAGCATATGAACTTGGATTGACTTGAAATTTGGAACGTTGGCTCTCATAGCTTCGCTTGTTGTGTCATATCAATTTTAGCTCGATCCGGACTCGGACAAAATTCGTCGATATCCATAGTGAGCTTGTGTATAACCAATCTCTAAGACGAACCATCAGTGGTTACTAGTCAACTCCTTGATGTCACGGCCTTGCCAAAAGGCGGGATAACATTTTCCCCCTAAAGTATGTTTTGTGGAAACATGACGTTCTTTGAAATGCTGCAATCTTCATTCTGAATAGTTATCGCCTTTTCGATGGAAGTTGTAATCTTCGACTGATTTTCTCAATAATGTAAACTGTTGACTATCATCTGATGTACCCTGTATTGTTGCAGCTATTTGCTAGTGATTAGCCGTTTGTTGTTGTAATCGTTATTAGATGGGTGTCCAATTCTTGTGGACGTTGAAAATTGAATATTAGTCCGACATATATGCATATATTTTAATCTGACTCTCGTTGACGTTTGCACGTTCACGAGTCGTTGTCAGTTTATCTCGATTCAAATTTCATACCGATCCTCTCTTGAATCGATGTGTAATCCGAATTGTAACAATGTTTGACGGTTGTTTTTGAATGTTCCTTCGTATCGATCCTCTCCTGAATCGATATAAAAGGTTTAAATATTGTCTTTGCATCGATTTTTATTGCATTGATGGATACGAGATGAGCATTTCGAATATATGGATGTGGGGTTCGATGGATACGAAGCGGATGTTCGTATCGATAGAGTTCAATGCCTTCAGAACAGTCCCTGTTGTGTATTTTGAATCGATGGGTCTGGTGTCATTGGACACGAATAGACAATTCGTATCGATAGGTTTGAACCGATCGTTCGTATCGCTGCACTGGGGATGGAGTCGAAGATGATCGATACGAACAGTGGTTTCGTATTGATGGATTCGAACTGCACATTTCATGTTGCTAAACTGGGGACGGAGTCGAAAGTGATCGATACGAATAAGGGCTTCGCAAAGATGGATTTGGTGACGACTTCGTATCAATACAGACTTGAGTTCATGGATTCGAACAGTTGCTTCGAACCGATTCGGAGGCGACACATTGCAAACGGTCGAGTTCACTAGAATGCGTATCATTTTTTTCCTTCACCTTAGAGTCCATATAAATACTGTGGACTTAGCCATTTTCCACTTTTTACTTTTCACTCTTCTGCCTTGTCTTCGTATCGATAAAGAACTCGAGAAAGAAAACACTGTCTTCGAATCGATCCAACTCATTCCTTAATCTAGCGCGACAACATCTGACTTTAGGTAGATAAACAACAAATCCATTATGAAAATGACGAGACTCGAATCTCAGTGCCAGTTCATTCGACGTCATCGCCGATTCCGTCACTGTTGATGCCGGGACTTGGTCGATGTTGAATTGAGAAGGAGCAACGACGTGTTATCTGCTTGGGGAAGGAGGAGTAAGGAGGGATGCGAAGGAAGTGAGACTTCTGTATTTCGTATCGATCGATTGGGGAAGAAGGTGTTTTGCTTCGTATCGATCCCGAAGGGTAATCTCGTATCGTTGCCTTGCCTTGGGCTTCGTATCGATCGTGGAGTAGTTGTTCAGCATCGGCCGTTTCGACACGATATTGATCGATTCGAAGTAGACGCTTTCCGATCGATTCGAAGTGGTCGTTGTCTGATCGATACGAAGTAGATGTCTTCCAATCAATACGAACTGCGTGTCATGGGATCGATACAAAAGTGTCTCTTCCTGATCGATACGAATTCGAATTCGTTTCCCTGATGGATACGAACAGCTATACAGATCGACGTGAACTCGAATTTTGATGACCGACGATGAATCTAACTTTGATGATCTTGAAAATTCTTGTGCATTTGAATATCTAACTCCGACGAGCTTCAACTTGGCATAATTGGACTTGACCATTGGACTGCATATTTGATCTCCCTTCGAAGCTCGTCGATGGAACTGCAACTTTAACAAAAATTTAACAAACTTTAACTTGGATTGATTGCTAATTTCTGGATGGCACGGTTGTGACGGTCGGCGATGACGGTCATTCCGACTGAATTTTGAAGTCTCGTCATTTATATGCTTTCTTCACTTCTGTAGAACTTCTCAAGTGATATACAGTACTACACTGCACAACACACTCGCACACCTTACAATGGGGGATGCACGGGTTTATTATCTGTTTAACGATGATTTTTCATAAGCTAGTTAGTCATGGAATCTTCAAGTTCGCAACAGCAGGAACTTCCGAGTTCAATTCCTTTCGCCATAGAGATACCGGTCATCGAAGCCGAAGTTATAGATCCAGCTCCTGACGAGCTTCCAGGCGCCAGGTTCATTTGCAATCCACAAGATTCTGTGCCGTTCGGCATCTCCGAAGATATGCTGGGACGGATTCGTTTAAGGAATGGCTTGTCGCTTGACGACGTGTTGCTGCAAGGGCCAAATGACAGGCCACATGTTCCCCCGAAGGGGTTTACTGCTTTCAACCGTCACGCTTGCACAACGGGGATACTTCCTCCTTTCAATCAATATATAAGGGAGATGCTATCATTCCTCGGAATAACTCCATCCCAACTACACCCCAATGGGTACACTTTGTTGAACAACACCTTCATTCTGTTTATGGAGATTCTCTTTCGACCACCAAAGCCGATCGAGATCAGATATCTATTTAACATTAAGAGTCGTGGAGACAGCCCTTCTTTCACCTTCCTGGAAGTGGTTAGGAACTGTCAAATAGTGACCGGGTCCTGGGGAAGGCTGAGTTACTTTAAGACTAAATGGTTCTACGTTCAGTGCCCCTTGGATTCGCTAGGCGGTGGTTGGATAGACGTAAGCATTGCAATCTTTCTCTTGAATTATCGAGATAATAATGACCGATCTCAAATCTGACATACTTCTCTTCTTTTACAGCCGCAATTTCTCGACCCGATGGTGGATATTTTAGGGAGCTTGTGCGGATCCTCCAAGCGGTTTCGAGTGAAGAGAGGCATATTGACTTGGTTCTGACCGACAGAAACTTGAGAATTGTCGGGTTGATCGAACGTAAGCAAAGCATACGGCTGGAAGGGTCACTTAGAGTGGTCTCGAAGAAACGGGTGAAGCGCAAGGCGCCCAGAGTCGTAATAGCTGAAGAAGTTGATCCGAAGTGAACGCCTACTGATAACGAGCTCCAGGCTGGGCCTTCTTCCGATGTCCAGGATTCAGGAGGAAGAAGAAGAGGCAAGGCAGTTGCTCACAAGCGTTATAAATCCGTGAGAGTAAAATCCATGGTTATGTCCTTGCCCGTTCAGGGGATTAGAATTTTGGAGGCTCCTCCCCCGCAAGTAGAGAATCCTTTCGGAGGGCTTGCTGATATTCCGATTCCGGATTATGTGTCGTTTCAACACGACACCGGGATGAAGGAGCTTGATAATGCTCTCGAACTGAGTGGGTCGCTTGCTATGAGTGCGGCCGACATTTCCGGTTGGTCGGGGGGTTGCACATGCATACACTTCACTGCACGACATGATTCATAACTGTAAATCGTCCAACCTAAGGAATCTCTAACTCTTCCTTCGTCTCCTATTTTCAGGTACGATGTCCGGAAGAGGATCAATGCTCGGGAGTCTTCGCTCGACCCGGAAGTCTTCTACCTATTATGATTCCCGCAGGAGAGACTCTGATAGAGACCGCAATCGCGGGTACTCTAACCAAGATAGGTATGGGCATGACAGGGACAGAGAATACAAACATAGATCTAGATCACGCTATCCTCCTCTTAGACTTCCATCTCCGCCTCCTGTTCTTATTCCACATCCACCAGAGCCTCCACGTCATAGGCCATCTTCTCACACTTCTAGATCCGAGACTCATCTCCAGAGGGTCGAAACCACGGCCCCCATAATTGCAGAGTAGGTCCCAGCTGAGCCGACAGGAGAAAGGGTCGTTAAATTGGCTCAGATGAGGAAGGATTTTCCGAACATATGCTTCGATGGCTACGTCTTTCCACCTCACTTAAAGAGAATCCCATCTGGAGTGGAAAACATGATGCATGATTATGTTCATGACATCTACACCCAGTACAGAGAGTGGTAAAGGCTGCAGAGAAAGCCTCCAAGGTGGCCTTCGAGCGAGCCAAAGCGCTTGAGAAAATGGAGACTGAACTCGCTCAAAGGGACCGGATCATTCAAGTGCTCACTGCTGAGGCCAAGTCTTCTCGGAAATCTGAAATTGAGGCCATTAAAAAGGCTGACGAAGCGAATGTGGCTATGGAAAGGTTGAGGCAGACACATGTTGCCTTGGTGGAGGAGATGGGCCATCGAAATACTACAGTCACCGCCGAACGAGATGCGGTGGTCAAGGAACTCAACGAGCTTAAGGCTAAATTTTCCGACATGGCCAAGGAAAAGGATGATGCGAATAATGCAGCCCGGGAGGGGTGCGAACAAGCGGTTCTGCTTAGGGGTGAATGGGATGCGGCTGTGGCTAAAGTCCGCAAGGTGGAGACTGAGGTCGAGGAGAAAGTGAAGTCGGCCGAGTCCAGGCGAGAGGCTAATATTGAAGACCTTCTCGTTGTTTACAACGCTAACGTGCTAAGGCACAGGGGTCTAGCTTGGCTCGATGATTATCCAGCGCATCTACACAACGCCTGGGGCCGATTAGTTGAAGAAGAGAAGGAGGCGTGTCTGGGTGAGTCTGTGGATGAGTTTGAACTCGAGAATCGCATTCTGAATGAAGATGAAAGGAAGATTCTTCATGAGTCAATGATTCTGCATGAAAAGGAAAGACTCGGCGCCCAGCACTTCGAAGTAGGAGAGGGTTCAGGTGTTGAACACCATGATGCCAGTCTTGAACTTCCAGCGTCAACCCAGCCTGAATCTGTGCCTGCGGTTGATCCCCAAGCTATTCCTGCCTATAATCTGGATTAGCCGCAGATGTCTCCGGCTACATAACAAGTTGCTGAAGTCGCTCAGCCGCCTACAAGTCAAACTGAGGAAGGTATTCTGAACATTCCACATATCTGCCTTAAGTTGGAATTTTTATTTGAATTAGATTCTGACAGTTCTCTTATTCTTTGTCCAGTGATCGACGCTGCACCTGTCGAGCCTCCTGCTACTCAAGACTCATACCAAACGCAGGAGGCTATCGTTACCGAAGCGATCACTGTAGCTACAACTGCCCCACTTGACGACATGCAGGGAAGCACACTTGTTTTTGATGAGCAGTTGATGGAAGAGCTCTTTCATCGTCATGGCGATCCTTTAGCTGACTTACCATTTGTCATGGGCAGAGGCGTTCCTGCTACAAGCTTTTCGCTGCCGACCGCTGACGCTCCCGGCGAGGCCCAAGCGATTACTGAAGAGGAAATTTTGGCCGAAATCAATGCTGAAATGGCAGCAGCGGCTCACGGTGGCAGTTTTGGAGGTGGAACGGCGGCACTTGGTCCAACTCCGCTTAGAATGATATCGCCTGGCGGTACAGTTTTCGACATAAGTGCGCCTATTTCGTCTTCTACGCTTGATCTTGTTCCTCCGACTCCGCCTGCAGGAAGCATTCCTATTCATTCGAGCTCGGAGGAGGATGTTGAGATCATGCCCCCGCCTGGAGACCGACTACCGAAAAGCCAGGGCTCAAAGAGGAAGGGCAGTGGCGGCTCCAGCGGGTCTACACCGAAAAGGAAGCCGAGGAAGAAGAAAGATTAAACATGCTTTCTTGGTTTATTTTGATTTGCATTTTGTCGGCCGTGTATAGATGCGGGTTCGGCCCCTGCTAGTAGGAATTTTTTGGGAACAAACTTGTATATGAATTTCTTCTATAAATAGTAGAAATGAAACTTTTCTTTCTTTAGCTTCTTGTGTATTTGCTTAAGTGTTTCAATATCTGAAGTACACTGGTGAAGTTTCATGTTCCGAGTCAAGTTTGTTTTTTTGTTTTGCCAGGTCTGGAAACTGTAGACGTGGTTCACGATCGGGAAGTGAGTTGAATTTTGACAACGCACTGCTTCAGTCAATGGTCGATGTTTAAATCATGCCCCCCAGTCTTGGGGGTGAGTTGTGGAATACCAGTCAATGTTCGCTCCTTACTTATAACAAGTTCAGTCTAGTGCCATTGGACGGATGTCTGAGACAAGCGGAGATCGAGTGATTCATCCATTCTTGTTTGATTATTGATGATCAAATCTGCACTCTGGGGATCCTCGTTTTGCTTACCGGCGGTTGGTCACGCCGGCTTGAGTTTAAATTATACGTCCACGCTCTGGGACTCAGAATCGACATTTATACTCCAACTCGCGCTCTGGGAATTCGGAGTTGGTGTTTATACTCCGACTCGCACTCTGGGAGTTTAGAGTTGATGTTTATACTCCGTTTCGCACTCTAGGAATCCGAAGTTTGTGTTTATACTCCGACTCGCACTCTGGGGGTTCAGAGTTGATGTTTATACTCCGTTTCGCACTCTGGGAATCCGGAGTTGATGTTTATACTCCGTTTCGCACTTTGGGAATCCGGAGTTGATGTTTATACTCCGTTTTGCACTTTGGGAATTCGGAGTTGATGTTTATACTCCGACTCGCACTCTGGGACTTCGTAGTTGATGAGCAGACGATCAGTCACATCTGCTGTATGTTTTTGGGTTTCGCTCGCACTCTGGGAACGAAAGGTGTATCAGGATCATGGATGGTCGGATCTCATCCACCCTGAGTTAACAAGTGAGGTCGTTAGGTGGAAGGGTCCACCCTCCTCAAACTTGGTTCAGATACGGGCGAAGTCATTAGGCGGACGGATCCACCCTCTTTGCAGACGTATTTTTATACTCTAGTTCGCGCTCTGGGAATCCGGAGTTAAGTGAAGGATTGTCGTGTATCAATCCTTTTTTGAACTTTGGTGTGATGGCTCGTCCCCGAGCTCGGGTTTCACTTAGTGAGTGACCGGTCGCATCACAGTCACTCCCTATTTGAATAAATCCCACCGTATGGTGAGACTTAGCTCTCCGTGCATAGTGATGATCATATGAAGCATTTCAAGTAAATCACAGCTCTGGCTCGAAGAGATTGCATTTTATTACTGAAATAAGAAAATATAGCAAAGTCAGTTGCCTTATTACAAGTTCTAATTTCGAAATGCAGAAACAAATTGCAAAATGGAAAATAAACTAAATGAATAAACATAGCCCGTTATGTGTAGTAGCGACGAAGACTCTCGCTATTCCAGGCTCTTGGCAAAGTAAGACCGTCAACGGTCGATAGTTTGAATGTTCCATCTCCAAACCTTCGTTCAATGACATACGGTCCCTCCCATGTCGGCTTCATATGCGAAGGAACCAGATAGATTCTTTTTAGGACGAGATCGCCTAGTTCAAAGGTTCGCGGGCGGACCTTGGCGTTGTACAATCGGGCGACTTGACTTCGATGCGTGGCTGCCCTCAAATCAGCCTCTTCACGCTTCTCATCTAGTAAATCGAGAGATTCAGCAAGTAATATAGCATTGGTCTTCGGATCATAGTATGTCACACGATGAGAAGGTGCTTCTAGCTCGACTGGAATAACAGCTTCTGAACCATAAGAGAGAGAGAATGGAGTGTGACCGGTTGCGGACTTGTGGGTTGTTCGGTAAGCCCATAAAGCCATAGGAAGTTCATTGACCCACTTGCCCCCGACCTTTTCCAGTCGCTTTTTCAGAATGGACTTTATAACTTTGTTGACCGCTTCGACTTGTCCGTTCGCTTGAGGGTGTGAAACCGCAGAGAATTTCTTTTGGATGTGAAATTGTTTGCAAAAATCTTTAAATTCAGCACTGTCGAATTGGGCTCCGTTGTCAGTGATAGTGGAATATGGGAGACCGAATCGACAAATAATGTTGCGGACTACAAAGTTGATTACTTTTTTCGTCGTTATGGTAGCAAGTGCTTCGGCTTCAGCCCACTTTGTAAAGTAATCTACCGCGACGATGGCGTATTTCGCACCACCTTTTGCCAGAGGTAGAGCACTGATGATGTCGATGCCCCACATTGCAAATGGCCATGGGCTGACCATTTGAGTTATCTCAGTAGGCGGGGCTCTAGGAATTCGAGCATGCTTTTGACACCTATCACATTTCTTTGCATAATCCGATGCATCGCGATTCATAGTAGGCTAGTAATACCCATATCGAAGTATTTTCTTGGCAAGTGCTTGCCCCCCGGTGTGATCGCCACATTCTCCCTCGTGTACATCGTGTAATACTCGTTTGATTTCATCGTGAGCGATACACCGAAGTAATGGACAAAGTACCCTCTTCTGTACATGATTTCATCCTGGATGGTGAATCGTGAGGCCTTCCGAAGGACTTGTCTCTTTTCATTCCTACGCTCTGGCAGGGTTCCGTGCTCAAGGTAAATTTTGAATGGAGTCATCCATGATTCCTTATCGGGAACGGTTTCACATACCCAGTCTATTTCTGCCCTGTCAATGCTTGGGGAAGTTAACGTCTCTACGGGAATGAGTCCCATTTGCTGAGCTTCACCTGTGCTGGCTAACTTTGCCAATGAATCGGCTTTTTGGTTGTGTTCTCGAGGTATACAATAAATGGCATAATAATCAAATTGATTTAGCACTTCCTGAACTCGAGCTAAGTAAGTAGCCAGCCTTCGATCTCTCGCTTGATACTCTCCCCGTACCTGACACACAACTAACTGTGAATCACAGTAAATTTCCACCGCGATAATTCTCAAATCTCTGGCAAGCTTTAGTCCAGCTAAGAGGGCTTCATATTCTGCTTTATTATTGGTTGCATGAATATCAAACTTCAAAGCATAGCATATAGATCGGCCTTCGGGGGTTTCGAGTACAACACCAGCGCCCGAACACCGGTCGTTTGATGCACCATCAGTGTACAGCTTCCAGACGTATTCGGAGGATTTACTGGTTTCGGGAAAGTCCTCTGGAACGGTAAATTCAGCTATGAAGTCAGCTAGGACTTTTCCTTGAATCGCTCGTCTTGGAGTGTAAGTGATATCGAACTGGCTCAGTTCGATGTTCCACTTGAGTAACCTACCAGACGTCTCAGGCCGCGTAAGGACCTGTCATAACGGCTGGTCGGTGTAAACAATAATGGGATGTGCCTGGAAATACGGTCGGAGTTTTCTTGATGCAATAACAAGGCAATAAGCCAACTTTTCTAATTTCGGATAATTCCTTTCAGCCCCAGTCAATCGCTTGCTGACGTAGTATACTGGCTTCTGTATCTTGTCTTCTTCCTGAATTAGAGCAGCGCTGATAGCGTTTTTTGATATCGCCAAGTATACGTATAACTTCTCATGATCGATAGGCTTTGACAAGATAGATGGTGTGGATAGATGCTGAACTAGTGCTTGGAAAGCGCCTTCACACTCTGTGATCCATTCAAAGTTTCGTTTTCCTTTTTGGATCAGATCGAAGAAGGGAATGCATTTGTCCGTGGACTTTGAAATGAACCTACTCAATGCTGCTACTTTCCCATTGAGACTCTGGACTTGCTTTATAGTTTTCAGAGTTTCAAGATTTCTGATAGTCAGATCTTTTCAGGGTTAGCCTCGATCCCTCTAGCATTGACGATGAACCCAAGGAATTTTCCGGATGCGACTTCAAAATGACATTTCAATGGGTTAAGCTTCATTCTGTACTCTCGAAGTATGTTGAACATAGTTTCCAAGTCTTTAACATGATCAGTGGAAAACCGTGACTTCACAAGCATGTCGTCTACATATACTTCCATGGTTTTCCCGATTTGATTGGCAAACATCCGATTGACCAATCGTTGATAAGTAGCCCCGGTATTCTTGAGTTCGAATGGCATGAATTTGTAGCAATAAAGTCCCAGATTGATTACGAAGCTGGTATGTTCTTGATCAGGTAAGTACATTGGTACCTGATTGTAGCCAGAATACGCATCCATGAAGGATAAGAGTTCATGTCCAGCTGTCGAATCTACGAGCTGATCAATTCTGGGGAGTGGGAAACTATCTTTGGGACAAGCTTTATTCAAATCGGAAACATCGACACACGTTCTCCATTTTCCGTTCGGCTTTCGGACGAGCACGGGATTCGACACCCATTCAGGATATAGAGCATCTCGAATGAACCCGTTCGCTTTAAGCTTTTCTTTTTCTTCTTTAAGGGTGGTAGATCTCTCTGGATCCATACCATGCCTTTTCTGTTTGACCGGGACATGCCGCGGGTCAATATTCAGAGTGTGGCTCGCGATGTCCGACGAGATCCCACACATGTCAGAATGCGTCCAGGCGAATACGTCAAGATTCGCCCGTAGAAATTCAACCAATTCCTCTTGAGTTTGCTGGCTTAGCTGAGACCCAATCTTTATCATTTTTGAATCATCGTCATCGTCAATTGGGACATCAATCGTCAGCTCGGCCAGGGATGCTTGACTCTCTTTAGATTCTCCTTCGTCTTCAGTTTCTCTTAGGTCAAGGTCCCTTTGGAATTGGTTGGGGTGCCCAGGCCTTGGCCCGGGCGTTAATTGTCAATTATCAGCAAAGCGGACGCAGAGAGATTCCTCTACGCCCTTTCCTTTCTCCTTTCACTGCGCCTCTCGCAGCTCTGCGACATAACAAGCTCTTCCAGCAGCCTGATCTCCCTGAATGATTCCCACTCCATGATCAGTGGGAAACTTTAAAGTCAAACACCACGGGGCAATGGCTGCCCTGAATTCAACGAGGGCCGGTCGGCCCAGGAAAGCATTATAAGGGGAGTCTATGTCCAAAACAACGAACTGTAACATCCGTACTCTCCGACGTTCTCCAACTCCCAACTCCACTGGCAGTTTAACCATTCTAGTGGGTATAGTAGCACTTCCGTTGAAACCATGGATTCGGGATTGACAAGGTTTCAAGTCCTTGGCTTCCATTCTCATTTGATCATAAGCTCGCTTAAACAAAATATTCACAGAGCTTCCACTGTCAACTAAGATCCTCTTTATCCAAGCAGGACCTACTTGAGCTGAGATGACCAGTGGATCAATGGTGGGGGCTTTGACTTAATCAGCGTCTTTGTTTCTAAACACGATGTCATCTGTCATCGTCTTCTGTTGCTTGGCCGGAGCCCCTTCATCAAAACCACTATAACATTCGAAGTCCGCATGCCTGATAGAGCTGGCATATGACTCCATTTCCTTCCATCTTTGGTCTGCTGGATGAGGACCACCACTTATTATATTAATAACCAATCTCCCGCCAGTACGAGCGGGTTCTTCCTGCCTTTTCGGATTTGGCGCACGATTCTGATTCGATGGGCCCGCATCACCTGACTGCGGCGCCCGCACATACTGATCCAGCTTTCGTTCGCGTATCAGTTTCGCAATGAGATCTTGTAGATGACGACACTCATTTGTGTTATGGCCATAACTTTCGTGGAATCTACAAAACTTTCATGTCTGGATTTGTCTTTCTGTCGGTGGCTTCGGGGCAGGTTTCTTGTATTGCATGGTATTACAGGTCTGTAAATAGACATTTTCCATCGACGTGTTCAATGGAGTATAATTGTCGAACATTGGAGCTCTACGTCATGGACTGCGATTCTGATCTCATTTTTTAGGTTGATTTCCACTGTCCCTCTGCTGGTTCTGTTTATTTTGCACGTTCAACTGAACTTTTCTAGAACTCTCTCTGGATTGTTTAACGGCAATGTTACTCTGAATTCCTTCAATGTTGGGCCCTGCGTCATCCTGCTTCCTAGACTGTTTCGCATCCTCCCTTCTCAAGAATTGGGCTGCCTTGGAATAGAAACGGAACAATGACGCAGGCGGCTTCCCAGCTAACCAATTTCCGAACTCGGAATCAGCATCGATCCCTTTAGTCAATGCCATCAGGATAGAGTTGTCATTGGGATTGCTTATTTCTGCACACGCAGCATGGAATCGCTCCAAGTGACGTCTAAGTGTTTCTCCGGGAGCTTGTGTAACATTAGACAGAGTGTTAACATCCTTAGTCCTCGCTACGTGCATACACAATTGTTCAACAAACTTGGTGGCCATTTGGTCAAAATTAGAAATGGATCGCGGTGGCAAACGAATAAACCACATAGTTGCAATGCCCCCAGGGAAATGGGGAAACTACGGCATTTTACTGCATCATCAGCTCTCGCAGCATTCATCAGCCATTCGTACTTCAGGATGTGTTGATTGGGATCAGAACTCCCTTCGTAGACCGGCAAAGTTGGCATCCTGAAGCGCCGAGGTGGTTCAGCATATAATATATCATCGGTGAAAGGGGTATGACTCCGGGAGATTCCCCAGTCGTCATTACTGAGACCCTGACTTTCATGGATCATTTGATGAATCATCGTAGGTATATCCGGCATCCGGATACTAGGAGCATGCTGGGCCAAGGTGTGGTCGGGTTCCACAGCGCAAGTCTGGACCGAATGCGGTCGACGGTCCGTGCCTCGCCTCCTTGGTTCAACATTCTAAGGGACATAAAGCTCTGGAGTCTGCTCTCGCTGATTTTGTTGAGAATCAGCTTGGTTTCTAGCATCAACCCCTTGTTCGGTAGCGGTGGTAGTAGCAATGTTGCCTGTGACATGGTAAGGAGTAGCACCTCCTCGGGATGAAGGTCATGTATGTTGACTAGCAGATGGTCTAGTTCTGGGTTGTCCTAGGTTTGAGGCAGGTTGGTGTCCTGTGGCCTGGGTGTAGCTTACACCCAGCCGTGGGCGTGTGGATCTGTGATGACCGTCTGATGAGGCTGAACTCTCTGTGGAAGAATAAGAGCCTTGGTCTCTTCTGGATCTTCTTCGCCTTTGGCGATTTAGCTGGTTGGACAACTCTGTGTTGGCGTGCAATTGTTCAGTTAACTATTGCCGACTCTGGGTCAATTCTTGGAGCAACATCTGAAACTCTTGTCTGGTAACCGGGCCTGATGGATCTTAAGGTCCGGTGACATCTTGGTTGGATGGAGGCAATTGCACGGGATTCTGTCGGTCATGTCCTCCTTGATCAGAAGCTATAGAGGTAGTTCGTGTACTTACCATGGTGAATTAATGAAAGTCCTTTCCTAGATCTGATGCAAAATCTGAATAGAATAAAAGGGCTTCAAAGTTATAGATCTGGATCTTCTTCTTGGATTTATGCAATCCGGTATCGATAGGAGATCCAAAGAGCAGGAGAAAAATTGGGTTTTTCTCAGTGAAAGCACCAAAGTGTTTGTACCAAAATTGGGCACAACACTCTTCGGAAGTTTTTGAAGAGATAAAATGAAGAAATTAAATGGAAAAAGAGGATTATCTAACAAAAACCCCAAAAAAAAATATGAAAGTAATAAGAACGCACTGAAACACAAGGATTTAGAGTGGTTCGGCGTGTTGCCTACGTCCACTATGAAGTTGATTGCTTTATTGATGTTTCTTTGATGATTACAATTGATTCAGCGGGTTACAACAGATAATGATGATGTACAGTAGTGAAATTCGTTATTAGCAGCAGCTATGGAGTTTAGATCTGGATCCGGTAGAGTCTGGGCATTGGCGAATTCAAAGGAGAAGAAGATCCATTTTCTGTATGTCCTGGGGATCTATTTATAGGTGTAGGAGGCTGATATTTCGCTCAGATCTCGGGAGACATCCTCTGGCATGTGACTAGGCCCGCGCGCCCAAGCCCGAGAAGTTTCGGCCCGATCCGTGATCGATACGAATGGATTTCGTACGATTTGCGTCCGATGGAGTCGAAATTTGGCGTGGACATTCTTTAGCATGTACGTAAGCTTCTGTGAAAATTTCATAGCATTTGGACTTGTAGATTAGAAGATATGATCGATACGAATTAGGACTTTCGTTTGGCTGTTTCGTTTGACTCCATCATTTCGACTCGATAGCTACGTGTGATCAAGTGGTGACGTGGCGAGCATTCTCTGGATCGAGTCACCTTCTTAGCTGAGTCGTTCGAGTCATTTTAGGACTTTTGCTCTATTCGTATCGAGGCGCTTGTGTTGTTCGAATCGATAGAAGGTGGCCCTTGTTTCGTGTCGATGGAGAGCACATGGAATAACTCGACTGTGTGGCCTTGTTCGTATCGAATGGAAACGGCTCCATTTGATCGATACGAAGTTGACGTGGCCAGGTGGACTTGAACACTGTTAGCTATTGATCGATATGAATAACCATGACGTGGATCGATGCGAACAAGTACTTCTCGATGGATACGAAGTAAGGTCAACTGATGGATACGAACTTGATCGAGTCGAATAGAGGCTTGGTGATGGATGCGGAGTTGATCGAGTCGAAGTGGGCCCTGGTGATCGATGCGGAGCCAATCGAGTCGAAGTAAGCTTTCTGATGGATACAAAGTGCACTTACCTACTGATGGATACGAAAACGATCGAGTCGAAATGATGGGTTGCGACTCCGATCGATTCGAAACGATGGATACGAATGGATGGGTTTTCCAACTTGCATCTATCATAACTTGAGCATATGAACTCGGATTGACTTGAAATTTGGAACGTTGGCTCTCATAGCTTCGCTTGTTGTGTCATATCAATTTTAGCTCGATCCGGACTCGAACAAAATTCATCGATATTCATAGTGAGTCTGTGTATAACCAATCTCTAAGACGAACCGTCAGTGGTTACTAGTCAATTCCTTGATGCCATGGCCTTGCCAAAAGGCGGGATAACACAAGACTGTAGTGAGATGAAAATAAATTGTTCTCTTATGTTTGCTTATCTTTGGGCCTTGGGTCAAAGTAAGACTTAAAAAGAAATGAATTTATTTATATCTTTTTTTATCTTATTCTTTAAATACATTTCCATCTAATGCTTTAACTAAATGTCATATGGTATTTTCCAATACCCATTATTAATCAATTCTTCCAATTTATCAACATGCATTGATATCAATCCATAATTTCTAATGCAACTTTTTAAGTCAATTTTCTAATCATACATTAACATGATTATTACAACTTGAACACTTCTATTTTTAGATAACCCTTCTACTATTAATAACTTTTCCCTAAAGACCACATTTCGTAAATAGAAATATATATCTTTGTTTATCGATATAATTTTTCTAATGATATTTTACTATATTTAAAATTAATTTCCCAACACTTTCCACATCCGAAGTATGCAATTTTTAGGCTTATGGGAAGTAAATTATTTAGCTTCAAAATATTTATAACACACGTTATTTCTAATATTATAAAAAAAATTTAGAATTCTCATTCCAAAAGAATTCATTACCTTCTATAAAAGAACCCTAGTTCAAATTTCTCAATTAAATCTTTAATTTGCATCATTATTTATTTTATTAGAGTGACACAAAAATCAGGGTTGTTACATCCCTTTTATAGTAACTACTTACATTTCAACCCCTAAAGAATTTAAGGTTTCAATTTTAACAACACTTGCTGACTTGGATTAAAACTAAATTCCACATTTCATTAAGTGATTGGTGGCTGATTAAATCTGAAATCGATGTTAACGGAAACAGACTCGTAGTTGGTGGATATCATTATTCCATGGTACTTTTCCAAATTCATCTTGATTAATATTTGTTTTTTTCCTTTTTAAATTTGTCTATGGAGTTTGGATTTTTGTTGATTGTTTGGAATGGCTGAGTTTATATGACCTGTGTCCTGCTTGCAAAGAAGAAAAAGCTATGCATATTTTTACTTTTGCACTGGTTGTGAAGACATTTGATCCCTATACTCTCGAGACTATTGATGGTTCTACTCTAAGATTTTAGGGTGCTATAAATAGGCCGCGAATGTAGTAGAATGGGTTTCCCCCTAAAGTACCACTACTAAAACGGCTTCGTATAGCGGTAGGCGTTTGCGACGGCTAAAAAATGCGGCCGTCGCTAGCCGTCGCTATACGAAATATACAGGCTGCTTCCCGCAAGCAGAACTTTCATTCCTTTCCCACCAAAATTAAACCCTCCTTCCCCCAATCCGCCGCCCCCCGTCACCGCAGCCGCCGCCCCGCCTTCCGCCGCCTCCAAATCACCCAAATTCGCCTAGGTATGCTTCTAATATCTATTTTGAATGTAAATTTGATGTTTTTTAGGTTTAGTTTAAACCCTAATTAAATTAGGATTTGTTGTTAAATTAGGATTTGTTGTTAAATTAGGTATTAGTAGTGTTGTATGTTGATTTGGTAGATTAATTAGTTTATTATCATGAAGTTAAATTAGGTATTAGATTAATTAGTTTATCATGAAGTTGAATAAATGGTTGATGTAGATAATTAGTGTTGGCGATTAACATGGTTAGTTGTGTTAGGTGAAAAATTAGTGTATATTAATTATTAACTTGGTTATTGATAAATTTACATGAAAGTATTTCATAGTTTATAAAATTGATAAATTACAAATTTAAGTTGTTAAGTGAATTTAAATTGACAAATTTTTATTTAATAATTAGATTTTTATTGTTTTCTAATTATCTATTTGATAATTAGATTTTGTTGTTTTCTAATTATATTCATTGATAATTCTTCTATTTATCTTGTTGATTTAGCGACGGCTAGCGATGGCAGAAGTTGTTCCGAAAAGTGGCGGGTAAGTATCAATTTTATTTAAAGTATAAGTTTTAAAATCCACTAAACATGTATATTCATAACTTTTGCAGGGGCTTTGAGGTGGAGCCATCATATTATATTCTACAGGTTTCGAGGAAGGCTTTTCAGAGCCGGATGGATGGTTGTTGGCCTCGCTGGGACGACATCCCCCCTCATGTCAAGAACGCAATACAGGCTGATTTACTTGTAAGTAGTAGTTTGAATTTCAGTTGTAAATTAATATAATCTATATAACTTAAAATAATTTCAATTTACATGCTGCAGTCCGCGTTGACCCTGATGACATGGACGTTTTCTTAAGTCACTGGAACAAAAGAATGAGGAAAAATTACAGGGATACATTGTCCAAGGCTAAGAATTCAAGCAAAAAGCCGAACTGGATGGGTGACGGTGTATGGACTGATCTTATTCGGCTTTGGGACACTTCGGCAGCAAAAGTAAGTAATATATGTTTGCTTTGTTATTTAAATCTAATATAAATCTCGCAAGATATATACGTGATAATTTATCTTAATTTGTAGGAATTATCTGCGCGGAACCGGGCTAACAGGAATAAAAATCCTGCATTGCACCGTGGTGGCTCCAAATCCTTCCAGATGCATAAGAGAGAGCTGGTAATTAAATTTATCAACTGTGTTTAAATTTTATTAAAATATTTTATAATCAGATTAGCAATAATATTTATATATTTTCAGGCTGCGAGATACAACCACGAGCCCACTATGGCCGAGTTGTTCAAGGTGACGCATGCCGTGGAGAGAACTGATGAAGAAGGCAATGTTTCGTACGAGTGGACGAATGACAAATCCCAATCCGTAATGGTAAACTTATTTATTGTTAATAACAATATTTTGTATTATTTTATTTTCAAAAACTTGAAATTCGGTTTTTATCGTGTAAAACAATCGTTTGTAATCGCATGAGAGGTACGAAGCTAAGCGAGCTCGGGTAGCACAGTCCACTGGTCGGGAAGAGCTTACGCTAGAGGAGGCGAACAATATCTGGGATGCTATTATTGACCCGCCTTCTCGGACCAATGTGCGGTATAGCTATGGAAATCCGAAGGTAAATTTTGACATGTACTAATATATAAATTTACACATGCATATGAATAGTTAAATAATTTAATAATATTATATATATATATACTAATATATAAATAATTATGAACTATTTTACAGGCGATGAGATCGCAGAGTGCATACAGGAGGTCCCAGCAAGAAGAGGAGATTGCTCAGTTGAAGAAAACAATGGATGAAATAAATGATTGGAGGAAGAGTTTCTTTGAGCAACAGCTGGATGAGCGGATTGTAGGTTATTTGCAACAGCATAGGAGGATGCCTGAAGAGGATGGCAGCGATGGTGAGGAGTAGGTATGCTTGTTTGCTCATGTTACAGTTTGGTATATACACATTTTGGTTGGTTTGGTGTATATATATTTTGAGATATTATGTACATATTTTGATGACTTGTAGTTGTGTTAACGGTTTGTTTGGGTTAACGGTTTGTAGTTGTGGTTGGAAAACTATGTACACATTTTGGTTGGGAAACTATGTACATATTTTGATGACTTGTATTGGTTGACATGATATGTATTGTTGTTGGGATTGTATATGATTTTGTTTGATTTTGTTGGATTTTATATTGTTTGAATGTATAGTGATGTTATATGATGGATATATGATGGTTATAGTTGATGAATATAGTGTATAGTGGCTGTGATGATGGTATTTGATGGTTATTGTTTGAAGTGTATATGGGCTGTGCAAGTGCATAGAATTTTGTTCAGTATAGTGACGGCTAGCGACGACCAAAGTGCAAAAGGTTTGTGTCGCTTAGCGACGGCTAGTGACGCCAATTAGACGTTGGAAAATTTCCACGTGGCACATTTGCAGTCGCGAGCCGTCGCTATTTAGGTGACGGAGCCGTCGTTAAAGCCGTCGCGATTCTATTGGGAGACGAGGTAAATAGCGATGGCATTTAGCGTCGCCTAGCGACGGCCGGCGACGGCTAAAAGCCGTCGCTATCAGGTGTCGTTGTTGTAGTGTACATTACTATTTTTATGAACTGTAATTTATAGACAAATTAGCATGTAGCTATGATTTTATATTTAGTAGTTGCATGTTTAGCTTTAATTTTGACCCAAGAATGCTTGAAAAATATATCAATGCCCATCTCCATAATTTTGATGGACTAATTCTAGTTGTCATACAATATTTTGTAGTTGCATGTTTAGTAGTTGCATCTCCATAATTAAGTTAGAAAACCGACTTTAGTGATGAAATTATTGTTCACCACAATTAAATTTAAATGACAAAGAGAATTTTCATCTAACTGAAATGATAAAGAAACGTATATTTTCTTTAAAGTGTTAATTTTAGTGAAAAATTCTCCCTATATAATCTCTTAGGTTGGACGTGCTTCTTCGTTCATCAATCCAGCTGAGATTTTTTTATTTGCAAGTTATAATCATGCACAATTCTAGGTAAAAGAGAATGAATGTTTTGTGAAATGGTGAAGTTATATGTTCACTCTAATCTACACGACTGCTTGTTATCGTGTAAATGTACTAAGAGACCCCTTTTTAGAGGGATAGTAAATGTAGATGTGCCAGTTTTGCATTTTTTCATATATAAAGATAAGAAGAGCTCTTTGTTTCTAGACATGTCGAGTTTCAGAAAGGCTAAAATTTAGATTATGCTATAAAAGAGTATATATTTATATTCTTTATAGCGTTGACTACTTGTAATACGAACATCCCAATAGTCTTGTTCTCTGTCATTATGAATCTTAATATTTTCAATCTCCAACCCTAAATTTCCCGAGGTATTCCATTCATCATCGCTGAAAATGTCTTTTACCAGTAATTCTTCTCCTCTCACTCTCTCTATAGTATTAGATCTCAATTTATTTATTAATCTCCCCCCTCTAATCCATGGGTCATATCATAATGATGTAGTTTCACCATCTACAATCCTTATCTCCATACATTTTAGAGCCTCATTCCTATTCGTTAGAGTGTTTTCCATACTTCCGAATCATGTTGTCTGATTTCAATTTCCCAAAAAGACCAATTTCTCAAGTACCTATCCCTCATCCATCTGGCCCAAACTCCTCCATTGGTAACCTTCCAAATTCTTTTAACTGATGCAACAATTTTGATTTCTTCCAGCCGTCTTAAACCTAGACCACCCTCCTCTTTGCATTTACACACCACCTCCCATGAAAATTTGCTTAATTTACCTTTCCATAAGAAGTTAAGACATAAACGCTTTATGTTGTTAATTAAAGAGTCAGGTGGTTCAAAGCATTGTAGCCAATATTGCACCATCGGGTAAATAGTTGATTTAATCAACTCTAGCCTTCCAACTAGACTGAGCAACTTAAATTCCCATCCAAGAATTTTTATTTTTATTTTGTCAATCGGAATTTGACAATCCGTGCTTTTAATATTCTTACTTGACAATGGTATTCCCAAATACCTTATCGGGAGTTCGTCTGCACCATTGCCCAAAAGTTGGATAATCTTTTCCTTGTTACCTACTCCTCCACCAAGAAAAACTTTCAGTCTTTCAATGTTGATAGAGAGTCTTGTCAATTTGTTCATGGTTTGAACACATCTTTAATTGCTTCAGCTCCCGTCTCATCTGCCTTCACAAATATCACGATGTAGTCAGTATAAATAAGATGGGTAATTTTTCTCCCTACCTCCAAAATTGGTGTGATTTTAACCTCTCTCGCTTTCTCCTTCATTAGAAGCATAAAAAATACCATAGCAATTAACAAATATGGTGATAACGGATCACCTTGCCTTAAACCCGATGTACTCTTGAAAAAACAATACTGACTTCCTTGTGCTATTATAGAGAAGCTAGAGTGCTTATCAGTTCTTCTACCATTCTAGTCCATTTTCTGGTAAAGTTCATTTCTTGCATAAGATGAATTATGAACTTCCTATTAATGGTATCATAGGCTTTTCGAAGATCTACTTTTTTGCACATGACTTTGTTATTACCTCTTCCCATCCCCGTTGCTAGTTCATGAGCTAATAGAATTTCGTCTGTTATTGACCAATTAGGGATCAACGCACATGATTTTCCGGTACAAGGTTATCTATTACCATCTTCATTCGATTACAGAACATCTTTGTTATAATCTTGTACATCATGTTATAGCAAGCTATCAGTCTGAAGTGTTGTTTCTCTCAAGCATCCTTTGTCTTTTGAATAAGGTGTATGAATGTGTTGTTGCATTCTTTGAGTATACGTCCTTCCTTGAAAACATCATTAAGCACTCTGTTAAAAGTCCTTCCAGTTGATTCCAGTGAACTTTGAAAAACTTTGCGTTGAAACCGTCTAGCCCTGAGAAGTTTCAACTTTCACACTAAAGATAGCCTCCTTGATTTCCAGTTCATCGACGTTATCATTCATAAATTTTTGGCCATATTCCGAAATTATGTTTTTACAAATTATTTTCAAAAATGAGCTATTGTGAGTCATATTGTACATCCCACTTGTTGGAGCAAATCAACGCAGCAACAAAGGAGTTGCAGGAGTCTTTAAGTTTGAATAAGTTTGTATTTTTGAGTTAGTCAAATAATGACCGAGTATTATGGTCAGAATAGTTGCAGTAGTAGATCTGTTTTTATGCAGTAAGTTTAGGAGCTTCAGGCTATATAAAGCCATTGTATTTCAATGAATAAAGATAAGTTTTTCAGAATCCTAAACATTGAGTTTATTACCTATTACAAATTGGTATCAGAGCTCTTATAGGATCTTTGAGAACTTTGAGAACTAAGAAGCCGCAGCTTCAAAACAAGTGTGGAGAGATAGAAGATGACAAAATGAAACTACCCCAGTTCGATGGGCACTGGGATCACTGGAGTGAAGTCATGGAGAACTTCTTCAGAGCAAGAGGATTGTGGAGCCTGATCGAGATCGGGTTCGAGGAGCCTGCAATCACAACGGAGCTTTCGACAGAGCAGAGGCAGCAGCTAGACAATACCAAGATGAATGATCACAAGGTCAAACACTATCTCTATCAATCCATCGATAGGGTAACGTTTGAACAAATCCTGGACAGGAGATCATCCAAGGTCATATGGGATTCGATGAAGAGGAAGTTTGGAGGCAATGATCGGGTGAAGAAGTCGCTACTGCAGAAGCTAAGAAGAGATTTTGAGGTATTGGAGATGAAAGAATCTGAGAATGTGGAGGAATACTTCACTCGAGTGCTAGCTATCACCAACCAGATGAGGAGTAATGGAGAAATTATGACTGACTCAAAGGTGGTGGAGAAGATTCTCAGAACTCTCAGTGAGAAGTTCATGTATGTGGTGGTCTCCATAGAAGAATCCAAGGACATCGAAAGCATTTCATTAGATGAATTGCAGAGCTCTCTGGTGGTCCATGAACAAAAGTTCAAAAAACCTGACAAAGGAGATGATCAAGCGTTAAAGATAACACACGGAAGAGGGATGGGAGCCAGAGGAAGAGGCTTCAATGGAAGAGGTAGAGGACGAGGCAGAACGTTCCCCAACAAAAGCACGGTGGAATGCTACAAATGTCACCAACTTGGACATTTCCAGAATGAATGTCCAAAGTGGGAAGAGGAAGCAAACTATGCAGACATTGACGAGAAGGAAGAGATGTTACTGATGGCATACATTGAAGAGGAAGAGAATGGTGATGAATCTAAAACTGATGTGGAAGATGCTGCAGAGATGTTACTGATGATGTATTCTTGAAAACAAGAGAACATGAGAAGAAGAGCATGGTTCCTTGACTCAGGCTGTTCAAACCATATGAGTGGAGATCGAGACTTGTTCTCAACGATGAATGCCAACTTCAAGCACTCAGTCAAGTTGGGAAATGACAAGAGGATGGAGGTCGTTGGCAAGGGCAATGTGAAGCTGATTCTGAATGATGAAGCATACATAATAAGCAATGTATACTACATACCTGAGCTCAAAAATAACTTGTTAAGTCTCGGACAACTCCAAGAAAAGGAGCTAACCATCATCATACAGAGAGGGACCTGCAAGATCTACCATGAAAGAAGAGGACTGATAGCAGAAAGCAAGATGAGCACAAACAGAATGTTCATACTATTTGATCAAGGCAATGATGAAGCTAAACCAAGACAACAACGATGTCTACAAACGATCTCAGAGGACATGTCAAGACTGTGGCATGAACGCTTTGGGCATCTTAGTCATCGTGGGATGAAAACACTGCAAAGCAAGAAGATGGTACGTGGTCTCCCAAACTTTGACACACAGAGATTCACTTGCTCAGACTGTCTGGTGGGCAAGCAGCCGAGGAACCCCATTCCAAAGAAAAGTACATGGAGAGCTAAAGAAGTTCTTGAGCTGCTACACTCAGACATTTGTGGCCCCATTAGTCCTATGTCCACCAGCGGAAAGAGATACATTTTATGCTTTATAGACGACTACAGTAGGAAAGCATGGGTGTATTTCCTGAAAGAGAAATCAGAAGCTTTCAGTCACTTCAAGGTGTTCAAGAAAAAAGTGGAGACTGAGACAGGAAAGAACATCAAATGCCTGAGAACTGACCGTGGTGGGGAGTACACTTCATTTGAGTTCTCTGACTACTGTAAAGAGCAAGGGATTCGTAGACAGCTAACCACCGCTTACACACCGCAACAGAACGGTATTGCGGAAAGGAAGAATCGTACAGTTATGAATATGGTCAGGTCCATGCTCTCAACAAGAAAGGTACCAAAAATCTTTTAGGCAGAAGCAGTGAACTGGACGTTTTATATCCTCAACAGATGTCCCACTCTTGCGGTAAAAAATGTCGTACCACAAGAAGCTTGGAGTGGAGTTAAGCCAAGTGTGGAGCCCTTTAGAGTACGGGGAAGTCTTGCGCATGTGCACGTCTCAGATGAGAAACGAGGCAAACTTGATGATAAAAGCACCACCTGCATATTACTGGGTTTCTCAGAAGAGTCAAAAGGTTGCAGGCTATACAACCCGAAGACCAAGAAGGTTATAGTAAGCAGAGACGTGGTATTTGAGGAGACAAAAGGCTGGAATTGGGAAGAAGAACAAGACCATACAGACTCTGAGATGACTTGGAATGATGATATGACATGGGAGGAAAGTGAAGATGAGAATAGTGACGAGGGAGACTCAGGTGATGAAGCAGAACAGCCTGTAGAAGTTGTAGAAGAAGCTCAAGTTGAGCAGCCTGTTGAAGTCAGGGAGGGACGAATGACAAGGCCTCCACGGTACCTCAATGACTATGTCACTGGGAATGAAGTTGATGATGAAGAAGACGAAGTCAACATGGTGGAGATTAACACATCCGATCCCTCAACTTTTGAAGAAGCAAAGAAAAGTTTGAAATGGAGAGAAGCCATGGATGAGGAAATGAATTCAATCGTGAAGAATCAGACTTGGGTACTTTTGGAGCTACCAGAAGGAGCAAAATGCATTGGAGTAAAGTGGATTTATAAAACCAAACTCAATGAGCATGGAGAGGTAAACAAATACAAGGCTCGTTTAGTGGCTAAGGGATATTCTCAGGAACATGGAATCGATTACACTGAAGTATATGCACCTGTTGCTCGAATGGATACCATTAGAACGATTATATCTACAACAGCACAGAAGGCTTGGGATATCTATCAACTGGATGTCAAGTCCGCTTTTCTCCATGGAGTACTTGTAGAGGATGTATACATTCAGCAACCGAAAGGGTACGTGGTCAGAGGAGATGAAGACAAGGTGTACAAACTCCATAAGGCTCTATATGGATTAAAGCAAGCCCCAAGGGCTTGGTTCAGCCGAATTGAGGAATACTTCATCAAAGAAGGTTTCGTGAAGTCTCAGAATGAAGAAACTTTGTTCCTCAAGACAAACAAACTCGGTAACAGTCTGTTTGTCAGTGTTTATGTAGACGATCTTATCTATACAGGAGATGATGTCTCAATGATGAAAGATTTCAAAAAGTCAATGCAAAAGGAGTTCGATATGACGGATCTGGGCAAAATGAGATACTTTCTGGGAATTGAGGTGTTGCAGACTCCGCACGGGATTCACGTATCGCAAGCAAAGTATGCTTTTGAAGTTCTGAAGCGATTTGGTATGGAAAATTGCAATGTGGTTTGTAATCCAATGGTGCCTGGAAGCAAACTTGACATGGATGATGAAGGAGAACGTGTTGATGAGACTTTCTACAAGCAGATAATAGGGAGTCTCATGTACATCACAACAACGAGGCCTGACCTGCAATTCGCTGTAAGTCTTCTAAGTCGATACATAGCTAATCCTACACAGCTACATTTACAAGCGGCTAAGAGAGTTCTAACTTCTAAGGTACTTGAGTGGTACTATGGATTTTGGCATTTGGTACAAGAGAGGAGGAATTAGAGAAGTATTGGTCTACACTGACAGTGACTTTGCTGGAGATGTTGATAGTAGGAAGAGCACGTCTGGTTACGTTTTTCTTATGGATGATGCAGCAGTTGCTTGGTCATCAAAAAGGCAACCGATTGTTACGCTCTCCACTACAGAAGCAGAGTATGTGGTTGCGTCAGCATGTGCTTGTCAAGCTATATGGTTCAAGAGAATTTTGGAGGAATTGGGATATGATGTAGAAAGAAGTACTGTCATTCTGTGTGACAATACCTCAACGATCAAGCTCTCTAAGAATCCAGTTTTTCATGGAAGATGCAAGCATATAGGTGTTCGTTTTCATTTCTTAAGAGATCTGGTCAATGAAGGGGTGATACGTCTTGAACATTGTGGATCACAGGAGCAAGTTGCTGACATTTTCACAAAGCCATTGAAGCGTGAAACGTTTGAAAAGTTGAGGAGCAAGCTCGGGATTTGCTCTGTTGTAGATAAGCTAAGTCTTGTACACCAAGCTAAGTTTAGGGAGGGTTTGTTGGAGCAAATCAACGCAGCAACAAAGGAGTTGCAGGAGTCTTTAAGTTTGAATAAGTTTGTATTTTTGAATTAGTCAAATAATGACCGAGTATTATGGTCAGAATAGTTGCAGTAGTAGATCTGTTTTTATGCAGTAAGTTTAGGAGCTTCAGGCTATATAAAGCCATTGTATTTCAATGAATAAAGATAAGTTTTTCAGAATCCTAAACATTGAGTTTATTACCTATTACACCACTAAAGTACTTTAAAGTCTTCTCTACGAACTTGTCCTTTTCAAACAACTTCCTCCCATCTGGCGCTAATCGATCCATCCATTTCATTTCCTTCCTTCTCTTCAACATCTTAGGATAGAAAAACGATGTAGCCTCATCTTCTAAAAGTAGCCAATCACATTTGTGTCTTCATACTCCATAAGTAATGCTTTCTCCAATTTGACTTTCATTTCCTCTAGTTCATTTGTTGTAGCCCTGTCATGACTGGATTCCAGTCTTTTTTGGATTTCTGCGCATATACTTCTACATCTTTCAACTTCTTTTTTTATATCATTTTTGTTTGAACTCAATTTCATCGGCATTCCCTTGAAGTTTTTCTGTTTTTGGACAAATTTATACATCGGTCTTCCTTCATTGTATGTATTCCACCCCTCCTCAAATTTATACATCGGTCTTCTTTCTTTTCATTATTTGCTTCCGTTTCTGCCTTTTCATTTTCCTCCCCTCCTTCGGAATCCATTTTTTAATCATAAGGGAGGAATCCATTTTTTAATCATAGGGCACTGATTTTTGAAATGTCCAAAACATAAGCGGTTCTCACATCTAGATGGGGGCCTCTCATATATCATTTGTTGTTTAAATATTTCACCGTTCTCTCCCTTCTAGAACATTAGGAAACCAAATTCCGCCTTAATGTCTACAAGTACTTTAGCAAAAGATATTATGGTTTTATTCAGTGTAGCATCGTCTAGTCTTAAGGGAGTACCAACAGGGCTTACCAACATTCCTATCGCCTTCGGTCCCTACAATCTAAAGCTAAGTCCATCCGGTCTTATCCAAATTTGCATACTAGTAAGTAAATCTCTGTCTGTTTTCATATTAAGATATAACCTTTTCATAATAATCAAATCTTATCAAAGAACCACGGTCCTTCCATGATTTTGTTACAATCAAATTCGTTTTCTAACCTGATTATGAAAACAAACCATTTTCTCTAAATTGTATTGAAAAATTCCCGCTGTTCTTTCAGGTGTGCTTCGCGTATGCTTCAAAAGCTTTGTGGTTCGGTCGAGGACCGACCACATACATCATAAAACAATTTTTCCATCCATCTTCTGCCTCCATAATAACTTCTGACGATATATTGCCTCTCGTAATCCCATTCTCGAACTTCAGCTTCACACACTGCAAGCCTTCCTCCTCGAAAATTAATGTTGTGATTAGTTTGCAATTTTTAATTTTGGTTTGTCATTTTTAGTTTTGGGTTTCATTCATACAAAAACGCATAAGACGCGTGTATATTGTCAAAAACAACCAATTTAGAAAACAAAATTAATATACAAAATAAAAGACAACTTTTTTTTCGTATTTTAAAAAATAATAGAAGCACGAGAAACAATCCTTACTTTCATCGTCCCTTCGTCATTTCTTCATTTTCTTTCAATCACTTCTGTCATCACTTTACTCCTCTCGTATTTGATATATATATTCGAAAATAGAAAACTAAAAATTCCTTTTTAAACCGAACACATGCCTAATTTATTGGATATTCTTACTGCATCAGGGTACGATATTTTTTGAGTGTTCCTTCTCTCTCCTTGGATGATTCGCCAGTCTCCACAATTTTCCATCTGTGCTCCTTCCCCTGTTCCTCCGCATGCCCCTCAGGCCCTCCCTTCCATTGTAATGAAGCTACTAGAAATAGATGTTTTTTTACTGTGACAACTCTTTTATAGCTTTCGCCTTTATCTGGATTCACAACAATGCCTTCTTGTGAAATAACATGCCTGCCTTGGATATGCTACCTTTTCTTTAGCTCATGTGCACTTTGATAGTTTGATATCCAAACGGTTTTGCCATAGTTCTTGTAATGTCTGCTTGATATGCACTATATGCTCAAACAAGGTCTGGTTATATATATTAATATATCATCAAAAAATACCAGTACAAATTTCTTTAAATTATGGTTTAAAAATTGTGCTCAGACATTGAGGGTGCATCAGACAGTGCAAAAGGCATTACTATAAATTCGTAGCTCCCCTCGTATGTTTTAAAAGCTGGTTTATGGATATCATCACTGTGCTAAATTATGGTATCATGAATATAAATCAAATATTCAAAAGAATTTTGAACCATGTAATTCATAGAGTAAATTCAAAAATAAGAAGAATATGGAAGTTACCTTTAATAGTTTGGTTGTTACGTGTTTTATGATCAATGCGTAATCTTCATGATCCATCTTTTTCTCTAGCCACAACTACTACTGAAGAATAGGGACTTGTGCTTAGCTGTATGATACGAGCTTCCAACAATTTTTTAATGAGCTTTTCCATCACATTTTTAACAAGACATGATGACCTCATGCATATGTTTCTAGAATCAGGGAGCAAAGGTATGTTACTATCATAGTTTCTTTAGGGAGGTAGAGTAGTAATGGGGCCTGTAATAGTGGAAAACTGTTGAAGAACTTGTTGAATTTCCTGTGGGATGACATGTTATTTGCCTGCTGAAATTGGTTGCACTTCCTTGAAATACAGCAATCTCAAAACTTGGCTCATCTTTATCTTTATCTTTACTACTAATAATGAGAATTTCATGAACTAATTTCAACCGCGTCTTTTTGAAATACCCAAATTACCCTTCACTCGTTCATTTACTTAACACTGCATCTATTTACATACGCTTACTTCCCACCGCATTCATTCGTCTCATTCCCCTTCCCCCTATCTAAATCCTAATTCTCTTCTTCCTCGAATTCTATCATAAAATTTCTGCTTCTATTCATCTCTAAATTCAATCTCAACAGTCACGTAACCTCCCTCGACGTCGATCATTTTAAACTGTGAACCACCAAATTCAATCTCAGTTCTTCATTGCCCTCCCTAGTAAGTCATAACCATAGTTATCGTGATCGAACCGTGAGTCAAATCGTAATGACTCCAGGTTTAAGTTTTTGACGGTTCAACCGATTGAACAGTCATAACCGTACATTTATTATTTTTTGAAAATTTACACATTTAAGTACAACTTCTATGAAAAAATATTAAAAGAAAAATCATAGGTATACGAGTTATAAAAGGTCTTCGATGTCTACAACAGAAGTTGCACAATCGAAATTATGTACTACTGTAGTTTACAGCTACAACAGTTGTGCACAACTGTCCCAACACAACTGTTATTGTGCACACAGTAGTAGTCAACAACGGTGGAAGCTTAGTAACGGTGAACTTGATGAAGGTTATAGTGGTCTTGAAAGTGCTTACAGCATCAAAGAACGAAGTAGTGGAGTTTGTTGCTTAGAATTTGGAATGATGATTATTTTTTAACCGTAGACATAATCTTTTCCTTCGAAACACTAGAGATAATGATAACGATATACGGAAAAAAAGTAAGAAGAAAACAAAAATACCATGTTTCAAGCAGGTAAAATTGACGGGTTCAACCAAGTAAAATTCTTCCACGGATATTAACAGCAAGTCTAAAGGCGTTACAAATCGTAGACATTTATGTTTAACATCTTTACAGAATTCAGTCCCTTATATTATTAATGAAACCATGGGTTGGTCTTGAATGAATAAAAAATAGTGAAAATAAGGGACACATCCCTAAAATCAAACTTAGTACACAAAACATCATCCTCATAAAAAAGATATAAATTACATTATTATTTTCAAATACTACAATTTTCTTCCTACAATACCCCTCTTCTTCATTGCAACAATATTGATTCTTCATATATACATGTTATTCTCACATCCATAATTATAATTTGCACCCCATTAATTATAATTTTTAAAACGCAATAACTTCTTGTAGAAACGACGGATTAACAAACAGTTTTTACCATTAAATCACAAATTTTATTATCTTTTAAATGAGTGGCATTGTGCATATGTAAAAACAACGGCATGACAAGCTGTTCGCGGATCCAACTATATGCAATAGTTGCAGACATTTTTGCAATTATATGGTATGATTGCAGAAATGTCTGCAATTATATGCAATAGTTGCATCATGAAAAGTGATTGACTCTTCTCGTTGTTTTTTGCAACTATCTCTTTAATTAGCCTCGGGCTGTAGAGCATGGCCATCTCCTTAAATGACCTCGGTCATGAGCTACTAGGAGTGGTGGAGCTTTATTTTTGAATGTAAAGTGAAGTAGAGAGGGTATTAGCTAGTTTAAGAGGATGGAAGTGAAAATAACTATGTGCAATAATTGTATATAATTGCAGAAATGTCTGCAATTATATGCAATGATTGCAGATTTAAAGAAAAATCGAAGATGTTCAAAATTTGCAGAATTGTCTGCAAATATATGGAATAATTGCACATTTACTGCAAATATGTTTTTTTGGTATCGACAATGGATCTCATTTTAAAGATCATATTTTTTTATTTTTTGGTGAAAACGACATGCTGATCCGATGTTTCTACAGAAAGTTATATGCGTTTGAAATGTAAAAACCGTGAAGGATGAAGGGTATTTGGGTCTTTATGCGCGCATGAATTTGAAAACAGGAACCAGAAACTTATTATAAAAACAGAGGGATGTTTTATGTATTTTCAAACCTTAGCAGGGATGTATATCAAACGCACCCTAAAAAGTATTCATCGATTTACCATTTGAATTGCTTTGAACTTTATTGGTGTGAAAAGTTGGTATACCACACATTGCATTCAAGGTAACTGAAACGAACGTTTCCATGGATTGTTAAGTTCAACTACCGGATTTGTGAAAATAAGTGCGTGGTCAATGATCGTAAAAACGCAGATTGTTATGATATACGGCGCTCGCATGCAAATTTGAAAGTGTAATCTTTGTCAACTACATGTCTAAATGAAAATACCTAATGCTTTTGTTGTTGATTCGATGCATACTTAACGTTTATGGATGAAGCTTGGATCCCAAAAAAAATGGAGAAAAAAAAATTAAATACAAAAATCAAATGTGTGGCTAATTTCCACCATGTAAATAGTAGGTTTAAACAAGACATGATTCTCATGATATATTCATTTTTACTGAAAAAGTTGCGAAACAGTACTTCCATATACTTAAGGGGTTTAGTGAATATTTTCATTCAATTAGTTAATCAAATAACACTATGTTAGTTGGTCAGTTATTTGTTTATGAAAGAAGTCAGAGCCACAAGGTGACAAGCAAAGCTCATAGATCACAACTTGTTTCTTTGCTCCTTTCATCTTCCAGGTACAATTCTTTATCTTAGTCTTCAATTCATCATTCATGTCATCATTTGCTTAACCTCAGTTCTTGGATCTTTTTAATCCTCTTTCCCATCCACTTTTGGTTTCATTTGAAATGTTATAACCTTTCTTTCATGAAAGTGAAACAATGAACGAATTTCACCCACATGAGCTATTTCAAAACAACATGTTCATGATACCTGAGCAATTCATCCAGCAAGATCAGTTCATTACCTCAAATCCAAACATCATACGATCTTCAAACTTGATCTCCGAATCAGAAGATGAAATGCTTTCGAACATGGCCCTCAACTACATAAACCAAATGCTAATGGCCGAAGACAACAAAATCTGCACCTATCACGACTACTCAGCTCTCGAAGCTACTCAAAATTCATTCTATGAAATCCTTAGAGAGAACAATCCATATCCCAATTCAGATCATAGTTCACCTGAAGCTGGTGTTAGCAGCAGCAGCAGCAGTTACAATATAGATTTTTCAGCATCTGAAAAGGAAAGAAACGAAGGTTTGTTCTTTGCATCTCATAGAAAAAAGAACCGACACGATTACGATATAGAGTCAGAAGTTCACAGAAGTGTAAAGCAACCCAATATATACAATGAAGAAACTGCAAGAACACCAATGTTTGATGACTTACTACTAAGCCATGGAGACAAAATCCCAAAAGCCATTATTGACATCCAAGAAGCTTTGAATCATGTATCACTTAAAGGCTCGAAGAAGAAACGACCCAAGAAGGATTTCGTAGATCTTTGCACTCTACTGATCAACTGCTCTCATACAATATCATCCAATGATCAAATAACAACAGACCAAACGCTCAAACAAATAAGACAGCATTCTTCTCCTTCTGGAGATGGGACTCAGCGCCTTGCTCACTACTTTGCCGATGCCATTGAAGCTCGCTTGTCTGGCACTGGATCCGAGATATACAACTCATTCAACAGCACAAAAAGAACTGCTTCGGATTACCTAAAAGCTTACGGATTATACATAGCAGCTTCGCCGTTTAAGAAAGTATCATACTTCTTTTCCAATCAAACCATACATAACGCGTCCAAGAACGCAAGCTGCGTTCACATAGTTGATTTCGGAATCAATTTCGGGTTCCAGTGGCCGGCCTTCATCCAACGGATATCAAAAAGGCCCGGAGGCCCACCTAAGGTCCGGATTACCGGGATCGATTTCCCTCAGCCCGGGTTTCGGCCGGACGAGAGGATTCTAGAAACCGGTCGTAGGCTCGCTGATTACGCGAGAAGCTTTAACGTGCTGCTGGAATACAAACCGATTGCGTCGAAATGGGAGGATGTTAGGGCAGAAGACGTTGAAATTAGGAAAGGGGAAGTATTGGTTGTGAACTGTTTGTTCCTGGCCAGATTTTTACTGGACGAGACGGTGGATGCGGAATGTCCGAGGAACAAATTCCTGAGCGTGGTACGGAGAATGGATCCGGACGTGTTCGTGCACGGGATCGAGAACGGAGCGTACGGATCGCCGTTCTTCGTGACAAGATTCAGGGAGGCGGTGTACCATTTCTCAGCGCTGTACGACATGTTGGAGACGGTGGTGGGGAGGGAGAACGAGGAGAGGAAGCTGATAGAGAGGGAGATATTCGGGAGGGCGATTATGAACGTGATCTCGTGCGAGGGGAGGGAGAGGTGGGAGAGGCCGGAGACGTACAAGCAGTGGCAGGTGAGGATGGCGAGGGCTGGGTTCGCGAAGAATGGATTGGATGAGGAGATGATGAGGAGGGGGAAGGAGAAGGGGAGGAGGAGCTATCATAAGGATTTCGATGTGGATGAGTGCAATGGGTGGATGCTGCTGGGTTGGAAAGGTCGTATTGTGTATGCCCTCTCTTTCTGGAGACCTGATAAAAATTAAGGCCCTGTTTGACTTGTCGTTTTTAGTTTTGTGTTTTCGTCTATACGAAAACGCGTCCGTTGTATGTATGGTTGAAAAACAAATAATTTTGAAAAATAAAATTAACATATAAAATAGAAAACAAGTTTATTTTGTTTTTCGTGTTTCAAGAGATAATAAAAGCACGAAGAACAATCAAACTCTTTTGTTGTCCGTTGGTCGTTCCAACGACTAAGAATTATAAATCTTATCTTCTTATTTCTTGCTATTTCTTAGTATAAGTAGAAAACACAAAACTTAAAATACAAAACGAAACCAAACGGACCCTAAGATATTAACGTACAAAAAGTAAAAAATTAAGATTGCAATGTACGGAAATGTGGTATGATGTTCTTATTAGTTACACAGATGTCTGTGTTAGTTTTAGATAGATTCTGTTGTACTTAAATTTTTGTTGGCCATTATTAAACGAATTCCGATTTTTAAATGGGGTTATTTTTTAAGTTTTCGTAAAGTTGATATAGGACATGTTAACTAAAAATTTATTCAATTTAAAATTTTTAATTAAGAGTTGATTTTATGTTATTTGCTAACATATTGATTTATAACATAAAATGAGAAAATAAAATACGGGAAAAGTAAGGAAACATAAAATTTAGAGTGGTTTGATCAATACTTGAGTGCTTGTATTTTTCAAACCTTGTAAAAATGTATGTTTTTATGTATTTACTATAATTGTTGTGATCTATGTTGAGTGGTTGAGACTGCGCAGTTGGACTACTGAAATTACGATGCATCATTTATCATGTCGCTCGGTCTGAACCAGTTGAATTGTATGGTTGAGATGATCTATCCAACCGTATTTTAAGCATACATTGGTCAAGGACATGCGGCATGAGATTGGATAATGGTTGTGTAGGGATTCTTTATCAGGGTGGCAATAAAGGACATTGAGTAGTTATTGCACAGTAGCGCTTTTAGTAAATGAAAAGCGCCGTTTGTGGCAGTCTTTTTAGAGAAACAATGCAGGTGAAGCTTCTTTTTGCAGGATAGTCAGACGCTTGTGGCCAAAGCCAATCGAGACAAGACAAGGAAAATTCAAAAGGCTCGGGTAGTCGATGAGGGAGGCGAGCGTGGGACGTTGCCGGGAAGTGGGTCGATCTCACCGCTCTCTAGCTCGCTATGACAGCGAGTACACCGATCCTCTTTATCCTTTGGCTCTTGACCAAGCCAACTACCCCCTAACGGGCTATTTCACATGGTTGCTAGCTAACATGAAAAGCAGGGTAATGCTCCCCCTCCCCCGTGATAGAGTTAAGGGTATGCCCTAGGAGTAATTATGTAGTTTATTACATAAATCTAACTCGATAACCAATTTTATTTGAAATAAAATGTGTTTTCTTTCTATTATATACTAGATATAATGTGTTAGATTAATTAATTAATTTAATTAAGAGTATATTTAGCAAAAAATCCATAAATGGCATGTTTTGTGATAGTTGTTACAAAATGTTGTAATCGTGAGTAATTTATCACAGTGAAAATAAATATATCATTTTAAATGTTCCTAGTCAAGACGCATGGAGACTGGATACCAATGTATCCGTTGAGACTAGAGTGTGTAACGCTCTCCAAATGTTGGACGAGGTATTACTTAGGACTGTTGGGGCACCTAAGGTTTACATACTGATAGTTATTGGATAACTATGGAACAGCTCACTCGATAGTTTTATGTTAGTTAATATAACAAAGATCAAACATAAAATATCCATGTTATTGATTTACACAGTTCTCTCGATTTGAGAATATTGTGGATCTTCAATATGAAAGCTTTGTGTGACGACCGCCCTACACCACTGGTACCCAATATACCCATATGATGCGCTGTGGAGGTACTCGACCGATGCAGGACGGTAGCCAAGAATATAAAGTAGAGAAAAATCCAAACACGGAATTTGTAGAACATCTCACAGCGCATAGACAAAATAATATAATAGCGTATATGTAAAAGGCAGGACAATGATATAATCAAATGAACCATAAATAAAACGTTAGAGTGCATTAGGTTCACAGACTATACAAAACTGAAATAAAGAGTTTATACGTTCGCATCCCCAAAATAAACTCTATAATTGTCTCTCAAAATAAAAGTACTAATATAGCTCTACAGTACCGCACAGCGGAATATAAGCGATAATAAGCTCCAATGTATAGATATATGAAAGCATAACCTCCTAATTGTACTCCATACAGCTTCATGCGCTATCCAGACATGTTATCCACAATCTACTCATTTAAGAGTACCCAAGATAATAAGAAACAAAGCATAAATCCTCGGGTCAGACATGGCGTGACCGATACATCATCTCAAAAGTACTATAAAAATCGTATATAATAAATATGGAAATAGGGTATGAAGAACCATACTTGACATGTCCCTGCATCCAAAGAATTAGCACATAAAAATCGATATATGCTAATCTACTATCAAAACCATATAACTATACTACAATCAAAGTACAATGCCCAGTGTCTAGGTATATAGTCGAAAATACCTACATCGTGTAACACTCTAGAGTGATATCAACCATGGCAACCATAACATCCATCAAACAACCCTCACTATCAGTCGTGTGCGTTGGATATATGATAATTCATATGGCACAATTGCAGACCAGGGACCCAATCGTAATCCTGGCTCTATTACTGCTCGAATCCATGCCACTCCAAAAGGATAGGAACCAGGCCCACAATCGCAAAGCTCTGGATAATCTACTACCGCAATATCCGGACACAATTGCAAATCCAAGTGGACGTCCCTACATACCCCTTCTCTGCGAGCACACTAGAAGCCTTTGAGTTATCAACGATGCCTTTGCACGCGTCTCCATAATGGAACCCAATCGGTATTCCATCACGGCTACCTCCATAGTAGGACACAGTCTAGATCCCACTTGCAAAGGCCTCATCATTGAACTTTCCCTTGTGGATCACCGTGATGACTCCCATTGTTAAGACGTCATCTTCAGAATACCCCAAGACACCCATCGTAAGTCGCAAATTCATCATACCAAAGTTCCAAAGCCGCCGTCGTTGTCATTGGCGTCGTCGTGTCGAATGTTGCACCAAGGCTTCATTTGCCTCCACACGAAATCCAAGGTCATTCTAAGTCGTTTGGAGTCATTTACTTCACCCGACATCACCTACTATACCCATGGAAGTCCCAAAGAAATCCCGAAGTTTCGCTTCGCCACGACCAAAATTCCCAAATTTCAAGTTTCGGTCCGGATATGCCTTAGGTCAGGCCCGAAGCAACCCCTGAAGAAGCCTTAAGCGCGACCTGAAGAGCCCCAAAAACCCTGAACCAAATTCCTTGCTCGAGTGCCGACCCAAGCCACTTGCCAAAATCCCTAAGCACGACCTGAAGCAACACTCGAATATGAATTCTTATTCGGCTTTGAGCCAAACCTTAACCGAACCAAAGCCAAATCCGAGTCAACACCCACGAATAGAAATTCTTGTCCGGCTTTGAGCCAAAACCGAGGTGTTCCCAAGACCGACCAGAATCCCCCCCCCCGAACCAAAATACCATCGAGTCTTCAAATCCAAGTTTCACGTCGATTCCACCACTATGCTCCATTCTTCAATCTGTATGCCTTCCATATGCATCGATACAACTTCTAACCTATTTGAGCCTATCCATTGAAGCCCGGTTTCATGGTTCCTACCTTTAAGTTGCTCCGATGAGCGTTTTCAACCATACAAGCATAAAGGCAAACACCACACATGCACCGAACAACATTCAAACATGCAAACATACAACAATTCATAGCTATAATATGTCTCTACTATAATGTAACACACATCAAGGCAATCATACATCAAATTAACATGATTAGAATACTTTAAAACATTTTATATTCGTTTATACTTTAGTTTTCACTTTAAAACAATCTCAAACATGATTTTGACTTTATAATTGAGTTTAAAACATGCCAAAACTTATAAATACATGTATAATAAGGTGAGAGATGATAAATCACTCACCAAAGCCTCTAAAATTCAAGTTTTGCACGCAAAACGATGCAAATCTGAGAATTCCAGCAAAGATCCGATTTTTCTTTCCTAAAGTTGTAGATTTGAAGCTATTTTATGAATCTCCTTGCTTATCTATGATTTGGACAAGATTTAGAAGAGAAAAGAGAAGGGTTTGGGTGAAAGGTGCAATAATGGAGGTTGGGAGCTATTTGAGAAATGATAGAAAAGTGATTTGGGGAGAGACGGCTCGCCTATTTATAGGAAAAACCCCAAAGCATCCACCAAAAGCACCGGACAGACACCCCTCCCCCTGAGTAGAGCATCCCCCGAACCAATCAACTACTAGACATGATTTCCCATCCGGTCTTCCTTACTGAACTAAACCCCACCGAACCGACTACTACCAAACAAAATTTCCTATATGGTCCTCCACTGCCGAACCAACTACTGCTTAAATGAAAATCTCTAACTCCAATTTTCAAATAGCCATGTCTCCTAGTCGAAAAGTTCAAATTGCTATTATAACCACTCTACGCAAAGGGAAATCATCATATATTTCCAATGGAAGATGTCTTGGATGCCAATTCGATATCTATCAAAAGCTATAGTCATTACAAGTTTTCCAAGGGTAGAATCGTCAAAAAAAAATTAAAAAAAAGAAATGTCACTAATAGGCTTTCTCCAAATTCATAGAGTCATACGACCTCATAAGAATTTAAAAAACAATATTTTACCATCCTCCGATACGTAAAATATGGGTCGTTACACTCTCCCTACCCACCTCCCCTCCCCCGCTTTAGGAAGTTCGCTCCTGAAATCCCAACACAGACACGGAAAAGTCAAATATAGCTACCATGCATGTCTATCATCTACGAGTAAACATGCCAAACATTAAACATGCACACAAAAGCAATAAATGATATCTACGCCTACCCTAGCATGCATGATACTAAACTTCTCTATATTGCATCGCAAGTGAAAGTAAATGCAATAAACAGAAGTCTCACCAAGTAAAGAGCTCTGGATAAGCGGTCCTCATGCTCTCCTAAGTACAATCGCCTTCACTCTCACTCCACTGAACCTTCACCAGCTCTATCGACTTCCTCTTAAGCTGCTTCGCATCCCGTCCAACAATGTGAATAGGCTACTGAGGCCTCGATGCTTCTAGGTCAATCTCGATATCATCAAGCTGATTTGGTTAAACTATCATGCCTGAGCCGTGCACAAACTTCCATAAGTGATAAACATAGAACATGTAACGATCACGATCTTTCGACGCTCAAAAGTCGACATTAATACGTCCACTGTATCAAATGCCGCGCAATCGAATGCCGAAAAACCGAACCATTAGGGTTAAAAAGAAGAGGTAGAAGTAGAAGAAGAAGGAAAGAACAGAAAATCAGAAACAGAAACAATATCAGAATCTCACATTCGCAGCGGAACAATATATAATAGATAATCACTAGTCTTTAAACAAAGAACTATATCAGTTTATACATACATCAATCAGAGTCAATATACAACTCAATATAACAATGGACAGTTATATAAACTTGTCCTCACACTGAATACACAACTGAATAAATAAACAAGTACGGTAGTACGCCTCGCCATCCAGCTCATCTCCAAAGCTCCAGAATATCCAAAATATCCTGATAACATAACTCTAAGCTGCCCGTGTGGAAAATTATGGGCACCCAGAGTTTAGAAAGGGAACAATAAACTCCGAGTCAGTCATGGTGACTGGTGTGAGATCGTAAAACAGTTATTTTCACAAAGAAAATAAAACAAATTCGCAATGCTTTTGGAAAATGAAACTACCATAAGACCTCCCGCCACACACACAATGCAAACGCAGAATTGGAGGAGATTTCTTCTTATGATAGTCAAACATGCTTACTACGCAAAATCATTGGATTATTATTATTAATGTCTAGTGTGGAAAACATTTCGAAAGTATAATATTAATCTTAGCCAGCATAGACATTCCGAACTATGCCTACTATAGCTACCATCTAAACAGTGGTGACTACCATAAGTAAATGGTAGATTCTACAACTAGAACCGTACAAGGTTCGTATTGGGAATTGGATTTCCAACAAATGGTCAGGCTAAGGAACTTCCTACTGCCACATGGGTACGCCTCTGGATGGACGTCCCGAGAACTAACTAGCTCTCTGCCAACACAAGGCCGGGTTACCCCTTACACTAGGTAACTACTACACGAATATGCCACCCCCGATCCTTTGGGACCTTTATCCGAGGGCCCTCGATCACAAAGCAACAATCACACAGTAAATGAGATTGGAGCAACCACATAGGTTAAATACCAGTCCATACCTGATACCACCCTTTTCCAGAAGGAAATGACATACCCTAAAGGGAGCGACCCTCATAACCTTGCCGCATCCTTCCTGTTTCGACCATTTCCGGGTTGTGAGGTCCGATGAGGTCTCGTCCACAAAGCTACGCTTTTTCACAAAGTCATGCTTTGATCAACAAATGATCATCAACACACAGCAACACTCAGCATGCCACACTACCAAATTGGGAGTATATCACTGATAACCTTCAACTACATAACCTCTGAGCTCGTACGTCTCAGAGAAGAGTGTTAAGCTAAGAGAATAAATTCTCCGCCACCAACAGGAATGTATTTGAAAGAAATCAGCTTTATATCTCAAAATGTAATGTCAGACATACAACCATACAAGTCTGTTCCGGGTTCGAACAGAACCGAAGCCACTTCCAAAGAAGCCCTTGCAATCCGGATATTCACTAATCACGTCCGGACTTCCCATCACAAGAAGAGTGATATAAATCTCTATACCGAAGCAACTCGGTGCACAGACATTCGACAGGTTGTCCTTTCATTTTCGAAAATACTCGGTCTTCACACCGGTCTTCACATCGATCTTCAAATGCAATCCATTTCGTCGTATCATTATTCGGAATGGGTTTTATGACACAAAGTCCTCTCCCGGCTAAACCGAATAATGAGCGCTTGTTTTAAAAACAAATTCGAGTTCCATTTCAAAGGCAAATATTGATAGTCGGTGATTTAACTATCAAACAACATTCACAATAATCAACCAATTTAAATAATTTTGCCAAATTATTTATTTCAAAATATCTTCACAAGATATATATTTTTCCACACTTCAACACTTTGAAAACAAATTTCAAATCAATTTTCACACTTCAAACTTTTGAAAACAAATTTCAAATCAATTTTCACACTTCAAACTTTTTAAAACAAATTTCAAACCAATTTCCCTACACAGGATATATTTCCAAATATTTATTCATTTCCATTGAAAATCTACCGAGTTCAAATACTTTATCTCCAAAATATTCCTTAAAATCCAATTTCAGAATTTCTTCATTTATAATTTAAAACTACTTTGGAAATATACTCGGTTTTTCAAGGAAAATACACTTCCATTTCAAAATAGTCCATTTAAACCAATTAAATGAATCCTTATCGATTTATTTCAAATTTACATTCTAAATTTGTAAATTTATTTCCACACTTTAAAAAAAATTAGTGTTTATTTTTAAAACAATTTTCCCTTTCCTTTATAAATTCCATTTTGAACTTACATTCCCAAATATTCACTTTTTATACGATTTTCAAATCGATTTCTCAAATATTCACTTTCAACTCCAAATCAACTTTCAAATTTGATTTCAAATTTCATTTCAACACCAAATCGATTCCAAATCGATTTCCAAATTTATTTCAAACATTAAATCAATTACAAATTGATTTCCAAGTTTATTTCAAATAACAAAGTATTTATAAATTGATTTCTAAGTTTATTTCAAATAACAAAGCATTTATAAATTTTCATTCAAACACCAAATCAATTATCTTATTAATTTCCCAAAGATTTGTTTTCCAATACCAAATCAATTATCAATTGGATTTCAATAAATTTATCACCTTTTAAATAAATTCCTTTATTCTTTCCAAATTATTTAAAATTCTATTTTCAAGAAATTCTTCAACTTTTAAACAATATTATTCAAAACCCATTTATTAATATTTTTTCCCATATTTTGGAAATAATTCGATAAGATTTTGAAAATCAACTTCATGCTTTTAAATTTCTTCTTTTAAATTTACCCAATTCTTTTAAAAGAATTTACTTAAAATTTCCAACTTTAATTTCAAAAATCCAATTTTATTTATTTCTGGTATCCAACGATACCAAAAATACATTCGGCTAAATTTTAGCCTTCAACAAATTCAATCACAATTATAATCATACACAGATTATCAATAAATCATCACACAGCATATGAAACAAATTCATACAATTTGAGGAATCCAGTTGGATCCCTCCAACCTGTTCCCTGCATCCACAGATGTTAGCACAATACCAATTCTACTTTAAGGTGGAATATCGCGGTATATGGGATTTATAAAATATCATCCGCTATTATGCGACGCATAGGGTCTCATCCGCTATATAATGCGGGAAATCAATCACCAATATATATATATATATTCCAATATATATATATATATATATATTGTTATATACTACTATATACTATCACAATCAGGCAATCAATCAATAACTGCAATTCGAATTTTATTTGAGTGAGAAGATCTCACCTTTGATTTTGTTTTTGCAATCCATTTCCAATTCGACTTGTTTTCTCGATTTATAGACCTTGTAAAAACATTATAAGATTTTATTAATATTCGAAATAATCGAATAATAAATTACCGTTCATTTATTTATTTATTTTTTTGAACAAATCAATTTCCATATAAATAAATTTAATTAACTAAAAATTTACTTTAAACCAATAATTTTCCTATTAAAAATCTTTTAATAGCTAAATGAATTAAATAAGTTAATTGTACCATTTAATCACCAAATCATTTATTCTCAAAATTTTAACTTCAGTAATCATCAGATCTATTTGCATGTATATTAAAAATTGAAAACTGCATATATATTATATTTATTTTTTATAAATTACGTTTAATTGAAAATAGAAATAAGATTGAGAATACCTCACTGCCTCGTGCCTCGTGAACGGAAACCTCGAACGCAAATCGCCATCACGCAATGCCCTATTGGCCTCCACTGCCAATCCCAGCTCGCCCTCGAAGCCCCTCCCCATCTCGACCCTGACCTCGCTGTTATCGCCTGACGCCACTCATACCAGTCACGGCCGCCCCTTACTTCTCGCGAGTGCATGCGTGCGAACTTTGACTTGGATTAAGATCGGTCGCCCTCCCAAATCGAGTTTGCGATCGATTAGATGAAGACACCCAGATGAACAAGCGCGATCGAAGTTTTGGGCCACCATTGTTTTTTTTTCTCTTACGAATTTGATTTGAATGCTATTGTTCTGCCATCGAGCGGTAAAAAGGAGGAGGATGGGAAGAATTTGAAAACCGTGATTTTTGAGTTGAGGAAAAATGGTATACGCGGCCATTAATTTTCAATTTAAACGAAAGTGATTTTTTTCGTTTGCCTTCTGAAAAGAATGGAAGGAGACAGTGATTTTAAAACAAAAAAGAACGGCTTTGATTTGAACGAAAGGATAGGTAGCGTATACAGGCTGGCTGTAGTGCTTCAGAGGTGTAGAGAAAAAGTTTTGATGTGAGGGAATTTCAACTAAAGTTGACTAGGATATAATTATATTTTTAAATTAAATTCAAATCTTCTCGATAAATGCAACTCAAAATCTTGACCTCCTATCGAGGTGTGCCGCTAGGCGTATAATGTTATACCCCTATTCTGAACACAATGGAAAAGGTTTCGAGTCCAAATTCAATCGTATGGAGAAGATAGATTTTTTTTTGACCAGTTATAATATTAAATCTTCGATTAAATTTCAGCGCGTTTGCTTATCGTACGATCACACGACAACTCTGAACGCTACGAAAACTGAAATCCAATAATAATACAATATTATGGATCCAATGGAACTGGTTTCGTCGAATTCCGAGACTGTGCCGCGGAACGCTATTTTCAAATATCGATTTAAACGATAAAATTCAAAACTGAACAAAACAGTTTCAAATTCAATTCTGAAGCTTTTATTATCTTCAAGTATTATCAATATGAATTTTCCAAGACTTCACATTATTTTTAATCCGCTTAAAACTAAAGATTCAAATTTCTACCCAACTTCAGTAAATTAAATTCAATAATTTAATTACCAAATTCATTCTGATATCTCGAATTTCAAATTAAACTATCACTCGAATATCTAAACTCAATTAAATATTCACATTCCAAATGTCAAAAATTCAGGGTCGTTACAATCTTCCCCCCTTAAAAGAATTTCGTCCCGAAATTACAAGTCAAGAAGAATGATCCAATACCCGTTTACTATTTCCTCAAATCCAAATAGTTTTAAACAACTTTCCAGAATAATCTTTTATTAAGACACACTAATCCTTTTCTAACTTTCCAAACTTATTCATAAGTTCAAACAATTTTACTTACTCAACAATTCAATTTTAAATTCAAAACAAAATTTTTTAAATTATCAAAATTTTCTCAAAATTTTTCTAACTCTCTAAATTTCCGAGAAATTTCGCCAGCGTCTCTTTTGTGCGGCTAGCTCGGTACAACTACAAAATGTCCCTACGGACTTCCAAATTCCAAAAGAAGACAAAAATGCCAAGTGACGAAATCAGAAACTCATTAAATTTCATACTGAAATTTAAATACATACCTTTTGTTGAGAAATTCAAATTCATCTTCGAAATCAAAATCCAATTCCATTTTATTATAGCCTTTATAATCCCTGTATACTTACTTAACAACAATGTCCAAATTTACTTATTAGATTCCAAATACCCATTTACTTAAGAATTTCATTCTTTATTTCTTAAGTTCAATATAAGTATTTACATACTTCTTATATTTATTTTCACTTTACTAACAAAGTTATATATTCATTTCCATTCAACTTTGTATTTTCAATTCCATTTGAATTCAATTTATAATTTCAATTCTATTTGAATTCATTTTATCTTCAAAAACCCAAATTCATTTTAGTGAAAACTCGATGTTCACTTTTTCCAAGACTTTTAACTTCGACCAAAACAATGGTTTTCATTTTCTAGTTCAATTCCTACGTTTCCATTATAATTCGAAAATCAATTTTCCGTTAACAAAATTTTTCAAATTTTCAAAAACTTTCTAACTCCCAAAATTTTCAGAAAATTTTGGCGGAGTCTCCTTTATATGGAGGAGCTTTTGCAATTTGACAAAAGATATAAATATATACACATCGACCCACACGGTCGAAAAAGCAAAAACAGTTCATATTTCCTATTTTGTATTTCGTAGGCATACCTTTATTTAGCATTTTAAGCAAAACAGCTTATTTATTTAGCATTTGCACGACCAAATGCAGCCAAACGGCTTCCAAAAACCTGCACTTACTTAGTTTAAACGCATGAGTGACATATATAAGAAATCTATTTGCATTTCACTTATTTTCAATAGTAAACACATAGTTTTCATAAGCAAAACATTCAAAATTCTTTCCATAAGCAATTTATATGGTTTCAATCAAGGTTTTAAATCTCGCTCATCTCGGCCGAGATCTCATTTTCAAGCCTGGGCGATTCGAAACAGGCTATTTCGTTTGAATCTCGTCTGACCCAAATCTCGGACGATATTTCAATATCTCGTCCGGTATCTCGGACGAGATTTAACAGCGAGATATCGGCCGAGTTGTTGAATTTTGAAAAAAAATCAACTCTTTTTCCGTATTGGGCTAGCTCATCCTTTACCTTAATTTAAGCCTTCTTAATTGTACTTTTTTTAACCCTTATTTCTTATATAAATCTCATTTAATCTTCATCTCTTATTTTACGGTAGTGACGAGTGTAAGAAAATGATAAAATCTACATCAATTATGGTAAGTATTTCACTTTATGATTTTCATTTAGGTTTCCGATCCAAATTAATTTACATCCGATTTCATTTTTCTTTTTTCGACACTTTCTTGAGTTTTTTTCTAACCCTATTTTTTTCGGCTATAAATTTTGGACTTCACTTATTTAACTTTATGTTCCAAATGGATTCCCAATTTGATTTCATTTAGTCTTTGCTGCTATAATTTTTTCCTCAAGGCTTATTTTTAAGCAATAAAGGAATTCTCTTTCATCTATTAATTTCATTTGATGATTACATGTTCATTCATACATCATTTTTTTGCTTTTCTTATAATATTACTAAATTTTGAAATCTGTTTGTACTATGTATGCTATTTTCTACGTTTGTTTGAAATATCTATGCTATTAGTTGCTTTATGAGATTTTGTTTGCTAATAATTAAATACTATAATCAGACATAGAATATCTTAATTCTACTTGTAGACTTTTATATTTGAAGTTATACAATTAAGATTTCTCTTGCAGCACTATAAATCATAAAAGGTAGAAACGAGACATTATATTGTGTAGGAAAGTTAAGCGAATGATCAAACAAAGTAAAGGTGCATATGTTATGGTTTGTTTCTTGTCTACTTTATCTCATATGATATTATATTGAACATTATTCATGAAATCTAGTTATTTTTTTATTTTACATGATACAAGTAATATTTTTCCATACTAAAATACTAATGATAAGCGTGTGATATATTCAAGGTAAGTGCATAGTGTTTTCCTTAAAGTAGTGACTAGTATTATAAATTTAGGTGTATGAAAACTAATTTTCGACATGACATATACTTCGAGATAACTCCGAAATGAATTTTAGAAACCGAGATGTAAATCCGAGATGGACGACCGAGATGCACTCATCTCGTTCGAGATCTCACCCGATACGAGATAAGCTCTCTAAATTCTTCGAGACGAGACGTGACCGAAATCCGAGATTTAAAACCTTGGTTTCAATACAAATTGAATCACTTACGACCAATTCACACACCATTTCTATTTAATTCCAGTAATTTACAACTCACGTTCTTACATTCTATTCATTTTTAAGCGAAACGAGTTCATATCCATTTCAATTGATTCAAAAATCAATTTTTATTTTCTTTTAATAACTCATATAATTTTATACAACCTCATTTATTAACTTGGTATTTTTCCGATATCAACTTCACTTAAGAATTCCACATTTATTTCTTAAGTTTAACGCAAGTATTTATATACACTTCTTGTATTTAATTTCACTTCATTACTGAAGTCGAGTTATTGTCCAATATTTACTTAAGTTATTTCAACTCAAAACTCAAGTTATATTTTCCTTGTAAACAATTTCCAATTTAAATCTTTGATTTGATTTTTCATTTATCAAATCCATTCCATCTACTAATTTAATTCAATTAGTATATTCACTATCCTTTTTAAATTTCAAATTTCCATATTCAATTCATCTCGAATTTATTTCATTAATAACAAGGAAATTTCAATTTTTTTTCTTTCCTACTTACTTGAATTTATATACAAATTCAAACCATTTCCAAATTTAGCTCACAACTCAACTTTAATTTAACTGATTCAACTTCTAATTCATTATTTCATGAATTAATAAATTATCAAGTTAATTTACTTGAACTCAATCCATTTTATTTTATTTTTTTCCAAGTTTGGATTTTTATTCGACTTGATTCAAATCAAATCTCATTTCATTTTTCAATTCCAATTCATTTATTTACAAATGTAACCTCATTTGTTCATTCACTAATTCATTCCTTTTCAATTTGAGTCTTATTCCAATTAAATTTCAAATATTTTATAAGTCGACAAACTTATTTACATTCCATAACATTTTAAAGGGATTCCAGAGTCTTTTTAAACAATTACTCACATTTCAAAACTAACTTTGAAATTTCAATCCAAATTCTTTAATCTGTATTTCAAAAATTACTCCGGCATATCATTCCAATTTATAAAACTCATTTATAAATTCACATTACCAATTTCATTCTATTAATGAATTTATTTTCAAATATTTTCATGGAATTCCATTTCCAATTATAAATCACATTTACAATTTTCATTTACAAATCTCATTCGTATATGAATTCACTTCCATATACTTTCAATTCATTTTTATAAATTTCATTTGTTAAATGAATTTATCTCCAAATATTTGGTTATACCATTATTTCTTATTCAATTTCCATATAACAATGATAATCATTCAATATTATCTCTTCCTAACAACCAAGCAACCATATACAATAATAATTCATAGAAAATCATTTCTTTTCTATACAAAAATAGTTTTGGGTAAAATTATCTCATTTACCCCATTTAAAACAATATAGTGTCAGTTTATCTTGTTTAAGAGCTTAGAAATCCCTATCGATTACAGTTGGCCAGACTGCACCGACCAGAATCTATAAACAATCAACCGATAAGTCAACACAATATAAAACAAAATTTTATATTCACTAACAAATACACGCTCATATCTATTATTACACTCACACTCATTCTAGAGTACTACTAACTCTATCTCTAATGAGTAACACCAAACAGAGCCAGGGTTATCACTTAACCAATTGCTCTGATACCACATGTAACGATCACGATCTTTCGAAGCTCGAAAGTCGACATTAATACGTCCACTATATCAAATGCCGCGCAATCGAATGCTGGAAAACCAAACCATTAGGGTTAAAAAGAAGAGGTAGAAGTAGAAGAAGAAGGAAAGAACAGAAAAACAGAAACATAAACAATATTAGAATCTCACATTCGCAGCGGAACAATATATAATAGATAATCACTAGTCTTTAAACAAAGAACTATATCAGTTTATACATACATCAATCAGAGTCAATATACAACTCAATACAACAATGGACAATTATATAAACTTGTCCTCACACAGAATACATAGTGGAATAAATAAACAAGTACGGTAGTACGCCTCGCTATCCAGTTCATCTCCAAAGCTCTAGAATATCCAAAATATCCTGATAACATAACTCTAGGCTGCCCGTGTGGAAAATTATGGGCACCCAGAGTTTAGAAAGGGAACAATAAACTCCGAGTCAGTCATGGTGACTGGTGTGAGATCGTAAAATAGTTATTTTCACAAAGAAAATAAAACAAATTCGCAATGCTTTTGGAAAATGAAACTACCATAAGACCTCCCGCCACACACACAATGCAAACACAGAATTGGAGGAGATTTCTTCTTATGATAGTCAAACATGCTTACTACGCAAAATCATTGGATTATTATTATTAATTTCTAGTGTGGAAAACATTTCGAAAGTATAATATTAATCTTAGCCAGCATAGACATTCCGAACTATGCCTACTATAGCTACCATCTAAACAGTGGTGACCACCATAAGTAAATGGCAGGTTCTACAACTAAAACCGTACAAGGTTCGTATTGGGAATTGGATTTCCAACAAATGGTCAGGCTAAGGAACTTCCTACTGCCACATGGGTACGCCTCTGGATGGACATCCCGAGACCTAACTAGCTCTCTGCCAACACAAGGCCGAGTTACCCCTTACACTAGGTAACTACTACACGAATATGCCACCCCCCGGTCCTTTGGGACCTTTATCCGAGGGCCTTCGATCACAAAGCAACAATCACACAGTAAATGAGATTGGAGCAACCACATAGGTTAAATACCAGTCCATACCTGATACCACCCTTTTCCAGAAGGAAATGACATACCCTAAAGGGAGCGACCCTCATAACCTTGCCGCATCCTTCCAGTTTCGACCATTTCCGGGTTGTGAGGTTCGATGAGGTCTCGTCCACAAAGCTACGCTTTTTCACAAAGCCATGCTTTGATCAACAAATGATCATCAACACACAGCAACACTCAGCATGCCACACTACCAAATTGGGAGTATATCACTGATAACCTTCAACTACATAACCTCTGAGCTCGTACGTCTCAGAGAAGGGTGTTAAGCTAAGAGAATAAATTCTCCACCACCAACAGGAATGTATTTGAAAGAAATCAGCTTTATATCTCAAAATGTAATGTCATACATACAACCATACAAGTCTGTTACGGGTTCGAACAGAACCGAAGGCACTTCCAAAGAAGCCCTTGCAATCCGGATATTCACTAATCACGTCCGGACTTCCCATCACAAGAAGAGTGATATAAATCTCTATACCGAAGCAACTCGGTGCACAGACATTCGACAGGTTGTCCTTTCATTTTCGAAAATACCCGGTCTTCACAGCGGTCTTCAAATGCAATCCATTTTGTCGTATCATTATTCGGAATGGGTTTTATGACACAAAGTCCTCTCCCGGCTAAACCGAATAATGAGTGCTTATTTTAAAAACAAATTCGAGTGCCATTTCAAAGGCAAATATTGATAGTCGGTGATTTAACTATCAAACAACATTCACAACAATCAACCAATTTAAATAATTTTCCCAAATTATTTATTTCAAAATATCTTCACAAGATATATATTTTTCCACACTTCAACACTTTGAAAACAAATTTCATATCAATTTTCACACTTCAAACTTTTGAAAACAAATTTCAAATCAATTTTCACACTTCAAACTTTTGAAAACAAATTTCAAATCAATTTCCCTACATGGGATATATTTCCAAATATTTATTCATTTCCACTGGAAATCTACCGAGTTCAAATACTTTATCTCCAAAATATTCCTTAAAATCCAATTTCAGAATTTCTTCATTTATAATTTAAAACTACTTTGGAAATATACTCGGTTTTTCAAGGAAAATACACTTCCATTTCAAAATGGTCCATTTAAACCAATTAAATGAATCCTTATCGATTTATTTCAAATTTACATTCTAAATTTGTAAATTTATTTCCACACTTTAAAAATAAATCAGTGTTTATTTTTAAAAAATATTTCCCTTTCCTTTATAAATTCCATTTTGAACTTACATTCCCAAATATTCACTTTTTATACGATTTTCAAATCGATTTCTCAAATATTCACTTTCAACTCCAAATAAACTTTCAAATTTGATTTCAAATTTCATTTCAACACCAAATCGATTCCAAATCAATTTCCAAATTTATTTCAAACATTAAATCAATTACAAATTGATTTCCAAGTTTATTTCAAATAACAAAGTATTTATAAATTGATTTCTAAGTTTATTTCAAATAACAAAGCATTTATAAATTTTCATTAAAACACCAAATCAATTATCTTATTAATTTCCCAAAGATTTTTTTTCCAATACCAAATCAATTATCAATTGGATTTCAACAAATTTATCACCTTTTAAATAAATTCCTTTATTCTTTCCAAATTATTTAAAATTCCATTTTCAAGAAATTCTTCAACTTTTAAACAATATTATTCAAAACCCATTTATTAATATTTTTTCCCATATTTTGGAAATAATTCGATAAGATTTCGAAAATCAACTTCATGCTTTTAAATTCCTTCTTTTAAATTTACATAATTCTTTCAAAAGAATTTACTTAAAATTTCCAACTTTAATTTCAAAAATCCAATTTTATTTATTTCTGGTATCCAACGATACCAAAAATACATTCGGCTAAATTTTAGCCTTCAACAAATTCAATCACAGATGTTAGCACAATACCAATTCCACTTCGAGGTGGAATATCGCGGTATATGAGATTTATAAAATATCATCCGCTATTATGCGACGCATAGGGCCTCATCCGCTATATAATGCGGGAAATCAATCACCAATATATATATATATATATGTATATATTCCAATATATATATATATATATTGCTATATACTACTATATATACTATCACAATCAGGCAATCAATCAATAACTGCAATTCGAATTTTATTTGAGTGAGAAGATCTCACCTTTGATTTTGTTTTTGCAATCCATTTCCAATTCGACTTGTTTTCTCGATTTATAGACCTTGTAAAAACATTATAAGATTTTATTAATATTCGAAATAATCGAATAATAAATTACCGTTCATTTATTTATTTATTTTTTTGAACAAATCAATTTCCATATAAATAAATTTAATTAACTAAAAATTTACTTTAAACCAATAATTTTCCTATTAAAAATCTTTTAATAGCTAAATAAATTAAATATGTTAATTGTACCATTTAATCACCAAATCATTTATTCTCAAAATTTTAACTTCAGTAATCATCAGATCTATTTGCATGTATATTAAAAATTGAAAACTGCATATATATTATATTTATTTTTTATAAATTACGTTTAATTGAAAATAGAAATAAGATTGAGAATACCTCACTGCCTCGTGCCTCGTGAACGGAACCCTCGAAATAAGATTTATATCAGGCGAAAATCATTAAAAATGTAACGTTTAAGCCCTTCCATATACTAAAACCAATTATTTCAGAAAAGTCCTTCTTTTAAAATAATTTATTTTCCTTAGTAAATCAATTAGGAAAAATCCCCAAAAATCACAAAAATTCAATTTCATCATGTAATCAAACATATTAAAATTTTAGACCCAATTTCTTCCTGAAATTTTCGAAATAAATTTTAAACCCAATTATAACATATTTTTCATTAAAAATTCATAATAAATTTTCCATAGCTTGGAAAATTATGAAAATTAAAACCCATCTCCAAAATCATGTTTTACTTAACATTAAATTTTTCCATGCCAATCTAAAATCATATATTCTTGATTTTACATCAAAACCATGCAAATTCATATGCGTATGAATTAAAATAAATCATCATGATATAACCCAAGCATATCATCATCCATTTTATCACAAAAACGATTTTATCATTAATCTGAAACCATATAATCATAGAATAAAAATAGAGATGGTATGAGATTATTATTCACCTTAAAGTTGATAAGGATCTTGAGATTTGTTTTTGCTTAATCCTTCCTAGCTTTGATCTTATCTTTTGATTGGAATTTCCTCTTTTTCCTTCCTTGTTAATGGTCGGCTATATTAGGGTTCTTGCATTTATTTTTTATTTTGAGAATAATGAACATGAATGGACAAAGATGTGGAGTGTTCAGCCGTGTGATATAAAATGACAATTTGCTAATTTTGCCCATGTGTAGTTTAATTAACCAATTTAAAGCCCATTTATCTTATTAATAAGCACGACCCTATATACATAATTTAATCAAATCTCAATCTCCTTATCATCATTATTCTATTTAATTTATCTAATTAAATCTCCTGAATAATGTTTTCAAATATTAGGGATTTTACAAATACTTTGCATGAATATACAACTTGGATCAAATAGATGAAGGCTCAGGGTAAGAAGTGAAATATTTACAAACAAAATATTATAACCGTGAAACCTGCATGAGATAATGGGAATACATATATGTTCACGTATACATGAACATTGCGTACATAATATTATAACACAATTAATATTAATGCACGGATGTTTGCCTGTAAAAATAAAATGATTAAATAAATACATTACTACCTGTCATCCCGCCTTTTGGCAAGGCCGTGACACCAAAGAATTGACTGAAAACGGAAGATAATCAGTCCCAACGACCGATTACCTACCGATTACCTACAAAGCTCACTGTGGATGCTGGTAAATTTTGTCCGAGTCCAGCTCGAGCCACATTTGATATGACATGACAAGCAAAGCTGTGAAAGCCAGCATTTCAAATTTCAAGTCGATCGGAGCTCGTATGCTCGAGTTATGGATCGATCCAATTCTGTGAGAAGCATGCTCTGTTCGTATCCATCATTTCGCATTGATCCACTTCGTATCCATAACGTCCTCCCTGTTTCGTATCCATTAACTATGGAGATTTCGTATCACTTTCACTTATACCTAGTTCATATCAATCGTCTTATACACAGTTCGTATCGATTATCTTGCGCACAGTTCGTATCGATCACCAACAAATGATATGAAACAACAATTAAAAGGCGTCGATACAATCTTCAATCGATACAAAGAGTGTAAGTTTATATCGATACGAATTGGAGTGGAGACATCGATACAAAGCGGCCTCAGACATCAATGCGAAATGGAGATGAAGGCGTCGATACGAAACAGGCCAGGGACTATCGATATGAAACGACCCTTGAGTCATCGATATGAAAGATGCGTGAAATAATCGATACGAACAGAGCTTCACATAATCGATACGAAGAAGGCATGGTCAAGTGGATGACTCGATTACTCGGCATGAAAAGTGGATCGAATTTAAAAGTTAGCGCCATGTCACCTAGCAAGCACGTGCCTGGAAGTGACACGAAGGAATCGATATGAATCGTATCGATATGAGCTCGACAACATATCAACAAATCAAACTTGCATCAATCATAACTCAAAATCTACAAGTCCAAATGCCACCAAATTTTCATAGATGCTTGCGTACAACCTCAAGAATGTTCATGATCGATCCCAACCTAAAAGGAGAAGTTTTGGATCGATACGAATTTGGTTCGTATCGATCATGGATCGAGTCAAAATGTCAGAGGATCGATCAAGTGGGCCTACCCACGTGAGAGAAGGAGTCTTCCAAGATCCGGGTGAGATATTTGCAGCCTATGCCTATAAATAGCAGTCCAAGAGCTTCAGAAAAGGGATCTCCTGGCTCTTCTACGCCGTTACTCTGCTAAACTCTATTGCAACTCGGATACTATCAATTGTACTCTTGTAATCAGTAGAGAATCATCAATAAAACTATAACTCTTTAAAGTGGACGTAGGCTACAATGCCAAACCACTATAAATCTGGTCTTTCTACTGCTTTCCTTTTAATTTTTTTGAGTGTTCTTCATATTTACATACAATCTGTCTGTGATCTGTGACTGTGATTTGGTACTTTCATCTGCAATTGGGTGTTCGTGACCATTTTTGGCGCAAACACTACCAAATGCATTTAAACTCTTCTTAGGAGTTTTTTTTCTACCATTTTTGACTAGTTTTGGATGGCTCTGCCCTTGCTTGTAAGTGTTTTCACGTCAGTTGTTGTTGGTTATAAACTTGGTGCAAACCGGTGCAATGTAATGTTCATGGAAATTCTCAATCCATCAAATTGGGGTGGTTTGAGAGTTATAAATTTTTTTGTTATACTCTCACTAATTATATTATAAATTAATCATCACAAAATATAAGGATATATATGTAATGTTACTTTAGTGGAAAACTCTCAAAACCGATGTATGTTAAACACCCAAACATGCATTGATCGGTTATAACAACACTTCATGTAAACCAATCACAACTACTATAATCATTGACGATCAAAACTGGTACTCTCAAAACCTCTCATAGTCGGTACCACAAAAATTTTAGGCAGAGCCTTAGTGCAAAGATACAAAATATAGTTTTAACACTATTATATTTAATCCTTCCATGTTACTTTTTAGAACTTATCACACATTCGTTGAGCGTACTTCTGTCCATACATCATTTTCATCTTATACTCTCAGTATAATCATAAGCAAACAAGCAATAGCACTAACAAACTGCTTCGGTAAAGCATGGCTACAAATTTTAAAGTGTACCGATGTTATCAAAACTCTTATGGTTAAACGGGGCAGACCATGCTAAACACACGAAAGGAACGGTTTTCACAGCTCCCCATCTTCGTTCAAAAACTACACTGACAATGCAACATATAAATGACAACGACAATCTCTAAAATGAGAATGGTGATGCTAAATTCAACCTCAATCTGCCTCAAATAAACAGGGTATACTGTGACAAGCGCATGAACAAAAATGGTTTCACGGCTCACCACCATCGTTCAATGATTGCATTGGCATTGCGACATTAAAACGACAGCGATAGTATATAAAATAAAAACGGTGATGCTAATTCAACCACATCCTCAACAGGACACCTTAAATAGCAAGGAAGACCATGTCGGGGAAACGACAAAGCCTAAATGCCAAAAGTACACATACACACAATGAATAAAAAAACCACAAAGCGAACGACTCTACACGTCCGACTATGACTCAGAAGAGTCATTATCTATAATACACCTAATTCAACTGCATTTCAGAACTATAAACGCTCAACTGCAGGCTGAGCCACTCTTAGATTGAGATGTTGGAGTGGGATCAATCACTTCAGTAGCAGATATAATTTATTGGATAACGAAAACATCTCTTACTTATCTTGCATGAGCACATATGGTAGTAGCAACAATTATTTACTTGAAAATTTACCCTTGCAAAGTTTTATTTTACTTGAAAATTTTGATGAATAACATTTTGAATTGTAATAACAAATAATTTTTTTCGATAATATATGCAACGTTTCCTAGAAATAAAGTAAGTTATGGCTCACGATCAACACAACTCCATCCTTAAAATGTAAAAAAAGGTATAAAAGAATGTAAACCTTGAAAATATTATTTTGATAAATTCGTACTTAGATTTGGAAATTTACTAGAAGGATCTTTGCCGGTAGAATCATTTTGGCAGAACCATCCATGTCAATATTAGAACATCGTGTTGGAAAATCATCAACTTTGTTGAACGAACGTGCGTTGGTTCTTAACAAACTTTTTTTTTCAAATAAGTGCGTGGATTCTATTTAATCCAAAAAAGATTATACAGTAAAGTTTATATTCTGACACAACAGCAAGCAACATAAATTTTCATATATACATGCAAATATGGTATATGGAAATATAAAACCAGGCACACACTTGTATATGACCTCAAAATCTATACATGAGAATTGTTAATATGTAAAGGCAGCAAATTCAAACCATATATACATACATACATACATGTATGTATGTATGTATATATGTATGTGTATATATATTTGGATAGCATACATAAAAGCATGCAAACATTATATACATATACATATACATATACATATACATATATACATTATATATGTATGTATGTATGTATATGTATGCATATGTATATGTATAAAGCATGCACGTGAACAAGTTGAATGAAAAAGTACTTGTACACTTAGCGGGCTCATTAATTTTACGTAAGTAGGCATTATGAAATTGAGAAATAATGAAATTATGAATACAATACACAATTTACATTTGAAATTATGAAATGATACTTGAAATTGAATTTACATATTTAAAAAGAATTAATAGCCATATACGCGAAACGAAGGATAAGATGGGTCGAAAAGATGGCCACAAAGAACGAAAAGTCTGCACTTATGTACATAAGCGAAGACTTGAAGGATAAGTGTTATACCCGTTTTTCAACTACTATGCAGACTGTCTAGATTGTTAAAACCATGAACTGCATAAATCACGCAGGCTTCATTATTAACAATGGATATATTTTTAGACTACAGAGTACTCCTGAATGAAAAGCTGACTAATGGCCATGGTTTCACTAGCTCGGGTCACCAACGACCGAACCAAACACACCATCGCACTCAGCCCGAGATATGATCTTACCAGTACTATATGTTACAACTGTAGCACATCCGTTAACAATAAGGATGCGGATATAACGGTGTCGTGATCACCACGGACTTCGAAAACAAGATGAAAACTAATCGATTTGTTCGTCTCACTTTCCTCTAGAATTTCTCTTTTGGTTACATATCCAAATTCATCTTAGATTTTGAGATACGGGTGATTGAAGTTTTGAAGGGATATATATACACATAAACAGACACACACACACACACAAATTTATATAGTAATATATATATTGAAGTAAAAGTTATGTGCTGAAATATAAATAAATTATACATGGTGATGTATAATTATGGGTTGTCGTGCAGAAAAGGCATGTTGAGCGAACCTTTTATTTTACATTCAACTGTAAATATTAGGGCTATTATGGTAATTGTTACCATTACCATTTCACAAATACCATATCATTTTTTCTGTTAAGCTAAAATTGCTTACCGTTACATTCTCTAACATCTCTTTTCATTCCCTCGTAGTAAAACCTCTTGTTCATATCTCAGTACATATTTGTACCCCTTAGGTGAATGGAAAACTAGGAACAATGACATTGGTCCAAGACTAGCTTCTGACGGTCTCCTTGATTTGAAACATATAGTCTTCCCTTTTCCCGAAGCCAGCATTTCTTATCTATATTGAAGCCCTTTATTTCTTCGATATCGGCAATCTTTTTAAGCTGTTGATCATTTCGGCACTTAATGGATCCTCCTCCCACCCTTCGGCAATTTTTCCTATAAGAATCGAATGAAATTCTAAGAAATACAACATCCTCGATTTTTGACTTGAACCAGCCTTTGATCAAAACTACACATCACAAGATGATGACGTCTCCAAGGCATTCCACTCTTCGATAATTGCCAAAACACAATTCTGCTTTTCACGTCAAGGCATCAGCAACTTTATTTCCTTCCGCTAGGGTATACTTTTTTCCAAAATCATATGATGCTAAGAATTCCAACCATCTTTGTTGCTGCATGTTCAACTCCTTTTGAGAGAACAAATATCACAAAGACGTATGGTTCATAAACATTTTGAACCTTTCCCTAAAAGATAATTTCTCCAAATCTTTCGCACAAGGATGACTGCTGCTAACTTTAAATCATGGGTTGGATACCGGACTTCATGAGGCATCAATTGCCTAGATGCATAAGCTATAACCTTGTCCTTCTGCACCAACACCACTCGGAAACATAAACCTAAAGCATCTGTTTACACAACCATGTCCTCATTTCCTTCCGGCATAACCAACACCCGGGCCTCTATCAGTCGAAGCTTTAACTCTCAGAATGCCGCTTCACAATTGTTATACCTAAAATATGCTAGTCATCACAGGTTAACAAGGTGGGAAGCCTTTGTAAGGAAAGCACAGAGCCATCATGGAAAGTCTCCAAATAGAGATATCACTAAGAGTCTTCCATAAAGTTACCGAAGAAAGTTCCAAAAGGCCATCGCTAAGAGTTCCACAAGGTCATTGCATGCTACTCTTAAACATTAAAGAATAACCATCGCTAAGAGTTCCACAAAGCCATTGCATGCTACTCTCCAGCATTAAAGTACAATCGTCGCTAGAAGTCCCACAAGGCCATAGTATGGTGATCTCAAGTGTTAAAGCAAGCTATCAAGAAGAGTTCCATAAAGCTATCGTGAAAAGTTCTCTATAGGCTATCGCAAAGAGTTTATAAGACAATTTGCAAGAGGTGTCTATGAAAAATGAAGCCATCATGACATGTTTATAAAGCAGTCGCTTAACAAAGTAAAATTGCAATCATGGTAAGTCCTATAAAGTCTTCGCGCACCATTCTCCAAGTGGTGAACCAAGCCATCGAGAGTAGTTTTCTTATGCATTGACAAAATAAAGCTATCACAAAGAGTTCAATGAAGCTATAACGTGTAATTTTGGGAGTTCCAATATGATATAAAAAGAAATTACAAAATAGGTCTTAAGTTATCGCGGGGGATTTACAAGATATTATCAAGCTCAGTTCACAAACTAAAATACATCAAGATTCGGACTGTCATGAACCATCGTGGAAGATTTCAAAAGTGAAGTCGCGAATAATCTTGAATCAAGAGTTATCAGTAAATAAGCATGCCACATGTTGTTTCAATCGTGTGCAACGTGGATTAACCTTGGCCGTTGGCTTCTAATGGAATGTCATGTTTCAAGAATCCAACGGCTCAAATTCTCTACAAATATAGGGGTAACCCCTAAAAAAGGGTCAAATTTATCAAGTCCTCCTTCTCCCTTATTTTCAATTTTTTTCAACTTTGTAAAGTGAGCTTGGAATTGGAGTTTCATGGCCATTAGGGCAAATTGTAATCGAGAACTTTACAATAAAGGACTTACATTTGGAAAAATTGCACACTTACTCCAATTGGATACATATTAGCATGTTGTTATGGCTTATACAATGATAATAACCTTAGTTTACCCTTCTTACCTTGAATTACTAGCTTAGTCATCTTTTACCCTAACAACACTCCTTCGTTCAAATATACCTTTCATTCTTTCAGTTAAGTTGGGTTAATGGTATTGCTATTTCAGAGAAGTCCTTAATAAATTTCTGATAGTATCCAACCAACTCCAAGAAGCTTCTTATCTTGATAACTGTTTCTAGTCTCTTCTAATTATTCATGGCTTCGACTTTTGAAGGATCTACTGTCAATCCCTCATTCGAAACCACATGGCCTAGGAACTTCACTTTCAGTTTTCAAAAATGACACTAGGAATCCTTTACTTCAATTTGTGTTGTGTTAAGGTCTCTAATACAAACCTAAGATGAACTTCACGATCTTGCTCATTTTTAGAGTGTGCCAAAATGTCATCTATGAAGAAAAACAAAAATCTAATAAACTGATCGCGAAAGTTTATACGATCGACAAAAAAAGTCGAAGCATTAGTCAGCCTAAAAGGCATGGCCAAACACTCATATGAACCTACCTTGTCCTAAATGCTATCAAATGAATACTCCCCTCAGCAACTCTTAGTTGATGCAACCTAGTGACCGAATTTAAATGTAAAATATTTTGGCTCCACTTAACTAATCAAACGTATCATCTATTCTCGGCAGTGGGTAACGATTCTTCGCCATCATCTCAGTCAAACTCTTATAGTCGATAATGTCCGAAGCAATCCGTCCAATTTGTTCAAAAATACTATCGAAGCTCCCCATGATGAACTTCTCAGCATTTTGAAACTTTATGTTCAGGTTCCTATCTACTTCTTCAATTCATCCATCTCCTTAGACAACATTCTGCTAGTTGGCTTACCAACACACCGTGCCTCGGGTACTAAATCAATGCAAAATTTAGTTGCTCTTTTCAAAGGTAAACCCATCATGGACTAAAAAACATTAGGAAGTTCTCGAACTACAAAAAAAATTTCCACCTTTTCTTTTAGACTTTCTAAGGCACACAACAAAACAAAAGACCTTCCCTTTATCTCATCCAAAGACGCTTATATCCTGTCACTTCATGTCAAGTCCTGTAATGTGAAGATCCTCTTTACGCAATAAATTATAACCTCATTATGTACTAACCAATGCATACCCAAAATCACTCTGTATCCCTCGAAGTCAAACACAAATGGGTCACTCAAAAATAACTGGTCACACATGATAAACTCTAAACTGATGCACCTTAACTCGAGAGTGGCATACCCACCAATCGGATTAATTACGCATAAAGAAGTAACTAAGTAGGTAACATCCAACCCTACTCTATCCACCACATCCTTAGAAATAAAAGAACGCGTAGTTATAATATAAAAAAGAACTCTACTTGAAAATCTGGAAATGGAAACCTTACCTTCCAACACAACATTTTTGCCTTTCTCCTCGGCAGAAGGTCCTACTGTCGGCCCTTTCAAGACAAATATTCTCATCCACTTTAGTCTAGGGCTATCCTGGTTTTTAGGCCTAGTTGATCATGGTTGAAACATTTTGCCTTATTCATTATAACAAGTAATATCTAAAGATCCTTTTGTCTTCCTCATTCTAGGGCCTTCTCCTTCGACAGCTGCCCCTTATTCCCCATCTGGTAAGAGTTGGTTCTCTTCTTCTTCTCTCCCTTTGACTTCACCTCTGCCCTCCTCTAGGCTTGGTACATGTTGTCATACCTCCTTGCCATATCCACAAAAATTCAAAAGGTGCTGCTAGTTTGTGCCATCACCTTGTGATCCAACCCTACATCAAACCCCTAATAAACTTCTTATTCTTCTTCAGTGAGGTGTTAACCAACTCGATATTTTTCCAAGGCATTGAACTTTTGAATATATTCCTCTAATGAAAGACCCATCTGCTAGAGATCGGTGAACTCCCTTAGCAACACACTCCTCTGAAACTTAGAAATATACAGGGCCATAAATCTCTTCTTGAACTTCCCTTGAGTAATCTACTCCTATTGAGTCTCAGCTGTCATGGTCTCCCACCAATCTAAAGCCTCTTCATGCAGCTATCTCGAATCTAAAAATTGCTATTGCCATCATTCAACCCAAAATCCCTATATATGCATTCAAACACCTTCAGCCAATTCAGTACTTCTACTATCGGGTCTTTCCCGGTAGAAATCTTACGTTAAGGTTCCTGTAGTCCTGACTTAACTTGGAGAATTTCACTTTACTGCCAGTCTTGGCTCAACTACATCCGACATGGACTCTCGCATCATCTGCACCATAAACCGCTAAAACACAGCATTTATATTCATTCCCGCTATCGGTGGTACTGCCTTGTTTATTATGCCTATAGGCACACTACACCACAGATAGGATTTTAGGCGGCACATTTGATACGGCTATAAGCCGTATCAAATTTTAATACGGCTATAAGCCGTATCAAATTTTAATACGGCTATAAGCCGTATCAAATTTTAATACGGCTTATAGTCGTATCTATATTATTTAATATGGCTGTAAGCCGTATTAACATTTGATACGGCTTATAGCCGTATCAAAATATATGCCTCTTTTCGTGGGAAAATTTTCCCCAAAACGCACACCCTCCCTCCTTTTTTTATTTCCGGCCTTCATTTTTTTCCCAAAACTCATAAGAAGCCTCTTCAAAATAACTGCATTAAACTTACTTTCGGTCCTTCTCGCTAAAAACTTATAAATCTTGATTAGCAGCTTTAGGTATATCTCGTCATATTTTGTCACTGTGCGCTTCATCTTCTTGCTCCTGCCATCGGTAATGAGATCGATACCCATTTTACAATTACAGTTTAATGCGAAATTATCAAGTGAAACATCGAGTTTACAATTTGCGTACAAATTTTTTGATAAATCAATCAATCTTGATTGAGGCTTGAAATTTAAAAGATGCTTGATATTCAGCTAGTATCAATTTTACTTGAAATTCAAAAGCCATGGATTTTAGGAGATGAATGGATTCGAATTCAAAAAGAAAAATTCATAAGTTGATTAGGACTGAAAACCCTACCTGTCTAGAAGAGAATGAAGTGTTAAATTCATAAGTTGGTTGATAGAGTCTGAGCCAGATAGTGTTGATGAGAGCGCTTTCAATTTCTGTAGCAATATTCTTACACAGAGTCTACTTGGTCTTTATTTTCTCTGGGCAAATTCTATTTGAACTTGTGAATTTGTTGAGTAACCCCATGTAATTTGAAAAAAATGAAGAAACCTAGTTTTTTTGCTGAGTAGCCCCATGTCTAATTAAAAAAAACCAATAATACCATGTCTAATACAATAGTCAATCTTATGCTATTTTGTATTATTTTGATCTCCTTGCATAATTTACAGCTTGGTGCTAATGTTGTATATGGTTCTGACATTGTATATGGTTTTGACATTGTTGTATAAGTGGATAAAATTATTGTTAATGGCGCAAGCCAAGTATCAGGAGAGGGGTAATGCATAGACATTACTCCGGTGCTACAAAATAGCGCCGTTGTAATGGCAAATTTTTTGGAAACAGTTTGGTGCTAATGTTGTATATTGTTCTGACATTGTTGTATAAGTGGATAAAATTGTTGTTAATGGCGCAAGCCAAGTATCAGGAGAGGGGTAATGCATAGACATTACTCTGGTGCTACAAAATGGCGCCGTTGTAATGGCAAATTTTTTGGAAACAATTTGGTGCTAATGTTTAAAGTAAACCCTATATTTTGAGTTCCATTTATTGAAATTTAAATTGTCCATATATTTTAACTATTTAAAATTAATTAAAGTTATCACTAAATTAGGAAAGGTTTATGAAATTACTTTTTTATAGAAAAAGGTATGGATTTACAGGTTAGATTACAACTTGAATTTGAGTTATGAATTTGTATTCGAAATTTTGACTTTAGATTTGTAATCGAGTTGTGAACTTAGGCTAGTTTATATATTAAGTTTTAGGATATCATGTAGTGTTTTGCTTTGTCATATTTGGGAAAGTCGAAGTGGAAATGTACTGTTTTGTTTATGTAGGGCTGCGGAAACAAATCGATGAGACTAAAAGTCATTAATGAGCTTTTGCAATTTCTTTAATTTAGAAAAGAACATAGTCTTTTAGTATCTAAATTATTGTTTGATGATTGTTATACGTGATCATTTAGTACGTATTATTACATATTTTAAGCGGAACCCGTTCATATTCGTGAGTCAAAACAAATTTAAGTGGAAACAATATTAATACATTTATATATACTGGGAACTTGTCATCTGCAAGGTTAAATTTACTGCATGTTATTTGTGTGTTTTTGAAAAATGAAAATTTATTATTAACCTAACAATTAAAAGCTTAGAATATAAGTATATGATATAAAAGCCTAATATTTATGTCAAAATTTTGGTATCCTTTCAATACTGAAACAGATTGATCATTCAGCAGGGGAGAGCGTTGTAGATAAAGGATAAACCTGTATCACTTCAAGAGTTTATAGCAAACATTTGTTACAAATTGCTATCTCTAGGCATTCAACAACGGGAATGGCACTGTAAAATTTCAGATATTAAGGAATGGGATATCGCTTGGGTTAAAATTAGCTAAAGATAAAAATAAAATAATGAGAAGATTGTACATTTAATAGTAGTTGTGTTTTGGAAACTAGCTATGAAAGGTAATCAGAATTTTCTTTGTAAATCATGACATTTCGAATAACATTCCTGACCATGATTCAGTCGGTTTTATTATTAAAAAAATGTGAAATCAAACTAAAATCGAATATATTGAAAATCAAACCAAATGAATTAAGATTAGTTTGTTCAGTTGGTTTTTCAGTTTAACCAAACATATAAAATATTTCATATATAATGATTAGAATGTTCAATTACTTGGAAAGGACACATAAAGTTATGATAAAAGTGTTTCCATTTAACATATTTATGATGTATAAAAATTATTTGATTGCTAAACTAACGTTAAAAATTATTAATTTTGACAATCCGGTAAAAGTTCAGTTAATATGATCAAACCAATAATTAAATAATATCATTTTACAAACCGATTAGAAACCAATTTGACTTTACAACCGGACACAAATCTAGAATTTTACAATGACTTAGACTAAGAAAAAATCCAAAACATTAAACATACATAGTTAAATAATAGCAACCATATAAATATCAAATATATATTGCTGAACGTTCACGAAAAGGTAATGCAATTACACATCTTATTTTATTTAGGATTCAAATATTAACAAAATAAACAAATTAAAGTTTTATACCCATGAATAATAATGACATATATTTTTTAGAAATCCTATAAATTGAATAACCAACCTGAATATTTATCAAAAAAAGAATTTCCCTTTCCTTAGGGGTAATTTAAGTGGGTTCACTACTGAGAAAAAGTTTGTGTATTGGACAATCATATAAGGTTGTATACAGAAGATTAAAAATTACATATTTTGTTCATGAATGGGCTGTAATGACTAATTGGACTGAATTATTCAAGTGTTCGATACTGTGTTTGTTAAAATGAGGAGCACGTGGTTCCACATACGGACCTTTGAAGATCAAATGAGTTTCTTCTAATTATTTCTATTATTATTGTTTCGAAGATAAATAAATAAATAAATATAATCCAACAGTTCAAACTCACATGAAACATTATTTGTTACTGTGTTGCTTGATCATAAATAACCAAATTCGTGCATAGTGTCAAGTGAAAAAAAGACCAAGACACGCATTACTTTAAGCATGAAACAAATATAATTGACATGAGCCCAGTCCTTTGTCCATGCAAAGTCGTTTTCTTAGTCGATTGATCACTACCAAATTTTAAGCTAATTGGTCAAATTACAAGTGAAACAAAAAAAGGAGGAAGAAAATTCACATGTGAAACTTTCTAGCTTGGTGATAAAGCGGAGAAAAAAGGACAGATACGACTGCATGGCACAATTGAGGGGGCTTCCTGTCATCATCTCCTCTCTGATCCTAGCCATGTTCCACCCCTGTGGTCAAGCACATGCTCCTTTTGTTCTCACTTACCCCCCTCATGCTTTCCGCATTTGCAAACCAACCACTATCAATCTCAGCCTTTGATTATTAAGATATTGGAGAAACTAACCCTATTAACATATTTGTAGGATTTAGAATCCTCCAATTCTCAGGTTCAGATTCCCAAATGAAATGATAGGTTTTATTGTTGTAGAAATCGCATAAATAAGCTACTGCATATTTGTAAAAGAAGTTAGGTGTAAGTTTTTAGAGGCATACAATTGTCGTGATATTTCTGTTATGGAAATGAAAAGTATCACTTCAGGTGCTTTAAAGATGAAATAGTTAAAAATGAAGTTTGAAATTTTGAACACAAATTTTATTTTAATAATACACACACAATCAATTTAAATTATCAAATCCTAATTTAGGATACAAATTAAAGTACAAGACTCTCGAACGTGAAAATAGAGAGTGAAATGTGACAATGTAAAATATATGCTACAAAAATAAATACACAGCAACAAGAGAAATAGCACTAGTCGGCACACCTCTTAAAACACTAACAAAAACAGAGCCTTCACCACTACCTCTTTGACATACTTTAAGTTGGTTCCCTGTCAAAGCTGAGAAAGTTCTATTTTATTAAGGTTACTTGTCCTAAAATAATGTAGCAGGACAAACACAGTAACACTTTTGTTTATTTGTTTTCAACCAAATATTGCTCGCCTTACTTCCAAGTAACAAATATGAAACACAACAATACCACTTCAGCATTAAATAACATACTTCTATCTAGGTGCACCATCATTTTTTCTTTTACTTGTATTTGTTTTATCGGTTTCTTGTTAAACTGATAGTCCAGAGGATTCTGTGCAGCTCAAAATTGATTACATCATTACTCAGATTATCTGTTTCTTGAGGCTTCTGTATCACTAAATCAAATCAGATTATTTATCCACATCAGTATGTCTTAGTAAACCGGTATGTTTAGTATTACCCCATATATAAGAAGAAGGCTGGAATTTTTTGTCGCATTCAACTCATAAATTACATTTGCAGTCATCCACATCATGTATTTTTCTTTTCTTCGTATTTGTTATATGCATTTGTATCATGTACCTACAAGGAAGCAGTATGACTCTGTGAGTCTGTGACACGTCAACTGCCAATAACAAAAGATCCATGATATTATTCAGAAAAATAAAAAGTAAGCAATAGCACTTTTGTTTCAATTTTTTATAAATACTATAAACGAGTTTGAGCTTGTTATATTCAGGAATCACTTACAACCAACCACGAATGTTGATGACTGAATATATCAACAAAATAGGAGTCTCATTTTACTCAATAATACTTCTCTTACTGCATTGATTCTGAATTTATACTAGCAAGATTTTTAATACTGAATGCATAACTTCACTCTAAAAGTTACTTAAAACTAAATATAACCGAGTTGATTCAGTTAATAGGAAGATAAAAGCACAATTGTGGATGTATGTGTGCAGGTGCATAGCTATGTATATTTTAACTAACTTTTATAATTATATTAGTACAAAATAGGTCCTTTTGTTTTCTTTTATTCAATTCAATGAAAAAGTTACCACTTCAATGTACATAACCAAATGGAAAAAATGTAGTTGCAATGAACCGTAATATAGAGTTAACTCCTAAAACTAAAGATGTACTAATACTTTGTAATGCTTGTGTAGATGTTTTGGGCTGGAGGAGTTAGCTCTTTGGCTTTGCATTGTGCAGTGGCTGCCGTAACAACACAGTATAACAAAGGCTTGTTGTGTATTTGTATTATGTAGTAATGTGATACATTTGTATTATTGTTGTGTATTTGGATCTTGGTACTGGAGCGATAGTGTTTTCTAGTATCCGCTACTGCGATATATTAATGTGCTAAATGCTAGTATTATGTAATGATATTGTTAAGTTATTACGCACTGCAATGCGGATTATTGAATCATTTGAATGTGCACTGTCTATAATATTATTTGTTTTGATGTCTCAGAATGATTATTGATTATATATTGGATATGAATAGGTCTATAATATTATATATTGGATATTGATTATATATCTATATCTAACTGACTAATTAGATATGGCTTTTAGTCGTATCTAATTGATTCATTAGACACTGCCTATTTGTCAATTAGATACAGCTTCTGGCCGTGTCTAATGTGGAAATTAGATATGGCTAATGGCCGTATCTAATTGATACATTAGATACGGCTAAAAGCCGTATCAAAATATTAAGCTCGACATATTTTGATACAGCTTTTAGCCGTATCTAATAAGATTAGATACGGCTTTTAGCCGTATCAAAATATCATTTATGGTGTAGTGGCACTCCTCTTCCATTATCTCCGATAGTTTGAGCACTATCATTTTCCATTCTTGTATTATCTCCTTCAATTGTGATTCTTCTACTTATCAAATCCATTTTCTGCTAAGAAAGTCTTCACTAGAAAAGGAAGAAAGAAATTGATTTAGCAATTGAAGGTCTCTACTAAACTCATCTATATCTCTATATAAAAAATACAAGTACATCATATACTAATGTATACCCTCCTCAAGGTGTTTGTTTGTTTATTCTAAGCTATGTCCTACTTAAGCTTGCCCTAACTTAAGCCCTGATACAAACTGTAATGTCCTTCGTCCTAAAACCTAAAGATGGAACCCCCAATATGATGCAATCACCTTGGATTATCTTTCAATAATAAAGATGAGATTAGTTATAATATAAAGTCTTAAGTAAATAGAGTAGATAAATAAAATCAAACACATCATTACATATTTGGTTTAACAATTGTTTTTACATCCCAAAGTCACACCCATGAAGGCTAAAAAATATAGTACATTATAGCTATTAGTGTCCCATATATTATGATGCGGGCACTAATGCTAAATACAATGGAAATAAAAATAAATATAACACCCAAGCCTCCTTCTTCATCTTCGGCTTTTATTTTTTGACAGACCCAAAAGCAACCTGCCTAAACCCATAAACTCAGCCTACACGAATAGGTATATGTAAGTTTATAGAGAAAATAAGAATAAAATTGTAGATCAAACATAAATTATTATGTGAATAACATATTAACCTAAAGCATAAAAAAACAGTAATACCACGCCGTCAATGTGTGGAAAGGGCATTTCCCTCACTTTTCCAAGCAATAAATTATCCAATTGAACAGTAAGTTAAAGCTAAAATTTTATTACCAAGTGTCTACACTATCGTGATACCACAATCGAAAACATTCTCTTAGTTTATGTCATAGAAGAAATTATAATATTTCATTATAATTAGAAAACCCCACCTTTTGTCTTATAACATCTCCCATTTTGAGGTTCGAAACTAAACGCTACATATGATGCAGTCATCTACAGTATTAATTTCTAATGATAAAATGTGGTAATGTTAATTGTATCAATAACATCAGAAGCATGAGAATATGATATTTTCTTAAACATAATTTCAAAAAAACTTTCACATTTCATTTCAAAGATAATATTTCATATTCATTACATAATCCCAAACGTTGCCCAGGTTCATATAAACTATAATTATTACAAAATATTCCAAAAGCAGCATATGAAGATGCCCCCTTGGTAGATCAGAGTTTACTACTAGACAGTTATAACATCTGTCATTACATACATTCCAACAAAATGAAAATTCAACACAACGGACTTTATATATATAAAAATTTTGGAAAGAAATAAAAATAAATAAACCATGAAAAATAGAAAATGATGATGAGTCTCCCCCCACACTTGATTTTGACTGTGTCCCCACAGTCAACCCAAGTGGAAGGAGAAAAATAAAAATAAAAACATGACCTTTATTTAAATAAAAATTAACGGTATTTACACAAGATCAGAAAGTATATCGCCAAAAAGTAAATGAAACGGTCTTCCAAAGACCGTTTCATTTGTCTCGTCAAATATGCGAGACACAGCTTAAGCTCGGAAAACCAAACCATAAATGATTTCAAAGTTGAATGTTGATTTGGGAAAACGAATGTCATTTTATTAAAAATCTTACGAGTTGTTTTATTTTCGATGATTTTCGGGGTTGATAGAATAATTGACTAAAATTCAAATTTATTATCACCAAGTTGAAGTTCAAACTTATCATTGAAAACTTCTTCAAAATTATCGATTTCAAAATCAAAATGGTGATGTAAATCTTCCCCTTCAAAATTCGACAACTTGTTTTCGAAAAGTCCAAAGAAATTATGTTCATTGAATTCTTCTTCCTTATTTGGATTATCAACAACTTCATCGTATATATTAAGTTCAAAATCCAAAGTTGTTGTATTTAAATTTTTGGAATCGTGAAATGGAAGGTCGAATCTTAAATTTGATTCCACACCCTCGAAAGAATTGAAATCCAACTCAATTACCGTGTTTTCAACAACTTCATTAAGATTGTTATTTTCAATTTCAAAAGTTGTTATTTGAAAATCGTCGATTTCGGTGAAAGATGGATTGTCACTTGACTCGTCACACATTGGGATTTGATTTTGTTTCTCACGTTGTTTCATATATGTTTCAAACAACGAATCTGTGTGATCATCGTAAATTTCGTTCATTTGCTCAACAAAATCCAATTTATAATTATTAACATGAGGATTTTCACTTTGAAATTGTTGAGAACAAAGATTTTCAACCGTATCGTGGTTAAGATTATTCCCATTGCCAAATTCGTTTGAAAAGTTGTTTCCATTTTCATTTTGAGTTTGAAATTCATTTTGGAGTTCGAAATTGAATTGGCATGGGTTATAATTGAAATCATTTGAATTTTGAATTGAATTCAAATTTTGAAATCCTTGACTTGAGTTATTACACAAATAAGAATTACACAAATCATTTATCTCATGATTTTGTTATGTAGAGAATTCAAGTAAAGATGAAATGCAATTTTCAAGAGTCGAGGGTTGTTCGTCATTTTGAAAATTTTATGGTTCAAAATTCGAATCAGTTAAACAATAGTTGTTGTTGAAATATCCATAAACATTTGAAGTGAAATTATATGGATTATATTGATTTTCACAACTATTGTAAAATTCACGTAAGTGGGGAAACTCGGACATTTTCAAGAATTTTTTTTATATAAAGGAAAAATATTTACAGATAGAATTTATTTTTCAAAAGGGAAATTGATTTTTGTTTTGTTTTTGAAAAGGTTTTATAATTTTTTTTTCGGATTTTGGTTTTTCTAAATTTTTTTGGATTTTTGAAATTTCAAAGGAAAAGGATTTAAAAATTTCAAGGGAAAAAGAATATTTACAATTTTTTTTAGTTTTGGATTTTTGAATTTTTTTTTAATATGCATGAACTAATGCAACTAAATGAATGCAATGGTTAATTACAATGATTTATCCTAAGTTAACCCAAAATTGTATAATCACACATTGTCTTAGATAAACAAGATAGTCCTCGGCCAGGTAACGGGAAGGATTTATCGGTGCACCACGAATCACCATAGCAATGCAGCTGAAGGTTTAAGTACTTTTAGAGGAACAACTACTATAATATTTACGAATCAGCGTAATATTTATAAATGGTTATTACTCTACCGTAGCCTAGACACCAAGAAAGTAAATTGTTCAAAGAAGACAACTTGTCAATATACAATTAAGAGCTATCGTTGTCTAACCGTTATTATTAAAAAATCCTAGGATGAAATGCAAAGCAGAAATTAAACGTGTATTAACAATGCAACTACGAATGAAATTTCTATTTTTGTTTTTTGATTTTTTTTGAATTTTTTTTCTAAAATGCAAGCAAACAACAATGCAAGGAAAATACAAACAAGAGATGAAAGCAAAAAAAAAATTTAAAACAAGCAAGCGGAGCAGTTTTATAGCAGCAGCTCCTCTTCTTCTGAAATTCTGCTTTGTCAACCTGAAATAAAAACAAAATATACACAATTTTTATATCAAAGAAAGACTAAAACAAATGAAAAAAATAGAACAAACTAAACCCAAACAAATTCACAACAACCCCATCTTTTTTTTAACAAATTCCAATTTTTTTTGTTTTTGGGAAGGAAACTTAAAAGTGCAGTTTCACTTAAAAAAAAATTTAAAGTAAATTTTTTTTAAAGTTTACAACAAGAAAGAAGGGAAAGCTCTTTTTTTTGGATTAAATAAGCTTAAACCATACTAATTGAAACAAAAGAAAATCACTCACGCATTAAAACCCGGCCCACACCCAAATCTTTTGGTTTTTTTTTTCGTTCTAAACAAAGACAAATTGTGCCTCAATTAAAATCCCTCAGATATAATCAACTTCCATCGAAATCGAACCAGACTTTATTCAAAAACAACTGTTGAAATCCCTTAATTAGAATCCAAATTTTAAAACCAAATTCGACATTCATAAGATGGTTTTTAGGGGATTAATGGGTCTGCGGTGTTCGAAGTGGAAGGAGATGTCTGGGGACTGTCGTGATAGTTGTAGGTGGTTTAAGGCGCGATGGTTGTCAGTTACGAACTGCAGCTCGTCTTTGTGGTGATTGGCTTTCTGGTGGCTGTCAAATTGGATGAGGTTGTTCAGTTTTGTGAGATGTTGGTTGACGATTATTGAGCGGAGCAACGAAGTCCAGTTGGTTGCTGTCAGTGATCGAAGTCGCGGTCATTGAAATCAATGTCGAGTTGCTCGCGTATTTGGGTGAGGCGATCAACGATTAGTTTTGTTAACGAGGTGAACTGCTGTGACAGTTGAATGTTGTTGTTTATAATGTATTGAAGTGGCAGGGACGCAGCTGTTTACTGTAGGTGTTGCCGAAGGTTGCAGTAGCTTGTTTGAATGAGTGGGAAGGAGTGGTTGTATGGCACCGTGGTGAAGCAGCAATGGGGTAGAGGCTGATGGCAGAAGAAATAGGCAATGGTGTGGAATAGAAGATAGTGGACAATGAAAATACTGATGGCAGTAAGCAGTGAGGTTTTGAGGAGGAGATGCTATGAGATGTTAGTGAAGATGATGTGGAATTGAAATGGTGGTAGTGTGGTATTGTAGCTATGAAGTGGTATTTTTGTGGAAGTGATTGGGAAAGTGGGAATGATGAACAAAGTAGTGAAGTGTAGCGTTGAGTTGTTTGATGCAGTGCGGTTTGTATGGTTCGAAGAAGGATGGTTAGGAAAAATGTAGAGGTGTAGGGTGGTTATTTGTTGAAGAAGTAGGAGTTTTAGAGGAGGTTGAAGTGTGAAATTATCTATAGGTAGGGGTTTGGTAGGGTACTGTGCAGGAAGGTTGACAGTAAGGCGAATGATAATGGGTCTGGATGATGACAATGTTGATTGTAGTTGACTGGATGTGACAACAATGTTTGATGTCAAGATGCCAGAAATATCAGGTATAAGTGTATTTGCACTGTTGAACAGCAATGCGGGTATAAGTGTAGGGGTTTGTGGGCAGGAGAAAGTTTGTTGTCGAATTTGGGTTGTTGCTATGTGTTGAAGTGTGGTTTGTTGAAGCAACTTGATGTTTGAGTAGCTTGTTGATGGAGTGTTATGTGAAGTGTATAGTGGACAGTAGTAGGCAGGCAGTAGGGGTTGTTTAGAGGAGGACTTGGTGATGTTTGAATACTGTCAACAGGGTTGTGTACTTCTGGTATGTTGAAGACTGTGAAGAGAAATGTATGTAGAATGGTGGTATGCTGTGATTTGTGGTATGTAAGGTTATGGCAACAAAGTATGATGAAGAGCAGTGGAAAGGCTCTGGGTTGTAGGAGGAAGTATGGTTGTTTGCAGATATGTTAGTCAGAGGATGTGTGGAAGATGTTTTTGGTTGAAGCAAGCTTCAGGGATGGTTTGAAGAACGACACAGGCAAGTTGTTTGAGGTGGGGATTGGTTCTGATGAAAGCAAGTTGAAGGCCAATTGCAGTGTGTTGATTGTTGTGGTGTGGTGATAGTGGGTTGTAGGCCGTGGTCAATGGGGGTTTGGACAGGCAACTAGAAACAGTGCACAAGTGACTGTGCACAGTGCATATGCACAGTTTTTTTGAAACTCTGTATGTCAAATGTAAAAGCCAAAGTAATTGTAAAATGAAAGGAAATGTTATTGCAATGTAAACATGTGACGACCCGGAATTTTTGAATATTTGAAATTGGAATATTTAATTAATTTTAAATATTCAAGGGTTAATTTTAACTTGAATTTCAAATATCAATAATTGTTGGATAATTTATTTGTTGAATTTAATTATTGAATTAAACGATTGGAAATTTGGTAAATTTGTTGAATCTGAAATTCCAAGCTTGTTAAAAATAATTTAAAGGCTTGTAAAATTTATATTGATAATATGGAAGGCAATAGAACTTTTAAAATGGAATTTAAGAGTGTTTTGTTCAGTTTTAAAAATATATTGTTTAAATTGAATTTAAAAATAGCCTTCCGGGGCACAGTCTCGGAATTTGACGAAACTAGTTCCATTGAGTCCGTAATATTGAATTATTACCGGATTACAAATTTTATAGATTTTGGAATTTATATGTGACCGTACGAAGTATAAACGCTTAGACGATAATTATCGATCAAACTTAAATATCTTTATTCGAAGAAAAATCAAATCACAGCCGACTTCCTTTCATATCAGTGTTTCTCTTTTTTATAACAACACGTTAATATCTTCTTCTGTTCCACACCCTTTCTCTTCAAATTCAGATAGCTTCCAAGCAAAGTTAGAACGAGATCCCACCTTCGGAAAAAATTAATATAGTAAATCAACCTTAAACCCAGATAAGTCCGCCCTCCCTCTTTCGTTCAAATTCAATTTGCATCCGCTTCCTCCCTTTAATGTCTGAGCAAAATTCAAGAGTTAATATTCAAAATCAAGACTAGAATATCGAACGCGACTTCCTCACTCGCATACTCCAGTTCGATTCGCGTGGGGGAAATCGCGACGAGAAGCTAGGCGATAGGGGGACGTGGTTGGGTTGTTCGAAGGGGAGGCCAGTCTCGCGTACGTACGCATGGATTTGGGCGACCGAAGTAGGGCACGGCCTGTCGCGTTGAAGCAAGGAGACACGATCGACTTGAGGTGATACTATGGCCGGTGCATAGTCGCGAAGTGTTTCGTATTCGGTCGTTCTAGGGTTTCGAGATGGAGATCGGTGATGCAGTTGAGGCATGGGCTAGAGGACGTGCGCGACCCGAGAAGATGGGATGGAGGGCTCGCATGGGCTTGTTGGACAAAGGAGATGGTGAAGATGGGTTCTTCGGGGCAGTGGTCTCGTACAGGAATTAGGAGCCGAAGCTCGTTGGATTTGGTTTCCAGAACAAATTAAGGTAACTCAAATTTTTGATTTAATGTTACTCAAGTGAAAAAAAAAGATTATCAGTTTAAACTAAATTTCTTAGTTAATTAAATTAATAAATGGTAATAATTGTTCGGTTAATTCAAGTGTAATAAACTATTAGTTAATCCAATTAAAATTTATCAAACGAAGATTTATCGTTCAAACTGTTCGAATATTGATAAAGCATCCAATGTTTTTACAAGGGCAAAAATCAGGAAACAAAATCGAGATTGAAGTGGATTGCAAATTTAAGGGGACAAAGGTGAGTTAATCTCACTCATCTGGTTGTTAATTAAATTTAAATGGTTAAATTTAAATGATTGATTGAATGATTTGATTTAGTTTGATGTGATACTATATATATATAGTAGTATATAGCAATATATACATATTGGCATATGTATATATTGGAGTTGTTGATATTCCCGCATTATATAGCGGATGAGACCCTATGCGCCGCATAATAGCGGATGATATTTTGTATTAAACCCATATACCGCGATATTCCACCTCGAAGTGGAATTGGTATTGTGCTAACGTCTGTGGATGCAGGGAAACAGGTTGGAGGGATCCAACTGGATTCCTAAAATATTTAATTTGTTTAAATATTCTGTGTTATGATATTTGATATTCTGTGATGATTTTATATTGGATAATGTGGTTGATTTGAATTCCCAGTATAATGAGTTATAAATTCTATGGAATTGAATTTTTGGAAAGAAATAAAAGGATAAAAATTTAAGTAAAACAATTCAAGTGAATTGGAACAGAATTAAGAATAAATTGAAATAAAATAAGGTGATTGGGATTTTAACAAATATGGGAAAAGGGAAATTTTAAATTTACAGAGGAATAATAAATTTTAAACCAAAGTGATACTGTTTTAAAAGAATAAAGAAATTACTTTTAATTCAAGAATTAAATTCTAATTAAAGAGTAAATAAGGAATTTTGGAAATTCGAAAATGGGTATTTTAGTTGAAAGAAGTTTTAACTCGTAGTTAAGAAATAAAACCCGAAGTTATTGTTTTTGAAATAAATGAAGTGAATAAGGAAATTTTATTTCAAGATAAAGCAAATTTGAAATCAAGTATAGAATTGATTTAAATGTTTGAAATTGGAAATTTAAAAGAGGAATGAGATTTTGGAATTTATAAACTGGGTTTATAAAGTAAGGTGAAATATCAGTGGATATTTAAATATAAATTCAAGATGGGATTTATAAAGGAATGTGGATTGGGTTTAGAATAAATGGTGATTTATTTTAAAAATGTGGAAAGAAAGTGTATTTCCTGGGTAGCCAAGTACATTTTGTTTTTGAGAAATTTTAAATATCGGTTAAAGGATTTATTGTTATTTTAAAAATCATATTTTAGAAAATCTATTATTTCAAAATGTTAAATTTCTAAAGTAAGTATTTTTCAAATCTATTATTGTAATAAATATAAGTGATTTGGTAAAATGTTTAAAAAGAAAAATTAGTTTACAATTACAAAGTGGTTTCATTTTAAATATTTGTCTTAAAAATATATATTAGTAAAATTTTAAAAGTAGTTTTAAAACTTCGATGTTATAAAGTATATTTAAAATAAAGTGTTTTTAAATTATTTTAAAATTAAAAGTATTTTGTACTTGGTGATTCAGTGGAAATAATTATTTGGGAAATGTATTCCGTAAGCGGAAACTGTTTGAAATGGTTTTCAAATGAGCTTTGAAAATTTGGAAATATATCTTGGAAAGATATTTGGGCAAATAAATAATGTGGGAAATTATTTATTGTGTGATGGTTGCTTGTAGATGTTAATTGATAGTTAAATAACCGACTATCAATATTGGCCAAATGCGCTGATCGTTTCGAAGAGACCGGGATCGGGTTTCCGTATACCGGGATTCTAGGTCTGGAGACTCGAATACCACTTCGATCCGGTTTGTACGTTTCGTGTAACGTGTTCGGAGTCGAAGATGGAGCTGTGAAGTGCAAGGGCTAGTCGCTACTAATCCTGAGGATATTTCCAAAATGGATGTAGTAGGAATAGTGCCTTCGGTTCCGTTCGAACCCGGGACGGACTTGTATGGACGAATGCTTTCGTGACATCATCAGGTGGACGATGGGCATTCTAAGGGATATGTGCTATAAAGGTATCGTTTAGCCTCGAGCCTCATCAACCGGGAATGACTGAAAATCAGGGGTTATGCAGCAAGGCTTCGTGGGTAGCGCCCACTGGAGAGTATGGTCATCCCTGTCTAGATGTCCCTTTTTATTTCGGCTTAGTGGTGCGGTTGCTGATCCCAACCGTGGGATGATCATATTCGGAATTGCCCATAGGTGATTCCGGTCTTGTGTTGCAGGGGAGCGGGCGTACTCCTCGGTACTGTGATCTAGGCCACGTACTGTGACAGGTGGTACCCCAGTGCCTAGTCATTCGTTGGAAATCCATTCTCCCTACGTGCCTGTACGGTTTTGATTGTGCCCAACTATTGTTGAAATGTGAGACGCAAGCATTTCAGCTAGATTCTATTTTACTTTCTATAGACACTATTATAATATCAGAGGATTTAATATAAAGTGTTTTAGCTATCGTAAGGTAAAAACCCGACATGTTTATTTGTGGCGTGGTCTTACGAGATGCTTTTGTTTTCAAAGGATTTTGAAACTTTAATAATCAATTTGAGTGTGATTTTCTCACGCTGGTTTTCCAGACTGACTCGGGTATTGTTTTATATGATGCTCGGGTCAGACCGAGATAAACAGGTTCAGGATATGATGCTGTGGAGCTCAGGAGACGAGCTGGATGACGATACGTACTCCCGTACTTGCTATTATTTTTCCGCTGTGTACTCAGTTGTATGTTATGGATGTTGATGTACTCTGATGATGTACTCTGATGATGTATTGTATAAACAGATATAGTTTTGATTTGTGTAAAGATCTGTTGATATATATTATATTTTATTCCGCTGCGATGGTTAGATTCTGATGTTGTTTTCTATTTTTCTTCTTCTACCTCTTCTTCTTAACTAAAATGGTTCGATTTTCCGGGTCTGGAAAGTCGGGTCGTTACAGTGGTATCAGAGCTTAGGTTGGCGATAACCTTGGCTCTGGTGGGAATTTTGAGAGTACTAATAGATATGAGCGCGTATTTGTTAGTGAATATAAAATGGTTTTATATTGTGTTGGTTGATTTATTGAGTGGCATATGAACCTTCGTCGGCACAGTCTGGACAACTGTATCGAAGGGGTTTCTAAACACTTGAATAGAACAGTTTGACACAGTATTGTTTTAAATAGGGTGAATGAAATAATTTTGCCCAAATTATTTTGTATATAAAAGAAATAATTATTCGAAAATGATTATGGTTATATATTTGGATGCTTGGTTGTTAGAAAATGACCATAATGAGTTAGTCTCATTATTGAGTAGGAATTGAAACTTATAACCTAAGTTGAAGAATAAATTTATATAACAAAATGGAATTTGAAATATAGACTATAAATGAAATTTATAAATTGAGATAAACTTTATATACAAATGTGAATTACAATGTGATTTATAATCAAATGAGATAAATTCATAAACAAATGAAATTTGTAAATGTAAATTGTAAATGTGACTTATAACTTGAAATAAAATGTGATAGAATTCCAGAGTAATGTTTGGATATAAAATTGGATGGATTTTGAATTTGAAGTTTTGGGAAAGGTTTAAATTCCTTTGGATTTAAAATAGTTTAAAGGTTTTGGGGAAATAATGGTGATATTATTTCATGAATATTTTTGAAATTGAATTGAAATCTGTTGGGATTTAAAAATATTTGAAAAGTTTTAGAGTGATAAAACATTAAATTCTCTTTCGGTCGCTGGAAAATAATTTCAGTGATGACTGCAGCATCATCGATGTCTATTTTCGAGTTTCCAAAGAGAAATTGCTACCAAACTGTTTTAAATTGGAAATGATTGTGAACTGGGTTGGTTTTGAAATTCAAAGGGAAAATTGTTTGGTAAAAGCAGATTTTTTTGGAAATTTGGATTTGATGTGATATACCAAGATGTGTATGAGTTATTTATGGATTCAAAATGGTTTTGAAATAAAACCGGGAAATTGGAGTCTGGGAATTCTATTTAAAATATAAATGTGGAAATTTAAATGAATCAACAATATAAAGTATAAAATGAAGTTGATTGAAATAAGAAGGGAATGAAAGTTTAATTCTGGGATTATAATTATGAGATGAAAATAACTCAATGAGTAATATAAGTTGGTAGATAAAAGAGTTAGAGAACTTGAAGGTGAATGAATTGTAAAACTTGTATAAAATTTGTATCCTAGAATTAAAATTTAATTTGAGTATATGAAGGTGAATAAAATATATTTGAATTTAACTTAAGATAAGTTAAATAAAAATTGAGAATTGGAATTGAATTAAATGTAAATAAGTTGAAGTCGAATTGAATTGGATATAAAGGTAATGTAAAATGCTTATAATTGTGTAAAGAAATTCATATTCTTAAGTTCTTAAGTGTAATAATTTGAAATTTGATTATAAAGATGAAAATGGACTTAAATGAATAGTCCCAGATCTTAAGTAAGTAAGTTAAAACTTATGAATAGAAATGAAATTGTAAGTCATAAATGGGAATTCATTTCTTTGAACCATTAAGAGTTATAATTTGAAATTGTAATTATCAAATGGGAACGACTAAGATGAGTAATCTTAATTTTTAAATAAATCCAAAACTTGAATTATAAGATAAATTGAACTTAAGATAATTAAGTGAAGTGATATTTGGAATTAAAAAGCAAGTATTTAATTTTAACCAGTGGAGGAACTAATGAGTTAATAAATTAGTTAATGAAATTGAATTGTGAGTTAATGAAATTGGATTAAAATAGTGATGGTTTGGATTGCGAATGAAATCCAAAAAAGTGAAAATAAATTGGAAATGGCCTGGTTATTAATAAAATAAATCTAGATGAATTGAGTATGGAAAATAAAATTCATAATGATTGAGTGAATGAACCACTTATATTAAATAAATAAATGGATGGAATTTGATTAAATAAGAATCAAATGAAAGATGGAAATAAAACTTTAAAGGGTTGGTTGAATGGAAAATAAACTTAAGTTATTGACTTAAGTAAATGTTGAATGGAAACTGAAGAGTGGTTTAAATAAGTCGAGAAATAGTTATTGAATGAATTAACTTGGATTGTTTTCGAGCTAAATAAAATTCAATATTCAGAAGTTGGAGATGAATTGAATTTAAAAATTTTTTATTAGAAATGAAAATCTGAATGAAATGTGGAATAAGTATTTATATTTGAAATGAAGGAGTAAATTGAAGAAGTTGAAATTCATATGAAATGGGAGTTCAAATTTGAATATATACACTTCAGTGGTGAATAGTAAATAAAATATAAGAAAATTTATATTGAACTTAAGAATTGAAGAATGAGATTCTTAAGAAAATTGGTATTGGAAATATACTTAGTAATGTTTGGAATGGAAAAAAAATATACTAAGTGAATAGTTGAATGAAGACTAAAATTGGAAGTTGTGAAATGAATAATTGTGGATAAGTGAATAACAATCAAAATGAATGTGAATAAAAGAAATTGATATAACTGGTAATCAATTGGAATTTATACGTAAGGTGTACGTATATTATTCTATTCGCATAGCTATTTGGTCCAGATGTCGAACACAGAATTTCGAGATAGTCTTATTGATCCGAATTAGGATTTTTCACTCGATTTTCGACGGCGAACCTGGATATGGATTGTTGATTGATTCTGGAAATTCTCTATCATAGTTTGTGGCTATGCAAGGAGAATGATGGTTTCTGATCAAGAAACCAGATCTGAGTCCGCACTAGGAAGTCGGGTGGATGATACTAGTTCGGAAGTGAAATTGTGTGATCGAGTGAGCGATCGAATGTGATATTGCGTACGGATGATATATATGCATCGTACGGGCTTAAATAAAACAAATATTGAAAATGTGTAAAGCAAAGTATAAAATGACTTTGGAATTGTGATTGAATATTATTGCTTAGTAGGATATACAGGTGTATAAAAGCAATGGATAAATTGGGATTTTTGATTTTAGAAGATAAAATTTAATGGCCCGACAAAAGGTATGTATTTGAATTTCTATATGAAATTTGATTGGGTTTTAATGCAGCCACTTGGCATTTTATTTTCTTTTTGAGATTGGGAGGCCGTAGAGCCATTTTGTAGTAGTACCGAGCTAGCCGCGCAAAGGAGACGCTGGCAAAATTTCTCGGAAATTTAGAGAGTTAGAAAAATTTTGAGAAAATTTTGATAATTCAAATTCGGTTTTAAATTTGAATTTGAATTGTTAAATAAGAAATGTGGTTTGGGACTTATGGGTAATGTGGTTGGGAAGTTAAAAGATGATTAGTGTATCAGTAATAAAAGATTTGTTGAGTTAATTGTTAAAAACTATTTGGATTGGGAGAATAGAACAAGTATCGAATCATTCCTCTTAACTGGTAATTTCGGGGACGAAATTCTTTTAAGGGGGGAGGAATGTGACGACCCGGAATTTTTGAATATTTGAAATTGGAATATTTAATTAATTTTAAATATTCAAGGGTTAATTTTAACTTGAATTTCAAATATCAATAATTGTTGGATAATTTATTTGTTGAATTTAATTATTGAATTAAACGATTGGAAATTTGGTAAATTTGTTGAATCTGAAATTCCAAGCTTGTTAAAAATAATTTAAAGGCTTGTAAAATTTATATTGATAATATGGAAGGCAATAGAACTTTTAAAAGGGAATTTAAGAGTGTTTTGTTCAGTTTTAAAAATATATTGTTTAAATTGAATTTAAAAATAGCCTTCCAGGGCACAGTCTCGGAATTTGACGAAACCAGTTCCATTGAGTCCGTAATATTGAATTATTACCGGATTACAAATTTTATAGATTTTGGAATTTATATGTGACCGTACGAAGTATAAACGCTTAGACGATAATTATCGATCAAACTTAAATATCTTTATTCGAAGAAAAATCAAATCACAGCCGACTTCCTTTCATATCAGTGTTTCTCTTTTTTATAACAACACGTTAATATCTTCTTCTGTTCCACACCCTTTCTCTTCAAATTCAGATAGCTTCCAAGCAAAGATAGAACGAGATCCTACCTTCGGAAAAAATTAATATAGTAAATCAACCTTAAACCCAGATAAGTCCGCCCTCCCTCTTTCATTCAAATTCAATTTGCATCCGCTTCCTCCCTTTAATGTCTGAGCAAAATTCAAGAGTTAATATTCAAAATCAAGACTAGAATATCGAACGCGACTTCCTCACTCGCATACTCCAGTTTGATTCGCGTGGGGGAAATCGCGACGAGAAGCTAGGCGATAGGGGGACGTGGTTGGGTTGTTCGAAGGGGAGGCCAGTCTCGCGTGCGTACGCGTGGATTTGGGCAACCGAAGTAGGGCACGGCCTGTCGCGTTGAAGCAAGGAGACACGATCGACTTGAGGTGATGCTATGGCCGGTGCATAGTTGCGAAGTGTTTCATATTCGGTCGTTCTAGGGTTTCGAGATGGAGATCGGTGATGTAGTTGAGGCGTGGGCTGGAGGACGTGCGCGACCCGAGAAGATGGGATGGAGGGCTCGCATGGGCTTGTTGGACAAAGGAGATGGTGAAGATGGGTTCTTCGGGGCAGTGGTCTCGTACAGGAATTAGGAGCCGAAGCTCGTTGGATTTGGTTTCCAGAACAAATTAAGGTAACTCAAATTTTTGATTTAATGTTACTCAAGTGAAAAAAAAAGATTATCAGTTTAAACTAAATTTCTTAGTTAATTAAATTAATAAATGGTAATAATTGTTCGGTTAATTCAAGTGTAATAAACTATTAGTTAATCCAATTAAAATTTATCAAACGAAGATTTATCGTTCAAACTGTTCGAATATTGATAAAGCATCCAATGTTTTTACAAGGGCAAAAATCAGGAAACAAAATCGAGATTGAAGTGGATTGCAAATTTAAGGGGACAAAGGTGAGTTAATCTCACTCATCTGGTTGTTAATTAAATTTAAATGGTTAAATTTAAATGATTGATTGAATGATTTGATTTAGTTTGATGTGATACTATATATATATAGTAGTATATAGCAATATATACATATTGGCATATGTATATATTGGAGTTGTTGATATTCCCGCATTATATAGCGGATGAGACCCTATGCGCCGCATAATAGCGGATGATATTTTATATTAAACCCATATACCGCGATATTCCACCTCGAAGTGGAATTGGTATTGTGCTAACGTCTGTGGATGCAGGGAAACAGGTTGGAGGGATCCAACTGGATTCCTCAAATATTTAATTTGTTTAAATATTCTGTGTTATGATATTTGATATTCTATGATGATTTTATATTGGATAATGTGGTTGATTTGAATTCCCAGTATAATGAGTTATAAATTCTATGGAATTAAATTTTTGGAAAGAAATAAAAGGATAAAAATTTAAGTAAAATAATTCAAGTGAATTGGAACAGAATTAAGAATAAATTGAAATAAAATAAGGTGATTGGGATTTTAACAAATATGGGAAAAGGGAAATTTTAAATTTACAGAGGAATAATAAATTTTAAACCAAAGTGATACTGTTTTAAAAGAATAAAGAAATTACTTTTAATTCAAGAATTAAATTCTAATTAAAGAGTAAATAAGGAATTTTGGAAATTCGAAAATGGGTATTTTAGTTGAAAGAAGTTTTAACTCGTAGTTAAGAAATAAAACCCGAAGTTATTGTTTTTGAAATAAATGAAGTGAATAAGGAAATTTTATTTCAAGATAAAGCAAATTTGAAATCAAGTATAGAATTGATTTAAATGTTTGAAATTGGAAATTTAAAAGAGGAATGAGATTTTGGAATTTATAAACTGGGTTTATAAAGTAAGGTGAAATATCAGTGGATATTTAAATATAAATTCAAGATGGGATTTATAAAGGAATGTGGATTGGGTTTAGAATAAATGGTGATTTATTTTTAAAATGTGGAAAGAAAGTGTATTTCCTGGGTAGCCAAGTACATTTTGTTTTTGAGAAATTTTAAATATCGGTTAAAGGATTTATTGTTATTTTAAAAATCATATTTTAGAAAATCTATTATTTCAAAATGTTAAATTTCTAAAGTAAGTATATTTCAAATCTATTATTGTAATAAATATAAGTGATTTGGTAAAATGTTTAAAAAGAAAAATTAGTTTACAATTACAAAGTGGTTTTATTTTAAATATTTGTCTTAAAAATATATATTAGTAAAATTTTAAAAGTAGTTTTAAAACTTCGATGTTATAAAGTATATTTATAATAAAGTGTTTTTAAATTATTTTAAAATTAAAAGTATTTTGTACTTGGTGATTCAGTGGAAATAATTATTTGGGAAATGTATTCCGTAAGCGGAAACTGTTTGAAATGGTTTTCAAATGAGCTTTGAAAATTTGGAAATATATCTTTGAAAGATATTTGGGCAAATAAATAATGTGGGAAATTATTTATTGTGTGATGGTTGCTTGTGGATGTTAATTGATAGTTAAATAACCGACTATCAATATTGGCCAAATGCGCTGATCGTTTCGAAGAGACCGGGATCAGATTTCCGTATACCGGGATTCTAGGTCTGGAGACTCGAATACCACTTCGATCCGGTTTGTACGTTTCGTGTAACGTGTTCGGAGTCGAAGATGGAGCTGTGAAGTGCAAGGGCTAGTCGCTACTAATCCTGAGGATATTTCCAAAATGGATGTAGTAGGAATAGTGCCTTCGGTTCCGTTCGAACCCGGGACGGACTTGTATGGACGAATGCTTTCGTGACATCGTCAGGTGGACGATGGGCATTCTAAGGGATATGTGCTATAAAGGTATCGTTTAGCCTCGAGCCTCATCAACCGGGAATGACTGAAAATCAGGGGTTATGCAGCAAGGCTTCGTGGGTAGCGCCCACTGGAGAGTATGGTCATCCCTGTCTAGATGTCCCTTTTTATTTCGGCTTAGTGGTGCGGTTGCTGATCCCAACCGTGGGATGATCATATTCGGAATTGCCCATAGGTGATTCCGGTCTTGTGTTGCAGGGGAGCGGGCGTACTCCTCGGTACTGTGATCTAGGCCACGTACTGTGACAGGTGGTACCCCAGTGCCTAGTCATTCGTTGGAAATCCATTCTCCCTACGTGCCTGTACGGTTTTGATTGTGTCCAACTATTGTTGAAATGTGAGATGCAAGCTTTTCAGCTAGATTCTCTTTTACTTTCTATAGACACTATTATAATATCAGAGGATTTAATATAAAGTGTTTTAGCTATCGTAAGGTAAAAACCCGACATGTTTATTTGTGGCGTGGTCTTACGAGATGCTTTTGTTTTCAAAGGATTTTGAAACTTTAATAATCAATTTGAGTGTGATTTTCTCACGCTGGTTTTCCAGACTGACTCGGGTATTGTTTTATATGATGCTCGGGTCAGACCGAGATAAACAGGTTCAGGATATGATGCTGTGGAGCTCAGGAGACGAGCTGGATGACGATACGTACTCCCGTACTTGCTATTATTTTTCCGCTGTGTACTCAGTTGTATGTTATGGATGTTGATGTACTCTGATGATGTACTCTGATGATGTATTGTATAAACAGATATAGTTTTGATTTGTGTAAAGATCTGTTGATATATATTATATTTTATTCCGCTGCGATGGTTAGATTCTGATGTTGTTTTCTATTTTTCTTCTTCTACCTCTTCTTCTTAACTAAAATGGTTCGATTATCCGGGTCTGGAAAGTCGGGTCGTTACAAAACACAATTGAAAATGAAAGAAAATAAAGTGTTATCTTTTTTTTAAGAAGATTGTTCTTTTTTTAAAATGAGAAATGCAATGCAAAAAAAAAACTAGACAACAAAGACAAGCACACAAACAAATGCAAACAATTTTTTTTAAATGCAAACGCACACGAAAATCAAACTAAAAATAATTCGAAGAATAGAAAATCAAAATCAAAATAGTTCCCCAGCAACGGCGCCAAAAACTTGTTCGGACGGCTAAATATCTATCGAGTTAGAAAATAGCCGAACGAATTTAGAAATAAAAATAACCGCAAGCGCACGGCCTACACTTGTAGTACGTGGCGAATACAGGTCGATCCGCAGGGAATTGATGATTTTAAAAATCTATTCAATCAAATTAAACCAAAGTCGAGTGAAAGTTAAGCTAGAGAATTAGTGAATTAACTAACTAACTAAAAGAAAAGAGATGCAAATATAAGGGTTAAATGACAATTTAGAGAATAAATCCACTCTCTAGATCATGTAGTTCAACACATATGAAATCATAATCTCTCTTTTTTGGTCATTAGTGCTTTAATTGACGTGTTTATCATAAGTATGGCATATTTGTGCTATTGATTAGCCAACATAAGCCATCAAACTATAACACACCCCTTAAACCACTTACCAACTTTCATGAAAATTGACAATGAAAATGAAATCTATTTTAAGTATGGCCTATTAACTATTGATTAGAAATATAAACCATCAAATTTTAATTTCAAATCACTTTCTTTTGCCATAATAATATTCTGATGAAGATGCAATTAGTGTTAGTGATTGTTTAAGCATAGCCTATTTGATGTCAACAATATAAGCTATCAAATTCAAGGCAAAAACAACAATTAAACCCCTTCAATCATCATCATTAAGCACAAAAAGAGAGCATGAATTAACAAATAGTTGAAGCTACATAATTAGAGAGCTTCATTACCCCTAAATTGAAGGGGTTTAGCCTCTCATATTTGTCATTTGATTAACAAATGTAGCTAGCAACATGAAAGCAAAAAGAAAGGAAAATGAAAGCTAAATGAAAAAGAACTATTCTAATTGCATAAAAGAAAATCTACACTACTAGCATGAAAGAAAATGAACATGTAATTAAAAGGAAACAATAATTACATTGCATAAAAAAAGGAAAGTAACATGAAGTAGAAATGGCTAAGTAGCCATGAAAAGAGAAAGAGAGCTTGTCCTTTTATTTTGAGCCTAAACTAAACTAAAGAGAGACTAAAGAAGAGGGTTACATGAAACATAAGGGGATTTTATACATGTGTTAAACCCTAATTCATATTTTTGGGGAATGCCCAAAATACCCTCTTAGGAAGTGTGGAGGCCAAGTAATCATTAGCTTCAAATAATCCTCATTTAAGTGTACATGAAGCCATTAATTCCATAAGCATATGCATTAGCCTCTAATTTGTACATTAAGGTAGGTGGGTAGGTGGGGTCCTCCATTATCTTCACTTTGAATTATTTCCATCTTCATTTGTTCTCATCACTCTTATGCATGCATATATCATCATGTAACCACTTGTAAAATTCACCAAATTTCCTACAAAACAACATAGAAAATTCCAAGTAAATTTTCACAATTTAATAAATGCATAAAAACGACCATTTTGCCCCTATATGAAGATGAATATGTGACAATTTCAAATAATTTGAATTTTGGTTTAAACAAGTTAAAATACCGAATATGATCATTTATTTAATTTAAATAGATTAAATATGGTGGTAAAAATATGCACATTTACGTGCACATCAAATATATATATATATATATATATATATATATATATATATATATCCCTACATAGCTAAATATGCCTTCTACATGTCTTTGGAAGCTTTGTTCGTCCAACCTAAATAACCTATGAACCTTACTCTCGAACTACTCAATTGAGTACCCGAGAGTTAAGGGGAAAAAAATAAAAACTTCGGGTCAGACAAAAAGTCTGGTGTGAATATTAATATACCATCTCGGTAATTGGATATCTAGTGAGACCAGACCATTGAGCGGAACGGATTCCCCCCTCACTAGTATCCTCTAACTATAAGTCTTTTATAAATCAAACACCTGCAACCACAATGGTTAAACTAGACAATATAAAACAATCATGTGCATGCATGCAACACAGGTAATCATGACCAATCTGTTTAAATTAATGGACTATATGTCCCAACATTATAGTTTTCTCAGGATGACTATAAACCTATATGGCTGACTCGGGCCTACCAGATATACAAAATTTTCTAACTTACCATTAGAAGAAAACTAGACGATCTGTATAAAACTTACTATTCCTAGGTCATTCTAATCCCAATGGTTTTACGGGCTAACCAATAACTCATCTCAACTTTGTCTATTCCTGTCTATGCGTAAACCTACTTTTAGTCTTACCCATGACAAAGCCTTATGCACTAGAACTTTGGACTGATATTAGCTAAGGGCTAACAACTGAAGTATAGAACGCGATCCTACACCAGTCCTATCTTGCTTTCTAATCTCTGAGCCAATTCATCCTTTCATTTTATCATAATTTCTCTAAAGGTGATAAGAATAACAATCTCTTGAGTAAAATTTTGGGTTAAATGCCCTTTTCATACTTTCTTGAAAACATAAATCTGTATAGTTGATTTACCCTTGAAATCATACTTTAAAATAAGGAAAATATAGCCCTTTACTCTATCCAAATTATTATTCCAAAATATGCTTTTATAAAATATCATTAATGAATTTTGAAACGACTTAGAGGTTGTCTCCCCTCAAAACTATTAGCTATAAAGCCAAAATAATAAAACTCTTGAATTGATAAAGTGTGGCATAGGTATTGCCAACATGGGTCATCGCCCCCTTTAATTTCGAAAATTGTGTTAAAGAATCTGATTTAATAAAGCATAAAGCCATAAGGCCGATATGGATCTATTTCTCTTAGCATAGTATCGAGTTTCATAGGTTTGCATAGTACAAAGTTTTAAAGCTTAAAAATACGAGAATGGCGACATTGATGACTTTCGGTGTTAATGTCTTAGAGTAAAGTGCGGCATTTTTATAGCCATTATAAAATAAGCTGCATCATTGCCTTATGGAAAAGTGCGGCATCCCTACCTCTATATATATTATTGAAAATATGCGGCGCCATTACCACTATATACATTAATGTCAACATCATTAAGTGCGACACTATAATATAAGGTATTGGTATAAAACATGCGACGTCGTATGTAACCGATATGGAAATAAGCGACATCATTACCTTATAGAGTCGGCAACTTTATAGAAATAATGCAGCATCATGCCTTTTTTTATATAAAATGTGGCACATAGGCACGCGACGTAGAGAATATATGCGGCATCATTGACGTCGTGAACATGCATGACAACGTCGACTCCAACCTAAATGAGTTCATTCCATATCACCTGGAACTGATATCCTATGCGTTCACTAAGGTCGATATCGTTTAATGGTGGAACCATGGCCTACGGTGTCAATGACTTCGGCATGACAATATCGTAAATAACATAAAAACTATTTTATTTCTCTAAATAGCAATATTTCACAAACTCCTTTTATTTTGTCAAATTCTTATTGGGTAGTAAATCTCTTTATCAAAATCTTTTCCAGAAAAATGCTATAGAGCAAATTTATCTTTCCCAAACTAATTTTGCAAATCATTATTTTATATTAATATTTTAATATAATTATTAAGCGTTTCTAGACCAATAAATTCATAATAATTCGTAAATACTTGAGAAAAATCTCCAAAAATCACAGTAAATCAAGTTATATATATATTCTTTAATGTATAAAAATTTCTAGATCAAAAACATTATTTAATTACTTTTAATCATTAAAACCCAAAATAAATCAATTTCTTCACTTAAGAAATCCATAAAATATTCATACTTGATTGGAAGATTATGAAATTAAAAACCCACTTCTAAAATAATGTTCCTAACATCATATCAAAATTTTAAGTCGTTTCAGCGTCATATGATAGGTTTTCACACTTAAACCTATTTAGGAATTTCATAATTAAATTTAACAATTCATCACAAAGCATATAATTATCCAAACATTCAAACATGGCATAATATCAATCATAATATTTCGAGTTTAACCCTAAAACCAAAATTAAACAAGCATATTAGAGATGGGTATCATTATTCACCTTGATTGTTTAAAGAAGGATGAATTTGAGTGTTGATTGATTTCCCCTACGCATTTCTCTTGATTTCCTAAGTTTTTCCTCTCTTAAGTTTCTTGCAATGGTGGGCCTTAGTTTAGTTTAGGTTTGTATAGATATAGCTGAAATGAAGGAGAAGAGATGCATGGGTTTATGTAGGAATTATGGCATATTCCTATTTTGCACTTAGCATATATTCCTCCTACTTATTTAGAGTTTAATCATTCTTACTGATTCTATTCTTGAGGCATGACCTATTAATTGATCAAATCTCATTTTCATTTATCATCCTACATTACTTTTTTTTTAGAAAAATGTGTTATCCTCTTCCTACATTACTTTATTTTATTTATCTAATAAATATCTCAAATAATGTTAATCAAAATTAGGGGTGTTACAAACTCTCCTCCTTAAAGAATTTCTTCCTCGAAATTATGATAAAGTGCATAACAGACATATAACATAGTCATAAAACATACCATCAAAACAAATCAGGATAAGTGTTCCTAATCATGTCCTCTGTCTCCCAAGTACAGTCTTTCCCGTCGTCACTCCACTGGACCTTTACTAATATGACTATCTTGTTTCTTAGCTTCTTCTCATCCCTAACCACAGCACGAACTGATTGCCTAACAATAGTCATGTCCAGACCACTAAATCTTTCAATGCAGTGGGAGTGATAGTAGCCTCTGGATTACGAACACACTTTCTAAGATGAGAAATGTGAAAGATATTGTGGACTCCTATCAAACTGCTCGGTAATTCAATCCTGTAAGTGAGTATTCCAATCCTTCATATAATAAGAAAAGGTCCAACAAACCTAGATGCCAATTTCCCCAACTTTCCAAATCTTTCTACACCCTTCATTGGCGATACTTTGATGAAAATATGATCTCCAAATGAGAATTATAAGTCTTTCTGTCTTTTATCTGCATAACTCTTCTACCTAGATTGAGTTTCCTACATTCTAGCTCGGATTAACTCAATCTTTTCCATGGTTTCACTTACCATGTCTGGACCAGGAATCAACATGTTTCCAGTCTCTAACCAATAGACGGGTGATTTGCATGGTCTACCATATAAAGCTTTAAAAGGTGTCATCCCTATAATAGTCTGGTAACTATTGTTATAATAAAATTCAACCAAGTGTAGACAGTCTTCCCATGATCCTCTAAAGTCTAGCATAAAGCTCTTAACAAATCCTCCAAGGCTTTGTTAAATCTTTCCATTTGCCCGTCGATTTGTGGACAGTAAGCGATATTCATCTTGAGCTTGGTACCTAAAACTTCTTGTAGACTCTTCAAAAATTTACTTGTGAATAAGTATCTTTATCACTAACTATACTACTAGGAATCCCTTGCAGTCTACCAATATTCTTCATAAACAACTTATACAATACAGCTGTCGTCCTTGTCGACTTAACTGGAATAAAATGTGCACTTTTGGTCAGTCTGTCCACTATAACCCAAATACTCTTATTCTTCCTATTCGACTTTGGCAACTTATCAATAAGATCCATGGATATAGAATCCCATTTCCAAACCGGTATATCTAAGGGCTAAATCATTCCACTTGGCTTCTGATGCTCGGCTTTTACTTGCTAGAAATTCAAACACTGTTTTACCCATAAGCCTACTTCGATTGATGACACTCCCCAAGAACTTCCTTCCTTAGGTTATAAACATCTGGAACATACAACCGTCCCTTCTTTCTTAACCATCCGTTCTAATCAAGACTAAAACTTTTCAAATCATCAATCTGAGTTCCCTCTTTAACCCTTCCAATCCATTCAGCTAGTAATGGATCATCTTTCTACTTAGAAGCAATCCTTTCAATCATTACTGGCTGGACTTCCAAACATGATGACATTGGGGTATTCCGGCTAGAAATCGCCCTTGATCTTAACCTTATACCATAAGTAGTCAATGCCTCTAAACCTTTCCACTCCGATATCATCGCTAACACTGCATTTTGATATTTCCTACTAAGCGTTTTTACAACTTTATTTCCTTTCCCCATTGTGTACTCAATCCAAAAATCATAAGCAGCTAAAAACTCTAACCATCTCTGTTGTCTTATATTTAACTCCTTATGAAAGAATAAGTATATTAAAGACTTGTAATCCGTATACAACACAAATTGTTCTCCCAAAAGTTAATATCTCCACACCTTCAAAGAAAAAATTACAGCAACCAACTCTAAGTCATGGGTTGGGTATCTAACTTCATACGGTCTGAGATGTCGAGAAGCGTAGGCATTCACTTTACCCCTCTGCATTAACACAGCTCCTAATCCTATTCCACATGCATCGGTGTAGACTACCAAATATTGATTTCCATCTAGAACGATTAGCATGGATGCATTGGTCAATAAATGTTTTAGCTTCTGGAATGCCTCCTAACATTTATCGGTCCAAACATACTTTACGTCCTTCCTTGTTAGTTTAGTCATTGGTGCTGCTATATGAGAGAAATCCTTGATGAATCTTCGGTAGTAGCCAGCTAATCCAAGAAAACTCTTTATCTTAATCACACTCTCTGGTCTATTCCAATTATCAACAGCTCTTATCTTAGCTAGATCTACTGATAACCCCTTCTTCGAAAATACGTGACCAAGAAACTTTACTTCTCTTTTCCAAAAATGACATTTTGAAAACTTCACCTTTAGTTGATATTGCCTTAATATCTTAAATACTATTCTAAGATGAGTCTCATGATCTCGCTCATTCCTAGAATATATCAGAATGCCATCTATAAATACTAACACGAATCTTTCCAAATGCTCTCGGAAGATTCGGTTCATCAAATCTACGAAGAAAGCAAGCATATTGGTTAACCCGAATGGCATTACTAACCACTTATACGAACCATATCTTGTTCTAAATGCCATCAACGGAATACTATCCTCTACTACTCTCAATTGACGGTACCCTATCGTCAAACCCAATAGGGAAAACACTTTGGCTCCACTCAATTGATCAAATAAGTCATCGTTTCTCGGCAAAGGACATCGATCCTTTATCATCCTCTCATCAACTTACGATAATCAATACACAATCTTAACGACCCGTCTAGTTTCTTCATGAACACCGCGACCACTCCCTAAGGCGAATTTCTTAGCCTGATAAAACTTTTTCCTTCTAAGTCCACCAATTGCACCTTTAACTCCTTCATCTTGTTAGGTGTCGTTAAGCGGTCTACTTAAGGCTTCAACTCCAGGTGTAATATTTATACGAAACTCAGTAGCTCATTTCGACAGTAGTCCTGTCACTGGCTCTAATACATCAGCAAACTCTCTGACAATAAAAATTTGATTCAACTCATCTTCCTCCTCCATTGCACCCAATAAAGCACAAACATCAAAATTCGAGTCTTCTACGGAGTATATAATTCGATTGTTATTTGTGACGACCCGGAATTTTTGAATATTTGAAATTGGAATATTTAATTAATTTTAAATATTCAAGGGTTAATTTTAAATTGAATTTCAAATATCAATAATTGTTGGATAATTTATTTGTTGAATTTAATTATTGAATTAAACGATTGGAAATTTGGTAAATTTGTTGGATCTGAAATTCCAAGCTTGTTATAAATAATTTAAAGGCTTGTAAAATTTATATTGATAATATGGAAGGCAATAGAACTTTTAAAATGGAATTTAAGAGTGTTTTGTTCAGTTTTAAAAATATATTGTTTAAATTGAATTTAAAAATAGCCTTCCGGGGAACAGTCTCGGAATTTGACGAAACCAGTTCCATCGAGTCCGTAATATTGAATTATTACCGGATTACAAATTTTATAGATTTTGGAATTTATATGTGACCGTACGAAGTATAAACGCTTAGACGATAATTATCGATCAAACTTAAATATCTTTATTCGAAGAAAAATCAAATCACAGCCGACTTCCTTTCATATCAGTGTTTCTCTTTTTTATAACAACACGTTAATATCTTCTTCTGTTCCACACCCTTTCTCTTCAAATTCAGATAGCTTCCAAGCAAAGATAGAACGAGACCCCACCTTCGGAAAAAATTAATATAGTAAATCAACCTTAAACCCAGATAAGTCCGCCCTCCCTCTTTCGTTCAAATTCAATTTGCATCCACTTCCTCCCTTTAATGTCTGAGCAAAATTCAAGAGTTAATATTCAAAATCAAGACTAGAATATCGAACGCGACTTCCTCACTCGCATACTCCAGTTCGATTCGCGTGGGGGAAATCGCGACGAGAAGCTAGGCGATACGGGGACGTGGTTGGGTTGTTCGAAGGGGAGGCCAGTCTCGCGTGCGTACGCGTGGATTTGGGCGACCGAAGTAGGGCACGGCCTGTCGCGTTGAAGCAAGGAGACACGATTTACTTGAGGTGATGCTATGGCCGGTGCATAGTCGCGAAGTGTTTCGTATTCGGTCGTTCTAGGGTTTCGAGATGGAGATCGGTGATGCAGTTGAGGCGTGGGCTGGAGGACGTGCGCGACCCGAGAAGATGGGATGGAGGGCTCGCATGGGCTTGTTGGACAAAGGAGATGGTGAAGATGGGTTCTTCGGGGCAGTGGTCTCGTACAGGAATTAGGAGCCGAAGCTCGTTGGATTTGGTTTCCAGAACGAATTAAGGTAACTCAAATTTTTGATTTAATGTTACTCAAGTGAAAAAAAAAATTATCAGTTTAAACTAAATTTCTTAGTTAATTAAATTAATAAATGGTAATAATTGTTCGGTTAATTCAAGTGTAATAAACTATTAGTTAATCCAATTAAAATTTATCAAACGAAGATTTATCGTTCAAACTGTTCGAATATTGATAAAGCATCCAATGTTTTTACAAAGGCAAAAATCAGGAAACAAAATCGAGATTGAAGTGGATTGCAAATTTAAGGGGACAAAGGTGAGTTAATCTCACTCATCTGGTTGTTAATTAAATTTAAATGGTTAAATTTAAATGATTGATTGAATGATTTGATTTAGTTTGATGTGATACTATATATATATAGTAGTATATAGCAATATATACATATTGGCATATGTATATATTGGAGTTGTTGATATTCCCGCATTATATAGCGGATGAGACCCTATGCGCTGCATAATAGCGGATGATATTTTATATTAAACCCATATACCGCGATATTCCACCTCGAAGTGGAATTGGTATTGTGCTAACGTCTGTGGATGCAGGGAAACAGGTTGGAGGGATCCAACTGGATTCCTCAAATATTTAATTTGTTTAAATATTCTGTGTTATGATATTTGATATTCTGTGATGATTTTATATTGGATAATGTGGTTGATTTGAATTCCCAGTATAATGAGTTATAAATTCTATGGAATTGAATTTTTGGAAAGAAATAAAAGGATAAAAATTTAAGTAAAACAATTCAAGTGAATTGGAACAGAATTAAGAATAAATTGAAATAAAATAAGGTGATTGGGATTTTAACAAATATGGGAAAAGGGAAATTTTAAATTTACAGAGGAATAATAAATTTTAAACCAAAGTGATACTGTTTTAAAAGAATAAAGAAATTACTTTTAATTCAAGAATTAAATTCTAATTAAAGAGTAAATAAGGAATTTTGGAAATTCGAAAATGGGTATTTTAGTTGAAAGAAGTTTTAACTCGTAGTTAAGAAATAAAACCCGAAGTTATTGTTTTTGAAATAAATGAAGTGAATAAGGAAATTTTATTTCAAGATAAAGCAAATTTGAAATCAAGTATAGAATTGATTTAAATGTTTGAAATTGGAAATTTAAAAGAGGAATGAGATTTTGGAATTTATAAACTGGGTTTATAAAGTAAGGTGAAATATCAGTGGATATTTAAATATAAATTCAAGATGGGATTTATAAAGGAATGTGGATTGGGTTTAGAATAAATGGTGATTTATTTTAAAAATGTGGAAAGAAAGTGTATTTCCTGGGTAGCCAAGTACATTTTGTTTTTGAGAAATTTTAAATATCGGTTAAAGGATTTATTGTTATTTTAAAAATCATATTTTAGAAAATCTATTATTTCAAAATGTTAAATTTCTAAAGTAAGTATTTTTCAAATCTATTATTGTAATAAATATAAGTGATTTGGTAAAATGTTTAAAAAGAAAAATTAGTTTACAATTACAAAGTGGTTTTATTTTAAATATTTGTCTTAAAAATATATATTAGTAAAATTTTAAAAGTAGTTTTAAAACTTCGATGTTATAAAGTATATTTATAATAAAGTGTTTTTAAATTATTTTAAAATTAAAAGTATTTTGTACTTGGTGATTCAGTGGAAATAATTATTTGGGAAATGTATTCCGTAAGCGGAAACTGTTTGAAATGGTTTTCAAATGAGCTTTGAAAATTTGGAAATATATCTTGGAAAGATATTTGGGCAAATAAATAATGTGGGAAATTATTTATTGTGTGATGGTTGCTTGTGGATGTTAATTGATAGTTAAATAATCGACTATCAATATTGGCCAAATGCGCTGATCGTTTCGAAGAGATCGGGATCGGGTTTCCGTATACCGGGATTCTAGGTCTGGAGACTCGAATACCACTTCGATCCGGTTTGTACGTTTCGTGTAACGTGTTCGGAGTCGAAGATGGAGCTGTGAAGTGCAAGGGCTAGTCGCTACTAATCCTGAGGATATTTCGAAAATGGATGTAGTAGGAATAGTGCCTTCGGTTCCGTTCGAACCCGAGACGGACTTGTATGGACGAATGCTTTCGTGACATCGTCAGGTGGACGATGGGCATTCTAAGGGATATGTGCTATAAAGGTATCGTTTAGCCTCGAGCCTCATCAACCGGGAATGACTGAAAATCAGGGGTTATGCAGCAAGGCTTCGTGGGTAGCGCCCACTGGAGATTATGGTCATCCCTGTCTAGATGTCCCTTTTTATTTCGGCTTAGTGGTGCGGTTGCTGATCCCAACCGTGGGATGATCATATTCGGAATTGCCCATAGGTGATTCCGGTTTTGTGTTGTAGGGGAGCGGGCGTACTCCTCGGTACTGTGATCTAGGCCACGTACTGTGACAGGTGGTACCCTAGTGCCTAGTCATTCGTTGGAAATCCATTCTCCCTACGTGCCTGTACGGTTTTGATTGTGCCCAACTATTGTTGAAATGTGAGATGCAAGCATTTCAGCTAGATTCTATTTTACTTTCTATAGACACTATTATAATATCAGAGGATTTAATATAAAGTGTTTTAGCTATCGTAAGGTAAAAACCCGACATGTTTATTTGTGGCGTGGTCTTACGAGATGCTTTTGTTTTCAAAGGATTTTGAAACTTTAATAATCAATTTGAGTGTGATTTTCTCACGCTGGTTTTCCAGACTGACTCGGGTATTGTTTTATATGATGCTCGGGTCAGACCGAGATAAACAGGTTCAGGATATGATGCTGTGGAGCTCAGGAGACGAGCTGGATGACGATACGTACTCCCGTACTTGCTATTATTTTTCCGCTGTGTACTCAGTTGTATGTTATGGATGTTGATGTACTTTGATGATGTACTCTGATGATGTATTGTATAAACAGATATAGTTTTGATTTGTGTAAAGATCTGTTGATATATATTATATTTTATTCCGCTGCGATGGTTAGATTCTGATGTTGTTTTCTATTTTTCTTCTTCTACCTCTTCTTCTTAACTAAAATGGTTCGATTTTCCGGGTCTGGAAAGTCGGGTCGTTACAGTTATTACTAGGTTATCTTAGTGATATTTTCCTATCTTGGTAAAATATCCTAGCATCATACTTATTTAACCAGTCCATATCCAAAATAATCCCATGCCCACAAAGTCAAACATATGCAACTACAAAATATATGACCTAATAATACAAATCTAAATGGTCACTTCTCATTCCAAGAGTTGCATACCCTCCTATCTGATATGCAACCATTAAGGAAGTAAGTAGGTATGAGGGTTCTAGATTAACTTATCTACCAAACAACGAGATATAAAAGAATGTGACGCACAAGTATCAAACAATACTCTTACAGGTATGCCATGAATCAAAAGCGTATCTCCTATCATAGTCTTCCTTTTATCCTCTGCTATGGGTCTCGAGGTAGCTGGTTCCAAAGCAAATACTTTTCCTTTCTCAACTTTTGCTAGTTCCTTGCACTGATTCTTATAATGTTTAATCTGATCACAATTAAAACACTTGATGTTCTTCCTTCCAATAACCTTCTTTCCATCTCTTGAACGACACTCATTTGCAAAATTCCATTTCTTGTCACATTGTAGCAACATCTGTTTTTCCTTTCTTTGCGGCTCCACCCTTCCAAGCTTCCTTTTTTTGAAAGAATTTCCTTTTCAAATTCTACCCACTCTGAGTCTCCATTACTTTGCTACTACCAAAGAAAGCAAGCATCTCTTCATTCCCCAGCACCATCTCCACTACTACATCATACAGATCCCTGAGATGTGGTAAGGTTGCTCTAGCAAGCTCTGCTCTTAGTCCATGGATGAACTTTTCATTTCCATTAATCACAATATCCACCATAGCATACCCATACCTGGATAACTCCTCAAACCTAGTTTCACACTTCAACACATTCATGTCTCCTTGCACTAACTCAGCAAACTTCCTTAGCAAGCCAACTTGGAAATTTCAGACATAAACCTCTCCTCCAACCTCCTCATGAACTTTGCCCAAGTCAAGTTCTCCTCTAGCACTCCAACAGTTACACTGTTCCACCAGTATAATGCAGCTCCTTGTAGTTGTAAGGATGCCAACCTCCTTTTCTATTTATAATTCAGACCTAAATCAGCAAAAATCCTTCACAATGGAGCAGCCAATTCTCCATCTTGATCGCATCCTCAGTTCCAATGAATGGCTTTTCTCCAAGTCTTGCATAATCCCTACTCAAAACAGCATAGCTGTTAACAATAGGGGCTTCATGATTTGCTCCTTTAACATTACCACCAACTAATCCAGCACAGCTTCTGCTTGCATCATATTGACGAAGAACTGATACATAGCTCTCATATCCACTGGTGGTGTTCCAACACCAACATTAGCAACCGTTTTTCTACTTGGATTCCTCCTTGTATTGGGCCTAACATTTTCATTAGTAGTAGTGCTTCCTTCACCGAGATTGACCATTCCATTTCCTGCCTCCATACCTTACTTTCCTTAAATCTGCATTCGAACCTTAGTAAGATACGGAAGAATGCTCTAAGAGAGATGGAAAGAATAGCGATAAGATATATACTTACATATAGAAAATACAAGTACATTACTATAACGTTATCCCATACCCTAATATTATTCTCTAATTCATTTGGATTATGTTTTTAAAATCTTTTAATCTTTTAAAATTTACATAAACCCGTGCTCTGATACCAAGTTGTAACATCCTCCATTTTGAGGCCCTCTAAACTAACTGCTATAGATGCTGTAGTAATCTATGATATTAATTTTCGATGAAAAAATACGGTAATGTTATTTGTATCAATAACATCAGAAGCACAAGAATATGAAATTTTCTTAAACGTAATTTCAAAACAACTTTCGCATTTTATTTCAAAGATAATATTTCATATTCATTACATAATTCCAAACATTGCCCAAGTTCAGATAAAATATAATTATTACAAAATACTCCAAAAGCGACATATGAAGATGATGCCCCCTTGGTTGATCAGAGTTTACTATTAGACAGTCATAACATCTATCATTACAGACAGTCCAACCAGTAGATAATATATATATATATATATATATATATTCCTACATAGTTAGATATGCCTCCTGCATGTCTTCGAAAGCCTTATTCGTCCAACCTAAATAACCTTAACATGTGAACCTTACTCTCGAACTACTTAATTGAGTACCCGAGAGTTAAAGGGTAAGAACAAAAACTTCGGGTCAGATAAAATGTCTAGTGTGAATAATAATATGTCATCACGGTAACCATATATTTAGTGAGACCACGCCGCTGAGCGGAACGAATTTCCCCCTTCACTAGTATCCTCTAACTATATGTCTCTTATAAATCAAACACCTCCAACCACAATGGTTAAACTAGACAATATAAAATAATCATATGCATGCATGCAACATGACCAATCATGACCAATCTGTCTAAATTAATAGACTATCTATCCCATATTATAATTTTCTCAAGATGAATATAAACCTATATGGCTGACTCGAGCCTACTAGAGACACAAAATTTTCTAACTTACCATTAGAAGAAAACTAGACGATTTGTCCAAAACTTACTACTCCGAGGGTCATTTTGATCCTAATGGTTTTACTGGCTAACAAATAACCTATCTCAACTTTGTGTATTCCTTTCTATGCATAAACCTACTTTTAATCTTAACCGTGACAAAGCCCTATACACTGGAATTTTGGACTAATATCAACTAGGGGTTAATTGCTGAAGTATAGGACGCGACCCTACACCAATCCCATCTGGTTTACTAACCTCTAAGTTGATTCATCCTTCCATCCTATCATAATTTATCTTAAGGTGATAAGAATAACAATGTCATTAGTAAAATTCTGGGCTAAATACCCTTTTTATACTTCCTTGAAAACATAAACCTTTATAATTGATTTATCCTTGAAATCATACTCTAAAATAAGGAAAATATAGCCCTTTACTCTATCTAAATTATTATGCCAAAATATGCTTTTATAAAATATCATTAATGAATTTTGAAACCACTTAGAGGTTGTTGCCCCTCAAAACTATTGGCTACAAAGCCAAAACAATACAACTCTTAAATTGATAAAGTGAGGCATAGGTATTGCCGACATGGGTCATCGCCCCATTTAATTTTGAAAATTGTGTTAAAGAATCTGATTCAACAAAGAATAAAGCTATAAGGCCGATGTGGATCTATGTCGCCTAGCATAGTATCGAGTTTCATAGGTTTACATAGTACAAGGTTTTAAAGCTTAAAAATATGGGAATGGTGACATTGATAACTTTTAACGTCAATGTCTTAAAGTAAAGTGCGGCGTCGCTATAGCCAATATAAAATAGGTGGCATCATTGCCTTATAGAAAAGTGCGATGTCCTTTCCTCTATATATATTATTGAAGATATGCAGCGCCGTTAGCGCTATAGACATTAATGTCATCACTAAGTGCGACACGATAGTCTAAGATACATGTATAAACATGCGATATCGTTATACCCGATATGAGAATAAGCGGCATATTGCCTTATACAGTCGGTGTAACGACCCGATATTTTGGACCATTCGCATCCATTATAAGTGTATAGGTAGACACTCATGCCGAAAATTGAATTGCTCAAAATACTGCGTTGTTAATTTAAATTTGGAAAAACTGAACATATACAGTAAATAAAATAATCACATATCACAGACACAGAGTAATAATTGCAGCGGAAATAAAAGAGATAGTAGTTCATGAAGCTACTATATAAATATATAAATTACATCAGAGTTAAACCAGATACAACGGAAGAGTAACACGATAAATCAGATACAAATCAGAATACATCACTGGAATCATCGAATACTGAAAGCAGAATAGATGGCTGGATCTTCAAGCAAAGCTCCAACTCCAAAGGCGAGTCTCGAACAGTGGTACACTCAGTCTAACCCGAGCGTAAAGCAAAACACAAAACACTCGAGTCAGGATTAACATTCTTATATTTATAAATCCAACTCAAGTGAAATAGCAAATGAAATACAAGTAACTCAAAGGATGTTTGGAATAACCATCCTTTAAGGATCCGTTAAACTATCTACTATGTAGTAGTGTACGATAAGTAGATAATGTCTATCAGTAATATAAAGATATCAAAATAGTGTTAAGGCGTTACCATTATTCCCCTTAACACATTTTATATAAGCGTTATAGTCTATACAGCACTGTAAACTCCACCGTAAACTAGTGGGCTATCAGGGAGTACTCCATAGGTATAACACAAAACAAATTCGTAGTGGTCGCGTATATAGGGATCCAAGTATGACAAGGCACATGAGGCAATACACAAGGTAGTGAAACTACCGTTTGCCTAATCCGGACTGGTGAGAACGCATCGCCGCAGCGATCGCAACACCGCGAAACAACACTCCCAAAATCAAGGGTGCACCAATCGACAACAAGTAATAAGTAGTTTCGAAGAAGTGTGTTCGCTTGAGGTAGCTGACCTCCATTGGCCCGGCACGGCTCCTGTTTTAGTCATTTCCAATTTGACACAAGTGTCAAGGATATCCATTATCGTTCTCTTTCTTCAGTCATCACGTACATCATTCCAACCACTTCATTCTGGATCACACTCCGCGTATAGTTATTAAAGTGGTTTTCGGTTTAGACAGAGAGTATGTCCCTAACCGATTCCGGTCTCTTTAATAACTTTCGAAATTATTACACCGATTGGTCATTTATATTTTTCGAAAACCAAATCAATTACAATTTTAATTAGAATTTGTAAACCAACATTTCATTTCTCTTTGGAAATCAATTTCCATAATTTACGTTTTAAAACTTCCAAATTCATAATTCCAAAATCTTATAATTCAATTCCAATTTCTATTTAAAACAATTCAAATATTGATTCAAGTTCGTAAATAAGTTTCATCCCAAATCATTTAAAATTAATTTAATTTAACATTCAAATCAATTTAAATCCCTTGATCAATTTTATTCAATGTTCATTAAGTAAATTTATCATTCAAACAATTTCTATTTAACTTCCAATTCATTAAATCCATTATTTAAATTCAACTTCATTATATCAAAACTTACAAATTGAATTAAATTAAATTCATCAAACCAAATTCTTTAAATTTCAAGTCTTATATTAATTTCAATAAATCACATTTTATTTCTTGTTAAAGAAATTCAATTTCACTTATTTACTTACTTAAATAATTTTTCAAAACTTAATTAATAAAGAAACTCAATTTCAATTATTTACGGAGTAAAATTCATTTATTCAAAAATTCAATTTCACTTATTAAAGAATTCAATTCAATTTAATCATTAAATAATTCAATCTTATTTAATTATTAAATAATTCAAAACTTAATTATTAAATAATTTCAAAGTTTAATAATTTCAAACTTGATTATAATTTCAAACTTAATTCCATCATTTCTCAAATTAAACAACATTCTTCCATCAATTACATTGTTAACATTTTGTTTCAGATTATTAAATATTAACATTTTCCTTTCATTAAAAATTCAAATTTCAACTTCATTTCAAAACCATATTATTTATTCAAATAAAATCTTTATTAAATTTTAAATCAAATTATTGACCAATCGGGTTTTATTAAATTCTCTATCCTAGGTCAAGTTCATTTGGGTATTTATCATTTCAACCCGATTCCAATTCAATTCAAAATCAAAGCATAGCAAAGGGAACTTGCAGTGTGATAACTGGGATGGTGTCAAAGTAAATAAACAAGCAATAACAACAGCCAATATCAATCCAATAATCAATTTAAATAATCCCAAAATAATCGTATTAATTCGCATTGTTGTTTGTGCAAATTAATATAATTATTTCTAGAATCTACACTATCATTTCATGCAGATTAAAGATTATTACATTACGGTTCTTCACTTGTCATCTATTTACAATTTCATACATCATCAGTTTAAACAACATACAATTGATGGTTCAAGGTGTAGTTAACACTATTTTTCTATGTGTCAAATGATTAAACATTTAAGGGGTCAGATTTAACCAATTTAACTAACCAAATTCAACACATATGTCGATTCAAATTTTAACTATTCTTCGTCAAATTCAGTTGCATAATATTTATCACTTTATACATTAAAATTTACATCCAATATAAACATCAATCAATCAATCAATTATCAACCAAACTGTATTATCATCGCATAAATAATTAACAGATAATGGTGTCAGATGTCATAGGTGAACAGATACGGGTAATAGCATATATAACAGTGTAAATAACTAACAGCAACATATTTCAATTGTCGTTTCAATTGAAATCAAATTTAATAAATAAAAGAACGTTAATCGTGAGTGATTGCTCACCTTCAGAGGTTAGAGATTATTAGACAAAGGAATGAGCTACGAATTCCAAAGCAACGCTGGATGGACAGACTTGATGCAAAATAATAGGCGCGATGGACAAGACTGATAATGGGAAAATCGAAGAGAATGATTGAATCAGTTGATAAAATGGACTAAATATATATATGAAATCAATATTTAATTTAAAACTAATCATCATATATACATAAGATTTAAATAAATCTTGTACAAAAGTAACCTTTTATATATAAAATATTAAAATAAATATTCATTTAATATCATATATGTTCTTCCAAATGTAAAGGCAACGCATGAATCCAGATGTACTTCCTTATACATAACAACCGTGCAGACTACAAATTTAATGCAAACCATAGATCAACACTTGAAACACATATATTTGCAAGCTACTGTATATGCGGCTAAGACAAAATAGGAAAAATGTAATATGTATAGCTTATAAACTTATATTTTCACATATGTATATGACTTAATATTATATATATTTGTATTTCAAATTATTATTATTATTATTATATTTTTTTTAACTCACATAAATAATATCATAATTGTAAACCATAAGCTTACATTCTGGAAAACTCCTACAACTTAAATGATTTCACACACACGCTTAACATAAGTGAATCAACACAAAGCTATAACATTAGCAATATTACAAAAAAATTCAAAGAAATAACTCGCTTTACTGTGCTCTATATATAATACAAATTACAACACACTGTTGTTAGAAACACTTGGTACACATGATTAGCAGCAGCCTGTTAGAAACAGATACAATCAACCGCAGCTTAGTCGACTTTCTAAGGACTTCAACTCAGATTGTAATATAACTACTAACCTATGTAAATTTTTAAAACTATTCATACAACTCAGATTGTAATATAACTAACTATACAACTTTGTAAACAAATGTATAATTTTTTTTTATATAATATAACAACCAACTCAACAACAACTTAGTATGCAGACAACTTTACACATAAAAAGTGACAGGAATATATATAAACTTAAACAGCAACAGACAAAAAAAATTCTTCTTTTTATCTTTCATCTATGCATATCATATTGAAAGCACTGTATACCGCAACAAATATATATAATCTATAAACTAAGTTTAAGTATAAATTATGATATATATTTATATACCTTATATATCATCAAAGGCAAACTAGGGGTAGAAGATGAAGGCCGAGGGCTGCGGGAAGGATCAGCTGGGTCGCTGGCCAGAGAGGTAGAGCCGAAGTGCCGTTCAAGATGAGGTGGTTGTGCTCGGGAATCGGATCACGGTGGTCGGGATGAAGGCGGGCGCGGCCGTGGTCGAGGGGGTCGGGCTGCGATCGGGGACTGAGGTGGAGGAGGCGGAGATGGCAGAAGACGTGGCGGAGCTGGAAGTGATGTCCGCGGAGGCCACGTGGTGATGATCGGCGGTGAAAGTTTGTTGTGTGGGTCGGAGGGGAGAGTTGTGTTGTAAAAGGGAAGGGAAAGTTTATTGAAAAAGAGGAGGAGGAATGAATGGAAGAAGCAAAATGAATGGGCACGAGCAGGATAATATTTGGATCTGGAAGTAAGCAAAATGAGAAGAGAAAGGTAGGGGAACAGACCATATTGATTGCAGAGGGAATTAATAAAAGAGAAATGAAGAACAGAACGTTGGAACCAATGGAAACAAAGGTCGGAACTGACTGAAAATAAATGCTAGTGGCACATTGAAATTTGAATAACCACTGAATATTAAAAGCTCAAATGGGTACCGATATGGTTAGCCTGTATTCACGGGTTCCGCTGCGAACCAGACTTCAAAACACAAAATAAATATACCGTAGAGATTTGCGCGATGAGACGATCAGAACGGTATACAGATATCAGTGGTACGGTTGAATTATAAAAATTCAAAATTTCTAATAGCGGAAAATGCAAGAAAAACGCTGAAAAATAAGATCGACGGAGCCAAAGATGTCCGAATTTGGAAAAACGACAAACTGACATCTCGCTCAGAAGATGGTTTAGAATTTTTCTATGTAAAACTATTTAGGTTTCGGAAACATTTTATTTTCATCGCTTTTTAACTGATTAAATTGAAGTAAATTTACGCGCGAAATAAACTTTCGTATTTTCGGACGAAAATATACCGGTTGCTATGTTTAACTAGACGCATTTCAAATATCAAATTTATATTTCAAAATTTTATCGTTTAAAATTTCGTGAAATTTCAATTAATAACGTTATTAAAACTAGTTAAATTTACGGGTCGTTACAGTCGGTGACGTTATAGAAAGTATGCAACATCATGCCCTTTTTGTATAAAATGCGGCGTATAGGCACGCGATGTAGAGAATATATGTGGCATCATTGACGTTGTTAGCATGCATAATGACGTCGAGTCAACCTAAATGAGTTCATTTCTTATCACCTGGAAGTGATATCCTATGCATTCACTAAGGTCGACATCGTTTAACTGCGACACTATGACCTTCGACGTCAATGACATCGGCATGGCAACATCGTAAATAACATAGAAACCGTTTATTTCTCTAAATAGCAATATCTTTTCACCAACTCCTTTTATTTGTCAAATTCGTATTGGATAGAAATCCCCTTTATCAAAATATTTTCTAGAAAACTGTCTAGAGCAGATTTATCTTTCCCAAATTAATTTTGCAAACCATCATTTTATATTGATATTTTGATATAATTATTAGGCGTTTCTAGCCCAATAAATTCGTAATAATTCGTAAATACTTGAAAAAAATTCCCAAAAATACAATAAATCAAATTATATATATTATTTAACGTATAAAAATTTCGGGGCCAACAACATTATGTAATTATTTTAATAATTAAAACCCAAAGTAAATTAATTTCTTAGCTTAAGAAATTCATAAAATATTCATACTTGGTTGGAAAATTATAAAATTTAAAACCTACTTCTAAAATAATATTCTTAACATCATATCAGAATTTCAAGTCTTTTAGGCATCATATGATAATTTTCACACTTAATTCTATTTAGAATTTTATAATTAAATTCAATAATTCATCATAAAGCATATGATCATCCAAAAAATTCAAACATGGCATAATATCAATCATAATAATTCGGGTTTAACCCTAAAACTGAAATTAAACAAGCATATTAGAAATGGGTATCATTATTCACCTAGATTGGTTAAAGAAGAATGAGATTTGAGTGTTGATTAATTTTCCCTAAGCTTTACTCTTGATTTCCTAAGCTTTTCCTCTCTTAAGCTTTTTGCAATGGACAACCTTAGTTTAATTTAGGTTTGTATGGATGTAAATGAAATAAAGCGGAAGGGATGTGAGGTTTATGTTTAGGAATAATGGCCTACTCCTATTTTACCCTTAGCATATATTCCTCTTTTTTATTTTGAGTTTAATCTTTCTTAGGGTTCAATTCCTAGGGCACGACCTATTGATTGATCGAACCTTATTTTTCCTTTATCATCCTACATTATTTTATTCAATTTATCTAATTAAATGTCCCAAATAATATTAATCAAAATTAGGGGTGTTACACATCTACTCTTAGGCTTTGCACACTTTTGTGGTAGATATATTTATATATGTCGTTGAAGTACTACCGTTCGGCTGCCACTAAGGCCTCATCCTTATATACTATATACACTATTTCTCAATTACCATCGAGACATTGCGCCTCATCGTTCTTGGTTTCCACTCAGGCCTTACACAAACACTTTCGTACTTCGGTTGCCACAGAGGCCTTATACCTACTTCACTTTTGATTTTGGTTGCCACACAGGCCTTACACCTTCACTTTAGGCTTTTAAAGTTCCACCTTAGGCCTTACGTCATCCATTGTTCCCTTGGTTGCCACTTTTTGCCTAACATGAATTGCTTTCATAGTCCGAACGACTACCTCTTAAGGCCTTACACCAACGCTTTCAGTTTTGGTTACCACACGAGCCTTACACCTATGCTTTCGTGTCTTGGACGCCACACAGGCCTTACTCCTTCACTTTTGATTTCTTTAACTACCACAAAGGCCTTACATCAACTACAAAATCTACTGCCTAACCACTCACTATTAGGCTTTTCTCTTAACTATTTATTAAGCTAACATTTCAATTTTCTTTCGATTATTAACATTGAATGTCATATTGTCATCAGTGTCTTGGGTCCGAACTAAGCCATATTGAGCCTTATCATACCTTATTGTCGTTAGAATTTACTAGTTTTGTTTTACACCTTATTCCGAGAGTATGCTACTCTTAGAAATATCTATTCTTGATTTCGTCTAGGAAGCCTTTTATATTTTAGTTTTAGTGGTTTTGAAATTAACTATTTAAATTTCCGAAATCCCATCCTCTTTCCATAATTCCTACTTAATCGTAGACTGTCCTCAGTCATTATTGGTTTATCCAACCTTAGCTTTCATACTTAAGTCTTTTACGCGTAGGATTTCAGTTAATTTATCCTTCGATTCGTCTCTAGCAGCTTTGGCACTTTCGTTCAGTACATGTTGGGGAACTGTCCACTGCACGTCTAACACTAGTTTTAAATGTGTGAACCCCTGATTCGTTTGACTTGGTCTTCTATTACCATTTTATGCACTTTACTGATACGTTCATTATAAAATGTGGATCCGGTCTACAACCTAATAATTAATCAAACTTTTTAATTAAATAACCTTCTGGTCAACTCCTATTTACCTTTCGGTTCCTCATTATAACCCATTGGCTAGACTTAATTTTCTTCGAAAACGACTACTTTGTTCCTAGCTTTTCTATAGTAAGATTAATAATACATAGTATTCCTCATTACCAAGCAATTTCTCTATATACGGATCTTAATTAAGCTATAACAATTTATCTACTTAAGGAAAAATTCTATTAATCAAAACCATTTTCTAACATGATATTCTTATCCCTATATTTATAACCCATACCAATTAAACAACCAAAATCAAAGGAATGACCAAATTACCATACAACCATGAGGAATATAAGGAAAGAAATATTATGAAATAATTACTCATATATACTTTTAGTTGATGAAGTCTCTAGTTCCCTTTTCGATTTTTCTTCTTCTTGATCAGGCTGCAAGTATCAATAAAGAGCTCAAGTTTTTTTCTTTATGTCTTGAATTTAAATGAAATGGAAAGACAGAAGTGGTTATCTTAAAGAGGATAATTTGGACCGCTGGCCCACTATCCCATTTTCTTATAAATTTGGTAGCCCTAACAATTACATTTATTTCTCATTATTTTTTATTTTCAACTAGGATATTCCTAGTATTACGTGAGCCATCCAAGCATAATAATTAAATAAAATATACCACATATATTTACCCATCTGCATTATCTAGCTTTCTTAACTTTATGATTAATTATTTATTTATTAGTTTATAGAGGTATTACAATCAAGTATCAACTTTAGTTCTTCTTTGTCTACCCCATCAAACCGAACCTCATAACACGGGCTTTTTATATGCCTGGTACGTTCTTTCCTTAGTGTATTTTCTCTTTGAGTTTCTATAATAGTTGACAATTCACTTTCATTTTCATTATAGTTCCCCTCATCGAAGCTGGTTTGGGCATGCTAGTCTACTAGGAACACCGCTGCCGGATATGAGCGACTTCTGACAATGCTAAAAACATAGCGTTGAACATGACTAATAAGAATCTACGTCAGGTGGGATTGTTTTGCCCCAGGCATACCATGACAGGAGGCGGCGTTATGGAAAGGGTCCCTAATAGGTGACCGGTTAGACCTTCTGGGTTCATTATTAGGGAGCAGCTAGTGGTGGAGATTGAGGACAAGACCATAGAGTATGATCCGGGCTACCATGACAATGAGTGGGAAGCGTATGACCCGAAGTTCTTAGAGGATGTGGTGGTTCCTGACCGTATCATCCCATGGTCCTCAAGTTATTCCAGTTGTTCTGAGACGCCCAAGGCGAAGAGAATGTGCAAGTGGGCACATGAGCCAGACACGCTGACAAATGCGGGTTCCTACTCCACGACTCTTCCTGCCTATTGATCTCCATTCTTATTAACACACATCATTCCTCCAAGAAAACAAAACTATGATGGGGCACACTCTAACGATAACAGCATAGGGTCCTCTTGCCCTCCTTTAGTTAGGAGGCGGCAGAGATGATGGTAGCATGAACTCATACGGTGTTGCCTTTGTCTTTTATGAAATTTTTCTAACTCTTCTTTTCCTTTTGTTTTGCAGTGGTCCAACTTAACCATGCAGAAATAGTTGATACAGCCACAATAGGGAACACCCCCACAGAACCCTACTTAGCAAACCCATAGAGGCACCGCAGCCACAACAGGGAACACCCTCCATCAAAAGCTCTCTACGTCGATCCCTATCCTATACTGATCCCTCTCCAAACCTTTCTTCTCCGAACCTAGCCTTCAACCTTCCTTTATTCCATCATCTCCCCAACTAAAAACAGCCGAACAACCAAACCCATCTCCTCCCTCTTCTCTCTCTCTCTCTCCTACATCCTAGCACAACCCATCAATCCAGCTACGCTCGTAAAATGTTTGCCATCACTACCTCAAACACCCACTAACAACTCAGGGCTAAGGTCTTTGTCGTGTAGTTAGAAGGAGAATCGCAGATTCATACCTATATGAAGACGCGGAGATGCAAGTTAAAAAGGGATGAACATTTAAAGATTATCAAATCATAAGTGAAAGGGAAGCAAGTTTGTGCGGTAGCTTGAATAGAAGTTGGATGTGAGGTCAAAAGTTCAAAGAACCTGGGTTCGGAAGGGAAGATTTGTGCAAAGGCAAGTAGAATGGAAGTGTGAGGAAGGAGGAAAAGAATGGCTTATATATACAAATTATGGGAGATGGACCGGCAACAGGAGGGTTGAGCGAGTCATAAGTGGGAATGGATCGGCATGATGAGTGCCAATCCCTATTTCCGACGCTCCAACAATGGATCGGCATGATAAGTGTCGATCCCTATTTGCGTAGCTCCAACAATGGATCGGCATGATGAGTGCCGATCCACACAAAAAAGGAAAAAAATAATAAATAATAGTAATAGTAATAAATGAAAAATGAACGATGATAGCGATCATGAAGGTTTGACTATAAACGCAAACATACAAAATATTATGAAGATTGGCAACGACCCATGAGCATTCAAACACGTCCGGGAGCCAACGATAGAATCGTGTATATGAATACACACGTGAGTGATTAAAAAGTTTAACCTTTTTGGAATCAACGGGAATTGAAATCAAACTTGAAACCTTCAAGTTCGAGGCTGGGCCAGATAATAAGAAGTTCACAAGTCCCGCATAATCGATTTTGTATATGCTGACAGAATATGGCACTAGACTTATATTATTGAAAGTCGACCAAGCATCATAGCAATCAATGGAGGATTCAATGCCTTGGAAAATGATTCGACAAAGTCGTAGCAATTAATCAGGAAACTAGATGGACTTCATTCCGACAATTCAGACTTGTTTCGATTCAAACACGTCATGTTACTTACAAGACGTATTTTGGGGGGCAAGTGTTATCTGGTATCCTAACACGGCTATATGAACTGATTGCGCAAGATAGATTTGACTGTTATCAAGAAGGATGACCTCGGAGCAATGGCTGTAGGACCTAGAAGTAGAGTTCAGATGGTTATATGAAGCCAGGGTTGAACGGAGTTGGTAGATAGATGATACAAGATGCTAGAAATATGTAAATTAGCTTGGGCAAGCCATGGATCAGCATAGCTTAACGAAATCAGATGGATCGATATGGTTAGTTGTATGGTGGATCGGTATAGATGGAAGTATATAGATCAGCATGATTGGTCATGTGATGGATCAGCGTGGCATGATGGAAGTATATGGATCGGCATGGCATGATTGGTCATGTGATGGATCAGCGTGGCATGATGGAAGTATATGGATCGACATGGCATGATTGGTCATGTGATGGATCAGCTTGGCATGATGGAAGTATATGGATCGGCATGGCATGATTGGTCATGTGATGGATTGACATGGAATGATGGAAATATATGGATTGGCATGGCATAGACGTTTGTATGATGGATCAACACAGTTGTAGCAATGGAGAGATCAGCACAAATAAGTGCGCATGGATTGACGTAAGCAGAAGGGCATAGATCGGCATGGTCCATTAGGAATGGTTCGGCAGAAAAGTCCTCCAAGTGGATCTGAAACAAAGATTAAAGAAAAGCATGAGTTCTACCTGCTCAATCAACATGATATTTGAAGTACCAACATGTCTAAACATGAAGAAGCCACCATAAGGATCGCTGCTCCAAAATCGACCAATGGATGGATCCGTACCGATCCAACTTCATTGGGATTTAGGCCTAGCGACCCCTATGGTGGGCCTATATGGATAAGAAGGTCCCGTAGCCGAAGTTTCAGAGAGACTGGTGGTCGCCTTCACCTATAAATACTTGCTAGGGGTTCATTCTGATGATCTTTACGCTGTTGGTTACACTAGTCTTTATTGTAATCAAATTTTCTCATAATTTCTTGCTGTTGTTGCTGTAATCAAACTATTTGTGAATCAATAAAGAGAATCTTTGAAGTGGACGTAGGCATACGACGCCGAACCATTATAAATCCTAGCGTTCTTGATTATTTTTTTGATTTGCTTATTAGTTTACTCTATTCCTCTGTTTTAATTTATATTTCTTCATTTATTTCTCTACATAAACCTAATCTTGGATGTATGTGACCAGTTTGGTTGCAAGCATTTTTGTGCTTCCACTGAGAACCTGATTCTCAATCTGTTAGGATCCCCTTTGTTACTACTAGATTGGACAAATCCCCCAAAGAAGATCCCTAGCTATCTTCAATAAACTTGCTTACACTACTCAGATTTACAAAAATCTGAACAAGGAGATTGACAATGGTGAGACATACCAGATCCACTTCTGAGAATGTTTATGGGAATGAGACTTCTAGTATTCAACAAGGAGCCCCAAGCAACCAACCTGCAAATTTGAATGTTGATCCTGTTGAAGTCCAAAACCCTGCTGATTCTATAATCAGAGCTGAATTTAATAACTTGATGAGGGAGTTGATGGAAAGCCGTAGACACTTGAATGAATGAATTCAGACCAATATTAGCCTGATGAACCATATTACTCAACAACAGTGTGGGAAGGCCAGAAGGGATCCCATTCCCTACTCGGCATCGGAAAGTTCAAGCTCATCGGACGAGTACCAGAGGATTAAGCATCGTAGGCTTAAAGGAGATCACACAGAAACGTCAAAGCACCGATTGGCAGACTAATATGGTCTGCCAAGACCAATCGGTGCCGATCCCTCCCTTTGGATATGTACCAATCCCTCCTTCAGAGGAAGTATTCCCCTGCTACATTTAGGGAATCGAGCAGGAGCTATTTTCGGAAGCTTGGATGCTCGATTTAGATTAAATGCTGACCAGGTATCCCACCGGAGTGACGACAAGATGAACGTCCAAGATGCACATCAAGAGGATGGTGGACCAAGAATGTGTGAAACGGCTCGTAAACATCGACCGGACCATTCGCGTGAGGTGGAGCATGACCACCGCTTAGCACCACCCATCCAGACACCAGATTTGTTGGAAATGATCGGATAATTGGTGAGAGAGAATCGGGGTTTTAATAATGATGACCGAGGAATTTCGAGAAGCTATACCTCGTTTACTGACAACGTTTTGCATGCCGAATATCTAAGAAGGTTCAACATGCCATCATTGCCTACCTATGAGGGAAAAACCGATCCTAGGCAGCACATTATGAGATACGAATGGATGATGGACTCTGCAAGAGCCAATGACAGGACCAAATGTAGATGCTTTCCCATAACCCTCTCTAGAATAGCGACAACGTGGTTCACGAGACTACCCCCGCGATCAATTTCAAGGTTTGATGAGCTTGCAACCATGTTTGTGGAGCAGTTCCGAATGCACGTGACTCATTCTAAAGATGTGATATCACTGTCCAGCGTAATCCAGGCTCCAAGGGAATCACTGAAGGACTATTTGGAAAGATTTCATACCGCCGCTATGAAATTTAGTAAACCAAATCATGATATACTTATGGCCGTGACGAGAGGGATTGATTCGGAATCTGAGTTTGGTGATTGGCTAGTTGGAAAACCGCCTACCACATTGGAGCGCTTCTATTCAAAGGTAGCTCAGTTTCTGAGGAAGGAGGAAGTTGGGTCCTCTAGGAAAAAGAATTTCGTAGGACTGAGTGGAGAAGTAGTACAAAGCAATATTGTAATAAAGCAGTCTGATGATAGTTTCGGGAAAATCCAGGTTAATGTTCAGAATAAGCCGAATCAACAAAATAAAGATGGAGACAGGAATCGAGGGTGGAAGAGGGATTTTGGAAGACTAAAGTCTAGGATTCCAATGTATGAAAATTAAACGCCGCTAAACACATCCCTAGAGAACATTTATCTATCCATTTGCAATACCATGCAATACATGAAGCCACAACCAAAAGAGTCGTCAATGAGACAGAAGCAGACTGGAAAGTATTATTGGGTTTCACGAATGTTATGGGCACAATACGGATGAATTTAGGCACCTCGAGGATGTCATAGAAAAATTGATTTAGGAAAAGAAGTTGCGATAGTTTGTGAAAACTCCACAAGATGGCGGACATGGGACATCTGACCCCAATCGAGGACAAGCTCCACGTAGGGCTGAGGAGCCTACACGGACAGGTGGAAGACTAGTGATTAAAAGATAGTTGGGGGACCGCACCCTGTAGACAGGAGTTGGAAAGAGATGGAGCGTTATGCTAGCGCAATAAGGCATGTAGATTTTGAATGCTGTTCAAATACGGAAGAAGGAACTCCAGCAAAATAGCACGCACCATGGCGGATGATATTGTGTTTGGAAGCAGGGATATGGAGAAAGTAGAGGCTCTAACAATTGACCCGATGGTCGTTTCAGCTATGATTGGTCCTGCATTGGTAAGGAGGATTTTAATTGATTGTGGAAGTTCGATGAATATAATCTTCAAATGGACGTACGACCATATGAGAATGGAGGCCAAAGATTTAAAACCATCTAAAGCTCGCATACATGGTTTTAATGGCATGGTGACTCAGGCTGTTGGTTATGAGGAGTTTCCTGTTGAATTGGGAGAAGGTGAACGTAGGAGAGTGCGGATTCTACCATTTATTGTTTTGGATGTTGACTCACCGTACGATGTTTTTCTAGGCCGACCGACCCTGGCTAAATTTTGGGCAGCTCTTTCCCCATGGTGTTTAACTTTAAAGTTTCCAACGAATAATGGTGTAGGAGTTATACATGGTGATCAGGTGACTGGACGTGCCAGTTATGTAGCTGAGTTGAGGGAAGCTCACCGTAAGGAGAAGTGAAAGGGTGTGGACAATGCTGTCCGCATCCAAGTTACTGAAGATTGAAAATTGGCGCCTAAGCCTTGGCTTGGGTGCCACAGTCAGTTCTATAGAGATATAGATCCAAGGGATGACGAAGAGGATCCTAAAGAGATCAAGGCTGCGTCGGCTGAGTTGATGATTGATATCACGGTCAGCCACAACGACCCATCACGAGTCTTCAAGATTGGGTCGTAGCTCAGCCCCTCAATAATGAAAGAACTTGATGGTTTTCTCCGAGCGAATTTAGATATATTCGCTTGGACTCACTTTGACATGTGTGGAATCTCGCCTGCCATTCCGAGCCATGCATTGAATATTGATCCAAAGTATATTCCGGTGAAGCAAAAAAGACAAGGCATGGATCCGAAGAGATTTGCTGCTCTTAAAGTGGAGGTGGATAAACTAAAAGTCAATGGGTTTATCCACGACGCCCTCTATCCTGAGTGGGTATCTAATCTTGTGCTTGTGAAGAAGGTGAATGAAAAATGGAGAGCGTGCATTGATTATTCAGATCTGAATAAGGCATGCCCAAAAGACAGTTTTCCCCCTCCCAGGATTAATCAGCTAGTTGATTCAGCTGTAGGACATGAATTGTTATCGTTTATGGATGCATATTCAGGATATAACCAAATCCCAATGCATATCCCCGATCAGTAGCACACTAGTTTTGTTACAGATGTTGGGTTGTATTGTTACGTAGTAATGTCGTTTGGATTGAAGAATGCCGGAGCAACTTATCAGCGCTTGGTTAACAGGATGTTTGGGGATCAGATTGGAAAGACAATGGAAGTGTATTTGGATGATATCCTCGTGAATTCCTGACGATCAAGCGACCACATCAAAGACTTGGCAGAAATGTTCGACATCCTCCGATATTACAAGATGAAAATCAATCCTTTGAAATGTTCGTTCGGTGTGGCAGCAGGAATGTTTATGGGCTTTATTTTCAATGCTCGTGGAATAGAAGCTAATCCAGAAAAGATTCAGGCTATTCTCGATATCCAGGCTCCAAGAACCATTAAACAAGTGTAGAGTCTGAATGGGTAGGTTGCCGCTTTGAGTCGATTTATCTCCAGAGCTACTGACAATTGCATTCCTTTCTTCGATTTGATTAAAAAGGGAAAAAGAAACTTCAAATGGACGCAGGATTGTAAAGACACGTTCCAAGCTCTGGTCAATCATTTGGAGAGACCCTCTATTTTGTCAAAGCCGGTAAATCATGAGGAGTTGTTCATTTATTTGCCTGTATCAGCACACGCTATAAGTTCCGCCTTGGTTTGTAAGGAGAATCGAATCCATAGGCCGGTGTATTACGTTAGTAAACGATTAACAAGGGTAGAAAAGAATTATCCGAAAATGGAGAAACTGGCATACTACTTGCTAATTGCATCATGAAAGCTTCGCCCACACTTTCAGGCACATCCGATCAATGTTTACACCGACCAGCCATTACGACAGGTCCTACAGCAACCTAAGACATCTGGGAGGTTACTCAAGTGGAACATTGAGCTCAGCCAATTTGACATTACTTATCTCCCTCGGAGAGCCATCCAGAGACAGGCTTTGGCGGACTTCATAGCAGAGTTTACTGGGTAGGATGATCTTCCAAAAGGAAGTGAAATCCCCACTGTACGATGGAAGTTATATATTGATGGAGCATCTAATGATCATTGCTCTGGAGCTGGGGTTGTACTTAAGACTCCCAAGAATCGGTCGATTTGTTATGATCTGAAGCTTGATTTCCTAGCGACAAACAACAAAGCTGAATATGAAGCTCTGATTGCTGGACTTAAACTCGCCAAAGAACTTGGAGTTAAATCTCTTGGAATCTTTTATGATTCGCAATTGGTGGTGTATCAAGTTAGTGGAGACTACCAGGCTAAGGGACAACGACTTGCCCCTTATCTTACCTGAGTTCAGGAGTTGTTAACTGAATTTGAATACTATGACATTTCACATATTCCACGCGATCAAAACAGAGAGGCTGATTCGTCGGCAAAGCTCGCTAGTACCGGCGATGCACAACAGATGGGTTTCGTACCAGTTGAAGTATTAAATACCCCAAGTATAAACATGATGGAAATCTATCAAGCACTGGAGGCGGAATCTGAAAGGGAATCGTGGATGATCCCAATTAAAGAATATTTGTTGCACGGGGTCCTGCTTGATAAAAGAAATGAAAAGCGATAGGTCCTATGAATAGTTTCGCGGTATATTATGCAAGAGGGAGTCATGTATAAGAGAGGTTTCTTAGTCCCTCTACTCTGGTGTATCACTCATGATGAGATAAAACGTGTTTTGAAAAAAGTTCATGAAGGAGAATATAGCGATCGCACTCTAGGGCAAACTCTGGCAAAGAAGATACTTTGTTATGGGTATTATTGACCAACCGTGAACTGAGACGCCGTCGATAATGTAAGACGACGTGATAAATGCCAAATATGCAAAAGTTTCGAGAGCTCCACCAACTGAAATCATGCAAATGGTCAGCCCATGGTCGTTCTCCATGTGGGGTATAGATATTATCGGTTCATTACCAATCTCTAAAGGTGGTGCGAGTTATACTATTGTGGCAGTTGATTACTTTACCAAATGGGCCGAGGTGGAACCTTTAGCTACAATCACGACCAATAAAGTAATCAACTTTGTCGTTCGAAACATCATGTCACTTTAGTCTCCCACGAACCATTGTAATAGATAGTGGAACTCAATTCGATAGTACTGAGTTTAAAGACTTCTGCCGAAGACACCGCATTGAAAAGAGATTTGCAGCAGTTGCTCACCCACGGGAAAATGGACAGGTTGAAGCTATAAATAAAATCATCAAGTCAATTTTGAAGAAGCGTTTGGAGAAGGCTAGAGGCAAGTGGGTGGATGAACTCCCTACAGCACTTTGGGCTTACCTGACCACTCACAAGTCTGTGACTGGCCATACTCCATTCGCCTTCACTTACGGTTCATAAGTCGTTATTCTTGTCGAGCTCGAAGTCCCTTCTCATCGAGTGGCTTACTACGATCCTAAAAAAAATAAAGATCTTCTCTTGGAATCTTTGGACTTTATAGATGAGAAGAGCGATGAAGCCAATTTGAGAGCAGCTGCACAACGACATCGAGTCGCTCGATATTATAACACTAAAATGCAATCAAGAACCTTCGAAATTGGCGATCTCGTCCTGAAATGGGTTTTTCCTACCCTATCACACATGAATCCGATTTGGGAAGGACCATATGGCATTGAACAAAGGCTTGGAGAAGGAACTTTCAAGCTAGCGACTGTCGACGGCATTACACTTCCAAGAGCGTGGAATAGCAAACATTTACGATGCTATTTCCCTTAGATTATTTTCTTTACATTTCAGTTCTATTTGCTTTCATGTTTTGCTTTAGCATTCGATTTTCTGAATATGTAATAAGACAGATTATTTTATTCCTTCCATTTAATGAATAAAGTTTCGAGCTTCCTTTGTAGTTATGATTGTTATTGCATTGCATGCTAAGTACATAATGAAACTGATTGATATCGATTTGTGTGAATAGGCTCCTAGAGTTTGAAATCGATCGATCGTGCTAACCCCCGATGGGATCAAACAAGGCGAGCTCAGTCAATTTGCTCATTTAACAATTCTTGTAAATGATCCAGAGAATGGAATGCACAATAAGGAATGATTATGGTCAATAATCTGGAGATTAAAAAATTCCTGCTCGAACTGTGGTAATGAAATAAAACCAATCAACCAAAAGGAGTATAAACATAAGTCGGACGGATACCGACTGCCCGCGAAACAAATCTAAGTCCCCAGAGTGCGGACTGGAGTCCCCAGAATGCGGACTGGAGTATAAACATAAATCGAGCGGATACCGACTGCCCGCGAAACAACTCTAAGTCCCCAGAGCGTGGATTAGAGTATAAACATAAATCAGGCAGATACCGACTGCCCATAAAATAACTCTAAGTCCCCAGAGAGCGGATTGGAGTATAACCGTGAATAGATGAGTGGATTTCGACTGTTCTCTATTCCGCAAACTTTATGAATAGATGAGTGGATTTCGACCGTTCTCTATTATGCAAACATCATGAATAGATGAGTGGATCTCGACTGTTCTCTATTCCACCAATTCTAACCTAAAATCGACTGGAGGAATATAATCTCGCTAAGGATGGAATTCGACAGTCCAATTTCTGGCCTTGCCAAATCAATGCCAGGGGCAGAACCATAGTAAAAAAAGAACCGTTGAACCTGACAGTGCAACACTAAGGCCAGAACCTGGTGTTTGATATGACTTGAGGCCACGACCACATGGAGGCCTTGAGACGGAGATGGTGGATTGTTAATAGAATTCATAAGCAACGAATTACAAGTACATTGAATGGAAAGTAATCATTCATCTACTTGAAAAACAATTCACATAAAGCATAGCCAAAAGAAAAACGTTTATTTACAGATGCTAAAATTTAGATACAAGTTATGTCATAAGATCGGGATTCATACCCGTACAACTATGAATAGTGAAAGAAATAATTATGCAAACCATATACAATGACATGAAGTAACAATTACTTCTTCGATTTTCTTTCCCTTTTTGATTTTTCCGGGGTGGAGCCACTCTTACTTCTCTTTCGAGACCCTTTACCACCTTTGGCCAGAGAACTTATGGAAGTAGGAGGGGTTTCACTAGGAATCGACCCGCCCGGTGGAATAACTTGCAACGGTACAAGATGAGGATCATCGATTTCCACCTCGGCGGGCTCGCTTTTAGCTTTTCGTTTCAACATCTCCTTCTTCTCAATCCTCTCCCTCATGCTAGTCTCATTAGTATGTTCCAAGGCACTAAGAATTATCACGTCATCAGATTCGTCGGCCAAGAGTGGATCTATGGTCTTATCTTCATCAAGCGCACCGATGACTTGAGCATCAGGTCCCGAAATGTTAGCAGTAGCCGGGTCTTCAGCCGTTTCCTCGTGTTGTTCTACAGCGGCACCACTTTTCAGAGTCTGATCAAAGCTCGGAAGACCTGCAAAGTTTATTGAAATAGGGATGTTAGTTAAAGGCCATTGCACGTGAAGAACAAAAACTTTTTATATACGGAGGAGTATAGTAAGATACCAGCATCTGGTTGACTTTCTGTAGTCGCCGAGGTTCCTCCTTCAAGGATGGGAGATAACATTTTTGATTCAAAGCCATGCTTATCTAGATCGTAAACCAGAGTCTGCTCCATGTCAGGAGAAATTGATGGAGTAGCTACTTGGGTTGGAGAGGAACCCTTGGGATCAGTTCTTGAAGACCCCACAATATCCTCTCCTCCTTTAATAGGTGCAGAAGCCTTGAAAAATTGAGGTTTTGCAGCGGCCAGATCCAAAGGCTCGTTCCTTTGAAGAACCTTTCTCACTAGTTCTTCCTCATTAAATTCAGCTTCACCAGCTCTTCTTTCTTCATCTTAACAATATGCTCCCAAGCTTCAGCAAGCGATTTGAGGTAACCCTCGCTAAGAAAACTTAAGTCGCGGTGGAGCAGGACATTAGCATTGTATTCAATGATCAACGGATCGAATAAGTCCTTGATCTCATTCCTATCGGACTCCATGGCGATTTCCACCTGGAAGTTGACTTGTTCGATCATCTATTTTCGGCCTTCTTCTCGGGCCTCTTGTTTGGGAGCTTCAATTTTAGCAAATTATTCATCAAGTTTTTCCTTCAAGCCCCTAGCCTCAACGACTTCTTCGCAATACTTCTGAGATTCCTCCCGAGCTTCAATCTTTTCCTCCCTTTCCTTCTTTAACAATTCTTCAAGTTCCTCAACGCGGCGAGGTAAAGCATCTTTCTCCTTATGCAAGGAGTCTTTTTCTAAAGTGAGTGTCCCGCTACGATGAAGTGCCGCGCCGAGTTCTTTTTTATGAGTAGTTTTCAGATGGCTTACCGCCTCTGCCATCTCCTTGGCATTCTTTTCCGCCTTAACAAGTTTGGTTTTGAATTCTGGCAACTCAGCGTCCTGGTGCTTGATTATATCCTTGTCATGTATGGCTTCCAGCTTGAGATGATCTATTTCGTGTTGACGCTCGATAGAAACTTCAAAAACTTTTTCTGCCAAGTGTATGAATGATTTGTGTTGTACAAATATGTAGTTTGCACACGCTAGAGAGTTTTCTTTGGAATGCCCTAGGATAATATGAATAAAAGGGAGGAATTTAAGGCCATCGAAGCAAATTTTTGGGAAAGTGGCCTTAAGCTCGGCCAACTTCTCTACGGCGGAAGTGTTAGGGACAGTAGCCAGCATGGGTGGATCAGAAGTAGTGAGTGGGTGTTTGCCTGATCGGTGCTCACGAGATTGTCTTAAGCTTGAAGAGCTGGAGTGTTGCTCGTGCGACACAATGATGTGAGGGCCACGATAAGAAGGTTATTCTCCACTCTGAACCGGAAAATGAGATTGTTTGCCTTGACGAGACGTTGGAGATTGAGATTTTTGTTTAGAAGAAGAAAACTCCCTCGAGTTATAATTCTTGTCTCGTCCCTCGTTCTTTTCTCTACGTCGGGTAGACTCGGAATCCCGGCTTGGTTGATGGTATGCTGAGGAGCTTCGAAGACGGTCAAAGGCTCTCGATTGAGACATAATACTTGTAAAGACCAAATGAGAGCGTATTAGATATTGTTGAACGAAAGATCAATAACAAGTGTAGAGTGGCATGCGTGTGGTTGTGAGTGTCCTAATATTCCCCCAATTGACCGGTGACGGTAGCTTTGCTCCTCAGTGTGTTCTCCCCTTTATTAGAGGGTTGGATGCCTTTGTCGCTTCTTGTGGGAGAGTTAAGTCCTTCGATGTTAATGTTTGAAAAGTCATAAGACATGATATCGTTTGAAATTTGAAGATTAGAGAATCCCTTTAATGAACTTTCCAAATGTTGAGATGATGATTCCTCTTCAAGTGGAGTAATAACAAATTCTGGGTTCGATGTGGTTTTTCTTCTACGTAGCTTGTATGCCAACCTCTTTTTTCTCTTTGTTGGTGTTTTGGATTGTCTAACTTGTGACGGTTCAACCGTTGGCGCTTTTCCGAGGACTGCATCGACATCTCCTGATTTTTCGACTTGAAAATCTTTAATCTCTCCCTCCTCACTATCTTCCCGAGTCCCCTTAATATGGGGCACGATAGGGTTAACTATGTCCTCTCTTCATTCAGTAATACTCTTTGGTAATACCGTGCTTCCAAGAAGTACGATCCAGCGACCGACCTCCAACAACCCGAACAAAGATAGCAATTCATCGGTTATGTGGAGTTTGATGTCCCGATACTCAATGGGGGTAGCACGAATGGCAGCAACGACCCTAGAAAAATTAGCGCCTTCAGGGCGTGAGCGAACACCTGAAAAAACTCCGGATGTTAGTGGATTCAAAGGAAAAGTTATGACTTGGATCGATGAACTTGAGAGAAAAAACGAAGGCAATACTCACGTCCTTATAACCATCGTCTTGTGATTCCAAGGAAGCAACGCATATAGAACCATTCGCGCTTAAACAGTGAGAGTTTGTTCTAAGCGCCTGTCAAAACTTTGCAATTTCGCAAAGGCTCGAGGAAGACGTAAGAAGGGCTTCCCAATCGTCTTTTGAAATTATAAATGAATCTGATGTCTTCAAGAGTAGGCGGATGAAATAGAACATTCATGAATAGCAAGAAAGTCCTGTGAATAAAAGCATAGCTATTGGGATGAAGTTGTGTCGAGGCGATCCCAAGATGTCTCAACATTTCTCGAACAAACGCATTAAAGGGCGGTACACAACCGGCCTAACACATAAACTTATTGCATGTTGTATACCTAGCTGGGGGCAAGTGAGGTCTATCTTGTCTTGAGGGAACCAAGACGTCCCCAAATGGAATCCCATGGATAGAGCATAATCGAAGAAGAGTAGCTTCGTTAATTCGAGAAGCCTGTGAATCCACTGGATTATCAAGATGAATTGCACCCTCTGCAGCATTAGGGACATGGCCTATATCCTTTGTTGGAAGGACTGGGACATGGAGGAAAGATTAGCTTGTGGATTAGAGACCTCTGTTTGCTCCGCATGATGGCTTGGAGAAGGCCTGCCGGATACAGTTGCAGAGCTTGGTTTCGCTTCAGAACCAGTGTGTCGTGTCGCCGAATCAAAAGACATGTCAATTGAATGCTTCGACCGTTGGAGATCTATATCAGCTATACTCAATAGATAATTGAGATTAGAAAAATAACCTGTTCCCTCATGCTAAGTGTGAACTACTGTAGTGCGGTGCAGTATATAATAGACATAAATAGTTTGATATCAGAAAAGTAAGATAAAATGACAAGATTTGGGAGTTTTGTCCAGAGAGACCGTCATCGTTAACCGTCTCAGCTGGTAATAAAATCGATCGGCAACGAAAGCTTTAGGATCGACAATCGGCATATTGAATTATGAAGTCTGTTACTTAAGTTCATTAGCAAGTCTATCGTTAGGCAAACTAGCGTTGATTGTTCGAATAAATTGAGTTGGGTTAGTTTATAAAGCATACGCCGATCCCTAGCATTTAGATACCGATCCATTTCCCGAGAATTCCTATGCTGATCCCAAGATCGAATGCCTCTATACCGAACCCTATGCCAATGTAGGGAATGCCGATCCCTACATCACTACCCAATACCAATCCATTCTCTAAGAACTCCCTACTGATCCCTCTACTGGACCACAGCTACCGATCCCTCCATCAAAAGCTCTTTGCATCAATCCCTATCCTATACTGATCCCTCTCTAAACCTTTCTTCTTTGAACCCAGCCTTCACCTTCCTTCGTTCCATATCTCCCCTACTAAAAACAGCAGAACGACCAAACACATCTCCTCCCTCTTCTTTCTCTCTCTCTCTCGCATCCTAACACAACCCATCAATCCAGCTACGCTCGAAAAACGTTTGCCATCAGTACTTCAAACACTCACTAACAACTCAGGGCTAAGGACTTTGTCGTGTAGTTAGATGGAGAATTACAAATTCGTACCTATATGAAGATGCGAAGATGCGAGTTAAAATAGGGATGAACATTTGAGGATTATCAAATCGCAAGTGAAAGGGAAGCAAGTTTGTAGGGTGACTTAAATCGAAGTTGGATGTGAGGTCAAAAGTTCAAAGAACCTGGGTTCAGAAGTGAAGTTTTGTGCAAAGGCAAGTAGAATGGAAGAGTGAGGAAGGAGGAAAAGAATGGCTTATATATACGAACTAGTGCGAACCCGTGCTTCGCACACGGGGTTGACATAACTGTATAAATAATTAAGTGCATTAATATAAAATATATGATTATAGGAATAAAACAATGATTGTTGAGGAATAAAAATTTGCTCATAATAATTTCGATTTTCCAATTATGAGTAAACAGTTTAATTTGTCACTCTAGTCATTTTCTTATATGAAGAAATACTATATTTTTTTATCGGTAAGAAGTCATATATATATATATATATATATATCAACAACTGCAATTTGAACATGTTAAATGTTTTCATAAATAATGTAGTAGCTTAGACATTCATCGCTTACATTTTATGGATCCAATGTTATATTCTTATTTGAAGTAAAAGCACAAAAATCATATGAAACTCTAATTTAAAAGAATAGTATTTTTTTCATGTATAGAAAGCATATGCAGTTATGATTTAAAAGCCATATATGAATCCAAGCAGACAAAAAATTGTGTGCGCAGTCAACCGTGCGAACCTATACTCACATACATGACCTGTTACACGCCGTATAAATACAAATGGTAATTACTATCAGACGAATTTTCGTTTGTTGGAATGATATATGCATTGAACACATTTAATGGAACACATTAAGAATAAGAACATACAGCTAAACCGGGCAAATATGACATATTCTCTGTAATACTCCCTACACAACATATGCAATCCTACTTCCACCTAACTTAGTATATCATGTAATTTCCACATCACGAACTTTGTCATCTTTTTCTATCCAACTTTAGCACAATCATAAATATTTCATATGGAACGTTCCAGCTGTAAAAAGGTTATTGGTAATTGTTAGTTTACATATTGTAATAATTCTTTATGATAAAGTTTATCATATAGTTTGAAAGTTGGGATCCATCAGACATGGATTGTCGTAGCATAAAATGAAAAAGAACGCAGAATCAACTTAATGAACAATGAATATAGAGCTAAGAAATCAAAACTAATTAGATGAATGTAGGATAAAAAAAGTTTACAAAAGATAGAAATTATGAAGACAGGAGACAGGTGCAATAAATTTAATCGAACAGTAATAATTTTTTATTCCATGTCATATTCCAAACAATGTACCAGCAAGCACCACATGAAAACTTTTACTACTATCTAAAACACTAAACAGTCTTAGTATGCAGATTAGAACTCTTTAAACTTCCTTACCAGGCTGAGAATTAGAATTTGTAGCCACCCACATTTTAACATTTGAGTTAGAGGCCGCTGCTTATTATTAGTTATATTAAAACTCAAGGACACTGAATAATCCAATATGATTACGTATGGTGTGCCATCTATTTCAGCCTTCCAACTATAGGTTTTTAAAACCAAAAGACCACTAAACTTTAAACCTGTAATGGTTTAAATTATGTTGTAGAGATTCCAGCTCCAAGTTGATACCACATGATTTAGGATTTTATTCTGCAGAAAAAAATAGAAAATACATGGTTGATATTGAAACGTCACACATCTAAAAGATATGAGAAAGCCACCAACAGTAAACAATCAATACCAATTGAATATCTAAAAATAATTAAATGTTCAGCTGCATTTCAATTTGTTGTCTGTCACTATTTTACGCAACAACATAAAATTCACTAATCATATAAAATTAGCAGAATAATTCGATCCTTCTAAATGATAACTGAAAATGATATTTATATATTAACCAAAATACTAAAATAGATGGATGTAGAACATTCATAACACTGCAAGTATGATTTGTTTATATTTTCAAAAATAATCATAGTTAAATAAAACAAAATTAGTACATAGTGATAACCTGAAATTTGTACTTATCTGTTTATATCAATGCATCAATCGCTACGCAAATAGAGATTTTAGCACAGTATAACTACAAGCTATGGCATCAGCCATAGGGATCAAATGTCCTATATGAATATTGTAGTTCCTACTTCAATTTTTTTCATGATTGTGTCCCAACTAATAATTGGATTATTCATGTACCTTGACATCTAATATAATTTTAATATATGAAGGTTAATATATTGTCAGTTATTGTTATCATATATTGCATTCGAAAAAAATGTATGTGCATTTTAGTTGGATGATTTTCAATGAGATTATCACAATGAGAATTGGTGCTAAGATAGCTTTACAAAATATCGTTTCGTACTTCCTACATTAGAGAAACATATCGGTCTAGCATCTTTAAGCCCAATATCAAGCATCAGACAATTGATGTGATGTATTTATATATACCAATGCTCCAAACTTAAATACATTTCAACTATGAGAGCATTCATGAAGAAAGCAAGTTAGCATTCATAAGGTCACACGGAGATCTGTAAACATAAAGCATATCTGCAATATTTTCAGCAGTTCTGCTTATAAGAATCGCCATATATGTGCATAATAGCTTTGAAAAGAACACTGAAAAAATTAATTCATTTTGAAATTTTTTATACAAAAAGACGGAAAGGGATACATAAGAGTTATGGAACCTTTTTCATACACACGCATACACACACATATACGAATAGACATACATACACACACACATACACATATATATACAAACACACACACACACATACATACATATATGAGAGTTTGTGTATTTGAGTGTCCATATAATTACTCCAAAAAAGTTGAATAATGGTATACACATATTGTTGTACTTTGGGATTTTATGAAATCAATATCAACACGACTATTATCTTTGAAATTGATGCATGGATTATGATTAACAAAGGAACCATACTAAAAAAATTGTACTCTTGTTAATATTGTAATATAATTAGATAACCCATCGAATCTTCATTTTTTTTCAAAATCACACTGATATTTGTTTTCCTACTCCAATGAGAATAATCCTTCGATAACAAAAAAATTACAATACCTACCATTATCTCATAATTAATTGTTTAAGGTGGTATTTAGGTTGTATTTTATTTTACTTAGTGATCTAGCATAAGTAATATATTATTTCTTACAAATACTATTGTTATAGTCTTCTTGGCGGTAATAACTATGATAAATTAAATTACACAAAGAACTTAAAAATAAAACCAATATGATAATGGCTTATGAGAAAAACATAAATCAGTAATAAAGTAAAATATTTATTGCAATTTTGTTCAAAAAAGGTAGTTTGATTCATAATATGTCAAAAGATTCTGGTTGTTGTTTATTTGTACAATTCTGATTTAATGGGTTAGACAAAAAATAATAATAAAACTAAAATTTAAAAATGTAAATAACATAATTTTTTCTAAAAGACCAAAAACAGAATAAAACATTTGCCCTGGTGTTAGTAAAATGGGCATCAGTAGTTACCAAAAGAGATAGTCAACCATTACTAAATTTCTTAAGAGCATCTAATGTGTAAAGAAGTGGCTCGCTAGCATTTTCCAAGTGCATAAGTTCCTTCTTCGTTGAAATTTTTGATCATAGATTATCACTGTGATACATCCTTCTATATCTATTATGCGATCAGGAATACCTTTTGTTTCTCTCCTCTTATCTATATCTTTCATTAATTGTTAAGCAAGAAACCTGTTTTACATGCTATAAATTTATATGGATATCTACAAAAATAAAAAATGTAAGAATGGCACATTGGCACTTGATACCGTTAATTGAATTCACTTCATTGCCATGCTGCTTACTCAAAATACCGAACTATTAATTCAGTTTTAAAAAATCTTTAACTAAAGTTTAAATAAAAGGTCACTGATTGCACTAATTTTAATTTATATCACATTTAGAAGTTTTAGCCAAAACATTCATATCTTGAAGATTAATAAAAAAAGTATGTTATAACTTGCAAAATAACTTCGATGATATAAGTAATTTTTGCAAATTACAAACTTGTTTCGGTATACATACATGACTTCTACAACTATGCGCCAGATTCTGGACTTTTTTTCCTGTCTTGTCTATCGAATTAATCCAGTGATAAAAAAATTATAGTGCCTATTGCTTGAAGTTTATAAGTTTGGGTTGGCCCAAAATCAAAGAAAAGTTTCTAAATTGAGTGGCTTAATAATAATAAAAGCATTATTATTAATATATCTCAATGTTACTATGGTCAATATGGACTAATCAACTGTCCTAAATCACAAGTGCATTGTAAGGTTTAACTTACATACTTATTTTTCAACTTCAATGTATATATATGTATATATGTATGTGTGTGTCTATATATATATATATATAAAGTTTTCCAATTATGGACATGAAACTGCAATTATCTTTAAGTTATATCAATAACTATATATTATCATTTGATTAACGACCATCCAAAAAAAATACGCATGGTCATAGTCTATGGTCTTAGAAGTAAGTTCATTGCAAAAAAACTACCTAAATTGGTTTCTATGCCAACTTATATTAGAACATAGAAGGATAAATATAACCGAACCTTCAATTCATTTATGTTTTCATTCAGTCTTGACTTTTGGTTTTCAAGACTCATTTAGAAGCTATATTGATGACTGTAACCTGTAACATAAGAGTCGTACAATGAGCTGATGATTCATAACTAAAGAAAGAATGAGTTATATTTCAGTGATAATTAACAGTGCTGCAATCGGTAAAATCTTCTTTAGTTTCTCTTTGATTGACAATTCTTTTCACCAATTTGCATGCTACAGGTTCTTGTATAATATGATTATCTAGTTCTAAAATACAATATCATCACATAACCATGACAACTATAATAATGTGTGATGCACAGTTGATGAAACTGAAGGTCAATAAAAATATTGTCATAGCATGAAAAAGATAATTGAACAACATATGAAAAGTTCATATTGCATATGCACTAAGAGTGATTTTGTCAGTTTTAAGTCCTGTTTAGCAAAGAGAAGTACATATTCAATCAATAACCGGACAAAATCAAACACCAAAATTCCATTTAAAAAACCACTATTTATTATATTAATAAATGGCTCAATCCAGAACAGATCATTTGAAAACAACCCCAAAAAAGGGGAAAAAGATTAGCAACAATTATTGAATTCGTAATCATAAACTTTACTTGAAAAAAGTCCATAACATGAGTATATCATGGCTTGAAGCCAGGTCGGTGTAAACGTAGTAAAATATGAAGCAAAAAGGTACATCCATATGTTAGAAGAAAACAATAATTTGCTAGTCTATAAACATACATGTATGTCTTTTTTTGTGATGCTAATTTAGCAAGTAATTCTAGTTAACTCAAAAAAACCATTAAAGCTTTATGACTTATTTAAAACATAGTACAAAAAAAATGCCACATTTTCACTATGGTAGCATATTATGTTTGCAAATTAGAAATATTTTCTATAAATAAACAATGATAACGGTGTTATATTTATAATAACGACTTATACATTACATACATGTCATATATTTGTCTTAAATTCAACAAAAAGTATCTTTTAAATACCTAAGAATTCTTTCTTGTTTTATTTAAGGATATAGATGATCCTAACATATTTAAGTTGGATTGATTTGTCAGAATACAAAGCAGTGTTCAGTTGTTACCATTGATCTATCACAGCTACATCTGATTTGAGGACATCAACATTATTTCTTCATATTCCTTAAAACATATGTAGTTTAATGTATATGATTTTCTGATACTAATTCTAGGAAGTACTTATTATAAGTATTTCTGAAACAAATCTATTAGACTCCAGAAATATATATTCACTAAATGTACTCACTAAATGTACAGCAGATTATATCTTAGTTAATGATTGTTATATACTTATAATTGTTTGGCAATCACTAAGTAACTTATTAAGCCAATAAACATATGTATATTTCACTTTGTAGTAGTTTAATAATATAAGTAAACAAATAAATAAAATGTAAGTCTATTACTATATTGAAACAAATTTTGGCCATGTTTCTTTACTATAATTTGTAGTTTTGAGTTATTTGTATTTAATTATGAAGTGGTTTTCATGAAATTAGAGCTGCAAACAATTATAGGAAACAACATGGAGATCTGTTTCGACATTGACATTGTTTTTGTCCTCCTAATTCTGTAAGATCAAAATAGTAAATTGAATTTACACCTAATTATAAGAAAGTTACTATAAACACCATAAAGTTTGGGAAGAAAATAAAATTATAATAAGCAATAGTAGCTCTAAACATTAACCATGCTACTATTTTTCAAAGCTTTCATTCTATTTGTTATGGTAATGTTGTTTGGTCAACTCATATATCTAGTTGAAGCTGAATGAGATTTTCTTTTCGACCATTGAACAGTAGTTACATTTCGTTGAAGAACTGATCATTCTACATCATTTATATAAATTTAAACATATATTGTTGAGTGCATAGTATAATCTATCCATGTTTAGAATTTACACCTACCTATGGAAAACAAACACTTCAAACTATCACTTGTCATTCTAACAATGTGGAGAAAAATGAATAGAAAATGATAGGAAATATTATATTTAGACAGGAAATATTCAAGCTAATCTAATGGAGTAATCATTAGTTTATTGGGCATAGGATTTATTTTAGAGTGCTAAGTTTAATCTTTCAAAGTGTCCAAGATTCTTTTTTTCACAGGATTTTTCATAGGTTTTTCGTTTTATTCCAGTTTTTTGGACAACCAAATTAATAAGATGAAAAAAACATAAGCCAAATTTATAGGTAAATAAGATGGAACAATAGTAAATAAGTGATAGTGGAAAAACATGATATGTAGTATCATACCTGACTTATAAAGTAGCGCTACCAGTCAAACGATTTCTGTCTTTTTCTGCAAAATTGCATTATATGTAGCATGAGGAAAGAAATAGACCAAGTAACAATATAGCGTTCTCCATTATTCCAATGCCTGAGTGAGTTTGAACTAAGAAAAAAAAAGATTAATCAGTAAATTTTAACTATTGAAGTTACTTTGGATCAAATTAAGACAAATCAAATTCATCTTAGGCAAAAAATTATGACATATCAAGATTACGAAGTTACCTTAAATAAATTCCTTTTTTTGAACTGCAACAATATCTTATGAAAAAACATCAGGAAGCCAACCAATACTCGATTGAAGTATAAACAATTTTATGTCTTCTTAACCATATTATTTGATTATCAACTATAGACATGGGTCAAAGGCTAAAAATGTAAGGTGGATATTAGCATAAATAAAATAATTGGCCAGATCTAAACATGTATTGAATCAAAAAGTCATGAAGTTATAAAATAACATTATGTTTGTAGACGACTATCAAATTTTATGTATAACATCAGCCAAAATGTTTGAAAACCCACAAAAAGTCTCAGTGCTACCATGAATTATACAGAAAAATCATTTATGTTTATGGTAAATTAATAATAATGTTTATTGGGTAGAATATACAATTCTCTGAGTTAGCGGCTGAGACTGATCCAGCAAGGTCCCTAGCCAGTGCTACCATGAATTATATAGCAATATCATTTATGTTTATGATAAACTAATAACAATGTTTATAGGGTAGAATATAGCATTCTCTGAGATAGCGACTGTAACTAATCCAGCAAGTCCCTAGAATTTCAAATGCAGGTTGGCCAGCTATATCGAATAGCACGAAAACTTATCTCAGTCAGAAATCATTGTAAATCAGTACAACAACACATTCAGCCTAACATTTTAATACATGTAGTCAGTGTGGAATGGCTTCCCAATTGGATAAAATACAATGGTGGACCGACTATATTATTATCTCTTATCTAAGCAGTAGTTAACATAAGTCTACATTGACTGTGATATGCACAGAACAGCATAAGTGATGTCTTACTGAAAATATTTATTCATTATAATTATCACTTAATCAAATTTAGTGTTTTCTTAGTTGGGTATCCATTAAGTGTTCCTACAGTTAATTTAATAAGATAAAATATAATTAGCACAATATCACTCACCATCGAAGCAAAATAGATGCCTCTAGAGAAATCATAGCATTTGCAACAGGAATAGTTGATCCCTGCCCTGATTGGATCCTACTAAAAACAATGAAGGGTAAAGTGATATATAGTTTGTATTTTAAGAAAAGAAGAATATTTCTTTGGCTGTTAAGTGAGCAATAACCTTTGCCTTTTGGTCATTATGTAACATGAAGGTCTGATAAAACTTTATGCAACATAAGTTTTAAACTTAGAAGCAGCTTGTTCACCGTTTACATGTCACTCCAATTTATGAGAATTAAATTATGACATGAAAATTAATTTTGCAATATATATGCCTGCTGGATCTATTTTGAGGAAAAGATTGGCTAAGTAATGAACAATAACCGTAAGCATAACAAACCATTGATTGTAAGATCATAATGACATGAACTTATGGAGAAGTACATAAACTACTGTGTTCAATTTATAGAGTATAATTGTTGCTTCTTTTGTTAACACAATTACTAAAATATGAACAATATATATCCCTACCATACATAGTCAAGAGCACCATAACCTGCTAGTGAAATTTTATAATTATAAAATTTTATACATAAAGGCAACAACCTGAATATGCAAAATGTTGAAAGTGGGAAAAAAAGAAATACTATGCTTACACCCATGCTGATGAAAAAATGATCAACCAAGTGTTGTATTTACGAAGGCTATGATTATGGTCCCTCTTTAATAATAAGTTGGCTTCAGCACTCATATTCTAGATTTTCGATGGAGTAAATGCTATGACTGTAAAAACAATTCATTCCATACATACAAACACATAGTTTTTTATTATTATTTTTTGCGCATGAAATATTGCATGTACAAATAAAGACCGACCATTTTTATATGCTTTGCTCATAACAGTATTTTGGACAAATTCACATGGCATGGTTTGTTCATAAATAGCAGCTACCGGGTCGTTAACAATGCTTCATTTTCTTTATTATGTGCAGTCATATAATAATTGTGATTAGACCAATATTGTTTTCAGACATAGTATTTATCTAAGCTCCCTAATCAAAATACAAATCGACCATAAAACATTGATCATTCATAAATTGAGATACTAAAATCGAATACTTTTGATAATAATAAATCAATAGAGCTACGAAAATGAACTATTAGTCCTTAAAATTTGGTAGTAATAACGGTGAAGGGGTGGAATAAAAGTTTAAAAAATAGCAGGGCATCAGAAAAATAACCTTTTGAGAGGAAGACCTTGTACCCAACGAAAAATAGAGTGTCATTTGAATAATAAGAATTTAATTAATCGTTGAGAATCAAAAGGAGTAAGAATTACCTTTCAACGACCGTGGTAATTGTAAAAGATGGCGGGAGGAAAGACCGAGTAAACCATTCCTACATAAAATGTTTATCAGATCCAAATGAAGACGAAGGAAACAAAAACATGAATGAGGAAGAACGGCGGGGGTTTGTCGATCAATTGATTGATTGTAAATCAATGGGCATTAGGTTATTAGATTGTGGCAGCGAAAGAAGGAGAATAAAATGAAATGAGTAATCCATTCCTACATTTTTAACTGTACCTTACTATAAATCTATTCTTTAATACAAACTAAATTGATCATGTACCAAATTAATAAATCATGCATTTAAAATAACAAAATTATGTAAGTATGGCATTAAAATTAACTAAATTGATCATGTACCTTACTATGAAGATTTGTTTATGGTTTTTATTTTAATTTTTTCATGCAATAAGCATGCAAATTTCTTATATTATAGCAACTATTTTAATATATATTAGCCAAGCATAGGCATAAGATATATGCCTTTTATGTACCCATATTCAATGCCTAAGTTAAGTAGTTGGCAAGTTTACTTTTTACGCTATATACATGTGCAGGCAAGGAATCAGTGGAATAAAAATTTAATATTATAAGAAAATGTTGGCCAATTTTCAAATAAAAAAGGATAATAAAAGGAATTATTTTTAATATATAGAGTATTTCATTAATCACATCTCGAGCATTGAATATGCGGTAAAACAACCGTCTAAAATTGCATATATATATATATACCATACACATTAATTTAACATCAACAACAATAGAAAAAAACTACTTTCTATATATACCAAGATATCTAAGGGAACTATTTTGCATGTAGACCAAGATATCTAAGTGAAAGCGATGCATCAGTTTCTTAAAACAGTGGGGTTTCCATAGTCTTGTGAATAACGACTTCCAGTAAGCATAAAAACAATATATGTGATAGATAATGATTCCACTCTATATAACAGTGAAACAAAAGCTAAATAAAAGAAAGATCCACGTGTATTTTTGCACTTTTTCAAACTTTCAAGTTTATAGCTTCAGTTTCAATTTCCCTTTATAAACTAAACCTGTTAGTTACCACGTGAACCAGCAAAATGAAAGGTACTAAAAAAGCTTTTTTTTTGTTCTTATCTATATGTCCTAATTTTAATGCATAATGGCAAAGTCAACGGCATGTTGTCGAAGCTGGTTTGGTGATTCCCAACGTCCATGGTGCATGATTATATCATACCAAAAAGTAAATTATCATAGTTACTTATCATTTACTATCCACAGTGGAGTTTTCCCTATTTTCATCATAATTATAGAAAATGACTATTATTAGGTATAGCAGATATTATAGCTAAAAGGTTAAAAATTTTGAAATTACCTATTAGGCTCGTTAAAAACACTTTCGAAGAAAGCAGAGAAGAAGTTACAGCCATTTAAACATTTAGAAGTATGTTTGACAGCTGCAGTAAATGGTTAACGATTATGGTAAATAGATCAATGATAAGCTTTGTTTACCGTAGAAACCCTCACATTTAAATAGAATTTTATTTCTAAAATTTAAAATGAACAAATTGCCTTTAAGATGACATATTGATCGCTAAGTTAGCCTCTTAAATATCTTCTCCGCCTATTATTATAAATATGAACTTTAATAGACTCACAGCTACTATTTCTAACCCAAAAAAAACATTGTAATCCCAAATATTATTTGTATAATACTCTAAGCCTATCATAATGTAAATATGTGGGGAAATGAACAAATTTTAATAAAAGTTACATGTTAACTTTTTATCATGTAAAAAAAGCCAAATGGTACACCTTTTGAATTTCGGACTCAATAAAATGGATAGAACTAATGACATATAAGATATGCCCAATCAATTAGCAGCACAAATAGATTCCCTTTAATATACAGGAATGATAATTTAAGGTAGAAAAAATATATGTTGCATCATCATATTTACATTCCATAATTGTTACATTGTTAATATCCAACAATGGATCAGCTGCTATAATTATAAAACTGCTAATTAAGAATCGTGACATTAAAATTAATTCTCAAGCATGCAAATCAATTACCGTAACAACTATACATCTGTATGACTGATGCAGTCCATATACTTGCTTTAACTGATATCCATGTTGATTTAATTAACAATACAAATCTATTGTTACAACACATAATAAAGCCTTTAAGATTTAATGTAGAAAAACAATAAATTCTTTCTATGATTAATCAATCATTCATTTGCTGAACTAAGAAATAGCAAAGCCAAATTCAATTCCTTTTTAGAAACCAAAAAATGAAATCGTTGTCTTACCATTTACTATCTGAATTGGTTTGGTTGAATGTCATCGCTGGTTTTTCTACACCTGTAAAACAAATTTAATAAAAGGATGGTAAAATTTGGTAGATCTTCGCAACGACATAACCTTTTTCACAGAAAATTCATGTACAGTTAGAAAAAAATGCATTTGAAACAAAATTGATGAATTTTCATATGATGAAGAAAAGAGATACCTGAGACTTTCAGCTAGGTAACATGCGGCAACTAAACAAAGCCAGAATCTCATATTTATGGCATGCTCGATTCGATCGAAATCGTCGATGATGCGATGACGAACTCGTTGGATGTTCGAAAAAGACCAACGACGACGGGATAACGAAAATAGATCAGAAAACTGCTATTAAATGGTGCGGTGGCTCACGAAATCGAACTGACTGATTTCACCCAAATGGAACAGGCGAAGGGATCAACGAATGAGTAGCGAAACAGCAAGCTAGGCCTCTAAGGATGTAGAGATTCGAGGATGGAGGAGGTATGTCAGGGCATAAGAAGAGGGGCAGAAGTCAATGCAGGGTGAAAGACGCGAATTAGAAATAGTTATCTTTGAAATTAGGAAGTGGATCCACGTCTGGAAGGAGGACGTAGTCTGCTGGGAGAAAACAAAATTCGGGTTGGCTATGGAGTAAATTGGGTCGAAATTGTTTGGGAGAGGGGAGGCTGAAAACGGGAGAAAGGAAGAGTAATGAGAGAGGGGAAAGAATTTCGTGAGAGAGTCAAGACTCTTCATTTGCCAAATTCCAAGGGAGTCTGTGTGAGCTCAAAATTGAACTCACTAATAATAATATAGTATAGATGTATGGAAGATGGACCAGGCATAGAAGGGTTGAGCGAGTCATTGGTGGAGATGGATCGGCATGATGAGTGTCAATCCCTATTTCCGTAGCTCCAACAATGGATCGACATGATGAGTGTCGATCCATATTTGTGTAGCTCCAACAATGGATCGGAAAGATGAAAGCCGATCCACACAAAAAATAATAATAAAAATAATAACAATAAATAATAATAGTAGTAGTAATAAATGAAAAATGAATGATGATAGCAATCATGAAGGTTTGACTATAAACATGAAAATGCATAATATTATGAAGATTGGCAACGACCTATGAGCGTTCAAATACACGTCCGGGAGCCCTCCTTTAGTTAGGAGGCGGCGGAGATGATGGTAGCATGAACTCATACAATGTTGCCTTTGTCTTTTATGAAATTTTGCTAACTCTTCTTTTCCTTTTGTTCTGCAGTGGTCCAACTTAACCGTGCAGAAATAGTTGATACAGCCACAACAGGGAACACCCCCACAGAACCCTACTTAGCAAACCCATAGAGGCACCGCAACCACAACAGGGAACACCCTCCATCAAAAGCTCTCTATGTCGATCCCTATCCTTTACTGATCCCTCTCCAAACCTTTCTTCTTCGAACCCAGCCTTCAACCTTCCTTTATTCCATCATCTCCCCAACTAAAAACAACCGAACGACCAAACCCATCTCCTCCCTCTTCTCTCTCTCTCTCTCCTACATCCTAGCACAACCCATCAATCCAGCTACGCTCGTAAAACGTTTGCCATCACTACCTCAAACACCCACTAATAACTCAGGGCTAAGGTCTTTGTTGTGTAGTTAGAAGGAGAATCGCAGATTTGTACCTATATGAAGACGTGGAGATGCGAGTTAAAAAGGAATGAACGTTTAAGGATTATCAAATCACAAGTGAAAGGGAAGCAAGTTTGTGTGGTAGCTTGAATAGAAGTTGGATGTGAGGTCAAAAGTTCAAAGAACCTGAGTTTGAAAGGGAAGATTTGTGCAAAGGCAAGTAGAATTGAAGTGTGAGGAAGGAGGAAAAGAATAGGTATATAGTCGAAAATACCTACATCGTGTAACACTCTAGAGTGATATCAACCATGGCAACCATAACATCCATCAAACAACCCTCACTATCAGTCGTGTGCGTTGGATATATGATAATTCATATGGCACAATTGCAGACCAGGGACCCAATCGTAATCCTAGCTCTATTACTGCTCGAATCCATGCCACTCCGAAAGGATAGGAACCAGGCCCACAATCGCAAAGCTCTGGATAATCTACTACCGCAATATCCGGACACAATTGCAAATCCAAGTGGACGTCCCTACATACCCCTTCTCTGCGAGCACACTAGAAGCCTTTGAGTTATCAACGATGCCTTTGCACGCGTCTCCATAATGGAACCCAATCGGTATTCCATCACGGCTACCTCCATAGTAGGACACAGTCTAGATCCCACTTGCAAAGGCCTCATCATTGAACTTTCCCTTGTGGATCACCGTGATGACTCCCATTGTTAAGACGTCATCTTCAGAATGCCCCAAGACACCCATCGTAAGTCGCAAATTCATCATACCAAAGTTCCAAAGCCGCCGTCGTTGTCATTGGCGTCGTCGTGTCGAATGCTGCACCAAGGCTTCATTTGTCTCCACACGAAATCCAAGGTCATTCTAAGTCGTTTGGAGTCATTTACTTCACCCGACATCACCTACTATACCCATGGAAGTCCCAAAGAAATCCCGAAGTTTCGCTTCGCCACGACCAAAATTCCCAAATTTCAAGTTTCGGTCCGGATATGCCTTAGGTCAGGCCCGAAGCAACCCCTGAAGAAGCCTTAAGCGCGACCTGAAGAGCCCCAAAAACCCTGAACCAAATTCCTTGCCCGAGTGCCGACCCAAGCCACTTGCCAAAATCCCTAAGCATGACCTGAAGCAACACTCGAATATGAATTCTTATTCGGCTTTGAGCCAAACCTTAACCGAACCAAAGCCAAATCCAAGTCAACACCCACGAATAGAAATTCTTGTCCGGCTTTGAGCCAAAACCGAGGTGTTCCCAGGACCGACCAGAATCCCCCCCCCCCGAACCAAAATACCGTCGAGTCTTCAAATCCAAGTTTCACGTCGATTCCACCACTATGCTCCATTCTTCAATCTGTATGCCTTCCATATGCATCGATACAACTTCTAACCTATTTGAGCCTATCCATTGAAGCCCGGTTTCATGGTTCCTACCTTTAAGTTGCTCCGATGAGCGTTTTCAACCATACAAGCATAAAGGCAAACACCACACATGCATCGAACAACATTCAAACATGCAAACATACAACAATTCATAGCTATAATATGTCTCTACTATAATGTAACACACATCAAGGCAATCATACATCAAATTAACATGATTAGAATACTTTAAAACATTTTATATTCGTTTATACTTTAGTTTTCACTTTAAAACAATCTCAAACATGATTTTGACTTTATAATTGAGTTTAAAACATGCCAAAACTTATAAATACATGTATAATAAGGTGAGAGATGATAAATCACTCACCAAAGCCTCTAAAATTCAAGTTTTGCACGCAAAACGATGCAAATCTGAGAATTCCAGCAAAGATCCGATTTTTCTTTCCTAAAGTTGTAGATTTGAAGCTATTTTATGAATCTCCTTGCTTATCTATGATTTGGACAAGATTTAGAAGAGAAAAGAGAAGGGTTTGGGTGAAAGGTGCAATAATGGAGGTTGGGAGCTATTTGAGAAATGATAGAAAAGTGATTTGGGGAGAGACGGCTCGCCTATTTATAGGAAAAACCCCAAAGCATCCACCAAAAGGACCGGACAGACACCCCTCCCCCTGAGTAGAGCATCCCCCGAACCAATCAACTACTAGACATGATTTCCCATCCGGTCTTCCTTACTGAACTAAACCCCACCAAACCGACTACTACCAAACAAAATTTCCTATCTGGTCCTCCACTGCCGAACCAACTACTGCTTAAATGAAAATCTCTAACTCCAATTTTCAAATAGCCATGTCTCCTAGTCGAAAAGTTCAAATTGCTATTATAACCACTCTACGCAAAGGGAAATCATCATATATTTCCAATGGAAGATGTCTTGGATGCCAATTCGATATCTATCAAAAGCTATTGTCATTACAAGTTTTCCAAGGGTAGAATCGTCAAAAAAAAATTAAAAAAAAGAAATGTCACTAATAGGCTTTCTCCAAATTCATAGAGTCATACGACCTCATAAGAATTTAAAAAACAATATTTTACCATCCTCCGATACGTAAAATATGGGTCGTTACACTCTCCCTACCCACCTCCCCTCCCCCGCTTTAGGAAGTTCGCTCCTGAAATCCCAACACAGACAAGGAAAAGTCAAATATAGCTACCTTGCATGTCTATCATCTACGAGTAAACATGCCAAACATTAAACATGCACACAAAAGCAATAAATGATATCTACGCCTACCCTAGCATGCATGATACTAAACTTCTCTATATTACATTGCAAGTGAAAGTAAATGCAATAAAAAGAAGTCTCACCAAGTAAAGAGCTCTGGATAAGCGGTCCTCATGCTCTCCTAAGTACAATCGCCTTCACTCTCACTCCACTGAACCTTCACCAGCTCTATCGACTTCCTCTTAAGCTGCTTCGCATCCCGTCCAATAATGTGAATAGGCTACTGAGGCCTCGATGCTTCTAGGACAATCTCGATATCATCAAGCTGATTTGGTTAAACTATCATGCCTGAGCCGTGCACAAACTTCCATAAGTGATAAACATAGAACATGTAACGATCACGATCTTTCGACGCTCAAAAGTCGACATTAATACGTCCACTGTATCAAATGCCGCGCAATCGAATGCCGAAAAACCGAACCATTAGGGTTAAAAAGAAGAGGTAGAAGTAGAAGAAGAAGAAAAGAACAGAAAATCAGAAACAGAAACAATATCAGAATCTCACATTCGCAGCGGAACAATATATAATAGATAATCACTAGTCTTTAAACAAAGAACTATATCAGTTTATACATACATCAATCAGAGTCAATATACAACTCAATATAACAATGGACAGTTATATAAACTTGTCCTCACACTGAATACACAACTGAATAAATAAACAAGTACGGTAGTACGCCTCGCCATCCAGCTCATCTCCAAAGCTCCAGAATATCCAAAATATCCTGATAACATAACTCTAAGCTGCCCGTGTGGAAAATTATGGGCACCCAGAGTTTAGAAAGGGAACAATAAACTCCGAGTCAGTCATGGTGACTGGTGTGAGATCGTAAAACAGTTATTTTCACAAAGAAAATAAAACAAATTCGCAATGCTTTTGGAAAATGAAACTACCATAAGACCTCCCGCCACACACACAATGCAAACGCAGAATTGGAGGAGATTTCTTCTTATGATAGTCAAACATGCTTACTACGCAAAATCATTGGATTATTATTATTAATGTCTAGTGTGGAAAACATTTCGAAAGTATAATATTAATCTTAGCCAGCATATACATTCCGAACTATGCCTACTATAGCTACCATCTAAACAGTGGTGACTACCATAAGTAAATGGTAGATTCTACAACTAGAACCGTACAAGGTTCGTATTGGGAATTGGATTTCCAACAAATGGTCAGGCTAAGGAACTTCCTACTGCCACATGGGTACGCCTCTGGATGGACGTCCCGAGAACTAACTAGCTCTCTGCCAACACAAGGCCGGGTTACCCCTTACACTAGGTAACTACTACACGAATATGCCACCCCCGGTCCTTTGGGACCTTTATCCGAGGGCCCTCGATCACAAAGCAACAATCACACAGTAAATGAGATTGGAGCAACCACATAGGTTAAATACCAGTCCATACCTGATACCACCCTTTTCCAGAAGGAAATGACATACCCTAAAGGGAGCGACCCTCATAACCTTGCCGCATCCTTCCTGTTTCGACCATTTCCGGGTTGTGAGGTCCGATGAGGTCTCGTCCACAAAGCTACGCTTTTTCACAAAGTCATGCTTTGATCAACAAATGATCATCAACACACAGCAACACTCAGCATGCCACACTACCAAGTTGGGAGTATATCACTGATAACCTTCAACTACATAACCTCTGAGCTCGTACGTCTCAGAGAAGAGTGTTAAGCTAAGAGAATAAATTCTCCGCCACCAACAGGAATGTATTTGAAAGAAATCAACTTTATATCTCAAAATGTAATGTCAGACATACAACCATACAAGTCTGTTCCGGGTTCGAACAGAACCGAAGCCACTTCCAAAGAAGCCCTTGCAATCCGGATATTCACTAATCACGTCCGGACTTCCCATCACAAGAAGAGTGATATAAATCTCTATACCGAAGCAACTCGGTGCACAGACATTCGACAAGTTGTCCTTTCATTTTCGAAAATACCCGGTCTTCACACCGGTCTTCACACCGGTCTTCAAATGCAATCCATTTCGTCGTATCATTATTCGGAATGGGTTTTATGACACAAAGTCCTCTCCCGGCTAAACCGAATAATGAGCGCTTGTTTTAAAAACAAATTCGAGTTCCATTTCAAAGGCAAATATTGATAGTCGGTGATTTAACTATCAAACAACATTCACAATAATCAACCAATTTAAATAATTTTGCCAAATTATTTATTTCAAAATATCTTCACAAGATATATATTTTTCCACACTTCAACACTTTGAAAACAAATTTCAAATCAATTTTCACACTTCAAACTTTTGAAAACAAATTTCAAATCAATTTTCACACTTCAAACTTTTTAAAACAAATTTCAAACCAATTTCCCTACACAGGATATATTTCCAAATATTTATTCATTTCCATTGAAAATCTACCGAGTTCAAATACTTTATCTCCAAAATATTCCTTAAAATCCAATTTCAGAATTTCTTCATTTATAATTTAAAACTACTTTGGAAATATACTCGGTTTTTCAAGGAAAATACACTTCCATTTCAAAATAGTCCATTTAAACCAATTAAATGAATCCTTATCGATTTATTTCAAATTTACATTCTAAATTTGTAAATTTATTTCCACACTTTAAAAAAAATCAGTGTTTATTTTTAAAACAATTTTCCCTTTCCTTTATAAATTCCATTTTGAACTTACATTCCCAAATATTCACTTTTTATATGATTTTCAAATCGATTTCTCAAATATTCACTTTCAACTCCAAATCAACTTTCAAATTTGATTTCAAATTTCATTTCAACACCAAATCAATTCCAAATCGATTTCCAAATTTATTTCAAACATTAAATCAATTACAAATTGATTTCCAAGTTTATTTCAAATAACAAAGTATTTATAAATTGATTTCTAAGTTTATTTCAAATAACAAAGCATTTATAAATTTTCATTCAAACACCAAATCAATTATCTTATTAATTTCCCAAAGATTTGTTTTCCAATACCAAATCAATTATCAATTGGATTTCAATAAATTTATCACCTTTTAAATAAATTCCTTTATTCTTTCCAAATTATTTAAAATTCCATTTTCAAGAAATTCTTCAACTTTTAAACAATATTATTCAAAACCCATTTATTAATATTTTTTCCCATATTTTGGAAATAATTCGATAAGATTTTGAAAATCAACTTCATGCTTTTAAATTTCTTCTTTTAAATTTACCCAATTCTTTTAAAAGAATTTACTTAAAATTTCCAACTTTAATTTCAAAAATCCAATTTTATTTATTTCTGGTATCCAACGATACCAAAAATACATTCGGCTAAATTTTAGCCTTCAACAAATTCAATCACAATTATAATCATACACAGATTATCAATAAATCATCACACAGCATATGAAACAAATTCATACAATTTGAGGAATCCAGTTGGATCCCTCCAACCTGTTCCCTGCATCCACAGATGTTAGCACAATACCAATTCTACTTTGAGGTGGAATATCGCGGTATATGGGATTTATAAAATATCATCCGCTATTATGCGACGCATAGGGTCTCATCCGCTATATGCGGGAAATCAATCACCAATATATATATATATATATATTCCAATATATATATATATATTGCTATATACTACTATATATACTATCACAATCAGGCAATCAATCAATAACTGCAATTCGAATTTTATTTGAGTGAGAAGATCTCATCTTTGATTTTGTTTTTGCAATCCATTTCCAATTAGACTTGTTTTCTCTATTTATAGACCTTGTAAAAACATTATAAGATTTTATTAATATTCAAAATAATCGAATAATAAATTACTATTCATTTATTTATTTTATTTTTTGAACAAATCAATTTCCATATAAATAAATTTAATTAACTAAAAATTTACTTTAAACCAATAATTTTCCTCTTAAAAATCTTTTAATAGCTAAATAAATTAAATAAGTTAATTGTACCATTTAATCACCAAATCATTTATTCTCAAAATTTTAACTTCAGTAATTATGAAATCTATTTGCATGTATATTAAAAATTGAAAACTGCATATATATTATATTTATTTTTTATAAATTACGTTTAATTGAAAATAGAAATAAGATTGAGAATACCTCACTGCCTCGTGCCTCGTGAACGGAAACCTCGAACGCAAATCGCCATCACGCAATGCCCTATTGGCCTCCACTGCCAATCCCAGCTCGCCCTCGAAGCCCCTCCCCATCTCGACCCTGACCTCGCTGTTATCGCCTGACGCCACTCATACCAGTCACGGCCGCCCCTTACTTCTCGCGAGTGCATGCGTGCGAACTTTGACTTGGATTAAGATCGGTCGCCCTCCCAAATCGAGTTTGCGATCGATTAGATGAAGACACCCAGATGAACAAGCGCGATCGAAGTTTTGGGCCACCATTGTTTTTTTTCTCTTACGAATTTGATTTGAATGCTATTGTTCTGCCATCGAGCGGTAAAAAGGAGGAGGATGGGAAGAATTTGAAAACCGTGATTTTTGAGTTGAGGAAAAATGGTATACGCGGCCATTAATTTTCAATTTAAACGAAAGTGATTTTTTTCGTTTGCCTTCTGAAAAGAATGGAAGGAGACAGTGATTTTAAAACGAAAAAGAACGGCTTTGATTTGAACGAAAGGATAGGTAGCGTATACAGGCTGGCTGTAGTGCTTCAGAGGTGTAGAGAAAAAGTTTTGATGTGAGGGAATTTCAACTAAAGTTGACTAGGATATAATTATATTTTTAAATTAAATTCAAATCGTCTCGATAAATGCAACTCAAAATCTTGACCTCCTATCGAGGTGTGCCGCTAGGCGTTTATAATGTTATACCCCTATTCTGAACACAATGGAAAAGGTTTCGAGTCCAAATTCAATCGTATAGAGAAGATAGATTTTTTTTTGACCAGTTATAATATTAAATCTTCGATTAAATTTCAGCGCGTTTGCTTATCGTACGATCACACGACAACTCCGAACGCTACGAAAACTGAAATCCAATAATAATACAATATTATGGATCCAATGGAACTGGTTTCGTCGAATTCCGAGACTGTGCCGCGGAACGCTATTTTCAAATATCGATTTAAACGATAAAATTCAAAACTGAACAAAACAGTTTCAAATTCAATTCTGAAGCTTTTATTATCTTCAGTATTATCAATATGAATTTTCCAAGACTTCACATTATTTTTAATCCGCTTAAAACTAAAGATTCAAATTTCTACCCAACTTCAGTAAATTAAATTCAATAATTTAATTACCAAATTCATTCTGATATCTCGAATTTCAAATTAAACTATCTCTCGAATATCTAAACTCAATTAAATATTCACATTTCAAATGTCAAAAATTCAGGGTCGTTACAATCTTCCCCCCTTAAAAGAATTTCGTCCCGAAATTACAAGTCAAGAAGAATGATCCAATACCCGTTTACTATTTCCTCAAATCCAAATAGTTTTAAACAACTTTCCAGAATAATCTTTTATTAAGACACACTAATCCTTTTCTAACTTTCCAAACTTATTCATAAGTTCAAACAATTTTACTTACTCAACAATTCAATTTTAAATTCAAAACAAAATTTTTTAAATTATCAAAATTTTCTCAAAATTTTTCTAACTCTCTAAATTTCCGAGAAATTTCGCCAGCGTCTCTTTTGTGCGACTAGCTCGGTACAACTACAAAATGTCCATACGGACTTCCAAATTCCAAAAGAAGACAAAATGCCAAGTGACAAAATCAGAAACTCATTAAATTTCATACTGAAATTTAAATACATACCTTTTGTTGAGAAATTCAAATTCATCTTCGAAATCAAAATCCAATTCCATTTTATTATAGCCTTTATAATCCCTGTATACTTACTTAACAACAATGTCCAAATTTACTTATTAGATTCCAAATACCCATTTACTTAAGAATTTCATTCTTTATTTCTTAAGTTCAATATAAGTATTTACATACTTCTTATATTTATTTTCACTTTACTAACAAAGTTATATATTCATTTCCATTCAACTTTGTATTTTCAATTCCATTTGAATTCAATTTATAATTTCAATTCTATTTGAATTCATTTTATCTTCAAAAACCCAAATTCATTTTAGTGAAAACTCGATGTTCACTTTTTCCAAGACTTTTAACTTCGACCAAAACAATGGTTTTCATTTTCTAGTTCAATTCCTACGTTTCCATTATAATTCGAAAATCAATTTTCCGTTAACAAAATTTTTCAAATTTTCAAAAAATTTCTAACTCCCAAAATTTTCAGAAAATTTTGGCGGAGTCTCCTTTATACGGAGGAGCTTTTGCAATTTGACAAAAGATATAAATATATACACATCGACCCACACGGTCGAAAAAGCAAAAACAGTTCATATTTCCTATTTTGTATTGCGTAGGCATACCTTTATTTAGCATTTTAAGCAAAACAGCTTATTTATTTAGCATTTGCACGACCAAATGCAGCCAAACGGCTTCCAAAAACCTGCACTTACTTAGTTTAAACGCATGAGTGACATATATAAGAAATCTATTTGCATTTCACTTATTTTCAATAGTAAACACATAGTTTTCATAAGCAAAACATTCAAAATTCTTTCCATAAGCAATTTATATGGTTTCAATCAAGGTTTTAAATCTCGCTCATCTCGGCCGAGATCTCATTTTCAAGCCTGGGTGATTCGAAACAGGCTATTTCGTTTGAATCTCGTCTGACCCAAATCTCGGACGATATTTCAATATATCGTCCGGTATCTCGGACGAGATTTAACAGCGAGATATTGGCCGAGTTGTTGAATTTTGAAAAAAAATCAACTCTTTTTCCGTATTGGGCTAGCTCATCCTTTACCTTAATTTAAGCCTTCTTAATTGTACTTTTTTTAACCCTTATTTCTTATATAAATCTCATTTAATCTTCATCTCTTATTTTACGGTAGTGACGAGTGTAAGAAAATGATAAAATCTACATCGATTATGTTAAGTATTTCACTTTATGATTTTCATTTAGGTTTCCGATCCAAATTAATTTACATCCGATTTCATTTTTCTTTTTTCGACACTTTCTTGAGTTTTTTTCTAACCCTATTTTTTTCGGCTATAAATTTTGGACTTCACTTATTTAACTTTATGTTCCAAATGGATTCCCAATTTGATTTCATTTAGTCTTTGCTGCTATAATTTTTTCCTCAAGGCTTATTTTTAAGCAATAAAGGAATTCTCTTTCATCTATTAATTTCATTTGATGATTACATGTTCATTCATACATCATTTTTTTGCTTTTCTTATAATATTACTAAATTTTGAAATCTGTTTGTACTATGTATGCTATTTTCTACGTTTGTTTGAAATATCTATGCTATTAGTTGCTTTATGAGATTTTGTTTGCTAATAATTAAATACTATAATCAGACATAGAATATCTTAATTCTACTTGTAGACTTTTATATTTGAAGTTATACAATTAAGATTTCTCTTGCAGCACTATAAATCATAAAAGGTAGAAACGAGACATTATATTGTGTAGGAAAGTTAAGCGAATGATCAAACAAAGTAAAGGTGCATATGTTATGGTTTGTTTCTTGTCTACTTTATCTCATATGATATTATATTGAACATTATTCATGAAATCTAGTTATTTTTTTATTTTACATGATACAAGTAATATTTTTCCATACTAAATTACTAATGATAAGCGTGTGATATATTCAAGGTAAGTGCATAGTGTTTTCCTTAAGGTAGTGACTAGTATTATAAATTTAGGTGTATGAAAACTAATTTTCGACATGACATATACTTCGAGATAACTCCGAAATGAATTTTAGAAACCAAGATGTAAATCCGAGATGGACGACCGAGATGCACTCATCTCGTTCGAGATCTCACCCGATACGAGATAAGCTCTCTAAATTCTTCGAGACGAGACGTGACCGAAATCCGAGATTTAAAACCTTGGTTTCAATACAAATTGAATCACTTACAACCAATTCACACACCATTTCTATTTAATTCCAGTAATTTACAACTCACGTTCTTACATTCTATTCATTTTTAAGCGAAACGAATTCATATCCATTTCAATTGATTCAAAAATCAATTTTTATTTTCTTTTAATAACTCATATAATTTTATACAACCTCATTTATTAACTTGGTATTTTTCCGATATCAACTTCACTTAAGAATTCCACATTTATTTCTTAAGTTTAACGCAAGTATTTATATACACTTCTTGTATTTAATTTCACTTCATTACTGAAGTCGAGTTATTGTCCAATATTTACTTAAGTTATTTCAACTCAAAACTCAAGTTATATTTTCCTTGTAACAATTTCCAATTTAAATCTTTGATTTGATTTTTCATTTATCAAATCCATTCCATCTACTAATTTAATTCAATTAGTATATTCACTATCCTTTTTAAATTTCAAATTTCCATATTCAATTCATCTCGAATTTATTTCATTAATAACAAGGAAATTTCAATTTTTTTTCTTTCCTACTTACTTGAATTTATATACAAATTCAAACCATTTCCAAATTTAGCTCACAACTCAACTTTAATTTAACTGATTCAACTTCTAATTCATTATTTCATGAATTAATAAATTATCAAGTTAATTTACTTGAACTCAATCCATTTTATTTTATTTTTTTCCAAGTTTGGATTTTTATTCGACTTGATTCAAATCAAATCTCATTTCATTTTTCAATTCCAATTCATTTATTTACAAATGTAACCTCATTTGTTCATTCACTAATTCATTCCTTTTCAATTTGAGTCTTATTCCAATTAAATTTCAAATATTTTATAAGTCGTCAAACTTATTTACATTCCATAACATTTTAAAGGAATTCTAGAGTGTTTTTAAACAATTACTCACATTTCAAAACTAACTTTGAAATTTCAATCCAAATTCTTTAATCTGTATTTCAAAAATTACTCCGGCATATCATTCCAATTTATAAAACTCATTTATAAATTCACATTACCAATTTCATTCTATTAATGAATTTATTTTTAAATATTTTCATGGAATTCCATTTCCAATTATAAATCACATTTACAATTTTCATTTACAAATCTCATTCGTATATGAATTCATTTCCATATACTTTCAATTCATTTTTATAAATTTCATTTGTTAAATGAATTTATCTCCAAATATTTGGTTATACCATTATTTCTTATTCAATTTCCATATAACAATGATAATCATTCAATATTATCTCTTCCTAACAACCAAGCAACCATATACAATAATAATTCATAGAAAATCATTTCTTTTCTATACAAAAATAGTTTTGGGTAAAATTATCTCATTTACCCCATTTAAAACAATATAGTGTCAGTTTATCTTGTTTAAGAGCTTAGAAATCCCTATCGATTACAGTTGGCCAGACTGCACCGACCAGAATCTATAAACAATCAACCGATAAGTCAACACAATATAAAACAAATTTTTATATTCACTAACAAATACACGCTCATATCTATTATTACACTCACACTCATTCTAGAGTACTACTAACTCTATCTCTAATGAGTAACACCAAACAAAGCCAGGGTTATCACTTAACCAATTGCTCTGATACCACATGTAACGATCATGATCTTTCGAAGCTCGAAAGTCGACATTAATACGTCCACTATATCAAATACCGCGCAATTGAATGCTGGAAAACCGAACCATTAGGGTTAAAAAGAAGAGGTAGAAGTAGAAGAAGAAGGAAAGAACAGAAAAACAGAAACATAAACAATATTAGAATCTCACACTCGCAGCGGAACAATATATAATAGATAATCACTAGTCTTTAAACAAAGAACTATATCAGTTTATACATACATCAATCAGAGTCAATATACAACTCAATACAACAATGGACAGTTATATAAACTTGTCCTCACACAGAATACACAGTGGAATAAATAAACAAGTACGGTAGTACGCCTCGCCATCCAGTTCATCTCCAAAGCTCTAGAATATCCAAAATATCCTGATAACATAACTCTAGGCTGCCCGTGTGGAAAATTATGGGCACCCAGAGTTTAGAAAGGGAACAATAAACTCCGAGTCAGTCATGGTGACTGGTGTGAGATCGTAAAATAGTTATTTTCACAAAGAAAATAAAACAAATTCGCAATGCTTTTGGAAAATGAAACTACCATAAGACCTCCCGCCACACACACAATGCAAACACAGAATTGGAGGAGATTTCTTCTTATGATAGTCAAACATGCTTACTACGCAAAATCATTGGATTATTATTATTAATTTCTAGTGTGGAAAATATTTCGAAAGTATAATATTAATCTTAGCCAGCATAGACATTCCGAACTATGCCTACTATAGCTACCATCTAAACAGTGGTGACCACCATAAGTAAATGGTAGGTTCTACAACTAAAACCGTACAAGGTTCGTATTGGGAATTGGATTTCCAACAAATGGTCAGGCTAAGGAACTTCCTACTGCCACATGGGTACGCCTCTGGATGGACATCCCGAGACCTAACTAGCTCTCTGCCAACACAAGGCCGGGTTACCCCTTACACTAGGTAACTACTACACGAATATGCCACCCCCCGGTCCTTTGGGACCTTTATCCGAGGGCCTTCGATCACAAAGCAACAATCACACAGTAAATGAGATTGGAGCAACCACATAGGTTAAATACCAGTCCATACCTGATACCACCCTTTTCCAGAAGGAAATGACATACCCTAAAGGGAGCGACCCTCATAACCTTGCCGCATCCTTCCAGTTTCGACCATTTCCGGGTTGTGAGGTCCGATGAGGTCTCGTCCACAAAGCTACGCTTTTTCACAAAGCCATGCTTTGATCAACAAATGATCATCAACACACAGCAACACTCAGCATGCCACACTACCAAATTGGGAGTATATCACTGATAACCTTCAACTACATAACCTCTGAGCTCGTACGTCTCAGAGAAGGGTGTTAAGCTAAGAGAATAAATTCTCCACCACCAACAGGAATGTATTTGAAAGAAATCAGCTTTATATCTCAAAATGTAATGTCAGACATACAACCATACAAGTCTGTTACGGGTTCGAACAGAACCGAAGGCACTTCCAAAGAAGCCCTTGCAATCCGGATATTCACTAATCACGTCCGGACTTCCCATCACAAGAAGAGTGATATAAATCTCTATACCGAAGCAACTCGGTGCAGAGACATTCGACAGGTTGTCCTTTCATTTTCGAAAATACCCGGTCTTCACAGTGGTCTTCAAATGCAATCCATTTTGTCGTATCATTATTCGGAATGGGTTTTATGACACAAAGTCCTCTCCCGACTAAACCGAATAATGAGCGCTTATTTTAAAAACAAATTCGAGTGCCATTTCAAAGGCAAATATTGATAGTCGGTGATTTAACTATCAAACAACATTCACAACAATCAACCAATTTAAATAATTTTCCCAAATTATTTATTTCAAAATATCTTCACAAGATATATATTTTTCCACACTTCAACACTTTGAAAACAAATTTCATATCAATTTTCACACTTCAAACTTTTGAAAACAAATTTCAAATCAATTTTCACACTTCAAACTTTTGAAAACAAATTTCAAATCAATTTCCCTACATGGGATATATTTCCAAATATTTATTCATTTCCACTGGAAATCTACCGAGTTCAAATACTTTATCTCCAAAATATTCCTTAAAATCCAATTTCAGAATTTCTTCATTTATAATTTAAAACTACTTTGGAAATATACTCGGTTTTTCAAGGAAAATACACTTCCATTTCAAAATGGTCCATTTAAACCAATTAAATGAATCCTTATCGATTTATTTCAAATTTACATTCTAAATTTGTAAATTTATTTCCACACTTTAAAAATAAATCAGTGTTTATTTTTAAAAAAAAATTCCCTTTCCTTTATAAATTCCATTTTGAACTTACATTCCCAAATATTCACTTTTTATACGATTTTCAAATCGATTTCTCAAATATTCACTTTCAACTCCAAATCAACTTTCAAATTTGATTTCAAATTTCATTTCAACACCAAATCGATTCCAAATCGACTTCCAAATTTATTTCAAACATTAAATCAATTACAAATTGATTTCCAAGTTTATTTCAAATAACAAAGTATTTATAAATTGATTTCTAAGTTTATTTCAAATAACAAAGCATTTATAAATTTTTATTAAAACACCAAATCAATTATCTTATTAATTTCCCAAAGATTTTTTTTCCAATACCAAATCAATTATCAATTGGATTTCAACAAATTTATCACCTTTTAAATAAATTCCTTTATTCTTTCCAAATTATTTAAAATTCCATTTTCAAGAAATTCTTCAACTTTTAAACAATATTATTCAAAACCCATTTATTAATATTTTTTTCCCATATTTTGGAAATAATTCGATAAGATTTCGAAAATCAACTTCATGCTTTTAAATTCCTTCTTTTAAATTTACCTAATTCTTTCAAAAGAATTTACTTAAAATTTCCAAATTTAATTTCAAAAATCGAATTTTATTTATTTCTGGTATCCAACGATACCAAAAATACATTCGGCTAAATTTTAGCCTTCAACAAATTCAATCACAATTATAATCATACATAGATTATCAATAAATCATCACACATCATATGAAACAAATTCATACAATTTGAGGAATCCAGTTGGATCCCTCCAACCTGTTCCCTACATCTACAGATGTTAGCACAATACCAATTCCACTTCGAGGTGGAATATCGTGGTATATGAGATTTATAAAATATCATCCGCTATTATGCGATGCATAGGGCCTCATCCGCTATATAATGCGGGAAATCAATCACCAATATATATATATATGTATATATTCCAATATATATATATTGCTATATACTACTATATATACTATCACAATCAGGCAATCAATCAATAACTGCAATTCGAATTTTATTTGAGTGAGAAGATCTCACCTTTGATTTTGTTTTTTCAATCCATTTCCAATTCGACTTGTTTTCTCGATTTATAGACCTTGTAAAAACATTATAAGATTTTATTAATATTCGAAATAATCGAATAATAAATTACCGTTCATTTATTTATTTATTTTTTTGAACAAATCAATTTCCATATAAATAAATTTAATTAACTAAAAATTTACTTTAAACCAATAATTTTCCTATTAAAAATCTTTTAATAGCTAAATAAATTAAATAAGTTAATTGTACCATTTAATCACCAAATCATTTATTCTCAAAATTTTAACTTCAGTAATCATCAGATCTATTTGCATGTATATTAAAAATTGAAAACTGCATATATATTATATTTATTTTTTATAAATTACGTTTAATTGAAAATAGAAATAAGATTGAGAATACCTCACTGCCTCGTGCCTCGTGAACGGAACCCTCGAAATAAGATTTATATCAGGCGAAAATCATTAAAAATGTAACGTTTAAGCCCTTCCATATACTAAAACCAATTATTTCAGAAAAGTCCTTCTTTTAAAATAATTTATTTTCCTTAGTAAATCAATTAGGAAAAATCCCCAAAAATCACAAAAATTCAATTTCATCATGTAATCAAACATATTAAAATTTTAGACCCAATTTCTTCCTGAAATTTTCGAAATAAATTTTAAACCCAATTATAACATATTTTTCATTAAAAATTCATAATAAATTTTCCATAGCTTGGAAAATTATGAAAATTAAAACCCATCTCCAAAATCATGTTTTACTTAACATAAAATTTTTCCATGCCAATCTAAAATCATATATTCTCGATTTTACATCAAAACCATGCAAATTCATATGCGTATGAATTAAAATAAATCATCATGATATAACCCAAGCATATCATCATCCATTTTATCACAAAAACGATTTTATCATTAATCTGAAACCATATAATCATAGAATAAAAATAGAGATGGTATGAGATTATTATTCACCTTAAAGTTGATAAGGATCTTGAGATTTGTTTTTGCTTAATCCTTCCTAGCTTTGATCTTATCTTTTGATTGAAATTTCCTCTTTTTCCTTCCTTGTTAATGGTCGGCTATATTAGGGTTCTTGCATTTATTTTTTATTTTGAGAATAATGAACATGAATGGACAAAGATGTGGAGTGTTCAGCCGTGTGATATAAAATGACAATTTGCTAATTTTGCCCATGTGTAGTTTAATTAACCAATTTAAAGCCCATTTATCTTATTAATAAGCACGACCCTATATACATAATTTAATCAAATCTCAATCTCCTTATCATCATTATTCTATTTAATTTATCTAATTAAATCTCTTGAATAATGTTTTCAAATATTAGGGATTTTACAAATACTTTGCATGAATATACAACTTGGATCAAATAGATGAAGGCTCAGGGTAAGAAGTGAAATATTTACAAACAAAATATTATAACCGTGAAACCTGCATGAGATAATGGGAATACATATATGTTCACGTATACATGAACATTGCGTACATAATATTATAACACAATTAATATTAATGCACGGATGTTTGCCTGTAAAAATAAAATGATTAAATAAATACATTACTACCTGTCATCCCGCCTTTTGGCAAGGCCGTGACACCAAAGAATTGACTGAAAACGGAAGATAATCAGTCCCAACGACCGATTACCTACCGATTACCTACAAAGCTCACTGTGGATGCTGGTAAATTTTGTCCTAGTCCAGCTCGAGCCACATTTGATATGACATGACAAGCAAAGCTGTGAAAGCCAGCATTTCAAATTTCAAGTCGATCGGAGCTCGTATGCTCGAGTTATGGATCGATCCAATTATGTGAGAAGCATGCTCTGTTCGTATCCATCATTTCGCATTGATCCACTTCGTATCCATAACGTCCTCCCTGTTTCGTATCCATTAACTGTGGAGATTTCGTATCACTTTCACTTATACCTAGTTCATATCAATCGTCTTATACACAGTTCGTATCGATTATCTTGCGCACAGTTCGTATCGATCACCAACAAATGATATGAAACAACAATTAAAAGGCGTCGATACAATCTTCAATCGATACAAAGAGTGTAAGTTTATATCGATACGAATTGGAGTGGAGACATCGATACAAAGCGGCCTCAGACATCAATGCGAAATGGAGATGAAGGCATCGATACGAAACAGGCCAGGGACTATCGATATGAAACGACCCTTGAGTCATCGATATGAAAGATGCGTGAAATAATCGATACGAACAGAGCTTCACATAATCGATACGAAGAAGGCATGGTCAAGTGGATGACTCGATTACTCAGCATGAAAAGTGGATCGAATTTAAAAGTTAGCGCCATGTCACCTAGCAAGCACGTGCCTGGAAGTGACACGAAGGAATCGATATGAATCGTATCGATATGAGCTCGACAACATATCAACAAATCAAACTTGCATCAATCATAACTCAAAATCTACAAGTCCAAATGCCACCAAATTTTCATAGATGCTTGCGTACAACCTCAAGAATGTTCATGATCGATCCCAACCTAAAAGGAGAAGTTTTGGATCGATACGAATTTGGTTCGTATCGATCATGGATCGAGTCAAAATGTCAGAGGATCGATCAAGTGGGCCTACCCACGTGAGAGAAGGAGTCTTCCAAGATCTGGGCGAGATATTTGCAGCCTACGCATATAAATAGCAGTCCAAGAGCTTCAGAAAAGGGATCTCCTGGCTCTTCTACGCCGTTACTCTGCTAAACTCTATTGCAACTCGGATACTATCAATTGTACTCTTGTAATCAGTAGAGAATCATCAATAAAACTATAACTCTTTAAAGTGGACGTAGGCTACAATGCCAAACCACTATAAATCTGGTCTTTCTACTGCTTTCCTTTTAATTTTTTTGAGTGTTCTTCATATTTACATGCAATCTGTCTGTGATCTGTGACTGTGATTTGGTACTTTCATCTGCAATTGGGTGTTCGTGACCATTATTGGCGCAAACACTACCAAATGCATTTAAACTCTTCTTAGGAGTTTTTTTTCTACCATTTTTGACTAGTTTTGGATGGCTCTGCCCTTGCTTGTAAGTTTTTTCACGTCAGTTGTTGTTGGTTATAAACTTGGTGCAAACCGGTGCAATGTAATGTTCATGGCAATTCTCAATCCATCAAATTGGGGTGGTTTGAGAGTTATAATTTTTTTTGTTATACTCTCACTAATTATATTATAAATTAATCATCACAAAATATAAGGATATATATGTAATGTTACTTTAGTGGAAAACTCTCAAAACCGATGTATGTTAAACACCCAAACATGCATTGATCGATAATAACAACACTTCATGTAAACCAATCACGACTGCTATAATCATTGACGATCAAAACTGGTACTCTCAAAACCTCTCATAGTCGGTACCACAAAAATTTTAGGCAGAGCCTTAGTGCAATGATACAAAATATAGTTTTAACACTATTATATTTAATCCTTCCATGTTACTTTTTAGAACTTATCACACATTCGTTGAGCGTACTTCTGTCCATACATCATTTTCATCTTATACTCTCAGTATAATCATAAGCAAACAAGCAATAGCACTAACAAACTACTTCGGTAAAGCATGGCTACAAATTTTAAAGTGTACCGATGTTATCAAAACTCTTATGGTTAAACGGGGCAGACCATGCTAAACACACGAAAGGAACGGTTTTCACAGCTCCCCATCTTCGTTCAAAAACTACACTGACAATGCAACATATAAATGACAACGACAATCTCTAAAATGAGAATGGTGATGCTAAATTCAACCTCAATCTACCTCAAATAAATAGGGTATACTGTGACAAGCGCATGAACAAAAATGGTTTCACGGCTCACCACCATCGTTCAATGATTGCATTGGCAGTGCGACATTAAAACGACAGCGATAGTATGTAAAATAAAAACGGTGATGCTAATTCAACCACAGCCTCAACAGGACACCTTAAATAGCAAGGAAGACCATGTCGGGGAAACGACAAAGCCTAAATGCCAAAAGTACACATACACACAATGAATAAAAAAACCACAAAGCGAACGACTCTACACGTCCGACTACGACTCAGAAGAGTCATTATCTATAATACACCTAATTCAACTGCATTTCAGAACTATAAACGCTCAACTGCAGGCTGAGCCACTCTTAGATTGAGATGTTGGAGTGGGATCAATCACTTCAGTAGCAGATATAATTTATTGGATAACGAAAACATCTCTTACTTATCTTGCATGAGCACATATGGTAGTAGCAACAATTATTTACTTGAAAATTTACCCTTGCAAAGTTATATTTTACTTGAAAATTTTGATGAAAAACATTTTGAATTGTAATAACAAATAATTTTTTTCGATAATATATGCAACGTTTCCTAGAAATAAAGTAAGTTATGGCTCACGATCAACACAACTCCATCCTTAAAATGTAAAAAAAGGTATAAAAGAATGTAAACCTTGAAAATATTATTTTGATAAATTCGTACTTAGATTTGGAAATTTACTAGAAGGATCTTTGCTGGTAGAATCATTTTGGCAGAACCATCCATGTCAATATTAGAACATCGTGTTGGAAAATCATCAACTTTGTTGAACGAACGTGCGTTGGTTCTTAACAAACTTTTTTTTTCAAATAAGTGCGTGGATTCTATTTAATCCAAAAAAGATTATACAGTAAAGTTTATATTCTGACACAACAACATGCAACATAAATTTTCATATATACATGCAAATATGGTATATGGAAATATAAAACCAGGCACACACTTGTATATGACCTCAAAATCTATACATGAGAATTGTTAATATGTAAAGGCAGCAAATTCAAACCATATATACATACATACATACATACATATATGTATGTATGTATATATGTATGTGTATATATATTTGGATAGCATACATAAAAGCATGCAAACATTATATACATATACATATACATATATACATTATATATGTATGTATGTATGTATGTATATGTATGCATATGTATATGTATAAAGCATGCACGTGAACAAGTTGAATGAAAAAGTACTTGTACACTTAGCGGGCTCATTAATTTTACGTAAGTAGGCATTATGAAATTGAGAAATAATGAAATTATGAATACAATACACAATTTACATTTGAAATTATGAAATGATACTTGAAATTGAATTTACATATTTAAAAAGAATTAATAGCCATATACGCGAAACGAAGGATAAGATGGGTCGAAAAGATGGCCACAAAGAACGAAAAGTCTGCACTTATGTACATAAGCGAAGACTTGAAGGATAAGTGTTATACCCGTTTTTCAACTACTATGCAGACTGTCTAGATTGTTAAAACCATGAACTGCATAAATCACGCAGGCTTCATTATTAACAATGGATATATTTTTAGACTACAGAGTACTCCCGAATGAAAAGCTGACTAATGGCCATGGTTTCACTAGCTCGGGTCACCAACGACCGAACCAAACACACCATCGCACTCAGCCCGAGATATGATCTTACCAGTACTATATGTTACAACTGTAGCACATCCGTTAACAATAAGGATGCGGATATAACGGTGTCGTGATCACCACGGACTTCGAAAACAAGATGAAAACTAATCGATTTGTTCGTCTCACTTTCCTCTAAAATTTCTCTTTTGGTTACATATCCAAATTCATCTTAGATTTTGAGATACGGGTGATTGAAGTTTTGAAGGGATATATATACACATACACAGACACACACACACACACAAATTTATATAGTAATATATATATTGAAGTAAAAGTTATGTGCTGAAATATAAATAAATTATACATGGTGATGTATAATTATGGGTTGTCGTGCAGAAAAGGCATGTTGAGCGAACCTTTTATTTTACATTCAACTGTAAATATTAGGGCTATTATGGTAATTGTTACCATTACCATTTCACAAATACCGTATCATTTTTTCTGTTAAGCTAAAATTTCTTACTGTTACATTCTCCAACATCTCTTTTCATTCCCTCGTAGTAAAACCTCTTGTTCATATCTCAGTACATATTTGTACCCCTTAGGTGAATGGAAAACTAGGAACAATGACATTGGTCCAAGACTAGCTTCTGACGGTCTCCTTGATTTGAAACATATAGTCTTCCCTTTTCCCGAAGCCAGCATTTCTTATCTATATTGAAGCCCTTTATTTCTTCGATATCGGCAATCTTTTTAAGCTGTTGATCATTTCGGCACTTAATGGATCCTCCTCCCACCCTTCGGCAATTTTTCCTATAAGAATCGAATGAAATTCTAAGAAATACAACATCCTCGATTTTTGACTTGAACCAGCCTTTGATCAAAACTACACATCACAAGATAATGACGTCTCCAAGGCATTCCACTCTTCGATAATTGCCAAAACACAATTCTGCTTTTCACGTCAAGGCATCAGCAACTTTATTTCCTTCCGCTAGGGTATACTTTTTTCCAAAATCATATGATGCTAAGAATTCCAACCATCTTTGTTGCTGCATGTTCAACTCCTTTTGAGAGAACAAATATCACAAAGACGTATGGTTCATAAACATTTTGAACCTTTCCCTAAAAGATAATTTCTCCAAATCTTTCGCACAAGGATGACTACTGCTAACTTTAAATCATGGGTTGGATACCGGACCTCATGAGGCATCAATTGCCTAGATGCATAAGCTATAACCTTGTCCTTCTGCACCAACACCACTCGGAAACATAAACCTAAAGCATCTGTTTACACAACCATGTCCTCATTTCCTTCCGGCATAACCAACACCCGGGCCTCTATCAGTCGAAGCTTTAACTCTCAGAATGCCGCTTCACAATTGTTATACCTAAAATATGCTAGTCATCACAGGTTAACAAGGTGGGAAGCCTTTGTAAGGAAAGCACAGAGCCATCATGGAAAGTCTCCAAATAGAGATATCACTAAGAGTCTTCCATAAAGTTACCGAAGAAAGTTCCAAAAGGCCATCGCTAAGAGTTCCACAAGGTCATTGCATGCTACTCTTAAACATTAAAGAATAACCATCGCTAAGAGTTCCACAAAGCCATTGCATGCTACTCTCAAGCATTAAAGTACAATCGTCGCTAGAAGTCCCACAAGGCCATAGTATGGTGATCTTAAGTGTTAAAGCAAGCTATCAAGAAGAGTTCCATAAAGCTATCGTGAAAAGTTCTCTATAGGCTATCGCAAAGAGTTTATAAGACAATTTGCAAGAGGTGTCTATGAAAATGAAGCCATCATGACATGTTTATAAAGCAGTCGCTTAACAAAGTAAAATTGCAATCATGGTAAGTCCTATAAAGTCTTCGCGCACCATTCTCCAAGTGGTGAACCAAGCCATCGAGAGTAGTTGTCTTATGCATTGACAAAATAAAGCTATCACAAAGAGTTCAATGAAGCTATAACGTGTAATTTTGGGAGTTCCAATATGATATAAAAAGAAATTACAAAATAGGTCTTAAGTTATCGCGGGGGATTTACAAGATATTATCAAGCTCAATTCACAAACTAAAATACATTAAGATTCGGACTGTCATGAACCATCGTGGAAGATTTCAAAAGAGAAGTCGCGAATAATCTTGAATCAAGAGTTATCAGTAAATAAGCATGCCACATGTTGTTTCAATCGTGTGCAACGTGGATTAACCTTGGCCGTTGGCTTCTAATGGAATGTCATGTTTCAAGAATCCAACGGCTCAAATTCTCTACAAATATAGGGGTAACCCCTAAAAAAGGGTCAAATTTATCAAGTCCTCCTTCTCCCTTATTTTCAATTTTTTTCAACTTTGTAAAGTGAGCTTGGAATTGGAGTTTCATGGCCATTAGGGCAAATTGTAATCGAGAACTTTACAATAAAGGACTTACATTTGGAAAAATTGCACACTTACTCCAATTGGATACATATTAGCATGTTGTTATGGCTTATACAATGATAATAACCTTAGTTTACCCTTCTTACCTTGAATTACTAGCTTAGTCATCTTTTACCCTAACAACACTCCTTCGTTCAAATATACCTTTCATTCTTTCGGTTATGTTGGGTTAATGGTATTGCTATTTCAGAGAAGTCCTTAATAAATTTCTAATAGTATCCAACCAACTCCAAGAAGCTTCTTATCTTGATAACTGTTTCTAGTCTCTTCTAATTATTCATGGCTTCGACTTTTGAAGGATCTACTGTCAATCCCTCATTCGAAACCACATGGCCTAGGAACTTCACTTTCAGTTTTCAAAAATGACACTAGGAATCCTTTACTTCAATTTGTGTTGTGTTAAGGTCTCTAATACAAACCTAAGATGAACTTCATGATCTTGCTCATTTTTAGAGTGTGCCAAAATGTCATCTATGAAGAAAAACAAAAATCTAATAAACTGATCGCGAAAGTTCATACGATCGACAAAAAAAGTCGAAGCATTAGTCAGCCTAAAAGGCATGGCCAAACACTCATATGAACCTACCTTGTCCTAAATGCTATCAAATGAATACTCCCCTCAGCAACTCTTAGTTGATGCAACCTAGTGACCGAATTTAAATGTAAAATATTTTGGCTCCACTTAACTAATCAAACGTATCATCTATTCTCGGCAGTGGGTAACGATTCTTCGCCATCATCTCAGTCAAACTCTTATAGTCGATAATGTCCGAAGCAATCCGTCCAATTTGTTCAAAAATACTATCGAAGCTCCCCATGATGAACTTCTCAGCATTTTGAAACTTTATGTTCAGGTTCCTATCTACTTCTTCAATTCATCCATCTCCTTAGACAACATTCTGCTAGTTGGCTTACCAACACACCGTGCCTCGGGTACTAAATCAATGCAAAATTTAGTTGCTCTTTTCAAAGGTAAACCCATCATGGACTAAAAAACATTAGGAAGTTCTCGAACTACAAAAAAAATTTCCACCTTTTCTTTTAGACTTTCTAAGGCACACAACAAAACAAAAGACCTTCCCTTTATCTCATCCAAAGACGCTTATATCCTGTCACTTCATGTCAAGTCCTGTAATGTGAAGATCCTCTTTACGTAATAAATTATAACCTCATTATGTACTAACCAATGCATACCCAAAATCACTCTGTATCCCTCGAAGTCAAACACAAATGGGTCACTCAAAAATAACTGGTCACACATGATAAACTCTAAACTGATGCACCTTAACTCGAGAGTGGCATACCCACCAATCGGATTAATTACGCATAAAGAAGTAACTAAGTAGGTAACATCCAACCCTACTCTATCCACCACATCCTTAGAAATAAAAGAACGCGTAGTTATAATATAAAAAAGAACTCTACTTGAAAATCTGGAAATGGAAACCTTACCTTCCAACACAACATTTTTGCCTTTCTCCTCGGCAGAAGGTCCTATTGTCGGCCCTTTCAAGACAAATAGTCTCATCCACTTTAGTCTAGGGCTATCCTGGTTTTTAGGCCTGGTTGATCATGGTTGAAACATTTTGCCTTATTCATTATAACAAGTAATATCTAAAGATCCTTTTGTCTTCCTCATTCTAGGGCCTTCTCCTTCGACAGTTGCCCCTTATTCCCCATCTGGTAAGAGTTGGTTCTCTTCTTCTTCTCTCCCTTTGACTTCACCTCTGCCCTCCTCTAGGCTTGGTACATGTTGTCATACCTCCTTGCCATATCCACAAAAATTCAAAAGGTGCTGCTAGTTTGTGCCATCACCTTGTGATCCAACCCTACATCAAACCCCTAATAAACTTCTTATTCTTCTTCAGTGAGGTGTTAACCAACTCGATATTTTTCCAAGGCATTGAACTTTTGAATATATTCCTCTAATGAAAGACCCATCTGCTAGAGATCGGTGAACTCCCTTAGCAACACACTCCTCTGAAACTTAGAAATATACAGGGCCATAAATCTCTTCTTGAACTTCCCTTGAGTAATCTCCTCCTATTGAGTCTCAGCTGTCATGGTCTCCCACCAATCTAAAGCCTCTTCATGCAGCTATCTCGAATCTAAAAATTGCTATTGCCATCATTCAACCCAAAATCCCTATATATGCATTCAAACACCTTCAGCCAATTCAGTACTTCTACTATCGGGTCTTTCCCGGTAGAAATCTTACGTTAAGGTTCCTGTAGTCCTGACTTAACTTGGAGAATTTCACTTTACTGCCAGTCTTGGCTCAACTACATCCGACATGGACTCTCGCATCATCTGCACCATAAACTGCTAAAACACATCATTTATATTCATTCCCGCTATCGGTGGTACTGCCTTGTTTATTATGCCTATAGGCACACTACACCACAGATAGGATTTTAGGCGGCACATTTGATACGGCTATAAGCCGTATCAAATTTTAATACGGCTTATAGTCGTATCTATATTATTTAATATGGCTGTAAGCCGTATTAACATTTGATACGGCTTATAGCCGTATCAAAATATATGCCTCTTTTCGTGGGAAAATTTTCCCCAAAACGCACACCCTCCCTCCTTTTTTTTATTTCCGGCCTTCATTATTTTCCCAAAACTCATAAGAAGCCTCTTCAAAATAACTGCATTAAACTTACTTTCGGTCCTTCTCGCTAAAAACTTATAAATCTTGATTAGCAGCTTTAGGTATATCTCGTCATATTTTGTCACTGTGCGCTTCGTCTTCTTGCTCCTGCCATCGGTAATGAGATCGATACCCATTTTACAATTACAGTTTAATGCGAAATTATCAAGTGAAACATCGAGTTTACAATTTGCGTACAAATTTTTTGATAAATCAATCAATCTTGATTGAGGCTTGAAATTTAAAAGATGCTTGATATTCAGCTAGTATCAATTTTACTTGAAATTCAAAAGCCATGGATTTTAGGAGATGAATGGATTCGAATTCAAAAAGAAAAATTCATAAGTTGATTAGGACTGAAAACCCTACCTGTCTAGAAGAGAATGAAGTGTTAAATTCATAAGTTGGTTGATAGAGTCTGAGCCAGATAGTGTTGATGAGAGCGCTTTCAATTTCTGTAGCAATATTCTTACACAGAGTCTACTTGGTCTTTATTTTCTCTGGGCAAATTCTATTTGAACTTGTGAATTTGTTGAGTAACCCCATGTAATTTGAAAAAAATGAAGAAACCTAGTTTTTTTGCTGAGTAGCCCCATGTCTAATTAAAAAAAACCAATAATACCATGTCTAATACAATAGTCAATCTTATGCTATTTTGTATTATTTTGATCTCCTTGCATAATTTACAGCTTGGTGCTAATGTTGTATATGGTTCTGACATTGTATATGGTTTTGACATTGTTGTATAAGTGGATAAAATTATTGTTAATGGCGCAAGCCAAGTATCAGGAGAGGGGTAATGCATAGACATTACTCCGGTGCTACAAAATAGCGCCGTTGTAATGGCAAATTTTTTGGAAACAGTTTGGTGCTAATGTTGTATATTGTTCTGACATTGTTGTATAAGTGGATAAAATTGTTGTTAATGGCGCAAGCCAAGTATCAGGAGAGGGGTAATGCATAGACATTACTCTGGTGCTACAAAATGGCGCCGTTGTAATGGCAAATTTTTTGGAAACAATTTGGTGCTAATGTTTAAAGTAAACCCTATATTTTGAGTTCCATTTATTGAAATTTAAATAGTCCATATATTTTAACTATTTAAAATTAATTAAAGTTATCACTAAATTAGGAAAGGTTTATGAAATTACTTTTTTATAGAAAAAGGTATGGATTTACAGGTTAGATTACAACTTGAATTTGAGTTATGAATTTGTATTCGAAATTTTGACTTTAGATTTGTAATCGAGTTGTGAACTTAGGCTAGTTTATATATTAAGTTTTAGGATATCATGTAGTGTTTTGCTTTGTCATATTTGGGAAAGTCGAAGTGGAAATGTACTGTTTTGTTTATGTAGGGCTGCGGAAACAAATCGATGAGACTAAAAGTCATTAATGAGCTTATGCAATTTCTTTAATTTAGAAAAGAACATAGTCTTTTAGTATCTAAATTATTGTTTGATGATTGTTATACGTGATCATTTAGTACGTATTATTACATATTTTAAGCGGAACCCGTTCATATTCGTGAGTCAAAACAAATTTAAGTGGAAACAATATTAATACATTTATATATACTGGGAACTTGTCATCTGCAAGGTTAAATTTACTGCATGTTATTTGTGTGTTTTTGAAAAATGAAAATTTATTATTAACCTAACAATTAAAAGCTTAGAATATAAGTATATGATATAAAAGCCTAATATTTATGTCAAAATTTTGGTATCCTTTCAATACTGAAACAGATTGATCATTCAGCAGGGGAGAGCGTTGTAGATAAAGGATAAACCTGTATCACTTCAAGAGTTTATAGCAAACATTTGTTACAAATTGCTATCTCTAGGCATTCAACAACGGGAATGGCACTGTAAAATTTCAGATATTAAGGAATGGGATATCGCTTGGGTTAAAATTAGCTAAAGATAAAAATAAAATAATGAGAAGATTGTACATTTAATAGTAGTTGTGTTTTGGAAACTAGCTATGAAAGGTTTAACTAATCAGAATTTTCATTGTAAATCATGACATTTCGAATAACATTCCTGACCATGAACTTCCAATTAGGGGCGAACGGTTGTTTGATTCAGTCAGTTTTATTATTAAAAAAATGTGAAATCAAACTAAAATCGAATATATTGAAAATCAAACCAAACGAATTAAGATTAGTTTGTTCAGTTGGTTTTTCAGTTTAACCAAACATATAAAATATTTCATATATAATGATTAGAATGTTCAATTACTTGGAAAGGACACATAAAGTTATGATAAAAGTGTTTCCATTTAACATATTTATGATGTATAAAAATTATTTGATTGCTAAACTAACGTTAAAAATTATTAATTTTGACAATCCGGTAAAAGTTCAGTTAATATGATCAAACCAATAATTAAATAATATCATTTTACAAACCGATTAGAAACCAATTTGACTTTACAACCGGACACAAATCTAGAATTTTACAATGACTTAGACTAAGAAAAAATCCAAAACATTAAACATACATAGTTAAATAATAGCAACCATATAAATATCAAATATATATTGCTGAACGTTCACGAAAAGGTAATGCAATTGCACATCTTATTTTAATTAGGATTCAAATATTAACAAAATAAACAAATTAAAGTTTTATACCCATGAATAATAATGACATATATTTTTTAGAAATCCTATAAATTGAATAACCAACCTGAATATTTATCAAAAAAAGAATTTCCTTTTCCTTAGGGGTAATTTAAGTGGGTTCACTACTGAGAAAAAGTTTGTGTATTGGACAATCATATAAGGTTGTATACAGAAGATTAAAAATTACATATTTTGTTCATGAATGGGCTGTAATGACTAATTGGACTGAATTATTCAAGTGTTCGATACTGTGTTTGTTAAAATGAGGAGCACGTGGTTCCACATACGGACCTTTGAAGATCAAATGAGTTTCTTCTAATTATTTCTATTATTATTGTTTCGAAGATAAATAAATAAATAAATATAATCCAACAGTTCAAACTCACATGAAACATTATTTGTTACTGTGTTGCTTGATCATAAATAACCAAATTCGTGAATAGTATCAAGTGAAAAAAAGACCAAGACACGCATTACTTTAAGCATGAAACAAATATAATTGACATGAGCCCAGTCCTTTGTCCATGCAAAGTCGTTTTCTTAGTCGATTGATCACTACCAAATTTTAAGCTAATTGGTCAAAAATTACAAGTGAAACAAAAAAAGGAGGAAGAAAATTCACATGTGAAACTTTCTAGCTTGGTGATAAAGCGAAGAAAAAAGGACAGATACGACTGCATGGCACAATTGAGGGGGCTTCCTGTCATCATCTCCTCTCTGATCCTAGCCATGTTCCACCCCTGTGGTCAAGCACATGCTCCTTTTGTTCTCACTTACCCCCCTCATGCTTTCCGCATTTGCAAACCAACCACTATCAATCTCAGCCTTTGATTATTAAGATATTGGAGAAACTAACCCTATTAACATATTTGTAGGATTTAGAATCCTCCAATTCTCAGGTTCAGATTCCCAAATGAAATGATAGGTTTTATTGTTGTAGAAATCGCATAAATAAGCTGCTGCATATTTGTAAAAGAAGTTAGGTGTAAGTTTTTAGAGGCATACAATTGTCGTGATATTTCTGTTATGGAAATGAAAAGTATCACTTCAGGTGCTTTAAAGATGAAATAGTTAAAAATGAAGTTTGAAATTTTGAACACAAATTTTCTTTTAATAATACACACACAATCAATTTAAATTATCAAATCCTAATTTAGGATACAAATTAAAGTACAAGACTCTCGAACGTGAAAATAGAGAGTGAAATGTGACAATGTAAAATATACGCTACAAAAATAAATACACAGCAACAAGAGAAATAGCACTAGTCGGCACACCTCTTAAAACACTAACAAAAACAGAGCCTTCACCACTACCTCTTTGACATACTTTAAGTTGGTTCCCTGTCAAAGCTGAGAAAGTTCTATTTTATTAAGGTTACTTGTCCTAAAATAATGTAGCAGGACAAACACAGTAACACTTTTGTTTATTTGTTTTCAACCAAATATTGCTCGCCTTACTTCCAAGTAACAAATATGAAACACAACAATACCACTTCAGCATAAAATAACATACTTCTATCTAGGTGCACCATCATTTTTTCTTTTACTTGTATTTGTTTTATCGGTTTCTTGTTAAACTGATAGTCCAGAGGATTCTGTGCAGCTCAAAATTGATTACATCATTACTCAGATTATCTGTTTCTTGAGGCTTCTGTATCACTAAATCAAATCAGATTATTTATCCACATCAGTATGTCTTAGTAAACCGGTATGTTTAGTATTACCCCATATATAAGAAGAAGGCTGGAATTTTTTGTCGCATTCAACTCATAAATTACATTTGCAGTCATCCACATCATGTATTTTTCTTTTCTTCGTATTTGTTATATGCATTTGTATCATGTACCTACAAGGAAGCAGTATGACTCTGTGAGTCTGTGACACATCAACTGCCAATAACAAAAGATCCATGATATTATTCAGAAAAATAAAAAGTAAGCAATAGCACTTTTGTTTCAATTTTTTATAAATACTATAAACGAGTTTGAGCTTGTTATATTCAGGAATCACTTACAACCAACCACGAATGTTGATGACTGAATATATCAACAAAATAGGAGTCTCATTTTACTCAATAATACTTCTCTTACTGCATTGATTCTGAATTTATACTAGCAAGATTTTTAATACTGAATGCATAACTTCACTCTAAAAGTTACTTAAAACTAAATATAACCGAGTTGATTCAGTTAATAGGAAGATAAAAGCACAATTGTGGATGTATGTGTGCAGGTGCATAGCTATGTATATTTTAACTAACTTTTATAATTATATTAGTACAAAATAGGTCCTTTTGTTTTCTTTTATTCAATTCAATGCAAAAGTTACCACTTCAATGTACATAACCAAATGGAAAAAAATGTAGTTGCAATGAACCGTAATATAGAGTTAACTCCTAAAACTAAAGATGTACTAATATTTTGTAATGCTTGTGTAGATGTTTTGGGCTGGAGGAGTTAGCTCTTTGGCTTTGCATTGTGCAGTGGCTGCCGTAACAACACAGTATAATAAAGGCTTGTTGTGTATTTGTATTATGTAGTAATGTGATACATTTGTATTATTGTTGTGTATTTGGATCTTGGTACTGGAGCGATAGTGTTTTCTAGTATCCGCTACTGCGATATATTAATGTGCTAAATGCTAGTATTATGTAATGATATTGTTAAGTTATTACGCACTGCAATGCGGATTATTGAATCATTTGAATGTGCACTGTCTATAATATTATTTGTTTTGATGTCTCAGAATGATTATTGATTATATATTGGATATGAATAGGTCTATAATATTATATATTGGATATTGATTATATATCTATATCTAACTGACTAATTAGATACGGATTTTAGTCGTATCTAATTGATTCATTAGGCATTGCCTATTTGTCAATTAGATACAGCTTCTGGCCGTATCTAATGTGGAAATTAGATACGGCTAATGGCCGTATCTAATTGATACATTAGATACGGCTAAAAGCCGTATCAAAATATTAAGCTCGGCATATTTTGATACAGCTTTTAGCCGTATCAAAATATCGTTTATGGTGTAGTGGCACTCCTCTTCCATTATCTCCGATAGTCTGAGCACTATCATTTTCCATTCTTGTATTATCTCCTTCAATTGTGATTCTTCTACTTATCAAATCCATTTTCTGCTAAGAAAGTCTTCACTAGAAAAGGAAGAAAGAAATTGATTTAGCAATTGAAGGTCTCTACTAAACTCATCTATATCTCTATATAAAAAATACAAGTACATCATATACTAATGTATACCCTCCTCAAGGTGTTTGTTTGTTTATTCTAAGCTATGTCCTACTTAAGCTTGCCCTAACTTAAGCCCTGATACAAACTGTAATGTCCTTCGTCCTAAAACCTAAAGATGGAACCCCCAATATGATGCAATCACCTTGGAATATCTTTCAATAATAAAGATGAGATTAGTTATAATATAAAGTCTTAAGTAAATAGAGTAGATAAATAAAATCAAACACATCATTACATATTTGGTTTAACAATTGTTTTTACATCCCAAAGTCACACCCATGAAGGCTAAAAAATATAGTACATTATAGCTATTAGTGTCCCATATATTATGATGCGGGCACTAATGCTAAATACAATGGAAATAAAAATAAATATAACACCCAAGCCTCCTTCTTCATCTTCGGCTTTTATTTTTTGACAGACCCAAAAGCAACCTGCTTAAACCCATAAACTCAGCCTACACGAATAGGTATATGTAAGTTTATAGAGAAAATAAGAATAAAATTGTAGATCAAACATAAATTATTATGTGAATAACATATTAACCTAAAGCATAAAAAAACAGTAATACCACGCCGTCAATGTGTGGAAAGGGCATTTACCTCACTTTTCCAAGCAATAAATTATCCAATTGAACAGTAAGTTAAAGCTAAAATTTTATTACCAAGTGTCTACACTATCGTGATACCACAATCGAAAACATTCTCTTAGTTTATGTCATAGAAGAAATTATAATATTTCATTATAATTAGAAAACCCCACCTTTTGTCTTATAACATCTCCCATTTTGAGGTTCGAAACTAAACGCTACATATGATGCAGTCATCTACAGTATTAATTTCTAATGATAAAATGTGGTAATGTTAATTGTATCAATAACATCAGAAGCATGAGAATATGATATTTTCTTAAACATAATTTCAAAAAAACTTTCACATTTCATTTCAAAGATAATATTTCATATTCATTACATAATCCCAAACGTTGCCCAGGTTCATATAAACTATAATTATTACAAAATATTCCAAAAGCAGCATATGAAGATGCCCCCTTGATAGATCAGAGTTTACTACTAGACAGTTATAACATCTGTCATTACATACATTCCAACAAAATGAAAATTCAACACAACGGACTATATATATATATAAAAATTTTGGAAAGAAATAAAAATAAATAAACCATGAAAAATAGAAAATGATGATGAGTCTCCCCCCACACTTGATTTTGACTGTGTCCCCACAGTCAACCCAAGTGGAAGGAGAAAAATAAAAATAAAAACATGACCTTTATTTAAATAAAAATTAACGGTATTTACACAAGATCAGAAAGTATATCGTCAAAAAGTAAATGAAACGGTCTTCCAAAGACCGTTTCATTTGTCTCGTCAAATATGCGAGACACGGCTTAAGCTCGGAAAACCAAACCATAAATGATTTCAAAGTTGAATGTTGATTTGGGAAAACGAATGTCATTTTATTAAAAATCTTACGAGTTGTTTTATTTTCGATGATTTTCGGGGTTGATAGAATAATTGACTAAAATTCAAATTTATTATCACCAAGTTGAAGTTCAAATTATCATTGAAAACTTCTTCAAAATTATCGATTTCAAAATCAAAATGGTGATGTAAATCTTCCCCTTCAAAATTCGACAACTTGTTTTCGAAAAGTCCAAAGAAATTATGTTCATTGAATTCTTCTTCCTTATTTGGATTATCAACAACTTCATCGTATATATTAAGTTCAAAATCCAAAGTTGTTGTATTTAAATTTTTGGAATCGTGAAAAGGAAGGTCGAATCTTAAATTTGATTCCACACCCTCGAAAGAATTGAAATCCAACTCAATTACCGTGTTTTCAACAACTTCATTAAGATTGTTATTTTCAATTTCAAAAGTTGTTATTTAAAAATCGTCGATTTCGGTGAAAGATGGATTGTCACTTGACTCGTCACACATTGGGATTTGATTTTGTTTCTCACGTTGTTTCATATATGTTTCAAACAACGAATCTGTGTGATCATCGTAAATTTCGTTCATTTGCTCAACAAAATCCAATTTATAATTATTAACATGAGGATTTTCACTTTGAAATTGTTGAGAACAAAGATTTTCAACCGTATCGTGGTTAAGATTATTCCCATTGCCAAATTCGTTTGAAAAGTTGTTTCCATTTTCATTTTGAGTTTGAAATTCATTTTGGAGTTCGAAATTGAATTGGCATGGGTTATAATTGAAATCATTTGAATTTTGAATTGAATTCAAATTTTGAAATCCTTGACTTGAGTTATTACACAAATAAGAATTACACAAATCATTTATCTCATGATTTTGTTATGTAGAGAATTCAAGTAAAGATGAAATGCAATTTTCAAGAGTCGAGGGTTGTTCGTCATTTTGAAAATTTTATGGTTCAAAATTCGAATCAGTTAAACAATAGTTGTTGTTGAAATATCCATAAAAATTTGAAGTGAAATTATATGGATTATATTGATTTTCACAACTATTGTAAAATTCACGTAAGTGGGGAAACTCAGACATTTTCAAGAATTTTTTTTATATAAAGGAAAAATATTTACAGATAGAATTTATTTTTCAAAAGGGAAATTGATTTTTGTTTTGTTTTTGAAAAGGTTTTATAATTTTTTTTTCGGATTTTGGTTTTTCTAAATTTTTTTGGATTTTTGAAATTTCAAAGGAAAAGGATTTAAAAATTTCAAGGGAAAATGAATATTTACAATTTTTTTTAGTTTTGGATTTTTGAATTTTTTTTTAATATGCATGAACTAATGCAACTAAATGAATGCAATGGTTAATTACAATGATTTATCCTAAGTTAACCCAAAATTGTATAATCACACATTGTCTTAGATAAACAAGATAGTCCTCGGCCAGGTAACGGGAAGGATTTATCGGTGCACCACGAATCACCATAGCAATGCAGCTGAAGGTTTAAATACCTTCAGAGGAACAACTACTATAATATTTACGAATCAGCGTAATATTTATAAATGGTTATTACTCTACCGTAGCCTAGACACCAAGAAAGTAAATTGTTCAAAGAAGACAACTTGTCAATATACAATTAAGAGCTATCGTTGTCTAACCGTTATTATTAAAAAATTCTAGGATGAAATGCAAAGCAGAAATTAAACGTGTATTAACAATGCAACTACGAATGAAATTTCTGTTTTTGTTTTTTGTTTTTTTTTTTGAATTTTTTTTCTAAAATGCAAGTAAACAACAATGCAAGGAAAATACAAACAAGAGATGAAAGCAACAAAAAAAATTTAAAACAAGCAAGCGGAGCAGTTTTATAGCAGCAGCTCCTCTTCTTCTGAAATTCTGCTTTGTCAACCTGAAATAAAAACAAAATATACACAATTTTTATATCAAAGAAAGACTAAAACAAATGAAAAAAATAGAACAAACTAAACCCAAACAAATTCACAACAACCCCATCTTTTTTTTAACAAATTCCAATTTTTTTTGTTTTTGGAAGGAAACTTAAAAGTGCAGTTTCACTTAAAAAAAAATTTAAAGTAAATTTTTTTTAAAGTTTACAACAAGAAAGAAGGGAAAGCTCTTTTTTTTGGATTAAACAAGCTTAAACCATACTAATTGAAACAAAAGAAAATCACTCACGCATTAAAACCCGGCCCACACCCAAATCTTTTGGTTTTTTTTTTCGTTCTAAACAAAGACAAATTGTGCCTCAATTAAAATCCCTCAGATATAATCAACTTCGATCGAAATCGAACCAGACTTTGTTCAAAAACAACTGTTGAAATCCCTTAATTAGAATCCAAATTTTAAAACCAAATTCGACATTCATAAGATGGTTTTTAGGGGATTAATGGGTCTGCGGTGTTCGAAGTGGAAGGAGATGTCTGGGGACTGTCGTGATAGTTGTAGGTGGTTTAAGGTGCGATGGTTGTCAGTTACGAACTGCAGCTCGTCTTTGTGGTGATTGGCTTTCTGGTGGCTGTCAAATTGGATGAGGTTGTTCAGTTTTGTGAGATGTTGGTTGACGATTATTGAGCGGAGCAACGAAGTCCAGTTGGTTGCTGTCAGTGATCGAAGTCGCGGTTATTGAAATCAATGTCGAGTTGCTCGCGTATTTGGGTGAGGCGATCAACGATTAGTTTTGTTAACGAGGTGAACTGCTGTGACAGTTGAATGTTGTTGTTTATAATGTATTGAAGTGGCAGGGACGCAGCTGTTTACTGTAGGTGTTGCCGAAGGTTGCAGTAGCTTGTTTGAATGAGTGGGAAGGAGTGGTTGTATGGCACCGTGGTGAAGCAGCAATGGGGTAGAGGCTGATGGCAGAAGAAATAGGCAATGGTGTGGAATAGAAGATAGTGGACAATGAAAATACTGATGGCAGTAAGCAGTGAGGTTTTGAGGAGGAGATGCTATGAGATGTTAGTGAAGATGATGTGGAATTGAAATGGTGGTAGTGTGGTATTGTAGCTATGAAGTGGTATTTTTGTGGAAGTGATTGGGAAAGTGGGAATGATGAACAAAGTAGTGAAGTGTAGCGCTGAGTTGTTTGATGCAGTGCGGTTTGTATGGTTCGAAGAAGGATGGTTAGGAAAAATGTAGAGGTGCAGGGTGGTTATTTGTTGAAGAAGTAGGAGTTTTAGAGGAGGTTGAAGTGTGAAATTATCTATAGGTAGGGGTTTGGTAGGGTACTGTGCAGGAAGGTTGACAGTAAGGCGAATGATAATGGATCTGGATGATGACAATGTTGATTGTAGTTGACTGGATGTGACAACAATGTTTGATGTCAAGATGTCAGAAATATCAGGTATAAGTGTATTTGCACTGTTGAACAGCAATGCAGGTATAAGTGTAGGGGTTTGTGGGCAGGAGAAAGTTTGTTGTCGAAGTTGGGTTGTTGCTATGTGTTGAAGTGTGGTTTGTTGAAGCAACTTGTTGTTTGAGTAGCTTGTTGATGGAGTGTTCTGTGAAGTGTATAGTGGACAGTAGTAGGCAGGCAGTAGGGGTTGTTTGGAGGAGGACTTGGTGATGTTTGAATACTGTCAACAGGGTTGTGTACTTCTGGTATGTTGAAGACTGTGAAGAGAAATGTATGTAGAATGGTGGTATGCTGTGATTTGTGGTATGTAATGTGGGTTATGGCAACAAAGTATGATGAAGAGCAGTGGAAAGGCTCTGGGTTGTAGGAGGAAGTATGGTTGTTTGCAGATATGTTAGTCAGAGGATGTGTGGAAGATGTTTTTGGTTGAAGCAAGCTTCAGGGATGGTTTGAAGAACGACACAGGCAAGTTGTTTGAGGTGGGGATTGGTTCTGATGAAAGCAAGTTGAAGGCCAATTGCAGTGTGTTGATTGTTGTGGTGTGGTGACAGTGGGTTGTAGGCCGTGGTCAATGGGAGTTCGGACAGGCAACTAGAAACAGTGCACAAGTGACTGTGCACAGTGCATATGCACAGTTTTTTTGAAACTCTGTATGTCAAATGTAAAAGCCAAAGTAATTGTAAAATGCAAGGAAATGTTATTGCAATGTAAACATGTGACGACCCGGAATTTTTGAATATTTGAAATTGGAATATTTTATTAATTTTAAATATTCAAGGGTTAATTTTAACTTGAATTTCAAATATCAATAATTGTTGGATAATTTATTTGTTGAATTTAATTATTGAATTAAACGATTGGAAATTTGGTAAATTTGTTGAATCTGAAATTCCAAGCTTGTTAAAAATAATTTAAAGGCTTGTAAAATTTATATTGATAATATGGAAGGCAATAGAACTTTTAAAATGGAATTTAAGAGTGTTTTGTTCAGTTTCGAGATGGAGATCGGTGATGTAGTCGAGGCGTGGGCTGGAGGACGTGCGCGACCCGAGAAGATGGGATGGAGGGCTCGCATGGGCTTGTTGGACAAAGGAGATGGTGAAGATGGGTTCTTCGGGGCAGTGGTCTCGTAGAGGAATTAGGAGCCGAAGCTCGTTGGATTTGGTTTCCAGAACGAATTAAGGTAACTCAAATTTTTGATTTAATGTTACTCAAGTGGAAAAAAAAAGATTATCAGTTTAAACTAAATTTCTTAGTTAATTAAATTAATAAATGGTAATAATTGTTCGGTTAATTCAAGTGTAATAAACTATTAGTTAATCCAATTAAAATTTATCAAACGAAGATTTATCGTTCAAACTGTTCGAATATTGATAAAGCATCCAATGTTTTTACAAGGGCAAAAATCAGGAAACAAAATCGAGATTGAAGTGGATTGCAAATTTAAGGGGACAAAGGTGAGTTAATCTCACTCATCTGGTTGTTAATTAAATTTAAATGGTTAAATTTAAATGATTGATTGAATGATTTGATTTAGTTTGATGTGATACTATATATATAGTAGTATATAGCAATATATACATATTGGCATATGTATATATTGGAGTTGTTGATATTCCCGCATTATATAGCGGATGAGACCCTATGCGCCGCATAATAGCGAATGATATTTTATATTAAACCCATATACCGCGATATTCCACCTCGAAGTGGAATTGGTATTGTGCTAACGTCTGTGGATGCAGGGAAACAGGTTGGAGGGATCCAACTGGATTCCTCAAATATTTAATTTGTTTAAATATTCTGTGTTATGATATTTGATATTCTGTGATGATTTTATATTGGATAATGTGGTTGATTTGAATTCCCAGTATAATGAGTTATAAATTCTATGGAATTGAATTTTTGGAAAGAAATAAAAGGATAAAAATTTAAGTAAAACAATTCAAGTGAATTGGAATAGAATTAAGAATAAATTGAAATAAAATAAGGTGATTGGGATTTTAACAAATATGGGAAAAGGGAAATTTTAAATTTACAGAGGAATAATAAATTTTAAACCAAAGTGATACTGTTTTAAAAGAATAAAGAAATTACTTTTAATTCAAGAATTAAATTCTAATTAAAGAGTAAATAAGGAATTTTGGAAATTCGAAAATGGGTATTTTAGTTGAAAGAAGTTTTAACTCGTAGTTAAGAAATAAAACCCGAAGTTATTGTTTTTGAAATAAATGAAGTGAATAAGGAAATTTTATTTCAAGATAAAGCAAATTTGAAATCAAGTATAGAATTGATTTAAATGTTTGAAATTGGAAATTTAAAAGAGGAATGAGATTTTGGAATTTATAAACTGGGTTTATAAAGTAAGGTGAAATATCAGTGGATATTTAAATATACATTCAAGATGGGATTTATAAAGGAATGTGGATTGGGTTTAGAATAAATGGTGATTTATTTTTAAAATGTGGAAAGAAAGTGTATTTCCTGGGTAGCCAAGTACATTTTGTTTTTGAGAAATTTTAAATATCGGTTAAAGGATTTATTGTTATTTTAAAAATCATATTTTAGAAAATCTATTATTTCAAAATGTTAAATTTCTAAAGTAAGTATTTTTCAAATCTATTATTGTAATAAATATAAGTGATTTGGTAAAATGTTTAAAAAGAAAAATTAGTTTACAATTACAAAGTGGTTTTATTTTAAATATTTGTCTTAAAAATATATATTAGTAAAATTTTAAAAGTAGTTTTAAAACTTCGATGTTATAAAGTATATTTATAATAAAGTGTTTTTAAATTATTTTAAAATTAAAAGTATTTTGTACTTGGTGATTCAGTGGAAATAATTATTTGGGAAATGTATTCCGTAAGCGGAAACTGTTTGAAATGGTTTTCAAATGAGCTTTGAAAATTTGGAAATATATCTTGGAAAGATATTTGGGCAAATAAATAATGTGGGAAATTATTTATTGTGTGATGGTTGCTTGTGCATGTTAATTGATAGTTAAATAACCGACTATCAATATTGGCCAAATGCGCTGATCGTTTCGAAGAGACCGGGATCGGGTTTCCGTATACCGGGATTCTAGGTCTGGAGACTCGAATACCACTTCGATTCGGTTTGTATGTTTCGTGTAACGTGTTCGGAGTCGAAGATGGAGCTGTGAAGTGCAAGGGCTAGTCGCTACTAATCCTGAGGATATTTCCAAAATGGATGTAGTAGGAATAGTGCCTTCGGTTTCGTTCGAACCCGGGACGGACTTGTATGGACGAATGCTTTCGTGACATCGTCAGGTGGACGATGGGCATTCTAAGGGATATGTGCTATAAAGGTATCGTTTAGCCTCGAGCCTCATCAACCGGGAATGACTGAAAATCAGGGGTTATGCAGCAAGGCTTCGTGGGTAGCTTCCACTGGAGAGTATGGTCATCCCTGTCTAGATGTCCCTTTTTATTTCGGCTTAGTGGTGCGGTTGCTGATCCCAACCGTGGGATGATCATATTCGGAATTGCCCATAGGTGATTCCGGTCTTGTGTTGCAGGGGAGCGGGCGTACTCCTCGGTACTGTGATCTAGGCCACGTACTGTGACAGGTGGTACCCCAGTGCCTAGTCATTCGTTGGAAATCCATTCTCCCTACGTGCCTGTACGGTTTTGATTGTGCCCAACTATTGTTGAAATGTGAGATGCAAGCTTTTCAGCTAGAATCTATTTTACTTTCTATAGACACTATTATAATATCAGAGGATTTAATATAAAGTGTTTTAGCTATCGTAAGGTAAAAACCCGACATGTTTATTTGTGGCGTGGTCTTACGAGATGCTTTTGTTTTCAAAGGATTTTGAAACTTTAATAATCAATTTGAGTGTGATTTTCTCACGCTGGTTTTCCAGACTGACTCGGGTATTGTTTTATATGATGCTCGGGTCAGACCGAGATAAACAGGTTCAGGATATGATGCTGTGGAGCTCAGGAGACGAGCTGGATGACGATACGTACTCCCGTACTTGCTATTATTTTTCCGCTGTGTACTCAGTTGTATGTTATGGATGTTGATGTACTCTGATGATGTACTCTGATGATGTATTGTATAAACAGATATAGTTTTGATTTGTGTAAAGATCTGTTGATATATATTATATTTTATTCCGCTGCGATGGTTAGATTCTGATGTTGTTTTCTATTTTTCTTCTTCTACCTCTTCTTCTTAACTAAAATGGTTCGATTTTCCGGGTCTGGAAAGTCAGGTCGTTACAAAACACAATTGAAAATGAAATAAAATAAAGTGTTATCTTTTTTTTAAGAAGATTGTTCTTTTTTTTAAAATGAGAAATGCAATGCAAAAAAAAAACTAGACAACAAAGACAAGCACACAAACAAATGCAAACAATTTTTTTTAAATGCAAACGAACACGAAAATCAAACTAAAAATAATTCGAAGAATAGAAAATCAAAATCAAAATAGTTCCCCAGCAACGGCGCCAAAAACTTGTTCGGACGGCTAAATATCTATCGAGTTAGAAAATAGCCGAACGAATTTAGAAATAAAAATAACCGCAAGCGCACGGCGTACACTTGTAGTACGTGGCGAATACAGGTCGATCCGCAGGGAATTGATGATTTTAAAAATCTATTCAATCAAATAAAACCAAAGTCTAGTGAAAGTTAAGCTAGAGAATTAGTGAATTAACTAACTAACTAAAAGAAAAGAGATGCAAATATAAGGGTTAAATGACAATTTAGAGAATAAATCCACTCTCTAGATCATGTAGTTCAACACATATGAAATCATAATCTCTCTTTTTTGGTCATTAGTGCTTTAATTGATGTGTTTATCATAAGTATGGCATATTTGTGCTATTGATTAGCCAACATAAGCCATCAAACTATAACACACCCCTTAAACCACTTACCAACTTTCATGAAAATTGACAATGAAAATGAAATCTATTTTAAGTATGGCCTATTAACTATTGATTAGAAATATAAACCATCAAATTTTAATTTCAAATCACTTTCTTTTGCCATAATAATATTCTGATGAAGATGCAATTAGTGTTAGTGATTGTTTAAGCATAGCCTATTTGATGTCAACAATATAAGCTATCAAATTCAAGGCAAAAACAACAATTAAACCCCTTCAATCATCATCATTAAGCACAAAAAGAGAGCATGAATTAACAAATAGTTGAAGCTACATAATTAGAGAGCTTCATTACCCCTAAATTGAAGGGGTTTAGCCTCTCATATTTGTCATTTGATTAACAAATGTAGCTAGCAACATGAAAGCAAAAAGAAAGGAAAATGAAAGCTAAATGAAAAAGAACTATTCTAATTGCATAAAAGAAAATCTACACTACTAGCATGAAAGAAAATGAACATGTAATTAAAAGGAAACAATAATTACATTGCATAAAAAAAGGAAAGTAACATGAAGTAGAAATGGCTAAGTAGCCATGAAAAGAGAAAGAGAGCTTGTCCTTTTATTTTGAGCCTAAACTAAACTAAAGAGAGACTAAAGAAGAGGGTTACATGAAACATAAGGGGATTTTATACATGTGTTAAACCCTAATTCATATTTTTGGGGAATGCCCAAAATACCCTCTTAGGAAGTGTGGAGGCCAAGTAATCATTAGCTTCAAATAATCCTCATTTAAGTGTACATGAAGCCATTAATTCCATAAGCATACGCATTAGCCTCTAATTTGTACATTAAGGTAGGTGGGTAGGTGGGGTCCTCCATTATCTTCACTTTGAATTATTTCCATCTTCATTTGTTCTCATCACTCTTATGCATGCATATATCATCATGTAACCACTTGTAAAATTCACCAAATTTCCTACAAAACAACATAGAAAATTCCAAGTAAATTTTCACAATTTAATAAATGCATAAAAACGACCATTTTGCCCCTATATGAAGATGAATATGTGACAATTTCATATAATTTGAATTTTGGTTTAAACAAGTTAAAATACCGAATATGATCATTTATTTAATTTAAATAGATTAAATATGGTGGTAAAAATATGCACATTTACGTGCACATCAAATATATATATATATATATATATATATATATATATATATATATTCCTACATAGCTAAATATGCCTTCTACATGTCTTTGGAAGCTTTGTTCGTCCAACCTAAATAACCTATGAACCTTACTCTCGAACTACTCAATTGAGTACCCGAGAGTTAAGGGGAAAAAAATAAAAACTTCGGGTCAGACAAAAAGTCTGGTGTGAATATTAATATACCATCTCGGTAATTGGATATCTAGTGAGACCAGACCATTGAGCAGAACGGATTCCCCCCTCACTAGTATCCTCTAACTATAAGTCTTTTATAAATCAAACGCCTGCAACCACAATGGTTAAACTAGACAATATAAACAATCATGTGCATGCATGCAACACAGGTAATCATGACCAATCTGTTTAAATTAATGGACTATATGTCCCAACATTATAGTTTTCTCAGGATGACTATAAACCTATATGGCTGACTCGGGCCTACCAGATATACAAAATTTTCTAACTTACCATTAGAAGAAAACTAGACGATCTGTCTAAAACTTACTATTCCTAGGTCATTCTAATCCCAATGGTTTTACGGGCTAACCAATAACTCATCTCAACTTTGTCTATTCCTGTCTATGCGTAAACCTACTTTTAGTCTTACCCATGACAAAGCCTTATGCACTAGAACTTTGGACTGATATTAGCTAAGGGCTAACAACTGAAGTATAGAACGCGATCCTACACCAGTCCTATCTTGCTTTCTAATCTCTGAGCCAATTCATCCTTTCATTTTATCATAATTTCTCTAAAGGTGATAAGAATAACAATCTCTTGAGTAAAATTTTGGGTTAAATGCCCTTTTCATACTTTCTTGAAAACATAAATCTGTATAGTTGATTTACCCTTGAAATCATACTTTAAAATAAGGAAAATATAGCCCTTTACTCTATCCAAATTATTATTCCAAAATATGCTTTTATAAAATATCATTAATGAATTTTGAAACGACTTAGAGGTTGTCTCCCCTCAAAACTATTAGCTATAAAGCCAAAATAATAAAACTCTTGAATTGATAAAGTGTGGCATAGGTATTGCCAACATGGGTCATCGCCCCCTTTAATTTCGAAAATTGTGTTAAAGAATCTGATTTAATAAAGCATAAAGCCATAAGGCCGATATGGATCTATTTCGCTTAGCATAGTATCGAGTTTCATAGGTTTGCATAGTACAAAGTTTTAAAGCTTAAAAATACGAGAATGGCGACATTGATGACTTTCGGTGTTAATGTCTTAGAGTAAAGTGCGGCATTTTTATAGCCATTATAAAATAAGCTGCATCATTGCCTTATGGAAAAGTGCGGCATCCCTACCTCTATATATATTATTGAAAATATGCGGCGGCATTACCACTATATACATTAATGTCAACATCATTAAGTGCGACACTATAATATAAGGTATTGGTATAAAACATGCGACGTCGTATGTAACCGATATGGAAATAAGCGACATCATTACCTTATAGAGTCGGCAACTTTATAGAAATAATGCAGCATCATGCCTTTTTTTATATAAAATGTGGCACATAGGCACGCGACGTAGAGAATATATGCGGCATCATTGACGTCGTGAACATGCATGACAACGTCGACTCCAACCTAAATGAGTTCATTCCATATCACCTGTAATTGATATCCTATGCGTTCACTAAGGTCGATATCGTTTAATGGTGGAACCATGGCCTACGGTGTCAATGACTTCGGCATGACAATATCGTAAATAACATAAAAACTATTTTATTTCTCTAAATAGCAATATTTCACAAACTCCTTTTATTTTGTCAAATTCTTATTGGGTAGTAAATCTCTTTATCAAAATCTTTTCCAGAAAAATGCTATAGAGCAAATTTATCTTTCCCAAACTAATTTTGCAAATCATTATTTTATATTAATATTTTAATATAATTATTAAGCGTTTCTAGACCAATAAATTCATAATAATTCGTAAATACTTGAGAAAAATCTCCAAAAATCACAGTAAATCAAGTTATATATATATTCTTTAATGTATAAAAATTTCTAGATCAAAAACATTATTTAATTACTTTTAATCATTAAAACCCAAAATAAATCAATTTCTTCACTTAAGAAATCCATAAAATATTCATACTTGATTGGAAGATTATGAAATTAAAAACCCACTTCTAAAATAATGTTCCTAACATCATATCAAAATTTTAAGTCGTTTCAGCGTCATATGATAGGTTTTCACACTTAAACCTATTTAGGAATTTCATAATTAAATTTAACAATTCATCACAAAGCATATAATTATCCAAACATTCAAACATGGCATAATATCAATCATAATATTTCGAGTTTAACCCTAAAACCAAAATTAAACAAGCATATTAGAGATGGGTATCATTATTCACCTTGATTGTTTAAAGAAGGATGAATTTGAGTGTTGATTGATTTCCCCTACGCATTTCTCTTGATTTCCTAAGTTTTTCCTCTCTTAAGTTTCTTGCAATGGTGGGCCTTAGTTTAGTTTAGGTTTGTATAGATATAGCTGAAATGAAGGAGAAGAGATGCATGGGTTTATGTTTAGGAATTATGGCATATTCCTATTTTGCACTTAGCATATATTCCTCCTACTTATTTAGAGTTTAATCATTCTTACTGATTCTATTCTTGAGGCATGACCTATTAATTGATCAAATCTCATTTTCATTTATCATCCTACATTACTTTTTTTTTAGAAAAATGTGTTATCCTCTTCCTACATTACTTTATTTTATTTATCTAATAAATATCTCAAATAATGTTAATCAAAATTAGGGGTGTTACAAACTCTCCTCCTTAAAGAATTTCTTCCTCGAAATTATGATAAAGTGCATAACAGACATATAACATAGTCATAAAACATACCATCAAAACAAATCAGGATAAGTGTTCCTAATCATGTCCTCTGTCTCCCAAGTACAGTCTTTCCCGTCGTCACTCCACTGGACCTTTACTAATATGACTATCTTGTTTCTTAGCTTCTTCTCATCCCTAACCACAGCACGAACTGGTTGCCTAACAATAGTCATGTCCAGACCACTAAATCTTTCAATGCAGTGGGAGTGATAGTAGCCTCTGGATTACGAACACACTTTCTAAGATGAGAAATGTGAAAGATATTGTGGACTCCTATCAAACTGCTCGGTAATTCGATCCTGTAAGTGAGTATTCCAATCCTTCCTATAATAAGAAAAGGTCCAACAAACCTAGATGCCAATTTCCCCGACTTTCCAAATCTTTCTACACCCTTCATTGGCGATACTTTGATGAAAATATGATCTCCAAATGAGAATTATAAGTCTTTCTGTCTTTTATCTGCATAACTCTTCTACCTAGACTGAGTTTCCTACATTCTAGCTCGGATTAACTCAATCTTTTCCATGGTTTCACTTACCATGTCTGGACCAGGAATCAACCTGTTTCCAGTCTCTAACCAATAGACGGGTGATTTGCATGGTCTACCATATAAAGCTTTAAAAGGTGTCATCCCTATAATAGTCTGGTAACTATTGTTATAATAAAATTCAACCAAGTGTAGACAGTCTTCCCACGATCCTCTAAAGTCTAGCATAAAGCTCTTAACAAATCCTCCAAGGCTTTGTTAAATCTTTCCATTTGCTCGTCGATTTGTGGACAGTAAGCGATATTCATCTTGAGCTTGGTACCTAAAACTTCTTGTAGACTCTTCAAAAATTTACTTGTGAATAAGTATCTTTATCACTAACTATACTACTAGGAATCCCTTGCAGTCTACCAATATTCTTCATAAACAACTTATACAATACAGCCGTCGTCCTTGTCGACTTAACTGGAATAAAATGTGCACTTTTGGTCAGTCTGTCCACTATAACCCAAATACTCTTATTCTTCCTATTCGACTTTGGCAACTTATCAATAAGATCCATGGATATAGAATCCCATTTCCAAACCGGTATATCTAAGGGCTAAATCATTCCACTTGGCTTCTGATGCTCGGCTTTTACTTGCTAGAAATTCAAACACTGTTTTACCCATAAGCCTACTTCGATTGATGACACTCCCCAAGAACTTCCTTCCTTAGGTTATAAACATCTGGAACATACAACCGTCCCTTCTTTCTTAACCATCCGTTCTAATCAAGACTAAAACTTTTCAAATCATCAATCTGAGTTCCCTCTTTAACCCTTCCAATCCATTCAGCTAGTAATGGATCATCTTTCTACTTAGAAGCAATCCTTTCAATCATTACTGGCTGGACTTCCAAACATGATGACATTGGGGTATTCCGGCTAGAAATCGCCCTTGATCTTAACCTTATACCATAAGTAGTCAATGCCTCTAAACCTTTCCACTCCGATATCATCGCTAACACTGCATTTTGATATTTCCTACTAAGCGTTTTTACAACTTTATTTCCTTTCCCCATTGTGTACTCAATCCAAAAATCATAAGCAGCTAAAAACTCTAACCATCTCTGTTGTCTTATATTTAACTCCTTATGAAAGAATAAGTATATTAAAGACTTGTAATCCGTATACAACACAAATTGTTCTCCCAAAAGTTAATATCTCCACACCTTCAAAGAAAAAATTACAGCAACCAACTCTAAGTCATGGGTTGGGTATCTAACTTCATACGGTCTGAGATGTCGAGAAGTGTAGGCATTCACTTTACCCCTCTGCATTAACACAGCTCCTAATCCTATTCCACATGCATCGGTGTAGACTACCAAATATTGATTTCCATCTAGAACGATTAGCATGGATGCATTGGTCAATAAATGTTTTAGCTTCTGGAATGCCTCCTAACATTTATCGGTCCAAACATACTTTACGTCCTTCCTTGTTAGTTTAGTCATTGGTGCTGCTATATGAGAGAAATCCTTGATGAATCTTCGGTAGTAGCCAGCTAATCCAAGAAAACTCTTTATCTTAATCACACTCTCTGGTCTATTCCAATTATCAATAGCTCTTATCTTAGCTAGATCTACTGATAACCCCTTCTTCGAAAATACGTGACCAAGAAACTTTACTTCTCTTTTCCAAAAATGACATTTTGAAAACTTCACCTTTAGTTGATATTGCCTTAATATCTTAAATACTATTCTAAGATGAGTCTCATGATCTCGCTCATTCCTAGAATATATCAGAATGCCATCTATAAATACTAACACGAATCTTTCCAAATGCTCTCGGAAGATTCGGTTCATCAAATCTACGAAGAAAGCAAGCATATTGGTTAACCCGAATGGCATTACTAACCACTTATACGAACCATATCTTGTTCTAAATGCCATCAACGGAATACTATCCTCTACTACTCTCAATTGACGGTACCCTATCGTCAAACCCAATAGGGAAAACACTTTGGCTCCACTCAATTGATCAAATAAGTCATCGTTTCTCGGCAAAGGACATCGATACTTTATCATCCTCTCATTAACTTACGATAATCAATACACAATCTTAACGACCCGTCTAGTTTCTTCATGAACACCGCGACCACTCCCTAAGGCGAATTTCTTAGCCTGATAAAACTTTTTCCTTCTAAGTCCACCAATTGCACCTTTAACTCCTTCATCTTGTTAGGTGTCGTTAAGCGGTCTACTTAAGGCTTCAACTCCAGGTGTAATATTTATACGAAACTCAGTAGCTCATTTCGACAGTAGTCCTGTCACTGGCTCTAATACATCAGCAAACTCTCTGACAATAAAAATTTGATTCAACTCATCTTCCTCCTCCATTGCACCCAATAAAGCACAAACATCAAAATTCGAGTCTTCTACGGAGTATATAATTCGATTGTTATTTGTGACGACTCGGAATTTTTGAATATTTGAAATTGGAATATTTAATTAATTTTAAATATTCAAGGGTTAATTTTAAATTGAATTTCAAATATCAATAATTTTTGGATAATTTATTTGTTGAATTTAATTATTGAATTAAACGATTGGAAATTTGGTAAATTTGTTGAATCTGAAATTCCAAGCTTGTTAAAAATAATTTAAAGGCTTGTAAAATTTATATTGATAATATGGAAGGCAATAGAACTTTTAAAATGGAATTTAAGAGTGTTTTGTTCAGTTTTAAAAATATATTGTTTAAATTGAATTTAAAAATAGCCTTCCGGGGCACAGTCTCGGAATTTGACGAAACCAGTTCCATTGAGTCCGTAATATTGAATTATTACCGGATTACAAATTTTATAGATTTTGGAATTTATATGTGACCGTACGAAGTATAAACGCTTAGACGATAATTATCGATCAAACTTAAATATCTTTATTCGAAGAAAAATCAAATCACAGCCGACTTCCTTTCATATCAGTGTTTCTCTTTTTTATAACAACACGTTAATATCTTCTTCTGTTCCACACCCTTTCTCTTCAAATTCAGATAGCTTCCAAGCAAAGATAGAACGAGATCCCACCTTCGGAAAAAATTAATATAGTAAATCAACCTTAAACCCAGATAAGTCCGCCCTCCCTCTTTCGTTCAAATTCAATTTGCATCCGCTTCCTCCCTTTAATGTCTGAGCAAAATTCAAGAGTTAATATTCAAAATCAAGACTAGAATATCGAACGCGACTTCCTCACTCGCATACTCCAGTTCGATTCGCGTGGGGGAAATCGCGACGAGAAGCTAGGCGATAGGGGGACGTGGTTGGGTTGTTCGAAGGGGAGGCCAGTCTCGCGTGCGTACGCGTGGATTTGGGCGACCGAAGTAGGGCACGGCCTGTCGCGTTGAAGCAAGGAGACACGATCGACTTGAGGTGATGCTATGGCCGGTGCATAGTCGTGAAGTGTTTCATATTCGGTCGTTCTAGGGTTTCGAGATGGAGATCGGTGATGCAGTTGAGGCGTGGGCTGGAGGACGTGCGCGACCCGAGAAGATGGGATGGAGGGCTCGCATGGGCTTGTTGGACAAAGGAGATGGTGAAGATGGGTTCTTCGGGGCAGTGGTCTCGTACAGGAATTAGGAGCCGAAGCTCGTTGGATTTGGTTTCCAGAACGAATTAAGGTAACTCAAATTTTTGATTTAATGTTACTCAAGTGAAAAAAAAAGATTATCAGTTTAAACTAAATTTCTTAGTTAATTAAATTAATAAATGGTAATAATTGTTCGGTTAATTCAAGTGTAATAAACTATTAGTTAATCCAATTAAAATTTATCAAACGAAGATTTATCGTTCAAACTGTTCGAATATTGATAAAGCATCCAATGTTTTTACAAGGGCAAAAATCAGGAAACAAAATCGAGATTGAAGTGGATTGCAAATTTAAGGGGACAAAGGTGAGTTAATCTCACTCATCTGGTTGTTAATTAAATTTAAATGGTTAAATTTAAATGATTGATTGAATGATTTGATTTAGTTTGATGTGATACTATATATATATAGTAGTATATAACAATATATACATATTGGCATATGTATATATTGGAGTTGTTGATATTCCCGCATTATATAGCGGATGAGACCCTATGCGCCGCATAATAGCGGATGATATTTTATATTAAACCCATATACCGCGATATTCCACCTCGAAGTGGAATTGGTATTGTGCTAACGTCTGTGGATGCAGGGAAACAGGTTGGAGGGATCCAACTGGATTCCTCAAATATTTAATTTGTTTAAATATTCTGTGTTATGATATTTGATATTCTGTGATGATTTTATATTGGATAATGTGGTTGATTTGAATTCCCAGTATAATGAGTTATAAATTCTATGGAATTGAATTTTTGGAAAGAAATAAAAGGATAAAAATTTAAGTAAAACAATTCAAGTGAATTGGAACAGAATTAAGAATAAATTGAAATAAAATAAGGTGATTGGGATTTTAACAAATATGGGAAAAGGGAAATTTTAAATTTACAGAGGAATAATAAATTTTAAACCAAAGTGATACTGTTTTAAAAGAATAAAGAAATTACTTTTAATTCAAGAATTAAATTCTAATTAAAGAGTAAATAAGGAATTTTGGAAATTCGAAAATGGGTATTTTAGTTGAAAGAAGTTTTAACTCGTAGTTAAGAAATAAAACCCGAAGTTATTGTTTTTGAAATAAATGAAGTGAATAAGGAAATTTTATTTCAAGATAAAGCAAATTTGAAATCAAGTATAGAATTGATTTAAATGTTTGAAATTGGAAATTTAAAAGAGGAATGAGATTTTGGAATTTATAAACTGGGTTTATAAAGTAAGGTGAAATATCAGTGGATATTTAAATATAAATTCAAGATGGGATTTATAAAGGAATGTGGATTGGGTTTAGAATAAATGGTGATTTATTTTTAAAATGTGGAAAGAAAGTGTATTTCCTGGGTAGCCAAGTACATTTTGTTTTTGAGAAATTTTAAATATCGGTTAAAGGATTTATTGTTATTTTAAAAATCATATTTTAGAAAATCTATTATTTCAAAATGTTAAATTTCTAAAGTAAGTATTTTTCAAATCTATTATTGTAATAAATATAAGTGATTTGGTAAAATGTTTAAAAAGAAAAATTAGTTTACAATTACAAAGTGGTTTTATTTTAAATATTTGTCTTAAAAATATATATTAGTAAAATTTTAAAAGTAGTTTTAAAACTTCGATGTTATAAAGTATATTTATAATAAAGTGTTTTTAAATTATTTTAAAATTAAAAGTATTTTGTACTTGGTGATTCAGTGGAAATAATTATTTGGGAAATGTATTCCGTAAGCGGAAACTGTTTGAAATGGTTTTCTAATGAGCTTTGAAAATTTGGAAATATATCTTGGAAAGATATTTGGGCAAATAAATAATGTGGGAAATTATTTATTGTGTGATGGTTGCTTGTGGATGTTAATTGATAGTTAAATAACCGACTATCAATATTGGCCAAATGCGCTGATCGTTTCGAAGAGACCGGGATCGGGTTTCCGTATACCGGGATTCTAGGTCTGGAGACTCGAATACCACTTCGATCCGGTTTGTACGTTTCGTGTAACGTGTTCGGAGTCGAAGATGGAGCTGTGAAGTGCAAGGGCTAGTCGCTACTAATCCTGAGGATATTTCCAAAATGGATGTAGTAGGAATAGTGCCTTCGGTTCCGTTCGAACCCGGGACGGACTTGTATGGACGAATGCTTTCGTGACATCGTCAGGTGGACGATGGGCATTCTAAGGGATATGTGCTATAAAGGTATCGTTTAGCCTCGAGCCTCATCAACCGGGAATGACTGAAAATCAGGGGTTATGCAGCAAGGCTTCGTGGGTAGCGCCCACTGGAGAGTATGGTCATCCCTGTCTAGATGTCCCCTTTTATTTCGGCTTAGTGGTGCGGTTGCTGATCCCAACCATGGATGATCATATTCGGAATTGCCCTTAGGTGATTCCAGTCTTGTGTTGCAGGGGAGCGGGCGTACTCCTCGGTACTATGATCTAGGCCACGTACTGTGACAGGTGGTACCCCAGTGCCTAGTCATTCGTTGGAAATCCATTCTCCCTACGTGCCTGTACGGTTTTGATTGTGCCCAACTATTGTTGAAATGTGAGACGCAAGCATTTCAGCTAGATTCTATTTTACTTTCTATAGACACTATTATAATATCAGAGGATTTAATATAAAGTGTTTTAGCTATCGTAAGGTAAAAACCCGACATGTTTATTTGTGGCGTGGTCTTACGAGATGCTTTTGTTTTCAAAGGATTTTGAAACTTTAATAATCAATTTGAGTGTGATTTTCTCACGCTGGTTTTCCAAACTGACTCGGGTATTGTTTTATATGATGCTCGGGTCAGACCGAGATAAACAGGTTCAGGATATGATGCTTTGGAGCTCAGAAGACGAGCTGGATGACGATACGTACTCCCGTACTTGCTATTATTTTTCCGCTGTGTACTCAGTTGTATGTTATGGATGTTGATGTACTCTGATGATGTACTCTGATGATGTATTGTATAAACAGATATAGTTTTGATTTGTGTAAAGATCTGTTGATATATATTATATTTTATTCCGCTGCGATGGTTAGATTCTGATGTTGTTTTCTATTTTTCTTCTTCTACCTCTTCTTCTTAACTAAAATGGTTCGATTTTCCGGGTCTGGAAAGTCGGGTCGTTACAGTGGTATCAGAGCTTAGGTTGGCGATAACCTTGGCTCTGGTGGGAATTTTGAGAGTACTAATAGATATGAGCGCGTATTTGTTAGTGAATATAAAATGGTTTTATATTGTGTTGGTTGATTTATTGAGTGGCATATGAACCTTCGTCGGCACAGTCTGGACAACTGTATCGAAGGGGTTTCTAAACACTTGAATAGAACAGTTCGACACAGTATTGTTTTAAATAGGGTGAATGAAATAATTTTGCCCAAATTATTTTGTATATAAAAGAAATAATTATTCGAAAATTATTATGGTTATATATTTGGATGCTTGGTTGTTAGAAAATGACCATAATGAGTTAGTCTCATTATTGAGTAGAAATTGAAACTTATAACCTAAGTTGAAGAATAAATTTATATAACAAAATGGAATTTGAAATATAGACTATAAATGAAATTTATAAATTGAGATAAACTTTATATACAAATGTGAATTACAATGTGATTTATAATCAAATGAGATAAATTCATAAACAAATGAAATTTGTAAATGTAAATTGTAAATGTGACTTATAACTTGAAATAAAATGTGATAGAATTCCAGAGTAATGTTTGGATATAAAATTGGATGGATTTTGAATTTGAAGTTTTGGGAAAGGTTTAAATTCCTTTGGATTTAAAATAGTTTAAAGGTTTTGGGGAAATAATGGTGATATTATTTCATGAATATTTTTGAAATTGAATTGAAATCTGTTGGGATTTAAAAATATTTGAAAAGTTTTAGAGTGATAAAAACATTAAATTCTCTTTCGGTCGCTGGAAAATAATTTCGGTGATGACTGCAGCATCATCGATGTCTATTTTCGAGTTTCCAAAGAGAAATTGCTACCAAACTGTTTTAAATTGGAAATGATTGTGAACTGGGTTGGTTTTGAAATTCAAAGGGAAAATTGTTTGGTAAAAGCAGATTGTTTTGGAAATTTGGATTTGATGTGATATACCAAGATGTGTATGAGTTATTTATGGATTCAAAATGGTTTTGAAATAAAACCGGGCAATTAGAGTCTGGGAATTCTATTTAAAATATAAATGTGGAAATTTAAATGAATCAACAATATAAAGTATAGAATGAAGTTGATTGAAATAAGAAAGGAATGAAAGTTTAATTCTGGGATTATAATTATGAGATGAAAATAACTCAATGAGTAATATAAGTTGGTAGATAAAAGAGTTAGAGAACTTGAAGGTGAATGAATTGTAAAACTTGTATAAAATTTGTATCCTAGAATTAAAATTTAATTTGAGTATATGAAGGTGAATAAAATATATTTGAATTTAACTTAAGATAAGTTAAATAAAAATTGAGAATTGGAATTGAATTAAATGTAAATAAGTTGAAGTCGAATTGAATTGGATATAAAGGTAATGTAAAATGCTTATAATTGTGTAAAGAAATTCATATTCTTAAGTTCTTAAGTGTAATAATTTGAAATTTGATTATAAAGATGAAAATGGACTTAAATGAATAGTCCCAGATCTTAAGTAAGTAAGTTAAAACTTATGAATAGAAATGAAATTGTAAGTCATAAATGAGAATTCATTTCTTTGAACCATTAAGAGTTATAATTTGAAATTGTAATTATCAAATGGGAACGACTAAGATGAGCAATCTTAATTTTTAAATAAATCCAAAACTTGAATTATAAGATAAATTGAACTTAAGATAATTAAGTGAAGTGATATTTGGAATTAAAAAGCAAGTATTTAATTTTAACCAGCGGAGGAACTAATGAGTTAATAAATTAGTTAATGAAATTGAATTGTGAGTTAATGCAATTGGATTAAAATAGTGATGGTTTGGATTGCGAATGAAATCCAAAAAAGTGAAAATAAATTGGAAATGACCTGGTTATTAATAAAATAATTCTAGATGAATTGAGTATGGAAAATAAAATTCATAATGATTGAGTGAATGAACCACTTATATTAAATAAATAAATGGATGGAATTTGATTAAATAAGAATCAAATGAAAGATGGAAATAAAACTTTAAAGGGTTGGTTGAATGGAAAATAAACTTAAGTTATTGACTTAAGTAAATGTTGAATGGAAACTGAAGAGTGGTTTAAATAAGTCGAGAAATAGTTATTGAATGAATTAACTTGGATTGTTTTCGAGCTAAATAAAATTCAATATTCAGAAGTTGGAGATGAATTGAATTTTTTTAAAAAATTATTAGAAATGAAAACTGAATGAAATGTGGAATAAGTATTTATATTTGAAATGAAGGAGTAAATTGAAGAAGTTGAAATTCATATGAAATGGGAGTTCAAATTTGAATATATACACTTCAGTGGTGAATAGTAAATAAAATATAAGAAAATTTATATTGAACTTAAGAATTGAAGAATGAGATTATTAAGAAAATTGGTATTGGAAATATACTTAGTAATTTTTGGAATGGAAAAAAATATATACTAAGTGAATAGTTGAATGAAGACTAAAATTGGAAGTTGTGAAATGAATAATTGTGGATAAGTGAATAACAATCAAAATGAATGTGAATAAAAGAAATTGATATAACTGGTAATCAATTGGAATTTATACGTAAGGTGTACGTATATTATTCTATTCGCATAGCTATTTGGTCCAGATGTCGAACACAGAATTTCGAGATAGTTTTATTGATCTGAATTAGGATTTTTCACTCGATTTTCGACGGCGAACCTGGATATGGATTGTTGATTGATTCTGGAAATTCTCTATCATAGTTTGTGGCTATGCAAGGAGAATGACGGTTTCTGATCAAGAAACCAGATCTGAGTCCGCACTAGGAAGTCGGGTGGACGATACTAGTTCGGAAGTGAAATTGTGTGATCGAGTGAGCGATCGAATGTGATATTGCGTACGGATGATATATATGCATCGTACGGGCTTAAATAAAACAAATATTGAAAATGTGTAAAGCAAAGTATAAAATGACTTTGGAATTGTGATTGAATATTATTGCTTAGTAGGATATACAGGTGTATAAAAGCAATGGATAAATTGGAATTTTTGATTTTAGAAGATAAAATTTAATGGCCCGACAAAAGGTATGTATTTGAATTTCTATATGAAATTTGATTGGGTTTTAATGCAGCCACTTGGCTTTTTATTTTCTTTTTGAGATTGGGAGGCCGTAGAGCCATTTTGTAGTAGTACCGAGCTAGCCGCGCAAAGGAGACGCTGGCAAAATTTCTCGGAAATTTAGAGAGTTAGAAAAATTTTGAGAAAATTTTGATAATTCAAATTCGGTTTTAAATTTGAATTTGAATTGTTAAATAAGAAATGTGGTTTGGGACTTATGGGTAATGTGGTTGGGAAGTTAAAAGATGATTAGTGTATCAGTAATAAAAGATTTGTTGAGTTAATTGTTAAAAACTATTTGGATTGGGAGAATAGAACGGGTATCGAATCATTCCTCTTAACTGGTAATTTCGGGGACGAAATTCTTTTAAAGGGGGAGGAATGTGACGACCCAGAATTTTTGAATATTTGAAATTGGAATATTTAATTAATTTTAAATATTCAAGGGTTAATTTTAAATTGAATTTCAAATATCAATAATTGTTGGATAATTTATTTGTTGAATTTAATTATTGAATTAAACGATTGGAAATTTGGTAAATTTGTTGAATCTGAAATTCCAAGCTTGTTAAAAATAATTTAAAGGCTTGTAAAATTTATATTGATAATATGGAAGGCAATAGAACTTTTAAAATGGAATTTAAGAGTGTTTTGTTCAGTTTTAAAAATATATTGTTTAAATTGAATTTAAAAATAGCCTTCCGGGGCACAGTCTCGGAATTTGACGAAACCAGTTCCATTGAGTCCGTAATATTGAATTATTACCGGATTACAAATTTTATAGATTTTGGAATTTATATGTGACCGTACGAAGTATAAACGCTTAGACGATAATTATCGATCAAACTTAAATATCTTTATTCGAAGAAAAATCAAATCACAGCCGACTTCCTTTCATATCAGTGTTTCTCTTTTTTATAACAACACGTTAATATCTTCTTCTGTTCCACACCCTTTCTCTTCAAATTCAGATAGTTTCCAAGCAAAGATAGAACGAGATCCCACCTTCAGAAAAAATTAATATAGTAAATCAACCTTAAACCCAGATAAGTCCGCCCTCCCTCTTTCGTTCAAATTCAATTTGCATCCGCTTCCTCCCTTTAATGTCTGAGCAAAATTCAAGAGTTAATATTCAAAATCAAGACTAGAATATCGAACGCGACTTCCTCACTCGCATACTCCAGTTCGATTCGCGTGGGGGAAATCGCGACGAGAAGCTAGGCGATAGGGGGACGTGGTTGGGTTGTTCGAAGGGGAAGCCAGTCTCGCGTGCGTACGCGTGGATTTGGGCGACCGAAGTAGGGCACGGCCTGTCGCGTTGAAGCAAGGAGACACGATCGACTTGAGGTGATGCTATGGCCGGTGCATAGTCGCGAAGTGTTTCGTATTCGGTCGTTCTAGGGTTTCGAGATGGAGATCGGTGATGCAGTTGAGGCGTGGGCTGGAGGACGTGCGCGACCCGAGAAGATGGGATGGAGGGCTCGTATGGGCTTGTTGGACAAAGGAGATGGTGAAGATGGGTTCTTCGGGGCAGTGGTCTCGTACAGGAATTAGGAGCCGAAGCTCGTTGGATTTGGTTTCCAGAACGAATTAAGGTAACTCAAATTTTTGATTTAATGTTACTCAAGTGAAAAAAAAAAGATTATCAGTTTAAACTAAATTTCTTAGTTAATTAAATTAATAAATGGTAATAATTGTTCGGTTAATTCAAGTGTAATAAACTATTAGTTAATCCAATTAAAATTTATCAAACGAAGATTTATCGTTCAAACTGTTCGAATATTGATAAAGCATCCAATGTTTTTACAAAGGCAAAAATCAGGAAACAAAATCGAGATTGAAGTGGATTGCAAATTTAAGGGGACAAAGGTGAGTTAATCTCACTCATCTGGTTGTTAATTAAATTTAAATGGTTAAATTTAAATGATTGATTGAATGATTTGATTTAGTTTGATGTGATACTATATATATATAGTAGTATATAGCAATATATACATATTGGCATATGTATATATTGGAGTTGTTGATATTCCCGCATTATATAGCGGATGAGACCCTATGCACCGCATAATAGCGGATGATATTTTATATTAAACCCATATACCGCGATATTCCACCTCGAAGTGGAATTGGTATTGTGCTAACGTCTGTGGATGCAGGGAAACAGGTTGGAGGGATCCAACTGGATTCCTCAAATATTTAATTTGTTTAAATATTCTGTGTTATGATATTTGATATTCTGTGATGATTTTATATTGGATAATGTGGTTGATTTGAATTCCCAGTATAATGAGTTATAAATTCTATGGAATTGAATTTTTGGAAAGAAATAAAAGGATAAAAATTTAAGTAAAACAATTCAAGTGAATTGGAACAGAATTAAGAATAAATTGAAATAAAATAAGGTGATTGGGATTTTAACAAATATGGGAAAAGGGAAATTTTAAATTTACAGAGGAATAATAAATTTTAAACCAAAGTGATACTGTTTTAAAAGAATAAAGAAATTACTTTTAATTCAAGAATTAAATTCTAATTAAAGAGTAAATAAGGAATTTTGGAAATTCGAAAATGGGTATTTTAGTTGAAAGAAGTTTTAACTCGTAGTTAAGAAATAAAACCTGAAGTTATTGTTTTTGAAATAAATGAAGTGAATAAGGAAATTTTATTTCAAGATAAAGCAAATTTGAAATCAAGTATAGAATTGATTTAAATGTTTGAAATTGGAAATTTAAAAGAGGAATGAGATTTTGGAATTTATAAACTGGGTTTATAAAGTAAGGTGAAATATCAGTGGATATTTAAATATAAATTCAAGATGGGATTTATAAAGGAATGTGGATTGGGTTTAGAATAAATGGTGATTTATTTTTAAAATGTGGAAAGAAAGTGTATTTCCTGGGTAGCCAAGTACATTTTGTTTTTGAGAAATTTTAAATATCGCTTAAAGGATTTATTGTTATTTTAAAAATCATATTTTAGAAAATCTATTATTTCAAAATGTTAAATTTCTAAAGTAAGTATTTTTCAAATCTATTATTGTAATAAATATAAGTGATTTGGTAAAATGTTTAAAAAGAAAAATTAGTTTACAATTACAAAGTGGTTTTATTTTAAATATTTGTCTTAAAAATATATATTAGTAAAATTTTAAAAGTAGTTTTAAAACTTCGATGTTATAAAGTATATTTATAATAAAGTGTTTTTAAATTATTTTAAAATTAAAAGTATTTTGTACTTGGTGATTCAGTGGAAATAATTATTTGGGAAATGTATTCCGTAAGCGGAAACTGTTTGAAATGGTTTTCAAATGAGCTTTGAAAATTTGGAAATATATCTTGGAAAGATATTTGGGCAAATAAATAATGTGGGAAATTATTTATTGTGTGATGGTTGCTTGTGGATGTTAATTGATAGTTAAATAACCGACTATCAATATTGGCCAAATGCGCTGATCGTTTTGAAGAGACCGGGATCGGGTTTCCGTATACCGGGATTCTAGGTCTGGAGACTCGAATACCACTTCGATCCGGTTTGTACGTTTCGTGTAACGTGTTCGGAGTCGAAGATGGAGCTGTGAAGTGCAAGGGCTAGTCGCTACTAATCCTGAGGATATTTCCAAAATGGATGTAGTAGGAATAGTGCCTTCGGTTCCGTTCGAACCCGGGACGGACTTGTATGGGCGAATGCTTTCGTGACATCGTCAGGTGGACGATGGGCATTCTAAGGGATATGTGCTATAAAGGTATCGTTTAGCCTCGAGCCTCATCAACCGGGAATGACTGAAAATCAGGGGTTATGCAGCAAGGCTTCGTGGGTAGCGCCCACTGGAGAGTATGGTCATCCCTGTCTAGATGTCCCTTTTTATTTCGGCTTAGTGGTGCGGTTGCTGATCCCAACCGTGGGATGATCATATTCGGAATTGCCCATAGGTGATTCCGGTCTTGTGTTGCAGGGGAGCGGGCGTACTCCTCGGTACTGTGATCTAGGCCACGTACTGTGACAGGTGGTACCCCAGTGCCTAGTCATTCGTTGGAAATCCATTCTCCCTACGTGCCTGTACGGTTTTGATTGTGCCCAACTATTGTTGAAATGTGAGATGCAAGCATTTCAGCTAGATTCTATTTTACTTTCTATAGACACTATTATAATATCAGAGGATTTAATATAAAGTGTTTTAGCTATCGTAAGGTAAAAACCCGACATGTTTATTTGTGGCGTGGTCTTACGAGATGCTTTTGTTTTCAAAGGATTTTGAAACTTTAATAATCAATTTGAGTGTGATTTTCTCACGCTGGTTTTCCAGACTGACTCGGGTATTGTTTTATATGATGCTCGGGTCAGACCGAGATAAACAGGTTCAGGATATGATGCTGTGGAGCTCAGGAGACGAGCTGGATGACGATACGTACTCCCGTACTTGCTATTATTTTTCCGCTGTGTACTCAGTTGTATGTTATGGATGTTGATGTACTTTGATGATGTACTCTGATGATGTATTGTATAAACAGATATAGTTTTGATTTGTGTAAAGATCTGTTGATATATATTATATTTTATTCCGCTGCGATGGTTAGATTCTGATGTTGTTTTCTATTTTTCTTTTTCTACCTCTTCTTCTTAACTAAAATGGTTCGATTTTCCGGGTCTGGAAAGTCGGGTCGTTACAGTTATTACTAGGTTATCTTAGTGATATTTTCCTATCTTGGTAAAATATCCTTGCATCATACTTATTTAACCAGTTCATATCCAAAATAATCCCATGCCCACAAAGTCAAACATATGCAACTACAAAATATATGACCTAATAATACAAATCTAAATGGTCACTTCTCATTCCAAGAGTTGCATACCCTCCTATCAGATATGCAACCATTAAGGAAGTAAGTAGGTATGAGGGTTCTAGATTAACTCATCTACCAAACAACGAGATATAAAAGAATGTGACGCACAAGTATCAAACAATACTCTTACAGGTATGCCATGAATCAAAAGCGTATCTCCTATCATAGTCTTCCTTTTATCCTCTGCTATGGGTCTCGAGGTAGCTGGTTCCAAAGCAAATACTTTTCCTTTCTCAACTTTTGCTGGTTCCTTGCACTGATTCTTATAATGTTTAATCTGATCACAATTAAAACACTTGATGTTCTTCCTTCCAATAACCTTCTTTCCATCTCTTGAACGACACTCATTTGCAAAATGCCATTTCTTGTCACATTGTAGCAACATCTGTTTTTCCTTTCTTTGCGGCTCCACCCTTCCAAGCTTCCTTTTTTTGAAAGAATTTCCTTTTCTAATTCTACCCACTCTGAGTCTCCATTACTTTGCTACTACCAAAGAAAGCAAGCATCTCTTCATTCCCCAGCACCATCTCCACTACTACATCATACGGATCCCTGAGATGTGGTAAGGTTGCTCTAGCAAGCTCTGCTCTTAGTCCATGGATGAACTTTTCATTTCCATTAATCACAATATCCACCATAGCATACCCATACCTGGATAACTCCTCAAACCTAGTTTCACACTTCAACACAGTCATGTCTCCTTGCACTAACTCAGCAAACTTCCTTAGCAAGCCAACTTGGAAATTTCAGACATAAACCTCTCCTCGAACCTCCTCATGAACTTTGCCCAAGTCAAGTTCTCCTCTAGCACTCCAACAGTTACACTGTTCCACCAGTATAATGCAGCTCCTTGCAGTTGTAAGGATGCCAACCTCCTTTTCTATTTATAATTCAGACCTAAATCATCAAAAATCCTTCACAATGGAGCAGCCAATTCTCCATCTTGATCGCATCCTCAGTTCCAATGAATGGCTTTTCTCCAAGTCTTGCATAATCCCTACTCAAAACAACATAGCTGTTAACAATAGGGGCTTCATGATTTGCTCCTTTAACATTACCACCAACTAATCCAGCACAGCTTCTGCTTGCATCATATTGACGAAGAACTGATACATAGCTCTCATATCCACTGGTGGTGTTCCAACACCAACATTAGCAACCGTTTTTCTACTCGGATTCCTCCTTGTATTGGGCCTAACATTTTCATTAGTAGTAGTGCTTCCTTCACCGAGATTGACCATTCCATTTCCTGCCTCCATACCTTACTTTCCTTAAATCTGCATTCGAACCTTAGTAAGATACGGAAGAATGCTCTAAGAGAGATGGAAAGAATAGCGATAAGATATATACTTACATATAGAAAATACAAGTACATTACTATAACGTTATCCCATACCCTAATATTATTCTCTAATTAATTTGGATTATGTTTTTAAAATCTTTTAATCTTTTAAAATTTACATAAACCCGTGCTCTGATACCAAGTTGTAACATCCTCCATTTTGAGGCCCTCTAAACTAACTGCTATAGATGCTGTAGTAATCTATGATATTAATTTTCGATGAAAAAATACGGTAATGTTATTTGTATCAATAACATCAGAAGCACAAGAATATGAAATTTTCTTAAACATAATTTCAAAACAACTTTCGCATTTTATTTCAAAGATAATATTTCATATTCATTACATAATTCCAAACATTGCCCAAGTTCAGATAAAATATAATTATTACAAAATACTCCAAAAGCGACATATGAAGATGATGCCCCTTGGTTGATCAGAGTTTACTATTAGACAATCATAACATCTATCATTACAAACAGTCCACCCAGTAGATAATATATATATATATATATATTCCTACATAGTTAGATATGCCTCCTGCATGTCTTCGAAAGCCTTATTCGTCCAACCTAAATAACCTTAACATGTGAACCTTACTCTCGAACTACTTAATTGAGTACCCGAGAGTTAAAGGGTAAGAACAAAAACTTCGGGTCAGATAAAATGTCTAGTGTGAATAATAATATGTCATCACGGTAACCATATATTTAGTGAGACCACGCCGCTGAGCGGAACGAATTTCCCCCTTCACTAGTATCCTCTAACTATATGTCTCTTATAAATCAAACACCTCCAACCACAATGGTTAAACTAGACAATATAAAATAATCATATGCATGCATGCAACATGACCAATCATGACCAATCTGTCTAAATTAATAGACTATCTATCCCATATTATAATTTTCTCAAGATGAATATAAACCTATATGGCTGACTCGAGCCTACTAGAGACACAAAATTTTCTAACTTACCATTAGAAGAAAACTGGACGATTTGTCCAAAACTTACTACTCCGAGGGTCATTTTGATCCTAATGGTTTTACTGGCTAACAAATAACCTATCTCAACTTTGTGTATTCCTTTCTATGCATAAACCTACTTTTAATCTTAACCGTGACAAAGCCCTATACACTGGAATTTTGGACTAATATCAACTAAGGGCTAATTGCTGAAGTATAGGACGCGACCCTACACCAATCCCATCTGGTTTACTAACCTCTAAGTTGATTCATCCTTCCATCCTATCATAATTTATCTTAAGGTGATAAGAATAACAATGTCATTAGTAAAATTCTGGGCTAAATACCCTTTTTATACTTCCTTGAAAACATAAACCTTTATAATTGATTTATCCCTGAAATCATACTCTAAAATAAGGAAAATATAGCCCTTTACTCTATCTAAATTATTATGCCAAAATATGCTTTTATAAAATATCATTAATGAATTTTGAAACCACTTAGAGGTTGTTGCCCCTCAAAACTATTGGCTACAAAGCCAAAACAATACAACTCTTAAATTGATAAAGTGAGGCATAGGTATTGCCGACATGGGTCATCGCCCCATTTAATTTCGAAAATTGTGTTAAAGAATCTGATTCAACAAAGAATAAAGCTATAAGGCCGATGTGGATCTATGTCGCCTAGCATAGTATCGAGTTTCATAGGTTTACATAGTACAAGGTTTTAAAGCTTAAAAATATGGGAATGGTGACATTGATAACTTTTAACGTCAATGTCTTAAAGTAAAGTGCGGCGTCTCTATAGCCAATATAAAATAGGTGGCATCATTGCCTTATAGAAAAGTGCGTTGTCCTTTCCTCTATATATATTATTGAAGATATGCAGCGCCGTTACCGCTATAGACATTAATGTCATCACTAAGTGCGACACGATAGTATAAGATACATGTATAAACATGCGATATCGTTATACCCGATATGAGAATAAGCGGCATATTGCCTTATACAGTCGGTGTAACGACCCGATATTTTGGACCATTCGCATCCATTATAAGTGTATAGGTAGACACTCATGCCGAAAATTGAATTGCTCAAAATACTGCGTTGTTAATTTAAATTTGGAAAAACTGAACATATACAGTAAATAAAATAATCACAGATCACAGACACAGAGTAATAATTGCAGCGGAAATAAAAGAGATAGTAGTTCATGAAGCTACTATATAAATATATAAATTACATCAGAGTTAAACCAGATACAACGGAAGAGTAACACGATACATCAGATACAAATCAGAATACATCACTGGAATCATCGAATACTGAAAGCAGAATAGATGGCTGGATCTTCAAGCAAAGCTCCAACTCCAAAGGTGAGTCTCGAACACTGGTACACTCAGTCTGACCCGAGCGTAAAGCAAAACACAAAACACTCGAGTCAGGATTAACATTCTTATATTTATAAATCCAACTCAAGTGAAATAGCAAATGAAATACAAGTAACTCAAAGGATGTTTGGAATAACCATCCTTTAAGGATCCGTTAAACTATCTACTATGTAGTAGTGTACGATAAGTAGATAATGTCTATCAGTAATATAAAGATATCAAAATAGTGTTAAGGCGTTACCATTATTCCCCTTAACACATTTTATATAAGCGTTATAGTCTATACAGCACTGTAAACTCCACCGTAAACTAGTGGGCTATCAGGGAGTACTCCATAGGTATAACACAAAACAAATTCGTAGTGGTCGCGTATATAGGGATCCAAGTATGACAAGGCACATGAGGCAATACCCAAGGTAGTGAAACTACCGTTTGCCTGATCCGGACTGGTGAGAACGCATCGCCGCAGCGATCGCAACATCGCGAAACAACACTCCCAAAATCAAGGGTGCACCAATCGACAACAAGTAATAAGTAGTTTCGAAGAAGTGTGTTCGCTTGAGGTAGCTGACCTCCATTGGCCCGGCACGGCTCCTGTTTTAGTCATTTCCAATTTGACACAAGTGTCAAGGCTATCCATTATCGTTCTCTTTCTTCAGTCATCACGTACATCATTCCAACCACTTCATTCTGGATCACACTCCGCGTATAGTTATTAAAGTGGTTTTCGGTTTAGACAGAGAGTATGTCCCTAACCGATTCCGGTCTCTTTAATAACTTTCGAAATTATTACACCGATTGGTCATTTATATTTTTCGAAAACCAAATCAATTACAATTTTAATTAGAATTTGTAAATCAACATTTCATTTCTCTTTTGAAATCAATTTCCATAATTTACGTTTTAAAACTTCCAAATTCATAATTCCAAAATCTTATAATTCAATTCCAATTTCTATTTAAAACAATTCAAATATTGATTCAAGTTCGTAAATAAGTTTCATCCCAAATCATTTAAAATTAATTTAATTTAACATTCAAATCAATTTAAATCCCTTGATCAATTTTATTCAATGTTCATTAAGTAAATTTATCATTCAAACAATTTCTATTTAACTTCCAATTCATTAAATCCATTATTTAAATTCAACTTCATTATATCAAAACTTACAAATTGAATTAAATTAAATTCATCAAACCAAATTCTTTAAATTTCAAGTCTTATATTAATTTCAATAAATCACATTTTATTTCTTGTTAAAGAAATTCAATTTCACTTATTTACTTACTTAAATAATTTTCCAAAACTTAATTAATAAAGAAACTCAATTTCAATTATTTACGAAGTAAAATTCATTTATTCAAAAATTCAATTTCACTTATTAAAGAATTCAATTCAATTTAATCATTAAATAATTCAATCTTATTTAATTATTAAATAATTCAAAACTTAATTATTAAATAATTTCAAAGTTTAATAATTTCAAACTTGATTATAATTTCAAACTTAATTCCATCATTTCTCAAATTAAACTACATTCTTCCATCAATTACATTGTTAACATTTTGTTTCAGATTATTAAATATTAACATTTTCCTTTCATTAAAAATTCAAATTTCAACTTCATTTCAAAACCATATTATTTATTCAAATAAAATCTTTATTAAATTTTAAATCAAATTATTGACCAATCGGGTTTTATTAAATTCTCTATCCTAGGTCAAGTTCATTTGGGTATTTATCATTTCAACCCGATTCCAATTCAATTCAAAATCAAAGCATAGCAAAGGGAACTTGCAGTGTGATAACTGGGATGGTGTCAAAGTAAATAAACAAGCAATAACAACAGCCAATATCAATCCAATAATCAATTTAAATAATCCCAAAATAATCGTATTAATCGCATTGTTGTTTGTGCAAATTAATATAATTATTTCTAGAATCTACACTATCATTTCATGCAGATTAAAGATTATTACATTACGGTTCTTCACTTGTCATCTATTTACAATTTCATACATCATCAGTTTAAACAACATACAATTGATGGTTCAAGGTGTAGTTAACACTATTTTTCTATGTGTCAAATGATTAAACATTTAAGGGGTCAGATTTAACCAATTTAACTAACCAAATTCAACACATATGTCGATTCAAATTTTAACTATTCTTCGTCAAATTCAGTTGCATAATATTTATCACTTTAGACATTAAAATTTACATCCAATATAAACATCAATCAATCAATCAATTATCAACCAAACTGTATTATCATCGCATAAATAATTAACAGATAATGGTGTCAGATGTCATAGGTGAACAGATACGGGTAATAGCATATATAACAGTGTAAATAACTAACAGCAGCATATTTCAATTGTCGTTTCAATTGAAATCAAATTTAATAAATAAAAGAACGTTAATCGTGAGTGATTGCTCACCTTCAGAGGTTAGAGATTATTAGACAAAGGAATGAGCTACGAATTCCAAAGCAACGCTGGATGGACAGACTTGATGCAGAATAATAGGCGCGACGGACAAGGCTGATAATGGGAAAATCGAAGAGAATGATTGAATCAGTTGATAAAATGGACTAAATATATATATGAAATCAATATTTAATTTAAAACTAATCATCATATATACATAAGATTTAAATAAATCTTGTACAAAAGTAACCTTTTATATATAAAATATTAAAATAAATATTCATTTAATATCATATATGTTCTTCCAAATGTAAAGGCAACGCATGAATCCAGATGTACTTCCTTATACATAACAACCGTGCAGACTACAAATTTAATGCAAACCATAGATCAACACTTGAAACACATATATTTTCAAGCTACTGTATATGCTGTTATCCCGCCTTTTGGCAAGGCCAGGACACCAAGAAGCCGACTAGAGAACAAGGATAGCACGCCATGGATATCACTGAATTTTGTCCGAGCCCAGAATGAGCTACAATTGATAGGACATGACAAGAAAGGCCATAGAGATCAGCACCTCAAATTTCAAGTCAATCCGGACTCGTACGCTCAAGTTATGATCGAGTCAAATTGGAGGGAAAAGCCCAGATTTCGTATCCATCACTCTGGGCAATTTCGTATCCATCACCGAAGCCCTAGTTCGAATCCATTAAGCTTCGTACCAACCAGCTTCGGATCCATCGAGGTACCCAGGTTCGACTCGATTTCCTTCGTATCCATCGAGCTCGTATCGATGGACTTCATACACACCAACAATTGAAGGACCTCGTATCCATCAGCCAACGTCTGCTTCGTATCCATCATTCAACATCTACTTCGTATCCATCACTCGGTGCTTGCTTCGTATCCATCGGACCAGTGCTCTTCGTATCCATCAGAGGACCTCACTTCGAATCCATGCCTAATGACTTGTTCGTATCCAACGAGTCAACTGACCAGGGATGACGTGTCTTCCATCGAAGTAAACGAGGCGAGATGCCTGGAGTCGAAGCAGTCCATGCGGCACAAAGACCGGATCGAGACGAAGCGCGCGCGTTATGTCATCCCTCGATGCGAATGCGCCGAAATATATGGAGTCGACGCGGTCGACTCGGAGTAGAAACTGGATCGAGGCGAAGTGTGCGTTCCACGTCTTCACAGGGGCGCGTGACACCATCGATTCGAAGCCCCCAGCTCAGGGAGATGGATTCGAACCAGGCAGCCTAGCGAAGAATATCGTCTCGTATCGATGATATCTCTCAATCCACTGATCCAAACACGATGAAATTTTAACTGGAGGTTGCACACATAACAAGGAACGTCTCCACCAATTTTGAGCTCAATTGGAAGTAATCTTGATCGATACGAAATGATTTCGTATCGATCACAGATTGGCTTGAAACTCTCTGAAAGTGGTCGAATGGGTCCCCTCACGTGTCAGGCCAAGTCTCCCGGAGTTTGAGCGAAATCCAAGCCTCCGACGCCTATAAATAGAGCCCCAGAATCAACGGAAAAAGGATCTTTTTTCTCTGAAGCGTCCAGACTCTGCCGGATTGAGATTTGCATCAGACATTCGCTGTCAATTTCGAATTCTAAACTGTAATCCGCTGTTCATTGCTGTAAACGCTTGTAATCATTGAAAGAGAATCAATAAAATCATCAAAACTTCATAGTGGACGTAGGCTATACGCCGAACCACTCTAAAGTGCTTGTCTGTGCACTTTATATTCCTATTTGTTGGAGTTTTTGTTAGATAATCTCTGTTTTACATTTATCATCTTCATTTTATCTCTTCAAACAACTCCCGAAGTGTGTTGTGCCCATTTTTGGTACAACCACTTTGGTGCTTTCACTGAGAAAACCAGCTTTTTCTCCTGCTCGTTGGATCTGCCGTCGATACCGGATTGCACAAATCCAAGAGGAAGATCCAGATATCCAGTCCGGAATCCTTCCATTCTATTCAGATTTGCTCAAAATCTAGGAAAGGACTCCACCACCGCCAATGGTCAGCACAAGAACTAGCGCCACCGCTGCAGAGCAAGAAGGCAGAGACAGGCAAAATCCCACACAGCCACCTTCTTCCAATCAAGACAATGCCACTCATTCGGACTCAACGGGGCTGGTCACCCGACAGGAGTTTCAAGTACTGCTCCAGGAGCTGACCCAAAGCCGTCAGCAGTTGGCAGAACAGTTACGCGCCAATATCGAGCTGACCAACCAGCTAAACCGCCGGGGGCACAGAAGGTCCAGGAGAGATGATGTCTCCAGAGCGTCTACCGAAAGCTCAGCTTCATCTGATTACCACCGCCAAACTACCCGTCCTCGACTAGAGGGGAGTCGCGCTCAAGCTGCTGAATATCAACCCGCCTTAACTGTTGGGCAACTGAGGGTAGGACCGTCGACAAGTTTCCAAACCGGTCCCTCAACACGAGGAGGTACTGCCCCACAGTACACCACGGATAACCGCGCCACAACCGCCGCAGCAGAGACAAGGATCGATACCCGAAATCAATCTGAGCCGATGAATCAACAGCGAGGACATTCTCCTGAACCTTATGTCCCAGAAGACGTTGAGCCAAGGAGGCGAGATACGGATCGTCGACAGCGCCCGATCCCTACTCGCGCCATGGAACCCGACCACGCCTTAGCTCATCACGCTCCGAATCTGCCTGTTTCGGATATATCAACCATGATACGTCAAATGATCCGCGAGAGTCAGGGGCTCACCAATGATGACTGGGGGATTTCCCGTAGTCATACCCCTTTCACAGACGAAGTGTTGCATGCCGAACCCCCTAGGCGATTCAGAATGCCTACTCTCCCGATGTATGAAGGGAATAGTGACCCCAACCAGCATATTCTGAAGTATGAATGGTCGATGAGCGCTGCGAGGGCCGACGACGCAGTGAAGTGTCGAAGTTTCCCCATCTCTCTGGGGGGGATCGCGACAATGTGGTTTACCCGCCTACCACCTAGATCAATTTCTTCGTTCGATCAATTGGCCAAGAGGTTTGTGGAACAATTCCGGATGCATGTTGCTAGGCCAAAAGACGTCAACACCTTGTCCAGCGTCACTCAAGCTCCTGGAGAGACACTCAGGCGTTACCTGGAGAGGTTCCACGCAGCATGCGTCGAGATCACCAATCCAAACGATAATTCAATCTTAATGGCTCTGACCAAGGGGATTGATCCTGATTCTGAATTCGAGAACTGGCTGGCTGGGAAACCGCCCGCGTCGTTGGACCGTTTTTACTCCAAGGCCGCTCAATTCCTGCGGCAAGAGGATGCAAAACAGTCTAGGAAACAGGACGACGCGAGGCCCAGCATTGAGGGAATACAGAGCAATGTGGCAGTTAAACAGTCCGGCGAGAGTTCCGGGAAAGTTCAGCTGAATATACAAAACAAGCAAACCCAGCAGAGAGGAAGCAATGGGCAGAATAAGAAGAGGGACGAAAACCGAGGTCCACGACGTAGAGCTCAGATGTTTGACAGTTATACACCGCTAAACACGTCATTGGAAAACGTATACTTACAGACTTGCAACACTGTACAGTATAAGAAGCCTGCTCCGAAGCCCTCATCGGAGAGACAGATTCAGACAAGGAAATTCTGTAGGTTCCATGAGAGCTATGGACATAATACCAATGAGTGTCGACACTTACAGGACCTCATCGAAAAGCTGATTAGAGAGAGGAAGCTAGATCAGTTTGTACGGGCGCCGCAGCCTGGCGGAGCGGGCCCCTCGAATCAAAATCGTTCACAAAATCAGGAAAGAGAGGATGAACCCGCTCGTGCGGGCGGGAGATTAGTTATCAACACAATAAGTGGTGGCCCCTATCCGGCAGACAGAAGCTGGGGGGAAATGGAGTCGTATGCCAGTTCTATCAGGCATGCGGACTTCGAGTGTTATAGTAATTGCGAGGATGGGACCCCGGCAAAGCAACAAAAGATAATGTCCGATGATATCGTGTTCAGGAGCCGAGACGCCGATAAAGTCGAAGCCCCTACTATCGACCCACTAGTCATATCCGCCCAGGTAGGTCCTGCTTGGATGAAGAGGATCCTGGTTGACAGTGGGAGCTCTGTAAACATCTTGCTCAAACGGGCTTACGATCTAATGAAGATGGAGACAAAGGATTTGAAACCCTGTTTATCCAGAATCCATGGTTTCAACGGAAGTGCCACGATACCCATCGGAATAACTGAACTCCCAGTCGAGTTAGGCGTTGGAGAACGCCGGAGGGTCCGCATGTTACAATTTGTTGTGCTAGAGATAGATTCGCCATACAATGCGTTTCTAGGTCGACCAGCTTTAGCCGAGTTCAGGGCGGCGATCGCCCCATGGTGTCTGACTCTGAAATTTCCCACTGATCATGGGATTGGAGTTGTTCAAGGAGATCAGGCCTCGGGAAGGGCCTGTTATGTTGCTGAGCTGCGCGGGGCGCAACGTAAAGAGAAGGGGAAGGGCGTAGAGGAATCTCTCTGCGTCCGTTCTATCGATAATTGACAATTGACGCCTGGGCCTCGGCCCGGGCACCACGACCAATTCCTGAAAGACCTGGACCGCAGGGACAACGAGGATAAAGACGAATCAACGGAGAGTCAAGCCTCTCCAGCCGAACTGACTGTGCACGTCCCAATCAGTGAGGATGATGATTCAAAGATGCTGAAAGTTGGGTCCCAACTAAACAAGCAGACACAGCAGGAATTGGTCGAATTTCTTCGGGCGAATCTCGACGTCTTCGCCTGGACACATTCTGACATGTGCGGGATCTCGCCGAGCATTGCAAGTCACTCCCTGAATATAGATCCGCGACATGTCCCAGTGAAACAGAAAAGACGTGGTATGGATCCAGAGAGATCTGCCGCCCTTAAGGAGGAAGTTGATAAACTACAATCGAATGGGTTCATTCGAGATGCCTTGTATCCAGAATGGGTGTCCAACCCTGTACTAGTTCGGAAACCAAACGGGAAGTGGAGAACCTGTGTTGATTACTCTGACCTAAACAAGGCCTGTCCAAAAGATAGCTTCCCACTTCCACGAATCGATCAGCTCGTAGATTCGACGGCCGGACATGAACTACTATCCTTTATGGACGCTTATTCCGGCTACAATCAGATACCCATGCATTTGCCTGATCAGGAACATACCAGCTTCATGACCGACCTGGGACTCTATTGTTACAAAGTCATGCCGTTTGGTCTAAAGAACGCTGGAGCAACATACCAACGCTTAGTCAACCGAATGTTCGCTGATCAGATTGGGAAGACCATGGAGGTTTACGTGGATGACATGCTGGTGAAGTCCCGATTCTCCACCGATCACGTCAGAGATTTGAATTCAATGTTCAGCATCCTCCGGGAGTATGGAATGAAGCTCAACCCACTCAAATGTCACTTTGGTGTTGCATCCGGAAAATTCCTTGGGTTCATTGTCAACGCCCGAGGAATAGAGGCGAATCCTGAGAAGATCTGGGCTATTAGAAATTTGCGAACCCCTAGAACTATAAAACAAGTCCAGAGTCTTAACGGGAAGGTCGCAGCATTGAGCAGGTTCATTTCAAAGTCCACCGACAAATGCATTCCTTTCTTCGACCTGATCCGGAAGGGCAAACGAAACTTTGAATGGACCACGGAGTGTGAAGGCGCGTTCCGATCATTAGTTCAACATCTCTCCACACCTCCGATCTTGTCAAAACCGGTTGACCACGAGCAACTATATCTCTACCTGGCAGTATCAGAACATGCGATCAGTGCTGCTCTAGTCCGGGAAGAAGACAAAGTGCAAAACCCGGTCTACTATGTTAGTAAGCGACTAACAGGAGCTGAAAGAAATTATCCAAGGCTGGAGAAACTAGCTTATTGTTTGGTTATTGCCTCAAGGAAGCTCCGTCCTTACTTCCAAGCTCATCCGCTTATTGTGTACACCGACCAGCCGTTACGACAGGTCCTTACGCGGCCTGAGACGTCTGGTAGGTTACTCAAGTGGAACATTGAGCTAAGCCAATTTGATATCGCATACGCTCCGCGGAGGGCCATTCAAGGACAAGTCCTGGCTGATTTCATAGCCGAATTCACCGTTCCGGAAGACTTACCCGAAACCAGTGAATCTCCCGAATACATCTGGAAGCTGTATACTGATGGTGCGTCAAATGATCGGTGTTCGGGCGCTGGGGTTGTACTTGAGACTCCCGAGGGCCGATCCATATGTTATGCTCTTAAATTCGACTTTCGTGCAACTAATAATGAAGCCGAATATGAAGCCCTCCTGACCGGCCTAAGGCTTGCCAGAGATTTGAGAATTATTGCTGTAGAAATTTATTGCGATTCGCAGTTAGTGGTATGCCAGGTGCGAGGAGAATACCAGGCAAGAGACAAAAGACTGGCCGCTTACTTGACACGAGTTCAGGAAATCCTAAACCAGTTTGATTATTATGCCATCTATTATGTGCCTCGGGAACGCAATCAGAAAGCCGATTCACTGGCGAAGTTAGCCAGCACGGGCGAAGCACAGCAAATGGGACTTGTCCCCGTTGAAACTTTAGCCACTCCGAGCATCGATCGGATAGAAACGAACTCTGTATTTGAAACCGCTTCCAGTAAAGAATCTTGGATGACTCCATATCGGAATTACATTGAGAATGGGGTGCTACCTGAACCTAGAAATGAGAAGAGACAAATTCAGCGAAAAGCCTCGCGGTTCGTCATCCAAAACGGAGTCATGTACAGGAGAGGTTATTCCGTTCCTCTCCTCAGATGTATCGCCCACGAGGAAATCAAACGAGTGCTACATGACGTGCACGAAGGAGAGTGCGGCGATCATACCGGCGGGCAAGCTCTCGCTAAAAAGATACTCCGATATGGGTACTACTGGCCGACGGTGAACCGAGATGCGGCAAACTATGCCCGAAAATGCGATAAATGCCAAATACATGCCCGAATTCCGAGAGCTCCGCCAACTGAAATAACCCAAATGGTCAGTCCCTGGCCATTCGCAATGTGGGGCATTGACATCATCGGCGCTTTGCCTTTAGCAAAAGGCGGTGCGAAATACGCCATCGTCGCAGTTGATTACTTCACAAAGTGGGCTGAGGCCGAAGCCCTAGCAACCATTACGACAAAGAAGGTGATAAATTTCGTGGTTCGCAACATCATCTGTCGATTTGGACTCCCGCATACTATCATCACTGATAACGGAGCCCAATTCGAGAGTGCGGAATTCAAGAATTTCTGTCAACGGTTTCATATCCGCAAAATGTTCTCGGCTGTCGCACACCCCCAAGCGAATGGGCAGGTTGAAGCTGTCAACAAAGTTATAAAATCGATTCTGAAGAAACGATTAGAGAAGGCTGGGGGCAAGTGGGTCGATGAACTCCCTATGGCATTATGGGCCTATCGAACGACCCACAAAACCGCGACCGGACACACTCCGTTTTCCATATCTTATGGCTCAGAGGCCGTTATTCCGGTCGAGACAGAAGTGCTCTCTCATCGCGTGACTTATTATGATCCAAAAACAAACGCTATACTCCTAGCCGAGTCTTTAGATCTATTGGATGAAAAACGGGAGGAGGCTGATTTGAGAGCAGCCGCACATCGAAGCCGGGTCGCCCGATTGTACAACACCAGAGTTTGGCCTCGAACCTTTGAACTCGGCGACTTCGTGCTCAAGAGAATCTATCCAGTTCCTTCACACATGAAACCGAACTGGGGAGGGCCGTATGTAATTACACGAAAGCTCGGAGATGGTACATTCAAGCTGTCGACTGTTGACGGTCTCGATTTACCGAGGGCTTGGAACAGCGAAAGTCTCCGCCGCTACTACATATGACAGGCTTTATTTGTTTCATTCTATTTAGCAATTTGTTTCTGCATTTCGAAATTTGAATTTTGTAATAAGGCAACTGACTTTGCCGCATTTTCTTATTTCAGCAATAAAATGCCACTTCTTCGAGCCAGAGCTGTGATTCATTATGTACGATATACAACATCACGATGCACGAAGAGCTAAATCCCATCACGCAATGGGACTTATTCAAATGGAGAGTGGCTGTGATACGACCGGCCACTCACTAGGTGAAACCCGAGCTCGGGGACAAGCCATGACACCGATATTAATAGGATTGACACACGACAATCCTACAATTAACTCCATATTCCCAGAGTGCGAAGTGGAGTATAAACATTCAACTCCATATTCCCAGAGTGTGAAGTGGAGTATAAACATCCAACTCCGTATTCCCAGAGTGTGAAGCGGAGTATAAACACTTAACTCCGTATTCCCAGAGTGCGAAATGGAGTATAAGCATCTAACTCTGTATTCCCAGAGTGCGAAGCGGAGTATAAACACTTAACTCCATATTCCCAGAGTGCGAAATGGAGTATAAACATCTAACTCCATATTCCCAGAGTGCGAAATGGAGTATAAACATCTAACTCCATATTCCCAGAGTGCGAAGTGGAGTATAAACATCTAACTCCATATTCCCAGAGTGCGAAATGGAGTATAAGCATCTAACTCCGTATTCCCAGAGTGCGAAGCGGAGTATAAACACTTAACTCCATATTCCCAGAGTGCGAAATGGAGTATAAACATCTAACTCCATATTCCCAGAGTGCGAAGTGGAGTATAAACATCTAACTCCATATTCCCAGAGTGCGAAGTGGAGTATAAACATTCAACTCCATATTCCCAGAGTGCGAAGTGGAGTATAAACATCCAACTCCGTATTCCCAGAGTGTGAAGCGGAGTATAAACACTTAACTCCGTATTCCCAGAGTGCGAAATGGAGTATAAGCATCTAACTCCGTATTCCCAGAGTGCGAAGCGGAGTATAAACACTTAACTCCATATTCCCAGAGTGCGAAATGGAGTATAAACATCTAACTCCGTATTCCCAGAGTGCGAAGCGGAGTATGAACACTCAACTCCATATTCCCAGAGTGCGAAATGGAGTATAAACATTCAACTCCGTATTCCCAGAGTGTGAAGCAGAGTATAAACACTTAACTCCATATTCTCGGAATGCGAAATGGAGTATAAACATTCGACTCCGCATTCCCAGAGTGCGAAGCGGAGTATAAACAGTCAACTCCATGTTCCCAGAGTGCGAACAACCGCTTACGAGATGACGCATATCCCCGGAGTGTGGATGGAACGATTCATAAGAGAACAAGCGTAGTTCGACCACTCGGTCCTCGCTTGGTGCCATCACAAGCTGATCATCACAACTTGACCCCGAAACTGGGGGCAGAAGCAAATGTTAGTCATTGCCCGAAACTATACGATGCTCAGCTCCGATGCGATCCCCTATCACAGTTCGAGTCCGAAAGTTCCATACTTAACAAGTAAAATGAGCTATTCTTGAAGCAATCAGAAAATGCAAATACACTGGACCAAAGTCCGAACACTGCAATATTCAAGCATAGAAAGGAACGCAAGCTGAAGCTAAAAGACAAAATTTTATTCCAACTAACTCAAAAACAATGCTTCATACATGAGTTCTTTCCAAAATGTTCCTACTAGCAGGGGCCGAACCCGCATCTAAACACAGCCTACAAAAGGGAAAAGACAGAAAAAATAACAAAAGCCCCTAACTGCCTATGGAAAGGATGTCTAATCCTTCTGTTTCCTCAGTTTCTTCTTCCTCGAAGAGCTACTGGAGCCACCAGTACCCTTTCGCTTGGAGCCTTTCTCCTTAGGCAAGCTCCCTTCGGGCAGAGGCATAATGTCAACATCCTCGTCTGAGCTGGACTCTATAGGGATACTTCCCGAGGGAGGAGTGGGAGGAACAGACTCGGCAGCTGGAGGAGGGGCTGGCACATTAGTATCAGTAAGTGTGCCCCCAGGGGACACAGTCATAAGAGGAGTAGGGCACTGTGCTGCTGCTCCGCCGTCTACTTCACCACCGTGCGCCGCGGCCGCCATCTCGGCATTAATCTCGGCCAACATCGCCGCTTCCCGTCGTGCCCTGGCCTCGCTAGTGTCAGAAGTAGCCGTGAATCCACCCAAGCCAAATGGCAAGTCCGCAAAAGGATCACTTTGACGACCAAGGAGCTCGTTTATCATCTGCTCGTCGAAGGAAAGTGAGCTCCCCTCCGTCACTCCAACTGGTGCCATTGCTGCGACGGAGGTCACCTCAGAAATGATGGCTCCTGGCGCTTGACCTAATACTTGGGTGGTAAGAGGCGCGGCTGGTGCAACTCCTGTCACTGATCAAAGGAAAAGACATGTCATTAGCAACATTCCAACACGGGTTCTTCAATCCAAATATACTGGAAGTTAGTTCAAAGTACCTTCCTCGGTTTGGCTCGAGGTCGTCTGAACTACTTCAGAAGGATGTTCCTTAATAGGAGATAAATGCGGTTGATCTGGGTCATACGCTGGGATAGGATGGGAGTAGATCATCGAGGTTGGCTCAGACTGAGATGACACGACTATCTCAGAACTCGTAGCATGGTGTTCAGCACCAGAGCTCTCTCCGACTTCCTGGATCTGGGCACCAAGCCTCACCTTGTCATGGGAAATCATGGAGTCATGAAGAACCTTCTTTTCATCATCATTAAGGATGCGGTTCTCCAGCTCGAACTCATCAGGGGCTTCATCAGGGTGCCCAGATCTCTCCTCATCAACCAGTAGGTTCCAGGCGTTATAGAGATGTGTGGGGTAATCGTCAAGCCATGTCAAGTCTCGGTGCCTTAGCACATTGGTGTTGTAAGTGACGAGTAGCTCCTCCACCTCGGCCTCAATCCTGGCCTCCGCCTGCCGTACCTTCTCGTCAACCCCAGCCTCAGCCTCACGGGCTTGTTGTATAGCCACTTCCTTCTCCTTACGAAGCGTCACCGCCTGATCACAGGCCTCCTGCGCAGAGACATTAGCTGCGTCTTTTTCCTTAGCCATCTCTGAAAACTTTGACTTCAGCTCGTTAAGCTCCTTGAGAGCGGCATCCCTCTCGGCAGTAATAGAGGTGTTCCTGTGACCCATGTCCTCGATGGCGGTGTAATGTTCTTGCTTCATCCTGGCCATGGCAGCGGTCACTTCATCAACTTTCTTTAAAGCCTCCATTTCAGACTTGCGAGAAGACTCAGCCTCTGAGTTGAGCGCTTTTATGATTTGGTCGTTGCGACCCAGCTCCTTCTCGAGTTTCTCGATGGTGACGCCCCGCTCAAATGCCACTTTAGATGCCTTCCTCGCGGCCCGTCCCCACTCCCTATACTGGAAAAAGATGTCCGCGACATAATCGTGGATAGTGGTTTCCGCGGTTGGCAGGATTCTCTTCAGGTGCGGGGGGAAGACATATCCATCAAAACAGATGTCAGGAAATTCCTTCCTCATCTGTGCCAATTTAAGCGCTCCTTCGCTAGACGCCTCGGTCGGGACCGGCACAGTAGCCGAAGAGGTGGCTATTTCGGTCCTGCGCGGAGGGTCGGACCTCAAAGCTTGAGAAGGCGGCCTAGGCCGTGAAGTTTCGGGAGGACGAGTAACTGCGACCGTAAGAGGTGCAGAGGTCCTGGGGGGAGGAGAGCGAGATCGGGATCGGCGAACATATCCCCTATCTCTGTCAGACTTCTCCTGACCAGAGTGTCCCGTGTCATAATCCCTCTCGCCCTCTCTCCTGCGTGGCTCGTGATAACGGCGCTTACGCAAACTACCAAGCACGGAACCTTTCCCGGACATCGTACCTGAAAAGAAAACCACAAAGAATCAGTAACCCGTTTGCGATGTGTTGTTTATGGTTAGGAAAGTGTGTTGTGCCGTGAGGAGTGTGTGAATGTGTAACCCCCCGGACCAACCAGAAGTGTCAGTCGCATTGGCAAGCTTAGACTCGCTAACATCGACGATATGTCGCGGTCCACCCGACCCAACATCGTGTTGCTCCGGCTCGAAGTCAGGGACTGGAGGGTCAGCAGGCCCTTCGAATTGACCTCCAGCTTGCGGGGAGGACGCCTCCGTAATCTTAACTCCTGGCGAAGGACGGTGCAAAACCACAGACTTCCGCCTCCCAGACTTAGGCTGTTTCGAGGCCACTGCTTTGCCTTTCCTCTTTGCATCGGACTCCGGGGTTGCATTAGCAGGTCCAGCCAACGGTTCCTCGTCAGTGTGAGTTTTCTCGGAATCGGGTTCCTCGATTATCACGACCCTGGGCTTCATCTGCTTGACCTTTTTCCTGGAGACGGTCTTTAATGCACCGTCGAGTCTTATGCTCTGCCTCCGACCGATCAGCCCAAGGACTCTGAGATTCCGATCTGTCAATAACAGTTCAATATTCCTTTCTTCGCTAGGAATCTCTTGGAAGACCCGAACTATTTCTTTATAATAGCCGCCCTCAGGCCGCTGGATGATAGCTGAGAGAAAAAGAGAAGAAGACGTAAGTTTAATTTCACTCCGAAAATTGCCCTGTCAATTAATTAAAAAAGAAAAGGCAATGCTCACGTCTGAACAGCCATCTTCTGGCAAACCCCGGAGGGCATCGAACATAGAACCACTCCGACTTAAAATAGCTTAGCCTAGTCCATGACCCCGCGACAACTTGGCAGTTCCTTACAGACTCCAGGAACGTAAAAGATGGGCTGTCAGTCGGACTCTTGAAATTAAACAGATATCTTATGTCGGTCATACGGGGAGGGCGATGGAGGTACTCCATGAATACAATGAATAAGCTGTTGAGTGAGGCATATCCGTTTGGATGCAATTGAGACGGAGCGATGTCCAGATAAGCCAACACTTCTCTTATATAGTCGTTGAATGGAGGAAGTGTGCCGGCTGCGCACGCATGCCGGTTAAAAGCAGTATACCCCTCCGGGGGATTATGTGGCCTATCATTCGGTCCGGGCAACAATACCTCATCCAAAGACAGACCATGCCTTAAGCATATTCTCCCTAGCATGTCTTCAGAAATATTGGACGGGACAGAATCAGGTGGACTGTTAATGAAGGACGCGTTGGGCAACTCGTCCGGAGCTGGACCAATAGCTTCGGTCTCGATGACCGGAATCTCAATTCTGGGAAGGATAGGGTTCTGAGTTTCTTGCTGCTGCGAACTTGACGGTTCCATCACTAGCTAACTCACGAGAAACCATCATTAGGTGACAAAAAGCCCGTGCATTCCCCAGTGTAAAGTGCATGAATGTGTTGTGTAGTGCGAGTGTTGTGCGTGACTTGAGCAAATTCTACAGAGTTAAAGAAAATATGCAAGCGACGAGATTCTGGAAGTCAGACAAACATGACCGTCATCGCTGACCGTCATGACTGCGCCATCCAGATGATAACGATCGATTCAAGATTAAAGAGTTCGTTGTACTTTTCTGTTAAATGGCAGTTCCATCGACGAGCTCCGAAAGTCAGTCAAATATGCAGTTCTGTGACAAAGTTCTTTTGTGCAAGGCAGAAGCTCGTCGGAGTCAAGTATATGAATATTAAAAGTCTCTTTAAGTCCGTCCAAATTTAGGTTGGAATCGATCGATTGCATTTCATTTCGTATCGAGTCATGAAGATCATGCATCGCAACCCGGCTGTGTTCGAATCGATACATTCGTATCGATCATCTCAGAATGAAAGATGTGTTCGTGTCGATCGCACTGGAATGAAGGTACTTCGTATCGATCGAGTTCGACTCGATACATTCGTATCGGTCAGGCAGGGGTGAGAGCGCTTCGTATCAATCAGGTTCGAATCGATACAGGTCGTGTCGATCAGAAGCAGATCAATTCGAACCGATCGAATTCGCCAATTTCGCATCGATCTGAAAATGATGGCTTCACAACAATTGCCGCTCTCATCTCCCTACCGATACGAACGTATGCTGACTGGATCGATTCGAATATTCCAATTTCAGATCGACACGAGACGAAGATAGGGCGATTTCCTCCATATCTTCTTCTTCCCCAAGGGATCTCAGCTCCATGGCCACGAGTCATTCCCCAATATCGTTTTCTCTCGTCCAGATCTGAAAATTCGTGAAGACTGGACGAAAAAAGCAGGAAAGATGAATGCGCAGACTCGTGATTCGACGTTATTGACATGACTCTATCCATTCATTACCTGATTTCAGCGATTTTTAAACAAAGAAACGAAGGTTTGCTTCGACTCGAAAACGCACACTTGTCCCTCAGTTTATCGATACGAAAGTAAAAGAAGGAATGGAGAGCAACAGTAAAAAGTAGAAAGGTAAAAAAGTGAGAATGGGCTAAGTCTCAGGTATTTATATGAAGCCTAGGACGGAACCGAGTCGATTCGACTCCCAGTCAATCTGACCGGTCGCAACCAGTCAGACGGCACATCGAAACGAAGGCTCGTTTCGAACCCACCAGACTTTATCGGTTCGAAACGCACAGGGAGGCCACATGAATACGATGGGTCGATGCAAACGCTCTATTCGAATCCATCGAGCTGTGCATTCATCGAGGCGAAATGTTCACCAGACACCATCGTTTCAAAACATCCAAATTTTGAGCCATCGATTCGAAACAGAGCAGACCTGTTAATACGAGCGTCAATTTCGTATCCATCAGTATCTATCGATGCGAACATCCATTTCGTATCCACCAGATATCACCAATTCGAATCAGAATTCACCGCGATTTGTGACCATCGATACGAATGATTGTTTCCGTATCCATCAAGTCAACCCACATCGATACGAAAGAAGGCTTTTTGACTTTGAGCATCGATTCATAAGAGGACCGATACGAGAGAATGGCTAAGGGGTACGGCTTTCAAAATTATCCAAAGAAGACATACAACTTTTCAAAGCACGTCATGTTTTCACAAGACGTACTTTGGGGGGCAAATGTTATCCCGCCTTTTGGCAAGGCCGGGACACCAAGAAGCCGACTAGAGAACAAGGATAGCACGCCATGGATATCACTGAATTTTGTTCGAGCCCAGAATGAGCTACAATTGATAGGACATGACAAGAAAGGCCATAGAGATCAGCACCTCAAATTTCAAGTCAATCCGGACTCGTACGCTCAAGTTATGATCGAGTCAAATTGGAGGGAAAAGCCCAGATTTCGTATCCATCACTCTGGGCAATTTCGTATCCATCACCGAAGCCCTAGTTCGAATCCATTAAGCTTCGTACCAACCAGCTTTGGATCCATCGAGGTACCCAGGTTCGACTCGATTTCCTTCGTATCCATCGAGCTCGTATCGATGGACTTCATACACACCAACAATTGAAGGACCTCGTATCCATCAGCCAACGTCTGCTTCGTATCCATCATTCAACATCTACTTCGTATCCATCACTCGGTGCTTGCTTCGTATCCATCGGACCAGTGCTCTTCGTATCCATCAGAGGACCTCACTTCGAATCCATGCCTAATGACTTGTTCGTATCCAACGAGTCAACTGACCAGGGATGACGTGTCTTCCATCGAAGTAAACGAGGCGAGATGCCTGGAGTCGAAGCAGTCCATGCGGCACAAAGACCGGATCGAGACGAAGCGCGCGCGTTACGTCATCCCTCGATGCGAATGCGTCGAAATATATGGAGTCGACGCGGTCGACTCGGAGTAGAAACCGGATCGAGGCGAAGTGTGCGTTCCACGTCTTCACAGGGGCGCGTGACACCATCGATTCGAAGCCCCCAGCTCAGGGAGATGGATTCGAACCAGGCAGCCTAGCGAAGAATATCATCTCGTATCGATGATATCTCTCAATCAACTGATCCAAACACGATGAAATTTTAACTGGAGGTTGCACACATAACAAGGAACGTCTCCACCAATTTTGAGCTCAATTGGAAGTAATCTTGATCGATACGAAATGATTTCGTATCGATCACAGATTGGCTTGAAACTCTCTGAAAGTGGTCGAATGGGTCCCCTCACGTGTCAGGTCAAGTCTCCCGGAGTTTGAGCGAAATCCAAGCCTCCGACGCCTATAAATAGAGCCCCAGAATCAACGGAAAAAGGATCTTTTTTCTCTGAAGCGTCCAGACTCTGCCGGATTGAGATTTGCATCAGACATTCGCTGTCAATTTCGAATTCTAAACTGTAATCCGCTGTTCATTGCTGTAAACGCTTGTAATCATTGAAAGAGAATCAATAAAATCATCAAAACTTCATAGTGGACGTAGGCTATATGCCGAACCACTCTAAAGTGCTTGTCTGTGCACTTTATATTCCTATTTGTTGGAGTTTTTGTTAGATAATCTCTGTTTTACATTTATCATCTTCATTTTATCTCTTCAAACAACTCCCGAAGAGTGTTGTGCCCATTTTTGGTACAACCATATGCGGCTAAGACAAAACAGGAAAAATGTAATATGTATAGCTTATAAACTTATATTTTCACATATGTATATGACTTAATATTATATATATTTGTATTTCAAATTATTATTATTATTATTATATTTTTTTTAACTCACATAAATAATATCATAATTGTAAACCATAAGCTTACATTCTGGAAAACTCCTACAACTTAAATGATTTCACACACACGCTTAACATAAGTGAATCAACACAAAGCTATAACATTAGCAATATTACAAAAAAAATTCAAAGAAATAACTCGCTTTACTGTGCTCTATATATAATACAAATTACAACACACCGTTGTTAGAAACACTTGGTACACATGATTAGCAGCAGCCTGTTAGAAACAGATACAATCAACCGCAGCTTAGTCGACTTTCTAAGGACTTCAACTCAGATTGTAATATAACTACTAACCTATGTATATTTTTAAAACTATTCATACAACTCAGATTGTAATATAACTAACTATACAACTTTGTAAACAAATGTATAAATTTTTTTTTATATAATATAACAACCAACTCAACAACAACTTAGTATGCAGACAACTTTACACATACAAAGTGACAGGAATATATATAAACTTAAACAGCAACAGACAAAAAAAAAATTCTTCTTTTTATCTTTCATCTATGCATATCATATTGAAAGCACTGTATACCGCAACAAATATATATAATATATCAACTAAGTTTAAGTATAAAATATGATATATATTTATATACCTTATATATCATCAAGGGCAAACTAGGGGAAGAAGATGAAGGCCGAGGGCTGCGGGAAGGATCAGCTGGGTCGCTGGCCAGAGAGGTAGAGCCGAAGTGCCGTTCAAGATGAGGTGGTTGTGCTCGGGAATCGGCTCACGGTGGTCGGGATGAAGGTGGGCGCGGCCGTGGTCGAGGGGGTCGGGCTGCGATCGGGGACTGAGGTGGAGGAGGCGGAGATGGCAGAAGACGTGGCAGAGCTGGAAGTGATGTCCGCGGAGGCCACGTGGTGATGATCGGCGGTGAAAGTTTGTTGTGTGGGTCGGAGGGGAGAGTTGTGTTGTAAAAGGGAAGGGAAAGTTTATTGAAAAAGAGGAGGAGGAATGAATGGCAGAAGCAAAATGAATGGGCACGAGCAGGATAATATTTGGATTTGGAAGTAAGCAAAATGAGAAGAGAAAGGTAGGGGAACAGACCATATTGATTGCAGAGGGAATTAATAAAAGAGAAATGAAGAACAGAACGTTGGAACCAATGGAAACAAAGGTCGAAACTGACTGAAAATAAATGCTAGTGGCACATTGAAATTGGAATAGCCACTGAATATTAAAAGCTCAAATGGGTACCGATATGGTTAGCCTGTATTCACGGGTTCCGCTGCGAACCAGACTTCAAAACACAAAATAAATATACCGTACAGATTTGCGCGACGAGACGATCAGAACGGTATACAGATATCAGTGGTACAGTTGAATTATAAAAATTCGAAATTTCTAATAGCGGAAAATGCAAGAAAAACGCTGAAAAATAAGATCGACGGAGCCAAAGATGTCCAAATTTGGAAAAACGACAAACTGACATCTTGCTCAGAAGATGATTTAGAATTTTTCTTTGTAAAAATATTTAGGTTTCAGAAACATTTTATTTTCATCGCTTTTTAACTGATTAAATTGAAGTAAATTTACACGCGAAATAAACTTTCGTATTTTCGGACGAAAATTTACCAGTTGCTATGTTTAACTAGACGCATTTCAAATATCAAATTTATATTTCAAAATTTTATCGTTTAAAATTTAGTGAAATTTCAATTAATAACGTTATTAAAACTAGTTAAATTTATGGGTCGTTACAGTCTCCCCCACTCAAAACTTTTCGTCCCCGAAAAGAAACGAGGTAGGAGAATAGAAACAACTAGAAAGAAAAACAGATTTGAAATACAAAATAATAATTAATTTAAACCATATAAATTCAAATTTTAAATTAATTGATATTTAATAATTTGATTTAATCCATTTGATTTCACTAAAATCAATCTCAACTACTTTTAAATTCATTATCTTATTATCCAATTATCTTCAATTTATAATTTCTAAAACCATAAATTTGAATAGTCTTTTATTATAATCATATTTTTTCAGCAATTTAAAGTCTTCTTTATTCCAAATTATTGTTAAATTTATTCTACTTAATATATCTACTCACATATATTTAACCCATATAAATTAATTTAAAACATAAAAGTTTCGATTTAAATTAATTTACGTATATCAATTTCTTTTAAATTCAAGGTATTTTCATATGTTGATCAAATTTCAATTTATTAATTCTTTCAAAACAAATTTATTAATTCTTTCAAAACAGATTTACGTCATAATTAACTGAGTTTACTAATTATCCTATCTAACTCTATTACATCTTTAATCAAAATTTAGTGTATAACATTTATTATAAACACTCAAATTTTTATTTATAAATTCAATTTATCTTATATATTATCCAATTACATATTCAACTTCTGAATGATTTAGGTAAGTTGTATTAGAATGCAGTTGAACAATATACAAATAAAATTTTCCAATTCAATCATTCAAGTTTAAATATTTATTCCAAATTTTGGTTTTATTTATAATTAAAATCATCCTTTAACCAAATTTAGATTTCCGATTAACTTTAAACAATTTAGAGATATATGTAATATATTTATATCAAATTAAATTAAATTTTAAAATAAGATACCTATATATATATATAAATCAAATTATACTGAAGAAATTCAAATCAAAATATTTTTCAAAACAAAACCGTAGCAAAGCTACAGAATAGTATCTCCACTTCGGAACTCGAAAATGAATGTCGATGATGCGACCGCCATCACCGAAATTATTTTCCAACGACAAAGAGAAGAGCACTGGTTTCCATATTTTAAAATCCTTTGAAAACGATTTCTATTCGAAAATATTTTAAATACTATACACTTTAAAACTTTCAAATCAAAGTTTGAAATCACCAGAAATTTAATTCTCAAATTCTTTATTTAAATTCCTTTCAAATCCCAAATCAAATTATAACCAAGTTTCATAAATTCCTTTATTTATATTATGCAATAATCAATGGTTTACAAAACAAGAAATGAAAATCAAATTATTATCATTTCAGACAACAAATTCATTAACAATTTAATTTCAGAAAACTTATATTTATATATAATATAATCATACAAAACTTTTATTTTATCTACCAAATTTGAAAACAATATTGTGTCAGTTTGCTTTGCTCAAGTGTTTTGGAAATCCTATCGATAGTGTTGATCAAACGAATCGATCGAAAACCCAAATCAACATCAACAACTCAAACAACACAATGTATATTAAAACATTTTAAATATTAATTTACAAATACACTCTCTCGCTCGACGATACAATAATGGATTTCAAAGCAAGGATAGAGATTCAGATTTGACGGACTCAAATCAAAGAGAATTTTAAATTCGAAGATAGATTGAAACAAAGCCAAGATGATTAAATAATCAAAATGGGGAGACGAATAAGTTTATTAAATCGCGGGCAACCTTAATCGGGTCGACCGTGACTTCAAAAATAAGATCGATGTGGAATTCCGAGGTAAATCGACATTCGATCTCAAGAAATAGAATTCAGGTATAGCAGGAGATAGATAGCATCGTAAACCGAGGATACAGAAATCTCCGGTAAATCGATGCTTATTGTAGAGGAGTTTCACCCCTTTACAAATCATTAGAAGTTTGGCGAGACCGCCGATTCATTATAAGGGTCATTCGAAGTGGAGTTACGTGATACTCCAGAATTAGGAGACGAATAGTGAGGGACACGAATGGATTTCGGAACCGAGAGGAACATTCCAAAATTCAAAGGAATTGAGTCAAAGAAAGAGATTGAAACTCGAATGAGAGTGATTCTGTAAATACATTTACCCTATATGCTAAGTTTTGCCTAGAGCTACCAAAGCTCTGATACCAACTGTAACGACCCGATATTTTGGACCATTCGCATCCATTATAAGTGTATAGGTAGACACTCATGCCGGAAATTGAATTGCTCAAAATACCGCGTTGTTAATTTAAAATTGGCAAAACTGAACATATACAGTAAATAAAATAATCACAGATCACAGACACAGAGTAATAATTGCAGCGGAAATAAAAGAGATAGTAGTTCATGAAGCTACTATATAAATATATAAATTACATCAGAGTTAAACCAGATACAACGGAAGAGTAACACGATACATCAGATACAAATCAGAATACATCACTGGAATCATCGAATACTGAAAGCAGAATAGATGGTTGGATCTTCAAGCAAAGCTCCAACTCCAAAGGTGAGTCTCGAACACTGGTACACTCAGTCTGACCCGAGCGTAAAGCAAAACACAAAACACTCGAGTCAGGATTAACATTCTTATATTTATAAACCCAACTCAAGTGAAATAGCAATTGAAATACAAGTAACTCAAAGGATGTTTGGAATAACCATCCTTTAAGGATCCGTTAAACTATCTACTATGTAGTAGTGTACGATAAGTAGATAATGTCTATCAGTAATATAAAGATATCAAAATAGTGTTAAAGCGTTACCATTATCCCCCTTAACACATTTTATATAAGCGTTATAGTCTATACAGCACTGTAAACTCCACCGTAAACTAGTGGGCTATCAGGGAGTACTCCATAGGTATAACACAAAACAAATTCGTAGTGGTCGCGTATATAGGGATCCAAGTATGACAAGGCACATGAGGCAATATCTAAGGTAGTGAAACTACCGTTTGCCTGATCCGGACTGGTGAGAACGCATCGCCACAGCGATCGCAACACCGCGAAACAACACTCCCAAAATCAAGGGTGCACCAATCGACAACAAGTAATAAGTAGTTTCGAAGAAGTGTGTTCGCTTGAGGTAGCTGACCTCCATTGGCCCGGCACGGCTCCTGTTTTAGTCATTTCCAATTTGACACAAGTGTCAAGGCTATCCATTATCGTTCTCTTTCTTCAGTCATCACGTACATCATTCCAACCACTTCATTCTGGATCACACTCCGCGTATAGTTATTAAAGTGGTTTTCGGTTTAGACAGAGAGTATGTCCCTAACCGATTCTGGTCTCTTTAATAACTTTCGAAAATATTACACCGATTGGTCATTTATATTTTTCGAAAACCAAATCAATTACAATTTTAATTAGAATTTGTAAACCAACATTTCATTTCTCTTTCGAAATCAATTTCCATAATTTACGTTTTAAAACTTCCAAATTCATAATTCCAAAATCTTATAATTCAATTCCAATTTCTATTTAAAACAATTCAAATATTGATTCAAGTTCGTAAATAAGTTTCATCCCAAATCATTTAAAAATTAATTTAATTTAACATTCAAATCAATTTAAATCCCTTGATCAATTTTATTCAATGTTCATTAAGTAAATTTATCATTCAAACAATTTCTATTTAACTTCCAATTCATTAAATCCATTATTTAAATTCAACTTCATTATATCAAAACTTACAAATTGAATTAAATTAAATTCATCAAACCAAATTCTTTAAATTTCAAGTCTTATATTAATTTCAATAAATCACATTTTATTTCTTGTTAAAGAAATTCAATTTCACTTATTTACTTACTTAAATAATTTTCCAAAACTTAATTAATAAAGAAACTCAATTTCAATTATTTACGGAGTAAAATTCATTTATTCAAAAATTCAATTTCACTTATTAAAGAATTCAATTCAATTTAATCATTAAATAATTCAATCTTATTTAATTAAATAATTCAAAACTTAATTATTAAATAATTTCAAAGTTTAATAATTTCAAACTTGATTATAATTTCAAACTTAATTCCATCATTTCTCAAATTAAACAACATTCTTCCATCAATTACATTGTTAACATTTTGTTTCAGATTATTAAATATTAACATTTTCCTTTCATTAAAAATTCAAATTTCAACTTCATTTCAAAACCATATTATTTATTCAAATAAAATCTTTATTAAATTTTAAATCAAATTATTGACCAATCGGGTTTTATTAAATTCTCTATCCTAGGTCAAGTTCATTTGGGTATTTATCATTTCAACCCGATTCCAATTCAATTCAAAATCAAAGCATAGCAAAGGGAACTTGCAGTGTGATAACTGGGATGGTGTCAAAGTAAATAAACAAGCAATAACAACAGCCAATATCAATCCAATAATCAATTTAAATAATCCCAAAATAATCGTATTAATTCGCATTGTTGTTTGTGCAAATTAATATAATTATTTCTAGAATCTACACTATCATTTCATGCAGATTAAAGATTATTACATTACGGTTCTTCACTTGTCATCTATTTACAATTTCATACATCATCAGTTTAAACAACATACAATTGATGGTTCAAGGTGTAGTTAACACTATTTTTCTATGTGTCAAATGATTAAACATTTAAGGGGTCAGATTTAACCAATTTAACTAACCAAATTCAACACATATGTCGATTCAAATTTTAACTATTCTTCGTCAAATTCAGTTGCATAATATTTATCACTTTATACATTAAAATTTACATCCAATATAAACATCAATCAATCAATCAATTATCAACCAAACTGTATTATCATCGCATAAATAATTAACAGATAATGGTGTCAGATGTCATAGGTGAACAGATACGGGTAATAGCATATATAACAGTGTAAATAACTAACAGCAGCATATTTCAATTGTCGTTTCAATTGAAATCAAATTTAATAAATAAAATAACGTTAATCGTGAGTGATTGCTCACCTTCAGAGGTTAGAGATTATTAGACAAAGGAATGAGCTACGAATTCCAAAGCAACGCTGGATGGACAGACTTGATGCAGAATAATAGGCGCGACGGACAAGGCTGATAATGGGAAAATCGAAGAGAATGATTGAATCAGTTGATAAAATGGACTAAATATATATATGAAATCAATATTTAATTTAAAACTAATCATCATATATACATAAGATTTAAATAAATCTTGTACAAAAGTAACCTTTTATATATAAAATATTAAAATAAATATTCATTTAATATCATATATGTTCTTCCAAATGTAAAGGCAACGCATGAATCCAGATGTACTTCCTTATACATAACAACCGTGCAGACTACAAATTTAATGCAAACCATAGATCAACACTTGAAACACATATATTTGCAAGCTACTGTATATGCGGCTAAGACAAAACAGGAAAAATTTATATGTATAGCTTATAAACTTATATTTTCACATATGTATATGACTTAATATTATATATATTTGTATTTCAAATTATTATTATTATTATTATATTTTTTAACTCACATAAAATAATATAATAATTGTAAACCATAAGCTTACATTCTGGAAAACTCCTACAACTTAAATGATTTCACACACACGCTTAACATAAGTGAATCAACACAAAGCTATAACATTAGCAATATTACAAAAAAAATTCAAAGAAATAACTCGCTTTACTGTGCTCTATATATAATACAAATTACAACACACTGTTGTTAGAAACACTTGGTACACATGATTAGCAGCAGCCTGTTAGAAACAGATACAATCAACCGCAGCTTAGTCGGCTTTCTAAGGACTTCAACTCAGATTGTAATATAACTACTAACCTATGTATATTTTTAAAACTACTCATACAACTCAGATTGTAATATAACTAACTATACAACTTTGTAAACAAATGTATAATTTTTTTTTATATAATATAACAACCAACTCAACAACAACTTAGTATGCAGTCAACTTTACACATACAAAGTGACAAGAATATATATAAACTTAAACAGCAACAGACAAAAAAAAAATTCTTCTTTTTATCTTTCATCTATGCATATCATATTGAAAGCACTGTATACCGCAAGAAATATATATAATCTATAAACTAAGTTTAAGTATAAATTATGATATATATTTACATACCTTATATATCATCAAAGGCAAACTAGGGGTAGAAGATGAAGGCCGAGGGCTGCGGGAAGGATCAGCTGGGTCGCTGGCCAGAGAGGTAGAGCCGAAGTGCCGTTCAAGATGAGGTGGTTGTGCTCGGGAATCGGATCACGGTGGTCGGGATGAAGGCGGGCGCGGCCGTGGTCGAGGGGGTCGGGCTGCGATCGGGGACTGAGGTGGAGGAAGCGGAGATGGCAGAAGACGTGGCAGAGCTGGAAGTGATGTCCGCGGAGGCCACGTGGTGATGATCGGCGATGAAAGTTTGTTGTGTGGGTCGGAGGGGAGAGTTGTGTTGTAAAAGGGAAGGGAAAGTTTATTGAAAAAGAGGAGGAGGAATGAATGGCAGAAGCAAAATGAATGGGCACGAGCAGGATAATATTTGGATTTGGAAGTAAGCAAAATGAGAAGAGAAAGGTAGGGGAACAGACCATATTGATTGCAGAGGGAATTAATAAAAGAGAAATGAAGAACAAAACGTTGGAACCAATGGAAACAAAGGTCGAAACTAACTGAAAATAAATGCTAGTGACACATTGAAATTTGAATAACCACTGAATATTAAAAGCTCAAATGGGTACCGATATGGTTAGCCTGTATTCACGGGTTCCGCTGCGAACCAGACTTCAAAACACAAAATAAATATACCGTAGAGATTTGCGCGACGAGACGATCAGAACGGTATACAGATATCAGTGGTACGGTTGAATTATAAAAATTCAAAATTTCTAATAGCGGAAAATGCAAGAAAAACGCTGAAAAATAAGATCGACGGAGCCAAAGATGTCCGAATTTGGAAAAACGACAAACTGACATCTCGCTCAGAAGATGGTTTAGAATTTTTCTATGTAAAAATATTTAGGTTTCGGAAACATTTTATTTTCATCGCTTTTTAACTGATTAAATTGAAGTAAATTTACGCGCGAAATAAACTTTCGTATTTTCGGACGAAAATTTACCGGTTGCTATGTTTAACTAGACGCATTTCAAATATCAAATTTATATTTCAAAATTTTATCGTTTAAAATTTCGTGAAATTTCAATTAATAACGTTATTAAAACTAGTTAAATTTACGGGTCGTTAGAGTCGGTGACGTTATAGAAAGTATGCAACATCATGCCCTTTTTGTATAAAATGCGGCGTATAGGCATGCGATGTAGAGAATATATGTGGCATCATTGACGTTGTTAGCATGCATAACGACGTCGAGTCAACCAAAATGAGTTCATTTCTTTTCACCTGGAAGTGATATCCTATGCATTCACTAAGGTCGACATCATTTAACTGCGACACTATGACCTTCGACGTCAATGACATCGGCATGGCAACATCGTAAATAACATAGAAACCGTTTATTTCTCTAAATAGCAATATCTTTTCACCAACTCCTTTTATTTGTCAAATTCGTATTGGATAGAAATCCCCTTTATCAAAATATTTTCTAGAAAACTGTCTAGAGCAGATTTATCTTTCCCAAATTAATTTTGCAAACCATCATTTTATATTAATATTTTGATATAATTATTAGGCGTTTCTAGCCCAATAAATTCGTAATAATTCGTAAATACTTGAAAAAAATTCCCAAAAATACAATAAATCAAATTATATATATTATTTAACGTATAAAAATTTCGGGGCCAACAACATTATGTAATTATTTTAATAATTAAAACCCAAAGTAAATTAATTTCTTAGCTTAAGAAATTCATAAAATATTCATACTTGATTGGAAAATTATAAAATTTAAAACCTACTTCTAAAATAATATTCTTAACATCATATCAAAATTTCAAGTCTTTTAGGAATCATATGATAGTTTTCACACTTAATCCTATTTAGAATTTTATAATTAAATTCAATAATTCATCATAAAGCATATGATCATCCAAAAAATTCAAACATGGCATAATATCAATCATAATAATTCGGGTTTAACCCTAAAACTGAAATTAAACAAGCATATTAGAAATGGGTATCATTATTCACCTAGATTGGTTAAAGAAGAATGAGATTTGAGTGTTGATTAATTTTCCCTAAGCTTTACTCTTGATTTCCTAAGCTTTTCCTCTCTTAAGCTTTTTGCAATGGACGACCTTAGTTTAATTTAGGTTTGTATGGATGTAAATGAAATAAAGCAGAAGGGATGTGAGGTTTATGTTTAGGAATAATGGCCTACTCCTATTTTACCCTTAGCATATATTCCTCTTTTTTATTTAGAGTTTAATCGTTCTTAGGGTTCAATTCCTAGGGCACGACCTATTGATTGATCGAACCTTATTTTTCCTTTATCATCCTACATTATTTTATTCAATTTATCTAATTAAATGTCCCAAATAATATTAATCAAAATTAGGGGTGTTACACGTCTACTCTTAGGCTTTGCACACTTTTGTGGTAGATATATTTATATATGTCGTTGAAGTACTACCGTTCGGCTGCCACTAAGGCCTCATCCTTATATACTATATACACTATTTCTCAATTACCATCGAGACATTGCGCCTCATCGTTCTTGGTTTCCACTCAGGCCTTACACAAACACTTTCGTACTTCGGTTGCCATAGAGGCCTTATACCTACTTCACTTTTGATTTTGGTTGCCACACAGGCCTTACACATTCACTTTAGGCTTTTAAAGTTCCACCTTAGGCCTTACGTCATCCATTGTTCCCTTGGTTGCCACTTTTTGCCTTACATGAATTGCTTTCATAGTCCAAACGACTACCTCTTAAGGCCTTACACCAACGCTTTCAGTTTTGGTTACCACACGAGCCTTACACCTATGCTTTCGTGTCTTGGACGCCACACAGGCCTTACTCCTTCACTTTTGATTTCTTTAACTACCACAAAGGCCTTACATCAACTACAAAATCTACTGCCTAACCACTCACTATTAGGCTTTTCTCTTAACTATTTATTAAGCTAACATTTCAATTTTCTTTCGATTATTAACATTGAATGTCATATTGTCATCAGTGTCTTGGGTCCGAACTAAGCCATATTGAGCCTTATCATACCTTATTGTCGTTAGAATTTACTAGTTTTGTTTTACACCTTATTCCGAGAGTATGCTACTCTTAGAAATATCTATTCTTGATTTCGTCTAGGAAGCCTTTTATATTTTAGTTTTAGTGATTTTGAAATTAACTATTTAAATTTCCGAAATCCCATCCTCTTTCCATAATTCCTACTTAATCGTAGACTGTCCTCAGTCATTATTGGTTTATCCAACCTTAGCTTTCATACTTAAGTCTTTTACTCGTAGGATTTCAGTTAATTTATCCTTCGATTCGTCTCTAGCAGCTTTGGCACTTTCGTTCAGTACATGTTGGGAACTGTCCACTGCACGTCTAACACTATTTTTAAATGTGTGAACCCCTGATTCGTTTGACTTGGTCTTCTATTACCATTTTATGCACTTTACTGATACGTTCATTATAAAATGTGGATCCGGTCTACAACCTAATAATTAATCAAACTTTTTAATTAAATAACCTTCTGGTCAACTCCTATTTACCTTTCGGTTCCTCATTATAACCCATTGGCTAGACTTAATTTTCTTCGAAAACTACTACTTTGTTCCTAGCTTTTCTATAGTAAGATTAATAATACATAGTATTCCTCATTACCAAGCAATTTCTCTATATACGGATCTTAATTAAGCTATAACAATTTATCTACTTAAGGAAAAATTCTATTAATCAAAACCATTTTCTAACATGATATTCTTATCCCTATATTTATAACCCATACCAATTAAACAACCAAAATCAAAGGAATGACCAAATTACCATACAACCATGAGGAATATAAGGAAAGAAATATTATGAAATAATTACTCATATATACTTTTAGTTGATGAAGTCTCTAGTTCCCTTTTCAATTTTTCTTCTTCTTGATCAGGCTGCAAGTATCAATAAAGAGCTCAAGTTTTTTGCTTTAAGTCTTGAATTTAAATGAAATGGAAAGACAGAAGTGGTTATCTTAAAGAGGATAATTTGGACCGCTGGCCCACTATCCCATTTTCTTATAAATTTGGTAGCCCTAACAATTACATTTATTTCTCATTATTTTTTATTTTCAACTAGGATATTCCTAGTATTACGTGAGCCATCCAATCATAATAATTAAATAAAATATACCACATATATTTACCCATCTGCATTATCTAGCTTTCTTAACTTTATGATTAATTATTTATTTATTAGTTTATAGAGGTATTACAATCGAGTATCAACTTTAGTTCTTCTTTGTCTACCCCATCAAACCGAACCTCATAACACGGGCTTTTATATGCCTGGTACGTTCTTTCCTTAGTGTATTTTCTCTTTGAGTTTCTATAATAGTTGACAATTCACTTTCATTTTCATTATAGTTCCCCTCATCGAAGCTGGTTTGGGCATGCTAGTCTACTAGGAACACCGCTGCCGGATATGAGCGACTTCTGACAATGCTAAAAACATAGCGTTGAACATGACTAATAAGAATCTACGTCAGGTGGGATTGTTTAGCCCCAGGCATACCATGACAGGAGGCGGCGTTATGGAAAGGGTCTCTAATAGGTGACCGGTTAGACCTTCTGGGTTCATTATTAGGGAGCAGCTAGTGGTGGAGATTGAGGACAAGACCATAGAGTATGATCCGGGCTACCATGACAATGAGTGGGAAGCGTATGACCCGAAGTTCTTAGAGGATGTGGTGGTTCCTGACCGTATCATCCCATGGTCCTCAAGTTATTCCAGTTGTTTTGAGACGCCCAAGGCGAAGAGAATGTGCAAGTGGGCACATGAGCCAGACACGCTGACAAATGCAGGTTCCTACTCCACGACTCTTCCTGCCTATTGATCTCCATTCTTATTAACACACATCATTCCTCCAAGAAAACAAAACTATGATGGGGCACACTCTAACGATAACAGCATAGGGTCCTCTTGCCCTCCTTTAGTTAGGAGGCGGCAGAGATGATGGTAGCATGAACTCATACGGTGTTGCCTTTGTCTTTTATGAAATTTTTCTAACTCTTCTTTTCCTTTTGTTTTGCAGTGGTCCAACTTAACCATGAAGAAATAGTTGATACAGCCACAATAGGGAACACCCCCACAGAACCCTACTTAGCAAACCCATAGAGGCACCGCAGCCACAACAGGGAACACCCTCCATCAAAAGCTCTCTACGTCGATCCCTATCCTATACTGATCCCTCTCCAAACCTTTCTTCTCCGAACCTAGCCTTCAACCTTCCTTTATTCCATCATCTCCCCAACTAAAAACAGCCGAACAACCAAACCCATCTCCTCCCTCTTCTCTCTCTCTCTCTCCTACATCCTAGCACAACCCATCAATCCAGCTACGCTCATAAAATGTTTGCCATCACTACCTCAAACACCCACTAACAACTCAGGGCTAAGGTCTTTGTCGTGTAGTTAGAAGGAGAATCGCAGATTCGTACCTATATGAAGACGCGGAGATGCAAGTTAAAAAGGGATGAACATTTAAAGATTATCAAATCATAAGTGAAAGGGAAGCAAGTTTGTGCGGTAGCTTGAATAGAAGTTGGATGTGAGGTCAAAAGTTCAAAGAACCTGGGTTCGGAAGGGAAGATTTGTGCAAAGGCAAGTAGAATGGAAGTGTGAGGAAGGAGGAAAAGAATGGCTTATATATACGAACTATGGGAGATGGACCGGCAACAGGAGGGTTGAGCGAGTCATAAGTGGGAATGGATCGGCATGATGAGTGCCAATCCCTATTTCCGAAGCTCCAACAATGGATCGGCATGATAAGTGTCGATCCCTATTTGCGTAGCTCCAACAATGGATCGGCATGATGAGTGCCGATCCACACAAAAAAGGAAAAAAATAATAAATAATAGTAATAGTAATAAATGAAAAATGAACGATGATAGCGATCATGAAGGTTTGACTATAAACGCAAACATACAAAATATTATGAAGATTGGCAACGACCCATGAGCATTCAAACATGTCCGGGAGCCAACGATAGAATCGTGTATATGAATACACACGTGAGTGATTAAAAAGTTTAACCTTTTTGGAATCAACGGGAATTGAAATCAAACTTGAAACCTTCAAGTTCGAGGCTGGGCCAGATAATAAGAAGTTCACAAGTCTCGCATAATCGATTTTGTATATGCTGACAGAATATGGCACTAGACTTATATTATTGAAAGTCGACCAAGCATCATAGCAATCAATGGAGGATTCAATGCCTTGGAAAATGATTCGACAAAGTCGTAGCAATTAATCAGGAAACTAGATGGACTTCATTCCGACAATTCAGACTTGTTTCGATTCAAACACGTCATGTTACTTACAAGACGTATTTTGGGGGGCAAGTGTTATCTGGTATCCTAACACGGCTATATGAACTGATTGCGCAAGATAGATTTGACTGTTATCAAGAAGGATGACCTCGGAGCAATGGCTGTAGGACCTGGAAGTAGAGTTCAGATGGTTATATGAAGCCAGGGTTGAACGGAGTTGGTAGATAGATGATACAAGATGCTAGAAATATGTAAATTAGCTTGGGCAAGCCATGGATCAGCATAGCTTAACGGAATCAGATGGATCGATATGGTTAGTTGTATGGTGGATCGGTATAGATGGAAGTATATAGATCAGCATGATTGGTCATGTGATGGATCAGCGTGGCATGATGGAAGTATATGGATCGGCATGGCATGATTGGTCATGTGATGGATCAGCGTGGCATGATGGAAGTATATGGATCGACATGGCATGATTGGTCATGTGATGGATCAGCTTGGCATGATGGAAGTATATGGATCGGCATGGCATGATTGGTCATGTGATGAATTGACATGGAATGATGGAAATATATGGATTGGCATGGCATAGACGTTTGTATGATGGATCAACACAGTTGAAGCAATGGAGAGATCAGCACAAATAAGTGCGCATGGATTGACGTAAGCAGAAGGGCATAGATCGGCATGGTCCATTAGGAATGGTTCGGCAGAAAAGGCCTCCAAGTGGATCTGAAACAAAGATTAAAGAAAAGCATGAGTTCTACCTGCTCAATCAACATGATATTTGAAGTACCAACATGTCTAAACATGAAGAAGCCACCATAAGGATCGCTGCTCCAAAATCGACCAATGGATGGATCCGTACCGATCCAACTTCATTGGGATTTAGGCCTAGCGACCCCTATGGTGGGCCTATATGGATAAGAAGGTCCCATAGCCGAAGTTTCAGAGAGACTGGTGGTCGCCTTCACCTATAAATACTTGCTAGGGGTTCATTCTGATGATCTTTACGCTGTTGGTTACACTAGTCTTTATTGTAATCAAATTTTCTCATAATTTCTTGCTGTTGTTGCTGTAATCAAACTATTTGTGAATCAATAAAGAGAATCTTTGAAGTGGACGTAGGCATACGACGCCGAACCATTATAAATCCTAGCGTTCTTGATTATTTTTTTGATTTGCTTATTAGTTTACTCTATTCCTCTGTTTTAATTTATATTTATTCATTTATTTCTCTACATAAACCTAATCTTGGATGTATGTGACCAGTTTGGTTGCAAGCATTTTTGTGCTTCCACTGAGAACCTGATTCTCAATCTGTTAGGATCCCCTTTGTTACTACTAGATTGGACAAATCCCCCAAAGAAGATCCCTAGCTATCTTCAATAAACTTGCTTACACTACTCAGATTTGCAAAAATCTGAACAAGGAGATTGACAATGGTGAGACATACCAGATCCACTTCTGAGAATGTTTATGGGAATGAGACTTCTAGTATTCAACAAGGAGCCCCAAGCAACCAACCTGCAAATTTGAATGTTGATCCTGTTGAAGTCCAAAACCCTACTGATTCTATAATCAGAGCTGAATTTAATAACTTGATGAGGGAGTTGATGGAAAGCCGTAGACAGTTGAATGAATGAATTCAGACCAATATTAGCCTGATGAACCATATTACTCAACAATAGTGTGGGAAGGCCAGAAGGGATCCCATTCCCTACTCGGCATCGGAATGTTCAAGCTCATCGGACGAGTACCAGAGGATTAAGCATCGTAGGCTTAAAGGAGATCACACAGAAACGTCAAAGCACCGATTGGCAGACTAATATGGTCTGCCAAGACCAATCGGTGCCGATCCCTCCCTTTGGATATGTACCAATCCCTCCTCCAGAGGAAGGATTCCCCTGCTACATTTAGGGAATCGAGCAGGAGCTATTCTCGGAAGCTTGGATGCTCGATTTAGATTAAATGCTGACCAGGTATCCCACCGGAGTGACGACAAGATGAACGTCCAAGATGCACATCAAGAGGATGGTGGACCAAGAATGTGTAAAACGGCTCGTAAACATCGACCGGACCATTCACGTGAGGTGGAGCGTGACCACCGCTTAGCACCACCCATCCAGACACCAGATTTGTTGGAAATGATCGGATAATTGGTGAGAGAGAATCGGGGTTTTAATAATGATGACCGAGGAATTTCGAGAAGCTATACCTCGTTTACTGACAACATTTTGCATGCCGAATATCTAAGAAGGTTCAACATGCCATCATTGCCTACCTATGAGGGAAAAACCGATCCTAGGCAGCACATTATGAGATACGAATGGATGATGGACTCTGCAAGAGCCAATGACAGGACCAAATGTAGATGCTTTCCCATAACCCTCTCTAGAATAGCGACAACGTGGTTCACGAGACTACCCCCGCGATCAATTTCAAGGTTTGATGAGCTTGCAACCATGTTTGTGGAGCAGTTCCGAATGCACGTGACTCATTCTAAAGGTGTGATATCACTGTCCAGCGTAATCCAGGCTCCAAGGGAATCGCTGAAGGACTATTTGGAAAGATTTCATACCGCCGCTATGAAATTTAGTAAACCAAATCATGATATACTTATGGCCGTGACGAGAGGGATTGATTCGGAATCTGAGTTCGGTGATTGGCTAGTTGGAAAACCGCCTACCACATTGGAGCGCTTCTATTCAAAGGCAGCTCAGTTTCTGAGGAAGGAGGAAGTTGGGTCCTCTAGGAAAAAGAATTCGTAGGACTGAGTGGAGAAGTAGTACAAAGCAATATTGTAATAAAGCACTCTGATGATAGTTTCGGGAAAATCCAGGTTAATGTTCAGAATAAGCCGAATCAACAAAATAAAGATGGAGACAGGAATCGAGAGTGGAAGAGGGATTATGGAAGACTAAAGCCTAGGATTCCAATGTATGAAAATTAAACGCCGCTAAACACGTCCCTAGAGAACATTTATCTATCCATTTGCAATACCATGCAATACATGAAGCCACAACCAAAAGAGTCGTCAATGAGACAGAAGCAGACTGGAAAGTATTATTGGGTTTCACGAATGTTATGGGCACAATACGGATGAATTTAGGCACCTCGAGGATGTCATAGAAAAATTGATTTAGGAAAAGAAGTTGCGACAGTTTGTGAAAACTCCACAAGATGGCGGACATGGGACATCTGACCCCAATCGAGGACAAGCTCCACGTAGGGCTGAGGAGCCTACGCGGACAGGTGGAAGACTAGTGATTAAAAGATAGTTGGAGGACCGCACCCTGTAGACAGGAGTTGGAAAGAGATGGAGCGTTATGCTAGCGCAATAAGGCATGTAGATTTTGAATGCTGTTCAAATACGGAAGAAGGAACTCCAGCAAAATAGCACGCACCATGGCAGATGATATTGTGTTTGGAAGCAGGGATATGGAGAAAGTAGAGGCTCTAACAATTGACCCGATGGTCGTTTCAGCTATGATTGGTCCTGCATTGGTAAGGAGGATTTTAATTGATTGTGGAAGTTCGATGAATATAATCTTCAAATGGACGTACGACCATATGAGAATGGAGGCCAAAGATTTAAAACCATCTAAAGCTCGCATACATGGTTTTAATGGCATGGTGACTCAGGCTGTTGGTTATGAGGAGTTTCCTGTTGAATTGGGAGAAGGTGAACGTAGGAGAGTGCGGATTCTACCATTTATTGTTTTGGATGTTGACTCACCGTATGATGTTTTTCTAGGCCGACCGACCCTGGCTAAATTTCGGGCAGCTCTTTCCCCATGGTGTTTAACTTTAAAGTTTCCAACGAATAATGGTGAAGTAGTTATACATGGTGATCAGGTGACTGGACGTGCCAGTTATGTAGCTGAGTTGAGGGAAGCTCACCGTAAGGAGAAGTGAAAGGGTGTGGACAATGCTGTCCGCATCCAAGTTACTGAAGATTGAAAATTGGTGCCTAAGCCTTGGCTTGGGTGCCACAGTCAGTTCTATAGAGATATAGATCCAAGGGATGACGAAGAGGATCCCAAAGAGATCAAGGCTGCGTCGGCTGAGTTGATGATTGATATCACGGTCAGCCACAACGACCCATCACGAGTCTTCAAGATTGGGTCGTAGCTCAGCCCCTCAATAATGAAAGAACTTGATGGTTTTCTCCGAGCGAATTTAGATATATTCGCTTGGACTCACTTTGACATGTGTGGAATCTCGCCTGCCATTCCGAGCCATGCATTGAATATTGATCCAAAGTATATTCCGGTGAAGCAAAAAAGACAAGGCATGGATCCGAAGAGATTTGCTGCTCTTAAAGTGGAGGTGGATAAACTAAAAGTCAATGGGTTTATCCACGACGCCCTCTATCCTGAGTGGGTATCTAATCTTGTGCTTGTGAAGAAGGTGAATGAAAAATGGAGAGCGTGCATTGATTATTCAGATCTGAATAAGGCATGCCCAAAAGACAGTTTTCCCCCTCCCAGGATTAATCAGCTAGTTGATTCAGCTGTAGGACATGAATTGTTATCGTTTATGGATGCATATTCAGGATATAACCAAATCCCAATGCATATCCCCGATCAGTAGCACACTAGTTTTGTTACAGATGTTGGGTTGTATTGTTACGTAGTAATGTCGTTTGGATTGAAGAATGCCGGAGCAACTTATCAGCGCTTGGTTAACAGGATGTTTGGGGATCAGATTGGAAAGACAATGGAAGTGTATTTGGATGATATCCTCGTGAATTCCTGACGATCAAGCGACCACATCAAAGACTTGGCAGAAATGTTCGACATCCTCCGATATTACAAAATGAAAATCAATCCTTTGAAATGTTCGTTCGGTGTGGCAGCAGGAATGTTTATGGGCTTTATTGTCAATGCTCGTGGAATAGAAGCTAATCCAGAAAAGATTCAGGCTATTCTCGATATCCAGGCTCCAAGAACCATTAAACAAGTGTAGAGTCTGAATGGGTAGGTTGCCGCTTTGAGTCGATTTATCTCCAGAGCTACTGACAATTGCATTCCTTTCTTCGATTTGATTAAAAAGGGAAAAAGAAACTTCAAATGGACGCAGGATTGTAAAGACACGTTCCAAGCTCTGGTCAATCATTTTGAGAGACCCTCTATTTTGTCAAAGCCGGTAGATCATGAGGAGTTGTTCATTTATTTGCCTGTATCAGCACACGCTATAAGTTCCGCCTTGGTTTGTAAGGAGAATCGAATCCATAGGCCGGTGTATTACGTTAGTAAACGATTAACAAGGGTAGAAAAGAATTATCCGAAAATGGAGAAACTGGCATACTACTTGCTAATTGCATCATGAAAGCTTCGCCCACACTTTCAGGCACATCCGATCAATGTTTACATCGACCAGCCATTACGACAGGTCCTACAGCAACCTAAGACATCTGGGAGGTTACTCAAGTGGAACATTGAGCTCAGCCAATTTGACATTACTTATCTCCCTCGAAGAGCCATCCAGAGACAGGCTTTGGCGGACTTCATAGCAGAGTTTACTGGGTAGGATGATCTTCCAAAAGGAAGTGAAATCCCCACTGTACGATGGAAGTTATATATTGATGGAGCATCTAATGATTATTGCTCTGGAGCTGGGGTTGTACTTAAGACTCCCAAGAATCGGTCGATTTGTTATGATCTGAAGCTTGATTTCCTAGCGACAAACAACAAAGCTGAATATGAAGCTCTGATTGCTGGACTTAAACTCGCCAAAGAACTTGGAGTTAAATCTCTTGGAATCTTTTATGATTCGCAATTGGTGGTGTATCAAGTTAGTAGAGACTACCAGGCTAAGGGACAACGACTTGCCCCTTATCTTACCTGAGTTCAGGAGTTGTTAACTGAATTTGAATACTATGACATTTCACATATTCCACGCGATCAAAACAGAGAGGCTGATTCGTCGGCAAAGCTCGCTAGTACCGGCGATGCACAACAGATGGGTTTCGTACCAGTTGAAGTATTAAATACCCCAAGTATAAACATGAAGGAAATCTATCAAGCACTGGAGGCGGAATCTGAAAGGGAATCGTGGATGATCCCAATTAAAGAATATTTGTTGCACGGGGTCCTGCTTGATAAAAGAAATGAAAAGCGATAGGTCCTATGAATAGTTTCGCGGTATATTATGCAAGAGGGAGTCATGTATAAGAGAGGTTTCTTAGTCCCTCTACTCTGGTGTATCACTCATGATGAGATAAAACGTGTTTTGAAAAAAGTTCATGAAGGAGAATATAGCGATCGCACTCTAGGGCAAACTCTGGCAAAGAAGATACTTTGTTATGGGTATTATTGACCAACCGTGAACTGAGACGCCGTCGATAATGTAAGACGACGTGATAAATGCCAAATATGCAAAAGTTTCGAGAGCTCCACCAACAGAAATCATGCAAATGGTCAGCCCATGGTCGTTCTCCATGTGGGGTATAGATATTATCGGTTCATTACCAATCTCTAAAGGTGGTGCGAGTTATACTATTGTGGCAGTTGATTACTTTACCAAATGGGCCGAGGTGGAACCTTTAGCTACAATCACGACCAATAAAGTAATCAACTTTGTCGTTCGAAACATCATGTCACTTTAGTCTCCCACGAACCATTGTAATAGATAGTGGAACTCAATTCGATAGTACTGAGTTTAAAGACTTCTGCCGAAGACACCGCATTGAAAAGAGATTTGCAGCAGTTGCTCACCCACGGGAAAATGGACAGGTTGAAGCTATAAATAAAATCATCAAGTCAATTTTGAAGAAGCGTTTGGAGAAGGCTAGAGGCAAGTGGGTGGATGAACTCCCTACAGCACTTTGGGCTTACCTGACCACTCACAAGTCTGTGACTGGCCATACTCCATTCGCCTTCACTTACGGTTCATAAGTCGTTATTCTTGTCGAGCTCGAAGTCCCTTCTCATCGAGTGGCTTACTACGATCCTAAAACAAATAAAGATCTTCTCTTGGAATCTTTGGACTTTATAGATGAGAAGAGCGATGAAGCCAATTTGAGAGCAGCTGCACACCGACATCGAGTCGCTCGATATTATAACACTAAAATGCAATCAAGAACCTTCGAAATTGGCGATCTCGTCCTGAAATGGGTTTTTCCTACCCTATCACACATGAATCCGATTTGGGAAGGACCATATGGCATTGAACAAAGGCTTGGAGAAGGAACTTTCAAGCTAGCGACTGTCGACGGCATTACACTTCCAAGAGTGTGGAATAGCGAACATTTACGATGCTATTTCCCTTAGATTATTTTCTTTACATTTCAGTTCTATTTGCTTTCATTTTTTCTTTAGCATTTGATTTTCTGAATATGTAATAAGACAGATTATTTTATTCCTTTCCATTTAATGAATAAAGTTTTGAGCTTCCTTTGCAGTTATGATTGTTATTGCATTGCATGCTAAGTACATAATGAAACTGATTGATATCGATTTGTGTGAATAGGCTCCTAGAGTTTGAAATCGATCGATCGTACTAACCCCCGATGGGATCAAACAAGGCGAGCTCAGTCAATTTGCTCATTTAACAATTCTTGTAAATGATCCAGAGAATGGAATGCACAATAAGGAATGATTATGGTCAATAATCTGGAGATTAAAAAATTCCTGCTCGAACTGTGGGAATGAAATAAAACCAATCAACCAAAAGGAGTATAAACATAAGTCGGACGGATACCGACTGCCCGCGAAACAAATCTAAGTCCCCAGAGTGCGGACTGGAGTATAAACATAAATCGAGCGGATACCGACTGCCCGCGAAACAACTCTAAGTCCCCAGAGCGTGGATTAGAGTATAAACATAAATCAGGCAGATACCGACTGCCCATAAAATAACTCTAAGTCCCCAGAGAGCGGATTGGAGTATAACCGTGAATAGATGAGTGGATTTCGACTGTTCTCTATTCCGCAAACTTTATGAATAGATGAGTGGATTTCGACCATTCTCTATTATGCAAACATCATGAATAGATGAGTGGATCTCGACTGTTCTCTATTCCACAAATTCTAACCTGAAATCTACTGGAGGAATATAATCTCGCTAAGGATGGAATTCGACAGTCCAATTTCTGGCCTTGCCAAATCAATGCCAGGGGCAGAACCATAGTATAAAAAGAACCGTTGAACCTGGCAGTGCAACACTAAGGCCAGAACCTGGTGTTTGATATGACTTGAGGCCACGACCACATGGAGGCCTTGAGATGGAGATGGTGGATTGTTAATAGAATTCATAAGCAACGAATTACAAGTACATTGAATGGAAAGTAATCATTCATCTATTTGAAAAACAATTCACATAAAGCATAGCCAAAAGAAAAACGTTTATTTACAGATGCTAAAATTTAGATACAAGTTATGTCATAAGATCGGGATTCATACCCGTACAACTATGAATAGTGAAAGAAATAATTATGCAAACCATATACAATGACATGAAGTAACAATTACTTCTTCGATTTTCTTTCCCTTTTTGATTTTTCCGGGGTGGAGCCACTCGTACTTCTCTTTCGAGACCCTTTACCACCTTTGGCCAGAGAACTTATGGAAGTAGGAGGGGTTTCACCAGGAATCGACCCGCCCGGTGGAATAACTTGCAACGGTACAAGATGAGGATCATCGATTTCCACCTCGGCGGGCTCGCTTTTAGCTTTTCGTTTCAACATCTCCTTCTTCTCAATCCTCTCCCTCATGCTAGTCTCATTAGTATGTTCCAAGGCACTAAGAATTATCACGTCATCAGATTCGTCGGCCAAGAGTGGATCTATAGTCTTATCTTCATCAAGCGCACCGATGACTTGAGCATCAGGTCCCGGAATGTTAGCAGTAGCCGGGTCTTCAGCCATTTCCTCGTGTTGTTCTACAGCGGCACCACTTTTCAAAGTCTGATCAAAGCTCGGAAGACCTGCAAAGTTTATTGAAATAGGGATGTTAGTTAAAGGCCATTGCACGTGAAGAACAAAAACTTTTTATATACGGAGGAGTATAGTAAGATACCAGCATCTGGTTGACTTTCTGTAGTCGCAGAGGTTCCTCCTTCAAGGATGGGAGATAACATTTTTGATTCAAAGCCATGCTTATCTAGATCGTAAACCAGAGTCTGCTCCATGTCAGGAGAAATTGATGGAGTAGCTACTTGGGTTGGAGAGGAACCCTTGGGATCAGTTCTTGAAGACCCCACAATATCCTCTCCTCCTTTAATAGGTGCAGAAGCCTTGAAAAATTGAGGTTTTGCAGCGGCCAGATCCAAAGGCTCGTTCCTTTGAAGAACCTTTCTCACTAGTTCTTCCTCATTAAATTCAGCTTCACCAGCTCTTCTTTCTTCATCTTAACAATATGCTCCCAAGCTTCAGCAAGCGATTTGAGGTAACCCTCGCCAAGAAAACTTAAGTCGCGGTGGAGCAGGACATTAGCATTGTATTCAATGATCAACGGATCGAATAAGTCCTTGATCTCATTCCTATCGGACTCCATGGCGATTTCCACCTGGAAGTTGACTTGTTCGATCATCTATTTTCGGCCTTCTTCTCGGGCCTCTTGTTTGGGAGCTTCAATTTTAGCAAATTATTCGTCAAGTTTTTCCTTCAAGCCCCTAGCCTCAACGACTTCTTCGCAATACTTCTGAGATTTCTCCCGAGCTTCAATCTTTTCCTCCCTTTCCTTCTTTAACAATTCTTCAAGTTCCTCAACGCGGCGAGGTAAAGCATCTTTCTCCTTATGCAAGGAGTCTTTTTCTAAAGTGAGTGTCCCGCTACGATGAAGTGCCGCGTCGAGTTCTTTTTTATGAGTAGTTTTCAGATGGCTTACCGCCTCTGCCATCTCCTTGGCATTCTTTTCTGCCTTAACAAGTTTGGTTTTGAATTCTGGCAACTCAGCGTCCTGGTGCTTGATTATATCCTTGTCATGTATGGCTTCCAGCTTGAGATGATCTATTTCGTGTTGACGCTCGATAGAAACTTCAAAAACTTTTTCTGCCAAGTGTATGAATGATTTGTGTTGTACAAATATGTAGTTTGCACACGCTAGAGAGTTTTCTTTGGAATGCCCTAGGATAATATGAATAAAAGGGAGGAATTTAAGGCCATCGAAGCAAATTTTTGGGAAAGTGGCCTTAAGCTCGGCCAACTTCTCTACGGCGGAAGTGTTAGGGACAGTAGCCAGCATGGGTGGATCAGAAGTAGTGAGTGGGTGTTTGCCTGATCGGTGCTCACGAGATTGTCTTAAGCTTGAAGAGCTGGAGTGTTGCTCGTGCGACACAATGATGTGAGGGCCATGATAAGAAGGTTATTCTCCACTCTGAACCGGAAAATGAGATTGTTTGCCTTGACGAGACGTTGGAGATTGAGATTTTTGTTTAGAAGAAGAAAACTCCCTCGAGTTATAATTCTTGTCTCGTCCCTCGTTCTTTTCTCTACGTCGGGTAGACTCGGAATCCCGGCTTGGTTGATGGTATGCTGAGGAGCTTCGAAGACGGTCAAAGGCTCTCGATTGAGACATAATACTTGTAAAGACCAAATGAGAGCGTATTAGATATTGTTGAACGAAAGATCAATAACAAGTGTAGAGTGGCATGCGTGTGGTTGTGAGTGTCCTAATATTCCCCCAATTGACCGGTGACGGTAGCTTTGCTCCTCAGTGTGTTCTCCCCTTTATTAGAGGGTTGGATGCCTTTGTCGCTTCTTGTGGGAGAGTTAAGTCCTTCAATGTTAATGTTTGAAAAGTCATAAGACATGATATCGTTTGAAATTTGAAGATTAGAGAATCCCTTTAATGAACTTTCCAAATGTTGAGATGATGATTCCTCTTCAAGTGGAGTAATAACAAATTCTGGGTTCGATGTGGTTTTTCTTCTACGTAGCTTGTATGCCAACCTCTTTTTTCTCTTTGTTGGTGTTTTGGATTGTCTAACTCGTGATGGTTCAACCGTTGGCGCTTTTCCGAGGACTGCATCGACATCTCCTGATTTTTCGACTTGAAAATCTTTAATCTCTCCCTCCTCACTATCTTCCCGAGTCCCCTTAGTATGGGGCACGATAGGGTTAACTATGTCCTCTCTTCATTCAGTAATACTCTTTGGTAATACCGTGCTTCCAAGAAGTACGATCCAGCGACCGACCTCCAACAACCCGAACAAAGATAGCAATTCATTGGTTATGTGGAGTTTGATGTCCCGATACTCAATGGGGGTAGCACGAATGGCAGCAACGACCTTAGAAAAATTAGCGCCTTCAGGGCGTGAGCGAACACCTGAAAAAACTCCGGATGTTAGTGGATTCAAAGGAAAAGTTATGACTTGGATCGATGAACTTGAGAGAAAAAACGAAGGCAATACTCACGTCCTTATAACCATCGTCTTGTGATTCCAAGGAAGCAACGCATATAGAACCATTCGCGCTTAAACAGTGAGAGTTTGTTCTAAGCGCCTGTCAAAACTTTGCAATTTCGCAAAGGCTCGAGGAAGACGTAAGAAGGGCTTCCCAATCGTCTTTTGAAATTATAAATGAATCTGATGTCTTCAAGAGTAGGCGGATGAAATAGAACATTCATGAATAGCAAGAAAGTCCTGTGAATAAAAGCATAGCTATTGGGATGAAGTTGTGTCGAGGCGATCCCAAGATATCTCAACATTTCTCGAACAAACGCATTAAAGGGCGGTACACAACCGGCCTAACACTTAAACTTATTGCATGTTGTATACCTAGCTGGGGGCAAGTGAGGTCTATCTTGTCTTGAGGGAACCAAGACGTCCCCAAATGGAATCCCATGGATAGAGCATAATCGAAGAAGAGTAGCTTCGTTAATTCGAGAAGCCTGTGAATCCACTGGATTATCAAGATGAATTGCACCCTCTGCAGCATTAGGGACATGGCCTATATCCTTTGTTGGAAGGACTGGGACATGGAGGAAAGATTAGCTTGTGGATTAGAGACCTCTGTTTGCTCCGCATGATGGCTTGGAGAAGGCCTGCCGGATACAGTTGCAGAGCTTGGTTTCGCTTCAGAACCAGTGTGTCGTGTCGCCGAATCAAAAGACATGTCAATTGAATGCTTCGACCGTTGGAGATCTATATCAGCTATACTCAATAGATAATTGAGATTAGAAAAATAACCTGTTCCCTCATGCTAAGTGTGAACTACTGTAGTGCGGTGCAGTATATAATAGACATAAATAGTTTGATATCAGAAAAGTAAGATAAAATGACGAGATTTGGGAGTTTTGTCCAGAGAGACCGTCATCGCTGACCGTCTCAGCTGGTAATAAAATCGATCGGCAACGAAAGCTTTAGGATCGACAATCGGCATATTGAATTATGAAGTCTGTTACTTAAGTTCATTAGCAAGTCTATCGTTAGGAAAACTAGCGTTGATTGTTCGAATAAATTGAGTTGGGTTAGTTTATAAAGCATACGCCGATCCCTAGCATTTAGATACCGATCCATTTCCCGAGAATTCCTATGCTGATCCCAAGATCGAATGCCTCTATACCGAACCCTATGCCAATGTAGGGAATGCCGATCCCTACATCACTACCCAATACCAATCCATTCTCTAAGAACTCCCTACTGATCCCTCTACTGGACCACAGCTACCGATCCCTCCATCAAAAGCTCTTTGC